>JAGDQO010000359.1:0-2680564 GCA_018342035.1 Solanum appendiculatum | reverse complement strand
TCATTATTTTCGCAAACACAATTATTATCATCACATTTATCACAGCTAGTATTACAAACCTGTTCTTCTTCTGAGAAGTCAATTAATTCAACTTCATCTTCGGACTCACTTACCGAATTATAATCGGATTCTGAACCAGATGTATATAATACTGCATGAAGTTTATCATATAAACCTTCATCTAATTCCAATGCTTTAAGCTTTTCCAACTTACAATTTGGAGCAATATGACCATATTTTCCACATCTGTAACATTTAATCTTTGCCAAATCTCTTTTTGATCTGTTTTTGGCAAATCTTTTTTCTCTTCTAGAGCTCTTTCTAGCTTCTCTTTCTTCTTTTGATCGTTTTCTCGATCTTCTTCTTCTTTCATAAGTCTTTTCAGACTTATCTTTTCTTTTACTTCTTCCAGAAATATCAGGAAGACCAAATTGAGAACAAAAATCACCCATTTGATTTTTCTCTTTCATTCTATCCATTTTTATTTGTCTGGATAGTCTTAATTCATTACACAAGTTTAATCCTTCTTGTGTACAAATTCCTATCAATTTTCCATAAGTTAAAGCATTATATTGGATTTCTCCATCATTATCACTTCTTAACATCCTTTTTACTCTTTCAGCAAATAATGGAGGAAGCCCATCTATAAATTTAGCTTTCCAATAACTTTCTTTATTTTCAGGTAATTCCATTACCCTACTTAGGTACGTATCTTTGTACCATCTAAACTCACTCAAAGTCCTGCATCGAAGACCATTAAGCAAAGTTCGCACTATTTCATGCTGATTAGTATAACGACCATTAAAATGTTCTAAAATTGTAAGAACCAAAGTATAAACAGCATCTTCTCTATTAGAGACTAACGCCATACCTAAATTGTCATGTCCTTCATCCATGGCTCGAGCATTTATAACCAAAGCTTTTTCTTCAATGGACAAATAATTATCCCACCAGCCTCTTAATTGACCAGTAAATCCTGCAACTATCATTTTGCAGATATTTTTGTCAGAGTTATTAACGCTTCGACAAATTGTAGAGTACATCAACATCCGATGTACCATAATGGTTAACTGTCTATCTGTTAAACCATCTAGATTCCATTCATATATCTCTGTTCCACTGTAAGACGTATTAGTCTGATTCCAATCCCTTTCTTCAATGAGAACATCTTGAGGAGTTGGACGAGGATAATAATAAGTTTGCATACGCGGTTTTTCAGCAAAACTCTTGTTATTCTTGAAATAACCTTTTAATTTATTCATTTCAGAAAAAATCTCTTCTTTATGATTACCAGATTCTTCTAAAGTTTTTACAAAATCTTCAGATAAATGAATCGGTTTTAATTTTAAATCTTTAAATCTAGTAGTCATTTTTTCAAACTTTTCTTCAAGAAGATCTTCTAAATCATTTTTGTTTTTAAAACGAAATCCCTGAATATCAGGAGGTCTTTGAATATTAACTGAAACTGCTAGAATGGGAACTTCCTTAGTGACTTGTGAAGTAGAAGCCACTTCAGTTACCTTTTCTTTCTCAACATTCTTCATTTTCTTTAAAATATCTTTTACTAAATCAATTAAATTTTCAATTTTTTCATCTAGAGAACTAATATGTTCTCCTAGAACTTTAACATATAAACTCAAATAATTATTCTGAGAAATCAATTTATTAATCTCTTTAACACTAACAAGTGCTATTTTTAAATCAATAAATTCCTGAAAAGCTTCAAAAGTAATCCCAGTATTATTGGGTAACATAAAAAGATTTTGCGGAGGATAAACAGCTCTTGTAATATTTCCTGCAGAATCTTTATAAGATCTAGTTAAAATATTTATAAATAAAGGAATATAAGTAGTTATATACCAAGGAACAAAATGCACAATTTGATTATGCAATGCACAGAATTCATAAAATTCTTGAGAAATATTATTTAAATCTTCTTTTGAATATGATTTAAAAAACCAAGTTTTAAACTTGTTCCATTTTTCTGAGAAAAATTCATTTTGAATGAACCTTCTAGCCTTTGAACCAGGGCTAAAATCAATTTGTTGTGGGATCATTAAAACTCATTTTTATCATATCCCATCTCGGATGCAGTAGGTATATCTCCTTCTTGTGACGCAGATATCTCATCTCCCTGCGTATTAACAATTTGAACAATATTTGTTCTAGGGTCAACCTTTATAACTTCTTTTGCTCTTTCTTTAACAGGGTCTTCCGTTACCAGAGTATGCAAAGAAGCAGGTCTACTTCTTGCTGATCCAAATCTTGAATCTAAAGGAGAAATATGACTTACCATTGGTTTTCACAATCTTGCTTCAGAAAAGGATTGTCTTGAGTAAACTGTAGATCTATCATTAAATCTTCATGTATTACTATTATCAAATTGTATAACAATTCGCCCATCCATTTCTTGAGAAACATGTGAAAAATCAGTATTACTGATTTCATTTGTCAATTGTTCAGGAGCTATCACAGAATTCAAAATCCAAGTAGAAGGAAAATCAATTTCATCCCAAAGGATAGTTCTTCTAGTAGAAATCTTAGATTTAGAGAAATTTGTTTCTATCAAAACAGTTTGTTGAGAATTATCAAACAATTTACACTTTGGATTCAAAGTGGATAACAATCTGTAATAAATTCTATAAGATAAACATAATAATTCAGAACCAGGCGTATAATTATAACCATGCGTTTTAATATTCAAAGTTAAAGCATCAAGAATATTAACATCTGATAAAGATAATTGCAAATTAGGCTGAGTGTTAAAATAAACTGGCCCATAAGCAACAGTTGATTCTATCGAACCAATTAATGACTGTCTAAAATTATAATTTCTAGCATCACGCAAAGCAGCCATAAAAGTTTCAGGTAACCCTTTCAGAGTTAAAGGTTTAAAAGCAATCTGCACCATGCCAATATGCATATAATTATAACGATTGCGATACATATTAATATCTCTTTCGCTTAATAAACGAATAGTTTGTTCAGAAGAGTTCAAAGTTATACTTTGTTCAGTAGTTTTAATCAATTGCTTTGATGAAAATTTATCAAACCACCCATAATCATAGATAGTATTTAACTGGACTTTAGGAATAGTCCACTTGTTTAACAAGTCTAAGTTCTGAGGTAAATCTACCTCTTGCAATCTAGTACTTTTAGTACTAATCATTTCCTGTTCCATACAACAGTTAAAACAGACAAGCTTTAAACATATCTATGATAGATTTATAACTTTAGAAATCTTGATTTCCATGAAAATACCTAGGCTTTGATACCATAATAATTGTGTTTGCGAAAGTAATGAATTTTATAAATTGCAGGCTCAATTTCAAGATTTGAATGTTAATACTCTCACTGCTGATAATGTGATTGATTTATTGAAAGATGTTACTGATAATAAGCTTCGGGAAAAGATCATTGAATTAGCCTCGACAGGGTCTACTTCAGTATCTCAAAAAACTTTTGAAAAACCCAGAAGTTTTGATTATCAGCCTCCTTATTCTATAAACGAAATTAATAATCGTTTGATGAAAAGAAGTAATGATAAAGTTGTGATAAGAGATTCTTCTTTCAATGATTTAAAAGAAGAAATTGAAAAATTAAAAAAAGAAATTAAATTGATTAAGCAGAATCAACTTGTCTGCGATCATAGGATAACTCAGGTAGAGAAAGTTCATTCTTTAACTGAGGAATCTAATGATAAAGGGAAAAACGTCGTTGAAAACGATGGAGTTTTACCAACTGATCATTTTGAAAATTTGAATGAAAGTGATAATTCTTTTCTTGGAATGATGCAAGTAATTACTGCTCATAAATGGTATGTTAAATGTACTATTTTGATTGATAATAATTTCTCAATAACTGATGTTGCTATGATTGATAGTGGTGCAGATGTTAGTTGCATTCAAGAAGGATTGATACCTTCGAAATATTTTCAGAAAACTACTCATACTGTTAAATCTGCTTTAAGCATAGCTTCTTCAGTTGACATATCGTCTGGATATTGAGCATCTTGAATATCTTCATTGCTATTTTCACTTCTCATTGAAGTATCAGATTTATCAAACTGATTAATTGAAGAGAGCAAATTTCTTTTTACTTCTTCAAGATATTTCTCGATCATCTCGGTCTTATCACCTTCTTGTACTGAGATTCTTCTAGCCATATGTCTTACTGAAGAATCATCTATAACTTCTTTCATTGGAGTTTTTGAATACTCCTGAATTGTTGAAGTGATTTCATCAATTAATTCTTGTCCAAATAATTCTTTGGTTTTGGGATCTTTTTTTATCAATTTGTCCCAGAAATTATTATAAAAGATTCTATATAAACAAGGAATCTGTTCTTCATTAAAACCCAATTCTGGAGTCCACTTATGAATCCATGGAATTGAAAATTCAATAAAGAAATAAATCTGATCAATGTTTTCTAGAGAACTAATATGCTCTCGTGAGTATAACTCGGATAATTTCGGAGAAACTTTTACCCATTCTTTGTATAACTTTAAAAATAATGGAGGTAAAATCTTTACCGTCGGACCATGGTATGACCACCAAGACAAAAACCAATTTGGAATTTGTTGTTCAAATATCTTAGAACAAATCTTCACAAACCAAGTGTGTTTATGCCTTTCGTTATTGTAGTATAACACCTTATCAAAGGCTTGAATATAATCCCAATAAGTAAAATTCATTTTTACCTTATTCAGACTTATCTGTCTTTCTTTCATTGTGGATATTCCCCATTCTTCAACAGATATAATCTGTTTTATTATAATTTTTGAGAAATTATAGGAATTCTCACTCGAGTTATATCCCGAAAAGTGCTGAAAATCTGCACTACCTGTTTCTTTAAGAATAGTTTCATAATAAGATCGAGTCTTATATGATTCTCCTGGATAATATAAACCAGTAATCAAATACCTTTGAAATATCTTCCAAGGTTCTTCTTTTCGCTGAATCTCAGCATTTTCAACAGGAAATATCATTTCCTTTTTACTTACTCTTTCGTAAGATTTGATATCATCGTTTTCTTCTTGAGCTATGGAAGAGAAAGTATCTTTTCTCTTTTGAGATTCCATATAGGCCTGTAATTGAGCATGTAATGGATGATCCTTTGGAATATCTTCCAAATGTACTGATGACGATATCTGAGAAATCTTCTCATTTATCAATGTTTTATTTCCAATTTGTATAACTGGGAAACTTTGCGACGACGATCCATATGAGGATGCCTGCGAGTATGACTTTGTTTGAGAGGATAATCTTCCTCCTCTTCCTCTGCCTCTTCCTCGATAATTCGAGGATTCCATTCTGAAAGAGAAACATTTATTCTGATAAGTAATCATAAATAAATTCATCTCTTTCTTCTATCAACAAATCTCGTACTGCATCAATAATATCTTGACGCATTATATTATTAATGATTTTTTCAAGAATATTTTCTTGAATATCTCTAGGCAATTTTATCACCTGCAAAATTGCTAATAAACAGTCTTGCTCAATAAAAATATTTAAATATTCTGAATTCATTGAATAAATTCTCTAGATAAGAAATCAGGTAAGGAGTTTTCACTTCCTTTCTTATAAACAATCTCAAAATCAAAAGGAGCCAGCTGTGCTTGCCACCTGGCAAATATCAATTTTGAAGCATCATGTTTAAAATCTTTATTAAACATAAATTTAACAGCTTGAGCGTCAGTTTTTATTAAAAACTTTTGATTATATAAATCATCTTGAAATTTTAAAACACATTTAACAATAGTCAGCATTTCATGCGCAACAGTGGCATATTTCTTTTGAGCCTCTGTCCATTTACCAGAATGATATCTAATTAAATATTCAATTTTATCATGAGGGTTAATTTGTTTTAAAATTCCTCCATAACCAATATTAGACGCATCAGTCTCGATAATTTTTTGCCAAGCTGGATTAGCAAGAGTCAAACAAGGCAAATCATTAATTTTTTGTTTAACAAATTGAACTAAAGCAGTATGTTCCTTAGTCCACGGAGATTTATAATCCTTTTTTAACCTGTCAAATAAAGGAGCCAAATCTCTAGACAGATTTTTATAAAAGGGAGAAATGTAATTTAAACTTCCAAGAAATCTCTGCAACTGAGTTCTATCAGAAATAACATCAGGAAAATTTGATGCAAAATCAATAGATCTTTGAATAGGAGTTATCTTCCCTTGACAAATCAAATGTCCTAAAAATCTTACTTCAGTTTGAAATAAGCTCATTTTTGGTTTTGATATGACTAAACCATTCTGAATAACAACCTTTTTAAAGATTTCTAAATGCTTAATATGCATTTCAACAGTCTTTGAATACACAAGAATATCATCAATATAAACAATAATAAAATCCATATAAGGATTTAAAATATCATTCATAATTTTCTGAAATTCAGAAGGTGCATTTTTTAATCCAAAAGGCATAACATTCCATTCATATTGACCAAATGGAACATTAAAAGCAGTTCTATAAGCATGTTCTTTAAATATCTGAATCTGCCAATAACCAGATTTTAAATCAAATTTTGAGAAAATATTGGCATCATATAATCTAGATAATAAATCCCTTTTATTTGGGATAGGATATCTAATCCATTTAAGAAATTTATTAAGAGGTTTATAATTAATGACCAATCTAGGAACACCTCTTTCTTTTTCAGCCGCGTTATTAACATAAAAAGCTGTACACGACCAAGGAGACTTGGAAGGTTTTATCAAATTCTTTTGTAAAAGATTATCAATCTCTTTTTTACAAAATTCAACCAGTTCAGCATTCATTTGACATGGTCTTGATTTAGTGGGAATATTTTCCTCCACAAAATCCTCTTCATATGGAAGAGTGACAATATGTTTCTTTCTATCCCAAAAAGCACTGGGATGATCTGCACAAATATCAACAGATAATTGATCAGTGATTAATTTAATTTTTTCTTGAATTTTCACTGATTTCATCGTTTCAAAAATATTCATACTATAACATTCGAATTGCAGATTGTCAACATGCTTTTGTTTCATACCAATCAAAGCACTAATCTCTTTAGAAACAGGGTTAGTAATGAATTCAAACTTAACCTGTTTATCACCTTTTCCTGCAGTAAATCCTTTAGCATCAATATGAGAGAAAGGATAAATAGCATTTATAAACGGAGTTCCTAATATTATAGGAGGGTATAACTGATTTTTAACCAAAAAGAAAAAGTGAGGTATACACACTTTATTTTGACAAATACTCACATTGGACAGTTTATACTTTATATCTAAAGAATGCCCAGAAGCAGATTTAACAGTATGAGTAGTTTTCTGAAAATATTTCGAAGGTATCAATCCTTCTTGAATGCAACTAACATCTGCACCACTATCAATCATAGCAACATCAGTTATTGAGAAATTATTATCAATCAAAATAGTACATTTAACATACCATTTATGAGCAGTAATTACTTGCATCATTCCAAGAAAAGAATTATCACTTTCATTCAAATTTTCAAAATGATCAGTTGGTAAAACTCCATCGTTTTCAACGACGTTTTTCCCTTTATCATTAGATTCCTCAGTTAAAGAATGAACTTTCTCTACCTGAGTTATCCTATGATCGCAGACAAGTTGATTCTGCTTAATCAATTTAATTTCTTTTTTTAATTTTTCAATTTCTTCTTTTAAATCATTGAAAGAAGAATCTCTTATCACAACTTTATCATTACTTCTTTTCATCAAACGATTATTAATTTCGTTTATAGAATAAGGAGGCTGATAATCAAAACTTCTGGGTTTTTCAAAAGTTTTTTGAGATACTGAAGTAGACCCTGTCGAGGCTAATTCAATGATCTTTTCCCGAAGCTTATTATCAGTAACATCTTTCAATAAATCAATCGCATTATCAGCAGTGAGAGTATTAACATTCAAATCTTGAAATTGAGCCTGCAATTTATAAAATTCATTACTTTCGCAAACACAATTATTATCATCACATTTATCACAGCTAGTATTACAAACCTGTTCTTCTTCAGAAAAATCTATTAACTCAACTTCATCTTCTGAATCACTTGCCGTATTATAGTCTGATTCAGAACCAGATGTATATAATACTGCATGAAGTTTATCATATAAACCTTCATCTAATTCCAATGCTTTAAGCTTTTCCAACTTACAATTTGGAGCAATATGACCATATTTTCCACATCTGTAACATTTAATCTTTGCCAAATCTCTTTTTGATCTGTTTTTGGCAAATCTTTTTTCTCTTCTAGAGCTCTTTCTAGCTTCTCTTTCTTCTTTTGATCGTTTTCTCGATCTTCTTCTTCTTTCATAAGTCTTTTCAGACTTATCTTTTCTTTTACTTCTTCCAGAAATATCAGGAAGACCAAATTGAGAACAAAAATCACCCATCTGATTTTTCTCTTTCATTCTATCCATTTTCAATTGTCTGGATAATCTAAGTTCATTACACAAGTTTAATCCTTCTTGTGTGCAAATTCCTATCAATTTTCCATAGGTTAAAGCATTATATTGAATTTCTCCATCATTATCACTTCTTAACATCCTTTTTACTCTTTCAGCAAATAATGGAGGAAGCCCATCTATAAATTTAGCTTTCCAATAAGTTTCTTTATTTTCAGGTAATTCCATTACCCTACTTAGGTACGTATCTTTGTACCATCTAAACTCACTCAAAGTCCTGCATCGAAGACCATTAAGCAAAGTTCGCACTGTTTCATGCTGATTAGTATAACGACCATTAAAATGTTCTAAAATTGTAAGAACCAAAGTATAAACAGCATCTTCTCTATTAGAGACTAACGCCATACCTAAATTGTCATGTCCTTCATCCATGGCTCGAGCATTTATAACCAAAGCTTTTTCTTCAATGGACAAATAATTATCCCACCAGCCTCTTAATTGACCAGTAAATCCTGCAACTATCATTTTGCAGATATTTTTGTCAGAGTTATTAACGCTTCGACAAATTGTAGAGTACATCAACATCCGATGTACCATAATGGTTAACTGTCTATCTGTTAATCCATCTAGATTCCATTCATATATCTCTGTTCCACTGTAAGACGTATTAGTCTGATTCCAATCCCTTTCTTCAATGAGAACATCTTGAGGAGTTGGACGAGGATAATAATAAGTTTGCATACGCGGTTTTTCAGCAAAACTCTTGTTATTCTTGAAATAACCTTTTAATTTATTCATTTTAGAAAAAATCTCTTCTTTATGATTACCAGATTCTTCTAAAGTTTTTACAAAATCTTCAGATAAATGAATCGGTTTTAATTTTAAATCTTTAAATCTAGTAGTCATTTTTTCAAACTTTTCTTCAAGAAGATCTTCTAAATCATTTTTGTTTTTAAAACGAAATCCCTGAATATCAGGAGGTCTTTGAATATTAACTGAAACTGCTGGAATGGGAACTTCCTTAGTGACTTGTGAAGTAGAAGCCACTTCAGTTACCTTTTCTTTCTCAACATTCTTCATTTTCTTTAAAATATCTTTTACTAAATCAGTTAAATTTTCAATTTTTTCATCTAGAGAACTAATATGTTCTCCTAGAACTTTAACATATAAACTCAAATAATTATTCTGAGAAATCAATTTATTAATCTCTTTAACACTAACAAGTGCTATTTTTAAATCAATAAATTCCTGAAAAGCTTCAAAAGTAATCCCAGTATTATTGGGTAACATAAAAAGATTTTGCGGCGGATAAACAGCTCTTGTGATATTTCCTGCAGAATCTTTATAAGATCTAGTTAAAATATTTATAAATAAAGGAATATAAGTAGTTATATACCAAGGAACAAAATGCACAATTTGATTATGCAATGCACAGAATTCATAAAATTCTTGAGAAATATTATTTAAATCTTCTTTTGAATATGATTTAAAAAACCAAGTTTTAAACTTGTTCCATTTTTCTGAGAAAAATTCATTTTGAATGAACCTTCTAGCCTGTGAACCAGGGCTAAAATCAATTTGTTGTGGGATCATTAAAACTCATTTTTATCATATCCCATCTCGGATGCAGTAGGTATATCTCCTGCTTGTGACGCAGATATCTCATCTCCCTGCGTATTAACAATTTGAACAATATTTGTTCTAGGGTCAACCTTTATAACTTCTTTTGCTCTTTCTTTAACAGGGTCTTCCGTTACCAGAGTATGCAAAGAAGCAGGTCTACTTCTTGCTGATCCAAATCTTGAATCTAAAGGAGAAATATGACTTACCATTGGTTTTGACAATCTTGCTTCAGAAAAGGATTGTCTTGAGTAAACTGTAGATCTATCATTAAATCTTCCTGTATTACTATTATCAAATTGTATAACAATTCGCCCATCCATTTCTTGAGAAACATGTGAAAAATCAGTATTACTGATTTCATTTGTCAATTGTTCAGGAGCTATCACAGAATTCAAAATCCAAGTAGAAGGAAAATCAATTTCATCCCAAAGGATAGTTCTTCTAGTAGAAATCTTAGATTTAGAGAAATTTGTTTCTATCAAAACAGTTTGTTGAGAATTATCAAACAATTTACACTTTGGATTCAAAGTGGATAACAATCTGTAATAAATTCTATAAGATAAACATAATAATTCAGAACCAGGCGCATAATTATAACCATGCGTTTTAATATTCAAAGTTAAAGCATCAAGAATATTAACATCTGATAAAGATAATTGCAAATTAGGCTGAGTGTTAAAATAAACTGGCCCATAAGCAACAGTTGATTCTATCGAACCAATTAATGACTGTCTAAAATTATAATTTCTAGCATCACGCAAAGCAGCCATAAAAGTTTCAGGTAACCCTTTCAGAGTTAATGGTTTAAAAGCAATCTGCACCATGCCAATATGCATATAATTATAACGATTGCGATACATATTAATATCTCTTTCGCTTAATAAACGAATAGTTTGTTCAGAAGAGTTCAAAGTTATACTTTGTTCAGTAGTTTTAATCAATTGCTTTGATGAAAATTTATCAAACCACCCATAATCATAGATAGTATTTAACTGGACTTTAGGAATAGTCCACTTGTTTAACAAGTCTAAGTTCTGAGGTAAATCTACCTCTTGCAATCTAGTACTTTTAGTACTAATCATTTCATGTTCCATACAACAGTTAAAACAGACAAGCTTTAAACATATCTATGATAGATTTATAACTTTAGAAATCTTGATTTCCATGAAAATACCTAGGCTTTGATACCATAATAAGGATCGACGTTATCGGGCGGTAGTCCGCCATAATAACCTTGATCTAAATCATTGTTTATCAGACAATCGAAATGCTTAAGAAAAATCTTATTTTCATAATAGCTGTATGGTAAACTTTTACCCAAGCAAAGGGCCTGTCAAGAATCAAATTAAAGCTTGAATAATCTAGATCTAAAGGTTCTAAGGATCATCGACGTTATCGGGCGGTAGTCCGCCATAATAACCTTGATCTAAATCATTGTTTATCAGACAATCGAAATGCTTAAGAAAAATCTTATTTTCATAATAGCTGTATGGTAAACTTTTACCCAAGCAAAGGGCCTGTCAAGAATCAAATTAAAGCTTGAATAATCTAGATCTAAAGGTTCTAACCGGGATTTATCTGCCCCTTTTTCTCCTCATAACGGGGACTTACTTTTCCACGGCTTATTAAACCCAGATTCATTCAAACTTTCTTAAGATCTGACTGTACCACCATCTTGGAACCAAACTAAGATGAACTATAAGATTAATCTTTTACATCTAAATTGAGTCTAGCTTACTTTCATAGTTACCAACGACTTCTTTAGTATAATTCTACCATAGATATGATATATTTAGCCTATCATAGAACTTAAAGAACAAATAAAAAGTAAAAAGTAAGGTACTTACTCAGATCCACCACCGATCTTGCCTTCAAAAGTTTGAAGATTTTATAAAAATTTTCTTTACAAAGAGGAAAAACTACAACTTGCCTAGAAAGGACTTGCCTTCTCTGAATGAAGGAAGGTCTCTTAAATAAAAAAAGAAAATAACTATTTGTACAGTGACCCGACATAATTGGGTCCTACGCACTTATTTCATAGTGCGATGTTACAGTGTATCTTCTGTATCTTGGGGTCCTCTAGCGGCTTTACTTTTCAAAAAGCCAAAATTTATTGTTGAGCTTTTCCTTTAATTTCTCTAAGCAATTTTTCTACTTTAAGCATAGCTTCTTCAGTTGACATATCGTCTGGATATTGAGCATCTTGAATATCTTCATTGCTATTTTCACTTCTCATTGAAGTATCAGATTTATCAAACTGATTAATTGAAGAGAGCAAATTTCTTTTTACTTCTTCAAGATATTTCTCGATCATCTCGGTCTTATCACCTTCTTGTACTGAGATTCTTCTAGCCATATGTCTTACTGAAGAATCATCTATAACTTCTTTCATTGGAGTTTTTGAATACTCCTGAATTGTTGAAGTGATTTCATCAATTAATTCTTGTCCAAATAATTCTTTGGTTTTGGGATCTTTTTTTATCAATTTGTCCCAGAAATTATTATAAAAGATTCTATATAAACAAGGAATCTGTTCTTCATTAAAACCCAATTCTGGAGTCCACTTATGAATCCATGGAATTGAAAATTCAATAAAGAAATAAATCTGATCAATGTTTTCTAGAGAACTAATATGCTCTCGTGAGTATAACTCGGATAATTTCGGAGAAACTTTTACCCATTCTTTGTATAACTTTAAAAATAATGGAGGTAAAATCTTTACCGTCGGACCATGGTATGACCACCAAGACAAAAACCAATTTGGAATTTGTTGTTCAAATATCTTAGAACAAATCTTCACAAACCAAGTGTGTTTATGCCTTTCGTTATTGTAGTATAACACCTTATCAAAGGCTTGAATATAATCCCAATAAGTAAAATTCATTTTTACCTTATTCAGACTTATCTGTCTTTCTTTCATTGTGGATATTCCCCATTCTTCAACAGATATAATCTGTTTTATTATAATTTTTGAGAAATTATAGGAATTCTCACTCGAGTTATATCCCGAAAAGTGCTGAAAATCTGCACTACCTGTTTCTTTAAGAATAGTTTCATAATAAGATCGAGTCTTATATGATTCTCCTGGATAATATAAACCAGTAATCAAATACCTTTGAAATATCTTCCAAGGTTCTTCTTTTCGCTGAATCTCAGCATTTTCAACAGGAAATATCATTTCCTTTTTACTTACTCTTTCGTAAGATTTGATATCATCGTTTTCTTCTTGAGCTATGGAAGAGAAAGTATCTTTTCTCTTTTGAGATTCCATATAGGCCTGTAATTGAGCATGTAATGGATGATCCTTTGGAATATCTTCCAAATGTACTGATGACGATATCTGAGAAATCTTCTCATTTATCAATGTTTTATTTCCCATTTGTATAACTGGGAAACTTTGCGACGACGATCCATATGAGGATGCCTGCGAGTATGACTTTGTTTGAGAGGATAATCTTCCTCCTCTTCCTCTGCCTCTTCCTCGATAATTCGAGGATTCCATTCTGAAAGAGAAACATTTATTCTGATAAGTAATCATAAATAAATTCATCTCTTTCTTCTATCAACAAATCTCGTACTGCATCAATAATATCTTGACGCATTATATTATTAATGATTTTTTCAAGAATATTTTCTTGAATATCTCTAGGCAATTTTATCACCTGCAAAATTGCTAATAAACAGTCTTGCTCAATAAAAATATTTAAATATTCTGAATTCATTGAATAAATTCTCTAGATAAGAAATCAGGTAAGGAGTTTTCACTTCCTTTCTTATAAACAATCTCAAAATCAAAAGGAGCCAGCTGTGCTTGCCACCTGGCAAATATCAATTTTGAAGCATCATGTTTAAAATCTTTATTAAACATAAATTTAACGGCTTGAGCGTCAGTTTTTATTAAAAACTTTTGATTATATAAATCATCTTGAAATTTTAAAACACATTTAACAATAGTCAGCATTTCATGCGCAACAGTGGCATATTTCTTTTGAGCCTCTGTCCATTTACCAGAATGATATCTAATTAAATATTCAATTTTATCATGAGGGTTAATTTGTTTCAAAATTCCTCCATAACCAATATTAGACGCATCAGTCTCGATAATTTTTTGCCAAGCTGGATTAGCAAGAGTCAAACAAGGCAAATCATTAATTTTTTGTTTAACAAATTGAACTAAAGCAGTATGTTCCTTAGTCCACGGAGATTTATAATCCTTTTTTAACCTGTCAAATAAAGGAGCCAAATCTCTAGACAGATTTTTATAAAAGGGAGAAATGTAATTTAAACTTCCAAGAAATCTCTGCAACTGAGTTCTATCAGAAATAACATCAGGAAAATTTGATGCAAAATCAATAGATCTTTGAATAGGAGTTATCTTCCCTTGACAAATCAAATGTCCTAAAAATCTTACTTCAGTTTGAAATAAGCTCATTTTTGGTTTTGATATGACTAAACCATTCTGAATAACAACCTTTTTAAAGATTTCTAAATGCTTAATATGCATTTCAACAGTCTTTGAATACACAAGAATATCATCAATATAAACAATAATAAAATCCATATAAGGATTTAAAATATCATTCATAATTTTCTGAAATTCAGAAGGTGCATTTTTTAATCCAAAAGGCATAACATTCCATTCATATTGACCAAATGGAACATTAAAAGCAGTTCTATAAGCATGTTCTTTAAATATCTGAATCTGCCAATAACCAGATTTTAAATCAAATTTTGAGAAAATATTGGCATCATATAATCTAGATAATAAATCCCTTTTATTTGGGATAGGATATCTAATCCATTTAAGAAATTTATTAAGAGGTTTATAATTAATGACCAATCTAGGAACACCTCTTTCTTTTTCAGCCGCGTTATTAACATAAAAAGCTGTACACGACCAAGGAGACTTGGAAGGTTTTATCAAATTCTTTTGTAAAAGATTATCAATCTCTTTTTTACAAAATTCAACCAGTTCAGCATTCATTTGACATGGTCTTGATTTAGTGGGAATATTTTCCTCCACAAAATCCTCTTCATATGGAAGAGTGACAATATGTTTCTTTCTATCCCAAAAAGCACTGGGATGATCTGCACAAATATCAACAGATAATTGATCAGTGATTAATTTAATTTTTTCTTGAATTTTCACTGATTTCATCGTTTCAAAAATATTCATACTATAACATTCGAATTGCAGATTGTCAACATGCTTTTGTTTCATATCAATCAAAGCACTAATCTCTTTAGAAACAGGGTTAGTAATGAATTCAAACTTAACCTGTTTATCACCTTTTCCTGCAGTAAATCCTTTAGCATCAATATGAGAGAAAGGATAAATAGCATTTATAAACGGAGTTCCTAATATTATAGGAGGGTATAACTGATTTTTAACCAAAAAGAAAAAGTGAGGTATACACACTTTATTTTGACAAATACTCACATTGGACAGTTTATACTTTATATCTAAAGAATGCCCAGAAGCAGATTTAACAGTATGAGTAGTTTTCTGAAAATATTTCGAAGGTATCAATCCTTCTTGAATGCAACTAACATCTGCACCACTATCAATCATAGCAACATCAGTTATTGAGAAATTATTATCAATCAAAATAGTACATTTAACATACCATTTATGAGCAGTAATTACTTGCATCATTCCAAGAAAAGAATTATCACTTTCATTCAAATTTTCAAAATGATCAGTTGGTAAAACTCCATCGTTTTCAACGACGTTTTTCCCTTTATCATTAGATTCCTCAGTTAAAGAATGAACTTTCTCTACCTGAGTTATCCTATGATCGCAGACAAGTTGATTCTGCTTAATCAATTTAATTTCTTTTTTTAATTTTTCAATTTCTTCTTTTAAATCATTGAAAGAAGAATCTCTTATCACAACTTTATCATTACTTCTTTTCATCAAACGATTATTAATTTCGTTTATAGAATAAGGAGGCTGATAATCAAAACTTCTGGGTTTTTCAAAAGTTTTTTGAGATACTGAAGTAGACCCTGTCGAGGCTAATTCAATGATCTTTTCCCGAAGCTTATTATCAGTAACATCTTTCAATAAATCAATCGCATTATCAGCAGTGAGAGTATTAACATTCAAATCTTGAAATTGAGCCTGCAATTTATAAAATTCATTACTTTCGCAAACACAATTATTATCATCACATTTATCACAGCTAGTATTACAAACCTGTTCTTCTTCAGAAAAATCTATTAACTCAACTTCATCTTCTGAATCACTTGCCGTATTATAGTCTGATTCAGAACCAGATGTATATAATACTGCATGAAGTTTATCATATAAACCTTCATCTAATTCCAATGCTTTAAGCTTTTCCAACTTACAATTTGGAGCAATATGACCATATTTTCCACATCTGTAACATTTAATCTTTGCCAAATCTCTTTTTGATCTGTTTTTGGCAAATCTTTTTTCTCTTCTAGAGCTCTTTCTAGCTTCTCTTTCTTCTTTTGATCGTTTTCTCGATCTTCTTCTTCTTTCATAAGTCTTTTCAGACTTATCTTTTCTTTTACTTCTTCCAGAAATATCAGGAAGACCAAATTGAGAACAAAAATCACCCATCTGATTTTTCTCTTTCATTCTATCCATTTTCAATTGTCTGGATAATCTAAGTTCATTACACAAGTTTAATCCTTCTTGTGTGCAAATTCCTATCAATTTTCCATAGGTTAAAGCATTATATTGAATTTCTCCATCATTATCACTTCTTAACATCCTTTTTACTCTTTCAGCAAATAATGGAGGAAGCCCATCTATAAATTTAGCTTTCCAATAAGTTTCTTTATTTTCAGGTAATTCCATTACCCTACTTAGGTACGTATCTTTGTACCATCTAAACTCACTCAAAGTCCTGCATCGAAGACCATTAAGCAAAGTTCGCACTGTTTCATGCTGATTAGTATAACGACCATTAAAATGTTCTAAAATTGTAAGAACCAAAGTATAAACAGCATCTTCTCTATTAGAGACTAACGCCATACCTAAATTGTCATGTCCTTCATCCATGGCTCGAGCATTTATAACCAAAGCTTTTTCTTCAATGGACAAATAATTATCCCACCAGCCTCTTAATTGACCAGTAAATCCTGCAACTATCATTTTGCAGATATTTTTGTCAGAGTTATTAACGCTTCGACAAATTGTAGAGTACATCAACATCCGATGTACCATAATGGTTAACTGTCTATCTGTTAATCCATCTAGATTCCATTCATATATCTCTGTTCCACTGTAAGACGTATTAGTCTGATTCCAATCCCTTTCTTCAATGAGAACATCTTGAGGAGTTGGACGAGGATAATAATAAGTTTGCATACGCGGTTTTTCAGCAAAACTCTTGTTATTCTTGAAATAACCTTTTAATTTATTCATTTCAGAAAAAATCTCTTCTTTATGATTACCAGATTCTTCTAAAGTTTTTACAAAATCTTCAGATAAATGAATCGGTTTTAATTTTAAATCTTTAAATCTAGTAGTCATTTTTTCAAACTTTTCTTCAAGAAGATCTTCTAAATCATTTTTGTTTTTAAAACGAAATCCCTGAATATCAGGAGGTCTTTGAATATTAACTGAAACTGCTGGAATGGGAACTTCCTTAGTGACTTGTGAAGTAGAAGCCACTTCAGTTACCTTTTCTTTCTCAACATTCTTCATTTTCTTTAAAATATCTTTTACTAAATCAGTTAAATTTTCAATTTTTTCATCTAGAGAACTAATATGTTCTCCTAGAACTTTAACATATAAACTCAAATAATTATTCTGAGAAATCAATTTATTAATCTCTTTAACACTAACAAGTGCTATTTTTAAATCAATAAATTCCTGAAAAGCTTCAAAAGTAATCCCAGTATTATTGGGTAACATAAAAAGATTTTGCGGCGGATAAACAGCTCTTGTGATATTTCCTGCAGAATCTTTATAAGATCTAGTTAAAATATTTATAAATAAAGGAATATAAGTAGTTATATACCAAGGAACAAAATGCACAATTTGATTATGCAATGCACAGAATTCATAAAATTCTTGAGAAATATTATTTAAATCTTCTTTTGAATATGATTTAAAAAACCAAGTTTTAAACTTGTTCCATTTTTCTGAGAAAAATTCATTTTGAATGAACCTTCTAGCCTGTGAACCAGGGCTAAAATCAATTTGTTGTGGGATCATTAAAACTCATTTTTATCATATCCCATCTCGGATGCAGTAGGTATATCTCCTGCTTGTGACGCAGATATCTCATCTCCCTGCGTATTAACAATTTGAACAATATTTGTTCTAGGGTCAACCTTTATAACTTCTTTTGCTCTTTCTTTAACAGGGTCTTCCGTTACCAGAGTATGCAAAGAAGCAGGTCTACTTCTTGCTGATCCAAATCTTGAATCTAAAGGAGAAATATGACTTACCATTGGTTTTGACAATCTTGCTTCAGAAAAGGATTGTCTTGAGTAAACTGTAGATCTATCATTAAATCTTCCTGTATTACTATTATCAAATTGTATAACAATTCGCCCATCCATTTCTTGAGAAACATGTGAAAAATCAGTATTACTGATTTCATTTGTCAATTGTTCAGGAGCTATCACAGAATTCAAAATCCAAGTAGAAGGAAAATCAATTTCATCCCAAAGGATAGTTCTTCTAGTAGAAATCTTAGATTTAGAGAAATTTGTTTCTATCAAAACAGTTTGTTGAGAATTATCAAACAATTTACACTTTGGATTCAAAGTGGATAACAATCTGTAATAAATTCTATAAGATAAACATAATAATTCAGAACCAGGCGCATAATTATAACCATGCGTTTTAATATTCAAAGTTAAAGCATCAAGAATATTAACATCTGATAAAGATAATTGCAAATTAGGCTGAGTGTTAAAATAAACTGGCCCATAAGCAACAGTTGATTCTATCGAACCAATTAATGACTGTCTAAAATTATAATTTCTAGCATCACGCAAAGCAGCCATAAAAGTTTCAGGTAACCCTTTCAGAGTTAATGGTTTAAAAGCAATCTGCACCATGCCAATATGCATATAATTATAACGATTGCGATACATATTAATATCTCTTTCGCTTAATAAACGAATAGTTTGTTCAGAAGAGTTCAAAGTTATACTCTGTTCAGTAGTTTTAATCAATTGCTTTGATGAAAATTTATCAAACCACCCATAATCATAGATAGTATTTAACTGGACTTTAGGAATAGTCCACTTGTTTAACAAGTCTAAGTTCTGAGGTAAATCTACCTCTTGCAATCTAGTACATTTAATACTAATCATTTCCTGTTCCATACAACAGTTAAAACAGACAAGCTTTAAACATATCTATGATAGATTTATAACTTTAGAAATCTTGATTTCCATGAAAATACCTAGGCTTTGATACCATAATAAGGATCGACGTTATCGGGCGGTAGTCCGCCATAATAACCTTGATCTAAATCATTGTTTATCAGACAATTGAAATGCTTAAGAAAAATCTTATTTTCATAATAGCTGTATGGTAAACTTTTACCCAAGCAAAGGGCCTGTCAAGAATCAAATTAAAGCTTGAATAATCTAGATCTAAAGGTTCTAAGGATCAACGTTATCGGGCGGTAGTCCGCCATAATAACCTTGATCTAAATCATTGTTTATCAGACAATCGAAATGCTTAAGAAAAATCTTATTTTCATAATAGCTGTATGGTAAACTTTTACCCAAGCAAAGGGCCTGTCAAGAGTCAAATTAAAGCTTGAATAATCTAGATCTAAAGGTTCTAACCGGGATTTATCTGCCCCTTTTTCTCCTCATAACGGGGACTTACTTTTCCACGGCTTATTAAACCCAGATTCATTCAAACTTTCTTAAGATCTGACTGTACCACCATCTTGGAACCAAACTAAGATGAACTATAAGATTAATCTTTTACATCTAAATTGAGTCTAGCTTACTTTCATAGTTACCAACGACTTCTTTAGTATAATTCTACCATAGATATGATATATTTAGCCTATCATAGAACTTAAAGAACAAATAAAAAGTAAAAAGTAAGGTACTTACTCAGATCCACCACCGATCTTGCCTTCAAAAGTTTGAAGATTTTATAAAAATTTTCTTTACAAAGAGGAAAAACTACAACTTGCCTAGAAAGGACTTGCCTTCTCTGAATGAAGGAAGGTCTCTTAAATAAAAAAAGAAAATAACTATTTGTACAGTGACCCGACATAATTGGGTCCTACGCACTTATTTCATAGTGCGATGTTACAGTGTATCTTCTGTATCTTGGGGTCCTCTAGCGGCTTTACTTTTCAAAAAGCCAAAATTTATTGTTGAGCTTTTCCTTTAATTTCTCTAAGCAATTTTTCTACTTTAAGCATAGCTTCTTCAGTTGACATATCGTCTGGATATTGAGCATCTTGAATATCTTCATTGCTATTTTCACTTCTCATTGAAGTATCAGATTTATCAAACTGATTAATTGAAGAGAGCAAATTTCTTTTTACTTCTTCAAGATATTTCTCGATCATCTCGGTCTTATCACCTTCTTGTACTGAGATTCTTCTAGCCATATGTCTTACTGAAGAATCATCTATAACTTCTTTCATTGGAGTTTTTGAATACTCCTGAATTGTTGAAGTGATTTCATCAATTAATTCTTGTCCAAATAATTCTTTGGTTTTGGGATCTTTTTTTATCAATTTGTCCCAGAAATTATTATAAAAGATTCTATATAAACAAGGAATCTGTTCTTCATTAAAACCCAATTCTGGAGTCCACTTATGAATCCATGGAATTGAAAATTCAATAAAGAAATAAATCTGATCAATGTTTTCTAGAGAACTAATATGCTCTCGTGAGTATAACTCGGATAATTTCGGAGAAACTTTTACCCATTCTTTGTATAACTTTAAAAATAATGGAGGTAAAATCTTTACCGTCGGACCATGGTATGACCACCAAGACAAAAACCAATTTGGAATTTGTTGTTCAAATATCTTAGAACAAATCTTCACAAACCAAGTGTGTTTATGCCTTTCGTTATTGTAGTATAACACCTTATCAAAGGCTTGAATATAATCCCAATAAGTAAAATTCATTTTTACCTTATTCAGACTTATCTGTCTTTCTTTCATTGTGGATATTCCCCATTCTTCAACAGATATAATCTGTTTTATTATAATTTTTGAGAAATTATAGGAATTCTCACTCGAGTTATATCCCGAAAAGTGCTGAAAATCTGCACTACCTGTTTCTTTAAGAATAGTTTCATAATAAGATCGAGTCTTATATGATTCTCCTGGATAATATAAACCAGTAATCAAATACCTTTGAAATATCTTCCAAGGTTCTTCTTTTCGCTGAATCTCAGCATTTTCAACAGAAAATATCATTTCCTTTTTACTTACTCTTTCGTAAGATTTGATATCATCGTTTTCTTCTTGAGCTATGGAAGAGAAAGTATCTTTTCTCTTTTGAGATTCCATATAGGCCTGTAATTGAGCATGTAATGGATGATCCTTTGGAATATCTTCCAAATGTACTGATGACGATATCTGAGAAATCTTCTCATTTATCAATGTTTTATTTCCCATTTGTATAACTGGGAAACTTTGCGACGACGATCCATATGAGGATGCCTGCGAGTATGACTTTGTTTGAGAGGATAATCTTCCTCCTCTTCCTCTGTCTCTTCCTCGATAATTCGAGGATTCCATTCTGAAAGAGAAACATTTATTCTGATAAGTAATCATAAATAAATTCATCTCTTTCTTCTTTCAACAAATCTCGTACTGCATCAATAATATCTTGACGCATTATATTATTAATGATTTTTTCAAAAATATTTTCTTGAATATCTCTAGGCAATTTTATCACCTGCAAAATTGCTAATAAACAGTCTTGCTCAATAAAAATATTTAAATATTCTGAATTCATTGAATAAATTCTCTAGATAAGAAATCAGGTAAGGAGTTTTCACTTCCTTTCTTATAAACAATCTCAAAATCAAAAGGAGCCAGCTGTGCTTGCCACCTGGCAAATATCAATTTTGAAGCATCATGTTTAAAATCTTTATTAAACATAAATTTAACGGCTTGAGCGTCAGTTTTTATTAAAAACTTTTGATTATATAAATCATCTTGAAATTTTAAAACACATTTAACAATAGTCAGCATTTCATGCGCAACAGTGGCATATTTCTTTTGAGCCTCTGTCCATTTACCAGAATGATATCTAATTAAATATTCAATTTTATCATGAGGGTTAATTTGTTTCAAAATTCCTCCATAACCAATATTAGACGCATCAGTCTCGATAATTTTTTGCCAAGCTGGATTAGCAAGAGTCAAACAAGGCAAATCATTAATTTTTTGTTTAACAAATTGAACTAAAGCAGTATGTTCCTTAGTCCACGGAGATTTATAATCCTTTTTTAACCAGTCAAATAAAGGAGCCAAATCTCTAGACAGATTTTTATAAAAGGGAGAAATGTAATTTAAACTTCCAAGAAATCTCTGCAACTGAGTTCTATCAGAAATAACATCAGGAAATTTTGATGCAAAATCAATAGATCTTTGAATAGGAGTTATCTTCCCTTGACAAATCAAATGTCCTAAAAATCTTACTTCAGTTTGAAATAAGCTCATTTTTGGTTTTGATATGACTAAACCATTCTGAATAACAACCTTTTTAAAGATTTCTAAATGCTTAATATGCATTTCAACAGTCTTTGAATACACAAGAATATCATCAATATAAACAATAATAAAATCCATATAAGGATTTAAAATATCATTCATAATTTTCTGAAATTCAGAAGGTGCATTTTTTAATCCAAAAGGCATAACATTCCATTCATATTGACCAAATGGAACATTAAAAGCAGTTCTATAAGCATGTTCTTTAAATATCTGAATCTGCCAATAACCAGATTTTAAATCAAATTTTGAGAAAATATTGGCATCATATAATCTAGATAATAAATCCCTTTTATTTGGGATAGGATATCTAATCCATTTAAGAAATTTATTAAGAGGTTTATAATTAATGACCAATCTAGGAACACCTCTTTCTTTTTCAGCCGCGTTATTAACATAAAAAGCTGTACACGACCAAGGAGACTTGGAAGGTTTTATCAAATTCTTTTGTAAAAGATTATCAATCTCTTTTTTACAAAATTCAACCAGTTCAGCATTCATTTGACATGGTCTTGATTTAGTGGGAATATTTTCCTCCACAAAATCCTCTTCATATGGAAGAGTGACAATATGTTTCTTTCTATCCCAAAAAGCACTGGGATGATCTGCACAAATATCAACAGATAATTGATCAGTGATTAATTTAATTTTTTCTTGAATTTTCACTGATTTCATCGTTTCAAAAATATTCATACTATAACATTCGAATTGCAGATTGTCAACATGCTTTTGTTTCATATCAATCAAAGCACTAATCTCTTTAGAAACAGGGTTAGTAATGAATTCAAACTTAACCTGTTTATCACCTTTTCCTGCAGTAAATCCTTTAGCATCAATATGAGAGAAAGGATAAATAGCATTTATAAACGGAGTTCCTAATATTATAGGAGGGTATAACTGATTTTTAACCAAAAAGAAAAAGTGAGGTATACACACTTTATTTTGACAAATACTCACATTGGACAGTTTATACTTTATATCTAAAGAATGCCCAGAAGCAGATTTAACAGTATGAGTAGTTTTCTGAAAATATTTCGAAGGTATCAATCCTTCTTGAATGCAACTAACATCTGCACCACTATCAATCATAGCAACATCAGTTATTGAGAAATTATTATCAATCAAAATAGTACATTTAACATACCATTTATGAGCAGTAATTACTTGCATCATTCCAAGAAAAGAATTATCACTTTCATTCAAATTTTCAAAATGATCAGTTGGTAAAACTCCATCGTTTTCAACGACGTTTTTCCCTTTATCATTAGATTCCTCAGTTAAAGAATGAACTTTCTCTACCTGAGTTATCCTATGATCGCAGACAAGTTGATTCTGCTTAATCAATTTAATTTCTTTTTTTAATTTTTCAATTTCTTCTTTTAAATCATTGAAAGAAGAATCTCTTATCACAACTTTATCATTACTTCTTTTCATCAAACGATTATTAATTTCGTTTATAGAATAAGGAGGCTGATAATCAAAACTTCTGGGTTTTTCAAAAGTTTTTTGAGATACTGAAGTAGACCCTGTCGAGGCTAATTCAATGATCTTTTCCCGAAGCTTATTATCAGTAACATCTTTCAATAAATCAATCACATTATCAGCAGTGAGAGTATTAACATTCAAATCTTGAAATTGAGCCTGCAATTTATAAAATTCATTACTTTCGCAAACACAATTATTATCATCACATTTATCACAGCTAGTATTACAAACCTGTTCTTCTTCAGAAAAATCTATTAACTCAACTTCATCTTCTGAATCACTTGCCGTATTATAGTCTGATTCAGAACCAGATGTATATAATACTGCATGAAGTTTATCATATAAACCTTCATCTAATTCCAATGCTTTAAGCTTTTCCAACTTACAATTTGGAGCAATATGACCATATTTTCCACATCTGTAACATTTAATCTTTGCCAAATCTCTTTTTGATCTGTTTTTGGCAAATCTTTTTTCTCTTCGAGAGCTCTTTCTAGCTTCTCTTTCTTCTTTTGATCGTTTTCTCGATCTTCTTCTTCTTTCATAAGTCTTTTCAGACTTATCTTTTCTTTTACTTCTTCCAGAAATATCAGGAAGACCAAATTGAGAACAAAAATCACCCATCTGATTTTTCTCTTTCATTCTATCCATTTTCAATTGTCTGGATAATCTAAGTTCATTACACAAGTTTAATCCTTCTTGTGTGCAAATTCCTATCAATTTTCCATAGGTTAAAGCATTATATTGAATTTCTCCATCATTATCACTTCTTAACATCCTTTTTACTCTTTCAGCAAATAATGGAGGAAGCCCATCTATAAATTTAGCTTTCCAATAAGTTTCTTTATTTTCAGGTAATTCCATTACCCTACTTAGGTACGTATCTTTGTACCATCTAAACTCACTCAAAGTCCTGCATCGAAGACCATTAAGCAAAGTTCGCACTATTTCATGCTGATTAGTATAACGACCATTAAAATGTTCTAAAATTGTAAGAACCAAAGTATAAACAGCATCTTCTCTATTAGAGACTAACGCCATACCTAAATTGTCATGTCCTTCATCCATGGCTCGAGCATTTATAACCAAAGCTTTTTCTTCAATGGACAAATAATTATCCCACCAGCCTCTTAATTGACCAGTAAATCCTGCAACTATCATTTTGCAGATATTTTTGTCAGAGTTATTAACGCTTCGACAAATTGTAGAGTACATCAACATCCGATGTACCATAATGGTTAACTGTCTATCTGTTAATCCATCTAGATTCCATTCATATATCTCTGTTCCACTGTAAGACGTATTAGTCTGATTCCAATCCCTTTCTTCAATGAGAACATCTTGAGGAGTTGGACGAGGATAATAATAAGTTTGCATACGCGGTTTTTCAGCAAAACTCTTGTTATTCTTGAAATAACCTTTTAATTTATTCATTTCAGAAAAAATCTCTTCTTTATGATTACCAGATTCTTCTAAAGTTTTTACAAAATCTTCAGATAAATGAATCGGTTTTAATTTTAAATCTTTAAATCTAGTAGTCATTTTTTCAAACTTTTCTTCAAGAAGATCTTCTAAATCATTTTTGTTTTTAAAACGAAATCCCTGAATATCAGGAGGTCTTTGAATATTAACTGAAACTGCTGGAATGGGAACTTCCTTAGTGACTTGTGAAGTAGAAGCCACTTCAGTTACCTTTTCTTTCTCAACATTCTTCATTTTCTTTAAAATATCTTTTACTAAATCAGTTAAATTTTCAATTTTTTCATCTAGAGAACTAATATGTTCTCCTAGAACTTTAACATATAAACTCAAATAATTATTCTGAGAAATCAATTTATTAATCTCTTTAACACTAACAAGTGCTATTTTTAAATCAATAAATTCCTGAAAAGCTTCAAAAGTAATCCCAGTATTATTGGGTAACATAAAAAGATTTTGCGGCGGATAAACAGCTCTTGTGATATTTCCTGCAGAATCTTTATAAGATCTAGTTAAAATATTTATAAATAAAGGAATATAAGTAGTTATATACCAAGGAACAAAATGCACAATTTGATTATGCAATGCACAGAATTCATAAAATTCTTGAGAAATATTATTTAAATCTTCTTTTGAATATGATTTAAAAAACCAAGTTTTAAACTTGTTCCATTTTTCTGAGAAAAATTCATTTTGAATGAACCTTCTAGCCTGTGAACCAGGGCTAAAATCAATTTGTTGTGGGATCATTAAAACTCATTTTTATCATATCCCATCTCGGATGCAGTAGGTATATCTCCTGCTTGTGACGCAGATATCTCATCTCCCGTCGTATTAACAATTTGAACAATATTTGTTCTAGGGTCAACCTTTATAACTTCTTTTGCTCTTTCTTTAACAGGGTCTTCCGTTACCAGAGTATGCAAAGAAGTAGGTCTACTTCTTGCTGATCCAAATCTTGAATCTAAAGGAGAAATATGACTTACCATTGGTTTTCACAATCTTGCTTCAGAAAAGGATTGTCTTGAGTAAACTGTAGATCTATCATTAAATCTTCATGTATTACTATTATCAAATTGTATAACAATTCGCCCATCCATTTCTTGAGAAACATGTGAAAAATCAGTATTACTGATTTCATTTGTCAATTGTTCAGGAGCTATCACAGAATTCAAAATCCAAGTAGAAGGAAAATCAATTTCATCCCAAAGGATAGTTCTTCTAGTAGAAATCTTAGATTTAGAGAAATTTGTTTCTATCAAAACAGTTTGTTGAGAATTATCAAACAATTTACACTTTGGATTCAAAGTGGATAACAATCTGTAATAAATTCTATAAGATAAACATAATAATTCAGAACCAGGCGCATAATTATAACCATGCGTTTTAATATTTAAAGCATCAAGAATATTAACATCTGATAAAGATAATTGCAAATTAGGCTGAGTGTTAAAATAAACTGGCCCATAAGCAACAGTTGATTCTATCGAACCAATTAATGACTGTCTAAAATTATAATTTCTAGCATCACGCAAAGCAGCCATAAAAGTTTCAGGTAACCCTTTCAGAGTTAATGGTTTAAAAGCAATCTGCACCATGCCAATATGCATATAATTATAACGATTGCGATACATATTAATATCTCTTTCGCTTAATAAACGAATAGTTTGTTCAGAAGAGTTCAAAGTTATACTTTGTTCAGTAGTTTTAATCAATTGCTTTGATGAAAATTTATCAAACCACCCATAATCATAGATAGTATTTAACTGGACTTTAGGAATAGTCCACTTGTTTAACAAGTCTAAGTTCTGAGGTAAATCTACCTCTTACAACATGAAATGATTAGTACTAGATTGCAAGAGGTAGATTTACCTCAGAACTTAGACTTGTTAAACAAGTGGACTATTCCTAAAGTCCATTTAAATACTATCTATGATTATGGGTGGTTTGATAAATTTTCATCAAAGCAATTGATTAAAACTACTGAACAAAGTATAACTTTGAACTCTTCTGAACAAACTATTCGTTTATTAAGCGAAAGAGATATTAATATGTATCGCAATCGTTATAATTATATGCATATTGGCATGGTGCAGATTGCTTTTAAACCATTAACTCTGAAAGGGTTACCTGAAACTTTTATGGCTGCTTTGCGTGATGCTAGAAATTATAATTTTAGACAGTCATTAATTGGTTCGATAGAATCAACTGTTGCTTATGGGCCAGTTTATTTTAACACTCAGCCTAATTTGCAATTATCTTTATCAGATGTTAATATTCTTGATGCTTTAACTTTGAATATTAAAACGCATGGTTATAATTATGCGCCTGGTTCTGAATTATTATGTTTATCTTATAGAATTTATTACAGATTGTTATCCACTTTGAATCCAAAGTGTAAATTGTTTGATAATTCTCAACAAACTGTTTTGATAGAAACAAATTTCTCTAAATCTAAGATTTCTACTAGAAGAACTATCCTTTGGGATGAAATTGATTTTCCTTCTACTTGGATTTTGAATTCTGTGATAGCTCCTGAACAATTGACAAATGAAATCAGTAATACTGATTTTTCACATGTTTCTCAAGAAATGGATGGGCGAATTGTTATACAATTTGATAATAGTAATACAGGAAGATTTAATGATAGATCTACAGTTTACTCAAGACAATCCTTTTCTGAAGCAAGATTGTCAAAACCAATGGTAAGTCATATTTCTCCTTTAGATTCAAGATTTGGATCAGCAAGAAGTAGACCTGCTTCTTTGCATACTCTGGTAACGGAAAACCCTGTTAAAGAAAGAGCAAAAGAAGTTATAAAGGTTGACCCTAGAACAAATATTGTTCAAATTGTTAATACGCAGGGAGATGAGATATCTGCGTCACAAGCAGGAGATATACCTACTGCATCCGAGATGGGATATGATAAAAATGAGTTTTAATGATCCCACAACAAATTGATTTTAGCCCTGGTTCACAGGCTAGAAGGTTCATTCAAAATGAATTTTTCTCAGAAAAATGGAACAAGTTTAAAACTTGGTTTTTTAAATCATATTCAAAAGAAGATTTAAATAATATTTCTCAAGAATTTTATGAATTCTGTGCATTGCATAATCAAATTGTGCATTTTGTTCCTTGGTATATAACTACTTATATTCCTTTATTTATAAATATTTTAACTAGATCTTATAAAGATTCTGCAGGAAATATCACAAGAGCTGTTTATCCGCCGCAAAATCTTTTTATGTTACCCAATAATACTGGGATTACTTTTGAAGCTTTTCAGGAATTTATTGATTTAAAAATAGCACTTGTTAGTGTTAAAGAGATTAATAAATTGATTTCTCAGAATAATTATTTGAGTTTATATGTTAAAGTTCTAGGAGAACATATTAGTTCTCTAGATGAAAAAATTGAAAATTTAATTGATTTAGTAAAAGATATTTTAAAGAAAATGAAGAATGTTGAGAAAGAAAAGGTAACTGAAGTGGCTTCTACTTCACAAGTCACTAAGGAAGTTCCCATTCTAGCAGTTTCAGTTAATATTCAAAGACCTCCTGATATTCAGGGATTTCGTTTTAAAAACAAAAATGATTTAGAAGATCTTCTTGAAGAAAAGTTTGAAAAAATGACTACTAGATTTAAAGATTTAAAATTAAAACCGATTCATTTATCTGAAGATTTTGTAAAAACTTTAGAAGAATCTGGTAATCATAAAGAAGAGATTTTTTCTAAAATGAATAAATTAAAAGGTTATTTCAAGAATAACAAGAGTTTTGCTGAAAAACCGCGTATGCAAACTTATTATTATCCTCGTCCAACTCCTCAAGATGTTCTCATTGAAGAAAGGGATTGGAATCAGACTAATACGTCTTACAGTGGAACAGAGATATATGAATGGAATCTAGATGGATTAACAGATAGACAGTTAACCATTATGGTACATCGGATGTTGATGTACTCTACAATTTGTCGAAGCGTTAATAACTCTGACAAAAATATCTGCAAAATGATAGTTGCAGGATTTACTGGTCAATTAAGAGGCTGGTGGGATAATTATTTGTCCATTGAAGAAAAAGCTTTGGTTATAAATGCTCGAGCCATGGATGAAGGACATGACAATTTAGGTATGGCGTTAGTCTCTAATAGAGAAGATGCTGTTTATACTTTGGTTCTTACAATTTTAGAACATTTTAATGGTCGTTATACTAATCAGCATGAAACAGTGCGAACTTTGCTTAATGGTCTTCGATGCAGGACTTTGAGTGAGTTTAGATGGTACAAAGATACGTACCTAAGTAGGGTAATGGAATTACCTGAAAATAAAGAAACTTATTGGAAAGCTAAATTTATAGATGGGCTTCCTCCATTATTTGCTGAAAGAGTAAAAAGGATGTTAAGAAGTGATAATGATGGAGAAATTCAATATAATGCTTTAACCTATGGAAAATTGATAGGAATTTGCACACAAGAAGGATTAAACTTGTGTAATGAACTTAGATTATCCAGACAATTGAAAATGGATAGAATGAAAGAGAAAAATCAGATGGGTGATTTTTGTTCTCAATTTGGTCTTCCTGATATTTCTGGAAGAAGTAAAAGAAAAGATAAGTCTGAAAAGACTTATGAAAGAAGAAGAAGATCGAGAAAACGATCAAAAGAAGAAAGAGAAGCTAGAAAGAGCTCTAGAAGAGAAAAAAGATTTGCCAAAAACAGATCAAAAAGAGATTTGGCAAAGATTAAATGTTACAGATGTGGAAAATATGGTCATATTGCTCCAAATTGTAAGTTGGAAAAGCTTAAAGCATTGGAATTAGATGAAGGTTTATATGATAAACTTCATGCAGTATTATATACATCTGGTTCTGAATCAGACTATAATACGGCAAGTGATTCAGAAGATGAAGTTGAGTTAATAGATTTTTCTGAAGAAGAACAGGTTTGTAATACTAGCTGTGATAAATGTGATGATAATAATTGTGTTTGCGAAAGTAATGAATTTTATAAATTGCAGGCTCAATTTCAAGATTTGAATGTTAATACTCTCACTGCTGATAATGCGATTGATTTATTGAAAGATGTTACTGATAATAAGCTTCGGGAAAAGATCATTGAATTAGCCTCGACAGGGTCTACTTCAGTATCTCAAAAAACTTTTGAAAAACCCAGAAGTTTTGATTATCAGCCTCCTTATTCTATAAACGAAATTAATAATCGTTTGATGAAAAGAAGTAATGATAAAGTTGTGATAAGAGATTCTTCTTTCAATGATTTAAAAGAAGAAATTGAAAAATTAAAAAAAGAAATTAAATTGATTAAGCAGAATCAACTTGTCTGCGATCATAGGATAACTCAGGTAGAGAAAGTTCATTCTTTAACTGAGGAATCTAATGATAAAGGGAAAAACGTCGTTGAAAACGATGGAGTTTTACCAACTGATCATTTTGAAAATTTGAATGAAAGTGATAATTCTTTTCTTGGAATGATGCAAGTAATTACTGCTCATAAATGGTATGTTAAATGTACTATTTTGATTGATAATAATTTCTCAATAACTGATGTTGCTATGATTGATAGTGGTGCAGATGTTAGTTGCATTCAAGAAGGATTGATACCTTCGAAATATTTTCAGAAAACTACTCATACTGTTAAATCTGCTTCTGGGCATTCTTTAGATATAAAGTATAAACTGTCCAATGTGAGTATTTGTCAAAATAAAGTGTGTATACCTCACTTTTTCTTTTTGGTTAAAAATCAGTTATACCCTCCTATAATATTAGGAACTCCGTTTATAAATGCTATTTATCCTTTCTCTCATATTGATGCTAAAGGATTTACTGCAGGAAAAGGTGATAAACAGGTTAAGTTTGAATTCATTACTAACCCTGTTTCTAAAGAGATTAGTGCTTTGATTGGTATGAAACAAAAGCATGTTGACAATCTGCAATTCGAATGTTATAGTATGAATATTTTTGAAACGATGAAATCAGTGAAAATTCAAGAAAAAATTAAATTAATCACTGATCAATTATCTGTTGATATTTGTGCAGATCATCCCAGTGCTTTTTGGGATAGAAAGAAACATATTGTCACTCTTCCATATGAAGAGGATTTTGTGGAGGAAAATATTCCCACTAAATCAAGACCATGTCAAATGAATGCTGAACTGGTTGAATTTTGTAAAAAAGAGATTGATAATCTTTTACAAAAGAATTTGATAAAACCTTCCAAGTCTCCTTGGTCGTGTACAGCTTTTTATGTTAATAACGCGGCTGAAAAAGAAAGAGGTGTTCCTAGATTGGTCATTAATTATAAACCTCTTAATAAATTTCTTAAATGGATTAGATATCCTATCCCAAATAAAAGGGATTTATTATCTAGATTATATGATGCCAATATTTTCTCAAAATTTGATTTAAAATCTGGTTATTGGCAGATTCAGATATTTAAAGAACATGCTTATAGAACTGCTTTTAATGTTCCATTTGGTCAATATGAATGGAATGTTATGCCTTTTGGATTAAAAAATGCACCTTCTGAATTTCAGAAAATTATGAATGATATTTTAAATCCTTATATGGATTTTATTATTGTTTATATTGATGATATTCTTGTGTATTCAAAGACTGTTGAAATGCATATTAAGCATTTAGAAATCTTTAAAAAGGTTGTTATTCAGAATGGTTTAGTCATATCAAAACCAAAAATGAGCTTATTTCAAACTGAAGTAAGATTTTTAGGACATTTGATTTGTCAAGGGAAGATAACTTCTATTCAAAGATCTATTGATTTTGCATCAAAATTTCCTGATGTTATTTCTGATAGAACTCAGTTGCAGAGATTTCTTGGAAGTTTAAATTACATTTCTCCCTTTTATAAAAATCTGTCTAGAGATTTGGCTCCTTTATTTGACAGGTTAAAAAAGGATTATAAATCTCCGTGGACTAAGGAACATACTGCTTTAGTTCAATTTGTTAAACAAAAAATTAATGATTTGCCTTGTTTGACTCTTGCTAATCCAGCTTGGCAAAAAATTATCGAGACTGATGCGTCTAATATTGGTTATGGAGGAATTTTGAAACAAATTAACCCTCATGATAAAATTGAATATTTAATTAGATATCATTCTGGTAAATGGACAGAGGCTCAAAAGAAATATGCCACTGTTGCGCATGAAATGCTGACTATTGTTAAATGTGTTTTAAAATTTCAAGATGATTTATATAATCAAAAGTTTTTAATAAAAACTGACGCTCAAGCCGTTAAATTTATGTTTAATAAAGATTTTAAACATGATGCTTCAAAATTGATATTTGCCAGGTGGCAAGCACAGCTGGCTCCTTTTGATTTTGAGATTGTTTATAAGAAAGGAAGTGAAAACTCCTTACCTGATTTCTTATCTAGAGAATTTATTCAATGAATTCAGAATATTTAAATATTTTTATTGAGCAAGACTGTTTATTAGCAATTTTGCAGGTAATAAAATTGCCTAGAGATATTCAAGAAAATATTCTTGAAAAAATCATTAATAATATAATGCGTCAAGATATTATTGATGCAGTACGAGATTTGTTGATAGAAGAAAGAGATGAATTTATTTATGATTACTTATCAGAATAAATGTTTCTCTTTCAGAATGGAATCCTCGAATTATCGAGGAAGAGGCAGAGGAAGAGGAGGAAGATTAACAACTATTTATGTTAATTCTTCAAAAATTATATTCTAAGAAGTTGCAAACTTCTACTACTTTTATTCTCAAAACTAAATATGTATGTGTTTTTATATATATTATTAATATGGAAACCACGTGCAACGCGCATGCCTAGAAACTAGTAAAAACAATAAATGGCGGTAGCTCTAGGGTTTAACGTTAATCCAAAATTACAAACATGTCGAAACCAAGAATATGTGAAAAGCTTGCGTTTGGTTCCTCTCAATTACAATCAATGGCCCTTTTAATTTCTAGACTAGATGTGATAAGAGGTGGAAAACATAAAACAAAAAAAAATCAGATTGTTTTTTTGGCGAAATAATGCGGTAGCTAGATACATTATTGCCAACTACTACCAAAAGTAATGGTTGAACCATCCTTAATCAGAGCTCTCAGTTTCGATCCTTAGACATGAAATTGTCTTTAATTAATAAAAAGCATTTTACCTTTAGGGTGTGTTGGTATGTTTCCTAGAAAATGTTTTGTTGAAAAATAAGTAGGTTTCTTACTTATTTTCTAGTGTTTGGTAAGTAAGCAAAAAATATTATCCCAATAACATTTATGTGTAATCTAACAAAACATTATGTGGATGGAATGGGGTGGGAAGTGGCCCGGGTTGGGATGGTCAAGGGAGGAATTGGAAAGAGATGATAAGCTTGTTTTCCTACTTTGATTAAGAAAGTTATTTTCCGAAGTTTGTTTTGTTTGGGAAAATATCTTTCAAACAAGTCAAAGTGAAGTCATTTTCTACTAAGCAACTCATTATTGCTTGACACTCTAAGATCATTTTGTAAAAAGTATAGAGTGAGTGAATTATGAATTTCAATTTGAGAAACATATGGGACGCATGGAACATTAGTGGTGTGATTCTCTTCAGCCTTACTCTCCAAATAATCCACATTTTTTTGCGCCCCTTCGAAAACGTGTTTCAACTGTCTACCTGACACTGCCCCTCTAGTCCGGCTACTTGCTCGTAGAATGGGCTGCTAATTTCGCAGTCGGACACATCTCCTACGTCCAGAGGGATAATGAGAACGTAGTTCAAGATGTTCTTGTATTCTGGGCACCCTTTCTGTTAGTACACCTCGAGGACCCTGACATGATTAGTGCCTTTACCCTCGAGGATAATGCCTTGTGGAACAGGAATTTCCTGAGTCTCGTGACCCAGGGTAGCATTGTGGCCTATGCATTTTTTATAACAGTTTCCAGAAACAAGCTATGGATCCCAACAGTGCTGATATTTGTCGTCGGAGTAATCAAGTATGGTGAACATATTCGGGCTCTGTATCTATCAAGTTTAGATCAATTTCAAGAGTCCATTATGAAAGATCATGATCCCGGACCAAACTATGCCAAGCTGATGGATGTATACTCTTCGAAGAAAGCAACCAACCTACCGACGAACATAGAGATGATCCACGAGTTCTATGGCGATTTGGAGGAGGAAAAGTCCGCTAAGAAAAGCTATCTGATACTGAGGTAGTGGAAGAAGCTCATTACTTCTTTGAGAAATTCAAAGGACTAATTGTTGATCTCATATTTGACTTCTGCCAACGGAGTGAAAGTCAAAAAAATTTCCTCAGCTTAAAAGTGATTGATGCTTTCCGAGTTATTGAGGTTGAACTCAATTTCATTTATGATGTTCTTTTTACCAAAATGATTGTGGCTAACTCTTACTAGGGTTATGTATTTCGATTGATCTGTTTCATTCTCGAAGCTTATGTTGAGATCCTCTTCTACCGTTGGGATAAAATGGGACTTCCAAGGTGGGAGATGGCAGTCAGTTGCACACTTATCCTTGGTGCTCTTATCTTGGATTTCACTTCCTTTTTTATACTCCTTTTCTCGGACTGGATGACAGTTGCCGTAAAAAAAAAGGGGTATGTGTTATGGCATTTGCGTATACCTCTCACGACCTAAAGTACTCCCCTAGACGTGACATGGTGTCTAAGACCCCGAGAGGCCCTATACAAGCCAATTAGCATACATCATACAAGATAATAGTACATAAGAGTTCAAAAGACAATTTACATCAAAGTAGCGGAAGTCTAAACATAGTCTCAAAGCCATCTAATACATGGATAGAACGAAAGTGGGACGTAACCCATACAAGTCTTAAAAGTAAAATGACATGAAAGATAAACGTGGCATTGTCCCCGAACATATGAGGACTCACCGACTCTTCAAAGTCTCTATCATAACGAACTAGCCACATGAATATGGAGATGAGCCGGATCCTACACTTGTGGGAAAATGTAGGCAAGAGTATGCATTAGTACAAAAATGTACCAAGTATGATAGCAATGCATAGAGTTATAAAATCATGCTAAAAAGGAACATTTTCATGTCATGCAAAGACAAAGTTAAAACCATAAAATAAGAGGTTAGAAAATATCATCGTAATCATGGTCAATGCAAGTAAAACTTATCTTTGAACACTTGTGAGATACTTCTAGAAGTAACCTTAGTTAATTCTTGTGGAAAGTTTACCATTAACCGACATAAAGACCATGTGAGCTATCAACATGGAATCCGGTGTCCTCCCTACACCGAAAAAGAGTCGTCCTACTTGCCAAGGTAAGGACTATAAATCTCTAGCTTAAGTGGATACACTAGCTAATGTCTACCTGAGACAATCATCCTATGGTGGCACATAGTTATGGGATAAGGAGATTGCTACTAGAGACCCGACCTCTTCTACGGGAGAGCCTCCATCTCAATATCCTCTCGGTGCTAAGAAAAAATCCCATGGAATTAGTCATTAATCATGTTCATCTTATTATCCATGGAAAGGTACTACTAGAGTTACCAATCCAAGCTAAAGTCATGTTCATAGATGTTTCATCTTCCATGGACTAGTCCAAGCTTACGTCATTTAGAATAACTCCTTAATCTTGATTCAAAGTTAAGTTGAGAAAACCTTTCAACTCCAAGAATCCTTTATGTGAGAAAACCCTTTCACAATCATGTTTTTATGTGTATGTGAGAAATCCTTTCACAATAATCACATTGATACTTCACTCTCAAAGCATCCTTAAAACATTTACATCATTTTCATAAAGATCATGAAATATCTTCGTAAACTCATCTTTCATGATTCAAAAGCTTCATCATATGATCAATTCTAGAAAACATGAGTTCATGGGGATTCAACTTAGAAACATGCAATTAACTCAATTCATGCGTAAAAAGACTTAAATCAATCAATTAGATCATAATTTGAAAGAACCCATAAGATAGAAGAAAACCCTAATTTCAATTGGAAAATTCTAACTTGTAAAATTGAGGAATTTGGGAACCCTATGTAGGAAAGGGCTCCATAGGTGAAGACTATCATACCTTGATGCCAAAAGCTTGAAATCAATGGTGAAATTGGAGACTTGATTTGTAACCCTAGCCTTCTTCTTCAACTTTAGAGAGAGAAATATTGGAGAGGATGAGTTGATCTTCTTTTCGGGATTTTGAGAGAAAGAATTGAATTAGGTGATTTTGGGGGTAAAATCGTTATATAGAGCTTTGGGTAGAAGGTAAAACGACGTAGTATTGAGTTAAAACAATTGGGAAAAGATCCAATTGATCCTGACTTAAAAACTACTGAATTGACTTCAAGGAGACCTAAATGGCTCGTCAAGACCACCACAGCCCGTCTTACGGGTCGTGAAGAATTTCTGTCTGACAGGGCTCCACTAAAATAGAGCAAACTCGGTGGTGTTGGAAAGAAGACTCAAAGATTTGTTATTTGGTAGGTCATAGGCCACCTAATTCATTTTGTGATAAAAGATATGATCATTTGAAGTTGACCGTAAACTCTACATCTGATAAACCTCCATCACATATGACTTCATGGGCCGTGTGGGGCTTCACAGGCCGTTTACACGTCCATGGTCCTTGACCAATGACTAGGGAAGACGCCCCTTCTGAGGGGGCCACTTGACGACCCCTTGGACGGTCCCTCAACCTCACCACGGGCCGTTTAGGCGTCCGTGGGAGGGACACCTACTTGGGGCAGGTTCTAGAATCATACCACGAGTGCCCAAACGGACCGTGGTCCTCTACACGGCCCGTCTAGGGCTCCATGGTCCACTTTTGGGTTCTTAACATGCCCGCTTGACCCTATTTTAGCCTTTCTCTAATACGAAGTGTTACAATATCTCCCCTTTGGGAATATTCATCCTCGAATGAGATTCAAAACATCATATGAAAGGTAGAAACTAGACCTAGCAGCCCAACATGAATGCAATAACATAAATGCACATATCCGAGGAGGAAACATCAACTTCTAGCTAAAGCATGTTCAAAGCATCATTTCTTAAAGTCTATATGCAACTCATACTCAAATGCACATAATCATGAAGAAATCAATCAGGTTAACTCATTTTCTAAAAAATTAAGCTTTTCATGAACATGCACACATGAGGAATCATGGGAATATCTAAGACACATGAGACCAAAAGAGTAAACCATGAGGAACTAAATACCTCAAGCTAGAGTAGGAACGGAGGGAAAGAGATGAGGATAACGGGACATCATATCGGCTTCGGCCTCCCAAGTAGCACCCTCAACTAATTGATTCCACCAAAGAACCTTTACGGAAGCAACTTCTTTGTTTCTCAATTTCTGAACTTGCCGATCTAAAATCTCAACTGGAACCTCCTCATAAGAAGGACTCTCTAATGGCACAATAGATGCCGGATCACCAACACACTTCTTCAATAAAGAGACATGGAAAACCGGATGAATCGATGCTAAATCATTAGGCAAGTCAAGTTCAAAAGCAACCTTGCCAATTCGCCTCAAAATCTGATATGGGCCCACATAACGGGGACTAAGCTTCCCTTTCTTTCCAAACCTCTCTCTAATAAGCCAAACTTTCTCCATAGCCTCTTGTACCAACTCGGAACCTATCAAAGCGACTTCACCAACTTCAAACCAACCTATAAGACATCTACACCTCCTACCATAAAAAACTTCAAATGGAGCCATACCAATACTCGAATGGTAGCTATTATTATAAGAAAACTAAATCAAAGGCAAATGATCATCCCAATTACCCTTGAAATCAATCACACAAGCCCTCAACATATCTTCCAAAGTTTGGATAGTATGCTCCGCTTGCCCATCAGTTTGAGGATGAAAGGTCGTACTAAGCTTAACACGAGTACCAAGGCCCTTTTGGAAAGATTTCCAAAACTGAGAGGTGAATTGAGTACCACGATCATAAATGATGGATAGGGGCACTCCATGTAACCTAAACATCTCATTTAGGTACAACTTTTCATAGTCTTCCGCCGAATAAGTAACTTTGATTGGAATGAAATGGGCTGATTTCCTCATACGATCCACAATAACCCAAATCGAGTCATGTTGTCACCAGGTGTGTGGTAACCCAACAATGAAGTCCATATTCAAATCTTCCCACTTCTAAGTAGGAATACTAATATCTTGGGACAAACCTCCCAGCTTTTGATGCTCAACTTTCACTTGTTGACAATTAGGACACTTAGCCACAAATTCTGCAATATCCTTCTTCATCCCATTCTACCAATAGACCTCCTTTAAGTCATGGTACATCTTGGTGGCTCCCGGGTGAATGGAATATCGAGAAGTATGGGCTTCCGACAAGATTTGTTTCCTCAAATTATCAATATCGGGAACACACAAATGACCTTGATATCGGAGTACACCATCTCCCCCTTGGGAGAAAGCTTCAACGGACTTTCTAAGTACCGCTTCCTTCAATTCCATCAAGATCGGATCAAGACCTTGCTTTGCTTTCACATCCGACACAAAGGATGATTTGAGCTATTATAAACCACAACACCACCTTTAGTAGAATCAACCAACTGAACACCCAATCGGGCCAATCTATGAACCTCTCAAACCAATTCCCTTTTATCATCTTCTATGTGAGCAACACTGCCCATCAATATTCGACTAAGGGAATCTTCCACTACATTCGCCTTGCCGGGGTGATAGAGGACACTCATGTCATAGTCCTTTAGCAACTCAAGCCACCTCCTTTGGCAAAGATTCGGATCATTTTGCTTGAACACGTATTGTGAACTCTTATGGTCGGTGAAGACATCCACATAGACACCATACAAGTAGTGCCTCCAAATCTTTAGAGCAAACACAACCGCCGCTAGTTCTAGGTCATGGGTAGGATAGTTCTTCTCATAAATCTTAAGTTGCCTTAAGGCATAAGCAATCACCTTCCCATTTTGCATAAGGACACATCCCAACCCAATTCTTGAGGCATCACAATAAACCACAAATCCATCGGACCCTTCCAGTAGAGTTAACACCGGAGCGGAGGTAAGCCTATCTTTTAATTCTTAGAAACTCTTCTCACATGCTTCAGACCATACAAACTTAACTTTCTTTTGGGTCAAAGCCATCAATGGAGAGACAATAGATGAAAACCCTTCAACAAACCTTCTATAATAACCAGCCAAACCCAAGAAACTTCAAATATTTGAAGGGGATAGAGGTCTAGGCCAGCTCTTAACCACATCCGTCTTCTTAGGATCTACCTCAATACCCTTACCGAAAATAATGTGACCAAGAAAAGCCACGGACCTCAACCAAAACTCGCATTTACTAAACTTCGCAAAGAGTTGTTGGTCCTTAAAAACTTGCAATACAATCCTCAAATGATTAGTATGTTCATCCTCACTCCTTGAGTAAATCAAAATATCTTGGATGAACACAATCACAAACATATCTAGGTATTGTCTAAACACCCTATTCATCAAATCCATAAATGCAGTCGGAGCATTTGTCAAACCAAATGACATTACTACGAATTCTTAATGGCCATATCTAGTCCAAACAACTGTCTTCGAAATGTCATCTTTCTTCATCCTTAATTGGAGATAGCCCGACCGAAGGTCAATCTTGGAAAAGTAACTTGCTCCTTGAAGTTGGTCAAACAAATCATCTATTCTTTGAAGAGGATACTTATTTTTAATAGTAACCTTATTCAATTGTCAATAATCAATGCACATGCGAAGCGAACCATCCTTCTTTCGAACAAACAAAACTGGAGCACCCCATGGAGAGATACTCTGTCAGATGAAGCCCTTATCTAATAAGTCCTTTAATTGTTCCTTTACACTCATGTTTCCTTGATGAAGGTTGATGAATTCAAGTACCTTTGCCTCCCTCATCTCAAGGGGAAAGAACCTATCAAGGAAAGCAACCTTAAACTCCTCCAAATCAATAGGACCCGCATCAACTACCCTCTCACTCTTCCATTGTTCAAACCACACTTGAGCAACACCCTTAAGTTGATAAGCGGTCAATTCCACCTTTTCCACCAGCATCACTCCCATGATCATCAACACCTTGTATACCTCATCAATGAACTCTTGAGGATCTTCCTCAACCTTAGAACCATGAAATTTTGAAGGATTCATCCTAACAAAGTCCATCACTCTAGATGCCTCCATACCCAAATTTGGGTTCACGGGGGCCACAACCTCCCTGTTGGCTTGAGCCGTCATGGCTTGAGCCAACACTTGAAAAGCAGCCCTAAACTCTGCATTGGTTATTTGCTCGGCTAAAGGGTCAATCAGAACTTGAGGAGCTTCTTGTTCCACATTCTCGTTCGCATTCCTCCTAACGTATGCTCTTCGAGGGGCCATATCTTGAAAAGCATCGGATATGGATATGGATTAGGAGAAAGGACATATAGAGTTACACTCTATCACATGACTTAGAGTAATGAAAGAAGTGAAATTTCCTAAACATATTATAGCCTCTCATTCATAAATGTAGCGAGCTTCACACTCATGAACAAGACTTTACTCGACATGGCTTATGAGACATCCTAGGACCTTTCTAAAACCTTGTGCTCTGAATACCAAGTTTATCACGACCTAAAGTACCCCCCCTAGACGTGATATGGCATATAAGACCCCGAAAGGCCCTATACAAGCCACTTAGCATATATCATACAAGATAATAGCAGATAAGAGTTCAAAAGAAAATTTACATCAAAGTAGCGGAAGTCTAAACATAGTCTCAAAGCCATCTAATACATGAATAGAATGAAAGTGGGACGTAACCCATACAAGTCTTAAAAGTAAAATGACATGAAAGATAAACGTGACATTGTCCCCGAACATATGAGGACTCACCAAGTCTTCAAAGTCTCTATCACAATGAACTAGCCACGGGAGGATGGAGATGAGCCGGATCCTACACTTGTGGGAAAATGTAGGCAAGAATATGCGTTAGTACAAAAATATACCAAGTATGATAACAATGCATAGAGTTATAAAATCATGCTAAAATGAGACATTTTAATGTCATGCAAAGACCAAGTTAAAACCATAAAATAAGAGGTTAGAAAACATCATCGTAATAATGGTCAATGCAAGTAAAACTTATCTTTGAACACTTGTGAGATACTTCTAGAAGTAACCTTAGTTCATTCTTGTGGGATGTTTACCATTAAACGACGTAAATACCATGTGAGCTATCAACATGGATTCTGGTGTCCTCTCTACACCAAAAAAGGGTCGTCCTACTTGCCAAGGTAAGGACTATAAATCTCTAGCTTAATTGGATCCACTAGCTAATGTCTATCTGAGACAATCATCCTACGGTGGCACATAGTTATGGGAAAAGGAGAGTGCTACTAGAGACCCGGCCTCTTCTACGGGAGAGCCTCCATCTCAATATTCTCTCGGTGCTAAGTAAAAATCCCACGAAATTAGTCATTAATCATATTCATCTTATTATCCATGGAAAGGTACAACTAGAGTTACCAATCCAAGCTAAAGTCATGTCCATAGACGTTTCATCTTCCATGGACTAGTCCAAGATTACGTCATTTAGAATAGCTCCTAAATCTTGATTCAAAGTTTAGTTAAGAAAACCTTTCAACTCAAAGAATCCTTTATGTGAGAAAACCCTTTCACAATCATGTTTTCATGTGTATGTGAGAAATCTTTTCACAACAACAACAATCACATTGATACTTCACTCTCAAAGCGTCCTTAAAACATTTACATCATTTTCATAAAGAGCATGCAATATCTTCATAAACTCATCTTTCATGATTCAGAAGCTTCATCATACGATCAATTCTAGAAAACATGGGTTTCACATGGGTTCATGGAGATTCAACTTAGAAACATGCAATTAACTCAATTCATGAATAAAAAGACTTAAATCAATCAATTAGATCATAATTTGAAAGAACCCATAAGATAGAAGAAAACTCTAATTTCAATGGGAGAATTCTAACTTGTAAATTTCAGGAATTTGGGAACCCTATGGAGGAAAGGACTCCATAGGTGAAGACTATCATACCTTGATGCCAAAAGCTTGAAATCAATGGTGAAATTGGAGACTTAATTTGTAACCCTAGCCTTCTTCTTCAACTTTAGAGAGAGAAATATTTGAGAGGATGACTTGACCTTCTTTTGGGGATTTTGAGAGAATGAATTGAATTGGGTGATTTTGGGGGTAAAATCCTTTTATAGGGCTTTGGATAGAAGGTAAAATGACGTAGTATTGAGTTAAATAATTGGGAAAAGACCCAATTGACCTTGACTTAAAAACTACCGAATTGACTTCAAGGAGACCTAAACGGCTCGTCAAGACCACCACAGCCCGTCTAACGGGTCGTGAAGAATTTCTGCCTGACAGGGCTCCACGAAAATGGGCATAACTTTTTACTCCAAATTTCAAATGAAGAAAACTCAGTGGCGTTGGAAAAAAGACTCAAAGATATTTAATTTGATAGGTAATGGACCACCTAATTCATTTTGTGATAAAAGATATGATAATTTGAATTTGACCCTAAACTCTACGTCTGATAAACCTCCTTCACGGACGACTTCACAGGCTCTGTGGGGCTTCACAAGCCGTTTTGACGTTTGTGGTCCTTTACCAGTGACTAGGGAAGAATCCCCTTCTGAGGGGGCCACTTAACGACCCCTTGGACGGTCCGTCAACGTCACCACCGGCCATCTAGGCCTCCGTGGGAGGGACACCTGCTTGGGGCAGGTTCTGGAATCATACCACGAGTGCCCAAGCGGACCATGGTCCCCTACACGGCCCGTCTAGGGCTCCGTAGAGGGTTCCATGGTCCACTTTTGGATTCTTGACATGCCCGCTTGACCCTTTTTTAGCCTTCCTCTAATCCGAGGTGTTACAATACCAGCTTGTGGATGATTGTGCCGCAGGTGGGCTGAATCCATTCACAATTCAACTTGATTAACTATTGTGTGTGTGGGTGCTCCAAGCATAAGGAAAGCATATATCAATGTCTTGGGATTGTTGATGTTTTGAATTGAATCGTGTAAGTGAAGTGCGAGAAATTCACTGACCAATTGAGGGACTTCATCTATGAAGAAATAAAGAATAAATCTTCACTCGTAGAGGATTTAGAAACAGCAAAGGAAATATGGTTAGCTAAAGGAGATTGGACTCTTCGTGCCAATAGCTCCAGTCATCTGCTGCCCTATATTACTGAGTCTAATTTCGACGAGATCATTCTAGTATGGCACATTTCTACTGAACTCTGTTATGTAAAGATAATATTGTTAACGATGGTGATAAACCAACGAGTTCCCCTGTCAATTACCGCGAGATATCAAAGATTCTTTCAGATTATATTCTCTATCTCCTTGTGATGCAGCCTTCAATGATGTTGGTTGTGGCAGGCATTGGACATATTAGATACAGAGACACTTGTGCTGAAGCTAAAAAGTTCTTCCTCAGCAGAAACATAAAGAAGACTAGCACTAATAAGGATAATCAAGGTGAGCGATGCTGCAATAATTTCTTTTTTACTTGTACCTGCCTAAAGGGAACAACAAATGACGAGGCACAACAAAACGTCCGGTCCAAAAGGAGGGCAATTAATAGAGAGGAGAAACATGTAAGAGCTTGTAAAGCGATTCTTGAAGTGAATGCGGTGGTGAAGCCAGTGCAAGTGAAAGGGGATAGAAGTAAATCAGCCTTGTTTGATGGACGTCGTCTAGCAAAAGAGCTAGAAGAGCTTGACCATGGCATCGATAAATGGGAGGTAATAAGCAAAGTATGGGTTGAAATGTTGTCCCATGCTGCAATTAACTACAACGCCCCGATGACCATGGCCAACATCTTAGCAAAAGAGGACAGCTTATCACTTTGGTCTGGTTGTTGATGACTTATTTTGGTTTGGGAAAATATTTCCAAATTAGTGAAGGTCATGCTAGGGAAAAACTGATTGTGGGAAAGTAGCTTCTTCTTCTTTTTTTTCGCTATACGTTGTGTTTTAAGATTTCTAGGCTCTTGTGTGCTTCTAGTTAAATAAGTTTTGCTGGATGTTGTTGCTTATTTTGATACAAAAGATCCCAATGACTAGCATATAGATCCATATTCTTGCCAGTCAAAGATGTATGGAGGGAGTAAATGTCTCGAATTATAAGATAGATAGTTGATGGCTTGCATGAATCCACCACGAGTCAAGGGACCAGGTTCTTGACTGAGAACTACTAAGAACAGAAGATAAAAGACTACAAAACAACAAGTAAAGAACACACGATGTTTATGTGGAAACTTTCTTGGTCAAGGAAGAACAAAACCACGACCCACCACTGTAGGATTTCACTAACAGCTTCACCAAAACACGAGCAACGATTTTATTACAAACTCTTTTAATCGTAGGAATTAAAGTCTTAATCTCTTACCCCTTGTAACAACTCGAATACAAGACTAATGCAATAACTCTATTGCCCTCTTACTACACCAATGAAACGACCCCAAAAATGCCCGAAAATGTGCTTCGGAAACACCTATAATTGTAATTTCCATATATCTCAAAATCCGTGCATGATTTCGGAAATTCGACTTCATATTCTTATTTGTGGGGTCAAATTGAGTGGGAAATGGGTCTAACCCGAATTTTAGAGCAACCGTATCAAAATTCGAAAATCGCAAAAATTGCGATTTGGAGGGTCAACTTTAAAGGGGCATATCTCTTAGCACACAAGGAACTGGAAGGGATGCAACCTATCAAATTAAAGCTCTTTGAGTTAGCTTTCCAACGCACTTGGTTTCACCTTAGTCCGAGTTAGGATGAGGGAGTTATGACCATTTTCGTAAAACCTGTCTGTGCAGATTTGCAATTTCCAGTGAGCTTTTTTTTTAGGCGGGTTGGAGACTTTTTTTATAAAAAGGGGATATGTCCCATACTTAGTCATTTTTCTTAACTCCAAAAACACTCTCTAAGCCCTCTCCAAAAATTCCACCAAGATCTTCAACCAAATTCAAACATCTCAAGCTCTAATTCCGGATTCAAGACTCAATCTCAAGCTTCGATTCTCCATTCCAATCTTCATCAAGGATTCTCCAAAGTTGAGGTATGTGGGTTTGATTGTGGAAACCTTCCTTTCCACAAGTCCAACCATTTATCCTCTATTTCTACTTCAAGTTTATGGGTCCTTATGATTATTTATGAACTCTTGAATTATGGAATTACTACTACACACCCTATTATGGTCCATTTTGCATATTATCATGAAATGGAATTTTTATGTGATGTTTATGGTTTACATGCTTCCATGATCAAATTATGAAGGTTGATATATATATGTATGTTGTTGGTGGGCTGATTTATATGGATTTTGGAATTGGTTGGACTTAGTATTCTTGAAATACATGATTTCATTTACATGAACAATTGCCCACCTTGTGTTTGATAAAATGCCCATTTATAGAATTCTTAGGAAAGGGAAGGTCCAAGGTACGTCCTATGAGTCGGATGGTTATGTAATTACTGAAATGATGATGAAATGGACACATGTATATGATTTTCTCTATATAAGTGTTGTGAGTCGACCAAGCCTAGTACGGGGGGTAGTAGGCCCGTATAACCGTATCGAGGGGTTGGTACCTTGGTTGCCTAGTACGGGGGGTAGTAGGCCCGTATAACCATATCGAGGGGTTTGTACCTTGGTCCCTAGCTCGGGGGGTGGTAGGCCCGTGTAACCATATTGAGGGGTTTGTACCTCTTTCGCCTCGTGTCCAGGGTTTGTACCTCTTTCGGGGGTGGTAGGCCTTGGAAATACTATATTGATGGTCACTCGCCACACATGTACTACGTCCCACTAAATATGATTTTTATGTAAGCATCATTATACATATCATTTCATTAATATGCTATCTATTGGGTATGATTACGCATTTTTCCTATGATGTCCATCTAATGTAGCATTGCATTGCATCCCATATACTTAGTACATTCAAATGTACTAACGCATACTCTATGCCTACATGATGTCACCATGTAGGGACCGGAGCACCGCTTGACCATCCTCCTCCGCGTGGCTAGTACGATTTTCTATAGTGGTTATTGGTGAGTCCTCCATTTCGGGGACGTTGCTCATGATCTTTTGCTATGTATAAAACTTTTCCTTTCTAGTTATGTTTTGACTATGAGGGTGAGCCCGGTAGTTTGTCTTGGCCCCCGCTAAGTACTCATGTTTAGAGGTGGTGTTGGACAAGTTGTGTATTATGCTTGAGCTTGACTCATCTATGGTATTTATGTATCATTTCTTTTTTTTGCTCCCTTAGTCCCGATTTCCCCCTTGATTATGCTTATCGTTTATGGTCATTTAATTGCTTCCGCGACCAAGGATGTGTAATGATACGCTATGAGGCTTGTTTGGGGTTCCTTCGGGTTCCCCATTCGCCGGTCACATCTAGGCCCTAGGCTTGGGTCGTGACAAACTTGGTATCAGAGCCCTAGGTTGAATGATCCTCGGAGTCCAACACACCGCGTTGATTAGAGTCCGATTCATGGTTGTGTTGTGCACCACAACTATGAGTAGGAGGCTATGAGACGTTTTAGGAAATGTTTCCCTTCTCCATGTTCTAAGTCGTGCTGTAGAGTTGAATTAAGTTCTTCCCTAACGGTTGTTCTTTGCTATGCTAGATCATGTCTAATACAAGAGGAAGACGAGCCCGCGCACCCGAGGAACAACCGACCAATGGGGATCTTCGGGATGCCCTTACTTTATTTGCACAAGCTATGGCTAATCAAGCCAACCACGGGACCCAAGCCCCTCAGGCTCCTACCCCGGCATCTCGGGTGAGAGACTTCGTGCGGATGAATCCCCCAGAATTCTATGGGTCTAAGTTAGATGAAGACCCTCAAGAGTTCATTGATGAAGTCCACAAGATATTAGCTATCATGGGCGTGAGGTCAGAAAATAAGGCGGAGTTGGCGGCCTACCAACTAAAAGGAGTGGCCCAAATATGGTACAACCAATGGAAGAGAGAGAAGGGGGCAAACTATGTGGTGCCTTGGGAAGAGTTCAAAACGGCTTTCCTTAATCGATTCTTTCCTCTAGAGCTTAGGGAAGCCAAATTGGTGGAGTTCATGAATTTAAAACAAGGATCTATGAGTGTGAGGGAGTATGCCCTCAAGTTTAACCAACTTTCAAGATATGCTCCACACTTGGTTGCCGACTCACGGTCTAGAATGAATAAATTCGTGATGGGTGTGTCCGACCTAGTGAGTGAAGAATGCCGGTCCGCAATGTTGATTAGTGACATGGACTTGTCCCGCTTGATGGTCTATGCCGAACAAATGGAGGAGGAGAAGTTGAGGAAGAGGAGGGGTCATGAGGCCAAGAGGGCCCGTTTTGAGGGCAAGTTCCAAAGTCGAAGGGGAGGCCGATTTCATCAAGGCCAAGGGTCTTCTCATGCGCCCCATAGGGGGTTTGCCAATGACGTTCCAAGGGCCCAAGGTGTTGGTGGTATGGGTCCTAGTGATGTATGTCCGAAGTGTGGTAAGGGCCATGGTGGCCCGTGTTTGAGAAATACCGGTGCTTGCTACAGTTGTGGGGAAATGGGGCACAAGGCAATGGATTGTCCCCGAAATCGCAACAAGGGTAAGGAGGTCCGTCCACAAGGTGCCAATGCGGTTCCTTTGGGGAGAGGGGGCCGACAAGATGGTGCCCCAAGGCACAATCGATTTTATGCTTTGCATGGGAGGCAAGGGGTCGATGAAGTCCCCGATGTCGTTACCGGTATGTTGAAAATCTTTGACTTGGATGTATATGCACTAATTGATCCGGGTGCCTCTCTTTCTTTTGTCACCCCCTTTGTTGCCAAAAAGTTTCATGTTGAGCCCGACTTGTTGCGTGAGTCATATAAGGTGTCTACTCCTATTGGTGCATATATTGTTGCTAGGAAGGTCTATAGAAATTGTCCTATTTGCATCTTGCATAAAATATTGCCTTGTGATCTTGTTGAATTGAACATGGTCGATTTTGATGTTGTTCTTGGGATGGATTGGTTGCATGCATACTATGCTTCTATTGATTGTAGAACCCGTAGGGTCAAGTTCCAATTCCCAAGTGAACCCATTCTTGAGTGGGAAAGCCAAAATGTGGTAGTCAAGGGTAGATTCATCTCTTGCATTAAAGCCCGTAAGTTGATCTCTAAGGGGTGTCTCTATCACCTCGTGAGGGTTAGGGATGTGGAGTCCAAAACCCTTCTTATAGAGTCGGTTCCGGTCGTAAATGAATTCCTTGATGTCTTTCCTAATGACCTTCCCGATGTTCCTCCCGAAAGGGAAATAGATTTTGGCATAGACCTCCTCCCCGATACTCAACCCATTTCTATTCCCCCTTACCGTATGGCCCCGGCGGAGTTAAAGGAGTTGAAAGAACAATTGAGGGACTTGTTGGAGAAGGGTTTTATTAGGCCTAGCCAATCACCATGGGGTGCACCGGTGTTGTTTGTGAAGAAGAAAGATGGGTCCTTTAGGATGTGTATTGATTATCGGCAACTCAATAGGGTCACCGTCAAGAATAAATATCCTCTTCCTAGGATTGATGACTTGTTCGACCAATTGCAAGGGGCTAGCCACTTCTCTAAGATTGATCTTCGGTCCGGGTATCATCAAGTGAAGGTGAGGGAGGGTGACATTCCCAAGACAGCCTTCCGGACTAGGTATGGACATTATGAATTTGTGGTCATGTCCTTTGGGTTGACCAATGCACCGGCTACCTTCATGGACCTAATGAATAGGGTCTTTAAACCCTACCTTGATTCCTTTGTTGTGGTCTTCATTGATGATATTTTAATCTATTCGCATAGTGAGGAAGAACATATGGGTCACTTGAGGGTTGTGTTGCAAAGATTAAGAGAGGAGAAGTTGTATGCCAAGTATGAAAAGTGTGAATTTTGGTTGAGGGAGGTTGCCTTCCTAGGTCATGTGGTGTCGGGGGATGGTATTAAGGTAGACCCTAAGAAGACCGATGTGATTAGAAATTGGCCTAGGCCATTGACCCCGTCGGATATTAGGAGCTTCTTGGGCTTAGCGGGTTACTACCGGAGATTTGTGAATGGGTTTTCTTCTATTGCTTCTCCCATGACTAAGTTGACACAAAAGAAGGCTAAGTTTGAGTGGACCGACGAGTGCGAAAGGAGTTTTCAAACCTTGAAAGATAAACTTGTGTCCGCTCCTATATTGTCACTACCGGATGGGCTTGAGGGATTTGTTTGTGTATTGTGATGCTTCTAGAGTTGGCTTGGGTTGTTTCCTAATGCAAAATGGTAAGGTGATAGCCTATGCTTCTAGACAACTCAAAGTGCATGAAAAGAACTATCCTACGCATGATCTTGAATTACCGCGGTGGTGTATTGCTTAAAGATTTGGCGTCATTATTTGTATGGGGGTACATGTCGATGTGTTCACCGATCATAAGCAGCCTCCAATATGGGTCTTTCACTCAAAAAGATCTCAACTTGAGACAAAGAAGGTGGCTGATAATTTCTTAAAGATTATGATATGAGTGTGCATTATCATCCCGTAAAGCTGAATGTGGTGGCGGATGCTTTGAGTAGGGTGTCTATGGACCTAGCTCATGTTGATATGGTGATTTGGGAATGTGCTTAGGGAGGTAATCGGGTTGGCTAGGTTGGGGGTTTAGGTTGGAAGAGTTGGTAATGGTGGTTGTAGTCGTGTTTGAATGGTGTAGGTCTTCCTTTGGTGATGAGGTGATAGAAAAACAAGATCTTGATTCTTCCTTGTTTGAATTGGAAGGCCTTGGTGAAAGAGAGCAAGGTGGAAGTTTTCTCCCAAGGGGGAGATGGTGCCCTTAGGTACCAAGGTAGGTTGTGTGTGCCTTGTGTTGATGGTTTGAGGGAGAAAATTCTTGAGGAGGCTCATAATTCTTCCTACTCCGTCCACCCCGGTTCCACCAAAATGTATAGAGATTTGAGGGATGTGTATTGGTGGGGAGGCATGAAGAAGGACATTGCCAAATTCGTCTCCGGTTGTCATAGTTGTCAACAAGTCAAGGCCGAACACAAAGGCGGTGTGGTCTAACCCAAGACATAGAGATTCCTACTTGGAAGTGGGAAGAAATTTAATGATGAGATTTGTAGTTCGGTTTACCCAAGACTAGAAAAGGTTTTTGATTTCTATTTGGGTGATGGTGTGATAGGATTGACAAAATCGGCTATTTTTACTGTAAAAGACAACATATGGGCGGAAGATTATTGCAAGTTATATATTTCATGACTTGGTAAGGGTTGCATGGGATTCCTTTCTATCCATCATATGGACCGTGGTCTAAATTACTTCACACTTTTTTGAAGTCTTTTCAAACGGGTCTAGGTAGAGAGTTAAGCTTACTACGGCCTTTCACCGCCAAACGGATGGACAAGCCGAAAAAGGACTATCCAAACACTTTGAGGATAATTGCTTAGGCTTGTGGGTATGTAGCTTAAGGGTTAGTTGGGAAATGATCATCTTCCATTGCATTGAGTTTGCCTATAACAATAGCTATCATTCTAGCATCGGTATGGCTCCTTTTGAGGCTCTCTATGGGAGGCGTTGTAGATCACCGGTTGGGTGGTTTGAGGTTGGTGAGGTGGCCTTGTTAGGTCCAGACCTAGTTATGGAGGCTCTTGAGAAGGTTAGGATGATTAGAGAAAGGTTGAAGATGGCCCAAAGTCGCCAAAAGTCCTATGCCGATGTGAGGAGAAGGGCTCTTGAATTCCGAGTTGGTGATTGGGTTTATTTGAAGGTGACACCCATGAAGGGTCTGGTTCGTTTTGGTAAGAAGGGCAAGTTGAGCCCAAGATACGTGGGTCCTTATAAGGTGATGAGGAGAATTGGCAAGGTAGCTTATGAGTTGGAATTGCCTAGCGAGATGGATTTGGTTCATCGGTTATTTCATGTGTCTATGTTGAGGAAGTGTGTGGGTGATCAAAATGCCATTGTGTCTCTTGATGTTGTGGGTGTTGTTGAAGATAATTTGACCTATGAAGAGGTTCCGGTCCAGATTTTAGATAGACAAGTGAAAAGGTTGAGAAACAAAGATGTGGCTTCCATTAAAGTCCTTTGGAGAAATCAACAAGTTGAAAGTGCTACTTGGGAGGCCGAAGCGGACATGCAAAGGCGATATCCTTATCTTTTCCACTCTACTCGAGCCTAAGGTATTGATCTAAGCCCTTTATAAAATCTCAGGTCTTAAGTTCAGCCCCCATGTCATTGCATACATTCATGTTTAAGTTGACAAGTTCATTGTGGTTTTACAACTATATTGAGGTTTTGAAATAAGGTGTAAGTGCATTGTTGCATCCTTATGTGGGCTGAAATTGCCATGTTTGTGTCTCGCATGTACGTTTCTTTAACATTCGGGGACAAATGTTCCCAAGGGGGAGATATTGAAACGACCCCAAAAATGCCCGAAAATGTGCTTCGGAAACACCTATAATTGTAATTTCCATATATCTCAAAATCCGTGCATGATTTCGGAAATTCGACTTCATATTCTTATTTGTGGGGTCAAATTGAGTGGGAAATGGGTCTAACCCGAATTTTAGAGCAACCGTATCAAAATTCGAAAATCGCAAAAATTGCGATTTGGAGGGTCAACTTTAAAGGGGCATATCTCTTAGCACACAAGGAACTGGAAGGGCTGCAAACTATTCAAATTAAAGCTCTTTGAGTTAGCTTTTCAACGCACTTGGTTTCACCTTAGTCCGAGTTAGGATGAGGGAGTTATGACCATTTTCGTAAAACCTATCTGTGCAGATTTGCAATTTCCAGTGAGCTTTTTTTTTAGGCGGGTTGGAGACGTTTTTTTTATAAAAAGGGGATATTTCCCATACTTAGTCATTTTTCTTAACTCCAAAAACACTCTCTAAGCCCTCTCCAAAAATTCCACCAAGATCTTCAACCAAATTCAAACATCTCAAGCTCTAATTCCGGATTCAAGACTCAAACTCAAGCTTCGATTCTCCATTCCAATCTTCATCAAGGATTCTCCAAAGTTGAGGTATGTGGGTTTGCTTGTGGAAACCTTCCTTTCCACAAGTCCAACCATTTATCCTCTATTTCTACTTCAAGTTTATGGGTCCTTATGATTATTTATGAACTCTTGAATTATGGAATTACTACTACACACCCTATTATGGTCCATTTTGCATATTATCATGAAATGGAATTATTATGTGATGTTTATGGTTTACATGCTTCCATGATCAAATTATGAAGGTTGATATATATATGTATGTTGTTGGTGGGCTGATTTATATGGATTTTGGAATTGGTTGGACTTAGTATTCTTGAAATACATGATTTCACTTACATGAACAATTGCCCACCTTGTGTTTGATAAAATGCCCATTTATAGAATTCTTAGGAAAGGGAAGGTCCAACGTACGTCCTATGAGTCGGATGGTTATGTAATTACTGAAATGATGATGAAATGGACACATGTATATGATTTTCTCTATATAAGTGTTGTGAGTCGACCAAGCCTAGTACGGGGGGTAGTAGGCCCGTATAACCGTATCGAGGGGTTGGTACCTTGGTTGCCTAGTACGGGAGGTAGTAGGCCCGTATAACCGTATCGAGGGGTTGGTACCTTGGTTGCCTAGTACGGGGGGTAGTAGGCCCGTATAACCATATCGAGGGGTTTGTACCTTGGTCCCTAGCTCGGGGGGTGGTAGGCCCGTGTAACCATATTGAGGGGTTTGTACCTCTTTCGCCTCTCCAAGGAGGTAGTAGGCCTTGGAAATACTATATTGATGGTCACTCGCCACACATGTACTACGTCCCACTAAATATGATTTTTATGTAAGCATCATTATACATATCATTTCATTAATATGCTATTTATCGGGTATGATTACGCATTTTCCTATGATGTCCATCTAATGTAGCATTGCATTGCATCCCATATACTTAGTACATTCAAATGTACTAACGCATACTCTATGCCTACATGATGTCAACATGTAGGGACCGGAGCACCGCTTGACCATCCTCCTCCGCGTGGCTTGTACGATTTTCTATAGTGGTTATTGGTGAGTCCTCCATTTCGGGGACGTTGCTCATGATCTTTTGCTATGTATAAAACTTTTCCTTTCTAGTTATGCTTTGACTATGAGGGTGAGCCCGGTAGTTTGTCTTGGCCCCCGCTAAGTACTCATGTTTAGAGGTGGTGTTGGACAAGTTGTGTATTATGCTTGAGCTTGACTCATCTATGGTATTTATGTACCATTTCTTTTTTTTTCTTGCTCCCTTAGTCCCGATTTCCCCCTTGATTATGCTTATCGTTTATGCTCATTTAATTGCTTCCGCAACCAAGGATGTGTAATGATACGCTATGAGGCTTGTTTGGGGTTCCTTCGGGTTCCCCATTCGCCGGTCACATCTAGGCCCTAGGCTTGGGTCGTGACACTGCCCTTCAAGTAGGTCAACTGCAATGATTATCGGCAAGGTATTGTTCACCCTCAAAAATATGTACTGAAGATGGGAAGGAAGAGATTTCAACTCAAGCTTCGGAGGTGCTTCAATGGATGGCTTCGCGGGAGGACTTTCTCTATTTTTCAAATCAATTTCAAGTTTCTAAGGAGGTTTGGAGTAAGAACCTAAACTCGTTAAAGCAACAACCACTTCATCGTAATCTTGGATCTCTTCCCCATCATAGTTCAACGGGACAGCAGCCAAAGATTCACCAATACAAGAGATTTCGCCAATACTAGCAACCACTTCATCAATCACCTTAATGACAGACACCACATGGATATCATTGGGTTGTTTCATAGACTTACACACATTAAAAGTGACTTCCTCCTCATTAACTCAAAATTTCAAATCGCCACTCTCCACATCTACCAAAGCTCTTCCAGTAGCCAAGAATGGTCTACCAAGAATAATCGTGATCTCGGCATCCATCTCACAATCAAGAATGATGAAATCTGCCGAAAAAATGAACTTGTCAACCTTTACCAAAATATCATACAAAATACCAATAGGTCGCTTAATAGAACGATCCGTCATGAGAAGTTGCATTGTGGTTGACTTAAGCTCACCTAGCCCAAGTTGCTTGAAAATAGCATATGGCATCAAATTGATACTAGCTCTCAAATCACATAATGCTTTGGCAAACTTGAACACCCTAATAGTGCATGGTATTGTGAATGCTCCCGGATCATCTTTTTTAGAAACCACATTTGACATGATAGCGTTGTAACTATGGGATAACCCAACCATTTCAAAGTCTATACTTCTCTTCTTCGTGACCAACTCCTTCATAAACTTAGCATACCCCGGCATTTCTAGTAATGCATCTACCAGTGGAAGGTTTATAGAGAGAAACTTTTGGAATTTTGCATCGTCATCTCTCTTGTTCAGCCTTTGTGGGAAAGGGTGTTTAATATTAGGCAGCGGCTTCGGAGCAACTGATTTAGGCACATCCCCCACCTTTGATGTAGTAGTTCCACAGGGTGTCACAACATTTGTTGAATCAGCATCTTTGTTGGGCACACCATGGTCTACATCATCATTAATTCCATCAGCCTCAACCACATCACTACCCATAACTTTTCCACTTCGAGTCACTACCACCATACACTGAGCATTCTCATTATTCGGGTTAACCAATATGTCACTACGAAGGCCACCATTTTTTCTTTGATGCAATTGAGTGGACAATTGAACCATTTGTGATTCCAGATGTTTAATAGAAGTAGAGTGAGAAGTCACCATTTGATTTAAAGAGGAGAAATCAGCCTTCATCTCTTTGAGTACTTTGTCTGAACCTTCCACCTTGTGCAAAATACAAGCAAGCAGATCTTCAGTTCTAAAACTCTCAGGATCAGTCTTTGGTTCGGTAACTTTGGGAAGATCATGTGGAGGCACATATCAATCTCTCTCACCATCTCTCCAATTGGCACCTCGATCACGCCACTCCCGATTATCTCTCCAACTCCCACCTTGATCTTTGTTCAAACCTTGATTCCTTCCCGGCTTTTGATAGCTCGGACAAGAACCCACCATTTGATTCGACAAAAATTGAACTTCTTCATTGTACGTGGTTTCAAATGCAGCATCATCTGGGCTCATTGCAACTGCGTTGATGGCTTTGGATTCTGCACCCATAGCATGCTTTGTTAACAAATCCATATGAGTCATCATCTTGGCCATATTCACATCACGATCTTAGCCTTTCTCAATTTGCTCCTTAGTCATTTCGACTACAAGAGGTGATACTTGGCCTTCTCTTGTGTGTCAAGCTCGGTTGATTTTGGTCATATCATCAAGCAATGCTGATGCAATAGGAAATGGTTGTCTCATGATTCCACCTTGAATCAAACGATCTGCAATAGACTTGTTTACCAAATCAAGGCTATGGTAGAAGTATTGCAACAACATATTTTCAGGAAACCCATGAGTAGGACATTGTAGAAGAAGCTTTTGGAATCTGAGCCATGTCTCAATGATTGGTTCACCATCAAGTCTCTTGAAGTTCTGAATACCATCTCTCAATTTCACCATCTTCGAAGGGGGAAAGAATCGTTCGAGGAACGCTTCTGTTAACTCTGCCCAAGAAGTAATTGAATATCTTGGTAATTCAGCCAATCACTTCGTTGCCTCCCCATTTAGAGAGAAAGGAAACAACCGAAGTTGAATTGACTCTTGAGAGATGTTCTTGAATGCGAAAGGGTTGCACACATCGAAAAAGTTCTGAAGATGTTCATGTGGATCCTCATGAGCAAGTCCTACAAATGAGCCTTTGATTTTCAATAGCTAAAGCATGGTTCCGGTCACATGAAAGATGGTGTTACCCACAGTAGGGGGCAAGCATATAGCCCCAGCACTTCCCACTTGAGCTACATTGAAGTCATTCAGATTACCAATCTCATTATTCACATGACGTATCTCATTATTCTGACCAACAACACTATCAGCGTCACTCATGTTGTCACCTGTTGAAAATAAACAATGAAAAGACTAATAAGTAAATTCAACTACAATCAAACTAACTCACTCAAATATGTCGATACAAGAATTCTAAACATCATTCCCCGACAGCGGCACAATTTAGGATAACGCTCAACTACACCTATCAAAATTCAAGATGTAGGCGGTCGTTACCAATATAAACCCAAAAAGGAGTTGGGGCCGATCCCACGAGGAATGGCACAGAGTATAGAATTCAAAAATGAAGTACTAAAGTGATCTAGCCTTTTGTAGGGATAAACAAATGAATCGATGCATAAAGTGAATCGTCTAGGTTTCAATTATCAATAGAAAAGAGTTTTAAATGATTGATTTCAACAAACACGTGTTAAAGAGAGATTTAATCAATGAAGATTTTAAGATCTTAGGGATATGTGAGTGTTCAAATACCAATTTCACTGAATGGGTGACTATGAATTGTTTAAGAGAACTAAAACAAAATGGGTAGGCAAGATAATGATCATGAAAGATGCTTTGCAACCAACTACCATGCTTTCAATTGGGTTTTACCAAACCCCAACAGGCTATACAAATTTAGCACAATCATATACCTTAATTAAACCCACTTTAACAAGCTGAGTAGTATAAGATAGAACTTGTACAATTATCATTTAATATATCCACTCAATTGCATCTTCAACAAGCATACAAAGAGATATAAACTAGAACTGAATTTGCAACTTCAATTCATAAGATAAACACATGATTTATCAACTCAACCCATTTTATTTCAACATTTAATTCAGCAATCCACAGGACCCATAAGCTAATTAGGCATTTGAACACATAATCACACCCCTAAGGCAATGGGGTTTTAGTCAATCATAGTAATGATGAAGATATATTTACCAAAAACATTAGCCATTGATTTTTCAAGTCTTCAAACAGCAAATACAATCAGCTAAAATTTACCCAAAGTTCAATTCCCAAGAAATCACACTATTAGTTCACAAAATCAATCAAGTGCCATGTACTTTCTAAGTTTGAGTTGCAGTTCTTCTCCCTTAGCACTCTCTTTTAAATTCAATTCAAAAATTTCTATTTATACTTTCCCAAAAGCTCCACACGATTTGAATTTCAGGGTCTGATGTGAGGCCAAAAATATATAGTTTAGTCATTATTTGCCTCTCATTTAGAATTTTTATTTCTCCTTTTTGAGCATAAATTTTATGAAATGTGCTAAATAGTGTATTTTACTTGTAGGAGTAAATTGGTGTAAAGTTGAAGAAGTTTGGAGCTAAAACGAATTAAAAATGGAAGATTATAGAAAGAAAATCAAGCAAGCAGCTCCATGGTTTAAATTGAGCATTAAATTAATATTTATATATATGTATGCAAATTGCGCAGAAGTTGATGAAAGTCAATTGATATTAGCCTTATTTCCACGTGGCATCGTGCGAAGGAACTTGAAATTGAAGACACGCAGTAGCAAAAAAAATTGAGGCGGTGCACTGTTCAACAAGGAATTTTAATTCCTTTTGGTTTTGGATTCCTAATTTAGTCCATAAGAATAATTATTACGAGGGGAGAATATACGGAGAGGGGAGACTTGTGAAGGAAAAGTTGTAAATACTTTTTAGGGTTCTTTTCTTCTTTTCTTTTCATAGGTATTAGGAGCAAAAGACCCTGTTCTGGGGCTGCGGCTACGGGTTATTGTTGAACATCGATAGTTTTTAAATTAATTATTGGTTATCGCTTAAATTATTTTTGTATTCTTGTTTTCATATTTCATGATTGGCCACCATAGAAATAAATCTATTGTCTATACTTGGACTCGAGAGATAAAGAGGTAGATAGACCAAAGAATACAAAGAGCTTGATCTAACTTGCATATCACTTGTTTAGATTTGTGTTTAGGAGTGAAGTCTGGACGAACACCAAGCTTGGTTACAAAACAGGATGAAATATAAATGCTCGCCAATTAGGACTGACTATCCCCGCTCAACGATGTTGTTAGACAGCTAGTTGGAGTAGGCGATTAGAGGTCGATAGATCGTGATCATAAAATCAACCCTGTAAATCAGTAATTTGATAACCTTAGTTAATTCATTACATGAGATGTGATACATGAAACCTTAAGCATGCTGCAGCCATGGAATTGTCCCAATTACTGTAAGTTAATCTTTTTATTTAATTCTTGCATTCTTTCATTTCTTTTGACACACTTTAATAAATAATTAAACTAGTATAATTTAGTAAATAGTTAATTGACAAGTCTCTGTGGGTTCGATAATCTGGTTCTTTTAGAGCCACTATATTACTTGAGAGACCACGTACACTTGCGTATGCAATTGGGAGCAACAGGGTCATTCAGCGGCATTAGTCGAGATCGCCCTTCCTCTCAGCAATGCGCCGAGTTGCTTGATCTCGCCCTTTAATTCTTGACTTCAATATTGATTTCATTTTGGAACATTAGGCGGTTTGCATCGGGCTTGCCATTCTGATTGGCTATGCACCGAATGGTCCCTCATCTCGCCGACTTGACTTGGATTCACCCTTTGCTCGCTTGAATTTTAGGCGAGGCTTTGTCCACTTGGCGACTCGCCGAGTTACCGTTAGCGAGCCTCAACCTTCTTTTTCTTTCAACTTTTGCATTCTTTTGGCTTCTTTTTGCATTATATTGCCCTTGCCTTATTCCAGGTCCTTCATGTTGCACACAAACAATTTAACATTAGTTATAGGTACAAAATGGGCATTAAGGACACTAATTTGGCACAATCAAAACTATAAATAAGTCAAATCTACCGACTCATCAGGTAACATGTTTTGTTTGCAAGAATGGGGTTTTGAACAAATCTCAAGCACCCCATCAGAGCTCTTTTAACCTTAAGCTTCAGCTGGTGCAACACCTGCAGGTGCATCACTTTTTGTGCTTCACATTTGCACCACCATTGGTGCATTCATGAAGACCATCAAGTTAGCCTCCCCAGTTTGCATGTCGTGTGCCAAATTTGCAGAGGAGCAGAGTTTAGGCATCGCGATCGTGGGCTAGGCGCCACATTTTTGAAGGCCAGTAGAGCTAACCCACCGCATTCGCAATCCCTTGCTCCACATTCATGAAGGTTGATGAGTGGTAGATTTGCACTCATTTAAGATCTATTTAGCTCAACAATCAGTGTCCTCAAAGCCTAATTATTTACTATTCTAATGATATTTTGATGATTTGTAGCTATGAAGGCTAATGGACAAGGCAAGGATGAATGTTTGAAAGAATGGCTAAAAATGTAAACAGAAGTGCAAACTACACATTGACGATCTCCAAACAAAAAGAGTGGATAACCTAAAGAGCATGAGCTCGCCCAATGTGATAGTGTACAACACTTGTAATTGTTGAGGCAGGTCGGTGGACTCCGAAAAGGAAGGTGACTCACCGAATGAGAAGGTGACCTTGTTGACCATCACCGAAAGAGACGGTAAAAGTAGAAAAATTGAAGACTCAAAAAGGCAAAATAAGGTGGTACTTGACGATACGCACATCATGAAAGGAAGACTCAAACGAGCCCACCAACTGAGGTTCAAAAACCCGAAGCCTAGAGCAAGAAAAGGTGAGTTTAAGAATAGAGGGTAATTCACCCAACGTGATAGGTGACCTCGGCTAACATCGCCTAATGGGTAGCGTATTGAGTTTTGCGCAAATTTTTTGGAAACTATAAATACTCCAAAGGAGAGAGAAAGAAAGAAAAGTTTGAGAGTTTGATAGTAAGAGAATTTACAGAAAAGAAACACTTTACCTTGTAAAGAACACTTTTCCAAATTTTGGGGTTTTTCAACTTTGTTCTTAAAATTGACAAATTGAAGTTGAATTCAAAGTGGGTTTGCTTGTAATTACATAATTTCATGTTACCCATGACTTCTTTCATGAATGGTATACTTTATTTACTTTTTGTGATGGGTGGCTAAAATTCCAAGATCTAGGGGTGCAATTATGGGGTTGGGTGTTGATTTAATGTATTGGGTATTGTGTTATGCTTTGTTTTGTTGTTGTTCATACATGAATTGGTCTAATTAGCATGGGGTTAACTTATGGGTTAAGGTTGCAAACTTAATTCCTACTTTTGATCTCCGATCGATGCTTAAAAGAGATTGATTAGAGTGGGTAATTTGTCTGATACTAACAATTTAGGTTTGATGTTTGTAACTTATTTGAAAATAGAGGTTATTGGTCAGATCTATTTGCCCTACTTCTACATCGAAAGAGAGAGTAGAGTAAGGTATTGGGTTGTTTAGTATAGCATATAGATGAGACCGAAAGGAGATTCTTTGCAAAGATGCTTTGATATCGAAAGAAGATTAGAGTTATTGAAGATGACCTAGCCAATTCATAAATGTTAACCACTATACAGCAATACAATTACCCTTAGGTGACATTGATTTCCAATCCCCGCACCGCTAGATTGCTTGTTAATTCTTGAGTTTTACAATCTTTAGTTTAATTATGATATTTGATAACCAAATCTTTTTTATTAAATTGGCGGAATCATGCACCCACTAGTTTTTACTAATACAAATGTGAATGGCTTTACAATCCCAATTTGTAGATAGAATTCTCTATGATACACCATTCCCTGTGGGATTTGACCCGACTCTTTGTTGGGTATTTTTATTGACTACGACCGTTGTCTGTTTTAATTGGTTTTAAAGGGTACATTTGAGCATAATCAAAAATGGCGCCATTGCCGGCAAATGGTGGATGAGAATTCTATTTGAGAAATTAGTTTATAAATTTATTTAGTTGAAGTAGATTGTTGCTATCTGTGTTGTTGGCTGATTTGTAGGTTTGATATAATGAGTGACCATAGTAGTGACAACGATAGTCACTATGGTAAAAATGACAACATGAGTGATTTGAATGATATACATGTGAATATTGTTCAAACCACCGGAGCCATCAGGATACCTCCCACAGCCGGGAGGGTTGTGTTTCATGTAACCAGAATAATGCTACAATTGCTCCAACTAAGAGGAATTTTTGGAGGTTTAGCTCATGAGGATCCTCATGAACAACTTAGGAATTTTGTGGAGGTGTGTGGTCCGTTTGTGTTCATAAACATCTCACAAGAGTCCGTGAGGTTGAGGTTATTCCCGTTCTCTTTAACGGGTGAAGCTACAAGATGATTGGTGGAATTGCCAAATAATCTATCACATCTTGGGAGGAGTTGAATGAAGCTTTCTTGTAGAGATTCTTTCCCCCCTCAAAGATTGTTAAACTTCGAACCTAAATCAAAAATTTCAAGTGCATTGGAGGTGAACCTCTACATGAGGCTTGGTTGCGGTGCAAGAAACTACTTTTGCAATGTCCAACACATGGTGTTCTAGACTATCTGTTGCTGCAATACTTTTATTCCAACCTTGATTCAGTCAATAAAGGTTTGGCTGATCAGTTGGTCCAAGGTGGATTAATGAAACAACCGTACGAGGTGGTAGCATTGTTTCTATATGATATGACCATGGTTAACCGAGCACGACATACTAGAGAGGACCAGATGTTTACTCAACAACTATGCATGAGTAAAGAACAAATTGAGAAGGATAATGAACGAGATGAAAATACGGCCAAAATGATACCCAACTCGATTTGTTGTCTAAACATGTCATGGGAATTTGTCTAAAGTTTGTGGATGCGATGGGAACAAGTAGTGGGCAATGCTTGGAAGATGCCAAGTTTTAAGAATTATACAATGAGGAAGTTTAGTACTTCGGAAATCAAATGGGGGTTATCACCCAAACTACTAACAACAAGTTGGGAACCAAGGTTGGAACAAGGAGCGAGATAGTGGTTGGAAAGATTGGAGAGTGTAAATTGGAGAGATAGGGAGGTTAAAAACGATAGATATATTCCTCCCCATGATCGTTCATGACCAAAAGAACCAGTTGGTCCGGAAGGAAACCGAACCAAGGAAAGTCTTATAAGGATCTTTAACAAGGTTGCAGGGTTCAACAAAGTGTTGAAGGATTTGAAAAATTACTTCTCTTCTTTATCTTAAATGGTGACCTCTCATTTGGTGTCTATCAAGAAGCTGGAGACCCAATTGTGTCAGATCTGCACTCATCTCAATCTAATGCAAAAGGGAATGTTGCCTATTGATATCGTCCCAAATCCTAAAAATGAATGTTGAGTAAATGTAGACCATGTCATGCCACAATGTTAAATAAGGCACTTCTTGGGAGGCAATTCAAGTCTTTATTTTTGTTTTGTTGCTTTCAATAACGTGTGTTGTTAGTGTAGGTTGAAACGAAGGCTAAAAACTTGGAAAAGAAACATTAGGTGATTCCAAAACCAACACGGTGATCCGCCAAAGGAGTTGTGCAGACTCATTCTTGTCTACCTTCTGAGCTAGAAATGGTGGAAAAGTGTATTGTCGATTTCGGTGATCTGAGCTCCAAAAGGCAAACACCGAAGTGTACTATGCGGACTCCATCAGGTCCACTGAAGCAGTCTTCAGGTTTGGTGTTCGTTCAGGCATGTTCAATGAGCTTCAACTCCAATGGGCTATTCGCTGAACATACTCGGTAACGTTAGTCATGACCGCCGAGTTACTTGATATAAAAAGGCCAAGGGTCTTTTCAAATTCAAAAAGAAAACCCTTTCAAATCATTGAACGTTTTTCTTGCAATACCTAGTTTGAGTGCTTAAGAGGCTTGTGTGTGCAATTATTGAGTGTGTGGAGTGCATTTGCTTTCTAGATCAGTCAACCTAGCTCTGCTCTCCTATTATTTTTTAGTCTTGCTTCTAACTGAGGTTAGTTTTCAATTTTTATTATGCATTTCGAGCTTGAAATTGTGTTTTATATATGGGCTATAGGCCATCTAATGCTTGTGACTGCTTGATTTCATTGGATAGTACAATAATGAATATATTGAATTCTGCCCATGAATTGATTACATTTGTTTTTGCCTAGAAAATCCTAAAATTGAATTAGTTGGTTAAATGTTTGAATTGAACCCCTAAATTTAGTGCGTCTTGGTTGAATTTGATGTGGGTAAAGTCTGAGTAACCTAGTGTTGACCCGATTGCATGATTTTGCCCAATGATTGACAGAGTGATGACTTTCTTAAGGGCAAATCGTCAATTTGAGCAATACTTTGCGATATTTGGGTGAAGTCTGAGTAACCATGGGTAGTTAAGCATGTGGGTGGACTGTACCTATGTTGGGAAACTTGTCATTTTTGCGTATGATAGGTTTGTGTGTGAAAATTAGGCACAAGGTTGAACACCTCCCTTTCAGCTGGCTTGACTTAGCTCGCCAAGGATGTTAGGTTAATTGCAAAGTAAGCCCTAGCTCACTTTCTTGAGTAAATATTTGACCTTGGGCACTGTCTCATTCGACGAGTTTGTCTTAGTTAGTCGAACCCACTTGGTGAATGTCAAATGGGAGTGGATATCGCCCTCAATTCATGTTTCTTTTCATGATGCCGTATTAGTTTGTGCCTAAAATATGTTATATTTGCCTCTGTCTAATTCGGCGAGCTCACCGGAGCTCACCCATCCTGTTAGGCTATCCTCCTTCCCGTTAGGCGAGCCTCAGGATATTTTCGAATTGTGTGGAAAAATTAGTTTTATTTCAACTAACTTTTACCGATTCAATGTTTGAATGTGAGTGATTTTTCAAGTTATAACTAAGACAAAAAGAAAGCAAGTAGTGACTTCGGATAAAGAATCCGACAGAGAGTCTCTTCCTCCTCCTCTATTAAAAAAGCAAAAGGAAATACTTATCAACGAGCCATCTGAGGCTCCTCATCAATCACAACCTACCACACCTCAGGCATCAACACATAAAAGTGTGCAACCCTTAAAGGGTATTGTAAGAAAAATGACGGACATCCAGTCCATACTTGTGTAGGCCTCATCCACCCAAGCGACATCCAGAGCTCTCCCTATTATCGCTCCAAGAGCCCTCAATAGGCTCCCGATTATCACTCCAAGAGCCCTCAATAGGATCAAGGCAGCTGGAGAATGTACAATTCTTAACGAGGGATGGCTCTCCACTGATAGAGTTATGACTGATCACCCAGCAATTTGGGACACCATACATTTCCATCAGTTTGAGGGATCACATGACCCCAAAATCCTTATGTTCCTTCTTAGGTGTGCGAGTTCTATACGGCCTATGCCTAGGCCTTACCAAAGAGGAGGAGGGGCACAATTTGGAAGTTGCTGGATGAAGTAGTAGAGTGTGGCAAGAAGGTGCAATGCCACGTCGGAGCACTCAACACTACATTAGGGATGCCAAAATTTCGAGCAGTTATGTTTTCACTACGGATGCAGCATGATCTTAATTCACTGAACGGTTGGTTGGCCCCGCTCATACACGACATATCCCCTCCTTGGATGGCTGACGATGCCCGCATAAAGAAGAAGGATTTAGATGTTGTTGCCCGGTACAGGTTTGGATTTATTAGAAGCAATATCAGGCCTCACAGAATGAATCTATACTTTTTCCATCCCAAGGCGGTATTAGTGGGCACAATCATTGGCATGGAGCAAATTAATGTGGGGACTATTATTGCGGAGGAGATACTATTGCTCAACAGGAACAAAACTCCCTTCCATTCCCGATCTTGATCATAAAGATATTCGAGGATGCAGGAGTTCCATTTTGGGGGAATACTAATGTGTGGATCACCCGAGCCTCTTCCAATGACATTCGGAGGATTGAGGCTGATTTCTAACGGGATGATACGGCTCGTATGAAGCCGCCACCACCATACACTACACCTGTAGTTGATCCAACTATACTAGCTTCTGAGGCCAACACACTTTCTCCTTTTGTAAAGCAAGCAGGTATATCTTCCTCCCCTGTTGTGCTTTCATCTTTTACACCTCCTACTACTACTACTACTGTTACAACTACTGTTGCTGCTGTGTCTACCCCCACTCCTACTACCCGTACCCCATTGACCCAAACTTTGATATATCAAATGGGTAATCTTGCCTAGTTTGCGGATGTTAGAGCCGCTAGGGTTGAGGAGGATATGCCCGGGCTTATTGATAGGGAAATTAACAAGGCTTTGGCCCCTTTGAGGGATAGGGTGACCAAGTTTGAGGGGTTGATTAAGGTGCACAATGTGAGGTTGGACAACCTCACTGTGAGATTAGATGCCCTAGAGAAGGCCGAGAGTAGTTCTGGTGTGCTGGACACCATGAGAGGTGAGTCTTCTACTTTGCAAGCGAATGTAGACCAGCTGCGTTCTATTGATATTTCTATGCTATTGGGTAATGTCATCCTACCTGATGCACCTACCTCCATGCCACCGGTGATGCCCAGCAGTGAGCCTACTTCTAGTGTGCAGCAGAGTGGGCTAGATGATCGACCTGCTACAGATGATGTTAAGGTTAATAACAAGAAGGTCGTTGATGATTTGGCTAAGGAGACAGATGAAGATAATATGAGGGGTGAGGAGGAGGAGCATGGGATTGCATTGACATTCATGGAGATGTAGGATACTAAGGATCTTATTGTCTAGGCCACAGTAGAGAGATCCCTCTAGGAGACTTTAGCCATTTGCACTAGTCGAGTTTCTTCAGACTCCACCATGCCTCCTAGTGACGTGATGGGCACTGATTTCCCCGCTGACACCACATTGTTTCTTCCAATGATACTATTTCCAGGAACTGATGCCTTGGGTGATATTTCTCATAACGCTCTAATCACCCTCTAAAACAAGTCCAAAGAGTGAGCGGTCGTCATCAGTAAAAATACCCAACTAAGAGTAGGGGCAAAATCCCACATGGAAAAATGTAATGGAAATTGAAGAAATGATGGCTAACTAGGTACTAGTTTGAATCTAAACACGAAAAATACAAAATTATCAAATATAAGGCAATTTATCTAAGTGAACTACGAATGGCGGTAGAGACAATATCAAGAAAGGGATGTATGGGAATTGGGAAAACTTGAGATTCAGTCAACACTCAATGATTCATTGTAATTCAATCCAAGATAATTCACAAATAGGTAGTCTAGATAATCTTAATTCAGCCATAATCTTCTTTCGGCCTCAAAGGGTTATATAACGATATCTCCTTTCGATCTTAATCGCATCAATACAAAATAACCCACTACCTTAACTTAGATCTCTCTTTTGAGGAAGCCTTGCACCCGACAATGAAACCCCTAAACTTTCATCTTTCGATCTCAAATTCAAGATTCAAAGTCACAATGCAATTATCGATCTAATTCTCCACTCCAATCAATCTCTTTCGAGCATCAATCAGATATAGAAAGCTAAGATTGAGCATGCTCTCTCAACCGATAAATTCAAATATGAAAACTAGATTGAACCTATTTCATGAAATCAACATGGAGACAAGGAATTACAAAAGCAATAGACTAATTAATCAAACACCCAAATAGCTTTGTCTATTTCTAGCACAAAAGCCCCAATTTCATACAAGTAATTACGCCCACATTTCTAGCAATTAAGAATAGGGAAATGAAGAAGGATAAAAGGAATTTACTAATATAGAACATAATCTCCAAATACACAAATGAAATGTGAGGCAACTTGCCTTCAATGCCTCAACCCCAAATCAAGATCTATAAATTAGTCTTCAAAAATTAAGATAACCTATCTAGAATTCTCTATAATCTGATATGCAATGTTGCATAATCTTAAAAATGACTACACATGGGTTTAAAAAGGGTTTTGGGAATATATTTGGTTAAATTTCCAATCTGTCCAGGTTCCTGGCAGTTTACCCATTGCGGTTGCAACATCTAGCTCACGCGATCGCGATGAGCAGTGTCGATGGGACACACGATCGTGACCCATGACCATGCGATCGCGAGTTCAAATATTGTGTGCAACGCATTCGTGACCTCCTCGTCACGCGATCGCAACGAGCAATTTCCTGCCAGTTCTACTTTTTTCCAATTTGACCTCTTTTTGCTCTAATTCCACTTGGTTTCTTCAAAGATCTTCTAAATCCATTCTCCATTTCATCTCCTTCATATATGAAGAAAACTACATTAAAAGCACCGATTCTAAACCAAAGCAAGACAAAATAACTAAGAAAAGAGCCTCACATGAATGGAAATTCACCACTAATTAACACCCCCAACTTAGAAACCTTGCTTTTCCTCAAGTAAAGAAAATCAAAAAGTTAAGAGGCTCTTATTCTAGCACACACCACACATCAATTTCCCCAAATTTAATCAAGCACAAAGGTAATGGCTTCAATTGGTACTAACAAATAGTCCGCATGCAAAATTTTCACTAACTCAATTTTCCTCACTCTCATGGCACATTTTCAAAAATTAAGAATCATTAAATGACAACTACTCAAACTCAATAAGTGACTCAATTAATTAGTTCTTTGAAATGCTCACTTGACTCAATTTGGAATCATCAAAATTACTACTTTATAAAATTACATGCCCTCACAAAGAAAGAAATGTCTCAACATACTCATAAAGTATTTACAAGACAATGGACAAAGATGCAAATCACTCACACTCACAACAAAACATCTTATGAACACAAATGTCACACCATAGGCTTGCCCATATTTTCTATCAATATTGACTCAACTTCATTCGGTTGGAAATCTCAAATGACTTTGTAAGGCTTGTAATGTAGGTTTGGGGAAGCTTAGGATATCATTTGGGTAAAGGTGACTATACCTTCCTTGAACACTACACAACAACTCATCATTCATCAACTGTTCCACTTTTTCTTCATTTTTCAACTCAATGAACATTTCACATTATTTTCTTTTTTTTTTCTTTCTTATTCTTAGTCTCGATGCACCACATGCAACCATATTCAACTTTTGGAGGATTCAAGTCTTATTTATTCAAACTCTTTCTTTCTTTTTCACAACTTTTTCTTTTTTTAAAACTTTTTCCTCCATTCTCAAACTCCTTTTTTTTATCAAGCCTTCATGTGGTAAGCATTCATATATAAGTTTCCCATAACACCCCCAACTTAGGCTTTTAGCCTCAACTTTTACTATTTTCAAATTCAAGGAGGGAAGGGTTCAAAAGAAGGTTACTTTTAAAAAAGGTCACGACTTGTAATGTGGTTGCCAATAAAAAAGATAAGGCTCAAAGGGGACAACTAAGGATACATTCAGTAAAAATGTGGAATTTTTAGGCTAAGCGGACTTCAAGGACAATCAAAGAAAGCCTAAGATTATTTCTCCAACCAAACTCAATCAAGACCAACATTTCAAGACTAACCGGCAAGTTCTAGTTAACACAGGTGATCACAAGGAATTATTTATCAAAACTCACCACACATGGCCTTCTAATCAATTAAGATAGTTCAAAATCCAACTTCCTTTTTAAGGTGCAAGTGGCATCAAACATTTAAACCACTAAAGAATCAAAAGTCACAAAAAGAGTTATGAGAGTTATCACAAAATTATTCATTCACACATAACTTTTAAAATGAAGGGGTATGCTTTACTTCATTCATATGCACAACTATATTCCAAGCACCAACCAAGCCATAACCTCCCAAAAAGATGATGATTTTGCCCTTAAGAAAGTTGTGAACCAATCTATCATCGGGCAACCTCATGCATCTATCTAGGGTTGGATACTCAATCTTCACCACATCCAACACAAATCAAAAACTCACAAGAAATTGATGATTTACCCTTAAGAAAGTCGTCACTCTATCCATCATCGGGCATCGTCAATCCATATCTCAATTATTTAAAACAAAAAAAAGAAAAACTATAACTAAAAGAAACAAAATAAGCAGCTAATCCAACATAATATATCAAAAAGCCCCACAATGGCACATAATCCAAAAATCTAAAATAAAACAATCCATTAGACCATCAAAACAAGCCCGACAAGGGCACATAGATCCGAAGCATAAACAATGTACACCCGACAAAGGAGGCACCCCCAACTAAAAATGCAGTTGTGTCCTCACAGCACTACAATCTAAAAAGAATATGAGGGCTCCCTAGAATGATCTCACTCAGAGTCGGAGGTGTCGTGGTATGAAAGTAAATCATCAGTGTCATCACTGTACCCATAGAATTTGGTGAGTGTATCCATCGTCTTGTTTAGAAAGTTGGTCTTCTTCTTTTCACGCTCCTTCATCTTCTCATGCCACTTCTCCATCCTTGCCATCTTGTCCTTAAGAATATGCTGATCATGCATTAATGTGGTAAAGGTGGAAGAAACAGTACCTGAGGCTGAGGAGCTCTCCAGGTCCAATAGGAAGGTGTCGCACTAACTCCTAAATATGAGAGTGGATCTGTGCATCCAAGTTGTGCACCAGTCCTAATATGTGGACTAAGGAAAGAGATCCTCTATGAAGTGGCCCAATAGAGGTGGAATTAGTGCCCTGTCTAAGTGAAATGTTGCTCTCGGCGAAAATACAAAATGTCGGGTCATTAACGTCAATCTTTCTCTTCTTAAGCATATACCCTGGTTCCTTCTTCTTGAGTGGGTGAATAGGCTTCTCCAGATCTCGCATGCTATATGCATCCTGACTGTCTACACAGGCTAGCTGGCATAAATAAGTGATCTAAGAAGGAAAAGGGAGACTTCTTATACCTTTATTAACCACCTCTTGCATATCTTTCACAATCAACTTGTCAACATCAACCGGACATCCCTCCATTATATCACAAATCAATATACCTCTGTTCGGAGACACTTCAGTCTCATTCCTAGAAGGGATGACAAGGCTACATATGATGGAAAGCTAAGTCTTGGCCTCAACGGTGAACTCGGTGGACTCTATCAGGGTGTTGTTATCAATCCTTTTCGGCCTATTACCTTTATGAAGATGTCGCACGAACCACTGTTTTCCTTCTTCCCGTGCCCTTGCAAGGTGAACTTCATTGTCATTATCAGGAATGCCATAGTATGCATTGAACCTAATGGGGTCAAAGTTTACTTGCTTCCCCGGACCATGACTACAAAGGCAATCTCAAAGTTAGATTCGGCAGCATTGGCATAGAATTCTCGCACCTATGAGTAATTAGCCTTGATAGGCTCAATGATGAAGCACAACCAACCGATTGTCTCTAATCGGCTATAAAAACTAGCATGCACTCTTCCAAGTTATCCAAAAGTATGCCTCTCTCCTTTATGACGTTCTTTGTGAGAAAGAAGTCATACAATCAATTGCACTTGGCAGACACATACCGCTCATGATCGAAAATCTCATCCCCCACAACATTATCTTGAATTCGTTCTTCACCTTGTTTGACGGTGCCAGCCATACTTTCACAAATTTAGTACCTATAGAAGATGCAAACATTTCAAATGAATGCAAAGGTACGTAAAGCAATGTATTATTAAGCAATTAGGCAAAACAAATTAGTGAAAAAGAAATCGAGGGAGCAGGGGCAAAGCTACTATTTACGGCAGTTTTGAAAGCCAGGCGGATGACTCATCACGATCGTGAGATGGATTCACGTGATTGCGAGCCTCGTCTTTTCAAGTCATCACGATCATGTGATGAGACATCGCGATCACGGCTTTTTAAAATTTTTCATATTATGATCACGGGATTAGACGTCGTGATTGCGAAGAAGAAACTCAGCCCAGAAAAATTTTCACTTAGGCATTTCAACAAACTGGTTAAGGGCAATCCATTTTCATGCTATTTTCAACAAGTTCAAGCTCTCTATTTCCCCCGCCAATCATTTAACACTCGTACAGTACACTAATCAACAACAAACTCCACAAAATTAAGTTCTTTCAACACCAATCATGATTTAAATATAAGGGTGAAACTCAACCCTTTGGCAACTACGTACCACTTTCAAACATTAATCAAGAAAGGAAGGGAGAAATCATACCTAAAGTGAAGAACAAACTCTTGAAGAAGATTCTTGCAAAGGATAATTTATTGGAACAATTAAGTTTATAGGTGAGAAGTTTTTTGGGTTGTTTTTAGGGGATGAATGGTGCAATGAATCTGATTTTTGAACATTTACCTTTTTAAATTCACGCGCTTCATCAGGAACACAGTGTGTAGCCTCGCGATCACAACCAGCAGCTAATTTACCTTTCTTGAAAGCTGCACCAATAACTTGCGATCAGAAACCAGAGGATTTAATGCATCACGATCGCGACCATAGGCTTACGTGATCGCCAGTGAGCAACTGAGTGCCAGTCTTGCTGAAGGTGGCAGGGTTAAAAAGGGCAATCCTCCCAATCTCTTAAGCACACCTAGGCCTCCAAAATCGTGTGAACTCCTATTTTTGAAGGTGTATTCACCCCAACCTTCAATCCCAATCAATTTTGTGCATTCAAACCTGTTCAAAACACCACCACAAGCTTTTGAAATTATGAGGTTCAGTCAAAAATACAAATTAAACCTAATTTAAAAGTCAATAACTCAAACAAAACTAATCTAGATTCCAACGGGTTGCCTCCCATCAAATGCACAATTTAACGTCGCAGCACGACGTCGGGCATATTACCCTTTATGTTTCCACTTCGAGGCGATGAACCTTCTCCCCAACATTAGATCATATTCACTCCGAAGAGCATGGGGAGGATAAGAGAGAATCACAAATTTCACATGATCTCTCCACTTTGAAGATTTGAATTTCATACCGAACTTTGCATCATTCTTCCATTTTGGAACCTTCGGAAAGAGTAAGGATGAGAGGATCATTGGACTACATGAATGTCGCTTTTCATGATTTGTGGCCCTCAATAGTGTGACACCCTCAGTTTTGTATGAACCAAATTTACCATTAATGATCTTTTTGGTTTTTTCTTGCAACTCTATTATAATGCTAGTTATTTCAGCTTCTCAAATTGTTATTGCTTTGGGTTGGTTGCATGAGCTCAAGATATCTTCTAAATCCACCTTCACCTCTTTGCCTGGTTCGATTTCAAACCATTCATCTCTGAGAATGACTTGGAACGTCTCATCACACCATGCAAGGTGCTAGTCGTGAGACTCTTCTTCGCTCTTTTTGTCAATTGAATAATGAGGAGTTTTCACCCTCCTGAATTCTCTCAACTCATCCCTAAGAGTAGAAAGTTCAAACTCAAGATCGACCATGATATAGCACCAAGCTAGGTTCCTTTTCTAAAACCTTTCCATTTCTAGAGAGAGAAGCATTGTGGCTTTTTTCCCCAACTGAGCTTTTCCTCCACGTTCCTAAGCCTCCATGGACTTATTACATTTGATTCTCTCAAAGGCCATGGGCTGGTGGTGGGCATACCACTCCCAAAGATATAGTGATCACAAAAATCCATAGAAATAAAACAAAAGAAACTAAAGACAACTATTCACAATCTAGATAAAAACTAGTAAACTAGAAATTCTAAATCAATTCAATACGCCTAATTGTTCCTTGACAGTGGCGCCATTTTTGATAACGCTCAAATCACCCTCTAAAATAAATTGAAAGAGCGAGAGGTCATCGTCAATAAAAATACCCAACTAAGAGTCGGGGTCGAATCTCAAAGAGAACAATGTAATGGCAATTGAAGAAATAAAGGCTAACTAGATACTAGTTTGAATCTAAACAAGCAAAATACAAAATTATCAAATATAAGATAAATTATCTAAGTAAACTACTAACGAGGGTAGAGACGGTATAAAGCAAGGGATGTATAGGAATTGGGAAAACTTGAGATTCAATCAACACTCAATGATCCATTATAATTCAATCCATGATTAATCACAAATAGGTAGGCTAGATCATCTCAATTCAACCATAATATCCTTTCGGTCCAAAAGGGTTATATCATGATATCTCTTTTTAGTCTCAATTGAATCAATACAAAGCAACCCACTATCTTAACTTAGGCCTCTCTTTCAAAGAAGACTTGCACCCAACAATGAAACCCTAAACATTCATTTTTCGATCTCAAATTCAAGATTCAAAGTCACAATGCAATTATCGATCTAATTCTCTACTCCAATCAATCTCTTTCGAGCATCAATCAGAGATCAGAAGCTAAGATTGAGCGTGCACTCTAAACCTATGAATTAAAACATGAAAACTAGATTGAACTTATTTCATGAAATCAACATGGAAACAAGGAATTACAAAAGCAATAGAGTAATTAATCAAACACCTAAATAGCTTTGTCTATTTCTAGCATAAAAGCCCCAATTTAATACAAGTAATTACATCTACATTTCTAGCAATTAAGAATAAGGAAATGAAGAAGGATAAAAGGAATTTACTAAAGTAGAACACAATCTCCAAATCCACAAATGAAATGTGAAGCAACGTGCCTTCAATACCTCAACCCCAAATGAAGATCTACAAATTAGTCTTCAAATATTAAGCTATGATATCTAGAATTCTCTATAATCTGATATGGAATGTTACATAATCTGAACAATGACTGCCCATGAGTGTAAAAAGGGTTTTGGGAATAGATTTGATGAAGTTTCCAATTTGCCAGGCGCCAAGTGGTTTACCCATCGCGATCGCCAGATCTAGCTCATGCGATTACGATGAGCAATGTCGCTAGGTCACATGCTCACGACCCCTGACTATGTGATTGCGAGGTTCAAATAGTGTGTGCAACGCGATCGCAACCTCCTCGTCACGCGGTCACGAAGAGCAATTTCCTGCCAGTTCTACTTTCTTCCAATTTCACCTCTTTTTGCCCCAATTTAACTTGGTTTTTTCAAAGATCTTCTAAATCCATTCCCCATTTTATTTTCCTGCATATACGAAGAAAACCACATTAAAAGCACCGATTCTAAACAAAGCAAACCAAAATAACTAAGAAAAGAGCCTCAAATGAGTGGAAATTCACCATTCATCAGTTTCCCCTCCAGAAACTCTAGATGAAAGTGCCTTATAGGCATAACCTGTCAAAAGGACCTTTTTACTTTTCCTCCCGTACTCTATTACTTTTGCATTAAGGACACTGCAGTTTTCTTTTTGGTGGGGTGAGCGCCTTTATGCCAATATTATCCTTTTATTTTGTATTTTGTTATTTTCAATTTTGGATGATTGTAGTAGTTTACTTTTATTTTTATTAGACTGTTTCATTTGGTTTAGTGTATCTCTTGTTGCCTCTTTTGTTTTTTCTCAAATTTGCAACTAACCCTTCTGTTTTGAAAATCGTGAAATGCTTGATTTTTAATTGATCATAATTCGAGGATCGATTGTGTTCAATATCGATGTCTTGAATAGTACTCATGATAAGAATGATGTATAGTGTTGGTAGTGCAAGAATGAAATCGATGTGGTTGCACTTTTGAGCAATCTCTTTGAATCTTTTGTTGACTAGTTGTGTTGTGATGTGAGCCTTGTAATGAACATCGCACATACATTTTTGATCTTTTCAGGTTGTACTGAATGAGTGAAATTCAAAGTTCCATGTCTGATGAGTTCTTACTTGAAAACATGTGTGTGGAGTCCTAGAATTTGCCTTATTAGTCTAATTGTCTAAACCTTTGAGGTGGTAAGGCGTGATCTTGGGCAAAAAAATTCTAAGAGGGAACCTAAATTCTCATATTCTTTGTGACTACCTTGTGAGGGTTTGCATTCATTTTAGTGCCATTTGAGCCTAAATAAATTGTTGGAAAAACCAAGCGAAAAGATTTTGAGCCAAATCATCCCTGCCTTCTCACCTAAAAGCCTTTTTGAAGAACTGTTATGTTTGAATAGTCAACTTAGGCCAAAAGTCTAAGTTGGGGGTATGGAAAGGAAGGAGGAATGAAAGTCATGTGAAGGGCAAAGAAAGATGAAATGAGACTCAACTTTGAAGTTTCTTGCAAAAAGAAGGAACCCCTCCTTATAAAAAAAGAGAAACAATAACGGTGATGAAATTTTTTTTAAAATGGAAATGAAAAAGAAAAGTGATGAAATAAAGGGGATTCCAGATAAAGCGAATGAAAAGTCAAAGTTTGATTTCTCAAATGAAAAAGAATGAAAAGAACTTAAGAAGAGGTGAAGATGATTGCAACAATGCCTTTAAAAGGTGAAGTCACTAAGTCAAATTGACCATACCTTAACTCTCCGCCCCATTACAAGCCTAAATGACCCTTGAGATCTTGCATGAACTAGGTTGTGTGATGATTGGAAAATATGGGCAAACCTATGGGATGAAGCTTGCATGTATTTCTCTTTTGAGAGAGTGAGAGTTGAATTGATTCCTTATTTGTTTGTTGATTTGCTTTGTGAGAGCATATAATTGTTTTTGATGTGAGGGCACTTGAATGTATTTGTTGAAACATGGTCTTACATTAGAGAAGAAGCTACAGTGAGCTTGAGCTTATGTTGAAATCGGCTATTCATCATTCAAAACTTTGTGATCATGATTAAGTGTGTCATCTGTTGAGAATAGTCTTGTATTGACACTTGCATGTTAGCCTTCATTAAGTACTGTTATAGAAACCCTTATTGAGATAATTTTGTTCTTGATTTATTTGTGAACAAGCAAAAGTTTAAGTTGGGGTATTGATGAGTGGTAGATTTGCAATCATTTGCGATCTATTTAGCTCAACAATTTGTGTTCTCAATGCCTAATTATATCCTATTCTAATGATATTTTGATGATTTGCAACTATGAAGGCTAATGGACACGGCAAGGATGAATTTTTGGAAGAATGGCCCAAAATGTAATAAGAAGTACAAACTATACATTAATGATCGCCAAACAAAAAGGGTGGATCACCTAAAGAACATGACCTCACCCAAAGTGATAGCGTATAACATTTGTAATTATTGAGGCAGGTCGGTGGACTCCAAAAGGGAAGGCAGCTCCCGAATGGGAATAGCGACCTTGTTGACCATCACCGAAAGCAACAGTCCCAGGAAAAAATTGAAGGCTCAAAAGGGCAAACTAAGGTGGTACTCGATGATACGCCAAACATGAAAGGCAGACTCGAACGAGCCTACCAATTGAGGTTTAAATGTCTGAAACCTAGAGCAAGAAAAGGTGATCTGAAGAGTAGAGGGTGATTAACCAAATGTGATAGGCGAGTCCGACTAACGTTGCCCAAAGGGTAACGTATTGAGTTTTGGGGAAAAAAATTGGAAACTATAAATAGCCAAAATGAGAGAGAAAGAATGAATATTTAGAGAGTTGGATAGTAAGAGAATTTATAGAAAAGAAACACTTTACCTTGTAAAGAACACTTTTCTAGTTTTTGAGGTTTTTTAACTTTGTTCTTGAAATTAACAAATTGAAGTTGAATTCAAAGTGAGTTTGCTAATAATTGCTTAATTTCATGCTACCATGGTTGCCTTCGTGAAAGGTATACTTTCTTTTCTTTTTGTGATGGGTGGCTAAAATCCCAAGATCTAATGGTGCAATTATGGGGTTGGGTGTTGATATAATGTAGTGGGCATTGTGTTATGCTCTATTTTGCTGTTGTTCATACATGAATTTGGGCTAATTAGTATGGGGTTAACTTATGGGTTAAGGTTGCAAACCTAATTCCTACTTCCGATCTACAGTCGATGCTCGAAAGAGATTGATTGGAGTGGGTAATTAGTCTGATACTAGCACTTTAGGTTTGATGTATGTAACTTGCTAGAAAATAGAGGTTATGGGACAGATCTATTTGCCCTACTTCTGCATCTGAAGGGAGAGTAGAGTAAGGTATTGGGTTGTTTAGTATAGCACATAGATGAGAACGAAAAGATATTCTATGCAAAGATGCTTTGAGATTGAAAGAAGATCAGCGCCATTGAAGATGACCTGGCCTATTCATGAATGTTCATCACTATAGAGCAGCACAATTACCCCTATGTGACATTGATTTCCATTCCCCACACCCCTAGATTTCTTGTTAATTCTTGAATTTTCCAATCTTTAGTTTAATTGTGACAGTTGATAATCAAATCTTTTTTATCAAATTGATGGAATCATCCACCTACTAGTTCTACTATTACAAATGAATGGCTTTACATTCAAAATTTCTTAATAGAATTCTCTATGATATACCATCTCTGTGGGACCCCAACTCTTTATTGGGTATATTTATTGACTACGATCGATGTCTCTTTTAATTGGTTTTAAAGGGTACATTTGATCATTATCAAAGGCTGGTTGACTGGTCTTTTTAATTAAAGACTAGTCGAGGTTCGGTCCGACCCCATTTTGTATTTTGGCAATTTTGGGAGTTTGGGAGCTCTTATTTTTGTGTTTCTAAGTGTTGGAGGTCCGTGGCGATCGTGGATTCACATTGGAGTGTTCGCATGAGTGCAGAAAGTGTCGGTTTGAGGTGATGCTCTCCCCGAAGGGGCTGCCTATTCTCTTAAATTGGTGTTTTATTTGCTTGCATGTGTTTGGGCTATTCCGGGCACATAATGGGTCCTATTTCAGGAAACAAGCTCAGTTAGTCGATAAGGACCTTTTGATGGAGTAAATTTCAGGATTCCAGTGTGGGTCCCACATTCCCATATTGACTCGATTTTAGATCCATTTCCAATTGTTGCAATTGTAATGTCCAAACATCCATAATGATGTTGTGATTGATAATTTGATAGTGTGGCGGTGTTCGAAGGCATTTCGGAAGTGGATAGCTCATGTGTTATGGATTCAGAGCACTCATAATCGGCTTTGAGATAAACTTTGGTCTACTTTCTTGATTGACTTTCTTTGATAATGACTAGTATGGGTTTCATGTAATTTCGGATTGTATTTGTCGGGTATTACCTTTCATCTTGTTATTCCATCTTTTATTGATTCCATAGGAGCCTTGGTCTTAGTATGGGTGTTGGGATCCTTAGTTAAGGCTTATAGCTTCACTTGTGATGTAGATGAGCTTGTTTATCCTGGTTAGGATTGGTACTTTGTGCCTTTAGACTAGGTTGGACCTTAGATGCTTCAGGTTGTTCTTTATCACCCTTGTATTTATGATATGCTCCTGGTAAGGCTTGTATTGGGTTCTTCTCCTTGTGTTGATGGCTCGATGTAGCCGTGACTTAGTCCTAGCTATGCTCAGTCAAGGAGTGGAGCAGTATGAGTGGAGTATGTGTCATCCCTTGAGTTGTTTCCCCATTTTTATTGATGTGAGACCACTCTTTTAGTCCCTTCACTTGTTGTTTAGCAATAAACATGTCATACTATTATTGATCTTTGTTATATTGGTCGGTCCGTGGCCATATGTGAGGACCAGTTGGATCCTAGGTTAGTACTCTTCCCTTTGGTAGCTTGTTTTGGTTTGTTGTATGGTTATTTGACTTGAATGTCCTATTATAATGTTGGTGAGGGCATGAATTGCATTATTTGTTCATCCTCACAGATTTTTGTGGTAAGATCCCAGTTCATACATTGCATATTTATCATTCATGATGAAATATTGTTTTACTCAGTTTTTTTCCTAAATTGGTTTTAACGAGAGTCATACTAATTGAACCACTTAATTTATTGGCTTTTGATATCACGAGGCATCATGGATGTGCTCCCTTCCTACTTGAGATATTAGAGGCATCTGGTATACGCTCAGGTTTGACTTAACTTGTCAACATATCGATGCCCTTTCTTGTATGATTTTGACTACTCTTAGATCCTCTTCGAAGTTGACACACCCTCGGGTCACTCTTACTAGCTGGGAAGCTTACAGCCTTAGGAGTGGACTGTCTAACTTAGCTGCTTTGATACATTGAGATCCTCTTTGGAGTCGACACACCCCCGGGTCACTCTTACTAGCAGGTTTGGAAGTGGACCCACAAGCGGGGAAGCCTAAAATGCTTTGTCACTCTTGCTAGCTGGGCTGGGAGTTGACTGTGGTCATGGTTACTCTTACTGGGAGCCCGACTTTCACTTCTTCAGTTTGAATTTGTGGCACTTCTCTAACTATCCTATTGCATCCTCTACATTCATATGCATTGCTATCACTAGTATACTTGTTTGTTTATTGTGCCCTCCAGTTTATGGGGGCCGGTTGGGTTATGTTTGGTGTATGTACCTTCCGGGCTTATGGGGTCAGGTTAGGTTATTGTTTGACAATATCTTTTTTTATGTTATTGTTTTCTTGTTAGCTAATAGTCTTTGACTTTAGAAGAAGTGTTGTTGTGGGTCCTCCTGACCCTAGTAGTTGACTTGGCATCTTAGTTGTTTGCGATTAGGTCGTTGGTTTGCGTTCGAGGTACTTTCTTGACTCAGCTTATCACTCCTTGTATCTTGTTTATACTTCTTAATGTGTATCTACTTTAGCATCCCATGTTTAGTTACTTATGCTATGCTTTCCTCATAACTTGTTATTTATGTTGGTGATTATCTTTTGAGCTCACTCTGTCGTTGCCTACTAAGTACTCTTTTTGCAATTCGTACTACACTTCTGCCACTTGCAGATTACAGTTTGAGTTATCAGTTTCCATCTATTTTTGCTAGGCTTAGTCTTTATATTGTATTCAAAGAAAACTTGTACTTATGTCATTTTTTGTAAAAGACTTGTACTCTCAGTTTTGATTAGATGCTTGACTGCTAAATGATGTCAGGTCTTGGGATAGTTCCTTGCATTGTATTTCAGCTGATTACCCCTTTCTTTTCTTGCTGTAAGGTTTATGCTCTTATTGTTGACTTTCATTTGGTAGTTTGTTGCTTAAGGCTCCGGTCTAAGGGTTAGTCTTACCTACTGGTGGAGTTTAATAGGTGCCATCATGCTCTGAAAAATCGGGTCGTGACAATTGATAGTTTAGACTTTAGAGAAAACTGAATAAAATTCACAAATTAAAGTGGTCTTTATGTATTTTATCAAACAAACAGTATCATAAGGATGAACATTTACTCAGTTTGAATTTGCGATCTATTAACTTCATTTATTCTAATCAGAATAATAAATAAATGCACAATGGCAAGAAAATAAATAAAGTAATTTGTCAACGTATTTAAGTAATACATTCAAACATCCTAATAAAAATTGAGTAGTCACAAAATGACCCCACCCCCACCCCCACCCCATAATTTTTTTCCTTTAATATATATCCTCTCCCTCTCCATAGAATAATGAATAGAGAATAACAAAATAGATCGACAAGGCAGACAACAATAGGATTCTATTGTCGATTCAATTCCCTAAAAGGGTTTTTCTTTAGTAGTATCTGACATCGATAACTTGACAACCGTGTAGTTGCTGCCTCCACTTTCAACTTCATCTAGCAGACCCCCTCCTAGGCAACAATTGAGGCTTTGAGATGTTTAGACACTATCTTGACTCATGGGTCGTCATACCAATGAGGAGAAAAGAGTAATTTTGCATCTTTTTAATAATTAATGTAAAAGGTTCATTAATTATTTCAACAAGCACTTGTTGCTTGATCTTTTAATTCCATCATCACTTCGATGATTCATGTTTCTTTTTACCTTTTTTGTTTGATTTTTATATTAATATGTTTTACAATTGAACTCATGAGTTGTGGCGGTACAAACAGAGGTAAAGAGATAGGGGGAGGGAGAAGTATTACCCTATTATTATTATTTTTGCTCTTATACCCCTTCTCTAACTTTTTAAAGGTTTCATTTGATTTAAAATCAAAATTTTCTTTGTTTATATCAATTTTATATTTTATATGTGATTAAGTGCTACTGTAAGATTTTGAAATCAAAAACTAAATTAGATGATACCTCACATAAAATTTAAGATATATAAATTTAATTACAAAATTGATACGGGATAATCCACCTAATTTCTTGTACCAAATGGTTCTTTTAATTTTTTTTCACACCTTACTTAATGAATTGTCATTCTATTAATTAATTTTAATTAATTTTCACCATAAATTATATTTATAATTGAAGCGTTCAAGTAACGTGTTGTTAGCTTTTTAACCTCTTCTATGTGCAACATGTTTGGTCCTATTTGTGGGTACAAATAAATATATACTTTGAAGAAAAATTGAAATGTCGATATTGTCAAGATGACACTTACAAAATCTAATACTTCATAAGCAAATCTTTTATATATTCTAGGATTTTGATGACTTCCAATTAATTTTGTCCATAGCAGACCCTGTTTGTTTCATGATTCGTTCTTTTTTGGCATTGTATACTCAATGGTGTTTTGGTATTTGTATTTGTAATAATCCAATTTTTTTTATTCTTTCATGGTTCATTTTTAGACATTTACGGAATAAAAGAGAAGTAAAACAAACAATCAAATAAAGTCAATAACTCTTCCTCCACTAATTATCTAATTGACAATCTTCTTTTATTCTTTTACTAGTTTAGAGAACATGCGATGCACGTGTGTGTCGCACCAATATAAAAGATTGCATACAAAAATAACAATAAAATAAATTTTAATAGATGCAATAATATACTTATTTAAATGAAAGTACAAGATATGCAATAATAAATTTATATTAATGAAAAAGCATGTGCTTTTCTAATTTTAGTATACGTGTGTTATTACACATGTATTTCGTGCCAACTAATTAGCACTAATACATACAAAAATAATAGTGTATTGAAAAATATCACATGACGCTAAAACTAAGAAAATTCATATACAAGGCTAAATCCACCAAAAAGTGAGTCAAAGTTCAACTATCTACTAACCTTCTAATCTAATCCACGAGCTAGACACCCTCCTATCTAAGATCATGTAGTGGGTAACCTGAAGCTGCATCATGTCCTATCTAAATACATCTCCCACATACTTCTTCTGTCTACATCTATTTTTTCTCATATCTACGACATCCAACCTCTCACATCTCCTTATTGTCATACATATATCATTATACTTTATTCACAAATTTCCTCTGGTATGTTTTTTATTGATATCATGTAAAAAAAAGGCCAAATACTATAACTAACATAACATTTGTTTAGACTATCGAACCAAATCTTACAATCAATTATCATATGATAAGCTACAGTAGGGATGTTTCGCCCAAATACGCACGCAAGTATACGCTGTCGTGCAAGTAATAAAGTAGCTTCTTTAAGAGCTGCATGTCGAATCCACATGACTTAAGAACAGTTAATATTCGATTTCTCTAATAGCTATGATTTAAAGCAAGTGTGTCATGAGAGTTTGATGATTATTTCTAAATTAACAATTTTTTCAAAGGAAAAGTAAACTATCTAACTATGATTCGACTTCAAGCGGAGTTTAAACAATGACTTAAGCAATTCTAAGGCTGCAGCATACTTAGAAATCATGCATAGTACCTTTTTCTATACACTTAAATTGATTTCAAATCACTAATTTACAAGGTTTAATTTATGATCATGGTCTCCCGACCTCTAATCGACTACCACAGTTGGCAGTCTAACTACATCCTTGAGCAGAGATAGAATGAACAAAGTGAGGAGCACTAAATTTTCTTCTTGTTTTGTAACCAAGCAAGGTCTCTAGGTATATCCCCATCCATGACAAAAATCACCTCTAGTTTCTAGGGAAAATCACGCTCATTTTGTCCCACGTTCTAACCTCCTATTAATCTCCCGAGTTCAAGTTAGACAATGAATGTATATTAATGATGATCAAGCATTAACATAAAGAATTTATGAACAAAAGAGCAATTTATAGCGATAACCAACTCCACTCCATAGATTCGATACTACACAATCATTTGTACCCACAACCCTAGAATAAGGGTGATTAGCTACTCATAATTTGATTCTCAATCTGTGAATGTTCAACCATCATAAGAGAAATCAATAGATGAAAAGAGTAGGGATGAACTCTAAAATTGGGGTAAATATTCGCCCTAGTCGTTCTCCAAAAAATAGAAAAAGAATAATAAAAATAACAAAATCCGAGTCTATTTATAGTTGAGAAAATTCTTCAAAAGTAGACTAGCAAGTCCACAGCACGGAGTCGATACGGACCAGCTTATGTTCTTAACATACTCCTCTCCACGATGCAGAGAGGATATAGAGTCTTCTATTTTGGAAGCATTCTGGAGTCAAATAATAAAATCACGCAGTTGGGTAATTCCTCGAATGTCATCTTTTAACTCCTTGCGACTCGTCTCTTCTTCTTTGATTCATATCCTCTTTAAATCTAGATACTTTTGTGCCTCTTTCTTGTACCCTCTTACTTGCACATAAGTAATCACATTGGTTACTCTAGATGCATAAACATGACTCTAAAAGTTATAAATGACATGAAATTTTTCTCTTAAACTTAGGTCTCAAATGGGTTTAATTTTGCTTTTAGGCATATAAATATGCCCCAGATCAAGAGACTTTTATAAATTATCAGAGAAACATTCTCAATCTTATAATCTTATTATCTCAAGAAATGTCTTTAGTAAAGTTGACCCAAATAAATCTAAAAAATTATTGAATTTAAAAATAAAATTTATAAAATACCATATGAAAAAAAAAATTATGTGACAAGTGTGTATCTCTCACTCTATTGCGAAAAGATCATGTATAAATAAAAACTATCAAAAAAGCAAATTTAAATGAATTATAATGTCTCATTATAGTTTAGACTTACGAGAAATCTGAATAAATTTTACTAATTAAAGTGTTCTTTGTGTATTTTGTCAAACAAACAATGTCATAAGGATTAAAACTTACTCAATTTCAATTAGTGATCTATTAACTTAATTTATTCTAATCAGAATAATAAATAAATGCACAATGGCAAGAAAACAAATAAAGTAAATTGTCAACATATTTTTGTATTAAATTCAAACATCCTAATAAAAATTGAGTTGTCACCAAATGACCCTGCCCCCACCCCATAAATTTTTCTCCCTTTATATGTATGTACTCTTCCTTTCCCTAGAATGATGATTGGAGAAAAACAAAATGAAGGGGCAAGGCAGACAACAACAGGGTTCTACTACCAATTCAAATCCCCTAAAGAGGCTTTATGTAGCTGTATCTGATATCGATAACTTAACAAACGTGCAGTTGCAGCCTCCACTTTCAGCTTCGTCTAGCAGACCCCCTCCTAAGACAGAATTGAGGTTTTGAGATGTTAAGACATTAGCCAGACCCATGGGTCGTCTTACCCAAGAGGAGAAAAGAGTCATTTTGGGTCCTTTTAATAATTAATGTACAAGGTTCATTAATTAATTTCGGCATGCACTTGTTACTTGATCTTTTAATTCCTTCATCACTTATATGATTTATGTTTCTTTTTTCCCTTTTTGTTTGATCTTTATGTTGATATATTTTACAATCGAATTCATGAGTTGTGGTCATACAAATGGAGGTAAAGAGACATGAGGAGGGAGAGGTGATACCCAAATTTTTTTTGCTCTTATACCCTTTCTCTAACTTTTTTTAAAGTTTAATTTGATTCCAAATCAAAATTTTCTTTATTTATAACATTTTTATGTTTTATATGAGATAAGTGATACTGTAGGATTTTGAAATAAAAATTATACTAATTTTAGATGATACCTTTCATAAAATTTAAGATATTTAAATTTAATGAAAAAATTGATACCGGATAATCCACCTAATTTCTTGTATCAAGAGATTCTTTTGATTATTTTTTTGCACCTTACTCTAATGAATTGTCATTCCATTTATTAATCTTAATTGATTTTCACCATAAATTATATTTATAATTGTAGCGTTCAATTAACGTGAGGTTAGCTTTTCAACCTGTTCTACCAGCAACATGTTTGATCCTATTTGTGGGTTCAAATCAATATTTACTTAGAAGAAAAATTACAATATCGATATTATCAAGATGAAAAATTACAAAATCTAATACTTTAGAAGAAAATCTTCTACAATTTTTTGGATTTCTACAACTTCTAATTAATTTTGTCCATAGCAGATACCTGTTTGTTTCATGATTCAAACTACTCAATGGTGTTTTGTTAATTGTATTTGTAATAATCCAATTTTATATATTGTTTCATGGTTCTTTTTTTTTTTGATATTTACTGACTTAAAAGAGAAGTAAAAAAACAATCAAATAAAGACAATAACTCCTCCTCCTCTAATTATCTAATTCATAATCTTCTTTTATACTTTAACTAGTATAGAGCACGTGGGATGCACGTGTGTGTTGCACCAATATAAATTATTGCATACAAATAATAATAAAACAAATTATCATAGATGCGATTATATATTTATTTAAACGAAATAAAATGATAGGCAATGATAAATTTATTTTAATGAAAATATACGTGTTTTTCTAATTTTAGTATACGTGAGTTGTTACACATGTATGTCGAGACAACTAATTAGAACTAATGCATACGAAAAGAATAGAGTGCTGAAAAAAAGCAATTGACGCTAAAAAATGAGAAAATTCATGTTCAAGGCCAAATCCACCAAAAAGTAAGTCAAAGTTCAACTATCTACTAACCTTCTAATCTAATCTGTGAACTACACACCTTCCTATATAAGATCATGTTCTGAGTAACCTAAAGCTGCATCATGTCCTATCTAATTACCTCTCCCAAATACTTCTTCTGTCTACATCTATTTATTCCCATATCCACTATATCCAACCTCTCGCATCTCCTTATTGTCATACATATATCTCTCATGCTTTATTAATAGGTTTTTGATGATATTTTATTAATTAATGTCATATAAAAACTGTCATCTATTATAACTAATATAACATTTGCTTAGACTATCAAACCAAATCTCACAACCAATTATCATATGATAAACTACAGAAGGGACTTATATAAACTATCAGAGAAATGTTCTCAACCTTGTAATCTTATTATCTCAAGCAATGTTTATTTTAAATTTGACCCAAATAAATCTAAGAAGTTATTGAATTTTAAAAATACAATATGAACAAAAACTTTGTGTGACGAGCATGTGTATCTCACTCTATTAAGATAAGATCATGTATAAATATAGACTATCAAATAAACAAATTTAAATGAATAATAATGTTTATTGATAGTTTAGACTTTAGAGAAATCTGAATAAAATTAACTAATTAAAGTGGTCTTTATTTATTTTGTCATACAAACAATATCATGATGATTAAAATTTACTCAATTTTAATTTGTGATCTATTTACTTACTTTATTCTAATCAGAATAATAAATAAATGCACAATGGCAAGAAAATAAATAAAGTAAATTGTCAACATATTTTTGTAATACATTCAAACATCCTAAAAAAAATTTAGCTGTCACCAAATGACCGTACCCCCACCCCATAAAATTTTCCCTTTATGTATATGTACTCTTGCTCTCCCTAGAATAATGATTAGAGAATAATAAAATGGAGGGGCAAGCCGGAAAACAATAGGGTTCTATTGCCGATTCAATTCCCCAAAAGTGTTTTTCTGTAGCAGTATCTGACATCGATAACCTAACTAACGTGCAGCCAATGCCTCCACCATCAGCCTCCTCTAAGTGACCCCCTCCTAAGACACAATTAAGGTTTCGAGATGCTAAGACACTAGCAGGACTCATGGGTCGTCTTACCAAAGAGGAGAAAAGCGTTATTTTGCGTCTTTTAAATAATTAATGTAAAAGTTTGGTTAATTAATTTTTTCTTGCACTTGTTGCTTGATATTTTAATTCCTTCATCACTTATATGATTTATGTTTCTTTTTACCTTTACTATTTGATCTTTATGTTGATATGTTTTACAATCGAATTCATTTGTTGTGGCGATAGAAATGGAGGTAAAGAGACAGGGGGAGGGAGAGGTGACACCCTAATATTTTTTTCTCTTATACCCCTTCTCTAACTTTTTTTAAGCTTTCATTTGATTCAAAATAAAAATATTCTTTATTTATATCAATTTTTTCTTTTATATGAGCTAAGTGATATTATAAGATTTTGAAATAAAAATTATACTAATTTTAGAAGATACCTCACATAAAATTTAAGATACATAAATGTAATTACAAAACTGATACCGGGATAATCCACCTCATTTCTTCTACCAAGAGAGTGATTTTATTTTCACCATAAATTATATTTTAATTATAGCGTTCAAGTAACGTGTGGTTAGCTTTTTAACCTCATCTACCAGCAAGATGTTTGGTCCTATTTGTGGGTTCAAATCAATATATACTTAGAAGAAAAATTGAAAAGATGATATTATCGAGATGACAAATCACAAAATCTAATACTTTAGAAGCAAATCCTTTACAAATTTTAGGATTTCTACGATTTCTTATTAATTTTGTCCATAGCAAACACCTCTTTGTTTAATGACTCATTCATTTTTGGCATTTTGTACTCGATGGTGTTTTGGTAACTGTATTTGTAATAATTAAATTTTATATACTGTTTCATGGTTCATTTTTGACATTCACAGACTTAAAGAGAAGTAAAACAAACAATCAAACAAAGTCAATAACCCCTCCTCCTCTAATTATCTAATTCATACTCTTCTTTTATTCTTTAACTAGTTTAGAATTGGGACGCACGTGTGTGTCGCACCAATATAAAAGATTGCATACAAAAAAATAACAAAATATATTATAATAGATGCAATAATATAGGATGTCTGCCTATTTTTAGGCATCAAGAACCATAAATTTTTCTCTATCTGGCATATTAGCGGTAGACACTAGGGGTTTTTCATTAGTAAATATCTGCATAACAAGAGTGGTAAGACAAAAAAATACCCTTTGTTTCCAACCTTTGAAATTCATTGCAATGTATTTTCTTTGTTTCTCTGTCAGTGGCACAGTAGTTCGGCTTGGTGCCACAACAGTTGCAAAATTAGTAGCACTTTTCAATTACCATTTCTTTTCACAGTCGAAATTGACAATTTTTTTCAGTAAACAATAAAGAGAATGGCAAACTTATAACTACAGCAATGACAATTTTTATATTCTTCAAATCATTGTACAAGTATGAACATTAATATTCCAATGAAGTTTTTATAATCTTCAAATTGAAACATTAATTCACACTTACAGAAAATAAAAAGATTTTGATCACGGCTCGAAAGCTCGAGTCATGATGGCACCTATTAGAATCCATCGGTAGGTAAGCCAACCCATATCTCAGAATTACAAGTAACCATCATATTGTGCAGAATCAACAACCAACGAGGAAAATTGTAATAACATACATGAAAACACAATGGAAGAAGAAAATAACATCAATATATAAACAAGAGTACACGATTCAATCCCATAACCTGGTGGATGATGGTACAAGATACTAAAAGAATACGAGTCACAAAAGTAGACTAAAAAGTATAGACTTTTCTCAAATATAAAAGACTAGTAAAAACTTTATATATATAGAGATAAATCAAATTAGGACGCCATCAGCTCATCCTCTATCTCCGAAGATCTCCATGAAGGAGTGAATCACCACAGTCGGCTAGCGCTCAGATCAACAATAAGAAAGCAGATGCAGAGTGCAATATGAATATAAAAAATACATGTACCCAATAGGAATAATTAGCTTGATGAGCTTGGAAAGTAAATATACACTAAAGAGCAAGGAAGTAGACAATGACTAGCGGTCAAGTAAATGATGAAATGGGAGAAAGTCTAACTAAGCACCTCAATAAACTAACCAGAAGTGGGATGATAAAGAAAGCAACAAATTATCACCTAACTAGACCCCATAAGCCTAGAATGTATAATCATTCACAATTGAAAAGTAAATAACTCAAACGGACCCCATAAGGTCAATGAGTACACAGAAGAGCTAAAAATCATGCTAGCCAAGTCTAAAAGTATCCCAAAATAGAAACGATGAACCCTAGACTCGAACAGCGGTGAGGGAACCTTGAAGCACCCTATAGAACAACAATATCCGGACTCAAACCCAACTAATAGAAGTGTACCCAAACTTAAATTATGGCTACTGGAAATGTGTCAGGACTGCGAACTGTGGCTAATAGAAAAGCACCTTCTTTTGGAACTGTGGCTAATAGACATGCACTAGGGCGTCAGATGTGCCACGGATTTATGGAACTTGTAATGAGACTTGGGATTTTGTGAGTCTTTTAAGTGCTTGATAGTTGATTTGATTGTATTTTGTTGTTGTTTTGCAGGAAAGTAGGCTTTTGGCATGTGAGGTAGAAAGGACATTGAGGTAGTGACACTTTTTGTCATCTACAAGTCAGACTATGAGACATGATCTTAACCACGAGCCGTGGATGGACTCTTAAATGAATGTTTAGAAAACTGAACTCTCAGGTCTGAAGAGTATGAGCTATACACCCTTGCACAAGCCGTAGACTCAAGGTTATAGAAAGAAATACTAAAGTTTTGAATAAGTAACCTTTCAGACTATGAGAGAAAATGATGGGCCGTAGAAGAATGCACGGGCCATAGATCATTGCCCGTAGAAAAGATTCATAAATTTTAAAACATGAAGGCCCAGACCACGAGTGAAAAGGATGGACCGTAAAACTTTCCACAAACCATAGATCTTATACATGCAAAAATGTCATGAGGTTAAAGAATTACTACCATTTACAAGGGGATTTCACAAGCCATAAAACGGACTATGGTCCGTACAATAGAGTCGTAGAATCTGTCGATTCTTATTTTCCTAGATCTATTTTGTTTAAATTTTAGATGTCTATAAATACTTTCTTAAGGTTTATTTTATAATATTGTGTCATTTTTGAGTTCTTGAGTTATTAGTAAACCAGTTTTGCTTTAATTCTTGAATTCTTAGGATTCTAATTACATATTGATTCATTAACTTTTGACTTTGCAAATAATTCAAGATTTTGAATTTTAACCATTCATATTGTAAGTTTATGATTCCTCTTAACCTATTTATTATGAATTGTGATCAACCTACTATGTCTAGCTAATTTCACAAGCAGGGTTGTGGAAACCATGAGAAAATAATGGCGTAGACCTAATAAATAGTAATTCTTGAATAGTGTTCATGCATGTATTATTTTTCTCTTTGCTTTGATTGTTTTTTAATGGGGGTCATTGTTAGAACTCTCCTTATTCCGACTTGTATGTCCAAGGGGTAACAAATGGGAAAGGAGATTGTACAACAAAGACTTGAGGCTATCAAACCTTATCTAATAGCTTGAACTAACCAAAGGATGGCTAATTTGGGATTAAGGATAAGGGTTAGTAAAGCATACACCCGTAGACTGACTAAGTTTCATGGTGAAATTGATCTACTTAGGTGACCAACCACTTAGGATATAAATAACATACCGATCTTGCAATCTTAACACTAAATAAGGTTAGTACTATAAGGTTCTATTGAGTTAAGGATTCGTGGAGAATACCAATACCCTAGTTTTGTCTTGTATTGATTTAAAATGTGTAGCACCTCATATTTCAGAAAAGTAAAAGCTTCTACGGACTGTAGAGTGCTTCCAAAGAAAGTGGGTTGACTTTTAGTAAAAATCAAGTTTCTGAAGTTGAGTCGTTGATTGACCAGTACAATCCGTCAAATGTGTGACGGGTCATATATACGTCTTGTAGAAAGGGCCCAGACCGTGAAATTTTAGGGTCAATGCTAAGTTCTATGGTTGGGGTCTACGGACCGTAGAAAGTTCTACAGGCCTTAGACAAGTCTCATCAAAGTTTGTCAAAATTTAGGACTTTTGTACTTTCCTATGGATGACCAGTACGGTCCATAGAAAGTCCTACGGATCGTAGGTCCAAATCTTAGAAGGGTTCGACAGTTTATTTTAAGGGTTTTTTGGGTCTTTTTCCTATGTATTTAATGCCTAAGCTATGTCGTTTTGACACCTATTCCAAGCCCTATATAAGTATTTTAAGTTCTAAAACTACCCATTCGAAAATCATTCTCCTAAATCCCAAATTCCCTCCAAGTTCTTCCCCCAAATTTCTCTCTCAAGCAAAGGAAGAAGAAGCTAGGGTTTCACTACAAGGTCACCAATTCACCATAGCTTCTGAGCTTTGATCATCAAGGTATGTTAGTATTCACCAATGGATTCCTTTCCTCCATTGGGTGCCCAAAGATCCCAATTCTCCAAGTTAAATTCAAATGATCAATGCTAGGATTTTTGCCAATCATCATGGGTTCTTTTCAATTATGATTCCATTGCCTATTTTCTATCTTCTAATGCATGAATTGAAGTATTTACATGCTTTTGAGTTGTATTCATATGAACCCATTTATGATCCATGAATTTTGACTATGAATACATGATGAAGCTTATGAACTATGAACTATGAATTTATGAAAATATGCTTGTTTTTATGAGATTGATGTTTATGACTTAAGGGTGTTTTTAGATTGAAAAGTATGAATGAAATTGTGAAAGGTTTTCTCACATATTAATATGATCATGATTGTGAAAGGATTTCTCACATAAGGATTCATAAGGTTGAAAGATTTTTCCATTTAAGCTGAATCAAGATTTAAGGAGCTATTCTAAATGACTTTAGTTTGGATTAGTAGCTTAATTGTGCCTTTCCATGTATGATGAAATAAATATGATTAATGACTGTTCTGTGGAATTTTACTTAGCACCAAGAGGATATTGAGATGGAAGCTCTCCCGTTAGTAGAGGCCAGGTCTCTAGTATCAATCTCCTTGTCCCTAACTACGTGCCCCCGTAGGATGTCTTAGCTAGTGGATCCACATAAGCTAGAAGTTTATGATCCTTACTTTGGAAAGTAGGACATGTCTTTTCAGTGTGGGATAGACACTGGATTCCATGTTTTAGCTCACATGGTCTACGTTGGTTAATGGTAAACATACCATTATAATGAACTAGGTTACTTTCAAAGTATCTCACCAAGTGTTTTAAATATGTTAAGCTTGCATTGACCATGATTACGAATTGTGTTTTCTAACCTTTTATCTTATGATTTAGCATGGCCATTGCATGTCAAGTAAAGTCCTTTGAGCATTATTTCATATCGGTAATGCATTGATATCATACTTAGTAAATTTCATGTGCTAATGCATACTTGTGCCTATATTGTCTCATAATGTAGGGTCTGACGCTCCTACCTAGCATATTTGTGGCTAGTTGATCTCCTTTTTCGACTCTAAGATTGGTGAGTCCTCATGCTCCGAAGACCAAGAAACTTTTATAACTTTTCTTTATTTCAGTTTTCAAACATTGTACATGGTGTATGGATTACGTCCCAACCACTTCTTTGATGTATTAGATGTCTTGTTGAGATTATTTTAGCTTCCGCCATGTCAAACTCTTTTATGATATGAGAATCCTTCTTTTGAACTCTCTTTATTTCTATTATCTTGTATGATGTATGCTAAGTGGATGTATAGGGCCTTTCAGGGTTCTATTCGCTATGTTACACCTAGGGTATACTTTGGGTCGTGAAAAACTTGGTATTCAGAGTATAAGGTTTAGAAAGGTCCTAGGATGTCTCACAAGTCATGTCGAGTAGAGTCTTCTTCATGAGTGTGAAGCACGCCACATTTATGAATAGGAGGCTATAATATGTTTAGGAAACTCTACTTCTTTTATCATTCTAAAGTCGTGCGATAGAGTGTAACTCTATATGTCTCTCTCATAATCCTTATTCAATGTTATTCAGGATATGATCCCACGAAAAGCATTCGTTAGAAAGAATGCGAGTGAGAATGTGGAACAAGAAGCTCCTCACATTCCTGTTGACCCTTTAGCCGAGCAAGTGACTAATAAGGATTTCTGAGCCACTTTTCATATATTGGCCCAAGTCATGATGGCTTAAGTCAACATGGAGGCAGTGGTCCTCGTGAACCCAAATATGGGTACGACAGCAACAAGAGTGAGGGATTTCATTAGAATGAATCCTCTGTAATTCTATGGTTCAAAGGTTGAGGAAGATCCTCAAGAGTTCATCGATGAAGTGTATAAGGTTTTGATGACCATGGGAGAGACGTTAGTGGAAAAGGTGGAATTAGTTGCTTATCAACTTAAGGGTGTTGTTCAAGTTTAGTTTAACCAATGGAAAGAAGGGAGGGTGGTTGATGTAGGTCCTTTTAATTGGTAAAAGTTTAAAGTTACTTTCCTTGATAGGATTTTTTCCCTTGAGATGAAGGAGGACACTACACCAATCACGATCTTTAGCGGCAATTAATTAAAGACAATAGCCTAATTGCAACTAAAAATGTATTTTTAGCGGCAATTAGCACCCTTTGTAAATGTCCCTAAAGCCTTTAGTGACATTGGATCCAATGTCAATTAACTAATGCCGGTTAGGCTTTAGCCTTCTTTGTTATTATGTATATTTATTGCCGCTAAAAGATACTTTTGTTGTAGTGAGAAAAGGTACTTGAATTCATTAACCTTTGTCAAGGAAATATGAGTATGAAGGAGAATGATTTGAAATTCACACAATCGTCCAAATATGCCCCTACCATGGTTGGCAATTCTAGGGAGAGGATAAGTAACTTTGTTTTGGGTGAGTCCAAAATGGTGGTTAAGGAATGTCGTACCACCCTGATCATTAAGGAAATGGATATTTCTCGTTTGATGACACATGCCCAACAAATAGAAGAGGAGAAGCTTAAGGAAAGATCTAGGGAGTCCAAGAGGGAAAAGACTGGTGATGGTGACTTTTCACATTCGAGGACCGATGGACATGGTCATTCTAATTTTTGACAAAGGTTTTCCAGTCAAGGTTCCTCTAATGCTCTGACTTCAGAGTTCAACAAAGATAGGGTATCTAACCCTAAGCCTCAAGGAGGAAATGGTGGTGGAACTTCTTTGTCTACTTGTGCTAGGTGTGAAAGAAAGCATGATGGTAAATGCTTAGCTGGTATGATTGGTTGCTTTATTTTTGGTAAGAGTGGTCACAAGATGAGGGATTGTTCATCACTTTCAACTAAGAGAAGAGATGGTAGGGAAGCTCCAACTAGTGGTTCAGGTTCGAGTGCTCCAAAGCAAAACCGATTTTATGCACTTCAAACTCGACATGATCAAGAGGGTTCTCCCAATATAGTTATCAGTATGTTGAAAGTCTTCCATGTTGATGTATATGCTTTGCTTGATCCCGGTGCTACTTTTTCTTTTGTGATGCCATATTTGGCTATGTGATTCGATGTTTCTCCGGATGTGTTGTTAGAACCTTTTTATGTCTCCACTCCTACTGTGAATCTATTGTGGCTAAGAGAGTCTATAAAAAGTGTACCGTCTCCTTATCCCATATATTCACTCATGTTGACTTTGTAGAGCTTGATATGTTGGATTTTGATGTTTTCTTGGCATGGATTGGCTCCATTCTTTTTATGCTTCTGTTGATTGTAGAACCCGAGTAGTTAAGTTTTATCTTCCTAATGAGCCCATTCTAGAGTGGAAAGGGGGGAAATTCTATGCTTGTGAGTCAGTTTGTCTCTTATCTAAAAGCTAGGAAAATGATTTCTAAGAGTTGCATATATCATCTTGTCTGGGTTAGGGAAACAGATTTTGAAACCCCTACTCTTTAGTCGATCCTCGTGGTAAATGAGTTTCCAAAAGTGTTTCTTAATGATCTACCCGGTGTTTCTCTCGAAAGGAAATTACACTTCAGTATTGACCTTCTCCCAGATACGCAGCCTATCTCTATTCCTCCTTACCGTATGTCCCCGGTAGAACTTAAGGAGTTAAGGGATTAGTTAAAAGACTTGTTGGATAAGGGTTTTATTAGACTGAGTATCTCACCATGGGGTGCTCCGATATTGTTTGTTCGAAAAAGGATGGTTCTCATCGACTATGGGCAATTGAATAAGGTTACTATTAAGAATAAGTATCCTCTTCCAAGGATTGATGATTTGTTTGATCAACTCCAAGGAGAAAGTTATTTCTCTAAGATTGACCTCCGGTCGTGTTATCACCATTTGAGGGTGAAGGAGAGTGACATTCTGAAGATGGCTTTTCAAACTCGGTATGGACATTATGAGTTTTTCATAATATGTTTGGCTTGACTAATACCCCGACAGAGTTTATGGATTTGATATATAGGGTCTTCAAGAAATATCTTGACATTTTTGTGATTGTGTTTATTGATGAATCTTCATTTACTCATAGAGTGAGGATGAGCATGTTGAGCATTTGAGGATTGTGTTGCAAATTCTCAAAAATCGTGAGTTGTAAGCTAAGTTCAACAAATGTTACTTTTGGTTGAGGTCTGTTGCTTTCCTTGGCAATATTATCTCTGGTGAAGGTATTCAAGTCGTTCCTAGAAAATTGAGGTGATTAAGAATTGGCCTAGACCTTTGTCCACTATGGATATACAGAGTTTCTTGGGATTAGATGGGTATTATAGAAAGTTTATGGAGGTTTTCTCCTCTATTGCCTCTCCATTGAGTGTATTGACCCAAAAGAAGGTTAATTTCTTATGGTCAGAAGCAAGTGAAAAGACTTTTCAAGAGTTGAAATATAGGCTTACCTCTGCTCCAGTGTTGACTTTACCGGAAGGCTCCAATGGGTTCGTTGTTTATTATGATGATTCAAAGATTGGATTAGGGTGTGTGTTCTTATGCAAAATGGGAAGGTTATTTCTTATGATTCAAGGAAACTTAAGATTCACGAAAATAATTACCCTACCCATGATTCGAAATTGGCGGCGGTTGTTTTTTCCTTAAAGATTTGAAGGCATTATTTGTATGGTATCCACGTTGTTTTCTTTACGGACCACAAAATTTTTCAATACGTGTTCAAGCTAAAGGACCTAAATCTTTGCCAACGAAGGTGGCTTGAGTTTTTGAAGGATTACGATATGAGTGTCCTCTATCAACCCGGTAAGGAAAATGTAGTGGCAAATGCTCTTAGTTGACTATCAATGGGTAGTGTTGCTTATGTTGAGGATGATAAAATGGAGTTGGTTTGTGATGTTCATAGATTGGCCCGTTTGGGTGTCTATTGGTTAATTCTAATGAAGGTGGAGTAGTCATTCATAATGATTCGGAATCGTCTTTTGTATTCGATGTGAAGGCTAAGCAAGGTCTTGACCCAGTATTAGATGACTTGAAGAAGTCAATTTCTGAAAAAGTGATTGAGGCTTTCTTCCAAGGGGGAGAAGGTGTCCTTCGATAATAAGGTCGGTTATGTTTTCTGAATGTTGATGATTTGAGGGAACAAATTTTATCAAAAGCCCATAGTTCTCGATATTCCATTCACTCGGGAGCCACCAAGATGTGCCATGAAGTGCAAAAGGTCTATTGGTAGAATGTATTGAAGAAGGATACTGCGGAATTTGTGGCTAAGTGTCCTAATTGTCCATAAGTGAAAGTTGAGCATCAAAAGCCAGGAGGTTTGTCCCAAGATATTAGTATTCTTACTTGGATGTGGGAAGATTTGAATATGGACTTTATTGTTGGTTTACCCCACACCAAGTGGCAACATGGGTCGATTTGGGTTATTGTGGATCGTATGACAAAGTTGACTCCTTTCATTCCCGTCAAGGTTTCTTATTCAGCGGAAGTTTTTGATAAGTTGTATCTAAGGGAAATGGTTAGGTTGCATAGGGTGCCCTATCAATTATCTTTGATCGAGGTACCCAATTTACTTCTCAATTTTGGAAGTCTTTCAAAAAGGGTCTTGGTACCCATGTCAAGCTTAGTACGGACTATCATCCTCAAATCGATGGGAAAGTGGAGCATACTATCCAAACTTTGGAAGATATGTTGAGAGCTTGTATGATTGAATTCAAGGGTAATTGGGATGATCATTTGCCTTTGATTGAGTTTGCATATAATAATAGCTACCATTCAAGTATTGGTATTGCTCCATTTGAGGATCTTTATGGTAGAAGGTGTAGATATCCTATAGATTGGTTTGAAGTTGGTGAGGTTGATTTGATAGGGTATGGAAAAGGTTCCTCAATCAGAGATAATTGATAGGAGGTATGAGCTCCTCATGGTTCATTCTTTTGGATCCATGTGTTTTAGTCATTCTCATGTTTCCATATGCATGCATGTTTCGAAAAACTTGATTTTTATGTTATGATGTAGCTTGGAGTGATTCTCTAAGTTTTATTTGCATTTTTATGAAAATTGAATACATATGGGTTGTTAGTTTTTCTCCTCCTCTATTCATGCTAGCTTGAGTCCAATTCCAGGATGAATATTTCCAAGGGGTAGATATTGTAACACCTCAAATATTTTAATAGGAAAAGAATTCATTTTAGCCATTATTTGTGTTCTACGGGTCCAGTCTACATGCCATAGAAGCTTCGGTGGACCGTAGAGTGCTTCCGTAGAAACTGGGTTAACTTTTGGGAAAAATCAAGTTTCTAAAGTTGAGTGTATGATTGACCAGTACGGTCCGTCAAATATTTTATGAGTCATAGATAGGTCTCGTAGAAAGGTCTCAGACTTAGTAAAATATTAGGGTCAAAGTTGAGTTCTACAGTTGGGGTCTACGGACCATAGAGAGTCCTACGTTCTATAGACAGGTCTCATCAAAGTTGGTCAAAATTAGGACTTCTGTACTTTTCTATATATTACCATTACGATCCGTTAAAGGGTTTGGCAGTAAATTTTTAAGGGTTTTTGGATCTTTTCCCTATGTGTTTAATGCCTAATCTATATCATTTTGATTCCTATTCTAAGCCCCATAGAAGTATTTTAAGTCCTAAAACTACCCATTCTAAAATCATTATCCTAAATCCCAAATTCCCTCCGTGTTCTGACCCCAAATTTCTCACTCAAGCAAAGGAAAAAAGAAGCTAGAGTTTCACTACAAGGTCTCTAATTAACCATAGTTCTTGGGCTTTGATCATCAAGGTATGTTAGTTTTCACCAATGGAGTCCTTTCCACCATTGGTTCTCCAAAGATCCAAATTCTCCAAGTTAAATTCAATTGATCAAAGTTAGGGTTTTCTCCAATCTTCATGGGTTCTTTTCAATTATGATTCAATTGCCTATTTTCTATCTTCTAATGAATGAATTGAAGTATTTAAATGATTTTGAGTTGAATTCATATGAACCCACACATGATCAATGAATTTTGACTATGAATACATGATGAAGCTTATGAAGTATGAACTATGAATTTATGAAGATACACATTTTTTCATGAGATAGATGTTTATGACTTAAGGGTGCTTTTAGATTGAAAAATGTCAATAAAATTGTGAAAGGTTTTCTTACATATTAATATGATCATGATTGTGAAAGGATTTCTCACATAAGGATTCAAAAGGTTGAAAGGTTTTCTCACCTAAGTTGAATCAATATTTAAGGAGCTATTCTAAATGACTTTAGCTTGGATGAGTACCTTAATTGTGCCTTTCCATGGATGATGAAATAAATATGATTAATGAATATTTCGTGGGACTTTACATAGCACCGAGAGGATATTGATATGGAGGCTCTCCCGTGAGTAGAGGTCGGGTCTCTAGTAAAAATATCATTGTCCCTAATTAGGTGCCCCCGTAGGATGTCTTAGCTAGTGGATCCACATAACCTAGAAACTTATGGTCCTTACCTTGGCAAGTAGGACATCTTTTTTTGGTGTGGGATACACACCAGATTGCATGTTTTAGCTCACATGGTCTATGTCGATTAGTGGTAAACATTCCACAATAATGAACTAGGTTACTTTAGAAGTATCTCACCAAGTGTTTTAAATATGTTAAGCTTGCATTGATCATGATTATGACTTGTGCATTTTAACCTTTTATCTTATGATTTAGCTTGCCCATTGCATGTCAGGTAAAGTCCTTTTAGAATGATTTCATACCGTTTATGCATTGCTATCATACTTAGTACATTCCACGTACTAATGCATACTTATGCCTACATTGTTTCATAATGTAAGGTTTGATGCTTCTACCTCGCATACTTGTGGCTAGTTGATCTCCCTTGTCGCCTCGAAGATTGGTGAATCCTCCTGCTACGATGACAAAGACACTTTTATAGCTTTTCTTTGTTTCAGTTTTCAGATATTATATGTGGTGTATGGGTTACGTCCCAACCACTTCTTTGATGTATTAAATGGCTTGTTGAGACCACGTTAGACTTCCGCCTTGTCAAACTCTTTTATGAAATGGGAATACTTCTTTTGAATTCTCTTTATTTCTATTATCTTGTTTGATGTATGCTAAGTGTCTTGTGTAGGGCCTTTCTGAGCTCTATACGCCATGTTACACCTAGGGTATACTTTGGGTTGTGACAAAATAAGTCAAATTGTTACTTTGTTACTTACAACTTGTGAACTTTGCTATCAATTACTTTTATACAAATACCTCCCTTTTTTATGCAAATAATACGGCTAAGAGTGTGAATAATAACAATTGAGCTATGTCTTAATCTTAATCCTCATGGGATCGACTCTAACCTTTGTTAGATTTTTTATTTGACAACAAATTCTTTATACTTCTTTTGGGAGGTGTAATTTGGGCGTATAAAATTTTTGCATCGCTGCTGGGGAATAAAACTTTTGAATTAGATTAATTATGTTATTTTGCTTTTAGTCAATATTTCCTGATATATGTTTTTCATTTATATATTTACGTATAGGTTGACTTCTAGTGCATGTCCAACACGCGGAATCAAGGCATACCCCTAATTCCATTTGATCCAAAAATCCAAAAAACTGTTAGGCAAATGGCCAATTTAGACGGCCCTCAAATAGAAGAAGAAGTCGCAGAACTGATCTGAATGGAAGAAGAGAACTCTCACAAAAATCTTCCCTAAAATGCATCTCAGAATGTTCGGAACAACTAGCCTATAGTGAGAGATCATCCTGGATAGAGACTAGAGTTTTGTATTTGGAACAACTATGGGGTAGATCATAGTGCTATTTGGACTACTGGCGCCATTGTTTTACCTCTATTTCCCCTTGATCAAAGTTCATTATCTCTTGTAGCAAGATCCAAATGCTTAAAATTAGAGGATTGTTCTTGGGCAAGCCATCTAAAGACCCATATGCTCGTCTGAACAACGTTGTTTATGTCTTCCAAAGTAGTGTAGGTAGGCCAAACTTGGATATGGATGTACGTAGATTGTGCATAATCCCATTATCATTAACATGCGAAGCAACTGTTTGGCTAGCTGAGCTCCCCTGTAACTCAATCACTTCATTGAGGCAGTTACATGAGGCTTTTCTAGAAAAATACTTTCCATTGTCTATGAAATTAAAAGTGAAGGATTCAATCAACAACTTCCAATAAATACCTAGAGAGTCATTAAGTTCTACATGGGGAAGATTAACAAAATATTTGAAGAAAGTGCCAAACCACAGAATTACCGACTACTTTCTTCTAGAGATCTTTCATAGAGCATTGAATGATAATGGAAAGGTAGTGGAGGACACTATAATTAGAGGATCATTTGTGGAAAACAGTTTTGAGGAAGTTGCGTACAAACTTGATTGGGTCACTAAAACAAATAAAGCATGGAGTACAAGGGACAAAGAAACTGTGAGGAGCACCTTTGTTGTAGGAGCAACCCAAGATTCAATGAGAGAAACTAAGGACTTGAACCAAGATGTAGCACAGATGAGAATGGAGTTTAATCTGATTTTGAAACAAAATAGAGAAAATGGTCAGAAAAGTACATACTTGTGGCTGTTGACTATTTTTTTAAATGGGCGGAGGCCGTAAAGCTTCCTAATAATGAAGGCAAGAGTGTCATAGCATTCCTTAAAAGAAATATTTTTTCTAGATTTGGGACACCGCAGGCAATTATCAATGATGGAGGTTCCCACTTTTGTAATAGGTTGTTCAAAGCATTGCTTGAGAAATATAGGGTTCAAGATAGTGTAGCAACTCACTTTCATCTGCAGTCTAGTGGGTAAGTTAAAGTTTTGAATCATGAGATAAAGAAGATCCTAGCAAACACTGTCAGTGCTAATAGAAGAGATTGGTCGAGAAAGCTTGATGACGCCTTATGGGCATATAGATATGCATTCAACACTCCCCTATGTATGTCTCGTTACCAACTTGTAGTTGCGAAGTCTTGCTATCTGCCTGTAGAACTGGAGCACAAAGCCATTTAGGCACTCAAAAAGCTGAATCTAGACTAGGGAGATGCATAAAATCAGAGGCTGACTCAACTGAATGAGTGATAGCGCTCAACTACACCTCTTATAATTTAAAGTGTAGGCGGTCATTAATAAGTATAAACCCAACGGTGATTTGGGGTCGATCCCACAAGGAGTGATACGAAAAAGAATTCAAATACGAAGTATGAAAGTGTTCTAATCTCTTGTAGAATAGAAATAAACAAAATGCAACATAATGTAAATCAATAAGTTTCAATTATCACTATTATGAGAGTTTGGTAATCAATTGTTAGCGAAGATGAATAACTTGGGGTTTGAACAAATAGAGAGGGGACCTTAAGAGTGTGTGAGAAATCGAATACTAATTTCGCTTAATGGGTAATAAATAATTGCTTTAAGTCATTGAATCTCAATAGGTAGGATGGATTATAACTAGAACAGTCATTTTTCAATCATCTATCATGATTCAAGCGAGTTCTTTCGAACCTCAACAAGCTTAACAATGCAAAGCAACCCAAATCCTTAGTTTAACCCACTTTATCAAGCTGAGTTGTAAAGACAAGATTCAATACAACTATGAATCATATATTCCACTCTAAGCACCATTCACAAGCCAGCATAGAGATCTAAAGCTAGAACTGAATTTGCAACTTCAATTCATAATTGAAAACATGAATAAACAATTGAACCCATTTCAAAACAACATTAAATCTAGCAATTAATATTACCCACAAGCTAATTTATGTACTCGATTACATAGTCACACCCCTAAGGTTCATCCCAAAAATACTTCTTCACATCAAAAAGGAACCTCATTCGTTGGTAAATATTCAACCCATCGGGAAGATTTCCACACACCATATAATTGGCGAAATCAGCATACCAAGGTGTGGTACCATTCGACACAAACATCACTGACTCATTGGTAAAGGCCTCCTTAATGTGTTTATCACCGGAAAGAACCACATTCGTTTCAATCCTCGACAAGTGGTCTGCCACTTGGTTCTCACACCCTTTTCGATATTTGACTTCAAAGTCAAATTCTTGCAACAACAACACCCATCGGATCAACCTTGGCTTTGCATCCTTCTTAGCCATCAAGTAACGTAATGCAGCATAGTCGGTGTGTACAACCACCATGGTCCCCAACAAATAGGCTCGAAACTTCTCAAAAGCATACACCACGGCTAACAACTCTTGCTCAATGAAGGTGTAGTTCTTTTGAGCTATATTCAAAGTCCTGCTTGCATAATAGACAAGGTGAAACAAACTTCCCTTGCATTGGCCAAGTACAGTGCCCAAAGCCACACCGCTAGCATCACACATTAATTCAAATGGAATGCTCCAATCTGGAGCAACAATGATTGGACCCCAAACTAGCTTCTCCTTTAGACACAAAAATGCCTTGAGGCAACCTTTGTCAAACTCAAAGACACTTTCTTTTCCAAGTAACTTGCAAAGAGGATAGGCTACTTTCGAGAAATCTTTTATGAACCTCCGGTAAAAACCTGCATGACCTAAGAACCTTCTAACCCCTTTTACCAAAATAGGAGGAGGTAACTTGGCGATGACTTCAAATTTAGCTTGATCAACTTGTATGCCTTCTCCCAAAATTTTATACCCCAACACAATACCTTCCTTGACCATGAAGTGACATTTTCCCCAGTGAGCACAATGTTTGTTTCAACACATCTTTTCAAGACTTTACCAAGGTTCTTAAGGCACGCTTCAAATGTATCCCCCACAATCGAAACGTCATCCATGAAGACTTCCATCGAATCCTCTACCATATCGGCAAAAATAGAGAGCATACACGGTTGAAACGTCGCCGGTGCATTACACAATCCGATTGGCATTCTTTTGAAAGCAAACATTCCATAGGGACATGTGAAGGTTGTCTTTTCTCTATCCTCCGGTGCAATGGAGTTTGATTATAACCGAAGTAATCATCCAAGAAGCTATATCATCCACGCCCCGCAAGTCTATCAAGCATCTGATCCATAAAGGGCATTAGAAAATGATCTTTCTCAGTCCATGCATTTAATTTCCTATAATATATACATACACGCCAATCAATAACCGGTCGCAATGGCATAAGTTCACCTTTTACATTTGGGACCACGGTCGTACCACCTTTCTTTGGGACGCATTGAACGGGGCTCACCCACTTGCTCTTTGCAATAAGGTAAACCACTCTCGCATCAATCCACTTGATGATCTCCTTTTTAACGACTTCTTGCATTGGAGGATTCAACCTCCTTTGATGTTCAACACTTGGCTTACAATCACTATCCAATTGAATTTTATGGGTACAAATACCGGGAGGAATACCCACAATGTCGGCAATCATCCATCTAATAGCCTTGATGAACTTTTTCAACACACTAACAAGCGCTTATGTTTGCCAATCGAGAAAATCTGCTGCAATAATCAGGGTAAAGTGTTATTAGCTCCCAAGAACACATAGCAAAGGTGTGGTGGAAGTACCTTCAATTCAAGCTTTGGTGGATCTTCAATGGATGGTTTCGCGGGAGGACTTTCCCTATTCTTCAAATCGATATCAAGCTTCCCAGAGTTCTTAGAATAAGACCCTAAACCCGATAGAGCGGCAGAGTGTAGGCGGTTGCTAACTAGTATAAACCCAACGATGAGTTAGGGTCGATCCCACGAGGAGTGATACGGATAAGAATTCAAATACGAAGTATGAGAGTGTTCTAATCTCTTGTAGAATTGAAATAAACAAAACGCAACATAATGTAAATCAATAATTTTTAATTATCAAAATTTAGAGATTCTAGTAACCAATTGTTAATGAAGATGATTAACATGGGGTTTGAACAAATAGAGAGGGAACCTTAGCAGTGTGTGAGCAATCGAAAACTAATTTCGCTTAATGGGTAATTAATAATTGCTTTAAGTTGTTGAATCTCAATGGGTAGGATGGATTATAACTATAACATTCATTTTTAAATCAGCTATCGTGCTTCAAGCGAGTTCTTTCAAACCTCAACAAGCTTAACAATACGAAGTAACCCAAATCCTTAACTTAACCCACTTTACTAAGCTAGGTTGTAAAGACAAGAGTGTATACAACTATCAATCATAAATTCCACTCTAAACATCTTTCACAAGCAAGCATAGAGATGTAAAGCTAGAATTGAATTTGTAACTTCAGTTCATAAGTGAAAACATGAATAAATAACTGAACCCACTAAATTAAATTGAAAATAGATTTTTGTTGTTGATGATGACCTAGCCTACCTATGATTGAATTAGCATGTGTTGAGATTGTTATGGATCGTTGAATAAGTATTGGGTTCTAAAGTTCCCAATTCCCAATTATCCCTTTCTTGATTAGATCTTTGCCCAATCTTAATTTTGTTACTTAAACTAATATATTTTTGATAATTGTGTATTATTAATTTAGATTCAAATAGTAGCTTGTAATTCTTTATCTTTTCGATTGCCGACAAAATATTTCGTGTGGGATTTGACCCCGGTTCTCTTGTTGGATATTTATATTATTAGTGATCTCTTACTCTTTAACAAATTTTGGAAGTAATTTGAGTGTTATAAGAAATGACGATGTTTTCAGAGAACAATTAGGCGTACTGAATTGATTTAAGATTTAAAATTTACTTGTTTCTATCTAAATTGTGAATAGTTGTCTTTTCTTTTTTTTCCTTTACTTCTATGGCTTCTTGTGATAGCAATAAAATGCATGGGGGTTGTAAGCCCTATGATAATAGCCCATGGCCTTGTTGTAAGGACGAATGGGTTGAGATGATCGTTGATGTGAAATTGGGTGTATGCAACCGAGCTAAGCCAATAACATCCCAAGATGCCGAAATCACTCACTTGGAGGCCAAAGATTATGAAAACCAATGCTCAAATGGCCTAGTGAGTTTCTTACTCTGCCTAATGTTCCAAAATGAAAAATTGTTTCGAAGTTTGGTAAGAATTTTAAGTCTTCGAAGTGGAGAGATCGAGTGAAACTCTTGATGCTCTCATGATATCCCTATGCTCTTCAAAGAGAAAAGGGTCTAAAGTTGGGGAGAAGGTTCATTGCCTCAAAGTGGAAACACAAAGGGTGATGTACCAGCCTTGCACCGCAATCTTAAATTGTACACTTGATGGGAGGCAACCCATCGATATCCAAACAAGTTTATTTCTTAGTTTAATTTCAAGATTTTGATTTTTAGAATAGCATTGGATTTTCATTTTTGACTAAACGTCATAGTTCCAAAGTTTTTGGTGGTTGTTTTGACAAATTTAGAAGCACAAAACTTATTGGGATTGAAATTTGGGCTGAAAACACCTTCAAATTAGGAGTTGGAAAACTTTTGGCACGCTCAGGTTCACCAAAGTTGATTGGGCGGATATCCCATATGACCTTGCTATCGTCCAAATAGACTGTAAGCTAAATACATCTCGCAACAGTTTTTGCATTGCTATCGCGAGAGCCAAGGGCCGCAATCGCGAATCACAAAAGTTGAAGTGTTGTGATCACGTGAGCCACTAGCCACGATTGTGAAAGGTAAAAAGGCTTCCTGTCGCGATTGTGAGGAGCAATTCATGACCACAATGACTCGCATGGATTAAAATAGAAGGAAGCTTCTTTTATGTTTAGTTCGTCCAATTTCAACTCCCACACCCCAAAACTTCCCTCGAAAATGAAAATCCCTCATTTGCTTGGATCAGTTGGCAAGAATCCATTTTCAATTGACACGTTCCCACAAGATATGATTCCTCTTCTCTCTCTTGAATAGTTTTGAAGTTGGTAAGTTTGTGAAAATGGGTTGATTCTCGCCCATCTCTTATGATCATAAATTATGTTGAAATCTTGAGTTTTTGTGAATTGTATTGATGCTTGTTGTTGTATTTTGGGTGTTAAATAGGAAAAGTAAAAAATAGGTGTTTGAGTTGTGTGAAAATGGCATGAGAACAGGTTGCTCACAACCTATTTGATGAAATGCCAAAGTGAAATATTTTATAGGTTGATATATTCTCTGCGATCGCAATGTCAAATACCACAATCGCGATGTGTTGATTTTCAAAATCTCGTGATCATGATGAAGTGAAAGGTTGAGGCTCTCGATTGTGATGAAAAATCCCATGATTGTGATTAGTCTCTTGCCTGGCAACAGAAACTGCCAAAAATAGTAGCTCTACCTCCGCTCCCCCGATATCTTTTTCACTCTTTTCTTTGGCCTAATTTCATGATAATACATTGCTTTACATACCTTTGCATTCCTTTGACATGTTTGCATCTTGTATAGGTATCCTATTTGTAAAGACATGGACGACAACACTAACAAAATTGAGGGACAGATGATTATTGAGGAGGAGATATTTGATCATGAGTGGTTTGTGTCTGCTAAATTCCATCGATTGCATGACCAGCTCTCAACAAAGAACATTACAAAGGAGAGGGCTATTTTATTAACAAATCTTCAAGAACGCATGTTGAAACTTTACAGGCATTTGAAGGAATGTGGATGGTTGTGTTTCACGGATGATCCTACCAAGGCTAACTACACATTGGTTAGAGTGTTCAATTCTAATGCTACCAAAACCAACTTCTTTGATGACTTAGTAGTCACGGTCTAGCAAACAAGTACGTTTTGACTCCACAAGGATCAATGCTTACTATGGCCTTCTCGATGACGACAATGATGTTCATAAGGTGAGAGCAAAGGAAGCGGGTCAAGAGTGGTTTGTCACACACTTACATGATGGCCATAGGCCTAAATGGATCAAGAACAACGACTAGATTGAGTTGCCAGAGTTCATAGCTGTGGGCAAGACTGATCTCTCAATCATTTGTAGTAGAGTTATTCCTTCAAGGAATGATACCGATGTGTCTCTTGACAGGGCACTATTGATTTATGTCATCCCTGAGGGGATCCCTATTAATGTTGGGTAGATCATCATGCAACTTATTCAGGATGTTGTATTGGAAGGTACAAAGAGTCTATCTTATCCCTCCTTGATTACTTACATATGCATGACAAAAGAGGTGGCCCACAATAAGGGAGATAGCATGCGAACTCCTGAAAAGCCTATCCATCCGCTTAATAAAAAGGGTATGGGGCATGTGATGAAGAAGAGAAAGATTGATAAGCAAGATCCAGCTTTTGGCACATTCGCTAAGAGCACTGCTTCACCGACTTCAGACCCCATTCCTCCTCCAGCTGAGCTACTATGGATGGGACCACTAGCACTAATCTATTTATTAGGACAGATGCATATCATGGATACCCAGATTCAGGAGTTGATATATCGCCTTCCCACAGGCCTTGGAGAGAGCTCCTCAGCCTTAGGTACTGTTTCTTCGACCCTTTCCACTCTAGTGCTGGATCACTAGATTCTCAAGGGCAGAATGGCAAAAATAGAGAGGAAGCAGAAAAAGATGAAAGAGCATGAAAAGAAGAAAAGCAAGTCCCTGAACAAGATGATGAGTACACTCTGGAAGTTCTTTAGATCGGGTGATGAGGCTGATGATGATGTCCTTTCAGACCCAGATAGCTCCTCAGATGAGTGATGATCTTTGTAGTGAGTCCCACATATTATGTTTTCATTATTGTACTGTGAGGACACGGTTACATTTATAGTTGGGGGTGCCTCCCTTGTCGGGCTTGTTTCGTATTGTGTATTACATTTGATTGTGCCCTTATCGGAATTGTTTTGATTTGTAGACGGTGTACCCTTCTTGGAATTTTGTAATATTTGATGGATTAGTTTTGTTTTATTTTTTTTCTTGTAGTTTGTAGCTTTTTTTTTGTTTTGATATGAGATATTGAGTGACGATGCCCGATGATGGATAGAGTGATGACTTTCTTAAAGGTAAATCATCGGTTCCTTGTGAGTTTTTGATTGGTATTGAATGTGACTAAGTCTTAGTAGCTGACCCCGAATAGATGCATGAGTTTTCCCAATGATGGATTGGTTGACGACTTTCTTTATGGAAAAATCGTCGTCTTTTTGGGAGGTTGTGGCTTGGTTGGTACTAGTAGCATAGTCTTACATATGAAAAGTCATTGAACATACCCCTCCATTTTTTAAAGTTGAGCATGTTATGAATGATTTTGTGAAAACTCTTGTAAAAAAATTTATGACATTTGATTCGTTAGTAGTTTGAATGTTTGGTGCCACTTGTATTTTGAAAATGAAATTAGATTTTGAACCATCTTGATTGATTTGCATGCCATGTGTGGTGGGTTATTGAATAATAACTTGTGTTCTCCTATGTTACCTAGAACTTTTCCGATTGGTATTGAAATTTTGGTCTTGATTGAGTTTTGTTGGAGAACTGATCTTAGGCTTTCTTTGTGATTGTTCTTGAAGTCTACTTGGCCTAAAAATCAAAATTTTGGACTAAATATATCCTTAGTTGTCCCCTTTGAGCCTATTACCTTTTATTGACAACCTCATTACAAGCCTTATCCTTTTTGAAAAAGTAATCCTCTTTTGAACCCTTCCCTCTTTGAACTTGAGAATTGAGAAAGTTGAGGCTAAAAGCCTAAGTTGGGGGTGTTATGAGAAACTCATGAAAGGGATGCTTATCACATGAGGGCTTGATTAAAAAAAGAGAGATTGAAGAATGGAGGAAAGTGTCTCAAAGAAAGTAAAGTTTTGAAAAAGAAGGAAAGAAAGTGAATAAATGAGACTTGGATCCTCCAAAGATTGAAAATAGTTGCATGTGGGGCATCCAGAGGGGAAATAAAAAAAGAGAAAAATGGAAAATAATGTGAAATGTGCATTGGTTTGAAAAGTGGAAAATTTCAAAAATGATGAGTTGTTGTGTAGTGTTCAAGGATGATGTTGTCACTTGTACCTAAAAGATATCCTGACCTTCCCATAGCCTACATTACAAGCTTAACAAATACCTTTGAGATTTCTAACCAAATGAAGTTGAGTCAATGTTGATTGAAAATATGGGCAAGCTTATGGTGTGGCATTTGTGTTCATGAGATGTTTTATGGTAATTGTGAGTATTTGTGCTTACGTCCCATGTTTTGTTACTACTTTGTGAGTATTTTGGGACATTTCTTTTCTTGTGAGGGCATGTTAGTTGATAAAGTGGTAATTTTTGAATATTCCTAATTGAATCAAGCGAGCATGTAAAAGTGCTAATTAGTTGAGTCACTTCTTGTGTTTGAATCGTTGTCACTTAATGATTCTTGGTTCTTGAAATTGTTCCTTGAGAATGATGGGATTTCTTCTGGGAAAATGTTCCATGTGGACTATTTGTTAGTACCAACTGAAGCCATTACCTTTGTGCTTAATTGAAAAAGGTAAAATTGATATGCGGTGTGTGTTGAAATGTGAGCCTCTTGTGTTTTAGATTTTCTTTACTTGAGGACAAGCAAAGTTTTTAAGTTGAGGGTGTTGATAAGTGGGAGATTTCCACTAATTTGAGGCTCTTTTCTTATTAGTTTTGATTTGCTTTAGGTAAGAATTGATTCTTTTAATGTGGTTTTCTTCATATTTGCCGGGAAATGAAATGGACAGTTGATTAAGAAGACATTTGAAGAAACCAAGTGAACTTGAGGCAAGATGAGGTCAAGAGGAACAAAGTTGACCTGGCAGCTAAAGTACTCATTGTGACTGCGTGAAACAGGAGTCGTGATCACGTTCAACAAGAATTTCAGACTTCGAGATCGCTTGGTAAGAGTTCACATTTGTGTGACTCAGTGACACTACTCATCACAACCATGTGCGTTAGTTGTCACGATTGCGAGGAGTAAAAGCCTAGCGCCTCTACAAAATTGGAATTTCACCAAATTGATCCCGAAAACCCTTTTTACACTCATCAGTAGTCATTATTGAGATGATGCAAGAATAGAATTGAGAGAATCTAATCTTAGAGTAGATTAGGGTAATTATAGGGCCACAACTATGTAGGGGTAATTATAGGGCCACAATAATGTAGTTTAGGGTTAAGTGGGTAGGAAAAGACCAAAACACCCTTAATTAAAATATGTTGGAAGACCCTACGACTTCGATCGATGGTTCGTAGTGAGTTGTAGAATCATTTACTCGGACTCAAAATTTCAGATCAATTCTATGAGACTTTCCTACAGCCCGTCCCACTTTCTACGGCTCGTAGAGCCAGCTCATAGAACCCAAGTTCAAGCTCAAAACTCCACCAAGTATGGATCTAAATCATGATTTCATGATAACACTTACCTTCCTAAGAATCTAAATCATGATATGTAATGACCCTGAAGGTTGTTTTTGGTAATTTTTATAAAATGACCATTTTACCCCTCCCAAAAGTTGCCCAAGTCATGTTTGATCAGTATCCAAAGTTAGTTTTGTGATTTTCCTTGATAAATTATGATTTTTGGAAAGTTTTGAATTCTAAAGGCCTAAGTTGTCAAATTATGATTTTTGAGGTCATTTGGAGTTTTTGAGCTCAGAATGGAGTTCCATCAATTCCATTAGCTCCAGAATGTGGAATTTGGTCTAGGAGAGTTGACAGAATCATATTTGGAGCTATATCATGGATTTAAGGCCTTGAGTTGGAAATTGGTGAAATTTTGACCATAGAGTTGACTTTGGTCATCATTCGGTGATCGGATGCTCGAAATTGAATTCCGACGACTCCATTGGATTTGGAGGATGATTTTAGGCGTAGGAGTGACGTTGGTTGAATTTTCAGAGGTCTCGAGCTTGATTTGAGTTTTTGAGGCTTAAGTTAGTTTTGTTGTGCTTTATCGGGTTCCGAGTCAAGGAGACCTGAATTTGAATTTCAACGGTTCCATTGAGTCCAGAACATCAAATTTAGTAGGGTAGAATATATGGTTTGTGTGCACGAGGTTCCGAATGAATCTCGAGGGTCCATTCGGAGACTTAGTACATTGCTGATTTTGCTGATGTCTGGTGCCTGTATAATTGGCGTCCGCATTCGCGGAAGGTAGAGGGGCGCGTTCGTAAAGCTTTGCTGGCTTTGGCCTCTGCGTTTGCGGAGGGTTGTGCTCCACGTTTGCGGAGAGCATTTTGGACCTGAAACAGTGTAAATTCGGAAAATGTCTCATTTTCAAAATTTTGGAGCTCGGAAAGGCGATTTGAAAGAGGATTATTAACGGGAATTGATTGGATAAGTGATTTTGACCCTCAATCTTCATTACCCATTGATTGTAGCTCGATTTTAACTTGAATTGGAGGTTTTTAAAGGAGGAAATTTTGGATTTTTCAAGAATTTCAAAGTTTTGATAAAATGGTGATTATGATCTGATTTGAGCTCCATTTTTTAATTGGTTTTCACTAATGATTTCCTAAGGCTTTGAAGATCATTTCCATGTGAGAATGTCCAGATTCAAACCTCCGATTTTTGAGCCATTTGGACTTTGCCGAATTTCGTATTCTTAGTGTTGTTGGTTCCGAAAATTGATTGTGATTCATAAGTTAATTACATTGTGTTGTTTTGGATTGCTTTCGGAAGGAAAAAGCTGCGGTCATTGGTTGATTGTGATTTTGATTAAGGCAAGTAGACTCCTAAAACTTTGCGAATCTTTTAATATTCCGGATTCCTCTTTCTTGATTGTGTTAGGGAGTAATGGGATTGAGGTATTGGTTGAATTCTTGTATGAATCAATCTAATTTGATCAGCAGGGTTAATAAAATGGCTATGTGTGCTAAAGTGGTAAGCCAAAATGTGTTAGGCCGTGATCTTGATATTGATGTGTAATTGATGAAATGCTATGATAGCCTCGATGTGATTGTGAAATTGATGAATATGTCTTTTGCTCATTTTGGATTATGGGACTAGACTTGAAACTCTTGCTTAGTGATTAATCCTACTTGTGATGAAAGGAGTAGTGAATCAGAGACTAGGCAATTGATCTTATTGTAAATGATGTAATTGTTGATGTTGATATATTGTTGATAGTGTGCCGTGATTTGCATTGATATGAATTGTGTTGTGATTGTGAACACTAATGTTTTCTCATTATTTGTGTGAACATGCTTATGTGCATTGGTTCTAAAACACTATGATGAGACACTTTGATGATTATGCCGATGGAAAATGGTTCCGGCAAATGATGATTATGCCGATGGGAAATGGTTTCGGTGATGCCGATAGGAAATGGTTTCGGTGATTGATGATTATACCGATGAGAAATGGTTTGGGTGGATACATGGTCCCTGTGTAGCCCCCATGGGTTCCGGTCTAAGATTCAGCGGATGTGTATCATAGGAAAGACATGCATCACTCTACTTGTCATTGCATTGCATTGCATTGTCCTACTTTTGATATTGTGATGCCGAGATTTTTGTTGGCGATGTTGTGATGTCGTGATTTCTTCCGGTGATGCTGTGATGCCAAGGTTTCTACCAGCGATGTTGTGATGCCGAGGTTTCTGTCGGCGACTGTGATGCATTCATGAGCACTGCATGTGCATCAATATTCATGCATATAATTGAGTGTTGAACATGATTCTTGTGATTGACTTTATGATTACTTGCGAGTTATGACTTATGTTTCTGAATTGTGACTATGGAGTTGTGTTTATGTCTTGTGACTGCTGTTGAGTTGTTGTTGACCTATGTGTTATTTGAACTGTTAATTGGAATCTGTTAGGTTGGGCTGATTTTCTATGCAGGTTATAGTTATTGGAGGTTCGGTTGGAAGTAAGGGATTCGTAAATTTTATTAGATTTGCCTTGTGTTATTAGTTGATTTGCCGGGTACCATGTTGTTTGGTATTCACCCTTACTTCTACACTTGTATAGGTTCCGAGCCCAGATCGTGATCTAGTTCTCTCTTCTTCTTACTCCAAGGCTTTTGAGGAAACTTGAGAGGTAGTTGTTCGATGTTGGCAATCTCTCTCGGCCTTTTTACTTTATGTCTTGTTCTATTTGAGATATAAAGATATTGAGACTTGTAAATTTCATTTCAATTCTATGTTAGTGGCTTGTACATGTGACAACCAATCTTGGGAAGGATTGTTAAGTTTTGAAATCTTCCACTTATTGTTATTATCTTTGAATTGCTTATTTTCACGTTTGTTTCGATCATTTTGGGTTTAGGCTAATTTATCCTGGTGGGATAGGACAAGTGTTATCACTCCCAATTTTGAGTCATGACAAATGGTATCAGAGCCTATGTTTCATAGATCTCACGTGTACAAGCCAAGTCTAAGTAGAGTCTTGAAGATCTGTACGGAAACGTCTGTACTTATCTTTGAGAGGCTATGAGGACTGTTAGCAAACTTCCTTCATTTCATTCTCTCTTATCGTGCATGGTTCTAATCGCTTGTACTTGGTGTCGCGTGTTATTTTGGCGGAGCCGAGGACTAGAGCTTCTGTTTCAAGCGATGAAGGAGAGGCAGTCCCTGAGGCAGTGGTTGAGGCCCTAGTCAGAGGTTGGGGTAGAGCTCGAGTTGGAGGCCATGCTCGTGGAGTAGCATGTGGTAGGGGCTGTACCCGAGGAGCGGCACCTTCTAGAGGCCATGGTAGAGAGACCTCCTCAGAGCCACAAGTTGAAGTTGATGAGGACCAAGTTTCTCCAGGCTTCGCAGCACCGTTAATTCAGGAGACTTATTGAGGATGTCAGTGTTCTGGAGATTTTTACTCAGAGTGATACAGGCACACCATAGGGTTCTCAAACTAAAGCAGGGGCACAGACCCCAGAGCAGCATCAGGGTCCAGTTGTTCAGGATTCGGTAGGTCAGATGTAGTTCTGACAGTGGAAGACCAGCAATGTTATGAGAGGTTCTAGAGGATGAAACCACCCCAGTTTCAGGGTGATAAAAATGAGGATGCTCATGAGTTTCTGACCTTGTGCGATGAGATGCTTGAGGATGTGAGGATGGTGGATGCCAAGGGTGTTTGTTTTGTTGCTCTCCAGCTCCATGGGCTAGCCAGGGAGTGGTGGAGGTCTTGTGTGGTGTCCATGCCAGTGGGATCTCCTCCGGTTGAGGGGGATGCTTTCTCTAGTGCTTTTTGAGATCGCTTCATTCCTTAGAGTGAGCGTGAGGGGAGCTGGCTGAGGTTTGAGAGTTTGACTCAAGGTGGCATGTCCGTTCCTGAGTATGAGACACGTTTCTGTCAGCTGTCTCGTCATGCCATGTATTTGATTCCAGATGAGGTGGAGAGGGTACACAGATTTATGAAAGGGTTGACTTTTTCTTATGTGTCTACCTACTTTGCATCTGAGTTTGATTTAATATGTGACCATATGCCTGTGCATGTGTATGTTTCTACGACCATGGGTGAGCCCTTAGTGGTGGATTGAGTGTATCGATCCTGTCTTGTTTATTTGACTGGGTACGATATTTGGGTAAACATGATTATTCTGGGAATGGTAGATTTTGATGTGATATTAGGTATGGATTGGCTTTCTTCCTATCATGCGATCCTTGATGGTCATGCTAAGACTATCACCTTAGCGGTGCCTGGTATTCCGAAGGTAGAGTGGAAGGATACTAGTGGCTCTTACCCTAGTAAGGTTATCTCCTACATTCGAGCCCAGAGGTTGATTGATAGAGGGTGTTTGTCCTATTTGGCTTTTATTCGGGATACTAGTGTTGAGTCGCCTTCCATGAAGTCCATTCCCATGGTGCAGGAGTTTGCTGATTTGTTCCCTATTGATCTTCCTAGTGTTCCTCTGGATAGAGACATTGATTTTGCTATTGACTTGGAGCCGGGCACTAAGCCCACATTTATTGTCCCATATTGTATGGCTCTGGCTTAGTTGAAGGAGCTGAAGGATCAGTTGCATGACTTGTTGAGCAAAGGGTTTATTCTCCCTAGTGTGTCACTTTATGGAGCACCAATTCTTTTTGTTAAGAAGAAAGATGGCTCTATGACGATGTGTATTGATTATAGGCAGTTGAACAAGGTGATTGTTAACAACAAGTATCATCTTCCTCGCATTGATGATTTGTTTGATAAGCTTCAGGGTGCGGCGTTGTTTTCTAAGATTGACTTGAGGTCCGGTTATCACCAATTGAAGATTAGAACGTCGAATATTCCTAAGACAGCTTTTCGGACTCGTTATGTCCACTACGAGTTCTTGGTGATGTATTTTGGGCTGACTAACGCCCCTGCAGCATTTATGGAGTTGATGAATAGAGTGTTCCGTCCGTACTTTGATTCCTTCGTGATCATGTTCATCGATGACATTTTGATATATTCTATGATCGAGGAGGATCATGTCCTTCACTTGATGTTGGTGCTTCAGAGATTGAGAGAGAAGAAGTTGTATGCCAAGTTCTCCAAGTGTGAGTTTTAGCTTGATTCTGTGGCATTCTTGTGACATGTGGTGTCCAAGGATGGTATTAGGGTTGATCCAGCCAAGATTGAGGCAGTTAAGGGCTGGACAAGACCTACTTCTCCTATCGAGATTCAGAGTTTTGTGGTGTTGGCAGGCTACTACAGACGGTTTGTGCAAAGCTTCTCTACTATCGCAGCGCCTTTGACTAGATTGACTCAGAAGCCTGTGGATTTTCATTGGTCTGATGAGTGTGAGGTGAGATTTCAAAAGCTCAAGACTTTGTTGACTTCTACTCCTGTGTTGACTTTGCCCAAGGAGGGTGTGGGTTTTACCGTATATTGTGATGCCTCCCGAGTTGGTTTAGGTGATGTGTTGATGCAAAAATGGGAAGGTTATTGCCTATGCTTCTAGAAAGTTGAAGGCTCATGAGAAGAACTATCCTACCCACGACTTAGAGCTTGTGGCGGTGGTATTTGTACTTAAGTTGTGGCGGCACTACTTGTATGGGGTTCATTGTGAGGTTTTCACTGATCACCAGAGTCTTCAGTACATTTTCAGTCAGAGGGATCTAAACTTGAGACAGCGCAGATGGCTTGAATTGCTGAAGGACTATGATATGACCGTTTTGTACCATCCTTGGAAGTCCAATGTGGTGGCCGATGCTTTGAGTAGGAAGGCTCCTAGTATGGAGAGTCTCGCCGCGATCAGTGTTGATGTGAGGTCCTTGTCTAGGGATGTTCAGAGGTTAGCCAACAGCTTTGTCAGGTTGCATGTTTCTAAGGAGAGCGGTGGTTTTATTGCGTTCATTGTGGCCCGTTCTTCCTTAGTTGAGCATATTCATGAGCGCCAGTTTGAGTATGAGAAGTTGTGTATCATTCGAGACAAAGTAATGAGAGGTGAAGCCAAAGAGGTTGCACTTCATTTTGATGGAGTTTTGAGGATTGGAGGTCGGATTTGTGTGCCCAAGGTGGACGAGCTTGTTACACTGATTCTAGAGGAGGCCCATTGTTCAAGATATTCTATCCATTTGTGAACAGCGAAGATGTATTATGATCAGAGTCCGTATTACTGGTGGTGTGGTTTGAAGAGGGATATTGCAGACTTTGTATCTAGATGTTTGATCTGTCAACAGGTCAAGTGTGAGCACTAGCGGCCCGGAGGTGTGTATCAAAGGATGCCCATTCCTATTTGGAAGTGGGAGTGGATCATTATGGACTTTGTTGTGGGTTTACCTACCATCGTGGGAGGTTATGATTCTATTTGGGTGGTTGTTGATAGGTTGACTAAGTCCACTCATTTCATTTTTGTTTGGGTGAAGTATACGGTGAAAAGTTAACCCAGCTCTACATTAGTCAGATTGTTAGACTTCATGGGGTGTCGATATCTATAGTTTCAGATCGGGGTTATTTGTTCACTTCGCACTTATGGAGGGCTTTGCACCATGGGTTGGGTACTCGTTTAGATATGAGTACAGCATTTCACCCTCAAACAGATGGCCAGTTCGAGCGGACGATTCAGGTGCTTGAGGATATTCTCCGTGCTTGTGTTATTGATTTTGGTGCTAGGTGGGATTAGCATTTTCCCCTAGCGGAGTTTGCCTACAACAACAGCAAGCATTCAGATGACCTCATTTGAGGCGTTGTATGGCAGACGGTGTAGATTGCCGATTGGATGGTTGAATTCGGCGGGGATGGATTCCTTAGACACTGACTTGCTTAGAGATGTCATGGATCAGGTTAGCTTGATTCAGAGTAGGATGTTGAATGCTCAGAGTTGGCAGAAGAGTTATGTAGATTGGAGAGTCCGAGACCTAGTTTCATGGAGGGAGATCATGTTTGGCTTTGAGTGTCACCCATGAAGGGTGTTATACGGTTCGGAAGGAAGGGCAAGCTTAGTCCTAGATTCATTGGTCCTTTTGAGATTTTTGACCGAGTGGGGGAGGTAGCCTATAAGTTGGTCTTGCCACCCATCTTGTCAGCTATGCATCCTGTGTTTCATGTTTCTATACTTCGGAAGTAAATCCCGGATGAGTCTCATGTGATTACACTCGATTATGTGGAGTTGAGTTCTGATTTCACTTATGAGGAGGAGCCTACAGTTATTCTAGATAGGCAGGTTCATAAGCTTAGAACCAAGGAGATTGCATCAGTGAAGGTACAGTGGGGTCACCGTTCAGTTGGAGAGGCTACTTGGGAGTCCGAGTATGACATGCGTGCCAGTTATCCTCATCTTTTCGAGGCTCCAGGTACTTTCTTTTACTTTATGTTCGAGGACGAACATGGTTTTTAGTGATGGATAAAGTAATAACCCTGAAGGTCATTTTTGGTAATTTTGTAAAATGACCATTTTATCCCTCCCAAGAATTGCCCCAAGTCATTTTTTATCAGTATCCGAAGTTGGTTTTGTGATTTTCCTTGATAAATTATGATTTTTGGAAAGTTTTATATTCTAAAGGCCTAAGTTGTCAAAATGTGATTTTTGAGGTCATTCAGAGTTTCGGAGCTCGGAATGGAGTTTCGTCAATTCCATCAGCTTCGGAATGTGAAATTTGGTCTAGGAAAGTTGATGGAATTAGATTTGGAGCTATATCGTGGATTTGAGGCCTTAAGTTAGAAATTAGTGAAATTTTGACCATAGAAATGACTTTGGTCAACATTCGGTGATCGGATGCTCGAAATTGAATTCCTATGACTCCGTTGGATTCGAAGGATGATTTTAGGCCTGGGAGTGGCCTTGGTTGAATTTTCAGAGGTCCCGAGCTTGATTTGAGTTTTTGAGGCTTAAGTTAGTTTTGTTGCGCTTTATCGGGTTTCAGATCAAGGAACCTTGAATTCAAATTTTGACAGATCCATTGAGTCCGGAACGTCAAATTTAGGAGGGTAGCATATATGGTTTGTGTGCACGGGGTTCCGAACGAATCCCGAGGGTCCATTCGGAGACTTAGTGCATTGATGATTTTCCTGATGTTTGGAGCCTGTATTTTTGGCATCCGCATTCGCGGAGCTTTGCTGGCTTTGGTCTCCGCATTCTCGGAGGGTTGTGCTCCGTATTCGTGGAGAGCATTTTGGACATGAAACAGTGTAAATTCAGGAAATGTCTCATTTTCAACATTTTGGAGTTCGGGAAGGCGATTTGAAAGAGGATTTTTCACGGGAATCGATTGGGTAAGTGATTTTTACCCTCAATCTTCATTACCCATTGATTATAGCTCGATTTTAACTTGAATTGGAGGTTTTTAGAGAAAATTTGGGGTTTTTTCAAGAATTTCAAAGTTTTGATAAAATGGTGATTGTGATCTGATTTGAGCTCCGTTTTTTAATTGGTTTTCACTAATGATTTTCTAAGGCTTTAAAGATCATTTCCATGTGAGAATTTCCGGATTTAAACCTTGTTTTCGAAATTAGATTTTTGAGCCATTTGGACCCCCTTTGCCGAATTTCGTGTTCTTAGTATTGTTGGTTCTGAAAATTGATTGTGATTCATAAATTGATTAGATTGTGTTGCTTTGGATTGCTTTCGGAAGGGAAAAGCTACGGTCATTGGTTGATTGCGATTTCAATTAAGGTAAGTGGACTCCTAAAACTTTGTGAATCTTGTAATATTCCGGATTCCTCTTTCTTGATTGTGTTGGGAAGTAATGGGGTTGAGGTATGGGTTGAATTCTTGTATGAGTCAATCTAATTTGATCGGTGGGGTTAATAAAATGGCTATGCATGCTAAAGTGGTAGGTCAAAATGTGATAGGTCGTGATCTTGATATTGATGTGTAATTGAGGAAATTCTATGATAGACTCGATGTGATTGTGAAATTGATGAATATGTCTTTTGCTCATTGTGGATTATGGGACTAGACTTGAAACTCTTGCTTAGTGATTAATCCTACTTGTGATGAAAGGAGTAGTGAATCAGAGACTAGGCAATTGATCTTGTTGTAAATCATGTAATTGTTGATAGTGTGACCTGATTTGCATTGATATGAAATGCATTGTGATTGTGAACACTATCGTTTTCTCATTATTTGTGTGAACATGCTTATGTGCATTGATTCTGAAACACTATGATGAGACATTTTGATGATTATGCCGATGGGAAATGGTTCCGGCAAGTGATGATTATGCCGATGGTAAATGGTTCTGGCGAGTGATGATTATGCCGATGGGAAATGGTTCTGGCGATTGATGATTATGCCGATGGGAAATGGTTCCAGTGATTGATGATTATGCCGATGGGAAATGGTTCCGGCGGATACATGGTCCATGTGTGGCCTCCATGGGTTCTGGTCTGAGATTCAGCGGATGTGTATCATAAGACAGAAATGCATCACTCTACTAGTCATTGCATTGCATTGCATTGTCCTACTCTTGATATTGTGATGCCAAGGTTTCTGTCGGCGATGTTATGATGCCGAGGTTTGTGCCGGTGATGTTGTGATGCCGAGGTTTCTGCCAGCGATGTTATGATTCCAAGGTTTCTACCGGCGACTGTGATGCATGCATTAGCACTACATGTGCATCAACATTCATGCATATTATTGAGTGTTGAACATGATTCTTGTGATTGACTTTGTGATTACTTGTGAGTTATGACTTATGTTTCTGAGTTGTGACTGTGGAGTTGTGTTTATGTCTTATGACTTTGGAATTGATATACTTGATACTGATGTGAGTTAATTCGGTGATGTTGTTGAGCTGTTGTTGACCTATGTGTTATTTGAACTGTGAATTGGAATCTGTTACGTTGGGCTGATTTTATGTGCAGGTTGTAGTTATCGGAGGTTCGATTGGAAGTAAGGGATTCATGAATTTTATTAGATTTTCCTTGTGTTTTTAGTTGATTTACTGGGTACCGTGTTGTTTGGTACTCACCCTTGCTTCTACGCTTGTGTAGGTTTTGAGCCCAAACCGTGATCTAGTTCTCTCTTCCTCTTACCCCGAGGCTTTTGAGGAAACTTGAGAGGTAGCTGTTCGATGTTGGCGATCTCTCTCGACCTTTTTACTTTATGTATTGTTCTATTTGAGTACAAAGACATTGATACTGGTAAATTTCATTTCATGTATTAGTGGCTTGTACATGTGACAACTAGTCTGGGGAAGGATTGTTAAGTTTTGAAGTCTTCTGCTTATAGTTATTCTCATTGAATTACTTATTTCCGCGTTAGTTTCGGTCTTGTTGGGTTTAGGATGACTTGTCCTGGTGAGATAGGACAAGTGCCATCACACCCAGTTTTGGGTCGTGACATGATTCCATTTTATTGTGAGAAAACCTTTCACAAATCATTGACATTTTATCTTAAAAGCATCCTTTAGGCATAAATCATCAATTTCATAAAACATGAATAGATTCATAATCATAATTCATAAGTTCGTAAGCATAGTTCATATTCATAAAATAGGCATAGGCATGGGTCCATATGAAATCAATTGAAAATCATGTAATTGAGTTAAATCATGCATAATAAGATTGAATATAAGCAATTAGATCATAATGACTTGAACCCATGGAGAATAGCATGAAACCCTAGATTTCGGATGAAGATCAAATTTGGGAATTGAGATTCTTTTGGAACCCAATGGATGAAAGAAATTCGTTGGTGAAGTTCCCACATACCTTGATGATCAATGACCTAAAAGAAGGAGAGAAAATTCTTGAAGCCCTTTGATAACACTTAAACTATCCTACAAAACTATTAAGAGAATAAGTGATCGCTATCAATAAAAACCCAACAAGAGTCGAGGTCGAATCCCACAGGGAGTATATATGCAAAGAGTTCAACTAGGAAATTAGAAAATTCAACCTATTCTTTTGTAGCTATTAGAAAGATGGATGGAAAACTCCACCAAGTTTAATTAAAATGATTGTAATTCCATTATCATAGTGAAACTAGCAAAACAGGAGTATACAATTGAGAAATGACCTATGAGTGTGGGGGTTAGCATTATTTTCAAAAAGGGGTCAAAGTGTTTGCTTGAAAATTTACTAGGAAATCATGGATAAGTTCGGTCATCATTATCGATACTAATCTTCTTTCGATCTCAAAGTATCGGCGCAAAATTTCTTTTGGTCTCATTGTGCAAGTTACAAATCAACTCATTACCTTACAATAATACCTTATTCAAGAAGATTTAGCAATAAGGAAAAGTCTACAAATCCTTTTTCAAGCGAAATATACAAATCAAATCCACAATGCAAGTATCAAATTATCTAACCACTTCTATTAATCCCTTTCGGACATCAATCAAAGATCTGACCTAGGGTTAAGTTTGTCACCTTAACCCATCAATTAATTTCATACTAAACATCTTGAATCCATGATTAAATAGCAATAAAACAAAGCAAGGCACTAAATCCACTAAAATATAACCCAACCCCATAATCACACTCATACAACATAACATAAAAATCACAATTTCAACATGAAGATCATGTATCACAATAATAACCCTCACTCAGCTTCGACCTTCAAGTGATTGGGAAACACTTCCTGCTATCCCCATTAACCAACTAGCTTTGTAAATATCATCTAACCTCCATGACTGCACATAACTTCAACTAATGGCCTAACTAACAAGATCTTTTAATTAATGTGATAAGCATATTTAATAATTGATTACATAAACCTACCCCACGAATTGGTATCATCAGGATAACATATGCACCCAGTAACCATTTTCCTATTATACTGACGATTCTACAACCTATCCATAACAACCAACAACATTCATGAAAAAACAATATAATAACATAATATCCAACCCCAGGGTTACCACATATGTAACACCACATCCACTAGATTACAAATTCATAAAACAACTCAAGAGTTATACAAGACTCAATAATCATAGCAACCATCTCAAAATACGGACACATTTGCACATCAGCTTTATCCGACATATCATCACTTTATCACACTCTTTCATCTGTACACATACGTTGAGGGTCTCATTTATGTCCAATAGTCATGACCTGCAGGGACCAGCTTTGTCTATATATAGTATCAACATGATACCCGATCCTTCAAATATATGTAACCTCTTATCTGGAAGTTGACCTCAAACACGAGCTTCTCATCAATGTAATGGTTATAATTACCCTTACCCCTCTCACATATATAACTCAATATACAACATTTATCAGTATACCTACCTTACTGGAAATTCAGCAGTTTCATCAATCTATAGCTTATGCATTCTTAAGCATCAACAATCGAGTCATCAATTACAAGCATGTTTGGAGACTAACCTACAAGCATTCGAATTAGAGCATACATGGATGTAAATCAAGTCTAAACTCCAATTAACAACTACACCCTGCCCTTTATTGTTATCAATTAGCATAGCAATAACTAAATTGGGATATCATACTTTCAAGATAATCCAACAGCAAATTTACCCTACTTATGACTATTGAGCTTATTTCTTAGGTTATAAGTTCATTAAATTCTTCTATCGCTACTCATATTCACATATTTACCATATATTTAATCATGTAAGTATGCCAACACGAACCACCTATCAAGAGATTCACACAACAACAAAAAATAACTTTTAGCCGCAATAAATATACATATTAACAAAGAGTGATAAAGCCTTTATCGGCATTAGTTAAATGCCATTGGATCCAGTCTCGCTATAGGTTTTAGGGACATTTACCAAGAGTGCTAAATACCGCTAAAAATATATTTTTAGCAGCAATTAAGCTATTGTCATTAATTAATTGCCGCTAAAGATCATTTTTGATGTAGTGTCATGCAATAACATAACAATACATAATTAGATCTCTTTTACTTAAATAACATATTCTATTCATCCAAACATCATGACCGCAAGCCTAATGATGATTCTCCCACAATATATATTATGTACACATTTTCTAACTATAGTCTAATACTCATAAACCATAACCCACCCGGATGTCAAGCTATTGCTACACAGAGCATGAATCTTTGTTACTTGGTTCCGTTCTAGTGAGAATTGGTGAGTTTTGTAAAGACAAACTCATTTATTCAGAGTCTTGCCTCTCAGTTTTTGAGGTTTTTATCTTAAGAATAGACCTAGGGAACTTTTAGGAGGAGGCAACTCTTTTAGAACTGGGACTGGGAGGGAAATGGTTTTAAAATTTATTGGGGCCACTGCCTTATGCTGCTACAGCGGCAAAGGGATCGTTATAGCAGTCTTAGGTAGTGTGTCTACTTTTCTTCCTGCTCCTTAGGGAATTTTATTAACAAAGAAGGGGCTGATCTCGGCTTCAAGCTGACTTGATATTCAAGCTGTCATATTTAGACTTCTTAGAAAGGATATTTAGACTGGATATTGTTTTCATATTGCTCAAAATACAACTCTTTACAAGTGTGTTAAAACTATTGTTTATAGGCAACAAAGATAATACATAAACCATTAGAAAAAACCCACTCGAGCCCAAAGTACTATGCCTAATAGTTATCCTCCCCATGGAAATTAAATATTATTAGTTGTGCCAGCTAATATTCCTCTATCACTAGCATGAGACTCTATGAACATATCTAACATATCTATCTTTCTGGTCTTTTTCCAAGTCATCGAGACATGAACTTGTTAGAAAAATGCGTAAGAATTGTAGCAGTCCAAGTTCTCTGTATTGTAGGGTAGTTATTTACTGTTTAACAATTAGTTAGTTTCTAATCTTATCCCTAATCCTTAGGAGTTGGTTTCTTAATTTCAGTTGCTTATAAACTCTATAAATTAATCCAGATTTATAATGAAGTGTGTAGTTTTGCTTTCATTAAGTTTTCTTTGCTGGTTTATCAAACTGATGTTCCCACTTGTTCAATAACAAGAACAACCAGATTTTTATGTTCTTCATCCTCGGTAAACAAACAATTTGTATCAGAGCTTTTATTTCTTGAGATTTGTGGGTGTTTCATCAAAGTTAGGATTGAAATCAAGAAGACAAGTTTATCAATCATGGAAGCAGAATCAAGTTTTTCAGTAATGGCACCACCTGTTTTTAATGGGGATAACTATCAGATTTGGGCGGTAAGGATGGAAACTTATCTAGATGCCATGGATATGTGGGAGTCAGTCGAAGAGGATTATGAAGTCCCTCCGTTGCCTAACAATCCTACTATGGCCCAAATCAAGAATCATAAAGACAGGAAAACCAGAAAATCAAAGGCAAAGGCCTGTTTATTTTCAGCAGTATCTTCTTGAATCTTCACTCAAATTATGTCTCTAAAGTCAGCCAAATCTATCTGGGATTATCTCAAAGCAGAATACGAAGGGGATGAAAGGATCAGAGGTATGCAAGTGCTAAATCTTATTAGAGATTTCGAGATGCAGAAGATGAAAGAAACTGAAACCATCAAAGAATACTCTGAAAGGCTCTTGAACATAGCAAACAGGGTAAGATTGCTTGGTTCCGTGTTTAATGATTCACGTATTGTTGAAAAGATTCTGGTAACTGTGCCGGAAAGATTTGAAGCAACCATAACTACTTTGGAAAACACTAAGGATCTGTGCAAGATCACCTTTGCAAATTTATTGAATGCTTTGCAAGTTGAAGAACAACGAAGAGTCATGAGAGATCGAGAATAAGGAAATACCGAGGGAGCATTGTTTGCCAAGCCTCAAGATGGAGGCAAAAACAAAAAGAAGAAAAACTGATGTATTTGCTGCCTCTGCCCAAAATTTCTTTGGCAAGTTCTTCTCGTGCAACATGCATCTGGTCATCTCCATAATGTATCTGTTCCTTCTCTCACTTACTCCATTTTTTTGTGGAGTATAGGGAGTAGTAAGCTGATGATGAATCCCTGCTTCCTCACCTAACATGTTGAACTGGTGAGAAGTGTATTCCCTTCCATTATCTATTCTTACGGACAGTTAGATTCATTTTCTAGTTTTGCTTTGAACTTTCGAAAGACATTAACAGCCTCTGACTTATGCTTGAGAAAATAAATCCATCACATGCGGGTTAGATCATCAACAAAAATTATATAGTAAAGACTACCTTTTAGTGAGGGAGTCCTTTGAGGTCCTGCCATATTAGTATGAATTAGTTGCAATTTGTTCGAGGCTCTCCAAGTTGTCTTTGGAAATGAAAGTCTGTTTTGTTTTCCATATTGACACGCAAGACAATTTGAAGAATTTACTTCTAAAACAGGTAAGTCCTTAACTATTTTCACTTTTTGCATCTTAAGCAATCCTTCATAGTGATGGTGTCCGAGTCTCTTGTGCCATATTTCTGCAACACATTCTTTGGCTGAAAAAACAACATGCTCCTCCTTAAATGGATCTAATGAGAAACTTTTTCCTCTCATTCTTACTTTAAACATTTCTTGATCTGAAGCATCCTTGATCAAGCAATGTTTACAGAGGATGAAGAACATAAAAATCTAGTTGTTCTTGTTATTGAACAAGTGGGAACATCCATTTGATAAACTAGCAAAGAAAACTTAATGAAAGCAAAACTGCATACTTCATTATAAATCTGGATCAATTTATAGAGTTTACAAGCAACTCAAATTAAGAAACCAACTCTTAAGGACTAGGGATAAGATTAGAAACTAACTAGGGATAAGATAGAAAATAATTAACTGTTAAACAGTAAATAACTACCCTACAATACAGAGAACTTGGACTGCTGCAGTTCTTATGCATTTTTCTAACACTCCTCCTTGCTTTAAGAGCTGCAAACTCCAAGTTTTTGCCTGAGAAGTTGAAATTTATTGCCTGATAATGGTTTGGTGAAGATATCATCCAGTTACTCTTCAGTTTTGCAATAGAACAGAATCACATAACCATTTTTTTGCACTTCCCTCAAGAAGAAAAGCTTGATGTTGAAGTGCTTTTTTTTCCCATGAAATACAGGATTATGAGAAATTGCTATCGCAGATTGGTTGTCCACAAATACTTCAATTCCCTTTGTATGATTCATGTGCAGATCAACAAAGCTTGATTCACTGTTGTTGTTGCAGCCACAAATTCTGCCTCTGCAGTGAATTGAGCCACAATGTCCTGCTTCTTTGAGCACCACGAAAACATTCCTAAGCCAAGACCGAAACAGTATCCGGATGTGCTCTTCATGTCATCTGTGGATCCAGCCCAATCACTATTAGAATACCCAAGTAGTTTCAGATCTAGTTTTTTCTGAAACTTGACACCATAATTAATGGTACCTTTTATGTATCTGACAACGCGTTTTGCTGCTTTTAGATGCACCTCTCTAGCACAATGCATGAACCTCGATAAAATGTTACAGCATACAAAATATCGGGTCTTGTAGCTGTGAGATACATCAAACAACCGACTAAGCCTCTGAAGTACATTTCCTCCAACTTCTTTGCTCCATCATTCTTGCTTAGTTTCTCTTTTTGGTTCATAGGAGTACTCATTTCCTTGCAATCTTCCATGTTGAACTTCTTGAGAATTTCCTTAGCATATTTCTTCTGGCAAATGAAAACTTCATCCTGTCCCTGCTTGATTTCCATACCAAGAAAATAAGACATTAGACCAAGATCAGTCATCTCGAAGGCTTGCACCATTTCTTGCTTGAAATCCTCAATATGCCTTATATTGCTTCCTGTAACTAGTACATCATCCACATATATAGACACAACAAGAATATAAATGCCATGATGTTTAACATAAAGAGTAGATTCTGATAGACTCTTTTCAAAGCCTAAGCCAAGTAAATGGCCATCTATTCGACCATACCAGGCCCTTGGTGCCTATTTAAGTCCATAAAGTACCTTTCTTAGCCTATAAACTTTGTCCTCCTTTCCTTTAGCCACAAAGCCTTTAGGTTGTTCAACATAAATTTATTCCTGAAGAAAGCCATTAAGGAATGCTGATTTGACATCCATATGATACACTTTCCAGCCCAATTGTGCAGCAAGAGCAAGAAGTAACCTGATTGTGTCAAGCCTAGCTACTGGTGCAAATGTATCAAAATAATCCACACCAAAAATTTGAGCATACCCCTTAACTACAAGTCTTGCTTTATGCTTGTTCACTGAACCATCTGCATTTAGCTTAGTTCTAAAGACCCATTTCAACCCAATTATCTTTCTGTCTTCAGGTTGATCGACAAGCTCCCAAGTCATGTTCTTCTCAATCATAAACAACTCTTCTTTCATTGTAGCCACCCATTTTTCATCATTCTTGGCTTCATTGTACCCAGCAGGTTCACATACTGCTACATTGCATCTCTGATATATATCAGTAAATTTTCGAGTACCTTTAACTGGTAAAAGATCCACCATTTCATCCTGCCGTGAGAGTGATATTTTCTTTTCAATAAACTTGGTAGGAGACTTTTCTGCTTTGTCAGAAGAGTTAAGGACAGATTTCTTTGAGTCTTCCCAACACCACTCTTCATTCTCTATAAAATATACATCTCTACTAAAGATTATATTTTTAGTTTGTGGTTGGAAGACCTTATATGCCTTTGAAACTGAACTATATCCAATAAAAATGCATGGGATAGATTTTTTATCTAGTTTTTCTCGTTTAACCTGAGGAATGTAGGAAAAACAGAGACAACCAAACACTTTAAGAAAATTTAATGATGGATTAAATCCATACCAAGCTTCAAAAGGAGTTCGGTCTTTCACGGCCTTTGTGCGAAGCCTATTATGAAGAAAAACTGATGTATTTGTTGCCTTTTCTATTTGCGGGCCACAATTTTTCATCTTTTTTCTATGACAAGAAAACTTAGTCTCTATCTATAATTTAGCTGACCGAACATATCCTTGAATCATGCATCCTTGCTCGAGTACTCCCCATTTATCATAAGTGCCACATGTTCACCCAATATTATTTCACGTACACAAGTTATTATTCATCTAATAGAGATAGTCCTTCCATTTTTTTGGATACGATGTTAATTGTGATTAGAGAGCCGAAATATTTTTTATCTCTTTGGCGGGAAAATGTTGAAAAGATTTTTTATCATACAACATCTCACGTTATTTCACATTTAATGCTTTGTCCATGTGTTGTTCAATCATTAGACCGAAGGAATTACGCCCATCGAGGTAATCATAACTCACCTTCCATTTTTGTTTGTAAATGTTTCTCTCCACAAAAACTCTTATGTTTTTCTTTTCAACAAATTTTATCTCTTTCTCTTCACTTCTTCAAATACTCTCGACTTCTTCTATTCTTTAAATCTTCAAATCTTTAATCCTCCTTACCTTCCTAATTCAAGATGTCTTCTCCTACTTCTTTCCAGAGTCTTCTGAAAACCTCATCTTCGGTGCCCCAAATAAAGTCTATCATTAGTGGGCTTCCAAAAATGATTGAAGATGATATCTAATCTACATGAACCTGATTGACTCAAATTTTTTCAAGAATTGTAAATTTATTCCTGCTTGTAGTGCTCAACCGGCGAAAGGGATAGATCGATCACATACTATGTTTCCTTGATCTACGAGGGGCATTCCTAATTTCATGTTTAAATCATATTTCACATTTTTATTCATGAAAAATACATTCAAAAAAACCAAATATTGACTGCAAAAATTATTGTCATCTACAACTCTAACTTCAAAGGTTTCATATAAAGTGATTTTTTTTTTGTAATAGTATGTAATAACTCGTATATGCAATCTAATATATGACATTATGTAACTATCTACTTTGAGATATTACTCTTCTAAAGCAAAGTTGATTATATATTTGAGGTAAATTAGTCATGTTTGCTGATTTTGCTAGTTGTTAAAAACTGAGTGTACAAAGCGTATTTTGAAAAATTACATTCAAATTCTAAATATTATTTATAAAAAGTTTCATCAAATCAACTTTACATTCACAAATTTCAAATAAAGTAAATATTTCTTTGATTTCCATGGTCAAACGTCCCCTAAGGAGTTGTTTGGTAGGTTACATTAATTGAAATAGTCCATGTATTAAAATTTAGTCCAACCTAGTATATTGTTTAGTTGTCTAATTTAATTTAGTCTCACCTAATACATAGATTGGTAATACATCATAGGGTGTCTTATCTTATACTGAAAAACCTAGGGATTACTAATACAAGGATAAACAATACTGCGATAAAAGGATTAAAATACTGAATTACCCATCAGCCCTTTCTATTAAATTTCACTTTTATTAATTTAAAATTGGGTGAAAATCATTTACACCGCCCAACTTACTTTAAAAATCAAACTCCCTCCTCAATTTTGAGAAATAATCATTCCCCCCCCCCCCTCCCTTTCATTGACTTTTTTAAATGTCTATTCTACCCTCACATTATCAATATTTATCCTTTTTTTCTACTTCTTTAAAATCATAATATGTTTATTTTCTTATTTATATAACAAATATTCTATAAGAAAATATTAATTTCGTCCAAAAAAATAAAAAATATTGATTGAATACATAAGCTAATGTCGTTCTCGAATAAACAAAATAAAAAAAATTGTTAATTTTAATGAAATCTATAATGTGATAACCTTATAAACATATTTCGATGCATTATTATAAAAATAATTAATAAAATGAAAGATATATTTCATAACAATTTCCTAAAAGATTATATATTTAAATTGTAAATAAATTTTTTAATTTTATTTTTAAAATGAAAATCAAAATTTATTTATCTACATCGATAATAGAGAATAAAAGACAGACATATATAATACATAAACGTGCCTTTTAACATGACTTCAACCGACATTTATGTCCTCCAACTTTAGGTATGCATAAGTATAGACACACGCGTCCTATGTGTCTACTCACGTGAGATATGCTCAAATTGGTTTGTTTTATGCCATGTAGGACATATATTATGCCATGTGTAGGACGTGTGCGTCTACTTATTCATCTCTATATAAGTTTAAGTGCCTACTTATGCACACACAAAGTTGAAGGGCATAGATATCAACTGAAGTTAAGTTAAAAGATACGTTAATGTACTATGCCTAAGAGAAAAGTGAAACTTAAATATGCATGCACATAAAATATGCATGCACATACTTAATGCATGTAATACAAACATAAAAATAATATTAAATTTTGCAACAAACTTATAAAATAATTATTCTACGCTTATAATGTTAAAAAAATTCAATAAAAATATATAAATACAAAGGTTAAAAATAAAATCTATATATATATATAAAGGAGAAACATAGAGAAGGTGATGTGGCACCTCTCTATGGCCTCCATTTCTATTTATCTTTTTTCTCCTTTTTTTCTTCATTTTTTCATTAAATAATTTATTTCTTAATTAAAAAATTTAATCATATTTACTATTCTAATTATGTCCAATAAGTTACAAAAAACCTCCATCTATTTACCTTCTCTACTTAAATAACATGTCTCTTCAACTTCTTTGTAAATATTCTTATGGTTTACCCAATCTATAAATAATAATCATACATGTTCAATGTTTAATGTTGAATATTCATTTTCATTTTCTCATTCTTTCTTTTTATTAGTATAGTTTTTTCCTTCTTTTAAAAAGAATTTCTTCATCTTTTTCATCAATTATGTGCTTAATAATGTCACGATATGACCTTCACTTTGATAAAGATCATAGATATATTCTTCAAAAATTCATCATAGAGATGTTCACATTAGTTTTATACAAGTTCATCAAAATGAAGAAAGAAGCTTACTTGTCTTGGAAGATTCATCAAAAGAGATGGCCACATTAGTTTGAATATATGGTTTCCAAATATTTTGAAGATTCATTAATGTATTGTTTTGATTTCAATTAATATTATTCTATTCTATTTTAGTTTATTTCGATCAAATATGTAAATTTCCTTTTATTCAACAAAACCTAAATTATGAAACTCTACTAACCAACATATTAGAAAGTTCAATTAGCAGTTTTTTATCTATTAACTTTGCTCTTCTTATTATTATTATTGTGCGAATGAATGAAGATGAAAAGTATAACATTTTTATTTTTGTGTGTATTTATTTGTCAATTTCTAATTAATATTCTAAATTTTTGTCATGGTTGAAAGGTATAATATTACCTATGGTACAATATTTCTCATAGCTATTAGATATTGTTGCGCCTAAAAATATATGATATGATCTATCATATTAGAAATCAAGCACAAAATAAATAAATAAACCATCTTATTATTATTTTTAAAATTTTTAATTAAGAAACAAATTATTTAATGAAAAAATGAAGAAAAATTATCATTTATGTGTACATATATAATAAAAAGTTATTTTATAGTTCTGTTATAATAAATGTGCATATGTGATTAATGTATTTTAACTTGTAATTATTAAAAGCAAAAATTATCTATCTTAATTTTCCACATTAAAGAAGGAATTATCTTTTGAATAGTTATTATCATATATTAATTTTTTTTAGTGATGACTACAATAATAGATTAATGTTATAAAACTCTTCCATTCCTCTACATGTGTTAGGGACAAACATTGATCCAACTCTTGGTATACCTTTCTACAACTTAACACTTCAAGTACTCTCAAAAATTTAATATTTTGTTTCTCTATGATAATTTTTATATTATGTGTTTCAATTCTTTTATTTTCTATTACAAAGTATAATCTCCGATGTCATGTAATATATAACTTAATTTCTTTTTCTTGAGACAGTTTTTTATGTTTTTCTTCTTTTTATCGACAATGCTAAGTGGAAATTAAAGTTTGAAAATATCTTTTTAGCAATTTTCTAAATAGACAACAACAAGACTGTGACTTGATTTATATTATTTTTTTATACACTTTTTATTGAAAAAAATTCAATTAACGACATTAATTATATTTAAAAATATATTTAATTTTGCGCGAAGCGCGGATGAGTACACTAGTATTATATATGCTATAAAAAGATGTTACATAGATGAAAGAGTAAAAATGATAAGGTTAAAATAGACTTTGCATAATATATAGAGAGAGAATAATTAATTTTCAAAGTTGAGCGAAGAGTTTGATTTTTAAACCAAAGTTAAATGATTTTCACTTTTCAGCCTATTTAAAATTTGGGGTTTTTCCTTTCTTGTGTTTCCTCTTTGATATATTCCTTTTCTATATAAAAACAAGAACTACATAAAGCAAAACTAATAAAATGGTCGCCAACTAAGTGAAATCCGTAAAGAAGGGAAAAACACGATGAAGGTGAAAAGGAAACGCATTAACATATCCCATTCCCAAGAAAATGAGCATGAAATTTTAAAGCAATTGTGATGAATTGGTCTCCATAAAGACATAACTGTACAGAATTTGCTTGTAGAATTTTAAATCAAACACAATACATGGTATATCTAGTTTTTAATACAATGAACCAAACACAATTCGTGCATTACTAATTCCTAAATAACTTGTCTTGGTACGAAATGACTCCTAAGTATTCCTAAGAAAAAGGCCACATAAAGGAAACTCTATGGGATGGGAGGGAAGACCACTCCAGCTAACAGAGCATAAAGACGAAAGAAAAAAAAAGGCATAGCAAAAGTTGAAAAGTAGCACAAACAGCCACAACGATTGGCAGCAGCAGCACATCTTTACGTGTCTATGGTGGTGGCATATGACTTTTGCAAAGTTGGCTTTACACTTTTTTGTATAGTGGGGTATATCTCAAGATTTCAAAATATTTGACCTTTTTATGTTTAATTTACTAATTGTATGGGAAAAACGTGAATCTTGACTAATTGAAGTTTCTTTGTGGAGAGGAGAGCATAGTATCTTACTAATTTTTGTTGCAATATTTTTGACTAATTTGAAATGGAAGAGCGTATGAACAAGTATAGGCAGCTGAGTCCAGAGAGAGCCAAAGTGTGGACTGAGAAATCACCAAAATATCAGCAACAGCAGCCCAATCAAAATGATGGAAAAGTGCCAGTGGTATACTATCTTTGTAAAAATCAACATCTTGAGCATCCTCATTTCATGGAAGTATCCATTTCTTCCCCTGATGGCCTATACTTGAGAGGTAACGCGCATCTGATTATTCATTTAGTCATATGTTATATATTTAATATAAATCTTGAATTTATATGTCTTGTTGCAATCTTGAAGATGTAATCAAGAGGTTTAACGTTTTGAGAGGCAAGGGAATGGCTTCATCTTACTCTTGGTCCTGCAAGAGGTAAAGACTCAACAATTTAAATTTAATTGTAGAATTGTGAAAAAGGATATCATAAAGTTTTTCTCATCTGTTATTCACACAGAAGCTACAAGAATAGATTTGTGTGGCATGACCTTTCTGAAGATGATCTAATCATTCCTGCTCGTGGTACTGAATACGTTCTAAAAGGATCGGAGCTTTGTGAGGAATCAAATTCAGGTATCTATGATGGATGGAAAATACTTTTTTGGATCTATTTTAGGAGGAGAATAGACACGTAACAAGTTTGGCTGCAGTGTTTTTTTTCTGCTGGAAATTCCTTTTGTAAATAGGGACATAAGAATTCTGCTTTTTATGAAACCACAGTTGTTGTAGTTGGACCTCAATTATTTCCTTTTTAGGTCGATCCATTCCTACGAAAAATGATAGATTGTTATTACCAGAACCTCCACTCTCAAGAAGCCAAGATGATTCCTCTCCTCCGTCTAACACGAATGAAAGATGTGCAAAGAATTCTTGTGATGGTGAACCATCACTTCCTGTTGAAAAGGCAACATGTGACAATGCCCTGGCTGATGCTTCCGTTCAGATTCATGAAAACGCAAACACTGCTAATACACCTCATGATCTTTGTAGAAGAGGCATTTCAACAGATGATAGGTCTTCTACCGTTGAAAAAAATGAAATAAATCAGGTTCAGGTTTCCAGCATGAATGAGTCAGCAGAGATATGCGTGGACTCAGACACACTTCCACCAGACACCTTGATATCTCTCATCAGATCAGATGTTAGCAAGCTCAGCAGCTTCAGGAAACTTGATAGTCAGGAGTGTCACGTTCCATCAAAGCTAAAGCCTCATAATATGCTTATGCAACTAATTTCTTGTGGATCAATTTCAGTAAAGGATCATAGATTTGGCCTTATACATACGTACAAACCAAGATTAAATTTAGGAAAACTTGATTGCATTACAAGGAATAAGAGTTTAATGGGTCTGAATTTGGAAGACGAGGAATATTTCTGTGCAAGCTGGACGGAGTCTACTATCCCCAAGGAAAAGCAGTCATCCTTCGTCCCTGCTGAGAGGTTGGTATTCTGGTTACACTTATTTCGATTTTCATCATGGCGTATTATTCTGACTTTTTATGTTTATTCCTTCAACTTATTTGGTTTAAAGATTACTCTTGCCATTGTGCTCGATTGATGTTGTTGAAATTGTAAGTCGACTATATATGTTTGGTGTTAAATTTGACAAGATTCAAGATGAATTAATTCTTCTTTGGTACAAAAGTCAAGATAACAACTTTGTAGGTGAAATTTAGCTAAACCATAAAATGGTTTCACAAGTTAAACCTTGATATTTTGACACATAGTGATGTCATGAATGACATCAATAGGAAGAATTTACTCCTATAAATAGGTAGCTCTTATTCATTTGTAAGACACATATCTCACTTGCCTTCTCATCTTCTAAGGCATTTGATCTTCTTTCTCTCTTGTATTATTTTACTTGTACTCTTTTGAAGTGAAATAAATATTGGTTGATTGGATTCGAGGAGTAAGCAACAAAAAATAAAATATTGCCGAACCTCGTAAATTTTTTGTGTTCTTTTTATTGTTGTCTCATTTACTATTTATTAGCTACCTTTAGATATAGCAGTTGTGATTCCATCACTCTCTATATATATGGCTTCCGCAACAATTGGTATCAGAGCTAAGGTTTTATCTGAGTATGCTCTATGGTTGCAGCACAGTCTGAACTTCCACATCAGAAAAGATTTACTTTAGTATTTTACATTGTTAACTAATAAATAGTATTTGTAGTAAAATAGAAAACAAGAAAAATGATGAGTCCACATTGAATGTCAGCAATACGTCATCGTTGGCATCTTCGCTTATGACAAGAATTGTGTCTAATGCGAATTTTGCAGTTGAAATTTTCGACGAGTCAGGACATTTCGGAATGTGGAAGGCGAGGTCCTTCATGTCCTTTTTCAACAAGGGCTAGATATTGCCATTGAAGAAAAGAAACCAGACAGTGTAGGAGAAGAAGAATGGAAGATTATCAACCGTGTTGCTTGCGGTACCATCCGATCTTACCTCGCAAGAGAACAAAAGTATCCATACACAAAGGAAACTTCTGCAAATAAATTGTGGGGTGCATTGGAGGAGAGATTCTTGAAGAAAAACAGTCAAAATAAACATTACATGAAAAAGAGATTGTTACGCTTCATTTATATTCTCGGTAGCACAATGAATGATCATATCACCAGCTTTAATAAGTTGGCAACAGATTTGCAGAATATGGACGTTACTTTTACGGATGGAGATATGGCCTTAATGTTGTTAAGTTCACTTTCCGATAAATTCGAGCACTTTGAAACTATTCTACTTCATGGGAATGATGAAGTATCTCTCAAAGAAGTTTGTTCTGCCTTGTATAGTTATGAACAAAGAAAGAGAGAAAAACAAAAAGGTGGAGAAGCAGAAGCACTGATCATGAGAGGTCGTTCTCAAAATCAGATGAGAGCGAAGAAAGGAAGATCCAAGTCAAGATCCAGACTCAGCAAAGATGCATGTGCCGTTTGCCGAGAAAAGGGGCACTGGAAGAAAGACTGTCCAAATTTGAAAGCAAGGCCAGACCAAATAATGGAAAGGCTATCATAGATTCAAATGTAGCTGATTATGATGATTTTGATTACTCACTAGTTACAACAGAGCCATCCAAATCAAATGATGTATGGTTGATGGACTCAGTTTGTAGCTATCATATGTGTCCCAACAGGGACTGGTTTGTTGATTTACAAGAAAGAGAATGTGGAGTTATTCACACCACAAACAATAATCCTCTTACCGCATATAGTGTTGGTTCAATCCGATTAAGAAACTATGATGGATTGAGCATAACATTAACAGATGTTTGATATATACCGGATTTAAAGAAAAATCTCATTTATGTAGGAGCCCCAGAGTCAAAGGGGTTCAAAGTCATTGCAGATAATGGGGTAATGAGAATATGCTCCAGTGCACTGGTGGTAATGAAGGCAATTCAAAGAAATAATAACATGTACCACTATCAAGGTAGTACAGTTATTGGGACAGCGGCAACAACATCCAATGACGACAAGGAGGCAGAAATGACCAGGCTATGGCATATGCGCTTGGGACATGCTGGAGGAAAATCCTTGAAAACTTTATCTTGGAGTTTTGTGAGCATTGTGTCAAGGGAAAGCAGACAAAGGTTAAATTTGGAACAGCTATGCATAATACTAAAGGTATTTTGGATTATGTTCACTTTGATGTTTGGGGTGCTTTCAAAACACCTTCATTAGGTGGGAAACACTATTTTGTAACCTTTGTTGACGACTTCTCCCGAAGATTATGGGTGTATACAATGAAAACCAAGGATGAAGTATTGGGAATTTTTCTCAAATGGAAGGCGATGATAGAGACTCAAAGTGGCAGAAAGATCAAGTGTCTTAGCACAGACAATGGTGGAGAATACAAAAGTGATCCTTTTCAAAAGGTTTGTGAAGACAATGGCATCGTCAGACATTTCACCGTCAAAAATACACCACAACAGAATGGAGTGGAAGAACGCATAAACCAAACTTTGCTGGAGAAGGTTCGGTGTATGTTGCCCAATGCTGGCTTGGGCAAAGAATTTTGGGCTGAGGCAATAACATATGCATACCACCTCATTAATCGTCTACCATCTGCCGCTATTGGTGGTAAGACACCATTAGAAAAATGGTATGGAAAACCTGTTGAAGATTATGGCTCTTTACATGTATTTGGCTCAATTGCATATTATCATGTAAGAGAGTCAAAATTGGACCCAAGAGCAAAGAAAGCTTTATTTTTGGGGATTACTTCTGGAGTCAAAGTATACCGGTTATGGTATCCAGAGACAAGAAAAATTATTTTCAGCAAGGATGTTATCTTTGATGAATCTTCCTTGACAAATAAGGTAATAGTTAAAGATGTCAAACAAACTGATGGTGCTTCAAAGCAAGTGAAGTTTGAGGGAAAAATAATTTTCCCAACACAGGGAGCAAACGAGGAAACAACAGAAGATTTTCCTTTGGAAGAAGAGCCAGTCGAGAGGGAGATTCCATCTCAAGAACCTCAACCACAACTTGAATAAATAGCAACCAGCAAGCCAAAAAGAACAATAAGAAAAGCTGCTCGACTCATTGATATAGTGGCTTGTGCAGACTCAATTGTAGCTGATGACATTCCTACCACTTATAAAGACACAGTCCAAAGTTCAGAAGAAAATAAGTGGAGGATTACCATGGATGAAGAAATGCAGTCCCTTCATCAGAATCATACAAGGAAATTGGCCAATCTCTCGGAGGGCAAGAAAGCAATTGGGTGCAAATGGGTATTTGCAAAGAAAGAAGGATTTCCTAACCAAGAAGATGTTCGCTACAAAGCAAGATTGGTGGCCAAAAGATATGCTCAAACGGAGGGAATTGATTATAATGAGGTGTTTTCTCCAGTTCTGAAACACTCATCCATTAGAGTTTTGTTGGCTTTGGTAGCACAGTTGAATTTGGAACTAGTTCAGTTGGATGTAAAAACTGCATTTTTACATGGAGACTTGAAAGAGGAAATCTACATGACTCAGCCAGAAGGATTCAAAGTTGTTGAAAAAGAAAATATGGTGTGCAAACTTGAAAAATTGTTGTATGGATTGAAACAATCTTCTAGACAATGGTACAAATGATTTGACAAGGTTATGTTGCAGCAAAGGTACATAAGAAGAAAATACGATCATTGTGTGTATTTGTGCAAGCTTGAAGACGAATCCTTTATATATCTTCTCCTATATGTTGATGATATGTTGATAGCTTCTAAAAGTCAAGAAGAAATTGAGAAACTGAAGATTCAACTAAGAAAGGAGTTTGAGATGAAGAATTTGGGTGAGGCAAAGAAGATTCTTGGCATGGAGATAAAAATAGATAGACATTCAAAGAAACTCTATTTATCTCAGAAAGAATACTTGAAGAGGGTACTAAACCGATTTGGTATGCATGAGAAGACGAAGTCGGTTAGCACTTCGCTTGCTCCTCGTTTTAAGCTTAGTGATGCTATGTCACCAAAGAATGAAGTTGAACGAGAATATATGTCATGAGTACCATATGCGAATGTTGTTGGTAGCTTGATGTATGCAGTGATTTGCACAAGATCAGATATTTCACATGTTGTAGGAGTTGTTAGCAGGTACATGCATAATCCTGGAAAGGATCATTGGCAAGCTGTAAAATGGATTCTACGGTATATTCATAATACTGTAGATATTGGTTTGTTTTTCGAGCAAGAAGATAGTCAATATCTTGTTGGATATTGTGACTCAGATTATGCAGGTGATTTGGACAAACGAAGATCAACTACTGGTTATGTTTTCACTATTGCAAACACACCAGTTAGTTGGAAGTCTACTGTGCAGTCAACATTTGCTTTGTCTACCACTGAGGCAAAGTACATGGCAATTACAGAGGCTGCAAAAGAGGCAATTTGACTTTAGGGATTGCTTAGAGAGCTTGGTATTGGACAAGAAAGAATCACAATATTTTGTGATAGTCAAAGTGCTATTCAATTAGCAAAAAACCAAGTTTATCATGCAAGGACGAAGCACATTGACGTTCGATATCATTTTGTACGAGACATCATAGAAGAAGGTGGAGTCATAGTGCAGAAAATCCATACTACAGATAATCCTGCCGATATGCTGACAAAAGTGATGACGGTGGTCAAGTTTCAACATTGTTTGAGCTTGATCAACATTGTTGAACATCGAAGATTGAGGTTGAAGACACAATCAAAATTGTTGTTGAGAGAAAGTTGAAATTGGAGAATCTTGTCAAGGTGGAGATTTGTTAAATTTGACAAGATTCAAGATGAATTAATTCTTCATTGGTACAAAAGTCAAGATAGCAACTTTGTAGGTGAAATTTAGGGAAACCATAAAATGGTTTCATAAGTTAAACCTTCACATTTTAACACATAGTGATGTCATGGATGACATCAATAGGAAGAATTTACTCTTATAAATAGGTAGTTTTTATTCATTTGTAAGACACACCTCTCACTTGCCTTCTCATCTTCTAAGGCATTTGATTTTCTTTCTCTCTTGTAGTATTTCACTTGTACTCTTTTGGAGGGAAATAAATATTGGTTGATTGTGTCCGAGGAGTAGGCAAAAGAAAACAAAATATTGTTGAACCTCGTAAATTTCTGGTGTTCTTTTTATTGTTGTCTCATTTACTATTTATTAGCTACCTTTAGATATAGCAATTGTGATTCCATCACTCTCTATATATTCGGCTTCCGAAACACTTGGTGTATTGTGGTTTTTCTTGCTATATCTTAAAATGAGTTGTACAATGCAGGACAAATACAAAGCCTGAAGTTTCAGTTCAAAGTAAAGAGGGGCCAAGTTCTAGATGCTCAAAGTGCATTCGACATTCCACCGCCAATGCTTCCCTGAATAATGTGCCAAAAAATGAGTCATGGAGATGATCCCATCTTTCTGAAGGAGAAGACATGCAGTTTGCGAATCATAAAGCCTTTTTCAGGATAGGAGCAGTTCACGAGAATAGACTCTTACAGAAATGAGAAAGAAAATGTGGTTAAAATTGAAGGAGGTCAAGTTCACTAATTTCCAGGATTGCTTCTGGAGCTTAGATTATTTAATATATATGGTCAAAAAGCTCTTCTATTATTTGAACTAGTATAGGAATACAGCATGTGGAAATATGAGTATTTGTCTCTAGGAATTTGTGGAGTGTTCGTTTGATCTGGATTAATACAACAGCAAGAGAAAACCTTGTGATTCTTCTACTATTATGTGCAATAAAGAAGTACCAAGCTCACAAAGCCAAATTCTCGACTGTTCCCTAAATAGTTAACCGTGGGCGGAGCCAGGATTAAAAGTTTGGAGTTTCTAAATTTCCTTTTTAAAAAAAGAGAGGGGGTTTGAACCTACAACTACTCTAATATGAAAAGTATTTCCACGATTCCTTCCTTATCAGTGAACTGTCAATAAATTTTGTTAGGGGTTCATAAGTTAATATACATATATATTTATTTAATTTTCTAGTATAAATATAGGGTCTACGAAAAAGCTACTGAGTTCGTCCGAACCCACGAACCCCACCTAACTCCGCCTCTGCGGGGCACAAAAAGTATATTTACTCGGAACCTGAACGTCAGGAGGGTGTCAATCATGCCTTATCGGCGAAGTTAGGAACACCACTATAACACGATCCCCCAAAAAAGAGGCCATTGAGTTCTTATCGAACACTTGTTCTTACTTTTTGAACTCAATAATTTAAATTATACCTTATTAATTAATTTTTGTATTAGTTATCACCTATATGTGGAATAGTTTTTCCTTTCATAATGCTCTATCTTTAAACCAACATATGTATGTTGTTCGAGACTGACTTAAGGACATCCCCATTAAAAAAGCATATTTGAAAAATGGAGTTTGAAAATCTTCAAGAAAAAATCATCTGTTTGTTTCTCTCTTTCTTTTTCCGCAAAAACAGCTTGAACAAACACATTTGCCAAAAACTGCAACACTGAATTTTAAAACTCTGTTTTCCAAAAATATATAAAATTACCACGAAATTTCTTAATGGAAATTGAGAAAACAAGGCAAAAAAAAATGCAAAACGACAGCAAAATATATATGCTTTTAGTAGGATCCAAGTCAAAGCAAGACACTTTTTCGCAAAGACACATTGTTGAGGCGTATAATTTTCCTATTATTATACAAATAATACAAGAATCTGATTCTCCTATCATGTGCACTACTCAAAGTCCCAAAAGCTGAGAAATATAGAATTACCCAATAGGGGAAGGGGTTTAATAATCAAAACTAGTGCCGACAAAATAAGCTCATATTTTGGTAACTTGCTCAATTTGTTTATATTTTAATGGATTGAGTGAATGATTTTTTACATGGATAAAATAAGGATTTAAACTCATATTCAATCCATAAAAATATGTGTATTCATCGGTTAAATATGGGTAAACTATGAATTAGCAAAAGGAGTTAAAGCTTCAAATTTTTATTCATTCAAAATTTATGATATTACTGAAAATGTTGTAACTTTTCTTCCCTTTTATGTTCTTAGTAAAACTAATTACTTCTCTCTATAATTGAAAAGGTGAAATCTTTGACTCTCCAAAAATATATATTTTAAATGTACATTTCTTTTGTTAATTATAATTATATATTTTTATTTGTTTATGAATAACAAATAATAGTATTAAATAAGCAAACCATGTGTGAATATTGACATTGCTTAAAGTGCATTAAGCACGTTTTACTCCTAAAATGCAAATATTCATTTGCTTTGAAATTAAAATTTTTTTCTCCTTGCTATTACATAAATTTATTTTTATTGAAAAGTTATAGGATTTTTTTTTTTACTTTTATGATACAACAAAATTAAATAAAGTATTTTCAATATTTTTTATTCAAAAAAAAAAAGAGACTAAAATCTTCCTATTGAATTTTGAAGTAGAGTAATACTCATGAAAATATGGATAAACTTATATTTTACCCAAATTCATTTTTACTCATATAAAATATAGACGGATTAAATTACTATTCATTTTATGTTGACTCATTTTCGATCTGTCCAAATTTGATTCACTATGCCCATTTGTCACCACTTGTCGAAACGATGGGATGAAGTGTTACATTTTTCTCGTATGGCTCCAACTAAATTGAGAAAATTGAAGGACCAATTGAAATACTTAGTGGATAGCTGCATGTACGTCATTAAGGTTGCTTTTATCACGTGTACTGCGAAAATTACCATAAAAAATAGAACCTTCAGACAGGAGTAAAATATTTTCTTTGAAGGCCTTTTGTCTTTTTATTTTAACCCCTAAAGTGGAGATTAGAGTTGCATGTATGTATTGATGCTTTAAAGCTTAATTACTACTCATCTTTCTCATGCGTTTGTCAGTCACTTGGCAGTAAGAAAGAAAACTAATTTGGAATTCTTAGTGAGGGACAGATCTAGATAATTCTATATGCAAAATTTGAAAAAACAAAAAGAGTTATAGATGATTTTAATTGGTATGAAGTAAAAATTAAGAGCTAAAGCGTTAGCGACCGCAAACCCTGGTCACTAACGTGATCCCCGGATAAGTGACCCCTCGCGAACGCAATCAAGCCTTCGCTAATGTGAAAGTCACGAAAGCGGAAACACCTTCGCGAATGCGAGCATCAGGGAAACTCGACCCCTAGTGAACGCGATCAAGCCTTTGCTAACGCGAGGGTCGCGAAAGCGATCGAACCTTCGCGAACGCAAGGTACAACAGATATCAGGCACCCAAAAAATCAACCAACACACAAGTCTCCGAAAGAATCCTCGGGATTCGTTCGAAATCCGGCACACACAAATCAAGCTACCCAACTAAACTTGACATTCCGGACTCAATGGAACCATCGAAATACGAGTCCGAGTTCTCCTTGACCCGAAACCCGTGAAAGTCTCAATAAACTAACTTAACACTCAAAAAGACCAAATTGACTTTAGGACCTTTGAAAATTCAATCAATACCTCTTCTATAACTAAAGTCATCCTTTGAATATAATGGAACTGTCGGAAATTCGATCCGAGCATCCGAACTCCGAATGTTGACCAAAGTCAACTCAAAGACTAAAATTCCATAAACTTTCACATTAAGACCTCAAATCCACAAAACAACTCCGAATCTGAAATCGACAACTCTCCTAGACCAAATTCCACATTTCAGAACTGACTAAATTCCATTTCTAGACTCGAAACTACGATTAACACTGAAAATCACTTTTAACCAACTTAAGCCTTCCAAAACTAAAAAACATCCAAAAACCTCAACCTCAACCTCTTACTCAAATTTCAAAACCAATTTCACAAACTGATCAGAAATGATTCGGGGCAACTATAGAAAGGGATAATTGTTGGAAAACTTTATGCAGAGCGGAAGCATACCTAAATCATACTGCTTACATGAATAACAGACAACACATACGTTTATGCTAGAACACATAAAATCATGTTAGAGCACATAAACTTTCTGAAATTTAATTCAAGAATTACCTCTTGAAGCGTGAGCAGATACCTTCAAGTGAATCCACAAGCTAGTCCACAACTTGGATGGCAGTTCTGTGGTCTTCTACAGTGATCCCAAGTTCACTTCCAGACTCTCTCAATACTTGGGTGGGCAAGTATCGTATAGAAAACTTATTATATTTCAAAGGTTAGAAAAATCCCTACTTATAGAGATTTCTTTCTCGTCTAAGGAGGAGAGAAACACACACGGTCTTTTCCTAGAATAGAAAAAGATATGTACTTCTCCCTTTCCTTAGAATAGAAAAAGACATGTACTTCCCCCTTTCCTTAGAATAGAAAAAGACATGTATTTCTCCCTTTCCTTAGAATAGAGAAAGACACGCAACTTCTCCCTTTTCTCCTTAGAATAGAATTCTGAGTTCTAGTTAAATATGGGCACTGTTGGGACAATGAAATTAATTACTGAGGCTTCCTATTATGGAAATAATTTTAAATAATTAATTTGAATTATTCTTACCATAATAAATTACAAATCATTCTACTAGAAATTCGTAATTGCACTCCTTTATTTATATTTTGAAATTCTCCATTAAACACTTATGTAATTCCTCATGTTAAGATTACAGATACTAATAAATAAATTAAATTACTAACGAATTTAAATCAAAGATTAGCTTCCTTTAGAGCACTGCTAAACTTATATCATGTGTCCGATTCATAAATCCACTTGCAAGGTTTGACACGATGAAAACTTATAAGCTTCTCAAAAAGGCATATCATCAATCTCTATATCGAGACATGGATTCCGTCAACTAACTTAATGTTTCACCAATATATATTATTATCATCCAATCTACCATGCATATTGGCCCATCTCAGAATCTCACCCTTTAATAAATCAAAACGATAATTAACATATACAGATCATAATAGTTATATCAGGATTAAGAATATAAGAACATTTAATAGTTTAGAGAATATGCTTTTTATTGGGTTTTAAAGGTGTGAATTGGAAATGAAGGGTTGTGACTCTCCTGAAGGGTTGTGACTTTGTCGAAGGGTTGTGACCTTTATGAAAGGTTGTGTCTTTTCTAAAGGGTTGTGACCGTTTAAAAGATTGTGCATTTTCCAAAGGGTTGTGACCTTCCTTAAAGGTTGTATTTTCTCCAAAGAGTTGTGACATTTACTTTTGTTGGCTATAAATAGAGAGACTTTCTCTCATTTTTCTGCATCGAATTCTTCCCTTCTTCTGCATACATTTCTTACAAAACAAAATTGATCGATCGTGTCTGTGTGTGTGATTTCATTGCTGTCTTTTTGAGTTCGTATAAATTATCAAAGTTTGAGGTACCGCTACTTCTTTAATGGTTAATCCGTTTTATCTTGGGAGGAATTAATCTACAATCTCGGGTACTAAGGGGATTAAATTTCTTAAGGACACACAGTGGGTTCTGTGGACTCAGATAATTTTTTTTTCTTTTCATCTTTTATTATTTCTGGTTTGCTAATCTGAATATAGGAGAAAACAAGCTATTTATTTATTATTGGTATTTTCTATGGTAAGGAAATTTCTTTTATTTGCTGTGTTCTTTTTGTTGGAAAATAAAAAAGAAGAGAAAGAGAATAATTTTTCATATGGTAAAAGAGATTTTGGATGAGTTAGTACTACTTTAATATGTTTGAGTATATTTTCTGTAGTAAGTTTTCCTTGGATGGGTAAGATTATTTTTATTTTCTTCCCAAGTGTATTCAAGTGTAGCACCCCTTCAGTTTCGTTTCAATGAGAAAAGTTATTTTGTGCATAAAGGCCAAGATGTGTACGTTAATTATTTTTCCTATATTCTTGGTTTTATATAACTATGAGAAGAAGTAAATGAACAGATGTTGTCTCCTAATAATATTTGAACATGAGTTGAGTTTCTTGTTGAAAATCAATGTCTTCTAAGGAAAGTTGGAATATGATGGAAACTGGGAAAGGAAAAAAAATTAGCAAGAAAAGTGACTTGCATGGAATCATTGCTGACGGATAGAATATGATTCAATGAGAGTAAAAATTAGGTTCTATCTTTATTTCTCTTGATTATTTTTTTCTATCCTTTTTAAGTTATGAGATTTATTTCATAAATGTTAGGATAGATTATCATCATGTGATAATCTCAGAATATATCTTTATTATTATTAATATGTATTCTGTTTGGAGGAGTAATTTTTTTTTATAGTTTTCTACTCCATGTGAAATTTGATTGTGTCTGACTTTTGGAAATTAAAATCTTCTGATTTTTTACTCTTTTGGTTTAAAGAATATAAAAACTTCACCAATTTGTTAAAAACTTTGTTTGAATGAATATTCCCAATTGAAAAGTACAAAAACTTCGTCAGGAATATTAAGGCTAAATGATTTGAAGAATTTAAAATTTTCACCGCTAACTAGAAACAGTGTTATATTTATGGTTTTATGAGATTAAAGTCTCTTTTGATTTTCTACTCTGTCTGAATCGGAAACTGATTCGAAGAATATAAAAACTTAATCAGAATTCAAGGTTCATTCGGCTACCTATTAGAAGAATATAAAAAATTCATCGTTAAACTAGAAACAAGTTGTATAAAGATTGAATCTTTATTGTAATTATAAATACTAAATGGTTTGTCTAATCGTGGCAGAAGGAAAAAACACTAGTGACATAAAACTAGTTATTTTTGTGCCTGCAATGGGTGTTTCTATGGATTAAATCTCCAAAAGAAGGCTTCATGTTGCCAATGTGTATTTTGATGGTATACAAGTTGAAAGCATGGAAAAAAATATGTGGAAAATAATTTCAAATACTTGAAAAATATTTTTGAGATCATATTTAAAATGTGGGGGGTTCTTTACTTGTGATAAAGACAAAATTAGACTTACTGTCTAATTTAAATTTGAAAGTACAAGATATGAAATTCAATGACATTCTTGTATTATGTTAGACCTACAAAATTCTTGGAGTATATTTGATATTGTGGTCATTGAGTCTCTCTTTACTAGTATATGATATGACTAGTATAAAATCACAAAATTATATGACTCATACAAAAGAATTGTGTTCTTTGATGAAAAAGTGTCACTTAAAATATTATGATTTTTCATGAAAAGATATGTCTATTAAAATAAATTTAATTGTATAGACATGAATATTGGTGAAAAGTGATCTGTCATGTTTGTGTTGTAAAACAAACATTTGGGTCATATTGCCCTTATTGGACCGATGAGACTATGACATTGGGTAATTTTATAACAACCAAATTGAATGTTATGGAAAGGTCCTTTTGAAAAGGACATATGGCAAGGTGTTGATTCTAAAACAATGTCTTTATTTGACAAAGTTATAAAAAATAAAGAACAAAATATTTGTGAGAAAAAATTACCTCACAGAAGGTCTTTCCAAACTCAGTATTTCTGTTTTTTCTTACTTTCTTGAATCAAATTGTTTGTGACATGAACGCTTGGGACATTTCAATTAAAAAAACCTTGTGAAAACTAATCAACTTAAAAGTTTTGCCAAACTTTGAGTGCAATAAATAAAAATGTCAAATTTGTGTTGAATCTAAGTATGTTAAGCATACTTATAAAACACCATCTCGTGGTGAGAAAAAGTATTTCAAAATTTTTTATTGATAATTGCACTAGATACTGTTATGTTTATTTGCTTAATGGTAAGGATGAAGCAATAGAAACATCTAGGCAATATAAAACTGAAGTTGAAAATGAGTTGGATAAAAAAATTGTCATGATTAGAAGTGGTAGATGTGGAGAATATGAATTTTCTTTTGCAGAAATATATTTGAAAAATTGAATCATCCATCAAATTACTGCACATACTCACCTCAATCTAATGAAATTGCTGACAGGAAAAAATCAAACTTTGAAGAAAATGTTGAATGTCCTACTTATAAGTTCAAGTTTACCACAAATTTTGTGGGAGGATGCTATCATTATAGCAAAAGAGAACAACAAAAAATTGTCTTTTCAGAAAGAGAGAAACAAAAAGTTTTGTTTGTTAAGAAAGAGATGACAGAAAAAACTTTTGTTTGTTAAGAAAGGGAGCAACAAAAAGTTTTGTTTGTTCAGGCTTTGTTTATCTTGATAGAGAATTGTTTGTCGCACCTTAAAGTATATTCAAGCAATAACTCTTGAAAGATAGTGATCTAACAATTTCCAATACAGTATATTCGATATAAGAAATGGAAATGAGGGAAATCCAACTCGAAATATTTCATAGTGTGGGGGTGTCCAGGAAATATTCAAGTTCCTATTCCCAAAAGGGCCAAAATAGGACCTAAGACTTTGGATTATATTTTCATTGGATATGCTACAAATAGTAAAGCACGTCGATTTATGGTTCATAAGTCTGAACCGTTGGATAGTCAAGTGAAGGGTCTAAACGACCTTGGAAATAACCAAAGAAGAATGTACTTAATAAAGAGATTATGAGGCGTTGACCTTTACTTCCTTCGGATATGATTTTGAAACATTTTCTCTTAAAAATGAGTCTCATACACTCAAAGAAACTATGTCTTTTGTGGACTCTTCCTTTTGGAAAGAGGTTGTCAATAGTGAGATTGATTCAATCTATGTCTTGGTTGATCTTCCTCCAGGAAATAAACCTTTGGGTTCAAAGTGCATCTTCAAAAGGAAAAAAAAGTTGACGGAACTATAGACAAATACAAAGAAAAACTTGTCGTCAAAGGCTTTAGACAGAAAGAAGATCTAGATTATTTTGACACATACTCGCCAGTGACTAGGATTACATCTAATCATATGTTAATTGCGCTAGTTGCAGTGTATAACCTTCAAATTCATCAAATGGATGTGAAAAACAACTTTCTTAAATGGAGAGTTGGAGGAAGAAATTTATATGGAATAACTCGAGAGCTTTGTGGTTCATGGTAAAGAAAAGAAATGCGTAAACTTGTTAAGTCACTTTATGGACTAAAAACAAGCACTCAAATAATGATATGCAAAATTTGATCAAATCATGTTGGCAAATGGATTCAAGATTAGTGAATGTGATAAATGTTTTTACATTAAATACGCTCCAAATAACAAGGTCATTGTTTGCTTTTATGTTGATGACATGTTGATCATCAAAAGAGACATTTCTGACATAAATGCTATTAAGCATATGCCAGAAAGTAACTTCGATATGAAAGATATTGAAGTTGTTGATGTGATTGAAAAGGTATTTGACATATTCAAGTATTTGAATTTTGATATTGTCAAGACTCCAATAAATGTGAGTACTTCAAATGAATGAAGGAGAAAGTGACTTACAAATGAATTATGCTAGAGTATTGAGAAGTATGATATAAATCATGAAGTGTACGTGATCAGATATAGCATGTGCTATTAGTAAACTGAGTTTGTTCACGAGTAATCTCAATCAAACTTATTGGATGACAATGAAAAGAGTTTTAAAGTATGTAAAACATACTTAAAAAAATTATGCTTTGCATTGTAACTAATATTCAACAGTATTGGAAGAATATAGTGTTGCAAACTGAATCACCAGGTTAAATGAAGTAAAATCCACGAGTGGATATGTACTTACTCTTGGTGGAGGAGCAGTATCTTGAAAATCTTCCAAACAGAAATGTAACGCTCGCTCGACTATGAAATCTAAGTTTATCACTCTAAATAAGGCTGGTGTAGAAGTTGAATGACTCCAGAATTTCTTGAAAGATATTCTTTTTTTGCCCAAACCTTTAGCACCAATATGCATACACTGTGAGAGTTAATTAAGTTTCTATAGGTAGGGCATGGAGCATATTGTATAACGGAAAGTCTCATCATATATGACGTAGACATATATCGTTAGAGAACTACTCTCTAGTGAAATGATCACAATTGACTATGTAAAGTCAAAGAATAATGTGTTGGATCCACTTACAAAAGGCCTAACTAGAGAGGGAGTTAATAGATTATCAAAGGGAATGTGACTATGGCCGAAGACAAGTCATTGTGGCAGTAACTCTACCTAGAAGACTAGGGATCCCAAGATCTAGGTTCAAGGAGATCAAACAAAGTCATTGCTGACGGTTCAACATTGTAAAAATATTTTTTATGATCCATTCTCATGATAAGACAATGTTCAGTAACAAGGATAAATGCATTAGGACTTTTTAATGGTTTCTAAGTTTGATACATGGTATATCAAATGGTGTATCTGAGGGGTAACACATTTAGAAATCACCTATGTAAGTGTAAAGTGTAAGCCGCTTCAAAGAGAATCCGATAAGGTCAGTTCTCTACGCACTTATAAATCAAGACGTGTTCATGGCTGAAACGAATAAAACAATGAGAATCAAAAACAGTTCAAGGGTTGATTGTGTGACTTATGTTGTTCAGGTATACACCAAAGCTCGACGGTTCAAAGATATCAAATCTACTGATTGACCGAGTATATCCGATGTATGTTCACTATGAAAAGTTCAAAGGGAAATCCACTTATGCAGATGCAATCAATCCTTACTTACGAATATCACAGTTTTTCGTGCGTAAGCTTTAAAAATAGTCATTCCCTATTCATGTGGGGGATTATTGAGTTTTAAATGCGTGAATAGGAAATAAAGGGTTGTAACTCTTTTGAAGGGTTGTGACTTTGCTGAAGGGTTGTGATCTTCATGAAAAGTTGTGTCTTTTCTAAAGGGTTGTGACCGTTTGAAAGGTTGTACCTTTTCCAAAGGGTTGTGACCTTCCTAAAATGTTGTCTTTTTTCCAAAGAGTTGTAAACTTTACCCTTTGTTGGTTATAAATAGAGAGACTTTCTCTCATTTTTCTGCATCGAATTCTTCCATTCTTCTACATACATTTCTTACAAAACAAAATTGATCGATCGTATCTGTGTGTGTGATCTCGTTGCTGTCTTTTTGAGTTCGTTGAATTATCAAAGTTTGAGGTAACACTACTTCTTTAATGGTTAATCCGTTTTATCTTGGAAGGAATTAATATACAACCTCGGGTACTTGAGGGAATTAAATTTCTTAAGGACACACAGTGGGTTCTGTGGACTCAAATAGTTCTTTTTTTTCATCTTTTATTATTTCTGGTTTGCTAATCTGAATACAAGAGAAAACACTTTTGTCAGTCAATCTAAAACAACTATCTCTACTCGGTCCCGTCAGTACATACAAAATGCGCTAGCACAAGAAGTTGAAACTATACCATTCCCATAATCAAGATAAACTACATATAATCTTATGCTACAATCGTACTGATGACATGTCCAATTTCCATCTTAGATTGTGAACAAAAAACTTTATACTTATAAAAACCGATGATTTAATCCTCTGTGTATAAGCTAAAACTCTATACACTAAATCTTCTACTATATAAATAAACAAACATAATAAACGAATATATGATCTATTAAAACATTTATTAAAACTGAATAAATAATTATTCTATAATAAATACTATATATAAACATATGGTTAATAGTATATATCCCAACAATAAAATGGCAATTTTATAAAAATTTTCAAATATGACCTTCCGGCTCATTACAAACGAGTTGCCGAACGAACCAAATGTTATATTGTGCACAGACTTCCTCGAAGTTGTATGCTGGAATTTTACAAAATTACAATAAGGAGACGTTAGGCCAAGGGTTCGAAGTCAAACCCTTGATTAAGGAAAGCACTAGCTATTCATAGCTTCAAATTGCCCAAGTTCATATCCACTTCACAATCTCTCACCTGTTTATCCTTTTACATTTTTTTTAAAAGAAAGACAAATAACAATATATGACAAAAGAAGTTGATATTGAACTATGAACTTGATGGGAATTGTTGGGTTTTAAAGGTGTGAATGAGAAATGAAGAGTTGTGACTCTCTTGAAGGGTGATGACTTAATCAAAGGGTTGTGACCTTTACGAAAGGTTGTATCTTTTCTAAAGGGTTGTGACCGTTTGAAAGGTTGTGCCTTTTTCAAAGGGTTGCGACCTTTCATGAAAGGTTGTCCCTTTTCCAAAGAGCTATGACCTTTCCGAAAATGCACAATTAACTCCTTTTTATACTACCCTTTGTTGGCTATAAATAGAGAGGCTTTCTCTCATTTTTAAGGATGGAATTTTTTTCCTTCTTTTGCATATATTTTCTTACAAAACAAAATAGAGTCTATGTGTGATCCGTTGCTGTTTTTTTGAGTTCGTTGAAATTATTGAAGTTTGAGGTACCACTACTTCTTTAATGGTTAATTTGTTTTATCTTGGGAGGAATTAATCTACAACCTCGGGTACTTGAGGGGATTAAATTTCTTAAGGACATTAGTGGGTTCTGTGAACTCGGATAGTTCTTTTCTTTTTCTTTTCATATTTTATTATTTCTTGTTTACTAATCTGATGAATACAGGAGATATCAAGCTTAAGAAATTTATTTATTGTTGGTGTTTTCTGTGGTAAGGAAATTACTTTTATTTTCTGTATTCTTTTTGTTGGAAAAAAAGAAGAAGAGAAAGAGAATTATTTTATCATATGATAAAAGAGATTTGGGATGAACTAGTACTACTTTAATATGTTTGAGTATATTTTCTGTAGTAAGTTTTCCTTGGATGGGTAAGGTTATTTTTATTTTCTTCCCAAGTGCATTTAAGCATTGCACCCCTTCAGTTTTCTTTTCAATGAGAAAAATTATTTTGTGCATAAAGGCCAAGATGTGCACTTTAATTATTTTTTCTGTATTTTTGGTTTTATATAACTATGAGAAGATGTAAATGTATAGAAACATCTAGGCAATATTAAACTAAAGTTGAAAATCAGTTGGATAAAAAGATTGTCATGATTAGAAGTGGTAGATGTGGAGAATAGTAATCTTCTTTTGCAGAAATATATTTTGAAAATGGAATCATCCATCAAATTACTGCACATACTCACCTTAATCTAATGAAATTTCTTGCAGGAAAAAACTAAACTTTGAAGGAAATATTGAATGTCCTACTTCTAAGTTCAGGTTTACCACAAAATTTGGGGGGGGGGGGAACCTATCATTATAGCAAAAGAGAACAACAAAAAGTTTGTCTGTTCAGAAAGATAGAAGCAAAAAGTTTGTTTGTTAAGAAAGGGAGCAACAAAAAGCTTTTGTTTGTTAAGAAAGGGAGCAACAAAAAATTTTGTTTGTTCAGGCGGCTTTGTTGTATCTTGATAGAGATTTTCTTGTCGCCCCTTAAAGTACATATAAGCAATAACTCTTGAAAGATAGTGATCATATAATTTTCAATATAGTCTATTCCATATGAGAAATGGCAATGAGGGAAATCCAACTTGAAATATTTCATAGTGTGGGGGTGTCCAGGAAAAATTCAAGTTCCTATTCCCAAAAGGGTCAAAATAGGACCTAAGACTATGGATTGTATGTTCATTGGATATGCTACAAATAGTAAAGAATGTCGATTTATGGTTCATAAGTCCGAACCATTGGATAGTCAAGTGAAGGGTCTAAACGACCTTGAGAAGAACCAAAGGCGAATGTACTTAATAGAGAAATTCAGAGGCGTAGTATCTGCCAAAGGACATCTACTTCCTTTGGGTTTGATTTTGTAGCATTTCTTCTTGAAAATGAGTCACAATCTTGAGCAATCATTCTTGGGAGTTGGTTGATCTTCCTCCAGCAAATAGATCTTTGGGTTCAAAGTGGTCTACAAAAGGAAAAGAAAGTTGATGGAACTATTGACAAATACAAAGCAAGACTTGTTGTCATAGGCTTTAGATAATAAGAAGGCATTGATTATTTTGACACATAATAGCCACTAACTAGGATTACATCAATTCATATGTTAATAGTGCTAGTTATGGTATATAACCTTCAAATTCGTCAAATGGATGTTAAAACAACTTTCTGAAATGGAGAATTGGAGGAAGAAATTTACATAGAACAACCCGAGGGCTTTGTGGTTCCTGGTAAAGAAAAGAAAGTGTGTAAACTTTTTAAGTCACTTTATGGACTAAAAACAAGTACCCAAACAATGACATGAAAAATTTGACTAAACCATGTTGGCAAATGGATTCAAGATTAATGAATGTGATAAATATTTTTACATTAAAGACACTCCAAATCACAAGGTCATTGTTTGCTTTCATGTTGGTGACATGTTGATCATCAAAAGAGACATTTCTAACATAAATGCTACTAAGCATATGCTAGAAAGTAACTTCGATATGAAATACATTGAAGTTGCTGATGTGATTGAAAAGGTACTTGACAAGTTCAAGTATTTGAATTTCAATATTGTTAAGATTCCAATAAATGTGAGCTTTTTACTTAAAAAGAATGAAGGAGAAAGTGACTCACAACTGAATTATTCTAGAGCATTGAGAAATATGATATATATTATGAAGTGTACGCGATCAGATATATCGTGTGCTATTAGTAAACTGAGTCGGGTCACGAGTAATCTCAATCAAACTTATTGGATGACAATGAAAAGAGTTTTAGAGTACTTAAGACATACTTAAAAAAACTATGCTTTGCATTATAACTAATATTCAACAGTATTGGAAGAATATAGTATTGCAAATTGAATCAGTAGGTCAAATGAAGTAAAATCCACGAGTGGATATGTACTTACTCTTGGTGGAGGAGTAGCCTCTTGGAAATCTTCCAAACATAAATGTATCACTTGCTCTAGTATGAAAATCTGAGTTTTATCACTCTAAATAAGGCTGGTGAAAAGGTTGAATGAATCCGGAATTTCTTGAAAGAAATTCTATTTTGGCCCAAACCTTTTGCACCAGTATGCGTATATACACTGTGAGAGTTAAGTTGCAATAGGTAGGGCATCGAGCATGGTGCTTAACGGAAAGTCTCGTTATATATGACGTAGACATAATATCGTTAGAGAATTACTCTCTAGTGGAATTATCACAATTGACAATGTAAAGTCAAATGATAATGTGTCGGATCACTTCAAAAGGCCTAACTAGAGAGGGAGTTGATAGATTATCAAAGGGAATGAGACTATTGCCGAGGACAAGTCATTGTGGCGGTAACTCTACCTAGAAGACTGGAGATCCCAAGATCTAGGTTCAAGGAGATCAAACAAGTCATTGATGACGGTTCAACATTGTCAAAATATTTTTTATGGTCCATTCTCATGATAAGATTAAGCCGCTTCAAGGAGAATCCGGTAAGGCCAGTTCTCTACGCACTTATAAACCAAGACGTGTTCATGGATGAAATGAACAAAATAGTAAGAACCAAAAACAGTTCAAAGGTTGATTGTGTGACTTATGTCGTCTAGGTATACACAAAATCTCGACGGTTCAAAGATATCAAATATACCGATTGACCGAGTATATCCGATATATGTTCACTATGGAAAGTTCAAAGGAAAATCCACTTATCCAGATGCAATCAATCCTTACTTACGAATCACATAGTTTTTTCATGAATATGTTTTAACAATAGCCATTCCCTATTCATGTGGGGGATTGTTGGGTTTTAAAGGTGTGAATAAGAAATGAAGAGTTGTGACTCTCCTGAAGGGTTATGACTTTACTGAAGGGTTATGACCTTTACGAAAGGTTGTGTCTTTTCTAAAGGATTGTGACCGTTTGAAAGTTTGTGCCTTTTCCAAAGGGTTGTGACTTTTAATGAAAGGTTGTCCCTTTTCCAAAGAGTTGTGACTTTTTCGATAAGGCACAATTAACACCTTTTCATACTACCCTTTATTGGCTATAAATAGAGAGGCTTTCTCTCATTTTTAAGGAGGTAATTTTTTCCTTCTTTTGCATGTATTTCTTACAAAACAAAATAGAGTCTATGTGTGATTCGTTGCTATTTTTTTGAGTTTGTTGAAATTATCAAAGTTTGAGGTACTGCTACTTCTTTAATGGTTAATCCGTTTTATCTTGGGAGGAATTAATCTACAACCTCGGGGTACTTGAGGGGATTAAATTTCTTAAGGACACACAGTGGTTTCTGTGGACTCGGATAGTTCTTTTCTTTTTCTTTTCATATTTTATTGTTTCTGGTTTGCTAAAATGATGAATACAGTAGATAACAGGAATTTCTTTTAAAGGAGACATACATTTAGAATGAACGTCAAACTATAATCATTGACAGAAGTAGTCATGTTGAAGCTTTGGACACAGAGGCGTTTCCAGAATTTCGAAATGATTGGTGCACTATTATGAAAAGGTGGATCTAATTGGTTTAACATTTAGGTTCCTATTACATGTTCCAACTCAACTGCTTTCCTAGACATGCACTGCATTGTTGAATCATTCATGGCGATTAGCAATATGCTAAAGTAGCAACATTGATTGAAACTTCAAGAAACAGCAAAAGGTCAAAGGGTATTTCGTTGAAAATTCATTTTAACTTTTTGGGGTCTCACACAACGAAGAAGCAAGGACCATTCTTTCATTGACCCGTTGATCGCTTGACACACGTGGTATGAAACATGTGCTACGATGTTCTCACCTTATACGGGTGTATGTGTCTCATTCTTTCGATTATCCAACATCGTACAAACATTGGTCTAAACACCTCCAGATGTTTAACCCTAGTTTCTCTCTTCAGTGATCCTTAAACTCATTTTCTTAGAGAAACACTTCTTTGGTTCATAAAACAAGTCATAATATGGTGGTGTAAATCATCTTTTCACATTCCTCGACGTAAGAGGCGATTGCTCGTGTGAGAGAGCCAATCTCGCGACTTGTTTGGCATATTTTATTTCTTACAAAATATCACATGCATACTATACATGAATATAAATGCAATAGTATTGTATAGAAGAGAATATTATAACAGCCAAATTATTTTACAATACTTAAATATCATCAAATCCTACGCAAACCTAGAGCCTTAACATGTTTTTCAAACAAGTCTCTAGAAATGGATTTTCTGAAGGAATAAGCTATCATTTCACTTGTAGGAATGTATTACAAAGTTATTTCTCCACTTGCCATTACGTCTCTAACAAAGTTATACTTGATGTCAATGTATTTGGTCTTGCTGTGGTACTTAGGATCCTTCGTGTATGCGATAGCCGCTTGACTATTACAATATAGAATCATGGGATCCTTAGAATTCTTTGCAATACTCAAATGCTTAAAGAATCTCTTTAACCAAACAGCTTCTGCAGACGCACAAGCCACGAATTCATATTACATGGTTGAAAGAGCTATGCAAGTTTACTTCTTACTTTTCCATGAAATAGCACCACCATTTAGTAAGAAAGTATAACTGGATGTTGATTTTCTATTATTCCGGTCACCAGCCCAATCAACATCTGTATAACCTTTAATGAATAAATCAGATTCACTATAACATAGTGAATGATCTGCAGTTCCCTTTAGGTATCGAAATATTCTCTTTACCGCTTTCCAATGATCTCTTCGAGGATTGGATTGAACCTGCTAACCAGACTTACGGCATAACAAATGTCTAGGCGAGTACACATCATAACATACATCAAACTCCCAACAGCACTAGAATACGGAACTCGGAACATGCCTTCCTTTTCTTTTTCAGTCTTTGGACACATTGCAAGGCTTAAAGTTTCACCCCTTGCTACAGGAGTATCCATGGATTTGCAACTATTCATTCGAAAGTGTTCCAATATTTTCTTTATGTAAGTTTCTTGAAATAAATTCAAAAAATTCTTAGAACGATATCTTTGGATCTTAACACCAAATATATAGTCTTCTTCACCCATATCTTTCATATCAAATGATTTTGAAAGTCATAACTTGACAGTTTTCACATACTCCAAACAATTTCCAGCTAATAAAATATCATCTACGTAAAGAGAAAGAATTACAAATTTTCCATTGGATTTTTTTACATAGATGCAATGGTCTTCATCGATCATGGTGAAATCAAATGACATCACTTCCTTATGAAATCTTAGGTACCACTTCCTTGAATAATGCTTTAGGCCATAAATTGATCTTTTCAATTTACAAACTTTTTTTCTTGGCCTTTAACAATGAAACCTACTGGTTCTTCCATGTAGATTTTCTCGTTTTATTCTCTATTGAGAAAAGTGGTCTTCACGTTCATTTGGTGTAATTCTTGATCTAAACGTACAACAATATCTAAAAGTAATCGTATGGAGGTAAACTTCACAACTGGTGAAAAAGTTTCCTCATAGTCTATTACAACTTCTTGAGTAAAACCTTTTGCCACCAATTGTGCTTTGTGTCTTTCTATTGACCCATCCGATTTGTGTTTAACTTTGAGAATCCATTTATTCCCAATAGCTTTACAGTTCTTAGGAAGGTCAACTAGATCCCAGACTCTGTTGGTTTTCATGGACTCTAATTCTTCTTTCATTGCTTTTAATTATTCATCCCTTGGGCTAGATAAGGCCTCAGTTACAAAATTAGGTTCGTGCAATTCTATAGGACATATCAAAAAAACATAATCCTTAATCTCATAAGATCGTTTAGGTACTCTTTTTCTTGTACTCTTACGCAATTGAAGTTCAGATTCCTCAATAGGATTTTGAGATTCATAACTCCACTTGGACCAGGAATCATTTCTTGATCCATTGAGTTATCAAGTATGCCTGATGAGATTACCTGATCTTCTGAATTCAACATTTCGTAGAGAGGCTCACCTTCATCTATTTCATCCTTTTTGAGAAAATCATTTTCCAAAAATCTGACATCGCGTGATATAATATCAGTAATATTTCCATACTTCAATTCATCAATGAACACATACCCTTTGGAGTGTTCTGAGTCTCTTATAAAAATACATTTCTTTTCTTTCTCACTTAATTTACCAAACTCACCAAAAATGATCTTTATTATACGCAGCACAACTCCTAGGTTATAGATTGTTCAGATTTGTTTTATAACAAGTCCAAAGTTCATAAGGAGTTGAGGATACTGATTTAGAGGGCACTTTATTCAATATGTAGGCCACAGTCAATGGTAAATCTCCCTAGAAAGAGATTGACAAATTTGCTTGTGCTATCATTGACCTAGTCAGGTCCAATAATGTTTTATTCCTTCTTTCAGCTACACCATTTTGTTGAGGTGTATAAGGAGTAGTTAACTGTCTGATAATACCATTTTCATTACATAATTTTTCAAATTATTTTGACAAATATTCACGCTCTATCGATTCATAAAGCCTTTATGCTTTTGTCTAATTGATTCTCAACTTCATTCATATATTTCTAAAGTACTCAAGTGCTTCAGATTTATGAGAAATCAAATAGACATAGCCAAAGTGTATGAAATCATCAATAAATGTAATGAAGTATATAGCTCCAGACCTTGCCCTAACATTCACTGGACCACAAATATCAGAATGAATTAATTGAAGTGGGAACTCCGCTTTCTTAGTTTTCTCAAATGGTTTACGCATAATCTTTCCAACAAGACAATTTTCACAAGTTGACATATTAGTTTTGGTGAAAGAACCTAAATGTCCTTCTTTTGCCAACCTATTCATTCGATATTTCCCTATGTGACCTAATCTTGCATGTCATGTAATAACATCAATATCATTGTTACTTGAATAACATGTCATTACACAACGGTCAACATAATAGTCATAAGTTGAAGGATTACAATCTAAAATGATAAAATGGTCACAACGGAGTCCAAAACCATATAAAACATTGTCTAGAGTTATTCTAACACCATTACGACGAAAAAAAAACCAAAACCAACGTCTAAAAGAATAGGCACATATACTAAGTTTTGTCGAATCTATAGATCATATAGGACGTCATACAACATCAAAGAATGACCACCACGCAAGTCCACTTTGCAAGTGTCTATTCCTTTGACTTCCAGTTTTGCATTATTTTTCACATAGATCCCCCTTGATTTAGATGAAACAAAACAAAAATTCACAAACGCTTCTCAATCTCGACTCACGTGGTCGGTGGATCCTGAGTCTACAATCCACATAGGTTAAGATTCAGTTAATAAGGAAGTGCTAGAAACATATGTAGCAGTTAGAGATGCATTTGGAAATGCTACCTTTTTCGACTCGGTACATTCATGAGCAAAGTGTCCCAACATTTGGCAATTATAGCACTTCATTTTTCTCTTGTCTTTCTTCTTGAAGAACCATTTTCCTTTCTATGAATTAGGCTTCTTCTTTTTCTTAGAGGGTCCGTCTCTGGTCTCTCTGTCTTTCCCATTTTTTTTCCAATTCTTCTTGCTCTTGAAGCCTAAAGACTTTGTGCCACTTGACTCTGCCACAAGGGCATTAGAATCAAATTTAGTAGCACCGAGCCGCTCATCCTCAAGTTCAACATGGCGAGCAACATCAGAAAAAGTTTTGATACTTATGGGTCAAGTTAATCTTTAAATGTTTCCAATTATTAGGAAGAGATCGAATCACTGCCTGAACTTGTTGTTCATCCGAAAGAACATGGCCAACACTTTTGAGTTGAGCTATCATGTTTGACATCACCCTAAGGTGTTGTTTGACATTTTGATCATGACGCTTCTTGCAGGTGTCAAATTTGATAGTCAACTATTGGAGGCGGGTCACAGAGGTACCCCCATATGTTCCTCGCAAATGTTCCCACATAGTATGAGCACTAGGGAATTCCTCACATTCATGTATGAGGTCATCAACCACAGAACTAACTACTATTCCACATGCAGTGAAATTAGTCTTTCCAAGCTTTGTAAGCTTCTAGGTCTCTTCTATGTTGTGCAATGTTTCTCTCTTCAGGCTGATTTAAAACATTATTTATACCTTTGAGTGTATTTTGCTTTTGCAGTACATACCATATTTTATGACTTCAGATGTCGTAATTATCACTGTTCAGTTTTTCACCTTTGTTTAAGTCAATAATGATACTTTTTGATGCCATGACTATATTTGAGAGGCAATTAGGTAAGAATCTTTTTTAATCAATTTTGCATGTGACATACACATTCAAGCAAATCAATTATCATAAATATTTTATATTTAATGTAAAATCCAAAAGACACATAAGCATCTAATCATCATTCACAAATTAAATACTTAACCAAAATTCGAAACTAATTTCTTAATGTGTATACAAATATATTTTAGACCATAATCATAAAAATTTATATGTCTAATAATCAAACACCATATGATAATGCGCAATAGAATAGTAATACACTAATCCATAAAAGGATAAACTCATATATTCATATTAAATCATAATCAAAGATGTTCATCACATCATTTCTAAAGAATAAACAACAAAATTTTAATATTAAACTATGTTTATGTTGTGAAGTTTTACCCACTTAACTCCTATATTCACCACATACTTCCATAATGATTCATTATGCCCAACATCAAAATAAGTTTTAATCAGTTCAATCTTCAAGTATCTTGACAAGGAATGATACAAAATGTCGTATGCAACCCACTCCTCAACTTGAATGAAATTTTCATTAATTTTATCAAATTTCGTGATAAAGAATTTGAGGAAGTCTAGTAAAAAAGTCAAGAGGATCAATCTTCAAAGACATAAGCTCTTTAAGGTCTTTATCTCTTTTCCTTCGAATAGCCCTTTGATTCCTTAACAGATTATGTGTTGCACTTGGGACACCAATCCGTATGATTTCACGCCCTCGGAAACATATCCTACATCGACGTGCTCTTCTACATTGTCCTTTTGCTCGGCTTCGAGAACTCCAGTTGGAGTAATTCGAGTATGTTTCTGTCCAGCCATGTCTGAAATATGAACAAGGAAACAATAAAAATGGTTGAACCATTCAATGTGAGAACATATGTCACTTTAATTTGTAGAAGATAAAAAACTATTTAAGGAACATAGGGCTAAATGAATTATCAAGACCAATATTTGAAAAACATAATATATAAACACATATATTATAAAAAGTCGTCCTAAAAGGAAACAAATTCCTTTTCCAAAAGAATAATACTAAAAGGACATAAAATTTTCTCAAAAAAAACTTTTAAAAAATGTTTTTAGCCCAACTTCAAAAAGTCATATCTCACTTGTTTTAAATTTGTTTACTATTATAATATATTTACGGAAAGCTACGAACAAGTAGATCATGAAAAATTAAGTTTTGAACTAAAATATTGTAGAATCAATTTCCAGACCGCAACCAATAGAAACCGTTTTTTCTGAAAAAATAGTCAACTTTCAAAAAATCATATCTCACTCGTTTTAAATCCATTTTTCTATTATGATATATTTACGAAAAGCTACGAATGAGTAGATAATGAAAATTTATGTTTCATACCAAATTTTTGAACACGAAGAACCAACAAATAGAAAATAGTAACAAATTTTCTTTTAAAAAAAGGACGAATCTCTTTCATTGTAGGATAAGGAATCCTATCTACAATATGAGTCAGAATTATTATAGGACACGAAATCCTATTTACAATATAATTAATCCATATTTAAAAGGCTTTTTAAAAAAACCCAACTTCTTCCAAAAAAAAATTCACCAATTTTCAAGAAAAAAAGTCACAGCTTATTTCCTTTTAACAAAGCGAAATGGTCTGACAGGCCCTTATACTTGAGTCGGATTGTAAACTGGACCCTTCTACTTACAACTTTGTCAACCGAACACTTAAACTTAATGAAACACAATATTTTAAACACCTCTGACCATTGACCAAACTCATGTGGCAATAAAAATGCTGACTTGGAAAATTGTGTGATGTACACGCGGAATAAGAGCGTGAAATTGATACAATTACAAATATAATCAGGAAATTTGTTTTTTTTTAAAAAGGAAAAATAAAAATACCCCTTCTACTTCCCATTTCATATAGAAAAACAAATTAGGTCAGCCGCCACCCATAGATTTCCACCATTCTTTTTTAATCTCACACCATTTTAACAAAAAATACTCATCTTTCAAACATCCCACAACAAAACATAAAAATTAGAAACAAGAAGAAGAAAGTTTCTCTCATTGAAAGCTCAAATCAGAAATGAGTTATATGAAATAAAAAGATCGATGTTCAAATATTTTTTGTTTGAATGGTTCTCTGGGCTGATTTATTTGTGTTCGAATTAAAAACGGGTTACATGATTTGAGTTTCTAATTTGAAGATTCAAATTGAAAACTTCTCTCTAAAATCGAAAGCTCAAATCACAAGATTATAAGGGCTGAATCGAGAAATCTGATAACTCTGCTTCATATCAGGATGATTGAGTCGAAAAAATCGGGGTTGGACTCATTGCTTGGGTTGTTACGGGAAGATGACAAGAATATGTTGATTGTAGTAGCTCAAGAAATTATTCTGATGTTGGTCCATTTACTTGATTCCAGCTTTTCGCCGGAGATCAAGGTGAACACTTTCACCTCCATTACTGAAATCTCTAAGGTTGATTCAAGAAAGCATGTTTTAATCGCTGAAAATTTGTGTATTCTCAACAATCTTCAAAGAGTTCTTGAATTTGAGAGCGTTCTGGGGAAAATTTATGCAGAGCTTTGCAAGTGTTGGACTAGTGAATTTTGTGCTTAAGGAAGTTTCAGTTTCAGTTTCTGAGGTAAGAAAAATGGAAAAGAGTGGGCGTCGTTGGTGGGTTTGGATTTGGGGGATGGTGGGGGTGACCAGAAGAGGAATGAAAGGGAATGGGAAAGATGGTACAATGAGAGAGAAAAAAATAGTATTTTTAAAAAATATTATTTATTTTTAATATTTAATTTCTGATGTGTCATTTAAAAATGACGTGGATTCCATGTGTATTTGGTTGTATTACACGCACCTAAATCAAATGAGAAAAGAGTTTAAAATATTGTGTTTCATTGAGTTTAAATGTTCAGTTAACAAAGTTGTAATTAGAAGGGTTCAGTTTACAATTGGACCAAAGTATAAGGGCCTACCAGACCATTCCACTTTTAACAATATAGTGAATTCTCATGAAACATCAAATAATGGGATCAATTAACCATGATCTGATACCACTAAATGATTTTAATAGCAAAGCAACAACAAGATATGTACCTTAACACTTGCAGCGAAAATTGTTGACAATGCCTTTGATGTAGATTCGCTCCAAATCCGAAATACGACAAGATCGACTCCGTCTCTCTGAGGAAACGTAGTGCAATTCACAAACTAAGAGTCTCCTTAGTGTGTAGATTGATTTGTGAAAAAAACTAGGATCGTTTTTTCTTTTTTCTATTCCTTTTCTGATCTTTTTGTTTTTTCACGTTCTCCCCCTTTTTTCCACGCTAAAAAAGATACTCCTACTAGGAGTCTTTTAAGGAGAGGTTGAGCAGTTACTTTGTAACTGTTCCCTATTATCCTTTAAAAAGAATTATCTATTTAATTAATTAATTAATTAATTAAATCGAATCGAATCAGGCAGAATCGGATCGGGTCGGAAAAAATTGGATTGGTTCGGTCCACACCCACAACCCAAAACTTATAGAGGCTTTGTACATCTGCGTAAGAGAGAAACAATATTCACTCAAAACTAGGAGTTTAACTCAAAAATGAAAGGATGAATGAGATGTTGGATAACTATATGCACAGAGAAAGCATACCAGAATCATACTGTTTACATGAATAATAGACAACACATACGTTTATGCTAGAGCACATAAAATCATGCTAGAGCACATAAACTTTTTGAAATTTAATTCAAGAACTACCTCTTGAAGCGTGAGCAGATACCTTCAAGCGAATCCACAAGCTAGTCCACAACCTGAACTATAGTTCTGTGGTCTTCGACAGTGATCCCAAGTTCACTTCCGAACTCTCTTAATACTTGGGTGGGCAAGTATTGTATAGAAAATTTTTCTTCCTTCAAGGGTTAGAAGAATCCCTATTTATAGATATTTCTTCCTAGTTCAAGGAGGAGAGGAAACACACTGTCTATCCTTATAATAGAAAAAGACATGTATTTCTCCCTTTCCTTAGAGTAGAAAGAGACACATAAGTCTCTTTTCTTAGAATAAAAAATGATATGTACTTCTCCCTTTCCTTAGAATAGAGAAAGACACATACTTTTCCCTTTCCTTAGAATAGAGAAAGATACATACTTCTCCCTTTTCCCCCTTAGAATAGAATTCTGAGTTCTAGTTAAATATGAGGACGGTAGGGACCACAAAATTAATTACTGAGGCTTCCTAGTAGGGAAATAATTACAAATAATTAATTTGAATTATTCTTACCATAACAAATTACAAATCATTCTACTAGAAATTCGTAATTGCACTCCTCTATTTATATTTCGAAATTCCCCATTAAATACTTATGTAATTCCCCATGTTAACATTACAGATACTAATCAATAAATTATATAACTGACGAATCTAATTCAAAGATTAATTTCCTTTAGAGCATTGCTTAACTTATTTCATGTGTCGGATTCATAAATCCACTTGCTAGGTTTCACACGATGAAAACATATAAGCTTCTCAAAATGTTATATCATCAATCTCTATATCGAGACATGAGTTTCGTCATCTAACTTATTATTTCACCAATATATATTATTATCATCTAATCTACTGGGCATATTAACCCATCTCAGAATTTCACTTTTTAATAAATCAAAATGATAATTAACGTATACAAATCGTAATAGTTATATCAGAATTAAAAATTTAAGTACATTTAATAGTTTAGAGAATAAGCTTTTGTCAGTCAGTCTAAAGTAACTATATTCTCTACTTGGTCCTGTTCAATACATACAAAATGCACTAGCATAAGAAGTTAGAAAAAAAAACTCTATACACTAAAAAACTCTAGCATAAGAAGTTAGATAAAATACATATAATCTTGTGCTACAATTGTACCGATAGCATGTCCAATTTCTATCTTAGATTGTGAAAAAAAAACTATATACTCAGAAGAACCGATGATTTAATCCTCTGTGTATAAGCTAAAACTCTATACACTAAATCATCTACTATATAAGTTAACAGACACCATAAACGAATATATGATCTATTAAAATTGAATAAATAATTATTCCATAATAAATATTATATCTAAACATATGGTTAATAGTATATATCCCAACAATCTCCCACTTAAGCTTTTAACCATCACAATTGTTATAATGTACTATATCTAAATGAATGGTTAATAGTATATACTATGGTACCGAGTGATTCACAAATTAATCATATGAGTAAATCTCATTTATTTGGTGTTCGAATGGATTTGGATGTGTCTTAAGGTCACAAGAACCCCCTAGCACAAAGTTGAGTTGAAAGCGTCATTATCGATTAAGTTTTGACAAAAGAATCTACTTAGGTCAATTTCAAATGATCATATCTCCCAGTACATATTGAATTAGGTAGCCCATGACCTATCAAATTAAAGGTCTTTGACTCCACTTTCCAACACCGCCAAGTTTGCCTTTGTTCGAGCTCGAAGTAAAGAGTTATGGCCATTTTAGCAAATACATTCATATCAGAGTTTCTGAGTCTGTGACCAACGAACCCAACCTACGGTCTGTCGTTTGAATGATGAGCCGTAGGTAGGTCTCATCGGTGGTTCTTTCAAGTAGTCAAAAAGGCTCAGAAATTCAATTTTAGAGGACCCAAGACCTACGGATGGAACCTACGGTCCGTAGGTCGAACCACGAACCGTAGGTGGTCCCATAGGTCAGTTCGGTAGTTTTAAAGAGGGGTGTTTTCATCTTTTCCCACGCTTTTAAAGTTAAAACCCAGACGTTTTGAGACTAAAAATAGTCCCTTATCAGTACCCAACATGTTTTTCTCTCTCATTAACACTTAGAATTATTGAGAGCAAGATTGAAGGGGAGAAAAGCTAGGGTTTCAAGAGCTTTCATTGAGACCTTCGAGTTCTTCTTAGATAATCATCGTTCCAGGTATGTAAGGCTAATCATAGCATTGGATTGAGTTCGTCCATACACCTTACATCTAGATTCTATCGATTTTTGAGTGTAACTTGAATTAAGCCCTAATTCCTTGAATCTCGAATTCGAGTTGATTCCTTGTTCCTTGAGTTCTATTGAATTATGCATTGAGATTGTTGTTGTTTCTACACTTTTACTTCTTGAGATTGTCATTCATGGCTACATTCCCATGAACCCTAATTGAGTTAATGATCATGGTTTTACTACGCTTTACTTTTGATGTGGGATTTATGATTTTCATGCATTGAACAAAGTATGATTTTTAACTGATTTGAAGCATATTCTATTGAGTCTAAATGAGTATGAGTTTTGAGCATAAATGATGATTTTGAGAAAAGAGTTTTAATGAGATGTGAGTGGTTTGAAAGCATATGATTTGTAAACGAAAGAATATGATGAGTTGAAATGAGATTGAGTTTTGATAGGTCCATTGAGACTTGATGAAATGATTTGAAATGTGTTACTTGATAGATATTAGTATAATGAATTGATTTGGGGAGTAGAATTGAGCACCGATTTGGGTAAGAGTGTAAATAACTCCAGCCCCATAAACAATGTAGCCAACGTGGGATAGGATCGTACCGTTAATTTGGATGTTTCCTTATTTTCCCAAAAGAGGACTTGTTGATTGTGGATCCAATGGTGGTTGATCGTCCGTTACCCCGGCAAGGTATTGGACGATCGCTCCGTGGGGTGGGGTTCAATGCCTAACAAAAAGGGCCAAAAGCAAAAAAGGGATGTATGGCTGAGGGGAGGAGAGAAAGAACGCATGCATGGAGATTATGTCTGTCAGAGGTTCGAGAATCTATGAAAGGACATCTAAGGCTAAGGTTACGAAGTAAAGGAAGTCCATTACTGAGAGAAGTGGTGATCTCGTCTTGCTTGCTGGGAGAGAGGAAGCTATCGCAAAGCGTTGTATCATCACTAGCTTATAGGTGATGGTTGTCGGTTAGAGAAACTCCCTAAAAGTAATAAACGATTTGAATTGATTGAAATTGCATATAATTTGAAAAGAATTGTTATTTCTAAACTTGCATGCTTTGTTCTGAGTTGAGTGGCATGATGTTGAGTATCCTTGAGCTTGTTCCCTTTCAGCTATTTTACATACCGTACATTCCATGTACTGACGTCTTCGACGCTGCATCATTTCATGATGCAGATATAGGTGTTAGAGATCCTCAACAGGCGCTTCGTTGAAGATCTTCCTTCCCCAGATAGTGGTGAGACCTCCTTGCTTTCAGAGGGATCATATTTAGTTGATTTGTTTTTAGTTGAGTATTTTCTTTTGAGGTAGCCGCTGGCTTGTCTTGGCACCTTCTTATGATTGAACTAGAGTTTTCGTAGACAGTGATAGATAGAGTTGGAATCGAGTTGATGTTCCTGTCAGAGTTCATTCTTTTGAAACTATCTTTTATAATATGGAGTTTGTGATTTGAGATTATATCATGAGTTACATTGACTTAAAAAATTATATCTCACACTGATTGATTGAGTTGCCCACTTAAGTATTCTTTCTTGCTTATAATGAGTTTTCTGCTGATTGAACGAGTGACCAGGCCATTGTGGTTTGCTTGGGACCAGCAATGGTTCCGAGTGTCGGCCACGCCTAGGTTATACGCTCGGGGCGTGAAAAACTTGGTATCAAAGCGCAGAGTTCAAGAGTCCTAGGGTGTCTATGAAATCGTGTCTAGTAGAGTCTTGCTTATGGGTGTGTCGTGCACCACACTTATAATCAGGAGGCTACAAGACATTACGAATTGTTTTACTTCTTAATATTCTGAGTTCGTGTGATAGAGTTTAACTCTATAAAAGTTCATTCCTAATTCGTGCATTTATGCGGTTGCAGATAATTCCTCCAAAACGTACTGCTAGTCAGAGGAACACCACTAGCACAGAGGTTCCACAGTCCGAGATGCCCTTACAATCAGGGGAGAGAACTAGGGGCCCACCTGCACGGGCTACTTAGGTGCCTTAAATGCCTACTACTCAACGTGCTCCTACTTCTGAGGCCAATTTTAGGGGAGTAATTGCTATGCTTACCCAGTTAGTGGCTACCCAGTCCGGTCACCAGAGCTCTCCAGTCCTTAGCTCTGGCCCTCAAGAACCATCAGTTGCTATGAGGATTAGATATTTCTTAAGGATGAACCGTCCAGTCCTCACATGATCTAAGGTTGAGGAGGACCCCCAGAATTTCGTTGATGAGATGTGGAAGATATTGAAGGCCATGCATGCTACTGAGGTAGAGGGAGTTGAGCTTGCCTCTTATCAACTCAAGGATGTGGCGAATGTTTGGTATAATTAGTGGGAGGAGAGTCGTGGTGAGGATGCTGAGCCTACTATTTGGGATGAGTTTGAGAGTGCATTCCTCGATCACTTTTTTCCCCAAGAGCTAAGGGAAGCAAAGGTCAAAGAATTTGTGAATCTGAAGCAAGAGGGGTTGACTGTGAAAGAGTACAGCCTTAAGTTCGTTCAGCTGTCTAGGTATGCTCCGGAGATGGTTCTAGATGTGAGATTTAAGATGAGGAAGTTTGTCTCTGGGTTGGGCAAACATGTGAAGAAGGAGTGCAAGGTATCGTTGTTGATTTCTTCCATGGATATTTCTAGACTTATGGTGTATGCTCAGCAGGTAGAGGATGATAAGAAGAATCATAGAGAGGAGCATTTGAGCAAGAAGGTCAAATCAACTGGGCATGAAAATGATCAGAAACAAGGTAAGGGCAACATGTCCTTCTTCCAGAAGAGGTCTTTTGGTTATGCTCCATCATCAGCAAGTGCACCTACGTCTAATAACAGGTATGATCAGAAGTCACAGAGTCACCAGAATTCCAGAGCTCAAGGTTCCCAATCCTAATGAAGTGTGGCTCAAGGTTCCAAAGGAAAGCCACCTTGTGGAAGATGCGGTAAGCTTTACTTGGGAGATTTTTGAGAGGGGACTAATGATTGCTACAAGTGTGGTAAGATGGGCCATATGCAGAGAGAGTTCCCGATGTGGAGACAGAGTGATGGGGGCAACAAGGCCCAATCTTCTTATGCAGCACCACCAGCTAGACCAGCCTAGAGAGGTAGTACTTTAGGGACAGGCAGAGGTTAAAACCGTCTATATGCTATGGCTAGTCGCCAAGATCAGGAGAACTCACTAGATATTGTCACTGGTATGCTTCGAGTCTTTTCTCATGATGTGTACGCTTTACTTGATTCGAGTGCCACCTTGTCTTTTGTGACCCCTTATGTGGCTGTTAAGTTTGGGATCCTTCCCGAGAGTCTTCTCGAGCCCTTTAGTGTTTCTACTTCTGTTGGTGAGTCTATTCTTGCTGAGAGGGTCTATAGAGACTGCATAGTTTCCATCTATCATATGGATACTAAGGCTGATCTAGTCGAGTTAGATATGGTTGATTTTGATGTCATTCTAGGCATGGACTGGCTTTATGCTTGTTATACCACTGTCGATTGTAGAACACGAGTTGTCAAGTTTCAGTTTTCGAATGAGCGTGTCCTAGAGTTCAAGGGTAATCCAGCAGTGCCTAAGGGTCATTTCATTTCCTACCTTAAGGCTAGAAAGTTGATTTTGAAAGGGTGTGTCTACCACATAGTCTGAGTCAAAGATGTTAATGATGAGACTCCATCCCTTCAGTCTGTTCCGGTAGTTAATGAGTTTCCTGAGGTCTTTCCTGATGATTTGCCTGGAGTCCCTCCCGATAGGGAGATAGACTTTGGGATTGATGTTCTTCCTGATATGCAACCTATTTGGAGTCCCTCCCGATAGGGAGATAGACTTTGGGATTGATGTTCTTCCTGATATGCAACCTATTTCTATTCCGCCCTATAGAATGGCTCCCGCCAAGTTGAAAGACTTGTTAGATAAGGAATTCATTAGGCCGAGTGTCTCACCTTAGGGCGCTCCTGTCCTATTCATGTGAAAGAAATATGGTTCCCTTAGAATGTGCATTGACTATCATCAGTTGAATAAGGTCAGCATAGAGAATAGGTATCCTCTTCCCAGAATCGATGATTTGTTTAACCAACTTCGGGGTGCCACTTGCTTCTCTAAGATAGACCTCAGATCAGGCTATCATCAGTTGAAAGTCAGAGAAAATGACATCCCGAAGATTGCCTTCAGAACCCGTTATGGTCACTTTGAGTTCCTTGTTATGTCCTTTGGTTTGACTAATGATCATGCAGCTTTTATGGACCTCATGAACCGGGTATTTAAACCATATCTGGACATGTTTTTGATTGTGTTTATCGACGATATATTGATGTACTCCAAAAATGAGGATGAGCATGCCAACTATCTCAGAATTGTCCTTCAAACTCTCAAGGATAGGGAGTTGTATGCCAAGTTTTCAAAGTGTGAATTTTGGCTTGCATCTGTGGCATTTTTAGGCCACATTATATCTGGTGAAGGTATTCGAGTTGATACCCAGAAAATTGAAGCGGTAAAGAACTGGCCCAGACCCATATCCCCGACTGATATAAGGAGTTTTTTGGGTTTGGCTAGTTACTACCGAAGATTTGTTGAGGGGTTTTCATATATATCATCTCCATTGACTAAAATATCTTAGAAAAATACTAAGTTCCAATGGTCCGATGCGTATGAGAAGAGTTTCCAAGAATTGAAAATCAAATTAACTACCATTCTAGTGTTGTCCCTACCCGAGGGAACAAATGGTTTCGTTATTTATTGTGATGCGTCCAGGGTTGTGTATTGATGCAGAAGGGTAAGGTTATTGCATATGCTTCCAGGCAGCTTAAGATTCATGAGAGGAACAATCTGACTCACGACCTTGAGTTGGCAGCCGTAGTGTTCGCTCTCAAGATCTGGCGTCACTATCTTTAGGGTGTGCATGTGGATGTGTTTACTGATCACAAGAGCCTTCAGTATGTATTCAATCAGAAAGAGCTAAACCTGAGGTAGAGGAGGTTGCTAGAGTTGCTCAAGGACTATGATATGAGCATTCACTACCACCTAGGAAAAACTAATGTTGTTGCTGATGCTCTTAGCAGGTTGTCCATGGGGAGTACTACCCACATTGAGGAGGAAAAGCTAGAGTTGGTGAGGGAGGTGCATAGGCTGGCGCGATTGGGAGTTCTTCTTGTTGACTCTAGCGAAGGTGGAGTGGTTGTCCAGAATGGGGCTGAATCTTCCCTTGTAGTGGAGGTGAAGGAAAAGCAAGATCAAGATCCTGTCTTATTCCTATTGAAGGAAGATGTGCATAAACAGAAGGTGTTGGTTTTTGCCAAAGGGGGAGATGTTGTATTGAGGTACCAAGGTAGATTGTGTGTCCCTAATGTGGTGGTCTCCAGGATAGAATCATGGCAGAGACCCATGGCTCCGGATATTCCATCCATTCAGGTTCCACTAAGATGTATCATGACTTGAGGGAGATCTATTGGTGGAGTGGTATGAAGAGGGACATTGTAGACCATGTGTCTAAATGCCCAAATTGCCAACAAGTCAAAGTTGAGCACCAAAGACCATGTGGTGTAGCTCAGAATATAGAGATTCCAGAGTGGAAGTGGGAGATGATCAACATGGACTTCATTACAGGCTTACCGTGATCTCGCAGGCAGCATGATTCGATTTGGATGATTGTGAATAGGATAACCAAATCAGCCCATTTCTTTCCTGTTAAGACTGCTGACACTGCAGAGGACTATGCTAGATTGTACCTTCGAGAGATTGTTAGACTTCATGGAGTTCCTTTATCCATCATCTCAGATAGATGAGCCCAATTCACTGCTCAGTTTTGAAAGTCTTTTCAGAAAGGTCTAGGTTCAAAGGTGAACCTTAGTACTGCATTTCATCTTCAGACAGACGGCCACGCAGAGCGTACAATTCAAACTTTGGAGGATATGTTAAGAGCTTATATCATTGATTTCAAAGGTAATTGGGATGACGACTTGCCTCTTATTGAGTTTGCTTATAACAATAGCTTCCATTTGAGTATTCAAATGGCTCCTTATGAGGCCTTTTATGGGAGAAGATATAGATCGCCAATTGGTTGGTTTGAGGTTGGTGAAGCCGAGTTGATAGGACCAGATTTGGTTCATCAAGTCATGGAGAAGGTGAAGACTATTCACGAAAGATTGAAAACATCGCAAAGTCGTTAGAAATCCTACACAGATGTGAGAAGGAGAGACTTGGAGTATGAGGTTAATGATTGGGTTTATTTGAAGGTTTAGCCTATGAAGGGTGTTATGAGATTCGGGAAGAAAGGAAAGTTGAGTCCCCGTTACATTGGTCCTTATCAGATTGTGAAGAGGGTCGGTAATGTAGCTTACGAGTTAGAGTTACCTCCAGAGTTAGTGATTGTTCACCCCATCTTTCACATTTCGATGCTTAAGAAGTGTTTGGGAGATCCCTCACTTATTGTTCCGACCAAGAGTATAAGTGTGAATGATAGCTTGTCTTATGAAGAGGTTCCAGTCCAAATCCTTGATCGTTAAGTTCGCAAGTTGAGGACTAAAGAGGTTGCCTCAGTAAAGGTCTTGTGGAGGAACCAATTTGTTGAGGAAGCTACTTGGGAGGCCGAAGAGGATATGAAGAAGAGATACCCTCACCTCTTGCCCTCTGAATCAATTCCAGACCAAGGTACTAACTCTTTGTAAAGTATTCGTTAAGTTGATATGTTGAGTTTATGCTTGTTGCATATTTTTTCCCTTGTGTTGGGTTGTTAGACACGTTTCCACCCTTTGCATGCTAAGTTCATCCATCATTCGAGGACGAATGATTCCAAGGGGGAGATATTGTAACACCCCAAAAATTTCTAAGCTAAGGCTCGAACTATTTTTTATTTGCATGTAAAGTCGGATCGAGTGATTCTTAAATTGATCGTATGAGTAAATCTCATTTCTTTGGTGTTCGAATTGATTTGGATGTGACTTAAGGTCACAAGAACCCCCTAGCACAAAGTTGAGTTGAAAGCGTCATTATCGATTAAGGTTTGACATAAGAATCTACTTAGGTCAACTTCAAACGATCATATCTCCCCGTACATAATGAATTCGGTGGCCCATGACCTATCAAATTTAAATATCTTTGAGTCCTATTTCCAACACCACCAAGTTTACCTTTGTTCAAGCTCGAAGGAAAAAGTTATGACCATTTTACCAGGAACTGTCATATCAGAGTTTCTGAGTCTGTCACCGACGAACCCAACCTACGATCCGTCGTTTGAACGACGAACCGTAAATAGGTCTCATCGGTGGTTCTGTCAAGTGGTAAAAAAGGCTCAGAAATTCAATTTATGAGGACCCAAGACATATGGTTGGTACCTACGGTCCATAGGTCGAACCACGAACCGTAGGTGGTCTCGTAGGCCAGTTCGACAGTTTTAAAGAGGGGTCTTTCATCTTTTCTCATGCTTTTATAATTAAAACCCAGACGTTTTGGGACTAAAATTCGTCCCTTATCAGTACCCAACATGTTTTTTCTCTCATTAACACTTAGAATTATTGAGAACAAGATTGAAGAGGAGAAAAAACTAGGGTTTCAAGAGCTTTCATTGAGACCTTCGAGTTCCTCTTAGATAATCATCGTTCCAGGTATGTAAGGCTAATCATAGCATTGGATTGAGTTCCTCCACGTGCCCTACATCTAGATTCTATCAATTTTTGAATATAACTTGAATTGAGCCCTAATTCCTTGAATCCCAAATTTTAGTTGATTCCTTGTTCCTAGAGTTCTATTGAATTATGCATTGAGATTGTTGTTGTTTCTACACTTTTACTTCTTGAGATTGTCATTCATGGCTATATTCCCATGAACCCTAATTGGGTTAATGATCATGGTTTTACTACGCTTTACTTTTGAATTGGGTTTTATGATTTTCATGCATTGAACAAAGTATGATTTTTAACTGATTTTGAGCATATTCTATTGAGTCTAAATGAGTATGAGTTTTGAGCATAAATGATGGTTTTGAGAAAATAGTTTTAATGATGTGTGAGTGGTTTGAAAGCATATGATTTGTAAACGAAAGAATATGATGATTTGAGATGAGATTGAGTGTTGTTAGGTCCATTGAGAATTGATTAAATGATTTGAAATTTGTTACTTGATAGATATGAGTATAATGAATTGATTTGGGGAGTAGTATTGAGCACCGATTTGGGTAAGAGTGTAAATAACTTCAGCCCCATGAACTACGCAGCCAGCGTGGGATAAGATCGCACCGTTAATTCGGATGTTTCCTGATTGTCCCAAAAGAGGACTTGTTGATTGTGGATCCAATGATGGTTAGATCATCTCTTACCCTGGCAAGGTATTGGACGGCTGCGGCAATGGCAGTGCAAAGCGTTTTATCATCACTAGCTCATAGGTGATTGTTGTCAGTTAGAGAAACTCCCTAAAAATAATAAACGATTTGAATTGATTGAAATTGCATATGATTGAGTCGATTTGAAAAGCATTGTTATTTCTAAACTTGCATGCTTTATTCTGAGTTGAGTGGCATGATGTTGAGTATCCTTGAGCTTGTTCCCTTTCAGTTATTTTACATACTGTACATTTCATGTACTAACGTCTTCGAAGCTGCATCATTTCATGATGCAGATACAGGTGTTAGAGATCCTCAACAGGCACTTCGTTGAAGATCTTCCTTCCCCAGATAGTGGTGAGACCTCCTTGCTTTCAGAGGGATCATATTTAGTTGATTTGTTTTTAGTTGAGTATTTTCTTTCTAGGTAGCCGCGGCTTGTCTTGGCACCGTCTTATGATTGGACTAGAGGTTTCATAGACAGTGATAGATAGAGTTGGAATCGAGTTGATGTTCCTATCAGAGTTCATTCTTTTGAAACTGTCTTTTATAATATGGAGTTTGTGATTTGAGATTATATCATGAATTACATTTCCTTAAAAATGATATCTCACACTAATTGACTGAGTTGCCCACTTAAGTATGTTTTCTTGCTTGTAATGAGTTTTCCGCTGATTGAACGAGTGACCAGGCCATAGTGGTTCACTTGGGACCAACAATGGATTCCGAGTGCCGGCCACGCCTCGGGTATACACACGGGGTGTGACAAGTATATACCCTAACAATCTCCCACTTAGATATTTAATCTAGAAAATTGTTAGAACACTATTTCTAAAAACATGATTAATAGTATATACCTAATAATCTCTCACTTAGACTCTTAACTATGTATTTACAACTTTCGCAAATATTCCTTTTATATTTTCTTATCAAAAGGATCTTACCAAGTTGTTTTCTTATGTAACTTCATCTAGTAATGTTTCATTGTAACTTATCGATTTTGTATTAGATCTTCAGAGGCCCTATTATGAAACCCTTCAAAAGTGTACTTCTTTTCAGGAGTTCTATCATGAAAGTCCTCTTAAACATACAAAACAAATCAATCTTCATTATGATTCTCCCACTACGACTAAGTACTACTACAATAATCACACTTTCATGTTTTTGAGTCTTAATATTTTTCTTCGAACCTATCGATATTGAAATATTAACAACTTTTTCATGTAGTGTTCTTTAATTTGCTCAACCTCACTCTCACTACTTGAGGTAGTAGTTTTCTTATGTCTAGTGTTTTTTCCACTATTTAAATGCAATGAAACGTCAATTCTGACATACCAATTAGATGTTCTTGAGCATCTAAATTTACAACTGACTCAATTGTTATTTCTTTGTTAAGATCCTGTAAAACTAGTTTACTTCTAGGAACATGGATTACTAAATGGTCCTTTTTTAGAAATCCGACAGCTGTCTTAACAATTGCCTTATTTTCTTTAGGACATAAAATAAACCTTCTTTCATTCTTTTTGGATATCCAATTAACACACATATTTTATTCTCCCTCTCAGCACATGTGCTGGACAATTCTAGATATCTAAATATGTCACAGATTAGACTTACGTCAAATCCACACTAGTTCTATAGTTGTCCAAGGTACTGATGTGAGAGGAATTGAATTCAAATGTGATATGTAGTTCTTAGAACATATCCCAAAAGAAACAAAACAACAACGAATAAGCCAATCATTAATCTTATCATCTTCATAAGTCTATTTCTTTTCTCTTTTACACCAATCAACAATAGAGTGTCTGGTGTAGACAATTGAAATGCAATTATTCTATCAGATAAGTGACTCATTAGCTCTGCAGAGAGGTATACATCACTACAATCAAATTGCAGTTACTTTATATATTTTTCATGATACTATTTTCATTTGTCTTAAATATTGTGAGTATATCAAGACATTCAGACTTAAAAACATCAATATATATATATTCATATCATGAGTAACCTTTTATGAAAATCTTAGAATACTCCAATTCACCTCTTGCCTGAATGTTCATTTACTACATAAATCAGAATAGATTAATTCTAACCTATCACTACCACTATTTCCTTTTAAGAAGAAAAGTTTCTTAGTCAATTTTCCTTCTAAACAAGACTCACATGTTGGTAATGACTTCACTTTCAATGAACCGTTTTGTCCATGTTTTAACCAACCTCGAGGTTCTATCCATAATAAATGACTTAGACTCTAGTGTACAAATAAGTTTCATTCAATTTAAAAGATATTTTCTCTTATGAGATAGATCAATATAATTCAATTCATAAGAGATAATACAAATAAGAAATTCATGCATCAATATACCACAAGAGATAAAATATTCGATATTCATCAAACTCAATAATAGGAGAGTTACAAGAAAAATATATTAAGTATCCATCTCTTATCTAGTTAGAAACTGAAAATAATTCCTTCTAACATAAGGTACATGTACAATGCATTCTTTAAATTAATATCTTGTCTCTATCGAAAGAAATTTTTGAGTAGTACTAAATGGGATTGTAAAGTCTATTGAGAATTTGAGATATAACATATTAAATAGATCATAACATATCGAATAATCCTAAATAAAAAAATTTAGAGATCATTTATACATATATATCCATGCATCTCGAATAGCTAATCGATGGGATTGGAGAACTATTCATGCAATATGTATGCACAATGACCGATTATTCACTTCATAAACTTATATAGACCTAACACAGATGGAGAGTCAACTGTTAGTTTAAGTCAAGTGAAAATCACCCTAGTTACATTGATTCAATCATATATTACTCAGTTTAGGAGAGTTAATACAGATTATCAAAACTAGCAATTAAATACATAGTGACTTGTATTAATTTCATCCGATATGGAGGAAGGTCTAATCCAACACATGAAACTAATACGTCACTACTATTTAATCTTGACAATCAAGGGAGGGACCCCTATAACAAAATATGACCAAAAACTCATATAATAATCCAAAAAAAATATTTCTTACTAGATCATTCTTAAGAATCTACCAAATTTCAGATCAATCAGAGTCTCCCTTTTTTTTCGAATTTAAAAACTATGATCAATTTGGTTGAAAACGTTGTTTGGCAAAATAGAATTTAAATTTTTTTCGTTCAGTAATTCTTATCACATATCATCATTTGTGAAATAGATACACGAATCAAGAATAAAGAACAAAATTTCAAATACTATTTACATTATCTGAATACTATGTTTCAAAAATCAACATTGTGTATACATTGAATATTAAAAATTGAAAACACATATCATAAATATCCATGCATCTTGAACAATAGATTTTAATGAAAAATAATTACTCATGCAACATACATATATATGTGATGTCAGATATTCACTTCAACAAATTTAGTACAAAAACTAACTCAGATAGAGAGTATATGCCAATTTAAGCCAAGTGAATATCATTATCCCTAGATCCTTTGATCCAATCATATATTACTCAGATAGGGAGAGCCAATACTGATTATCAAAACTAGAGATTAAATTTAGTAACTTGTATTAATTTCATCCGATATGGAGGAAGGTCTAAAACCAACACATGAACTTAATACTTTACTAAAATTTAGTCATGAAACCCATAGAGAACAATCTCTATCACCACTATATCATAGTAGAGTAATTTTCATAAAATTAATTCTCAAGATACAAAAAAAATATCCAAAAACATCATATGAACGACCTCAAATTGTCAAATAACTACTTAGCCGTGAATATTTATAATTTGATCATTTCCGATGAACCTATCAAATTTCAGATCAATCAGAGTTCAAAAATAATATTTATCTCCAAAGCTATGATCAAATTCAGATTCAAATGATTTAAGGAAAAATAATCTGATCTATATCCTTATCCTATACCAATTCATATTAAATCATCACGTGTAATCATGTTTCAAATTTAACATAAATATAACTGACATAAATAATGACCTTATCATAGTTAAATCAAAATTTAATCCGACAAACTACATAAAAGCCATCTAAATAATTTTTTATGGAACCATCAAATTTCAAGTCAATTAGAGATCATAAAATTCATGACCACCTAAACTATGACCACATTTAAAAAATAATCATTTTAGTCATACTTAAAGATTAAAATAATTTGATTTAGATTTTCATTCTCTTTTTATAATGATCTCATGAGCATGAAACATACGTTGTGTCCTTCCTTTGGCTAAGACACTCAATACCTTCTTATAACAAATTATTCTTTAAATTATTACACTTGAGAATCCAAGATATTATGTTTCTTTCTTTTGAGTGAAAACCTCAATATCTCTTCTCACAAATTAATTAAGCATTACTAGTGTTTTAAGGTAAATCACCATTTATGTAGATAAATATTTACCACTAATATTCACTTAGAATAATTTATACATGATGCAATGAGGATGTTCTAATGACTCAAATAAATGGACCATTTTAGTGAATCCTATTTATTAATCATAATTCTCAATTCATGTATTGCAATATATATTATCACATGTATAAAGTCTAAAGAATTTTCAACGATTTCAAATAAATAAACCACTTAAGTGATAACTATTTATTAATCACAAAATTCTTAATTTATAGAAATTGATATATATGTAATGAATAATATGCTCAAATAATTATTGAACAAAAAGAAAAAAATTAATCCAATTGGCCTGAATAGTGACTGCCACCGCCACTTAATAAGCTTTGGAATCAACAATCAATCAAGAACAAATATTATAAAGTTAAAAAATACTTCACAATCAGTTCAACGATAATTTGTTCATCAACAACCTCTATGATTCTCTTTCTTATCAAACTTTGCAAATTTGATGGATTAATAAGAAACAACCCTCAAAAAATTGTAACTAGCCGCCGATAAGAAAAATAAAAAATCAATTACATGTGTAGAAGTTCTTACTGCCACATACTACGTGAACAAAAATTGAACACTTGATTTTCTTTTCACAGAAAACAAATTAAGAAAAATAGGTCACCGCCACCGTTTCTTTTTTGATCTTTATTTTCAACAATATTCCAATCAAAACTTATGAATTTTATGAATTTGTAAAGCTATTTTGAAATCAAAATCACCACTAACACTTCATAAACTTTTCTCATTTCTTGCGAAAAAAATATCTCATGATATATACTTTAGTTATCTATAAAGATGTAAGCATGACTCTTGATGCAATTGTTAGAAAACTATATGCACAGCGGAAGCATACCAGAATCATATTGCTTACATGAATAATAGACAACATATACGTTTAGGCTAGAACACATAAAATCATTCAAGAGCACATAAACTTTGTAAAATTTAATTCAAGAATTATCTCTTGAAGCGTGAGCAGATACCTTCAAGCGAATTCACAAGCTAGTCCATAACCTGGACGACAGTTCTGTGGTCTTCTACAATGATCCCAAGTTCACTTTCGAACTCTCTCAATACTTGGGTGGGCAAGTATTGTATAGAAAAAAATTCTTCCTTCAAGGGTTCGAAGAATCCCTATTTATAGATATTTCTTTCTAGTCCAAGGAGGAGAGGAAACACACTGTCTTTTCTTATAATAGAAAAAGACATGTACTTCTCCCTTTCTTTAGAATAGAAAAAGACACATACTTCTCCCTTTCCTTAGAATAGTAAAAGACATGTACTTCTCCTTTTCCTTAGAATAGAGAAAGACACATACTTCTCCCTTTCCTTAGAATAGAGAAAGACAAATACTTCTCCCTTTTCCTCTTAGAATAGAATTCTGAGTTCTAGTTAAATATGGGCACATTAGGGACCATAGAATTAATAACTGAGGCTTCCTATTAAGGAAATAATTACAAATAATTAATTTGAATTATTCTTACCATAATAAATTACAAATCATTCCAATAGAAATTCGTAATTGCACTCCTCTATTTATATTTTAAAATTCCCCATTAAATACTTATGTAATTCCCATGTTAAGATTACAGATACTAATCAATAAATTAAATTACTGACGAATTTAATTCAAAGATTAATTTCCTTTAGAGCACTACTAACTTATTTCATGTGTCGGATTCATAAATCCACTTGCAAGGTTTCACACGATGAAAACTTATAAGCTTCTCAAAAAGGTATATCATCAATCTCTATATCGAGACTTGGATTCCGTCAACTAACTTATTATTTCATCAATATATATTATTATCATCTAATCTACCAGGCATATTGATCCATCTCAGAATCTCACCTTTTAATAAATCAAAATGATAATTAACATTTATAGATCATAATAGTTATTTCAGGATTAAGAATATAAGTACATTTAATAGTTTAGAGAATATGCTTTTGTCAGTCAGTCTAAATCAACTATCTCTACTCGGTCTCATTCAATACATACAAAATGCACTGGCACAAGAAGTTGGAACTATACCATTCGCATAATCAAGATAAACTACATATAATCTTGTGCTACAATCGTACCGATAGCATGGTCAATTTTCATCTTAGATTGTGAACAAAAAACTTTATACTTATAAGAACCAGTGATTTAATCCTTTGTGTATAAGCTAAAACTCTATACACTAAATCATCTACTATATAAGTAAACAGACATCATAAACGAATATATGATTTATTAAAACTGAATAAATAATTATTCTATAATAAATACTATATCTAAACATATGGTTAATAGTATATATTCCAACAATTTCCCACTTAGACTTTTAACCATCACAATTGTTATAATGTACTATATCTAAATGCATGGTTAATAATATATACTCTAACAATCTCCCACTTAGATATTTAATCTAGAAAATTGTTAGAACACTATTTCTAAACACATAATTAATAGTATATATCCTAACATGAGAGACAAGCCTTTCAATTTTGGCTTCATATGTAAATAACCTCTCAAACTTGTTAGTAAATTTTATTTAGACATTTAAATTATAGTATATTTTATTTGAGCACCTGAACACCTAATAAAGTTTTTCTAGTAGACATTTTTGTTAAAATTTCTATAAAAAACTTTGAGCCTACTCTGAAACGTCTATTAGGTTGTTAAATTAACCACATAAAATATATCATTTTAATTGATTATATACACATCAGCCTCAATCAAAACATGCATGAGGTTTACGACTTATTGAGGTCAATGTGTATTATTAAAGGAGGTGGTGTATTTTCATTAGTTAACATATCTATGTAGTTGGTACTTAAGAACATAAGCAAAAAATTTCCAAAATTTTGAACTGAGAGTGTCTAATATAAATACTTTATCATGTGCAGGTGCTCAATTGGACAAGTCGCAATTCTAGTGTCAGAAGCTGTAGTTTGAATGTGTAAATGAAATATACTGACATCCATGTATTAAGAGCTTATTTGGATGGACTTATAACTTGTGACTTGTAAGCATAAGTTAGAAGTTAAGAATCTTAACATATGACTTTTTAGCTTATTTTAGTTCTTTTAGCTTTAAAATATATTTTTATCTCACCCATAAACTACAAAAAAAATAAAAATTATTTAACAAAAAATCACCTAAAATATGACAATCCAAACAGGATCTTAAGTCATTCTCTCCCCCTAAAAATCCATGATATTGAAGTCGTGACATGTTTTCAAAATGCTCAAATTACAAGCACTCATCACTGACATTTACCTTCCTTGGAAAAAAACATTTATGCTAAAAAAAATGCAAAGATTCTATTACATTTTTTTTAAACAATCCACCGCAGGTGGTTTTGGGGTTTAGGCATGACCCCAAACTGTAGATATATCAAACAAAAGTAGTACAGTAAGGAGGACATAAACCATAGCCTCACTACAAAAAGGAAGAGTGTATCTAATCACTCTTAGTGTATAGAAGATAAATGAGAGTTGTTAGAGTGGATACAAATAACCAGATTGCAATGAGAGTATTCATCTATACAAAATGAGGCTAAATAAGTAGTTAACACTACTAGAAGTACATTATCATCCATCATTAATAATAAAATGATTCCTCCTAGGTTTGACTCTGAAGTTTGGTGTGCCTTCTCTATCCATTGTGATAAGAGCCTTAACCATACTAGGTAGAGAATCGACATTATTGAACTTCATGAATATATTGTTTCTTTCTCCAATGTTGGCAGGTTAATCTTCAACCATGTTACCTTCTCTATAAATGTGGACAAAAGAACAATTGAGATTCTTAGAGAGGTTTTCGTTATTAGTAATAATTTGTTGCATCTGCCAAGGAATCTTCATTTTGTTGTTAATCATGTTGATGATAACTTGGGATTCAGACTCAACAATCACAGAACTATAACCTTCATCAACACATATTTTCAATCCTTAGGCTAAGGCCTTAGCCTCCGCCATATTATTACTGCAATAGTCATAGAAATCAACGTATGCAATGAGGAAATTTCCATTGTGGTCTCTGATAATACCACCACCACCAGAACTTCCCAGATTTCCTTTGCAACAACCATTGAAGTTAAGTTTAACCCAACTAGAATCAGGCTTCATCCATCTAACCATGCTACAAGAAAATGATTGTTTAGCAATTTCAATGGTTCTGCAGTTGTCTTTCCATTCCATCGGTAGATGAAGATCATGAAATTGGGAACTGATAAAGATACATGTTAATTTTCCCACTTATTGGATAAATTGTCTACTAGACATGTGGATGCTTTCATATCTAGATGCACATCTACTTTTCCATATTTCCCAACACGTAAGGATAGGAACAACTTGGAGGAGAGTAGCATGAATTAGATTTTTAGTCTTGGTTAACCACCAAGGCATCATTATTTGTCTAGTGTCACCATATCTTATATAAATACCACATGATTGTCCAAAAAAAAAAACCACACTCTTCTTGCGATATCACTATCACAAAATAAATGTTTGATAGTCTCTTCCTTATATGTCGTGCAGCAACAACATCCAGAAGGAATGGAAATTCTAAATCTCTTAAGTCCATCGTCAGTAGGAATGATTTTGTGAAGCATTTTGTAAACAAAGAAGGATATCTTATAAGGAAGCTTCTTATGCCAAATCATGTTAGAAGTGAGGGTACTAGGCCTTCGTTTCCTGAGACTACGCCAAGCACTTTTACAGGAAAACTTGCCAATGTTATCATTGGAACAAATAGGAGTATCAATCTTGTTATTGGAGATCTCAATATTTCTAATATCAGCAAACAATTGATTAGGAATATGATTCCTCAACTTAGCAACTTTCCAATTTCCATTTTCAATAAAACTATTAACAAGAATTCTCCTGGGAGCATTATGAAACTGAGTAATTTTAGCAAGTGTACCTTTTCCCGACCAATTATCCCACCAGAAGGAAATTAATCCAAGACCAATTTTCCATATCACATACTTTTCAGCATCTTCTTTAATATCCATCAATCTTCTCCAATTATGAGATTGTCCAGAATACCATTTCCTTTGGACAGGATGCTTCCTTTTACAATATTTAGCTTCCAAAAAATCTCTTAGAAGACTATTATTAGCTCTAAAGGTCCACCATGCCTTGGCAGAAAAGATCCTACAATAATCATCAAGAGTTCTGAAGCCAGCTCCACCTTCAGAAGTAGGATAACACAAGTCCTTCCATCTAATCCAATGTTTTTTATTCTTGAGATTCTCCTTTCCCCAGAAGAAGTTGGAGATGATCATCTCAATTTGATTGAGGGTTGTTTTAGGGGGATAAAGAGTAGACATAATATGAAGAGGAAGGGATTGAAGAACATATTTACCTTGGAAAGAAAGTAATTTTCCTTGCCATCCTTGTATCCTGTTGGAAATCTTAGCCACCATAGTGTTGAAATAAACAAATTTCTTTTTTCCAGTGTATATAGGACAACCTAGATATTGCATTGGAAACTGGAGGTGGCTAAATTTTGTGATGGAGGCAGTCTCCCTAATTTGATCATCAGTAAAATTCGAGGAGACATAAAAACCACACTTGTTCTTGTTCACCATCAGTCCAGAAATATGCTCATAGATTTCTAATTTATGCATCATTTTCTTAATGGAAAATGGATCCACAGAAGAGAATAGAACTGTGTCATCAACATAACAAAGATGATTTATGAAGGGGCCTCTCTTCTCAAGAGAATAAGGAATAAATCCATCTTCTTGGAGATTGTTCATCAGTCTGGACATCAATTCAGCACTAATAACAAAAAGAGAAGGTGACAAAGGGTCACCTTGTTTAATGCCTCTGGTAGATTTGAAAAATCCATGCCTCGAGCCATTTAAATTCACAGAATACCACACATTGGAAATCAACCTCCATATTCTGTCAATCCACAGTTCAGCAAAGCCCATTCTTCTCAGCACCATGCAAAGATATTCCCAATGAACTCTATCGTAAGCTATAGCCATGTCAAGTTTCATGACAACATTTCCAGTTTGAGGGGCTTGATTTATATTATGTACCATTTCATGCATCAAAACAATATTATCAGTAATGGATCATCCCTTGATAAAACCGATTTGTCAAGAGGAGATCAGTTTGTGCATTAAAGGAGACAATCTTTGATTCATAGTTTTAGAAATAATCTTGTTAGGAAAGTTACTAATACTAATAGGTCTTAATTCAGAGAACTGTTGAGGGCAATCCACTTTAGGGATCATGGTCAGACATGTGTGAGTAAATGATCTTTGAAGTGGGGTACCTGCGAAAAAATCAAGAATCATTAGCAATAAATCATCCATAATAATATCCCAACAGGAATGATAAAATTTACTAGACATTCCATCAGGTTCAGGAGCACTATGAGTACTCATAGAAAAAACTGCTTGCTTAAGTTCTTGCATAGAAACAAGAGCAATAAGCATCTTGTTATCATCATCCGTAATGTTCTTTGGAATGAGATTCAAGATAGAGTATTCCTTATGAATCTTGTCAAAAGTGAATTGTTTTTCAAAGAATTGAACAGCTTCCGTGGCAATATCATCCTTGTTATCCACCCAGGTACCATCCTCTCTTCTCATCTTAGAAAGAGTAAGCCTCTTTTTCTTCCCTTTAACAATAGAGTGAAAAAATCTAGTATTGGTTTCACCCTCGATGAACCACTTGATACTAGCTTTTTGTCTCCAAAAGGCCTCCTCTTTTTTGTAAGCAAGAATCAATTCTGCATTTGCCTTATTTAAGGCGGATCAATTAACCTCAGAGTTGTCGCTAATGAACTTGGCTTCCAGATTAGAGACCAACTCTTCCATCTCTTTTCTTTTATCAAAATTGTTACCAATAGAGCTTCTGGATCACGAGAGAGCTTGCTACTTGTATTCTTCAATTTCAAGTGAAATCTCCAAAGAGGAGATCCTTGAACTTCAATATCCCATGCATCTTTTATCACCTCTTTGATATTAGATTCATCAACCCAAAAATCCAAAAATCTAAAGTATCTGATAGAAATAATAGAATCGGATTTGGCTATAATAAGGAGAGGTGAGTGATCAGATCCTGTCCTTATCAAATGTTCAATATTGATAGAATCAAAGATATTGAGCCAATCACTATTAACAAAAACCCTGTCCAATCTCTGCCATACTCTCCTAATTGGAGCCCAATCATTGCACCAGGTGAAGGAAGATCCACTGTAACTGTCACGACCCAAGGTACCCCCTAGATGTGACATGGCGTACAAGACCCCGAGAGGCCTCATACAAGCCACTTAGCATACATTACATACAAGATAATAGAGAATAAAAGTTCAAAAGAGAATTTCATATCAAAGCTTTTAAGAGAAACAACAGAAGTCTACATCTCATGTCTCAAAGCCAATCTAATATAAAGAACAAGGTTTGGGACGTAACCCAATACAATTCAAAACTGAAAGGAAATACATGAAGAAATAAGAACTAGGCTATGTCCTCGGATGGATGAGGACTCACCAAGTCTTCGATCAACTCTCTAATCAAACTCTAGCCACGAGTGGAAGGTGAATCGCCACGTCCTACACCAAAGAAGTTAATGTAGGCAAAAGTATGCGTTAGCACAATTAAGAACTAAGTATGATAGCAAATGCACATAAACACATAAATCATGCTAGAGAGACATATAATTATGACATGCAATGGACACACTTAAAATGTGATAAACATGAGAAACATGAAGCATAAAGCTTATATCAAGGCAAAAGCAAGCTAAATCATCTTTTCTTTCCTTTATTATGAGAACACTTGTTCATTAACTTGTGGGGAATAGCCTTAACCGACATGTAAGACCATGTGAGCTATCAGCATGGAATCCGGTGTCTACCCCACAACGAAAAGAGGTGTCCTACTTGCCAAGATAAGACCATGAACTTCTTAGCTTATGTGGATCCACTAGCTAATGTCTACTTAAAGACAACATCCTATGGTGGCAACATAGTTTAAGGGATAGAGATTACTTTAGGAGACTCGGCCTCAACTAATGCGAGAGCTCCATCTAGAAAACCCAGCCTCTACTAACGGGAGAGCTTTCACTAGAAGACCCGGCCTCTACTAACGGGAGGGCTTCCATCTCAATATCCGCTCGGTGCTAAGCATAATTCCCACGGATTAGTCAGTAACATATTCATATCATTATACATGGAGAGGTACAACTAGGGTTACCAATCCAAGCTAAAATCACGTTTATAGACATTTCATCTTCCATGGACCTTGTCCAAGCTTGCGGCATTTGAATAGCTCCTTAAGAACATGGGTAGTCGCATCTTGTTCTTTTAAGTCATATTGGGAGAATTATGTGAGAAAACCTTTCACTACCTAATCATAACATCATCATATCATAACTTTTGTACTTTACTCTCAAAGCATCCTTACTTCATCATTAACTTCATATGAGACATGCATAAGTTCATTAGCTTCTTCTTTACTTAGCTCATCATGCTCATAATTCATAGTTCATAGAGTTCATATGGGTTCATGCAAGTTCAACTAATATCATGCAAATCAATGTAAGCTCATGCTTAAAAAGCCATAATTAAGACAATTTATCCATACTTGAAGGAACTCACGTAATAGAGGAAAATCATGTTTTTGACTTGATCATGCTAAATTCATAAGATTATTCTCAATTCATTCATAATTCATACTTGATTTCATAGAGAATTCATAAACTTCATCAAATCATAGTTCAACCCAACAATCAAAGCCTATTATCAAATTAGAGAGAATTAACTATAATCATGGGGGTTCATGTAATCTTAACATCAAATCATGTAATTCACGCTAATTCGTGCACTAAGTTACTTTATCATGCTAGATCGTGCACTACAAATCATAAAATCAACAATTGAAATCATAATTGAAGAACCCACAATAATTGATCAAAACCCTAATTCAATTGGGTTAGAGTAAACCTTGAAATTCATGAAGAAAAGGAAGGGCCCATTGGAGGAAAGGACTCCTAATGGTGAACACTATCATACCTCAAAGCAATCCACAAGAAATTGGAGAAGATTGAAGGTCTTCAATGGAGGATTCAAGCTTTCTTCTTCTCCCTTGAGAGTTGAGAGAGTTTCTTTTAGAGAGAAAAATATTTGAGAGGAGATAATAGGGAATGAATTAAAATAAAAGGAATTAGGCTTAGAAAGTATTTATAGGTCTTAGACTAATGGTAAAACCGACTTTGCTTAATTGTTAAACAATTAGGGAAAAGACCAAAAAGTCCTTAATTAATAACCGTCGAGGCCAATCGACGAACAGGATTATGGTCCGTACATCAATTGACGGACCGTCCTGCTCTTCCGTCAATTGATTCTGAAAGTTCATTTTGGGCTGAAAATTTGGCTAAGTCTGGAAGGCATCTACGGCCTGTCAACTGAACTACGAACCGTCCTGCTATTCCGTAGGTCAAAGTTCAGAAACTTGGAAATCCTGAAAGTTCATAGTGCCATTGATGGTCCCCTCCTACGGCCCGTCAATCAATTCTTTGGAAGCTTTGGGTATTACAATATCTCCCCTTTGGGAACATTCGTCCTCGAATGAGAATCAAGACATCATGAGAAGGGTAATAGACACGAACTAACAACTCAACCTAGCATGCAATCACATAAGTGCACATATCCGAGGAGGAAACATCAACTCCAAGCTAAAGCATGATCAATACATCATATCATGAAGACTTTATGCAACTCATACTCAAATGAACATAATCATATAAGACTCTTCATGAACATGCATAATCAAGGAATCATGGAAATCAACTATGACACATGAGACCAAAAGAATGAACCATGAGGAACTAGATACCTCAAGCTAGAGTAGGATCGGAAGGAAAGAAATGAGGATATCGGGACATCATATCAGCCTCGGCCTCCCAAGTAGCACCCTCAACCAATTGATTCCTCCATAGAACTTTCACGGAAGCAACTTCTTTATTTCTTAACTTCCGGACTTGCTGGTCTAAAATCTCAACCGGAACTTCTTCATAAGTAAGACTATCCTTTATGCCAAGATTTTCTAATGGCACAATAGAGGTTGGATCACCAACACACTTTTTCAACAAGGAGACATGGAAAACCGGATGCACTGATGCCAAATCATTAGGCAAGTCAAGCTTATAAGCAACCTTACCAACACGTTTCAAAATCTGATAGGGGCCTACATAACAGGGACTAAGCTTCCCTTTCTTCGCAAATCTCATTACACCTTTCATGGGTGAGATTTTCAAGTAAACCCAATCATCAACATCGAATTCTAATTCTCTTCTTCTAATATCGGCATAGGACTTTTGTCGACCTTGGACCGTTTTCAATCTTTCCCTAATAAGTCAAACTTTCTCCATAGCCTCATGCACCAACTCCGGGCCTATCAAAGCAACTTCACCAACTTCAAACCAACCTATAGGAGATCTATACCTCCTACCATAGAGAGCCTCAAATGGAGCCATACCAATGCTAGAATGGTAGCAATTATTATAAGTAAAGTCAATCAAATGCAAGTGATCATCCCAAGTACCCTTGAAATCAATTACACATGCTCTCAACATATCCTCCAAAGTCTGAATAGTACCTTCCTTTTGCCCATCGGTTTGGGGATGAAAGGCCGTACTAAGCTTAACACGAGTACCAAGACCTTTGTGGAATGACTACCGAAATTGAGAAGTAAATTGTGCACCACGATCGGAGATGATGGATAAAGGCACTCCATGCAGCCTAACCATCTCCCTCAAATACAACTTAGCATAATCCTCCGTCGAATAAGAAGTCTTGATGGGAATGAAATGGGCTGACTTTGTCATTCTATCAACAACAATCCAAATCGAATCATATTGTCACCTCGTGCGAGGCAAATCCACAATAAAATCCATATTCACATCTTCCCACTTCCAAGTAGGAATGCTAATATCTTGGGTCAAACCTCCCGGCCTTTGATGCTCAACTTTCACTTGTTGACAATTAGGGCACTTGGCCACAAACTCCGCAATATCTTTCTTTATTCCGTTCCACCAATAAATTTCCCACAAATCACGGTACATTTTGGTAGTTCCTGGGTGGATGGAATATCGAGAACTATGGGCTTCCGATAAAATTTGCTCTCTTAAGACCTCTACATTGGGAGCACACAAACGACCTTGATATCGAAGCACACCATCTCCCTCTTGGGAGAAAGCTTCAACGGACTTCTTTAGAACCGCTTCCTTTATTTCAACCAAGTTAGGATCAAGATCTTGTTTAGCCTTCACATCATGCACAAAAGAGGATTCGGAACCATTGTGAACCGTAACACCACATTCAGTAGAATCAACCAATCTAACACCCAATCGAGCCAATCTATGGTCATCGCGAACCAACTCTTTCTTACTATCCTCAACATGAGCAACACTTCCCATAGATAATCGACTAAGAGCATCTGCCACCATGTTAGCCTTACCGGGGTGATAGAGAACACTCATATCATAGTCTTTTAACAACTCAAGCCACCTTCTTTGGCGAAGATTCAAATCTTTCTTTTTAAACACATATTGCAAAATCTTATGGTCTGTGAAGACATCTACATGTACCCCATACAAATAATGTCGCCATATTTTCAAAGCAAACACAACCGCCGCTAATTCCAAGTCATGAGTCGGATAATTCTTTTTGTGCACCTTAAGTTGCCTTAAAGCATAAGCAATGACTTTCTCGTTTAGCATAGGAACACATCCTAGCCCAATTCTCGAAGCATCACAATAAACCACAAAACCATCGGATTATTCCGGTAGAGTCAATATCAGAGCCGAAGAAAGTCTATCCTTCAACTCTTGGAAACTTTTCTCACATGCCTCGGACCATACGAACTTAACCTTATTTTGAGTCAAAGCCTTCAATGGAGAAACAATCGAGGAAAACCCTTCAACAAACCTCCTATAATAACCGGCTAAACCCAAGAAACTACAAATATCCGAAGGTGATAGAGGTCTAGGCCAATTCTTAACCGCATCCATCTTCTTAGGATCTACCTCAATACCTTTACCGGAGACAATGTGACAAAGAAAAGCCACGGATCGCAACCAAAACTCACATTTACTAAACTTTGCAAAGAGTTGTTGGTCCATGAGGACTTGCAATACAATCCTCAAATGACTAGCATGGTCATCCTCATTCCTTGAGTAAATCAAGATATCATCAATAAACACAATCACGAACATGTCAAGGTATTGCTTAAACACCCTGTTCATCAAGTCCATAAATGTGGCCGGAGCATTTGTTAATCCGAACGACATAACCAAGAACTCATAGTGACCATACCTAGTCCGAAAAGCCATTTTCAGAATATCATCTTCTTTCACACTCAATTGGTGGTAGCCCAAACGAAGGTCGATCTTAGAGAAATAACTAGCCCCTTGAAGTTGATCAAACAAGTCATCTATCCTTGGTAGAGGATACTTATTCTTAATTGTAACCTTATTCAAATGGCGATAGTCGATACACGTACGGAGTGAACCATCTTTCTTCCTTACAAACAAGACCCGAGCACCCCATGGAGAATACTTGGCTGGATGAAACCCTTATCCAACAAGTCTTTCAACTGCTCTTTTAGTTCCTTAAGTTCCGCCGGAGCCATTCTATAAGGAGGAATAGAAATAGGTTGCGTATCTGGGAGAAGGTCAATACCGAAGTCTATTTCCCTTTCAGGAGGAACACCGGGCAAGTCATCGGGAAACACTTCCGAAAACTCATTAACAACGGAGACCGACTCAAGAGTAGGGGTCTCGAAATCTATATGCCTCACCCTAACAAGATGGAAAATGCAACCCTTTGAGATCATCTTTCTAGCTTTTAGATAAGAAACAAATTGACCTCGAAGCATAGAATTTCCCCCCTTCCACTCTAGGATAGGCTCATTTGGAAACTGAAACTTGACCATTCGGGTCCTACAATCAATAGAGGCATAACAAGTGTGCAACCAATCCATCCCAAGGATAACATCGAAATCTAGCATATCTAGCTCTATTAGATCAACAAGAGTAACTCTATGGGATACGAAAACGGGGCAATTTCTATAGACCCTCTTAGCTAAGATAGATTCTCCAATCAGAGTAGAAACACGAAAAGGATTAAGCAATATATCCGGAACAACATCAAACCACATGGCCACATAGGGCATCACAAAAGATAAGGTAGCACCGGGATCAAGCAAGGCATACACATAAAAATGGAAAACTCTTAACATATCGGTGACCACGTCGGGAGAGCTCTCTTGCTCATGACGAGCCTGAAGTGCATAAAATCGGTTTTGCTTCTGAGCATTCGAACCCGATCCTCTAGGTGGAGCTTGCTTATTCTCCCTTCCCTTGGCCGTGAGAGATGGACAATCCTTCATCTTGTGACCACTCTTTCCACAACTATAACAACCATCCGTACCGGCTAAACATCTACCCTCATGCTTTTTCCTACACTTGGCACAAGGAGCCAATAAAGAAAAACCATTATTCCCTCCTTGAGAATTGGGGTTAGACACTCTATCATTGTTGAACTTCGGAGAAGCATTGGACGAGCCTTGGCCGGAGAGCCTTTGACGAAATCTAGGATGACTATGTCCATCAGACCTTGCATGAGAAAAGTTACCATCTTCGGTCCTAGCCCTCTTGGTCTCTCTAGACCTTTCCTTAAGCTCTTCTTCCTCTATTTGTTGGGCATACACCATGAGACGAGAAATGTCCATATCATTAACAAGCATAGCGATGCGGCATTCTTTAACCAACATTTCAGACACCCCCGAAACAAACTTACTCATTCTTCCCCTTGGATCGGCAACAATGGAAGGAGCATATCGGGACAATTGTGTGAATTTCAAAGCATACTCCTTCACACTCATATTTTCTTGTCGAAGGTTGATAAACTCAAACGCCTTTGCCTCCCTCATTTCAAGGGGCAAGAACCTATCAAGGAAAGCGACCTTGAATTTCTCCCAATCAAGAGGACCCTCATTGACCGTCCTCTCACTCTTCCATTGATTGAACCAAATTTGGGCACCACACTTGAGTTGATAAGCGCCCAACTCCGCTTTTTCCTCCGGCGTTACACCCATGATCATCAACACATTTTACACTTCATCGATGAACTCTTGAGTATCTTTCTCAACCTTGGAGCCATGAAATTCCGGAGGATTCATTCTAGAAAAGTCCTTCACTCTTGACGCAGCCGTACCCACATTTGGGTTCCCGGGAGCCACCACCTCTCTATTGGCTTGGGCCATCACGGCTTGAGCCAACACTTGGAAAGCAGCCCTAAACTCCGCATTAGTCACTTGTTCGGCCAAAGGATCGGCCGAAACTTGAGGAGCTTGAGGAAGAGCTTCTTAATCCACGTTCTCTCCCATGTTTATTCTAGCGTAAGCTCTTTGGGTCGCCATATCCTTAAACGCATAGGATAGGGATTAAGAGAGAGACTTATAGAGTTAAACTCTATGGCACGACTTAAGAGTAATGAAAGAACTGGAGTTTCATAAACATCTTATAGCCTCTCATTCATAAATGTGGCGCGCTTCACACCCATGAACAAGACTCTACTTGACGCGGGTTATGAGACATCTTAGGATCTTTCTAAAACCTGGCGCTTTGAATACAAAGTTTGTCACGACCCAAGGTACCCCATGGATGTTACATGGCGTACAAGACCCCAAGAGGCCTCATACAAGTAACTTAGCATACATTGCATACAAGATAATAGAGAATAAAAGTTCAAAAGAGAATTTCATATCAAAGCTTTTAAGAGAAACAACGGAAGTCTACATCTCATGTCTCAAAGCCAATCTAATATAAAGAACAAGGTTTGGGATGTAACCCAATACAATTCAAAACTGAAAGGAAATACATGAAAAAGAAATAAGAGCTAGGCTATGTCATCGGATGGATGAGGACTCACCAAGTCTTCTATCAACTCTCTAATCAAACTCTAACCACGAGTGGAAGGTGAATCGCCACGTCCTACACCAAAGAAGTTAATGTAGGCAAAAGTATGCGTTAACACAATTAAGTACTAAGTATGATAGCAAATGCACATAAACACATAAATCATGCTAGAGAGACATATAATCATGACATGCAATAGCCAAACTTAAAATGTGATAAACATGAGAAACATGAAGCATAAAGCATATATCAAGGCCAAAGCAAGCTAAATCATCTTTTCTTTCCTTTATCATGAGAACACTTGTTCATTAACTTGTGGGGAATAGACTTAACCGACATGTAAGACCATGTGAGCTATCAACATGGAATCTGGTGTCTACCCCACACTGAAAAGAGGTGTCCTACTTGCCAAGGTAAGACCATGAGCTTCTTAGATTATGTGGATCCACTAGCTAATGTCTACTTAAAGACAACATCCTATGGTGGCAACATAGTTTATGGTACAGAGATTGCTTGTGGAGACTCGGCCTCTACTAACGGAAGAGCTCCATCTAGAAAACCCAGCCTCTACTAACGGGAGAGCTTTCACTAAAAGACCCGGCCTCTACTAACGAGAGGGCTTCCATCTCAATATCCACTCGGTGCTAAGCATAATTCCCACGGATTAGTCATTAACATATTCATATCATTATGCATGGAGAGGTACAATTATGGTTACCAATCCAAGCTAAAATCATGTTTATAGACGTTTCATCTTCCATGGACCTTGTCCAATCTTACGTCATTTGAATAGCTCCTTAAGAACATGGGTAGTCGCCTCTTGTTCTTTTAAGTAATATTGGGAGAATTACGTGAGAAAACCTTTCACTACTCAACCATAACATCATCATATCATTACTTTTGTACTTTACTCTCAAATCATCCTTACTTCATTATTAACTTCATATGAGACATGCATAAGTTCATTAGCTTCTTCTTTACTTAGCTCATCATGCTCATAATTCATAGTTCATAGAGTTCATATGTGTTCATGCAAGTTCAACTCATATCATGCAAATCAATGCAAACTCATGCTTAGAAAGCCATAATTAAGATAATTTACCCATACTTGAAGAAACTCACGTAATAGGGGAAAATCATGCTAAATTCATAAGATAATTCTCAATTCATTCATAATTCATGCTTGATTTCATAGAGAATTCATAAACTTCATCAAATCATAGCTCAACCCAACAATCAAAGCATAGATGATCAAATTGGGGAGAATTAACTTGGGATCATGTAATCTTTACATCAAATCATGTAATTCACGCTAATTCATGCACTAAGTTACTTTATCACGCTAGATCATGCACTACAAATCATAAAATCAACAATTGAAATCATAATTGAAGAACCCATAATAATTGATTAAAACCTTAATTCAATTGGGTTAGAATAAACCTTGAAATTCATGTAGAAAAGGAAGGGTCCATTGGATGAAAGGACTCCTAATAGTGAACACTATCCTACCTCAAAGCAATCCACAACAAATTGGAGAAGATTGAAGGTCTTCAATAGAGGATTCAAGCTTTCTTCTTCTCCCTTGAGAGTTGAGAGAGTTTCTTTTAGAGAGAGTAATATTTGGGAGGTGATAATAGGGAATGAATTAGAATAAAAGGAATTAGGCTTAGAAAGTATTTATAGGTCTTAGACTAATGGTAAAACCGACTTAGCTTAATAGGTAAACAATTAGGAAAAAGACCAAAAAGTCCTTAATTAATAACTGTCGAGGCCAATCGACGGACAGGATCTACGGTCCGTACATCAATTGACGGACCGTCCTGCTCTTCCGTCAATTGATTCAGAAAGTTCATTTTGGGCTGAAAATTTGGCTAAGTCTGGAAGGCATCTACGGAACCCATCTACGGCCCATCAACTGAACTACGAACCATCCTGCTATTCCGTAGGTCAAAGTTCAGAAACTTGGAAATCCTGAAAGTTTATAGTGCCATTAACGGTCCCCACCTACGGCCCATCAATCCATCTACGACCCGTAGGTGGCCTCTGTAGGTCACTGTCTTTCAGGTGAGTTCTGCAATTAAAATTCTTTGGAAGCTTGGGGTATTACAGTAACCAGCATCTATTAAATCACAGTCCATAATACATTGAATAAAGGCTAAGCTTTTAGACATCCTATGAGGAGCACCTCCTTTCTTTTCAACGGGATCCAAAATGCAGTTGTAATCACCTGCAACTAACCAGGGAATCTTTTGATTATTTGAAATAAACTTGAGCTTGTCCCATAAATCATTCCTGAGATAGTCATCACACTTAGCATAAACAAAGGTTAGGAGCACAGAATCGTTATTAAACTTAACAAGACAGGTTACTTGCTGATCATCTTCATAAATGATGTCATTATGAACACAATCATTCCAGAAAATCCATATTTGACTATTGATATTTGAGAAAGCATTTTGAAAGTTCAACCTTCTCTAATACTTATCAATTTTCTTAGCTTTGTAAAAAGGTTCAGCTAAAGCAATAATAGGAAACTTATGAGTAAGAATAAGTTGTTCTAGTCTATCAAGAGCACCATCAGTTTTAATACTCCTGATATTCCAGTATAGGGACTTAAACATGATCACTTGTTGAAGAGTTTTGATACTTTGAGGCTGTGGAAGCCTTGGAATTTTGTTGTATATACCCTCTTCCTCTAGTAGAAGTTCTTCCACCCTTGTTCGTTCCTCTTCCTCTTCCTCTAGTTCTTGGAGAAAGATGAACATTGTTAATCACCTCATCAAAGGCTGAAGTAGCATTAATATCGACCAGAGAGTTGGGGCAAGGAGTTTCAACCAAGGTGTCTGCATGATCATCACTGTTATCGTCATCACTTTGGAAGCTAGCAAAATCCTCACTTTCTTCAGATGTATCAGGTCTAACATAGTCACTATTCTCTGAACTTTGTATCTCTTCTCCCATAGATTCTGGGTGGAGCTTGTGTATTCTATGGTAGTCTATCTCAGAGAATGGATTGAGATTTGTACCACTAACAAGCTTAAGATAGTTATCCTGAACAATATGAGGAGAAGACTTTCTATGATCATTCTCCAGCTGTACTTGCTGCACCTGAGAGGATTCATTGATTTGGATCTCACTATCATGAACAACGACGGTGTCATCTTGAGAATTTTGATTAATATTTGTATTGGTAATACCATCTTCCTGAACCTGGTCTTGATTGTGCTTATCCTGATGATTCTGTTTGTTATGTTCTTGCGAGCCTTGTCTTAACTTGTCATTGTTGCTCATGGTTTGTTTGTTGTTGTTGTTGTGATCAACCTCTTCTTCTTCATGGTCATCCAGATTATTGTTGGTTTTCTTCTTTCTGTTCCTCTTGTTGTTGTTGTTGCTTGGCTCCATATTGTCATGTGTGGACCTATGCTCGGAACTTTTTTGGATCTTGGTTTGCTCAATATTCTAACCAGTATCAATACCTTTACCTTTACCAGGGACCTCTTTCAACACAGGAACATTGTTAACTTCAGATGGCTCTTGGATAATGATGCCTTTGTTGGGATTATTGTGATTGATGGGTTGTTTTTGGCTTTCACACTGACCATTGCTAGACTGCTTCTGTATATCAGTTTGTTCAGTGCTAGTATGTTCTTGAATTTCAGCAAATCTATTGGTATTATGATCAGTATCTAATCCATTCTGTTGATCAAAATTCATTTTCCTCTCCTTAAAACCTCTTTTCTTGTTGACAGTTTGTAAACCATCATCATCTTTTTTGTTTTCTTTTTCTTTCCTGCTTTGTTCTTATTTTTTGAGCCTTAATTCTCTCATCTCTAGCTTTGTTTCTGCACTGACTTTCAGAATGTCCTTGCAATTTACCGTACAAACAATAGCTAGGCAATCGCTCATATTCGATATCTAGCCATTTATATACCATCTGACGAGCCATCTAATCTGTTGAATCCCAACCATATTTGATCAGGTGTCGGTTTCAAAAGATCTATCTCAACATTAACCTTAGCTACATTTCCCCTGGACTTGGAGTAAGTAGCTTGGTCAGGTGTTATAGCAGTCCCAATGTTACTGATTAATTTGGAGATAACTTGCCATTTGAAAAGATGCCAAGGTAATTGGTGAATCAAAATACAAATAGGAACAATGGAGGTTTCTGCCTCAGGTTTAAAATCAGCTGTCCATTTAAGGATTTTCATAGGAGAATCTCCAATATCAACAAATTCTTTGAATCGGACATGATTAAAATCAAGTTCATTAGAGAAATCAATATAGACATGTCTAAAATCAAAGTAAGCAATCTTAACAGTCCCAGTAAGATGAAATAGAGAGACAAAAACTTTTCTAATCTCCTCCATTGGGGGTTTAGTTTTTGAAATTTTTTCCTATTATACTGTACTTACAGTCTTTGGCAAGGTTCACAAAGAAGTCTTCAGCCGAAAAAAAAATAGCCCGTTTGCCCAAATGCGATCCATGTATAATATTAACGGGGGTAGATCCATCGTCCAAAGCAAGTTTTCCCTGAACCGTTGCTGCAAATGATGGTTTTGAGGCACCTTGTTCCATATCTCTGTTAGTAGAATTTTTGTTTCCAGCAACATGCACCTTGTGTTGTTGGATGTTTGTTTGATGTATGTTTTGAGAAGAATTGGGCTGGATTTGTTGAGAGTCATGCTTTGGATCAGTGCATTCCTGGTCATTAAGAACTTGGCGAGCAGGAATTTCATTTTGTCGGTAATTCCTATCAAAATTAGATGAGACTTTTGGAAAGGGAGGGATAAAATTGTTCGTTGGCAGGGGTGAACCGGTATTCCCACATTGGGTTCTGCCCACCGTAAATCCACCGGAATTAGGGGGTTTCGATTGGTGGCTTTGGGTGGAAGGAGCCGTTGTGGTGTTGATTATAGCCGTTGGGTGGATAAGTTTGGATGATTCAGAGGAACTATGCTGATGTGGAGGGTCGTTATTGGGTGGATCAGGTGGCGTAGGGGGTGGTCCTAGCAGTGGGTCAGCTTTAGTCATAGTAGAGAGAGAAGTAGGAGAAAAAAGTAGTACGCTGTGTATGTTTGCAGTGTATTTTTAAGATTCCATTACGTTTGTTCATCTAAAGCTAATAATTATAAATAAAATATATCTTAAGAAACGAGTTGATAAACAAGGAAACAACGTAAATAACACTGTACAACTTGTTAGATGAAAAAAAAAAGACGAAGTGTATTTCTCTTTCTCTATATATAAATTTAAAATTTCAAATCATCCGTCAAATTAAAGTCTCCATCGATTAATTAATTCTAGCTAAAGTTATCCATATCATTTCTTACTCCGGTTGATAAAACAGTAGAAAATTTTCGTATTGTCAATTTGTAAAAGTTAAAGGTATCCATTGGTGATGGCGAACGAGGGAAAACAACCTGTAATGTGTTCATAATCATAGTTGGGGCAAAAATTCATAATAGGGTCAGCAATTTAACCCTTAATGAACTCTATGAATTGTTTAAAATTGGCCTCGTCAATGAAATTAACATTCTGATCGATTACCACCACTCTCCATTTTTAATTCTTTTGATCTATTTAATGTTACCTCTCTTTTACTCTTTCAACAAAATGGGGTTTTTTTTTAATAGATGATGGATTGAATTATTATATGTTTATGTGTACTTAATTTATTAGTCGGGTGAACGGAATCGAAATAGTTTCAAGTAATATTAAAACCATAAATGCAAATGTAGTTGACAAATTCATGTACACTTTGACCTAGTTTTATACCAAATTTTGTTTGTGAAATAATGATATCAGATTCTCCTTGTGAATAATTAGTATTGAACTCAGGAATCAGATGAAGCTACACCAGGTACATACTACTACCTTTATTTTTTTATTTTTTATTTTTTATGTTTGGCTAGGGTGATGAAAGGAAGGACGTCATGATATAATTTTACTTATATTTACGTAATGGTTCTGAATTATTTTAACAGACTAGTTTTATGATAGGGGCAAAATTGCTACGGCTGTATTTGAAATCTACATGACATACAAGTATATAAATTAAAGGAAACTGGATTTTCATGTACAATTTGAAGTAGAACCACGTAAACATTATTGTTATTAGTTTGGCTAATATACTCTTGTGCTGTATATAAATAAAGATTCGGTTGCTGAATTCTTAATTTATATCTCCATAAATTGTAGTTGTATAGTCGAATCTCTCTATAGTGATAATGTTTGTCTGAAAGTCTCATGGCTGCTACAGTGACATGTTATTAAATAGGTATAGTGACATTTGACGTTTCAATCTCATTTAGTTGTTATAAACAAAAAATACGCAACATTTTAAAAATATATTTTTATGTTATAAACAAAGACAAAATACTTGTTATAGTTCAAATCTCAATTGATTTTCAGATTTCATCAACTAAAAATTGCTAAGACTAATACTTTACTAATAAATTCATAACTAATTGTACCGTACCGACAAAGAATAAAAATCGAAGGAACATATGTGCATTTAAAATCAATTAAAAATTTAAATATATCAAATTTGATATAAGAATTCTACAATTATAAGTTGTTTCATAAATTCTTGTCTCATTGACAATATATCACTTGAATTGACGAAAATTTGTGTCACTTTCAGAAAAATGGTATTCAATAGCTTTCCCTTGAAGGTTGTTTAAGAGCTTAACAATTGACTCTTCTATGCCACCTCAAGTAATAGTAGGTTGAGGTTCTTCATCAACACTTTCTTATTCATCTTCTACATAATATATTTCTTACAAAACATTAATACACAATATTGAATTTACTCAGAATAGAGAGTTTGACAATACAAAAAAAAGGTGTTATTGCAATGGTTACTTATACATAATGCGGCGGTTTCAAACCGTCACAATGTACTATAACGGCGTTTTGCGAAAATGTCGTAATTTCGTCTGTCACAAACATATTACCACTGTTTTTAAGAAACCGTCGTAATATATATATATATACAAAACCATCGTAATATATATATAAAAACCGTAGCAATATTCATTTGTTAATGCGACATTTTTTTGTTGTATAGAGCAACGGTTTATAACCGCCGTAATTGTAAAAAAAAGTAAATCATTTATATATTATGGCGGTTTAAAAAAGCCGTAATGTTCAATTCGTGATGCCATAAATAATTATATTTTTTAATTTTAACAATCCATATTTATATCCTATTTATTGCACCCACTATATATTTAAATTTCAATAATTAGTAATTTTAACACAACATAAAAGACCAAATGAGCAAAATATTCATCACATTAAACAAAAGTACTCCAAAATTACATCATCAAAATACTAATGTTTTGAAGTGTTAATCAAATCTCCAAAATTACATTTTCAAAATACTAATGTTTTGAATTGTTATTCAAAACTCCAAAATTACATCATCAAAATAGTAATTTCAAGTGTCATTCAACAAGGATATCCAAAAAAAAATCCTAAAATTGATTTCTAGTTGATGCTTCGTCCATCATCACTGTTACTTTCATCTGAAGATTTCTAATTGATGGTTGGTTCGATTGGTGACTGATGAGCAACACTTTTTGTATCTGATGCCTGAAAAAAATTATTAATTAACAAGTAAGTTGATGATCGTACTCCAAAAATATATGTATTCACACAGAAGTATCAATGAATGACTATAAGTGTGTTAACGCATAGAGAATTGTGAACTTGAAAAACATTTCTGAAAAACTTTCCTCTTGTAATCAAAGTACACTTCTCATCTAATCCAAACACCAATTATTACCAAAAGAATTTTCCAAAAACTTTATTTAAAATTGAATCATAATCTATCATTGAGTAAAACAACAATGAATTTGAATAATACACTTTGGAACCAAAAACTATTTACCACCATAGACAAAATCTTCCAGTAGATAACAACAATATATCAAAGGAATGGAATTATTTCCCCACACAAAAAAAGACCGGTGATAGTAACAAATTGAAAATTCACCACTATTAGTCTATTACTATTAGAAAAGCGAAACATAATTTACTTAGTTAAGGTAACTCATTTTTCCTTCGAGTTTAACTTCTATGCACTCACATCACATTATAAAAGATTTTTTACACTTCTAGACAGTAGCATAAATATGTGCAGAGGTTGTAGCAAGAGCAGGGTGTATCAAGACACTATGTAACACTATTCAACATAACAATCACAAAGCTCTTTGTAAATAAACACTAGCTAGCATCATTTATTGTATCAAGACAAGAAAAACTTGGAACTACGAAGTCTGTGAAAGCAAAACAAGAAAGGAAATGGAAGTTTCTACTTGGTCTAAAAGGTATGAGAGCAATAAAATCACAGAAAGCTAATCATCATTGATTTGAAGGCAATTTTAAATTTATCCACTACTTCACCAACATAAGGAAAGTCTATTTATCACACTACAAAGCATAAATGAATTCCTAGCACCAAGGACAAAATAAACATAACGATAGCCCAAACATAACTTAAAGAGTACGTAAAGAAAGAGTTAGACTCTTAGATATATTTTAAAAAATAGTACATATAAAACATAGATATTTATAACGATCATCCCTGTGGAGAAGGTGGAAATAAGTGAGAAAACTCTTCAGGGATATTTCCTATGTTCCTTTGATATCAACTAAGTAGAGCATTTAATTGTGATTTCATACTCATCACCTCTTGCTGCCACTCTGGAGTTGGAGCGCTAGTACTAGATGAACTCACATCAACAGGCTTAAATCTCCTAGATGTCTGTTTGAATGCCATAGTTGGAACAACACCCAAACTGAAATTTTCAAATTGTAAGACATTAACAAATAATTAAGAATATAGTTATTCGAGAACATTGTATTAAGCTACCATTTCAACTCTTCTTCTAGCTAAACTCTTAGCACCTCCAATATGAGGAATTTGATTTTGTCGAATCTGTTGATTCTTCTTGCAAAGCTTCTACAAATTAAATAGGAACAACATGTTAAGTAATTGTAAGTCTCTGCCACAGTATGAGGAATAAAATGCTTCACATCTGCTTACTTTCTGATCAATCTCCACTTCAGGTAGAGAAGAAATATGTAGCAGAGAAGAAGAAGCAGTAGAAAGAAAATAAAATAGCTACAACAGTGGCAGAGAAGAAGAAACAATAGAAAGATAAAAAAGAAGAAGAATTAGAAGTGTTAAGTACTTGTGTTTTCTCGTTCATGCGATAATCAACAAACAATGCCCATTGATCCATGGGTATGCCATTCGGTGATTTCCTGATGACCTCTTCTTTACTCAATAATGAATTTTTTGCCGCATGCCATAATTTATGCCTGTGATCCTTCCACTTTTTGTTAAGATTACTGCCAGCCCATCTTTTTGCTTTTTGATGATCAATCCTAAAGAGAAATCGAGCCTTCAAAAAAGTGATGTTAGTTTACTGTAGGTTTACATATATAACTAAAAGATTCAAGCTAAGCAAAATAATTACAAGGAACTACCATTAGAGTTTCATCAAAAACACAATCCAAGTAAGAATTGGGCATGTCTGACCATTTTGTAAAGCTAATATGGAAGTACAGAGCATTTGTGGCAAGCTGCCCCATAACTCCTGCAATTATGCCAGCTACATTTCCAATAGGCACACCATATTCATCACATTCTACATTTATCCGCAATCCATTTTTCAAGTTGTGGACATCCTTGATCTTCATTCTAACCATCTTTGTTACTTGATGTTGATCTGAAACAAAATAAAGATCAACTTTAGTTAGTTGTTGAGAAGGTTAAAAATTATAATAAAATTTATCATTTTTATGTACCTATAACATCGACAAATCAATCCTGATTGTCGTCATCATCTTTATGTTTAGGTGGATGTGAAGAAACTCCATCGAAAGTAGATGGAACAATAGATTGTGAAGAATTTCCATCAGATGATGAAGATGGAACATGTTGACTTGTTTTTGATTGTGATTGTGATGATGAACATGAAGCTTGAGCCTTAGGTTGAAACAGTGATGACTATCCTGGAGCAAGAGAAGAGCTGGCTCCTGATTTGAACATATTTTAAAACTAATTTTTTTTCGGCATCTCTGCATGCATATTAAAGAAGTTGTAAACTTGCACATATATAGCTAAATTTAAAGACAATTAAGATATAATCAAGATTGATATAAGTAGCTGAGAAGTAAAAATGAGCCAGTAGCAAATAATTAAAGTAAATAAAAGTAGCCTAATTGAAACTTAATTAATGAAAAAAATAACATATCTGTGATAGAAGTCGAATACAATTGAATAATTCAAGACAAAACTAACTGAAACTTAATTAATGAAAGAAAGTTGCTAGGTACAAAATTCAGAAAAATTGAGAATTGATCTAATCTTAAACCAATCTAGTCTTGCACTAGGGATTTATCAGCTTCATCCTCCATACACAAATTTAGATCATTAACACCACCTAAGAATTGATCTAAGTCTTGCATTGAAAATTTATTCTCAAGAATTTCATAATCAGATTTCTTTAAGAAAAAAATAGTTGCAGAACAGAAAGTAACTTTTAACTTAAAAAATAAAAAGTTGAAATTAAATTTGTAATTTTTAAAATTTAATTGTGAGATAAACTTAAATTGTAATTTTAACAATTTAAATTCCTTATTTTCTTAAGAAAAATACTCTGATTTTCTTGCTTAATTGACTAAAAGAATTGCAGTTCACTAACTAATTTGAAGAAATCATATTTAATATTCTGTATATTACATCATCGCTATCAATATCTTAATCTACATCCCCCCACACATAAGAAAAAAATAAACAACCTAAGTAAAAATACAACAAGAGCAAGATAGAAGCCCATAAAATACTTAAAGTTTTCTTACTTCTAGCAATTCATATTTTTACATTATTATTTTGATAATAAAAAATAACAAAAAGTATCAAAAGATTTACTAATAAAAATTATATACCTATCCAATGATTATTGTTGATGCTTATCTCAATACCTTGACAACCAGTTTTTGATTCCTCAATAACCAATCAAACCCAAATATGAAATTTAGGTTAATAGCGCCAGTAAATTAATATGATAAGTGAAAAAGAAAGTGAAATTTAAAGCTCTAAAATGAAAAAGAAAGTGAACTCTAAGGCTCGAAACTGGAAAAGAAAGTGAACTCTAAGGCTCAAAAGTAAAATCTAGATCATAACTTCACTATTTCTGTAAGGCTTCTCTTTGGACTACGTGATTTTAATAAATAGGGACATAGACAAAAATAAAAAAAAATTTAGGCAAATTACGAGCAAATGCTAAAAGATATATTATGCTGGTTGATTTAAAATAGTTAATAGGCTAATGGTCAATATAGATAAAATTAGATCAACATCAAATATGTTTGTAACAAACAGTTAAAAAAATCTTAAGTGGCTAATTAATATTACAAGAATATTTTTATTTTGATTAGATCTATAGTAGAAAAACAAACAAAGCCATCACAATCCTATAGGCATGCTTTCTAATATAAATCAATTGCGATAACATGTGAGACCTATGCAGACTGTTAGAAAACTTCCTTTATTTCATTCTTTCTTGTCGTGCGTGAGTTCTATGGCTAGTGCTGAGTGTCGCGTGTTGTTTTGGCAGATGCCGAGAACCAGAGCTTCGATTTCGGGTGATGGAGGGGAGGCAGTCCCTGAGGCAGTTGTTGAGGCCCCAACCAGAGACAGGGGTAGGGCCCGAGCTAGAGGTTGCGCTCGTGGTAGAGGCCATACCCGAGGAGCGGTACCTGTTAGAGGCCATGGTAGAGAGCCTTCCCCAGAGCCACAAGTTGTGGCTGGTGAGGACCAGGTTCCTCCGGGTTTCGCGGTACCATTGTTTCAAGAGACCTTATTGAAGATGCTGGGTGTTCTAGAGAGTTTTACTCAGGGTGCAGTAGGCACGCCATAGGGTTCACAGACTAGAGTAGGGGCACAGACCCTAGAGCAGTATCAGGGTTCGGTTGTTCAGGATCAGGTGGTTCAGCCACCATTAGTTCCTACGCTAGCTGTCGGTGCACAGGTTGCTCCAGATGTTATTATGACAGTGGAGGACCAACAATGTTATGAGAGGTTCCAGAAGATGAAACCACCCCAGTTTCAGGTTGGTAAGAGCAAGGATGCTCATGAGTTTCTGACCTTGTGCTAGGAGATGCTTGAGGCTGTGAGGATAGTGGATGCGAGGGGTGTTCCTTTTGGTTCTCTCCTACTTCGTGGGCCAGCCAGGGAGTGGTGGATAACTTATGTGGGGTTCAGGCCAATTGGATCTCCTCCGGTTGAGTGGGATGCTTTCTCTAGTGCTTTTTAGGATCGCTTCATTCCTTGGAGTGTGTGTGAGGAGTGCAGGTGGAGGTTTGAGGGTTTGACACAGAGTGGAATGTCCATTGCTGAGTATGAGGCATGTTTCTGTCAGTTGTCTTGTCATGCCATGCCTTTGATTCCAGATGAGGCAGAGAGGGCCCATTGTAGCGGTTAGTTTTTCGATGCGTCGTCTGAAGGCAGAGGTTCTCAGAGGGTGGTAGCTCATTTCAGCGTCAGAGGCTTGTTCATGCTCCCATTCCAGTGGCTGAGAATGGATAGGTGTCCCGTGGGTCTCACAGTTCTGGCCGAGGTGGCCGTGGTACTTCATTTGGTTATTGACAACAGCTCACCGTTCCGAAGTCTAGTTTTTGTTGTGGTGATCCAGGTCATATTATTCACCAATGTCCATTTTAGACTCATACAGGGCCCCATCATACTTACTCAGCAGCTCTAGAGAGAGATTCAGCGCCTCCAACTAGAGGTCGATCAGACAGCAGGTAGTGGCGGCAGAACTTCGGGTAGTGGTGCCGTGGTCTAGCGTGGAGGTAGAGGTATGGCTCAGACAGGAGGTGGTAGAGGAGCCCAGTGTTATGATATTCTGGGGAGACCCGAGGCTGAGTCATCTGATGCCGTAATCACAGGTATCGTCCCAGTCTGCCACCGATCTGCGTCTGTATTATTTGATCCAGGGTCTACTTTCTCCTATGTGTCTACCTACTTTGCATCTTGGTTTGATTTAGTATGTGATTGTATGTCTTTGTCTGTGCATGTTTCTACACCCGTGGGTGAGCCCTTAGTGGTGGATCTAGTGTATCGATCCTGTCTTATTTCTTTGGATGGGTACGACACTTGGGTAGACATGATTATTCTGGGGATGGTAGATTTCTATGTGATATTGGGTATGGATTGGCTTTCTCCTTATCATGCGATCCTTGATTGTCATGCTAAGACTGTCAACTTAGCGATGCCTGGAGTTCTGAGGGTAGAGTGGAAGGGTACTAGTGGTTCTTACCCTAGTAAGGTTATCTCCTATATCCGAGCCCAGAGGTTGATTGATAGGTGGTGTTTCTCCTATTTGGATTTTATCCGGGATACTAATGTTCAGTCGCCTTATATGAAGTCCATTCCCGTGGTTCAGGACTTTGCTGATGTGTTCCCTATTGGTCTTCCTGATGTCCCTCTGGATAGGGACATTGATTTCGCCATTGACTTGGAGCCGGACACTAAGCCCATCTCTATTGCCCCGTGTCGTATGGCTCCGACTGAGTTGAAGGATCAGTTGCAGGGCTTGTTGAGCAAAGGGTTTATTCATCCTAGTGTGTCACCTTGGGAGCACCGGTCCTTTTTGTAAAGAAGAAAGATGGTTCGATGAGGATGTGAATGACTATAGGTAGTTGAACAAGGTGACTGTCAAGAACAAGTATCCTCTTCTTCGCATTATTGATTTGTTTGATTAGTTTCAGGGTGCAACATTGTTTTCTAAGATTGATTTGAGGTCCAGCTATCATTAGTTGAAGATTAGGCCATCGGATATCCCTAAGACAGATTTCCAAACTCGTTATGGCCACTATGAGTTATTGGTGATGTCTTTTGGGCTGACTAACACCCTTGCGGTGTTTATGGAGTTGATGAGCGGAGTATTCCATCAGTAGTTGGATTACTTCGTGATCGTGTTAATCGATGACATCTTGATATATTCCAGGACCGAGGAGGAAAATGTTTGTCCCTTGAGGTTGGTGCTTCAGAGATTGAAGGAGCAGAGGTTGTATGCCAAGTTCTCCAAGTGTGAGTTTTGGCTTGATTCTGTGGCATTCTCGGGACATGTGGTGTCCAAGGAGGGTATTAGAGTTGATCTGGCCAAGATTGAGGAAGTTAAGGGTTGGACAAGACTTACTTCTCCTACCGAGATTTGGACTTTCGTGGGGTTGGCAGGCTACTACAGACGGTTTGTGCAGAGCTTCTCTAGTATTGCAGCGCCATTGACTAGATTCACTCAGAAGACCATGGATTTTCATTGGTCCAATGAGTGTAAGGCGAGGTTTCAAAAACTCAAGGTTTCGTTGACTTCGGCTCCTGTATTGACTTTGCCTGAAAAGGGTGTGGGATATACTGTATATTATGATGCCTCTGGAGTTGGGTTGGGAGGTGTGTTGATGCAAAAAGGGAAGGTTATTGCCTATGCCTCTAGACATTTGAAGGTACATGAGAAGAACTATCCTACTCGCAAGGTTTGGGACGTAACCCAATACAATTCAAAACTGAAAGGAAATACATGAAAAAGAAATAAGAGCTAGGCTATGTCATCGGATGGATGAGGACTCACCAAGTCTTCTATCAACTCTCTAATCAAACTCTAACCACGAGTGGAAGGTGAATCGCCACGTCCTACACCAAAGAAGTTAATGTAAGCAAAAGTATGCGTTAACACAATTAAGTACTAAGTATGATAGCAAATGCACATAAACACATAAATCATGCTAGAGAGACATATAATCATGACATGCAATAGCCAAACTTAAAATGTGATAAACATGAGAAACATGAAGCATAAAGCATATATCAAGGCCAAAGCAAGCTAAATCATCTTTTCTTTCCTTTATCATGAGAACACTTGTTCATTAAGTTGTGGGGAATAGCCTTAACCGACATGTAAGACCATGTGAGCTATCAACATGGAATTCGACATACTCCCTACATCGGTAGGGCCATCCTATTTTCCAAGGTAGGTCCCATAACATCTTGCTTACGTGGATTCACTAGCTAAGGTCTACTTAAAGACAATCATCCTATGGTGGGACATAGGTTATGGGATAAAGAGATTGCTACTAGAAACCCGACCTCTTCATACAGGAGAACTTCCATTTAAATATCCTCTCGGTGTTAAGGAGAAATCCCATGGAGTTTAGTCATAATTCTCATTCATCTTATTATCCATGGAAAAGTACAACTAGAGTTACCAATCCAAGCTAAAGTTCATTAGTTTTGACGTTTCATCTTCCATGGACTAGTCCAAGCTTACATCATTTATAATAGCTCCTTAAATCTTGATTCAACTTTAGTTGAGAAAACCTTTCAACATGTTATGAATCCTTTATGTGAGAAAAATCCTTTCACATTTCATACTTTGAGAAATATGTGAGAAACCCTTTCACAACTCAACAACAACATCATTCATGCTTCAATCTCAAAGCAATTCATAAATCATAATAATTTTCATCATGGAACATGCATACTTTCATAAAACCCATATTTTGATCATTCATAATTCATTATGAAATCATAGCATTTAGAAATCGTAAAACATGCATGGGTTCATATAAACTTCATAAAATTCATCTTCTTTACAATTCAACCCCAACAAACCAAATTTCAAAATTGGGGAAATCACATGGGTTCATGGGGATTCATCTTAATTCATGAAATTGAACTCAATTCATGCTTAATATTTCATAAAACAGTCAATTAAATCAACATTGAAAAGAACCCATGACATAGAAGAAAAAGCCCTAATTTCAATAGAGGATTTCTAACTTGTAAAATAGAGAATTTTAGAGACTCAATGGAGGAAAGGACTCCATAGATGAAGATCATCATACCTCAATGCCAAAACCTTGAAATCAATGGAGGATTAGGAGTCTTGATCTTGAAACCCTAGGTTCTTCTTCTTCAAGCTTCTAGAGAGAGAAATGTTTGGAGAGGTTGAGAGAATTTTGTAAAGTGATTTGGAAAGGGTAGTTTTTTAGGCCTAAGAAGGTTTACATAGTGTTAGGAAGGGTGGGTAACCGACCTAATTACTAATTAAACCATTTGGGAAAAAGACCAAAAGATCGTCTTTAAAAATAGCCTGACTGCCCCCACCTACTACATGACCTACGGTTTGTAGGTCAACCTACTACCCGTAGGTGACCAACCTTAGGTCACATTGCCTTAGCCCAAAAAATTTAATTTTTTTCTCCCCAAAAATAGTGGCACCTACGGTTCCTTCCACCACTTGACCTACGGTTGGTAGGTCCACCAACGGCCAGTAGGTCAAGTCGTGGGTCACTTCCTTTTTCAAAAATTGAAGTTTTTCATTCTCTTCGAATCCGAGGTGTTACAATATCTCCCCCTTGGGAAAATTCGTCCTTGAATGAGATTCAAAACATCATACGGAAGGTAAGATCAAGATCTAATAGCCCAACATGCGTGCAATCACATAAATGCACATATCTGAGGAGAAAACATCAAAGCTAAAGCATGTTAAAAACATCATTTCATAGAAGCCTTATGCAACTCATACTCAAATGCACATAATTATAGAGAATTCAATCAAGCTAGCTCATTTTGTCAAAATTTAACTCTTCATGAACATGCATAATCAAGGAATCATGGAATCAACTAAGACACATGAAACCAAAAGAATGAACCATGAGGAACTAGGTACCTCAAGCTAGAGTAGGATCGGAGGGAAAAAGATAAGGATATCAGGACATCATATCGGCCTCGGCCTCCCAAGTAGCACCCTCAACTAATTGATTTCTCAAAGAACCTTCACGGAAGCTACTTCTTTATTGCTTAAATTTCAGACTTACCGGTCTAAAATATCAACCAAAATTTCTTCATAGGAATGACTATCCTTTATGCCAAGTGTCTCTAATGGCACTATAGATGTCGGATCACCAACACACTTCTTCAAAAATGAGACATGGAAAATTGAATGCACCGATGCCAAATCATTAGGCAAGTCAAGTTCATAAGCAACCTTACCAACACGTCTCAAAATTTGATATGGGCCTGCATAACAGGGACTAAGCTTCCCTTTCTTTCCAAACCTCATCACACCCTTCATGGGTGAAATTTTCAAGTAAACCCAATCATTAACATCAAGTTCTAAATCTCTCCTTCTAACATCGGCATAGGGCTTTTGTCGATTTTGAGCCGTTTTCAACCTTTCTTTAATATGATGAACTTTCTCCATAGCCTCATGTACCAACTCGGGACCTATCAAAGAAACTTCACCAACTTCAAACCAACCTATAGGAGATCTACACCTCCTACCATAAAGAGCCTCAAATGGAACTATACCAACACTTGAATGATATCTATTATTATAAGCATACTCAATCAAAGGCAAATGATCATCCCAATTACCCTTGAAGTCAATCACACAAGTTCTCTACATATCTTCCAAAGTTTTGATAGTACGTTCCGCTTGGCCATCGGTTTGAGGATGAAAGGCCGTGCTAAGATTAACACGAGTACCAAGACCCTTTTCGAAAGACTTCCAAAATTGAGAAGTAAATTGTGCACCACAATCGGAGATAATGGATAAAGGCACTCCATGAAACCTAACCATTACTCTCAAGTACAACTTAGCATAATCCTCCGCCGAATAAGAAACCTTGATGGGAATGAAATGGGCTAATTTCGTCATACGATCCACAATAACCAAAATCAAATCATATTGTCACCGGGTGCGTGGTAAACCAACAATAAAGTCCATATTCAAATCTTCCCACTTCCAAGTAGAAATACTAATATCTTGGGACAAACCTTTCGGATTTTGATGCTCGACTTTCACCTGTTTGAAATTAGGACACTTAGCCAAAAATTACGCAATATCCTTCTTCATCCCATTCCACCAATAGACCTCTCGCAAATCACAGTACATCTTGGTAGCTCCCAGGTGAATGGATTATTCAGAACTATGGGCTTCTGACAAAATTTGTTCCCTTAGGCCATCTACATCGAGAACACATAAATGACCTTGATATAAAAGCACATCATCTGCTCCTTGGGAGAAAGCCTCAACGGACTTCTTGAGCACCGCTTCCTTCAACTCAACCAAATTAGGATCAAGATCTTGCTTAGTCTTCACATTGGACACAAAAGACGATTCTGAATCATTGTGAATCATAACACCAACCTCACTAGAATCAATCAATCGAACACCCAATCAGGCCAATCTATGAACATCACGAACCAATTTTTCTGACCATCCTCAACTTAAGCAAGACTACTCATAGACAACCGACTAAGAGTATCCGCCACCATGTTCGTCTTACTGGGGTGATAGAGGACACTCATGTCATAGTCCTTTAACAACTCAAGCCACCTCCTTTGGCGAAGATTTAGATCTTTTTGCTTGAACACATATTGCAAACTCTTATGGTCGGTAAAGACATCAACATATACACCATACAAATAATGCCTCCAAATCTTTAAAGCAAACACAAGCGCCGTTAATTCTAAGTCATGAGTAGGATAGTTCTTTTCATGATACTTGAGTTACCTTGAAGCATGAGCAATGATTTTCCCATTTTGCGTAAGAACACACCCTAACCCAATCCTTGAATCATCACAATAAACCACAAACCGATCGGACCCTTTCGGTAAAGTCAATATCGTAGCCGAAGTAAGTCTATCTTTCAATTCTTGAAAACTCTTCTCACACGCTTCAGACCACATGAACTTATCCTTCTTTTGAGTCAAAGCCATCAATGGGGAATCACTCGAAGAAAACCCTTCAACAAACCTCCTATAGTAGCCAGCCAAACCCAAGAAACTTCGAATATCCGAAGGAGATAGAGGTCTAGGTCAATTCCTCACTGCATCCGTCTTCGTAGGATGTACCTCAATACCCTTACCGGAGACAATGTGACCAACAAAAGCCACAGACCTTATACAAAACTCACATTTACTAAACTTCGTAAGGAGTTGTTGGTCCTTGAGGACTTGCATCACAATCCTCAAATGATCGGCATGCTCATCATCACTTCTTGAGTAAATCAAAATATCATCTATGACCACAATCACAAACATATCAAGATATTGTCTAAACACCCTATTCATCAAATCCATAAACACGGCCGAAGCATTTTTCAACCCAAACGACATCACTAGGAATTCATAATGGCCATATCTAGTCCGAAAAGTAATTTTCGGAATATCATCTTCTTTCACCCTCAATTGGTGATAACCCGAATGAAGATCCATATTAGAAAAGTAACTTGCCCCTTGGAGTTGATCAAACAAGTCATCTATCCTTGAAAGAGGATACTTATTCTTAATGGTAACCTTGTTCAATTGACGGTAGTCAATGCACATACAAATTGAGCCATCTTTCTTTCGAACAAACAAAATTGGAGCACCGCATGGAGATATACTTGGTCGGATGAAACCCTTATCCATCAAATCTTTCAATTGCTCCTTTAACTCCTTAAGTTCTGCCGGAGCCATTCGATAAGGAGGAATAGAGATAGGTTGCGTATAGGGGGGAAGGTCAATACTGAAGTCTATTTCCCTTTTGGGAGGAACACCAGGTAGATCATCGGAAAACACTTCCGAAAACTCGTTAACAATGGGGACCGACTCAAGAGTAGTGGTTTCGGAATCCATATCCCTTACCCTAACAAGATTGTATATACACCACTTAGAAATCATCTTTCTAGCTTTAAGACATGGCACAAATTGATCTTTAGGCATAGAATTTCCCCCCTTCAACTCTAGGATAGGCTCATTTTGAAATTGAAACTTCACCACTCGAGTCCTACAATCAATAGAGGCATAACAAGAATGCAACCAATCCATCCCAAGAATAACATCAAAATCTAACATATCAAGCTCTACAAGATCAACATGAGTGACTCTATGGGATAAGGAGATGAGACAATTTCTATAGACTCTCTTAGCCACAATAGATTCACCTATAGGAGTAGAGACACAAAAGGGATCTAACAGCACATTCAGAAGAACATCAAACTTCATAGCCTCAAAAGGCGTCAAAAAGACAAAGTAGCACCGGGATCAAGCAAAGCATAAACATCAAAGTGAAAGACTTTCAATATATCGGTAACCACATCGGGAGAACCCTCTTGCTCATGGCGAGCTTGAAGTGCATAGAATCGGTTTTGCTTGGGAGCATTTGAATCCGAATCACTAGGTGGAGATTTCTTACCTTCTCTTCCCTTTGCCGTGAGAGATGGACAATCCCTTATCTTATGTCCGCTCTTACCATAACTGAAGCAACCATCCGTACGGGCTAAGCACTTGCCTTATGCTTCTTCCACACCTAGCACAAGTAGTCGATTAGGATCCAGCACTATTTCCTCCTTGAGGCTTAGGGTTAGGCACCCTATCTTTATTGAAGTTAGGAGGAGCATTGGAGGAACCTTTACCGAAAAACCTTTGTCGAAATCTAGAACGACCATGTCCATCGAATCTTGAATGTAAAAAATTACCATCATCGGTCTTAGCCCTCTTTGTCTTGCTAGACCTTTCCTTAAGTTTCTCCTCTTCTATTTTTTGAGCATGAACCATGAGACGAGAAATATCCATGTCATTGACAAGCATGGCAGTACGACATTCGTTGACCACCATCTCAGAAACTCCCGAAATGAACGTACTCTTCCTTGCCCTAGGATCTGCAACCATAGTAGGAGCATATCGAGATAATTTTGTGAACTTCAAAGCATACTCCTTCACACTCATGCTTCCTTGATGAAGATTGATGAACTCAAGCACCCTTGCCTCCCTCATCTCAAGGGGAAAGAACCTATCAAGGAAAGCAACCTTAAACTTTTCCCAATCAAGAGGACCCACATCATCCTCCCTCTCACTCTTCCATTGCTCAAACCACACTTGAATCACTCCCTTAAGTTGATAAGAGGCCAACTCCGCCTTTTCCTCCGGCATCACACCCATGATCATTAGCACCTTGTACACATCATCAATGAACTCTTGAGGATCTTCCTCAACCTTAGAACCATGAAACTCCAGAGGGTTCATTCTAGTGAAGTCCCTCACTCTAGATTCCGCTGTACCCACATTTGGGTTCATGGGAGCTACAACCTCCCTATTGGCTTGAGCTGTCATGGCTTGAGCCAACACTTGAAAAGCAGTCCTAAACTCCGCATTAGTCATTTGTTCGGCTAAAGGGTCGGTCAGTACATGAGGAACTTCAGGAGGAGCTTCTTGTTCCACATTCTCTCCTGCATTCCTTCTAGCATAAACTCTTCGAGTAGCCATATCCTGAAACGCATAGGATAGGGATTAGGAGAGAGACATATAGAGTTACACTCTATCGGACGACTTAGGAGTAATAAAAGAAGTGGAATTTCCTAAACATCTTATAGCCTATCATTCATAAATGTGGCGCGTTTCACACTCATGAACAAGACTCCACTCGACGTGGCTTATGAGACTTCCTAGGACATTTCTAAAACCTTGTGCTCTGATTACCAAGTTTGTCAAGACACAAAATACCCCCTAGGCATGACATGGCGTACAAGACTTCGAGAGGCCTCATACAAGCCACTTAGTATGCATCATTAATGATAATAACAATTTAAGAGTTCAAAAGACAATTCGTTATCAAAAGAGTTTAAGGAAATAGCGAAAGACTACTTATAGTCTCAAAAGCATCTAACATAGGATATGAAAGAACGTTAGGACGTAACCCATACAAAGTGACTTAAAAAGTGAACAAAGGTGGTACTCGACGATTCACTGAACGTGAACGAAAGACTCGAATGAGCTCGCCGACTGAGATTCAAACACCTTAAGCATAGAGCAAGAGAAAGGCGAGCTGAGGAGTAGTGGGCGATCCTCCTATCGTGATCGACGAGCATGACTAATGTTGCCCCAATGGGTCTTGCATTGAGTTTTGGGCTAAATTTAGCATCACTTTACTTTGTGAAGAACATTTTTACTTTTTTGGGTTTTTCAACATTTGCTCTTGAAGTTGATAAATTGTAGATGAATTCGAAGTGAATTTTCTTGTAATTGGTTAACTTCATGCTACCCAAGGATGCTTTCATGGAAGGTATAATTTCTTTGCTTTTTGTGATGGGTGGCTAAAACTCCAAGATCTGGTGGTGCAATCATGGGGTTGGGTGTTGATTTAATGTAGTGGGTATTCTGGTATGCTCTCTTTTGCTATTGTTCGACGTGGATTTAGGCTAATTAGCATGGAGTTAACTTATGGGTTAAGGTTTCAATCTTAATTCCTACTTTCGATCTCCAATTGATGCTCAAAAGAGATTGATTGGAGTGGGAAATTTGTGCGATACTTACAATTTAGGTTTGATGTTTGTAACTTTCTTGAAAAAAGAGGTTATGGGTTGGATCTATTTGCCCTATTGCTGTATTGAAAGAGAGAATAGTGTAAGGTATTGGGTTATTTTGTATAGCACATAGATAAGACCTAAAGGAGATTCTATGATATAATGCTTTGATATCATAAGAAGATTAGTGTCATTGAAAATAACCCAGCCTATCCACGAATGTTCATCACTATAGAGCAACACAATTACCCCTATATGACATAATTTTCCAATCCCCACACCCCTATATTATTTGTAACTTATTTGAATTTATGAAATCTTAGCTTACTTGTGACTTTTGATAACCAAATCCTTTTTATTAAATATGGTGGAATCATCCACCCATTTGTTTTATAAATGAATGAATTTACATACCATACTTCTTGATGGAATTCCTTGCATTGTATTATTCTCTGTGGAATTCGACCCCGACTCTTAGTTGGGTATTTTTATTGAAAACGGCCTCTTACTCTTATAATTAGTTTTGAAGAGTAGTTTGAGCATAATAAAAAATGGCGTCGTTGCCGGGGAATGATAGCTAGAAATTTCATTTGAGAAATTAGTTTGTAAATTTATTTAGTTGTAGTAGATTTGTTGTTGTGATTTGCTGATTTGCAAGTTTAGAACATGTGCGACCACGGTAGTGACAATGATAGTCACTACGGTATAACAACAACATAAGTGATTTATATGATATGCATATGAACATTATTAAAACCACGGGGGCCATTCTTATACCTCCCATAACTAGGAGGGTACTCTTTCATGTTACTGGAACCATGCTACAATTGCTCCAACTAAGAGGAATGTTCAGAGAATTTTATGGAAGTATGTGGACTCTCTATGTTCAAAAATATCTTGCAAGAGTACGTAAGGTTGAGGTTATTCTCGTTCTCTTTGACGGGTGAAGCTACAAGATGGTTGGTGAAATTCCCAAATGATTCTATCACTTCTTGGGATGAGTTGAGTGAAGCTTTCTTGGAAAGATTCTTTCCCCTCTCGAAGATGGTTAAACTTTGGACCCAAATCCAAAATTTCAAAAGAATTGAAGGTGAACCTCTACATGAGACTTTGTTGAGGTTCAAGAAATTAATCTTGCAATGTCCAACACATGGTGTTTCGGATAATTTGCTGCTGCAATACTTCTATTGCAGCCTTGATTGGGCCAATAAAGATGTGGTTGATTAGTTGATACAAGGAGAATAATGAGACAACTGTATGAAGTGGCAACATTGTTGCTAGATGATATGATCAAGGTTAACTGAGCATGACATATTAGAGAGGACCAGGTGTCTACTCAACAACTATGCATGAGCAAGGAATAAATTGAGAAGGACAATGTATGAGATGAAATATGGCAAAAATGATGACCCAACTCGATTTGTTGTCCAAACATGTCATGGGAGGTGGTCTAAAGTTAGTGAATGCGGTTGGAACAAGTAGTGGGCAATCCCCGAAAGATGCCAAGTTTGAGGCATTATACATTGAGGAAGTTCAGTACTTGGGAAATCAAATAGGGGGTTCTTCTCCAAACTACCAATGACAGGGTGGGAACCAAGGTTAGAACAAGGAACGAGATGGTGGTTGGAAAGAATGGAGAGGTGAAAATTAGAGAGATAGGGAGGTTGAAAAAGATACTTATATTCCTCCCTATGATCGTCCATGACAAAAAGAACCAGCTGGTCCGGATGGGAACCGAACCGAACCGAGGAAATGCTTACAGGGATCTTCAACAAGGTTGAAGGATCCGACAAGGCGTCGAAAGAATTGAAAAAGGAATTCTCCACCTTATCTCAAATGGTGACCTCTCACTCGGTGTCTATCAAATAGTTGGAAACTCAGTTGTGCCAGATCTCCACCCATTTGAATCCGAGGTAAAAGGGAATGTTGCCTAGTGACACCGTCCCAAATTCCAAAAATAAATGTTGAGGCAGTGAGGACTATGTCGTGCCACGACGTTAAATAAGGTGCTTCTTGGGAGGTAATCCAAGTCTTTACTTTTATTTCACTACTTTCAATAACATGTGTTGTGAGTGCAGGTTGAAAAAATAGTCAAAAGGTTACGAGGGAAACAATAGGCGATGCCAAAACCATAGCAGCAATTTGCTGAAGGCATTGTGCGGACTCGTTCTTGGTCGCCTTCTGAGCTGGAAAATGTAAGAAAGTGTACTGTCAACTTTGGCGATTTGAGCTCCAAAAGGCGATCCATCGAAGTACACTATGCGGACTCCATCGGGTTTGCCAAATCAACCTTTAGGTTTGGAATTCATTCAGGCCTCTTCGGCGAGCTTTAGCTCCATTGGGCGACTCACTGAATGCACTCAGCGACTTTAGTCGTGACCGCCGAAAGTGCCTGGTATAAAAAGGCCAAAGGTATTTTCATTATTAAAAAGAAAATCCTTTGTCTTCTCTGAGACCCTTTCCTTCCTTTCACTTGCATTAGCATATTTGAGTGTGTGAGTGTCCTTGGTGTGATTCTTGAGTGCATGGAGTGCATTATTTTACTTGATCAGTCGACCCAAATCCTAATCTCCCTTATTTGCACATAGTTTCTTAACTTGAGGTTTGTATTCGTCTTCTATCTTGTAATTTGAGCTTAAAATGTGTTTTATGTATGGGCAATAGGCCATGTGATACATGTTGTTAGTTGATTTTATTGGGTAGTGCTAGAATGATCATATTGCACTATGCCCATGAGTCTATAGCTTCTGAGTGTGCCTATATTGCTAGAATTGAATGTGTTGGTGATTTGTTGAAATTGATCTCTTGTATATAATAGGTCTTTGTTGAATTTGATGTGGGTGAAGTCTGATTAGCCCAATGTTGACCCGATTGCATGATTTTTCCCAATGATAGATAGAGTGACAACTTTCTTAAGGGAAAATCATTGATTCGAGCAATACTCTGTGATAATTGAGGGAAGTCTGAGTACCCATGGGTAGAAAAGCATGTGGGTTGATTGTAAAGTTGAGGGGGGAACTAGATACTGTTGCATATGTTGGTTAAACATGTGAAAATAGGCACTGAGTTGAACACCACATGTTCGGTAGGCTTGTCATAGCTCGCCAAGGCGGTTAGGCGAATCACTGAGTAAGCCCTAGATCACTTTCTTGAGTGAATATGTGACCTTGGGTACTGTTTCATTCGGTGCACTTGTCTTAGTACGTGGAAACCCACTTGGTGGATTGCCAAGTGGGAGTGGACATCGCCCTTCATTCCTGTTTCTTTTAATTTTACACTATCAGTTTTGATGGACTTGTCATAGCCCACCGAAACCAATTCAGTGAATCGCCGAGTTGGATTGACTTCACCTGCCATGCCTGTGTTCTTTGATGTTTTGCACTATTTGATTCGGCTAGCTAACTGGAGCTCACCCATTCTGTTAGGCGCACGTCTTTCCATTAGGTGAGCCTCAGAAAAATTTGTGTATTGTGCTTTCAATTGAGTTTGATTTCAACTAACCTTCACCCGATCTATTTTTGGAATTGATGTATTTTGCAGGAAATGAGTAAAGCACTTGGAAAAAGACCAGTGACCTCTGGCTTAGAACATGACACCCCTCCTCCTCCAAAGCGGCAACAAGTGATAGACCTTAATGAGCCATCTGAGGCTCCTAGATAGCAGTCCACTCCATGCTCTCCTACACCTGTGAGTAAGAGACCAAGGAAACATATAGCCATAAAAATGATGGATAACAGAGGAAAATTGGTATCAACTCCTCATGATCCAACCACTGCCTCTCGTGTTCTCTCTATCATAGCTCCAAGAACCCTTAATAGGCTTAAGGCTGATGGAGAATGGACAATTCTTGAGGAGTGAAGGCTCTCCACTGATGTAGTAAGGAATGATTACCTGGCCATTTGGGATACCACTAAATTCCACCGGTTTGAGCAGTTTACAAAACCAAGACAACCATATGTGCAAAAATGGGTGAGGGAATTACCCGAGGCCTACACAGTGGCCTTGGGGCATAATCTGGAAGCCCTTAGAAGAAGTTGAGGTCTGTGGCAAGAAAGTGCAATGTCATTCCGGTGCAATCAATTTGATTCTGGGTACCAAAAGCAACCCAATAGATAGATTCAAGCTACGGATGAAATTCACTGTAGATGCCCATAAGGAGTGGTTGGCACCACTCATTTTAGACTCACCTCCTCCATGAATAGTTCAAGGAGAGAGAATTGAAAAGAAGGACATGAATGTTGTAGGCCATTATTGGTTTGGATTTATTAGTAGTAACCTAACACCATCCCAAAATGAGTCAATCCTTTGGCATCCGAAAGCCGTACTAGTTCGGTGCATCATTTACTGGATAGAACTTAATGACGGGTCAATAATTGTTGAGGAGATCTTACAGAGGGCCAGACAGGAGCAAACCTCACTGCCTTTCCTAGTTTTGATCACACAATTGTGTGAAAGAGTTAGAGTTCCCTTTCGGGGGAAGACTGATGAGTCAATCACCCTGGCCTCCTACAATGATTTTTGAAGGATTGAGGCTGACTATCTATGAGATGATGTAGCTCAAAGAAAGCGGCCACCACAAGACACTATGCCCGTTGTTGATCCCGCTACCTTGGATCTTGAGGCCACCATATCTTCTCCTTCTGAGGAGCAATCAAGTATATCTCAGCCCCGTCACGTGCCTTCCACTTTTGCCACTACTACTGCTGCTGTATCTGCACCTGTTCCTACTTCCCATCCCCCTTGACCCAGGCCATGATCTATGAAATGGGTAGTCTTTCCCTATCTATAGATGTTAGGGCTATGAGGGTTGAGAAGGATATGCCCTCGGTGATTAATAGGGCGATTGAGAGGGCTATGGATCCTTTGAGAGAGAGAGGGTGACCCGGTGTGAGGTGCGTATTGAGTCACATAGTGTGAGGTTGGATAACCTCACGGCTAGATTAGAGGCTCGAGAAAAGACTGAGGGTAGTTCAGAGGTGCTTGAAACTTTGAGAGGTGAGTTTAATACTTTGAGAGCCGATGTAGACCGGCTGAGGTCTACTGATATCTTGATGCTTTAGGTGACGTTACCCTACCTGATGCACCTGCTTCTATGCCACTTACTATGCTTAGCAGTGAGCCATCTCAGAGTGTGCAGCTGAGTGGGGAGGCTGAGAGAGTTGATGATGCTATTACTAATGTTGATTATATTGAGACAGAGGATGATAGGGCCGATTATGATTTGGTGGAGGAGACTGATGAGCGTGATTTGAGGAGAGAAGAGGATGAGCAGAGGTTTGCACTAACACTTACGGAGGTGCAAGACACAGAGGAGGTGATAGTCCAAGCTACATTAGAGAAATCCCTTCGGAAGACCTCCGTAGTGGGCACCAGTGGAGTCTCTTCAGACTCCACCATCCGTCTTAGTGATGCACTGGGCACTGATGCCCTAGTTGATGCTACATTGCTGCCTTCCATGACAGTATTGCCGGGTACTGATGCCCTGGATGATGCCACTCCTCCAAAGACTCCTGATGAGAGCACTACACTCCAGAGGCATAGCCTGTCAGGGGGACCTTTTCACTTTTCCTCCCATACTTTGTTTGCATTGAGGACACTGTTGTTTGCATTTTGATGGGTTGAGGGCACTTGTGCCAATATTCTCCTGTTTATTGTATGTTTGGTATTTTGTTACTTCCAGTCTTGGATGATTGTAATATTTTTTTTTTTTATGATAGTGTTTCATTTAGTTTTGTTTATCTCTCTTTGCCTCTTTCTCTAAAAAATTTCTCTTGCCCCATGAGTTTTGGAAATCATAAAATACTTGAGTTTTCATTGATAATAATTCAATGATTGATTGTATTCAATATCGATGTCTTGAATAGTACTAATGATGAGCATAGTGTAAAGTGTTTGTGTTGCAAGAAAGAAATCGATTTTTTTCCACTTTTGAGTCATCTTTTTGAATCTTGTGTTGACTACCTATGTTATGATGTGAGCCTTGCAATGAACATAGCACACAAGCTTTTGATCTTTACGGGTCGTGCTAAATAAGTGTATTCAAAGTGCCATGTGTGGTGAGGTTTTCCTTGAAAGCTGTGTGTGGAATCCTAGAATTTACCTTGTTAGTCTAATTGTCTAAACTTTGATAAGTATAAGGCATGATATTGGGCAAAATATTTTAGAGGGAACCCGAAATTCCATATCCTTTATGACTATCTTGTGAGGGTGTGCATCCATTTTTGCACCATTTGAGCCTAAAACATTTGTTGACAACCACATTGAAACCTCTTGAGCCAAATTGTCCCGACCTTCTCACCTAAAATCATTTTTGAAGTATTAGTTTGTTTGAATAGCCAACATAGGTCAAACGCCTAAGTTGGGGGTGTGGAAAGGAAGGAGGAAGAAAAGTCAAGTGAAAGACAAAGAAAGATGAAATGAAACTCAACTTTGAAGTTTGTTACTAAAAGAAGGAACACCTCCTTATAAAAAAGGGAGAGAAATATTGTGATGAACAATGTTGAAAAATTGAAATGAAAAAGAGAGCTGATGGAATAAAAGGGGGTTCCCAATAAAATTATTGACAAGCCAATGTTTAAGTTCTCAAAACAAAAGAAAAAGAATAAAAAAAACTTGAGAAGAGGTGACGATGATTGCAACAATGCTATGAAAGGGTGAAGTCACTAAGAAAAATTAATCATACCTTAACCCTCAGCCCCATTACAAGCCTAAAAGACCCTTGAGATCTTACATAAAATACGTTGTGTGATAATTGAAAACTATGGGCAAACCTATGGGATGAAGCTTGCATGTATTTCTCATTTGAGATAGTGAGAGTTGCATTGATTCCTTATTTCTTTATTGATTAACTTTGTGAGAGCATGGAATCATTCTTGATGTGAGGGCACTTGAATGCATTTGTAGAAACATGGTTATGCATTAGAAATGAAGCTATAGCGAGCTTGAGCTTGTATTGAGACCGGCTAGTCATCATTTGAAGCTTCTTGATCACGATTGAGTGTAGCATGTTGTTGAGAGTAGTCTTGTAATGTCACTTGCATGTTAGCTCTGATTGAGAACTGTTGTAGACACCCTTGTTAAGCTGATTGTGTTCTTGATTTACTTGAGGACAAGCAAAAGTTTAAGTTTGGGGTGTTTATGAGTGGTAGATTTACAGTCATTTGAGGCCTATTTAGCTCAACAATTAGTGTCCTCAATGCCTAATTATGTCCTATTCTAATGATATTTTGATTATTTGCAGCTATGAAGGCTAAAGTACGAGGCAAATATGAATGTTTGAAGAATCGCCAAAAGTGTAAAAATAAGTGTAAACTCCATATATTAATCGCCAAACAAGAAAGGCGAATCGCCTAATAGCTATGACCTCGCCCAATTTGACAGTGCACAGTACATGAATTAATTGAGGCAGGTCAACGAACTCCAAATCGAAAGGTGACATGCCGAATGAGAAGGCAAACATGCTGACCATCACCGAAGGAGAAAAATTAAAGACTTGAAAGGTGAACAAAGGTGGTACTCGATGATTCACCGAACATGAAAGATATATGCGAACAAGCTCGTTGACTAAGGTTCAAACACATTAAGCCTAGAGCAAGAGAAAGGCGAGCTAAAGAGCTGTAGATGATCCACCTATCGTGATCGGCGAGCCCAACTAACATTGCCCAATGGGTCACGAATTGAGTTTTAGACCAAATTGTAAAGAAATTATAAATAGCCCAAAGGAGAGAGAAAGAATAGAGTTCGAAAAATTTAGATTCTGGACAATAGAGAGAGAAACACTTTACTTTGTAAAAAACATTTTTAGTTTTTGAGATTTTTCAACTTTTGCTCTTGAAATTGATAAATTGAAGTTAAATTCAAAGTGGGCTTGCTTGTAATTTCTCAATTTCATGCTACCCCTCGTTGCTTTCATGGAGAGTATAATTGCTTTATTTTTTGTGATGAGTGGCTAAAACCCTTAGATCTAGGGATGCGATCATGGCGTTGGGTGTTGATTTAATATAGTTTGTATTATGTTATGCTCTATTTTGCTGCTGTTCCCCGATCAAATGTCAGGATTGGGTATCATGTCGAATGCCAGGTCGGGTCGGGTCTTAGTTCTATTATCGGGATCGTGTATCAAGTCAGATGTCGGGTCGGGTCTCAGTTTGGATGTCGAGGTTGTGTCTCAGGTTTCGATCAAGGTCAGGTGTTAGGGTTGGGTCTCGGGTTGGGTGTCAAGTATTGGTTGGGATTGGGTGTCAAAATTATGGTCAGGTTCAGGTCTCAAAATTATGATTAGGGTTAGGTGTCGAGTCATTTGTAAGGGTCAAAGTTAATGTCGAGCCTTAGGTCTGATGTTGAGGTTGAGGTCAGGTCTCGATAGGGGTAAGGGTTGGTTCTTAGGGTCGGGTCTGGGGTCGAGTCCCAGGTCATGTGTCACAAAAAGGGTTGGTTTATGTTCGGTTCATGTGTCTTGGATTTTTTAGTTGGATGTTGGGGTCAAGAGTAGGGGTCGGATCTTGGGTCAGGGTCGACATTGTGTCTTAGTTTAGGGTTAAAGTTTGGTCTTAGCTCGGGGTTGGGTCTTAGGTTAGGTGAGGTCTCAATTGGGGTAAAAACTTGAGATTAGGGTCGGGGTCAGATCTAGAGTTAGGTGTCTAGGTTAGTTCTCAGGTTATATATCAGGGTCAGGTCTTAGACTAAGGTTGGGTCTCGAGGTTGAGTTCAATATTGGTTCTCAAGTTGGGTTTGGGGTCTGGTCTCAGATCAAGTATGGAGGTCGGGGTTGGGTATCAGGTCAGGTTCATGTTCTGTTCTCATGTCTTGTGTCACGTCGAGCCAGGTCCCGGGTCAAAGTTGTGTAATGACCTCTACGTCATTTCTATTTTTATGCCTTCGGTTCATCTTTTAGAGGATTCCTATAGATACCCCAAGTCATTTATGACTTGCTGGGACTGACAGTTCGGTCACTTAGTCGTTCGTTTGGTTTTTGTGCGGGTTTTAGTGTTTTGGAGCTTCTAAACCTTGAACGGTCAGTTTTGATCAAAAGTTCAAGAAGATGACATTAGAATCTAATTCTGACAATTCCATCACCTCCAAAAGGGTCATTTTAGGTTAGTAGCATGATCGACACGACTCCTGAGGCTTTCAGTGTGAGTGGGTATGATTAAGCATTTTAATTTTAAAGTTAAAGCTTAAGTTTGACTTTAGTCAACATTCTGAGTAAATGAGATCCGATGATAATTCCATCAGCACAGTTAGCTCCAGAATGTTGAGTTTGGTCTAGAATGACCCTTCAATTGGATCTCGAGGCTTCCATGCTAATTCTGAGCCCCCTTGTAGATTTAGGCTCAAAATGGAGTTTGGGTGTGGGACACACTTTTTTCAAGATGACCTCGTATGGGAATTTCGACAGATCCATTGAGTCCGAAATATCGAATTTAGTGGGGTTTCATATTTTGTTAGCATATATGTGGTTATGAACGAATTTGGAACACACCGTCAGAGATTTTGAAACTTGCCAAACCAGCTTATATGCATCAGCTGGTGCTGACCACTTTTTGTCTTCACGTTAAAGGAGGTCTAGTGGCTTGAGGGCTGTGTTCGAGAAGCTATGGCCTCCATTGCAGAGGTCTCATTCATGGGCCCATACCACAATTATAGGGATTTAGTTCACCTCTGCCTGAGTTTGCGGGACCCTCAATGCATTCGTGAGGCCCGCATTCTTGGAGGATCTCCACATTCACGATAAAGAGTCGCGTCCAGTCTTTTAATAAGATTTGGACGCGAGGCAATCTTTGTTTAAAGAATTCATTTGGCAACTTCTCCTTCTTCTGAGCTTCGATTTCAGTGAGTCGAAGTCCCGTGTGATCATTGGGTGTGTGGCTTCGTGGGTTGGTGATCTGGAGTTGTTGAAGAATCTCTGGTTGAGGTGGATTTGGTTGTGCTTAGGCTGCCTTGACTTGGTTTTCTTGTCAAAATTACATGACTGTTGTTTTCGCTATCTCGGGCCTTAGATTTTGTTCAATTCTGGAACAAAGGTTCAAGGCATAATTTAGTACCTCTTGACAGAGTCATTTCCAAAAATTATAGCACAGGTCCCGTAATTCCCATTTGACTCTAAAATTGGTCCATTTATGTTTTATATGATTTTGGTGTTAAAACGACCTTACTAACATGGTGATCCTATTTTTGATAGTGTGATAGCGTTCGGGGGTTGTTTGATAGGAAAAGCTTCGGCCTTGTAATTTGGAGCACGCTCGATCGGCCTATAGTAGGCTATGACTTCCTTTCTATTTAGATTGAGCCTGAATGTGTGTTCATGAGGATTAGTGTGAATTCGGGGTGAGTACCTAATTATTTTTGCTTTTCTTCTTAGAAACCATGTTTTATAGCTGATCAGTGTTGTTCCAGGGGTAGTACCATGCTAGCTGGGGTTGTATGTGTGTTGTGAGTTACTTGCATTATTACTTTTTATTTGAAGCATGTTCCAGTCCTTAGTCTAGGATAGACTAGTGTTTCCTTAGACTCTCGGGCCTTGTAGCTTTGCTATGTCTCCGATACTGTTTTGGACGGACTAGATCCTTGAAGATTGGAATAGCAGACTTGTGTCTGATAGTATGAGCCTTAGTCTAGGTGTTTTTTTAGCTTGTAGATTTTTTTTCCTCCCTCCCTATTTCGGCGGATTTGATGCATTATCGAAAGTTCTGCTCTTTCTCGGGATTGGGATATTTTAGGATCAAAGCCTTTTTGTGATTCTTGTGAGTGGACATCGATCCACGGTGGCTTGGAGCCTACTTGAGATCTTTTTTGGAGTCGACATACCCCCGGGTCACTCTTGCAAGCTGGGTGGCTTACACCTTTGAGAGTGGACTAGCTGGTTGGGCAGCCTTGATATCCTAGATCCTCTACGGAGTTAACACGCCCCCGGCTCACTCTTTCTAGCTAGGCGGCTTACCCCCCTAGGAGTGGACTGTCTAGTTGGGTGGCCTAGATTGATTGTCACTCTTGCTAGCTAGGTTGGGAGTTGATTGTTTTCTTGTTTACGTGGTTACTTGGGCTGGGAGCCCAACCTATGTTCTTGATCTTGGGTTCGAGTTACTCTTCATTCTTGTAGTCTTCGCTATTCTTTGTACCTGTCAGGCTTATGGGGTCTGTTAGGTTTTTATTTAACTTTTACACATGTGTACCTTCTTGGATTATGAAGGCCAGTTAGGTTTAGTTAGTTGTACATAGATTTACTTTCGGTATGCTCGTGTACTTTCTTTTCTATCTTCTTTGACCTCTCTGTGTGTCTAGATTCTATCATTTCTAATTGTTTTTACCTTTCTTCCTCAGTCGGTCTTTGATGCCTAATAAGTACCTTTGTTTTGGTACTCATGTTATACTCTGCATCTTTTTTGTGATGCAGGTCCTAGTACCAGCTGCTAGCGGTGATGGTTCGTGCCATCTTTTGCAGCTTTGGGATATCAGAGACGAGGGTGAGCCCTTGGCATCCTGGATCAGTTTGTCTCTTTCTATATATATTTTAGCTAGTTTTTAGCCTTTGAGATGGCTTTTTGTGGTTAAATTTTGGGACTTGTATTCATTCATATTAGACATCTCTATATTCCTGACTTCCATGTTTAGGAAGGGTTTCTATTATATTTATAGTTTTTTGTTTGCTTCAATTTCTGTCTTTGTTATTATTGCTAATGTTATTCCTATTTAATCTTACCCTTTCACTCATTATTTGTCATTTTGGGTTATGGGTAATTGGTTTACCTAGCAGTGGGTTATAGTAAGTGTCATCATGACTCGAGGAATTGGGTTGTGATAAGATAGGGGTCGAGTCAGGTGTCGAGGTCAAATTTTGTTTCAAAAGTTGGATCTTGAGTCGGATGTTTGGATAGGGAGTCGGGGTTGGATCTCGGGTTGAGTTAGTGTCCTAGGACAGGTTCAGGTTCGGGTGACGGGATAATATGCCAATTCAAATATCGGGTCTCTTGCGGGGTTAGGTCTTTGGATTGTGTTCTGATTCGGGTCATAGTCAAGGTCAAATTCAATTTCAAATGTTGAGTCTCGTGTTAAAAGTAGTGGTCAAGTTCCGAATCGGGTGTCAAGGTCAGATGTAGGATTGATTATCGTAGTTGATATTCAGGTTAGATTCTATTTCAATAAAAAGTAATTTGTACTCCCATGAAAAAAATAAAAAATATTTTTCATTCACCAATCATACACAAGAAAATATTTTATGAAAAATACTTTCCACTCACCAACCAAACATGAGAAAATAAGTTAGAAACCAACTTATTTTCCAAGAAAATATTTTATAGGAAAACATTCTCCATGGAAAACATTTTCCTTCGTACCAAACTCACCCTAAAGATTAAAACATAAAAGATTTGACGTAATTTTGTACCAATTTCTTGTTAGGTTAAATTTAATGTCATCTCAACTTCAAAGTAAGTCACCCTACTATTGGTTTCAAGTATAATCAAATATAATTTTGTTAATATGTTTTATGTTCTTTCATCAAATTCTTTTATAGGATACCATTTTAAAAATAAGTAGTTAAACTAGAATGGTCTAAAAATTTGGATTCCAGACCGTGGACAAAACTCAAGTATAAAACAACATATGTGGAATGACCCTTCAGGTCATTTTTGTATAAATGTCTTCCTTTTATTATTTAGAGAGATCATATAGCAACCTCAAGTTATTTATGACTTGCTGGAATTGATAGCTCGGTCACCTGGTCATTTGTTTTGTTTTTCTACAAGTTTTTGTGTTTTTGAACTTTTGAAACTTGAACGGTTTATTTTGATTAAAAGTTAAGGAAGACGGCTTCAGATTGCAATTCTAACAGTTCCATCGAGGGTCATTTTGGGCTAATGGCATGGAATCCCGAGGCTTTCTGTGTGAGTTTATACAATTAGGTATTTTACCTTTTAAGCTTTGGTCTAGATCGATCCTTTGTGTGGCTCTCGAGGCTTTTGGGCTAATTTTGAGCCCCCTTGTGGATTTTAACTTAAAGAGGAATTTGGGTATGGGACCCACTTTTTGATGAGATGACCTTGGTTTGATGTTTTGAATATTCCATTAAGTTAGGAATGTAAATTTGGTATGATAAAAAATCTTATTTGCATGCACGGGGTTCTGAATGAATTTCGATCACTGCATTGGAGGCTTTGGATTCGCCAATACTAGCCGATATGTATCAGCTGGTGAAGGCACCAAAATGACCTTCGCATTTTTGGGCATTGGGCCACGTTTGCGGAGACCATTTGACTTGGTTACCGTGTTCGCAAGGCCTATGCTGGGTTCGTGATGGTTTGGGTCTGTAACCCTTCGCTATCGCGGGGCCCATGCCATGTTTGTGGGGCCTTAGGTTTCTTACCCTTCACATTTACCGGGTCCTCGCTGCGTTCAGGAAGGGTTAATTTGTGAGTCTCTACTATCATGAGACACTTTGGCCGTGATTATGATGAGTTAATTGGTCTGGTCTTTATTTAAAAGACCAGACCCGATCAACATAGAGCTCATATTTTGAAAGTGTGATTTCTTCCTCGTTTCAACTCCAATTTAGGTGATTCAAAGTGTAGTGTGATCAGGAAGCATGGGGCTACGTGGGTGTGTGATGGGGGAGTGTCGGAAAGGCTTTGTTTGAGGTAATTTTAATTATTTACGACTATTTTAGTCTCCTTAGTGTTGTTTAAGTTTTGAAAAATTGCATGTTGGTTGAATTCACTGTTCCGAGTTCTTAGTTGGGTTCCATTTCAGAACACAAGTTCGGGGAGCTGCTTAGAAACATTTGATGGAATCATTTCCTGAATTTCTGGTTCAGGTCCCACATTTCTTGTTTTTACTCCAAAATTAGTCCATCTCTATTTTAAGTTAATTCAATGTCTACTCGACCATAATAACATTGTGATTCTATTTTTGATAGCATGGCAACATTCGAAGGCTGTACAAAAGGGAAATCTCTAGAGACGTAATTTAGAGCTCGCTGGTCAGCCTAAAGGTAGGCTACGACTTCCCATTCCTTAGATTGAGCTTGATTATGTGAAAGCATGTTGATTTGTGTGAATTAGGGGTGGTATCTTAGTTGATCATGCTTCCTTACTTAGAATTTATGTTTTAGGCTTATATCAGACTTCTTGGGTTAGAAGCATGCTACTAGTTATCATCCTTATCTTGTGATTTGCCTTTGTTGTTGTTGTTATTAAATGTTTTGAACATGTTTGAACTTAGTATAGGCTTAGACTAGTGATTGTCATAGACTTGTGATATTTGTAGCTACTTCGCCTTATTTTTCTTTTGACGTCATTTCGAATGGTTTAGCTTATTATAGACTGGCATAGCAGACTTGAGTCTGATAGAATGAGCCTTAGATTAGATGTTGACTTAACTTTGATGACCTTCTATCCATTCTCCCTCTTTCTGTGACCCCATGAATTGCATTTGGGGTTTTGGGCTTCGCTTGGTGACCTGGGACTGAATTTGGTTTGAGCTTGGAGTATTATTTTCATTATCTAAGAGTGGACGTCATTCCGTGACGATTCTGTGATGATGAGTTGATATAAGATCCTTTGGTTGCCATTATAGTTATGGATTCAAGGTCTGGTCATCCTGCTCTTTATCCTCTATAGAGTCGATATACATTGGCTACAACCTATTACCCTTGGAGGGTATATGTTGTTCGAGGTCCGGGCTCTACATTTTTTATCTATGGGTGGCTACTATTGGTTACTTGCAGGCTATCTGTGCTTCGAGGTCTGGGCTACGCCTTCTCTAGTTCTGGGCTCACCATGACTTGTTCTTAGTAAACATAACTATTTTATGTACCTATCGGGCTTATGGGGTCCGCTTGGGTTTTTACTTAAAATTGTACACGAGTGTACCTTCTGGGATTATGGGGTTCTAGTAAGGTTTAGTAAGCTATACTTAGTTCTTTTCTATCTTAGTACACTTGTGTGCATTTCATTAAAATTTTGTTTTGACTCTGCTGTGTCTAGATTCTATCACTTCCTACTGCTTTTACTTCTCTTGCTAAGTCGGCCTTTGATGCCTAGTGAGTACTTATTGTTTTGGTACTCATGCTACACTCTACATATGTTTCATGATGCAAGTCCGAGCACCAGCTACCAGTGTTGATATTTGAGCCAGTTGTAGCTGCATTTCTTAGGCGAGGGTGACAACATGGCATCCTGGACTTACCTGTCTCTATCTATATTTTGTTGGAAAGTCTTTTTCTTTATGAGAAAAGCCTCGTATATTTAGACCACCTTTGGGACTTATACTCTGTTTATATTAGAAAGCTCTGTACTTCTAACTTCTAGGTTCTTGGAGGTATCTATTGTATCTATATTTTGGTTTTCTTTCACATGTTCTCTTATTTGCGTTGTTAATTTATTGCCTCCACTTTATTTCTACCCTTATATCTATTAGATTTTGTTCCCAGTTATAGGATGGCTTACCAGCTAGTGGATTATAGTAGGTGCCATTATGACTCGAAAAATCAGGTCGTGACAAGTTGGTGTGAGAGTCCCAGGTTCACTAGTCTCACTTGTACACAACTAATACCTAGTAGAGTCCTGGGGATCGGCGCAAAGACATCCATATCCTATTTTTGGGAGGCCATAGGGTGACGTAGAAATGCTATATCTTTTGTGTTGCCTTTGTGCAGTATGTGTCTTATCAATTTCATGGAATCTCACTTGTTTCATTCTTTCACCTGATGGGTCGTACGTGTCGCATGGCGGCAATGTGTAGAGGTCGGCCACCCTACCAGGCTAGGGTTACGCACTAGCACTATCCCCATAGAGAGGGAGAGGGATATGGCACCCACAGTAGACCCTTCGACAGCTCATGTCCCTATTCATCTAGTGGGTCTAGGTTAGTCCAGCCACCACTCAGACATGCTATGGCTCTTGATCTCAGGAAGCCATTACTCAGCCCTTGAATATACCTAGGGTATGCAGTAGGCCCATGTTGTACCATCACCAGCACTAGCACTAGACCCATAGGGTCAGCTTGTAGTAGAGGCACCTTAGGTTTAGGTACCACCTAGAGGTGCCCAACCCATGATTGCAGCCGGAGCTATGCCGCTAGAGGAGCAAAAAGTGCTCGACGTATTCTTGAGACATTCACCTTTGAGGTTTTCTTGGGATATTAGTGAGGACACCCATAAGTTTCTCACTACTTACCGTGAGCAACTATATACTTTGGGATTTATGGAGTAGAGAAGAGCCACTTCACTGCTTACCAGCTTGACGGGCCAGCCAAACAGTGGTGGGGTTCTTATATCTAGACTAGGCCAGCTATGTCTCCTCCAGTGTCTTGGTCAAAGTTTTTTAGGCTTTCTTGGCTATGTTTATCCTCCATAGCATCAAATATTGACTTTGAGATCAGATTTTGAGGCTGGATCAGGGCTCCATGACTGTATATTAGTATGAGGCAAGGCTTCACGCGCTCTCCACCATGATACTATGATCATACCTATTGAGGATGAGAGAGTTTGGTGTTTTCTCTAAGGTTTGAGACTTTAGCTGCAGATTCAGACCAGTGTATGGTTTCAGTGGGCTGTTCATTTCTAGATATGGTTGACCGTGCCCGTACTATTTAGTAATTCCATCATGAGGTCCATGGGGGCAATACCAAGAGAGCTAGGCATAAGGGAAGCTACAGTGTCTCCCGTTCTAGGCTCAGGGACTTCTATGATAGGCCTTAATTACAGTTTCAGTAGGGTTAGTCTAGCCGGTCTGTTCATGCCTCACTATAGGCATCATAAGGTTACCGATATAGTAGGTGTGATACGAGCTAGAGTTAGAGTCGAGATGGGTCTCAGTGGGGTGCTTTAGTTCCTGGTGGCCATTACTTTGCAAGCCGATCGTCATAGTGTTGTTATGATATAGGGAGCTTGATCATTGGTCCAGAGATTTCCTTTTGCATAGGCAAATTGATCCTGCTCCACAGAAAGCTCTACCGGGTCCACTGATATACCGTGAACTTACGGTACTTTTGATGCATTAAACTTAGAATTTTGCATTCTTCTTAGGCATTTTGTTAGTATATGTGATGGTATTTGTGTTTAATTTTAAAGGAAATGGGTTTTTGGAGCAGTTGATGATCAAAGTATTGTAGCAGAAAAGTTTTGATAATGTACGAGTTGACTTTTGAGCCGTCATTTCCTTGATGGGCCATAGGTTGAAGTCGTGGGTTCAGGTGCTTTGAAATTGAGCTAAGTATGGAACAGGTTGAGGATGACGAGCCGTAGTTCCTGCTACGAATCGTCGATGATGAACCGTAGAAAACTTCAAAGAGGGTGAACTTCAACATTTGATTGACGGAAGAGCAGGACGTGTCGTACTAAGATTTAAGAGTCATAGATCATGCCCGTAGAAAGTGACCCTCAGATGTTTTGACTAACTTCTGAATGACAGAAGATACCTACGAGCCATAGTCTGACTACGAGCCGTAAGTCACCAACCATAGACGACACTTCCCAAGCCGAATTTCCTTAGCTTTCCTTTTCCTACTTAGTTTAGGTTTTGTCTTCTATAAATATAAGTTGTAAATTTTGTTTATAAGAAGCTTTTTTTGGAGCTAGACATTTTGTGATACATTATTTTAGCTTTAGGAATTACTTATACAAACACTTTTGGTATTTAATTCTTGAAGTTCGGTTTATGCAATTGGCTTTTTTTCTTTAACTCAAAAATATTGGATTCCATCCAGTATCATTTTAAGTTCATGATTTATTATTCAAACCCTAATATGAATTATGAATACTCAAGCATGACTAGCTAAATCTACAACTAGGGTTGTGGAAACCATGAGTAATTAACAACATAAAACTAATAATTGAGTAATTCTTGATAAAGTGTTTATGCATGTATTTGTTAATCTCTTTGTTTTAAATGCTTTTTAACGGTGTACAACTTTAGAACATGCCTCATTCCTACTTGTCGGACCAAGGAAGTAATGAATGAGAAAAAGATTAAACAACGAAGATTTAGCGTGTGAATCCGCTATCTAGTAGTCTGAACCAAATACGCTGAGGGCTAATCTGGGTCAAAGATAAGGGTTAGTAAATCATACACACGTAGACGGACCAAGTTGCGTGGTGAAATCTCCTATTTGGAGGACCAATCACTTAGGCGATACGTAACTTACTGACTATGCATGTTAAACACTAGAAAAGAGTTACTATTATTAGGATTACTGAGTTAAGAGCTTGTGGGGAACACATATTTCCTAGTTTTATTCTCATATTGATATTACAAACTGCAAATCTTGTTACTTGTTTACTTTTTACTACATATCAATCAATTATATTTTTATTTTTCAAAACATTCCTTTTACAGAGATAACTTGGCTAAACGTACAATCAACAATAAATTAGATTAAGTCTGAACCATATTCCTAGTGGGATTGACCCAAACCTTTGTTAGGTTCTTTATTTGACAAAGATCGCTTATACTTCATAAGGGAAGTGTAATTTGGGCATATCAAATTTTTGCGCCATTGCGGGGGAATACGACTTTTAGATTGGACTAATTTTTTTATTGCACTTTAGTCAATTATTTCTTGATTTATGGTTTATTTTGTTTTTGTGATTGTACAGGTCTTAGTTGTAGTGTATTCCAAATACACGAAGTCAAGGCAATCCCCTAACTCCTTACGACCCAAAATTAATAGGAACTCTACGGGGAATGGCTGGACGAGGTCAACAAGTGGGACATGAAGATGACCCTAACGAAGAAGGTCGTCAAGAAGCACCTGGAGTCCAACCCCCAAGAGTGGTGGACATGCCAGGAAACCTTCAGGATAATCCTCTTTTTGAGAATACGGTCAGAATGCAGAACCAAACTGCACTCAATGTTCACCTCAACTATGAGGTTGACCATAATGTTGTTGGATCGACTTGAGCCATAGTCGTTCCTCCACTACCAGTTGGACACACATTTGTGGATACTAGCAATCTTATGGAGATGCTGACATCCTGAGGATTGTTTGCTAGATTACCATCGGAGAACCCCTATGCTTATCTGAGTAAAGTTATCAGTGTGTGTAAGAGCAGTGTGGGGAGGCAAGACTTAGATATGGATGCGATCGGTTTGTGTGTGTTCCCACTATCTTTGACAGGTGATGTCACTGTATGGTTGTCCAAACTCCCATACTACTCTATTTCCACGGGGGCTGAGCTGCATCGAGTGTTCCTCAAAAAATACTTTCAATTATCAAAGAAGTTAAAACTCAAAGATAAACTTAACAATTTTGTGGTTTTACATGGACAGTCAGTTAGTGAATCTAGGGACAGATTTACAGGTTTCATGAGGAGTGTGCCGAACCATCGCATTGATGATGAATCGCTCAAGGAGTATTTCTATAGAGGGCTAGATGATAATGGTGAAGGTGTGCTAGATACTATTGCAGGAGGATCATACGGAGCAAACACATTCCCGGAGATTGTTGAGAAACTTGAAAAGATCTCTAAAAATAATAAAGCTTGGAGCACGAGAACATAGGCTACTTCAAAGAGCACTTTCTCAATACAAGCTACACCAAATCAGTCCAATGATGATATTCGTGAGATGGCGCAGTTGAGCACAAAGGAAGGCTTGGTGCTCAAACATGTGAGTGGGAATGCAGAAAAAGTTAATGCAGTCCAGTATCAACATAATGCTCCCCCAACTGACTGGTATACATATTAAGAGGATGTGAATCTTGTGCAACCAGGGGGTTTCTGGACTAATGCCCAAGGATCCAATAAGGATAATTGGCACCAAGGTCAAGGGAATCAAGGTCAGAACTATAGTAACTGTAATCGGAAGGGATAGTACAATCGTGAAGGGAACCACAACTGAGATAATAATTACAACAGAAACAGGTATAACAACAGGAATAATAGAAGTGGCCCATACATCCCACCAGGAAAATAAGATGGAGGATTGAGTTTGAATCGCATTGAGGATATGATGAGCAAGATGATGAAACAGTTTGAATCTACGGATGAAAACGTGAAGGAGATGCATAACGACTTATCGGGCATCGGGCAAAAGGTAGAGTCACATGCAGTGTCAATTAGAAAATTGAGCAGTAGTTGAGTCATCTATCTTCGACTGCAAATCTGTGCCAACAAGGAACACTTTTGCAGCAATACTATTCAAAATCCAAAGAATGATGGGCATTATATGGCCGTTACTACTAGGGGTGGAAAGCAGACTATTGACCCTCTGCAAAATGATTGGAAGAGGATGAAGTTGACGAAGCAGAACTGCCTAAAGATCACAACGAGAAGGAGGTTAAAATCATGCAAAAGGTCATCCCTATGCCAAGACCTCCATCTCCCTTTCCACAAAGGTTGGTTAAGAAGGTTGAAGAAGGAAAGTATAGAAAGTTTATATCTATGTTAAAACAGTTGTCTATAACTGTTCCTTTGATTGAAGCATTAGAACATATGCCCGGTTATGCGAAGATCATGAAGGATCTTGTGACCAAAAAGAGAGTTGTTAGCTTTGAAGATGATGATAAGCTACAACATTGTAGTGCCATTGCTACTCGGTCATTAGTCCAGAAGAAAGAAGATCCCGAAGCATTTACTATCCCATGCACGATTGGCATGATGCACTTTGCGAAGGCCCTATGTGACTTGGGTCCTAACATAAATCTGATGTCGCTGTTCATGTTCAAGAAATTGGGCTTGGGAGCCCCCAAACTCACTGCGATGCGGCTACTTATGGCCGACCGTACTGTGAAGAAACAAGAAAGGGTGCTCCAAGATGTTTTGGTTAAAGTGGAGGCATTTATCTTTCCGGTAGATTTGTGATACTAGAGTTTGAGGTTGATTTTGAAGTGCCTATAATACTAGGGATACCATTCCTTGCCACAGGGCAAAAACTAGTAGATATGTAAAAAGGGCAGATAAAGTTCTGTTTGAACAATGAAGAGGTGACATTTAACATCTGCAGATCAATGAAGCATCGAAGTGAACTTAAATCATTATCGGTAGTGAACTATGCCAATGAAGAGATAACAGAGGTGTCTATTGAGGAGAGACTAGGTGTTCAAGCACTAGCTGCACTGATCATGAACTTTGATGGTGATTGTACTGATGAATATGATGAGTTAGCTGCTGCAATTGATGAGGCTGGTTTTCCTCATCGCCACCCAAAGAAGATGGATTTGCATCTGAAGAGTCGAGACACTCCGCCTGCAAAACCATCTATTGATGAGCCTCCAAAGTTGGAGCTAAAAGCTCTCCCATCTCACTTGCGGTATGTGTTCTTGGGCCAAAACAACACTTTCCCTGTCATTATAGTTGCTGATTTGAATGAAGGGCAAGTAGAAGCTTTGGTATCGGTGCTGAAGCGGTATAAAAGGGCGATTGGATGGACAATTAATGATATTATTGGTATTCCACCGGGGATATGCTTGCACAAAATCCAACTCATGCCGGATAGCAAACAAGGCATTGAAGACCAGAGAAGATTGAATCCACTAATGCAAGAGGTTGTCAAGAAGGAAATAATCAAGTGGTTATAAGCTGGAGTAGTGTACCCAATTGTTGATAGTGATTGGGCATGCCCGGTTCAATGTGTGCCAAAGAAGGGAGGAATCACTGTGGTTCCCAATGCGAAGAATAAGCTCGTTCCAATAAGGCCTGTCATTGGATGGAGGGTCTGTATGGATGATAACGCTCAACTACACATCTTATAATTCAAAGAGTAGGCGGTCGCTAGCAAGTATAAACCCAATGATGAGTTGGGGTCGATCCCATGAGGAACAATGTGTAGGCTATTGAAGAAAGAAAGAATTACAAGCTACTAATTTGAACCCGAAATAAAAGATATAATTATAATTTGAAGATATCAAGTAACAATTTAGGATAGGGGATAGAGGAGAACAAGGGATAAAGTCTTTTCAAGCAAGGATACCAATGGGATTTGGGAATGGATGTAACACCTCGGATCTTAAAAGAAGAAAGTTTGTAGGTTTCTGAAATTCTGGTGCCAGTACCAACGGAGCCACCTACGACTAGTGGACTGACCTACGGGGTAGGGCCCGTGGTTGGTTAACCTAGGTTCCCTTATTATGTCAAGTTTCGATACTTTTGTACAGTTCAGCAGGACGAGTCGTCATTCAGTGTACTTACCGTAGGTGTGTCTCGTGGATTAGTCCTAGACATAAAGAAATTTTAGGGTCAAATGCTGGGACCTATGGCCATGATATACAGTCCATGGAAGGAACCACGAGCCATAGGTGGGTCCCGTTATTGGGGGTCTGGAGTTGATGGTCTCTGAAACAAACAATGGTCGACAAGTACGGTCCGTAAGAGGACCTGTGGATCGTAGGTTGAGCCGTCTGTGCGAGTCAGCAGTTATATTTTGAGAGGGTCTTTTCCCTAAATGTTTAATTCTTAATCCAAGTCAGTTTGGCCCTTAACCTAGACCTTATATAAACCTTTTAAGCCTAATATTTACCCATTCCTAATCATTCCTAAAGCTCTCCTCTCCCAAATAATTCTCTTTCAATAAAAGCTTGAAGAAGAAGAAGAAAAGAGCTAGGGTTTTCAAGTCAAGTCCCCTAATCCTCCATTGATTTCAAGATTTTTGCATTGAGGTATGATAGTTTTTCACCTATGGAGCCCTTTCCTCCATAGGTCCTAGTTCCCAGATTCCTCGATTTTCAAAGTAAGAATTCTCGATTGAATTTAGGATTTTCTTCTATCATGTGGGTTCTTATCAATAATTATCAAATTGCTTTAATTATGACTTCTGATGCATGAAATTGAATTGAATTGCATGTCTTAAGTTGAATCCCCATGAACCCATATGAATTTCATGATTTCTAGACTGCGATCATAATGATTTGGAACTATGAAAGATGAATTGGGGAAATTGAATGATTTTGAGATAAAGATATATGAGCCCATGCATGATTTATGTCTTCTATGCTATACATTTCATGATGAAGTTATGAATGATCAAAAGATAGGTTTTATGAATATATGCATGTTCAATAATGAAATTTATGATGATTTAAGACTTGCTTTGAGATTGAAGCATAATTGATGTTGTTGTTGAGTTGTGAAAGGGTTTCTCACATATTACGCAAACCATGAATGTGAAAGGATTGGTTTAACATAAAGTATTCATAAAGGGTTGAAAGGTTTTCTCAACTAAACTTGCATCAAAGTTAAGGAGCTATTCTAATGAAAGGGGCAAGAGGCGATTACCCATGTCCCTAATGATAGACAAGAGGTGATTACCCGTGTCTACTAAAGATAAGATAAATATGACTTATGATTAATCCATGAGAATTATGCTTAGCACCGAGTGGAAAAGAGGCGATTACCCATGTCCCATAAACTATGTGCCATGATAGGATGATTGTCTAGATAGACATTAGCTAGTGGATCCACGTAAGGTAGAAGTTTATGGTATTACCTTGGCAAGTAGGACACCTCTTTCGGTGTGGGGTAGACACCAGATTCCATGTTAATAGCTCACATTGTCTTAAATGTTGGTTAAAGGTAATTTCCCACAATAATGAACTAAAGTGACTTTCAAAATATTTTCTCAAGTAAAGTAGAGATGTTTAGCTAGCATTGATCATGATTTATAACTTATGATTCTAATCCTTTTCTCATGGTTTAGCTTGATCATTGCATGATTATTATAATGTCCCTTTTTGCATGTTTAAATGTTTTTATGTGTGGTTGTCATACTTGGTACATATTTGTACTAACGCATAATCTTGCCTACATTTTCTTATAAGTGCAGGGTCCGACTCATCCCCATCTTCTCGTGGCTAGTTCGTGATAGTAGAGATCATGAAGAATTTGGTGAGTCCTCATATGTTCAAGGACGTAGCCACATTTACTTTTATGTCATTTACTTGCTTTTAAAGACTTTGTATGGGTTACGTCCCAATGTTTTTTGATTTCCTATGTTAGATGGCTTTTGAGACTATATGTAGACTTCCGCTATTTCATTTCCAATGCGTTTCAGGATATGGCAACTCGAAGAGCTTATGCTAGAAGGAATGCGGGAGAGAATGTTGAACAAGAAGCTCCTCCTCAAGCTCCTCAAGTTCCGGCCGACCCTCTGGCCGAACAAGTGACTAATGAGGAGTTCAGGGCTACTTTTCAAGTGTTGGCCCAAGCCATGACGGCTCAAGCCAAGAGGGAAGTTCTGGCTCCCGTGAACCCAAATGTGGGTACGGCGGCATCTAGAGTGAGGGACTTCACAAGGATGAATCCTTCGGAATTTCATGGTTCTAAGGTTGAGGAAGATCTCCAAGAGTTCATTGATGAGGTGTACAAGGTGCTAATGATCATGGGTGTGACTCTGGAGGAAAAGGAGGAATCAAAGGCCTATCAACTTAAGGGTGTGGCTCAAGTGTGGTTTGAGCAATGGAAGAGTTAGAGGGCGGATGATGCGGGTCTCTTGATTGGGAAAAGTTCAAGGTTGCTTTCCTTGATAGGTTCTTTCCCCTTAAGATGATGGAGGCAAGGGTGCTTGAGTTCATCAATCTTCGTCAAGGAAGCATGAGTGTGAAGGAGTGTGCTTTGAAGTTCATAAAATTGTTTCAATATTCTCCTACTATGGTTGCCGATCCTAGGGCAAGGATGAGCAAGTTTGTTTCGGGAGTGTCGAAAATGGTGGTCAAGGAATGTCGTACCGCCATGCTTGTCAATGACATGGATATTTCTCGTCTCAGGGTTCATGTTCAATAAATAGAAGAGGAGAAACTCAAGGAAAAGTCTAGGGAGGCAATGAGGGAAAGGACCGGTGATGGTAAATTCTCACATTCAAGGTCTGATGGACATGGCCGTTCTAGGTTTCGACAAAGGTTTTCCGATCAAGGTTCCTCCAATGCTCCTCCTAAGCTCAACAAAGAAAGGGTTTCTAACCCTAAACCTCAAGTAGGGAATAGTGGTGGACCCCTATTGCCTACTCGTGCTAAATGTGGAAAAAGCATGAGGGCAAGTGCCTAGCCGGTTCTAATGCATGCTTTGGTTATGGTAAGATGGATCGCAAGATAAGGGATTGTCCCTTAGTGACTAAGAATGAAGGAGATAATCTTCGACGGGCTCAACCTCAACATCCTACGGGTTCAAGTGGGAATCCAAAGAAAAATTGATTATATGCACTTAAAGCTCGCCATGAGCAAGAGGGTTCTCCCTATGTGGTTACCGATATGTTGAAAGTATTTCATTTTGATGTTTATGCTTTGCTTGATCCCGGTTCTACCTTGTCTTTTGTGATGCCATATGTGGCTATGAGGTTTGATGTTCTTCTGGATGTGTTGTTAGATCCCTTTTGTGTCTCTACTCCTATTGGTGAATCTATTGTGTCTAAGAGAGTCTATAGAAATTGTCCTGTCTCCTTATCCCATAGAGTCACTCATGTTGATCTTGTAGAGCTTGATATGTTAGATTTTGATGTTATTCTTGGGATGGATTGGTTGCATTCTTGTTATGCTTCTATTCATTGTAGGACCCGAGTGGTAAAGTTTCAATTCCCAAATGAGCCTATCCTAGAGTGGAAGGGGGGAAATTCTATGCCTAAAGGTCAATTTGTGTCATGTCTTAAAGCTAGAAAGATGATTTCTAAGGGGTGTATTTACCATCTTGTTAGGGTGAGGGATATGGATTCTGAAACCCCTACTCTTGACTCAGTCCCCATTGTAAATGTGTTTTCGAAGTGTTTCCCGATGATCTACCCGGTGTTCCTCCCGAGAGGGAAATAGACTTTGGTATTGATATTCTCCCCGATACTCAACTTATTTCGATTCCTCTTTATCGAATGGCTCCGGCAGAACTTAAGGAGTTAAAGAAGCAGTTGAAAGATTTGTTAAATAAGGGTTTCATCCGACCAAGTATATCTCCATGGGGTGCTCCAGGTTTGTTTGTTCGAAAGAAAGATGGTTCACTTTGTATGTGCATTGACTACCTTCAATTGAACAAGGTTACCATTAAGAATAAGTTTCCTCTTCCAAGGATAGATGACTTGTTTGATCAACTCTAAGGGGCAAGTTACTTTTCTAAGATCGATCTTTGTTCGGGTTATCACCAATTGAGGGTGAAAGAAGATGATATTCCAAAGATGGCTTTTTGGACTAGATATGGCCATTATGAATTCCTAGTGATGTCATTTTGGTTGACAAATGCTCCGGACGCGTTATGGATTTGATGAATAGGGTGTTTAGACAATATCTTGATATGGTTGTGATTGTGTTCATTGATGATAATTTGATTTACTCAAGGAGTGAGGATGAGCATGCCGATCATTTGAGGATTGTGTTGCAAGTCCTCAAGGAACAACAACTCTTCACAAAGTTTAGTAAATGTGAGTTTTGGCTAAGGTCCGTGGCTTTTCTTTGTCCCGTTGTCTCCGGTAAGGGTATTGAGGTAGATTCTAAGAAGACAGATGCAGTTAAGAATTGGCCTAGACCTCTATCACCTTCGGATATTCAAAGTTTCTTAGGTTTGGCTGGCTACTATAGGAGGTTTGTTATAGGGTTTTCTTCGATTGCTTCCCCATTGACGGCTTTGACTTAGAAGAAGGTTAAGTTCACATGGTCCGAAGCGTGTGAGAAGAGTTTTCAAGAATTTAAAAATAGACTTACTTCGGCTCCGATATTGACTTTACCGGACGGGTTCGATGGGTTTGTGGTCTATTGTGATGCTTCAAGGAATGGGTTAGGGTGTGTTCTTATGTAAAACGGGAAAGTCATTGCTTATGCTTCAAGGCAACTCAAGATTCATGAAAAGAACTATCCTACTCATGACTTAGAGTTAGCGGCGGTTGTGTTTTCTTTAAAGATTTGGAGGCATTATTTGTATGGTGTGCATGTTGATGTCTTTACCGACCATAAGAGTTTTCAATATGTGTTCAAGTAAAAAGATCTAAATCTTCACCAAAGGAGGTGGCTTGAGTTGTTAAAGGACTATGACGTGAGTGTCCTCTATCACCCCGGCAAGGCGAACGTGGTGGTGGATGCTCTTAGTCGGTTGTCTAAGGGTAGTGTTGCTCATGTTGAGTATGGTAAGAAAGAGTTGGTTCTTGATGTTCATAGATTGGCCCGATTGGGTGTTCGGTTGATTTATTCTATCGAGGGTGGTGTTATGATTCACAATGGTTCAGAATCGTCTTTTTTGCCCGATGTGAAGACTAAGCAAGATCTTGATCCTAATTTGGTTGGGTTGAAAGAAGCGGTGCTCAAGAAGTCCGTTGAGGCTTTCTCCCAAGGGGGAGATGGTGTACTTCGATATGAAGTTCATTTGTGTGTTCCCGACGTAGATGACCTAAGAGGAAAAATTTTGTCGGAAGCCCATAGTTCTCGATATTCCATTCCCCCGGGAGCTACCAAGATGTACCGTGATTTGCGAGAGGTCTATTGGTGGAATGGGATGAAGAAGGATATTACGAAATTTGTGGCTAAGTGTCTCAATTGTCAAAAAGTGAAAGTTGAGCATCAAAAGTTGGGAGGATTGTCCCAAGATATTATTATTCCAACTTGGAAGGGGAAGATTTGAACATGGACTTTCTTGTTGATTTACCACGTACCCGGCGGCAACATGACTCAATTTGGGTTATTGTGGATCGTATGACAAAATCAACCCATTTCATTCCCATCAGGGTTTCTTATTCGGCAGAGGACTATGCTAAGTTGTACTTGAGAGAAATGGTGAGGTTGCATGGAGTGCCTCTATCCATTATCTCCGATCGTGGTACTCAATTCACTTATCAATTTTGGAAATCTTTCCAAAAGGGCCTTGGTACTAGTGTTAAGCTTAGTACGACCTTTCATCCTCAAATCGATGGGCAAGCGGAACAAATTATTCAAACTTTGGAAGACATGTTGAGAGCTTGTGTGATTGATATCAAGGGTAATTGGGATGATCATTTGCCTTTGATTGAGTTTGCCTATAATAATAGCTATCATTCGAGTATTTGTATGGCTCCATTTTAGGCTCTCTATGGTAGGAGGTGTAGTTCTCCTATAGGTTGGTTTGAAGTTGGTGAAGTTGTTTTGATAGGTCCCGAATTGGTACAAAAGGCTATGGAGAAAGTTCAGCTTATTATAGAAAGATTAAAAATGGCTCAAAGTCGACAAAAGTCCTATGCCGATGCTAGAAGGAGAGATTTAGAATTTGGTGTTGATAATTGGGTTTACTTGAAAATTTCACCCATGAAGGGTGTAATGAGATTCGGAAAGAAAGGGAAGCTTAGTCCCTGTTATGTAGGCCCATATCAAATTTTGAGACGTGTTGGTAAGGTTGCTTATGAACTTGACTTGCCTAATGATTTGGCGTCGGTGCATCCAGTTTTCCATGTCTCATTGTTGAAGAAATGTGTGGGTGATCTGGCTTCTATAGTGCCATTAGAGAATCTTGGCATAAAGGGTAGTCTTTCCTATGAAGAAGTTCCAGTTGAGATTGTAGGCCGGCAAGTCCGAAAGTTAAGAAATAAAGAAGTTGCTTTCATGAAGGTTCTTTGGAGGAATTAATTAGTTAAGGGTGCGACTTGGGAGGCCGAGGCTGATATAATGTCCTAATATCCTCATCTCTTTCCTTCCAATCCTACTCTAGCTTGAGGTATCTAGTTCCTCATGGTTCATTCTTTTGGTTTCATGTGTCTTAGTTATATTCGCGATTCCTTGATTATGCATATTCATGAAGAGTAAAATTTCGAGAAAATGAACTAGCTTGATTAATTTCTCTATGATTATGTGCATTTGAGTGTAAATTGCATTAAGCCTTCATGAGATGATGTTTTGAACATGCTTTAAGCTTGGAGTTGATATTTTCTCCTCAGATATGTGCATTTATGTAATTGCATGCATCTTGGGCTGTTAGATCTTGATCTTACCTTCCTTATGATGTTTTGATTCCCATTCGCGGACGAATGTCCCCAAGGGGGAGATAATGTAACCCCTCGGATCTTAAAAGAAGAAAGTTGCAGGTTTCTGGAATTCTGGTGCCAGTACCAACGGAGCCACCTACGGCTCGTGGACTGACCTACAGTCCGTAGGTAGGGCGCCCGTGGTTGGCTAGCCCATGTTCCCTTATTATGTCAAGTTTCAGTACATTTGTACGGTTCAGCAGGATGAGTTGTCGTTTAGTATACAAACCAAAGGTGTGTCTCGTGGATAAGTCCAGACTTAGAGAAATTTTAGAGTCAAATGCTGGGACCTACGGCCCTGATGTACGGTCTGTGGAAGGAACCACGAGCCATAGGTGGGTCTCGTTGTTGGGGGTCTGGAGTTGATGGTCTCTGAACCAAACAACGGTCGACTAGTATGGTCCGTAAGAGGACCTACGAGGCATAGGTCGAGCTGTCGGTGGGGTCAGAAGTTATACTTTTACAGGGTCTTTTGGTCTTTTCCATAAATGTTTAATTCTTAATCTAAGTCGGTCTGGCCCTTAACCTAGACCCTATATTAACCTTTTAAGCCTAATTTTTACCCATTCCTAATCATTCCTAACGCTCTCCTCTCCCAAATAATTCTCTCTCTAGAAAAGCTTGAAGAAGAAGAAGAAAAGAGTTAGGGTTTTCAAGTCAAGTCCCCTAATCCTCCATTGATTTCAAGCTTTTCGAATTGAGGTATGATAGCTTTTCACCTATGGATCCCTTTCCTCCATAGAGTTCCCAAATTTCTTAATTGAATTTAGGGTTTTCTTCTATCATGTGGGTTCTTATCAATAATTATCAAATTGCTTTAATTATGACTTCTGATGCATGAAATTGAATTGAATTGCATGTCTTAAGTTGAATCCCCATGAACCCATATGAATTTCATGATTTCTAGACTGCGATCATAATGATTTGGAACTATGAAAGATGAATTGGGGAAATTGAATGATTTTGAGATAAAGATATATGAGCCCATGCATGATTTATGTCTTCTATGCTATACATTTCATGATGAAGTTATGAATGATCAAAAGATAGGTTTTATGAATATATGCATGTTCAATAATGAAATTTATGATGATTTAAGACTTGCTTTGAGATTGAAGCATAATTGATGTTGTTGTTGAGTTGTGAAAGGGTTTCTCACATATTACGCAAACCATGAATGTGAAAGGATTGGTTTAACATAAAGTATTCATAAAGGGTTGAAAGGTTTTCTCAACTAAACTTGCATCAAAGTTAAGGAGCTATTCTAATGAAAGGGGCAAGAGGCGATTACCCATGTCCCTAATGATAGACAAGAGGTGATTACCCGTGTCTACTAAAGATAAGACAAATTATGATTTATGATTAATCCATGGGAATTATGCTAAGCACCGAGTGGACAAGAGGCGATTACCCATGTCCCATAAACTATGTGCCACCATAGGATGGTTGTCTAGATAGACATTAGCTAGTGGATCCACGTGAGCTAGAAATTCATGGTCTTACCTTGGCAAGTAGGACACCTCTTTCGGTGTGGGATAGACACCGCATTCCATCTTAATAGAACACATGGTCTTAAATGTCGGTTAAAGGTAATTTCTCATAATAATGAACTAAAGTGACTTTCAAGGTAATTTCTCAAGTAAAGTAAACATGGTTAGCTTACATTGATCATGATTTATAACTTATGATTTCTAACCTTTTTCTCATGGTTCAGCTTGATCATTGCATGATTATAAAAATTTCCCTTTTTGCATGTTTAAATGTTTTTATGCATGATTGTCATACTTGGTACATATTTGTACTAACACATACTCTTTCCTACATTTTCTTATAAGTGTAGGGTCCGGCTCATCCCCATCTTCTCGTGGCTAGTGCGTGATAGTAGATATGTTGAAGAATTTTGCGAGTCCTCATATGTTCGAGGACGTAGCCACATTTACTTTTATGTCTTTTACTTGCTTTTAAAGACTTTGTATGGGTTACGTCCCAATGTTCTTTCATTTCCTATGTTAGATGGCTTTCAAGACTATATGCAGACTTCTGCTATTTCCTTAAACTCTTGATAATGAATTGTCTGTTGAACTCTTAAATTTCTATTATCTTATATGATGCATGCTAAGTGGCTTGTATGAGGCCTCTTGGGGTCTTGTACACCATGTCACGTCTAGGGGGTACCTTGAGTCATGGCAATGGAAAATCAATAAACATCTATACGATCCATTGCAAATTAGATTCATACAATCTCAATTAGTCATAGGAGAAATCATATATGCCTTGGAATCTAAATTATCCACCTATTTCTATAGAATATAGGCAAATATTTCTCAACTAGTTCTTTCAAACCTAGTCAAGTGACAACACAAATAATCCAACTACATGCATTGCAAGGATTCACTATTTCTAGTTATTATTCGATATATGAGTTGCTACACCTCAAATAATGCACCAATAAACCTTTCCCAACTTCAATTGACTCTCACAAGCTCAATCAATGTAAATGGGCAAGTCCTAAGAGTGATCAATTCCATTGGAAAGCAGTGAAAGCATGAAATTTATTTGATAATCAAAACCCATTTCATATATGAAAAAGTATATTCAACTAAGTACAAAAGCACAAGGTAGAAATTAACAACCCAAATATTGTTTATCACTAACACAATATCCAAATCACCAAACAACAATTAACACCTAGAATTTGAGCATTACAAAACGAAGAGTTGAAGAAAGGATAATAAAAAAATTACAAATCAAGCTTTCAATCTTCACTCTAATGGTGTTTGTTCTGGAAACTTGCTCTCAAAGCTATGCCCTAATTTCAAGCCTCTATCCTTTCTTGGTTGGTTCTTCCAATAATTTCTCAATTAAAATAATTCCCTCAAATAGCTGTGTATGAGTGTATGTTGTGGATTGGGATCAAAAAGGTGAAATTTTAAAACTGCCAGATGTCTAGTACATTCTCTTCTCCGCGTTCATAGAGGTAACACTGCATTCACGGTTCCCAGCATAATTAAACTCCGCGTTCACGGAGTATGTCTCGCGTTTGCAGAGTATGTCCCGCGTTCGCGTAGTATGCCCGCATTCACGGTTCATAGAAGACCGAAGCTCCGCGTTCGCGGGTCAGTGACCGCTTTGGCGGAGAATACTTTGCTGCCAGCTCCAGTTTCTCTGTTTTCAGCTCCATTTTGCCTCAATTTCCATTCTTTTCCATCAAAACTCCTTGCCAACCAAAATATACCTGAAACAACCATATTCAAGGGATAATTAGCCTCTGTCTCTACTTAAGTGCCACAAAATCACAACAAAAGAGCTCCAAATGATTGAAAATTACCCATTCATCAACGGACTATCGCAAGTTAAATGCTTGAACTAAGAAAGATCACTTTCAAATGTCGTTCATGGATCAACTGTTAGATCGTCTTGCTGGAAAAGGATGTTACTACTTTCTAGATTGATATTCAGGATACAACCAAATCTCTATAGCCCCGGAAGATCAAGAGAAGACCACTTTCACTTGTCCTTATGGGACATTCGCTTTCAAAAGAATGCTTTTCAGGTTATGTAATACACCGGTGACTTTTCAGCATTGCATGATGTATATATTTTCTAATATGGTGGAAGACACTATCGAGGTATTTATGGATGATTTTTATGTAGTTGGCGACTCATTTGATGATTGCTTGGTACATTTAGGTGACATGCTGAAATGCCGTGAAGAGTGCAATCTTGTGCTAAACTAGGAGAAATATCACTTTATAGTGAAGAAGGTATAGTTCTGGGCCATAGAATCTCACAAAAAGGCATTGAGATTGATAGAGCAAAGGTTGAGGTGATTGAAAAGTTACCACCACCCATCTCCGTGAAAGGTGTTTGACGTTTTCTCGGGCATGCAGGTTTCTATAGGAGGTTTATTAAAGATTTCTCAAAATTGCACACCCTTTGTGCAAACTTCTCAAAAAGGAGATGAAGTTTGTATTTGATGATGCTTGTCTGAAAGCATTTGATGAGTTGAAAAAGAAGTTTATTTCTGCATCTATCATAATTTCACCGGATGGGGACAACCGTTTCAAGTCATGAGTGATGCGAGCGGGGTGGCTCTCGGCGAAGTATTGGGGCAAAGGCGAGAGAAGATTCTTCATCCTATATATTATGTGAGTAAAGCTCTAAATGTAGCTCAAAAGAAATACACCGTCACTGAGCAAGAATTATTTGATGTAGTCTTCGCATTTGAGAAGTTCAGATCCTATTTGCTGGGCACTAAAGTTATTGTGCACACTGACCATTCTGCATTGAGATATCTTATGGCAACGAAGAATGCAAAATAGAGGCTAATTCAATGGGTACTATTTTTGCAATAATTTGACTTTGAGGTACGAGACCGAAAGGGAATAGAACACCAAGTGGCGGATCACTTGACTAGATTAGAGGAAGAGGCTATATTAAAGTTAGCTAATGGAATCAAGATAGATGATACATTCCTAGATGAACATGTTATGGCTGCTTCTATTGATCTTATCCCTTGGTTCGCTGATTTTTCCATCTATTTAGCAAGCGACATGGTGCCTTCGAATTTGTCGTTCCATCAAAGAAGAAAATTCATGTCTGATGTGAAGAAGTTTTTCTGGGAAGAGCCTTACTTGTTTCGTATTTGTTCTAATGGGATTATTCGTCGTTGTGTCCCTGAGGTGGAGATGATGAGTATATTGGAAGCTTGCCAATTATCTCCTGTTGGTGGTCATCCTAGTGGTATCCAGACTGCTCATAAAATCTTACAAGGTGGGTATTATTGGCCCACCATTCACCAAGATACTCATGATTTCGCCAAGTATTGTGATCGATGCCAAAGAGAACGAGGTGTTTCAAAGAAGCAAGAACTCCCAATGAACCCTATACTGGTGATTGAACTCTTTGATATGTGGGGCCTTGATTTTATGGGTCCATTTGTGAGTTCAAATGTGATGAGCAATTGACTATGTGTCCAAATGGGTGAAAATTGTCGCGCTTTCAAAGAATGAAGGTAAAAGGGCCACCTCTTTCTTGAAAAAGAATATCTCTCCCGATTTGGTACACCAAGGGTTATTATTAGCGATGGAGGTTCCCACTTTTGTAACAAATTGTTCAAGGTGTTGCTTGAGAAGTATGGTGTTCATCACAGCATAGCAACTCCGTATCATCCACAGTCTAGTGGGAAAGTTGAAGTGTCCAATAAATAAATCAAGCAAATCCTTGCAAAGACTATGAATGCGAACAAAACATATTGGTCGAGAAAGCTCGATGATGCTCTATGGGCCTATCGTACTGCATTCAAGACTCCTATAGGTATATCTCCTTACCAACTTATTTTTGGGAAGTCATGTCACTTACCTATAGAGCTAGAGCATAAGGCGATGTGGGCACTCAAGAAGTTGAATCTGGATTGGGATGCTGCATCAAGTCAAAGGCTGAATGAATTGAATGAGCTCGATGAGTTCCTCTTAAGAGCATATGAAAGTTCAGCCTTGTATTAAGAGAAGATGAAGAAGTACAATGGTCAAAAGATCAAAAAATGTTATTTTTCTCCCGGAGATATGGTATTTCTATTCAACTCAAGACTGTAATTGTTTCCTAGCAAGCTCAAGTCAAAGTGGATGGGACCATTCAGAGTCGTCCAAGTATTTTCACAAGGAGCAGTCGACTTGAAAATAAGCAAGGAACAAAATTCAAAGTCAATGGCCAGAGGATCAAACTCTATATGGGCCAAACGGAAGAGGTCGACAAGTTGATTGAACAATATAGTCTGAGTAATCAAGAGGTCTGTGTCGTGCCACAACATTAAATCAAGTGCTACTTGGGAGGCAACCCATGATGTAAAATCTAGCCAATTTAAAAATTTGTAGTAATTTTTATGAATTGTTCTTGGATTTTATTTTGTTTTATGTTTTATTAAGTCTTAGTATTGGCTAGATTAGGGTAGTATAGGGTCCGTGTCCAAAAAGAGTCTATAAAATATAAAAAGAAGTCCTAATTCTTGCTACATGTGTAGGAAAGTGAAATAAAATCTAGAAAACTATAAGTACAGAAGGATCTATGATTCCCATTAACGAGTCTTCATTCACATGACAAATCATCAATGGCATCTGTAGAACTTGATGGCCCAAAGCAGCTGCAACTTTAAGTCTACGGTTGCACAGTATATGCCGTACATCCTTTGACGGTTCATAGTCTGCAACCGTAACCCCAGGTATGTTCTCAAAATTTAACTAAGTGTTGGAGAAATGATGGAACCCACCTATGGACCGTAGAACCATGTACAAACCGTAGATGGAAAATCATAGATTTAGACAAGATCTTTAATTAGACCTGACCCGCAACATTAACTAAAATAACCCTTCATTTTTTAAATCATTCCCCCATTTCCCTCTTTTCCCCAATCATTAGAAACTTCCCCCCGCTCCCAAATTCAATTAATCCATCCCCCTTTCACTCCAAAATCCACCCTTTCTGTCACGACCCAAGCCTAGGGCCTAGATGTGACCGGCGAATGGGGAACCCGAAGGAACCCCACACAAGCCTCATAGCGTATCATTACACATCCTTGGTCGCGGAAGCAATTAAATGACCATAAGCGATAAGCATAATCAAGGGGGAAATCGGGACTAAGGGAGCAAGAAAAAAAAAGAAATGATACATAAATACCATAGATGAGTCAAGCTCAAGCATAATACACAACTTGTCCAACACCACCTCTAAACATGAGTACTTAGCGGGGGCCAAGACAAACTACCGGGCTCACCCTAATAGTCAAAACATAACTAGAAAGGAAAAGTTTTATACATAGCAAAAGATCATGAGCAACGTCCTCGAAATGGAGGACTCACCAATAACCACTATAGAAAATCGTACTAGCCACGCGGAGGAGGATGGTCAAGCGGTGCTCCGGTCCCTACATGGTGACATCATGTAGGCATAGAGTATGCGTTAGTACATTTGAATGTACTAAGTATATGGGATGCAATGCAATGCTACATTAGATGGACATCATAGGAAAAAAATGCGTAATCATACCCAATAGATAGCATATTAATGAAATGATATGTATAATGATGCTTACATAAAAATCATATTTAGTGGGACGTAGTACATGTGTGGCGAGTGACCATCAATATAGTATTTCCAAGGCCTACCACCCCCTTGGAGAGGCGAAAGAGGTACAAACCCCTCAATATGGTTACACGGGCCTACCACCCCCCGAGCTAGGGACCAAGGTACAAACCCCTCGATATGGTTATACGGGCCTACTACCCCCCGTACTAGGCAACCAAGGTACCAACCCCTCGATACGGTTATACGGGCCTACTACCCCCGTACTAGGCAACCAAGGCGATACGGTTATACCTACTACCCCCCGTACTAGGCAACAAGTACCAACCCCTCCGTTACACGGGCCTACCACCCCCCGAGCTAGGGACCAAGGTACAAACCCCTCGATATGGTTATACGGGCCTACTACCCCCCGTACTAGGCAACCAAGGTACCAACCCCTCGATACGGTTATACGGGCCTACTACCCCCCGTACTAGGCTTGGTCGACTCACAACACTTATATAGAGAAAATCATATACATGTGTCCATTTCATCATCATTTCAGTAATTACATAACCATCCGACTCATAGGACGTACCTTGGACCTTCCCTTTCCTAAGAATTCTATAAATGGGCATTTTATCAAACACAAGGTGGGCAATTGTTCATGTAAATGAAATCATGTATTTCAAGAATACTAAGTCCAACCAATTCCAAAATCCATATAAATCAGCCCACCAACAACATACATATATATATCAACCTTCATAATTTGATCATGGAAGCATGTAAACCATAAACATCACATAATAATTCCATTTCATGATAATATGCAAAATGGACCATAATAGGGTGTGTAGTAGTAATTCCATAATTCAAGAGTTCATAAATAATCATAAGGACCCATAAACTTGAAGTAGAAATAGAGGATAAATGGTTGGACTTGTGGAAAGGAAGGTTTCCACAATCAAACCCACATACCTCAACTTTGGAGAATCCTTGATGAAGATTGGAATGGAGAATCGAAGCTTGAGATTGAGTCTTGAATCCGGAATTAGAGCTTGAGATGTTTGAATTTGGTTGAAGATCTTGGTGGAATTTTTGGAGAGGGCTTAGAGAGTGTTTTTGGAGTTAAGAAAAATGACTAAGTATGGGACATATCCCCTTTTTATAAAAAAAAACGTCTCCAACCCGCCTAAAAAAACAGCTCACTGGAAATTGCAAATCTGCACAGACAGGTTTTACGAAAATGGTCATAACTCCCTCATCCTAACTCGGACTAAGATGAAACCAAGTGCGTTGGAAAGCTAACTCAAAGAGATTTAATTTTATAGGTTGCAGCCCTTCCAGTTCCTTGTGTGCTAAGAGATATGCCCTTTAAAGTTGACCCTCCAAATCGCAATTTTTGCGATTTTCGAATTTTGATACGGTTGCTCTAAAATTCGGGTTAGACCCATCTCCCACTCAATTTGACCCCACAAATAAGAATATGAAGTCGAATTTCCGAAATCATGCATGGATTTTGAGATATATGGAAATTACAATTATAGGTGTTTCCGAAGCACATTTTCGGGCATTTTTGGGGTCGTTTCACTTTCACTCCAAAATCCACCCTTTCAATCATCCCCCACCCCTATATAATTCTCTTCTTCTCCAACTTCCCTCCTCCACCTTCCCTTTTCTGATTTCTTTCCAAAGCACTGTAAAATTCCTTTAAATTACCAAGTCACTGGTCCGTAGTATATCTAGTGGTTAATTAAGGCATAAAACACACTCACACAACTTCAACTTTATACTTCATTAAAGGAATTGATTTTTGGTTAACAATTTAATTTGAAATTGACAAGCGAAAGTTGTTACTTGACCTCGGGTAGTAATTGTATGTTAAATTGATTCTAATAAGCTGAACATTACCCTTGGGATGATGGTATGGTGGGTAGTGTTAAGTTTTGATATATACATGTGATGAATACCTTCTAGTTGTGTTCTTGACTTAGGGTTTCGATTCTTATTATTGATCATATACAAAATTTCATGATTGAAACCCTACGAATGAAAGAATAACATGAAATAATGTTGAAATGCATGTTCTAGATGTAGTTTGGTACAATAAATGATGTATTTGTGATGTTGATTGAAAATATTGTAGTGAGGAATGACACAGTAATGGTCGACGACCACGACCTACGGCTCGTAGGGCAACCTACGGACCATAGGTCAGGTTCCGTCAGTCTGAAGTGCACACTTGTAGTCTAAGTTAGTTTTGACGGATTGATATACGGACCATAGGTTCTTTGACGAACCGTCCTATCAAACCATCAAACCTCAAAAGTTGACTTCCTCACTTACGGTTAGGACCTACGGTCCGTAGATGCTTTTACAGCCCGTAAGTACTAACCGTAGGTGCCAAAAAAAAATACAGTTTGCAAATTTTTTTCTGAAGTTCTTTAGTTTCTTTTTCTTTTTCTTTTCATTTCTTGTTTTTCTTTCCATATTTAGGTACTAAGATGGCTTCACAGGTACTATGCCACCAAAAGTCACTCGACAATACGAGCATAGGGGCAAATCTATCACACCTTTGGCGAGGCGGAGGCTTATTCACGAGTCTTTCGATGACGAGTGCAGTGGGTCTAAGTATGACCCTCCTTTGAGCAATGGCTCACCCAATTCACCCGTGCGACTCGTCAACAGGCCATGCAGTTGGCCATTGTTCCAATATCAGAGGGATCGACCTCCGATAGTCATGACGGTGCTTCTCGGTATGAGGAGGAAGTACAGAGTTTGAGAGGGGGAAGTGGCTCCCAGCCAGCTTCGTTGTCCGAGTCCAGCTCCGGCTCTGAGTCTGTATCAACATCTGCCTCCGATGCTACAGAGACCGAAGAGGCTCATGACCCTCCACCTACCCGACCACCTCAGCCTATACAGGTCACCAGCGAGCCCAACACATGGTGCGTGGAAGGTATGTTCCAGATATATACCGATGCCATCCACCAAAATGCCCAACACAAACATGCCCGGCAATTTGAGGAGGAGTGACGGGTACTAACAGGAAGCCTCCACACTGTTCCATATGTACATGAGTTATTTAGGAGGCACAGATGCGAGTGGATGGATGAGAAACTGGGCTGGTATAGCCCGATTATGGTGCGAGAGTTCTATGCATCATATGTTGCCAAAGTACAGCGAGACATGCCCCAGAAGGCAAAGGCACTAGAGCAGCCCCCACTTCTCTCCACACTTGTACGGGATTTCCCATAGACATCTCTGAGACCACCCTTCGCCATTTTATTTACGGTCCCTCTCACACTTAGCCGATTAATATTAGTGAGTTTGACTATAGGATGCAGCAAGTCCACAACAGAGCTGCTATACGGGACACGGTACTGAGAGAGAACCTGATCTGATGGATGGCCGGTTACATTGCTGACCAGGGGGTCAACATCGAGTGAGTCTGATACTTGTACGGAATTTCATGGTGATATTTTAGTGGTCCATAGTTCGTACCAGGTTGTCCCCTACGATGGCGAACAACAAATTGACTTGGGATAGAGTGGTGATGGTAGCGTGCTTGATGTCCGGCATGAGATCAACTTTTCCTAGGTGATTATTACTGAGATCCATGAGCGGGCTTTCCACAAGATGACTACCTTGCCATTTCCCTGCCTTACATTAAGATTATGTTGCGAGGCGACCATCCAGTATATTTTGTGGACTCTTGTTTTGAGATGACCAAAACCATTGACATCGATCTTATTAGAGATGAGGCAAACCCCGGAGCACCATGATAGGGTATCCAGATTGACTTAGCGCCTATGGGCGATGCATCTGCCCCCGAGCAGGCTGATGAGGACACTATTCTGACTCCTACTATTGAGCCCCAAGGGTATATTCCCCCTTTCGTAGCTTCAGGTTTGACCGTGAGCACACCATGTGCTCCCGCTCCTACAGGTTCAGCCATGCTTCCACTAGCCACATTCAGCTTTGGATACAGAAATCAGTGGAGGAAGTTGAGGCACGGACTGAGCGGATGGTAGAGGTGAAGATAAAGGCAGTGCACCTACGCATTGATGCTTTTGAGATTCGGATGATGGAGAAGCCTCAGCCTGGGCCTATGATTGATATTGCTGCATTCAAGACAGAGTTAGCTAGACTCTGTGCTTATATTGATGCCTTGACCGCCGTTGACACTGCTGCTCCGGAACTTGTCCCGGAAGCTGATGCTAATAATGTAGTGCTTAGCGCACTGTTTGGTGCCAGGCAACAGGCTACTGACTCCTCCCATGCAGTGAGGAAGCATATTCGGATTGAGAATGGCAATGTTATAGACCCTAAGGATGTGCAACGAGCACGTAAGAGGGAGAGACGGGCGCAAGAGGCTTCCCAACACCAGTCCATACAAGATGAGCAACTGCGATAGGAGTGGATGCGAGAGTTGGCTGTGGGAGCTTCAGGATCGGGGCGTACTACTAATGGTGCACCCCAGACTACTACTAAAGACGTCACTACAGGCACCTCACATGATGACCCAGCGGGTTCCAGGCAACCGAACTCACCCACTTTTTTATTAGTCTTCGGCGCATACGCACCATAGGTTTGTCTAACCCGATATTTTTTTTTATTTTTACTTGTGTATTAAGGGAATTGCACTACATTTTAATGCGAGGTTAGGGTGAATTGATTGTGAATGTTGGGGTGAAGTCTGAGTAATTCAACTCACAATCCTTCCTTGGGGTTTTCTTGCTGAGTTCTTTTTCCCCCAGGAACTGTTTTAATTTCTGTTGAACCGACATATTTATGATAGTAAATGTGTAGAAGTAACATGAAAGTAAAAGCATTATGGCAATAGAGCATAAAAATTGACATCCCTCCAAATTTTGATTTGTGCCATGTCAGTGAATTTGAGAAGTTGAGAGTGTAGGATCTTTGTATGACATGATAGTAATTGATAAGGCACTATGACGTAAGCTAGAACATAAACCAGACTAATTGATGATTTAATAAGTGCAACAAGGTGCCACGTGTGTGTGAGGTCATTTGTACATTCATATGGTACGTTCCAATCTAGAACATGCCCCATTTGTCTTGCTAAGGTGATTTAAAACTGGAAACTGGAAATGATCATAGGCCATTGTTGATACTGAGTCCACTTAAGCCTAAAAACAACCAACCAAAAAGATAAATTGTTCCCCTCGATCCAAATGTTTGAGCCTAAATAATACCATTCTTTCGATGCACCAGTTCACCTTCCCTGATAGTATTGTGAAACTCTATTTTGGCCCTGGTCCCTCCTTGGACATTGTGTACCTCGACTTAGGCTAAAAGCCTAAGTTGAGGGTGGCTACTGCAAAGTTGTACCTTAATTCTGGCCCTGGTCCTTTTTAGGACATTGTGCACCTCAACTCATATTAAACATCTAAGTTGAGGGTGGCTATTATGAAGGAAAGCAAGAAAGAAAGGGTATGAAAATAGTTGTGTGTAGAGAAGAGAAAGAAAAATGAGTAAAAATGTTGAAAATGGTGTGGCTGAACAAAAAGAAGCAAAAAGAATGAAAAACTTAGACAAAAAGATGAAGAAAAGATGAATCAAACAAGATGATCAAGTCAAAAATCACACTCAATCTTAAAAGAATCATAGGGAGAAGGGCATAAAGCATGAATGATGTAATAATTGGTTGTAAAAGAGGTAAACTAACCAATGCAAAGTCAAGGAGAGCAGAAAAGTCACTTAAGTTGTACCTTAATTCTGGCCCTGGTCCTTTTTAGGACATTGTGCACCTCAGCTCATATTAAACATCTAAGTTGAGGGTGGCTATTATGAAGGAAAGCAAGAAAGAAAGGGTATGAAAAGAGTTGTGTGTAGAGAAGAAAAAGAAAAATGAGTAAAAATGTTGAAAATGGTGTGGCTGAACAAAAAGAAGCAAAAAGAATGAAAAACTTAGACAAAAAGATGAAGAAAAGATGAATCAAACAAGATGATCAAGTCAAAAATCACACTCGATCTTAAAAGAATCATAGGGAGAAGGGCATAAAGCATGAATGATGTAATAATTGGTTGTAAAAGAGGTAAACTAGCCAATGTAATGTCAAGGAGAGCAGAAAAGTCACTTAATATCCAAATATACCACACATGACCCTGGCCTACGTTACCAACTAATAAAGTCCTATAGTGATTCTAAGTGAAAAGTTTTGAACATCAAAGCGTGGAACATAAGGGCAAGCCTATGGTATTTAGCACAAATTGTACTGAATTCATTCTGAGTGTGAGTCCATACTGAGTCCCTAACTAAATTTCAAATTTTGTGTGAAAAAGAGATTTCTTTGTGGTAAGGGCACAAGTTGCATTATTGAAGAATCGGTATCTTGGTGATTGTTGTTTGTGTATGTGAATGTGTTTATTGATATGTCTATGTCATGTATTGATCCGCATGAGTTAGCTTATTGAGTTTATGAAGAAATTTGCACTACGCTGAGAATAAATAAGGAGGATGATGATTGAGAAAATATTGTGTGATTGCTTGAATTGTGGGTTGCTTATGCGCAAGTGTCGTTTAGAGTTTGTTGTGTCGCTTGAGGACAAGCAATGATTTTAAGTTGACGGTGTTGATGTACCGTGAACTTATGGTACTTTTGATGCATTAAACTTAGAGTTTGGCATACCTCTTAGGCATTTTGTTAGTGGATGTGATGGTATTTTCGTTTAGTTTTAAAGAAAATAAGTTTTTGGAGCAGTTGATGATCAAAGTTTTGTAGCATCAGAGTTTTGATGATGTACGAGTTGACTTACGAGCCATCATTCCCTTGATGAGCCGTAGGTTGAAGTCGTGGCTTCAAGTGCTTGGAAATTGAGCTAAGTATGGAACGACGATTGAGGATGACGAGCCGTAGTTCCTGCTATGAACCGTATATAATGAACCGTAGAAAACTTCAGAGAGGGTGAACTTCAGTATTTGATTGACGGAAGAGCAAACGGGCCATACTAAGATCTACGAGTCGTAGATCATGCCCATAGAAAGTGACCCTCAGATGTTTTGACTAACTGCTAAATGACGGAAGGTACCTACAAGCCGTAGGTATGACTACGAGCCGTAGGTCACCAACCGTAGACGACACTGCCTAAGACGAATTTCCTTAGCTTTTGTTTTCCTTCTTAGTTTAGGTTTTGTCTTCTATAAATATAAGTTGTAAATTTCACTTTTCAGAAGTTTTTTTTTGGAGTTAGACGTTTTTTGATACATTATTTTATCTTTGGGAATTATTTATACAAACACTTTAGGTATTTAATTCTTGAAGTTCGATTTATGCAATTGGCTTTTGTTCTTCAATTTGAGATTTTGGATTCGATCCATTATCATTGTTAGTTCATGATTTATTATTCAAACCCTAATAGGAATTGTGAATACTCAAGCATGACTAGCTAAATCCACAACTAGGGTTGTAGGAACCATGAGTAATTAACAGCATAAAACTAATAATTGAGTAATTCTTGATAAAGTGTTTATGCATGTATTTGTTAATCTCTTTGTTTTGAATGCTTTTTAACGGTGTACAACGTTTAAACATACCTCATTCCTACTTTCCGGACCAAAGAAGTAATAAATGAGAAAGAGATTAAAGAACAGAGATTTTGTGTGATAATCCGCTATCTAATAGTCTGAACCAAATACACTGAGGGCTAATCTGGGTCAAAAGTAAGAGTTAGTAAACCATACACCCGTAGACGGACCAAGTTGTGTGGTGAAATTCCCTATTTGGAGGACCAATCACTTAGTCGATACCTAGCTTACTGACTATGCATGTTTAGCACTAGAAAAGGTAACTATTATCAGGATTACTGAGTTAAGAACTTGTGGGGAACACATATGCCCTAGTTTCATTCTCATATATTCCCTATTTGGAGGACCAATCACTTAGTCGATACCTAGCTTACTGACTATGCATGTTTAACACTAGAAAAGGTAACTATTATCAGGATTACTGAGTTAAGAACTTGTGGGGAACACATATGCCCTAGTTTCATTCTCATATTAATATTACAACTGCAAAATCCTGTTACTTGTTTACTTGCTACTACACATCAATCAATTATAATTTTAATTTTCAAAACCCCCTTTTTACAGAGATAACTTGGCAAAACGTACAATCAATAATAAATTAGACTAATTCTGAACCATTTTCCTCGTGGGATCGACCCTAAACTTTGTTAGGTTCTTTATTTGACAACGACTACTTATACTTCTTAAGGGAGGTGTAATTTGGGCGTATCAAATCAATAGCACTTCTAATTAGAGGCAGAGGCTAGGATCAGGACCATTGTGGTGGTCATTAGGGTGTATGGGTTTATCCCAAGGAGGCAGGTCAGGTGGTAGGTTGGATGGCCAAGGTAGGGGTAGACAGGGCCACTTGTATGCAGCTCCAGCAAGGGTGGAGGCTGATACATCGGATGTAGTGATCATAGGTGTGATTCTTGTATACCATTAGCCCACCTCAAATTACCCCCAAAAAAAGTTAAAAGAGTAAGGGGTCGTTAGTAATAAAAATACCCAACAAGAGAGTTGGGGTCAAATCCCACACGGAACATGTTGCTGGCAATCAAACAGACAGTGAATTGCAAGTCACTAGTTTGAATCTAAACTTAATAATATACAATTATCAAAAAGTATTGGTTTAAGTAGCAAAACTAAGATTGGGTAGAGATCTAATTAAGCAAGGGATAATTGGGAAGTGGGAAAGTTAAAACACAGTACTCATTCAATGATCCATTGTAATCTCAACACATGCTAATTCAATCATAGGTGGGCTAGGTCATCTTAAAGAACACAAATCTTCTTTCGATCTCATTGTGCTATATCATAAAATCTCATTTCGGTCTCAATCATGTAATTCAAAAAAACAACCTAATACCTTAATTTAGACCTCCCTTTTGAGCAAGCCTTGCATTCAACAATGAAACCTAAATCTCTCTTTCGAGCAAACTCAAGATTCAAGGTTAATATGCAATTATCAATCTAATTCTCCACTTCATATATTCTTTTTCGAGTAACGCATAAAGATCAAAAGCTAGATTTGAGCGTGCACTCTCAAATCGTAAATTCAAACATGAAAATTAGATTAAACCCATTTCATAAAATCATGGAATCACATACAAAAGCAATAGAATGAGAAATCAAAGACCCAAAGGAACTGTCTATCACTAGCACAAAACTCCAATCTTAATTAGCAATTACAACCACACCTCATGCGATATAAAGCAAGGAAAAGAAGATAGGATAAGAAATATTACTATTAGAAACATAATCTTCAATCAAGAGGATGAATTATGAGGCAACTTGTGTTCGAAGTCTCAACCCAAAATAAGAACCCTAAATGTCTTCCCTCTACTCTATTCTAAGCTAAATAGTAAGATTCAATGTTCAATAATTCAATGATGGAATCATGATGTTTCTCTTTAGCCCTTTGTGAGAATTTGGGTCCAAAATCCATGAAATTCCAATTCCTCCCTTGCTCATACATCTAGGCTTCGCTAAAGCAGCTGTGAGTTTGCAAAAGCAGACGTCGCAAAAGCAACTATCCTATTACTAAAGGTAACCTTGCATTTTGTAGCTCTTTTGCAAAAGTGAATCCCGCATGCTCACTTAAGTGGCTTGTTGACTTCAATTGACCATTCGCAGAAGTGAACTTCTCTTCACAGGTGCGAGTTCAGAGATAACTTTTCTGCCAGTTTCAGCTCTTTTTTCCTCTATTTTCCATTATGTTCCTTCCAAGCATCAAATACCGGAAATCAACACAATTCAATGAATAATTAGTCTCTTTCTCTACTTGAGTGCCACAACATCATAAGAAAAGAGCCTCAAATAAGTGAAAATTCTCCACTCATCAACACCCCTAACTTAAAAACATTGCTTGTCCTCAAGAAAAACAAAATCAAAACCACAAGAGGAACTCAATTTAAGCACAACACACTTCCATTTCAACTAAGGATCATGATCATGAATTTGGTTGGTACTAATATTTAGCAAGCAAGCAAGTGATTTCCAATTTGAGCAACTCCCCCAAGTTCAAGCACAATTTCAAAAGACAATGCATTTTCAAGAATGAAAAAGTGACAATAATAATTCTCAAGAAGCGACTCACAACCACTATTCAACCAAACAACTTCCCTTGAATCAATTTCGGAATCTATCAACTTCACCAATCCATTCTAGTTTTCATGCCCTCACAAGAAAGAAAATATACCAAAACACTCACAAAATATTTAAAAGACATAGGACATAAACACAAACATTCACACTCATAGTAAAACATCTTATGAACACAAATGCCATAGACTTGCCCATATTTTCTATCAACATTGACTCAACTTCATTTGGTTAGAAATCTCAAAGGACTTTGTTAAGTTGTAATGTAGGGTTAGGGAAGGTTTGGATATCATTTAGGTACAAGTGACTACACCCTCTTTGAACATTATGATAACGCTCAACTACACCTATCACAATTCAAGATGTAGGCGATTGTTAGCAATATAAACCCAATGAGGAGTTGGGATCGATCCCACGAGGAATGGCACAGAGTATAGAATTTAAATATGAAGTACTAAAGTGATCTAGCCTTTTGTAGAGGTAGAAAATAAATCGATGCATAAAGTAAATCATCTAAGTTTCAATTATCAGCAGAAAAGAGTTTTAAATGATTGATTTCAATAAACACGAGTTAAAGAGAGATTTAACCAATGAAAATTTTGGGGCCTTAGGGATGTGTGAGTGTTCAAATACCAATTCCACTTAATGGGTCACTATGAACTGCTTAAGTGTGCTGAAACAAAATGGGTAGGCAAGATAATGATCATGATATCTATTTTACAACCAACTACCATGCTTGCAATTGGGTTTTACCAAACCCCAACAGGATAAACAAATTTAGCACAATCATATACCTTAATTAAACTCACTTTAACAAGCTGAGTAGTACAAGATAACACTCATACAATTATCAGTTAATAATTCCACTCAATTGCACCTTCAACAAGCATACAAAGAGATATAAACAATTGAATTTGCAACTTCAATTCATAAGATAAAAACATGAATTATCAACTGAACCCATTCTATTTCAACATTTAATTCAGCAATCCATAAGACCCAGAAGCTAATTAGGAATTTGAACACATAATCACACCCCTAAGGCAATGGGGTTTTAGCCAATCATAATAATGATGAAGAGATAGTTAACAAAAGCATTAGCCATTGATTTTCCAAGTCTTCAAACAACAAATACAATCAGTTAAAATTTCCCCAAAGTTCAATTCCCAAGAAATCACACCATTAGTTCACAAAATCAATACAAGTGCAATGTACTTTCTAAGTTTGAGTTCTAGTTCTTCTCCCTTAGCACTCCCCCTAAATTCAATTCAAAAATTTCTATTTATACTTTCCCAAAAACTCCACACAATTTGAATTTCAAGGTCATTCGGCGGTGTTAGTCGGGCTCGCCCTTCCTCTCGCTGATGCACCGAGTTGCTTGATCTCGCCCTTAAATTATTGACTTCAATTCTTCTTTCATTCTGGAACATTAGGCGATGTGCATTGGGCTCGCCGTTATGATCGGCGATGCACCGAATGGTCCCTCAGGTCACCGACTTCACTTGGATTCACTCTTTGCTTGCTGGAATTTTAGGCGAGGCTTCGTCCACTCGGTGACTCGTCAAGTTACCTTTGGCGAGCCTCAGCCTTCTTTTTCTTTCAACTTTTGCATTCTTTCAGCTTCCTTTTACATTATATTGCCCTTGCCTCATTCCAAATTCTTCATGCTGCACACAAACGATTTAACATTAGTTATAGGTGCAAAATGGGCATTAAGGACACTAATTTGGCACAATCGAAGCTATAAATGAGTCAAATCAACTGACTCATCAACAGCCCCAACTTAAACTTTTGCTTGTCCTCAAGTAAAACAAGAGATCAATGAAATCAATAGGAATGAATACAGGTAGTGCTGCTTGAGAACACACATGAAAATGCACACAAGGATTAATCCAAGATACAATGATCAAATGCACACCATAAGCATCAAATTCTGACTAGCCATCATAAGTTAAAGTCCATGCTCACAAGTGCTTACTTAAAACGCAAACTTATGCCCACAAAGATATTTGAATGCCCTTACAACAAGAAGGATTCCACTCTCTTGCCCTAGTTCATTTGTAAATCGATATTTCGGAATCAATACAACACTCACACTCTCAAAAGAGAGAGTTTGCACAACTTTGCCCATAGGCTTGCCCAAGTTTTCCATCCAACCATCACAAGGTTCATGCGAGATCACAAAGGACTTTAGAGGCTTGTAACGGGGCTGAGGTTCAAGGTATGGTCATTTTTGGGTTAGTGGCTTTACCTTCATGAAGCATGGTTTCCATTTCACTGTTTCTTCTCTTTCTCTCAATCATTTGAATTTCACAACTGATCCTTTTTCACTTTGAAGAACATAAACCATTCCTATGAACACCTCTTCTTTTATTTTTCACTTCCATGCACAATGATACTATTTTATTCACATCTTTTCCTTTTCTTTTCTTTTCAGCTTTTTCTCTTTTTTTAATTTTTATTTTATTTTTATTTTTATTTTTTACCAATCAGCCTTAAAGAGATTAGGATTACAAACCTTTAGCTCTGTTTCCCTCTTTATTCTCACCACACCCGGCCTAAGTTGGTTATTCAATTGACCAATGCTTCATGAGGGTTATAGGCATGAGAGACAAGGTATTTTCACACAAAAGGCTAAGGTTCTTGCATTTATGGTTTAATCAAGGAGAAGGATAGGCTCAAATGGTGCCAAGCTAGATTCACACCCTCACAAGGTAGTCCACAAAGGTTTAGCAATTAGGTTCACCCTCAAAAAATTTTATGCCTAAGATCATCTCCCACACTCATCAATGCTTAGTCACATGGACTACCAGGGCAAGTTCTAGGCATCATCATACACACTTTTCAAGTAAACCTCACAACATTTGGCATTCAAACATAATTGTGGATCACAACTCTACGAGTCAAGCTTGCGTACAACGGTCATTGCAAGACTCACCATCAACAATTTGTTAGTCACAACGAGAGGATAAGGGTTTACACAAGACTATGCAACTCCATTTTTCCTCGTTAGACGCACACCAACATATGGTTCAATAAAAAGCACTATTCAATTCATCGATATTGAGCACAATCGACACTCAAAAATACACTAGAACTGCAATCATTCATTTAGCACAAACTCAACAATGAAAAGCAAAGAGAGATATCTCTAAAACTCAAAACCATTTCATTTAATTAGAGAAATATCCAAAATAACAATCAACGACACAAACAACTAAAGTCATATCCAAAATAACAAACACCACCCCACCAAAAAGACAAAGCAGTGTCCTCAATGCGAAATAATAAAATAAACATACAAACAAAAGATAACAGAAGTGCAATAGAAAGTCTCCCTGTCCCGCTAAGCTAGGGGTATGTCCTCAGCCTGGGCATCAGTGCCCGGTGCTCTCTCATCGATCTGATGGGTCCCACTCGACCCCATCATCGAAGTCTCCCGGAGAGACGCATCAGTGGCAGCCCTAACCAGATCCCCCTCTAGGTCATCGAGGTTAGCATACACCTCTTTATCCTGCAAAGCAAAATCCTCCTCATTCGTCTCAGGTGCATCAGACACACTGTCATCAACAGCAGTCGGAGCAATAGCAGTGGTGGCAGGTGGAGGAACATCGGCACTCGTACCCTCAGGCACATCCATGCATCCCCAACGCATGGTAATGTCAGTGGACTTTAGCTATTCCACATCTCTCCTCAAACATGTGATCTCAGTACGGATGTCCGTCAACTCTATGGAGCTGCCCTCACGCTGCTCATATGCCTCGACTCTAGCGGTGAAGGCTATCAAAATCTCTCCATGAGATGTAATGAGGTGGCGCTGATCGGCTAACTCAGTGCGGATAGGTCCAAAGGCAGCACCTAAAGCCCTCTCAATCATACCTGGGACCACGGCCTCAACCCGAGAAGCTCTCACATCGGCTGAGTGCGCTAGATGCCCTATCTTAATAATCATGGCCTGAGTCAAAGGCCGGGTGCTAGGGGCTGAAGCTGGAGCAGTGGAAGAAGAGGGGCCTGGTGCAGGGAAAAAAAGGCAGGAGTATCCGGAACAGGCGTACCTGATGGCTTAACTGCAGGAGTGGGAGAATCTGTCTCCATGGCATCAACATCCAATGCCGGAGACGTATCAACTAGGGGTCTCCTCCTCCTCTCTGCCTCATCTTTCAAAAACTCGGCCTAAATCCTTTGGATGTCGCAAGACGAGATCAAAGTGACCTCAACATCTGTCTTCTTGTCGAACGGCACACCAGCCCGCCTGCACAGCTCACTAGTCAATATTAGGAATGGGAGGGAGGTATGCTACTGTTTAGATCTCAGCAACATGTCGCACTCAATGATCATGCCCAGATTTAGCAGCTGCCTATCAATGATACACCCCAAAAGAGCTGCCTTCTGATGTCGAAGAATTGACTCATTCTGGGAGGGCATGAAAGTACTACTCAGGAAACCAAACCAATACCGGGCCACAATGTTTAGGTCCCTCTTTTCAATGATGGCTCTAGTATCTAACCAATGGGGGGAGGCATCACTTATTAACGGTGCCAACCACCCCTTCAAGGTCTCCGAACTCCCTTTAAACTTGTCTTCCATTGAGTGCCTATACCTATAAGTGCAACCCAGAACGTCATTTATCTCGGTTTGGCTACACTTTACCTTCTTACCCTTCACGATGACAAAGTCCATAGGCTTCATGATTGGGACAACTTCTTGACCCTTGGGACCAGACCGAAGTACGCAGATAGAACTCCCTAACCCATGTAGGTACGTACGAGCTCCAGGGCTGTGTAAAAATCTGAAATTTGTACACCTGAATTGTGTCCCATACCACAGGGTATCTATCCACCACCCCATCGATAGACAATCTGTTCTCCTTGAGGATTGTGCGTGCACCCTCGGCCTTCAATCTATTCATCGACCTCAGAAGCTGGGCCGAGGCCAGAATCGGGGCTGGAGCAGTAGGAGCAAGAGCTGAGGTTGCCGGAGGCTCAGGTGTGGAAGAGGAATTGTTGACCCTAACTAGTGGGTCATGTAGACTCTTGGACCTCAACTCATCACGGGTTTGCTTCAAAATTTTGCCAGTAGGAGTCCCAGACTCCTCACCCTCCGAATCCTCGGACTCTGCAGAAGTAAACTAGATGGAGATCTCCTCGCTCTCAGAGGAGGACTCCTCTATGACTGTCTTCTTGCCCTTATCCTTTGAGTGGGCTTTGGGTTGTGTTGGTTGACGTGGTTGGTCAACCTCTGAAGCAATCACTACGCCCTTAGCCTTTTACTTTGGAGGTTTTTGGGTGACAACTTTATGGTGAGGCATATCTGTCAAACAAAACACGCAAACACAAAAATCGATCAGAATAGAGTAGACAAGAACCAACCAAACAATTATGCAGAATGGCTCGCCGAACTGATCGGTGAGTCACCTAAGCTAATGGGCGAGCTACAAGACACCTCACCAAAAATAACAAAGGTGACCCAGGCAAAACGTAAGCAAAAGGGCTATAAAATAATAAGTCAGTGAGTCACCTAGTTCACTCGACGAGCGAAATGGGGTTCAGCGGATGTTACAGAATACACAGGCCCAAAACTCACAGATAGAGGGCGATGACGATGCAATGGGTGAGTCACCGAGAGGAACGGCGAGCCCGACTTAGCTCACCAAACCACTTCGAATCAACACTCTTCCCAAAATTCTTACAATTTTCAATTAGCAGCCCAATGCGCAACAATTAAAGATTAAACCTCAACAATTAACCAATACCCATGCCCAATTTCATCTTGGAGTACTCAGACTTCCCCAAATCACATCAAAAACAACAAAACCAAGATTTGTCCTTAGGAAAGACGTCACCCAATCCATCATTGGGCAAATTTAAGCCATTTTATCGAATTTGAGGCTACTCAGACTTCGCCCAATGAATAAACAACAACCCACAAACAATCAATTCAAAAACCCAAATCACACAGCCCGTAATAACAAAAAAAATTAAGCATTCAAGAACTCAAATTAAATCAACAAGGCAATTAATGGAAATCAAGGCATGCAAGCACACATAAAAGCAGGTACCCAAGTAAGCGCAATTGGTATTGACAATTAATGGCAATCACAAATCGGAAATTTTGAAAACTAACCTCAAGGCCGAAAATGTAATGCACACACGAAGAAAATGGGGGCGGGGACACGTCCAAAGCACTCCTACCAATAACCAACGGCAACACAATGCGAATAAAATATGCAAGAGTGCGGGTGTGTGAGGATATGAGGAAAATTTCAAAGGTGATAAAAAATTTGAATTTGAAAAGATTAAAAACCCTTTAATTCGCGCCCCAAAGGGCGAAGCTACTAATGTCACCGTTCCACTCGACGATACGCCGAGTGGAACCTTTCCTCGCCAAAAGTTGCAGAAAGCCAAGCCATCATTCAAGTCGGGAGGGCGAGCTAGATCGGGCTCGCCGATTCTTTTTACGATGCGCCGAATGGTGCGAAACCTCGCCTAAATTTCCAGTGTAGCTTGCTACTTCAACCTTCAATTTTTGATGAATTTAGGCGATCCTGGGGGCAATTAGGCGATGTGCCGATTTGACCAACCCCTCGCCTAATTGCATTTTCTCAAAATTTCCTACTCCAACCAACACACTCAACACACGTTATTCAAAATACTAAAAGAAAGCTTGGGTTGCCTCTCAAGAAGCACCTTATTTAACGTGGTGGTACGACGTGGACATGCATTCAAGCATCGTCCAAATACACCACATCAATCAATCACACAACGGGAGCTTCTCCAAAATAGAGGTTCAGCCTTTGTCTATTAACTTTAAAGAGAGACCCGTTATAACCTTGAACTTCAATAGGTCCAGTTTCAAACACACGGACAACCTTGAAGGGCCAGACCACTTAGACTTGAGCTTTCCTGAAAATAGCCGCAAACGAGAATTGTAGAGTAACACACAATCTCCCATCCGAAATTCTCGATGAAGTATTCTTGCATCATGCCACTTTTTCATTTTCTCCTTATATAGAGCAGCACTTTCAAAAGCTCGAAGCCAAAATTCCTCCAAAGCATGAAGTTGGTCAACCCGACTTTTGGACGCAACGTCCCAGTTCAAATTTATGGTTTTCAAAGCCCACAAGGCTTTATGCTCAAGTTACACCGGGAGATGACATGATTTGCCGAACACCAATTGATACGGCGACATACCAATTGGTGTTTTAAAAGCAGTGTGATAGGCCTACAAAGCATCCTCCAATTTTTGTGACCAATTAGAACAATTTACATTCACGATTTTGGCCAAAATTTCTTTAATTTCCCGATTGGACACTTCAACCTGGCAACTTGTTTGCGGATGGTAAGGGGTGGCAACCTTTTGCTTTACTCCATACTTGCTCAATAGTGATGCGAACAATCGGTTGCAAAAGTGCAAACCTCCATAACTAATAATTGCCCGAGGTGTACCAAACCTTGTAAAAATATATCGCTTAAGAAATGTAATGACACTTCTCCCCTCATTGTTGGGTAAAGTGACAGCTTCCACCCACTTCGACACACAATCAACGGCCACCGAAATGTATTTGTTCCCAAAAGAACTCACGAAAGGACCCATAAAATCAATTCCCCACACATCAAATAATTCAACCTCAAGGATGAAAGTAAGGGGAAGCTCGTGTCTTTGTGACACTCCTCCTTACTTTTGACATGTACTACACGTGCAGACAAAAGAATTTGCATCGTGATACAGTGTTGGCCAATAATAGCCATGTTACAGCACCTTTGCTGCTGTTCGTACCCCACTGTAGTGGCCACCAACTGGAGATGCGTGGCAGGCAACAAGAATAGCGTCAACTTTGACTTTCGGTACATATTTCTGGATTATGTGATCAGAACACTCCCGAAACTGATAGGGTTCATCCCAAGAATACCTTTTTTCATCTAAAAGAAACCTTTTGCGCTGATAGAACGTCAGCCCATCAGGAAGAAGTCCACACACTACGTAGTTGGTAAAAATCGGCATACCAAGGAGTGGAGTTTTTAGATACCATCATAACCATCTCATCCGAAAAAGTATCCTCAATATCCCTGTCACCTAACACAATGACATTGGTTTCAAGTCTCGATAGATGATCAGCCACTTGATTTTTGCATCCTTTTCGGTCTTGGACCTAAAAATCAAACTCTTGTAACAATAACACCCACCGAATCAGCCTTGGTTTAGCATCCTTCTTAGCCATTAAGTAATTGATGGCCACATGGTCAGTGTGTACCATTACCTTAGTCCCCAACAAGTAAGCTCAGAATTTCTCAAAAGCGTACACTACAGCCAACAACTCTTGTTTGGTAACTGTGTAGTGCCTTTGAGCCACATTTAAGGTTTTGCTTGCATAGCATATCGGGTGAAATAGCTTGCCTCTACGTTGACCAAGTACAGCACCCAAGGCGACACCACTAGCGTCACACATCAACTCAAATAGACTACCCAAATCTGAAGCAACAATAACTGAAGCCGACACAAGTTTCTCTTTTAGACACTCAAAATCAATCATAGAGGCTTCATCAAACATAAAAACGCTTTCATTCTCAAGAAGCTTGCAAAGAGGATGAGCTATCTTAGAGAAATCCTTTATAAACCACCGATAAAACCCGCATGCCCTAAGAAACTTCGGACACCCTTAACTGAGATAGAAGGTGGTAATTTGGCAATAACTTCAATCTCTTCCTGATCCACTTATATACCTTTCCTTGAAATCTTGTTCCCCAAAACAATCCCTTATTTCACCATGAAGTGACACTTCTCCCAATTAAGTATGAGGTTTGTTTCGACACATCTCTTTAAGACTCGGCCCAAGTGTTCAAGGCATTCTTCAACTGAGTCCCCAACTACTGAAAAATCTTCCATCAAGACCTCCATCGAGTCTTCAACCATATCAGCGAAAATAGACAACATACACCTTTGGAATGTTGCCGGTGCATTACACAACCCAAAAGGCATTCGCTTAAATGCAAATGTTCCATAGGGACAAGTGAATGTAGTTTTGTCTTGATCCTCCAGGGCTATGGATATTTGATTGTAATCGGAATAACCATCATGGAAGCAATACCATCCACGCCCTGCCAATATATCAAGCATTTGGTCCATAAAGGGCATTGGAAAATGATCTCTCTCAGTTGCCGAATTAAGCTTCCTATAGTCCATGCACACACACCAACCGGTAACTGGATGCATTGGTACATGTTCACCTTTCTCATTTGGGACCACGGTCATACCACCCTTCTTAGGGACACATTAAATAGGGCTTACCCACTTGCTATCTGCAATAGGGTAAACCACACCTACATCTAACCACTTGATGATTTCCTTCTTAATTACTTCTTGCATTGGAGGATTTAACCTCCTTTGGTGTTCAACACTAGGTCTACAATCAGCTTCCAGCTGAATCTTGTTCGTGCAAATACCGGGAGGGATCCCTGCATTATCAACAATTGTTCATCCGATAGCTTTGATAAATCTTTTTAACACACTAACAAGTGCTTGAACCTGCCCTTCAAGTAGGTCAGCTGAGATGATTACCGGCAAGGTATTGTTCGGCCCCAAAAATATGTATCGAAGATGGGAAGGAAGACTTTTCAACTCAAGCTTCGGAGGTGCTTCAATGGATGGCTTCGCGGGAGGACTTTCTCTATTTTTCAAATCAATTTCAAGCTTCAAAGGGGTTTACAAGTAAGAACCTAAACCCGTTAAAGCAGCCACCACTTCATCATAATCTTGGATTTCTTCCCCATCATAGTTCAACAGGACAACAGTTAAAGATTCACCAATACAAGAGATTTTGCCGATACCAGCAACTGCTTCATCAATCACATCAATAACAGACACCACATGGATATCATTGGGTTGTTTCATAGACTTACACACATTAAAAGTGACTTCCTCCTCATTAACTCAAAATTTCAAATCGCCACTCTCCACATCAACCAAAGCTCTTCTGGTAGCCAAGAATGGTTTACCAAGAATAATCGGGATCTCGGCATCCATCTCACAATCAAGAATAATGAAATCTACCAAAAAGATAAACTGGTCAACCTTTACCAAAATATCATATAGAATACCAATAGGTCACTTAATAGAATGATCCTCCATAAGAAGTTGCATTGTGGTTGACTTAGGCTCGCCTAGCCCAAGTTTGTTTAAAATAGCATATGGCATCAAGTTGATACTAGCTCCCAAATCACATAACGCTTTGGCAAGCTTGAACACCCCAATAGTGCATGGTATTGTGAACGCTCCCGGATCATCCTTTTCAGCAACCACATTTCACATGATAGCGCTACAACTATGGGATACCTCAACCATTTCAAAGTCCATACTTCTCTTCTTCGTAACCAACTCTTTCATAAACTTAGCATACCCCGGCATTTCTAGTAATGCGTCTACCAATGGAAGGTTTATAGAGAGAGATTTAAAAATAGAGAGAAACTTTTGGGATTTAGCATCATCATCTCTCTTTTTCAACCTTTGTGGAAAAGGGGGTTTTATATTAGGCAACGGCTACAGAGCAACTGATTTAGACACATACCCCACCTTTGATGTAGTAGTTCCACCGGGTGTCGCATCTTTCATTGAATCAGCATCTTTGTTGGATACACCATTGTCTACATCATCATCGACCCCATCAGCTTCAACCACATCACTACCCACAACTTTTCCACTTCAAGTCACCACCGCCATACACTGTGCATTCTCATTCTTTGAGTTAGCTAATGAGTCACTAGGAAGGCCACCATTTGGTCTTTGATGCAACTGAGTGGATAATTGAACCATTTGTGATTCCAGATGTTTAATAGAAGTAGAGTGAGAAGTCACCGTTTGATTTAGAGAGAAGAAATCAGCCTTCATTTCTTTAAGTACTTTGTCCGAACCTTCCACCTTGTGCAAAATATGAGCAAGCATATCTTCAGTTCAAAAACTCTCAGGATCAGTCTTTGGTTCGGTAACCTTAGGACGATCATGTGGAGGCACATATAGATCTCTCTCACCATCTCTCCAATTGGCACCTCGATCACGCCACTCTCGACTATCTCTCCAACCACCACCTTGCTCTTTGTTCCAACCTTGATTCCCGCCCAGCTTTTGAAAGCTCAGACGAGAACCCACCATTTGATTCGACACAAATTGAACTTCTTCGTTGTACAAGGTTTCAAATGCAGCATCATCTAGACTCATAGCAACTGCGTTAACGACTTTGGATCCCGCACCCATGACATGCTTTGTTAACAAGTCCATCTGAGTCATCATCTTGGCCATATTCGCATTACGCTCATGGTCTTTCTCAACTTGCTCCTTAGTCATTCCGACTACAAGAGGTGATACTTGGTCTTCTCTTGTGTGCCAAGCCCAGTTGATTTTGGTCATATCATCAAATTGTGCTGATACAATAGGAAACGGTTGTCTCATGATTCCACCTTGAATCAAACGATCGGCAATAGGCTTGTTTATCGAATCAAGGCTACGGTAGAAATATTGTAACAGCACATTTTCAGGCAACCCATGAGTAGGACATTGTAGAAGAAGCTTTTGGAATCTGAGCCATGTCTCATGGATTGGTTCACCATCAAGTCTCATGAAGTTCTGAATACCATCTCTCAATTTCACCATCTTCGAAGGGGGAAAGAATCGTTCGAGGAATGCTTCTGTTAACTCCGCTGAAGAAGTAATTGAATCTCTTGGTAGTTCAGCCAACCACTTCGTTGCCTCCCCATTTAGAGAGAACGGAAACAACCGAAGTCAAAATGACTCTTGAGAGATGTTCTTGAATATGAAAGGGCTGCACACATCCAAAAAGTTCTGAAGATGTTCATGTGGATCCTCATAAGCAAGTCCTCCAAATGAGCCTTTGATTTGCAACAGCTGAAGCATAGTTCCGGTCACATGAATGATGGCGTTACCCACAGTAGGGGGAAAGCGTATAGCCCCAGCACTTCCCACTTGAGCTACATTGAAGTAATTCAGATCACCAATGTCATCATTCACATGACGTATCTCATCATTCTGACCAACAACACTATCAGCGTCACTCATGTTGTCACCTGTCAAAAATAAACAACGAAAAGACTAATAAGTAAATTTGAGTACAATCAAACTAATTCACTCAAATACGTCAATACAAGAATTCTAAATGCCATTCCCCGGCAACGACGCCATTTTTGATAAAGCTCAACCACACCTATCACAGTTCAAGATGTAGGCGGTCGTTAGTAATATAAACCCAACCAGGAATTGGGGTCGATCCCACGAGGAATGGCACAAGGTATAGAATTCAAATATGAAGTACTAAAGTGATCTAGCCTTTTGTAGAGGTAAGCAAATAAATCGATGCATAAAGTAAATCGTCAAAGTTTCAATTATCAGCAAAAAAGAGTTTTAAATGATTGATTTCAACAAAAACGAATTAAAGAGAGATTTAAGCAATGAAGATTTTGGGGCCTTAGTGATGTGTGACTGTTCAAATACCAATTCCACTGAATGGGTCACTATGAATTGCTTAAGAGTGCTGGAACATAATGGGTAGGCAAGATAATGATCATGATAGTTATTTTACAACTAACTAACATGCTGCAATTGGGTTTTACCAAACCCCAATAGGATAAACAAATTTAGCACAATCGTATACTTTAATTAAACTCACTTTAACAAGCTGAGTAGTACAAGATAACACTCATACAATTATTAGCTAATAATTCCACTCAATTGCACCTTCAACAAACATACAAAGAGATATAAACTAGAACTGAATTTGCAACTTCAATTCATAAGATAAAAACATGAATTATCAACTGAATACATTCTATTTCAACATTTAATTCAGCAATCCATAAGACCCATAAGCTAATTAGGCATTTGAACACATAAACTCAACCTCTAAGGGAATGGGGTTTTAGCCAATAATAGTAATGATGAAGAGATAGTTACCAAAAACATTAGCCATTGATTTTCCAAGTCTTCAAACAGCAAATACAATCAGTTAAAATTTACCGAAAGTTCAATTCCTAAGAAATCACACCATTAGTTCACAAAATCAATTCAAGTGCAATGTACTTTCTAAGTTTGAGTTCTAGTTCTTCTCCCTTAACACTCTCCCAAAATTTAATTCAAAAATTTCTATTTATACTTTCCCAAAAACTCCACACGATATGAATTTCAGGGTCATTCGGCGACGTTAGTCGGGCTCTCCTTTCCTCTCGGCGATGCACCGAGTTGCTTGATCTCGCCCTTAAATTTTTGACTTCAATACTGCTTTCATTCTGGAATATTTGGTGGTGTGCGTCGGGCTCACCATTATGATCGGCGACGCGCCGAATGGTCCCTCAGCTCACCGACTTCACTTGGATTCACTCTTTGCTTGCTGGAATTTTAGGGGAGGCTTCGTCCACTTGGCAACTCGCTGAGTTACCTTTTGCGAGCCTCAACCTTCTTTTTCTTTCAACTTTCGCATTCTTTCGGCTTCTTTTTACATTTTATTTCCCTTGCCTCATTCCAGGTCCTTCATGCTGCACACAAATGATTTAACATTAGTTATAGGTGCAAAATGGGCATTAAGGACACTAATTTGGCACAATAGAAGCTATAAATGAGCCAAATCTACCGACTCATCACACTACACCACAACTCATCATTTACCAAATTTTCCACTTTTTTTCATTTGTTAAACCAATCCACATTTACACATTATTTTTTACTTTTCACATTCTAGATTGCCCACATGCAACCAATTTCAATCATTGAAGGATTCAAGTATCATTTATTAACTTTCTTTCTTTCTTTTTCATAACTTTTCTTTCTTTAAGACTTTTTCCTCCATTCATCAATCTCTTTTTTTATCCATCCCTCATGTGGTAAGCATCTCTTCTATGAGTTTCCCACAACACCTCAAACTTAGGCTTTTAGCCTCAACTTTCACAACTTCAAGTTCAAGGAGGGAATGGTTCAAAAGAGGATTACTTTTTCAAAAAGGATAAGACTTGTAATGAGATTGCCAGTAAAGAGGATTAGGCTCAAATGGGACAACTAAGGATATATGTAGTTCATAGGTGAGATATTTAGGCCAAGTGAACTTCAAGAACAATCACAAAGAAAGTGTAAGATCATTTCTCTAACAAAACTCAATCAAGACCAACTGGGCAAGTTCTAGTTAACACAAGTGAACACAAGGAATTATTTTCAACAACTCACCACAGATGACATTCAAACTATTCAAAATTGATAAATTTCACTTCCTAGTTAAGAACAAAGGAGCTATTTTTCACATTTACCACCTAGTAAGTTGGAGTCACAAAAAGAGTCAAAACATTGTCACAAAATCATTCACATGATCTACCAATTCTTAAGTATGATTATTCATTATGGATTCTATTTCACTATTTATTATGTCTTTCCAATATTGTGCTTCTAAAGAAGATATTGCTTCTTTAAAAGTTTGAGGCTCATTCACCACTAAGAATGCCAAGAAGTCAGGACCAAAGAAAGTAAATGTTCTTTTATGTTTTCTCTAGACAACTCATATTTCCTTTTATAAGGAAAAATATTTTCAAAAGATTCAACACTCTCCATTCAATTACCATATTAACATGAATCTCAAAATTTTCTGATTTATAAATAAGAAACTTATATGCTTGGCTCTTAGTTGCATATTATAAGAAAATGCAATCAATAGCTTTTTGTTCTATATTAACTCTTTTGGGTTTAGTGAAATATTTCAAGTTGGGATTCCTTCCTTTCTCTTTCTCATATGAAATGGACTTCATCTTTCAATGGGGTGCTCTATTGAGTATTCGACAAGCTGTAAGGATAGCCTCCTACAAAAGTTCAATGGTAAATCAAAACTTATTAACAAGACATCTATCATATCCTTTAAGGTTCTATTTTTTGTTTTAGCTATTTCATTGAATTGTGGAGTTTATGGGACAGTTGTTTGAGGAATAATGTCATATCATAAGCATATTTTTCAAAAATGAGATTCATATTCGTCTCTCCTATCACTTCTAATAATTTTGATTTTTCTGTTAAGTTGGGTTTCAACTTCATTTTTTATTGCTTGAAGGCATCAATTGCTTCATCTTTTCTATTAAGTAAATAAACATAGCAATATCGAATGCTATCGTCAATGAATGTTATAAAATACTTTTTCCTACTACGTAATAGTGTTGACTTCATGTCACATATATTTGTATGTAATAAGTCTAAAGGACTTGAATTTCTTTCAATCGACTTGTAAGAATACTTCACATACTTAGATTTCACACAAATTTGATATTTTATATTATTATTTTCAAATTTATGTAATACTTTCAAGTTAATCATTTTTTGTAAAATTTGATAATTAACATGTCCCAAACGTGCATGCCATAAATTGTTTGACTCAAGCAAGTAAAAGGAAGATGATTTTTTATTCATATCAACAACAATTACATTAATTTGAAAAAGGCCCTCAGTAAGGTAACCTTTTCCTACATACACATCATTTTTTCTAACTATAACCTTATTAGAAGTAAAAAGACATTTGAATATGTTCTTGACAAGCAATGTTGTGGAGACCAAGTTCTTTCACATTTCAGGAACATGAAAAATCTTGTATAAAGTCACTATCTTACTCAAAGTCATCTTCATGCCAATTTAATTTGTTCCTTAAATATTTGCATTAGCAGTGTTTTCCATAAAAATGGTCTCATCAGATCGAGTGCAACATAAAAAATAAATAGTTTCTTATCAGCTCAAACATATGGGGTAGCACCAGAGTCTATTCACCAATCCCTTGGATTTCCAATCAAATTTCAATCTTAGAGAATTGCACATAAGTTTTCCACTTCTTCTTTCATTTCTTTCATATTTGCTTGGCCCTTCTTCTTCTCTTTTCTTAGAGCAGGACAATCAACAAACATATGTCCAACCTTGCCACAGTTGTAATAATTTCCCTTAAACTTCTCTAGTTGAGAATTTTTTCGGCCCGGTGGCCTTCTATCTTTTCTTCAAACTTGTTCGAGCAGTTTCAAGAATATTAGCTTTCATAAGTGCTTATTTATCATTTGCCTTCTTTTCTGTGGATCTATTATCCTCTTCAATTCTGAGACACATAATTAGATCTTCTAGTGTCATATCTTTATGTTTGTGTTTCAAATAGTTATTGAAGTTCCTTCATTTTTCAATGAAGGCTGCAATTTGAAAAGTTCCATTGATGACCATCCCTTCGGCGAGGAGGTTGTGCACAATGACTTGCAACTCCTATAATTGAGACATTATTGTCTTTGCTATCCACCATTTTGATACTTAAAAATTTGGTTGCCACAAATTTCTTAAGTCCTACATTCTCTGTCTTATATTTATTCTCCAATGCATTCCACAACTCTTTTGATGTATTGCACACGTTGTTGACACTATAAAGACATTCTTCCAAACCAATGAGAATATAATTCTTGCATAGAAAGTCAGAATGCTTTCATGCTTTTGTTACCAGAAAAAAATTGTTGTCTGAAGTATCTTCAGTGATAAACCTCTACATACCTAAAATGGTTAGGTAAAACAATATCTTTTGTTGCCATTTTTAAAAAAAACACCAGAGAATTTCCTTGTCTTTTCTACAACAGTGAAAGTAGGCACATATGTTGATCGATAGGATGAAGCCACTGTATTTTCTCCAGAAAAAAAAATAGATTCTTCCATTTTTGTTTGGAAACAAAAATATAATATTAAACAATAGAATGACCAAATAGAAATTTTTATTCAACTTGTTGATGTTTTTATATCTTCGAATTGAGAGAAACAAAAACTAAATTAACTTGATGAAGATTTATTTCTTCGAACCAAGTTAATCACTGTATTAGAAAACCTTTCAATATTAGGCATCATTTGTTTACACTTAATGGAGGTCTAAATCATAATCATTCAACTTCAGCTCATTAAGCGTGTTTAGTTTTTATGTTTGAATCTGAATCATTAAGATTCAGCCAGTTAAGTCCATTTGTTTCTTTTTCAAAGAGGCCTCTCAATGGATCTGAACGAATCAGATCTGTAGGATAGTCTTAATACTATTCCGACTTATTTAATACGCTTTAAAATAATCAGTTGTCAATATTCTTTCTCTTTGTGTGACTCTGTTCTCTCTCACTACAAACTTTCTTCCTCTTTTTTCTCAATCAAAATCCATTTTTTTCTCTATTAATTGGTAAGTTTTCATAATCTTTACAAATATTTTTTTGTAATAATTTTTTTCGGGTGTATTGATGTTGGTCATGAACACTTTACCTCTACCCTTTCAACATTTATATACAAAACATTTTGAAGGTTCTAGTGCAACAGGAGTTCATGAGTGGAGTCCAAGTTCTATCTATCCCTACCCCAGTGTCTCTTTCATATCTATTACTATGGATATAGATACACTTGATGGAGTTGAAGATCTAGTTAGTGACAAAAAATGATTACTTAATAATTCTCCATCTCAATCTTTAGTTTGAATGAAAGAAAAGTTTTGGAATGAAAAGAAAAATATCATTGTCTCATTTTGAAATTGATGAGAAGATGAGAATCACTTTAAATTTATTGATTAAAAAATAATGCACCTAGCTTGGAAGAATGAAAGAAAAACTTGATGGGAAAAACTATTATACACTACCGTTGTTAGTATATTTTGTGTATTTGATAACTACAAAAAAAGCATGGATGACGCTAGATGTTCATAAGTTAGAGAGATGGATTAAGGTCAGCTGGGAAAAAATGGAAATTCTTTAATTTTTCTAATTAGCTAGATTATATGTTAGGCGTTGTGTCACGACCCGACTTCCCGGGTCATGATGACACCTACTAAAACCCACTAGTAGATAAGCCGACCCATACCCAGAATAGCAAGTAGTGAGTACAAGGGTGGAACTATATAAAAAATAACACTAACAATACGAAAAGACAGATGCAAAAGAAAATCAAAGCTATATACAAAGGACACCCTCCTAGAACCTGGAAGTCACGAGTACAGAGCTATCTAATATGAATAAGTACGAGTCCCAAAAATGCACCACAACAAGTTGTCTCAACGGCAAAACACTAGCTAATATATGTACAGAAGGAAACTGGCTGATCCAGGATCCAAGTGCTCATCCTCGCCTCCGATATCCACAAGCTGCAAAAGACGGCACGAATGATCACCACTGGTAGCTGGTGCTAGGACCTACTTCCAAAAATAATGTAGAGTGTAGCATAAATACCAAACCAAGGTACTTAGGAGGCATCATAGGCCGACCAAGCAAGAAAGGTGAAAATAATCAGAAAAGATAGAATCTAGACACAAACAAAGGTCAAAGGAGATATGTAAAGAAGGCACACGAGCATACCGAAAGTAAATCTAGGTACAGCTAAACTAAACCAAACTGGACCCCATAAGCCCAGAAGGTACACTCATGCACAAATTTAAATAACACCCGAACAGACCCCATAAGCCTGACAGGTACACAGAATAGCTAAGTCTATAAGACAAAAGTGTAATGTAGATCCGAGATCAAGACATTAGTCGGGGCACCCAGCCCAAGTAACCACAAACCAGTCAACTCCCAGCCCTGCTAGCAAGAGTGACAATCAACCCAACGAACCAACTCCTAACCCACCTAGCAAGAGTGATAATCAACCCGTACCGCCTAGCCATGCAATCCACTCCCAGGGGCATCAACTGCCAAGCTAGCAATAATGTCTCGGGGCGTATCAACTCCGTAGAGGATCTCAGGTATCCAGCCCACCCAGCTAGCCAACCCACTCCTAGGGGCATAAGCTGCCTAGCTAGTAAGAGTGCCCGGGGGCATATCGACTCCGAAGAGGATTTCAAGTAGGCTCCAAGCTATTGTGGATCGACATCCACTTTCAATGATATCAGAAAAGGCTCCAAATTAGAAGTACTCTAATCCCGAGAAAGCACACCATCTTCGATAACGCATAAGAGCTCCAGAAATAGGGAGAGGAGACAGAATGGCTAACAAGATGCACAAATTCCTAAAGTAAGGCTCATACTATCATAACCGAGTCTGCTATTCTAGTCTACAACGACCTAGTCCGGCCAAGCAGTGTCAGAGACAACCAAAGTCACGAGGTGTATGGGTCTAAGGAAACACTATCAAGGTGCATGGGTCTAAGGCAACACTAGTCTATCCTAGACTAAGGCCAAAATATGCTCCAAGAACAACTAAATAACATAGCATGCTACAACACACATACAACCCTCTACCAGCATGGTACTATTCTCGAAACAATCATAATCAACCCAAAATCAGGGTTTCTAAAAAGAAAAGTAGGAATAACTAAGTACTCGCCCCTAATTCATACTCACTATCATGAATTTACACATTCATGCTCCATCTAAATAGAAATGAAGCCAAAGCCTACCTGTAGGCCGATCGCACATTCTCCAAATCACAAGGCTAGAGTGTTTCCCTTCCGAACGGCCTCTGAACGCTGCCACACTATCAATAATAGGATCACAATGTCAATATGGTCATTTAAACACAAAAATAGCCCAAAATGGAGACGGGCCAATTTTTAGATTCAAACAGGAATCATGGGATCCGTGCCAGAAATTCATAACCGACTCCGTCAAAAGGTCCTAATCTATTGCTTGAACATGAGTCCCAAAATAGGACACAATTCGCGGCTCAAAACAGTGGAAACAACAACACACAACGAAAATAAAAATAAAAGGAAAAGGGGAAGTAGCTTTCGTGCAAAAAATACCTCAAACAGAGTGTCACCAACACATTCCAATCACTCCACCACGTAGCCCAGACAATTACGAGTGGATGGGACTTTGAATCAACAAAGTCAAAGTCAAAACAAGGGAGAAATCCCAAAAATACTTATGAAGCCAAGGCTGCCTCGCGACCAGCCTTAAATAGAGAGGCCCGATCGCGACTGTGATAGACTGCGCACTAACGTGCATGCCCGGGGCGCCAGCTGTTCCTGAGTGCGAGGCCAGGCGTGCAAACACGAGGCCTCAGCTGAGATCAAAGGGCTTGGGCCTCCGAACTTCAATAGGGTGCCCGGGATTCATCCAGTACCCCGTGCACGCAAACGAACTATGCCACCCTATCAAAAACGACATTCTGGACTCAAAGGAACCATCGAAATACCCATTCGAAGTCATTTCAATAAAAAGTGTGTCCCACACCCAATTTCCGTTTTAAGCCAAAATTCACAAGGGGCCTTAGAATTAGCTCGGAAGCCTCGGGACCTAAACGAAGGGTCATTCTAGACCAAACTCAACATTTGGAAGCTAACCGGGATGGCAGAATTCTCATCCGAGCTTGTTTACTCAGAATGTTGACTAAAGTCAAGCTTAGGCTTCAACTTGAAAGTTAAAATGCCTAATCACATAGACTTGCACTGAAGCCTCGGGACTCATGCCAACCACACTAATAGCCTAATATGACCCTTTTCCCACTTCCCAAATCTCATCACACCATTCATGGGTGAGCCACAATGGAAAATTCTATCACCAATTGAGAACCTCAAAGGTTGCCACCTATGATCCGCATAACTCTTGTGCCTACTCTAAGCTGTCCGAAGCCTGTCCTGTATCATCCTCACCTACTCCAAAGCATGCTGAATCAAGTCTGTACCACAAGTTCTAGACTCCGTAGACTCAAACAAACCAACCGAAGTGTGACAACGCCTACCATATAAGGCCTCAAACGGGGCCATCTGGATGCTAGAATGGTAGCTATTGTTGTACGCAAACTCTGCCAAAGGTAAGAACTAATCCCACTGACCTCCAAAATCTAACACACAAGCTCGCAACATATCCTCAAGAACCTGGATGGTATGCTCTGACTGACTATCAGTCTGTGGGTGGAAGGTTATGCTAAGGTCGACACGAGTGCCCAACTCATCCTGAAATGTCCTTCAAAATCTAGAAGTGAATTGAGCACCCTGATTTGATTTAATAGAGACCAAAACACCATGAAGAAGAACCACCTTATGAATGTAGATATGGGCTAACCTTTCGACGCTGAATTAAAAGTGAATAGTGAGGAAATGTGATTATTTGGTCAATCGATCAATGATGACCTAAATGTTGTTAACACCTATAGAAGTCAGAGGCAACCTTGCCACAAAGTCCATAGTGATGTGATCCCACTTCTACTCTGGAATGGGTAATCTCTGGAACTCACTACTAGATCTCAAATGCTTGGTCTTCACCTGCTGGCAACTCAGATAATGAGACACATAGTTTGCTTTATCTCTCCTCAAGCAAACCCACTAGTAATGCTGCCTCAAGAAATGATACATCTTTGCGGCGCTCGGATGAATAGAATATCTAGAGTCATGGGCCTCACGAAGTATCAACTAAATCAAACTCCCAACTCTCGGAACACAAATACGGCCTACAAATCTCAAAACCCCATCTCAATCTAAGGTAACCTGACCGGCATCACCTACTAACACTCAATCTTGAAATGCCACCAAGGCCTCATCCTCAAACTGACGACTACGGATCTGATCAAGTAGAGAGGACTAAACTCCCATATAGGCTAAAATAAGCCTAGAATTTGAGACATCCAACTGAACCATCTGATTAGCTAAGGACTGAATGTCCAAACCAAAAGGTGGCTCCACAATACACAGGAAGGCTAGACTACCCATACTCACTGCCTTTTGACTCAAGGCGTCCGTTACTACATTAGCCTTGCCCGGATGGTAGAGAATAAAGAGGTCATAGTCCTTCAGAAGCTCAATCCAGTGACACTACCTCGAATTAAGGTCCCTCTGGCTCATAATATACTAAAGACTCCTATGATCAGTGTAGATCTCACAACAAACGTCATTCAGGTAGTGCCTCTAGATCTTAAGCGTGAAAACTACCGATGTAAACTCTAAGTCACGAGTAGGGTAGTTGCGCTCATGTAGCCTAAGCTACCTTGACAGATAAGCAATAACCTAGCCCCGCTGAATCAAAACACAACCCAAGCAAATGCCAGATGTGTCATAGTGGACCATGAAGACCTCGCCCTCAAGTGGAAGAGTCAATACATGAGCAGTAATCAGCAACTCCTTTATCTTTCGAAAGCTTAACTCACACTCCTCAAACCACTCAAAAGGTACATCAAGATGAGATAATCGGGTCAAAGGTGCTGCAATAGTAGAGAATCCTCAACAAACCGCTTGTAGAAGCTTGCCAAACTGACGAAGCTCTGAACCTCACTAACTGAAGTAGGCCTAGCCTAATCACGAATAGCCTCAATCTTCACCTGATCTACCATGATGCCATCCTTGGACACCACATGCCCAAGGAATGCTACAGACTCAAGATAAAACTCGCACATTGAGAACTTGGCATAAAGTCACTGATCTCTCAAAGTCTGGAGCACAATCCTTAAATGTTTCTCATGATCACTTCTACTCCGTGAGTATGTCAAAATGTCATCTATGAACACAATGACGAACACATCGAGATATGGCTTGAACACCCATGTCATCAATTTCATGAAGGCAGCAGGGGCATTAGTCAACCCAAAAGACATCACTAGGAACTCATAGTGGCCATATTGAGTCCTAAATGCAGTCTTAGGGATGTCCACTGCCCTAATGCTCAGCTGATGGTAACCAGACCTCAAATCAATCTTCAAAAATAGTGTGGCACCCTGAAGCTAGTCAAATAGATCATCAATCCTAAGCATGGGGTAGCGGTTCTTCACCGTCACCTTATTCAACTACCGATAATTAATACACATGTGCATCGTACTATCCTTCTTCTTCACAAACAGAATAGGGGCGCCCCAAGGTAACACACTAGGCCTAATGAATCCCTTACCTAAGATATCCTAAAGCTGAAAATTGAGCTCCTTGCTCTCTACAGAAGCCATCTGATATGGTGGGTACTCAACAGCAAAATCAATATCACGCTCTAGGGTAGGTTAGGTAGGTCGGTAGGAAACACATTCACAAAATCATGGATGGCTTGATGGATTCAACTGAGGGACCTCCCTGCTCACATCATGCACATAGGCCAAATAACACAAACATCTATTTGCCACTAGCCTCTGAGCCTGAACAAAAAGATAACTCCAGCCGATGTGCTACTAAAGGAGCCCTGCCCATACCACCGGGGGAACACCAGGCATGGCTAAGGTAACTGTCTTAGAGAAATAATCTAAAATCGTAAGGTAGGGGGATAACCAGTCCATACCCAGAATCACATCAAAATCAAGCATATCTAATATTGTAAAGTCAGCCCAGGTGCCATGCCCCTGGATAGTAACTAAGCAAGATCGAAATACCTGATCCACTACTAAGGACTCACCCATGAGGGTCGACATATACAACGGTGCTGCCATAGGCTCAAAACTCACCCCCATACGAGAAGCATAATACACAGATACAGAAGAATAGGTAGAGCCTGGATCAAATAAAGTCGAGGTGGGTTGATGGCATAAAATAATTGTACCTGTGATCACATCATTCGATGTCTCAACCTCTGTCGTCACTGGAGCTGCATAGAAATGGCCTTGTCCGCCTCTACCCTGGCCATTAGTCTTACAACCTGAATAGCCTCCTCGGGGACCACCCTGAATACCTTGCTATCCAACGTGATGGTCCTGACCCTAACCTCGACCTCTAGCTAGAGGTGCTGCTGGTTGAGCTACTAGGGCTAGATGTGGAACTAGAGCAATCTGTCTATGCAAAGGGTAATATATGGCCTAGTGACCTAACTCACCACAGTTAAAACAACCTAAAGATGATTTTCTCCCAGAAGAACGGCCACCACAGCCTGAAGCACTAGCTTGGGATCCATGACTCTGGCTACAGCCAACCTCACTCCGACTATACTGATCACCTTCTGAACTCTGCAATGAGGCCTAGACAGGCCGACTGGACTGACCCTACTGAAACCATTGTTGAGCCCTATCATGTGCATCTCTGGGCCTGGAGCGGGACCCACTGCTGCTACCCTCAAATCTAGCTCTCTTGTCACTGCCCCTTGGGCCTTATGGCGGAGCTACTCAATAGTGTGGGCATGAACAACAACATCTAGAAAGGAGCGACCCACTGAGACCATAGACTGAGCCTCAGTCTGCAGCTGTAGTCTTAACCCACGAACAAAGCACCGAACCCTCTCCTTCTCAGTAGGTGGAATCATGGTGGCATGATGACAGAGCTCGTGGAATCTCACCTCGTGTATAGACATGGTCATAGAACCCTACTCTAACCTAGAGAACTGATCCCTATGGTGATCTCTGACGCTGCAAGGAATGAACCTGGTCATGAAGGCCTCAGAAAACTTGGTCCAGATGACAGGAGGAGACCCAACTAGTCAAGTCTCAATAAATTTATGCCACCACTCTCTACCTGGCCCATTAAGTTGATACGCAGTGAAGTCGGCTCCTCTCGACTCCACAGAACCCAAGGCATCCAGCCACTCATGGTCAGTAGTTAGGATCTCGTGGGCATCCTCACCCACAACCCCAGAAAACCTCAAAGGTGAAAGCCTCAAGAACACTCCAAGCATCTTCTACTCCTCTGGCAGCATAGTTCCGGCCATAATCATAGGCTGGGCACCCCCAGGTGGTACCTGAGCCCTAGGTGCCTCTACTGCAGGTTGATCCTGCTGACCTGGTGTTGGTACGGGCGCATGTGTTGTGATGGTACTGGTGCTGGGGCCTGCTACATGAAACCTAGAATAGTCAGAAGCTACGCAATGGCTACCTTAAGGTCTTGCATCATAGTCGGTCCCCGTGGTGGCTGAGCTTGTCCCAACCTCACTGGTTGCTCTGGAACATGGGCTGCTGGAAGATCTTTTGCGGGCTCCGGATCCTGCTCTCTAACTGGGGGTGGTGTTGTACCCCTACCTGGCAAGGGTGGTCGACCACTGCCCCGAGCCACCTAATGGCACGTACGAGCCATCCTGCGAAGAGAGTTAAACAAGTAAAATTCCAAGAAACCACTAATACACAGGATGCACCGAAAGTGATACAAAAAGGAAATATTCCTAAATACACCTTGTAGCCTCCCAAAGATAGGACACAGACGTCTCTGCTTCGATCTACATGACTCAACTAGGTATTAGCTATGTACAAGTGAGATCGGTGAATCTGGAGATCTGATACGAACTTGTCATGACCCGACTTCTTGGGTCATGAGGGCACCTACTAAAACCCACTAGTAGGTAAAACAACCCATGCCCAGAATGGCAAGTAGTGGGCACAAGGGTGACAGTATATACAAAAATATTCTAACAATAAGAAAAGATAGAAACGAAAGCAAACCAAAGCTATATACAAAGGACACCCTCCTAGAACTTGGAACTCACGAGTACAAAGTTATCTAATATGAACAAGTACAAGTCCCAAAATTGGACCACAACAAGCAAACTCAAAGGCAAAAGACTACCTAAAATATGTATAGAAGGATACAAGCTGATCCAGGATGCCAAGTTCTCACCCTTGCCTCTGATATCCACAAGTTGCAAAAGATGGCATGAATGATCACCGCTGGTAGCTGGTACTAGGAATTGCATCACAAAATCGATGCAGAGTATAGCATAAGTACCAAAACAAGGTACTCAGTAGGCATCATAGGCTAATCGAGCAAGAAAGGTAAAAACAATCAGAAAACATAGAATCTAGACAGAAACTGAGGTCAAAGCGAATACGAAAACAAGACACACGAGCATACCTAAAGCAAATCTAAGTACAGCTAAACTAAACCTAACTGGACCCTATAAGCCCAGAAGGTACAATCGTGCGCAAGTTTAAATAAAACCTGAACGGAGCCCCAAAAGTCTAACAGGTACACAGAATACCTAAGTCTATAAGACAGAAGAGTAATCCAGATCCGAGCTCAAGATATTAGTCAGGGCTCCCAGCCTAAGTAACCATGAACCAATAAACTCCCAGCCCCACAAGCAAGAGTGACAATCAACCCAAACAATCAACTCTTAGCCCAGCTAGCAAGAGTGAAAATCAACCCAGGCCACCCATCCATACAGTCAACTCCTAGGGGCGTCAACCACCCAGCTAGCAAGAGTGCCTCGTGGGCGTGTCAATTCCGTAGAGGATCTCAGGTATACATGCCACCCAGCTCACTCCTAGGGGTGTCAGTTGCCCAACTAGCAAGAGTGCTCAGGGGCGTATCGACTCCGAAGAGAATCCCAAGTAAGCTCCAGGACACCATGAATCGACGTCCAGTCTCAGTGATATCACAAAAGGCTCCAAGCCAGAAGCAATCCAATCTCGAGAAAGCACACCTTCTCCGGTAATGTATCGAAGCTTCATAAATAGGGAGGGAGATAGAAAGGCTTACAAGCTGCTCAAATGCCTAAAGTAAGGCTCATAGTATGAGACCCGAGACTTTTATTTCAGTCTACAAGGACCTAGTATGTCTGAATGGCATCGGAGACATACAAAAGTCAAAAGGTGCATTGGTCTAAGGCAACACTAGTCTATCCTAGACTAAGGCCAAAACATGCTCCAAAAACGAGTAAATCTCATAGCATGCTATAACACACATACAACTTTCTACCAGCATGCTAAAAAGAAAAGCAGGAACAACTAGGTACACGCTCCTAATTCCCACTCTCCATCATAAATTTTCACATTCATGCTCAATCTAAATAGAAAGGAAGTCGTAGCCTACCTGTAGGCTGATCGTGCGCGCTCCAAATCACAAGGCCGAAGCTTTTCACTTCCGAACGGCCTTTGAAAGCTGCAACACTATCAATAATAGGATCACAATGTCAATACGGTTGTTTGGACACCAAAATCACCCAAAACGGAGATGAACCAATTTTTAGAGTCAAATGGGAATCGTGGGTTCCATTCCTGAAATTCTGAAATTGACTCTGTCAGAAGGTCCCAATCTATGCCGTGAACTTGTGTCCAAATATAGGACATAATTTGAGGCTCAAAACATCAGAAACAACAACACACAATGAAAAAAAAATAAAAGGAAAAAGGGTAGCAGCGTTCACACCAAAATTACCTCGAACAGAGTGTCATCAACACAATCCAATCACTCCACCACGTAGCCACGACAAATACGAGTGTCTAGGACTTCAAATCACCAAACTCGGAGTTAAAACGAGGGAGAAACTGAAAAAATACTAATGAAGCAACCAGCCTTAAATAGAGAGGCCCGGTTAGTGGCCGGTCACGAACGCGAGGCCTCAGCTGACAGTAGAGGTCTTGGGCCTCCAAACTTCAAAGGGGTGTCTAGGATTCATCCGGAACCCCGTGCGTGCAAACGAACTGTGCTACCCCATCGGGAATCGCATTTCGAACTCAACGGAACCATCAAAATTCCCATCGAAGGTCATTTCGATGAAAAGTGGGCCCCACACCCAATTTTCATTTTAAGCCAAAAATTCACAAAGGGCCTTGGAATTAGCTCGAAAGCCTCAGAACCTAAACGAAGCGTCGATCTAGACCAAACTCAGCATTTCAGAGCTAACGGCACTGATGAAATTTTCATCCGAGCTCCTTTACTCTGAATGTTGACTAAAGTCAAACTTAGGCTTCGACTTGAAAGTTGAAACACCTAATGGCACAGACTCACACTGAAAGCCTCAAGAGTCATGCCGACTATTCTACTAGCCTAAAATAATCCTTCTGGAGCTAATGGAATTGTCAGAATTGGATTCTGAGGTCATCTTCCTGAAGTTCTAATCAAAAATGACTGTTTAAGGTTCTAAAGCTCCAAAACACTAAAACTCGTACAAAACTAAACGAACGACCAGGTGACCGAACAGTCAACCCCAATAAGTTATAAATGACTTGGGGTCGCTACAGGAAAGCTCTAAACGATAAACATAAATCATAAACACAAAAATGACCTAGAGGTCATTACAAATCGATAATGTGAAACCTTCTCTATTATTTGATTGGTTGGATAATTTTTTTCATTAAAAGATGTTTATGTTGAATTCTTTAAGAAAAATCATGCTATAATAATTTTATACTAATATGCAATTTTTATTTGTATATCATATAATTTATTTTTAATCAAATACAAATCTTTAAAATATTATGTTTTAAATTAAAAAGTAATATATTTCTTTTGAAATGAAATTTTTATAATATTTTATTGATATAATATTTTCTCATATGCACATTCAGATATTTAGAACAAACAATTTTAATCATTCATTGTTCATATCTAAAGACCCATCTTAATATTCAGATATGTATTAAAATCTAGACATCTAGACCTTAATGCACATCTTAATATTCTGATGTTTATTCAGATTCAGATGTCTTAATCTTAATGGAAACAAATAAGGTTATAGCTTCAAGTCCTAAGAAATTATAAGATAAAACAAAAATATAAACAAAATCAAATTATTTAAGCTTGTTGTCCCTGCTATAAAATTTAAATAGAAACATAAATATAGTGAAAGAAAAAATATTTGTTCCAAGCCCAAAGAAAATTATGTTTCCTTAAAGAGTGTAATTCCATAACACTTGCCCAAGGTTTGGACTATTAGCTCCCAGGATAGAATGAAACACTATTTTAACAATACTAGCAATCGAAATTGTAGAACATCGGTGAACTCAATAAACAGAGTATATCACACAACACATACTTGTTTTGGATGAAAAACTTTTAAAAAAAGATGAAGTATCATGACCCAATTCCTCGAGTCATGATGGAACTTACTCTACACCACTAGTAGGTAAGCCATCCCATAACCTAGAATAGTGGGTAATGGATGTAAGGATAGAAACAAAGCCGAAGTAGTAATTTAATAATAGAAATAGCACAACAGATGAAACAAACCAAAAGATATATACAATAGATCCCTCCTACAACCTGAAAGACACAAGTACATGGTTTCTAAAAAAAATGAGTACAAGTCCCAAAAGTGGATCAAAAATAAAAGGTTGTCTTAAAAGCCAAATACAAGGTAACAAACTACTGAAAGAGATAGGTAAGTCCAAGATACCAAGTGCTCACCCTCGCCTCTGACCAAAAGCTCTAATAGGCTCGAATGATCAACGTTGATAGTTGGTGCTTGGACCTACATCACGAAATAGATGCAAAGTATAGCATGAGCACCAAAAAAAGAGGTTCTCAGTAGGCATCCTAGGCTGGTTGAGCGGGAAAAGTAAATGCAATATGATATGATAGAATCTAGATACAAGCAAGGTCTGAGCCGAATTTAAAAGAAAAGCACACGAGTGAACTAAGATAGAAATGAACTAGCTAAATAATCCTAACTGGACTACTATAAGCCCAGAAGGTACACTCGTGCGCAAGTTTAAGTAAAAATCCGAACAGACCATATAAGCCCCCACAGGTACATAAAATAGCTAAATCTATATAGAATGAATCACAATGAGTCCAGGGTCGAAGAAGCATAGCTCGGACCTCGAACTATGGATAGCCTTCCAAGTAACAAATAAGAGTCTCCCAATGCTAAGGAGTGTAGAGCGCAAACCTCAAACAGTGGATTGTCTCCAAAGGGGCAATAGGCTGAAGCCAATAAATATAAACTCTGTAGAGGATAAAGGCAACATGACTAGACCTTGAATCTGCGACTATAATGGTTGTCGAACAATCTCATCATCACAGAATCACTGTGGAACGATGTCCTTTCTCAGATAATCAAGAAAATATTCCAAGCTCGAACCAACTCCAGTCCCACTTCACCAAGCAAGGCCTAAAATCTCAAATGCAACCCATAGGGCCATAGAAAGAGGGAGAGTTGATAAATATTCATCAAAGTTGAGTCAATGCCTATTATAAAGCTCATTCTATCAGACCCAAGTATGCTACTCCAGTCTATAGGAAGCTAAAATCGTCCAAAATGACATCGGAATAAAAATAAGGCCAAATGGCTTCAAGTATCAGAAGTCTAAGGCAACACTATTCTAACCCTAGACTAAGGCAAAACATGATTCAATTCAATCAATATCAAGAACAAAAGAGGCATACCACAAGGTAAGGATGATCAAATATCACAACCAACCGTAGCACAAACTTGTATTTCAAAATGGAACACAATTCAGGGCTCAGAACAGCTGGAACTAACAACATGCAATAATTGCGTATTCAAAGAACAAGAATTTTCTTAGACAGCCTATGAAAAACAAATTTTACCTCAAAGGGGAGATTCCCCAACGCTTCCTAATCACTCTATTGTATAGTACCAAGCTCCCTAATGATAACCAACTTTCAATCACCCAATTTGGAGCTATGCTGAGAGAGAAATCGTATATTCAAGGTGAGGGAGAGAACTGATCGTGACTTAATCTTTAATGACTGGTGCAGGTGCCACTTTAGCAGCTACTAATGCATGTAAAATGACTAGTCAAGAAAAGGTGGTACTTGCTAAAGTGAGCCCCTGGACTCTAAAATGGGGGCTGCTAAAGTGATGCCAGGGTTGCTAAAGCAATAGGGCCTGGGCTAGCCAAGCTCGCTAAAGTGAGTCCGTGGCCGCTAAAGCGATGCCAAGGGCACTAAAGTGGCTACCGCCTGGCCTAGTCCGCTAAAGAAGAGACATGGTCGCTAAAGAGAGGGTTTCTTAAGAAATTCTAGGGCCACAAAAAGGGAGGCACCAACATCAGACACCCAAAAATTTCAGTTAAGCCCTTCAGGCTCCGCCCGGTGGCTCGGGATCGATTTGGAACCCCGTGCATAGAAATGAGATTTGCAAACCACTTGAATTCGATATTCCAAACTTAGCATAGCAGTCAAAACTTCCATTTGAGGTCGTCTCAAAGTGGTTTCAACACTTAAACTCTATTTTAAGTCAAAATCCATTAGGGGGCTCAAATTATCCCAGAAGCTTCATGATCCGCACAAATAGTTGTTCTAGACCAAACTCAACATTCCGAAGATAACCACAATGATGGAATTCTCACCCAGGCATGTTTAACCAGAATGTTAACCAAAGTCAAAGTTAGGCCACAACTTAAAAGCTAAAATTCCTAATGGCACAAACTCGCACCGAAAGCCTCAAGAATTGAGCCGACCATGCCACTAGCCAAAACGACCCATCTAGAGTTGATAGAACCGTCAAAATTTCATTTTGAGGCCGTCTTACTAAACTTTTGATTGAAATCAATAGTTTAAAGTTCAGAAGCTCCAAAACATAGAAATTCACATAAAAACCAAATGATCAACTAGGCGACCAAACTATTAGTCCCAGTAAGTCATATATTACTTGGGGTCACTATAGAAACGCTCTAAACGATAAAAGAGACGCATAAACACATAAATGACCCAGAGGGTCATTACAACATCCTCAACTAAAATGACATTCATCCACGAAAGTAAGGGTCAGGAAGTACTCAGAGGCTCAAACAAGCTGGGGAACTGCTCTCTCATCTCATGCCCTCTCCTAGGTAGACTCCTAAACTGGACGATGCCTTAAACAAACCTTCACCACAAGAATGGCTCTCGAATGTGACCTTCGTACATATCTGGCTAGAATAGTAACGGGCTCCTCCATAAAAGTGAAATGGTCATTCAACTCTAACGCATCATACTGTAGCACTTGAGAATCATCGGGAACATATCGGCGCAACATTGAAATATGGAAAAGTGGGTGAATAGCATAAAATGTTTGCGGTAAGGCCAACTCGTAAGCAAACTCACCAACTATTCGGAGGATCTCCAAATGACCAATATACCTGGGGCTAAGCTTTGCCCCGCCTCTCGAATCTCATCACGCCCTATATGGGCAACACACGGAGGAATACCCAACCACCAGCTGAAAACTTCAAAGGGTGATGCCCATGATCAGCATAACTATGTTGTCTGCTATGAGCCCTACTGAGCCTATCGTGAATCACCCGCACCTGGTCCTAACCTCCTGAATCAAGTCAGTACCACGTGGCCTAGGTTCTGTAGACTCAAACCACCCAATTGGAGAGTGACAACACCTACCATATAAGGCCTCGAACGGGGCCATTTGAACACTAGAGTGGTAGGTATTGTTGTATGCAAACCTATCAAAGGCAAGAACGGGTTCCAATGACCTCCAAACTCTAAAACATAGGCCCACAACTTATCCTCAAGAACCTGAAAAGTATGCTTCGACTGCCCGTCAGTATGCGGGTGGAAAGTTATGCTACGGTCAACATGAGTGCCCAATTTCTTTTACAAGGTTCTCCAAATGCTACAAGTGAAATAAGAACCACAATCTGAGATAATAGATGTAGTCACACCATGAAGATGAACCACCTCATGTATGAGCCAACCTCTCAACGCTGAAAGAGGAGTGAACAGGGAGGAAGTGTGTTGACTTGGTGAATAGATCAATATGATCCAAATGTTGTCAACGTCTCTAGATTTTCGAGGCAAACCCGCAACAAAATCCATAGTGATGAGATCCCACTTCCACTCTGGAATGGGTAATCTCTGAAACTCACCATGGGCCTCAAATGCTCGGCCTTCACTGAATGGAAACAAAGGCAATGGGACACATAATCTGTAATATCTCTTTTCATGCCACTCCACTAATAGTGCTGCCACAAATCAGGATACATCTTCACGATTCCTAAATGGATAGAATATCTAGAATCGTAGGCCTCACGAAGGATCAACTGAATCAAGTCCCCAACTCTCGAAACACAAATACAGTAAACAAATCTCAAATCCCCATCTGAATCTAAAGTAGCCCGACCGAAATCACCCTCTTACACTCGATGTCGAAGAGCCACCATGGTCTTATCCTTAAATTGGTGACAACGAATCTGCTCAAGCAAGGAAAACTGTGCTCGAACATAGGCCAACACATGCCTAGAATCTGAAATATCCAATTGAATCATCCTTTTTACTAAGGTCTAAATGCCCAAAGACAGAGATTTCTCCACAGTAGAAAAGAAGGCTAGACTACTTATACTCACCGCCTTCAGACTCAAGGTGTCCACTACTACATTTGCCCTTCCCAGATGATAGAGAATAGAGAGGTCATAAGCCTTTAACAGCTCAATCCAATGGTGTTGCCTCAAATTCAACTCCCTCTGGCTTATAATATACTGAAGACTCCTATAATCAGCGTAAATCTTACAACGCACTCTAGACAAGTAGTGGCACCAGATCTTAAGCACAAACACTACCACCGCTAACTCTAAATCTTAAGTGGGGTAGTTGCACCCATGCAGCTTTAGCTACCTTGACACATAAGGAATTACCTTTGCCCCACTGCATAAATACATAACCAAAACCAATGCCAAATGTGTCACAATATATCGTGAAGCCCTCACTTTCAAATGGAAGAGTCAATATAGGAGCGATGGTAAAAAACTCCTTAAGCTTCTGAAATCTCAACTCACACTCCTCAAACCACTCAAAAGGAACATCAAAATGAATCAACTGAGTCAAAGGTGCTGAAATGGTAGAAGAAGCCCTACATAAACAGTCTATAGTAGCTTGCTAATCTGACGAAGCTCTGAATCTCAGTAACTGAAATAGGCCTAGCCCAATCACGAATATCCTCAATCTTTAGAGGATCTACCATGATGTCGTCCCTAGACACTACGTGCCCCAAGAATGTTACAGACTAAAGCCAAAATTGGTACTTTGAGAACTTGGCACAAAGTCGTTGATCTCTCAAAGACTAGAGCACCATCCTCAACTGTTGCTCATGCTCTCTCCTGCTCCATGAGTATTCAAGGACATTATGACGAACAAATCAAGATAAGGCTTGAACACCCGCATCATCAAGTCCATAAAGGCGGCAGGGGAATTAGTCAACCCAAAAGACATCACAAGAAACTTATAATGGCCATAACGAGTCCTATATGCGGTCTTAGGGATGTCGACGTTAACCAAATCTCAAATCAATCATCAGAAAGACTACGATACCTTAAAGCTGGTCAAATAGATCATTAATATGATGCATGGGGTAATAGTTCTTCACAGTCACCTTATTCAGCTGCATGTAATCAATACACATCTGCATCATACTGTCCTTTTTCTTCACAAATAGAATGGGGACCCCCAAAGCAATAAACTAGGCAAAATGAACCCCTTACCTAAGAGAACCTGAAGCTCAACACTGAGCTCCTTTAGCTCTGTGGGGGCCACCCAATAAGGGGCAATAGAAATAAGATCAGTACCCAGCTCAAGGTCAATAGCAAAATCAATATCACACTCTGGGGGTAGGCCATGTAGGTCGGTAGAAAACATATCAACAAACTCACGGACAATAGGGATCGAGTCAACTGAAGGAACCTCTGTACTAATATCCTGAACATAGGCCAAGTAAGATAAGCAACTGCTAGCCACTATCCTCCGAGCTTGAATAAATGAAATAACCCCAACCAGGGTGCTACTACAAAAGCCTTGCCACACCACTTGCGTAATATCAGGCATGGCTAAGGTAATAGTCTTAGAGAAGCAATCTAAGACCGCGCGATAGGGAGATAATGAGTCCATGCTCTGAGTCACATCAAATTCTAGCATATCAAGGAAAATAAGGTCAGCCTGAGTGTCACACTCTTGGATAGTCACCAAACAAGATCGAAACACTTCATCCACTACTAAAGACTCACCCACGGGGGTCGACACATACAATGGAGCTTCCAAAGGCTCCAAACTCATACTCAAATGAGAAGAATAATATATAGATGCATATGAAAAGGCAGAGCCCAGATCAAATAAAGTCGAGGCTGGCTGATGGCATAAGAGAATCGTACTTGTGATCACATCATCCAATGCCTCAGCCTCTACCCTCGATGGATCTGCATACAAGTGAGCCTATCTGCCTCTATACTGGGCACCTGACCTACCTCCCTAGGACCAGCCTGAATAACCTAGTGACCACCACAATGGTCCTGACCCTGGCCTCATCCTTTTACTATAGGTGCTACTAGTGGAGTTGGTAGAGCTACCTGAGGATTGGAGAAATCCACCTATGCAAAGGGCAATATATGGACCAATGATAAAAGTCTTGACAGTTATAACAACCTTGTGTCGATCGACCTGCAATGTAATGGCTACCACGACCTAAAGCACCTGACTGGGACCCATCTCGACTCTAACTCGAGCTAAGATCACTTTGACTATTCTGGTCACCATCTGAAGCCTGAAGTGAGTCCTAAATAGGCCAGCTAGACTGACCTTATAAAAACTACTGCATAGACCTATCATAGGAGTTTCTAGGCCTAGAATGGGACCTAATATAGCTGCCCTCATGCCTAGCTCTCTTGCCGCTACCCCTATGGGCCTCACGATGGAGCTTCTCAATAATACGGGCATGGTCAACTATAACTAAAATAGAACAGCCCCAGAGACCATAGCCTGGGTCTCAATCTGCAGCTGATGTTTTAGACCCCTGACAAAGCACCAAACTCTCTCCTCCTCAGTAAGAAGGATCATAGTGGCATGGTAGGACAGCTCGTGAAACCTTACCTCATACTCAAATACAATCATGGAGCCCTGCTCCAACATAGAAAACTAATCCCAAAGATGATCTCTGATGCTACGGGGGATGAATCTAGCCAAGAAGGCCTTAGAAAACACAGACCAGGACACTAGAAGAGACCCAACTTGTCTACTCTCAAAATAAGAATCCCATCAATATTAGGCTAGCACATCTAGCTATTAAGCAGTGAAGTCAGCTCCTCTCGACTTTACCAAACCCAAAGTATATATCCACTCGTGAAAATTAATGAAAAACTCATGGGCATCCTCTCCCACAACCCAAAAAAACCTCATATGTCAAGTCTTAGAAACACTCTGTGCATCTTTTGCTCCTCTAGAGGCATAGCTCTGGCCATAATCACGAGTTGGGCACCCTAGGTGGCAGGTGGTACCTGGACCTGGGGTGCCTTTGCCTCTAGCAAACCCTATGGGGCTGGTGCAACTAAAGCTATAGTTGGGGCCTGGTGTATACCCCCAAGTTCTGTCAAGAGCTGAGTGATGGTTGCTTGAAGCCGGGAGTCATAGCTAGTCCTGGCAGTGGTTGCGCAAGTCCTGGCCTTATAGGATGATCAAGACCATATGATGTATGAGGGTCAGTTGCAGGCTCCGGATCCCTCTCTTTATCCGGGACTTATGCTACATCCCTGGCCTACTGGGGAGGTTTACTGTCATGACCCAAAGTATACCCTAGATGTAACATAGAGTATAAAACCATGAAAGGGCGTACACGAGGCACTTAGCATACATCATACAAGATAATAAAAATAAAGATAGTTCAAAAGAAGCATTCCCATATCAAAAGAGTTTGACAAAGTGGAAGTCTAACATAGTGCCAATAAGCAATCTAATACATCAAAAGAAATGGTTGGGATATAACCCGTACACCGCTTACAATATGTGAAAACTTAATTTTTAAAAAGCTGTAAAAGTGTCTTGGTCCTCAAAGCATTAGGACTCACCACTGTTCGAGTCGACAAGGGAGATCAACTAGCTACAAGTATGCGAGGTAGGAGCGTCGGACCCTACGTTATGAGACACTGTAGGCACAATTATGCATTAGTACATGGAATGTACTAAGTATGATAGCAAATGCATAAATATATGTAATCATGAAAAAAGGACTTTACGTGACATGCAATGACCAAACTAAATCATAAGATAAAAGATTAGAAACCACAAGTCAAAATTATGGTCAATGCAAGCTTAACATATTTGAAACCCTTTGTGAGATACTCGAAAGTAACATAGTTCATTATTATGGGATGTTTATCATTAACTGACATAGACCATATGAGCTAAAACATGGAATCCAATGTCTATCCCACACCGAAAATAGATGTCCTCTTTGCCAAGGTAAGTACCATAACTTCTAGCATACGTGGATCCACTAGCTAAGACATCCTACGGGGGCACATAGTTAGGGACAAGGAGATTGCTACTAGAGACCCGAACTTTACTAATGGGAGAGCCTCCATCTCAATATCCTCTAGGTGCTAAGTAAAATCCCACGGAATAGTCATTAATAATATTCATTTCACCATCCATGGAAAGGCACAATTATGCTACCGAACAAAGCTAAAGTCATTTAGAATAGCGACTTAAATGTTGATTCAACTTAGGTGAGAAATCCTTTCACAATCATGATTATAATAATATGTGAGAAAACCTTTCACAATTTCATTGATACTTTTATCTAAAAGCACTCTTAAGTCATAGACGTCAATCTCATTAAAGCATGCACATCCTCATAAATTCATAGTTCATAAGCTCCCTAATGTGTTCATGGTTAAAAATCATGGGCCATGCATGGGTTCATATGAATTCAACTCAAAATCATGTAAAATACTTCAATTCATGCATTAGAAGATAGAAAACAACTAATTGAATCATAATTGAGAATCTGTGGAAATTGAAAAAAACCCTAACTTTTAATTAAGAATTGAACTTGTAGAATTGGGATCTTTGGAGAACCAATGGAGGAAAGGACTCCACTGGTGAATACTAACATACCTTGATGATCAAAGCGCAAAAGCTATGGTGAGTTGGAGACCTTTAAGTGAAGCCCTAGCTTCTTCTTCCTAAGCTTGAGAGAGAAATTTGGGGGTAGAACTTGGAGGGAATTTGGGAATTAGAGAATGATTTTAGAATGGGTAGTTTTAGGAATTAAAATACTTATATAAGGCTTAGAATAGGGGTCAAATCGACATAGCTTAGGCATTAAACACATAGGAAAAAGACCCAAAAATCTCTTTAAAATAACTACAGGACCCTTCTACGGTTTGGACCTATGGTTCATAGGTTTTCCTACGGACCGTATTGGTCATCCGTGGAAAAGTTAAGAAGCCATAAATTTTTTACCATCTTTGACGAGACTTTTCTATAGCCATAGAACTTTCTACGGTCCGTAGAACTCAACTTTCACCCTAAAATTTCACTAAGTCTAGGATCCTTCAATGAGACCTATCTACGACCCCTATAAAGTTTGATGGACCATCCTAGTCAATCATAGACTAAACTTTAGAAACTTGATTTTTTTCTAGAGCTCAACCCACTTTCTACGTATGCCTTTTATGGTCCGTAAACTAGGCTCATAGAACACAACATTAGCTAAAAATGATATCTCTTCCTTTTCCAAAAATCTGAGGTGTTACAATATCTCCCCCTTGGGAACATTCGTCCTTGAATGGGACTCAAGCTGGCATAAAAAAGGGTAGGGGAAAGAGATCTACCAACCCAACATGAATGCAATCACATAAATGTGCATAACTAAGAAAGAAAATCGACTCCAAGCTAAAACATACATACATGCATATGAAAACATGAGAATGACTAAGACACCTGAATCTGAAAGAGTGAACCATGAGGAGCAAATATCTCAAGCTAGAATAGGAACAGAGGAAAAGAGATGAGAATATCGGGACATCATATCTGCCTTGGCCTCCCAAGTAGCACCCTCAACCATTTGATTTCTCGACAACACTTTTACGGATGCAATCTCTTTGTTCCTCAACTTCTGAATTTGTCCGTCCTAAATCTCAACCATAACCTCTTCATAAGAAAAGCTTTCCTTTGTACCAGGACTCTCTAATGGTACAATAGATGTTGGATCTCTGACGCACTTCTTCACTAAGGACACATGGAATACCAGATGCACCGATGATGATTAGGAGGGCAAGTCAAATTCATAAGCCACCTTGCCTATCCATCTCAACACTTGATAAGGACCAACATAACGGGGGACTAAGCTTCCCTTTCTTACCAAACCTCATGACACCCTTCATAGGTGAAATTTTCATGTAAACCCAATCATCAACATCAAACTCAAGATCCCTTCTTCTAACATCGGCATAGGACTTTTGTTGACTTTGAGCCATTTTCAACCTTTCTCTAATAAGTTGAACCATTTTCATAGCCTCATGAACCAACTCGGGCCCTATCAAGGCAACCTCACCAACTTCAAACCAAACTATAAGAGATCTACACCTCCTACCATAAATATCCTCAACTGGAGCCATACCAATAATTGAATGATAGCTATTATTATACACAAACTCAATCAAAGACAAATGATCATCCCAATTACCCTTGAAGTCAATCACACAAGCTCTTAACATATCTTCCAAAGTTTGGATAGTATGCTCTGCTTGCCCATCGATTTGAGGATGAAAGGCCATACTAAGGTTGACACGGGTACCTAGGCCTTTTTGGAAAGACTTCTAAAATTAAGAAGTAAATTGGGTACCACGATCGAAGATAATGGACAGGGGCACCTCATTCAACCTAACAATCTCCTAAAGATACAACTTAGCATAATCTTCCACCGAATAAGAAACCTTGACGAGAAGAAAATGATCTGGCTTCGTCATACTATCCACAATAACCCTAATTGAGTCATGTTGCCACCGAGTGTGGGGTAAACCAACAATATAGTCCATGTTCAAATCTTTCAATTTCCAAGTAGAAATACTAATATCTTCGGACAAACCTCTTGGCCTTTGATGCTCAACTTTCACTTACTGACAAATTGGACACTTAGCCACAAATTCCACAATATTCTACTTCATCCTATTCCACCAATAGACCTCTCACAGGTCACATTACATCTTGGTGGCTCCCGGGTGAATAGAATACGGAGAACTATGAGCTTCTGTCAGAATCTAATTTCTCAACTCATTAACATTCGAAACACATAACCGACCTTGATATCAAAGGACACCATATCAACCTTGGGAGAAAACCTCAATGGCTTTTACGGAAACTAATTTCTTCAAGTCAACTAATATCAGATCAAGATCTTGTTTAGCCTTCACATTCGATACAAAAGACAATTCTGAACCATTATTACAAACTACACCACCTTAATTAGTACCAACCAACCGAACACCCAATCAGAAAAATCTATGAACATCGTGAACTAACTCCTTCTTATCATCCTCAATATGAGCGATACTACCCATCGATAACCGACTAAGAGCATCTGCCACCACATTCGCCTTACCGGGATAATAGAGGACACTCATGTGATAAACATTTAGCAACTCAAGCCACCTCCTTTGAAGAAGATTCAAACCTTTTTAAGTGAACACGTATTTCAAACTCTTGTGGTCCATGAACACATCTACATGCACCCCATACAAGTTATGTCTCCAAATTTTTAGAGCAAACACTATCTCTGCTAACTCAAAATCATGAGTCGGATAATTCCTTTCATGTACTTTCAATTCCCTAGAGGCATAAGCGATGACTTTCCTGTTTTGCATCAAAACATAACCAAGACCGACTCATGAAGCATCGCAATACACCACGAAACCATCCGATCCTTTCGATAGTGTCAAAATAGGGGCCGAATTGAGTCTATTTTTCAACTCTTGAAAACTCTTCTCACAAGCTTCTGACCATAGGAATTTCACCTTCTTTTGAGACAATATTGTCAAAAGCTAAGCAGTAGAGGAAAATCCTTCCACAAACTTTCTATAATAACTGGGCCAGCCCAAGAAACTCCATATATTTGAAGTGGACAAAAATCTAGGCCAATTCTTAACTGCCTCAATTTTCTTAGAATCAACTAGAATACCTTAATCGAAGAAAAAATTGCAAAGGAAAGCAACGGACTCAACCAAAACTCACATTTTTAAAACTTAGCATACAACTCACATTCCTTGAGAATTTGCAACACAATCCTTAATTGCTCAACATGATCATCCTCACTCTATGAGTAAATCAAGATGTCATCAATAAACACAATCACGAATATGTCAAGATATTGCTTGAAGACCCTATACATTAAATCCATAAACACCACTGGGGCATTACTCAAGCCAAATGACATTACCAAAAACTCATAATGACCATACCGATTTCGAAAAGCCATCTTCGGAATGTCACTTTGTTTTGCCCTCAATTGATGATAACTTGACCGGAGATCAATCCTAGAGAAGTAACTCGCTCCTTGGAGTTGATCAAACAAATCATCAATCCTCGAAAGAGGATACTTATTCTTAATGGTAACCTTGTGCAATTGCCGATAATCAATACACATGAGAAGTGTACCATCCTTTTTACGAACAAACAAAACTGGAGTACCCCATTGAGACATACTCGGTCAGATGAAACCCTTATCCAAAACATCTTTCAATTGCTCCTTTTAATTCCTTAAGTTCTGCCAGAGCCATATAGTAAGGAGAAATGGAGATACATTGCGTATCTAGGAGAAGGTCAACTCTGAAGTCTGTTTCCCTTTCGAGAGGAACACCGGGTATATTATCAGGAAACATTTTTGGAAACCCATTTACCATGGGGACCGACTCAAGAGTAGGGGTTTCAAAATCCGTATACCTAACCTGAACAAGATGATATATGCAACCCTTAAAAATTATTTTCTTACCTTTTAGTAAAGAAAAAACTGACCCTTAGGCATAGAATTTCCCCCTTTCCACTCTAGGACGGAGTCATTTGGAAACTGAAACTTAACCAAATGGGTTCTACAATCAACAGAAGCATAACAAGAATGGAGCCAATCCATACCAAGAATAATATCGAAATCCAACATATCAAGCTCTACAAGATCAACATAAGTGACTCTATGGGATATGGAGACGGGAAAATTTCTATAGAGTTTCTAAGCCACAATAGATTCACCAATAGGAGTATAGACAAATAATAGGGTCTAACAACACATCTGGAGAAATATCAAATCTCATAGCCACATATGGCATCACAAAAGACAAAGTAGCATGGGGATCAACCAAAGCATAAACATCAAGATGAAAGACTTTCAACATAACGATAACCACATTGGGAGAACCCTCTTGATCATGTCAAGTTTGGAGTGCATAGAACCGGTTTTGCTTTGGAGCACTCGAACCTGAACCACTAGGCAGAGCTTGCCTACCTTCTCTTCCTTTTGTAGCAAGTGACGGAAAATCCCTCATCTTGTGATCACTCTTACCACAAATAAAGCAACCATCCGTACCGGCTAAGCATTTACCATCATGTTTACTCTCACACCAAGCACAAGTAGATAAAGGAGATCCACCAACATTTCCTTCTTGAGGCTTAGGGTTAGACACCCTATCCCTATTGAACTTCGGAGCTGGAGCATTACAGGAACCTTGACCAAAAAAAAATTTCCGAAATTGAGGACGCCCATGGCCACCAGACCGAGAATGTGAAAAGTCACCAACACTGGTTGTTGCCCTCTTGGACTCTTTTTCCCTTTCCTTAAGCTTTTCCTCTTCTATTTGTTGGGCATGTATCATCAAATGAGAAATATACATTTCCTTGATCAACATGGAAGTGTGACATTCTTTGACAACCAAATCAGACACACTTGACATAAATTTACTCATCCTTGCCCTAGTGTCGGCAAGCATAGTTGGAGCATACTTAGACAATTGAGTAAACTTCAAAACATACTCCTTCACACTCATATTTCCTTGACAAAATTTAATGAATTCAAGTACCTTTGACCACCTCATCTCAAGAGGAAAGAACCTATCAAGAAACGCAATCTTAATCTTTTCCCAATCAAGAGGACCCGCATCAATCGTCCTCTTTTCCTTCCATTGGTTAAACCAAACTTGAGCAACACCCTTAAGTTTATAAGTGGCCGATTCCACCTTTTCCACCACCATCACTCTCATGATCATCAAAACCTTATACAATTCATCAATAAACTCTTGAGGATCTTCCTCAACCTTAGAACCATAGAATTCCAGAGGATTCATTCTAGTAAAATCCCTCACTCTTGTTGTCGTCGTACCCACATTTGGGTTCATGGGGGCCACCACCTCTCTATTGGCTTGTGCCAAAGCATGAAAAATGGCTCAAATCTCCTCACTAGTCACTTCCTCGGCCAAAGGGTCGGCCAGAACTTGTGGAGCTTCTTGTTCCACATTCTCATTCACATTCCTTCTCACGTAAGCTCTTCGAGGGGCCATATCCTGAAAAGGATTGAACATGATTTAGGAGAAGGATCTTTATAGAGATAGACTCTACGGCATAACTCTAGAATAATGAAAGAAGTGAAATTTCCTAAACATCTTATAGCCTCCTATTTATTAATGTGATGCACCTCACCCTCATGAACAAGACTCTAATCGACGTGGCTTGTGACACATCCTAGGACTTTTCTAAACCTTGTGCTCTGAATACCAAGTTTGTCATGACCCAAAGTATATCCTAGGTGTAACGTGGCGTATAGAACCCCAAAAGAGCCTACACGAGCCACTTAGCATACCTCATAAAAGAAAATAGAAATGAAGAGAGTTCCAAAAAAACACTCACATATCAAAAGAGTTTGACAAAGCGGAAGTCTAACATAGTCTCAACAAGCCATCTAATACATCAAAATAAGTGTTTGGGATGTAACCTGTACACCACATACAGTGTCTGAAAACTGAATTAAAGAAACAGCTATAAAAGTTTCTTGGTCCTCGGAGCATCAGGACTCACCAATCTTCGAGTCGATAAGAAAGATTAACTAGCCACAAGTATGCAAGGGAGTACCGTTGCACCTTATGTTATGAAACAATGTAGGCATAATTATGCATTAGTACATGGAATGTACTATGTAAAATAGTAAATGCATAAATTATATGAAATCATGCAAAAAGGAATTCACATGACATCCAATGACCAAGCTAAATCATAAGATAAAAGATTAGAAAAAACAAGTCATAATCATGGTCAATGAAATCTTAACATATTTAAAACACTTTGTGAGATACTCAGAAGTAACCTAGATCATTATTGTGGGATGTTTACCATTAACTGACATAGACCATGTGAGCTAAAATATGGAACTTGGTGTCTATCCCACACTGAAAAGAGATGTACTACTTGACAAGGTAAGGACCATAACTTCTAGCTTACGTGGATCCACTAGCTAAGACATCCTACATCGGCACGTATGTAGGGACAAGGAGATTGAAACTAGAGACTCGGCCTCTACTAACGAGAGAGCCTCTATCTCAGTATCCTCTCGGTGCTAGAATAGAGATCTTTGGGGACCCAATGTAGGAAAGGACTCCATTGGTGAATACTAGCATACATTGATGATCAAAGCATAAAAGCTATGGTGAGTTGGAGACCTTGAAGTGAAACCCTAGCTTCTTCTTCCTTAGCTTGAGAGAGAAATTTGGGGGAAGAACTTGGAGGGAATTTTGAAATTAGGAGAATAATTTTGGAATGGGTAGTTTTAGGGCTTAAAATACTTATATAAGGCTTAGAATAGGGGTCAAAATGACATAGCTTAGGCATTAAACACATAGGGAAAAGACCCAAAAACCCCTTAAAAATAAATGACAAACCCTTCTATAGTTTGGACCTTCGATTTGTAGGATTTCCAACGAACCGTATTGGTCATCCATAGAAAAGTTCACAAGCACTAAATTTTTGAACAATTTTGATGAGACCTGTCTTTGGCCCGTATAAATTTCTACGGTCAGTAGATCCCAACCATCGAACTCAACTTTGACCCTAACATTTCACAAAGTCTGGGACCCTTCTATGAGACCTATCTATGACCTGTATAAAGTTTGATAGACCGTCCTGGTCAATCATAGACTCAACTTCAGAAACTTGATTTTTTTGAAAACTCAACCCACTTTCTAGGGATGCCTTCTACGGTCCGTTGACTGGACCCATAGAACACAACAGTAGCTAAAAATGAAATCTCTTCCTTTTCAAAAAATTTGAGGAGTTACATTGACCCCCACCCCTAACCACCACATGACGCATATGATCCATCCTACAAAAGAGTGAAAGAAGTGAGATTCCATGAAATCAATAAGGCATACACTGCATGAAAGTGATACAAAAGAGAGACCATTCTGAACGACACCCTATAGCCTCCCAAAGATAGGTTATGGATGTCTCTGCATCGATCTGAAGGACTCTACTAGGTATTATCTCTATTCAAGTAAGATTGGTGAACCTGGCTCAGATACAAACTTTTTACGACCCAATCTCTCGAGTCATAATGGCACCTACTATAGCCCACAAGTAGTTAGCTCCAGAACAACAGGTAATGGATGTAAGGGTAGAAATATAGCGGAAGCAGTAATTTAATAACAGAAATATAAATATAGATGAAACAAACCAAAAGACATATACAATAGATCCCACCAAGAATCTGGAAGTCACAATACAGAGCTATCAAAACAAAAGAGTACAAGTCCCAACAGTGGACCCAAAATACAAGCTTGTCTCAAAAGAAAAAGTAACAAATTACTGAAAGAGATAGGTAAGTTCAGGATGTCAAGTGTTCACCCTCGCCTCTGATCGAAAACTGCAACATGCTCAAATGATCAATGTTGATAGCTGGTGCTCGGACCAGCGTCATGAAAAAGATGCAGAATATAGCATGAGTACCAAAATAATAGGTACTCAATAGGCATTCTAGGCCGACTGAGCACGAAAATAAAAACAATATGAAATGATATAATCTAGACACAAGCAAGGTCAAAGCGGAATTTAAAATAAAAGCACATGAGTGAACTAAGAATAACTAACAAAACCTAATTAAAACCCCATAAGGCCAAAAGGTACAATCATGCACAAGTTTAAGTAAAAGCCCAAACATACCACCATAAGCCCGATAGGTACACATAATAACTAAATCTACTAAGAATGAATCACGATGAATCCGGAACCATAGAAGCATAGCCCATACCTCGAATCACAGATAGCCTCCCAAGTAACCAATAAGAGTCACGCAATGCTAAGGAATGCAGAGCCCAAACCTCGAACCGTGGATGGTCTCCAAAGGGGCAATAGGCTAAAGCCATTGAATATCAACTTCGTAGAGGATAAAGGCAGCATGATCAAACCTTGAATCTATGACTATAATGGTTGCAAAAGGATCTCATCATCACAAAATCACTCTGGAATGACATCCTCTCTCAGATAATATGAAAATACTCCAAGATCAAACCAACTCATGTCCCAAGTCACCAAGTGAAGCCCAAAATCTCAAACATGTCCCACGAGGCCCTTGAAAGAGGGAGAGTGGATAAAAGTTCATCAAAGATGAGTCAATGCCTAGTCTAAGGCTTATTCTATCAGACCTAAGTCTATTATTTAAGTCTATGGGAAGCTAAAACCATAAGGCCAAATAGCTCCAAATATCACAAGTCTAAGGCAACACTAGTCTAAGCCTAGACTAAGGCCAAACATGCTTTAATCCAATCACAATCAATAACAAAGAAGGGACACCACAAGGTAAGGATGATCAAATATCACAGCCAACATGCTTCAAGTCCCGTAAATCTCGATATAAGCCTAAAACATGATTTCTAAGTAGCATGATCAACGAGGTACCCACCCCCATTTCACTCAATTCAATAAGAATTCACATAACCCAACTCAATCTAAAGGAAGGGATGTCGTAGTCTACCTTTGGGCCGACCGCATGCCCTCCAAATCAGGTGTCTGGAGTTTTTACCTTTTTTTGCATAAATGCATCCAAGCTATCAAAAACAGAATCACAATGTTAATAGAGTCATTTAGACACCAAATACACTATAAATGGAGATAGACCAATTTTGGAGTTAAAATGGGAATCATGGGACCTGCACCTGAAATTATAGAAACGACTCTGTCAAAAGGCCCTAAATAGTACACCAAACTTATGTTCCAAAATGTAACACAATTCAGAGCTTGAAACAGCAGGAAACACCAACATGCAATAATTTCATTTTCAAAGAACAAGAATTAGGATCAGAAGCCTACAAAACTCAAATTTTACCTCAAGCAGAGAGTCCTCAAATGCTTCCCAGTCACTCTGATGCATAGTCCAAAGCTTCATGATCACAACCAGTTTTTATTCACTAAATTTGGAGCTATGTATAGAGAGAAATCATATTTTCAAGGTGAGGAGAGAACTGATCGCGACTTATCCTTTAAAGACTGGTGCAGGTGCTGCTTTAACGGCTACTAACGCTGCTAAAGTGACAGGTAAAGATAAGGTGGGGCTCAATAAAGCAATGTCAGGGTTACAAAAGTGACAAGGCATGGGCCGGCTAAGCTCGCTAAAGTGAGCCCTTGGCTGCTAAAGCAGAGGCTGCTAAAGAGATGCAAGGGCCGCTAAAGCGGCTGCCGCCTGACTAGCCTAGAGTGAGTGGAACCCTGGTCACTAAAGTGAGGGTCACTTAAGCGACACCAAGGCAGCAAGAGCATAGAGACCAAAAAATTCATCTAAGCCCTCTAGGGGCTCGGGATTGGTTTAGTCAAATTCGACAATCTATGCTAAACGAAGCATTCAAAACTTTCATTCAAGGTCATCTTGACAAAAAGTGGGTCCCACATCCAAACTTCATTTTAACTCAAAATCAACATGGGGGCTTGGAATTAGCTCGAAAGACTTGGGATCCGCCCTAAGGGTCGTTCTAGACCACAATAAATATTCTAGAGCTAACCGCAATGACAAAATTCTCATCCAGGCATGTTTACACAAAATGTTGACCAAAGTCAAAGTTATGCCAAAGTTTAAAAGCTAAAACACCCAATGACACAAACTCACATCGGAAGCCTCAGGACCCAAGCCAACCACGGTTCTAGCCTAAACTGACCATTCTAGAGTTGATGGAACCATCAGAATTGCATTTCTAGACCGTCTTCCTAAACTTTTATCAAAATCAATCATTCACGGTTCTAAAGCTCCAAAATACAGAAAATCACATAAAAACCAAATGAACGACCAGATGATCGAACTATCAGTCCCAGGAAGTCATAAATAACTTGGAGTTGCTATAGGAATGTTCTACACGATGAAAGGAAGGCATAAACACAAAAATAACTTGGAGGGTCATTACACGAAGAGTAGAAATATTCAAATTTTGTTTACTTTGAGGAAATAAAATATTTCATTTATCAATGTTTCAAATGAGGCAAGGCCTCTGAAAATTGATAGCCATCAATAGATGGGAAGGCAACTATTGGGAAGCGAGACAAATCTCTAGTGAAGAGAGATGACTTTTTGTTCAAATGGAACGTGTTCTTTAATAAATAAATAATTCTTTGAGTTTATTATTAATATCAGGGAAACGAAAATTAAATAATGAGAATTATATATAAAGTTTTATTCAAACAGTTATCAATTAATCATAGCCAAAGCCGAAGACGACGTGAGAAAAGACCTTATTCTAGGCTCTTTATTATCTAGGAGGAGTGTTTCGAATTAAATGCACAAAAGATTTCCTCTTCACCTCCAATGAGGAAGAAAAGAACTTCGTCTTTTTCCCTTCATCCTTTTACCTCCATTTCTGATGTGCCGGCATTTAACAGCACATCTGATGCCTTTACTAAGGATATTTGTGAGAACTTAAGTAATAAAAAGTGTCATTTTGAAGTTTAACACTATGATAATCAAGGAAAATTTAAAGACAGAAAGAAGAGTGAAAGGGAGCTAAGTGCCAGAAGATCAGCCCCGATGGTAGCACTGACAAGTCATCACCCCTGTGAATGACCATCAGTTGCCTCGTCAAACATGCAGGAAACCCAGTATTGTCAGGCAACTTTGATGAGGCGTCATCACTGTGATAAGTCGTCATCACTAGCGTCACATCAACAAGAGTTAGGCCAAAGTTGCAAAAGTTTTTGATGACCACTTTGATGGACTGTCACTCCTATGAGAGGCCGTCAGGGCCTTCATCACACGTACCTCGGGAATTGCACTTTCTGTTCTAAATTTTTGAATTTTTTGGGAAATATAAATACCATTTTTAGGGTTTTATTTTGGATCGGTATTTTTGGAGAGAGAGCTTCGGATTATCATTGAAGAAGATACTACTCTTGATTAAGTTTTGAATGAGATCTTTGAGAGTTTATTGAAATCATTATCACTGATTGTTTTCACCTCTTGTAAGTTCCTACTTCTCTTGAATAAATGCAATTTTCATTTTTATTTCATTAAGAATGAGTAACTAAACTCCACAGCCAAGGGTTGTGGGATCCATGACAACTTAACCTAAAACAAGGGAATTTATGGACTAAAATATGCACTGTAAATGTATATCTTGTTAACTCTTTCATTTAAATCGAATTCTAATGGTTGCAAATATTAGGACCTTCCCTAGGTTTGACTAGAATTGAGTAAAATAGTATAAAACCTGCGAAAAAAGTTAATAACACAATTTGGGGATTTGAACCCATCTAATAGTTAAAGTTGTAGCAAGATTAGCTACTTCAGTTACTATCATTGAACTGAAACAAACACTTTTAATTCGAGAGAATGAAAGTGATATGCAGTTGATGTGGGTGAGAGACTATTAACTGTAGCAGGGGTTCAGTAAATGGATATATTACGCAGTGCGGAATCTAGGTCTATAATTTACCCGAAGATTGGTTAAAAAGTCTTTGTGAACACATTCCTGGTTAATTCTGTATAATTATTTAAAATCAAGTGTTATTTTTAAGCAGTACTTGTTACAAGTCGAATTACAAATAAATCCCAGAACTTCCCCCATTTCCCATTTGGTGTTTGAAATAAGTACTTAATAGTCAAATAATGACATACGGCTTAGTTCTCGCCTTATTCCCTGTAGGATTCGATCCCAACCTTGTTGGATTCTATATTTGACAATGACCGCTTTATACTCCTCAATTGGAGTGTAAATTTGGGCATATCAAGTTTTTGTGTTGTTTCGGGGGAATGTGGTTATTAATTAAGTCAAGGGTGTGTTATTTCACACTTAGTCTTATTTCCAGATATTGCCTTATTTTTTCTTATCTTTGTGTGCATAGGATACAGGCTAATTCATGCCAAGAACAGGATCTCTCTTAATTCCTTACGATCCTGAACTTAGATGAACTATCAAAAGAATGGTAAATGTGCAAGAACTTGAAGCACAGAGACTGAGACTGAGTCAAGATGCTAAGGCAGGAGATGCCAACAATAACCTCAACAACCCGAATAGGGCAAACATTGAGGATGAACAGGAAGAAGAGTTACACCCTCAGCAACAACCTTTGGCCCCTCAGCAGCAATCGTTAGCCCCACAGCAATGACCACTAGCCCCAAGAGGCCGAGATAAATAGCAGGGACATTTGGCTACTAAAGATGATGAGCCAGATATAGATAAGGCTAGAGAAAATAGAGCTATAGTGCTCCCACCATTGCCTCCAGGAGTGTAATTCACCATCACAAGCACAATGATTCAGTTGTTGAATCTGAAGAGGTTGTTTAGAGGTACAGCTGGTGAGGACGAAAATCAGCACTTGATGAATTTCATCGCAACTTGAAAATCAGCTAAGATTCCTGGGGTCAGTCAAACGGCAATGAGATTGAGGTTGTTTCCATTATTTCTAACTAGGGAAGCAACAAAGTGGTTGAACGAGTTACCACTTGAGTCAATCACAACTTGGGTTGAGTTGAGAGAAGCTTTCGTGGAGAGATTCTTCCCAGAAACAAAAGAGCTGCAGTTGAAAGATGAAATAGGCACCCACAAGCAACCACCAAGAAAGGCATTTCATGACTCATGGTGGAGGTTCAGCCAAAAGCTTAAGAAATTCCCAAACCATAGCCTCACAGAAAGGCACTTGAAACAGGTATTCTATACGTCATTGAATTTTGTGACCAAGCCAGTGGTGGATGCATTTTGCAGTGGATCTTTCATGAGGAAGCCCTTCCTCAAAATCATGGTTATCATGGATGAAGTCTCGAAGAATAACATAGCTTGGACCACCAGAGATTGGAGATCTTAGGTTCACATTTGAGCTGTCGGTAGAGCAGCGAAAGAGAGAGGAGGATTGTGACCAAGACATGGCCCATATGAAAACTCAAATGGATCAGCTCACTAGACATTTACTTGCAGCTGGTCCAAAAGAAAAGTGAATGCAGTAGGTGCTGCAGGCAGGTATGAAGACAAGAGTTTGACTATGATGAGGAATCTAAATATACGAACAACCGGCGGGGTTTGGAATTATAACTCAGCCAACCAAGGCTATAATTCTATAAATCAAGGTAGGAACCACCAGAGAGATGGTTAGTATGAAAAAATTGGACATAGGGACCAAGGAAGTTGGCAAAACAAAGATGGATTAAAAAATGACCGTAGTGGTGTGTATGTGCCTCCGGGGAAAAGAGGCAGAATAGGAAATGGATCTAGTAGCTCCAGGATGGAAGATATGTTGGCAAAGGTATTGCAAAAGGTTAAATCTATATATTCTGGGAAAAAGAGTTGAAGAATATTTTTCTAATATGAGTCAGCTTGTAGATTCGCACTCAACTTCCATAAAGCAGTTAGAACTGCAAATGGGGTAGCTCTCAGCTTCATTGAACCAAAGAAAGAGTGGGACATTACCCAGTGATACGATACATAACCCAAAGAAGGATGGACACTGCATGGCTATCACTACTAAGAGTGGTAAATCATTTTTGAGATAGGTACCTGCAAGTATTGAGCAGAAGACAAGTGTCGGAGCTGATAGTGATAAACTAGTAGATAATGATGTAGATGAAGGAGGTTTGGTAGAGCCTAAAGCATTTAAAGAGGTAGAGATTAGGCCAGAAACAGTTGAAGGGACAAAAAAAATTAAGGATCCTGCAGTAGAGGTATCGCAACCTTACAACGAATTCTCAGACCACCACCTCCATTCCCACAAAGGCTTAACAAGAAAGGTGAAGATGGTAAGTTTTTTCTTATTTCTATGCTTCATCAGCTTTCAGCGAATATTCCATTGGTAGAAGTTTTAGAGCAAATGCCAAGTTATGCTAAATTCAAGAAGGATTTGGTGACAATGAAGAGAGTACAATGTTTTGATCCTGTAGATAACTTGCACCATTGTAGTGCTATCTCCACTACGTCTCTTACAAAAGAAAGAAGATCAAGGTGCACTCACCATACCTTGCACAATTGGTGCATTTGATTTTGCTAAAGCTTTGTGTGATCTTGGGGCCAGCATCAACCTCATGCCTTTTGCAATATACAAGCGATTGGGTTTAAGAGCTCGAAAACCTACAGCAATTAGACTGATGATGGCTTATAGATCAGTAAAATGGCCCGTGAGTATTCTCTGTGATGTGTTTTTAAAAGTGGAGAGTTTCATTTTCCCTGTTGATTTTGTGATCTTAGAACGTGATGTTGATTTTGAAGTTCCCATAATTTTGGGGAGCCCATTTTTGGCCATGGGTAAAGCATTGGTTGATGTGGAAAGTGGTGAGTTGATGTTCAGGTTAAACAATGAAGAGGTGAAATTCAATGTGTGCAAATCTATGAGACAACCACAAGATATGAGTGTGGTGTTTGCAATAGATGTTGCTAATGATGGAGTCGTTGAAGCGTCCATTGAGGAAAGGTTCACACTTGAAATGTTAGCCACATTAATTATGAATTTCGATGAGGTGTTTAGAGAAGACTACGTGTAGAATCTAAATCCTTTGAAGGGCATGGGATCACATCCTTATGCTCTTAAGAAGATAAATCTGGATCTAAAAAATACACTGACTCCCCAGCAAAGCCATCCATTGAAGAGCCACTTACACTTGAGTTGAAAGAATTTCCTGGCCATCTGAGGTCTGTATCTCTTGGTGAAATTAACGCTTTACTAGTTATTGTGGCTGCAAATTTGACTAATGAGCAAGTGCAAGCACTTGTGAAAGTACTAGGGAGGTAAAAAGGGCAATTCGTTTGACCATTGCTGATATCATTGGCATACCTCCTGGTATTTGCACTCATAAAATCCAGTTGGAGAAGGACTGCAGCCCGAGCATAGAACACCAAATGAGATTGAACCCACCTATGTAAGAGGTGGTGAAAAAGAAGATTATCGAATGGTTTGATACAGGTGTGGTATATCCCATTTCTGATAGCCATTGGGTCAGCCTAGTGCAATGTGTACCTAAGAAGGGCGGAATAATGGTAGTAGCAAATGTTAAGAATGAGTTGATCCCACAAAGGTCAGTCACATGATGGCGAGTTTGCATGGACAAACGAAAGTTGAACAAATGTACCTTCAAAAACCATTTTCCAATGCCTTTCATTGACCAGATGTTAGACATATTAGTAAGAAGAGGCTGGTATTGCTTCTTGGATGGTACTCTGGTTACAACCAGATTTCTATTGTTTCTAAAGATCAGGAGAAAACCACATTTACATGCCCGTATGGTACCTTCATGTTCAAACGCATGCCATTTGGAATATGTGATGCTCCTTCTACATTCAAGAGGTGCATGATGTCCATATTCTTGGACATGGTTGAAGATACCTTGGAGGTATTTATGAATGACTTCTCTGTGGTAGGTGATACTTTTGATGATTATTTGTTGAATCTTAGCAGGGCCTTACAAAGGTTCGAAGAGTCAAACCTGGTTCTTAATCGAGAAAAGTGCCACTTCATGGTCAAAGAAGGAATAGTGTTGGGCCACAAGATTTCCAAGAAAGGTTTGTGAAAGGAATTCAAATCTTCTGGGGCACACAGGGTTCTATCAGAGGTTTATCAAAGACTTCTCCAAGATTGCACACCTTTTGTGTAAACTATTGGAGAAGGAAATCAAGCTCACATTTGATGACGCATGTACGAAGGCATTTGAATGCCTAAAAGAGAAGCTAATTTCACCTCCAGTTATTATTGCCCCAGATTGGTCTGAGCTATTTGAGGTAATGTGTGATGCCAGTGGTGTTGCTTTGGGAGTTGTGTTGGGCCAGAAGTGAGATAAGATGTTTCACCCAATATACAATGTAAGTAAGGCATTGAATGGATCTCAGAAGAATTATACAACCACAGAACAAGAGTTGCTGGCAGTTGTGTATGCCTTTGAGAAATTCAGAGCATACTTTATGGGTACAAAGTGATAGTGCACACCGACCATTCTGCATTGAGATATCTAATGGCGAATAAAGATGCAAAGCTGAAGCTGATCAAATGGATCCTCTTGCTACAAGAATTTGACTTTGAGGTTAAAGACCGAAAATGTTGTGAGAACCAAGTAGAAGATCACTTATCTCGATTAGAAGCAGAAAAGAAGAAAGAAGTTGAGCTTGAAATTGATGACTCATTCCCAGATGAGAAAGTATTAGCCTCTACTCTTGATCTTATTCCTTGTTTGCAGACTTTGCAAATTATCTTGTTAGTGAATTGATGCCCGAAGACCTTACTTTTCAACAAAAGAAAAAGTTCTTGCATGATGTGGGCAAATACTTTTGGGATGAACCCTACTTGTACAAGGTATGTGCGTATAATAATTAGGTGGTGTGTGCCAAAAATTGAGATGTTGAGTATTCTTGAAGAATGTCACTCTTCCCAAGTCGGTGGGCACCATGGGGGAGCTCGCACTTCTCACAAGGTGTTCCAATGTGGTTACTATTGGCCTACTATTCATCAATATGTATTTGATCTGGTGAAAGGTTGTGATAAGTGTCAAAGGCAAGGAGCAATGTCTAGACATCATGAGTTGCTTATGACTCCTACCTTGAAGGTGGAGCTATTTGATGTATTCAATTTTATGGGGCCATTTATGAGTTCCTATGGGTAGAGGTACATCTTGATGCTTGTAGATTACATTTCCAAATAGGTAGAAGCAATGGCATTGGCTGATAATGATGGTAAGAGTGTTGTTGGGTTCTTACAAAAAATATTTTCTCTAGGTTTGGAACACCTAGGGTGATTATAAGTTATGGAGGTTCGTATTTCTATAACAAAGTGTTCATCACATTACTGGCTAAATACGGTGTGAAGCAGCACAAGGTGGCAACCCCATGTCATCCACAATGGAGTGGGCAAGTCGAGGTGTCTAATCAAGAAATAAAATCCATATTAGCGAAGACTGTAAATGCCAATAGGACTGATTAGGCAAGAAAGTTAGATGATGCACAATCGGCATACCAAGCAGCTTTCAAGACACCCATTGGTATGTCACCATACCAGTTAGTGTTTGTAAAGGCATGTTATTTGCCTATGGAATTGGAGCAAAAAGTCTTCAGGGCAATAAAGAAACTAAATCTAAGTTGGAGTGAGGCAGTAAACATGAGATTGGAGTAGATAAATGAAATAGATGAGTTTTGATTGAGAGCCTATGAGAGGTCTGCTTTCTACAAAGAGAGGATGAAGTTATACCATGACAATCACATTGAGAAAAGAAGTTTAAGCCCTGGGGACTTGGTTCTACTGTTCAACTCAAGACTTCGAGTTTTTTTCTAGGTAAATTGAGGTCCAAGTGGTCAGAACCATTTAAATTTACATAGCTATTTCAATATGGAGTTCTATAGCTCGAAAATGAGAAAGGTGAGTGATTTCAAGTAAATAGCCATAGGGTGAAGCACTACATTGGAGTCCCAGAGGAGGTAAAGGTAATAGAATTTATGTACCTTGATGAAGTCTGATTAATCAAGGTATTTGAGTCGTGCTACGACATTAAATCAGGCGCTATTTGGGAGGCAACCCAAAATTTTGTATAAAATATGTAAAGTAGTAGGTTTGGTAATTGGTTGATGTGTTGATAGGATGTTAAGTGTGCAGGACCAAGACTCAAGGATCGTGGCATTGGAGGTTTGAGGGAGTAGCTGACGGACCGCCAAGACACTAACGGGCCGTTTGGTCTACAGTCGGATGTACAGGGTAAAATAACTTTCAGCTTAGTCTGATAGAGGAAGTTGACGAGCCGTCCATCTTGTGATGGTCTGTCACCGTGGGGCATCCCAGGTAAGTTTTTAAAATCCTAAACGACCCAAACCTATCCTAACCTGACCCAATCCAACCCTAACCCACCTAAAACAAGCCTGCCTGCCAACAAGACCCATTTTCCTTATTTAAAATGGGGGAATTCAAATTCCCCCATAACCGTGACCCACGATCTCCTCCCCCTCACCACGCAATAATCTCTTTCTTTTCCCCCATGATCACTTTCTCTTCCAGAACCAGTTCTTCATAAATCACTCATCTCCCTTCCATTCACCCACACTTGAAACCTTATCAAAACACCCAAAAGAAAATTGGTTAACCCTAGTTTGTGAAAATTTGAGAAGTCCAAAAAGAAAGAGACAGAGTATTTCTTTGCTTTCCTATTTTCGAATTACTCATCAACATCAAGGTATGTTCCAAGTTCTTTATCCTGATGATTTCACAAGTGTAAGTGGAAGGAAATTGAATTGAATGAACTTGTTATTTTTGTTAGTGTGGAATGATGTGTAAATTAATGGGTCTGTGCATAATAGTTGATTTCTTGGGTCTATGCTGAAATTGTTGGAAATTCTGATGCGTATTGTTGATTGTCAATGGTCTTGATTGAGCCAACGTAGCACATGTACATAAAAATAAAAAAAATAGGCATATTGCTAAACACAAAAAGATTTTGTTTTGTTTTAAGGGCAACATGACGGTTCCCGATGATAGATTGAGTGATGACATTCTTAAGGGAAATCGTCATTGTTGTAATTATTATTGTTGTCCTAATGCACAGGGGAAGTCTGAGTACCCGCTAGTCTTATACTTTGTTTTATTAGGATGAAGTTTAAATATCCCTTAGTGTGCTAAATTGGTGTGGGTGTTTCGTTACGTTATGATATTTACACTCCGTATGAAGTTGTAACCTTAATATCCTAGTGAAACACCAACAAAAAGATGACATGCTGCTTGTGAAGTTGTGTTTGACATGTCATCGCCTTAGAGACGACATTTCAAAGGCACTGTCACAAGCGTATTTCATAGTAAAATGAATAAAATTGAGCTGACGATTCACATGATGGTCTGTCAACCTTAATCATCAACTCTGTAGGAAATTGTCAAAACTTGCTAAATAATCTGATAATGGGTCTGTTGGACTATCACAACCATGACGATCCGTCAACCCTAAACATCACGAGTGCATGTACAACCATACCATTCTAGTAATTATTGACGGAAGGGTCTAATGGACCGTCACAACCATGATGGGTCGTCAACCTCACAGTCATCAGACTAGTCACTTGCGTATGAGAGTTATTTGTTTAGATATTCTTCATGCAAGTGTACTAACTTGGTTCCCCACATGTACAAATGCCTCCAAAGCAAAACTCAACCAGAGGGAGAGCCCAAAGAAGACCTTCCTGTCAACTACGTCATGAACCTACTGAGTCAAAGCATGAGGTCGACCCAGCCCCACCTCGACCTAGGACTGGGGCTACTACATGAATGCAAGAGGAATCCCCCGAGTCTGAAGAGGGGGATACATCATATGCGGGCTCTAGCTTTGAATCATTTGAAGAGTCAGCTGAGGCCCCCACTCCATAGACTGATGATGCTCTAATTGACACCCCGGAATTGGTTTGTTGTAGATCCATTAAAACGAAGAATGTCAGTTTTAGAGATGGCATGTGATGGACTGTCCCAAGGGCACAAAAGCATTACACTAAGGGTCTTACATGAAATATCTGGGGAAACTATATGAGGAACCTAGTAGAGGAGGTCCAGTTCATTGCGTCAGATCTCCCAGAGTATCCTGACATCGAGTGCCAATCCAAGAAGTACAAACTTGGCTGGATGTCCACAGAGAAAGGAGATTACTATTCAGCCATAGTGAGAGAGTTTTATGCAAATTATGTTGCATTGCTGGAAGAGGGGCAAAAGTATATAAGTCAGGGAAAGCCAGTGAGACTAAATAAGGTAATTGTTCGAGATGTTCTGGTAAATATTCCCCGACCACTATCAACCGATTCCTGTTAGGCCCAGACTACTCTGATCCCAGATGGACAACAGAATATGATCACTGTATGCAAGAGAGTTTCAGCCAGCATCCATGGTTTGCACAGGTCATGATAGATGGTCAACCTCTATGGTTGACACAGTTCACGGAGCGCATTCAAAAGGCATCTCTTACGTTCCTTGCCAAGTTCTGGTGGGGGTAGTCCAACATAGATTGTTACCTATGGGAGTGACAACACTCTGGCTGAAGACAAGGCAATCTTAGTAGCGGCTTTGATGTTAGATTTCCATGTATATTTTGGCTGCATCATTGCTGATGAGATCCGAGCACCGGTCTCCAGACCTACTAAATCTTTTCCTTTCCCCTGCCTGATTACGGGATTGTGCAAAGTAGTTGGTGTACCTATTTTGGTTAGAGTTGATTAAGAGAAGCACACGACGAAGAAATTTGATCTTGAAAAGATGAAGGATGACTCCAGACATGAGTTGAGGGCACACAAAGCTGACACCCCGGTATTTGGACCGAATGAGCCACTTGAGATTGTGCCAGCACCTACTGATACACCAGTGCCAGACACTAGCATTGCTATACCTAGGCAGACGCAGTCTGCATCAGACACTTTAGCACCACAAGGTGAGGCTACTGACACTACTCCCTCTTTACCACAGGTATCACATTATGGTTTCACGCCTGCAAACTTTGCCCGACTAGCGAAGCGGGCAGATAAGCATGAGAAGCAGTTGAAGCTACTTGCGGAGCAGCTTGGCCCATTTGTTGATAGGGCAATTGCAAAGTCCTTAGAGCCATATTCAAATGTGCATGCCTGAATAGATGCAATGGAGGCCCAGATGAATGAACACTTGAAGGAGTTGTCAATTCCAAATTTGGCCAGGATGATCTCCGAGCTAGCCTAGATTAGAGTAGATGTGACTATGCTGCAAGGGTCCCCTGTTGATCCAGTCCTAATTCAGGAGATTATGGAATCTAAATAGAAAGAACCCTCTCTCAGGATTGTTCAGAGCACCCCGTAGAGCATCCCACAAAAGGCCCATAGAAATTTATAAGGAGGAAGAGATACGAGAGCAGAAGAGGTGTGGAGAGAAAGAGCAACTGTAGAGAGATACAGTTGTTGCGGTCCGACAAACCATTAATGAGGCAGAGATTGTGCATGCTGGTCTTAGAGGCCATCTGGATGGGGCCTCTGGAAGTTCTTCTCGGCCTTTGGTTGATGACACCCCTGTTGACCTGCCACTTGCCACTACTGATGCAGCAGAGCCAGAAGCGGACACTGCCCTACCATCGAAACCACACTTTGAAGCTTAGAGCGTCTATGGTAACCCCAGCCTATGATCACTAATTGTCTTTTTTTATGAATTGAGGATAATGCATATTTTTGGGGGGGTATATCATTTGCCTAAGGTTTTTATTGTCGTGATTCTTTTCCATTTTAGGCACTATCTAGTACAACTAACATGTTTAGGATTCTCAAATTGTATGTCTCTTGTACAAAAGTGTGATGTGATGTATTGAGTCAATCATATATATATATATGTATGTATGACTGCAACAAGTATGATTATAAGCATGGAAATGTATTGATGTTATTATTCTGACTCTTTAGAATCTTGATATGACATCTCTTAAGTATGAATGAAACAACTTGAATTAGTGCATCTTGTATAAAATTTGACAATTGGAAGTGACAGTGCATACTAAGCCATGTGTGGTTATGAGCATTTGTTTTCCATTCTTGCCATGTATATGCATCTAGAACTTGCCTGGTTTATGTTTTACCCTGATGGAAAGGACATCGGTTTAGGAAAGGATCTGGGTCATTGCTTAAATTAGCTCACTCTGCCTATAAGACATACCAAATGAAATAAGAGACCCGTTGATCCCAAAGACCGAACCTAAATAATCACTTGTTTGGTGCTAGCTTGTTTAGCTTCCCTGTTAACTTGTAAACCCTCTTCTTTGGCCCTGGTCCCTCCTTGGACATTGTGTACCTTAGCTTAGGCGAAAGGCCTAAGTTGAGGGTGGCTACGGTAATGGAGATATACGAGAATGGTGTATGAATAAATATGGATGAGTACCATACAAAATTTGAAAAAATGTGGTTTATAAAAAATAAAAAAAAGAGAGAAAAACAAAATAAAAAGAAAAGAAAGATAAAGAGAAACACCTTCGAGGGATTAGAAAACTGTTTTACATAAGAAGAGGAGAAATCAGGATGGTTGAAAGAATGAGAAAAGCAAAGTCGATAACAAGGGGGACATAGTCACTACTACAAAATGAACCCCACCCTTAGCCTGAGCCTATGATAAAAGCTGAAAAAGTCCTAATGTGATCCTAGTCCAGTGTCTGAAAAGTCAGAGTGAAGCTATTAAGGGCAAGCCTATAGAATGTATATACATCGCTTGAATTTGTTCTGAGCATGAGTTTTTTGTTTCATCCCTCGCAAATAAGATCTTGTCATAAGAGTGATAGGGATTCTAAGTGGTAAGGGCGTTAGTAATGCATTGTTGATGACTAATTGTTGACTACATGTGCCAAGTTTCTTGTTGATACCCAGATGTCAGTCCTAGATTCTTTTGAGTTGAAGCATTAACTGAGATGCATATGCATATATGAGTACATTGTTGCGAATGTTGATAATCCATTTGGCTATGTGTTGCTTGAGGACAAGCAAGTATGCTAAGTTGAGGGTGTTGATGTGCGGCATTTGATAGCACATCTGATGCTTTTACTAAGGATATTTGCGAGAACATAAGTAATAAACAGTATCATTTTGATAGTTTAACACTATGATGCTAGGAAAAATGTGAAGATAGACAGAAGAGTGAAATGGAGCTAAGAGCCAGAAGATCAGCCCCGACGGCAACATTGACAAGTCATCACCCTTGAGACTGACTGTCAATTGCCTCGTCAAACATGCAGAAAACCTAGTATTCTCAGGAAACTTTGACGATGGTTGTGACGAACCATCATCATTGTGACGAGCTGTCATCACTAGAATCACATAAACAAGAGTCAGGCCAAAGTTGCAGAAGTTTTTGATGGACCGACACTTCAATGATGGGTCGTTAGGGCCTTCGTCACACGTGTCTCGGGAACGGCACTTTTTGTTTTTAAATTTTGAATTTTCTGGAAACTATAAATACTATTTTTAGAGTTTTATTTTGGATCGGTATTTTATGGAGAGAGAGCTTCGGATTATCATTGAAGAAGATACTACTCTTGATTAAGTTTTAAAGGAGATATTTGAGAGTTTATTGAAATCATTATCGTTGATTCTTTTCACCTCTCGTAAGTTTCTAGTTTTCTTGAATGAATGCAATTATCATTTTTATTTCATTAAGAATGAGTATCTAAACTCTACAACAAAGGGCTATGGGATCCATGACAACTTAACCTAAAACAAGGGGAATTTATGGACTAAAATATGTACTATAAACGTATATCTTCTTAACTATTTCATTTCAATCGAATTCTAATGGTTGCAAGCATTAGTACCTGCCTTAGGTTTGACTAGTTTGAGTAAAATAGTGTAAAACTTGAGAAAAGTGTTAATGACACAATTCAGAGATTTGAACCCGTCTAATAATTAATGTTGTAGCAAGATTAGCTACTTGAGTTACTATCATTGAATTGAAACAAACACTTTTAGTTTGAGAGAATAAAAGTGATATTCAGTTGATGTGTTTAAGAGACTATTAACTGTAGCTAAGGTTGATAAACTGGTATATTATGCAGTGCAGAATCTAGGTCTATAATTTACCTGAAGATTGGTTAAAAAGTCTTGGTGAACACAATCCTGATTAATTCTCTATAATTATTTTAAATCAAGTGTTATTATTAAGCATTACTTGTTACAAGTCGAATTACAACTAAATCTCAAAACTTCCCCCATTTCCCATTTGGTGTTGGAAATAAGAACCTAATAGTCAAATAACCGCATACATCCTAGTTCTTGCCTTATTCCCTGTGGGATTCGACCCCAACCTTGTTTGGTTCTATATTTGATAACGACTGCTTTATACTCCTCAATTGGAGTGTAAATTTGGGCGTATCAATTTCCCAAATCACATTTCACCTCATCTTTAAAGATTTAATCCAACAAAGTCATCTCCTAGAAATAAAACTTCAAGTATCTTGGGTCGATAATGCAAAGAAATGGGAAGGTCAACGATGATGTGACACATCATACACTATTAAAAAATAACAATGAGGGAAAATATTTTTATAGATAAACATATTTTTCTTGCTAATACTATTTAAAACGTTTTAGTGATGAATTATCATAGAATATGTTGGGTACAAGTATTACTTTAGCAATGAATTAGAGACAACATTCATATCTAATTCTGCTTTTTTATGACAGTAGTGAAGTGGGGTTGATGAAATCGAAGCTCACATCCGATATCCTATGTGATAAGAATGTACTACCAAAATTTAAAGGTAAGTTTCATAGAGTAATGTTTAGACCAACTATGTTTTACAAAAATAATATTAGTTATTCAAGAACTCACATGTTCAGAAGATAAAAATAGAATAAATAAGAAATCATAGATGAATATATGAAAATAATTGAAGAGACAATATTAAGAAAAAATATATTATCAATGCTTAATGAATTTTGAAAAGATTTCATCAAACATATTAACTAGTACCGATGTCTTACATTAAGATTAGTAAACCACTCAAATACTTGTTGAGTGTTAACTTACCTTATATTTCAAAATAGAATCTTATCCATCATTGATGGTTGGGTTTGAGGCTAAGTACACCATTTTGGTAAAATTCTGAGAAGAGGTGGAGCCTCCTTATTTCTCCCTCTCCTCTCCCCCATCCATGTTGCTTCTCTTGATTTTACCTATTTCTTTAGGAGACAGGTCTTCCTTATTGAAAACTTGTTTCATGTTGTTAATTATAGATTTCTCTTTCACATCATCACTTTTCCTTTCATAAAGAGGTTAAAAAACATCATGGTTATATGTTTCTTTATAACCTTCTCTAAGCCCCAATATGCATCTATATTTGCTTCCCTGAATTATGAAACGTCTCTATAATGACTATGTTCAAACTCCAGTGTAGTGTAACCCTTCCTTTGGTGTGACCTTGGGAATTCATCACTGGATTCTATTGAGTGTCATCTAACTCTTCTCCATATTTGATCATGGTGCTTCTATTTGTTTTACCTAAATCCCCAGCTCCACTAAACCCTTGTGCTTTTGGTGTACTTTTTTCATGATCCAAAACCTCGAGTCATGATGACACCTACCATAACCCACCAGTAGGTAAGTCAATTCATATTTAGGAATGACAAGTAACATGCATATTAGGTAGAAACAACAATCAATAAGAGAAATCTAAAACAATTTAATGAATGCAGCGGAGGAAATAAGAACAACAACAGAAATGGGAACAACAGAGATATATTGTCACGGCCCGAACTATCAGGTCATCATGATGACACATACTATAACCCACTACTAGGTAAGCCAACCCGGAATGTCAAGTAATGAGTATAAGGGTAGAAATAAATGCAAGAATAAACAACTTAACAACAATAACAGAAGTCTAAGGCCGAAGAAACATATATATACATAAGACAAAGGATTCCTCCCAAAACCTGAAACTCAGAAGTACAGAGCTGCTATAAAGATGACTACAAGTTCCAAAAGTGGACCGACAATCAACTGCTTTGTCTCAAAATACAAATAACCAGCCAAATAATACGGAACGACACATGAATGATCCAAGATTCCATAAGCTCACCCTCGCCTCGGGATACCATGGCAACTGGCTTGAACTCAACGCTGATAGCTGGTGCTCGAACCTGCATCATGAAACAAATGTAGATTCTAGCATGAGTACAAAAACAACAGGTACCCAATAGGAATCATAGGCCGACTGAGCAAGAAAAGTAAAGGCAATATGAAAAGCGATAATTAAACACAATAGAGGTCAAAGAGTAGAAGTTTAACAGGAATGCACACGTATGTAGAAAAGAACTTAAATGAAGCATTTAAATAAGTAACTAAAACCTAACTGGGCCCCCATAATCCCAGAAGGCATATTCATGTGCAAGTTTAAATAAAAACCCAAACGAACCCCATAATCCCGACGGGTACACAGAATAACTATAACTACTGAGAACAGAACCCGGTGAATCCAGAGCCAGAGAGTGTGTAGCCAAGACCTCAAGCCGTAAATAGGCCTCCCAAGGTAACCAATAAAACCAAGCTAATAGATATCAACCCATACATAATCTAAGGGCTCCTGAAACAAATCAGTACCCCATGGCCTAGGCTCTGAAGACTCAAACCAACCAACCGGAGAGCGACAATGTCTACCATATAAGTCCTTAACTAGGGCCATCTGAATACTAGAATGATAGCTATTGTTTTACACAAACTCTGCCAAAGCCAATAAACTTTCCCACTGACTTCCAAAATCCAAAACACAAGCCTGCAACATATCCTCCAAATCTTAAATAGTGCATTGCGACTTCCCATCAATTTGCAGGTGCAAAGTTGTGCTAAGGTCAACATGGGTATCCAACTTCTCCTGAAAGATCCTCCAAAAGTTAGAAATAAACTGAGAACCCCGATCTAAGATGATAGACACCGGCACCCCATGAAGACGAACCACCTCATGAATGTAGATTCGAGCCAATCTCTCGACATTGAAAGAAGATTGAGCGGGAAGGAAGTGTGTTGACTTGGTCAATCGATCAATGATGACCCAGATGCTTTCAATACCTGTAGAAGTCTGAGGCAATCCCATAGCAAAGTCCATGGTTATATGCTACCACTTCTACTCCAGAATGGGCAATCTCAGAAACTCACCACCAGGCCTCAAATGCTCAACCTTCACCTGCTGGCAACACAAACAATGAGACACATAGTCCAGAATATCTCCCTTCATACCGCTCCACCAATAATGGTGCCTCTAATCATGATACATCCTCGTGGTGCTCAGATGGATCGAATATCTGGAATCACGAGCCTCATAAAGAATAAGCTTAATCAAATCCCCAACTCTCAAAAAATATATACAACCATCAATCTCAAAATCCCATCAAAGTCTAAGGTAGTTTGCCGGACATCACCTCTCAAAACCCGATCTCATATGGCCACCAAGGCCTCATCCTCAAACCAATGACCATGGATCTATTCCAGCAGAGAATACTCAACTCCCACATAGGTTAACACCCGCTTAGAATTTGAAACATCGAGTGGAATCATCCTATTGGCTAAAGACTGATAACTAAACCCAACGATTACTCCATAACAGAAAGGAAGGTTAAACTACCCATACTCACCGCCTTTCGACTCAAGGCATCTACTATTACATTCTTCTTACCCAGATGGTATAAAATAGAGAGGTCGTAGTCCTTCAAAAGCTCAATCCACTAGTGCTATTTCAAATTAAGCTCCCTCTAGCTCATAATATACTAAAACTCTTATGGTCAATGTAGATCTCATATCGAACTCCATACAAGTAGTGCCTCCAAATCTTAAAAACAAAAACTACTGTTGCCGACTCCAAATCATGAGTGGGGTAGTTGCACTCTTGCACCCTAAGCTACCTCAATGCAAAACCTATAACCTGACCCCGCTGCATCAATACACAATCCAAACCAATGTCAGATGCATCACAATACACAGTGAAGCTCTCGCCCTCAATTAGAAGGGTCAAAATAGCAGCGGTGGTGAGAAAGTCCTTGAGCTTCTGGAAGCCCAACTCACACTTCTCAGACTAGTCAAATGGAACATCAAGGTGAGTTAACCGAGTCAAAGGTGCAGCAATAGCAGAGAAGCCTTCCAGAAACCATCTGTAGTAGCTCACTAGTCTGGCAAAGCTTTGAATCTCCTTAACAGGGGTGGGCCTAGCCTAATCATAAATAACCTCAATCTTCACTAGATCTACCATAATGCCATCCTTGGACACCATGTGCCCCAACAATGCTACAAACTCAACCCAAAACTTGCACTTTGAGAACTTGACATAAAGTTGTTGATCTCTCAAAGTCTAGAGCACTATCCTCAAATGTTGCTCATGCTCTCCACGGCTCCAAAAGTATACCAAAATGTCATCAATAAACACAATGAAAAAAACCAAGGTATGGCCTGAAAACATGCGTCATCAAGTCTATAAAGGCGGTAGGGGCTTTAGTTAACCCAAAATACATCACTAGGAACTCATAATGGCCGTAACGAGTCTTAAATATGGTCTTAGTGATGTCCAGTGCACTAATCCTCAGCTGATGGTAACTAGATCTTAAGTCGATCTTTGAAAACACTGCGGCACCCTGAAGCTGGTCAAACAAATCATTAATATGAGTCATAGGATAATGGTTCTTCACCGTCACTTTAATCAGTCGCTTGTAATCAATACATAGCCACATAGATCTATCTTTCTTCTTCACAAATAGGACTAGGCACCCCATGGCGACACAATAGGGAGAATGAATCCCTTACTCAAGAGATCCTGAAGCTGGACACTAAGCTTTGCGAGGACCAAGAGATAACCCCAATCGGTGTGCGGCTAAAAGAGACCTTCCACACCAACGAAGGGATATCGAGCATGGCTAAGGTGACGATCTTGGCAAAATAATCCAAGACCACAAGGTAGGGGGATAACCATTCCATGCCCAAGATAATATAAAAATCCAGCATGTCTAGCAAAATACGTCTAGTCGAAGTGTCACGCCCCTAGGTAGTCACCAAACATTATCTATAAGCACAATCAACTAATAAAGACTCACCCACGGGGATCGAAACTCACAATGGCACTGCCAAAAGCTCAACATGCATACCCAACTGAGAATCACAATACACACACACACACATATATATATATATATATGAAAAAGTAGAGCCCGAATCAAATAAAGTCAAGGAGGGCTGATGGCATAAAAGAATTGTATCTATGATAATAGCGTCCTATGATTTTGCCTCTGCCTTTTCCCTTGCTGGAGCTGCATAAACATGGGCATGTCCGCCTCTACCCTGAGCACCTGACCTACCACCAGACTTGCCTCTCCGAGGTCCACCTCAAGCTCCGTGATAACCGCCTTACCGGTCCTGACCCTAAGCACCACCTCTAGCTGGAGTGGCTACTGTTGCAACTTGTCTTGCTGGATGTAGTCCTTGGACCAATGATCAAGAATCCCACAGTCATAGAAACCTTGTAAAGATTAGCCTGGAAAAATAACGGCCACCATGGCCTGAACCCCTCAAACTCTGACCCATACTAGCATTACTATAATTGTACCGATCACCCTCTAAAACCTAAATTGAGGCTTGAATAGGCCAGCTAGACTAACCCCGTTGAAACCACTAGTGAGGCCTATAATATGAGTCTATGGGCCTAGAATGGGGCCCACTATAGCTACCCTGGTGCCGAGCCCTCTTGTCACTACCCCTGTGGACCTTACGATGGAGCTTCTCCATAATACAAGCATGGTCAACTACATCCAAAAAGGAGAGGCCCACTGAAACCATATACTCGGTCTTAATCCGCAGCTAAAGTCTTATCCCGCAAAAAAAATGTCAAACTATCTCCTTCTCGGTAAGCAATATCATCATAGAAAAAATAGAGAAATCATCAAAACTCATCTCATACTCAGATACTGTCACGACCCAAAGTACACCCTAGACGTGAAATAATGAATAGGACCCACCGAAAGACCCTAAACAAACCACTTGACATAAGCAATACTAGGATTTTATAGAAAGACAAGAAATTAGTCTCAATCAAGATCATTGATACCAAAGAAACAGAGTACAACTCATAAGCGGAATCATCATATCTGACATAAGCCTCTATATCATAGTGCGTGACTAGGACAAACCCCTAGCTCATGAAGTAAGTCTGAAACTAAAAAGACATGAAAATAAAGCAACATAAGTGGTATGGTCCACAGAACATGAGGGCTCACCAATCGTCAACGCAGAATCAACCCACTAGCCACATGCATGTGGAGGAACATCAGACCCTATATTATAAGATAATATAGGTACAAATATGCATTATTACAATGAATGTACTAAGTATGAGGAAATGCATAAAAATGTAGGCATGACAATATGATGAACTTTAAACATGATATGAATGATCAAGTAAAATGTAATAAAAGCCTTTAAGAAGAAATTGTGAATCATATACAAGGTCAATGCATATTGAAAACCATAGGAAAAGCTTTGAAAAGACTTTTTAAAGAAAATACAGTTCATTTGTGTAATATTTATCGTTAATTGAGAATATGACCATTTGAGCTATAACATTGAATCCGGTGTATCCCACACACCGAAAAGAGTGAGCCTACCTACCAAGGTAAAACTCCATATTATTCATTTATGCTAAAGTTGATCCACTATCTTAGGTCATTTAAGACAATCCTACGGGGGTACATAGTTTCAGACAAAGAAATTGTTAATAAAAACCAAACCTCATCAATTGGTAAGACCTTCCTTTCAAAGTCCTCTCGGTGCTAAGTAAATCCCAATGGAAAAGACATAATAATAATCAAATCAAAATACAAGGAAGGGCATCAATTAAAGACTACCAATGTAATCATAAGTTCATATTTAGAGTAGATCCTTTCATATCATGAATTCATATTAAGACACTTACCTTCCTAAGCATCTAAATTATGATTCCATTCAAATGTGTGAAAACCTTTCACAAATAATTGAAACTTTTATCTTAAAAGCATCATTTAGTCACAAATCATTATTTTCATAAAACATGCATAGATGCATAATCAATTCATAAATTGAAGTTCATAAGTTCATAGCCGTAATCAAATATAACGCATGGGTCTCAATGAAATCAAATGAAAAATATGTAATTGAATCCAATCATGCATAATAAGATCAAATAATAAGAATTGAATCATAATAAATTGGACCCATGAAGAATAGCATGACACCCTAGATAATTTGGGTGAAATTGAATTGGAGATTGAGTTTCTTTTGGAACCCAATGGATGAAAGACATCCATTGGTGAAATCTCACATACCTTGGGTAATCAAAGCCCTAATAGTGGAGGAAGAGATTTTGAAGCTTGATGAAACCCTAGCTTGACTTGAAAGTCCTTGGAGAAAATTTGGAGAAGAAACCCTTGAGAGGATTTTTGAGTTTGAGTGAATGGGAGGGAATGGGCTAAGTTTTGAAGAGTAAAAATAGTTATAAGGGTAGTTATAAGGTCAAAACGATGTAGTTTGGAGGTTAAATGTGTAGGAAAAGACCTCTTTTTCTTTATGCCATTTGTAATTTATAGTTCTTGCAATACTTGGGCATATAATCGTATCTGATGGTGATTCATGTCGAAAGAATCTTTTCGGTGCTTTTTTTATTTCAACATTAATTCTTTTGGAAAAGTCTCTCAAAAGATTCACTTCGACGTTTACTTTAGCACAACTAGGATTTGATTTGTTCTTGATAGCCATATCAATGCGTAGAGGTCTCCCAACTACTTTAGCCATTTTGAATAGACTCTTTAACAAAAATAATGGGAGATAACGTTGAAAAAAATTTCAAGCTAAAGGACTAGTAGTCTCAGCTACAAGAGTAAACCATAGTGTTCACAAAGGTCTCATATGTTAATACCCATCCTTATCTCTAAGAAAATATACATGTTTGACATATAGTGAAGTAGTCATCCATGTTTGTCAATCTAATCAAGATAGACGTGTCTATCTCTTTAAAACCCTATCTTATATTCTCATCTTAGCTCATATGGTTAGGGGTGGCATGGTATGGTATATACCGAATTATCATATCATATTCAAGTTTTTGATACTGTGATTTTAGTAATATGGTATATGGTATACATTTTAATTTTTTTTAGTATTCGGTATGGTATTTGGTATTTAGAAACAATATACCGAAATATCAAATACCACACCGAAGTGTGTAGTTACATAAATAACATATATATATAATACTAACAAAAAATAACTAGTATTAGTATTAATAAAAAGAGTTGTTTGTACTTTCTTTTGAATATATATTTCTGCATGTGTAATGTATTAGTATGATACAATTGAGATTTTTTTATTAAATGGTCAAAGTCATAATACTCTATTATACGAGTATATATTAGTTGAAGTTGAACAAACTATGATTACCGATTTATCATACCACAAAATATTGAAACCGAACTTCAAAATACCAAACCATACCAAATTAAATTGGTATAGTAATAGTATAATAGTTTTAAAAACTGAATACCGAAATTACAATACCAAAATTTCAAATCCCATACCATACCATGCATACCCCTACACATTGTAATGGCAAACTTTTACGTATTTCATCAAGCGCCATCCATTAGAAAACTTGCCTATGACAGAAAATTAAAGGTTCTCCTATAATATCATTGTATTCACTTCATGTTCCTCCCATAAATAGTAGGCTCTCCATGAATGTAGTTTATCTCTTTGATTGGAATAGAGTTTGTTGGCTTTTGGATTTCAGGATTAAGGGTATTGACATATGAAGAAATATTGAGGGGTGGTAGTGGTGGTTTTTTTGCCGGGAAGAGATGGCCAACCAAGGTTGGTCATGACTCATGGCTAAGACCGTCGTTGGGTAGGCAAATTTTAGGAGTGAGAAAGAAGTGTTTTGGCCAACTTTCGCGGTTATGAATTTCTAAGGGTAGCTTTTTTTTAGTTTCTTTTTTTTTTGGGGCAAAAGTGACACTTATTTTTAATAGAAAAAGTAAAAGTAAACTTCTTTTAATGAAGTTACAATACTGGTGTAGTGTTTTACATTGATAAGTGGGAGTTGATCAGGTAGTAAGGCCTCATTTGTTTTCATATCAATACTAAGATGTGTATTAAGATTAAAATGTCAGAATCTGAATGCACTTTCGAATATTAAGATGTAGTTTTTAGGTGATCTAAACAATGAATCATTAAAATTGTTTTTCTTCAATATCTGAATGTGCATAATTTTTTTTTAAAAAAAATTAGTAATTAAACACTGTATCAATAAAAGTTATAATTCAAATTCAAGATAACTTCTTCCAGAAAATTGTTTCAAGAATAAGATTATAACCCACTCCATTAAAAAAAACAATTTATTTGTTTTCTCAAACATTTTTTTCTCAAGAAAATAATGATAACTTCTCCCAAAGAAGTTTTGACAACAAACGAATTGTGACAAGAAGAGTTCTTCATGAATATCAATTCAACCAAGAATATTGTATACATTAAAAATATTAGATAAATACTTGTAAAAGATTATTAAAACTTATTTAAAAGAAAAAAAATAGTATTTGGTTGGAAAAAGAGAGGAAGAAACTTGAAACTTTGTCCAGAAGAGAAGCAAGGAAGAAGAGAATTTTTTTATGAAATAGAGTCTGAGTGATATTAACACTGTGTTATAGATCTAATTCATTCAGATTCATTAAGAAGTTTTTTTAAAAAAGAAAAAATTGACTTAATGGATTGAATCTGAATGATTAAAACTCAGATCTAAAAACCAAACGCACTTAATGGGCTAAATCTGAATGATTAAGATTCAAACTTCCATTAAGTGCAAACAAATGAGGCCAAGCATCCCTCACTTACAACTTCATGATTGTGAGTTCGAGTCACCAAGGAAATAAAATAGTGGGACTTCCTAGGAAAGGGTAAAAAAAAAAAATTTAGAAGTAGTATTGTACATTAATTTTATTGGATATACTTAATGGGGATTCGAATTAAAATTTGAGCAATCGAATCTTTACTTAATTAGTGAGTAATAGTTATCTTAAAACTATATGTAAAGTTTAAAATTTATGTAGATGGAGGTTCATAGTGAGAGTTGCAAATACATTAATTCAAATCTTGCAAATTTTGCTATTGAGGCTCAAATGAAAAATACAGCAAGAATCGTTCTCTAAAATATTTTTTAAAATTAGATCGTGATGTCCTCCTTTGCATTACCATTTAATGCCAAAACTAAACCGGCAGTATTTACCTGGTGCAGCTTCATCTGATTCTGAATTTATTTAATTTTATGTTTTTCTCTCTTTCAATTTTTTTGTCTAATTTTTTTAGTCTGTTTAAAAAAAAATGTTTCGTTTCCTTTATGATAATTTATTAATTTTAATTTTCTGCATAATATATTTAAAGTTATAACACATAAAATTAAATAATATTTTAATACATTAAATATATTTTAGTTTATGATTATAAAAAAAATTAAAAAAAATTTCACATAAATTTCGTATCAAGTCAAAACAAAAAAATAATAAATCTAAGAAGAATCTAATATGGATAAATGAAACAAAACTAGAGGCTGGATAAACATGAAAACACTATACTCCATTTGTCAACTACTTTAGGAATATAATAATTACTATGTAACTTCAACAAAAACTGTTCCGATTCCGTTCACACTAATAAACTTTCGTTTTTTTGTACGACATATATTATTGAATTAAAGTTAAATGCGCTTTCGTTTTTTGTACAACAAATATTATTGAATTAAATTTAAATACAAAGTGGTTCAGTACATGTCGGAACTAATCTGAGAGTATAATTCTCATTTCAAAAGAGATTAACGTATATCCATTGACGGTGGACAATGAAATTACACTGTCAATTTATTTTTAAAAATATTTATTTTTTTAATTTAATTATATATTTTCACATTTAAAGATTAATAATTTTTTAACTTTTTTTTCTGTTTATTTTTTAAGACATGTTCTACATGTTTAAGATTTATTTCTTTGAAATAACGTTCTAATATTTTTGATACTATCGTTGTATTGTTGATTGAATGAACTAAGAAGAGAAAACACAATCTGAAGCAATGGAAGTATCTATTTTAAAATCTTTTCATGTTGCGAAGAAGACTTAATAAATTATGAATAATTTTTTTATGAGATTAGTTAGTCTAGATTTTAAAAAGAAAAAAAGAGTAAAAAATTACCATGATTGTCTTAATTGGCTTCAATGGTGTTGATAGAGAACACGGTGAAAATAATGAGGACAAGAAATCGGTCAAAGAATCCTTTTTATTTTTGGCAACCAAATAAGAATCCTAAACACACTCCTATAATTAATTTAGAGTTCAAGTTACCATATAATACCCTTTTTGTTATTTTTATTTAAATATTAATAATAAGTAAATATATTAAGAGAAATAAGTATTTCTAAAAATGAACTGACCGTGTAAAATATCACCAAATTATAAGATCTAGTATATGTTGCCTATCATTTTTTCCAGGTTATGAATACCTTTGACATTAAGCTTTTGGGCTAAAAATGCCTTTAGTATAATAAATTTTTGGCTCAATTTTGCCCTTATTTATAATGGTCCCTTATTTAATTTCTTCCTGATTAGGATATTAGGGACTTATTAAACGTAGACAAAAGGTTCTTATAAATAAATAATAGAACATACAAATATATTTATAAGTTTAAAGTGCAAGGAAGTTATAAATAATAATGGATAGTATATCTTATTAGGTATTTGTGGTATTTATAATTTTAATTTATCTTTTAGTAATTATATTTTAACATACTTAATTATATATTTGTAAATAAATAAAATTTAATAACTTACTATCGATAAATTATATCATTTTTAATGCTTGTAAAAAAGAATATATCAATTGGATATACAAGTAAGAATTATTTGTTTTTCATTTCGTATAATTCTATCAACGAGGGGTAATTAAACTTCATATTAATAACATATATAATCGAATTTTTCTCTACTTAAAAATAATGCTTTAACTTATTAAATAATACACTATTTAATATAAAATAATATTAAATCAAAACTAATTAGACTTATGATATTAGTTTTCTATTGGATAAATAATGTGCCATATAATTTTAAGGCTTTATATATTTCAAATAAAAAAATAATATAAAATGACATTATTGGTTCTTAGTGAGATCAAATATTAATTATACATAAGTTAAAAATATTGATCCTGACATTTGTGATAATGTTTCAACATCGTATTAAATTGATATTATTGTATAATAATTTATTAAGCCTAAAAGTAGAGTAAATATTTAACAAAAAAGTTCATTCTAATTTATTTGTCACTTTTTATATTATTATAACTTTTAATTTCAGTAAATATATTTTTAAGGAAATGGCAAATATAACTCGCAGGTAATTTACATTTTTCTAGTAGTGAATATGGCAAATAGATCCGACATATAACCTCTACTTTCAAGCAAGTTACAGACATCAAACTTAAATTGCAAGTATCGGACTAATTACCACTCCAATCTATCTCTTTCAAGCATCAATCGGAGATCGAAAGTAGGAATTAAGTTTGCAACCTTAACCCATAAGTTAACTCCATGCAAATTAGCCCAAATCCAAACCCCAGCTTTGACCTACCAGACCACAACCCCTACCCGAGACCCGACCTTGACCCCGACACTAACACCCAATTAGAGACATGAATGTCAAACTTCATCCAACGTTGATATCAACACTCGACTATCAATTTCTGAATCTTGATTCGACATTGAAACTCTAATCAAGACCTAACCCCAAAATCAAGACTCAATTTTGAATTGGTACATGATCCCGACACCCGTTCAGGGCCCAACATTTTAAACAAGATTCAACTTCGACAATCGACGCTGACGTCCGACCTCGATGATCAATTTGGGACCAAACCTGACACTTGACATGAGACCCAACCTCGACCTCAACCAAAAACCCAATTTTGACGCCTGACATGAAATCCGACCTCGATTCTCAATCCAAAACCTGACACTGACTCCCTACTTGAAACTCCATCCCAACACCTAATTCAGGATCCAACCCCAGCACTACACCCGAAATTCGAGCTCTAATTCTAACTTGAGATCCGACCCTGATTCAATCTAGAACTCAAGAGTTGGGTCTCGAATCGAGGTCGAGAGTCGGGTCTCGAATTGGGAATCATGAGTTGGATCTAGGATTAGTATTGGGAATCTATACCCGAGATTTAAGTTAGGATGGAAAGTTGATGTGTGAGGTTCAAGATGATTTTGGAAAATATTTTCCTTACTTTTTTCAGGGAAGTCATTTTCCTTAAATTTGAGGAAAACAAGTTGATTTGAAAAACATTTTTCAAAATATTTAAGTCAACCAAACATGAAAAAATTGAAAAACATTTTCCTCCATACTAAACATACCCTTAGCATAATATGTTTGTTTTACACTTGAGTTTTGTTAACGATCTTGGAATCCAAGTTTCTAGACCTCTCTAGTTTAATTACTTATTTTAAAAATGATATCTACTGTAAAAATAAATTGATGAAAGAACAGAAAAAATAAATTGATGAAAGAACAGAAAAAATAAATTGAACCCAGTGGGTTTGTATTGTTGGAAGCATGATTTTTGTTATTACTTGTGATTATAAATAATTGGGAAAAATATCCAATTTTTAAGGAAAAAAAAAAGGGTTCAACAATCACGGATAATAGGAAGGTGCTATACCTCTTTATGGTTTTCTCCTTTTGCTTTTCTTGTTTCTTATTTAAAAATCTTACTTTGACTAAAATTTTACCAAAGTGACAGTGCCAGAGGCTTGGCCATAACTTCATAAAATATTTTTCTTTCTAACAAAAAAAGGGAGATTTACAAGTAATAACCCAATATTCAAATTTGAAAATATTGATTTAAGAAACTACAAATTTAACACAATTATAAAAAAAAAAATTACTTGCATTATATGATAATCAAGTATACAAAAATAAAAACAACTTTTTTCAAAGTGATTACATATAACCTAAGACCTCCAAACTCATTAGTTTTTTAGATCATACTCTATTAAATTAAGTAAATCAAGTTAATATTTGATTGCTTGTGTGACACAGCTGGTTGCACAACGCAAGCACGAGCTTTTATATTTAATTGGATGAAAGATTCTCATATAGAAAATTCCGTCCACGGGCTTAGCTTGTGTCATAGGTTTTTGCGGTGTTTTCATCATTAATTAAATTAAATAATGGGGTACCTACATAGTTAAACAAGAATGTATAATTGAAATATCATAATCTTTTTATTATAATAATAAATAGGTTTGAATTCTAATACATAATATCGTAAATTAATTGCCAGGGAAATTAGTGTTACGATCTTACGAAGATAAATCAAGGAGATCCAGGAAGTTATCTTTAATATTTATAGTTGTAGGCTATTAGGTTTTCCTGTTTTTCTCTTTTCATTTCTCCATCTAAAATGCTACAACTATTAATTTTCTTGAAAATGAGGAATAGTAAAAAGTAAAAATTACAAGTTAAGTCATAGTTTTTAAGAGCTACAGGTTCTTTCGAACCACAAGTTGATCAACGGAGAGTAAAGAGTAAGGTTGTTTTTTGGGTAAAAAAAGACTTGAACATATACAGGTACAATCTTGACTACAAATACTTATGCAACAATTCAATACTCAATTTTTAGTGGCTAACTAAGCGTTGCCAATTAGGATTCACTATATGTAATTGGACTAGGACGCGAAGTGTTCACCCTCACCTCCGATCCAAGCTACAATAGGCTCGAGTAATCAACGGTGGTTGCTGGTGCTCGGACCTACATCAAGAAACATATGTAAAGTGTAACATGAGTACGAAAACAACGGTACTTAGTAGGCATCATAGGGTGACTGAGCAAGAAAAGTAAAAACAACATGAAATGATAGAATCTAGACACAAACAGAGGTAAAAGTAGAATTTAAAAGAAATACACACGAGTGTACTAAAATAGAAAGAATTAAGTTTAGCTTAGCTAAACCTAATTGGAACCCATAAGCCCAGAAGGTACACTTGTGCACAGATTTAAGTAAAACCCCGAACAAACCCGACCCCATAATTCTGACAGGTACACTTGATAGCTAAAAATATTAAGAATAAAATATGGTGAGTCCAGATCAAGAGAAGGCATAAACCGGACCTTTAACTGGGAATAACCTCCAAGTAACCAATAAGGACTGTCCAACTAAAGAGTATAGATCTTGTACCTTGAACCGCAGATTAATCTCCGAGGGGTGTCAGGCCATAGCTGAAAGTGTGTTGACTCTATAGAGGATAAGACCAAGCCTTTAATCTGCTAATAATGAAGGCCGCTGAAGGATCTCATGCCAATCATCATCCTAGAATCACTGTGGAGTGACCACTCCCAAGTAATCAGTACACACTCCAAGTTCAAACTAACTCCAGTCCTAAGTCGTAAAGCAAGGCCCGAAATCCCAAATATGGTAAACGGGGTCATTGAAAGAGGGAGAGTGGATAGAAGGTCGTCAAAGCTAAGTCAACGCCTAATCTAAGGCTCATTCTATCAGACTCCAGTCTGCTACACCGGTCTACAAGGAGCTTAACCATCCGAATCGACGTCAGAGTAAAAATAAGGCCAAAAAGGTTCTAACGATCACAAGTATATGGCAAGCATTAATCTAAGCCTAGACTAAGGCCAAACATGCTCAAACATACAACAACAACATCAAACAAAGATAACCACAAGGTAGTAACCCAAATAGCATGCTTCTAATCTCGAATTAAGCCTAAAACATGGTTTCTAAGAAAGTTAACATGTTCAACTAGGTACCCACCCCCAATTGACTCAAATGAACATAAATTTTCATAGGCCAACTCAATTTAAGGGAAGAAAAGTCGTGGCCTACTTTTAGGCTGAGCGCGTGCTCCAAATCACGTTTCTAGAGCTTTTCTTTTCTGTGTGACCTCATAATGCTACCACGCTATTAAATACAGAATCACAATATTAATATTGTCAGTTAGACACTAAATTCACTTAAAATAGATATGAGCCAATTTTGGAGTCAAAATGAGAATCATGGGACCAAGGCTAGAAATCCCTAAAACGACTCCGTCAAAAAGGTCCTAAAAAGTCCCTCGAACATGTGTTCCCAATTGGAACACAATTCAAGGTCTAGGAACAGCGAAACCCAACTCATGCAACAATTCATATATAAAGAAAAATAATCTTAGCTAAGCCAATCCATTGTAGTGGGAAAATATCTCAAACGACACATTTCCAACACTTTCCAATTACATACCCATGTAGCTGCAAGCTCCACAAATACACCAGACTTTGAATCACCACAATCGGACTTAAAATGAGGGAGAAATCGCGTTCTAAACTAGGGATATAACTATTGATCAGGGTCTGGTCTTATTTAAAAGACCAAGCCAAAAATGCTCTTTGTGAATGCGGCCAGAGGGCCCGTGAACACGGAGGATCAAGAATTAACCTTTCACGAATGCGGCCAGGGGGCCCACGAACTTGAAGGCTAAGGAAACCAGAGCCCGCAATAACGATCGGGTCCCCACGAATATGAAGGGAAGGGGGCCCAACCCTTCGCGAACACGGCATGAGCCCCGCGAATGCGGAGACCAAATTCTCTAGTCTCCACGAACGCGAAGGCTAATTTTGGCTTGCACCAGCTTATGCATATCAACTGATTTTGGCAACATATTAAACTTTATCGTGGTGTTTGACATTCGTTTGGAACCCCGTGCACGCAAATGAGATATGCTACCACATCAAATTAGATATTTCGGACTCAATGAAGAAGTGAAAACTTCCATACGAGGTCGTCTTGACAAATTGTGGGTCCCACACCCAAACCCCATTTTTAGTGAAAATCCACAAGGAGGCTAATTTTGGCTTGCACTAGCTTATGCATATCACCTGATTTTGGCAAAATATAAAACTTTATCGTGGTGTTTGGCATTCGTTTGGAACCCTGTGCACGCAAATGAGATATGCTACCACATCAAATTAGATATTTCGGACTCAATGAAGAAGTGAAAACTTCCATACGAGGTCGTCTTGAGAAATTGTGGGTCCCACACCCAAACCCCATTTTTAGTTAAAATCCACAAGGAGGCTCAGAATTATCTTGGGAGCCAGCTTGGGATCCATAGGAAAGGTCGTTCTAGACCAAACTCGACATTTCGAAGCTAAGTATTCTAATGGAATTGTCATCTAGGCACGTTTACCAAAAATATTGATCAAGGTTAAACTTAGGTCAAAGTTTAAAAGCTAAAATACCTAATCGCACAAACTCGCACCGAAAGCCTCAAGAGCCGTGCCGACCATGCCGCTAGCCAAAATGACTCCTCTGGAGCTGATGGAGCCGTCAGAAGTGGATTGTGATGTTGTCTTTCTGAACTTTTGATCGAAATCAACCGTTCAAAGTTCAAAAGCTCCAAAACACAGAAATTCGCATAAAAGCCAAATGAACAACTAGGTGACCGAGCTATGAGTCCCAGCAAGTCATAAATGACTTGGAATCACTATAGAAACAGTCTAAACGAAGAAAGGAAGGCATAAACACAAAAATGACCGGGTCATTACACAAATTACATAAATAATCTAATTTATATATCTTATAAAGCATATCCCTAAAATTGTACAAACATATAAGATCTTCCAATACTCCCCCCAAGTTAGAGCATGGATTGTGGAAATGCCTAACTTGACCAAAAACTTCTGAAACTGATCATGTCTAAGATTCTTGGTGAGTATATCAACCAATTGATTTTATGAAGAGATATGATGAGTCATAAGTCTCTGTAAATTCGATATTTGATTGCTTGCAAATCGATTTTATTGGGAATCATATTATTCGTGATCTTGTTGTCAAATAGTATGTGTGTAGGGATGAAAACGGTGCGGGACGGTACTGTTGTAGAGCAAACTCACGAAGACTTCAATCTGCCCGCATAGCAAAAATATTTGTTTTCAACCTGTCCAATCTCGTATAATTTTTTTTTTGAATTTGATATAAAATGAAATTCATAAAAAAAATCATGTTACCAGTATGTACTATTATTAATTTAGTATCAATATCTGCAGTACAACAAGATTATGTCTCATTTAAAAGAATTCACGTCAATACCTAATATTAATACACAATAAATTCCAAAAATTAGTAAAAGAATTTGCTTCCAAGAGAAAACACTATCCAATATACTATACTCAACTATCGGTGTGAGTAAGGGGTGAAAAAAAGTTATACAAATATTGTTATCCGCTCAATAATCCATTTTAAATAGACTGATTATCCAATCATTTAAAACTGAGTCAAATATTGACAACTTAGATTATCCATCATAAATGATTATAAACCTTAAGTATCCACCAATTTCACTACCCTTAAAATATGTAAGTATGTGTACAAACTTTTTAAAAAAATACACTTATTAAGAATGTATTCGTTATCAAGAAAAATTATTTTTAAGTTTCTCATGTTTTTTCCTTAAATGTTTTGAATTTTTTTTAAAATATACTTATTTTCCTATATTTAAGAAAAAATGATTTTCATAAATAAAGTAAGGGGAAAAAATTAAAAACTTTCCTTAAATGAGAAAAAATATTTTTCAAAACTTCCTTAAACCTCACCATGCCACCTAATACGGTCCAAACCTAGGACTCGATCCCATCCCGACCTTGACTCGACTCCTAACCCTAACTCGAGACCTGAATTTTGACCTCCTGACCTCGACTCAGGACTACTCATTTTTCAGAAAAATGTTTTATAGAAAAACATGAAAATATTTCACTTCATACCAAACACACTCTAATGGGGTTACTATGATCTTATATATATGTCCTATATTAATTAACAGTTAAAAAGGTACATAGATTTATTCTATTTTAATTGTTAAAATGAGACTAAGAAGAAAAAAAAGATTATCTCCTATTTATTTATTAGTTAAAGTGATTTCATTTTTAAAAAAAAACATGATTAAGATTCTTTTAAAGTAATATTTTTATGTGAAGACCCTCATAGTAATTATTCTATGTCATCATTGTATTCCCGTCATTAATTATCATTTGGATAACGGTAGAAAACTTCTAATAGAGTAGAAATTATTTGTATTTCTTAATATTTTATTACGAATTGATATAGGATAAATATTTTCTAATTAAAAAAATCATTAGAAAAAAAAGTGTGCTTTAAAAAAAAAAAAAAGATATTTATTTGCATAAAAGAAAACCCGCCCTGCCTTGTTGTCATCTCTATTATGTGTAATTTTTACCCTTATATGATAGATTAGAAAAGTGAGAGTAGTGAGCATATTAAATGATGTCTACGTCCTAATACTAATATATTGAGGCATAAATAAATAATATATTGATGACATCCACCCTTCCATCATTAATGCTTAACCAAAAGTAGTACCAGGTCGAATCTGGTGAAGGTTCATTTGATGCCTGAATATAATAATTCTAAAAGAATTAAAGTAAGAAGTGGAGGTAGATTAAATTAACACATTATCATTACTTCTAACAACTCCAAGTTAGATTCCCTTCATATACTAATATACATAAAATAAAATAATTTCTTTCAGCATCTATAAATCCCCCCATAGACCTCTTTCACTATTACCCACATGTTATTAAAATGGAGAGTGGTAATGCATCAATAATGGCAATGGAAAATAATGTTAACGATATTGGGCTAATTAATTTCTTGGACGAGGATAATTTTGAACAATTCATTGAGCTTATTAGGGGTGAAACTGCTGACCCTATTGTAAAGTTTTGCCCAAACTATGATTGTGAACACATCACAGGTTGTTTTTCCGCCGCCAATGCCCAATTTGAGCCAACATCCATGGATTTTTATGATTGGAATGCTACAACCTTGCCTGATCCTATTTCATTATATACTTCGTTTCCTGGTGAAATGAAGGTCGATGATAGAGAAGAAGAAGAAGAAGAAGAGGAGGAGGAAGATTGCGATGAATCTTCTGGCACAACCGCTACCACCAAAGTGACTCCAACAACCAAAGGCACGAGGACTGACCGGTCAAGAACTTTGATTTCCGAGCGGAAAAGGAGAGGAAGAATGAAGGAAAAGCTTTACGCTTTGCGATCCTTAGTTCCTAATATCACAAAGGTATCTATTCTTACCATCCCAGTTTATATTAACGTGTTTGACCCAAACAGAGTTTGAGAAGAAAAGAAATGTCGTCCAAAATAAGTTACTCATATTAGTGTGATTATAAACCATATCCTCAATAAAAGAAAAATGAAAAGTATTATGTTAAACTATTGCTAAATATAGCACGACGGAACTAACTAAAAGGGAAAAAATGTCACAATAAACTCGTATGAGAGAGCTAGCTTAATTTGAAATATGTAGGTTTAAATAACTTATTGACACTTCGAAGTAAGGTTGAGCACGGGAGGGTAAGTGCAAACACTATTCATCGTGTTAAAGTAGAGTGGAGAAAAGGGAATTTTACATTGTTGGTGCATGCTATTTTTTTTTTTGATGAACGTTTGTATTGGCAGATGGATAAAGCCTCCATCATAGGAGATGCAATATTATACGTACAAGGACTGCAAACGAAAGCCAAGAAACTTAAAGTAGAAATAGCAGAGTTTGAGTCATCAATTAATCAAAGTGGACTATTTCAGAATGCCAAGAAAATGAATTTCTCGAGCTATTATCCAGCAATCAAGAGGATAACAAAGGTTTGTTTTTACTAAAACCAAAAACTTCTTAACTTATTTGATAAATACTAATTTACATCACAAACTATTGCAGATGGACATTATTCAAGTAGAAGAAAAAGGATTTTACGTGAGATTAATTTGCAACAAAGGGCGACAAATTGCAGCTTCTCTTTTCAAAGCTCTTGAGTCCCTCACTGGATTCAATGTTCAAAGTTCCAACTTGGCTACTTCTACCAATGATTACATTTTCACCTTCACTCTTAATGTAAGTTTTACCATATATAGTTAATCCCCAACAAACTTATTACTTTTCTTTTTTCTTCTTAAAAAAACTCTCTTTTCTTTTTTCACAAGTATTTAATTTTGACTTTCCACCTGATATATTTAAGATCTCAAAATTAAATAGTATTTTGATACATTTTACACCTCTTTAGTTTAAGTTACAAGATTTAAAAGTGTTCTTTATTTCCTTGAATTCAATAAGTCAAGTCAAAATAAGATAAATAAATTGAATGAAGATAGTGTTAGTTAATTATCAATTCATTTACACCTATCTCGTTTATTGGAAATGTTGGGTTTTAAAAGGCGTTTCTTCCCTAATTTTTCAAAATTATTGTTCTAAGTATCTTAGTAATAGAGGTTCAACAAGAGGAAATATATGTATAGTGATCGTTTGTCTCTCTCTTTTTTTTTTTTTTGTGTGTAAATGGATATGCAGGTGAGAGAATGTCATGAGGTGGACATAAACTTTGGCAATTTGAAGCTATGGATAGCTAGTGCTTTTCTTAATCAAGGGTTTGACTTTGAGAGATCTCCATTGGTCTAATGTCACGTCATTGTAACTTTCCAAAATATTGAACTCATCAAAGAATGAGAAATGTCATTAAGCATCGATGATCGTTTGTAACTTTTTAATTAAAATCACGTGTCCTTGCAATGTCGCATTGCCATTCACATACATGCATATCACTAACCTAATTATTTCCTACATTTATTTTATCATTTAACTTCTTGTTTAGTAATTATGATCCCAACTAAATGGGAGTTTTACTTATTGAAGGAACTCTTCTTTTTTATCGTCTTGACTTGATTCTTCCTAATCTTCAAAACAAGTGATTGACAAATAGATAATGAGGAAATTAAGGTCACTCATATCCATCAAGTCCTCCCGGCTGACTTAGAATTTGAAGTTGTTAAGTTATTAAATTTTAAATTAATAATTTTTAGTTTTTTACATATTAAATAAACTTCTTACTATAAATATAATTAATGTTTCGATAATTACTGAGTTCGATCAAACTCATTCTTCAATTCTATTGAGTTTGATCAAGAATCCATGCCTCAACGCACATAGTTGACTTTGTTGTTCGGAAGCATGAATTTTAAAAGCCTATAAGTAAGGAATGCTGCCAAAATAGTTTCATCTCTAAGTGACTCTTCCACGTCTAGCTCGCCAAAGGGAGCATTCTTGTTCTCAGTCCATGGTATGAAGTCCAATCAATATGTCTAGAAGGATTATGGTTCAGCCTTGGCTTTCTGACTCGTACCTTTGACACCTTTTGCGGAGGCTCGGGATATATATTAGGTCCTCTTAACCAGAACTTCACCTAGTCATGGATGGGCACCTCATAGAGATCACCTTTCGCTAATCTATAGAAGGCCGAAAGTAAATATAAGCAATTTGTGGGAAGAAACAATTCTCCTTGAGTATCCATCTGTGCCAATTCCTTCGAGGGAACAACTTCGTCATAAAAGAACCCTTGTACAGGAAAACCTCGAATCTCCCATAAGTCCCAAAGTGATATGGACGTCTCTCCAATGAAAGTAGAAAGTCATGTGTTAGTACTTAGTAGTTGAGAATATAATTAAATAATAAAAAGCGTGCTCTCTCTAACAGCTTAAGCTTTTAGATGAGATAGTCACACACACTTTAACATGATATAGAGCAGGCAGAGGTCCTGGGATCGAATCTCACCACCACCCATATCAAAAGGAATTTCTTCGTGTAGATGGATACCAGAGCGGGAATACTCCAATTATTGAAACATCCATCAGGATGAGAAGATTCAGCAAATGCTACTTCCTGTTGATTTGCGGATTTCAGTAAAGGAACATTCATACAAGTAGCCTTGCTCGAGAACTTTCCCGTGACGTCTTGGGTATCCATTTATGACCGTTCCTTAAGGAGAAGAGATTCATCATACAGCCCACTATCAAGCAAGAAGACGCCAATCGCCAGAGGCTGAACCTCCAAAATTAGGATTTTGGCATACGAATTTTTTTGGTCACCCACTACCTCTAGATGAGGATGCAGCATATTACGATCATGGAATTTCATCGTGTTTCAGGATCAAAGTCGTACAACTGTACTAAAAAAAAAAAAAGGAATTAAAAATAAGAGGTTAGATTCGTAAGAGCAGGTCCCAAAACAAAGATTGTAACTTCAGATTTTTTTGCGGTTGCTCGAAGGCTGATTTCAAAATAAAAACTGAACAAATATTGATGCAATCTAATTGTGGTTTTCATATATGATGTAGATATACGAGTCTTCTTTCCAACTCCGCAAACTGCTTGTGATTTCGTTATTCCTAAGTTAAGGTACAAGATTTTTTGTGAGACTACAGGAAGCTGATGCAGTCAATTATTCACAGAACTTGAAGGCTAATATCGAATAGAAAACTGAATGAATACAAACAGTCTAATTGTGGTTTTTTTATATGATGTATCCCTATGAATCTTCATTCCAACGCCGCAAACCGTTTATGATTTTGTTATTCCTACGTTAAGGTATGAACATTTTCGTGAAGCCACACAAAGAAGGTGTAGTCAGTTCATCAGAACTTTAAGACAAATTCAAAAAATCACCTGAGCAAATTCAGGAGTCGTCTGATCGAGATTTTCAGATATGTGAGTATCTCTAGGAGTCTAATTTCTGAAAAATCAAATTGATCATGATTTAGATATTCCTAGGATGAGATATAAATTTTCTACCACAATCGTGTTGAGCTGAAGAAAAAGTGACGAATCAGAGTTGGGAAAGAGACTAACCTAACAGAGATGGACTCAAGACGATGCGGCAAATTGATATACAACCACCAGGGAATCGTGGATATATATAGATTTGAAAATATGGAGACATCAGTTTGATTCCTACAAATTATGGAAAATTATAATGATGAAAAGTTTGATTCCTACAAATTATGGAAAACTATGATAACTTTCCATAGGAATCAAATTATGGAAATTTTCCATAAGAATCTAGTTATGAAAATTTCATTGGAATCAAACATGAAAATCTTGAAAACAAAAGAGTGAATAACGTATGAAGTTTTCCCTTTGAACCAACATAGGAAGTTTCAAAACCAAAGCTCCTAACGTATAATTACCATGGCACCAAGGATAGTCCATGAAAAGGCCTACTTTTGTTAAATACGGGAAGTCCTACTTTTATTAAACATGGAAGGTCCTAAGAATAAGAAAAAGAAAAAGAAGTTGCAAGATGTTTTCACTACACGAAGTTGTGAAGAAAAAAAAGAAGTATGACAACTATGGAAAATTTTGGGAAAAAATCTCCTATGCATACATGTTTCTACATCAAATCGTGGAAAACACCTCTTACAATCAAATGTGGAAAATTTCAAAAATTTCTCTATATACGTGTGAAAAGGCCTCCTAATAAGGTTAAGCTTACATGATGAGGATTTGAAGTCCTTACATTTTGTTCAAGTGATCACACAAAATTAAAGTAGAACCTACCATAGTGGCGTTCAACACCAGGGAAAGCAATGCCTAAAATTTGCACCGAAGTCACGAGCTCCGTATCAGCAGATCAAGCTTGTAGACACAACTTTTACTCATAGAATTGGCAGCCATTTTGTAGTTGATGACTCAAATAAAATCATCAAACTATAAGAAAATACCATGCCATAAGTCTTCTGGAAACACTTCAAATAAAAAATGAGTTGGTAGACGATCGAAAGCTAAATAATCTCTTACAAATTAGAGAATGTTGATAGAAAGACTCTGGTATATGTTAATTTGGATAATCTCAATATATCAGAATTGTCATTTCTTATGAAGTTTCAAATGTTTCACGAAAGATCAACAACGTGAAAAAAAAATATTTACTTCACAAATACTTCAAGTCTTGTCTTTATAAGTTCGACAAATCGAGCACCCGAAAAGCCTCTAAGCCGGGGTTATTTGTAGACAATGAACTTTTATTGATAAATCCGTATTAAATTTGGATTAAATCTTACATTCATGATAAGTTGACGAAGTCAAATTACTGGTTAATAAAGTCGAATTAATATTTAAGTCAAAATTATATGACTTAAATAAAGTTCAAATTATATTTGGGCTAGTCCACTAAGTTGACAAGACAAGCCAACTCGTGCTCTTCAAGACCAAGGTCCTCTAAAATTACTTGGATCAAAATATCCCTAAAACCCTAGATCTCTCCTATATAAAGGGGTCTTCGTAAGACCATAAGAACACATAGAAATACATAGAGAATCTTTGCTCTTCAGTAGTGATCTGTAGGTCTTCCACATACAAAGAAGTTTTCGTCTCCAAGCGTTGAGCCGCAAGTATTTCATTAATTCAAGAACAAAGTAAATCTCTTAAGTTGACAATTGTGAAAAGAAGAATCAGGGGATTACATCTTTTTTCTTAAGATTTCATAAAGATTGTAACCTCCGCACAAATTCAAATATAAATATTATTGTTTGTTTGATATTTTTCTTTTTTTATTTCTATATTTCAGGAACGAAACTTAGTGGCATACATCCGTAACCTCTTAATCACATGACCACAAATTTATCAATTACACCAAGGTTTCTCTTGTTGTAAAATAAAATTACCCGAGTTAACTGATTTCATTGATAATACCTCTCTACTGTCATTCATAGCAGTAGTTCTCTACCAACTTAGACTGTGAGCTTATAAGGGAATTTGATGTTGTTGATAAAGAACTCATGAGATGTTAATTGTGGATGATTAAGGAGGCGTGTTTTTTATTGTTAAAGGATTGAGGAGTAATATTGAACACATAGATAAGTCATGAGCTCACTATGAAACTAGAGAAAGAGAAGGGTGTGGCGATACACCATTTATCTATAGTAATTGTTGAGCTTGTCGCTTGTGAACTATTATGGTGTTTTCAACCTTGTTGTGCTTCTTTATTAGCTTCTTATAGTACCCTTTATGGTGTTATGTTATAGATAAAGTTGTCAGAAAAGGAGATTGACAAGATGACGTAAGATAGTAACTCCTAAAGTAAGATAGGTAAAGCTAAAACCTCTTCGCCATTAAGGCACCACCTGAAGTTGCATGTTCTTCCGATAAATGACATCAGAGATTATATGATACTTGAAAGCAAGTTATACTATTTTATAAGCCCTCTCATGTTGGAGTCCTAAACCTATAGAGTTATAGTACTCTTTTCTGGTCAAGGAAGTCATATGTTTCACATAACTATATGAGTCTTCAATTAAAGCTCTTAGATGTTATAGGGTGTATATGTTGCATAAATTTAAGGAAATCAGTTGGCTACAAACTATTCATGGGTTTATAGGTCACAAGATATATGATTCTTAAGCTAAATAAAGTAATCGCAAATTGTATCAAGAGTTGTATGATTTATGAGTTAATTATTATAAGTCTTTACATGCAATTGAGATTATAGCCTAGTCTACACCGTGGGGTGGTATTTTGAGGACTACTACGTGCGATGCTATTCTGTGCACATAATTCAGATAGAGTAAGTTTGGTTTCCTACTGTGGATTCACCTGATATATATAGGCTTGCGGGTAGACCATACATGAGCCGCGGGTGCGTACCTTGATAGACCTCATTAACCAGGCTATGAGATATCATGCGCGGTTGTGAGAATGGGCTACATATGCCATACAAGGTTCACTGTTAACCGACTGTAGTCCATCATGTGACTCCCTAGAAGTTAGTTTTACAATGAGCAAAGAAGCTAGATGACTAAGTAAAGATATCACTTAGGCAAATTATAGGAATTCTATATATAAATGAATAAGCCATGAAATGTTAGATGAGGACCCTTGAGATTGGTCACAATTCAAGTTTTGGATTATGTCTCCTGCATACATATGCTCAGATTTGCCTATCTTGATATTTGATTCATTCGAGCATTCTTACATGTCTACTTGTTATTCAATCTGCTTTACATACCATTACATGTTTTATATGTACTAACATCCCTATTTTTGTGGTGCTGCATTTCTCTCAATACAGGCTCAGGTACTAAGGACAACAAACATTTCCAGTAGACTAGAGACTTCCAATTTAGCAGTTGGTAAGCTCCACCTCTACCTGGAGCTATTAGATATTTAGAGCCAATATTTTGCTATGTATATACATATGTTAGAATGGGTATGTCGGGGCCCTGACTAGTTATTAGATTCTCAAATGCATACTCTTTAGAGGCTTCTTAGACTTAGTTTTGTTTCCGTTGTAGAGTAGCCCAGTAGGCCCTTTTGTTATCTATGTTTGAGTATGTGTCTTGATGTATGTTTCGCTGCTTATGAGTTTATAGCTTTTGCATGAGTTTTTTTTTACAGATAATTAGCAGGTTCTTGTATAAATCCTCGATGTCCACCCCTTTCTAGTTGGGGGCGTGACACAGGTCATGCAATAACTGAAAATTTGATTGTGGGAGAAACTAAAAGCGACATAAATCATATGAGCTATTCCATGGAGTTTTGTGTTGGAGGGTGTCCAATTCTTGCCATCATAAGGGACCTGAAAACTGAGCTAAATGTGGATCCACTAGCTAATATCTATTTGGGACAAACTCATATGGTTGCACATAGTTCTGAAACTAAGGGATTGCTACTAAAGGCTATTGGACGCTAATCGAAAACTTTCTATCAAGACCCAAAAATGGACATAATGGCACTCGTGTAAACCCACCAAGACAAGTCAGCCTCAACCCGACAAAATAAAAGAAAAAGCGGAAAGTAAAACAATAATAGCATAAGAGAGGAAAACTTAGTAATTCTATAAACACCCTCAAAATCTTATTGTCACGTGTAGAAGCCTCTAATGTATGAAATACATACTTGGAAGATAAATAAAATTCTCAATGTCTTTGTTTCTCGAATAGAACAAAACAAGAAGTAAGGAATAACATGGTCTGTTGGGATGACAAGCAACTACCTCTCAATATCCTCTGAAAGCCTCAGAAAATAGATGAAGAAGAATAATCACACGAGTACGAGCTCGAAACCTACACTAGTGCAGAAGAAAGGAGTGAGTACATAACAACACGGTACTCAATAAGCAACCTACTAAACAAGGCAAAACTAAGCTAGAATGCCAGTACTCCTTGCATCCAAATCGAACCACCTCAACTACAACGTGCATAGAAATCAGCCCAACCAAGGCTTAACAATCACAGTCCAACAGTCACAGTTCAACAACCAACAAGTATCAAATATGTCAATCACAAGTATCAAGTAGATCAATCACAGCTATCAAGTTCATCAAATCACAATAGTCAAACACTTGTCGGATTCATTTCCCATCGGCACAATATCACTAGCCAAAACCATTTCCCTTCGGCTTTATATAATGTCACTTGCCGAAATCATTTCCCTTCGGTACAATATCACTAGCCGGAACAATTTATCTTCGACTTTATACAATGTCACTTGCCGGAACCATTTCCCTTTTCACACAATATCACTAGCCGAAACCGTTTCCCTTTGGCTTTATATAGTGTCACTTGTCAGAACCATATCTTTTCGGCATAATATCACTAGCTAGAACCATTTCCCTTTGGCTTTATATCACTAGTCGAAACCATTTCCCATCAGCTTTATCACAACATGTTTTATCACGATGCACAAAAATAATACAAATAAGAAATTTCACACCATAAGGAAGAGACAATAAACTCAAGCGATTCAAGTCCACAATGATGCCATCAAAGCATTTCATCAATCAACAAATTAGGGTCCACAACAAGGCAATTCACAAACACCACTATCAACCCGTTGCCTTATTCATTTAATCCTCCTTTTATTCATTAAGATCAATAAGGTTGAATAATTAATCAATCACCTCATTTCCATTACTCCCCAACACACAATGAAGGAAAATACACAATTCTACAAGTTTTACAAGGTTAAGAAGTCATTCGCCTCAATTCAATCAAAAGTCAATCTAACACTTGAGTCTTTCCTTTTCGAACAATGTCAAAATCCACACAATCTAATCAAATCAAGTAATCACAATAATATTTCAGATATAACAACGCCCATATCATACACCTTAAAAAATGGGTGAGATCATCTCAAAAATCCAATTCTGAAAATGAGTTTTGAAATTGAAAATCTTTACTTGAAAACTTTACCCAAGGCATTTAGAAATTTTTGGTGAAAACAATTTTGAAAAGGGAGTTAAAATCAGTTCACAATCACCATTTTACATTAGAACTTAAGTTCTTGAAAATTTACCATTTGCCAATCAAAATCTCAAGTTTTGATGTTACAATCCACATATAATCAAAGGGAATTGAAGTTTTAGGGTTACAAAGACTTACTTAAATGATTCACCATTAAAAGTTTCTTTAAAATTGCCTCTAAGGGTTTTTCAAAGTTCAAAATATGGAAATATGGGATAAAACCTCAATATTGTAGGCCAAACCCCCCCCCCCTCTACTGTTGCTTAAGTGAACCCTGCTTAAGAAGGGGGTATCGCTTTTGTGACCCATGGTTTGCCTAAGCGAACCTCACAAAAAAGGGACCCTTCGCTTTCGCGACCAGGGTCTCGCCAACACGAACCTCGCAAAAGTGAGGCATACCAGACATCAGGAAAAATCAGCAAACTCTCAAATCATTGAAAGGACACTCGAGATTTATTTGGAACTCCGTACACACAAACCATATATGCTATTTGACTATAATCGACGTTCCAGACTCAATGGAATAGTCGAAATATGAATTTGAGGTCTCCTTGACCCAAACTCGTGAAAGTTGCAATGAAAAATATAACACCTAAAAAGGCCAAATAAAGCTTGAGACCTTTAGAAATTCAACCAAAACTAGTTCTAGGCCTACGATAATCCTCTGAATCCAATGAAATTGTCGAAAATCCAATCCGAGCATCCGAACCTCGAATATTTATCAAAGTCAACCCAAAGGCTAAAATCTTTCAAACTTAGGATCTCAAATCCTCAAAAAGACTATGAATCTGAGATCGACAACTCTCTTAGACCAATTTCCACATTTTAGGATAGATAGAATCAATAGAATTCCATTTTGAGACCTAAAAATCCAAAAAACAGCAAAAGCCACTTTTTAAAAACATTAGCCTTTCAAAACCTAAAAACTTACAAAATTCACAAAAATTCACAACTCTTTACTCAATTCTCGAAATCAATTTCAAAATCCAATCAGAAATGACTCGGGGTAGATAATGGGAGGGGTAAGATAGTAATTTTATAAAAATTTCCAAAAATGACCTTCCGGATCATTACATTATCCACTACTAAAAACCATCTTCATCCTCGAAAATAAATTAAAAGAAAGTACTTGAAGCCTCAAAAAGTTGAGGATATCTGCCACACATATCAGACTCTGTCTTCCAAGTCACCTCACCGACTTAACGATGCTTCCATTACACCTTAACTGAAGTAATCTCCTTGGTCTCAAGATTTTGAACCTGTCTATCCAGAATGGCTATAGGCTCCCCCTCAAAGGACAAGTGTGGACCCAACACCACTGAATCAAGTGAAAGAACATGAGACTCGTCCGGCACGTACTTCCAAAGCATGAAGACATGAAACACAGGATGCACAACTGACAAGCTAGGTGGCAAGGCTAACTTATAGGCCACCTCTCCCACTCAACTCAAAATCTCAAAGGGAAAATAAATCTAGGGTTAAGCTTGCCCTTCTTTCAGAACCTCATCACATCCTTCATGGGTGACACTCGGAGCTAAACATGATCACCCTCCATAAATACTAAGGATCGAACTCGTCGATCTGTATAACTCTTCTGCCAACTCTGGGCTGTCAACAGTGTACCGAGAATCACACAAACCTGCTCCATAGCATCTCTATGTAAGTCTGTGTCTAAAGAGTCCATCTCAGCCAAATAAAACCAACCAATCGGTGATCTGCATCTTCTGCCATACAACGCCTCAAATGGGGCCATTTGAATACTTGAGTGATTACTGTTGTTGTAGGCAAACTCTACTAAGGGAAACTGTTAATCCCATTGAGCACCAAAATCAATCACACAAGCTCGGAGTATTTTTCCAATACCGGAATCATCCACTCGGACTGACCATCTGTCTAAGGGTGAAAAGTTGTACTCATAGCTAACCGAGTACTTGACAATGCTCAAAGAACTCTTCAAACCCAATTAAAAGAGTAAGGGATCCTTGTCAATAAAAATACCCAACGAAGAGTCGGAGTCGAATCCCACAGAGAATGATACAGGGCTAGGAATTCTATCAGGAAACTTGGAATGTAAACTTATTCATTTGCAGTAACAAAACAAGTAGGGGGATCATTTCACCGAATTTGATAAAAGAATTTTGTAGTCACAAGTCACAATTAAACTAAGATTTCAGAAATTTTAATTAATAACAAGCAATCTTGGGGTGCGGAAATTGGAAATCAATGTCACATAGGGGCAATTGTGTTGCTCTATAGTGATGAAAATTCATGGATAGGGTGGGTCATCTTCCATGACACTAATTTTCTTTCGATCTCAAATAATCATATCATAGAATCTACTTTCTGTCCCATCTATGTACTATACTAAACAACCCAATACCTTACTCTATTTTCTCTTTTGATGCAGAAATAGGGAAAATAGATCAGACCCATAACCTATATTTTCAAGAAAGTTACAAACATCAAACCTAAATTGCTAGTATCAGACTAATTACCCACTCTAATCAATCTCTTTCTAACATTAATCGGAGATCGAAAATAGGAATTAAGTTTGCAATCTTAACCCATAAGTTAACCCCATGCTAATTAGCCCAAATACATGTAAAAGGCAGCAAAATAGAGCACAACACAATACCCACTACATCAAATCAACACCAAACCCTATAATTGCACCCCTAGATCTTTGGGTTTTAGCCACTCATCACAAAAAGTAAAGAGAATACACCTTCAATGAAAGAAGCTAAGGATAACATGGAATTAAGCAATTACAAGAAAACTCACTTTGAATTAAATTTCAATTTATAAATTTCAAGAACAAAGTTGAAAAACTCCAAAACCTAGAAAGTGTTCTTCATAAGGTAAAGTGTCTCTCTGTAACTATTGTTCTCAACTCAGAATTTTTTTGAACTCCTCTTTTTTCTTTTTCTATTCTTTTGGGATATTTATAATTTCCCCAAAAATTGGTGCGAGACTCTATGCGTGACCCATTGGGTGACGTTAGGCATTGAGGACTCTAATTGTTGAGCTAAATAGACCTCAAATGGGTGTAAATCTACCACTCATGAACACACCCAACTTAAACATGTGCTTGTCCTTAGATAAATCAAGAACACAATCAGCTCAACAAGGGTGTCTACAATAGTACTAAATGAGAGCTAACATGCAAGTGCCATTACAAGACTACTCTTAACAATATGCTACACAAAATCACGATCTAGAAGCTTCAAATGAGTACTAGCTGGTATCAACACAAGCTCAAACTCATTATAGCTTCTTTACTAAAGCAAGACCATGTTTCAACAAATGCATTCAAGTGCCCTCACATCAAGAACGATTCCGTTCTCTCACAAAGCAAATGAATGAAGAAGTAAGGAATCAATACAACTCTCACTCTCCCAAAAGAGAAATACATGCAAGCTTCATCCCATAGGTTTGCCCATATGTTCCAATAATCACACAACCTAGTTTATGCAAGATCTCAAGGGTCTTTTAGGCTTGTAATGGGGCTGAGGGTTAAGGTATGGTCAATTTGGCTCAGTGACTTCACCTTTTCAAAGCACTGTTGCAATCATCTTTACCTCTTCTCAAGTTCTTTTCATTCTTTTTTATTTTGAGAACTCAATCTTTGGGTTGTTAATGATTTTATTGCAAACCCTCTTTTATTCCATCAGCTCTCTTTTTCATTTCAATATTTCAACATTGTTCATCACAATATTTCTCTTCTCTCGCATTTTTTTTATATAAGGAGGGGTTCCTTCTTTTTATAAGAAACTTCAAAGTTGAGTCTCATTTCATCTTTCTTTGCCTTTCACTTGGCTTTTCTTCCACTTTCTTTCCACACTACCAACTTAGGCTTTTTGCCTAAGTTGGCTATTCAAACAAACCAATGCTTCAAAAAGATTATGAGTTAGAAGGTAGGGATAATTTGGCTCAAGGGGTTTCAATATGGTTTTAAACAAATGGTTTAGGCTCAAATGGTTCCAAAATAGATGTACACCCTCACAAGGTAGTCACGTAAGGATATGGAAATTTGGGTTCACAATCAAAATTATTGCCCAAAGATTATGCCATACACTTACCAAGGTTTAAACAATTAGACTAACAAGGTAAATTCTAGGATTGCACACACATGCTTTGAAGTGAAACCTCACCACACAATGCACTTCGAATACACTCATTTAGCACAACTCAAAAAGATCAAAAGCTTATGTGCGATGTTCATTGCATGGCTCACATCAAAACGCAACTAGTCAACAAAAGATTCAAAAAAATTGTTCAAAAATGCAACCACATCGATTTTATTCTTGCAACACAAACACTATACACCATGCTCATCATGAGTACTATTCAAGACATTGATATGAACACAATCAATCCTTGAATTATTATCAATGAAAACTCAAGAATTTTACGATTTCTAAAACGCATGGGGGTAGTTGCAAAATTAAGAGAAAACAAAAGAGACAAAAAGATACAAGCCAAACCAATCGAAACACAATAATATAACCAAAAAATAAATACTACATCATCCAAAACTGAAAATAACAAAATACAAAGTAAAAGGGGAAAATTGGCACAAGTGCCCTCGCCTCATAAAAAAAAGTGCAGTGGCTTCAATGCAAAAGTAAAAAGTACGGGAGGAAGAGTGAAAATGTCCCCAGACAGACTATGCCTGTGGAGTGCTCTCAGCGGGAGTAGTGGCATCATCCGGAGCATCAGTGCTCAGCAATAAGATCACAAAAGGCTGCTAGCATCAATTGGGGCATCAATACCCTGTACATCACTAGGAAGAATGGTGGAGTCTGAAGAGAATCCACTGGTGCCAACTGCGGAGGTCCTCCGAAGGGATCTCTCTAATGTAGCCTGGACAATCACCTCCTCTGTGTCCTACAACTCTGTGAGCGTTAGTGCAATCCTCTACTCATCCTCCTCTTTCCTCTTCTCATCCTCACCAGTCTCCTCGGACAAATCATCATCAGCTCTCTCATCATCAACATCAACATCCTCAGTAACAACAACTCTCTTAGCTATACCACTCGGTTACACACTCAGAGATGGCTCACTGCCAGGCATAGTCTGTGGCATAGAGGCAGGTACATCAAGTAGGGGTACCTCGCCCTATAGCATTGATATATCCGTAGATCTCAACTGGTCTACATCTTCCCTCGAAGAATTAAACTCACCTATCATAGCGTCAAGCACATCTGAAGCTCCCTCGGCCTCCAATCTCGTAGTGATGTTATCCAACCTCACCCTGTGTGATGCAATCAACTCCTTACATCGGGTCACCCTATCTCTCAACAGATCCATGACCCTCTCAATCGCCCTATCAATCACTGAGGGCATATCCTTCTCAACACTTGTTGCCCTAACATCCACAAACTGGGCAATGCTACCCATTTGGTAAATCATGGCCTAGGTCAAGGGGGATGGGAAGTAGGAACAAGGGCAGGTGCAGTAGAAGCAGGAGTAGCAGAAGTAGTGACAGATGTGAAAGGGATAGTGGGAGGCGAAGATATACCTGACTACTCCACAGAAAGAGCATATGTGTTGGGCTTAGAAGCCAAGGTAGCTGGATCTACAACGGGTGTGGTGTCTGGTGAAGGCGGATTTCTCTGAGCCGCATCATCCTGTAAGTAGTCAGTTTCAATTCCTTGGATGTCGTTGGAAGAGGCCGGGGTGATCCATACATATGTTTTCCCCCGTAAGGGAACTCCAGCTTTTTCACAAAGCTGTGTGATCAGGATCAGGATTGGAAGTGAGATCTGCTCTTGTCTGTACCTCATAAGCATCTCACCTACAATTATTGACTCGATATTAAGATCAATCCGATCAATGATACACCCCACTAGCACTGCTTTTAGATGTCGGAGGATGAACTCATTCTGGGAAGACATTAAGTTGCTACTAATGAATCCAAACCAATAACGACCTACAACATTAATGTAGTTCTTTTCAATTTTAGTTCCTTCAACTATCCATGGAGGAGATGAATCTGAAATAAGTGGTGCCAACCACTCCTTGTGGGCATCTAAATTGAACTTCATCCGAAGCTGAAATCTATCGGTTGAGTTGCTTTTGGTACCTAGAACAACATTTATCGCACTAGAATCACATTGCACTTTCTTGCCACGTACTTCCACTTCTTCCAAGGGTTTCCAGATTGTACCCTTTCTCTTCTTAGGCAGGGCCTTTGCGTAGGCTTCATAGATGTCACGACCTAAAGTATCCCCTAGATGTGACATGACGTACAAGACCCCGAAAGGCCTAAACAAGCCACTTAGCATACATCATATAAGATAACAGTTGATAAGAGTTCAAATGACAATTTATATCAAGAGTAGACAAAAGTAGCGGAAGTCTAAATATAGTCTCAAAGCCATCTAATACATCAGTAAATTGAAAGTGGGACGTAACCCATACATGTCTTAAAAGTAAAATGACATGAAAGATAAATGTGGCATTGTCCTCCAACATATGAGGACTCACCAAGTCTTCAAAATCCCAATCAAGATGAACTAGGCACGAGTGGATGGAGATGATCCGGATCCTACACTTGTGAGAAAATGTAGGCAAGAGTATGCGTTAGTACAAAAATGTACCAAGTATGATAACTATGCATAAAGGTTACAAAATCATGCAACAAGGGCAATACATAAGATACAATGATCAAGTTAAATCATATGATGGCATGATACAAAACATGAGATAAAAGCCATGGTCAATGCAAGGAAATCATCTTAAAACAACATATGCCTAAAAAGCCTTTAGAAAGTAACCTTATTTCATTATTGTGAGAAATTAGCCTTAACCGACATAGACCATGTGAGCTATAACATAGAATCCGGTGTCTACCCCACACTGAAAAGAGGTGTCCTTAATTGCCAAAGTAAGAACCATAACTTCTAGCTTAAGTAGATCCACTAGCTTATGTCTATCTAAGACAACCTATGGTGGCACATAGTTTATGGGACATGGGTAATCGCCACTTGTCCACTCGGTGCTAAGCATAAATCCCACAGAATAGTCATAATTCATAGCTTATCGTATCATTAATAGACATGGGTAATCGCCTCTTGTCTTATCATTAGGGGGCATGCGTAATCGCCTCTTGCCCTTTTTTATTCATGGAAGACACATCCAATAGCCAATCCAAGCTAGAGTTCATTAGAATAGCTCCTTAATTTTGATTCAAGTTTAGTTGAGAAAACCTTTCAACCCTTACGAATCCTTTATGTGAGAAAATCCTTTCACAATACAACAACAACATTGATGCTTCACTCTCAAAGAAACCTTAAATCATCATAAATTTCATAATTTGAACATGCATAACTTCATAAAATTCATCCTTTGATCATTCATAACTTCATCATAGTCTCATAGCTTAGAAATCATAAATCATGCATGGGCTCATTTAATTTCACCTTAAAATCATTCAATTAACTCAATTTATGCATAAATAAACATAATTCAATCAATTAGATCATAATTGAAAAGAACCCATGAGATAGAACAAAACTGCAATTTCAATTGAAGAATCTAACTTTACAAATTTGGGAAAATTTAGGAACCCTATGGAGAAAGGACTCCATAGGTGAAAGCTATCATACCTTGATGCCAAAAGCCCTCAATCAATGGAGGATTAGGAGGCTTGATCTTGAAACCCTAGGTTCTACTTCTTCTTTTTCAAGCTTCTAGAGAGAGAAATATTTGGGGAAAGATTTGGAGGGAGTTTGGAAGTGATTTCGAATGGGTAGAATTAGGTTTAGAAGTTATATATAGGGGCTACGATAAGGGCTTAACTAACTTAGATTAGGAATAGATCAATTAGGGAAAAGACCAAAAAGCCCTTAAAATAAATGTTAGATCTCGACCTACGGTTCGTAGGTCCAACTACGGACCGTCCTGATCAACCGTAGAAAAGTTCAGAAATTATTGTTTTGGACCTTCAAACGACGAGACCCTATGTACGGTTCGTAGGTCCATTGACGGACTATACATACCAACCGTCACTCCGACCTTGAACCCTCATAATTTCACTAAGTCTGGACAGACATACGAGACCTACCTACGGTCCATAAAAACAATAATTGACCGTCCTATTGAATCGTAGAAAGGATCCTGAAACTTGACATTTTCAAAAAGTTTACTTTGCTATCTACGGTTCCCACCTACGACTTGTAAGTCAACCTAAGGTCCGTAGGTGGCTTCTGTCAGTGCTGGCACTGGTTTTGAAAAACCAATTTTTTTTATTCTTTTCGAATTTGAGGTATTACTGTAGAATTCCCTGACCCATATTGGCACATATGATCGTCTGGGTCTTGTGAGCAGTTCAAATCGGTGAAACTTGATAGTCTCTTATATGTTTGAGTAATCACTCATTACCCCATCAGTGGAAAGCCTTTGCTTCTCAATAATTGTTCGTTCTCCATCAGCCTTGAGCCTATTAAGGGCTCTTGGAGCTATGATTGGGAGAAGACGAGAAGCAAAGGTTGGGTCTTGAGGAGGTGATACCAATTTGGATCTGACATTCGTCCTCTTTGTGGCAATATGCTTTCTTGGTCTTTTACTCATTTTTATCAAAGAATGTGGAGTGATTTTTTACATACGAGGTGCCTGAGATGGCTAGTTAATAGTGACGCCCTTATGCCTTTTTAAAGGAGGAGGAGGAGGAGAGGAGTCCCTGTCTAACTCTGTATCTCAAGAGACTACTTGTTTACTTTTCGTTTTAGCCATAATCTGCAAAGCAGAACTATTCAAACATAGAATCTGTGAAGGTTAGTCGAAATAAACTTAATTGAAAGCACAGTTCAAAAATTGTCTTGAGGCTCGCCTAATAAGAAGACAGTCCATCTAAAAGGATGAGCGTGTTCCGGCGAGCTCGTCGAATCAAATAGTATCAAAAATCAAATAACTCAAGCATCACTGGTGGAGTCAATTCCAACTCGACGATCCATTGAGCTGGTTTCGGTGGGCAAAGACAAGCTCGCCGAAACTGATAGTGCAAAATAAAAAGAAATAGGCATCAAGGGTGATTTCCACTTCCACTTGGTGATTCACTTAGTGGGTTCGGCAAACTAAGACAAGTTCACCTAATGGGACAATACCTAAGGTCACATATTCTCGCAAGAGGGAGAGCTGAGGCTTACTCACTGATTTACCTAAACTCCTTTGCAAGCTAAGACAAGCCAGCCGAACAGGTGGTGTTCAACCCAGTGCCTAATTTCACAGATAAACTAACATATGCAATAAGATCTTGTTTCTCATCAACTTTACAATATACCCAAATGCTTATCTACCCTTGGGTACTAATATTTCCCCCAATTATCACAATGTATTGCTCAAATTGATGATTTTCCCTTAAGAAAGTCGTCGCTCTATCTATCATTAGGCAAAATCATGCAATCGGGTTAACACTGGGCTACTCAGACTTCACCCACATCAAATTCAACTCAGACCCAACACAAATAAGGGTTCAATTTCACATTTAGCCACCACAATCAAATTTAGCAGTTTCTAGGCACAAACATAACCAATGAAATCATGAGCACAGTTCAGTACAATCATTATAGCACTACCCATTGAAATCAACCAACAACATGCTTCTCGTGGACTAATGCCCATACATATAACACACTTTTAAGCTCAAAATATAAAATGGAAGCCAAAAACCAACCTCAAAGAGAAGCAAAATGCAAAAATAAGGGAGATTTGGGTTTGGTCGACTAATTTAGCAATATAGCACACTCCATGTACACAACAATCACACACAAAGGATGCTCACACACTCAAATATGATATTTCAAGAGAAAGAAAAGAAAAGGTCTTGGAGAGAGAAAAAGGATTTTCTTTTTGAATTTGAAAAGACCCTAGGCCATTTTATACCAGGCACATTCGGTGGTCACGACTAATGTAACCGAGTGTGTTTGGTGGATTTCCAACTAGATCTGAAGCTCGCCGAAGAGACCTGAACGAAAACCAACCTGAAAGCTGATTCGGCATACACGATGGAGTCTGCATAGTGTACTTCTACAATTTGCCTTTTGGAGCTCAGATTGCTGAACTAGACAGTACACTTTTCCACATTTTCCAGCTAAGAAAGCATACAAGAATGCGTCAACACAACGCCTTCGGTGGATCGCCATTATGGTTTTGGCATCGCCTAATGTTCCCCTTGCAACACTTTGACTTCTTTTCAACCGGCACTCACAACACATGTTATTGAAAGCAATAAAATAAAAGGAAAGACTTGGGTTGTTTCCTAAGAAATGCCTTATTTAACGTCATGGCACGACATAGTTCTCATCTCCTTAACATTCATTTTTGGGATTTGGGATGGTGTCACTAGGCAAGGTTCCCTTTTGCCTCGGATTGAGATGGGTGGAGATCTGGCACATCTGAGTTTCCAACTGTTTGATAGACACCAAATGAGAGGTCACCATTTGATATAAGGTGGAGAAGTTATTTTCCAATTCTTTTAACAACTTGTCGGATCATTCAACCTTGTTGAAGATCCTTGTAAGCATTTTCTTGGTTCGGCTCCCTTCTAGACCAGCTGGTTCTTTTTGTCGTGGGCGATCATGGGGAGGAATATATTTATCTTCTTCAACCTCCCTATCTCTCCAATTTCCACCTCTCCAGTCTTTCCAACCACTATCTCACTCCTTCTTCCAACCTTGATTCCCACCTTGTCGTAGGTGGTTATGGTGAGAACCCCCCATTTGATTTCCTAAGTTTTTAACTTCCTCATTGTATAATGCCTTAAACTTGTCATCTTCCAGACATTGCCCCCTATTTGTTCCAACTACATTCACTGACTTCAGACCACATCTCATGACATGTTTAGACAACAAATCGAGTTGGGTCAACATTTTTGCCATATTTTTATCTCATTCATTGTCCTTTTCAATTTGTTCTTTGCTCATGCATAGCTATTGAGTAGTCACCTGGTCCTCTCTAGTATGCCATGCTCGGTTAACCTTGGTCATATAGTCTAGCAACAACGTTGCTACATCATATGGTTGTCTCATTAATCCTTCTTGGACCAACTGATCAGCCACACCTTTATTGACTAAATCAAGGCTACAATAGAAGTATTGCAGCAACAAATTGTCCGAAACACCATGTGTTGGACATTACAAGAGTAATTTCTTGAACCGCAATCAAGTTTCATGTAGAGGTTCACCCCAATTCACATGAAATTTTGGATTTAAGTTTGAAGTTTAACCATCATCGAGGGGTAAAGAATCTCTCCAAGAAAGCTTTAGTCAACTCCTCCCAAGAAGTGATAGAGTCATTTGGCAATTTCGCCAACCATCTTGTAGCTTTACCCGTCAAAGAAAATGGGAATAACCTCAAACTTAGAGACTCTTCCGAGATGTTTTTGCACACAAACGGCCCACACACTTCCACAAAATTCTGAAGGTGTTCATAGGGATCCTCATGAGCTAAACTCCCAAACATTCCTTTTAGTTGGAGAAATATTAGCATTGTTCCGATTACATGAAAATTTTCCCTCCCAACTATAGGAGGTATCCAAATGGCTCATGTGGTTTGAATGATGTTCACATGCATATCATTCAAATCACCCATGTTTTCATTTTGCCCGTAGTGACTATTGTTGTCACTACCGTGGTCACTCATGTTCTAAACCTACAAATCAGTAAACCACAACACCAAGCAACAATCTACTACAACTAAACAAATTTACAAACTATTTTCTCAAATGGAATTTCTATCCATCAGTCTCCGGGAGTGGCACCATTTTTGATAACGCTCAAACAACTCTTCAAAATCAATTAAAATAGTAAGCGATCATTGTCAATAAAAATACCCAATGAAGAGTTGGGGTCAAACCCCACAGAGAATGATACAGGGCTAGAAATTCTATCAGGAAATTTTGAATGTAAATTTATTCATTTGCAGCAACAAAACAAGTAGGTGGATCATTCCACCAAATTTGATAGAAGGATTTTGTAGTCACAAGTCGCAATTAAACTAAGATTTCAGAAATTTCAATAAATAAGAAGTAATCTAGGGTGCAGGAATTGGAAATCAATGTCACATAGGGGTAATTGTATTGCTCTATAGTGATGAACATTCATAGATAGGCTTGGTCATCTTCAAAGACACTAATCTTCTTTCGATCTCAAGCATCATATCATAGAATCTCCTTTCGGTATCATCTATATGTTATACTAAACAACCCAATACCTTACTCTATTCTCCCTTTCGATGCAGAAATAGGGCAAATAGATTTGACTCATAACCTCTATTTTCAAGCAAGTTACAGACATCAAAACTAAATTACTAGTATCATACTAATTACCCACTTTAATGAAGATCTTATGAGCATCAATCGGAGATCAGAAATATGAATTAAGTTTGCAACCTAACCCATAAGTTAACCCTATGATAATTAGCCCAAATCCATGTATGAATGGCAGCAAAAAAGAGCACAGCACAATACCCACTTCATTAAATCAACACCCAATCCCATAATTGCACCTCTAGATCTTGTGGTTTTAGCCACTCATCACAAAAAGTAAAGAGAATGTACCTTCCATGAAAGAAGCCATGGGTAACATGGAATTAAGCAATTACAAGAAAACCACTTTGAATTCAACTTCAATTTATCAATTTCAAGAACAAAGTTGAAAAATTCCACAAACTAGAAAGTGTTTTTCACAAGGTAAAGTATTTCTCTCTCTAACTATTGTTCTCAAGTCAAAATTTTTTCGAACTCCCTTTTTTTCCCCTTTCTTTTGGGTTATTTATAATTTCCCTAAAATTTGGCCCAAAACTCAATGCATGACCCATTGGGCTATGTTAGTCAAGCTAGCCGATCACGATGGGCGGATCACCAATTGCTCCACAGCTCGCCTTTCTCTTGCTCTAGGCTTCACGTGTTTGAACCTCAAACGGCGAGCTCGTTCGAGTTTGCCTTTCACGCAAGGCGAATCTCCAAGTACCACCTTTGTTCGCTTTTCAAGCCTTTAGTTTTTCTCCTTGTACTGTCACTTTCGACGATGGTCATCAAGTTCTCTTTTATCATTTGGCACATCACCATTTCCCTTTTTGTTCGCCGACCTGCCTCAATAAATTAAGTGTTGTGCACTGTCAACTTATACGAGATCAAACTCATTGGGAGGTCCGCCCTTCTTGCTAGGCGATCAAAAATATGGAGTTTACACGTCTTTTCATATTTTTGGCCATTCATTCAAGCATTCATCCTTGCCTTGCCCTTTAGCCTTCCTAGCGGCAAATAACCAAGATATCATTAGAATAGGACATAATTAGGCATTGAGGACACTAATTGGTGAGCTAAATATGCCTCAAATGAGTGTAAATCTACCACTCATCAGTACCCAAACCATGTTGTAAAGACTTCCAAAAATAAGAATTGAACAATGCTCCTCATTCAGAGACAATGGAAATAGGCACTCCATGAAGTCTGACAATCTGACTAATACAAAGTTGGGCTAACCTCTCCATCGTATACTTCACCTGAACATAAATGAAATGGGTAGACATGGTCAACCTATCAACAACCACCCAAAAGGAGTCATAACCACCCACGGTGGAAGGCAATCTCACAACAAAGCCCATGGTGATCCACTCGCACTTCCAAGTAGGAATAGGCATCCTCTGAGATATACCTCTAGGCCGCTGATGTTCACACTTGACCTGTTGGCAAGTCAAGCATCTAGACACAAATTCTGCAATATCCCTCCTCATGCAACACCAGCAGTAATGCTGACATATATCATGATATAGCTTTGCCACTCCCGGATGAATGGAATATCGAGAACAGTGAGCCTCCTCAAGAATAAATTTAATCAACTCACCCACCTTAGGCTCACAAATCTTGCCTCCAATCATAAAGAGACCATTAGAATCAAGGACAACCTCCTTGTTTTCCCTCTAATCACTTTGTCCTAGATGAGACACAACTTCTCATCATCAAACTAGCTCTCACGGATCTACTCAACTAAGGAAGACCGGGCCTCTATAAAAGCAATAAAACCATCACTCTCCATAGAGATCTATAATTAGACAAGACTGTAGGCTTACCTCTAAATATCTTTAACGAACGGTCTCTGATCAACACAAATAGCGGCAAGATTCCCCATACTAGAAGTTTTCCTACTCAAAGCGTTGGCCACCACATTGGCCTTCCCCGGATGATACAAGATTGTGATATCATAGTCCTTCAGTAACTCAAGCCATCTACTCTGCCTCAAGTTCAGATCCCTCTGATATTATATGTACTGATGACTTCGATGATCCTTAAAGACATCACAATGTACGGCATAGAGAAAATGTCACCATAACTTAAGCCCAAAGACTACGGTCGTGATATCCAAGTCATGAGTAGGGTACTCATGAGTCTTAAAATGTCTAGAAGCATAGGCGATCATCTTTCCCTTCTACATAAGAACACCACCCAACCCGACTTCAGAAGCATCACAGTATACGGTAAAGTCCACACTGTCCTTGGGTATAGTCAACACAAGAGCCGAAGTCAACAAGTTCTTTAACTTTTGAATGGTATCCCACACTAATCATACCACTGGAAGCTCACACTTTGACGAGTCAATCTGGTCAAGGAAAATGCAATAGTGGAGAAGCTCTGAACAAACCACCTATAATAACCTACTAGTCCAACAAAACACCAAATCTCAGTAACTAAAGTAGGCATAGTCCAACCTTTAAGTGCCTCAATCTTGGATGGATCCACCAAAATACCCTCTTTGGACACCACGTGTCCCAGAAATGCAACAAAATCAAGCCAAAACTCACACTTCGAGAACTTGGTATATAATTTCTCTTTTCTTAATCTATGGAGAACAATCCTCAAATGTCGATCATGGTCCTTCTCAGACTTGGAGTAAACCAAGATGTCATCAATAAAAACAATCACAAAGGAGTTCAAATATTGTCGAAACACCCCATTAATTAACTCTATGAACGCTACAGGGGCGTTAGTCAAATTGAAGGACATTACAAGAAACTCATAGTGTCCAGATCGAGTCCTTAAAGATGTGTTAGGGATATCTAATGCCCTACTCTTCAGCTGATGATAGCCGGACCTTAAATAAATCTTACAAAACAAATATGACCCCTTAAGCTTATCAAATAAATCATCAATACAAGGAAGAGGATACTTGTTCTTCACTGTCAACTTGTTCAACTGTCAGTAGTCTATGCACATTCTCATGGTACTATCTTTCTTCTTCACAAATAAGATAGGGGCACCCCATGGAGACACATTGGGGAGAATGAACCGCCTACTCAACATGTCCTGCAACTGATCCTTCAACTTTTTCAACTCTGCTGGAGCCATACGGTAAGGAGAAATAGAGATGGGATTGGTTCCCGGATCCAAGTCAATAGATAAATCAATATTTCTATCTGGAGGAACACCTAGAAGATCAGTAGGAAAAACATCCGAAAACTCTCGAACCACGAGAACAGAATCCATGGGAGGTTGCTCCACACTAGTATCTCCAATAAAAGCCAAATAAGACAAACACCCTCCATCAACCAATCTCTGAGCTCGAATGAAGGAGATAACTTTTCTAGGCTAAGAACCACTAGCACCCGTCCACTCAACTCTCGAGACACCCAGCATCGCTAAGGTAACAGTCTTAGCATAACAATAACAAATATCATGATGTGGGGAGAGCCAATCCATACCAAAAATAATATCAAAGTCTACCATCCCTAGAATGCTCAAGTCTATGCAACTATCAAACTCAGCCAGAGAAATAAGTTAGGATCAATACACTCAATCTACCACAAAGGACTCACCCACCTGTGTAGAAACACAAATACGAAAAGCTATGCTATCAGACATCATACCAAATCCTGTAGTAAAATAGGTAGACACATATGAGAAAGTAGAACCCGGATCAAACAATACTGATGTAGGTCGATGGAAAACTGGGATGATACTGTAGTCACAGTATCAGAAATCTTGGCCTCTGGCCTCGCTTGAAATGCATAACACTGTCCCTCTCGACCACCTCCAGTCTATGTAGTACCCTGACCTCCGCTATGTTGAGTTATAGCACCACTACCATAAGCTCGCCCGTTTATGTCAGACAGACCTCTGCCTCGACCTCTAATCAAAAGTGTTGAACCTCTAGCTCGAGAAGCTGAATAAGTACGCTGGGTCCTGAGTCAGTCTACAAAGGACACTGCTGAATCATATGTCCTGGATCCCCACAACCATAATAAGACTCGATGTAGATAACTGTTGTCAAAGACCAGATGAGCTACCATAGCCAGCTTGGCCAGAACCATATGACTCTCAGGATGTTTGCCCACTCTCGGTTGTTGGCACGGATGCATGACCATGCGTAAGACGTTGGAAAGAGCTACCTTATTTGTTTGAACCCCTGCCTCCAGATGAGGCGCCAGAAAACTGACCAGACGATCGGGCCCTCATGGGATGCCTAAACTCCTCTCTAACAATCAACTCCATCTCCTTGGTGGATGGACTTGAAGGAAGCCACCTCTCTTCCTACTCTTAACACATAAGATCTGATGGAGAAAGTCAACCCTCTCATGAACCTGCAGAGTCTCTCTGCCCCATCCGGAACAATGGTCAAAGCATGTCTAGATAACTCACAGTAATGGGGCTCATACTCAGTAATAGACAAACTGCCCTATGTAAAGCCCTCAAACCTCAATCGACTCTCCTCCCTCACGTTTCAAGGAATGAAGCGGTCCAAAAAATCATTGGAGAACATATCCACTCTGCTAGAGGACATCGAACTTCTCAAGACCTTACAAAAGTCCTCTACCACACTCTATTGGATCCATGGAGCTGAAGTGCAACAACACGAACACTTCGTGCATCAACCATACCTAGTGCCTCTAGTATTTCATGGCACAAAGTCAAGAAATGATGAGCATCCTCATTCTTACAACCCAGAAATTGGGGTGGTTTTATCTGTTCAAACTTCTCATAACTCCGCTGATCATCTAATATCAAAATAACCTCGGGAGCAATCTGTGCACCAAAATTCAGTGCAACAACCATTGGTGGATTACCCACCTAATCATGAATAATCAGACCCTGATGCTGCCCTAGGAGCTGCACCCATACTCTCACTTGAGAACCCTGCGGTGTGCCTGCCTCACTACCAAGAGTAAAGCTCTCTAGTACACCCAACATCCTTAGCAAAGTGTCCTAATACGATGGAGCTTCAAACTTAGGAGGAACCTGGTCCTCAACAACCTCAACCTATGGCTCAGGGGAGACCTCTCTACTTCGGCCTCTAGCTGGTGCCGCTTTACGGGCACGACCTCTAATTGGTGTAACTCCACGTGCATGACCTCTAGCCCTACCCCTACCCCTAGCTGGGGTCTCAATAACTGCCTCGGAGTCTGCCTCTCCTCTACCACCGGAAGTAGAAGCTCTGGTCCTTGGCATCTGGCAAAATAAGATGCGACAACTAAGCACTAGCAAAGGTAAGCACACACGAGAAGAAAGAATGAATAAAATGAAGTTTCCTAACAACTTTCATTGCCTCTCAAAGATAAGTACAGACGTCTCCGTACCGATCCTTGAGACTCTACTTAGACTTGGCTTGTACACACGTGAGACCTATGAACCTGGGCTCTAATACAATTTGTCACGACCCAAAAATAGATGTGATGGCTCTCATCTAAACCCACCAAGACAAGTTAGCCTAAACCCAACAAAATGAAGGAAAAAGCGTAAAGTAAAACAATAATAGCATAAGAGCAGAAAACTTAGTCATTTTATAAAAACACCCAAAATCTAGTTATCACGTGAACAAACCTCTAATGTATGAAATATGGAATTGAAAGATAAATACAAGTCTCAATGTCTCGATTTTTCGAATAAAACAAAACATAAAGTAAGGAACAAGAGGGCATGCCATGATGACAAGCACCTACCTCTCAATATCCTCGGAAAGCCTTGGAAAATAAATGAAGAAGAATAACAACTTGGGTCCAGACTCGAAACCTACACAAGTGTAGCAGCAAGGAGTGAGTACCAAACAACACGATACTCAGCAAGTAACCTACTAAACAATGAAAAACTAAGCTAGAATACGAGTACTCCTTTAATCCCAAGCGAATCGCCTCAACTGCAACCTACATATAAATAAGTTAACCTAACAATTTTACAATACATAGTTCGCAAGGCTTAACAATCACAGTTCAACAATCAACAAGTATCAAGTATGTCAATCACAAGTATCAAGTTGATCAATCACAAGTATCAAGTTGATCAATCACAAGTATCAATTAGATCAATTAGAAGTATCAAGTTCATCAAATAAGAATAGTTAAACATTTACCAAAAGAATTTCCCATTGACACAATATCACTACCCGGAACCATTTTCCTTCGGCTTTATATAATGTCACTTGCCAGAACCATTTCCCTTCTACACAATATAACTAGCCGAAACCATTTCCCTTCGGTACAATATCACTAGCTGAAACTATTCCCCTTCGACTTTATATAGTATAACTTACCGGATCCTTCAGTGCAATATCACTAGCCGGAACCATTTTCATTGGCTTTATCACAAGATGTCTCATCATAGTGCATAAAAATCAATACAAATAAGAAATTTTACACCATAAGGAAGAGACAATAAATAAAGAAATTCATATCCACAATGATACCATCAAAGAATTTCATCAGTAAACAAATTACGGTCCACTAGAAGGCAATTCACAAACACCACTATCAACACGTTGCCTTTTTAACTTAATCCCTTTTTTATTCATTAAGATTAATCAAGTAGAATGATTGAACCTATCACCTCATTCCCATTACTCCCCAACATACACAATGAAGGGAAATACACATTTCTATAAGTTTTAAAAGGTTTAGAAGTCATTTGCATCAATTCAATCAAAAGTCAATCCAAGAATTCAGTCTCCCCTTTCTAAACAATGTCCAAAGCCACACAATCTAATCCAATCAAGTAATCACAATAAGATTCTGGAAATAACAACACCCATATCATACACCTTGTTAAATGGGTAAAATCAATTCCAAACCTTGATTTCGAAAATGAGGTTTGAATCCGAAAATCTTTATGTGAAAATGTTACCCAAGGCATTTGGAACTCATTGGTGAAAAACATTACCAAAAAAGGAGTTAAAATCAGTTCAAAATCACCATTTTACTATAAAACTTACGTTCTTGAAATACCTTGCCATTAGCCAATCAAAATCTCAAGTTTTGATGTTAAAATCCACAAATAATCAAATAGAATTAAAGTTTTAGGGTTACAAAGACTTACCCAAATGATTCACCATGAAAAATCTCTTTAAAATCGCCTCCAAAGATTTTCCATAACACAACATGGGAAAAAGCGGTAAAACCCCGAAATTGAAGGTCAAGAACCCCCCTCTGATGTTGCTTAAGCGAACACAGGTTCCCTTAAGGGTATTATTTTTGCGATCATCACGATCTCAACCCATGGTTTGCTTAAGCGAACCCCGCCAAAATGGGACCCTATGCTTTCGTAACCAGGGTCTCGCTAACACGAACCTCACAAAAGCGAGGTACCCTTTGCGAAAGTTAGGCATACCAGACATCAGGAAAAATCAACCAACTTTCAAATCATCAAAAGGACCCTCGAGATTTATTCAGAACCCCATACTCACAAACTAAATATGCTATTTAACTATACTCGATGTTCCAGACTAAATGGAACTATAGAAACACGAATCCGATGTCTCCTTGACCCGAAACTCGTGATAGTCGCAATGAACAAACATAATGCCTAAGAGGTCAAATCAAGCTCAATACCTCTGAAAATTCAACCAAGATCTCTTCTAGGCCTAAAATCATCTCCCAAATTCAACAAAACTGTCAAATATCCAATCCGAGCATCCGAACTCCGAATGATGACAAATGTCAACACAAAGACTAAAATTTCAACAATTTCCAACTTAGGACTTCAAATACTCAAAAAAATCTGAATGTGAAACCGAAAACTCTCTTGAACCAATTTCCACATTCCGAGACTTAGGGAATCAATGAAATTCAATTATGAGACTCAAAACTCCAAAAGACACCAAAAACCACTTTTTAACGATTGTAGCCTTTCAAAACCCAAAACTTAGATAATGCACAAATTTTTACTCAATGCTCGAAACAATTTCAAAATCCAATCACAAATGACCCGGGGTCGATAACGGGAGCGGCAAAATGGTAATTTTATAAAAAATTTCAAAAATGACTTTCCGGGTCATTACACCTTACTCTCTTAAGGCCGCTCGGTGCTAAGTACACTCTCAAAAGAAGCATGCATAGTATGGAAACAGTAATAATATGGTAATACTAAATCATACTGATAACGGATACATGCGGAGTAGCTCATAAATAGTGATGACATATGTTGACTCCCGATTTTGACCCTCCAGAATATAGATTAATCATCTAACTTCTATAATTTCAAATGATTTGAAATAATTAGTTTTATAAAATTCAAAATATTTTTTCAAGTTATTTTAAAAGTAATTTAGTAATTTTTATATTTTTAAATAATATATATGTTTTTATATAATTAGTATATTTTATCAATATTCAAAAACTATCTCAAAAAGATTTTGTTTTGTAATTAAATATTTTGTTAATTAAGTTAGTTAATCAATAGTTTATGTTTTGAGTTGATTAAGCTTATAAGTTAATTATTTTATTTTTCTTAAGACTAAGCAGCTCAATAATTAATTAATATTAATTAGTCTTGATTTAGTTGAATTTGCTAGTTAAACTCAATTTGGCTAAATTTATAACACCAAATGGCTATAATTGCAATCAATTTGGCCATTTCTCAATTGCAAATTTAACCACTTCCATACCTCACCTACAACTCATTTTTAAGACCAAATTTTAGCCCATTTCCTCACAATACTATAATCTGCGGCCCAACTCTTACTCACAATTCCAGCAGCCCACCAAATGACCAAATTCTCTCTTCAACAATACAATAAGACTGATACAATCAATAACAATACATACAGCTATGGGTGTCAAAAGAATATGAAAAATCAACCGAATCGATCAAACCTAATCATAGCGAACCGATTTATATAATTTTTTCAATAAAATCATGGATTTTTATTTAAGTGTATAACCGTTCCGAACAATTGGGATGGCCTTTTTAATTTATAATAAAAACCGAAAAATTCCCAAACCGAATCGAATAACCTTACATGTATGTAAATATATTTTATATATTAACAATATGTTGAATTTAATACATAAATATGTTTTATAACATTTTTCAAATATAAATATAAACCTAGGTTCTAGATACTATAATAGATACTCCATCAAACAATACAGCAAAACCTATGCAAACACTCCTATTAAATGTTTAAGATCAAACAATACGTAACAAGGTTTTACATTCTTGACATCTTGGTGAAGAATTGATGTGTTTCTTTTAGAACATACTTGCCAAAGAAGTATTTTAATTGTATATTTTGAGGTGCTACCTTAAAAGTAAAAAAACCCGAAAATTAATCGAACTGTACTGATACCGAAAAGAAACCGATATTATTGGTATGATTTTAAAAAATTTAATTTTGGTTATATATTATAAAATACCTGAAAAATTGAGATGATATAATTTTTTTAAAATAACCGACCGTGCTATTGACACCCCTACATAGAGCGACGTATCCGCCAGCATCATCTTCTTCCCCAGTATGCCCAATACTTTTTCAGCTCCAGCAAATCCGACAACCATTACAGCTTTAGCCGTTCTGCCGTCTTTTCTCACCCGAGTGGTGTCGAAACTCACAGAGATTCCACATCGAGTTTTGACAAGTTGCATTTGAATCAAGCCATCCATCTCACGTTCAATCCGTTGAGAATTGTACAAGATCAGTACTATTCTATCTGGTCCCAGCCTTATCCTTCAAGAAAAATTTGAATATCGAATTTTAATCCCTCAAATTTTCTACCCGTGTTTCCCCAATTTTCCCCTATATATATCCCTCTTCCTTCACTATTAAGGACATAGCTTTTAACCCTATAAGAAGACACACTTTTTACCATAAAAAACAAAAGGTTTTTATCATCATCTAAAACACCGGATTTTACTATCAAAATACACGATATCTTCACGGGAATGATACAAAGACTCTCCAGGTCCTTGGGTTGTCAGGAACCTGTGGTTTACTTTTATTTTGTGTTGCGGTGTTTATTATCTTCTTCTCGAGTCAAGCCTGTGGTGGTAGAAGCTATTCTTGTGCTCATAGTCTTCAGTTTGCTGCCCAGAAAGAGACATTTAAAAGAGATTCATTAAGTAGTTTTTTTTATATGTGATCAAAATATGTCCAGATTTAGTCTTTGATACATGTGCTTCATCTATTACTATCCTGCTCCTTTTGTACAACTCTTCTTAGTCTTATATATGTATTGCATTTCACATATTGCTGTAGGTTAATTGTACATTAGATTTAAAATGTGGTTGTACCTGATTGTTTTCCTATCTAGTATAATATGATACTATTACTACTAAAGAAAAATATACAATATTTTCTCGTGTCTCATCCAATTAAAAATTTGAAATGATGTGACAAAATATTTGTTGAATTTGGTTGTTATTTATATGAAGAAATAAATATGAAGTAGTAAATAGGGGTACATGAATGGTCCTTTACCCTCCCTGCGCACTACCCTTCATTTTCGTAACCATTCTAAAGATAATTAAAAAGAAATTAATGAGACAAATTAAGAATTATTTAGAAAAAAATATTAAAGAAAAATATACAAATGAACAAAGAAGGGCTGCTTTATTCTAATTGCTAGAGGCATTTTGGATTCTTTTTCATCCATAAATAAGAAATTTAAGAGATTGGAACAATAATAACTATTTCATTAGTGTGTGAATATGGTGAATTATAGTAAATAATAAATTTGTACAGGAATAAGAAGAGTTTTAATTATAAATTTATTAAGAGGAGAATTAGAAAGGTATGATGATGGTAAGCAATCCGCTTATGTATGTCCATCAAACAATACATTATATTGAATACAATTTAAATATTACAGATCAATCAAATTAAGTTACTACAAGCTATAATAAAATTCAAACCTGATTAATACACTAAAAAAAAAAAAAAAAAAAAAAAAAAAAACTAAGAAATTAAAACATAAAAATTGTTCGTGATCTAATTTCTTCCTTTTGTTTCTCTGTCAAGAATTAATAGCTTACAACACCACTTCAATAAAATAGATCACTTATGTGCATAATACACAATACAATCGTAGTTCATACAAAATAATTGAATAAGATATTCTATTTAAACAACTAATACTCCACCATATACATAGATATAATAAAACCAAAAAAATTATAAAACATGGACTATTAGGCATAAGAGGAAAACTGCAAGACTGAAAAATTGTAGTGACAAATGAATGAAAAATTTGAGGAGATACAATATTTATATGTACTAATTATTCATTTTAATTGGAGATTAAAATGATTAGCACATGAAAATGAAATAACACGGGGAGGTTAGAGTGTTATTCTTACCTTACTTTTGGAGGTATAAAGGTTGTTTTTGATAGATCCTTTGCTCAAGAAAAAATATATTCAGAAAAAGAATAGCGAAAGTAAAGAAATTAATCATAACAAAATGCTATATAAAGCTTGATAAAATATTCTGGAGGAAAGGAACAATAATGGTAGCAAAATATATAATACAATAATTGAAGTATAAGAAATAGTAAATACTATCATAAGATATGTAAAAATTGTAACTAAGTTAGCCAGTACGAAAAAATCTCAAAAGAATCTGCACACAATATCGTATACGTGGAAACCAAATTCCAGTATGATATATCTTGTTGTTTTAGGGACATGCATTTGGTAGAAGTTGAGATAATATAGTGTCCATCATCTCTGGGTGCATATATTCCTATTTGCATGTCTGAATCTCTGAATCGGGTCAGAAAGTGAATATCCTCAACAAAAAAAAGAAGAAGACTAAATGGTGATTGGAATATATGACATAAAAAATGAAAAATTGATACTGAAGATCCTAACATCTCAATTGGTATTTGTAGAAGTACATTAAATGTGTATTTATGGGAATATGAAAAACTTAGGAGGTGAAAAATAGTGTAAGTGAACATTTACACGTGTTTATTGTCCATTTAATTGAATAATAATACTAATAATAGTTATGATATTTTTTAAATATTATCTTCAAATTATAAAAGAGAAAACATGAAAAAATAATGAATTTTTTTTTTTAAAATCACAAAAAAGATAAATAGGTTTCTAGAGCTTAGAGGCATGCCACATCAGCAAGTCTAACATCCTACTTTATATATATATAGATTAGATAAATTAATTCTATATTTTTTTTCAAAGGATGGAATGTTTTCTAGTCATTTTAAACAAAAGTTTTGTTCATTTTCAAATTGGTTTAACTATTTTAAATTAAGTTTCTTTTTCAGAAGACACAAATTGTCTTTCTCCTTAAATCATTTTTTTTTAAAGATAGTCAATAAATTTTCAAATTATCAGATAACCGCATGTTAGCGACTACTTTAAGTGTTAATACCTTCTTAAAATATTTATAAGAACCTCTTACCCATTTTCTCTAATTTTTTTAATAACTTAATCTGTTGGTCTTTTTAAATAAGGTTTTCTTGTTTTTTTAAAAAAATTTAAGTGGCATCTCTTTCTAAGTATATTTTCTAAAATTATTTTATACTTGGAACATTTCAAAAGTGATTTTTCTAAAGAAATAAATTCATGACATAACAACATACATCATACTGAAAAATACTTTATCTGAAAGCATCCTATATCATGATGTCTGAAATTATCTGGAACACACTTTATCTTAAAACATCTAATTCATGAAAATATGATAATCTGAAAGATACTTTATCTGAAAGCTGATGAAAATATGATAATCTGATACATGAATTCTGAAATAGCATAATCTTTAGTCACGAAAATACTTGCATGCTACAGTTCATGAAATTATTATTGTAAACATGTAGTTATACTTGAAATCATGCAATTAGGGACTAGTCATGAAGTAAAACTGATTTGCAATGAAAACACATGAAGCTCATTGAAAATTCTAACTTCTAGGAATCATAAACTTGAAAGTTGGGGTTTTCATGAGACTCGATGGGTCAAGGAATACCCATTGATGAAATCCCACATACATGGAGCAGAAACCATGGCTTGATTCTTGTAATGGAGACATTAAGCTTGAAACCCTAGTTCTTTCTTGAGAGAAAACTTGAGAGAGAAGAAATCTAATTTGGGGATGTTATGAGTGAATGGGGAGTTTTGGGCTGATAAAATCACCCTAATCCAACTTAGAATAGGTTAAAAAGATATAGTATAGGTATTAAAAGAGTGGAAAAAGATTCAAATAACCCTGACTTAAAAAATGACGGGCACATTCACGAATTCCTTTCACAAACCGTACAACCCTTCATGGTCCATGGAGGTGCTCATAAACGAAAGGGGGTTCTTGATTCTAAGGACCAACTTATACAGAAGCTTCTACCGTCTGTGAATTAGTCCACGAGCCATACAAGTGCTCGTACGAGACAAGGTTTATGCATTCTGAGGGTTCAATTTACGAATCAGTAAATGGAACGTGAAAACTTTCACGGTCAATGAACTCATCCATGAAACTCAGCCCATGTTTCCTTTCGTGGTCTATGAAAGGCTATACAAATAATTTTTCTTTTGATTAAAGTTCTTTTCGATCTTTCTAAGGTCTGATCTAGGCATAGAAAATTTTGAGGTGTTACAGAATGACACGACCCGATTTCTCATATCAGAATCTATAAACTCAAAATCCTAGCTCTGCAACCACAAACAAATATCTAATACTCTCTCTATCCCAATTTAAGCATCTTACTTTTGCTTGTTCCAAAAAGAAAGCCTTACGATCACAAGATTTAAAGGACTCCACCCGTATTTCTAAAACTCAATGTGAGGTAGAGTGAATAATTTTTTTCTATCCATGTTAGCTTAATTTTGAAATACCAAAAGGAAAGTGAAATCAAATCAAAATTTAAAAATAAACCCCAATTTAAGAGAGAGAAGGTAAGTTACCATCCAATAAGGTAACCAAAAGCAATGAAGAAACTGATGATCCCACAATAAGGCCAATAGATAACCATAGAAGAATAACCCAAAAGCATAGACACCAAAAAGTGAAAATTTGAACTGAATCGGAACAACAAGTATGAAAGAATACCACCCATCAAAGCGGCGTAGAGATGTCTTCAGGTGGAAGAAGGAACAAAACAGTGGAGGAAGCTTACCAGAATAATTGCAACGAAACAAAGAAGGAATCCGAGCACCGACACCGATACTCCGATCGCCGGCGCCATTGATTCCATCTCTGACAGCTCCATATTGGAAAAAACAAAAAATTGGTCAAATTTATCTTTGTTTTCTGTTTCTTTTAACTATAAGTACCCAAAAGTTTTTTATGCTTACACATGAGTAGGGCTGGGCATAAATACCAAAAAACTGAAACACCAAACCAAATCGAATTTTTTCGGTATTTCGGTTTCGATTTTTCAATTTTCGGTATATATTTTCATATTTTTGATAATTTGGTTCGGTTTTCGGTATGTATTTTTGTATTATTCGATACTTCGGTTTAACCGAAATATACTATATTATAAATTTATAATAATATTTAAAATTAATATTATATTAATTATTAACATTAAATATTTTTATAAGCATTAGGTCACTTTTCAGTTTTCACTTTGTCCAATTTCACTCCAAATCTGTCACCAACAGCGCCGCTTTGAGCCTTTGACGCTTTCCCCCTGTCCAATTTCCACTTCCCACTTTCCAGTCCACCGGCGAGTCGGCGACCAGTAGACAGCAGCGGCGACCGGCGACCAACACTCCAGCAGTAGACGACCGGCGACCGATAATGACCAGCAGCAGACACCAGACTAGCACTCCAGCAGCAGACCGAACTAATAAATACCGAATTGAATTACCAAAAATTGAACCAAATTTTTAAAAACCGAACCGAACCGGATTAAATTGGTTCGGTGTTCGGTACAATAATTCCAAACACCGAAAACCGAAAAAAATTGAAATCGAACCAAATTACCGAATGCCTAGCCCTATACATAAGGGTACTAGATATGTGAGTCCGTGCCAGCACGGGCTCAACATATATTACTTATTTTGTCCTAATTTATGTGGCATTGATGAAATTTGGAGAGTTACTCAATTTTTTAATATATATTTTCTAAAAAAATTAAGTTGTTAATTATTGTGACTTATAAAATTCACATAATTTATAAATAATCTGTTATTCTCTCTGTCCCAATTTATATGGCACGAATAAAATTTGAAGAGTCTTATTTGTGGTACTTTTAATTTTTAAAATTCAATGACATATGCTCTTTTCTACTAGTAATATTAATGATCTAGCATTAACATTAGAAATAAAAAGTGATTTACAAAAAAATAGATTGAGAAATAAAATAATTAAATGGATTACTTATTAAGTAATACCTATTTGGTATTTTTTATAGTAAATATTGACTTATGTAAATAAGGTTTTCTTAAATAATAATAATAATAATAATAATAATAATAATAATAGTAATAATATATATATAACAAAATATTTTCGATGACATTTAAAAATTAAAAAATATTTTTATGTAAGATAGAAGATGGAATAACTAAAATATTTTGGATTTTGTGTGGTTCCAAGCTGAAGTTGTTTTGACATTAGATAGGATTTTGGATATTGTACTGATCCAATGGACTGGTCAGTTTGAAGTTCGATTAAATTTAAATTCGTGAGCAAATTATCTTTTATTATTGAACGTAAAATATTTTTTATCAAAAACAATTTCATATATAAAATCTGATATCTGTAATGAAATTTGATTAGATTTAGATTCATCTCAAGCAGCTGAGGTAAAGTAATTTTCTAATAAATGTGATTCATATAAATTTGAAATCAAGATTTTTGATTAAAACTAAAAAGTAACTTATTACTCCATCATAATCGTTAGGGTTGAAAGGAGCAAAGGTGATCTTAGGATTTGAAAATTCTTGGTGCACCTAAATTAAGCTAAAAAAAAGAGAGGTTCTAACATGGATAGAACCCTAGTCGCATGGGCGGATCTTTTAGCTTTGGTACAATGTACCATTTCATGCTTTCTATGAGGCACTATTAATTATATTTAGTTTCTACAAGTTTCTCAAGATAGATATACATACATATATATATATATATACACACACACACGATTTTTTTCGAAGTTAACGGGTGCACGTGCACCCCACATAAACATGTGGGTCCGCCTCTAGAAAGGAGACATCTATGTCCCATTGATTGGTATATTTCATATGCACTTTTAAGTTTCTTTCTTTCTTCTGATTTGCAGGTCAATCTATTTACTCTTTTAACTTTTTTTTGAGGATGGGTCAAGAAATAAAAACTTTATCTATTGTCTTTGAACTTTCAAATATTTAGTTTTTTTCATTTTGCAACTCTTGTATTGTTGCAATCTTATATTTTCATATTTTTACTACCCTATTTTATAAGTGAACAAGTAAAGGACTAACACAGCTTCTTATTATTGTACAAAAGCCATTGTACAATGTACGGTGGAGCCTTTCTCATTTTGGGCCCTTTATGGCCTAATTTGATTGGCTCTTCAACACGTGGAAGGATGATAAATTCATGTTATACAATACAAATATATATGCTGAAAAGATCATTTGAAGAAGCTCTTTCAATTCTTAATTTTCATCTTGGTCTCCTGCAACTTAGACCCTTTCAAGATTGAAACTGGTGAGTTTTTTCACCTTCTTTTCTGCGTCTTTGTTTCTTCTTAAAATTTTTCCATTGTATTTTTATTGGCAATGAAAGTTGATAGTTTTTGTCGGAAATGGAAATTGGGTGAATCGGTAATGAAATTTGTATAAAAAAGGTGGATGGGTTCTTTGATGATGAAGTTGGTGTAAAAAGTTTTACATGCATGTCAATATTATGTCAGATTTGCCCTGTAATATACATACGGTGTTTGATAGTTTGCCTAAATCAACTTTTTTTTCCTTTTCAAGTTGTCAGTTCTGAAAAGAAAAAGAAAATTTTGCAGCAGGGAGTCTTATTCTTGCCTTTTCTCTCTCTGTGATTTCAGTTACTACATGTTATTGACCTCACTAACTATTATTCATGAATCAATAAGGTTCAGTTGTCTAAGAGGCTAAATTGATTTGAGCTTAATTTCTACGCCAAAAGCTGTCCAAAAGTAGAAAAAAATATTAAAGACTTAGTTCAACAACAAGTTCCACAGGCTCCAAATACTGCAGCAACCATACTCAGAATGCATTTCCATGATTGCATTGTTAATGTGAGTATTCCTCCCTCGATTTCAGTTTATGTTTCTTACTTTCTTTTTTAGTCTTTTTAATAAATAAAAAAATGTCTCTTTCTATATTCACTAACTCTTAAATTCTAACATTCTACGTGACATGATTAAGACCACGAGATTCAGATGAAATTTTTCTATATTACATACATATTTAGTTTTAATATCATACGATTTGAAATCCATCCTTATTTTCTTGTACTCCGTATCCTGACCAACCATCACACGTAAAATAAAATGGAGGAAGTAATGATTTTCCTTGTTTCACATACATTTTTTCTAAATTTGCTTTCTTCCTGATTCTGTTTTGCTTCTTTCTATTTAAAAATTTGGTCTTTGCATGGTAGTTGTCACGACCCAAGGCACCCCCTATATGTGACATGGCGTACAAGACCCCGAGAGGCCTCATACAAGCCATTTAGCATACGTTACATACAAGATAATAGAGAATAAAAGTTCAAAAGAGATTTCATAGCTAAACTTCCAAAAAAACAGCAGAAGTCTACATCTCGATGTCTCAAAGCCAATCTAAAGTAAAGATAAAGTTTGGGACATAACCCAATACAATTCAAAAACTGAAAGAAAACACATGAAAAAGAAATAAGAGCTAGGCTATGTCCTCGGATGGATGAGGACTCACCAAGTCTTCTATCAACTCTCTAATCAAACTCTAGCCACAAGTGGAAGGTGAATAACCATGTCCTACACGAAAGAAGTTAATGTAGGCAAGAGTATGCGTTAGCACAATTAAGTACTAAGTATGACAGCTATGCACATAAACACGTAAATCATGCTAGAGTGAAATATAATCATGACATGCAATGGCCAAACTTAAAATATGATAAACATGAAACATAAAGCATATATCAAGACCAACGCAAGCTAAATCATATTTTCTTTTCTTTATCATGAGAACACTTGTTCATTAACTTGTGGGGAATAACCTTAACCGACATGTAAGACCATGTGAGCTATCAACATGGAATTCGGTGTCTACCCCACACCGAAAAGAGGTGTCCTACTTGCCAAGGTAAGACCATGAACTTCTTAGCTTATGTGGATCCACTAGCTAATGTCTACTAAAAGACAACATCCTATGGTGGCAACATAGTTTACGGGATAGAGATCTCTTTAGGAGACTCATCCTCAACTAACGGGAGAGCTCCATCTAGAAAACCTGGCCTCTACTAACGGGAGAGCTTTCACTAGAAGACCTGGCCTCTACTAACGGGAGGGATTCCATCTCAATATCCACTCGGTGCTAAGCATAATTCCCACGGATTAGTCATTAACATATTCATATCATTATACATGGAGAGGTACAACTAGGGTTACCAATCAAAGCTAAAATCATGTTTATAGACGTTTCATCTTCCATGGACCTTGTCCAAGCTTACGTCATTAGAATAGCTCCTTAAGAATATGGGTAATCACCTCTTGTTCTTTTAAGTCATATTGGGAGTATTATGTGAGAAAACCTTTCACAACTCAACCATAGCATCATCATATCATAACTTTGGTACTTCACTCTCAAAGCACCCTTAATTCATTATTCACTTCATATGAGACATGCATAAGTTCATTAGCTTCTTCCTCACTTAGATTATCATGCTCAAAATTCATAGTTCATAGAGTTCATATGGGTTTATGCAAGTTCAACTCATATTATGCAATTCAATGCAATCCCATGCTTAGAAAGCCATAATTAAGATAATTTACCCATATTGAAGGAACTCACTTAATAGAGGAAAATCATGCTTTTGACTTGAACATGCTAAATTCATAAGATTATCCTCAATTCGTTCATACTTCATGCATAATTTCATAGAGAATTCATAACTTCATCAATTCATGGCTCATCCCAACAATCAAAACATAGATTATCAATTTGGGGAGAATTAGCTTAGGATCACGGGGGTTCATACAATCTTTATTCACGCTAATTCCTGCACTAAGTTACTTTATTACTCTAGATCGTGCACTACAATTCATAAAATCTACAATTGAAATCATAATTGAAGAACCCACAATGATTGATCAAAACCCTAATTTAATTGGGTTAGAGTAACCCTTTGAAAATCATGAAGAAGAGGGAGGACCCATTGGAGGAAAGAACTCCTAATGGTGAACACTATCATACCTCAATGAAATCCACAAGAAAATTGGAGAAGATTGATGGTTTTCAATGGAGGATCCTAACTTCTTCTTCCTTGAGAGTTGAGAGAGTTCTTTTAGAGAGAGAAATATTTGAGAGATGAGAGTTTAGGAATGAATTAGAATGAGAGGAATTAGGCTTAGAAAGTATTTATAGGTCTTAGATTAAGGGTATATTTGACTTAGCTTAATAGGTAAACAATTAGGGAAAAGACCAAAAAGCCCTTAATTAAAAATTATCGGGGCCAATCGACGGAGGGGATCTACGGTCCATAGGTCAGATGACGGACCGTACTATGTTTCCGTCAAAAGATTCAGAAACTGTATTTAGGGGACCTGCAACGACGACATCAATGTACGGCTCGTAGGTCCATCGACGGACCGTACATTGAAGTCGTAGGTCAACCTTCTGAGTTAAAAATTAAAACTAAGTCTGGGGGACACCTACGAGTCTTAGCTACGGACCGTCAATCGATCTACGACCCATCCTGCTACTCCGTAGGTCAAAGTTCAGAAACTTGGAAATCCTAAAGGTTTACAGTCCCATCAATGGTCCCCACCTACGGCCCGTCATTCCATCTACGGCCCGTAGGTGGCCTCCATAGATCACTTACTTCAGTTAAATTTTTGCAATTAAAATTCTTTGGAAGCTTAGGGTATTACAATATCTCCCCCTTGGGAACATTCGTCCTCGAATGAGAATCAAGACATCAAGAGAGGGGTAATAGACACAGACTAACAATCCAACCTAGCATATAATCACCTAAATGCACATATCCGAGGAGGAAACATCAACTCCAAGTTAAAGCATGTTCAACACATAATTTCATGAAGACTTTATGCAACTCATACTCAATGCACAAAGTCATACTAGACTCTTCATGAACATGCATAATCAAGGAATCATGGAAATCAATTATGACACATGAGACCAAATAATGAACCATGAGGAACTAGGTACCTCAAGCTAGAGTAGGATCGGAAGGAAAGAGATGAGGATATTGGAACATCATATCGGCCTTGGCCTCCCAAGTAGCACCCTCAACTAATTGATTCCTCGAAAGAACTTTCACGGAAGCAACTTCTTTTTTCCTCATCTTTCGGACTTGCAGGTCTAAAATCTCAATTGGAATTTCTTAATAGGAAAGACTATCCTTTATGCCAAGATTCTCTAATGGCACTATAGATGTCGGATCACCAACACATTTCTTCAACAATGAGACATGGAAAACCGGATGCACCGATGACAAATCATTAGGCAAGTCAAGCTCATAAGCAACCGTATTAACACGCCTCAAAATCTGATATGGGCTTACATAGCGGGGACTAAGCTTCACTTTCTTCCCAAATCTCATTACACCCTTTATGGGTGACATTTTCAAGTAAACCCAATCATCAACATCAAATTCTAAATCTCTCATTCTAACATCGGCATAGGACTTTTGTCGACTTTGAGCCATTTTCAACCTTTCCCTAATAAGCCAAACTTTCTCCATAGCCTCATGCACCAACTTCGGGCCTATCAAAGCAACTTCACCAACTTCAAACCAACCTATAGGCGACCTACATCTCCTACCATAGAGAGCCTCAAAAAGAGCCATAACAATACTAGAATGGTAGCTATTATTATAAGCAAACTCAATCAAAGGCAAATGATCATCCCAAGTCCCCTTGAAATCAATTACACAAGCTCTCAACATATCTTCCAAGGTCTGAATAGTATGCTCCGCTTGCCCATAGGTTTGGGGGTGAAAAGCCGTACTAAGCTTAACACGAGTACCAAGACCTTTTGGAACGACTTCCAAAATTGAGAAGTGAATTGTGCACCACGATCGGAGATAATGGATAAAGGCACTCCATGCAGCCTCACCATTTCCCTCAAGTACAACTTAGCATAATCCTCAGCCGAATAAGAAGTCTTGACGGGAATGAAATGGGTTGACTTCGTCATTCTATCAACCACAACCCAAATCGAATCATATTATCGCCTAGTGCGAGGTAAACCAACAATAAAATCCATATTCACATCTTCCCACTTCCAAGTAGGAATATCAATGTCTTGGGTCAAACCTCCCAGCTTTTGATGCTCAACTTTCACTTGTTGGCATTAGGGCACTTAGCCACAAATTCCGCAATATCTTTCTTCATTCCATTACACCAATAGATCTCTCGTAAATCATGGTACATCTTGGTAGCCTCTGGGTGGATGGAATACAGAGAGCTATGGGCTTTCGACAAAATCTGTCCTCTCAAGTCATCAACATCAGGAATACATAAACGACTTTGATATCGAAGCACACCATCTCCCCCTTGGGACAAAACCTCTATGGACTTCTTGAGTACCGCTTCCTTTAGTTCAACCAAATTAGGATCAAGATCTTGCTTAGCTTTCACATCATGCACAAAAGAGGATTCAGAACCATTGTGAACCGTAACACCACCCTTAGCGGAATCGATCAACCGAACACCCAATCGGGCTAGACTATGCACATCATGAACCAAATCTTTCTTACCATCCTCAACATGAGCCACACTACCCATAGATAGTCAACTAAGAGCATCCGCCACCACATTAGCTTTACCGGGGTGATAGAGAACACTCATATCATAATCTTCCAACAATTCAAGCCACCTTCTTTAGCAATGATTCAGATCTTTCTATTTAAACACATATTGTAAATTCTTATGGTCGGTAAAGAAATCCACATGTACCCCATACAGATAATGCCGCCATATTTTCAAAGCAAACACAACTGCCGCTAATTCTAGGTCATAAGTAGGATAGTTCTTTTCATGCACTTTGAGTTGTCTTGAAGCATAAGCAATAACTTTCCCATTTTGCATAAGAACACATCCTAACCCAATTCTCGAAGCATCACAATAAATCACAAAACCATCGGATCCTTCTGGTAGTGTAAATATCGGAGCCAAAGTAAGTCTATCTTTCAATTCATGGAAACTCTTCTCACATGCCTCAGACCACATGAATTTAACCTTCTTTTGAGTCAAAGCCATCAATGGAGAAGCAATCGAGAAAAACCCTTCAACAAACCTCCTATAATAACCGGCTAAACCCAAGAAACTACGAATATCCGAAGGTGATAGAGGTCTAGGCCAATTGTTAACCACATTCATCTTCTTAGGATGTACCTAAATACCCTTATCGGAGACAATATGACCAAGAAAAGCCACTGATCATAACCAAAACTAACATTTACTAAACTTTGCAAATAGTTGTTGGTCCTTGAGGACTTGCAATACAATCCTCCAATGATTGGCGTGCTCATCCTCATTCCTTGAGTAGATCAAGATATCATCTATAAACACAATCACAAACATGTCGAGGTATTGCTTAAATACCCTATTCATCAAGTCCATAAATGCGGCCAGAGCATTTGTTAACCCAAACGACATAACCAAGAACTCGTAGTGACCATACCTAGTCCGGAAGGCCATTTTCAGAATATCATCTTCCTTTACCCTCAACTGGTGATAGCCCGAATGAAGGTTGAACTTAGAGAAATAACTAACCCCTTGAAGTTGATCAAACAAGTCATCTATCCTTGGTAGAGGATACTTATTCTTAATGGTAACCTTGTTCAATTGGCGATAATCAATGCACATACGGAGTGAACCATCCTTCTTCCTTACAAACAAGACCGGAGCACCCCATGGGGAAATACTTGGCCGGATGAAACCCTTATCCAACAAGTCTTTTAGTTGCTCTTTCAATTCCTTAAGTTCCACATGAGCCATTCTATAAGGAGGAATAGAAATATTTTGCGTATCCGGGAGAAGGTCAATACCGAAGTCTATTTCCCGCTTGGGAGGAATACCTGGTAAATCATCAGGAAACACTTTTGGAAACTCATTAACAACCGGGACAGACTCAAGAGTAGGGGTTTCAGAATCTATATCCCTCACCCAAACAAGATGGTAAATGCAACCCTTAGAGATCATCTTTCTAGCTTTTAGACAAGAAACAAATTGATCTCGAAACATAGAATTTCTCCCCTTCCACTCTAGGATAGGGTCATTTGGAAACTGAAACTTGACCAATCGGGTCCTACAGAGGCATAACAAGCATGCAACCAATCCATCCCAAGGATAACATCAAAATCTAGCATATCTAGCTCTACGAGATCCACAAGAGTAACTCTATGGGATAGGGAAACGGGGCAATTTCTATAGACCCTCTTAGCTAAGATAGATTCTCCAATCGAAGTAGAAACACGAAAAGGATGTAGCAATATATCCGGAACAACATCAAACCACATGGCCACATAGGGCGTAACAATAGATAAGGTAGCACCGGAATCAAGCAAGGCATACACATCAAAATGGAAAACTCTTAACATACCGGTAACCACGTCAGGAGAGCTCTCTTGCTCATGACGAGCCTGAAGTGCATAAAACCGGTTTTGCTTCTGAGCATTCGAACCCGATCCTCTAGGTGGAGCTTGCTTATTCTCCCTGCCCTTGGCCATGAGAGATGGACAATCCCTCATCTTGTGACCACTCTTTCCGCAACTATAACAGCCATCCGTACCGGCTAGACACCTCTTACTTCTTCCCACACTTGGCACAAGGAGCCAATAAAGAACCATCATTATTCCCTCCTTGAGACTTGGGGTTAGACACCCTATCATTTTTGAACTTCGGAGGAGCATTGGATGAGCCTTGGCAGTAGAACCTTTGTCGAAATCTAGGACGATCATGTCCATCGGACCTTGCATGCGAAAAGTTACCATCTCCGGTCCTAGCCCTCTTGGTCTCTCTAGACCTTTCCTTAAGCTTTTCTTTCTCAATTTGTTGAGCATACACCATAAGACGAGAAATATCCATATCATCAACAAGCATAGCGATGCGGCATTGCTTAACCAACATTTCGGACACTCCCAAAACAAACTTACTCATTCTCACCCTTGGATCGGCAACGATGGAAGGAGCATATCGGGAAAATTGTGTGAACTTCAAAGCATACTCTTTCACACTCATATTTCCTTGTCGAAGGTTGATAAACTCAAGCACCCTTGCCTCCCTCATCTCAAGGGGAAAGAACCTATCAAGGAAAGCAACCTTGAATTTCTCCCAATCAAGAGGACCCTTATTAACAACCCTCTCACTCTTCCATTGATTGAACCAAATTTGGGCAACACCCTTGAGTTGATAAGCGGCCAACTCCGCCTTTTCTTCAAGCGTCACTCCCATAATCATCAACACCTTGTACACCTCATCGATGAACTCTTGAGGATCTTCCTCAACCTTAGAGACATGAAATTCCGGAGGATTCATTCTAGTAAAGTCCCTCACTCTTAACGTAGCCGTACCACATTTGGGTTCACGGGAGCCACCACCTCTCTATTGGCTTGGGCCGTCACGGCTTGAGCCAACACTTGGAAAGCAGCCCTAAACTCCGCATTAGTCACTTGTTCGGCCAAAGGGTCGGCTAGAACTTGAGAAGCTTGGGGAGGAGCTTCTTGATCCACGTTCTCTCTCATGTTTCTTCTAGCGTAAGCTCTTCGGGTCGCCATATCCTGAAACGCATAGGATAGGGATTAAGAGAGAGAGTTATAGAGTTAAACTCTATGGCACGACTTAGGAATAATGAAAGAAGTGGAATTTCTTAAACGTCTTACAGCCTCTCATTCATAAGTGTGGCACGCTTCACACTCATGAACAAGACTCTACTTGACGCGGCTTATGAGACATCCTAGGATCTTTCTAAAACCTTGTGCTCTGAATACCAAGTTTGTCACGACCCAAGGCACTCCCCTAGATGTGACATGGCGTACAAGACCCCGAGAGGCCTCATACAAGCCACTTAGCATACGTAACATACAAGATAATAGAGAATAAAAGTTCAAAAGAGATTTCATAGCAAAAATTTCAAAGAAACAGCGGAAGTCTACATCTCGATGTCTCAAAGCCAATCTAAAGTAAAGATAAAGTTTGGGACGTAACCCAATACAATTCAAAAACTGAAAGAAAACACATGAAAAAGAAATAAGAGCTAGGCTATGTCCTCGGATGGATGAGGACTCACCAAGTCTTCTATCAACTCTCTAATCAAACTCTAGCCACAAGTGGAAGGTGAATAACCATGTCCTACACGAAAGAAGTTAATGTAGGCAAGAGTATGCGTTAGCACAATTAAGTACTAAGTATGACAGCTATGCACATAAACACGTAAATCATGCTAGAGTGAAATATAATCATGACATGCAATGGCCAAACTTAAAATATGATAAACATGAAACATAAAGCATATACCAAGACCAACGCAAGCTAAATCATCTTTTCTTTTCTTTATCATGAGAACACTTGTTCATTAACTTGTGGGGAATAACCTTAACCGACATGTAAGACCATGTGAGCTATCAACATGGAATTCGGTGTCTACCCCACACCAAAAAGAGGTGTCCTACTTGCCAAGGTAAGACCATGAACTTCTTAGCTTATGTGGATCCACTAGCTAATGTCTACTTAAAGACAACATCCTATGGTGGCAACATAGTTTACGGGATAGAGATTGCTTTAGGAGACTCGGCCTCAACTAACGGGAGAGTTCCATCTAGAAAACCCGGCCTCTACTAACGGGAGAGCTTTCACTAGAAGACCCGGCCTCTACTAACGGGAGGGATTCCATCTCAATATCCACTCGGTGCTAAGCATAATTCCCACGGATTAGTCATTAACATATTCATATCATTATACATGGAGAGGTACAACTAGGGTTACCAATCAAAGCTAAAATCATGTTTATAGAAATTTCATCTTCCATGGACCTTGTCCAAGCTTACGTCATTAGAATAGCTCCTTAAGAATATGGGTAATCGCCTCTTGTTCTTTTAAGTCATATTGGGAGTATTATGTGAGAAAACCTTTCACAACTCAACCATAGCATCATCATATCATAACTTTGGTACTTCACTCTCAAAGCACCCTTAATTCATTATTCACTTCATATGAGACATGCATAAGTTCATTAGCTTCTTCCTCACTTAGATTATCATGCTCAAAATTCATAGTTCATAGAGTTCATATGGGTTTATGCAAGTTCAACTCATATTATGCAATTCAATGCAATCCCATGCTTAGAAAGCCATAATTAAGATAATTTACCCATATTGAAGGAACTCACTTAATAGAGGAAAATCATGCTTTTGACTTGAACATGCTAAATTCATAAGATTATCCTCAATTCGTTCATACTTCATGCATAATTTCATAGAGAATTCATAACTTCATCAATTCATGGCTCATCCCAACAATCAAAACATAGATTATCAATTTGGGGAGAATTAGCTTAGGATCACGGGGGTTCATACAATCTTTATTCACGCTAATTCCTGCACTAAGTTACTTTATTACTCTAGATCGTGCACTACAATTCATAAAATCTACAATTGAAATCATAATTGAAGAACCCACAATGATTGATCAAAACCCTAATTTAATTGGGTTAGAGTAACCCTTTGAAAATCATGAAGAAGAGGGAGGACCCATTGGAGGAAAGAACTCCTAATGGTGAACACTATCATACCTCAATGAAATCCACAAGAAAATTGGAGAAGATTGATGGTTTTCAATGGAGGATCCTAACTTCTTCTTCCTTGAGAGTTGAGAGAGTTCTTTTAGAGAGAGAAATATTTGAGAGATGAGAGTTTAGGAATGAATTAGAATGAGAGGAATTAGGCTTAGAAAGTATTTATAGGTCTTAGATTAAGGGTATATTTGACTTAGCTTAATAGGTAAACAATTAGGGAAAAGACCAAAACGCCCTTAATTAAAAATTATCGGGGCCAATCGACGGAGGGGATCTACGGTCCATAGGTCAGATGACGGACCGTACTATGCTTCCATCAAAAGATTCAGAAACTGTATTTAGGGGACCTGCAACGACGACATCAATGTACGGCTCGTAGGTCCATCGACGGACCGTACATTGAAGTCGTAGGTCAACCTTCTGAGTTAAAAATTAAAACTAAGTCTGGGGGACACCTACGAGTCTTAGCTACGGACCGTCAATCGATCTACGACCCATCCTGCTACTCTGTAGGTCAAAGTTTAGAAGCTTGGAAATCCTGAAGGTTTACAGTCCCATCAACGGTCCCCACCTAGGGCCTATAGGTGGCCTCCATTGATCACTTACCTCAGTTAAATTTTGCAATTAAAATTCTTTGGATGCTTGGGGTATTACAGTAGTGATGGACTTGTGCTTCTTAATTTCACTACAAGTTCTGGAAATCAGACTACAAAGCAATCCCATCCTAATTTGGCATTGAACGACTTCTCATTCATCGATGATGTTAAATGATTAGTTGAAGCTGAATGCCCTGGAGTTATTTCTTGTGCTGATATTATCGTGTTGATTGCTAGAGATGCACTGGTGCTTACAGTAAGTGAAAAATATGATAAAATAACTTTTTTCTTGACTAATCAAATTTTGCAGATAATTAAGACTAATGATAGTTTAAGAGAGGTGAATAAAATGCATCAAGTTTAGGATGGTGTTTAACTATTCTGCCTTTTATGAACCTAATTATCTCCGTGTTGTTGTAGTTGATGATGATGTCACTGGCGTGATAGAGAGGTTTATTTTGGAATGTGCTAATTGGTAGAAGAGATGGAACAATATCAAATATCTCAAAAGTGAATGCTGACATTCCAACTCCAAAAAAAATGTAAAATTATTAATACTTTCACCTAAAATAGAATATATAGATGATCATTCTACATATAATAGTGTTTATGAGGAGCTCAGTCGAAACACATTCACATGAAATCCTAACTTCCTTATCCTTCAAAAGAAAGATCTACTAAACCTAAAAGGCCACCAAATGTCTTCCTGTAGTAGTTATAGGAAAACTCTGCACTACATGAAAAGGTTAGTGAAGCTTACGCCCCATTGTTAGAACTGAAAAATACAGATTTGAAGGAATAGAATGACATTCTTTAACCGGAGAAGTCTTTCAATTTTTGAAAATGTCTTGCTTCTTTATTTCTTTCTCCATGCTATGGACTTCTCTAGATTTCTTAGGAAGTTTGTAAGATACTAATAACCACTCTCTTATATCTTTCTCCAGACCTGACAAATAAATATTCCGATGAAGTAATAGGTAGAAATAATAAGAGTATTCAACTTTGAAAGTGTAGAAAAGACATCACTTCTCTCTGCTATACAATGACTATGAGTACTTGATCCTTTCTCACCCTAAGATGGAGCTAATCATGTAATATTTAGATGGTATAGGTATAAAACTTGTGAACTGAATTAAGCTTCTAACTTTAAAGTTCTTATCTTTAATGTCTGATGCTTTCAGTCATTAGCAACTATATTATCCCACCGAAATATTATTGAGAATATTATATCAGGATGATAATGTGGTACATAAGCGAATATGATCAACAATGCACTGATTATACAAAGAAAACTATTTGAGAAAGTTAAGAATAAGTTAAGCAGCAAAGTACTATCAAATTATCACTGAACTAGCCTGTCAGCATCTACATTTTCTTTACTTGATTTTAAAGTTGTTACAAATCTTTTGTTTTAGGGTGATAGAGGTCATGGATGATAACACTACATAGTCTGAATTTGATCTCAAAGTATATATTTTAATTTGGAGTAATGATTCAACTCTAAATAAAAAAGTTTAAATGTTCATTGACCCTAGCACGAGTGCTGCAATATAAAGTGTATTTTCATGTTGTTGGTGTTCTATGTTAATAGAAATGTCTCCCCTCGAGTTCACAAGTAGCTTTATGTTCCCTATCAATAAAAATAACTCAATCGGATATAATAGGTGATTTACATGCTCTATAATGATATTCTGTGAAAGTTGGTTTTCTCTTCTTCACACATAAATGATGGTTGTTGTAACACCCCAAAAACTTACTTTTAGAATCCGAATCATTCTTCTTAAGTATATGAGCTTGAACCGGGTGATGTACAACTTGATCATGTGCTTTAAGGTCCTTTACCAAATGTAGAAAGGGTATCGTGATTTAGGTTCATAAGGGACCTCGAACACTAAGTCAAGTTCAAAGTCTTTCTACCAACTAAGTTTTTCACATTAGTATACACAAGATTCAACTTTAAATAGCCATATCTTTCCGTATATAAAGAACTACGTGGACCATAACTTAACAAATTAAAGGTGTATGAGTCTTCTTTCAAACGCCAACAAGTTTGTGTCAATTGGAGTTTGGAGTAAAGAGTTATGCCCATTTTATTGGAAACTATCTTACGACGCACCGGCCGGGCGGCCGAGGAATTTTTCCATGCGGGTGCGCGGCGAGCCAATAGCTACTGCCTTCCTGCATGATTGGTTGCGTGCCTGGGGCGTTTTCCGTGCGGGCGTCTGGGCCTTTTAAAAAACCCCCCAAAGACGTAGTGTACCTCCCTAGTTCATAAATTTACCCTAGAAAGAAAACTTTCAAGAAACTAACTTCCTCCAAGGTTCATCTATCATCCAAGGTAAGATTTGACATAGAAATTCATAATTCTTTCATCTTAATGTGAATTAATAACTCCTACTCATGAAATTCATAGATTGTTTCAAGAAAGCTCCTCAAGAACTCACCTCTAAAGTTCAAAAAATAAATTCTTGTCATCTTTTCATCCAAAGATCACACCCCTTTTTCATGAAATTGGAGCGTATAAGGTATGTAAGGCTATTCATAGTGATGGACTGAGTTCGTCCTCACACTCTACATCTCAATTCAGTCAATAACAAGTTAAATCTAGGGTTCTACCCTTGGTTTTATAAAATTATTGCTATGAGTTGCGTTCTTGTTCCAAATTCTAAAATTTTATATTATGAGATTGCAATATTATGTGCATTGATATCTTTGAGTTGTTGTTCATGCTTATATTTCACATGAACCCTAGTTGATGAGATTTTTATTGAAAGCCTTTTTGCATTTATTTCTTATGCATTGATTTTAGAATTTTAAAGTAAGTTCAGAAGTATTTCAAAGTATCTTTTGAGAAGAGTATAAGGGAACACAAAGGTTCCAAAAGTGTTATTTTTACATTGAGAAAAGAACTACTATTTTTAAGAAGAGCAAAAATAGTTTTCAAAAGCAGTTTAGCCAGATAAAGAGAAGTTTAGTTACCCCTTAAATAAAGTATTATTTTCAGCATATTGAAAAGATAGTATTATTTTCAAAAAAGTATAAAGAGCTTTCAGAATATTTCAGATTCATAGTGTACAGTTCAATTACCTCTTAAAGAGGCCTTTTTGAGTAATTATCTCAAACCCGGTGAGTATTTTATATGAGCATACAATTATATATTTTGGGAGTAGTATTGAGCACCGATATATGAGAGAGTTCAGATAACTCACAACCTCCATAAACGACGTAGCCAGCGTAGATAGGATCGTACCGCAAGACAGATGACCCCTCACCTGCCTCAAGAAAGCTTTTTAGTAGATCCATCAGTTCAGTTGTGTTCTATACTATGGCAAGGTATACGACAGCTCTGGCAACATGGGTAAGACGTTGTATTATCACGAGGTTCATTGTGATGGTTGTCGGTAAGAGAAACTCCCCAAGCAAAGTAACATATATTTTAATTTATATATTTCAGTTTACTATTTGCTATTATTGCATCCTTACTGTAAGAGCTTAAATGATTTATACTATATTTCAGTTGAGTTACATTCAGACTTTCAGTTATGTTATTTTTTATTCAACACATTCAATGTACTGATGTCGTTCGATCAACATCTTTTCATGATGCAGATTTAGGTATTTAGGATCATCAATAGGAGTTCCATTGAGATCACATCATCCGCTCGTCAGCTTTTGGTGAGACCTCATTGCTTTCGGAGGACTCCAGTGTTTATGATTTGTTAGTAGTAGCATTCTAAGGTGTCACGGTCTTGTCCCGACCATACATTAGAGGCTTCATAGATAGACAGTCTTGGTCAGTCTTACAGTACTCAGTTTCATATGTTTTAGTTAAAACTTTATGTTTAGTACTCAGTATTTTCACATAGTTTTGAGATTAATAAATTAATTTTAAATAATTCTTCAATTTTGATGCTTGTGTATGCTTGAGTTAGTCTTCCACTTAGTAGTCAGCCAGGATAAGGGTTCACTGTGGACTAGCAATGGTTCTCGAGTACTGGCGACGTCTAGGGTGTAGGCTCGGGCATGACAAACTTGGTATCAGAGCATAGAGTTCAAGTGTCCTAGGGTGTCTATGAAGCTGTGTCAGTAGGATCTTATTTATTGTTGTGAGGGCCCCACTTTTATAAATGAGGGACTACAAACATTTAAGTAAAGTTTCCCTTATTTCATACTCTAGATCATGCTATAGAGTTGTCCCTTAAGAAATTTATGCAGATTCATGCGTTACTCTAATTCCTCCGATTATGCCTCATATTTGAGGTACTGGAAATCGTAAAGTTCTTAATTCTATTAATGTGGCATCTCAGATAAAGTCTTCAGAAAGTCCAGAGACTGCAGAGGGGCTTGAAAGAAGCCCGTGAGTGAGCCTAAGGGTTTGGATTCGAAAGAATGCACCCTTATCCAGATGAATCATGCGTTCGATCTAAAAGCAAGAAGTACTCTTAGATTCTCTTCTCTAAGCATTATTTCAGGTGATACCCTTTAAGAGGAAAGTACGTTTTAGAGCTTGGATAGTATTCTCACCTGAAATGATAGTATGATTTACGATGTTATAAGCAATAGTAGTAAAAATGCCCAAAGTTAGAAGTATGCATTTAGAGGTGTAGTAACCTAAGAAATGGGGATACTTATTGAGCAAAGTGTATAGTTGCAGTCATGCACCTAGTAATTTATTAATGAGGAGTTTTTCTTTATGTGCAGACTAAGGAATAATAATTTTGTATGGATTTAATTATTGAAGGTAGAGGAATAGTTACTAGTTAGGATGATTTAGAGTATACTTTAACCAGAAGGGAGTTTATGTCAATGTAACATTGTGTTAGTGAAGGCTAAGTATTGGTGTTGAATAAAATAACAGAGTATTCATGAGGTGATAGACCTAAGCTAGGCTTATGATTTTGTCAAATCTCAAAACAAACATCATCGCCCTCATGTTGCCATCCTTTTTATCACGACACTCATCTCAAATTCCAGCTTAGTGTCTATAGTACTAAACACAAATTTCAATATAATCACTCACACACTATACTAGCTTATGACTACTAGATAAAATTAAGAAACACTCGCCCACTAAGACCATATGACAAGTAGTCAATCTTTATCTTCGGTCTACTTATTTACATATTACCGTCACATTCCCTTTCACAACCTAAGTACTATTTATCCATTTACTACACATCATTTCCTAATCAGTTCTATAGCCCTATAAATACCATGGGGCTCTCCAATTTCCCCCCTTCCACTCTAGTATAGGCTCATTTGGGAATTGAAATTTTACCATTCGGGTCCTACAATCAATCGAGGCGTAACAAGCGTGCAACCAATCCATCCCAAGAATAACATCAAATCTAGCATATCAATCTCTACAAGATCAACATGAGTGACTCTGTGGGATAAGGAGATGGGAAAATCTTTGTAAACTCTCTTAGCCATGATAGATTCTCCAATCGGAGTAGAGACACGAAAATCTGGTAGATTTGACATAGAGTTGGTGGGAAGTAAGATTTTAGTTGCAATGAATGTGAGTAGTACAAGTGTGGTATTATGACCTTTGGATGAGAGAAATGAAGCATGGCTAAGTCATTAGATTATCAAGAGCATTAGGAGGTGTACCCGAGATCATATGTAGTCAGACGAGGTTCCAATTAAGTTTATGATCTTTCATGTGTGCCTAGATAGTATATTTGAGTTGTCAATGTGGAATAAGCTGATGTAAGCATTAATTTTTCCCCTTAAGAGATAAATGAAGAGGCCTTATAAGTCAATGCAGGTAATGATTATAGAAATACTTCTATATAAGCGAGAAGAAGTTAAGAGAAGCATCTCAGAAAGAAGCCTTAGAATAAATCTTTGTACCTACACGTTGGGAATCTAGTAGCCATGAGATTAGCATTTGTCGAGTATTAGAGTAAAGCGAATTTAGACTACTTAAGAGATGATGAAATAAATCCATAGATTTAAAGTGTCGACTTCAGACCTAAGGGGGAGATGATAAGATGAGAAACCAAGTCAAGTACTAAGAATCAGATAGCGCTGTGTTCAGAAAGAGTTATAGTGTTATATCAATCCATTCATACTCTAGCATATTTCTCAAAGTTCAGTCATTACAACCTTTAGTTTATACCTCTAATATCAGAATTGTGTGCATGACCTACGCTCATACACTTCAGAAAGATTCACATCTATGCTTAGTTCACAGGATAAGGGGCAAATACTTTAGCCCATTGATCTCAATCTTACTCCATGAAGTTATGAATATAAGCCTTATGATATAAACCTATTTAGATAAGCACGCATGTCTCATAGTATGCTCAGTCTCGCGAATACATGACTTACTCTCAATGGCTAGCAACATAATGCTATGTCATGCATATTCTTATATCATATTTCTCAAATGAATCGTGCTTATGATCTTTCGTTCTAAAGCTCTTTCAATGATCCTTTTAGTTTTGAGAGTGATGTTGTTAATAGTAGTTGTGTAATGATAGATAGGAGAGGGTTGATGTTTCTTATTATGGTAGTGATGGTGTTCTTGTTCCATCTAAGGTTATAAATGTAGAGGAAGAATGAGATGAAGTTTTACTATGATTAATAGTTAGATAAGAGTAGTTAATCAGTTTTTTGGTAGTAATGCATGGAATTCCAGTTGGTAGAGATGACGAGAGAATGAGAAATTTTTAGAAGGATAGGTTAGTAGGAGTCCATGGAGTGATTATAGTAATAGGCTTGAATGTGTTGTGGATAACATGTGGATAAATGCATGATGCATTAGGTGGTTCTTGATTAGGACTTGAGGTTTGTTGAATGCGATGGTAAGGAGTAATATTCTTGGGATGAAATTTTCTATAGAGGTATAGAACCCGAATCTTGTGATTTAGATTAGTATAATCACCTTATGTTTAACACCTTGTGACTTAAGGTTAGGCTTGAACATAGTTAAAGCAGGCAATTTGGCTTAGATCTTGTAAGAGTAGTCATATACCCTTGTAGGAGCTATGAGTTGCAGCTAAGGAGGTGTGATATTAAAAAAAAGGCATAGTTCAGAGGTGTTTCTAGGATTGAAAGCTAGAAGTCATATCACTTAAGGCATAGTAGTCCTATTCTTACTTCGTGCCCAGATATCCTTGTTTCATATCATATAGCTTCAGATATAGCGTGACTATATCCAAACCCATAACGTTCTTGACTTATGTGCCATAGACGATTCCAAACACTTAGTATGAATCAGTTCCACTTATGTTAGTAGGCAAGTTCATAATTCAAGAGAGATAGTGATAGTAACTCCTTTTCCTTCTAGTTAAGTTCAACCGTCATTCGAGGACGAATGATCCCAAGGAGGAGATATTGTAACACCCCAAACATTTACTCTTAGAATCTGAATCGTTCGTCTTAAGTATATGAGCTTGCACCAGGTGATGTACAACTTAATTATGTGTTTTAAGGTCCTTCACCAAGTGTCGAAAGGGCATCAGAAGTGATTTAGGTTCATAAGAAACATCTAACAGTAAGTCAAGTTGAAAGTTTTTCTACCGGCTACGTTTTTCACATTAGTTCACAGACGAGCAAAATTTGAATAGCCATATCATTCAATATATAAAGAACTACATGAACCATAGCCTATAAAATTAAAGGTCTATGAGTCTTCTTTCCAACGCCACTAAGTTTGCATCAGTTGCAGTTCGAAGTAAAAAGTTATGCCCATTTTACTGGACACTATCTTGCCACGTGCTGGCCGCGCGACTGAGGCATTTTTCCACGCGGGTGCGCGGAGAGGCAGTAGCTATTGCCTTCCTACACGGTTGGCTGTGCACCTGTCGCATTTTCCGCGCGGGCGTCTTGGCTTTTTAAAAAACCCCAAAGACATAGTTTACCTCCCTAGTTCATAAATTTACCCTAGAAAGAAAAGTTTTCAAGAAACTAACTTCCTCCAAGGTTCATCCATCATCCAAGGTAAGATTTCACCATAGAATTTCATAATTCCTTCATGTTAACGTGAATTAATAACTCCTACTCATGAAATTCATAGATTTTTTCAAGAAATCTCCTCAAGAACTCACCTCTAAGGTTCAAGAAACAAATTCTTGCCATCTTTTCATCCAAAGATCACACCTTTTTCAAAAAATTGGAGCGTATAAGGTATGTAAGGCTATTCATAGTGATTGAATGAGTTCATCCTCACGCCTTACATCTCAATTCAGTCAATAGCAAGTTGAATCTAGGGTTCTACCCTCAGTTTTATAAAATTCTTGATATGAGTTATCTTCTTGTTCTGAATTCTAAATTTTTATATTATGCGATTGCAATATTATGTGCATTGATATCCTTGAGTTTTTGTCCTTTCTTATATTTCACATGAACCCTAGTTGATGAGATTTTTATTGAAAGCCTTTCAGCATTTATTTCTCATGAATTGATTTTGGAATTTTAAAGTGAGTTCAAGAGTATTTTAAAGTATCTTTTGAGAAAAGTTTAAGGGAACACAAATGGTTCCAAAAGTGTCCTTTTCACATTGAGAAAAGAACTACTATTTTTAAGAAGAGCATAAATAGTTTCAAAAGCAGTTCAGCCAATGTAAAAGAAGTTCAGTTACCCTATAAAGAAAGTATTATTTTTTCATATTGAAAAGAGAATATTATTTTCAGAAAAATATAAAGAGCTTTCAGAGTATTTTAGAAAGATTAAGTACAATTCAATTACCTCTTAAAGAGGCCTTTTTTGAGTAATTATCTCAACCCAGTGAGTATTTTACATGAGCATACAGTTATATATTTTTGGAGTAGTATTGAGCACCGATATAGAGGCTAGTTCAGATAACTCACAGCCCCCATAAACTATGTAGCCAGCTTAGATAGGATCGTACCACAAGATGGATGATTCCTCACCTGCCTTACCAAGGCTTTTTAATGGATCCATCAGTTTAGTTGTGTTCTATACTCCGGCAAGGTATAGGGCGACTCTAGCAATATGGGTAAGATGTTGTATCATCACAAGACTCATAGTGATGGTTGTCGGTTAGAGAAACTCCCTAAGTAAAGTAACGTATATTTTAATTTATATCTTTCAGTTCAGTGTTTGCTATTATTCATCCTTATAGTAAGAGCTTAATATGATTTTTCATCATGATTTATACTATATTTCAGTTGAGTTACCTTCAGATTTTTAGTTCTGTTATTTGTTATTCAGCCCTATTACATACTCGTACATTTAATGTACTGATATCATTCGACCTGCATCTTTTCATGATGCATATTCAAGTATTTAGGATCATCAATTGGAGTTTTGTTGAGATCTCATTATCCGCTCGTCAACTTTTGGTGAGACTTCCTTGCTTTCGGAGGACACCAATTTTTATGATTTGTTAGTAGTAACATTCAAAGATGTCGTGGGTCATGTCCCGAAACCTATCTTTATATAGTAGAGGTTTCATAGATAGACAGTCTTGGTCAGTCTTACACTACTCAGTTTCAGATGTTTTTGCTAAAACTTTATGTTTAGTACTTTGTATTTTCGGATAGTTTTGAGATTTATAAATTATTCTTCAGTTTTGATACTTCTGTATGATTAAGTTAATCTTCTGCTTAGTAGTCAGCCAGGACACGGGTTGGCTTAGGGACCAGCAATGATTCTTGAGTGCCGACCATGTCCAGGGTGTAGGCTCGGGGCGTGATAGTTGTGTCTTTAGGAGACTCGCTAACAGTACGAATGAATTCTTTTATTAATCTTTTTTTGCTAGGTGTTCAAAAGTTGTTGTGTGAGATCATATGAATGGATTGTTGATATTCTGTGGTAATAGGAAGTTCTACCCTAATGTTTACACGCTAGCTTCTCGTTACATATGAATATCAAGACTCAATCAGACATGGAAAGCGGTCTCCGTGTTCTAAGTTATGAAGCTTACATTTAATATCTCTATCATTTATCTTGATTTAGATGTCTCTACATTATCATATAATATAATATATCACACCTTCTATTCTATTATCTCATTTTTCGTAAGTGCATTTAATGTCATCTTACTATGTTTACATGGAGTAGGGAGGGAAGATGTAGTAACAAAAGACAAGTGCCATCACATCCATCTTTTGTGTCGTGACAATCTTTATGACACAAAAAATGAACGTGATTGCACTTGTCTATTTCCATCAAGACAAGTCAGCCTCAACCCAACAAAGAAAAGAAATGCGGAAAGATAAAGCAAGAACAAGATAAAATTGGAAAACTTATTCATTCTATTATAACCCCAAATCCTGGTTGTCAGTGTACAAGCCACTAATACATTAAGTGTGAAATTTAAAGATAATAACAGGTCTTAATGTCTTTACTTCTCAAATAGAATAAAGCATAAAATAAGGAACAAAAGGGCCCGCCGGGATAACAAGCAACTACCTCTCAATGTCCTTTGACAAGCCTCGGAATGAGAGAAAAAGAAGAAGAGCAATCACACGGTTCTGGGATCGAAATCTACACTTGTGTAGAAGCAAGGAGTGAGAACCAACCAACACAGTACTCAGCAAGCAACCTATTAAACAAGGCCAACTAGCTAGAAATCAAGCATTCCTTTCATCCCAATTGAACCTCCTCAAACTATAACCTACATAAAAATCATCCTAACCTAACAATTTCGCAATACATAGTTCATAAGGCTTAACCACATAGTTCAATAGTTACAGTTCAACAACCAACACGTATCAATAATGACAATCACAAGTAACAAGTAGATCAATCACAAGTATAAGAGTGTATCAAATCACAATAGTCAACTCTTGCAGGAACCGTTTCCCTTCGGCACAATATCACTAGTTGGAACCATTTCCCATCGACTTTATATCACATCACTAGTCAGAACCATTTCCCTTCGACTTTATGTCATATCACTAGCCCCATTTTCCTTCGGCTTTATGTGATTTCACTAGCTGGAGCCATTTTCCTTTTGCTTTATATCATTTCAGTAGACAGAACCATTTCCCTTCGACTTTATATCATATCACTAGTCGAAACCATTTCCCTTCGGCTTTATATCATTTCACTAGTCAAAATCATTTTCCTTCGGCTTTATATCATTTCACTAGCTGGAACCATTTCCCTCCGGCTTTATATCATTTCACTAGACGGAACCATTTTCCTTCGGCTTTATATCATTCACTAGACGAAACCATTTTCCTTCAACTTTTTATCATATATCTCATCACGATGTATAACAATAAATGCAATTAAATAATTTTACACCGTGAGGAAGAGACAATAATTCAAGTCCATATTCATGACATCAAAGCATTTCAACAATCAATCAAATAGGGGCCAGGGCAAGGCAATTCACAAAGCATTAGGATAAACACGTTGTCTTTTCATTAATCCCCTTTTTATTCTTTAAGATTAATCAATGTAATGATCTGGTTGGTCAGTTTTGATATTTTCATGAAATTACCATTTTACTCCTCCCAACTTTTGTAGCGAGTTATTTCTTGGTTAAGTTTTGGAAGTTGGTTCCAAGCCTTGTATAAAGAGTTGAGATTTTGGCAAATTTTGAGTTTGAAAGACTTAAGTTGACTAAAAGTAGTTTTTGATATCATTCAGGTTTCGGATGCTCAGATATGAATTTTGAGAGTTTCATTGGCTTCAGGGGATGCTTTTAGGCCTAGAAGTGGTCTTGGTTGATTTTTGGGAGGTCCCGAGCTTGTTTTGGCCATTTTTGGTGTTTGTTAGTTTCTTATGGTTTTTACAGATGTCGGGTCAAAGAGACCTCATATTTGTATTTTGACGATTCCATTGAGTCCGGAACGTTGAGTATAACTAGTTTAAATATCTGGTTTGTGTGTATGGAATTCTAAGTGAATCTCGAGGGTCCTTTCGATGTTTAGAGAGTTGGCTGAGTTGCTGGTGTTCGCAGGCCTCACTTTTGCGAAGTCCAGTCGCTTAAGCGAGCTTCGAAGAAGCGAGAGCCTCTTATCTTAAGCGAGCTTTTCAAAACCATCTCCCTTAGGTACAATTTGGCATAATCTTCTGTCGAATAAGAAATCTTGACGAGAATGAAATGAGCCGATTTCGTCATACGATCCACAATAACCCAAATCGAGTCATTTTGTCACTGGGTGCGTGGTAAACCAACAATAAAGTCCATATTCAAATCTTCCCACTTCCAAGTAGGAATGCAAATGACTTGGGACAAACCTCCTGACTTTTGATGTTCGACTTTCACTTGTTGACAATTAGGACACTTAGCCACAAATTCCGCAATGTTCTTCTTCATCCCATTCCACCAATAGACCTCCCACAAGTCACGGTACACCTTGATGGCTCCTGGGTGAATGGAATATCGGGAACTATGTGCTTTTGATAAAATCTGCTCCCTCTAGTTATCAACATTCGAAACACACAAACTTCCTTGATATAACACCATCTCCCAATTGGGGAAAAGCCTCAACGGACTTTTTAAGCACCGCTTCCTTCAATTCCGTCAAGATTGGATCAAGATCTTGCTTTGCTTTCACATCTGACACTAAGGACGATTCTGAATCATTATGAGCAACAACGCCTCCATCATTAGAATCAATCAACCGAACACCCAATCGGGCCAATCTATGAACATCTCGAACCAATTCCTTCTTACAATCCTCAACATGAGCAACACTACTCATGGATAACCGACTAAGGGCATCCGCCACCACATTCGCCTTGCCAGAGTGATAGGGGACACTCATGTCATAGTCCTTTAACAACTCAAGCCACCTCCTGTGGCGAGGATTCAACTCCTTTTGTTTGAACGCATATTGCAAACTCTTGTGGTCAGTGAAGACATCAACATGGACACCATACAAATAATGCCTCCAAATATTTAGAGCAAACATCACGGCCGCTATTTCTAAGTCATGGGTAGGACAGTTCTTTTCATGAATCTTAAGTTGCCTTGAAGCATAATCAATGATCTTCACATTTTGCGTAAGAACACATCCCAACCCAATCCTTGAGGCATTACAATAAACAACAAATCCATCGGACCCTTCCGGTAAAATCAATATCGGAGCGGAGGTAATCCTATCTTTCAATTCTTGGAAACTCTTCTCACAAGCTTCAGACCATACAAACTTAACTTTCTTTTGGGTCAAAGCCGTCAATTTAGAGGCAATCGAAGAAAACACTTTAATGAACCTTCTGTAGTAACCAGCCAAACCTAAGAAACTTTGAATATCCGAAGGGGATACAGGTCTAGGCCTACTCTTAACCATATTCGTCTTCTTAGGACCTTTCCCAATACCCTTACCGGAAACAATGTGACAAAGAAAAGCCACGGATCTCAACCAAAACTCACATTTACTAAACTTTTCAAAGAGTTGTTGGTCCTTGAGGACTTCCAGCACAATCCTCATATGATCGGTATGCTCACCCTCACTCCTTGAGTAAATCAAAATATCATCAATGAACACAATCACAAACATATCTAGGTATTGTCTAAACACCCTATTCATCAAATCCATAAATGAGGCCGGAGCATTTGTCAAACCAAACGACATTACTAAGAATTCAAAATGACCATATCTAGTCCGAAAGGCCATCTTTGGAATGTCATCTTCCTTTACCCTCAATTGGTGATAACCCGACAAAGGTCAATCTTGGAGAAGTAACTCGCTCCTTGAAGTTGATCAAACAAATCATCTATCCTTGGGAGAGGATACTTATTCTTAATAGTAACCTTATTCAATTTGCGGTAATCAATACACATATGAAGTGAACCATCTTTCTTTCAGACAAACAAAACTGGAGCACCTTATGGAGAGATACTCGGTTGGATGAAGCCCTTATTCAACAAATCTTTCAATTGCTCCTTCAATTCCTTAAGTTCTGCCGTAGCCATTCAGTAATGAGGAATATATATAGGTTGCGTATCTGGGAGAAGGTCAATACCGAAGTCTATTTCCCTTTCGAGAGGAACACCGGGTAAATCATCGAAAATAATTTCAGAAACTCATTAACAACGGAGACTGACTCAAAGGTAGGTGTTTTGGAATTCATATCCCTAACCCAAACAAGATGGTACATGCAACCCTTAGAAATCATCTTTCTAGCTTTAAGACAAGAAACAAACCGACTCTTAAGCATAGAATTTCCCCCTTTCCACTCTAGAATGGGTTCATTTGGAAATTGGAACTAGACCACTCGGGTTCTACAATAAATAAAAGAATAACATGAATGCAGCCAATCCATCCTAAGAATAACGTCAAAATCTAAAATATCAAGCTCTACAAGATCAACATGAGTGACTCTATGGTATAAGGAGACGGGACAATCTCTATAGACTCTCTTAGCCACAATAGATTCACCAATAGGAGTAGAGAAAGAAAAAGGAACTAACAACACATCCGGAAGAATATCAAACCTCATAGCCAAATATGGTGTCAGAAAAGACAAGGTAGCACCGGGATCAAGCAAAGCATAAACGTATAGATTAAAGACTTTCAACATACCGATAACCACATCAAGAGAACCCTTTTGCTCACGGCGTGTTTTAAGTGCATAAAATTGGTTTTGCTTTTGACTCCCATTAGAACCCGTCAGAGAATGAGATTGAGCCCGTCGACGGTTGTCTCATTCATTCTTAGCCACAAAGGGGCAATCCCTTATCTTGTGATACGTCTTGCCACAACCAAAACATACATTGAAATCGGCTAGGCATTTACCATCATGCTTCTTTCCACACTTAGCAAAAGTAGACAATAAAGATCCACCAACATTCCCTCCTTGAGGCTTAGGGTTAGACACCCTTTTCTTGTTGATCTTAGGAGTTGAAGTATTGGAGGAACCTTGACCAGAGAACCTTTTTTGAAACTTAGGACGACCGTACCTATTGGACCTTGAGCGTGAAAAGTCACTATCACCGGTCTTAGCCCTCTTTGCCTCCATAGACTTTTCCTTAAGTTTCTCCTCTTCTATTTGTTGAGCATGCACCATTAGACAAGAAATGTCCATACCATTGATAAGCATAGCGGTACGACATTCTTTGACCACCATTTTGGATACTAACAAAACAAACTTACTCATCCTTGCCCTAGGATCGGCAACCATAGTAGGAACATACCTAGACAATTGTGTGAATTTCAAAGTGTATTCCTTCACACTCATGTTTCCTTGACGAATGTTAATGAACTCAAACACCCTTGCCTCCCTCATCTCGAGGGGGAAGAACCTATAAAGGAAAGAAACCTTAAACTTCTCCCAATCAAGAAGACCCGCATCAAGCGCCCTCTCACTCTTCCATTGTTCAAACCACACTTGAGCAACACCCTTAAGTTGATAAGCAGCCAATTATGCCTTTCCACCGAGGTTACACCCATGATTTAGCACCTTGTACACCTCATCAATAAACTCTTGAGCATGTTCCTCAACCTTAGAACCATGAAACTCCGGAGGATTCATCCTAGTAAAGTCCCTCACTCTAGATGCCGCCATACCCACATTCGGGTTCATGGGGACCACATCCTCCCTATTGGCTTGAGCCGTCATGGCTTGGGCCAACACTTTAAAAGTAGCCCTGAACTCCACATTATTTACTTGCTCGGCCACAAAATCGACCGGAACTTGAGGAGCTTTTTGTTCCACATTCTCTCTCGCATTCCTCCTAGCATATGCCCTTCGAGTGGCCATATCCTGAAAAGCATCGAATAGGGATTAGGAGAGAGAGATATAGAGTTAAACTCTATCGCACAAATTTAGAGTGATGAAAGAAGTGGAGTTTCCTAAACATCTTATAGCCTCTCATTCATAAGTGTGGCACGCTTTACACCCATGAACAAGACTCTACTCGACGTTGCTTATGAGACATCCTAGGACCTTTCTAAAACCTTGTGCTCTGAATACAAAGTTAGCCACGACCTAAAGTACCCCCTAGACGTGATATGGTGTACAAGACCCCAAGAGGCCCCATACAAGCCACTTAGCATACATCCTACAAGATAATAGTAGATAGAGTTCAAAAGACATTTTATATAAAAGAGTTGACAACGGTAGAGGAAGTCTAAACATAGTCTCAAAGCCATCTAATACATCAATGGAATGAAAGTGGGACGTAACCCATACAACTCTTAAAAGTAAACATGGCATTGTCCTCGAACATATGAGGACTCACCAAGTCTTCAAAATCCCAATCAAGACGAACTAGCCAAGAGAGAATGGATATGAGCCGGATCATACACTTATGAGAAAATGTAGGCAAGAGTATGCGTTAGTACAAGAATGTACCAAGTATGATAACTATGCATAGAGGTTACAAAATCATGTACAAAGGGCTATACATAAGATACAATGACCAAGTTAAATCTTATGATGACATGACAGAAAACATGAGGTAAAAGCCATGGTCAATGCAAGGGAATCATCTTAAAACAACATATGCTTAAAATACCTTTAGAAAGTAACCTTAGTTCATGATGTGGGAAATTAGCCTTAACTGACATAGACCATGTGAGCTAGCATTGAATCTGGTGTCTACCCCACACCGAAAAGAGGTGTCCTTACTTGCCAAGGTAAGAACCATAACTTCTAGCTTAAGTGAATCCACTAGCTAATGTCTATCTAAGAATATCATTCTATGGTAGCACATAGTTTATGGGGCATGCGTAATCGCTACTTGTCCACTCGATGCTAAGTATAAATCCCATGGAGTAATCAGAATTCAAAGTCATCTTATCATTACTATACATGGGTAATCGCCTCTTGTCTTATCATTTTAATAGCTCCTTAATCTTGATTCAAAGTTTAGTTGAGAAAACCTTTCAACCCTTATGAATCCTTTATGTGAGAAAGTCCTTTCACAAATCCAATAACAACAACATTTATACTTCACTCTCAAAGAAAATCTTAAATCATCATAATTTCATAATTGAACATGCATATCTTCATAAAAATCCATCTTTTGATCATTCATAACTTCAGTCATGGAATCATAGCTTGGAAATAATAAATCATGCATGGGTTCATGGTAATTCAACTTTAAATCATGTAATTAACTCAATTCATGCAAAAAAAAGACTTAATTCAATCCATTAGATCATAATTTGAAAGAACCCATAAGATAGAAGAAAACCCTAATTCCAATTAAAGAATCTAACTTTTCAAAATTGAAGAATGTGGAACCCTATGGAGGAAAGGACTCCATAGGTAAAAGCTAGCATACCTTGACGCCAAAAACTTAAAATCAATGGTGAACTTAGGAGACTTGACCTTGAAACCCTAGATCTTCTTCTTCTTCTTCAAGCTTCTAGAGAGAAATATTTGGGGAAAGATTTTGGAGGGAGTTTGGAAGTGTTTAGAAAAGGATAGAATTAGGCTTAGAAACCTTATATAGGGTCTAGGATTAGGGCTTAACCGACTTAGATTAGGAATAGATCAATTAGGGAAAAAACCAAAAAGCCCTTAAAATAACTGCCGGATCTCGGCATACGGTTCTGACCTACGGTCCGCAGGTCTAACCACGGAGCATCCTGGTCAACCGTAGAAAAGTTCAGAAACTATTACTTTGGACCTTCAAACGACTGGAGCTCATGTATGGTTTGTAGGTCCATTGACGGACCATACATACCAACGGTCAGTTCAATTTTGAACCCTAAAAATTTCACTAAGTCTAGAGAGACCTACGAGACCTACCTACGATCTTTAGAAGCAATGATGGACCATCCTGTTGAGCCGTAGAAAGGATCCTGAAACTTGACATTTTCAAAAAGTTTACCTTGCCACCTACGGTTCCCACCTACGGCCCGTAAGTCGACCTACGGTTTGTAGATGGCTTCCGTTAGTACTGGCACTAGTTTGAAAACCTGCAATTTCTTTTCTTTTGAATCCGAGGTGTTACACTTATGGTTGCGACCATCCACTAAGGTCTCAAGTACTACCAAAAGTTACACTAACTAAAACAATCCTTATAGGGAGAATCATATAGCTACATGGGTGTTACAATGCACTCTGAGACATCTAACGTTCATTCTAGCCTAAGACCTCAAGTATCAATCTTAATTAGGATAATCACACCAACCATACTAAAAGCAAGGCGACTAGCCTAATCTAAGAACCCTACCACCCAAGACACGCCAAAAGTTCCTACGAAAATCAAAGAAATAGAAATAACAAAAGGAATTCTAAAGCCCGACAAGTACAAACCTACTTCACATTCAATCATACTAATAATTATATAACAGACCCCAATCAACAAAGTATACCATTGCATACCTCGAAGCCTATCACGTGTGCTCTGAATCTGCTGCACTAGAGCTTTCCACTTCTGAAGCACCTCCAATAAAAGCCATGCTAACAAAATATTGATCACAATGTCAATACGGGCGTTTAGACACAAAAATCACAATATTTTGAGATGAATCAAAAATTGAGTCAAAATAGGTATGTGGGACCCACACCAAAAATCCTAAAAGTGAATTCGTCAGAAGGTTCCAATCGACTTACTGAGCTTGTGTCTAAAAATGGGACATAATTCGATGCTCAATTAAAAAGCTCAATTAAATCAACGTTAAAGAGCTTGGAAAGACCCTTAGGGGAAGAAATTACCTCAATCCAACTTCCCCCGTGCTATCCTGATCACTCCAACATGTTGCCATGCCAATTTCGGATGAAACGCAAATTGAATTACCCAAACTTATTCACTACATTGAGTATTTATATAAAAAAATAGACACATATATGTATTTGATATACACTTTTATTATTTAATCGTGATTAGTTAATATATATTTTTAACTATATTAAATTATTTAATCTTAGTAAGTTGAGTTAGTTCGGCATAAATATCCATATCCATTGATTTACCTATGATTTGTTATAGTATAAGAGACCGACAATAATAGATCTGAACGCAGTATACATGTATATTTAAATACACAATTATTATATATTTTTTAAAATAAAAATACTCCATTTGAATTTAATTTCTTTGATTTAATCTTCTTTTTATTTGGCTAAGATAAATAGAGTTTAAACTAAGTTATGAATTTTTGGCTCATATATATATATATATATATATTATGTAGTTGAAACAAAATATCATTCTACATAAAGAAAAAAAACTTGAAAAGACATATACAATGTATATTAAAAAGAAGAGTAATACAATTAGAATAGATAAATCATTATATTAATTACGCAACAGTTAATAGATGAAAAATACCCTATCTGGAAGCTGAAATTTCAATTTTTCTTTACTCCCAAATGCCTAAGAAGAGTGTATTTACGCTCTTTGCCATATCAACATCTAAGAGGATCAAAACTATCAAATTACAAAGCTCAAAAGGTAATTGAGCTAACATTAAATTTAAATATTCACGGAATAAAACTCACTAAATTCAAAAAGATTTTGATCTATTCAGCCTTATATATTACTTTAAATTTCCTTGAAAATGAACAAGGACTAGAATAATTTGTTAGCCAAAAAAAGTATAATTGTTGTCAGTCCTCTGTTTTACTATCAAATAGAGAGGAAGTTCATGATCGATCTTTTCCCTTTTCTATAAAGTCAAAGTAGTTTAATTCACAGTCCTCTGTTTTATATCAAATAGAGTAACAATACAAAGTTACCTTAACACACAAATAATTAAATAGTGAGGAATAGATAATCATACTAAATTTGTAATTACTCACAAGTAAAGGGATTAAAAGTGCACATATCAATAAATTGAAGATTAAATGTGCTTAGATATTGCAAAGACTAAATGCAGAAATAACTACAACAATAACATATTTAGTGTAATTCCACAAGTGGAATATAGGGAGGGTGTTGTGTACGCAACCATGCCACTACCTTATGAAGGTAGAGAGAGGAACTCTTCGGGATTTTTTGAGAATCACATTAGTTAGATCCCTTCTGGTGAAGGAACTGAAAAAAATTTGATCTTAACTCTGACGGAATTGGTATAGGAAGGTAACTTTTATTAAGCCACACTGCTATTCCTCTTGCCTCCAAGATAGGCTGTGAAAATTTAAGAAAATAGAGTAAGAATTGACAAGTAAAAAGTGTCTCTTTTCTATTTCCCCCTTCAATTATAGGTAGTTGAATGGAAATATAGAGGTTAATGACCTCTTGATCTGGAAGCTTGAAGATGAAGTGTTCAAAAAACATATGAGCAGCTGTAGAGTGGGATAGTCACACCTTCAGTACGAATCTATCTCCTCTCTAAACCAGTAATGAAAGAAATGATAATGGGCAGGATAACGTAGCGCAAAATTTTAAGCAGCTCTGTTCACATTTGAAGTCATAAGAGATTAAACATTTATGTTTTCCAGATGACTAAAGTCACAAATACGAAAGCAATGTTATATAAAGTTGACTGTCTTTTTGTAGTTGGATCTCCAAGTTTTTAGAATGCTCCAAATTAGACTTGAGCATCTAAATCGGGGTCAATACCTACTTGAAGCACTAAGGTAATATGTTTTATCTAAAGAAAAATATTCAGTTGACAACACTAACAAATACATGAACCATTAACAGGATAAGATTCCTAATCATATAGAATTCCATTCCATGATGAGGTGCTAGACACTTAAGTGACTACTATGATAGTGCTAATGCATTACCATGCAACCCACTTCATCGGCACTTATGCCAATCCTTTCTAAAAACTCATGACGGCCTGTTTCACTTATTGAAAATAAGTCATAACTACAAGGTAAGTTTATTGTCATTTGGAAGTCTTTGATATGGACTAGTAAATCAGTGAAGTGCATATCGGAAATGTAAACTTTACAATGTTGGCATTAATTTGAGTAAGTAGCGTTGTTTACTACACCAAACTGATCCAATTTATAGTCCCGGACTTTGAGTTCAAATTCATGGAGATGGAGCACACCCATTCTGCAAAGTTCACAGATAAATGGCAGGTCATATATATGAGTATATAAAAAATTGACTATGTCAATGAGCAAATAGGAAACATCATATCTTGCCGAAACTCAAAATGAAATTATAAAAGATCCTATATGTAACGCTCGGCTGAAAAAGAATCAAAGATCTTTCTAGCAAGATAGTCTATAATATGCACAATGCTATAGTTCTCCAAATTTGCTTCAAAATTTTATGTGGTCTCTGGTGACACCTTTCTATGTTCAATAACAATTTGACTTCAAACATGTCATCACGTAAATTGGATTGGAATTAAGAAAAGTAATAGATATATATACATACCCTTGGGTACCTTTGAGATCAAATGCAAGAGCTTCAAAACTCCTCAATTTATTGGCGGATAACTATAAATTTGGAAGCGGGAGTTGCCAGTGAGGGATGACTAGAAATATAAACGGTGGCCTATGATTCGCCAACAGTGAGTTCCTAATTGAGGTAAGGCCATTTCTCCCAATCTAAGGGGAAACTACAGATTGTGACATTTGGCGTAGAATTTGCAGACAGAGATTCAAAATATTGGGAAATTTGTTTTAAGTATATATACACGTTAAGGTTTATGCTTAAATATATATATCAAATATGAGCTCTAAGATGATACTTGAACTTTACTTTTCTTGAATGTGATATCTCAATGGTCAAGGTGGGTTCTTTCTACTCAATGATGATGAGTTCGAAGAAATGGTTTCTAGCTAGTGTAACACCCCAAGCTTCCAAGGGATTTTAAAATGCAGAACTCACCTGAAGACAGTGACCTACGGAGGCCACCGACGGGCCGTAGATGGATTGACGGGCCGTAGGTGGGAACCGTCAATGGCACTGCGAAATTTTAGGATTTCCACGTTTCTGAACCTTGACCTACGGAACAGCAGGATGGTTCGTAGTCCAGTTGACGGGCCGTAGATGGGTTCCGTAGATGCCTTCCAGACTTAGGCAAATTTTCAGTCCAAAATGAATTTTTCTGAATCAATTGACGGAAGAACAGGACGGGCCGTCAATTGATGTACGAACCGTAGATCCTGTCCGTCGATTGGCCGCGACAATTTTTAATCAACGGCTTTTTGGTCTTTTTCCTAATTATTTACCTATTAAGCTAAGTCGGTTATACCCTTAATCTTAGACCTATAAATACTTTCTAAGCCTAATTCCTTTCATTCTAATTCATTCCAAAACGTTCCTCTCTCATATATTTCTCTCTCTAAAACGAGAAACTCTCTCAACTCTCAAGGAAGAAGAAGAAGCTTGAATCCTCCATTGAAGACCTTCAATCTTCTCCAATTTCTTGTGGATTGCTTTGAGGTATGATAGTGTTCATCATTAGGAGTCTTTTCCTCCAATGGGCCCTTCCTCTTCTTCATGGTTTTCAATGGTTTACTCTAACCCAATTGAATTAGGGTTTGTGATCAATCATTGTGGGTTCTTCAATTATGATTCCAATTATTGATTTTATGATTCCTAGTGCAAGATTTAGCGTGATAAGGTAACTTAGTGCACGAATTAGCGTGAATTACATGATTGGATGTAAAGATTGCATGAACCCCCATGATCCCAAGTCAATTCTCCCTAATTTGATAATCTATGCTTTGATTGTTGGGTTGAGTTATGATTTGGTGAAGTTTATGAATTCTCTATGAAATCAAGCATGAATTATGAATGAATTAAGGATAATCTTATGAATTTAGCATGATCAAGTCAAAAGCATGATTTTCCTCTATTATGTGAGTTCCTTCAAGTATGGGTAAATTGTTTTAATTATGACTTTCTAAGCATGAGCTTGCATTGAATTGCATGATATGAGTTGAACTTGCATGAACCCATATGAACTCTATGAACTATGAAATACGAGCATGATGAGTTAAGGGTGCTTTCAGAGTAAAGTACCAAAGTTATGACATGATGATGCTATGGTTGAGTCGTGAAAGGTTTTCTCACGTAATTCTCCCAATATGACTTAAAAGAACAAGAGGCGATTACCCACGTTCTTAAGGAGCTATTCTAATGAATGAAGGGAAACAGGCGATTACCCATGTACCCTAATGTAGACAAAGCGGCGATTACCCAAGTCTACCAATAATGAGCTTATGACTAATGTAGACAAGAGGCGATTACCCATGTCTACCTAAGATAAAATGAACTATGATTAATCCGTGGGAAGTATGCTTAGTACTGAGTGGACAAGTGTCGATTACCCATGTCCCATAACCTAAGTGCCACCGTAGGGTGATGGTCTATGATAGACACTAGCTAGTGGATCCACCTAAGCTAAGAAGTTCATGGTCTTACTTTGGCAAGTAGGACACCCCTTTTCGGTGTGGGGTAGACACCGGATTCCGTGTTGATAGCTCACATGGTCTTACATGTCGGTTAAGGCTTTTCCCCACAAGTTAATGAGCAAGTGTTCTCATGATGAAGTAAAGAAAAGAAGGAAAGATGATTTAGCTTGTTTTGGCCTTGATATATGCTATATGTTTCATGTTTCTCATGTTTATCACGTTTTTAGCTTGGCCATTACATGTCAAGATTATGTCTCTATCTCTAGCATGATTTATGTGTTTATATGCATTGCTATCATACTTAGTACTTAATTGTGCTAACGCATACTCTTGCCTATATTAACTTCTTTGGTGTAGGACGTGGCAATTCACCTTCCACTCGTGGCTAGAGCATTGACATTAGAGTTGGGAAGAAGACTTGGTGAGTCCTCTTCCATCTGAGGACATAGCCTAGTTGTTGTTATTTTTTAATGTCGTTCCTTTTCAGCGTTGGATATTGTATTGGACTACGTCCCTATCACTTTTATTCGTATGCTATGATATTAGAAGGCTTTGAGACATGAGTTGTAGACTTCTGCTGATTTGAGTAAAGTTTTGATATGAAATGCTCTTTTGAACTCTTATTTCTCTATTATCTTGTATGTTATGTATGCTAAGGGCTTGTATGAGGCCTCTCGGGGTCTTGTACGCCGTGTTACATCTAAGGGCTAGCCTGGGTCTTGACAGCTAGGATCGAAACCTGATCACGTGGGTGGGTGCTTTGGCTTGTACCAGTGGTACCAAGTATCCTTCTATACTTTCCATGAGGTCATTGATAATTTTTTATATCTAGATTTTGTAAGTTTCTCATGATGTCTATATATATATATATATACACATGATTTTTTTTTATAGTTAACTGGTGCATGTACATCTCCACCTATGCATGTGGGTTCGCCTTTGAGCTCAAAAGTCTAGAAACATGAAAAGTTTCTATCATAAACATTAAGTAAATTCTTATAAATTAATTATAAAAGGAAAAGGATACAAAAAAGTGATTACACATTCATTTTAATTATGTATAAGTTTATTCTTATATAATGTTTTATTTTCAATGCACGTTAATTTAATGTAAAAAATAAAATTTTTATATTACTTAAATACTGAATTACATTTTTTTAATTTTAAAATTCTAATCACTTAAAACTAATTAAATTCTTTCGTATCACTTAAATACTAATTTAATTTTTTTTATTTTAATTTTTAATTTAATATAATTATATATGATAAATTATTATTTTTTGGAACTCTAGGATAACCTGCAGCCACTACAATATCTGTCACAACCTCTGCCCTTCGGGCGAGCACTATGTGTTGAGCAATTTTGTGCACACTGGGTAAACCCCCATTGAGTAATACCAAATCATATAGAAATTGTAAACCGCAATAAACAAGCCGTGTAACACCTAAGAAGTGTCTAACTCAGATAAATTTGGAAAGTTGTAGAAAAAGTTGTTGAAGCCTACAACACTAACTTTCACGAGGGGTATTCACGGAATTTATAAGCTTTCACGGTCCGTGGAAGCCATTAGTGGAGGAAACCTCAGAAAATGAAAAATTCTAAGTCTGGGTTTAGAGACGGTTGTATGGTCTGTATAATGCTTCAAGGATGATAGACCTGGTTGTGAATTAAAGGTTCAAAATTTGGAAATTTTGGTAGTTGAATAGGATGAGAGGATCCACGGATCATGGAATGATTTATGGACCATAGAAGGGTCCGTGAAAGGGGAACTGCATGTAACACCCCAAGTTTTCAAAAAAAAAATACAGTTTTTCAAATTTTGGTGCCAGTAACTACGGAGGCCACCTATGGACCGTAGGTGGGAACCGTCCTTTGCACTGTAAACCTTTAGGATTTCAAGTTTCTGAACCTCGACTTACGGAGCAACAGGACGACCTGTAGTCCAATTGACGGTCCGTAGGTGGGTCTCTTAGATTCCTTCCAGACTTGGCCAAATTTTAGGCCTAGGTTGAGGTCTCTGAATCCATTGACGAAAGGACAGGACGGTCCGTCGTTTGACTTACGGACCATAGGTCCTGACCCTAGATGGACCCCGACAGTTATTATTTAAGGGTTTTTTGGTCTTTTTCCTAAATGTTTAACGCCTAATCTAAGTCGGTTATACCCTTAACCCAAACCATATATATATATTTTCTAAGCCTAATTCTACTCATTTTAAACCATTCCCAAAAATCTCCTCTCTCAAATATTTCTCTCTCTAAGAAGTTCTCTCAAGTTCAAGGAAGAAGAAGGGCTAGGATCCTCCATTGAAGGCCATTGATTTATAGCAATTTCTTATGGGCTTTGTTGAGGCATGTTAGTATTCACCATTTGGAGCCCTTTCCTCCAATGGGTCCTTAACTTTCTCTAACTCATAAGGATCAACTATCCCCAATTGAATTAGGGTTTGATCAATTCTTATGGTTCTTCAATTATGATTCCTAGTGCACGATCTAGCGTGATAAAGTAATTTAGTGTACAAATTAGCGTGATTTACATGATTTGATGTAGAAATTTGATGAATCCCCATGAACCCATGCTATTTTTCCCAAATTTCCAAATCTATGTTTTGATTGGTGGGTTGAATTATGAATTGAGGAATTTAAAGAAATCTCTATGAATTTATGCATGAATTATGAATAAACTAAGGATGATTTTATGGGATTAAGCATATTCAAGTCAAAAGCATGATTTTTCCTCCATTATGTGAGTTCCTTCAAGTATGGGTAAATTGCCTTGCTATGGCTTTCTAAGCATGAGATTGCATGATTTAAGTTGAACTCTTATGAACCCATATGAACTCTATGATTTACAAATTATGAGCATGATGAACTATGTAAAGATAAAGTTTATGAAATCATGTATGTCTCTTATGAATTTAATGATGAATTAAGGGTGCTTTGAGATTGAAGTACAAAAGTTTATGATATGTTGATGTTGAGTTGTGAAAGGGTTTCTTACGTAATACTCACACTATGAATTAGAATGAACAAGAGGCGATTACCCATGTTCTTAAGGAGCTATTCTAATGAAGGGACAAGAGGCAATTACCCATGTTCCCTAATGTAGACAAGAGGCGATCACCCATGTCTACCTATGATAAATGAACTATGATGAATCCGTGGGAATTATGCTTAGCACTGAGTGGACAAGTTGCGATTTCCCATGTCCCATAAACTATGTACCACCATAGGATGATGGTCTATGATAGACACTAGCTAGTGGATCCACGTAATCTAAAAAGTTATGGTCTTACCTTTGCAAGTAGGACAACCCTTTTTCGGTGTAGGGTAAACACCGAATTCCATGTTGATAGCTCATATGGTCCTATATATCGGTTAAGGCTATTTCCCACCGCTAATGAACAAAAGTGTTGTTATGATGTTTTCAAGGAAAGTGAAGTAAAGATGTTTAGCTTGCTTTGGCCAAGGTTTATGTTTCATGTTTCCTAACCTTTATCATGTTTTAGCTTTGTCATTAAATGTCATGAAAATGTCTCATTTTAGCATGTTTTAATTGTTTTATGTGCATTGCTATCATACTTGGTACTTGATTGTACTAACGCATACTCTTGCCTACATTAACTTCTTTGATGTAGGGCTTGGTGATTCACCATCCACTCATGGCTAGAGCTAGATAGAAGATTTAAGAAAACCTGGTGAATCCTCATCCATCCGAGGACATGGCCTAGTTGTTCTTATTTTCATTTTATTTCATTTCAGATTTGTATTGGGTTACATCCCAAACTTTATTTTTCTATGTTAGATTGGCTTTGAGCATTGAGATGAAGACTTCTGCTATTTTTCTTAAAAGCTTTGATATGTCAAACTCTTAATCTCTATAATCTTTTATGTATGCTAAGTGGCTTGTATGAGGCCTTTCGGGGTCTTGTAGGTCATGTGACGTCTAGGGAGTACTTTGGGTCGTGACAAACTTGATATTCAGAGCACAAGGATTTAGAAAGATCCTGGGATGTCTCACAAGCCGCGCCAAGTAGAGTCTTGTTTATGGGTGTGAAGCGCGCCACACTTATGAATGAGAGGCTATAAGACGTTTAAGAAACTTCACCTCTTTCATTACTCCTAAGTAATTCCATAGAGTTTAAGTCTATATATCTCTCTCCTAATCCCCATCCTATGTGTTTCAGGATATGGCGACCTGAAGAGCTTACGCTAGAAGAAATGCAGGAGAGAATGTGCAACAAGAAGCTCCTCCCCAAGCTACACAAGTTCCGGCCGACCCTTTGGCCGAACAAGTGACTAATGCGGAGTTTAGGGCTGCTTTTCAAGCATTGACTCAAGCCATGGCGGTTCAAGAAAATAGAGAGGTTGTGGCTCCCGTGAACCCAAATGTGGGTACGGTGGCATCAAGAGTGAGGGACTTCACTAGAATAAACCCTCCGGAATTTCATGGCTCTAAGGTTGAGGAAGATCCTCAAGAATTCATTGATGAAGTGTACAAGGTGTTGATGATCATGGGTGTGACGCTGGAGGAAAAGTTGGAGTTGGCCGCTTATCAACTCAAGTGTGTTGCTCAAATTTGGTTCAACCAATAGAAGAGTGAGAGGCGGTTAATGAGGGTCCTCTTGATTGGGAGAAATTCAAGGTTGCTTTCCTTGATAGGTTCTTTCCCCTTGAGATAAGGGAGGCAAGGGTGCTTGAATTTATCAACCTTCGTCAAGGAAGCATGATTGTGAAAGAGTATGTTTTGAAGTTCACACAATTGTCCCAATATGTTCCTTCCATACTTGCTGATCCTAGGGCAAGAATGAGTAAGTTTGTCTCGGGAGTGTCTGAAATGTTGGTTAAAGAGTGCCGCACCACTATGCTTGTCAATGACATGGATATTTCTCGCCTCATGGTGTATGCTCAACAAATAGAGGAGGAAAATCTCAAGGAGAGGTCTAGAGAGACAAAGAGGGCTAGGACCGGTGATGGTAACTTTTCAAATTCAAGGTCCGATGGACATGGTCGTCCTAGATTTTGACAAAGGTTTTCCGATCAAGGCTCATCCAATGCTCCTCCTATGTCCAACAAAGATAGGGTGTCTAACCCTAAGCCCCAAGGAGGTAATGGTGGTGGCTTTTCATCAACTACTTGTTCTAGGTATGGGAGAAAGCATGAGGGTACATGTCTACCCGGTTCTAATGCATGCTTTGGTTGTGGTAAGATGGATCACAAGATAAGGGATTTCCCCTTAATGGCTAAGAATGAAGGAGATAACCGTCGACGCCCTCAATCCCAAAATCCATCAAGTTCAAGTGGAAATCAGAAGCAAAACCGATTCTATGCACTTCAAGCTCATCATGAGCAAGAGAGCTCTCCTGATGTGGTTACCGGTATGTTGAAATTTTTTTCACTTTGATGTTTATGCCTTGCTTAAGCCCGGTGCTACCTTGTATTTTGTGATACCATATGTGGCTATGAGGTTTGATGTTGTTCCGGATGTGTTGTTAGATCCTTTTTGTGTCTCTACTTCGATTGGAGAATCTATCGTGGCTAAAAGAGTCTATAGAAATTGTCCCGTCTCCTTATCCCATAAAGTCACTCATGTTGATCTTGCAGAGCTTGATATGTTAGACTTTGATGTTATTCTTGGGATGGATTGGTTGCATGCTTGTTATGCTTCTATTTATTGTAGGACTCAAATGGTCAAGTTCCAATTCCTGAATGAGCCTATCCTAGAGTGGAAGGGGGGAAATTCTATGTTTAGAGGTCAATTTGTTTCTTATCTAAGGGCTAGAAAGATGATCTCTAATGGTTGCATATACCATCTTGTTAGGGTGAAGGATATGGATTCCGAAACTCCTACTCTTGAGTCGTTCCCCATTGTTAATGAGTATCTGGAAGTGTTTCCCGATGTTTACCCGGTATTCCTCCCAAAAGGGAAATAAACTTCGGTATTGATCTTCTCTCGGATACGCAACCTTTTTCTATTCCTCCATATAGAATGGCTCCGGCGGAACTTAAGGAACTAAAGGAGCAATTGAAAGACTTGTTGGATAAGGGTTTCATCCGACCAAGTGTTTCTTCATGGGGTGCTCCCGTCTTTTTTGTGAGGAAGAAAGATGGTTCACTCCGTATGTGCATTGACTACCGCTAATTGAACAAGGTTACCATTAAGAATAAGTATCCTCTTCTGAGGATAGATGACTTGTTTGATCAACTTCAAGGAGCTAGTTACTTCTCTAAGATCGACCTTCGTTCGGGCTATCACCAATTGAGGGTGAAGGAAGATGATATTTCAAAAACGGCTTTCCGGACTAGGTATGGTCTCTACGAGTTCTTGGTAATGTCATTTGGATTAACAAATGCTCCGGCCGCATTTATGGACTTGATGAATAGGGTGTTTAAACAATACCTTGACATGCTTGTGATTGTGTTTATTGATGATATCTTGATCTATTCAAGGAATGAGGTTGAACACGCCAATCCATTGAGGATTGTTTTGCAAATCCTCAAAGACCAACAACTCTTTGCGAAGTTTAGTAAATGTGAGTTTTGGCTAAGGTTCGTGGCTTTTCTTGGTCACATTATTTCCTGTAAAGGTATTGAGGTAGATCCTAAGAAGACGAATGCAGTTAATAATTGGCCTAGACCTCTATCACCTTTGGATATCCGTAGTTTCTTGGGCTTAGCCGGCTATTATAGGAGGTTTGTTGAAGGGTTTTCTTCGATTTCTTCTCCATTGATGGTTTTGACTCAAAAGAAGGCTAACTTCATATGGTTCGAGGCATGTGACAAGAGTTTTCAAGAGTTGAAAGATAGACTTACTTTGGCTCCGATATTGACCCTACCGGAAGGATCCAATGGTTTTGTGGTTTATTGTGATACCTCGAGAATTGGGTTAGGATGTGTTCTTATGAAAAATGGGAAAGTTATTGCTTATGCTTCAAGACAACTCAAGGTGCATGAAAATAACTATCCTACTCATGACCTAGAATTAGCGGCGGTTGTGTTTGCTTTAATAATATGGCGGCATTATTTGTATGGGGTACATGTGGATGTCTTTACCGACCATAAGAGTTTACAATATGTGTTTAAATAGAAAGATCTGAATCTTCACCAAAAAAGGTGGCTTGAGCTACTAAAAGACTATGATATGAGTGTCCTCTATCACCCCGGCAAGGCTAATGTGGTGGCGGATGCTCTTAGTCGATTGTCTATGGGTAGTGTTGCTCATGTTGAGGATGGTAAGAAAAGTTGGTTCGTGATGTTCATAGATTGGCTCGATTGGGTGATCGATTGGTTGATTCCGCTAAAGGTGGCGTTATGGTTTACAATGGTTCCGAATCATCTTTCGTGCATGATGTAAAGGATAAACAAGATCTTGATCCAAATTTGGTTGAATTAAAGGGAGCGGTGTTAAAGAAGTCCGTAGAGGTTTTCTCCCAAGGGGGAGATGGTGTACTCCGCTATCAAGGTCATTTGTGTGCTCCTAATGTAGATGACTTACGAGGATAAATTTTATCGGAAGCCCATAGTTCTTGATATTCCATTCACCAGGGAGCTACCAAGATGTACCGTGACTTGCGGGAGATCTATTGGTGGAATGGAATGAAGAAGGATATTACGGAATTTGTTGCCAAGTGTCTTAATTGCCAACAAGTGAAAGTTGAGCATCAAAAGCTGAGAGGTTTGACCCAAGATATTAGTATTTCTACTTGGAAGTGGGAAGATGTGAATATGGACTTTATTGTTGGTTTACCACACACCCGGCGATAATATGATTCGATTTGGGTTGTTGTTGATCGAATGACAAACTCAGCCCATTTCATTCCTGTCAAGACTTTTTATTCGGCAGAGGATTATGCTAAGTTGTATTTGAGGGAAATGGTAAGGCTGCATGGAGTACCTTTATCCATTATCTCCGATCATGGTGCACAAGTCACTTCTCAATTTCGGAAGTCGTTCCAAAAAGGTCTTGGTACTTGTGTTAAGCTTAGTATGACCTTTCATCCCCAAACCGATGGACAAGCGGAGCGTACTATCCAGACTTTGGAAGATATGATGAGAGCTTGTGTAATTGATTTCAAGGGTAATTGGGATGATCATTTGCCCTTAATTGAATTTGCTTATATTAATAGCTACCATTCTATCTTTGATATGGCTCAATTTGAGGCTCTCTATGGTAGTCGGTGTAGATCTCCTATAGGTTGGTTTGAAGTTTGTGAGGTTGCTTTGATAGGCCCCGAGTTGGTACATGAGGCTGTGGAGAAGGTTCGGCTTATTAGAGAAAGGTTAAAAATGGCCCAAAGTCAAAAAAAGTCCTATGCCGATGTTAGAAGGAGAGATTTATAATTTGATGTTGATGATTGGGTTTACTTGAAAATTTCACCTTTGAAGGGTGTGATGAGATTCGGGAAGAAAGGGAAGCTTAGTTCCCTTTATGTAGGCCCCTATCAGATTTTGAGACGTGTTGGTAAGATTGCCTATGAACTTGATTTGCCCAATGATTTGGTATCGATGCATCCGGTTTTCCATGTCTCATTGTTGAAAAAATGCGTTGGTGATCCGACATCTATAGTGCCATTAGAGAATCTTGGCATAAAGGATAGTCTTTCCTATGAAGAAGTTTTGGTTGAGATTTTAGACCGGCAAGTGCGGAAGTTAAGAAATAAAGAAGTTTCTTCCGTGAAAGTTCTTTGGAGGAATCAATTAGTTAAGGGTGCTACTTGGGAGGCCGAGGACGATATGATGTCTCGATATCCTCACCTCTTTCCTTCCGTTCCTACTCTAGCTTGAGGTACCTAGATTCCTCATAGTTCATCTTTTGGTCTCATGTGTCTTAGTCATTCCCATGATTTCTTGATTATGCAAGTTCATGAAGAGTCTAATATTATGAAAATGAGCTAGCTTGATTGATTTATCCATGATTATGTGCATTTTAGTATGTGTTGCATAAAAGTCTTCATGGAATGATGTGTTGAACATGCTTTATCTTAGAGTTGATGTTTCCTCCTCGGATATGTGTATTTATGTGATTGCATTCTAGGTTGGGTTCTTAGTCCATGTATTTTACCCTCCTTACGATGTCTTGATTCTCATTCGAGGATGAATGTTCCCAAGGGGGAGACATTGTAACACCCCAAGTTTTCAAAGAAAGAAAATACAACTTTTCAAATTCTGGTGCCAGTGACTACGGAGGCCACCTACGGACCATAGGTGGAATGACGGGCCATTGGTGGGAACCGATGTTGGCACTGTAAACCTTCAGGATTTCAAGTTTCTGAACCTCGACTTACGGAGCAACAGGACAACCTGTCATCCAATTGACGGTCCGTAGGTGGGTCTTGTAGATTTCTTTCGGACTTGGCCAAATTTTAGGCCTAGGTTGAGGTCTCTGAATCCATTGAAGGAAGGACAGGACTGCCCGTCGTTTGACTTATGGACCGTAGGTCCTGATCGTAGATGGAGCCCGACAGTTAATATTTAAGGGTTTTTTGTTCTTTTCCCTAAATGTTTAACTCCTAATCTAAGTCGGTTATACCCTTAACCCAAACTCTATATACATTTTCTAAGCCTAATTCTACTCATTTTAAACCATTCCCAAAATCTCCTCTCTCAAATATTTCTCTCACTAAGAAGTTCTCTCAAGTTCAAGGAAGAAGAAGGGCTAGGATCCTCCATTGAAGGCCATTGATTTATAGCAATTTCCTGTGGGCTTTGTTGAGGTATGTTAGTTTTCATCATTTGGAGCCCTTTCCTCCAATATGTCCTTAACTTTCTCTAACTCTCAAGGATCAACTTTCCCCAATTGAATTAGGGTTTGATCAAGTCTTATGGCTTCTTCAATTATGATTTCAATTGTTGATGATTATGATTCCTAGTGCACAATCTAGCGTGATAAAGTAATTTAGGGCAGGAATTAGCGTGATTTACATGATTTGATGTAGAAATTTGATAATTCCCCATGAACCCATGCTATTTTTCCCAAATTTCAAAATCTATGCTTTAATTGGCGGGTTGAATTATGAATTGAGGAATTTAAATAAAATCTCTATGAATCTATGCATGAATTATGAATGAACTAAGGATGATTTATTGAATTAAGCATATTCAAGTCAAAATCATGATTTTTCCTCTATTATGTGGGTTCCTTCAAGTATGGGTAAATTGCCTTGTTATGGCTTTCTAAGCATGATATTGCATTGAATTACATGATTTAAGTTGAACTCTTATGAACCCATATGAACTCTATGATTTACGAATTATGAGCATGATGAACTATGCAAAGATGAAGTTTATGAAATCATGTATGTCTCTTATGAACTTAATGATGTATTAAGGGTGCTTTGAGATTGAAGTACCAAAGTCTATGATATGTTGATGTTGAGTTGTGAAAGGGTTTATCACGTATTACTCACACTATGAATTAGAAAGCGCAAGAGGCGATTACACATGTTCTTAAGGAGCTATTCTAATGAACGGACAAGAGGCGATTACCCATGTTCCCTAATGTAGACAAGAGGCGATCACCCATGTCTACCTATGATAAATGAACTATGATGAATCCATGGGAATTATGCTTAGCACTGAGTGGACAAGTGGGGATTACCCATGTCACATAAACTATGTGCCACCATAGGATGATGGTCTATGATAGACAATAGCTAGTGGATCCACGAAAGCTAAAAAGTTATGGTCTTACCTTGGCAAGTAGGACAACCCTTTTTCAGTTTAGGGTAGACACCGGATTCCATGTTGATAACTCACTTGGTCTTATATGTCGGTTAAGGCTATTTCCCACCTCTAATGAACAAAAGTGTTGTTATGATGTTTTCAAGGAAAGTGAAGTAACGATGTTTAGCTTTCTTTGGCCATGGTTTATGTTTCATGTTTCCTAACCTTTATCATGTTTTAGCTTGGTCATTGCATGTCATGAAAATGTCTCATTTCAGTATGCTTTAATTGTTTTATGTGCATTGCTATCATACTTGATACTTGATTGTACTAACGCATACTCTTGCCTATATTAACTTCTTTGATGTAGGGCTTGGCGATTCACCATCCACTCGTGGCTAGAGCTAGATAGAAGATTTATGAAGACTTTGGTGAGTCCTCATCCATCCAAGGACATGGCCTAGTTGTTCTTATTTTTATGTTATTTCATTTCAGATTTGTATTGGGTTACGTCCCAAACTTTATTTCTCTATGTTAGATTGGCTTTGAGACAGGAGATGTAAACTTCCGCTATTTTTCTTAAAAGTATTGATATGTCAAACTCTTTTGAACTCTTATTCCCTATAATCTTGTATAATGTATGCTAAGTGGCTTGTATGAGGCCTTTCGGGATCTTGTACGCCATGTCACGTCTAGGGGGTACCTTGGGTCGTGGCACTGCAGGTCTCAGGACCTTTCCCTCATGTTTTCTACATACCAGTTCACAAATTGTAGGAAGTTATACGGTTCGTCGATGAGTCCCGTGGGAGCTATTCAACAATTGATTTTTAGGAGTAATTGGGTCTTTTCCTACTCTTTTAATTTCTATACTACGTCATTTTTTCCTATTCTAAGTGGGTATTAATTCCTAAAAGCCCGAACCTCCCTCTCTCCAGATCCTCTCAACTCAAAGTTACTTTTCTCTCAAGTCTTCTCCCTCAAGAAAAGCTAGGGTTCTAAGCTTCAAGTCTCTATTGAAGGATTTCACCTAGGGTCTCTATTAAGGTACGTGGAAACTTCATCAATGGGTCCTTCTTCATCCGTTGAGTCCCAAAAAACCCTCAATTTATGATCTCCCTAAATTTTAGAGTTTCATGATTTCTTATGGGTTCTTATTAACTTTACTTTTTTTCTTAATCATTGATCTTATTATGCATGAATTGATTAAAATTAACAGTTTCAAGGATATTGTCATGAATCCATGACATGTAAATATTTTCATGATCACAATTATGCTATTTTGACATGCAAGCTTTATGAACTCAGACTTTTCATGAATTATGGATGTTTTTAGATAAAGTATCATTCAGTTTATATGATTATCATGATTTAGATGCTTTTAGATAAATTGTCTCTCAGATTATGTTAAGTTATTATGATTTTAAGGAGCTACTCAGATTATCATATTTTTCATGAATTATTCAATATTACCAGGTTCTTAATGTTTCATGATTATGCATATTTCCGTTGAGAGTTTACTTAGCCCCGAGTAGACTTGTGAGATGAAGGTTTTCATTTAGCATTCATGGACATTTATTAGCAATCCTTAAGCCCCAAAACTATGTGCCATGTAGGACTTAGTCTTACCTACTATAGCTAGTGAATCCACCTTAGCTCAGACTCATGGTCCTTACGTTGGCAAGTAGGACACTCTCTTTTCAGTGTGGGAGAGGAACACTGAACTCCATGTTGTAGTTCACATGGTTTATATCGATTAATGGTATGTCCCATATATGATATGATTTTTTTTGATTGCATGACCTTGTACTGTATTTTCAGATCAGATTATCAATTTCCATGTTATGTTTATATGGTCTTTACATTAGCATATTTTTTAGATTCTTCATGTTAGTATACCATGTTTATGCATTTCCCCATACAGAGTACATTTAGAGTAATGACCGCATACTTTTTGCCTATATTGTCTCATAATATTGGCTCTGACACATTCCATCAGGCTCGTGGTTAGTACTGACTTTTATAAGCCTTGCAATGCTTTGGTGAGTCCTTATGGTTCGGAGAGTTGCCACTTATTATTTCTTATGTTTATTTCAAACTTTACTTTCACTTTTTAGATGTTCCAATGAGCTCGGGACTTTTCCTAACAAATTACCTACGTTTAGAGGCTATTTTAGATATTAGTATTCCGCATATGAGTCATTGTATTCAAATATCTCTTTTATGCTATGTCTAGTCATTTGAGACTTTATTCAGCTTTCCATGTTATTTCAGTTTTGTATGTTACCTTAGTGTCATGTTATGCCATGTTGTTAGCTTGGAGTCTCTCGCGGTTCTTGGCACCATGTCATGTCTATGGGACAGTCTTGAGTTGTGAAAAACTTAGTATTCAAAGCAGTAGGTTCAAGAGTCTTAGGGTGTTTGAAAGTCGTGCGCGTTAAGTAGATTCTTATTCATAGATGTGAAGCGCGCCACATTTATGAATGAGACGCTATGAAGTATTTAAGAAATACTTCACTTTTTTCATACTCTTAATCATGTGATAGAGCGTAACTCTATAAAGTTTCCTTCTAACTCATGCTCTATACATTTATAAAATCATGCCTCCAAGAAGAGCTTACGTAAGAAGGAATCAGAATGTGAAGCAACAAGCACCTGCAACTTTGATAGACCATTTGGCTGAATAGGTCACTCTTGTCGAGATAAGGGCTACTTTCTAAGTGCTAGCCCAAGCCATGACTGCTTAGGAAAAATGTGAGGTTGCAGTTCCTATGAACCCAAATATTGGTACAATGACAACTAGAGTCTGAGACTTCATTCGGATGAACCCTCAAGAATTTCATTGTTCTATGGTAGACGAGGATCCATAAGAGTTTATTAAGGGTATTTAGAAGATAATTGGTGTCATCACGGTTTAGAGTGCAGATTTTGCCACTTATCAATTGAAGGGAGTGGCTAGATTTTGTTTAAGTAATGGAAAGAATAGAGGGTAGTTTATTCAGGCCCATTGGATTGTGCCAAGTTTAAGGGTGTTTTTCTAGATAGATTCTCCCCTCTTGATATGAGAGAGACAAAGGTTCAAGAGTTCATTAATTTGAAGCATGGCATTATGAGTGTGAAAGAATATGCTTTGAAATTCACTCAACTCTCGAAATATGTTCCGACTATCGTGTACGATTCCAGGGCCTTCATGAGCAAGTTTGTTCCCAGTATTTTGAAGATGGTTGTGAAAGAATGTAGGACTGCTATGTTGATCAAAGAGATGGATATCTCTAGGTTGATGACCCATGCTGAACAGATTGAGTAAAAGAAGCTTAAAGAGAGTGATATGGAGACTAAGAAGGCTCAAACGGATAGTGGTGACTACCTTAATCAAAAAACTGGTTCTGGTTGTCGTTCTCAATTTCCACAGAGGTATTCAAGCCCAACCCCATCTTCTTCCAGTGCCTCGATGCCTAATTTCAACAAGGATAGGGTGTCAAATCCTAAGTCTCAAGGTAGTGTTTCTAGTGGAAGTTCTTTCCCTACTTTTCAAAAGTATGGTAAGAGCCATTCGGGTGAGTGTTTTTCCAGTACTAGTGGATGTTATGGATGTGGTAAGACTGGTATAGATTGAGGGATTTCCCATCAGTTACTAGCAAGAGTAGAGATATTAATCAGTAGGCTCAGCTGAACAATTCTGGTCGACCAACTCAGTAGGGTATCTAATCTAGCTCTGGTGGCAAACAACATCACGACAAGTTTTATGATCTTTAGGCTCGACAGGATCTGGAGGATTCCCCTGATGTGGCCACTTGTATGTTATGAGTCTTTTAGTTTGATGTGTATGCCTTATTAGATGCAGGAGCCACAGTTTCCTTATTGACTCCTTATGTTGCTAAGAAATTCGATGTCAATCCCAAAATCCTATCAAAACCTTTCCTAGTCTCTACTCTTGCTAGTGAGTCAGTTTCACCTAAATGGGTATACAAAAATTGTCCGATCTTAGTTTCTCAGAAAATCACCTCAATTAATCTAATAGAGTTAGACATGCTTGATTTTGATATTATTCTTTGTATGGACTATCTTCATGATTGTTTTGCCGTAATCGACAATAGAACCAGGGTCGTAAAATTTAAGATTGCGACAGAACCAGTCATGGAATGGATGGGTAGTACTTCAGCGCATATATGTTAGTTTATCTCATGCCTTAAGACAAGAAAATGATTTCTAAAGGTTTTATCTATAGTCTAGTTCAGGTTAGGGATACCAATTCTAAAAACCTCAACTCTTTAGTCAATTCCTATAGTGAATGAATTCCCGAAGTGTTTCTCGATGATCTTCCTAGAGTTCTTCCCAAAAGACAAATCAATTTTGGAATTGACCTTCTTCTAGATACCCAGTTTGTCTCCATTCCTCCTTACATAATGGCTCCAACCGAGCTTAAGGAATTGAAGGATTAGTTAAAGGACCTCTTGGATAAGGTTTTATTAGACCGGGTATTTCTCCATGGGGTGCTCCAGTTCTCTTTGTTCCTAAAAAAGATGGTTCTCTTAGAATTTGCATTGATTATCGACAGTTGAACAAGATCACACTAAAGAAAAAATATCCAATCCCAAGGATTGATGAATTGTTCAATCAACTTCAGTGTGCTAGTTTCTTTTCAAAGATAGATCTCAAATCAGGCTATCATTAGCTCAGAGTTACAGAATTTGCCATTCCGAAGATATCCTTCAGGACTCGGTATGGTCATTATGAATTTCTAGTCATGTCTTTTGAACTAACAAATTCCCCCATAACTTTTATGCATTTGATCAACGCTGTGTTTGAGCAGTATTTGGACATGTTCGTCATTGTTTTCATAGATTAACTTTTGATCTATTCTCGGAGTAAGGATGAGCATGCCAATCATTTGAGGATTTTCTTGGAAATTCTTAAGGACCATCGATTTCTTACTAAATTCATTAAATGTGAACTCTTGTTGACATCTATAGCGTTCCTTGGATATATAGTCTCAAGAGAAGATATTCATGTTGATCCTAAGAAGACTGAAGCAGCTAAGAGCTGGCCTAGACCTCTTGCTCCCTAAAACATTAGGAGCCTCTTGGGTTTTGCCAGTCACTATAGATAATTTATGGAAGGATTTTCCATTGTTACCTCTCCTTTGACTACTTTGACTCAGAAGAAAGTGAAATTTCAGTTGTTTGAAGCTTGTAAGAAGAGTTTTTAGGAGTTTAAGACTCGACTTACTTCATCCCCGACCTTGACACTATTAGAAGGTTTAGATGGTTTTGTTATGTATTGTGATGCCTCAATATTGGTCTTGGTTGTGTGTTTATGCAACATGGTAAGCTCAGAGAATATGCTTCTAGGTGACTTAATGTCATGACCCAAGGTACCCCCTAGACGTGACATGGCGTACAAGACCCCGAATGGCCTCATACAAGCCACTTAGCGTTCATACATACAATATCATAAAGATTAAGAATTCAAAAGACAATGTCTTATCAAAGCTTTTAAGAAAATAGCGGAAGTCTACATCTCATATCTCAAAGCCAATCTAACATAAGAAAGAGAATAAGGTTTGGGATGTAACCCAATACAATGTCAAAAGAAAGAAAATAAAAGTAAGAACAACTAGGCTATGTCCTCGGATGGATGAGGACTCACCAAGTCTTCACAATTCTTCTACTAAGCTCTAGTCACGAGTGGATGGAGAATTGCCACGCCCTACATCAACAAGTCAATGTAGGCAAGAGTATGCGTTAGTACAATCAAGTACCATGTATGATAGCAATGCATGAAATCATTTAAAACATGCTAAAATGGGACACTTTCATGACATGCAATGACCAAGCTAAACATGATAAGGATTAGAAAACATGAAACATAAACCATGGTCAAAGCAAGCCAAACATCTTTACTTTACTTGAGAAACATCATAATCAAAACTTTTGTTCATTAGTTGTGGGGAATAGCCGTAACCGACATATAAGATCATGAGAGCTATCAACATGGAATCCGGTGTCTACCCCTCACCGAAAAGAGGTTGCCTTGCTTGCCAAGGTAAGACCTTAACTTCTAGCTTACGTGGATCCACTAGCTAGTGTCTATCATAGACCATCATCCTATGGTGGTACATAGTTTATGGGTCATGGGTAATCACCACTTGTCCACTCGGTGCTAAGCAAAATTCCCACGGATTAGACATAGTTCAATTATCATAAGTAGACATGGGTAGTCACCTCTTGTCTATCCTTAGTCATAAGTTCATTATTAGTGGACTTGGGTAATCGCCTCTTGTCTACATTAGGGAACATGGGTGATCGCCTCTTGTCCCTTCATTAGAATAGCTCCTTAAGAACATGGGTAATCGCCTCTTGTTCGTTTTAAATTCATAGTGGGAGTATTACGTGAGAAACCCTTTCACTACTCAACCATAACATCAACATAACATAAACTTTGATGCTTTAATCTCAAAGCACCCTTAATTCATCATTAACTTAATAGAGACACGCATAATTTCATGAACTTCATCTTTACATAGTTCATCATGCTCATAATTTGAAAATCCTAGGGTTCACATAACTTCATGAGAATTTCTCTTAATTCATGTAATTCAATGCAAAATCATGCTTAAAAAGCCATAGTCAAGTCAATTTGACCATAATTGAAGGAACCCACATAATAGAGTAAAATCATAGAAGTTGATTCAACATGTTTGATATCATAAAACCATCTTTACGTCATTCATAATCTCATTCATGAAAAGTCTTAGCTTAGGAATCATAATTCATGCATGGATTCATAAAGATTTCATAAAATTCATCACTTCATAATTCCACCCATCAATCAAAGCATAGATTTCGAAATTTGGGGAAGTAGCATGGGTTCATCAAATTTCTACATCAAATCATTTAAATCACGCTAATTCGTGCACAAAATTACTTTATCACGCTAGATCGTGCACTAGGACTCAGAAAATCAACAATTGGAAATCATAATTGAAGAACCCATAAGAATTGATCAAAACCCTAACTTAATTTGGGGAATTGATCCTCTAAAATTGAAGAAGACTAGGGACCCATTGGAGGAAAGGGCTCCAATGGTGAATGCTAACATATCTCAACAAAGCCCACAAGAAATTACTAAGAATGGATGACCTTCAATGGAGGATTCTAGCCCTTCTTCTTCCTTGAGAATTGAGAGAACCTTTCTAGAGAGTGAAATATTTGATAGAGGGGAATTTGGGAATGATTTAGAATAAGTAAAATTAGGCTTAAGAAGCTTATATAGGGTCTGGTTTAAGGGCATAACTGACTAAGATTAGGAGTTAACTATTTAATGAAAAGACCAAAAAGCCCTTAATAATAACTGTCGGGGTCCATTGATGGTTGGGACCTACGGTCCGTATGTCCATCTATGGACCGTCGATGGTCAACCGTCGTTGGGTTCAGAAACTTTCAACATGGACCCTGCAACGATGGGCCCCATGTACGGCTCATAGATCAAACGACGGAACATACATGGAAATCGTAAGTCAGGACTTACAGCTTAAAAATTTGACTAAGTCTGGAGGGAACCTACGAGACCTATCTATGACTCGTTGATTGAACAACGGGCCGTCCTAGCAGGTCGTCGTTGGGGTTCTGAAACTTGACATTCTTAAAACTTGGGCTTGCCACTTACGGTTCCCACCTACGGGCCGTAAGTCAACCGATGAGCCGTAGGTGGCTTCCGTCGTTACTGGCAGCAACCTAGAAAATTCAAAAAATTTCCACCCTCGAATCTAAGGTATTACATTATCTCCCCCTTGGGAACATTCATCCTCGAATGAGAATCAAGATATCATGAGGAGGGTAGGAAAAAAAATTAACAATCCATCCTAAAATGCAATCACATAAATGCACATATCCGAGGAGGAAACATCAACTCCAAGCTAAAGCATGTTCAACACATCATTTCATGAAGACTTTATGCAACTGATATTCAATGCACATAATCATAGAGAAATTAATCAAGTTGGCTCATTTTCACAATATTTAGACTCTTCATGAACATGCATAAATCAAGAATCATGAGAATATCTAAGACACATGAGACCAAAAGAATGAACCATGAGGAACTAGGTACCTCAAGCTAGAGTAGGATCGGAAGGAAAGAGATGAGGATATCTGGACATCATATCGGCCTCGGCCTCCCAAGTAGCACCATCAACTAATTGATTCCTCCAAAGAACTTTCACCAAAGCAACTTCTTTATTCCTTAACTTTCGGACTTGCCGGTCTAAACTCTCAACCGGGACTTCTTCATAGGAAAGACTATCCTTTATGACAAGATTCTCCCATGGCACTATAGTTGTCGGATCGCCGACACATTTCTTCAACAATGAGACATGGAAAACCGGATGCACCGATGCAAAATCATTAGGCAAATCAAGTTCATAAGTAACCTTACCGACATGTCTCAAAGTCTAATATGGGCCTACATAACGGGGACTTAGCTTCCCTTTTTTCCCAAATCTCATTACACCCTTCATGGGTGAAATTTTCAAGTAAACCCAATCATTTACATCAAATTCTAAATCTCTCCTTCTAACATCGGCATAGGACTTTTGTCAACTTTGGGCCATTTTCAACCTTTCTCTAATAAGTCGAACTTTCTACATAGTCTCATGCACTAACTCGGGTCCTATCAAAGAAACTTCACCCACTTCGAACCAACCTATAGAAGATCTACACCTCCTACCATAAAGAGCTTCAAACGGAGCCATGCCAATACTAGAATGGTAGCTATTGTTATAAACAAACTCAATTAAAGGCAAATGATCATCCCAATTACCCTTGAAATCAATTACACACGCTCTCAACATATCTTCCAAAGTTTGGATAGTACGCTCCACTTACCCATCAGTTTGAGGATGAAAGGCCATACTAAGCTTAACACAAGTACCAAGACCCTTTTGGAAGGATTTCCAAAATTGAGAAGTATATTGTGCACCATGATCGGAGATAATGGATAAAGGCACTCCATGCAACCTAACCATCTCTCTCAAGTACAACTTAGCTTAATCCTCCATCGAATAAGAAACTTTGACGGGAATGAAATAGGCTGATTTCGTCATACGATCCATAATAACCCAAATCGAATCATTGTGTGTGGTAAACCAACAATGAAGTCCATATTCACATCTTCCCACTTCCAAGTAGGAATACTAATATCTTGGGTCAAACCTCCTGGCTTTTGGTGCTCCACTTTCACTTGTTGACAATTAGGACATTTAGCCACAAACTACGCAATATCCTTCTTCATCCCAATCCACCAATAGACCTCCCGCAAATCACGATACATCTGGGTAGCTCCCGGGTGAATGGAATATCGAGAGCTATGGGCTTTTGATAAAAAATTTCCTCTTAAGTCATTTACATTGGGAACACACAAATGACCTTGATATTGAAGCACACCATCTCCCCCTTGGGAGAAAGCCTCAACTGACATTTTGAGCACCGCTTCCTTCAACTCGACCAAGTTAGGATCAGGATCTTGTTTAGCCTTCACATCATGCACAAAGGATGATTCGGAACCATTATGGACCATAACACCACCTTCAGCGAAATCAACCAACCGAACACCCAAGTGGGCCAACCTATGAACATCGCGAACCAACTCTTTCTTACCATCCTCAATATGAGCAGCACTACCCATATATAACCGACTAAGAGCATCCGACACCACATTAGCCTTGCCGAGGTGACAGAGGACACATATGTCATAGTCTTTTAACAACTCAAGCCACCTCCTTTGGTGAAGATTTATATCTTTCTACTTAAACACATATTGCAAACTCTTATGATCGGTGAAGGCCTCAACATGTACACCATATAAATAATGCCTCCAAATCTTTAAAGAAAATACAACAGCTGCTAATTCTAAATCATGAGTAGGATAGTTCTTTTCATGCACCTTGAGTTGCCTTGAAGCATTAGCAACGACTTTTCTGTTTTGCATAAGAACACATCCTAGCCCAATTTTTGAGGCATCACAATAAACCACAAAACCATTGGACCCTTCAGGTAGAATCAAGATCGAAGCCGAAGTAGGTGGTCTATCTTTCAGCTCTTGAAAACTCTTCTCACATGCTTCGGACCAAGTGAACTTAACCTTCTTTTGAGTCAAAGCTGTCAATGGGGAAGCAACCGAAGAAAACCCTTCAACAAACCTCCTATAATAACCGGCTAGACATAAGAAATTCTGAATATCCTGAGGTGATAGAGGTCTAGGCCAATTTCTAACCACATCCGTCTTCTTAGGATTTACTTCAATACCTTTACCGGAGACAATGTGACCAAGAAAAGCCAAAGACCTCAGCCAAAACTCACATTTACTAAACTTTTCAAAGAGTTGTTGGTCCTTGAGGACTTGCAAGACAATCCTCAAATGGTCGGTATGCTCACCCTCACTCCTTGAGTAAATAAAAATATTATCAATAAACACAATCACAAACATATCAAGATATTGTCTAAACACTCTATTCATCAAGTCCATAAATGCGGCCGGAGCATTTGTCAACCCAAATGACATCATTAGGAATTCATAATGGCCATACCTAGTCTGAAAAGTCATTTTTGGAATATCATCTTCCTTTACTCTCAATTGGTGATAGCCCGAACAAAGGTCGATCTTAGAGAAGTAATTAGCCCTTGAAGTTGATCAAACAAGTCATCTATTCTTGGAAGAGGATACTTGTTCTTAATGGTAACCTTGTTCAGTTGGCGGCAGTCAATGCACATACGAAGTGAACCATCTTTCTTTCTTACAAACAAGACCGGAGCACCCCACAGAGAAATACTTGGTCGGATGAAGCCTTTATCCAACAAGTGTTTTAATTGCTCCTTTAGTTCCTTAAGTTCTGCCGGAGCCATTCTATAAGGAGGAATAGAAATAGGTTGCGTATCCGGGAGATGGTCAATACCGAAGTCTATTTCCCTTTCGAGAGGAATACCGGGTAAATCATAAGGAAACACTTTCGAAAACTCATTAACAATGGGGACCGACTCAAGAGTAGGGATTTCAGAATCTATATCCCTCACCCTAACAAGATGGTATATGCAATCCTTAGAAATCATCTTTTTAGCTTTAAGACAAGAAATAAACTGACCTCTAACTATAGAATTTCCCCCTTCCACTCTAGGATAGGCTCATTTGGAAATTGAAACTTGACCATTCGGGTCCTACAATCAATAGAAGCATAACAAGAGTGTAACCAGTCCATCCGAAGAATACCATCAAAATCTAACATATTAAGCTCTACGAGTTCAACATAAGTGACTCTATGAGATAAAGAGACGGGGCAATTTCGATAGACTTTCTTAGCAACAATAGATTCACCAATCGGAGTAGAGACATGAAAAGGATCTAGCAACACATCCGAAAAAACATCAAATCTCATAGCCATATATGGCGTCACAAAAGACAAGGTAGCACCGGGATCAAGCAAAACATAAACATCAAAGTGAAAGACTTTCAACATACCGGTAATCACATCGAGAGAACCCTCTTGCTCATGGCGAGCCTGAAGTGCATAAAACCGGTTTTGCTTTTTATTTCCACTAGAACTTGATGGATTTTGAGGTTGAGTGCGTCGACGGTTATCCGCTTCATTCTTAGCTACCAAGGGGCAATCCCTTATCTTGTGATCCATCTTTCCACAACCAAAGCATGCATTAGAACCCACTAGACGTTTGCCCACATGCTTTCTCCGACACTTAGCACAAGTAGTCAATGAAGAACCACCACTATTTCCTCCTTCGGGCTTAGGGTTAGACACCCTATCGTAGTTGGACTTGGGAGGAGCATTGGAGGAACCTTGACAAGAAAACCTTTGTCGAAATCTAGGACGACCATCTCCATCGGACCTTGAATGTGAAAAGTTCCCATCACCGATCCTAGCCCTCTTTGTCTCTCTAGACCTTTCCTTGAGCTTTTACTCCTCTATTTATTGAGCATACACCATGAGGCGAGTAATATCCATGTCATTGACAAGCATAGCGGTGCGGCACTCTTTAACCAATATTTTAGACACTCCCGAGACAAACTTACTCATTTTTGCCCTAGGATCGACAACTATGGAAGGAGCATATAGGGACAATTGTGTTAACTTCAAAGCATACTCTTTCACACTCATGCTTCCTTGATGAAGGTTGATAAATTCAAGCACCCTTGCCTCCCTCATCTCAAGTGGAACGAACCTATCAAGGAAAGCAACCTTAAATTTCTCTCAATCAAGAGGACTCTCATTAACCGCGCTCTCACTCTTCCACTGGTTGAACCAAACTTGAGCAACATCCTTGAGTTGATAAGCGACCAACTCCACCTTTTTCTCCGATGTTACCTCTATGATCATCAATATCTTGTACACTTCATCTATGAATTCTTGAGGATCGTCCTCCACCTTAGAACCATAGAATTTCGGAGGGTTCATCCTTGTGAAGTCTCTTATCCTAGATGCTGCCGTACCCACATTTGGGTTCACGGGAGCTACAAACTCTCTATTGGCTTGAGCCGTCACGGCTTGGGCCAACACTTGAAAAATAGCCCTAAACTCCGCATTAGATACTTGTTTGGCCAAAGGGTCGATCGAAACTTGTGGAGCTTGTTGATCCACATTATCTCCCACATTTTTTCTAGCATAAGCTCTTCGGGTAGCCATATCCTGAAATGCATAGGATACAAATTAGGAAAGAGACATATAGAGTTAAAATCTATGGCACGACGTAGGAGTACCGAAAGAAGTGAAGTTCCTTAAACGTCTTATAGCCTCTCATTTATAAATGTGGCGCGCTTCAAACTCATGAACAAGACTCACTTGACGTGGCTTATGAGACATCCTAGGATCTTTCTAAAACCTGGCGCTCTGAATACCAAGTTTGTCACAACCCAAGGTACCCCTTAGACATGACATGGCGTACAAGACCCCAAAAGGCCTCATACAAGTCACTTAGCGTACATAAATATTTCCCTTAAGACGGCCGTCATCCATCCATCATCGAGAAAGTCACTTCTACGACTCTACGACTCAATGAAACTAAAACAAAAATAATAGTCCTAGTCGGTTCAAACGGACTATCCTCAGGAAAAGTACCAAAAATAAAAGCCGAGGAACCCACCTAAAAATACAAAAAGACTCGTTAAAGTAGTAAAATCTAGGAATTCATTCCTCCTCCCCACACTTAAAAAAGATGCTATGTCCCCAAAGCATCAAATAAAATTTAAAACAAGGGCTAGGAATACTCCTTGAAGCCTTTAGGCCTAGCTAGTAGCATGTTCTTTTAATTTTCATCAATGGTCGTACGCACCCCACACTTAAGTTCAAATGTTCTCCTTTGCATCAGATTCTTGGGTACTCAGACTTCCCCTAATCTATAAAAACAAGACCATAAGAAAAAAATGACACTATAAAAATAAAAATAAAAAGCTACATTATAAATTGAGTTGCCTCCCAATAAGCGCCTAATTTAACGTCGCGGCACGACACAAGTAAATTCACTAATTTTCTTTCCACTTTGAACTTATGAATTGTACCCTTAACTTTGCATCAATTTTTCTGTTCCTCTCTAGGGGAGGTGGTATAAAGATAAAGGAACCAAGTAATAGATGTCGCATCTTGCACTTCTTGGCCCTTATGTGAGGAATGTCATTTTGTCTAGTGGATTAGAAAATTTTAGAATGTAGGGGTCTTGTTCCTCATATGACTCGAATTTCATGTCGTCATCCAAGCACAATGTAGAAAAATGTTTAGAATGAGGTCTAAGATGTCTTAATTCCAAAGAAGCATTATTTACAACATTCTCACTTTTGTAATCTTTTTCTACATTGACATTAAGGAATAAGGTATAGTTGAATGGTTGGAATTCCTCTTTTTGCTCTACTAGTTGGTTGATCCACGGCAATTGGTGATTGGACATCAGATGCCTCAATATTTTTGTTGAAGTGAGCCTCCAAGTCATGAATATCTAAGCCAAATTGATCTATTTCTTGTGTGAGCTCAACTGTTCCTTCAATCAGTTGGGTTGTCATGTATGTCAGACCATCACGGATAGACTCTTGAAAGTTTAGAAGTTGAGTTTGTTCTTGTAGCAAAGACTGACTCATTATCTCTGCTTCTTCACAACTTTCTCCTCGTTGGGATTCAATCTCTTCCTATAATTTAGCTAGGACTGTAATTAGCAATTGAATAGCGTCAAGCTTATCCTGCGTTTCCATGATTTTTGATTGCTCTTCCACACATTCAACTATTTGTTATGTGATTTTTAAATTAACTTTGTCCAGCATGTCCATACATTCCATGAATGAGTTAACATTGCGAGCTTCTTGCTTTGCATTCCCCACTTCATCACCCTTGCCAACATCAGAGATAACAAAAGAATCATAATAGGGGTTCGGGGTAGGGGAGTAAGAGTTAGGACAACCATTCCAATGACCAAATTGACCACCACATATATGACATATAGGACACTCGATATCCAAGTGGGGTCCATTACAATAATTACAAGGATACTTATATGGATACTTCTCACCCAACCACGATTTATCCAAATCAACCATATCAATAAGAATACCAAATTATTCAAAGGAAAAAAAAATTAGTTCTTTGGAAAAAAAAATTAACTAAAAAAAACAAAACAAAAAATAAATAAATAAAAAGAAAAAGTATAACATAGAAGAATAGTTAATTTCTAAGTGCCCGGCAACGGCGCCAAAAGCTTGTTGCTCTCAATTGCATACGCAAGTGTCGTGGTCACACAAGTAATATAGTGGCTCTAAAAGAGCCAGATTATTGAACCCACAGGGACTTGTCAATTAAATATTTACTAAATTATACTAGTCTAATTATTTATTTAAGAGTGTCAAAAGAAATAAAAGAATGCAAGAATGAAATAAAAAAATTAACTTACAGTAATTGGGACAATTCCAGGGCTGCAGCATGCTTAAGGTTTCATGTATCGCATCTCATGTAAAGAATTAACTAAGGTTATCAAATTACTGACTTACAGGGTTGATTTTATGATCATGATCTCTCGACCTCTAATCGCCTACACCAACTAGCTATCTAACTACATCGTAGAGCGGGGATAGGCAGTCCTAATTGGCGATCATTTATATTTCATCCTGTTTCGTAACCAAGCTTGGTGTTCATCCGGGCGTCACTCCTAAACACAAATCTAAACAAGTGATATGCAATTTAGATCAAGCTCTTTGTATTCTTTGGTCTATCTACCTCTTTATCTCTCGAGTCCAAGAATAGACAATAGATTTATTTCTATAGTAATCAAGCATGAAATACTAAAACAAGAATACAAAAGTAATTTAAGCGATAACCAACAATTAATTCAAAACAATCGATGTTCAACAATTACCCATGGCCGCAACCCCAGAATAAGGGTCTTTAGCTACTAATACCTAAGAAAAGAAGAAGAAGAAGATTGAAACCCTAAGATGAATTGTAATCCCTTGCTCTTGCACACCAAAAATTAGCTAACTCCTTACAAAATAACCCTAGGGTCTTATATATAAAGTTTCCACAATTTAGCCCTAAATAAGAGTCCTAATTACATCAATTTTCGTTGGGAAGGCGGGCACATGCTGGCGTGGGGCGCCAAGATCGCACCTGGAAGTTTCTTCTGAAGTTCTGGACTTGGCGTGGCACGCTGCCAGTACGCCAAGATGCTGCCTCTAAAGTTTTAGGCCTGGCGTGGCACACTGCCAGTACGCCAAGGCTGCCAGGCCCCAAACTTCTCTTCTTTCCCTCGGCGCTGGGTTCCTTGATTTTTACTCATGCTTCCTGCTTTTCTCTTTCTTTCATAAACTCCATTTTTCTTTTAAGAACTCCTGCATAATCTAATCATATGTTTTAGTGCACAGTCATCGCAAGTTACACAAAACACAACACATAGCTCAAAGATTATTCTTAAACACAAGACTAATGTGGGCTATATTTGACAAACCGGCACATAAATATGCCTAAGATCAATGTCCATAACCTCCAAGCTCTAATTTGTAAGTTTATGGTATTCCTTTATTTGCCTATATAAATTCATATTTAGTTTTATGAATATTCATCTTTTCTCTTATTCATCATATTGGTTTTTTTTTTTAACTAATATATACTCCCTCCGTCCCATATTAATTGAATTGTTGAGATAATGCACACCCTTTAATAAAACTCTTCTAGGACATATTTTGAACATTACTTTTTATTATTCCCAATATGTTTTTGGAAGTTGATTATAATAATTACACTTAACACATCAATTGGAAATTTCAACATTAGCGTGAGCTAATAATAATTACTCTATCAAACTTTTGATTTGTATTTATAATTAAAATATTTGTAGCTAAACTTGACAATTTCATCCTATAAAAAGGTTTGCTTCTCTAAATATTGAAAAAACATGTAAACAACAATTTTTGATTGAAATGAACTTATCAACTGATATGTCCAAACTTACACCTCAATTAAGAAGTATAAACGGTCGAAGTCAAATATACAACTCAACTGGAGTTGAGGTCGACCCCACAGGAAAATTATAGTAGAAATAAACGTACTAGTGCTTTTATTCCGTTGTGGTTAATATTTCCTAAGAAAAATAAATTGCAGAAAGTAAATATTGGGTTGTGTTGAATTCAAGTAACCAATTTCTTGTTAAAGCTGAATATTAATAGTAGCAACCAATAGTTTCAAAGTTTGATGTTTGATTTAGAGAGACTAGGATTGTGTTCCCCATGACCTTTAACTCATAACTCGAACTATACACGAATAATGATTTGTTGCCAACCTCATATTCTCATAGCATGTTATGTACATCTAAACACCTTTCAGCCCTACTAGATGATTTTCACTCTTCTCCTATCAGTCTTAGATTGTTTTAAATCTTACCCTTGCATAATTGTTAAGAAGATTATCCTCTCTCGAGCTCAAATCTTTGAAACAAGTTAATATAATTCGTTTCTAGATTTTCCCAATCAACACTTTTCTCTCGAACAAGTAATAAATACAGGCATGTTCTAATGTGTGCACTCATTAGAGAACATTTATCAAGAATATAGAAATGACATATGCGGTTGTCAATCAAAAGTTACTTGTAATACCTTGGATTTGAAAAGAAGGAAAATTTTAAACTTTCTAAATTGGTGTTTCTATCTACGGATCCCCACCTACGGGCTGTAGGAGCTCTTACGGGTCGTAGATGGCATCCGTGGGTAGTGGGAAAAATAATTTCAAAAAATCAAGTGTCAGAATCCCTTTGAAGGTTCGCCAGGATGGCATGTCATCCCTTGTACAAATTGTAGATAGGTCTCGTAGATCTCTCCCAGACTTAGTGAAATTCTGAAGGTTAAAGCTGGGATCTACGGTTGGTATGTACGGTCCGTAAATGGACCAACGGACCGTACATGGAAACCGTCGATGAAAGTCCAAATTGGATAGTCTCTGAATCTTTCTACGGTTGACCAGGACGGTCTGTAGATGGACCTACGGACCGTACGTCTTTGTCCGACAGTTATTTTTAAGGGCTTTTTGGTCTATTCCCTAATTATTTAATGCCTAATCTAAGTCGATTTAGTCCTAATCCTATACCCTATATAAGTCTTCTAAGCCTAAATTCTATCCATTCTAATTACTTTTCAACGTCCCCCAAAATCTCTCAAAGTTTTCCCCAAATATTTCTCTCTCTAAGGAAGAAGAAGAAGAGCTAGGGTTCCATTCAAGTCTCCAATTCTCCATTTATTGTGGGCTTTGAACTCCAAGGTATGATGGCTTTCACCTATGGAGTCCTTTCCTCCATAGGATTCCTAAATTCCCCAATTTTCACAAGTTAGAATCCCTAATTGAAATTAGGGTTTTCTTTAATCTCATGGGTTCTTTCCAATTATGATCTAATTGATGAATTTATGTCTTTTTATGCATGAATTGAGTAAATTGCATGTTTTTAAGTTGAATTCTCATGAACCCATGTGAAATCTATGATTTCTAGATTATGATCATATTATGAGGCTCTTAAACTATGAATGATGAATTTATGAAGATATGCATGTTCTTTATGAAATTGATGTAAATGAATTAAGGTTGCTTTGGAAGTGAAGCATCGATATTATTGTTGTTGTTTTGTAAAAGGATTTCTTACATACTACTTAAAAACATGATTTGTGAAAGGGTTTCTCACATGAAGGATTCATAAGAGTTGAAAGGTTTTCTCAACTAAATTTTTAATCATGGTTAAGGAGCTATTCTAATGAACTTTAGCTCGGATTGGTTACTTGATATGTCTTCCAAGGATGATGAGACAAGTGGCGATTACCCATGTCTCCTAATGATAAGACAAGTTAAGACTTATGATTAATCCGTGGTAATTAAGCTTAGCACCAAGAGGATATCGAGATGGAAGCTCTCCCATAGTAGAGGCCGAATTTCTAGAAGCAATCTCCTTATCCCATTAACTGTGTGCCTCCAAAGGTTTGTCTTAGATAGACATTAGCTAGTGGATCCACCTAAGCTAGAAGTTATGGTTATTACCTTGGCAAGTAAGGACACGTCTTTTCGCTATGGGGTAGACACCGGATTCCATGTTATAGCTCACATGGTATATGTCGGTTAAGGCTCACTTCCCAAAATAATGAACTAAGGTTAATTCTAACGGTATCTCATATGAGCTTTAAAGATGTTTAACTTGCATTGACCATGATTATGATTTACATTTTTTAACATGTTATTTTATGATTTAACTTTTTCATTGCATGTCCCGTAAAGTCTCTTATTGCATAACTTATATGGTTTTGTGCATTGCTATCATACTTGGTACATTCCATGTACTAACACATACATTTGCCTACATTGTCTCATAATGTAAGATCCGGCTCTTCTCCCTCCACTTGTGCCTAGTTCGTTGCATTTGAGATTTAAAGACTTGGTGAGTCCTCATGTTCTGAGGATCAAGACTTCTTTTATTGCTTTCATGTCTTTTCATCTTGGATTTGTATGTGACGCATGGGATACGTCCCAATTATTTTTCTCTTTCATGTATTAATGGCTTTGAGACTATGTTAGACTTTCGCTATGATTTGACATCTCTTTTAATATAAAACTGTGTTTTGAACACTTAAACACTATTATCTTATGTGATGTATGCTGTTGTCTTGTAGAGGGCCTCTCGAGGTCTTGTATGCCATGTCACGCCTAGGGGGTACTTTAGGTCGTGACAAACTTGGTATTTAGAGCACAAGGTTTTAGAAAAATCCTAGGATGTCTCATAAGCCACGTTGAGTAGAGTCTTGTTCATGAGTGTGAAGCGCACCACACTTCTGAATGAGAGGTTGTAAGATGTTTAGGAAATTTCACTTCTTTCATCATTTTAAGGTCGTGCGATGGAGTGTAACTCTATATGTCTCTCTCTCCTAATCCCTATCTGATTCTTTTAAGGATATGGCCACTTGAAGGGCATATGTTAGGAGGAATGAGAGAGAGAATGTGGAACAAGAAGCTCCTCAAGTTTCGGTCAACCCTTTGGCCAAGCAAGTGACTAATGTAGAGTTCAGGGCTGCTTTCAAGTGTTTGCTCAAGCCATGACAACTTGTAACACCTCATATTTAAAAAGAAGAAATTTCTAGTTTTCAGGTCTGGTGCCAGTACCAACGGAAGCCATTTACGGACCGTAGGTTGACTTACGGGCCGTAGGTGGGAACCGTAGATGGCAAGGTAAATATTTTCAAAATTTCAAGTTTCAAGATCCCATTGACGGTTCGCCAGGATGACCGTCATTCCATGAACGAGTCGTAAGTAGGTCTCGTAGGTCCCTTCATACTTGGTGAAATTTTAAAGGTTCAAGGTTGGACTGACGGTTGGCATTTACGGTCCGTCAATGGACCTGTGGACCATACAAAGGGTCCCATCATTTGAAAGTCCAAAGAAATAGTTTCTGAACTTTTCTGTGGTTGACAGGACGGTCGTACCAACAGACCATAGGTCGAAGCGGACAATTTATATTTAAGGAATTTTTGGTCTTTCCCCTAATTAACCTGAACCTAATCTAGGTCGGTTAAGGTCTAATCCTAAGCCCTATATAAGGCTTCTAAGACTAATTCTCTCACTCAAATTCCCTCCAAAGTCTTTCCCCAAATATTTCTCTCTCTAGAAGATTGAAGAAGAAGAAGAAGAAGGTCCTAGGGTTTTCATTCAAGTCTCCTAAGTTCACCATTGATTTCAAGCTTTGGGAATCAAGGTATGATGGCTCTCACCTATGAAGTCCTTCCCCCCATAGGGTTTTTAAATTCTCCAATTTGCAAAGCTAGTATTCTCCAATTGAAATTAGAGTTTTCTTCTATATCGTGGGTTCTTCTCAATTATGATTTAATTGATTAAATTGAGGTTGTTTATGCATGAATTGAGTTAATTCGATGATTTTAAAATGAAATTATATGAGCCCATGCATGATTTATGATTTTCAAGCTATCATTCTATGATGAAGTTTAGGAATGATTAAAAGATGAATTTTATGAAGATATGCATGTTCAATTTATGAAATTATGATGATTTAAGATTTTCTTTGAGAAGTGAAGCATAAATGTTTTTGTTATTGGGTTGTGAAAGGATTTCTCACATACTACTCAAAACATGATTTGTGAAAGGACTTTTCTCACATGAAGGATTCATAAGGGTTGAAAGGTTTTCTCAAGTAAACTTTGAATCAAAGATTAAGGAGCTATTCTAATGAAGGGACAAGAGGCGATTACCCATGTTCCCTAATAATGTTAAGATAAGCTATGAATTATGATTAATCCATGGGAATTATGCTTAGCACCGAGTAGATATTGAGATGGAAGCTCTCCCGTTAGTATAGACCGGGCTTCTTGTAGAAATCTCTTTATCGCATAACTATGTGCCACCATAGGATGATTGTCTTAGATAGACATTAGTTAGTGGATCCACTTAAGCTAAAAATAATGGTTCTTACCTTGGCAAGTAAGGACACCTCTTTTTGGTATGGGGTAGATACCGGATTCCATGTTATAGCTTACATGGTCTATGTCGGTTAAGACTCACTTCCCACAATAATGAACTAAGGTTACTTTCAAAAGGTTTTTAAGTACATGTTGTTTTAAGATGATTTCCTTGCATTGACCATGGATTTTACCTCATGTTTTCTATCATGAAATCATATGATTTAACTTGGTCATTATATCTTATGTATAGCCCTTTTTGCTTGATTTTGTAACCTATATGCATAGTTTCCATACTTGGTACATTCTTTTACTAATGCATACTCTTGCCTACATTTTCTTATAAGTGTAGGATCTGGCCTATCTCCATCCACCCGTGGCTAGTCATTGCATATGAGTTGAAGATTTGGTGAGTCCTCATATGTTCGAGGACATAGCCACATTTACCCCTTTTATGTCATTTTACTTTTAAAACGTGTATGGGTTATGTCCCACTTTCTTTCTATTCATGTATTAGATGGATTGAGACAAATATTTAGATTTTCGCTACTTTGATATAAATTGTCTTTGAACTTCGTAAAAACTATTATCTTGTATGATGCATGCTAAGTCGCTTGTATGGGGCCTTTTGGGGTCTTGTACGCCTTGCCACGTCTAGGGGTACTTTTGGTCGTGACAAACTTGATATTCGGAGAGTAAGGTTTAAGAAAGGTCATAGGATGTCTCATAAGCTACGTCCAGTAGAGTCTTATTCATGGGTGTGAAGCGCGCCACACTTTTAAATGAGAGGCTATAAGATGTTTAGGAAACTCCACTTCTTTCATAACTCTAAAGTTGTGCGATAGAATTTAACTCTATATGTCTCTCTCCTAATCCCTATCTGATACTTTTCAGGATATGGCCACTCGAAGGGCATTTGCTAGGAGGAATGCGAAAGAGATTGTGTTGGTGAGGCGATGTATAGTAGAGAATATTTGGTTGCAGTGTTACACAATTATGATGAAGAAGTAATAAGTTATTATGATGAGGTGGTGGTTGCTGTTGTTGGTGTGGGATCATACACCTCAAATCAAAAAACTTAGACATTTACATGTTTAGTCGAGAGGCTCCACCGACCAATCAATCCATCATTGAACCCCTAAAATTGGAGTTGAAAGTACTCCCTCTCATCTTAGATATATCTTCTTGGGAGCCAACAATACATTACCAGTTATAATTACAAACGACCTCGAGATATGGCTGGTAGAGTTGTTGATAAAGGTGTTGAAAAGACATATTATCTAGTATTGGGTAGGTCAATTGCAGACATTGTGGGAATTTCTCTGGGGGTATGTACTCATAAGATTCTTTTAACCGAAGGGTGTAAACTAAGTATTGAGCATCAAAGGAGATTGAATCCTCCAATGCAAGTAGTCGTGAAAAAGGAGATAGTAAAATGGTTGGATACGAGAGTAATTTTTCCTATTGCGGACAACCAATGGGTGAGTTTGGTTTAATGTGTTCCTTAAAAGGGTGGCATAACGGTAGTTCAAAATGAGAAGGCTGAACATGTGGCTACTGGAAGCCAAAGTTCTGCGGACGTCTCTGCACCTATCTGCAGGACTCTACTAGACATTATCTCTGTATAAGAGAAACTGGTGAACCTGGGGCTGTAGACCAACTTGTCACGACTTGAAAACTTGAGTAATAAGGGCACCTATTATAACCCACTAGTAGCTAAGACAATCCATAACCCAAAACAACAAGTAATTGGTGTACAGGGTAGAAACAATATCCAACAAGCATAAGAGCAGCAATATAACATATATAACGGAAGAAAAGAGCGGAAGCAAATAAATATATACAAACCAAAAGTGATCCAACCCAAAACCAAAAAGTCACATGTACAGAGCTACTACAAAAGAGTACAAGTCCAAAAAGTGGACCAAAATATACAAACATTTCTTAAAATGAAAAAGACTAGCCAAACTAATTAGAAGAAGACATGTATGATCCAAAATGCCATAAGCTCACCCTTGTGTTTGAGTCCTTCTGCAAGGGGCACGATATTAGCACTCGTAACTTGTGCTCGGACCTACATCACAAAAAAATGTAGAGTGTAGTATTAATATCAAAACAATAGGTACTTAGCAGGCATCATAGGTCGACTAAGTTGGAAAAGTAAAGATAATATGAAAAACGAGAAAAATAACACTACACAAGTCAAGGGAATGGAAATATAACAAGAATGCACATAATTCTAGGAAATAACGCAAATGATAACCTAACTGGACCCCCATAACCTAAGAGTACACTTGAGCACAAGTTTAACTAAACAACCCGAACGGATTTTATAAGCTCGATGGGTACACAAAAGAACTATACCTAATGAGAATGGAATCGAGTGAATCCAGAATAGGAGAGTGCATAGCTCAGACCTCAAACCACAGATAGAACACCTAATAGAACCATGCAGCTGGGTATCAACTCAATAGAGGATAATGTACCCAAACTCGGACTGTGGCTAAAGATCAAGTGCATAGACCTTGAATCTGCAACGATAAAAGTGGCATTCCTAGACCTTAAATCTGCCATGATAAGAGTGGGATGCCAAGACCTTAAATAAGCGATGATACAGACTACCGAACGGGCATCCCATGCCAAATTCATTATCATAAAACGACCATTGATCAATGTCCACCCCAAAGTTGCCTACAAAGCACTCCAAGCCCAAACAAGATCCAATTTTAAATCATCCAATGAAACCCAAAATCAGAATTGAGAATCACTAGGGCCATGGTAAAAGGGAATTATGGATGAAAGGTCATAGAAGCTGATTTACCGCGTAGCTAACGCTCATTCTATTAGAACCAAGTCTGCTACATCAGTATACAAGAAGCTAAGCCATCTGAAGCAACGTTGTAGCAACTTTAAGGCCTATTAGCTCCAAAATACAAGTCTAAAGCAATCAATAGCCTACACGTAGGCTAAGGCCAAAACAAGCTACCAAAAACCATAAACAAGTATAAATGAAAGACACAAGGTAAGGATGATCACAAAAAGGGAAATAACATGCTAATACTCCTAAAAACCCAAAAATATGGCCTAAAACATGATTTCTAAATAACTAACATGAATCAACTACTAACCCAACCCAAGTAAAAACTAATCAACATGAATTCACATTGTAAATCTCAATCTAAAGATTGAGAAGCCATGGACTACCTCAATGTAGACCGCACACGCTAAAAAATCATAATTCTGGAGCATTACCCTTCTTAACAGCCTCTAAATGTTGCCACACTATCAAAAACATAACCACAACATCAATAAAGATGTTTAATCACTAAAAAAACTAAAATTGGAGATTGACCAAAAAATTTAGTAAAAATAGGAATGTGGGACCAATGTTAGGAATCCCAAAATTAACTCTATAAAAAGATCCTAATGAGCTTACTGAACTTGTGTCCCAAAATGGGACACAATTCAAGCTCAGAAAACAGCCAAACCAACTCATGCAAGAATTCAACAGGAAGATCACCATTAGAGGGCAAAGAGAAGTCTAGGGAGTAAAACATTACCACTGAAACAGACCTACCATGCCTTCCTGAAGGTCCTCACACAATGCTCTACCAAAACCCAACAAGAATCACCAAATCTCATGAAGAAATAAGCTCAGGAGACTTCAATTCAATTCTAAAACCAATGAGAAAAATACCCCAAATTGGTCCTAACTACTTGCAGGTGCTGCAAAAGCGGTTACTAACACCACTTAAGCGGCATCACTTAAAGTGACACCTAGCAGCTAAAGCGGCTGGCCATGCATGTCAGCTACTGCTTAAGCATTCCCTTGGCCGTTAAAGCAGCAAGTGCTTGAAGCTAGGACCACTAAAGCGGTTGACCCCTTATTGGCCTGCCCAATAAAGTAGACCCCTAGCTATTAAAGCGACACCTGCTTAAGTGATGCCAGAGTTGCTAAAGCGATTGAACTAGCATGAGGGACCAAAAATTTAGCTAAGTCCCAACAAATTCTGTTCGAGTGCCTAGGGTTGGTTCAGAACCCCGTGCACGCAAACGAGATTGCTACCCCACAAAAATCATCATTTCATACTAAATGGAGATATCAAAACTTCCAACTAAGGTCTCGGCAAAAAGTTGGTCCCACACCCAAACTCCATTTTAATTTAAATTCCATAATGGGGCTTGGGATGAGCTTAAAAGCCTCAAGATCTGCACTAAAAGTATGTCAGGACTCAAGGTACCCCCCAGATGTGACATGGCGTACAAGACCCCGAGAGGCCTCATACAAGCCACTTAGCATATATTACATATAAGATATTAGAGAATAAAAGTACAAAAGAGAATTTCATATCAAAGCTTTTAAAAGAAACAGCGGAAGTCCACATCTCATGTCTCAAAGCCAATCTAATAAAATGAACAAGGTCTGGGACGTAACCCCATACAAATCTGAAACTGAAATGAAAATACATGAAAGGAAATAAGAACTAGAGTATATCCTCGGATGGATGAGGACTCACCAAGTCTTCTATCAAATCTCTAATCAAGCTCTAGCCACGAGTGGATGGTGTATCTCCACGTCCTATACCAAAGAAGTTAATGTAGGCAACAATATGCGTTAGCACAATTAAGTACTAAGTATTATAGCAATGCACATGCACACGTAACTTACGCTAGAGAGACATATAATCATGACATGCAATGGCCAAACTTAAAACATGATAAACATGAGAAACCTGAAACATAAAGCATATATCAAGGCCAAAGCAAGCTAAATCATCTTTCTTTCTTTTCTTTAATTCATCATGAGAACACTTGTTCATTAACTTATGGGGAATAGCCTTAACCGACATGTAAGACCATGTGAGCTATCAACCCCACACCGAAAAGAGGTGTCCTACTTGCCAAGGTAAGACCATGAACTTCTTAGCTTATGTGGATCCACTAGCTAATGTCTATTTAAAGACACATCCTATGGTGGCAACATAGTTTATGGGATACAGATTGCTTTAGGAGACTCGGCCTCAACATAGTTTATACTTATAGAAGTTTCATCTTCCATGGACTTTGTCCAAGATTACCTAATTAGAATAGCTCCTTAAGAAGATGGGTAATCGCCTCTTTGTTCTTCTTTTATCATAATGGGAGAATTACGTGAGAAAACCTTTCACTACTCAACCATAGCATCATCATAACATAACTTTGGTACTTTACTCTCAAAGCACCCTTAATTCATCATTTACTTGATATGAGACATGCATAAGTTCATTAGCTTCTTTTTTACGTAGTTCCTCATGCTCATATTTCATAGTTCATAGAGCCCATATGGGTTCATGCAAGTTCAACTTATATCATGCAATTCAATGCAAACTCATGCTTAGAAAGCCATAATTAAGACAACTTACCCATACTTGAAGGAACTCTCATAATAGAGGAAAATCATTGTTTTGACTTGATCATGCTAAATTCATAAGATTATCCTCAATTCATTCATAATTCATGCTTGATTTCATAGAGAATTCATAAAATTCATCAAATCATAGCTCAGCCCAACAATCAAAGCATAGATTATCAAATTGGGGAGAATTAACTTGGGATCATGGGGGTTCATAATCTTTACATCAAATCATGTAATTCATGCTAATTCGTGCACTAAGTTACTTTATCATGCTAGATCGTGCACTACAAATCGTAAAATCAATAATTGAAATCATAATTGAAGAACCCACAATGATTGATCAAAACCCTAATTCAATTAGGTTAGAGTAAACCTTTGAAAATCAAGAAGAGAGGAAGGGCCCATTGGAGAAAAGGACTCCTAATGGCGAACACTATCATACCTCAATGAAATCCACAATAAATTTGGAGAAGATTGATGGTCTTCAATGGAGGATCCTAGCTTCTTCTTCTATCTTGAGAGTTGAGAGAGTTTCTTTTAGAGAGAGAAATATTTGAGAGAGAAGAGTTTAGGAATGAAATAGAATGAAAGTAATTAGGCTTAGAAAGTATTTATAGGTCTTAGATATAGGGTATAACCGACATAGCTTAATAGGTAAATGTCACGACCAAGGGAAGCCCCTAGATGTAACACGGCGTACAAGACCCCGAGAGGCCTCATACAAGACCTTAGCATACATAACATACAAGATAATAGAGAGATAAGATTTCAAAAGAGCATTTTATATCAAAGCTTTACTCAAAACAGTGGAAGTATACAACTCATGTCTCAAAGCCTTCAAATATCATAGAACACGAATAAAAGTGATAGGGACTCAGCCCAATACAAATCCAACAATGAAAAGAAACTACATGAAAATAAGAAGAACTAGGCCATGTCCTCGGATGGATGAGGACTCACCAAGTCTTCTTCCTAACTCTAAGTCAATGCTCTAGCCACGAGTGGAAGGTGAATTGCCACGTCCTACACAAAAGAAGTTAATGTAGGCAAGAGTATGCGTTAGCACAATTAAGTACTAAGTATGATAGCAATGCACATAAACACATAAATCATGCTAGAGTGAGACATAATCATGACATGCAATGGCCAAGCCAAAAACATGATAAACATGAGAAACATGAAACATATAGCATATATCAAGACCAAAGCAAGCTAAATCATCATTCCTTCTTTTCTTTACTTTATCATGAGAACATTTGTTCATTAACTTGTGGGGAATAGTCTTAACCTACATGTAAGACCATGTGAGCTATCAACACGGAATCCGGTGACTACGCCACATCGAAGAGGGGTGTCCTACTTGCCAAGGTAAGACCATGAATTTCTTAGCTTATGTGGATCAACTAGCTAATGTATACTTAAAGACAACATCCTATGGTGACAACATAGTTTATGGGATAGAGATTGCTTTAGGAGACTCGGCCTCTACTAACGGGAGAGCTTTCACTAGATGACCCGGCCTCTACTAACGGGAGAGCTTTCACTAGATGACCCGGCCTCTACTAACGGGAGGGCTTCCATCTCAATATCCACTCGATGCTAAGCATAATTCCCACGGATTAGTCATTAACACATTTATATCATCAAACATGAAAAGGTACAACTAGGGTTACAAATTCAAGCCAAAATCATGCTTATAGATATTCATCTTTAATGGACCTTGTCCAAACTTACATCATTAGAATAGCTCCTTAAGAACATGGGTAATCGCCTCTTTGTTCTTCTTTTATCATAATGGGAGAATTACGTGAGAAAACCTTTCACTATTCGACCATAGCATCATCATATCATAACTTTTGCACTTTACTCTCAAAGCACCCTTAATTCATCATGCTCATATTTCATAGTTCATAGAGTTCATATGGGTTCATGCAAGTTCAACTCGTATCATGCAATTCAATGCAAGCTCATGCTTAGAAAGCCATAATTAGGACAATTTACACATACTTGAAGGAACTCACATAATAGAGGAAAATCATGGTTTTGACTTGATCATGCTAGATTCATAAGATTATCCTCAATTCATTCATAATTCATGCTTGATTTCATAGAGAATTCATAAACTTCATCAAATCATAACTTAACACAACAATCAAAGCATAGATTATCAAATTGGGGAGAATTAGCTTGGGATCATGGGGATTCATGCAATCTTTACATCAAATCATGTAATTCACGCTAATTCGTGCACTAAGATACTTTATTATGCTAAATCGTGCACTAGGAATCCTAAAATCAATAATTTGAATCATAATTGAAGAACCCACAATGATTGATCACAAACGCTAATTCAATGAAGTTAGAGTAAACCTTTGAAAATCATGAAGAAGAGGAAGGGCCCATTGGAGGAAAAGACTCCTATGGTGAACTCTATCATACCTCAAAGCAATCCACAAGAAATTGGAGAATATTGAAGGTCTTCAAAGGAGGATTCAAGCTCCTTCTTTTTAGAGAGAGAAATATTTGAGAGGGGAGAGTTTTGGAACGAATTACAATGAAAGGAATTAGGCTTAGAAAGTATTTATAGGTCTGAGATTAAGGGTATAACCGACTTAGCTTAATAGGTAAACAAGTAGGAAAAAGACCAAAAAAGCCCTTCATTAAATACTGTCGGGGTCAATCGACAGACAGAATCTACGGTCCGTACATCAATTGACGGACCGTCCTGTTCTTCCGTCAATTGATTCAGAAAGTTCATTTTGGGCTGAAAAGTTGGCTAAGTCTGGAAGGCATCTACGGAACCCATCTACGGCGTCAACTGGACTACGAACCGTCCTACTATTCCGTAGGTCAAGGTTCAGAAACTTGGAAATCCTGAAATTTCATAGTGCCATTGACGGTTCGCATCTACGGCCCGTCAATCCATCTACGGCCCTTAGGTGGCCTCCGTAGGCCACTGTCTTTAGGTGAGTTCCTTTTTAAAGTCCCTTGGAAGCTTGGGGTGTTACAATATCTCCCCCTTAGGAACATTCGTCCTCGAATGAGAATCAAGACATCTTGAGAAGGGTAATAGACACGGACTAACAACCCAACCTAGCATGCAATCATATAAATGCACATATCTGAGGAGGAAACATCAACTCCAAGCTAACGTATGATCAACACATCATATCTTGAAGACTTTATGCAACTCATACTCAAATGCACATAATCATATAAGACTCTTCATGAACATACATGATCAAGGAAATCAATTATGACACATGAGACCAAAAGAATGAACCATGAGGATCAAGATACCTCAAGCTAGAGTAGGATCGAAAGGAAAGAGATGAGGATATCGAGACATCATATCGGCCTCGGCCTCCCAAGTAGCACCCTCAATCAATTGATTCCTCCATAGAACTTTCACGGAAGCAACTTCCTTATTTCTTAACTTCCAGACTTGCCGGTCTAAAATCTCAACCGGAACCTCTTCGTAAGAAAGACTATCCTTTATGCCAAGATTCTCTAATGGCACTATAGAGGTCGGATCACTAACACACTTCTTCAATAATGAGACATGGAAAACTGGATGCACAGATGCCAAATCATTAGGCAAGTCAAGCTCATAAGCAACCTTACCAACACGTCTCAAGATCTGATATGGGCCTACATAACGGGGACTAAGCTTCCCTTTCTTCCTAAATCTCATTACACCCTTCATGGGTGAGATTTTCAAGTAAACCCAATCATCTACATCGAATTCTAATTCTCTTCTCCTAACATAGGCATAGGACTTTTGTCAACTTTGAGCCATTTTCAACCTCTCCCTAATAAGTCAAACTTTCTCCATAGCCTCATGCACCAATTCCGAGCCTATCAAAGCAACTTCACCAACTTCAAACCAACCTATAGGTGATCTACACCTCCTACCATAGAGAGCCTCAAATGGAGCTATACCAATACTAGAATGGTAGCTGTTGTTATAAGCAAACTCAATCAAAGGCAAGTGATCATCCCAAGTACCCTAGAAATCAATTACACAAGCTCTCAACATATCTTCCAAGGTTTGAATAGTGCGCTCCGCTTGCCTATCGGTTTTGCGATGAAAGGCCGTACTAAGCTTAACACGAGTACCAAGACCTTTTTGAAACGAGTTCCAAAATTGAGAAGTAAATTGTGCACCACGATCGGAGATAATGGATAATGGCACTCCATGCAGCCTAACCATCTCCCTCAAATACAACTTAGAATAATCCTCCGCCGAATAAGAAGTCTTGATGGGAATGAAATGGGCTGAGTTTGACATTCTATTCACAACAACCCTAATCGAATCATATTGTCACCTCGTGCGAGGCAAACCCAAAAATAAAATCTATATTCACATCTTCCCATTTCCAAGTAAGAATGCTAATATCTTGGGTCAAACCTCCCGACCTTTGATGCTCAACTTTAACTTGTTGACAATTAGGGCACATAGCCACAAACTCTGCAATATCTTTCCTCATTTCATTCCACCAATAAATTTCCCACAAATCATGGTACATTTTTGTAGCTCCTGGGTGGATGGAATATCGAGAACTATAGGCTTCCGATAAAATTTTCTCTCTTAAGCCCTCTACATTGGGAACACACAACCGATCTTGATATCGAAGCACACCATCTCCCCCTTGGGAGAAAGCTTCAACAAACTTCTTTAGAACCACTTCTTTTATTTCAACTAAGTTAGGATCAAGACCTTGCTTAGCTTTCACATCATGCACAAAAGAGGATTCGGAACCCTTGTGAACCGTAACACCACCTTTAGTAGAATCAACCAATCTAACACCCAATCGAGCCAATCTATGGACATCGCGAACCAACTCTTTCTTACCATCCTCAACATGAGCAACACTACCCATAGATAATCGACTAAGAGCATCCGCCACCACGTTAGCCTTACTGGGGTGATAAAGAACACTCATATCATAGTCTTTTAACAACTCGAGCCACCTTCTTTGGCGGAGATTCAAATCTTTCTATTTAAACACATATTGCAAACTCTTATGGTCGGTGAAGGCACCTACATGTACTCCATACAAAAAATATCGCCATATTTTCAAAGCAAATACAACTGCTGCTAATTCCAAGTCATGAGTAGGATAGTTCTTTTCATGCACCGTAAGTTGTCTTGAAGCATAAGCAATGACATTCCCATTTTGCATAAGAAAACATCCTAGCCCAATTCTCGATCCGTCACAATAAACTACAAAACCATCGGATCCTTCCGGTAGAGTCAATATCGGAGCCGAAGTAAGTCGATCCTTCAACTCTTGAAAACTCTTCTCACATGCTTCAGACCATGCGAATTTAACCTTCTTTTGAGTCAAAGTAGTCAATGGAGAAGTTATGGATGAAAACCCTTCAACAAACCTCCTATAATAACCGGCTAAGCCCAAGAAACTATGGATATCCGAAGGTGATAAAGGTCTAGGCCAATTCTTAACCGCTTCCGTCTTCTTAGGATCTACCTTAATGCCCTTACCGAAAACAATGTGACCAAGAAAAGCCACGGACCTTAACCAAAACTCACATTTACTAAACTTCGCAAAGAGTTGTTAGTCCTTGAGGACTTGCAACACAATCCTCAAATGATTAACATGTTCACCCTCACTCTTTGAGTAGATTAAAATGTCGTCAATAAACACAATCACAAACATGTCAAGGTATTGCTTAAACACTCTATTCATCAAGTCCATAATTGTGGCCGGAGCATTTGGCAACCCAAACGTCATTACTAAGAACTCGTAGTGACCATACCTATTCCGAAAAGCCATCTTCGGGATATCATCTTCTTTCACCCTTAATTGGTGATAGCTCGAACGAAGGTCTATCATAGAGAAATAGCTAGCCCCTTGAAGTTTATCAAACAAGTCATCTATCCTTGGTAGAGGATACTTATTCTTAGTGGTAACCTTGTTCAATTGGCGATAGTCGATACACATACGGAGTGAACCATCTTTCTTCCTTACAAACAAGACCGGAGCACCCCATGGAGAAATACTTGGCCAGATGAAACCCTTATCCAACAAGTCTTTCAACTGCTCTTTTAGTTCCTTAAGTTCTGCCGGAGCCATTCTATAAGGAGGAATAGAAATAGGTTGCGTATCTGGGAGAAGGTCAATACCAAAGTCTATTTCCCTTTCGGGAGGAATATTGGGCAAGTCATCGGGAAACACTTCCGGAAACTCATTAACAACGGGAACCGACTCGAGAGTAGGCGTCTCGGAATCTATATCCCTCACCTTAACAAGATTGTAAATGCAACCCTTTGAGATCATCTTTCTAGCTTTTGGATAAGAAACAAATTGACTTCGAAACATAGAATTTCCTCCCTTCCACTCTAGGATAGGCTCATTTGGAAACTGAAACTTGACCATTCAGGTCCTACAATCAATAGAGGCATAACAAGCATGCAATCAATCCATCCCAAGAATAACATCAAAATCCGGGACAATCTCGATAGACTCTCTTAGCCATGATAGATTCTCCAATCGGAGTAGCGACACAAAAATTATCTAGCAACACATCCGGAACAACATCAAAACTCATAGCCACATAAGACGTAACAAAAGACAAGGTAGCACCCGGATCAAGCAAAGCATAGACATCAAAATGGAATATTCTTAACGTACCAGTAACCACATCGGGAGAGCTCTCTTGCTTATGACGAGCCTGAAGTGCATAAAATCAGTTTTGCTTCTGAGCATTCGAACCCGATCCTCTAGGTGGAGCTTACTTATTCTCTCTTCCCTTGGCCGTGAGAGATGGACAATCCCTCATCTTGTGACCACTCTTTCCACAATTATAACAACCATCCGTACCGGCTAGACATCTACCTTCATGCTTTTTCCCACCTTGGCACAAGGAGCCAATAAAGAACCACCATTATTCCCTCCTTGAGACTTTGGGTTAGACACCCTATCATTGTTGGACTTCGGAGGAGCATTGGATGAGCCTTTGTTAGAGAACCTTAGTCGAATTCTAGAACGACCATGTCCATCGGACCTTGCATGGGAAAAGTTACCATCACCGGTCCTAGCCCTCTTGGTCTCACTAGACCTTTCCTTAAGCTTCTCTTCTTCAATTTGTTCGGCATAAACCATGAGGTGAGAAATATCCATGTCATGCACAAGCATGGCGGTGCGACACTCTTTCACCAACATATCAGACACTCCCGACACAATTTGCTCATTCTTGCCCTTGGGTCGGTAACTATGGACGGAGCATATCTAGCCAATTGCGTGAACTTCAATGCATACTCTTTCACACTCATATTTCCTTGTCGAAGGTTGATTAACTCAAGAACCTTAGCCTCTCTCTTCTCAAGAGGGAAGAACCTATCAAGGAAAGCAACCTTGAATTTCTCCCAATCAAGGGGACCCTCATTAACCACCCTCTCACTCTTCCATTGATTGAACCAAATTTGGGCAACACCCTTGAGTTGATAAGCGGCCAACTCCGCCTTTTGTTCCGGCGTCACACCCATGATCATCAACACCTTGTACACTTCATCAATGAATTCTTGAGGATCTTCCTCAACCTTAGAGCCATGGAATTCTGGAGGATTCATCCTCGTAAAGTCCCTCACTCTTGATGCCATTGTACCCACATTTGGGTTCACAGGAGCCACCACCTCTCTATTGGTTTGAGCTGTCACGGCTTGAGCCAACACTTGGAAAGCAGCCCTAATCTCTGCATTAGTCACCTGTTCCGTCAAAGGGTCGGCCGGAACGTGAGGGGCTTGAGGAGGAGCTTCTTGTTCCACATTTTGTCCAATGTTTCTTCTAGCGTAAGCTCTTCGGGGCCATATCCTGAAACGCGTAGGATAGGGATTAGGAGAGAGATATATAGAGTTAAACTCTATGGCATGACTTACGAGTAATGAAAGAAGTGGAATTTCTTAAACATCTTATAGCCTTTCATTCATAAATGTGGCGCGCTTCACACTCATGAACAACACTCTACTTGACACAGCTTATGAGACATCCTAGGATCATTCTAAAACCTGGCTCTGATACCAAGTTTTTCACGACCCAGGGTAGCCCCTAGATGTAACACGGCGTACAAGACCCCGAGAGGCCTCATACAATCCTTTAGCATACATAACATACAAGATAATAGAGAAATAAGAGTTCAGAAGAGCATTTTATATAAAAGCTTTACTCAAAACATCGGAATTCTACAACTCATGTCTCAAATCCTTCAAATATCATAGAATACGAATAAAAGTGATAGGGACGCATCCCAATACAATATCCAACACTGAAAAGAAACGACATGAAAATAAGAACAACTAGGCCATGTCCTCGGATGGATGAGGACTCACCAAGTATTCTTCCCAACTCTAAGTAAATGCTCTAGCCACGAGTGGAAGGTGAATAGCCACGTCCTAGACCAAAGAAGTTAATGTAGGTAAGAGTATGCGTTAGCACAATTAAGTACTAAGTATGATAGCAATGCGCATAAACACATAAATCATGCTAGAGAAAGACATAATCATGACATGTAATGGCAAAGCTAAAAACATGAGAAACATGAAACATAAAGCATATATCAAGGCCAAAGCAAGCTAAATCATCTTTCCTTCTTTTCTTTACTTCATCATGAGAACACTTGTTCATTAACTTGTGGGGAATAGCCTTTACCGACATGTAAGACCATGTGTGCTATCAACACGGAATCTGGTGTCTACCCCACACCGAAAAGGGGTGTCCTACTTGCGAAGGTAAGACCATGAACTTCTTAGCATATGTGGATCCACTAGCTAATGTCTACTTAAAGACAACATCCTATGGTGGCAACATAGTTTAAGGGATAGAGATTACTTTAGGAGACTCGGCCTCAACTAATGGGAGAGTTCCATCAAGAAAACCCGGCCTCTACTAACGGGAGAGCTTTCACTAGATGACCCGGCCTCTACTAACGGGAGAGCTTTCACTAGATGACCCGTCCTCTACTAACGGGAGGGATTCCATCTCAATATCCACTCGATGCTAAGCATAATTCCCACGGATTAGTCATTAACATATTTATATCATCAAACATGAAAAGGTAAAACTAGGGTTACCAATTCAAGCCTAAATCATACTTATAGATATTCATCTTTCATGGACCTTGTCCAAATTTACATCATTATAATAGCTCCTTAAGAACATGGGTAATCGCCTCTTTGTTCTTCTTTTATCGTAATGGGAGAATTCCGTGAGAAAACCCTTCACTACTCGACCATAGCATCATCATATCATAACTTTGGCACTTTACTCTCAAAGCATCCTTAATTCATCATGCTCATATTTTATAGTTCATAGAGTTCATATGGGTTCATGCAAGTTCAACTCGTATCATGCAATTCAATGCAAGCTCATGCTTAGAAAGCCATAATTAGGACAATTTACACATACTTGAAGGAACTCACATAATAGAGGAAAATCATGCTTTTTACTTGATCATGCTAAATTCATAAGATTATCCTCAATTCATTCATAATTCATTCTTGATATCATAGAGAATTCATAAACTTCATCAAATCATAACTCAACCCAACAATCAAAGCATAGATTATCAAATTGGGGAGAATTAACTTGGGATCATGGGGGTTCATGCAATCTTTACATCAAATCATGTAATTCACGCTAATTCGCTCACTAAAATACTTTATCACGCTAAATCGTGCACTAGGAATTATAAAATCAATAATTTGAATCATAATTGAAGAACCTACAATGATTGATCGCAAACACTAATTCAATGGGGTTAGATTAAACCTTTGAAAATCATGAAGAAGAGGAGGGACCCATTGGAGGAAAAGACTCCTAATGGTGAACACTATCATACCTCAAAGCAATCCACAAGAAATTGGAGAAGATTGAAGGTCTTCAATGGAGGATTCAAGCTCCTTCTTCTTCCTTGAGAGTTGAGAGAGAGTTTCTTTTTAGAGAGAGAAGTATTTGAGAGAGGAGAGTTTTGGAATGAATTAGAATGATATAATCAACTTAGCTTAATAGGTAAGCAATTAGGAAAAAGGCCAAAAAAGCCCTTAATTAAAAACTTTCTGGGCCAATCGACGGATAGGATCTACGGTCCGTACATCAATTGACGGACCGTCCTGTTCTTCCGTCAATTGATTCAGAAAGTTCATTTTGGGCTGAAAATTTGGCTAAGTCTGAAAGGCATCTACGAAACCCATCTACGGTACGTCAATTGGACTTCGTACCGTCCTGCTATTCCGTAGGTCAAGGTTCAGAAACTTAGAAATCTTGAAATTTCACAATGCCATTGACGGTTCCCACCTACGGCCCGTCAATTAATCTACGGCCCGTAGGTGGCCTCCGTAGGTCACTTTCTTCAGGTGAGTTGTGCAATTAAAATTCTTTGGAAGCTTGGGGTATTACAAGGTCCTTCTAGACCAAACTCGATATTCCAGAGCTAACAAAACCATTAGAATTGCATTTTGAGGCCCTCTCCCTAAATATTTGACAAAAGTCAACCGTTCATGTTTCAAAAGCTCTAAAACATAAAAACTTTCACAAAATCCAGATGAATGACCAGGTAATCAAATTGTCAGTCCCAACAAGTCATAAATGATTTGGGATCATTATAGAAACTCTCTAAATTGAAAAAAGAAGAAGGTAATAACAAGGAAATGACTTGGAGTGTCATTATACAAACAACACTATAAATGATAATGTACAACATATTAGTCATGTACATCACAATAGGGTCGATAGGTCTAGAATTGGACCAACGACATTATGTCGAGCATCTACTGTGCATAAAGTTCCATATATATTTAGAAATAGTCTTTCCCACATGAACCTACCCCATACTTACTAGCACAAGTTTGACTACCATATGTAGGTATAAAAGAACGTCCTTTACGGCTAGTGTGTCCTACTATTCATCCAATACTCCTCCAAACTTCACCAAATGTAAGCAGCCCAAAACCTTTTAATAATAATCAATAAAACATGGACTCACAGCTTTTGTTCATGTCCCATAAAACATACTTAGAACACCGTTATAATATCCTATACAAGAGAAGGAGTTAAAAGAGGCATTACCTTAAATGTAGAGAAATTTGTAGCTCTTTTTCTTGGATTTTCAACAAGAAAACTTGTCTCTAACACCCAAGAATAGATTCAGGTGGGTTAATAGAGTGAAAATGGAAGATTAGACTTGGTTCTTTACCTTGATATTGAGAAGAAAAGAAAGTTAGTTAGGGAGCTAAGTGGAGAGAAAGAGAGAGATGTGTTCCTTTTTTTTGTTGGCTAGTTGGGAGAAAATCTTGAAGTGCAAAAGTAGAAAATGAAGAAAAGTCCAACTTTTGGCCTTAAAAGGCCCCAAATCACCCCTGTAATTCTTCAACTTGAAGAATTATTTTCAAAAAAAATTAAATTGTGTCCCTTTTTACATGATCTTATGCAGCCATTGTAATATGTGTACATATAAACATACATATGGATTATAATGTAGGAGTTCTTATCCAATTTAGCTATGGCCAACTTCTAGAATTATTTTTCCTAAGCACGTAGGTGTCTCTTGTAAGCAAGTAAGACTTAAAATTTCTCTTTAAAAAGTGTGTCACCTACTTTTCACTTACTTAAACAAGTAGGGCATCTAAGCTTGTAGGATGACTAAAAACGTAGGATGTGTGAGCAAGTAGAACGGTTAAGTAATTAACATGTGTAAGAGGTAACACATGTAAGCATGTAGCACGTGCAAGCAACTAGGTTAAGTACACATGTGAAGTTTGTATGTGAAGCACATAGGTGAAGTTTGTAGATGAAGCTAGTAAGTTATTTACTTAATCTAATGCTTCATTTCAGCTAAATCTAATCAATGTAACCTTAGCTCAACATATATACACACTTAGACCCTTGGTATTTAGGCTCAATTACTACCAACATATATATACACTTGGACCCTTGACCTTTAAGCTCACTTACTACCTCATTCTCCTAAGTTTTGAATATGTTCATCAAGGGAAACTTAGTTGTACACATGTTCAATGATATGGGGTATTATATTATCCCCCTTAAGATTACTCGTCCTTGAATGAGAGTTGCTAGTTATGACAAGTCTAACTCTAGGAATTCCTAATTTTTTTAGCAGAACTTCCTTTGTAAATAGGGCTATCAAAAACCTACTAGCCAACTAGAAACATACATATACGGAGCCTCATATGACATCAAAATAAATATAACATGTGGAAATAAGAAAATAATAAATAAGGCTCTTCTTTTTCGCTTAACACATGACATAAACTTCAATTTAACATAACTTACCTTTCTTTTCTCACCTCTAGTATTATTCTTTATATCAATGATCAACTAGTCTTTCCTTAACTACGAACATTATCGTGATGTCGTACTTCGCCTATGACCCTTAAATGTCATTCTTATCTTCTCAATATCTAAAAAATATTGTTCCTATCAAAATTACTAGCATTATGTCTTAAGATTCCGCTTTAAACAGCCTAGACAGGTCATACCTTATGCCTAACCACTGAACAATGTTTGACCTTATTCTCTGTTCATATATTATTATGTTACAACATGTTCCATCGTTATGGGTATTTAGGACCATAATATCCTTGTATATATCCCTATGGGATGAGAGTTGGTGAGAATTTAAAAATAGGAGTTGGTTTATGAAAATCCTGTTAGTGCTTTGCTATAGCGAATGAGTCTTCACTATAGCAAATTTCTATAGCGAAGGCAGCTGTCTCACAAAGGTTCACCATTGAGAAGGTTGCGAAATAGTTAATGTTGTTTTAAGTCAGTTTTTCACCAAGTCTTAGACAAAACTTTAGAATATTCAACCAGAGAAACCTAGTGGCAACTTATCCAATGATTAGAGATTTTTCTCTCTTGATGTAAGTGTCACTCTTCTAACTTTTCAATTTTAATTCAATTTACTCCTAGAGAAAACATATGACCTTCATGGAAATTTATGGGTTTGAACCCTAGAATTATTATCTTAGTGGGACAACATGTGGGGAAGTTATTTATTCATGCTTTTCAATTCCAAATTTCTTAATTTCACTTTCTAGTATAGAATTATGAAGTTAGCCATTAACAAATTTTTGGGGAACTTAGAGACTCTAATAAAATGGGTCTTTTGAGCATATGAGCTACCCAAGAGAGGTTAACGGGGATAAAATTCCATGAATGGGATTGGTATGATCATGGAGACCTCCGGTTTGATGAAATAACCTTTAGATAAATAGTTAGACCTTCTAAAAAGTAGAAATAAGAGGTTTGAATAGCCAAGACCTTCGTTGAGGACATAGATGATTAAAGTGCTATTATACTTTGTTGTTTTAGATTTTGAGCATTTTAAGGTTGCGAGTAAGAGAAAGGCTTCGACAATTTACCTTGGTTGTTGCTCATTCTTCAATTGAGGTAGGTGATGAGTTGGTATTTTACCAACTTATTAGACTCTTATTCATGAATACTGAAATGTTTTAAAACTAATGGAAGGGACTATAGGCCCTTGTTCTCTTATATGTAGGCATTTTTTTAAACATAAAGGATGAAGGATTTACCACAAAAAATCAATGAACACATTGGCAAGGAGCCAGCATCTAGCACAAGTGAACGTACATTTTGTAGGTGCAATGTAGGCTCAGAAGGAACCCATTGTATAGTGCACCTGTGTTGAACAGCATTGCACAAGCGTTTCACATGTACAAATGTAGGTGGCACTAGTCTGAGATTCTACGGATCTGTGCCACACATGGGCTGAGCAAAATTGCAACTGCATTTCACAGGTGCAGCGCAAGTTAGGCTAACGAGAGTTAAGGACAATTTTGTACTTGATGCAAAAAGACTTCCTTGGAAGGTTCTAGGGATATTTTAGGAATATGTGCAATTATGTTCTATTATCATCTTCCCCAATTGGGATATTCTCAAATAGTTCATTATTGTATTGAGTAGAGTGTAGATATTGGAGAACAATAGCTTTTACTTGTTGAAGAAGAAAACTCAAATTTGTGATAGTTCAAGCTTGGATCTGATTTTGGTTGCAAAATATGAATGAAATGAAATATTACTTTCATTGTATATTCTCTATTTCATTACTTATTAGTAGCTAAATTCTTTGCTAGAAGGGTGCGTGCATGATGTGGATGTAAAAATTAATTGTGATGCATGGATCTATTATTGTCTTCAAGGTTTAATCTAAAAATTAATTGTTGCAAATATTGGTTGAATACTTGGAAAAGGGAAGTAAAGTTGAGTAAGAATTCATTAGTCAGAACATGAGAAATTAATCATTGGATTAGAGGTAGAGATAGTCTAAATCTATTTGATTTCTCATTTAAGGGTTAGATCTAGAGAGAGTTTAAACCCACTCAAGCAATGTTTGGTGTTTTGTATGCATGGTCTTGGGGTTCGGAAGAACCCTTATTTTGAGAGAATATTGATATAGTGTTGACCAAATGTTATCCATGTATTGATTGGTTTGGAAATAGTTTATTATTTCCTATTAAGTTGAAGCATCATCGATATTGCACACACCCTTAGTTGTTTCCAACTTGCTATGTCTCTCTTTGTATAATTCGATTGTTTCTAATTTGCAAGCCATGCCAGTATTACTTGAACAGGTGAAAGAAGTACAAAAGTTAGATGAGAAAATCGTAAAATTGACCAAAGAAGTTCAAAATGAGGAAAAGCTTGATTTTACATTAAGGGAGGATGGTGTCCTATTCTATCAAAATAAGTTATGTGTCCCTAATGATGACAAATTGAGGAGGGAAATCTTGAATAAAGAACATACTTCACCATATGCAATGCATCCTTGAGGTACAAAGATGTACCATACCACAAAGAAAACTATTGGTGGAATTGTATGAAGAAAGACATTGCGGAGTTCATTTCAAAATGTTTCATTTGTCAACAGATAAAGGCAAAACATCAGGTCACAGTTGGTTTGCTACAACCCTTGTCAATGCCAGAATAAAAATTGGAGAGAATAATTATAGACTTTGTTTCTGGACTTCCTCGCATTTAAAGAAATCATGATGCAATATGGGTAATAGTGGATAGGCTAACAAAGAGTTCTCACTTCTTAGCAATCAGGATGGATAACTCATTTGAGCGTGTAGCAAAATTTTACATTAATGAGATTGTAAGGCTGCATGAAATCCCTATTTCCTATCTGACCGAGACCCAAGGTTTACATCTAGATTTTGGGTTAGCTTTTAGAAAGACTTGGGTACTAAGTTGAAATTTAGCACTTCATTCCATCCCTTATCAGACGGTCAGTCGAAAAGAGGAATACAAATTTTGGAAGATATGCTTTGAGCCTACATTATTGAGTTGAGGTAGTTGGGACAAGCACTTGATTTTGATAGAATTTGCATACAATAATATAATGCCCCCTATTAAGCCTTATATGAAAGAAAACATCAGACCCCTCTTTGTTGGAGTAAAGTTGGTCAAAGAAAACTTCTTAGTCCTGAAATTGAGCAACAAACGAAAGACAAGGTAAAAGTGATCAAGGATCATCCAAAATTGCTTTGGATAGACAAAAGTTTTATGTTGATCTTAAAAGGCGTGCAATTGAACATCAAGTTGCTGATAAAGTATTCTTAAAGGTGTCTCCATGCAAAAAGATTATGATATTCAGCCAAAAAGGAATACTTAGTTTCTGATAAATCGAACCTTATGAGATACTTGAAAGAGTTGGTCCAATTTCATATAAACTAGCTTTACCACCTGAGTTGGACAAGATCCACAAAGTCTTCCATGTTTCTATGCTGCGACGATATCACTCTAATTCATCTCACATACCCCTAGTTGAATCGATTGAGGTTAATCCTGACTTGACGTATAAAGAAGAACCTATCCTAATTAATGCGCGTGAATTAAAGAAATTTAGAAACAAGAGAATCCCCTTAGTAAAGGTACTTTGGAGGAACCATTATGGAAAAGAAACCACCTAGAAGAAAGAAGCAGACATGAGGACCCAATATCCACATTTGTTCCGGGACTAGCGTAAGGCGTATTTCAAAATGAGATTTTTTAAGGAGGAGAGAGTTGTAACGCCCCCAAATATTAAAACTAAAATTTACACTCCAACGGACAATTCCTTGATGATAGGAACAACGTCTACTTCACAATTCCTTAACTTGATTTTTGTGACGTGGGAAAACTTGATTACCTTGAATTGTGACGGTATTATATAGAATTGTCTCAAGGGTTGAAACTAAAGACACACCCTATCTTATGGTAAGTAATCAAAATCTGTTTTTGAAGTGTGCTTTTTTTAGTATTGTTAGCATATCTTGTTATGTAGAACTCTATTTCAGCGAATAAATATGTTTTGGAAAGCTTAAACATATGTCTATAAATATTATGTTTATTTTGAAATCTAGTACTTTGGTTATGGATTCAAAAAAGAGGAAGCAATATTGGAGAAGTTATGTCCAGTTTTCCGATTTAGAAATCCCCAATGTTCAACTATTAGTGTTTTGATATATCTATTTGTAAAATAACTATTTTGCAGAGATTCTTGACTCTTATCAACCTTAATACACATACCTACATATTTCATGAAGGACACAAAATCCTATTTTTATGTATGCCTTTTCAAAACTAAGTTATAACATGAGGTATTGGGACCGGCCATGTTTACTATTTTAGGAAAATAGTGTTGTTTACGCCAACTAGGCTTACTTTTGATGATAATATTGTCTTATATCAACATCATGGAGCTACTAGAAATTAAAGAATGTATTTAATTGTATTTCCAAGGTTGTATATACTAATGTACAAGATCAGGAACTTGATATGTTATTTGGTCTACGATTTGGACTCTTGAAGTTGTGTTGGACTGATTGCATGCTAAAAGGCTAAGGTTTGTGTATAAACTTGTACTTGTTCTCTTTTCACTTTCTGGTATATCTGAAAGGTTATCTTGGTACTTTCGTTACTTCTTGTCACTTCGTATTGTCGTGTTGGTATCCTTTGTGACTTGCACGACACTTGTTTAACTCGCTTACTTGTACGTATTGCTTGATCACTTGGCATTCTTGTTGGGACTTGTCATTATTGTGGCTATGAATTTTTCACTATTGGAATGCCTCTTCATTCAGATCTTTTCCCATCTTGACTTGGGATATTTGGTTCGTGTTAAGTATTGAAGTTGCCCATTTTTAGTATGAACTACAAAGCCTTTTTTAATATGGTTCTTGGTTATATTGATTATTGGGTTTTGACCCATCTTGATATAGGGATTTAACCTTCTTGATACTTGATTATTCTTGGTGTGATGACATGATGTACATATTGGGAGAAAATTGTTATTTAATCTCTTGTGAAATGGTTCTATGAACTTTTTGACACTTAAATTTTTGTATATCGAATTTGATACTCTTGATATATTTGTTTACTTGATTTATTTATATATGTTTCAATTGCGTTGCCCACAACTTGATAAAGGTAAATTGGAGAATTTAATGGCTCCAAACCTATAGTTTTTACACCACTAAGCTTTATGTTAGCGATAGTTGTTTCTATCGTAGGGAAAAAGCGAGGGGATACTAGAAGATGGTCATTGGAGGGAGACTTTTTGGAGCTTTAAGGAATATCTCATTTGCATAAAGGCATCTATATTTTGTAGTAGTCTTGAAACATGTATATGATACATGTGTTATACACGTATATGTAATTTTTTAAGGTTGTTTTGATCATAACACCATGGGTTGTAACTTAAGTTTGGCAACATGTTTTGTTGTTTTGGGGTGTGTAAACCCAAGTCTTGTAATGTACTACTATTTGTTTTGGAAGTTTGTATAAAGCATGAACTAGTGAACTTTGATACTCAGAAGTTTGGTAATAATTTACAACATGAACCAGTAGTAGTGTGGAATAACACATGGAATCTTGTAAGTCACTCACTTATTTATTTTGAAAGGTAATTCCTCTATAAATTGAAACTCTTACTTCGTTTAAACCATAGATCAAATGAATTTCTAAATGAAATTTTTTTATACTTTTAACTATTTTGAATGGGCCTAATTAGATTGTGATTAATATGTCTTACGTTAAGTTTCTTTTAAATGTCGCAAGTATTGTATTAGTTTTCTTTTATAAAGTGGCATCCTCCCAAGAGGGACGCTACAAGGAGAGCATTGGTTGATGTGGAAGGTGGTGAATTAATGTTCTGTGTGAACAATGAAGAAGTCCCTTTCAATGTATACAAGTGTCACGACCCAAATTCACATATCGTGATGGCACCTATGTTCCCAACTGATAGGTAAGTCAAACCACTAGTTTTACAATTTAATTAAATAAATAAGGTGAAAAGATAAACAAGTAGAATATCTCAAACACTAAGTCTTTCATAAGTATGAAGTGCGAAAAGCTAAAATACCACCCAAGATTTTGGTGTCATAAGTACAAAATATTCTAAAATATGGTGCAAGTCTGAAACTAAAATGACAAGTCTAAACGTAAGAAATATTTTGTCTGAATACTAAAGCAACATAATAAATAATAAGAAAGATGGTGGTGTGGGCTACGGAACATCCAAGCAGTTCACCACAACTCCAAGATACTCCAAGCTCCGACTCAAAAAGTACCACAAGATGCACTCATATTTGGAATTAGATCTGCACCACAAAAGAGTGCACCAAGTGTAGTATGAGTACAAAACCACATGTACCCAGCATGTCTCATAGACCGACAACGAAAAAGTAGTGATGGAGTATATAAGAAAATCATCTTTTAATTTTACAAGTCTACATTATACTTATTAGTCAAGTTTCATCATATAGGAATAATCAAATGTCACGTAATGTCCAACCACCAAATAAACACATAATCACACATGAAAGATGTAATGAGATGCAAGGTAACACCATGAAAGGATATGCCTCAATGCCAAGTACTTGTACAACCATATATACACGATACTTCTCAGAAATACATCAAGAGTTCATGACCCATGAGGGACTCGCGAGGTCCATATACTGACACGAACGATCTCATATGTCTGTGTGGACTATCTCAACACACCATTATAAAATAAAATGATCCCCAGCATGAACGGTCTCCACGTGCCCAACTTATAATCATAAAATCAAACAATCCCAGCACGGATGATCACCACGTGCCCAACTTATACTTAATCTCTTTTCAATGCATGTGCACAATATGATATCAATAAAAGGGGATCATGATGCATCTAAATCAATCAAATATCGGTATTACATATAATAACCTCAACTATCACAAATATACGGGTTTAATAAACGCACAAGTGAAAGACGAATGAGTTGGAGGTTGGTTGAAGATGATCTTACGCGGCGTTCAGAAACACAACAACACAAAAGAAATCAAGTCAATAATACATCAACTAATATCCATATGCTTTGGCATTCTCAGATTACAATTTGTCATTCTATAATAATAAACTTTTCTTTTATAACACCGGCACTTGTACTAATGTCCATCCCACCATTGGTACGACACCTGCATATTTCTCCCTTACCCATTGTCTATTCAATTTTTATCTTTAATTATAAAAACATCCTTCAATGAAATCTAAAAGTCTTAACATACCTTGAATGCCGAACAGTGTCTCGAATCGTTAAGATTTTGCCTTTCTCTTTTGTAAAGCTTCATAATGATCCCAATCTATCAAATATGTAATATTCGTAATCTCATGATCTTTGATCACAAATGCACGAGTCCTCATCATTTTTGAGAGAATGAGACAAGAAGAATAGGATTTCAACAAAGTCAAATGCCCACGATAAGGAATGAAAGAATAGAAGTTTCCTAAATGTCCTATAGCCTCTCGAAGAGAAGTATGGATGTCATCATACCAATCTGCAAGACTTTACTAGACATTGCTCTTATACTTGTGAGACCGATGAACCTAGGGCTCTGATACCAAATTGTCATGACCCAAATTCACATGTCATGATGGCACCTATGTTCCCAACCGATAGGTAAGCCAACCCACTAGTTTTACCAATTTAATTAAAGAAATAAGGTTAAAAGATAAACAACAAGTAAAATATCTCAAATGCTAAGTCTTTCATAAATATATAAAGTGTAGAAAGCTAAAATACCACCCAAGATTTTGGTGTCATAAGTACAAGAGCTTCTCAAATACGGTGCAAGTTTGAAACTAAAATGACAAGTCTAAACATAAGAAGTATCATGTCTGAATACTAAAACAATATAATAAATAATAAGATAGAGGGAGGTGTGGGCTATGAAATAGCCAAGTAGCTTACCACAACTCCAAGATACTCCAAGCTCGGAATCAAAAAGCTCAACGAGATGCACTCGTATTCGGAATTGGATCTGCACCACAAAAGAGTGCAACAAGTGTAGTATGAGTAGGAAACCACATCTACCTAGCAAGTCTCATAGATCGACAATGAAAACGTAATGACGGGATTATATAATAAAATCATCCTTTAATTTTACAAGACTACATTATACTTATTAGTCAAGTTTTATCAAATAGGGATAATCAAATTCACGTAATGTCAAACCACCAAATAAACACATAATCAAACAAGAACGAAGGATGTAGTGAGATGCAATGTAACAACATGAAATGGTATGCCTCAATGCCAAGTACTCTCTCAACCGTATATACACGATACTTCTTGGAAATAATCGAGAGTTTGTGACCCATGGGGGACTCGCAAAGTCCATATGCTGACACGGACGATCTCAACGTGTCTGTTCAGACGATCTCAATGCACTATCATAAAATAAAATAATTCCCAGCACGGACGGTCTTCACTTGCCCAACTTATAATCATAAAATCAAATAATCCCCAGCACGGACGATCTCCACGTGCCCAACTTATACTCAATCTCATGTCAATACATGTGCACAATATGACATCAATAAAAGGGGATGATGCATCTCAATCAATCAAATATCGTTATGACATATAATAACCTCAACTATCACAAATATACGGACTCAATAAAGAAATACAACAACACAAAAGAAATCAAGTCAATTATACATCAGCTACTGCCAATATGCTTTGGCATTCTCATATTACAATATGTCATTCTATAGTAACAATCTTTTCCTTTATAACACCGTTACTTGTACCAATGCCTATCACACCACTGGTACGAGACCCCCATCTTTTACCCTTACCCATTATCTATCCATTTTTAATCTTTAATTAGTAAAACGTCCTTCAACAAAGTCTGAAAGTCTTAACATACCTTGAATGTCAAACATGTGTCACGAATCCTCAAGATTTAGCCTTTCTCTTTCATAAAGCTTCACAATGTTCCCAATCTATCAAATATATAGTATTCATAACCAAGCGAGTCTATGGACACTCATATTGCTATATGTCTAGTTTAGACCCAAACTTTCACCCTAATCTATAATCAAGCTTCTAATTCTTGATGCCAACTAATATACCAAGTCTCATAGTTCCTAAATTTCAAGCTTAGGGTGACGTCTTAATTCTTCCAAATAACATAATTCTAGTGATATTCATACCATACACCTAACTTTGAATTATACTTACCAACATTATCATAACTTAAATTCTAATGCAGTATGTAACTTTAGAAAACATTTTCTGATCTTAACCATCCATCATATACTCCAAATATTAGCCAATTATTATCCATTTTCCAATAATTACCCTAAATAGACAAAAAAAAATCCCCCATCCCCCCCCCCCCCCCCCCCCCGGTCCAAAGAAACATTACCACTTACCAGATGTATTCAAATTTCCATTTTTTTCAATTGAAAATCAATTTCTCTTGTTTCTCTTTAAAAACCAACATTGTAGTAATAATAATAATAATGGACTACCCATATGTACACTACAAGATTAGGCGTGGTTGATTACCTGAAGTCATTGTCGTTCTTCTTTTGTCTGTGAAATTTCTTTTTAGTCGCAATTGGCTTATGTTACAATTAAAAAAAACAATAATCCTTTTTAACTTATTCCAACCAATGGGTCAAGTGGTATAGGTTTACTAAATAAATTATGGACTTGTCCCATTAACCACCAACTAAATTAATTATTTAAAAGAATACCCATCAATTAAATAATTGAAGTTATATTAATAGTTCAAAATTCATATTTAAATTCACAAAAAGAGTCTTTTATGAAAGGAAGGGTTCTACTACTCAAAACGACCTATCGAGTCATTACATCATCTACCACTTAAACAAATGTTCATCCTCGAATGGTAAAGGAATAGAATGCACTTGAACTTTCAAAAAGCTGGGGAAATTTGATTTGAATGTCCGACTCGGTCTCCCAAATAGCCTCCTCAAGCAAAATATGGTTCCATTGAACCTTTACTAAAGAAATTTCTATTGACCTCAACTTCCAAATTTGCATATTAAAGATTGTTTCTAGCTTCACCTCAAACGTCAAATTTTTATCAAGTAACACCGAATCCCATTGAATCACATGAGCACCATCCTGATGATACTTTTTCAATATTGAAATATGAAATACAGGGTGAACACCCAACAAATCAGGTGAAAAAACCAACTCGTAAGCCACCTCACCAATACAATCAACTATCTCAAAAGGACCATTATACCTCGGACTCGACTTTCCCTTCTTTCCAAATCTCAGGACACCCTTCATGGGTGAAACATTCAATAGAACTTGCTTTTCAACCATGAACTCCAAATCAAAAACCTTTTTATCTGGATAGTTCTTTTACCTACTCTGAGTCGTGAAAAGCCTATTCAGAATCAACTTGACCTTGTCCAAGGATTCCCCTCAACAAATTGGTAACCCATGGCCTAACCTCAAAATACATCCAACCAATCAATTGAAGATTGATATCTCCTACCATAACACACCTTGAATAGTGCCATCCAAATTCTCGAATGGTAACTGTTATTGTATGCAAACTCCGCTAAAGGCAAAAACTAGTCCCAATGACCACCAAAGTCGATCACACAGGCCCACACCACATCCTCACTGAGCATCATTCTGAGGGTGAAAAGTTGTACTAAGATCTACCGAGTGCCAAACTCCTTCTGCTTAGACCGCTAGAAAGAAGATGTAAATTGTGTGCCAAAATCTAAAATGATAGAAATAGGTACCCCATACAAGCAAACTATCTCTCAAATGTAGATCTTACCTAACTCTTCATAATTATAGGTAGTCTAAACTGGTATGAAATGTACAAACTTAATCATTCGATCCATAATGAGCCACATAACATTAAGCTTATCGAAGGTACGTGGAAATCCTACCACAAATACATAGCAATCGGCCCTCACTTCCACTTAGGTATGGATATCCTATGAGTCACAGCTCTAGGCTTTTGGTGTTCATATATCACTTATTGACAATTCAAACATCGAGATACAAAATTTACTATGTCCCTCTCTATAAGTCACCACCAGTAATTCTAATTTAAGTCACGATACATCGTAGTATCCCTCAAATGAAATAGAGTATCTCAAACTATGAGCCTCCTCTATAGTTAGTCTAGTCAAATCAACTGTCCAAGGAACACAAATATAACCCTTTTATCCCCAAAACCCCTCACCATAAAGAATTGCCTCCTTAGTTTCTCAATTCAATACCTTGTCTCAAATCTTACATAAATCTCCATCATCAAACTATTGATTCTAATCTGCTCCAATAAGGACGATCTCACCTTTATGCACACCAAAACCCTACCAGAACCAAAATTATCAAGCCTTACAATGCTATAGCCGAAAGACTGAACATACATAACCAAAGGACGATATCTAACTTGTAATAGGGCTAGACTACCCATACTCACTGTCTTTTGACTAAAGATATCTACTACCACATTTGCCTTGCTCATATGATAAATAATAGTCATGTCGTAGTTCTTGAGCATTTTCAACCATCTACACTACCTCGAATTGAGATCCCTCTGATTGAATATATATTAGAGACTATGATGGTCCTTGAATACCTCATAATGCACACCATAAAGGTAATGCCTCTAAGTTTTCAACGCGAACACTATAACCACTAACTCAAAGTCATGAGTAGGGTAGTTCTTCTTGTAAACTTTCAACTCCCTCGAAGAATAAGCTAACACCTTCCCTTCAGCATCAATATATAACCTAGACCAATTCGAGAAGAATCACAATATACAATAAAACCCTCTTCCTCCACAAGTAGAGTCAAAATCAAAGCAATAGTCAATAAAGTCTTGAGCATTTGAAAACTCACCTCACACTCATCAGACCATTAGAAAACCTCTTTCTTTTAGGTCAATCTAGTTAATGGGGATGTAATGGATGAGAACCCCTCTACAAATCGCTAATAATAACCTGCAAGGCTTAAGGCCCTTTGAATCTCAACAACTAAAATGGGTCTGACCCAATCTTGAACTACCTTAATCTTCTTTTGATCCACCACAATACCCTTCTTGGACAATACATATCCCAAGAATGCAACTGAACGTAGCCAAAACTCACACTTTAAAACCTTTGCATAAAGCTTTCTCTTCTTTAGAATTTTAAGGAAAACCCACCAATGATACATGTGCTCCTCCTTACTATGAGGGTATATCAATATATCATCTATGAAGACAATAACAAAGGAATTCAAGTACGGTCTAAATAGCCCATTAATAGAGTCCATATAAGTTGTTGGGGCATTAGTGAGCCTAAAAGACATCAGCAGAAACTTTCAAAATCTGATAAGGGCCCACATAGCGGGGACTAAGCTTCCCTTTCTTCCCGAATCTCATTACGCCCTTCATGGGTGAGACTTTCAAGTAGACCCAATCATCAACATCGAATTCTAATTCTCTCCTTCTAACATCAACATAGGACTTTTGTCGACTTTGAGCCATTTTCAACCTTTCTCTAATAAGCCGAAATTTCTCCATAGCCTCATGTACTAACTCCAGGCCTATCAAAGTAGCTTCCCCAACTTCAAACCAACCTATAAGAGATCTACACCTCCTACCATAGAGAGCTTCAAATGGAGCCATACCAATACTAGAATGGTAGCTTTTATTATAAGCAAACTCAATCAAAGGCAAATGATCATCCCAATTACCCTTGAAGTCAATTACGCATGTTCACAACATATCTTCCAAAGTTTTGATAGTACGCTCCGCTTGCCCATCGAATTGGGGATGAAAGGCCGTGCTAAGCTTAACACGAGTACCAAGGGCCTTCTGGAAAGATCTCCAAAACTGAGAAGTAAATTGTGTACCATGATCGGAGATATGGATAAAGGCACTCCATGCAACCCAACCATCTCCTTCAAGTACAACTTAGCATAATCCTCCGCCGAATAAGAAACCTTGGCGGGAAAGAAATGAGTTGATTTCGTCATACGATCTACAATCACCCAAATCGAATCATATTGCCGCCGAGTGCGTGGCAAGCCAACAATAAAGTTCATGTTCACATCTTCCCACTTCCAAGTAGGGATATCAATATCTTGGGACAAACCTCTCGGCCTTTGGTGCTCAACTTTCACTTGTTCACAATTAGGACATTTAACCACAAATTCTGCAATATCCTTCTTTATCCCATTCCACCAATAGATCTCCCGCAAATCACGGTGCATCTTGGTAGCTCTCGGGTGAATGGAATAATGAGAATTATGAGCCTCAATCAAAATTTGTCCTCTTAAGTCATTTACATTGGGAACACACAAACGACCCTGATATCTGAGCACTCCACTCCCCCTTAGGAGAAAGCCTCAACGGACTTCTTTAGCACCGCTTCTTTCAATTCGACTAGGTTCGGGTCAAGATCTTTCTTAGCTTTCACATCATGTACATAGGACGATTCTGAACCATTGTGAACCATAACACCACATTTGGTGGAATCAACCAATCGAACACCCAAACGGGCCAACCTATGAACATCTCAAACTAGTTCCTTCTTACCCTCCCCTATGTGGACAACACTGCCCATTCACATCTGACTGAGAGCATCTGCCACCACATTAGCCTTGCCGGGGTGATAGAGGACATTCATGTCATAGTCCTTTAATAACTCAAGCCACCTTCATTGGCGAAGATTTAGATCCTTTTGCTTAAATACATATTGCAAGCTCTTATGGTTGGTAAAGACGTCAACATGGACACCATACAAGTAATGCCTCCATATCTTTAGGGCAAACACAACCGCCGCTAATTCCAAATCATGAGTAGGGTAATTCTTTTCATGTACCTTTAGTTGCCTTGAAGCATAAGCAATGACTTTCCCATTTTGCATAAGTATACACCCTAACCCAAGTATTGAAGCATCACAATAGACCACAAACCCATCGGACCCTTTCGGTAGGGTCAACACCGGAGCCGAGGTAAGTCTATCTTTCAACTCTTGAAAACTCGCTTCACACCTTTCGGACCAAGTAAACTTAGCCTTCTTTTAAGTTAGAGCTGTCAATGGTGAAGCAATTGAAGAAAACCCTTCAACAAACCTTCGATATTAATCGGCTAAACCCAAGAAACTATGAATATTCGAAGGTGATAGAGGTCTAGGCCAATTCTTAACCGCATCCGTCTTCTTAGGATCTACCTCGACACCTTTACCGGAAACAATGTGACCAAGGAAAGCTACGGACTTTAACCAAAACTCACATTTCTCGAACTTAGCAAAGAATTGTTGGTCCTTGAGAACTTGCAACACAATCCTCAAATGATCAGCATTCTCACTATCACTTCTTGAGTAATCAAGATATCGGCGATAAACACAATGACGAACATATCCAGGTATTGTCTAAACACCCGATTCTTCAAATTCATAAATGCGGCCGGAGCATTAATCAACCCGAAAGACATCACTAGAAAATCATAGTGCCCATATCTGGTTTGAAAAGCCGTTTTGGGAATGTCATTAGCCCTTACCTTCAATTGGTGATAGCCCGAACAAAGATGAATCTTAGAGAGTTAACTAGCCCCTTGGAGTTAGTCAAACAAATAATCAATTCTTTGAAGAGGATACTTATTCTTGATATTAACTTTATTCAATTGGCGGTAGTCAATACACATACGGAATGAACAATCTTTCTTTCTAACAAACAAGACAGGAGCACCCCATGGAGAAATACTTGGTCGGATGAAACCCTTATCCAACAAGTATTTCAATTTCTCTTTTAGTTCCTTAAGTTCTACCAGAGCCATTCTATAAGGAGGAAGAAAGATTGCGTACCGGGGAGAAGGTCAATACCGAAGTCTATTTCCCTCTCGGGAGGAACACCGGGTAAATCATGGAGAAACACTTTCGGAATTTCGTTAACAACGGGGACTGACTCAAGAGTAGGGGTTTCAGAATGCACATCCCTCACCCTAACAAGATGCTACATGCAACCCTTACTAGCTTGTAGAAAAGAAATAAATTGACCCTTAAGCGTAGAATTTCTCCCTTTCTACTCCAGGATAGGCTCATCTGGAAATTTGAACTTGCCCATTTGGGTCCTACAATCGATAGAGGCATAACAAGAATGCAACCAATCCATCCCGAGGATAACATTGAAGTCTAGCATATCAAGCTCTACAAGATCCACATGAGTGACTCTATGGAATAAAGAGACGGAGCAGTTTCTATAGACTCTCTTAGCCACAATAGATTCACCGATAGGAGTAGAGACACGAAATGGATCTAGCAACACATCTGGAACAACATCAAATTTCATAGCTACATACGGCGTCACAAAAGAGAACGTAGCACCGGGATCAAGAAAAGCATAAACATCAAAGTGGATGATTTTCAACATATCGGTAACCACATCGGGAGAACCCTCTTGCTCATAACGGGCCTAAAGTGCATAGAACTGGTTTTGTTTTTGATTTCCACTAGAACTTGGCGGATTTAGGGGTTGAGCCCTTCGATGATTTTCTCCTCCCTTCTTAGTAGCCAAGGGAACATGCCTTACTTTATGGCCCGTCTTACCACATCCAAAACATGCATTCGAACCGGCTAGACAAGTACCCTTAGTTTTCCTCCCACAAATGGCACAAGTAGGCAATGAGGAGCCACTACCATTTCCTCCTTGAGCCTTAGGGTTAGACACCCTTCCTTTGTTGAACTTAGGAGGAGCGTTGGAAAAACCTTGATTAGAGAACCTTTGCCCAGGCCTAAAATGACCATCTCCATCGGACCTTGGATGAGAGAAACCACCATCACCGGTCTTAGCCCTATTGAAGTCCCTAGACCTTTCCTTGAGCTTCTCCTCCTCTATTTGTTGTGCATGAATCATGAGGTGAGAAATATCCATATCATTAATAAGCATAGCGGTACAACACTCCTTGACTACCATTTCGGACACTCCCGAAACAAATTTGCTCACTCTTACCCTAGGATCGGCAACCATAGAAGGAGCATATCGAGCCAATTGTGTGAACTTCAAAGCATACTCTTTCACACCCATACTCCCTTGACGAAGGTTGATGAACTCAAGTACCTTCGCCTCCCTCATCTCAATGGAAAGAATCTATCGAGGAAAGCACCCTTGAATCTCTCCCACTCTAGAGGACCTTCATCAACCGCCATCTCACTCTTCCATTGGTTGTACCAAATTTGAGCGACACCTTTTAGTTGGTAGGCGGCCAATTTCGCCTTTTCCATCAGTGACACTCCCATGATCATCAACACTTTATAAACATCATTAATAAACTCTTGAGGATCTTCCTCCACTTTAGAACCGTGAAACTTCGGAGGGTTCATCCTAGTGAAGTCCCTAACTCTCTACGCTGCCGTACCCACATTTGGGTTCACGGGAGCCACAACCTCCCTATTGGCTTGAGCCATCATGACTTGGGCCAACACATGAAAAGCAGCTTTGAACTCCGCATTGGTTACTTGCTCGGCCAAGGGATCGGCCGGAACTTAAGGAGCTTGAGTAAGAGTCTCTTGCTCTTCATTCTCTCTCGCATTCCTTCGAGAATAAGCTCTTCGAGATGCCATATCTTGAAACAAGTAGGATAGGGATTAGGAGAGAGACATATAGAATAACACTCTATAGCACGACTTAAGGATGATGAAGAAGTGGAGTTTCCTAATCATCTTGTAACCTCTCATTCATAAATGCGGCGCACTTCACACTCATGAACAAGACTCTACTCGACGTGGCTAATGAGACATCCTAGAATCTTTCTAAAACCTTGTGCTCTGAATACCAAGTTTGTCACGACCAAGGGTAGCCCCTAGATGTAACACGGCATACAAGACCCCGAGAGGGCCTCATACAAGCCCTTAGCATACATAACATACAAGATAATAGAGAAGTAAGAGTTCACAAGTGCATTTTTATAAGAAAGCTTTAATCAAAAACAGCGAAAGTCTATATCTCATGTCTCAAGCCATCTGACATACATAACATACAAGATAATAGAGAAGTAAGAGTTCAAAAGTGCATTTTTATAAGAAAGCTTTAATCAAAAATAGCGAAAGTCTACATCTCATGTCTCAAGCCATCTGACATAACAGAATAGAAATGAAGGTTTGGGACGCAGCCCAGTACAATATCAAAAATAATGGAAAGCATGGAAAAGTAACAAGGTTAGGCCCTCGGACATAGGAGGCCTCACCAAGTCTTCACGATCACTAGAACTGACTAGCCACGAGTGGGATGAGAGGAGCCGCCAAAGCCTACATCAATAGAATCAATATAGGCAAGAGTATGCGTTAGTACAATCAAGTACCAAGTATGATAGCAATGCACATAGGGCATATAAAATATGCTAGAATGACATATAATCATGACATGTAATGGCCAAGCTAAAACATGTTAGAACATAAGAAACATGAAGCATAAACCATGGCCAAGACAAGCTATTCATCTTTCCTTTACTTTACATCATCATAAGAACACTTAAGTTCATCAGCTGTGGGGAAATTGCCTTAAGCAACATATGAGACCATGTGAGCTATCAACATGGAATCTGGTGTCTGCCCCACACCGAAAAGGGGTGTCCTACTTTCCAAGGTAAGACCATGAACTTCTTAGCTTATGTGGATCCACTAGCTAGTGTCTATCATAGACCATCATAGGTTATGGGACATGGGTAATCGCCACTTGACCACTCGGTACTAAGCATACTTCCCATATATTTATCATAGTTTATTTTATCTTAGGTAGACATGGGTAATCGCCTCTTGTCTATCCTTAGTCATGATTTCATTATTAGTAGACATGGGTAATTGCCTCTTGTCTACATTAGGGAACATGGGCAATCGCCTCTTGTCCCTTCATAGAATAGCTCCTTAATCGTGGATTAAAGCTTAGTTGAGCAAACCTTTCAACAAGTTATGAATCATTACGTGTGAGAAAACCTTTCACATTCATAGGTTGAGCAATACATGAGAAACCCTTTCACAGCTCAACATTTGCATTAACATATCATAAACTTCATAAAACATACATTAGTTCATAAGCTTCATATTTACATAGCTCATCATGCTCTAAACTCATAAATCATGGGTTCATAAGCTTCACCTCAAAACATGCAATTCTATGCAAACTAATATTTAGAAAGCCATAAATCAAAGCAATTTAGTCATAAATGAGGGAACCCACATAATAGAGGAACATCATAGATTTTGATTGAACAAACATCTTTTCGTAAATTATCCTCTTTTCATCATTCATAGTCTTACATGAAATTCATAGCTTGATAATCATAATCCTTAACTCAATTCAAAAAGAGTTCATGCAATTCATCTTTTCTCAAATCAACCCACAATCATAAGCATAATCACAAATTGGGGGAAACTTAGCATGGAATCATGGGATTCGTCAAGTTGCATAGAAATCACGCTAAATCGTGCACTATCTTACTTTACCACGCTAGATCGTGCACTATCAACCATAACATCAACAATGGAAAGCGTAAGAATTTGTCAAAACCCTTGCTCTCTTGGGCAAGACTAAACCTTGAAAACCTTAAGGAAAAGAGGACCCATTGGAGGAAAGACTCCAAATGGTAAATACTATCATACCTTAATGCCAATGCCTTGAAATAAAAGGAGGATTGATGACCTTGATGAGTACCCTAGCTCTCCTCTTCTTCTTCTTCTAGAGAGAGGAATATTTTTGGGAGATGAGAGTTGGAAATGAAGGGATTAGGGCTTAAAAAATATAAATAGGGCAAGGGTTAAGGGGCAAAATCGTCTAGGATAAGGAATAAATATTTAGGGAAAAGTCCAAAAGCCCTTAAATAAAACTGTCGGGGCCAAACGACGGACAGGATCTACGGTCCGTACGTCCACTGACGGACCGTCCTGCTCTTCCGTCAATCGATTCAGAAAGTTTGTTTTGGACTGAAAATTTGGCTAAGTCTGGAAGGCATCTACGGAACCCATCTACGGCCCGTCAACTGAACTATGAACCGTCCTGCTATTCTGTAGGTCAACGTTCAGAAACTCAAAATTCATAAAGTTGGCAGGGCCATCAACCGTTCCCATCTATGGCCCGTTACTCCACCTATGGTCCGTAAATGGTCTCCGTCATCACTGGCACCAGAAAAAAAAATTAAACTGCACTTTTCTTTCTTTTCAAAAACTGGGGTGTTACATAAACCTTATGGGCAGACATTTTGCATGATTTACCTCCTTTTGCCTTGTCTTTCATCTTTTTTGTTTTTTCTTTTTTTTTATCATGAGACTTTTGACATGACTAGAATGAGTCTAAACTCAAAACCATATTAGAATAACAGGTGACTACCTTCCTTTCTTTACTTCGTACCATTTTTTATGACGTGAATACAAATAATATAATATTGTCTGCCAATGACTATAAAAACAATAATAACTGATTGCAAGTCTAGACTTAGTAGCCAAATAATTAGTTAGAGAGAGAATCTCTCTCCAGTCTCTAAACTAGAATGTCCACATCTTCGACCAATTATCACAACCATCAAAACCCCAGATGAATCCAATATGGAAATTGATGTGGGAACTAACACCAATATCTCAAGCAACCCAATTTTCTTTAAAGAAGCCCTGACCACTCGTATTCCATAGAGTAATCCTTTGAGTTCAAGAAATCCTAGTGAACTTCCGATAAAAACAAACCGATGTAGCTATTTAGGACAAGCAGAGCACCAGCATAATTATGAGGATACACTAGAAAATGTGAAAGATGCAGATGGGACCGAAATTTTTTTATCCCACGAGGATCGAAATATAATCTATCAACTATGGGCCTACTCAGTTATAATCAAACTATTGGGAAAGAGAGTAACCCATCAATATCTGAAAAATATGTTGATGACTACATGGAAAGCCTCAGAGGAATTTTTCCTAATCGACCTAGGATATGATTATTATACGGTTAAATTCCTCAAGGAGGAAAACATGAACAAAGCACTACAAAATGGTACATGGTTCATAAATAGATACTACCTATTCATTAGGAGATGGCAACCAAACATTGTGGCATCAGAAGCGGCTACTCTTCCATCCAGAGGCGAACCCGTGTTTGAAGAATTTGGGGCACCAGTATTACCTTAACTCAAACATGAGCTCTAAGATAAACTTAAATTAAAAACAATAAAATTATGTATCTAGAATCGAACCCAGTCTTGTGGGTGCTTCCTCTAGCTTGTACCAACAACATAATGGCACACCTATACTTATCATGGGTGCACTATTAAATATATCCTAATTTATGTAAGTTTCTCAAGATAGATATACATATATACACGTGATTTTTTCTGAAGTTAACAGGTTCACATGCACCGCCACCCTATAGGGTGGGTCCACCTTTCTTCCATCTACCTACGACTACCTGGACTACCCACAGTTGTGTGAATTTCATCGACGCTCAAAGGTAGATATGCTAGGATCTGTATTGAAGTATCAGTCAAGAACCCAGTTAAAACACACATCTACATTGATAATTTAAAGCAAGAAATCTTATTTGAAGGGGATGGGATACTATGCTTAATCTTTTGAAGAGTGGGACACACTCAAAGCACCTGTCAAATCACGAATAAGAGGAACAATGGATACGATCCAAATCAAGAAAAGAAAAAAAACAACAATGAAATGGATAAGTCATGGACACAAGAAGAAGAGGAACCAAAGAGTGCCAAGGAACCTAATTGGCAAACAGTCTCCTTTAAAAAGAAGGTCATCACAGCTACATCTGTAACACCCCGAATTCGAAAAGAACTAAAAACTTCAATTTTTGAAAAATGAAATGACCCACGACTTGACAAATTGGCCGTTGGTGGACCTACCAAACGTTGGTCAAGTGGTGGGAGGAACCATAGGTGCCACTGTTTTTGGGGGAAAAAATTAAATTTTTTGGGGCTTAAGCAGTGTGACCTATGGTTGGTCACCTACAGGCAGTAGTTTGACCTACGGTTGGTCACCTACAGGCAGTAGGTTGACCTACTAACCGTATGTCATGTAGTAGGTGGGGTTGTTGGTTGATTTTCTTTAAGGGATCTTTTGGTCTTTTCACCCAATGCCTTATTTATTTAATTAGATCAGTTCCTTAACCTCCCTAACACTATATAAACCTTTTTAATCCTAAAATCTACCCTTTCCAGATCATTTTAAAAAATTCTCTCAACCTCTCCCAAATATTTCTCTCTCTAGAAGCTTGAAGAATAAGTAGAAGAGGTGAAGTTAGGGTTCAAGAAATCAAGCTTTCATTCATCAATTCATTAAGGACTTTGAACCTCAAGGTATGATAGTCTTCATCTATGGAGCCCTTTCCTCCATAGAGTTCCAATATTCTCTAATTTTCAAGTTAGAAATCCTCTATTGAAGTTAGGGTTTCTCTTCTATGCCATGGGTTCTTTTCAATGTTGATTTAATTGATTATTTTATGAAGCATGAAGCATGAAGCATGAATTGGATTGAATTTCATGAATTAAGATGAATACCCATGAACCCATGTGATTTCCCCAATTTTGAAAATTAGGCTATGTTGATGGGTTCAATTGTGAAGAAGATAAATTTTATGAAGTCTATGTGAACCCACGCATAAATTATGTTTCCTAAAGCTATGATTTCATGATGAATTATGAATGATACAATGAAATTTATGATGATTTATGAATTTCTTTGAGATTGAAGAATGTATGATGATGTTGTTGAGTTGTGAAAGGGTTTCTCATAAATTACTCAATCTCTAAATGTGAAAGAGTTTTCTCAAATAAAGGATTCATAACTTGTTGAAAGGTTTTCTCAACTAAAGGTGAATCAAAGGTTTAAGGAGCTATTCTAATGCACTTTAGATTGGGTTGGTAACTTTAGTTGTACCTTTCCATGGATAATAAGATGAATACAAATTATGACTATTACATGGGATTTATGCTTAGCACCGAGAGGATATTGAGATGGAAGCTCTTCCGTATGTAGAGGTCGGGTTTCTAGTAGCAATCACCTTATCCCTTTCCTATGTGCCCCCATGGGATGATGGTCTATGAAAGACACTAGCTAGTGGATCCACATAAGCTATAGGTTAAGTAAAGGGTCCTACCTTTGCAAGTAGGATGGCCCTTTCAGTGTGGGGTTAGACACCAGATCCCATGTTGATAGCTCACATGGTCTTACATGTCGGTTAAGGTTACTTCCCACAACAATGAACTAAAAGTGCTTTTAAAGATATTTCACAAGTGATGTTAAGATGTTTAGATTGCTTTAACAATGGTTTATGACTTATGTTTCTAACATTTTCTCATGTTTTAGCTAGGTCATTGCATGTCATGAAAATGTCCCCTTTTTGCATGTTTAAATGATTTTGTGCATTGCTATCATACTTGGTACTTGATTGTACTAACGCATACTCCTGCCTACATTAATTTATTAATGTAGGACATGACGACTTTCTCCATCTATTCTTGGTTAGATCCTAGTTGAAGGATTCTTGAAGATTGGTGAGTCCTCATGCTTCGAGGACCGAGACTCTTTCATTTCTTTTATGTCTTTCTATTCTAGAATTTTGTATGTGGTGTGTGGGTTACATCCCCGTCACTTTTTGATGTTATAGATGACTTGAGATTATGTAGATTTCCGGTTCATTTTATATAACTCTTATGATTTGAACTTGTTTTTATATACTCTTGATTTCCATTATCTTGTCTATGCATGCTAAGTGATTTCTTTGAGGCCTTTTGGGGTCTTGTACACCATGTCACGTCTAGAGGGTACCTTGGGTCGTGACAAACTTGGTATTAGAGCCAGGTTTTAGAAAGATGCTATGAAGTCTCACAAGCCACGTCGAGTAGAGTCTTTTCCTTCAGTGTGAAGCGCGACACATTTATGAATGAGAGGCTATAAGATGTTTAGGAAATTCCACTTCTTTCATTACTCTTATAAAGTGTAACTCTATATGTCTCTCTCCTAATCCCTATCCTATGCATTTCAAGATATGGCTACTCGAAGAGCTCATGTTAGAAGAAATGCGGGAGAGAATGTGGAACAAGAAGCTCCTCCTCAAGCTCCTCAAGTTCTGGCCGACCCTTTGGCTGAACAAGTGACTAATGCAGAGTTTAGGGCTGCCTTTCAAGTGTTGGCTCAAGCCATGACGGCTCAAACCAATAGGGAGGTCGTGGCTCCCGTGAACCCAAATATAGGTACGGTGGAATCGAGAGTGAGTGACTTCACTAGAATGAACCCTCCGGAGTTTCATGGCTCTAAGGTTGTGGAAGAGCCTTAAGAGTTTATTGATGTGGTGTACAAGGTGCTTATGATCATGGGTGTGACGTCAGAGGAAAAGGTGGAGTTGGCTTCTTATAAACTTAAGGGTGTGGCTCAGGTGTGGTTTGAGCAATGGAAGAGTGAGAGGGCGGTTGATGCGGGTCCTCTTGATTGGGAGAAGTTAAAGGTTTCTTTTCTTGATAGGTTCTTTCCCCTTGAGATGAGGGAGGCAAAGGTGCTTGAATTCATCAATCTTCGTCAAGAAAGCATGAGTATGAAAGATTATGCTTTGAAGTTCACCAAATTGTCTCGATCTGCTCCTACTATGGTTGCTGATCCTAGGGCAAGGTTGAGTAAGTTCGTTTCGACAGTCTCTGAAATGGTGGTCAAGGAATGTCGTACCGCTATGCTTGTCAATGACATGGATATTTCTCGTATCATGGTTCATGCTCAAAAAATAGAAGAGGAGAAACTTAAGGAAAGATCTAGAGAGGCAAAGAGGGCTAAGATCGGTGATGGTAATTTATCACATTCAAGGTTTGACGGATATGGTCATTTTAAGTCACGACAAAGGTTTTCCGGTCAGGGTTCCTCCAATGCTCCTCCTAAGTTCAACAAAGATAGGGTGCTTAACCCTAAGCCTCAAGGAGGAAATGGTGGTGGATTCTCATCGACTACTTGTGCTAAGTGTGGGAAGAAACATGAGGGCAAGTGCTTAGCTGGTATGGATGGTTGCTTCAGATGTGGTAAGAGCGGTCATAAGATAAGGGATTTTCCATGTCTCATGGCTAAGGGAAGAGAAGGTAAGAAAGCTCAACCTAGTGGTTCGGGTTCGAATACTCCCAAGCAAAATTGATTCTATGCACTTTAAGCTCGCCAGGAGCAAGAGGGTTCTCTCGATGTGGTTACCGATATGTTGAATGTTTTTCACTTTGATGTTTATGCGTTGCTTGATCCCGGTGCTACCTTGTCTTTTGTGACACCATATATGGCTATGAGGTTTGATGTTCTTCCGGATGTGTTGTTAAATCTCTTTTGTGTCTCTACACCTATTGGTGAATCTATTGTGGCTACGAGAGTCTATAGAAATTGGCCCGTCTCCTTATCCGATAGAGTCACTCATGTTGATCTTGTAGAGCTTGATATGTTAGATTTTGACGTTATTCTTGGGATGGATTGGTTGCATTCTTGTTATACCTCTATTGATTGTAGGGCCTGAGTGGTCAAGTTTCAATTCCCAAATGAGCCTATCCTAGAGTGGAAGGGGGGAAATTCTATGCCTAAAGGTCAATTTGTGTAATGTCTTAAAGCTAGAAAGATGATTTCTAATGGGTGCATATATCATCTTGTTAGGGTGAGGGATGTGGATTCTGAAACCCCTACTCTTGAGTCGGTTCCCGTTGTTAATGAGTTTCTTGAAGTGTTTCTTGATAATCTACCCGATGTTCCTCCCAAAAGGGAAATAGACTTTGTTGATCTTCTCCCCGATACGTAACCTATCTCTATTCCTCCTTACCGAATGGCTCCGACAGAACTGAAGAAGTTAAAGGAGTAATTGAATGATTTGTTGGATAAGGGTTACATCCGAGCAAGTATCTTTCCATGGAATGCTCCAATTTTGTTTGTTAGAAAGAAAGATGGTTCACTTCGTATGTGCATTGACTACCGACAATTGAATAAGGTTACTATTAAGAATAAGTATGCTCTTCCAAGAATAGATGACTTGTTTGATCAACTCTAAGGGGTAGGTTACTTTTCTAAGATCGATCTTCGGTAGGGTTATCACTAATTGAGGGTGAAAGAAGATGATATTTTGAAAATGGCTTTTCGGACTAGATATGGCCATTATGAATTCCTAGTGATGTCGTTTGGGTTGACAAATGCTCCGGCTGCGTTTATGGATTTGATGAATAGGGTGTTTAGGCAATACCTTGATATGTTTGTGATTGTGTTCATTGATGATATTTTAATTTACTCAAGGAGTGAGGATGAGCATGCCAAGCATTTGACAATTGTATTGCAAGTCCTCAAGGACCAACAACTCTTTGCGAAGTTTAGTAAATGAGAGTTTTGGCTAAGGTCCATGGCTTTTCTTGGCCACATTGTCTTCGGTAAGGCTATTGAGGTAGATACTACGAAGACGGATGCGTTTAAAAATTGGCCTAGACCTCTATCACCTTTGGATATTCGAAGTTTCTTAGGTTTGACCGGTTACTATAGGAGGCTTGTTGAAGGGTTTTCTTCGATTGCTTCCCCATGGACGGCTTTGACTCAAAAGAAGGTTAAGTTCAATTGGTCCAAAGTGTGTGAGAAGAGTTTTCAAGAATTGAAACATAGACCTACCTCGGCTCCGATATTGACTTTACCGGAATGATTCGATGGGTTTGTGGTTTATTGTGATGCTTCAAGAATTGGGTTAGGGTGTGTTCTTATGAAAAATGGAAAAGTCAATGCTTATTCTTCAAGGCAACTCAAGATTCATGAAAAGAACTATCCTACTATTGATTTAGAATTAGTAGCGGGTGAGTTTGCTTTAATGATTTGGAGGCATTATTTGTATGGTGTGCATGTTGATGTTTTTACCAACCATAAGAGTTTGCAATATGTGTTCAATCAAAAAGATCTAAATCTTCACCAAAGGAGGTGGCTTGAGTTGTTAAAGGACTATGACATGAGTGTCCTCTATCACCCCGGCAAGGTGAACACGGTGGCGGATGCTCTTAGTCGGTTGTCTATGGGTAGCGTTGCTTATGTTGAGGATAGTAAGAAAGAATTGGTTCGCGATATTCATAGTTTGGCCCGATTAGGTGTTCGGTTGATTGTTTCTAGTGAAGGCTGTGTTATGATTCACAATGGTTCGAAATCATCCTTTGTGTCCGATGTGAAGACTAAGCAAGATCTTGATTCTAATTTGGTTAAGTTAAAGGAAGCAGTGCTCAGGAAGTCCTTTGAGGCTTTCTCCCAAGGGGGAGATGGTGTGCTTCAATATCAAGGTCGTTTATGTGTTCCCGATGTAGATGACCTAGGAGTAAAAATTTTGTCGAAAGCCCATAGTTCTCGATATTCCATTCACCCGGGAGCTACCAAGATGTACCGTGATTTGTGGGAGGTCTATTGGTGGTATGGGATGAAGAAGGATATTGCGGAATTTTTTGCAAAGTGTCGTAATTGTCAACAAGTGAAAGTTGAGAATCAAAAGCTAGGAGGTTTGTCCCAAGATTTTAGTATTCCTACTTGGAAGTGGGAAGATTTTAATCTGGACTTTATTGTTGGTTCAATATGATTCAATTTGGGTTATCGTAGATCGTATGATGAAATCAGGCCTGTTTCATTCCCCTCAAGGCTTCTTATTCGGTGGAGGATTATGCTAAGTTGTACTTGAGAGAAATGGTTAGGTTGCATGGAGTGCCTTTATCCATTATCTCCGATCGTGGTGCAAAATTTACTTCTCAATTTTTAAAGTCTTTCCAAAAGGGTCTTGGTACTCGTGTTAAGCTTATCATGGCCTTTCATCCTCAAACCGATGGACAAGCATAACGTACTATCAAAACTGTTGAAGACATGTTCAGAGCTTGTGTAATTGGGATGAACATTTGCCTTTGATTGAATTTACTTATAATTATAGCTACCATTCTAGTATTGGTATGGCGCCGTTTGAAGGTCCCTATTGTAGGAGGTGTAGATCCCCTATAGGGTAGTTTGTAGTTGGTGAAGTTACTTTGATAGGTCCCGAGTTCGTACATGAGGCTATGGAGAAAGTTCGGCTTATTAGAGAGTGGTTGAAAACGGCTCAAAGTCGACAAAAGTCTTATGCTGATGTTAGAAGGAGAGATTTAGAATTTGATGTTCATGATAGGGTTTATTTGAAAATTTCACCCATAAAGGGTGTAATGAGATTCGGGAAGAAAGGGAAGCTTAGTGCCCATTATGTAGGCCCATGTCAAATTTTGAGACGTGTTGGTAAGGTTGCTTATGAACATGACATGCCTAATGATTTGGCATCGGTGCATCCGATTTTCCATATCTCATTATTGAAGAAATGTGTTGGTGATCCGACATCTATAGTTCCATAAGAGAACCTTGTCATAAAGGATATTCTTTCCTATGAAGAAGTTTCGGTTGAGATTTTAGACCGGCAAGTCTGAAAGTTAAGAAAAAAAGAAGTTTCTTCCGTGAAGGTTCTATAGAGGAATAAATTAGTTGAGGGTGCTACTTGGGAGGCCGAGTCCGATATGATGTCCCGATATCCTCATCTCTTTTCCTCCGATCCTACTCTAGCTTGAGATATCTAGTTTCTTATGGTTTATTCTTTTGGTTTCATGTGTCATAGTTGTATCCATGATTCCTTGATTATGCATGTTCATGAAGAGTTAACTTTTGAGAAAAAGAGCTAGCTTGATTGATTTCCCTATGATTATGTGCATTTGAGTGTGAATTGCATTAAGCCTTCATGAAATGATGGTTTGAACATGCTTTAGCTTGGAGTTTATGTTTCCTCCTCGGATAAGTGCATTTATGTGATTGCATGCATCTTGGGCTGTTAGATCTTGATCTTACCTTCCTTATGATGTTTCGAATCTCATTCGAGGACGAATGTTCCCAAGAGTGAGATAATGTAACACCCCGAATTTGAAAAGAACGAAAAACTTCAATTTTTGAAAAATGAAGTGACCCATGACTTGACCTACTTGTCCTTGGTAGGCCTACCAACCGTAGGTCAAGTGGTGGGAGGAACCATAGGTGCCACTATTATTGGGGAGAAAAAAATTAAAAAATCTTGGGCTTAAGCAGTGTGACCTACGGTTTGTCACCTACAAGCAGTAGGTTGACCTACCAACCGTAGGTCATGTTGTCGGTGGGTTCGTTGATTGATTTTCTTTAAGGGATCTTTTGGTCTTTTAAACCAATGACTTATTTACTTAATTAGGTCGTTTCCTTACACTTCCTAACACTATATAAACCTTTTTAATCCTAAAAGCTACCCTTTCCAAATCATTTTACAAAATTCTATCAACCTCCCCCAAATAATTTTCTCTCTAGAAGCTTGAAGAAGAACAAGAAAAGGTGAAGTTAGGGTTCAAGAAATCAAGCTTCCATTCATCAATTGATTAAGGACTTTAAACCTCAAGGTATGATAGTCTTCATCTATGGAGCCCTTTCCTCCATAGAGTTCCAAAATTCTCTATTTTTCAAGTTAGAAATCCTCCATTGATGTTAGGGTTTTTCTTCTATGCCATGGGTTCTTTTCAATGTTGATTTAATTGATTCTTTTATGAACTATGAAGCATGAATTGAGTTGAATTTCATGAATTAAGATGAATCCCCATGAACCTAGGTGATTTCCCCAATTTTTAAAATTAGGCTATGTTGATGGGTTAATTGTGAAGAAGATGAATTTTATGAAATATATGTGAACCCATGCATGAATTATGTTTCCTAAAGCTATTATTTCATGATGAATTATGAATGATCAAAAGATGGGTTTTTATGAAAGTATGCATGTTCAACCATGAAATTTATGATGATTTAAGAATTGCTTTGAGATTGAAGCATGTATGATGATGTTGTTGAGTTGTGAAAGGGTTTCTCAAATATTACTCAATCTATGAATGTAAAAAAGGGTTTTCGCACATAAAGGATTCATAACTTGTTGAAAGGTTTTCTCAACTAAAGTTGAACCAAAGGTTTAAGGAGCTATTCTAATGAACTTTAGCTTGGGTTGGTAACTCTAGTTGTACCTTTCCATGGATAATAAGATGAATAGGAATTATGACTATTCCATGGGATTTATGCTTAGCACCGAGAGGATATTGAAATGAAAGCTCTCCCGTATTTAGAGGTCGGGTTTCTAGTAGCAATCTCCTTATCCCTTACCTATGTGCCCCCATAGGATGATGGTCTATGATAGACACTAGCTAGTGGATCAACATAAGCTATAAGTGAAGTAAAGGGTCCTACCTTGGCAAGTAGGATGGCCCTATCGTTGTGGGGATAGACACCGGATTCCATGTTGATAACTCACATGGTCTTACATGTCGGTTAAGGCTACTTCCCACAACAATATTTCATAAGTGATGTAAAGATGTTTAGCTTGCTTTGACCATGGTTTTTGACTTATGTTTCTAACCTATTTTCATGTTTTACCTTGGTCATTGCATGTCATGAAAATGTCCCCTTTTTGCATGTTTAAATGATTTTGTGCATTGCTATCATACTTGGTACTTGATTGTACTAATGCATACTCTTGCCTACATTGATTTATTTATGTAGAGCGTGATGACTTCTCCATCTATTCGTGGCTAGAGTCTAGTTGAAGGATTCTTGAATATTGGTGAGTCCTTATATTTCGCGGACAGAGACTTTTTCATTTCTTTTATGTCTTTCTATTCTAGACTTTTGTATGTGAAGTGTGGGTTACGTTCCCGTCACTCTTTGATGTAATAGATGGCTTGAGACTATGTAGATTTCTTCTTCGTTTTATAAAACTCTTATGACTTGAACTTGTTTTTATAAACTCTTGATTTCCATTATCTTGTCTATGTATGCTTAGTGGCTTGTATGAGGCCTTTCGGGGTTTTGTACTCCATATCACGTCTAGGGGGACCTTGGGTCATGACAACATCAAACCAAAATATTCAACACAAAGGAAAGGAAATCAAACAACAACAATACAAATGAAGGAACTGGTGAAATTCACGTAGCTAGGAGGTTGACAGCCGGTAACCTTTTAAAAAATGGGAATGAATGCATTCTGGTTAAACTATTTGATGCCAAAATAGGTAATTACCTTAATTCTCAACCGTTTAAATATATAAGTGAAACAACACCTTCTTCCAAAAGTAATAATGAAACAAAAGGAAAAGATAATGCCAATTCAAAGGAACAAATCTCCAAAAAAGGAGAACATAGCGGTATACTTAGCAAAAACAACAATGGAGAAGACAACAAAGATGATTGAAACGACATCATCATGAATGACATCACGAATGCTAATATTACCAAAAAAGCCCTAAACTCTGAGGCAGAAAATTTTGGTGGGACAGCTACGATGACCCTTACTACCTCTAAGACTAGCGTAACCCTTAACCCCAATTACCCCCTACAATCTGTCACGACCCAAGGTACCTCCTAGATGTGATATGATGTAAAAGATCCTTAGAGTCCTCATACAAGCAACTTAGCATAAGTTACATACAAGATAATAGAGAATAAAAGTTCAAAAGGGAATTTCATATCAAAGCTTTTAAAGGAAACAACGGAAGTCTACATCTCATGTCTCAAAGCCAATCTAATATAAAGAACAAGGTCTGGGACTTAACCCAACACAAATCTGAAACTGATATAAAAATACATGAAAATAAGAAAAACTAGGCTATGTCCTCGGATGGATGAGGACTCACCAAGTCTTCCATCTATCTGCTACTATAAAGCTCTAGCCACGAGTGGAAGGTGAATCGCCACGTCCTACACCAATAAAGTTAATGTAGGCAAGAGTATGCGTTAGCACAATTAAGTACTAAGTATGATAGCAATGCACATGAACACATATATCATGCTAGAGAGAGACATAATCATTACATGCAATGGCAAAGCTAAAAGCATGATAAACATGAAACATAAAGCATATATCAAGGCCAAATCAAGCTAAATCATCTTTTCTTTACTTTACTTCATCATGAGAACACTTGTTCATTAACTTGTGGGGAATAGCCTTAACCAACATGTAAGACCATGTGAGCTATAAACATGGAAACCGGTGTCTACCCCACACCGAAAAGAGGTGTCCTACTTGCCAAGGTAAGACCATGAACTTGTTAGCTTATTTGGATCCACTAGCTAATGTCTAATTGAAGACAACATCCTATGGTGGCAACATAGTTTATGGGATAGAGATTGCTTTAGGAGACTCGGCCTCAACTAACGGGAAAGCTCCATCTAGAAAACTCGGCCTCTACTAACGGGAGAGCTTTCACTAGAAGACCTGGCCTCTACTAACGAGAGGGCTTCCATCTCAATATCCACTCGGTGCTAAGCATAATTCCCACAGATTATTCATTAGCATATTCATATCATTATACATGGAGAGGTACAACTAGGGTTACCAATCAAAGCTAAAATCATGTTTATATACGTTTTATCTTCAATGGACCTTGTCCAAGCTTACGTCAAAAGAATATATCCTTAAGAACATGGGTAGTCACGTCTTGTTCTTTCAAGTCATATTGGGAGTATTATGTGAGAAAACCTTTCACAACTCCACCATAGCATTATCATATCATAACTTTGGCACTTCACTCTCAAAGCACCCTTAATTCATTATTAACTTCATATGAAACATGCATAAGTTCATTAGCTTCTTCTTCACTTAGATTATCATGCTCATAATTCATAGTTCATAGAGTTCATATGAGTTCATGCAAGTTGAACTCATATCATGCAAATCAATGCAAGCTCATGCTTAGAACGCCATAATTAAGACAATTTACCCATATTTGAAGGAACTCACTTATTAGAGGAAAATCATGCTTTTGACTTGATCATGCTAAATTAATAAGATTATCCTCAATTAATTTATAATTCATACTTGGTTTCATACAGAATTCATAAACTTCATCATTTCATGGCTCAACCCAACAACCAAAGCATAAATTATCAATTTGGGGAGAATTAGCTTGGGATCATGAGGGTTCATGCAATCATTACATCAAATCATGAAATTCATGCTAATCCGTGCACTAAGTTACTTTATCACGCTAGATCATGCACTACAATTCAAAAAATCGACAATTGAAATGATAATTAAAGAACCCTTAATGATTGATCAAAACCCTAATTCAATTGGGTTAGAGTAAACCATTGAAAATCATGAAGAAGAGGGAGGACCCATTGGAGGAAAGAACTCCTAATGGTGAACACTACCATACCTCAATGAAATCCACAAGAAAATTGGAGAAGATTGATGGTCTTCAATGGAGGATCGTAACTTCTTCTTCTTCCTTGAGAGTTGAGAGAGTTCTTTTAGAGAGAGAAATATTTGAGAGATAAGAGTTTAGTAATGAATTAGAATGAGAGGAATTAGGCTTAGAAAGTATTTATAGGTCTTAGATCAAGGGTATAACCGACTTAGCTTAATAAATAACCAATTAGGGAAAAGACCAAAGAGCCCGTAATTAAAAACTATCGGGGCAATTCGATGGAGGGGACCTACGGTCCGTAGGTCAGATGACGGACCGTACTGTCCTTTTGTCAAAAGATTCAGAAACTATATTTAGAGGACCTACAATGACGACATCAATGTACGGCTCCTAGGTCCATTGACGGACCGTACATTGAAGTCGTTGGTCAGCCTTCGGAGTAAAAATTAAAACTAAGTCTGGGGGACCCCTACGAGTCTTAGCTACGGACCGTCAACCGATCTACGACCCGTCATGCTACTCCGTAGGTCAAAGTTCAGAAACTTAGAAATCCTAAAGATTTACAGTCCCATCGATGGTCCCTACCTACAGCCCGTCCTTCCATCTACGACCCGTAGGTGGCCTCCGTAGGTCACTTACTTCAGTTAAATTCTTCAATTTAATTATTTGGAAGCTTGGGGTATTACATTATCTCCCCCTTAGGAACATTCATCCTCGAATGAGAATCAAGACATCGTGAGAAGGGTAATAGACACGGACTAACAACCCAACCTAGCATGAAATCACAGAAAGGCACATATCCGAGGAGGAAACATCAACTCCAAGCTAAAGCATGATCAACACATAATTTCATGAAGACCTTATGCAACTCATACTCAATGCACATAATCATACTAGACTCTTCATGAACATGTATAATAAAGGAATCATGGAAATCAACTACGACACATGAGACCAAAAGAATGAACCATGAGGAACTAGATACCTCAAGCTAGAGGAGGATTGGAAGGAAAGAGATGAGGATATTGGGAAATCATATCGGCCTCGCCCTGCCAAGTAGCACCCTCAACTAATTGATTCCTCCATAGAACTTTCACGGAAGCAACTTCTCTATTCCTCAACTTCCGGACTTGCCGGTCTAAAATCTCAACCTGAATTTTTTCATAGGAAAGACTACCCTTTATGCAAAGATTCTCTTATGGCACTATAGATGTGAGATCACCAACACATTTCTTCAACAATGAGACATGGAAAACCGGATGCACCGATGCCAAAACATTAGGCAAGTCAAGCTCATAAGCAACCTTACCAACACGTCTCAAAATCTGATATGGGCCTACATAACGGGGACTAAGCTTCCCTATCTTCCTAAATCTCATTACACCATTCATGGGTGAAATTTTCAAGTAAACCCAATCATCAACATCGAACACTAATTCTTTTCTTCTAACATCGGCTTAGGACTTTTCTCAACTTTAAGCCGTTTTCAACCTTTCTCTAATAAGCCAAACTTTCTCCATAGCCTCATGCACCAACTCTGGGCCTATCAAAGCAATTTCACTAACTTCAAACCAACCTATAGGAGACCTACACCTCCTACCATAGAGAGACTCAAATGGAGCCATACAGATGCTAGAATGGTAGCTATTATTATAAGCAAACTCAATCAAAGGCAAATGATCATCCTAAGTACCCTTGAATTCAATTACACAAACTCTCAACATATCTTTCAAGTTCTGAATAGTATGTTCCGCTTGCCCATCGATTTGGGTATGAAAGGCCGTACTAAGCTTAACACGAATACGAAGACCTTTTTGGAACGACTTCAAAAATTGAGAAGTGAATTGTGCACCACGATCAGAGATAATGGATAAAGGCACTCTACGCAGCCTAGCCATCTCCCTCAAATACAACTTAGCATAATCCTCCACCGAATAAGAAGTCTTGACGGGAATGAAATGGGCTGACTTTGTCATTCTATCAAGAACAACCCAAATTGAATCATATTGTAGCCTAGTGCGAGGTAAACCAACAATAAAATCCATATTCACATCCTCCCACTTCCAAGTAGGAATATCAATGTCTTGGGTCAAACCTCTCGGCTTTTGATGCCCAATTTTCACTTGTTGACAATTTGGACACTTAGCCACAAATTCCGCAATATCCTTCTTCATTCCGTTTCACCAATAAATCTCCCACAAATCACGGTACATTTTGGTAGCTCCTGGGTGGATGGAATATCGAGAACTATGGGCTTCCGAAAAAATATGTCCTCTCAAGTCATCAACATCGGGAACATATAAACGACTTTGATATCAAAGCATACCATCTCCCCATTGAAGAAAACCTCTATGGACTTTTTGAGTACCGCTTCCTTTAGTTCAACCAAGTTAGGAGCATGATCTTGCTTAGCTTTCACATCATGCACAAAAGATGATTCAGAACCATTGTGAACCATAACACCACCCTTAGTGGAATCAATCAACCGAACACCCAATAGGGCTAGACTATGCACATCACGAACAAACTCTTTCTTTCCATCCTCAACATGAGCCACACTACCCATAGATAGTCGACTAAGAGCATCCGCCACCACATTAGCTTTACGGGGGTGATAGAGAACACCCATATCATAAACTTTCAACAATTCAAGCCACCTTCTTTGGCGAAGATTTAGATCTTTCTGTTTAAACAGATATTGTAAACTCTTATGGTCGGTAAAGACATCCACATGTACCCCATACAAATAATGCCGCCATATTTTCAAAGCAAACACAACCGCCGCTAATTCTAGGTCATGAGTAGGATAGTTCTTTTCATGCACTTTGAGTTGTCTTGAAGCGTAGGCAATAACTTTCCCATTTTGCATAAGAACACATCCTAACCCAATTCTTGAGGCATCACAATAAACCACAAACCCTTCGGATCCTTCCGGTAGAATCAATATCGGAGCCGATGTAAGTCTATCTTTCAATTCTTGGAAACTCTTCTCACATGCCTAGGACCACATGAATTTAATCTTCTTTTGAGTCAAAGCTATCAATGGAGAAGCAATCGAGGAAAACCCTTCAACAAACCTCCTATAATAATCGGCTAAACCTAAGAAATTACGAATATCCGAAGGTGATAGAGGTCTAGGCCAAATCTTAACTTCATCCATCTTCTAAGGAACTACCTACCTACCTTTACCGGAGACAATATGACCAATAAAAGCCATGGATCATAACCAAAACTCACATTTACTAAACTTCGCATAGAGTTGTTGGTCCATGAGGACTTGCAATATAGTCCTCAAATGATTGGCGTGCTCATCCTCATTCCTTGATTAGATCAAGATATCATCTATAAACACAATCAAAAACAGGTCGAGGTATTGCTTAAACACCCTGTTCATCAAGTCCATAAATGCGGCCAGAGCATTTGTTAACCCAAACGATATAACCAAGAACTCGTAGTGACCATACCTAGTCCGGAAGGCCATTTTCAGAACATCATCTTCCTTCACCCTCAGCTGGTGATAGCCCGAACGAAGGTCGATCTTAGAGAAATAACTAGCCCCTTGAATTTGATCAAACAAATCATATATCCTTGGTAGAGGATACTTATTCTTAATGGTAACCTTGTTCAATTGGCGAAAATCAATGCACATACGGAGTGAACCATCCTTCTTCCTTAAAAACAAGATCAGAGCACCCAATGGAGAAATACTTGGCCGGATGAAAACAGGTCTTTTAATTGCTCTTTCAATTCCTTAAGTTCCACTAGAGCCCTTCTACAAGGGGGAATAGAAATAGGTTGTGTCTTCGGAAGAAGGTCAATACCGAAGTCTATTTCCCTTTCGGGAGGAATACCGGGCAAGTTATCGGGAAACACTTCCAAAAAGTCATTAACAACGGGGACCAACTCAAGAGTAGGGGTCTCAGAATCTATATCCCTCACCCTACAAAGATGGTAAAAGCAACCCTTTGAGATCATCTTTCTAGCTTTTAGATAAGAAACAAATTGACCTCTAAACATGGAATTTCCCCACTTCCACTCTAGGATAGGCTCATTTGGAAACTGAAACTTGACCATTCGGGCCCTACAATCAATAGAGGCATAACAAGCATGCAACCAATCCATCCCAAGGATAACATCAAAATCTAGCATATCTAGCTCTACGAGATCCACAAGAGTAACTCTATGGGATAGGGAAATGGGGCAATTTCTATAGACCCTCTTAGCTAAGATAGAATCTCCAATCGGAGTGGAAACACGAAAAGGATCTAGCAATATATCCGAAACAACATCAAACCGCATGGCCACATAGGGCGTCACAAAAGATAATGTAGCACCGGGATCAAGAAAGGCATACACATCAAAATGGAAAACTCTTGACATACCGGTAACCACGTCGGGAGAGCTCTCTTTCTCATGACAAGCCTGAAGTGCATAAAATCGGCTTTGCTACTGAGAATTCGAACTCGATCCTCTAGGTGGAGCTTGCTTATTCTCCCTTCCCTTGGCCGTGAGAGATGGAAAATCCCTCATCTTGTGACCACTCTTTCCACAACTATAACAACCATCCGTACCGGTTAAACATCTACCCTAATGCTTTTTCCCACACTTGGCACAAGGAGCCAATAAGGAACCACCATTATTCCCTCTTTGAGACTTGTGGTTAGACATCCTATCATTGTTGAACTTCGGAGGAGCATTGGATGAGCCTTGGCCGAAGAACCTTTGCCGAAATCTAGGATGACCATGTCCATCGGACCTTGCAAGCGAAAAGTTACCATCTCCGGTCCTAGTCCTCTGGTCTCTCTAGACCTTTCCTTAAGATTTTCTTCCTCTATTTGTTGGGCATACACCATGAGACGAGAAATGTCTATATCATAAACCAGCATAGCGGTGCAGAATTCTTTAACCAACATTTCAGACACCCCCGAAACAAACCTACTCATTCTTGCCCTAGGATCGGCAACTATGGAAGGAGCATATCGAGACAATTGCGTGAACTTCAAAGCATACTCTTTCAGACTCATACTCCCTTGACGGACGAAGTTGCATGGTGAAATTCCCTATTTGGAGGACCAATCACTTAGGCGACACCTAGCTTACCGACTATGCATGTTAAACTAGAAAAAAGTTACTATTATTAGGATTACTGACTTATGAACTTGTGGGGAACACATATGCCCTAGTTTCATTCTCATATTGATATTACAAACTGTAAATCATGTTACTTGTTACTACACATCAATCAATTATAATTTGAGTTTTCAAAACCCCTATTTACAGAGATAACTTGGCTAAACCTACAATCAACAATAAATTAGACTAAGTCTGAACCATATTCCTCGTGGGACCGACCCTAACCTTTGTTAGGTTCTTTATTTGAAAACGACTGCTTATTCTTCTTAAGGGAGGTATAATTTGGGTTTATCAATTTTTTGCTCCGCTGCCAGGGAATAAGTTTTTTAGATCAGACTAATTTTGTTATTGAACTTTAGTCAATTATTTAGGAATTTATGAATTATTTTGCTTTTGTTTTCTATCGATCTTAGTTCCAGTGAATGGCAAATACACGAATTCAAGGCATTCCACTAACTCCTTATGACCCGAAATGACCTAAAGATAATCCAAATAGAGAGGGTCGTCAAGAGGTAATTGGAGTCCAACCTCAAAGAGTTGTGGACGTGCCAGGAAACTTTTATCATAATCCTGTTTCTGAGAATGCGGTTAGAGTGCAGAACAAAACTACACCCAATGTTCACCTCAACTATGAGGTTGACCATAATGTTGTAGGATCCACTGGAGCCATAGTCGTTCCTTCACTACAAGCCAAACACACATTTTTTGTTACTAGCAGTCTGATGCCGATGCTGACATCCCGAGGACTGTTTGCTGGATTACCATCGGAGGATCCCTATGCTCATCTGAGTAAAGTTATCAGCATGTGTAAGAGCAGTGTGGGGAGGCTGAACTTAGATATAGATGTGATCGGTTTGCGCGTGTTCCCACTATCATTGACAGGTGATGCTATTGTATGGCTGTCAAAACTCCCATACACCTCTATTTCCACCTGGGCTGAGCTGCATCGAGTGTTTCTCAAAAAATACTTTCCATTATAGAAGAAGCTAAAACTGAAGGATAAACTTAACAATTTTGTGGCTTTACATGGAGACTCAGTTTGTTATTCTTGGGACAGATTTATAGGTTTCATGAGGACTATGCCAAAACCACTACATTGATGATGAATCGCTCAAGGAGTATTTCTATATAGGACTAGATGATAATGGCAAAGATGTGCTAGATACTATTGCGGGAGGATCATATAGAGCAAACACATTCCAGGAGATTGCTGAGAAACTTGAAAAGATCTCTAAGAATAATAAAGCATGGAGCACTAGAACATCGGCTACTGCAAAGAGCATTTTCTCAATCAAGCTACACCAAATCGGTCCGAATGATGATATTCATGAAGAAATGGCGCAGTTGAGGACAGAGGTATGCTTAGTGCTAAAAAATGTGAGTGGGAATGCCGAAAGAGTTAATGCAGTCTAGTATCAACGTAATACACCACCAATTGACAAGTATATATATGAAGAGGTTGAGTATCTTATGAATGAGAAACCAGGGGGTCTCCGGACAAACGCCCAAGGATTGAATCAAGATAATTTGTGCCAAGGTCAAGGGTAATCAACGTTGGAACTATAGTAACTACAATCGGGAAGGACAGTATTATCGTGAAAAGAACTACAATCGAGATAAGAATCACAACAGAAATGGGTATAATAGCAAGAATGATAGAAGCAGCCCGTACATCCCATCGAGATGGAGGATCGAGTTTGAATTGCATCAAGGACATGATGAGCAAGATGATGAAATGGTTTGACTCTATAGATGAAAATGTGAAAGAGATGCGTAACTACTTATCGGGCATCGAGCAAAAGGTAGAGTCACATGCAGTGTAATTAGACAGATTCAGCAGTAGTTGAATAAACTATCTTCGAATGCAAATCCATGCCAACAAGGAACACTTCTCAGCAATACTATTCAAAATCCAAAGAATAATGGGAATTGTATGGCTGTTACTACTAGGGTTGGAAAGCAGACCGTTGACCCTCCTATGCCGACTAGAGTGGAAAGTGTGGAAGGACCAGATGAGGATGAAGTTAAGGTATAAGAATTGCCCAAAGATCAGAATGAGAAGGAGGCTGAAATCATGCAAAAGGTCATCCCTATGCCAAGACCTACACCTCCCTTTCCACAAAGGTTAGTTAAGAAGACTGAAGAAGGGAAGTATCGAAAGTTTATCTCTATGTTAAAGCAGTTGTCTGTAAATGTTCCTCTGATTGAAGCATTAGAACACATGCTCGATTATGCGAAGTTCATGATGGATCTTGTGACCAAATTGAGAGTTATCAGTTTTGAAGATGATGATAAGCTGCAACATTGTAGCGCCATTGCTACTCCATCATTAGTCTAGAAGAAGGAAAATCCTTGAACATTAACTATCCCATGCATGATTGGCATGATGCACTTTGTGAAGACCCTATGTGACTTGGGTGCTAGCATAAATCTGATGCCATTGTCTGTGTTCAAGAAATTGGGCTTTGGAGCCCCTAAAATGACTGCGATGTGGCAACTTATGGTTGATCGTACTGTGAAGAAACCAATTGGGGTACTCCGAGATGTTTTGGTCAAAGTTGAGGCGTTCATCTTTCCGTAGATTTTATGATACTAGACTAAGAGGTTGATTTTGAAGTGCATGTAATAATAGGGAGACCGTTCCTTGCCACGGGGCATGCACTAGTAGATATGGAAAAAGAGCAGATGAAGTTCTGTTTGAACAATGAAGAGGTGATATTTAATATCTCGAGATCAATTAAGTACCAAAGTGAACTTAAATCAGTATCGATAGTAAACTATGCCGATGAGGAGAAACAAGAGGTGTCCATTTAGAAGAGACTATGTGTTGAAGCACTAGCTGCGGTGATCATGAATCTTGATGGTGATTGTATTGATGAATATGACGAGTTAGTTGTTGCACTTGATGAGGGAGGTTTTCCTCATCGCCAACCAAAGAAGCTGGATTTGGATATGAAAGATTGAGACACACTGCCTATAAAACCATCTATTGATGAGCCTCCATAGTAGGAACTAAAAGCTCTTTCATCTCACTTGCGGTACATGTTCTTGGGCTAAAACAATACTTTTCCTGTCATTATAGATGTCGATTCGAATGAAGGGCAAGTAGAATCTTTGATATCGGGGCAGAAGCAGTATAAAAGGGCGATAGGATGGAAGATTGCTGATATTATTGGTATTCCACTGGGGATATGCTCTCACAAAATCCAACTCATTACGGACAGCAAACCAACCATTAAACACCAAAGAAGGTTGAATCCACCAATGCATGAGGTTGTGAAGCAGGAAATTATCAAGTGGTTAGATGCTGGAGTAGTGTACCCGATTACTGATAGTAACTGGGTGTGCCCGGTTCAATGTGTGCCAAAGAAGGGAGGAATCAATGTGGTTCCCAATGCAAAGAATGAGCTCATTCCAATGATGTATGTCACTGGATGGAGGGTCTGGGTGGACTAACACAAGTTTAATGTGTGGACTTAGAAAGATCACTTTACAATGCCATTCATGGACCAAATGTTAGATCGTCTTACTGGAAAAGGATGCTACTGCTTTGTAGATGGATATTCGGGCTACAACTAGATCTCTATAGCCTCGAAACATCAAGAGAAGACCACTTTCACTGTCCTTATGGGACATTCGCTTCCAAAAGAATGCCATTCGGGTTGTGTAATGCAGCGGTAACTCTTCAGCGTTGCATGATGTCTATATTTTCATATATGGTGGAATATAATATTGAGGTATTTATGTATGATTTTTCTGTAGTTGGTGACTCGTTAGGTGATTGCTTGGCACAATTAGGTGACGTGTTGAAATGCTGTGAAGTGGAATCTTGTGCTAAACTGGGAGAAATGTCACTTTATGGTGAAAGAAGGTATATTTTTAAGCCATAGAATCACACAAAAAGGCATTGAGTTTGATAGAGAAAAGGTAGAGGTGATTGAAAAGTTACCACCACCCATCTCCGTGAAAGGTCTTAGAATTTTTCTAGGGCATGCAGGTTTCTATAAGAGGTTTATCAAGGATTTCTCAAAACTTGCATACCCTTTGTGCAAACTACTTGAAAAAGAGATGAAGTTTGTCTTTGATTATGCTTGTCTGAAAGCATTTGAAGAGTTGAAAAAGAAGTCGATTTCTGCACCTATCATTATTTCACCAGATTGGGGACAACCATTTGAAGTCATGTGTGATGCGAGAGGGGTGGCTCTCGTCGTATTATTGGGGAAAAGGAGAGAGAAGATTCTTCATCCCATATATTATGCGAGTAAAGCTTTAAATGTTGCTCAAAAAAATTACACCGTCACCGAACAAGAATTACTTATTGTAGTCTTCGCATTTAAGAAGTTCAGATCCTATTTTCTAGGCAGTAAAGTAATTGTGCACATTGATCATTCTACGTTGAGGTATCTCATGGAAAGGAAGGACACAAAATGGAGGCTAATTCAATGGGTACTACTGTTGCAAGAATTTGACTTGGACGTAAGAGATATAAAGAGGACAGAAAATCAAGTGGTTGATCACTTGTCAAGATTAGAGGAGGAGGCTATGCTGAATCTACAAGATGGAATCGAGATTAATGATATATTCCCACATGAACAGTTTTTGGCTGCTTCTTGTGATCTTATCCCTTAGTTCATTGATTTCACCAATTGTTTGGCAAGTGATGTGGTACCTTCGGATTTGTTGTTCCACCAAAGAAGAAAATTCATGTTTGTTGTGAAGAAGTTTTTCTGGGAAGAGCCTTACTTGTTTCGTATCTGTGCTGATGGATTATTCGCTGCTGTGTGCCTGAGGTAGAGAAGATGAGTATATTGGAAGTTTTCCACTCGTCTCCTGTTGGTGGTGATCATAATGGTATATGGACTGCTCATAAAATCTTACAATGCAGGTATTATTCACCCACCATTCACCAAGATACCCATGATTTTTCCATGTCTCGTGATCGATGCCAAAGAGAGGGAGATATTTCAAGAGAGCAAGAACTACCAATGCACCCTATACTGGTGATTGAACTCTTTGATGTGTAGGGCCTTGATTTTATTGGTCCGTTTGTGAATTCAAATGGGATGATGTACATATTTATTGCAGTTGACTATGTGTTCAAATGGGTGGAAGCTGTCACGCTTTTGAACAATGAAGGTGAAAGTGTCACTGCATTTCTGAAAAAGAATATCTTCTCCAGATTTGGTATACCTAGGGCGATTGTTAGTGATGGAGGTTCCCACTTTTATAACAAATTGTTGAAGGCATTGCTTGAGGAGTATGGTGTTCGTCACAGCATTGAAACTCCTTATCATCCACAGTCTAGTAGGCAAGTCGAAGTGTCCAATAGAGAAATCAAGCAAATCCTTGCAAAGACTGTGAATGCGATTAAACCTGATTGTTCGAGAAAGCTTGATGATGCTCTATTGGCCTATCACACTACATTCAAGACTCCAATAGGTATGTCTCCTTACTAATTAATTTTTGGAAAGTCATGTCATTTACTGTAGAGCTAGAGCATAAAGCGATGTGGGCACTCAAGAAGCTAAATATTGATTGGACGCCCCATCAAGTCAAAGATTGAATGAATTGAATGAGCTAGATGAGTTTTGTTAAAGATCTTATGAAAGTTCTACCTTGTATAAAGAGAAGATGAAGAAGCACCATGATTAAAAGATTGAAAAGCGTAATTTTGCTCCCGATAATATGGTACTTCTATTCAACTCAAGGCTACGATTGTTCTCTAGCAAACTCATGTCAAAGTGGACGGGACCATTCAGAATCGTCCAAGTATTTTCATATGGAGCTGTTGAACTTGAAAAAAAGGAAGGAACAAAATTCAAAGTCAATGGCTAGAGGATCAAACTCTATATGGGCCAAACGGAACAAGTCAACGAGTTGATTGAGCAATAGAGCCTTGATGAAGCCTGAGTAATCAAAAGATTTGCATCATGCCACGATGTTAAATCAAGTGATACTTGGGAGGCAATCGAAGATGTAAACTCTAGCAAATTTTACGAATATTTGTGATTTTATGAAATTTTAGAATTTTTATTGAATTTTATGTTTAATTAAGTCATAGTATTGCCCAGATTAGGGTACTATACTGTCCGTGTCAAAAGAGATTCTATAAAATATAAAAGGAAGTCCTAGTGCTTGCTACATGTGCACGAAAGTGAGACAAATCTAGAAAAATATAAGTACAAAAGCATCTACGGTTCCCATCGACGAATCATCGTTCACTCGATGGACCGTCAATGGCATCCATAGAACTTGATGTCCAAAAGCAGCTGCAGGTTTAAGTCTACGATTGTATAGTATAAGTCGTACATCTTTTTACGGCCCATAGTCTGCAAGCGTAGACCCCAGGTATGTTTTGAAATTTCACTAAGTGCTAGAGGTAGTGACGGAATCCACCTACTGCCCGTACAACCATGTATGATCCGTAGACGAGAAATCGTAGATTCAGACAGAGTTTTTAATTCAACCCGACCCGTGACAATAAAATATAAAAACCCCTAAAATTCAAAACACTCCGCATTTCACTCTTTTTTCCCAACTGTTATAACCCTTGTACATTCAATTCAACCCCCTATTCCCTACCCTTTCACTCCCCTTTGCAGCTCTTCAATCATCCCCCTTCCCCTATAAAATCTCCTTTTTCCTAAATTACCAAGTCGCGGGTCCAGAGTCTAACTAGTGGTTGATTAAGGCGTCAAACACGCTCACACAACTTCAACTTCATACTTCATTCAAGGTACTGATTTTTGTTTACAATTTAATTTGAAGTTGACAATCGAAAGTTTTTACCTGACCTCGGGTAGTAATGGTATGTGAAATTGATTCTAATAAGTTGTAAATTACCCTTGGGATGATGGTGTAATACCCCGTAACTTAAAATACACTTGCTACTCGTAAACACCAATGTATAAATGTCATATCGAGGGTTAAACAAAATATTTAGGTCAAAGAGATCATTAAAGAAAGTGTTCCAGTTTAAAGGTTCATTGTGGAGGAATACTACAAATGATCTAAATTATCATCTGACTTTGAACGAGCATATCTCCTAATATAAAAGAAGTTAGAGTACCTAAAACCTATCAAATGAAAGGTATTTGAGTCTAGTTTCCAGCAAAACAAAACGCTCATTAATATGACTTCAGAGTACTCATTTATGTTCATTCTATGACAAACGCACACACTGTCCAATGACTAGGGGACATGTGGCACTTTAGAGAAAGTCGGCAAAACTTATTGTTTTTATATTAGAATTTTGGGATTTCTTATTCCATATCCTCCAAAACCTGTAAGTACTGGTTTCAAGTTATTTCTTCAATCTTTGCTCATCCCCAATCCTCCCAAGCTTAAGGAAAAGGGTGTTGTTCTGGAAGAATAAAAAGGGTAGGGACTGGTTTTCTTGGATATAAATATAAAATTGTCAGCAGAGGAGTTTGGTGATACGATGTAAGATAGTAAGTGCAAAAGTAAGGTATGTAATGTAAAAACCTCCTTCGCCATTAAGGCACGACCCGAAGTCGCATATTCTTATGATAAATATCATAGGAGATTATATGATACTTGTAATCAAATTATCCTATTTTGTAAACCCTCTCGTGTTAGAGTCGTAAACCTATAGAGTTATAGTACTCTTTTCTAGTCAAGGAAGTCATATGTTTCACATAACTATATATGTGTCTTCAATAGAAACTCTTGGAAGTTACCAAGTGTATATGTTGCACAAATTTAAATGAAGCAGTTGGCTACAGACTATTTGTAGATGCATAGGTCACAAGATATATAATTCTTAAGCTAAAGAAAGTAATCGGAAATGGTAGAACGAGTTGTATGATTTATGAGTTAATTATTATAAGTCTTTATATGCAGTTGAGGTTATAGCCTACTCTGCAGTGTAGGGTGGGTATTTTTAGGGCCACTACATGCGACACTATTCAGTGCACAGATTTAGATAGATACAGTTAGAATTTCCCATCGTGGATTCCCTTGACTGATACAGGCCTGTGGTCAAGCCATATAGGAGCCTCGAGGGGCATACCTTGATAGACCTCGCTACCCAGACTTTGAAATTTCATGCATGGTCGTGACAATGGGCTAAAGATGTCATACAGAGTTCATTGATAACTGATAGTAGGCCATCATATGATTCCTGACAGTTAGTTTTACAAAGAACAAAGAGGCTATGCAGCAAAGTAAAGATATCACTTAGGAAAATTATAGGAATTAGATATGTTTAAAAGAATGAGACAAGAAATTTTAGGTGACAACCCTTGAGATTTTTTACAAAGTCCAGTTTTGGATTTTGACGAATGCATACATATGCTCAAATTTGCCAGTCTTGATATTTGATTTATTTCAGCATTCTTATATATCTACTTATTATTCAGTTTGCCTTACATACCAGTACATGTTTTATTTGTACTGACGTCCATATTTTTGTGGCGCTGCATTTCAATCAATACAGGCTCAGGTACTCAGGACAACAACCATTTCTAGTAGACCAGAGACTTCTAGTTTAGCAGTTCGTAAGCTCCACCTCTACCTAGAGTTATCAGATATTTGGAGCCTATATTTTGCTATGTATGTTCATATGTTAGAATGGGTATGTCGGGGCCATGTCCCTACTTGTTATCAGATTCTCAGATGCATTATATTTAGAGGTTTCTTAGACTTAGTTTTGTGTTCGTTGTAAAGTAGTTTGTGGGCCATTTTGTTTTCTATATTTTAGTATGTGTCTTCGTATATATTCCACTACTTACAAGTCTACAACTTTGGCATAAGTTTAGTACATATAGTTAGCAGGTGCTTGTCTAAACCCTTGGTGTGCGCCCATTTCTAGTTGGGGGCGTGAAAAACTTGGTATTAGAGCACAAGGTTCAAGTGTCCCAGGGAGTCTATGAAGCCGTGTCTAGTAGGAACTTTCTTATAAATGTGTTGCGCGCCATGTTTATAATTGAGGGACCACATGGGCATTTAGGATTTGACCTTCTTTCATAATCTAGATCGTGCGATAGAGCAAAGTCATGTTAATTCTTACTCATACATTTTTATTGGTGAAACAAATCATGTCTATTATGGACAAGGATGATGAAGGCCCAAAGTCCATTGTAAGTACTACTCAGGAGGCAGCCATTTCAGAACAACCCCAATTATTAGGTGATCAGACTAGCGGTCAAGAGAGCTTGCCATGTCCCATACTTCCAGGCCCTAAGATTCCCAGGGTAGAAGGATCCAAAAAAGTTCCTACACCTAAGGTAGTACCAACAGTAGTTCATGTACCACCTGTACTGCCATCAGGTGCTTCAAAGCAAGATCTTAGAGGGGCAATACAGTTGCTCACTCAGTTGGTAGCGGCTCAAGTGCAAGGACAAAATGCAACTGCACCTACTACTATTCGAGGAGAGACAGTTGGATCCAGAGTATGTGATTTCCTCCATATGATTCCCCCAGTGTTCACCGGATCTAGTGTGACAGAGGACCCACAATAGTTTATAGATGAGATCAACAAAATTGTAAGGGTCTTGCATATCTCTAAGACTGATGCAGTTGAATGAGCCTCCTATCAGCTGAAAGATTTCTCCATCACTTGGTATGAGATGTGGGTGGATTCTAGGGGACAAAATGCTCCTCCTACAATTTTGAAGGAGTTCTCTAAGGCCTTTATAGAGAACGTTTTGCCACAGGAGCTTAGGGAAGCGAGGGTTGATGAATTTTTATACTTTTGATAAAACAACCTCCGCATCAGGAAGTATAGCATGTGATTCACTCGATTGGCTAGATTTGCTTCAGAGATGGTTATCACCCAAGATGCAAGGATGCATCGCTTTATGGGCAGACTGGGAGATCATTTGATTGGATCTTGTATGATTGCTGCATTAAATTGGGACATGGATATTGCACAACTTATGGGCACACACTCAGTAGACAGAAGACCATATACAAAATTTTAGGGAAGAGAGAGAAAGAGAACAAAATAAGAGGGCTAGGACTGTTGGAATATTTTAGGGAGGTGATAGAGTTTGCTCCAGTTGGGGTCCACCTTGAAAGGCTAAATCAATAGACCGTTCCATGGCCAATGCCCCAGCTCAGCCATCAAGACCCAGGCAGTAGGAGAGTCAGACTTCGAGGGCACCTAACCCCCGTTATTAGAGAAGTGTTGGTCAAGGACTACCACCTCGACCTACTTGCAGACACTGTGGCCGGTCTTACTTGGGAGAGTGTCGATATGGATATACCGCTTGTTATGAGTTTCAAGTTTAGGGTCATAGGATACATGACTTTCCCAAGCTTTGAGTCGAGGGAAGAGGTGATAGGCCACATTATACTGGCTCGACATGAGCATCCTCATCATCAGCACCTTCATTATCATGTGGCCCTCAATCACCAGTAGGGAAAGGTACAGGCAGGGGTAGAGGATATGGTTCTGGAGCTAGCCCAAACTGGATGTATGCACTAGCAGGTCGTCAGGATTCAGAAGCATCCACAGATGTGATTACATGTACCTTATCTATTTTCTCTTATGATGTATATGCATTGATAGACCCAGAGGCTACCCAGTCATATGTTACTCCATTAATTGCAAAGAAATTTTGAGTAGAGCCCAAGTTATTACGTGAGCCATTTACAGTATTGACTCCGACATGAGAGTTTATTTTAGCTAAAAGGGTCTATTATGAGGTCCTAGTAACAATATTTTGTAGTGACACATAGGAAAATTCTATAGAGCTAGAAATGATTGATTTTGATGACATTATGGGCATGGATTGGCTGTCCTCTTTTTATGCTAGAGTTCATCGCTGAGCTAAGATTGCTCGATTCCATTTTTCGGGCGAGCCAATCCTAGAGAGGAAGGTAATGCTATGATTCTTAGAGGAAGGTTTATTTCCTATCTTAAGACACAAAAGCTTATAGAGAAAGGCTGTTTATATCACCTTGTCCAAGTAAGAGACCTTGAAGCTGAGAAACATGTAGTGACTTTTCTATCAGTGCCCGTTGTGAATGAATATCCATATGTGTTTCCTGACGAACTTCTTGGACTACCACCAATCAGAGAGATTCATTTTGGTATTGACGTAGATCCCAATACCAAGTCTATATCCATTCCTCCTTATAGGATGGCACCAGCAGAATTGAAAGAGCTAAAGGTGCAGCTTAAAAATTTGCTTGACAAAGGTTTCATTCACCCCAGCATATCACCTTGGGGTGCTCCAGTACTATTTGTACACAAGAAGGATGGCACAATGAGTATGTGTATACACTACAGACAACTTAATAAAGTGACTATAAAGAAAAAATACCCCCTTCCAAGGATGGATGATTTATTTGATCAATTGCAAGGAGCTAAAAGCTTTTCAAAGATTGACTTGAGATCTGGATATCATCAGTTGAAGATTTGAGAAGTAGATATTCTCAAAACAGCCTTTCGGATGATATGTGGACACTTTGAGTTCCTTATCATGTCATTTGGATTGACAAATGCTCTAGTGACCTCTTTGGATATGATGAATAGGGTTTTCAAACCCTTTCTTGATATGTACATGATTGTATTAAAGATGACATTTTGATATATTCACGTGATGCCGCAGAACATGCCAATCATCTAAGAGTTATCCTACGAACACTCAGAGAGCATAAACTATATGCCAAGTTTCCTAAATGTGAATCCTAGATGAACTCTATGGCTTTTCTTGGCCATGTGATCTCTAGTGAAGGCATAAGAGTAGACTTTCAGAAGATTGAGGCTGTAAAGAGTTGGCCTCGGCCTAGTACCCCGATGGAGGTACGAAGTTTCTTAGGGCAAGCTTGATATTATTAAAGATTTTTAGACGGCTTCTCCTCTATTTCTGCACCTTTGACAAAGTTGACGCAGAAGTGGTCCTAAAGTTGTGAATGAAACTTCCAAGAGCTTAAAGATAGATTGACCAAGGCACAAATATTAGCCTTACCAGAGGGTACAGAAGGGTGTGTACTTTATTGTGATGCTGTGGGAGTTGGCCTAGGGTGCGTCTTGTGCAGCATGGGAAGGTTATATCATACGCTTCACGTCAATTGAGGAAACATGAACAAAACTACCCCACTCATGATTTAGAGCTTGCTGCAGTGGTATTTGTGCTTAGGATTTGGCAGCACTATTTGTATGGGGTACATGTTGATATATTTACATATCATAAGAGTCTCCAATATCTCTTCAAGAAAAAAGACTTGAATTTGAGGCAGATAAGGTGGCTAGAGTTGTTGAAGGACTATGATGTGAACATTCTCTACCACCCAGGAAAAGCTAACGTAGTGGTACATGCTCTTAGTCGACTATCTATGGGCAGCCTTGTTCGTTTAACACGTGTACAACAGGAAGTAGTATGAGATGTTCACAAATTAGCCAGCCTGGGTGTCCGACTTCTAAAATCCAATGATGGAGGCCTAGTTGTGCATAATACTGTAGAATCATTATTAGTGGCATTGGTGAAAGAAAAATGGTATGACGATCCTATATTTCTGCAGTATCGAGAAGGGATTCGAGAGCACCAAATTAAAGCATTTGAGTTAGCAAGATATGGCACCTTGAGATGCCAAAGCAGACAATGTGTTCCAGATATAGAAGGGTTTAGGAAGCAAATCATGGATGAGACACATTGTTCCCGCTATTAAATTCATCCAGGCTCCACAAAGATGTATCATGACCTTAAGGAGGTTTACTGGTGGAATGACATGAAAAGAAATATCACGAAATATGTGGAAAAATGCCTCAATTGCCAACAAGTAAAAGTAGAACATCAGAGGAAAAGTTGCCTAAGTCAGACTATGGACATTCCAATATGGAAATGGGAGGCTATTAATATGGATTTAATTATAAGTTTGCCTTTCTCTTTTAAAAGACATGATTCCATTTCGGTGATCATTGATGGGTTGACAAAATCAGCCCACTTCTTGCAAGTTAAATCCAACAGTACAACCGAAGAGTATGCCAAGCTTTATATAAAAGAAGTTGGTCTCTTGCATTGGACTCCATTATCCATTATTTCAGATAGGGGTGCCCAATTTTTGGCACATTTTTGGAGATCATTCCAGAAGAGTTTGGGCACACAAGTGAACCTTAGCACTGTTTTTCACCCACAGACAAATGGCCAAGCCTAATGCACTATTCAAACACTCAAAGATATGTTGAAAGTATGCGTTCTAGACTTTAAAGGTAATTGGGATGATCATATTCCTTGTATAAAATTTGCCTACAATAGTAGTTATCATGCCAGCATTGGCATGGCTCCATTTGAAGCTCTTTATGGGAGCCGGTGCAGATCACCTATTGGTTGGGTTGAAGAAGGTGAAAGTCATATATTAGGACTTGGCCTTGTTCACCAAGCCATTGAAAAAGGAAAGTTGATACAAGAGCGACTAAAGATTGCTCAGAGCCGAAAAAAAACATATGCAGAAGTACGTCATAGAGACATAGAGTTCCAGGTTGATGACTGGGTATTCTTAAAGGTATCACCTATGAAAGGCATTACGAGATTTGGTAGGAAAGGTAAGTTGAGATGCACGTATGCTGGGCCATACAAAGTTATACGTAGAATTGGTCAGGTAGCTTATGAAGTGGACTTATCTCGAGAGTTAGCAGCAGTACATCCAGTCTTCCATGTGTCGATGTAACAAAAATGTTTGAGGGATCCTACACAAATTATTCCCATAGAATATATGGAACTCTCAAAAGACTTATCATTTGAGGAAGTCGCAGTGGCAATATTAGACTGATAGATCAAGAAGTTGAGGACTAAAGACGTAGCATTATTCAAGGTACTTTGGAGAAATCAGAATGTGGAAGAAGCCACTTGAAAAGTAGAAGCTGACATGAGGGCCAAGTATCCCTACTTATTTTAGTAGTCGCCCAAAGGTTCTTAAAGTCATAACTCCTTCCATTTAAGTATCAGTTTTACCCATACTTTGTAGTACTACTCTATTATATGTTATATGTTCAGGATGTTCCTCAAAGTATAGATGTCCGTAGTATAAGGTATGTTATATTAGTTTGTGCAGTTTCAATTTGTGTAAGGCCAAGCAGAGCCTTGTGGATATTAGTTGCATATTATTGTGTTGTGATGCTCTGTGGAGCAATGTGTATGCATTCTGGTTAGCTAACAGGTTTTGGATAAGCCTGTCTACAAAGGAAACTCTGCCAAATTTTTTTTTTTTTAAAAAAGAGAGTTTGGGTCATCTTAAGGTACAGCCTTCATTCGAGAGCGAATGATCCCAACGGGGGGATAATGTAATACCACAGAACTTAAAATAAATTTTCTACTCGTAAATACAAATGTGTAGGTTGATATCGAAGGAATATATCATAGAAAATGGTTAATCATACCATGTAACCCTTATACTAAGTCATTTGAAGGGTTAAACAAATATTTTAGGCCAAAGAGATCATTAAAGAAAGTGTTCGAGTTTAAAGGTTCATTGTGGAGGAATACTACAAATGATCTAAATTATCAGCTGATTTTGAACGACCATATCTCCTAATATATAAAGAGTTAGAGTACCCACAACCTATACAATGAAAGGTATTTGCGTCTAGTTTCCAGAAAAAGAAACCGCTCATTAATATGACTTCGTAGTAAAAAGTTATGTTCATTCTACGAAAGGCGCACACACTGTCCTATGACTGCAGGACATGTGGCACTTTAGAGAAAGTCAGCCAAACTTATAGTTTTTATAATAGAAGTTTGGGATTTCTTTTCCCATATCCTCCAAAACGTGTAAGTACTTGTTTCAAGTTATTTCTTCAAGTTTGCACATCTCAAATCCTACCAAGTTTAAGGAAAAGGGTGTTGTTCTTGAAAAATAAAAAGGGCAGTCTTGATATTTGATTCATTTCAGCATTCTTATATATTTACTTATTATTCAGTTTACCTTACATACCACTACATGTTTTATAGGTACTAACGTACATTTTTTTTTGGTGTTTCATTTCTATCAATACAGGCTCAGGTACTCAGGACAACAAACATTTCCACTAGACCAGAGACTTCAAGTTTAGTACTTGGTAAGCTCCACTTCTACTTGGAGATATCAGATATTTGGAACCTATATTTTGCTATGTATGTTCATATGTTAGAATGGGTATGTCAGGGCCCTATCTCGACTAGTTATCAGATTCTCAGATGCATACTCTTTAGAGGCTTCTTAGACTTAGTTTAGTATTTGTTGTAAAGTAGCTAGTGGGCCCTTTTTTTCTATGTTTTAGTATATGTCTTGGTAGATATTCCACTACTTATGAATCTACAACTTTTTCATGAGTTTATTACATATAGTTAGCAGGTGCTTGTCTAAACCCTTGGTGTCCGCCCATTTCTAGTTAGGGACGTGACAGATGGTATGGTGGGTGTTGTTAAGTTTTGATGTATACACATGATGAATTCCTTCTAGTTATGTTCTTGACTTAGGGTTTTTGTTTAATTCCATTGTTCTATGTCTAAATGCATGATTGAAACCCTAGGAGCAAAAGAATAACATTAAATTATATATGTTGAAATACATGTTCTAGAAGTAGTTTGGTACAATAAATGGTGTATTCGTGATGTTGGTTGAAAATTTGTTTTGAGGTCTGACACAGTGGTGGTTGATGACCACGACCTACGGCTCGTAAGGAAACTTATGGACCATAGGTCATGTTCCGTCAGTCTGAAGTGTACAGCAGTAGCCTAAGTTAGTTTTAACGGACTGATGTACGAACCTTTAGTCCTTTGACAGACCATCCTGTCAGACCGTCAATTCAACTTCAAAAACTCAAAAGTTGACTTCCTCATTTACGGTTAGGACCTACAGTCCGTAGATGCTTCCACGGCCCATAACTACTAACCGTAGGTACCAAAAACAGTAGCAGCCTGAATTTTTGTCCTTTTTCTTTTCTTATTTTTTTCTTTTCATGTTTAGGTACTAACATGGTTTCAAAGGTACCTTGCCACAAAAGGTCACTCAGCAATACAAGCATCAGGGCAAATCCACCGCACCTCCGGCCCGGCGGAGGCTTATTGATGAAGCTACAGATGACGAGCGTAGTGGGTCTAAGCATGACCTTCCTTTGAGGGATGGCTCATCAAAGTTACCCCGTTCGACTCGTCAGCAGGCCAGGCAACTGTTCGTTGTTCAAGTAATGGAGGGATCGACCTCCTATGGTGATGATGATGCTTCCAGTTTGAGGAAGAAGCACAGAGTTCGAGTACAGTTAGGGGAGAGTCTCAGCCCAGAGTTGCCCCTAGCTCCCAACCTATAGCTCAGTCCAAGTAAGGCTCCAACTCGGAGTCTACTTCTGCTTCTGCTTCGAGTGACACAGAGACCAGAGTGGAACAACCTATACGGGCTACAGGCTACCCCAACTTGTAGTGTATTCCGGGCATGTTTTAGATTTATAATGAAGCTATACGCCTAAATAACCAGAACAAACATGGCCGACAAATGGAGGAGGAGCGGTGGGTACTCACAACCAGCGTCCATACTATTCCCTATATACCTGAGTTATTTCGGAGGCACTGATACGAGTGGAAGGCCGAGAGGCTGGGCAGGTATAGCCCGATTATGGTGCGGGAGTTTTATGCATCATATGCGGCCATAGAGAGACATGCCCTGGAGGGCTAAGGCATTGGAGCAGCCACCACTCCTTTCTAAACTTGTATGGTATATTCCCGTAGACATCTCTGAGACCACCCTCTACCATTTTATTTACAGTCCTTCTCACACACAACCGATTAATACGACTGAGTTTGATTATAGGATGCAGATGGTCCACAACAGATTTACTATGCGGGACATGACACAGAGAGAGACCTTACTCTGATGGGTGGCTGATTAAATTGTTGAGTAGGGGGTCAATGTAGAGTGTGTCCGAGATATGACCCTTTAGATCAAGAAGGCCACATTGAAATTCACAGCCAAATTTTGGTTGTCCATCATGCGCACCAGGTTGTCCCCTACGATGGTGGACAACCAATTGACTTGGGATAGAGCGGTGATGGTAGCTTTCTTGATGGCGGGGCACGAGATTGACGGGTGATTATAACTGAGATTCATGAGCAGGCCTTCTAGAAGTCCACCACATTGTTATTTCCCTACCTCATATTCAGACTATGTTACGAGGCGACTGTACCAATCTATTTTGGGGATGCATATGTTGAGGTAATGAAGACTACTGATATCGATCTATTAGAGATGAGAAAAACCCCACAGCACCACGATGGGGTATCCAAATTGACTTGCAGCCCATGGGTGATACACCAGCCACCGGGCAGGCTGATGAGGACACTATCTCTACTCCCGCTATAGAGCCCCAGGGGTCTATTCCCCCTTCCATAGCTTGAGGTTCGGCTACAAGCACTCTACGTGCTCCCACACCTAAAGGATCTACCATGCTTCCACTAGCCGGAGTCATCAAATTAGAGACTCAAATGGTGACCCTCTTACAGCATATTCGGCCTTGGATGCTAAAATTGGTGGAGGAATCTGAGGCCCGGACTGAGCAGATGGTAGAGGTAAAGATACAGGTTGTTCACCAGTGCATTGATACTTTTGAGAGCCGGATGATGGAGAGGCTTCATCCTAGGCCTACGATTGATATTATTGCGTACCAGATAGAGTTAGCTCGACTCCGTGCTAATATTGATGCCTTGAACGCCGTTGACACTGCTGCTCCGGAACCTAGCCCAAAAGTTGATGCTAACAATGTAGTGCTTAATGCAATGTTTGGTGTCGGGAAGCAGGCTACTACTTCCTCCCATGCAGCGGGGAAGCACTTCCGGACAAAGGATGACACTGTTACTAACCCTGAGAAGGCACAGTGAGCCCGCAAGAGGGAGAGACGGGCATGAGGATGCCCAGCGGCAGTCCATACTAGATGAGCAGTAGCGGCAGGAGCGTATTCGTGCTTTGGCAGGGGGAGGTTCCGAATCGGGGTGCACTACTGATGGTGCACCCCACACTTCTACTGAGGGTATTACTGAGGGCGCCTTGCATGATGATCCAGTGGGTTCCGGGCAACCGGACCCACCCGCTTTTTGATTGGTCTTTGGTGCATACGCGCCATAAGTTTTTCTCACCCGATGTTTTTATTTTTACTTGTGCATTGAGGGCATTGCACTACATTTTTATGTGGGGCTGGGGTAAATTGATTGTGAGTTTTGGGGTGAAATCTGAGTAACTCAACTCACAATCCTTCCTTGGGGTTTTCTTGCCTGTGTTCTTTTTCCCTAAGGAACTGTTTTAATTTATGTTGAACCGGCATCTTTAGGATAGTAAATGTGTAGAAATAACCTGGAAGTAAAGGCATGATGGCAATAGAGCATAAAATTGATATCCCTCCAAATTTTGATTTGTGCTATGACTGTGAATTAAATAAGTTGAATGTGTAGGATCTTTGTGTGACATGATAGGTACCGAAAAGACATTATGACTTAAGCTATAACATTAACCAGATTCAATGATGAATTAATAAGTGCAACAAGGTGCCATATGTGTTAGAGGTTGTTTGTACATTTATATCGTACGTGCCAATCTAGAACTTGCCCCGTTGGTAGGTGATTTAAACTAAAAACTGGGAGATGAGCATAGGCCATTGTTTATAATGAGTTCACTTAAGGCTAAAAATAACCAACCAAAAGGATAAATTACTCCCTTCGATCCAAATGTTTGGGCCTAAAAAGGACCATTCTTTCTTACACCCAATTCACCTCCCCTGGTAATATTGTGAAACTCTATTTTTGCCCTAGTCCCTCCTTGGAGATTGTGCATCTCGACTTAGGCCAAAAAGCCTAAGTTGAGAGTGCCTATTACAAAAGTTGTACCTTAATTCTGGCCCTGGTCCTTCTTTGGACATAGTGCACCTCAACTCATACTAAATATCTAAGTTGAGGGTGGCTATTATGAAGTAAAGCAAGAAAGAAAGGGTATAAAAAGAGTCGTGTGTAGAGAAAAGAAAGAAAAATGAGTAAAAATGTTGAGAAAGGTGTGACTGAACAAAGAGAAACAAAAATAATGTAAAGCTTAGATAAAAAGATGAAGAAAAGATGAATCCAACAAGACGATCAAGTCAAAATTCATACTCGAGCTTAAGTGAATCATAAGGAGAAGGGCATAAAGCATGACAGATGTAATAATTGGTTGTAAAAAGAGGTAAAACTAGCCAATGTAATGTCAAGGAGGGCAGAAAAGTCACTTAATATCCAAATATACCACACCTGACCCCGAGTCTATGTTACAAGCTAAGAAAGTCCTAGAGTGATCCTAAGTGAAAAATTTAGAATGTCAAAGCGTGGAACATAAGGGAAAGCCTATGGTATTAAGCACAAACTGTACTACATTCATTTTGAGTGTGAGTGAATACTGAGTCCCTAACTAAATTTCAAATTCTGTGTGAAAAAAGGATTTCTTTGTGGTAAAGGCACAATTTGCATTATTGAAGAATTAGTATCTTGGTGATTGTTGTCTGTGTATATGAATGTGTCTATTGATATTTCTATGTCATGGATTGATCCACATAAATTAGCTTGTTGAGTTTATGAAGAAATTTGCACTATGCTAAGAATAAATAAGGAGGATGATGATTGAGAAAATGTTGTGTGACTGCTTGAATTGTGGGCTGCTTATGCACAAGTGTCATTTAGAGTTTGTTGTGTCGCTTGAGGAAAACCAATGATTTTAAGTTGAGGGTGTTGATGTACCATGAACTTACAGTACTTTTGATGCATTAAACTTAGAGTTTTGCATACTTCTTAATCATTTTGATAGTAGATGTGATGGTATTTGTGTTTAATTGTACAGGAAATAGGTTTTTGGAGCAGTTGATGATCAAAGTGTTGCAGCAGTAGAGTTTTGATGATGTTTGAGTTGACTTATGAGCCATCATTCTCTTGACGAATCATAGGTTGAACTCGTGGGTTAAGATGCTTGAAATTTGTGCTAAGTATGGAACGACGGATTAAGATGACGAGCCGTAGTTCTAGCTACGAACCGTAGATAATGAACCGTAGAAAACTTCAGAGAAGGTGAACTTCAGTCTTTGATTGACGGAGGAGCAGAACGGGTTGTACTAAGATCGACGAGTCTTAGATCATGCCCGTAGAAAGTGACCCTCAAATGTTTTGACTAACTGCTGAATGACGGAAGGTACCTACGAGCTGTAGGTCTGACTACGAGCCGTAGGTCACCAACCGTAGACGACACTGCCCAAGTCGAATTTCCTTAGCTTTCCTTTTCCTACTTAGTTTAGGTTTTGTCTTCTATAAATATAAGTTGTAAATTTCATTTTTCATAAGTTTTTGGAGTTAGACATTTCGTGATACATTATTTTAGCTTTGGGAATTATTTATACAAACACTTTTGGTATTTAATTCTTGAAGTTCGGTTTATGCAATTGGCTTTTGTTCTTCAATTCAAGATTTTGGATTTCATCTATTATCATTGTAAGTTCATCATTTATTATTCAAACCCTAATATGAATTTTGAATACTCAAGCATGAATAGCTAAATTCAAAACTAGGGTTGTGGGAACCATGAGTAATTAACAACATAAAACTAATAATTGAGCAATTCTTGATAAAGTGTTTATGCATGTATTTGTTAATCTCTTCATTTTGAATGCTTTTTAACGGTGTACAACATTAGAACATGCCTCATTCCTACTTGCCGGACCAAGGAAGTAATGAATGAGAAAGAGATTCAACAACGGAGATTTAGCATGATAATCCGCTATCTAATAGTCTCAACCAAATACGCTGAGGCTAATTTGGGTCAAAGGTAAATGTTAGTAAATCATACACCAGTAGACGGACAATGTTGTGCTGTGAAATTCTTAATTTGGAGGACTAATCAGTTAAGCAATACCTAGCTTAGCGACTATGCATGTTAAACACTAGAAAAGAGTTACTATTATTAGGAATACTGAATTAAGAACTTGTGGGGAACACATATGCCCTAGTTTCATTCTCATATTGACATTATAAACTGCAAATCCTGTTACTTATTTACATGTTACTACACATCAATCAATTATAATTTTAGTTTTCAAAACCCTTTTTTTACAGAGATAACTTGGATAATGTACAATCAACAATATATTAGACTAAGGCTGAACCACATTCCTCATGGGATCGACCCTAACCTATGTTAGGTTCTTTATTTGATAACGACCGCTTATACTTCTTAAAGGAGGTGTAATTTGGGCGTATTAAACACCAATGTCTGGATGGGGTCTGTCTTCCAAAACCCTCTAAGCTATCACTACCCCAAAACTTTAGTTTTTCACATCCTCACTTGTGAAACACCACTTCCCTAAGCCATGAACCAATATCCAGCAGAAATGTCATTCCTACCATAGGTGACAACGTACATAGACATGGACCCACGGTACAACCCACTACATCTGTATCAACAGGGAGCCCCTCCACCAGTGTTGCTGCCAACCGGGTTGATGGGGAGCTCGAACCAAAGACCTAACAACGTAGCATCATCATCTCAAGTACCAATCCTTACCCCACTACCTCCTCTAATAAAAACGCAATATCCAAACTCAAAAGAATTAAAGGAGGCCATAAAACTAATGAGGAAAACAAGGATGGAAATAATTGTATTAAAAGAGATAAAAAAAATCATGGTATACAAAGAAAGATTTGAAAAGAAACTTATCTTACTTTGCCACCTGAATTTCTTAAAAAGCTACTTAGATATAAGACCACCAATAAACTCACAACTAGGGAACTATGTTCTGGTTATGAACCTAACAATGAGAACACCAGCAGACCTATGGAGTCCAGGAGGAACATGCCGCTAATGGTACCACGCAACATGAATAGATCCATGAATATAATAATATGGAAATGTAGTGGAGCAAACATAGAGGATTTTAGGAAGAACTTCTGCTCTCTCCTAGATTGGCATATGCCTCCTTTAATTTCCCTCCTAGAAACAAAAATGTAAAATCACCAAACACTATTAGAGGACTTCCCTTTCACAAGAATGATAGAAGTTTCGGCTATTGGGAACTTGGGAAGAATCGTGGTTCTATGGCATCAGGCTACTTGTGAACTGGATGAAATAACTACTACTCTCAATAGGTGCATGCACTCATAAAGGTACACAATATGAATTTTTGTTGGCTATTTAGTGTTATTTATGATGGTAATCATTGATATATGCATAAAGTTTTATGGGAGTATATGAGAAACATAAAAAAATAATTTTAATGGTGGTTGGCTCATAGGTGGTGATTTTAACAAAATTCTACTGAAATCAGAAAAAAAAAAAGGGTGAGAACCATCTAATCTCCTCTAGAGTAAAGGTTTTCCAAGAAACCATTAATCTCTGTGAATTAAACGATATGGGGTTCAAGGGTAATCATTACACATGGATAAATAAAAGATTTAAAAATACAAACTCTCTTATTTATGAAAGTTTAGATAGATTTTTAGCAACAAATGAATGGTTATTATACATTCCGGATGCGCAGGTTTAATATCTGCCTAGTGTCACGACCCAAGGTACCCCCTAGATGTGACATGGCGTACAAGACCCCGAAAGGCCTCATACAAGCCACTTAGCATGCTTAGACAAGATAATGGAAATAAAGAGTATCTAAAACCAAGTTCAAGCCATAAGAGTTTTATAAATTAAAGCTGAAGTTCACATAGTCTCAAGCCATCTAATACATCAAAGAGTGATGGGGACGTAACCCACACATCACATACAAAATTCTAGAATAGAAAGACATAAAAGAAATGAAAGAGTCTCGGTCCTCGAAGCATGAGAACTCACCAATCTTCAAGAATCCTTCAACTAGGCTCTAGCCACGAATAGAGGGAGAATAGTCATCACACCCTACATTAATAAATCAATGTAGGCAAGAGTATGCGTTAGTACAATCAAGTACCAAGTATGATAGCAATGCACAAAACTGCTTAATCATTCAAAAATGAGACCCTTTCATGACATGCAATGACCAAGCTAAAACATGAAAAAGGTTAGAAACATAAGTCATAAATCATGGTCAAAGCAAGCTAAATACCTTTACATCACTTGTGAGATATCTTAAAATCACTTTAGTTCATTGTTATTGGATGTAGCCTTAACCGACATGTAAGACCTTGTGAGCTATCAACATGGAATCCGATGTCTAACCCCACACCAATAGGGCAATCCTTCTTGCCAAGGTAGGACGCTTTACTTAACTTATAACTTACGTGGATCCACTAGATTGTGTCTATCATAGACCATCATCCTATGGTGGCACATAGTTAAGGGATAAGAAGATTGTTACTAGAAACCTGACCTCTACATATGGAAGAGCTTCCATCTCAATATCCTCTCGGTGCTAAGCATAAATCCCACGGAATAGTCATAATTCTTATTCATCTTATTATCCATGGAAAGGTACAACTAGAGTTACCAATCCAAGCTAAAGTTCATTAGTATTGACGTTTCATATTCAATGGACAAGTCCAAGCTTACGTCATTAGATAGCTCCTTAAACCTTTGATCCAACTTTAGTTGAGAAAACCTTTCAACAAGTTATGAATCCTTTATGTGAGAAAACCCTTTCACATTCATAGATAGAGTAATATGTGAGAAACCCTTTCACAACTCAACAACAACATCATACATGCTTAAATCTCAAAGCAATTCAAAAATCACCATAAATTTCATAATTGAACATGCATACTTTCATAAAAACCCATCTTTCGATCATTTATAATTCATCATGAAATCATAGCTTTAGGAAACATAAATCATGCATGGGTTCACATAGACTTCATAAAATTCATCTTCATCACAATTCAACCCATCAACAAAGCCTAATTTTTGAAATTGGGGAAATCGCATTGGTTCATGGGGATTCAGCTTAATTCATGAAATTCAACTCAATTCATGCTTCACAGTTCATAAAACAATCAATTAAGTCAACATTGAAAAGAACCCATGACATAAAAGAAAAACCCAAACTTCAATGGAGGATTTCTAACTTGTAAAATAGAGAATTTCAGAACTCTAAGGAGGAACCTTGAAATCAATGGATGATTAGGAGGCTTGGTCTTGAAACCCTAAATTCTTCTTCTTCTTCTTCTTCAAGCTTCTAGAGAGAGAAATATTTTGGAGAGGAGAGTTTGGGGAATGATTTTGAAAAGGTAGAATTAGGTTTATAAGGTTTATATATGGGCTAGGTTAAAGGCCAAACCGACTTAGATTAGGAATTAAACACCTAGGGAAAAGACCAAAAAAGCCCTTCTTTAAATAACTGTCAGACCCCTATCTACGGTTGGACCTATGGTCCGTAAGTCAACCTACGGACCGTCCTGTTCAATCATAAGATAGATTCAGAGACTTTCAAACCTGGACCCCAATGACGGGACCCCATGTACGGTCCGTGGGTCAACCTATGTTTCATACATGGCCACCATAGGTCCAACTCTATGCCTTGAAAATTTCACTAAGTGTGGGTCTCACCTACGAGACCTACCTATGGCTCGTACATAGATCGACAGTTCATCCTGGCAAGCCGTACAAAAGTACTGAGGCTCAATATTTTTAAGGAACCTAGACTAGCCAACCACAGGCCTGACCTACAGAACGTAGGTCAGTCCACGGGCCGTAAGTGGCTCCGTTGGTACTGGCACCAGAAATTCCAGAAAATCTGAAATTCTTTCCTTTTTGATATTGAGGTGTTACACCTAGAACCCATTCCAACCATCACCCAATTATGATTTCCTTGTTCAAACAATTAGAAAATGTTAAACCTAAACCTTTTAGGCTAGAAATAATGTGGACGTCTCACCCAAAATTTATTAACATTGTAGATCAAGCATGGAAAAGAAAGAACAACTTGCTAGAAGCTATATCATGCTTTGAATATGACACTACAGAATGGAGAAGGATCACCTTTGGGGACTTATTCTATAAAAAAGGAAGCTTCTAAATCACATACAAGGCATTAAAAAATCACATAACTATCCAAACAGCTCCTTCCTAATAAATCTTGAAGAACAACTCATAGTAGAATACAATGATATCTTAAAGTGGGAGGAGGATTACTGGAAAATAGGGTCAAGAATAAATTGGATTAATGACGGGGTTGCAAATACTTAGTTCTTCCACACAACCATCCTTAATCGTAGAAAGAGGAACAAAATTATGTCCCTCCAAAAAAGAAGACAGAAGCTGGGTATATTATCAAAAGGATATATTAGAATATGCAACTAGCTATTTTAGTAATCTCTATTCTACCAACCACAACTCCTCTAATAGGAGTCATAATACACAGGATAAATGTCTAACCGACAATGATAGAACTCTATTAAGAGAGATCTTAAATGAAAAAGAAATATCCAATACATTTTACTCCTTCTAGACTTATAAAGAACTTGAACCTATGGGATACACCCTTTTTTCTACCAAACCTATTGGGAAATAGTAGGACAATGGGTTATGGTTTTTTGTAGGAAAGTATGGAAAGAAGAAAGGATAGACCCTAAAATAAATACTACCCATGTATGCCTAATCTCAAAATGTAAAAATGCATCAAGCCTAAAAAATTTCCCATAAGTTTATATAACACTACCTACAAGATAAAATCAAAATAATTGCAAATAGGCTAAAGCCACTGCTAAATAAAATCATTAGCCCTTGCCAAGCTAGCTTCTTGAAAAATAGGCAAGTCAGTGATAATGTTGTCATTGTGCAAGAAATCATAAATCAATTCAAGAAAATGAAGGAAGAACAAGGCATCATGATAATGAAAATAGACCTAGAAAAGGCCTTTGATAAACTAGAATGGTCCTCCATCAAATACAACCTACACTATTTCAACTTTCCTACTAGTCTCATAAACCTTATTATGTCATGCATCACATCAACTAGGACTGATATCCTAGTCAATTGAACCAGAACAGACTATTTCAAACCAACCAGAGGGATTAGACAAGGAGATCCGATGTCTCCATACTTATTCATGGAATGTATGGAGGTACTATCAAGAAATATAAATAAGAAAGTAATATAAAAGGTATGGGAATCCGTATGAATTTGAGGAAAGGGCCAAAAACTGACCCATCTCTTCTTTGTTGACGACCTAGTACTTACGGGGAAAGCAAACTAAACACGTGCTTGAACATAAAAAGTACTTTGACAGAATTCTCTCAAATAAGCGGTCAAAGCATAAACCAAGAAAAATCAAAAATCATTTCCTCAGGGAATTGCAAACCCCACATGACCCAAGGAATAACGGACAACATGGGAATCCACAAAAATAAAAATTTGGTGAAATACTTAGGCTTTCCAATATTCCACACAAGACCAACAAAACATGATTTTCAATTCATCATAGACAATCTTCAATCAAAACATGCCGGTTGGAAAACAAAATGGCTAAATATAGCAGGACGAACAAAACTAGCAAAAGCATCCCTTAATAATATTACAACCTACATGATGCAAGTCTACAAATTACCGAGCAGCATCACCAAAAAGGTAGACCAAATCCAAAGAAACTTCATTTGGGGTACGAGAAGCTCTAAGAAAAAACTACACCTTATTAAATGGGACCCAGTCACATTAGGGAAGGAACAAGGAGGGTTAGGAGTACAGAAATGCAAGCTGAAAAACTCAGCTCTCCTTACTTGATTAGCATAGAGAATTTTTAAAAATTCCTCTATGATTTGGCCACAAACAATGATATCTGTGTACACAGGAAACACTAACATTAGGAATGACTCGAACCATAAGAAGCAAGGAAGTGCACTTTGGAAAAACATTAAACTAGGATGGGGGAGTGTAAAGAAAGTCTGGCCTGCGTAGTAGGAAATGGTGAACTTTCAAATTTTTGGCTAGATAATTTGATTTCAAACTCACCCTCATTAAGATCGATCATCAGTGGCTCCCCTACCTGACAACGAAGCCAGTAAAAAGGTTCGTAATATACTGGAAAATAGCCTATGGTATCTGAAGGAGATCCCATTTCAGCTGCCTCCTAACATCCTCCAAGGGATAAAATTAATCCACATTCCTAATATAACTAACCCGGCGGACAAAACAACATGGTCCCTAGATCCTAAAGGATCTTTTAATACCTCTTCAGGATACTACAACATCAAAAAGAAGCATACCAAAATGGAACCAAACCTAAGGGACTTCACATGGATCTGGAAACTAAAGTTCCCCAATAAAATTAAATATTTCCTATAGACATGCAACTATGGAAGGTTAACAAACCAATACCTAAACTCCATCGTCATTAATCTTAGACCAAACTGCTCTATATGTAGGCTAATAGAGATGGATAAACACATAATGCTAAAATGCTCAGAAGCTATTGTCACGGCCTAAAGTACCCCCTAGACGTGGCACGGCGTACAATACCCCGAAAGTCCTCATACAAGCCACTTAGCATACATACACACAAGATCATAGAGATTAAGAGTTCAAAAGACAATTTCATGACAATTTTTTTAAGAAAATAGCGAAAGTCTACATCTCATGTCTCAAAACCAATCTAACATAAGGATGGGAAATAAGGTTTGGGACGTAATCCAATCCAATATTAAAATGAAAGAACATGAAAGTAAGAAACAACTAGGCTATGTTCTCGAATGGATGAGGACTCACCAAGTCTTCAACAATCTTCTACTAAGCTCTAGCCACGAATAGATGGAGAATCGCCGGACCCTACATTAACAAGTCAATATATGCAAGAGTATGCGTTAGTACAATCAAGTACCAAGTATGATAGCAATGCACATAAACATTTAAAACATGCTAAAACGGGACATTTTAATGAGATGCAATGACCAAGCTAAACATGATAAGGTATAGAAAGCATAGAGCATAAACCAAGGTCAAAGCAAGTTAAGCATCATTACTTTACTTGAGAAACTTCATGACAACACCGTTAGTTCTTATTTGTGGGAAGTAGCCTTAACCGACATGTAAGACCATGTGAGATATCAACATGGAATTCGGTGAATATCCCCACACCGATAGGGCCATCCTACTTGCCAAGGTAGGACCCTTTACTTAATATATAGCTTACGTGCATCCACTAGCTAAGCCTATGGTGGCACATAGTTTATGGGACATGGGTAATCGCCACTTGTCCACTCGGTGCTAAGCATAATTCCCATGGATTAGACATAGTTCAATTATCATGAATAGACATGGGTGATCGCCTCTTGTCTATGTTAGGGAACATGGGTGATCTCGCCTCTTGTCCCTTCATTAGAATAGCTCCTTAAGAACATGGGTAATCGCCTCTTGTTCGTTTCAAATTCATAGTGGGAGTATTACGTGGGAAACCCTTTCACGACTCAACCATAACATCAACATATCATAAACTTTGGTACTTCAATCTCAAAGGACCCTTAATTCATTATTAACTTTATATGAGACATGCATAATTTCATAAAATTCATCTTTACATAGTTCATCATACTCATAACATTCAAATCATAGGGTTCACATAGATTCATAAGAATTCCTCTTAAATTATGCAATTCAATGAAAACTCATACTTAGACAATCATAATCAAGACAAATTGACCATAATTGAAGGAACCCACATAGTAGAGGAAAAATCATAGTTTTTGATTGACCATGCTTACTTTCATAAAACCATCATTAGGTCATTCATAATGTCATCATGAAAAGAACAATTTAGAAATCATAACTCATGCATGGATTCAAAGAGATGTCATATAATTCATCACTTTATAACTCAACCCACCAACAAATATAGATTTTCGAAATTGGGGAAAATGCATGGGTTCGTGGGGATTCATCTCAAATCATGAAATTCAACTCAATTAATGCTTCATAGTTTATAAAACAATCAACTAAATCAATATTGAAAAGAACCCATCACATAGAAGAAAACCCTTACTTCAATTGGGAATTTCTAACTTGAAAATTGGAGATTTTAGGGACTCCATGGAGGAAAGGGCTGCATGGATGAACACTATCATACCTTAGGATCTCAATTCCTTAAGTAATTTGATGAAAAAAGTTTGATTTCTTGAACCCTAGCTTGCCTTCTTCTTCTTCTTCTTCTTCTATCTTCTAGAGAGAAAAATACTTGAGAGAGGAGGGTTTGGGGAATTTTGTAAAGTGGTTGGAAATGGTAGATCTTAGGATTGAATAGACTTATATAGTGTTAGGGAATGGAGGAAACCGACTTAAGTTAGTAAATAAGTCATTCGGTGATAGGACCAAAAGACCCCTTTTAAAATAACTGTCAGGCTCCTACCTACTATGGGACTTACGGTCAGTAGGTAAGACCTACGACCCATCCTACCCTTCTGTAGGTAGGTTCAGAGACTATCAATTTGGACCCTGCAATGACGGGTCTAATGTACGGCTCGTAGGTCAATCGATGGGCCGTCGTGGCAGACCGTCGTTAAATTTCTGAAACTTGATATTTTGAAAACTTTGGCTTGGCACCTACGGTCCCCACCTATGGTTCGTCAGTACATCTACGGTCCGTATAAGGCCTCCGTCACTGGCACCAGAGCACAGAAAAAAATCCAAAATATTTCCACCCTTGAATCTGAGGTATTACAAGTTTAGTTGACAAAACCTTTAAACCCTTTATGAATCCTTTATGTGAGAACAATCTTTTCACAAAACATGTTTTGAGTAATATGTGAGAAATCCTTTCACAACTCAACAACAATCAACGTTTATGCTTCACTCTCAAAGCAAGTCTTAAATCTTCATAAATTTCATAATTGAACATGCATATTTTCGTAAAATCAACCTCTTGCTCATTCATAACTTCATCATGAAATTCATAGCTTAGAAGATATAAATTATGCATGGGCTCATGTATCTTTATCTCAAAATCATTCAATTTCCCCAATTCACCTTTCATAGTTCAAAAACCTCACATTCTGATCATAGCCTAGAAATCATGAAATTCATATGGATTCATGGGGATTTAACTTGAAACATGCAATTCAACTCAATTTCATGCATAAGAAGTCATAATTAAAGTTGTTTGATCATAATTGATAAGAACCCATACGATAGAAGAAAACCCTAAATTCAATTGAGAATTCTTACTGTGAATTAAAGAATTTGGGAACCCTATGGAGAAAGGACTCCATAGGTTAAAGCTATCATACCTCAATCCCAAAAGCTTGAAACCAATGGAGGATTAGGAGGCTTGATCTTGAAACCCAAGATATTCCTTCTTCTTCTTCAAATTCTAGTGAGAGAAATATTTGGAGAGGTTTTGGGAATAGTTGAGAAGTGATTAGGAAGGGTAGAAATTAGGCTTAGAAAGCTTATATAGTTCTTAGGATTAAATGGTAACCAACTTAAATTAGGCACTAACCATTAAGGGAAAAGAACAAAATGCCCTTAAAAATAACTGTCGGATAGAGACCTATGGTCCGTAGGTCTAACTATGGACCGTCCTGGTCTACCGTAGAAAGAATCAGATACCTTAAGTTTTAGACCTCCAACGACGGTTTCCATGTATGGTTCGTTGGTCCACTTACGAACTGTACACACCAACCGTTGATCGCAACTTTGACATTAAAAATTCCACTAAGTCTGAAAGAGATCTATGAGACACACCTATGGTTCCTGAAATAAATGACGGACCATCCTACTATATCGTAAAAAGAGTTCTGAAGCTTTACATTTTAAAGACATTTAGTAGGCCAACTACAGTTCCCACCTACGGTCCGTAGGTGTCCTCCGTCGTCCTAGGCACCAGAACCTGCAACTTTTTTTTTCTTCTTTCAAATTAGAGGTGTTACATTATCTCCCCCTTGGGAACATTCATCCTCGAATGCAACTCAAGACATTCTAAGGAGGGTAGGAACTAAACCAAACAGCCCAACAAGAATGCAATCACATAAATGCACATATCCGAGGAGGAAACATCAACTCCAAGCTAAAGCATGTACAAAACATCATTTCACAAAGGCTTTATGCAACTCATACTCAAATGCACATAATCATAAAGAACTCAATAAAGCTAGCTCATTTTTCTCAAAATTTAGACTCTTTATGAACATGCATAATTAAGGAATCATGGGAATATCTAAGACACATGAGACCATCAAAGGAAATCATGAGGAACTAAATACCTCAAGCTAGAGTAAGAGTGGAGTGAAAGAGATGTGGATATCGGGAGATCATATCGGCCTCGGCATCCCAAGTAGCACCCTCAACTAAATGATTCCTCCAAAGAATCTTCACGGAAGCAACTTCTTTATTTCTTAACTTCCGGACTTGCCGGTATAAAATCTTAGCCGGAACTTCTTCATAGGAAAGGCTATCCTTTATGCCAAGACTCTCCAATGCAACTATACATGTCAGATCATCAACATATTTCTTCAACAAGGAGATGTGGAAAACCGGATGCACCGATGCCCAATCTTTAGGCAAGTCAAGTTCATAAGCAACCTTACCAACACTTCTCAAAATCTGATATGGGCCCACATAACGGGGACTAAGCTTCCCTTTCTTTCCAAACCTCATTACACCCTTCATGGGTGAAATTTTCAAGTAGACCAAATCATCAACATCAAATTCTAAATCTCTCCTTCTAACATCGGCATAGGACTTTTGTCGACTTTGAGACATTTTCAACCTTTCTCTAATAAGCTGAACTTTCTCCATAGCCTCATGTACCAACTCGGGACCTATCAATGCAGCTTCACCAACTTCAAACCAACCTATAGGAGATCTAAACCTCCTACCACAGAGAGCCTCAAATGGAGCCATACCAATACTCAAATGATAGCTATTATTATAGGTAAACTCAATCAACGGCAAATGATCATCTCAATTACCTTTGAAATCAATCACACAAGCTCTCAACATATCTTTCAAAGTTTGAATAGTTTGCTCCGCTTGCCCATAAATTTGAGGATGAAAGGTTATACTAAGCTTAACACGAGTACTAAGGCCCTTTTGGAAAGATTTCAAAAATTGAGCAGTGAATTGAGTACCACGATCGGAGATAATGGATAGAGGCACTCCATGCAGCCTCATCATTTCTCTTATGTACATCTTGGCATAATCCTCCACCGAATAAGAAACCATGACGGGAATGAAATGGGCTGATTTAGTCATTTGATCTAAAATAACCCATATCGAGTCATGTTGCCGTCGGGTGCTTGGTAAACCAACAATAAAGTCCATATTCAGAACTTCCCACTTTCAAGTAGGAATACTAATATCTTGGGACAAACCTCTCAACTTTTTATGCTCAACTTTCATTTGTTGAAAATTAGGACACTTTGCCACAAATTCTGGAATATTCTTCTTCATCCCATTCCACCAATAGACCTCCTGCAAATCACGGTACATCTTGGTGGCTTCCGGGTGAATGGAATATCGAGAACTATGGGCTTCACATAGAATCTGCTACCTCAAACTATCAACATCGGGAACACACAAATGACCTTGATATTGAAGCAAACCATCCCCCCCTTGGGAGAAAGCCTCAACGGACTTCTTGAGCACCGCTTCCTCCAATTCAACCATATTACAATCAAGATCTTGCTTAGTCTTCACATCGAACATAAAAGAAGATTCTATACCATTGTGAATCATAACACCACCCTCATTAGAATCAATCAACCGAACACCCAATTAGGCCAATCTATGAATATCTCAGACCAATTCTTTGTTACCATCCTCAACATGAGCAACACTACCCATAGACAACTGACTAAGAGCATCTGCCTCCACGTTCGCCTTGCCGGGGTGATAGAGGACACTAATGTCATATTCCTTTAACAACTCAAGCCACCTTCTTTGACAAAGATTTAGATCTTTCTGTTTGAATACATATTGCAAATTCTTATGGTCGGTAAAGACATCAACATGCACACCATACAAATAATGCCTCCAAATCTTTAGAGCAAACACAACTGTTGGTAGTTCTAAGTCATGAGTGGGATAGTTCTTTTCATGAATCTTAAGTTTCCTAGAAGCATAGGCAATGGCTTTTCCATTTTGCATAAGAACACATCCTAACCCAATCCTTGAAGCATCACAATAAACTACAAACCCATTCGACACTTCTAGTAAGGTCAATATAGGAGCCGAGGTAAGTCTATCTTTCAATTCATGAAAACTCATAAGGGGACGGGACAATTTCTATAGACTCTCTTAGCCACAATAGATTTACCAATAGAAGTAGAGACACAAAAGGGATCTAATAACACAACCGGAAGAACATCAAACCTCACAGCCACATATGACTCACAAAAGACAACTTAGCACCGGGGTAAAGCAAAGCATAAACATCAAGACAAAAAACTTTCAACATGCCGGTAACCTCATCGAGAGAACCCTCTTACTCATGGCGAGTCTGAAATGCATAGAATCGGTTTTGCTTCTGATTTCCACTAGGACCCGATAAATTTTGTGGTTGAGTTCATCAATGATTATCCCCGTCATTTTTAGCCACTAAGGGACAATCCCTTATCTTTTGATCCATCTTGCCACAACCAAGGCAAGCATTAGAACCGGCTAGACATTTGCCCTCATGCGTTTTCCCACATTTAGCACAAGTAGGCAATAGAGGTCCACTACCATTCCCTCCTTAAGGCTTAGGGTTAGACACCCTTTCTTTGTTGAACCTAGGAGGAGCATTGGAGGAACCTTGGCCGAAAAACCTTTGTCAGAACCTAGAACGGCTATGTCCATTGAACCTTGAATGAGAGAAATTACTATCACTGATCTTAGCCCTCTTTGCCTCCATAGACTTCTCCTTGAGTTTCTCCTCTTCTATTTGTTGAGCATGCACCATGAGATGAGAGATGTCCATGTCATTGATAAGCATGGCGGTACGACACTCCTTGACCACCATTTCAGACACCCCCGAAACAAACATACTCATTCTCGCCCTAAAATTGGCAACCATAGTAGGAGCATATCGAGACAATTGTGTGAACTTCAAAGCATAATCCTTCTCACTCATTCTTCCTTGATGTAGATTAATTAATTCAAGCACCCTTCCCACTCCCATCTCAAGGGGAAAGAACCTATCAAGGAAAGCAACCTTGAATTTTTTCAATCAGGAGGACCCGCATCGTCCGCCCTCTGACTCTTCCATTGCTCAAACCACACTTCAGCTACACCCTTAAGTTGATAAGTGGCTAACTCCGCCTTTTCCTCCGGCTTCATTCCCATGATCATTAGTAACTTGTACACCTCATCAATAAGCTCTTGAGGATCTTCCTCAACCTTAGAACCATGAAACTCCATAGAATTCATTCTAGTGAAGTCACTCACTCTATATGCCGTCGAACCCACATTTGGGTTCATGGGAGCCACGATCTCCATGTTGGCTTGAGCCAACACTTGAAAAGCAGCCCTAAATTCCGCATTAGTCACTTGTTCAGCCAAAGGGTCAGATGGAACTTGAGGAGTTTGAGGAGGAGCTTCTTGTTCCACATTCTCTCTCGTATATCTCCTAGCATAAGCTCTTCGAGTGGCCATATCCTAAAACACATAGGATAGGGATTAAGAGAGAAACATATAGAGTTAAACTCTATCACACGACTTAAGAGTAATGAAAGAAGTGGAGTTTCCTAAATATTTTACTGTCTCTCATTCATAAATGTGGCGCGCTTCACACTCATGAACAAGACTCTACTCGATGTGGCTTATGAGACTTCCTAAGACCTTTCCAAAACCTTGTGCTCTGAATAGCAAGTTTTTCACGACCAAAAATACCCCCTAGATATGACATGGCGTACAAGACCCCGCAAGGCCTCATACAAGCCACTTAGCATCCATAATACAAGATCATAAAAAAATTAAAGAGTTCAAAGACAACTCATCATCACAAGAGTCTACAAAGCATAGCGGAAATCTACATACAGTCTCAAAGCCATCTTTCAACAGAATAGAAAGAACATTGGGACGTAGCCCACCACATGTCCAAAAGTAAAGAAACACAAAGGAATAGCAAGGCAATGTCCTCGAACATATGAGGACTCATTAAGTCTTGAAGGCTCTTCTACTACAAGCTCTAGCCACGAGTGGATGAGGAGGAGTCACCACGCCCTACATCAATAAATCAATGTAGGCAAGAGTATGTGTTAGTACAAAAATGTACCAAGTATGACAACCATGCATAAAAACATCATTTAAAAATGCAAAAAGGGACATTTTCATAACATGCAAAGACTAAGCTAAAACATGAGAAAAGGGTTAGAAATCATAAGTCATAAGATCATGGTCACTGCAAACTAAACATGCTAAAACACTTGTGAGATACTTTGAAAATAACTTTAGTTCATTATTGTGGGAAATTACCTTTAACCGACATTTAAGACCATGTGAGCTATCAACATGGAATCCGGTGTCTACCCCACACCGAAAAGAGGTGTCCTACTTGCCAAGGTAAGACCATGAACTTCTAGCTTACGTGGATCCACTAGCTAATGTCTGTCTAGACAATCTATGGTGGCACATAGTTTATGGGACATGGGTAATCACCACTTGTCCACTCGGTGCTAAGCATATTCCCATGGATTAGTCATAAATCATAATTTATCTTATCATTAGTAGACTTGGGTAATCTCCTCTTGTCTATCATTAGGGAACATGGGCAATCGCCTATTGTCACATTCATTAGAATAGCTCCTTAACGTTGATTCAATTTTAGTTGAGAAAATCTTTCAACCCTTTATGAATCCTTTATGTGAGAACAATCCTTTCACACATAACATGTTTTGAGTCATATGTGGAAATCCTTTCACAACTCAACAACAATCAACGTTTATGCTGCACTCTCAAAGCAAGTCTTAAATCATCATAATTGAACATGCATATTTTCATAAAATCCACCTCTTGATCCTTCATCAAGAAATCCATAGCTTAGAAGATATAAATTATGCATGGGCTCATGTATCTTTATCTCAAAATCATTCAATTTCCCCAATTCACCTTTCATAGTTCAAAAACCTCACATTCTGATCATAGTCTAGAAATCATGAAATTCATATGGATTCATGGGGATTTAACTTAAAACATACAATTCAACTCAATTGCATGCATAAGAATTTATAATTAAAGCAATTTGATCGTAATTGATATGAACCCACATGATAGAAGAAAACCCTAAATTCAATTGAGAATTCTTACTTTGAAAATTGAGAAATTTGGGAACCCTATGGAGGAAAGGACTCCATAGGTGAAAGCTATCATACCTCAATGCAAAATGCTTGAAATCAATGGAGGATTAGGAGGCTTGATCTTGAAACCCTAGATCTTCCTTCTTCTTCTTCAAATTCTAGTGAGAGAAATATTTGGAGAGGTTTTGGGAATAGTTGAGAAGTGATTAGGAAGGGTAGAAATTAGTCTTAGAAGGCTTATATAGTGCTTCAGATTAAAGGGTAACCGACTTAAATTAGGCACTAAACATTTAGAGAAAACACCAAAAAGCCCTTAAAAATAACTGTCGGATAGAGACCTATGGTCCGTAGGTCTAACTATGGACCGTCCTGGTCTACCGTAGAAAGAATCAAAAACCTTATGTTTTAGACCTTCAATGACGGTTGCCATGTACGGTCCGTTGGTCCACTTACGGACCGTACATACCAACCGTTGATCCCAACTTTGACTTTAAAAATTTCACTAAGTCTGAAAGAGATTTACGAGACACACCTACGGTCCATGAAAGAAATGACGGACCATCCTGCTAAATCGTAAAAGGATTTCTGAGGCTTGACATTTTAAAGACATTCAGTAGGCCAACTGTGGTTCCCACCTACTGTCCATAGGTGGTCTCGGTCGTCACTTGCACCAGAACCTACAACTTTTTTTTCTTTCAAATCTGAGGTGTTACAGCTATCAAATTTTGCAACAAAATAGGTCTACTAGAACATATCAAACATATATTAGTAACGAGAGACCCAAACTGGCTTCAAGACATAAAAAACATTAAAAAGGAAAACATGCTGAAAAACATTAGTTGGGATTTTGCCTTTTCGTTCTATATGTGGAATATTAGGCTAACTAGAAATAGGAACTTCCATAACAAAAAGAATATTGACATACCAACTAAACATACAATGGATAGAATACTGGAATTCTACTACCTAGGATACAACCAAGCTAACGAAATGACTATAACAAATAAGGCGAAACTCATTTGGACTCCCCCTGAACTAGGCTGAAACTAAACATTGACGGATCCATAACTACATCAAAAAGATTTGAGGAGCTAGAGTAGTTTTAAGGGAAAGTAAAGGTAATTGGGTAGCAGGGTTTGTAGCAAAAATTAAAGTTAATTATACCCTATACGTAGAGCTAATGGCCCTTGTAATAGGAATGAAACTAGTTATTAGGTTTCAGGCAAGCAACATATCGATAAATACAGACTCATTGGAAACCCAGGAGGTTATGAATAAAGGACACGAATCATATTCTAACATCGTAACTGAATGCCGGGAATGCTCCAGCAGATGGAGAGCCCACAGATCAACCATAGTCGAAGGGAATAGAAAAAGCTAAGGTGGCGAACTTGCTAGCAAAGGAAGGGGCTTAATTAAAATATAATCAAGCTTTTGTGGAATGGAAGGATAGCGTTTTTGTTATTCTATTGCTAGCAAGCCAGGAACTAGTATTATTCCGGGCCACCAGTCTTGTATGGATGCATATTAAGTATATATAAAATTTCTCTTTGAACCCAAAAAAAAGTCTAGACTCAATAGCGACATACATATAATATAGTATTCTCTGCCAATGAAAATATGAAAACAATAATAATCGACTGAAAGTCTAGACTCAGTAGCGGACTCAGGATTATCATTGAGGGGTGCCAATGGTTGTCGTAAAAAATATAATTATGGGACTTAGTATGACTAGAACACATGATCTCAAGGAATTTTCACATCATCTTAACCACTAGACTAAGCATTTAACTTACATCAAAAGGTGTCAATACTTGTGCGTGTGTGTGTGTGTGTATATATATAAAAAAAAATTAAACTTAAATTTGACCTCTATATGCAATGTAATTTTCCGACGAAGGAGTGTGCTTGACACCCCTTAGCTAATGGTGGGTCCACCCCTGAGTCTATTAAATAAACCATATTGATTTTGCAAAAATTAGAAACAAAAAAATACATTATAAAATTACACAAAATAAATTGAAATATCACATAGTTCGATGAAAATAGGGTCAAGTTCCAAGTGTATTAATGAACCTCGATATATACAGTGAAAACAAATTTTTAAAATGCCCTATCAAACCAAGAAAATTTAAGTAAAAATGACACAAATTTCGACAAAAAATTATGTTAAAATTCAAAAAAATTGAAGGAACCCCCCCCCCCCAAACTTTATGAACAAATAGGGTTTACTCAAGCGGTTGAGTATCTCCGTCATAAATGGGTAGATTGAGGATTCGAGTCATGCTAGAGCATAAGAGGGAACGTTATTGATCCTCCTTAATTCTGAAAAAAATTAGGATTTATCAAAAGACAAAAAAGGATAAAAACTTTTATCAGAAAGAAAAAAAAAACAGGATCAATATGAAGCTTAAATTAGTTTGAACCAGAAGGTAATATCCCGGAGGATGACTTGAGAGCTTTGAGCTTGGGGAAGAAAAGAAATCCATTGAAGTGATTGAGAGTTTGAAATAGTTGAAAAGAAAAATATACTTGTGTGTATTTTAGGAGAACAAAAAAGACATAAATATATATTGTTAGACTTAAAATCTTGTTCAAAATTCTTGAAAACTATAAAAAATCCCATACTTCCTTTTCTGAATCCTAAGTATTTTATAAAAAGAAAACAATAAAAGAAATAAATAATCCAATGAATATTTTGTAAATTAAATGTTCAAAATATCTGGTAAGATAAATTTGAATTTATGAGGAGTCAAAGATAAGTACGTTAAGGGATTCTTGGGAAGAGCAATATGAGCAAAGTTTCTCTCATACTTTGGTGGTCTGTGATGTGGGATCCCTAAAATATTACTCATCCTATTTCAAATTAAGTGAATTTATGAAGTAATGCATATCTATTATAAGAAAAATATTTAAGAAAATAATTTAAATTATATTTTTTACTATTATCATATGTGAAATTATAAATATAATTTCATAAGTAGTGGAATTTATGTCCTAGATAATATAAAACATCATGGAAAGGGAAAATAAAAAAATACTGTAATTTCAATTATTTATCTTGAACTTTGAACAATTCAATTATTTTGAATGATAAAAAAAGTCTTAAAAATTCATTTAATTGTACTTCCTCCATTCCTATTTATATATGGTCCTTACTAAAAATAGATAGTCCTTAATACTTCATCCGTTCAACAATAGTTGTCCACTATACTATTTTGGGATGTCCAACAATACTTCTCTAACTTATGAAATCAATGGATAATTTTTAAACTTAGTTTCTAATTTATCCTTATCATTAATTATAGTCATTTTCCTATTACATTTTTCAAGACATTTTATTTATTATATTCAAAGGGTGATATAGTAAAATTACCCTTCTGTTTATAGTTTCTTAAGAAATGTGCAAAGTCAATAGTGAACAACTATTGCTAGACAGATGGAAGTATTTGTCATTTTACAAAATCAATACATAAATGACACTATTCTTCTTTCTATTTACCCTTGTAAGTTAATATCCTTGAAAATATACATTTGACCAATATACAAAAATTAAGTAAATAATTCATGTCTATTGGTTAAAGTATTTAATCAAAATAAATTAATTCATGTTCATTGATTGAACACTTCACTTAAAAAATATTAAATAAAGGTAGAATAATAAACTTACTTAGTTTCGTAATACACATAAAATCTAAAATGGTGAGATATTTATAAATAAGAAAACAGGATGTATGAAATACAGTAAAACCTCATTAAATTAATATAGTTGGACCATGAAATATTATTATTTTGTAGATGTGTTATTTAATTGATAAATTTATAATTATTAATTTATATAGTCGTGTTTTGAGATTCAACCTTGTGATGCTGGGAAAATAAGAGCTTTCAAGATGTATTATCAGAACACAAATTTTATCGAAGGATATTAGAAGGCTATGAAGTGGGACATGAAATGGATCCAGGAAAGATTTATGTTTTGGATGCTATCAATTTTACATTCCCGACTTGGACGATAAATGTTTAGCAATAAACAACAACAAATTGTTTTCGACATTACAAAATTTATGTGGAGGATGAAATCTCAGAGGATTTGAATGAATCCACTGGTGAAAACGCCATTTATGACTTGAAGTCATGATTAATGATCTCGATTACCATAATAAAATGGACGTTAATAACCTATTGGATTATCCAGATGAAAATGATACATATTCAGAGGTCCAGAGCTTAGAAGAGATTGTGGATACCATAAAAAACAATGTTGATGATAAAGTTGTAGATGATACAATACCTTTGGAACCATTTACGCCCAAGGAAACACCTACCGTATCTAGAACTTTTTACAGTTTTATGGTACAGTTCGAAAAGACAACACCGAAACTTTTGGATGCAATAAGAAAAGTTATAGATGAACTTCAACTAGATTTAAAGTTTAACAAAAAACAAAACACAATATAATCACATTTCACTAAATTGTCTTAGATATATTTGTTCTTTTAAAGAATTATTAATTTATAATATTAATGGGACCATATATTTATAAAGGAGTCTTCTGAAAATATATTAACTTATTGAAATAAGTAATTTTTTCCATTTGCCCAAGTTGAAATCGGAGAAAAATAATATTTTAGAGAGATAATTAATTTACAAGTATTAACTTAGTGAGGTTTTATGTAGAAAGAGTATTACTACTCCCTCTGTCCAACAATACCTGTCCACTATTGACTTGGCACACCCCTTAAGAAACAATAAATAAAATGGTGATTTTACTATATTATCCTTTTTTCACGACCACTCATGTCATAGTATTTAAATAACTCAAGCCACCTCCTTTGGCGAAGATTTAGGTCTTTTTGCTTAAACACATATTGCAAACTTTTATGATCGGTGAAGATGTCAACATGTACACCATAAAAATGATGCCTCCAAATCTTTAAAGCGAACACAACAGTCGTTAATTCCAAATCATGAGTAGGATAGTTCTTTTCATGCACCTTAAGTTGCCTTGAAGCATAAGCAATGACTTTTCCGTTTTGCATAAGAACACATCCCAACCAAATTCTCGAGGCATCACAATAAACCACGAAACCATCGGACCCTTCCGGTAAGGTCAGTATCGGAGCCGAAGTAAGTCTATCTTTCAACGCTTGAAAACTCTTCTCACATGCTGTGGACTAAGTGAACTTAACCTTCTTTTGAGTCAAAGCCGTCAATGGGGAAGCAATCAGAGAAAACCCTTCAACAAACCTCCTATAATAACCGCCTAGACCCAACAAACTACGAATATCCGAAGGTGATAGAGGTCTAGGCAAATTCCTAACCACATCCGTCTTCTTAGGGTCTACCTCAATACCTTTATCGGAGACAATGTGACCAAGAAAAGCCACGGACCTCAGCCAAAACTCACATTTACTAAACTTTTCAAAGAGTTGTTGGTCCTTGAGGAATTGCAAGACAATCCTCAAATGATCGGCATGCTCACCCTTACTCCTTGAGTAAATCAAAATATCATCAATAAACATACTCACAAACATACCAAGATACTGTCTAAACACCCTATTCATCAAGTCCATAAATGTGGCCGGAGCATTTGTCAACCCAAATGACATTATTAGGAACTCATAGTCGCCATATCTAGTCCGAAAAGCCATTTTCGGAATATATCATCTTCCTTTACTCTCAATTGGTGATAGCCCGAAGAAGGTCGATCTTAGAAAAAATAACTAGCCCATTGAAGTTGATCAAACAAGTCATCTCTTCTTGGAAGAGGATACTTTTTCTTAATAGTAACCTTGTCAATTGGCGCTAGTCAATGCACATACGAAGTGAACTATCTTTCTTTCTTACAAACAAGACCGGAACACCCCATGGAGAAATACTTGGTCGGATGAAGCCCTTATCCAACAAGTCTTTCAATTGCTCCTTTAGTTCCTTAAGTTCTGCGGGAGCCATTCTATATGGAGGAATAGATATAGGTTACGTATCTGAAAGAAGATCAATACCGAAGTCTATTTCCCTTTCGAGAGGAATACCGGGTAAATCATCGGGAAACACTTCTAGAAATTCATTAACAATAGGGACTCACTCAAGAGTAGGGATTTTGGAATCTATTCCCCTCACCCTAACAAGATGGTATATGCAACCCTTAGAAATCATCTTTCTAGCGTTAAGACAAGAAACAAACTGACCTCTAACCATATAATTTTCCCCCTTCAACTCAAGGATACGCTCATTTGGAAATTGAAACTTGACCATTCGGGTCCTACAATCAATAGAAGCATAACAAGAATGCAGCCAATCAATCCCAAGAATAACATTGAAATCTAACATATCAAGCTCTACAAGATCAACATAAGTGATTCTATTAGATAAAGAGACGGGACAATTTCTATAGACACTTTCAGCCACAATAGATTCACCAATCGGAGTAGAGACATGAAAAGGATCTAGCAATACATCCGGAACGACATCAAACCTCATAGCCACATATGGCGTCACAAAAGACAAGGTAGCACCGGGATCAAGTAAAGCATAAACATCAAATTGAAAGACTTTCAACATACCGATAACCACGTCAGGAGAACCCTCTTGCTCATGACGAGCCTGAAGTGCATAAAACCGGTTTTGCTTTTGATTTCCAATAGAACTTGATAGATTTTGAGGTTGAGCGCGTCGATAGTTATCCCCTTCATTATTAGCTACTAAGGGGCAATCCCTCATCTTGTGATCCATCTTGTCACAACCAAAACTGGCATTAGAACCCGCTAGACATTTGCCCTCATGCTTCTTCCCACACTTAGCACAAGTAGTCAATGAAGAGCCAACACCATTTCCTTCTTGAGGCTTAGGGTTAGACACCCTATATTTGTTGGACTTGGAAGGAGCATTGTAGGAACCTTGACTGGAAAAACTTTGTCGAAATCTAGGACGACCATGCCCATCGGACCTTGAATGTGGAAAGTTACCATCACCGGTCCTAGCCCTCTTTGTCTATCTAGACCTTTCCTTTAACATTTCCTCCTCTACTTATTGAGCATACACCATGAGGTGAGAAATATCCATGTCATTGACAAGCATAGCGGTGCGGCACTTTTTAACCTACATTTCGGACACTCCCGAGACAAACTTACTCATTCTTGCCCTAGGATCGGCAACTATGGAAGGAGCATATCGGGACAATTGTGTGAACTTCAAAGCATACTCTTTCCCACTCATGCCTCCTTGATGAAGGTTGATAAACACAAGAACCCTTGCCTCCCTCATCTCAAGGGGAAAGAACCTATCAAGGAAAGCAACCTTGAATTTCTCCAAATCAAGAGGACCCTCATTAACCGCCCTCTCACTCTTCCATTGGTTGAACAAAACTTGAGCAACACCCTTGAGTTGATAAGCGGCCAACTCCACTTTTTCCTCCGATGTTACCCCCATGATCATCAATACCTTATACATTTCATCTATGAATTATTGAGGATCTTCCTCCACCTTAGAACCATAAAATTCCGGAGGGTTCATCCTTGTGAAGTCTCTTACCCTAGATGCCGCCGTACCCACATTTCGGTTCACGGGAGCCACAACCACTCTATTGGCTTGAGCCATCATGGCTTGGGCCATCACTTGAAAAGTAGCCCTAAACTCCTCATTAGATACTTGTTCGGCCAAAGGGTTGATCGAAACTTGTGGAGCTTGAGGAGGAGCTTGTCGATCTACATTCTCTCTCACATTTCTTCTAGCATAAGCTCTTCGGGTAGCCATATCCTAAAACGCATAGAATAGGGATTAGGAGAGAGACATATAGAGTTAAACTTTATGGCACGACTTAGGAGTAATGAAAGAAGTGAAGTTTCTTAAATGTCTTATAGCCTCTCATTCATAAATGCGGTGCGCTTCACACTCATTAACAAGACTCTACTCGACGCGGCTTATAAGACATCCTAGGATCTTTGTAAAATCACTCTCTGATACCAAGTTTGTCATGACCCAAGGTACCCCCTAGATGTGACATGGCTTACAAGACCCCGAAAGGCCTTATACAAGCCACTTAACATATATACATACAAGATCATAATGATTAAGAGTTCAAAAGACACTGTCATATCAAAACTTTTAAGAAAAATAGTGGAAGTCTACATCTCATGTCTCAAAGCCAATCTAACATAAGAAAGAGAATAAGGTTTGGGACGTAACCCAATACAATGTCAAAAGAAAGAACATAAAAGTAAGAACAACTAGGGTATGTCCTCAGATGGATGAGGACTCACCAAGTCTTCACAATTCTTCTACTAAGCTCTCTCCATGAGTGGATGGAGAATCGCCACTCCCTACATCAACAAGTCAATGTAGGAAAGAGTATGCGTTAGTACAATCAAGTACCAAGTATGATAGCAACACACGAAATCATTAAAACATGCTAAAATGGGACATTTTCATAACATGTAATGACCAAACTAAACATGATAAGGGATAGAAAACATGAAACATAAATCTTGGTCAAAGCATGCTAAACATCCTTACTTTACTTGAGAAACACTATAGTAATACTTTTATCCATTAGTTGTGGGGAATAGTCTTAACCGACATATAAAACCATGCGAGCTATCAACATGGAATCCGTTGTATAACCCCACACCGATAGGGCCATCCTACTTGCCAAGGTAGGACCCTTTACTTAATATATAGCTTACGTGTATCCACTAGCTAGTGTCTATCATAGACCATCATCCTATGGTGGCACATACTTTATGGGACATGGGTAATCGCCACTTGTCCACTCCGTGCTAACCATAATTCCCAAAGATTAAACATAGTTCAATTATCATATGTAGACATGGGTAATCGCCTCTTGTCTATCATTACTCATAATTTCATTATTAGTAGACATGGGTGATCGCCTCTTGTCCCTTTATTAGAATAGCTTCTTAAGAACATGGGTAATCGCCTCTTGTTCGTTTTAAATTCATAATGGGAGTATTACGTGAGAAACCCTTTCACAACTCAACCATAACATCAACATAACTTATACTTTGTTACTTTAATCTCAAAGTAACCTTAATTCATCATTAAACTTCATATGAGACATGCAAAATTTCATAGATTTCATTCTTACATAGTTCATCATGCTTATAGTTTACAAATCATAGGGTTCACATAGCTTCATGAGAATTTCTCTTAATTCATGAAATTCAATACAAACTCATGCTTAAATGGCCATAGACAAGTCAATTTGACCATAATTGAAGGAACCCACAAAATAAAGTAAAATCATAGATTTTGATTGAACATGCTTGATTTCACAAACCATCATTAGGTCATTCATAATCTCATTCATGAAAAGTATTAGCTTAGGAATCATAATTCATGCATGGATTCATAGTGATTTCATAAAATTCATCACTTCATAATTCAACCCACCAATCAAAGCTAAATTTCAAAATTTAGGGAAATAGCATGGGTTCATCCAATTTCTACATCAAATCATATAAATCATGCTAATTCATGCACTAAATTACTTTATCACGCTAGATCGTGCACTAGGAATCATAAAATCAACAATTGGAAATCATAATTGAAGAACCCATAAGAATTGATCAAAACCCTAACTTAATTTGGGGAATTGATCCTTGAAAATTGAAGAAGACTAGGGACCCATTGGAGGAAAGGGCTCCAATGGTGAATGCTAACATACCTCAACAAAGCCCACAAGAAATTTCTAAGAATTGATAACTTGAATGGAGGATCCTAGCCCTTCTTCTTCCTTGAGAATTGAGAGAACCTTTCCAGAGAGAGAAATATTTGAGATAAGGGAATTTGGGAATGATTTAGAATGAGTAAAATCAGGCTTAGGAAGCTTATATAGGGTCTGGGTTAAGAGCATAACCTTCTTTGATTAGGAATTAGATATTTAGTGAAAAGACCAAAAAGCCCTTAATTAATAACTGTTAGGACCCATCGACGGTCGGGACCTATAATTCGTAAGTCGTTCGACGGACCGTCCTATCCTTTCGTCGATTGGTTCAGAGATTGTCAACCTAGACCTTCCAACGAAGACACCCATGTACGGCTCGTAGGTCAAACGACGGACCGTACATGGCAACCGTAGGTCAGGACTTACAGCTTAAAAATTCAAAGAAATCTAGAGGGGACTTACGAGACCTATCTACGGCTCATTCATTGAATGATGAGCCATCCTAGCAGGCCGTCGTTGGGGTTCTGAAACTTGGGCTTGCCACTTACGCTTCCCACCTACAGCCCGTAAGTCAACCGATGAATCGTAAGTGGCTTCCATCATTACTGGTAGTAACCCAGAAAATTAAAAAAAATTCCACCCTCGAATCTATGGTATTACACTGTCCCAGCCAGATGAGTGAGCCAGCTAACACTCCGGGGGCCCTATCCCAGCCAAACGAGTGCGTGAGGCATATCAATTTTGTAACCAAATCAATATGGATCGTCGTCCTCCAACAACCACATCACCACTGAACCGATCTCGAAACACATGAAATCTCAGGAAAACACCATGCCTCAGAGGACACATCGACACCACAGAAAAGTTGAGAGAACCCAGAAGATAACAACAATACAAATCAAAAGCTAGGCTCATACTATCAGACCCAAGTCTACTATTCTGGTGTACAAGGACCTAGTCCATCCGAATCGACGTCGGATACATACTAGAATCAACCTGGTGCATGGTTCTAAGGGAAACTAACCTAACCTAGACTAAGGCTAGAAATATGCTCCAACAAAAATAAACAACCAACCAGATAAACCAAAGGCATCAACACCCAAACAACCCCTCCAGTAGCTTGATACTATCCCTAAAACAACCCGAAAATCAAGCCTAAAACAAAATTTCTGAGAAGAAGTGAAGAAATACTAGAACCCCACCAAAGATTCACAAAAATCAGCATGCATTCACACAATCCAGCTCAATCTAAAAAGAAGGAAAGCCATAACCTACCACAAGGCCGACCGCGCCTGCTCCACATCACTTCGCCGGAGCTTTTCCCTTCCGAACGGCCTCAGACTTCTACCACGCTATCAAAAAATAGAATCACAGCATCAAAATAGTCATTTGGACACTAAAATCATCAAAATCGGAGAAGGATCAATTTAGGAGTCAAAATCGGAAAATGTGGGACCCGATCTGGAAATCCCACAATTGACTTCGTGAAAAGGTCCTAAACCCTCCCCTAAGCTTGTGTTAAAAAATGGAATATCTCTCGGGGCTCAGAACAACCGAAAAATCAAGAAACCAAAACATGCAAAACTTTACACTTCAAGCTCTGGGTAGTCACTTACGCCTCCAATTCATGAGAATCAAGGGTCACCCAATGCTATCCGAACCAACACCCACAAAGCCTACGGAATTCCGAACATCTGGAACTTTGAATCAGTGAAAACATACTTAAAACGGAGAAGATATAACTTTCAAAGCTTCCAACAACAATGAGCCCAACTGTCCCTTTATATACTGCAAGACACGCTGACATTTGCGAATGCGGAGGGAAGACAAGCACACCTCCGTGAACGCGGCTAAGGACCCACGAATGCAAAGAAAGAACAAACAAACCTCCCTGAATGTGGCCAGGGGCGTATGAACGTGGAGGGAAATAATCCACACCTCCGTGAACGAGGAGTCCTATCCGCGAACGTTGAGTCCTATCCGTAAACGCTGACGTGAATGCGGAGTCCTATCCGCGAACGCAGAGAGAAAGATTCAACAGACCTCCAGACCTCCGCGAATGCGGAGCCCTATCCACAAATGCATAGATCAAAGACTCAGACCTCTGTGAACGCAGAGCCAGGACCGCGAACTCGGAGAAGGAATAGGTATGCAACATCAGCTGATGCACCAGTTGAGCTTGGGTTTCTCAAAAACACCGACGGGGTGCTCGAAATTCATTCGAAACGCCGTGTACGCAAATGAGATATGCTACCCGATCAAATTTTACATTCCAGACTCAATGGCATCGTTGGAAATTCCATACGAGGTCATTTCGATAAGAAGTGGGTCCCATACCCAAACGCCATTTTAGCCAAATTCCAGAAAGGGCCTCAAAATTAGATCAAAATCCCCGGGAAGCATATGAAGAGTCATTCTAGACCTAACTCGGCATTTCAGAACTAACCGCGCTGATGAAATTCTCATCTGAGTGCGTTTACCAAGAATGTTGACCAAAGTCAAACTTGAGCCAAATTTCGAAGGCTAAAGCACCAAGTGGCCTCAAAGTCACACCAAAAGCCTTGGACTCGTGCCAACCATGCTTCTAGCCTAATTTGGCCATTCCATACCTAATGGAACCGTCAGAATCATATTCTGAGGTCGTTTGCCTGAGGTTATGACTGAAATCAACTTTTCAAATTTTAAAAGCTCCAAAATAGGGGTAGCAAACCCAAACGACTGACCACGCGACCGAACAGTCAATACCAGCAAGTCATTAATGACTTGGGGTAGCTACAGGAATGCTCTAAACAACGGAAAGAAGGCATTAACACAAAAATGACCTAGAGGGTCATTACAACATCCACTACTAAAAGAACTTTCGTGTGGGAAAGTAAGAGTCAAGAAGTACCTGAGGGCTCAAACAAGCTGGGAACTGCTCCCGCATCTCTCGCTCAATCTCCCAGGTAGCCTCCTCGACTAGACGATGCCTCCAACGGACCTTAACCACAGTAATGTGTCTAGACCTCAGCTATCTCACATCTTTTGTCAAAATAGCAACTTGCTCCTCAATATAGGTCAGGCGATCATCCAACTCAACGCATCATACTGGAGCACATGAGACTCATCTGGAACATACCAGTGCAGCATCGAAACATTGAAAACTGGATGAATGACTGAGAATGCTAGAGGTAAAGCTAACTCATAGGCCACCTCACCAACTATCCTCAAAATCTTAAAAGACCCAATATACATAGGGCTAAGCTTGCCCCACCTCCCAAATCTCATCACGCTCTTCATGGGCGATACTCGGAGGAATACTCTATCACCAATGGCAAATCTCAGTGGTTGTCGCCTGCGATATGCATAACTCTGGAATCTACTCTGAGCAGTCCTGAGCCGATCCTGAATCATCCTCACATACACTAAGGCCTCCTGAAACAGGTCTGTACAACGCAGCCTATCTCCGTAGACTCAAACCAACCAACTGCAGTGCGATAAGGCCTACCATATAAGGCCTCAAACGGGGCTATCAGCATGCTAGAGTTGTAGTTGTTGTTGTACGTAAACTCCACCAAAGGCAAAAACTAGTCCCACTGACCCCCAAAGTTCAAAACACAGGCCCGCAACATATCCTCAAGGACCTGAATAGTGCGCTCTGACTGGACATCAAACTGCGGGTGGAATGTTGTGCTAAGATTGACATGGGTTCCCAAATCCTCCTTAAATACTCTCCAAAAGCTAGAAGTGAACTGTGAACCCCGGCCTGAAATGATAGAAACAGGCACAACTTGATGACGAACAACCTCCTGAATATAGATACGAGCTAGCCTCTAGGCACTGAAGGAAGTACAAACTGGAAGGAAGTGTGCTGACTTGGTCAATCGATCCACAATGACCCAGATGTTGTCAACATCTCTAGAAGTCCGAGGTAATCCCATAATGAAATCCATGGTGATACGCTCCCACTTCCACTTAGGAATGGGTAATCTTTACAACTCACAACCAAGCCTCAAATGCTCGGCCTTCACCTACTGACAACACAAACAACGTGACACATAATCTGAGATATCACTCCTCATTCCGCTCCACCAGTAATGCTGCCTCAAATCACGATACATCTTAGCGGTGCCTGGAAGGAAAGAATACCTGGAGTCATGGGCCTCGCTAAGGATCAGCTGAATCAAATCCCCAACTGTCGGAACACACAAACATGAAGCAAATCTCAACACCCCATCTGAGTCTAATGTAGTCTGCCAGGTATCACCTGCCAATACTCTATCTCGGAGAGCCACCAAAGATTCATCCTCAAACTGATGACCACGGATCTGATCTAACAGGGATGACTGAACTACCACATAGGCTAACACCCGACTAGAATCTGAAACATCAAGCCTGATCATCTGGTTGGCCAGGGACTGAATATCAAAAGCCAAGGGTCGCTCTGAAACAGAAAGGAAGGCTAGACTACCCATACTCACTGCCTTCTGGCTCAAGGCGTCCGCTACTACAGTAGCCTTGCCCGGATGGTAGAGAATAGAGAGGTCATAGTCTTTCAGGAGCTCAATCCAATGGTGCTGCCTCAAATTAAGATCCCTCTATGTCATAATGTACTGAAGGCTCCTGTGATAAGTGTATATCTCCCAATGAACTCCATATAGGTAATGCCTCCAGATCTAAAGCACAAAAACTACCGCCTCCAACTCCAAGTCATGAGTGGGGCAGTTGCTCTCATGCAGCTTAAGCTACCTCGATGCATAAGTAATAACCCGACCCTGCTGCATCAATACACAACCTAATCCAATGCCGATGAGTCATAAGAAATTGTGAAGCCCTCGCCCTTATCTGGAAGAGTCAATATAGGAGAGGTGGTAAGCAACTCCTTAAGCCTCAGAAAGCTCCTGTCACACTCCTCCGACCATACAAAGGGAATATCCTGGTGAGACAACTGGGTCAAAGGCGCCGCTATAGAAGAGAAACCCTCAACAAAATGCATGTAGTATCTTGCCGATCTGACTAAGCTCTGAATCTCAGTCACAGAGGTGGGCCTAGCCCAATCATGGATAACCTCAATCTTCGTTGGATCCACCATAATGCCATCCTTGGACCCCACGTGTCCCAAGAATGCTACAGACTCAAGACAAAACTCGCACTTTGAGAACTTGGCACAAAGCCAATAGTCTCTCAAGGTCTGCAGGACAATCCTCAATTGCTGCTCATGCTCACTATGGCTCCGTGAGAACACTAAGATATCATCAATGAAGACAATGACAAAGGAGTCTAGATACGGCCTGAATAAATGAGTCACCAAGTCCATGAAAGCGATAGGGGCATTTGTCAACCCAAAAAACATTACCAGGACCTCATAATGGCCGTAATGAGTCCTAAATGTTGTCTTAGGCATGTCTGCTACTCTAACCCTCAACTGGTGGTAGCCAGATCTCAAGTCAATCTTAGAAACCACTGTGGCACCCTGAAGCTAGTCGAACAGATCATCAATACGAGGCATGCGATAACGGTTCCTCACCGTCACCTTATTCAACTACCTGTAACCAATACACATCCGCATAGTACCGTCCTTCTTCTTCACAAACAGGACTGGGCACCCCAAGGCGATACACTAGGCCGAATAAATCCCTTACCTAAGAGATCCTGAAGCTAAACATTGAGTTCTACGGGAGCCATACGGTACGGTGGGATGGAAATAAGGCGTGTACCTGGCTCCATATCAATGGAAAAATCAATATCTCACTCTGAGGGTAGGCGAGAAAGGTCGGCAGGAAATACATTAGAAAACTCTCAGACTATAAGCACTGAATCCACCGTAGGGCCCTTTCTACTTACATCTTTAACATAAGCCTAATAAGCCAAACATTCGCTGTCCACTAGTCTCCGGGCCTCGATACAAGAAATTACCCCAACTGGTGTGCTACTACAAGAACCCTATCACACACTGGCGGAATACCATGCATAGCTAATGTAACGGTCTTGGCATAACAATCCAAGACCGCTCAGTGAGGGGCTAACCAATCCATGCCAAAAAGCAAATAAAAATCCAACATACTAAGCACAATAAGATCTGCACAAGTGTCGTGCCCCTGAATAGTCACCACACAGGATCAAAAAACCTGATCCACTACTAAAGAATCACCTACAGGGGTTGAAACATACAATGGTACCACTAAGGTCTCTGGACTCACCCCGAACCGAGGAGCACAATATGAAGACACATATGAATAAGTAGCACTAGGATCAAATAAAGTTGAAGCGGACTGATGGCATAAGAGAACCGTATATGTAATCACATCATCTGACGCCTTGACCTCTGCTTCGGCTGGAGCTGCATAAAAGTGGCCCTGGGCGCCTTTACCCTATGCATCCACCCTGCCACCTATTTTGCCTCCCCGGGGACCTCCTGAACACCCTGATAGTGTCATTCTCCTCTAGGTAGAGGTGCTACTGCTGATATTGGTCTCGATGCCTGAGGAACTGGTAAGGCTGGTCTTGAGATAGGGCACTCCTTAGACCAATGATCAAGCCCCCTGCAAGTAAAACAACCCTGCGACAACCTGCTCACAACTGGAGGCCGGCGACCCTGACCCGCCAAACCCATCGAAATATCCCCTCAGCCCTGACTGGAACCGTCACTATAACCACCCTAACGGTGCTGGTCACCTTTCGATATCTGCAATGATGCTTGAAACAGGCGACTAGGCTGACCCGACTAGAACCTCTGTTGGACTCGATTCTGAGTAACTCTAAGCCTAGGGTGGGGCCCACTGAAACGACCATCTTGCCTGGTCCTCTTGCTGCTGCTCCCTTGGGCCTCACGATGGAGCTGCTTGAGTGAGCAAGCATGGTCCATCACATCCAGAAAAGAGCGGCCCCTTGATACCATAGACTGCGACTTAATACACAGCTGCAATCTTAAACCTCTAACAAAGCACCTGACTCTCTCCTCCTTCAGGGGCAAGAGCATAGTGGCATGACGAGATAACTCATCAAATCTAACCTCGTACTCAGATACCGTCATAGAGCTTTGCTCCAACATAGAGAACTCATCACAAAAAAAATCTCTGATGCTCCGTGGGATAAATTGAGCCAGGCAAGCCTCCGAAAACTCTTTCAACTATACCGGTGGAGACCCAGTTGGCCTGGTCTCAATATACGATCGCCACCACTGTCTGGCCGGTCCATCTAATTGATAGGCAGTGAAGACGGCTCCTCTCGACTCCACTAACCCCAGAGCGTGCAATCACTTCCGATAGGAGGTAATAAACTCATGGGCGTCCTCCCCAATAGCCCTAAAAAACCTTGGCGGTGACAATCTCAGAAACACCCCGATCATCTTCTGCTCCCGCAATGGCATGACCCCATCTAAGAAATTTGGTTGAACGGCAACCGGTGTTGGCAGCTGCTGAACATCTAGGGCCGCTATTGCAGGCTGACCCTACTGCTGGATTTCTGGAGCCGCTGGGGTAGGCTGACCCTACATTGAGGGAGCTGGCTCTACGACAGGTGTTGGGGCCTGCTGTTGCTACTACGTAATCTCTATCACTGCCAAAATCTGCGCAAGCAAAGCCTGAAGGTCCGGGGAGGCAGCTGGTGCGGGCGGTGGCTGAGCTGGTCCTGGCCCCACCGACTAAGGAGGAATCTGGTCAATTTATGGCACCGCCACCGGCTCTGGAGTCCTCACTCTATCTCGAGCTGGTGCCACAAAACCTCGGGGTCAACCCCTACCCCTAGCTGGGACATTATGTACGGGCTCGGATGCATCACCCCAGCAGATCTACCGCGCGTGCGAGCCATCCTGTGACAGAGTGAAACAAGTAATATTTCATGAAACAAATCGGACAACAACGCACGAAAATGATACAAACATGAAAACCCCCTAAGGACATCCTATATCCTCCCGAAGATAAGTCACGGACATCTCCGTACTGATCCGTAGGACTCTAATAAATGATTTCTCTGTACAAGTGAGACCAACGAACCTGGCGCTCGTATATAGACTTCTCACGACCCGATTCCTCGAGTCGTGGTGGCGCCTACCAACCCGCTAGTAGGCAAGAAAAACCCTGTCCCGAAACTTAATGGGAATGAGGGTGAAAACTAACTTCAATTAAGCGGAAGCATAAATAAGGAATACATAAGGGAAAGGCGGAAGCAAACTCAAACAATATACAACAAATGATACCTTCCCGAACCTGAAAGTCACATGTACAGAGCTACTACAAAATGTGTACAAGTCCCAAAAGTGGACCACCAAAACAAGACTGTCTCAGAAGAAAAAGACAAGACAAAATATAAGTACAGAAGGAGGTAGGTAATCTTAGGACGCCATGTGCTCACCCTCGCCTCTGGAACAGACGGCAGTAGGCTCAAACTTTGTGCTGATAACTGGTGCTCAGACCTGCATCATGAAAACATATGCAGAGTGTAGCATGAGTACAATATAATAGGTACCCAGTAGGCATCATAGGCTGACTGAGCAAGAGAGATAAAAACAGACTGAAAGGATAGAATTTACAATAATAGAGGTCAAAGAAAGTAAGCACAAAACTAACAGACAACAAATCTAAGAATATCTAAACTAAACCTAACTGCCCCCCATAAGACCTAGAAGGTACACTCAATCATAGACAAACAAAACCGAACAGACCCCATAAGCCCAACAAGTACACGGAAAAGCTAAATCTATGAGACCAAAGGAAAAACCCAACTGCGAACCGAAACCACCAACCAACTCAACCGAAACAATTAGCCAACTCCAACCCAGTCACAAGTCTGACTTCAAAATCGGGCCGCCCATCTTGATGGCAACTCCTGGGAGCCCTACCCTAGCCAGCAGAGTGCCAAGAAGGGGGCATAACGACTCTTCAAAATGCCCTAATATCGAATCACCCAATAAGCTAACACTCTGGGGCCCTGTCCCAGCCAGACTAGTGCAAGAGGCATGTCAACTCCAAAGAAGACCTCAATAACCCATATCCAATTCCCCAGCTTGCTATCACTCCGGGAGTCCTGTCCCAGCCAGACGAGTGAGCCAGTTAACACTCTGGGGGCCCTATCCTAGAAAGACAAATGCGCGAGGCATATCAATTCCATAGAGGGTCTCATATACCAAACCAATATTGATCATCGTCCACTAACAACCAATCACCACATAACCAATCTCGAAACACTCAAAATCTCAGGAAAACACCACGACTTCGACGACACATTGGCACCACAGAAAAGGGGAGAGAAGCAAGAAGATAACAACAATACAAAGCCAAAGCTAGGCTCATACTATCAGACTCAAGCCTGCTATTCCGGTCTACAAGGACCTAGTCCATCCGAATCGACGTCGAATACATACCAAAGTCAAACAGGTGCATGGGTATAAGGAAAACTAACCTAACCTAGACTAAGTCCAGAAACATGCTCCAACATAAATAAATAACCAATCAGATAAACCACAAGCATCGGCACCTAAACAACCCCTCCGGTAGCATAATACTACCCCCAAAACATTCCGAAAATCAAGCCTAAAACAAGATTCCTGAGAAGAAGAGAAGAAATACTAGAACCCCACCCTAGATTCAGACAAATCAGCATGCATTCACACATTCCATCTCAATCTAAAAAGAAGGGAAGTTGTAACCTACAACAAAGCCAACCGTGCGCTATAAATCACTCCGCCGAATCTTTTCCCTTCTGAACGGCCTCAGACTGCTGCCACGCTATCAAGAAATAGAATCATAGCGTCAGAACGATCATTTAGACACTAAAATTATCAAAATTGGAGACAGACCAATTTAGGAGTTAAAATTAAAAAAATGTGTGATGCGCTCCAAAAATCCAAGAATTGACTCCGTGAAAAGGACCTAAACCCTCCCCCGAGCTTGTGTTCCAAAATAGAATACCTCTCGGGGCTCGGAGCAGCCGACAAATCAAGAAACCAAAACATGCAAAACTTTACACCTCAAGCTTGGGGTAGCCATTTATGCCTCAAATTCATTAGAATCAAAGGTCACCCAATGCTATCCATATCAACACCCACAAAGCCTACGCAATTTCGAACACCTGGGACTTCGAATCACCGAAAACCGACTTAAAACGGAGAAGATATAACTTTTCAAAGTTTCCAACAACAATGAGCCCGACTGCCCCTTTATACACAATCAGACAAGCTGACCTCCATGAATGCGGCCAAGGACCCACAAACGCGGAGGTAGAACAAACAAACCTCAGCAAACAATGAGGGAAAGAATCCACACCTCCGCAAACGTTGAGTCTTGTCCGCAAACACGTAGAGAAAGATTCTTTAGACCTCCAGACCTTCGTTAACGCAAAGTCCTATCCGTGAACACGGAGCCAGAACCGCGAACGCGGAGAAGGAATGGGTCTGCAACATCAGCTGTTGCACCAGCTGAACATGGCTTTCCCAAAAACTCTGACGGGGTGCTCAAAATTCATTCGGAACCCCGTGCATGCAAACAAGATATACTACCCCATCAAATTTGACATTTCAGACTCAATGGTGCAATTGGAATTTCCATACAAGGTCGTTTTGACAAAAAGTGGGTCCCACACCCAAAGCGTCATTTTAGCCAAATTCCACAAAGATACTCGGAATTAAATAGGAAGCCCCGGGAAGCATACGAAGGGTCATTCTAGACCTTACTCGGCATTCCAGAACTAACTGCGCTGACGGTATTCTCATTCGAGTGCATTTATCAAGAATGTTGACCAAAGTCAAACTTGAGGCATATTTCAAAGGCTAAAGCGCCAAATGGCCCCAAAATCACACTGAAAGCCTTGGAACTCGTTCCAACCATGCTTCTAGCCTAATTTAGTTGTTCCGGAGTTGATGGAATCGCTAGAATGATATTCTAAGGTCATTTAACTAAGGTTATGACCAAAATCAACTTTTCAAGTTTCAAAATCTCAAAAACAGGGAAACATGCATAATACCCATATGAGCGACCAGGCGAGCAAACAGTCTGTACTAGCAAGTTATAAATGACTTGGGGTCGTTACAGGAATGCTCTAAGCGACGGAAAGAAGGCATTAAAACAAAATTGTCTTGGAGGGTCATTACACCCTTGAATATAATAAATACAATGTATTGAAAAATGTAATAGGGAGATGACTATAATTAATGATAAGGGTAAATTAGGAACTAAGTGTAAAATTATCCATTGATTTCATAAAATGGACAAGTATTGTTGGACATCCCAAAATAGTTTAGTGGACAAGTATTGTTAGACATTCCAAAATAGTATAGTGGACAAGTATTGTTGGACAGAGGGAGTATTAAAAATAGTATAAAGAGATAAGAGGCACATTTATTCCTTACGTGATGGAAGTGTCTTATCCCTATATTAGGGCCTCGAGAGTCTCAATGCTTTTTCACACACATCTATCAAATCATAAATTAAAAGTTGTTATGGTTCATATTTCTAATGGAACAGTATCTATCACCTTTCAAATCTAGGGTTTTCTTCATCTTGTATTCTTATTAATCTGTTGGCTCCGATAGACTTGAAGGTAAATAATTTTATGTGGTGACAGAAGAGAGTGAGCACATATAGTTTTTTCTCGCATGATACGATTCGTGTTTGAACTTATACGTGCTCACTTCTCTATGTGTCACCACATCTATATTTATTCTTGGAAATAATAGTTCAAAGTTGAAGTAAAAATTCTAAGTTGTTTAGTATTTTGTTATTTTTCATATTTATTTAACTATATCTACTCGTCTTGTTTGATGAATACATGTTGAAATATGGATTCATGTAGTCGATCGAAATTTATGATATATTTTGTTGTTGTATTATGCTGGAAATGGTTATTGAATCATGTGACATAGCCGGTTATTTCATTAGCACCTAAACATATTATCAGTGTTGAAAAAATATGCTTTTCCCATATTAATACAAGGGTTAGTGTTGTTAGAAAAGATATATGCACAGCGGAAGCATATCAAATCATACTGCTTACATGAATAATAGACAACCAAAATGTTTATGCTAAAACACATATAAACATGTTAGAACACATCAACTTGCTGAAGTTTAATTCAATAATTACCTCTTGAAGAGTGAACAAATATCTTCAAACGAATCCACAAGTTAGACAGACCTGTAAATGAATCCACAGTCTTCTACACTGATCTCAAGTTCACATCCGAACTCTCTCAATACTTGGGTGGGCAAGTATCGTACAGAAACCTTATTATTTTTTTCTAAGTTAGGAGAATCCCTATTTATAGAGATTTCCTCCTAATCCAAAACGGAGTAGAAAACCCAATTTTCTTATAATTCATTTTCCCATAAGATTCTGAGTTCTAGTTAAATATGGACACTGGACGGACCACATAATTAATTACTGAGGCTTTCTATTATGGAAATAATTCCAAAAAGTAATTTGAATTATTTTTACCATAGTAAATTACAAATTATTCCACTAAAATTTCGTAATTGCACTCCTCTATTTATATTTCAAAATTCCCATTAAACACTTATGTAATTCCCCATGTTAAGATTACAGATACTAATCAATAAATTAAATTACTGAAAAATTTAATTCAATGGTTAATTTTCTTTTAGAGAACTGTTTAACTTATTTCATGTGCTAGATTCATAAATCCACTTGCAAGGTTTGACACAATAAAAACTTATAAGCTTCTCAAAAAGGCATATCATCAATCTCTATATCGAGATATGGATTCCATCAACTAACTTATTATTTCACCAATATATATTATTATCATCCAATCTACCATGCATATTGACCCATTTCAGAATCTCACCTTTTAATAAATCAAAACGATAATTAACATATACAGATCATAATAGTTATATAAGGATTAAGAATATAAGTACATTTAGCAGTTTAGAAAATAAGTTTTTATCAGTCAGTCTAAAACAACTATATCTACTTGGTCCCGTTCAATACATACAAAATGCACTAGCACAAGAAGTTGGAACTATACCGTTCCCATAATCAAGATAAATTACATATAATCTTGTGCTACAATCATACCGATGGCATGTCCAATTTTCATCTCATATTGTGAACAAAAAACTTTATACTTATAAGAACCGATGATTTAATCCTCTGTGTATAAGCTAAAACTCTATACACTAAATCATCTACTATATAAGTAAACAGACAACATAAATGAATAAATGATCTATTAAAACTGAATAAATAATTATTCTATGATAAATATTATTTCTAAACACCTAGTTTATAGTATATATCCCAACAATCTCCCACTTAGACTTTTAACAATCACAATTATTATAATCTACTATATCTAAATGCATGATTAATAGTATATACCCTAACAATCTCCCACTTAGATGTTTAATCTTGAAAATTTTTAGAATACTATGTCTAAACACATGATTAATAATATATATCCTAACAATCTCCCACTTAGACTCTTAACTATGAATTTACAACTTTCACAGACATTCCTTTATTTCTTATCGAAATAAATTTACCAAGTTGTTTTCTCATGTAATTTCGTCTAGTAGTGCTTTTTCGCAACAAATCGATTTTATACTAGATCTTGAGGGACATTATCATGAAACCCTCTAAGAGTGTACTTCTTTTCAGGAGTTCTATCATGAAAGTACTCTCAAGCATAAAAAATAAATCAATCTTTGTTATGATTCTCCCACTACGACTAAGTACTATTACTATAATCACACTTACTTATTTTTGAGTCTTAATATTTTCTTCAAACCCTTTCGGTAATGAAATATTAACAACTTCTTCATGAAGTGCTCTTTAATTTGCTCAACATCACTCCCACTACTTGAAGTAGTAGATTTTTTTATGTCTAGTAACATTTCTCTCACTACTTAAATGCAATGGAACGTCAATTCTGACATACCGGTTAGATGTTCTTCAGCGTCTAAATTTACAACTGACTCATTTGTTATTTCTTTGTTTAGTTCCTGTAAAACTAGTTTTCTTCTAAGGACATGGTTTATTAAATGATCCTTTTTTAGAAATCTCATAGTTGTGTCAACAATTACCTTATTTTCTTTAGGATAGTAAAATAAACCTTCTTTCATTCTTTAAGATATCCAATTAACACACACATTCCTTTCTTAATTTTAATTTGCTTATTCTCACTATCAGCACATGTGCTGGACAATCCTATATCTGAACATGTCACAGATTAGACTTACGTCAAATTCAACTAGTTCTATTGTTGTCCAAGGTACTGATTTGAAAGGAATTAAATTCAGAATATGATATGTAGTTCTTAGAAAATATCTTAAAAGAAATAAAACAACTATAAATAAGTCAATCATTAATCTTATGATCTTCATAAGAGTCTATTTCTTTTCTCTTTTACATCAACATATTATAGAGAGTTTGGTGTAGACAATTGAAATGTAATTATTCTATCAAATAAGTGACTCATGAGCTTTACAGAGAGCTATACGTCACTACAATCAGATTACAGTGGCTTCATATATTTTTCATGATGCTATTTTAATTTTTGTCTATCTTGAGTTTATCAAGACATTCAAACTTACAAAACATAAAAAATATATATTCATATCATGAGTAATCTTCTGAAAATCTCAGAATACTCAAATTTACCTCTTGCGTGAATGTTTATTTACCGCACAAATCAGAATAAATTAATTCTAACTTATCACTGCCTCTATTTCCTTTTTAAAAGGAAAGGTCTCTTAGTCATTTTCCCTTCTAAACAGGACTCATACGTTGGTAGTGACTTCACTTTCAATGAACCGTTATGTCCATCCTTTAACCAACCTCAAAATTCTATCCAGAATAAATGACTTAGACACTAGGGTATAGATAAGTTTCATTCAATTTTTTAAAAAAATTCTCTTATGAGATAGATTAATATAATTCAATTCATGAGAGATAATACTAATAAAAAAATTCACACATCAATATACCACAAGAGATAAAATATTCATCAAACTCAATAATAGGAGAGTTATAAGAAAAATATATTAAGTATCCATCTTTTATCTAGTTAGAAACTGAAAATAATTCCTTCCAACATAAGGTACATGTACAATGCATTCTTTGAATTAATATCTTATCTCTATCGAAAGAAATTCTTGAGTAGTACTAAGTGGGTCTGCAAAGTCTATTAAGAATTTGAGATATAATATATTAAATAGATCATAATATGTCGAATAGTCCCAAATAATAAAATTTAGGGCTCATTTTATATATATATATCCATGCATCTCGAATAGCCAATCGATGGGATTAGAGACCTACTCATGCAATACACATGTACAATGACCGATTATTCACTCCATAAACTTATACAGACCTAACTCAGTTGGAGAGTCTACTGTTAGTTTAAGTCAAGTGAAAATCCTCTAGTTACATTGATCCTAATCATATATTACTCAGTTTAGGAGAGTTAATACAGATTATCAAAACTAGCAATTAAATACATAGTGACTTGTAGTAATTTCATCCGATAGGGAGGAAGGTCTAAGCCAACACATGAAACTAATACTTCACTATTATTTAATCTTGGCAATCAAGGGAGGGAACCCTATAACCAAATATGACCAAAAAACTCATATAACAATCCGAAAAAAATATCATTTCTTATTAGGTCGTTCTTATGATTCTACCAAATTTCAGATCAATCAAAGTCCTTTTTTTTTAATTCCAAAACTATGATCAATTTGATTGAAAACGTTGTTAGGTCAAAATAGAATTTAAAATTTTCTGTTCAGTAATTCTTATCACATATTATCAAATAGATATACGAATCAAGAACAAAGAACAAAATTCTAAAAACTATTCACATTATCTGAGTACTATTTTCAAAAATTCAACATGTTTATGTATACATTGAATATTAAAATTCAAAACAAAACTCTTAGATATTCATGTATCTTGAACGATCATTTTTTATGAAAAGTAACTACTCATGCAACATGTATGTGGTGTCAGATATTCACTCTAATAAATTTAGAACAAAAGCTAACTCAGATGGAGAGTACATGTCAATTTATGCCAAATGAATATCATTATCCCTAGATCCATTGATCCAATCAAATATTACTCAGATAGTGAGAGTCAATACAGATCATCAAAACTAGAGATTAAATTTTAATGACTTGTATTAGTTTCATCCGATATGGAGGAAGGTCTAAAGCCAGCACATGTACTTAATACTTCACTAAAATTTAGTCATGAAGATCATAGAGAACAATCTCTATCACCACTATATCATAGTCGAGTAATTTTCGTTAAAATTAATTATCAAGCTAAAAAAAATATCCAAAAAATCATCTGAACATCTCAAATTACTAAATCACTGCGTAACAATGAGTATTTTTAATTTTGATCGTTTCGGATGAACCTACCGAATTTCAGATCAATCAGAGTTCAAAAATAATATTTATCTCTGAAGCTATGATCAAATTCGGATTCAAATGATTTAAGGAAAAATAATCAGATCAATATCCTTATCATATATCAATTCATGCTAACTCATCACGTATAATCATGTACCACATTTAACGTGAATTAAATCGATATAAAAGATTATTTTCATACTAAGTCACATTTTAATTCGAAAGAACAACTTAAAAACCATCTTAACGATCACAAAAACCATAACCGCATAGCAATGAGTATTTCTTGCTAGGTCGTTTCCAATGAACTTACCAAATTTCTGGTCAATTTTAGTCTATAAAAAATCTTTATTTCCAAAGCTATGACCAAATTCAAATTCAAGTGATTTAAGCATCTTATGAATTAAAACAATATGACCTACATTCTTATCACATATCAATTTATATTAAATCACCATGTGTAATCATGTTCCAAATTTAACATAAAAATAACTGACATATAATCTTATCATATTCAAATCAAATTTTAATACGACAAACTACCTAAAATTCATCTAAACGATTTTAAATGGAATCATCAAATTTCAAGTCAATCAGAGATCAAAAATTCATGACCACCTAAACTATGACCAAATTTGAAAATTAATCGTTTTAGGCAAGGTCAAATATTAAAATAACTTGATTCAGATTTTCATTATCTTTTATTGTTATCTCATGAGCACAAGCCATACGTTGTGTCCTTCCTTTGTCTAAGACACACAACTAATAAGCCTCCTTACAACAAATTTGACCTCTCAATTAATATACTTGAAAATCCAAGATATTACGTTTCTCCATTTTAGATCGGTGAAAACCTTTAATATCTCTTCTCATAATTAATTAAGCAATACTAGCATCTCAAAGTAAATTTCCATTCTAGTAAATAAATATACACCACTAGTATTCACTTAGGACAATTTATACATGATATATTGAGAATATTTTAATGACTCAAATAAATAGATCACTATGTAAATCTTATTTATTAATCATAATTCTCAATTCATATATTATAATCTCAAATGTATATTAAGAATTTTCCATGATTTCAAATAAATAAACCACTAAAAAAGTAATTATTTATAAATCATAAAATTATTAATTTATACAATATTTTAGGGTTGTTTCATTAAAATAAAAAGCTTGCCCATGTGCTTCTAAGATGAGGTCCAATCAAAACAAAATTATGGGAAAGTGCACATGTATACTGCCATTAAAAAGAACGGCTAACTACACATTGCATCCTTCTTTTGCTTATTAGTTAAAATCTATGTTCAACCAAGTTAAACAAATACTTTAATTACAGTGCTCAATAACTCAATCACGACAAGTTGATATGAAGGTGAGACAAAATCATAAAATATGTTTTTTAAAAAATCTTATGACTTCCACGGTTCATGAACGAAGCACAAACCTACCGAATTGACAATTATGACCCCAAAATTTCAGCTTTGCAACAAATAAAGGTCCTTAATCCTTCTTGTAATAAAAAAACTCTTCTTTTTTTTCCGTGAAAGAAATTTTGGGTTAAAACTTGAACCAATTAACATAAGACTTTATGATGGCTCTCCGACACTACCATTATAGAAAATTTCAGAGACAGTTCTCTTAATAATTTCGGATCAGTTATCAAAATATAAATACTCAATTTCATGACAATTTATTTGTCTTCGACTGTGGCGATCGAAAAACAAATTATAGCAAGTTCTTCAATTTTGCTATATCCCATCTAGGTTATCTATATAGATGTAAGCAAGGCTCTGATACCAATTGTTAGAAAACATATATGTACAGCGGAATCATATCAGAATCATACTGCTTACATGAATAATAGACAACCAAAACGTTTATGCTAAAACACATATAAACATGCTAGAACACATAAACTTGCTGAAATTTAATTCAAGAATTACCTCTTGAAGCGTGAACAAATATCTTCAAATAAATCCACAAGTTAGACAGACCTTCAAACGAATCCACAGCCTTCTACAGTGATCCCAAGTTCACATCCGAACTCTCTCAATACTTGGGTGAGCAAGTATCGTATAGAAACCTTATTGGTTTTTTCTTGGTTAGGAGAATCCCTATTTATTTAGATTTTCTCCCAATCCAAAAAGGAGAAGAAAATCTAGTTTTCTTATAATTCCTTTTCCCATAAGATTATGAGTTCTAGTTAAATATGGGGACTGGAGGGACCACATAATTAATTACTAAGCCTTTCTATTATGGAAATAATTCCAAAAATTAATTTGAATTATTCTTACCATAATAAATTACAAATCATTCTACTAAAAATTCGTAGTTGCACTCCTCTATTTATATTTTGAAATTTTCTATTAAACACTTAGGGGTCGTTTGGTAGCTAGATAAAAGAAGCATTATCCATGTATTAGAGTCCGTATAACTTATACGACGTTCGGTAGGTGGATAAGAAAAAAGTTATTCATGTATATAATTAATACAATGTTTGGTAGGTGGATAAGAAAAAAGTAATTTATGTATATAATTAATACGACGTTTGGTAGGTGGATAAGAAAAAAATTATTCATGTATAGAATTAATATGATGTTTGGTTGACAATTTTGAAATTCGCATAACTAATACATGTATAAGTAATGAGGAAATTTGTGTATTATTTATGCGGAGTAGAAGGTGGAATAATTAATACGTGTATAGCTAATACATGGATAAAAAGTTAAAATGACAATATTACCCTTATCACTCCCACTTGACTACTTTCTTCTTCTATATAATTAAAGAAATATTTTAATTTAAATACAAAGTTAAAGAAGGAAAAATACAAATTTTAAGAAGGAAATAATATAGTAGTAAAAGAAATGTTTTAATTTTAGAAATATATAATTTTATTAATTTTTAATATATAAAACCAACATCCAAAGGAATAATTTATGCATAACTAAACTCTACATAACTAAACCCTGCATAACTAATACTTGTATAACTAATACCTGCATAACTAATACCTGCATATATATAACTAATACCCACATTACTAATACATGTATAACTAATACCCACATTACTAATACTTGAACAACTAATACCCACATTACTAATACCTACATAACTAATACTCTCATTACTAATATATGTATAACCCTATCCAGCTACCAAACGACCTCTTATGTAATTCCCCATGTTAAGATTACAGATACTAATCAATAAATTAAATTACTGACGAATTTAATTCAATGATTAATTTCCTTTCGAGCACTGCTTAACTTATTTCATGTGTCGGATTCATAAATCCACTTGCAAGGTTTGACACGATAAATGTTCTAGCATGTTTATATGTGTTTTAGCATAAGTGTTTTGGTTGTCTATTATTCATGTAAGCAGTATGATTCTGATATGCTTCCGCTGTGCATATATGTTTTCTAACAATTGTTATAATCTACTATATCTAAATACATGGTTAATAGTATATACCCTAACAATCTCCCAATTAGATATTTAATCTTGAAAATTGTTAGAATACTATGTCTAAACACATGATTAATAATATATATCCTAATAGTATTTACCAAGAAAGAATTTATTTATCATCGAATATCTAGGCTATGGACAAAGGGAGTTCATCGGATTACCGATGACCGATAACATAAGTTGTGGTTCCGCTGTGGACGTGTAAGTCTCCTAAATTAGTATTTATCCATTCAAATACTACATACTTTCTCTGTTTCAATTTATGTGATGCATTTCGGATTTCGAGATTTAAACAAATCCATCTTTGATCGTATATTTTCATATATCTTTTAAATATTTTGAATTATCAATTATTGTGATTTATAGTACTTTTTAGTTAGTTTACAAATATATAAATTCCATTTAAAATTTTTTTAAGATTCCATGAACAAATTCTCGATTAAACTTAAACTATTTGATTCTTGAAAATCAAAATGTGTAACATAAATTGGGACAAAGGGAGTATTAGAGTTTCAACTCATATCTTTAACAAAATCTGTGGAGATCAATTTTGTGTGTGTATATAGTTCTAGTTCTGGAAGTAGGGAACATAAGTATGGAATAATTATGGATTCATATATAAGGTTTGATTCTTGTTAACTGCACTTTTCACTGCTAGACTTAAGTTGTCAAATAGTTTTCTGGATTTACTTAAATAGTTAACTTCTTTGCAGTTTTGTGCATCTGTCTAAAGTTTCTTCTATTTTTGGGTGGGGAATTAGCAGTCTGGATCACTAACTGTCTTTGCATGTGTTCTGTCATTTTTTTTCCGTACTGCCTCCATCTCAACTTTCGATTTCAAGAGTCAAATTTCTTTATTTTAACCTATATTCTAACATACTATTTTTAAGATTTTAAAAAAATAAGTTACATATTTAGAAATTATGTAAAAGGTACTATGAGTCCCAAGAATTTACAATTTGAAATAATTAAAGCCAAAAGACATACAAATAAAATTTCTTAATTCGAAATATATCATATAAACTGGAACGAATTTTAGGACGGAGTGAATAATATTTTGCTAGAGGATGGTACTAGTTAAAATGGTATTCCAATCTTTTCTATTCTATGCCCAAATGTAAACTAATTAATTTCTTACAAGAAACGGATTTATGAAAATTTTGCTTACAGATGTAACTTCATCTAGGAGAGAAAATGTGTTCCTAAACGTTTATTTTTAAGTAGGTGGCTAAATAGAAATGTAAATAAACTACCATAGCATATGTAATTTCCCATAATAAATTAGAGTAATACGTATATATTTTTGAATATAGCAGAAACTACAACATGTAAATGAAATTTCAAGGCATTTGATCTTCTCTCTCTCTTGTAGCATTTCACTTATATTCTTTTGGAGTGAAATAAATATAAGTGCAATTGTTCTCTGGTGGACGTAGGATCATTTCGATCCGAACACGTGAAATATTGTTGTTCTTCCTTGTCACGTTTCCGCTAACAATTACCTTCGATCGATATTTAAGTTAAGCTTAACTACATTTGTCTTTATCATAATCATATTTCATATATTAGTTCATAAAGGCCTATTTGAACTCTTAAAGTTGGCTAACCTAATTTTTATGCTTACGAAATAAATCAATCTAATCCTTATTAGTTTGCTTGTTCGATCTTTTCAGTTTATCTTTTGCTTCTTTATTCCTTAGTATTTTCTGTTATTTAATTTCAATGTTCATGGAAAATAGAGATTAATAAAATAGTAAGACCATTGAAAAAGGATAATGGTAGGAATTTGAAATTACATTTGAATTTAAAGGAAACCAGAGTAGTAGAAAAAGAGCCACTAGGTCACTAGTGATGCCTAGTTTATGAATTAAGGCAAAGATTAAACTAAGGGATATAACAAAAATAATTAGTGAAAAATTCTATATTGCTCAAACTTTTCAAAAACATATGTATAGATTGCTACATAAAAAATAATGATAACATTAAAAATGAGTTCAATCAAGAAAGGAAAAAGGAGTGTTGCAATAAGAGTAGGTAGGACAAGAGGAAAAGAGGCTCTGATGACAAGTGTCGGCTAGTTCCATTTGTGGGTTAGAGAGACCTAGAAGGTTGAATATCTAATGCCTGTGTTATGTTCTTGTCTACAATATTTTTTAGTATTGGCTTCTTTAATGAGAAGCTATGCAATTTCAATCTATTACGTTCATTGTCACAAGGCAATCTCACAAATGAAGCTTCCTTTCTACAAGCAAGATCCCTTCAAGCCCTTAGAATAAAAACTAGATTAGTCTGGTATTGACGGAAAATATTTTTTAAAAAGTATTTTCGAGTGAACCCTTGGCACCCACATAGGTCCGCCCAGGCCACCACTACCCTTGTGGTTAGTTCAAACTTCAAAGCACTCTCCCCACCCTCCACCCCCTTTCTCCTTCAATCACGTTGCTATGTGATCTGCAAGTTCCAAATATACTTCTTAGTTGATAAGATGTACATACCAAGAGGCAACTTATAACATGTAAGCTTTGGGGTAATCGTCATTTTTGTTCTCTTTTCGAACACAGTGCAATGTTATATAATCTGCGAGTTCACTACCAAAGGCTTAGAATGTAGTCGTAATATTGGTAGAGATTTTCCATACAATATATATCTATAGCTTCTATGTTGGATATTTTTCTTTGAGTCGAGGGTTTACCAAAAATAACTTCTTATCTCACAAAGATATAGATAAAATTTATGTGCATCCTACCCTCTCAAAATTTCACGTTGTTAATCTATAACGATTATAGGTTCAATTTCATCGTCCCCTTCGCCTTGCCCAGTTTCTCTCCAATGTAATAGGATTCTTTTTCTAGAAAAACAAATCTGGGAATTATTCCAAATTTGGTTTTGAGTTGATAAGATGTGTATACATAGTGGTCTGCTAGCCCCAGCCATATTCAAGAAGAATCTGTCCCCATTTTCTTATGCCATCTCAACTGGGGAAAAACTGAAATATTTATTCCCTTTTCCATATTAGTTGATCATCTTAATAAAAATAGTTGTCTCATATTAGTTGTCCATCTTAATAAATCAAGAAACCATTAATTAATTTTTTTCAATATTACCCTTGCAATTAATTCTGTTTGAAAATACTCGCATTTGTTTGTAAAATTCACAGGAAGTTTTTTAAGGGGTGTTTAAACAACAAATTTTCGAGCCGAAAAAAATAAATAATCAAGACAGAAAAATCAGAGTAACAAAGTGTAGTATTTAATTTCAAAATGTAGTGCGTGTTACAATCTCTATTATAATCCTCTAATTCTTTAAAATAATATGAAATATGTTTGACTTGAATTTGATTTATCGTCAAGGGCTTGAATAGCTTGATCTTGAATCTTCATCTTCAAACTAGGATTTGAATTATTCGTCACGAACACTTATATGGTTATGACGAATAGTGAATATCAACAAGTAACTTGATCTTGAAGTTCTTGATATTTGCCTTTGTTCTTAATTTGGAATTTGAACTTTGATTCCTTGAACTTGTAGCTTGTTGAGAATTGCAGCTTTTGATCTGCCAGCTCTCTTCTTGCTTCTTGCTTCTTGTTCTTGAAAAACCTACCCCTCTATGTATAATGAGGACCCCTATTTATAGTTGTATGGAGTGGTGTACCTGTGAGATTTGATTTGTCGGTTTGAACTGACCAATCACATTCCTCTGTGAAAAACTTTGATTTGATTGATCGAAACATGTCACATATACACGTGGCATTATTCTAGAGGCTCATCTAATTTGACTTGGATTGCCACATAACTTTGACACATGGCATGGTTCTAGTGGCTCATTTAATTTGACTTGGATCGCCACATAACTTTGACACGTGGCATGATCCTAGTGGCTCATTTAATTTGACTTGGATTGCCACATAGCTTTGACATGTGGCATGATCCTAGTGGCTCATTTAATTTGACTTGGATTGTCACAAAACTTCAACCAGTGTCATGTTTCTAGTGGCTCTTTTAATTTGGCATGAATTGCCACATAACTCGAACTATATTCTTGAATTTAATATAGTCCAAATTAATTTAGTGATTTAAATCCAATAAAATCTTTATACTTACAAATGCCCCCTACTTCAAGTCTTGTCGAGGTGTGTGTGTGTATATATATATATATATAAAGGACTAGACTTGAAGTACTCAGTGAAGATATCCTCTAATTTGTAGAAGGATTTGGGATTATTGTGCAACTAATGGAGAACTATAACTGTCACAATATTTGCTTATCTTGTTAAAATAATCATATATTCTTTTGAGCAAGAGGCCAAGTGCATACATGATAATATGTCTCGTGAAATGGATCAAGATATAATCAAGTGACAATTAAAATTGTAAATTGGCTTGGTTTCCAAGTGTCAAAATTACCTAGGAATATTTTATTTATTTAGCTAATATATAGATTATAAATCTGGTCTATTAGTTTTTAATTGGCATCAAATAATATCCAATAATTTGACGTCAGTTAGGAGATTTTAATAAAGTCCACTAGGAATGCTACTTTTTTTTTCGGTAACAATATTGCTGCTTTAAATTTAATTAAAAGGTTGTTGGTAAAATTGTCCTTAAGAGTCCTTGGTAAAAAAATAAATTATGAGAACTTTTAGACTTTTAGTAGGAAAATAATTCTTTTTTTTGTCCTTATCCTCCCAAAATATATAACCTAACAAACATGGAATTTGTTTTGGACTAGGACACTAGTACCTTCTCTTAACCCTCTATAAATAGCAGCTCATTTATTGAGCATTCAAAGAAAATTTCTTCTGATGCAATTGTTGAGGACCACCAAAATTAATTTCGTAAGTTTTTCTTGAGAATTGCTTTTGTGTTTTTTTTTTTTGCTTTTCTTTAACAAAGGAAAACAAGTACTTTGTGTCTCTTTGTCTTATTATCATTCAAGAAAAGTTGAAAGATACTTTTTTATAATAGCCATGCTAATTTTGCTACTTTACTAAATAGTGCATGTTAGCAGTAGCCTTTTTCAACTTTTCAAAAGATGATAACTTTGTTTTGTGATAAAAAAAAACTAGTACCTTTGACTTTATTTATTTATTGAATATTATCACCATTCAAGGTAAAAATAAATAAATGAGTAGGCACTTTCAATAGCTTCTTTTTTCTTCTTCTTGTTTTTCAAAATATGAGTAATAGATGGGATATAACTAGTGTAATTCCTTGACAATTTTGTTTACTCTTTCTTTTTCACTTTTGGTGTGTTGGACACCATCATTATATTTTAGCTGATGTTAAAATATGATTGCTCTTACAATTGGTTTGTTAATAACTTATGTAAATCAATAGGCATTGTATTTGTGACTATAATTCACGTAATTTATTAATAGAGAGCTAATCTATATTATTGACCTTGCTTTCATCAATTTTCTTTTATTTGTGAAATCCATGATCTCCTTTTTCCAAAAAAAGAAAATTTACTTTATGTATGACGAAGCTTTATATTATTTGCCCTAAAAGTATTGCATTATTTGAGTCAATGATTTTACATTGCTCATGATGAAGACCTTACACCGTCTAAGTCAAAGACATTGTATTGTTCGAGTCAAAGACTTTACACCGTCTAAGACAAACACTTTACATGGCTTGAGCCGAAGGCATCATGTCGTCCGAGCCAAAGACTTTACACTGTTTGAGGCAAAGAATTTACATGTTTTATGTTGATGGCCTCATGTCGTCCGAGCCAAAGACTTTACACTGTCTGAGGCAAAGACTTTACATATTTTAAGTTGATGGCATCATGTCATCCGAGCCAAAGACTTTACAAAGACTATATATGTTTCAAGATGATGACATCATGTCATCTAAGCCAAAGACTTTACACCGTTTGAGGCAAAGAATTTACATGTTTTAAGTTGATGGCCTCATGTCGTCCGAGCCAAAGACTTTATGTGTTTTAAGTTGATGGCCTCATGTCGTCTGAGCCAAAGACTTTACACCGTCTAAGGAAAAGACTTTACATGTTCAAGCTGATGGCATCATGTCGTCTGAGCCAAAGACCTTACACCGTTTGAGGCAAAGACTTTACATGAGCAACAAAAAAAACCCATGCATAATTCGCGCTTAAAAAAATAGTTATTCATTATTTGGATTCATAACCTTGATTATTGAATTACTGACTTATGTGCTTAAAAAAACACTTGACCCCCCTTTTTTTGTTTGTGCAGTTTGAATCATGGTTTACTTCAAAGATTTGACGTCTTCTTCTTCCAAGTCACGATACCTTGTAATATCGGATCATAAGGATGGTGAAGTGGAGACCACAATGCTTGTAAATACACCATTAGATGGTCAGTATGCTGCTCCGTAGCCATCTCTAGGGGAAATTCCTGGTTTGGATGATTGGACTTTATAATATAACAGTCGTCCTCCCAAGACATGGGTACTTTGCTTTCCCAATCCTCATACCAAAAAATTGCAAGTTCTTTACCATATTTGGGGCAGCGAATCATAAATGAAGAGACTCGATGGAAGGGCACTTTCACTTTTGATGGAGAGTTTCACTACATTCCAGGTTATTGGGAGTGGACTGAATATATCCTTAGTAGGAGTCACCAGACTTTGAAGGATGCAAAAATATATAAAGTTGTGTATGGTTCGATTTTTTACTTATGATCATAACACTAACATCTTGCAAGCCTTTTGCGAAGCTTGATGTCCTATTACAAACACATTGCTTACTTTAGTTTGAGGACTATCCGTATCACTTTGGGACTTACACGTGATTGGCGGTCTACCCATAACAGGAAGTCTCTATGAAGAGGTCGTGCCAAAAATTGAAGAACTCACAAGCGTACTTGAAAAAGGAAAAAGGTTCCTCCCCAATCTTTTAAGAATTTATTTGACGCCTTTCATCAGCTACGAGCAGAGAATAATGATTATCCAAACGTTTCTGTAGAAAAATGGATAGAATTTTGGTGTAAAAAGGATACAAAGTACGGACAACCCCCGCCAAGGAAGGAAAAGAAGTTTGCTCATCTCAAATCATCGCACAATCCAATTGGGGTAATTGATGAGCCTCTTAATTGGTCTCCTGATGAAGAAGCCTTGTTCCATAAGTTACAAGTTAAGAGTCATAAGATAGATGAAACATATTTGGCAGCCTTTTTGTCTTGTTGGTTTTGTATATTCGTTCTTCCTACTAAGGAGGGCGGCTTTATTTGTTCAGGTGTCTTCAGAAATGCCGGTCATTTGGCATGTGGTAGAAGGGTTAGCCTTGCAATTCTAGTTTTATCCAGCATTTACAAAGGTCTAAACACAATTTTTAGATGCTTGCGACTCGATCTCATCCAAACTTGTTTTCTAATCCATTATGTGTATGGTTGGTTGGCTTTTTACTTTAAGACTCATTATCCATTAAGTGGTGGACCAGTTGATCCCCTTATGACTACCTTTTTGGGTGAAGGGCCTGTAAGGTATTTTCGAAAAGATGATTTAAGGAAGCGTATACATGGAGGAACTATTGCTTGGGATCCGACATTTGTTCATAGGCCTCATGCACACCACTATCGTGACTAAGACACTGAAAAAGAATTTGAATCAAATTTCTTTATGAGTGTTTGGTCAAACTATCTTTCTTTAAGGGGTGGAAATGCCTTTATCATTGAGCCTTATAGTCCTCACAGATTCAGCCATCAATTTGGCCTTTTTCAAGATGTTCCCGGTCAATTAGATCAAGATTTTTGTGAAGTTTCATTGAAAGATAGATTAAGGTTTGCACGAATTTGTGTGTTGACTAAATCTAGGGCAAGAGCAACATTTCCTCCTAGTGGATCCAACATGAAGAAATTTTTTCCTCCAATTATAAGTCCTGGTGGGAAAAGGTGCATGGGACCCTTCTTGAAAATCATATGCAATTCTTGGTGAATGTTGGTTCGATTACTGCTGCCCTTCAAAAGTAGGATGAAGAGGTATTAATTGTGAACCAATCTCTTATTTTAAAGTCTAGAGTTGGTGTTTCAAACAAGATGAAGGGGCCTCCCTATGAAAAGGCCCAAAAGAAAAAGTGTTCAACTCAAACTCATCAGATTTCTTACAAGAGACTATCTCAAGATGAGAGTGGTACCAGTCATGGCAATCATTGTTGGAAAAGAGTGAGACCACTTTCGGGAACGCCAAAACATACTAGTTTGCATATGGTGAAGATTCCTGATAACAATGTTAGTTCTTCAAGGACTTTGACAGCTATTGAAAAGGTAATGATTTAAACTTCTCTGTTTTCCCATGGTACCAAATGACTTCACTAATTATTACCCTTTTTTAGGCCAAACAATGTCAGCATGTTGGAAAATAAGCCACAAGATAGTATTGAATCTGTAAAGGGGCCGAATTGGAGGGAATCTTTGTTGACGCTTCCAACTGAACAAGATGTTACTTCTATTTCTCATGAAAGAACCATAGCACATGCTGAATTCAATTCTCGCAAGCAATCGACAACATCTATGTCCATTTTTGATGGAAGGAATTAAGGCTATCTTGGAGCTTTGAAAGTATTTTTTTCAAGGGAGCTAGGACTAAGATCCGTTCTAAACTTGTTGACCTTAATGCAGATCGTGCTTCTTGTCTTAAGATGAGGTTCAACTAATTCTTGAAGATGTAGATTCTATGGGTGTATATATTTCCTTTTTGAAGACTTTATTGGATTCTTTCTTTAAACTAGCTTTCTCCTATGACCAAGCGTGATCATCACTTGCTGATAAGGCCGTGGAACTTAAAAAATCTGAGTCATATTTGAAAGCCAAGGAACACCTTGATCTTGTATTGAATGAAAAGAATTGGAAATCTGAAGAATTATTTGCTGTTTGTCAATCCCTTATGGAAGCGAAGAAAAAGATTAAGGAGTTAAAAGCTCTCTGAGATGCCGCCAAGAAAGAAGTCGAAGATGTCGAATCTAAAGTCTTGATAGCTGAACAGGAGTTCAACAAATGCGCCAATGTTTCCTTAGCGACTACAAAAGTCTCAGATGACGTAGATGAGAGGAAGAGGGTCTTAGAGGTCACTCTTCAAGCTTTAGAAAATTATAAGATATGCCTTGATTAGCTTATTTTATTTTATTTTTTCTTTTGAACTTTCTGTTCTCTTTTCTTTCTTTTTTTAGTGTTTTGATTGATTAGTTGACATTCTTAATATCAATAGCAAATAATCATTTTCATTTCTTTAATATTGCGCATTCTTTTCAATATTTCTTTTGTGTTTTAGCTTCAAAATTCACTGTGTATCAACTTTGTGTTTTAGTGGTACAAAAGATATATCGTGATGTGAGAACATCGGAGTCATGAGAGACTTGATTCATCAAAAAGTAAACTTCATAATCTAAAATATATCTAAACTTTATAGGTCAAATCCCCCATAATCATTTTAGATAAATCTTAGAAGTGAACTTCATATGCTGAAAAGCTGACAGCATCAGATTCACATAACCTATCTAAAAAAATCATATCTCAGTGAAGAAAGGTCGAATGATGTGATTTTTTATTCTGTTAGAATGGAGACTCTTCGAATATAACATGTACAAAAATCAAGGCTAAAATCTTCATGAATTTGTAAAAATATTTCTTTTAAATTAACTTCAATGGCAACCCATGACATTTAAAAGAATTACTGTGATGTCCAAATAATGGCTTGCTCCTCGCCTATGTATCTCGATGAAAGGGACCAAGTGGAAACATGTATAATTTTTGACAATCATGTGACTGAACTTGGAATGTAAATCTAAGCACCTACGCACCTCAATCAAGAGGATCAAGTCATAACGTAGTTCTGAAAGAGTGATTTTTTATTTATTTATCTTTTAGATGCCGTACACAGTTTCTACTGTTGTGGGCTAGGAGTATCTCTTCATGAACTTCCCATTAATGGGGCCAATGAGCAATCCTTCTGAGTCAACCAACTTGTAGGCGCCACTTGAGTATACTTCTAGTACAACGTTTGGTCCATCCCATTTAGCGGAGAACTTGCTTCCAGATCAGCGAGAGGTAATAATGGGCCTTCTTACCACAAGAACTTTGTCATCAACTTGAATGCATCTAAGATGATCCTTTTTATTAAAAGATCGAGCTAGACGAGCTTGATTGCATTCTAGACTTTGTTGGGCCTCTAGTCTATTTTCATCAAGAGCCTCCAATTCTTCAAGGCGTAACCGGGCATTTTCTTCATCAATGAGTCCTTCTTGAATGGCAAGCCACAATGATGGAATTTGATGCTCAAGTGGAAGGACTGCTTCAACTCCATAAAAAGAGAGTAAGGAGTCGCCTGTGTCGGTGTGCAATACGTGGTCCTACATGCTCAAAGAGCTTCTTCCATTCTTTCATGCAAATCTCTCTTAGACTTAGAAACAACTTTCTTTAAGAAGTTGCAGAGTGTCTTGTTAAATGCTTCAGCAAGACCATTAGCAGCAACATAATACATAGAGGAATTGTGTTGCTTGAAGCCAAAAATATCACATATCTTTGTCATCAACTTGTTATCGAATGGCTTGCCATTTTCTGTCAGTATATATCGAGGAATGCCATAACGATAGATAATATTGACTCGGATAAAGTTAGCTACATTCTTTTTTTCACTTCTTTAAGAAAAAAAACCTTTGCCCATTTTGAAAAATAATCGGTTGCGGCCAGAATGTACAAATGGACACCAGAGGATTTAGGCTGGTCCAACAACTTCGAAACCCCAAGCTTCAAATGGCCAGGAAACAATAGTTGGGTGCAGTACTTCTGGGGGTTGATGTATAAAATTGGAAAGCTTGACACTTTCGGGCATAATCCAAACAATCTTTCACATAGTTTTCCAATAATATCCCATCCTTTTAATACGAAAATGAAGTTTTTGCCCAGATTGATGCGCTCCACATACTCTAGAAAATGCTTCTTGCTTGGGTTGAATAGATTCATCTACCCCCAAACAACGTAAGAGTACCCCATCAAATGATCGGCTGTAGAGTGTATCTTTATAATAAAGAAAATGAGGGGCTCATCGTCAGATTTCTATCCTTCTTCGAAGAAATTCTAGTAATATTCTATAACATAAGTAATCAATCATTTTGGTTGTCGCCAGTCTTCAGTTTCAGCCTCAGAAGTAGCAATGGCTTGTCCAAATTCTTCTTCATGTTCATTTGGTGGTGGAGTTGTCCATTCTTGGCAAACAACAACTTGCATTTGATCGAGTGATAATAACATTGAAGCTAAAGCTACCAATGCATCAGCCTTCTTATTCTCCTTTCTAGGGATATGTTGAATAGTCACCTCTCCAAGCCAACCCTTCTTCTTTTGAGCATAATTACGGTATGGGAGTAACTCAGGCTTCTTTACCTCATAATCACCCAAGACTTGATTGATCACCAATTTAGAATCCCCAAAAATTTAGAGTTTTAATTGTTTCATATCAACAACCATTTCAAGCCCAAGTAAGAGTGCTTGATATTCAGCGACATTATTGGAGCACTGTTGTGTTAGAGTGAAGGAATATGACAGGACTTCCCCATATGAAGTGACAAAAACCACTCCAGCACCGACTCATTCACGATGCACAGCTCCATCAAAACACATCTTCCAAGTTGGTTGGATTTCCACTAACATTGCGTCTTCATCATGTAATTCATCAGATAATTCCCAATCATTTGGAATTGGATGATTGGCTAAGAAATCTGCTAGCACTTGTCCTTTTACTTCCTTTTGAGAGATATATGTAATTTCAAATTGTTGAAATTGGAGATACCACCTTGCTAACCGATCACTTAAGACAGGCTTGTACATGACAAACTTGATAGGATTTGCTTTAGATACAAGTCATACAACGTGAGCTTGGAAGTAATGCTTCATTTTCTGAATTGAGAATACGAAGGCTAGACATAACTTCCGAATAGGTGAGTACTTGATCTCATTTTGTGTCATCATCCTACTCAAGTAATAAAGGGCATTTTCTTTCCCTTCATTGTTTGCTTGTTCTAGAAGTGCTCCTACTGACCTTTCCTGTGCCGCAATATATAATATCAATTGTTTCCTAGGCATAGGAGCTACAAATACTGAAGGCTTCATTAGATAGGATTATATGTTCTCGAAAGCATTGGTACAAACTTGGTCCCATTCAAAAGGAACATCTTTTTACATAAGACGACTGAATGGTTGGCATCTGCCAGCTAGATTTGAGATAAATCTCCTAAGGTATGCCAACTTTCCCTGCAAGCTTTTCAATTCATGAATATCTTTAGGCACAGGCATCTTCAAAATAGCATCTATCTTGTCTTGGTTAATTTTGATTCCTCGATGTCGAACAATAAAATCAAGAAACTTCCCCTCAGTAACTCAAAAGGTACATTTTAAAGGATTCATTTTGAGTTGGTATCTTCAAAGTTCGAACACCATTCTCAAATCTTGGAAGTGGTCATACCTTTTTCTTGATTTCACCACTAAGTCATCAACATAACACTCAATATTTTTATGAACCATGTCATAAAAAATATTCTGCATGGCTCATTGATAAGTAGCTCTAGCATTTTTTTAAACCGAAGGGCATTACTTTGTAGCAATATATGCCTTTACGAGTACGAAATGCAGTAAGTTCTTCATCTCTTGGTGGTATCAAATTTTATTATATCCAGATGAACCATCCATAAAAGACATTGTCTCATATCCAGTCATGGCATCAATCATAAGTTCAGGGATTGGAAGAGGAAATTCATCCTTAAGGCATGCATTGTTAAGGTCCCTAAAGTTTACACAAACTCAGATTTTGCCATTCTTTTTTCTAATAGGCACAATACTTGAAATCCATGTAGGATATTTGACTTCACGAATGAAACCTGCTTCAATGAGCTTCTTGACTTCAGTTTTGATCAAAGGAACTAGTTCAGGTCTAAATCGACGCTGAGCTTTCTTAATAGGACGAACACCTCATTTCACAGCAAGATGATGAACTGCAACTCTAGGATCTAATCCTGGCATATTTTTGTAACTCCAAGAAAATACTTCTCTAAACTCCATAAGCAACTCAATGTATTTCCTTTCTTCATCGACATTCAATGAGGCACTTACATATGTAGGCCTTATATCATTATCAACCCCAAGGTTCACTTCCTTTAACGCATCAAGAGTATTCTTTATCCCTTCCTCGAGTTTAGGTGGTGCATCTTTAGCGTCCTCATCTTCTTGAGGATTACATCATTCAAGGATATGTGATGACACGTATGAATATTAACAAATCCATCCTGAATCTCTACATGTGATGAAACACTTTCCTTGTCACATATTGTGATGTGATGTGATGATCCTAAACTTCTTCATCTTCGTCCTGCTCCTTAGTGTGAACTATAGTAACCTTTTTTGCTTTTAGGACCTCTCCACATGAAACTACAAGTTTTTCTTCTTGCCTCATTCTAGAGGGAATCAAACTGGGATGGTTTTTGAGTGAACTGTGCTCTTGAGAATTAACACGTTCTCCCATCCTTCTATAATTTCCTTGGCCCTTGTATTTATTCTTTATTAGCCCCAAATGATCAAACACTGAAGTTTCTGAAGTTGATTTGACAAGTCGATCAAATACAGAAATATTAGAAGTTGGGATATTAAGTCGATCAAACACAGAATGCCTTTTGTCAGACATCATTGGTTCTTCTGTCGTGGTAATGTAGTTGATGCTCATCCTTCTAATAGAGATTGGGACTGGTAATGGTTGTTTATAACCCAAGCCTTCACATGATTGCTTGACAATGTACCCTCTCTCTATCATTATCCTTTGAGTAGGATTTAGGCCACAGTTTGTCTTTTCAAAAACTTCATACGGGAGCTTTCCTAATTTAAAGGTTTCATCAGGTTTGTATCCTACTTTCACTAATAATTTATAAGCATTCGTGTCAAAACCTTCATTTGTACGCTTCTTAGGAAGTGCTTCATATGAGTTTGATGGCTTGACAAATCCTTTTATCACTTTTAGAGGTGATTTGAATACATCAATTTGTTGGATAGGAAATGTTAATCCTCTTCTTTGCAACTCAAAAGGTTGGACGTTGACTTTATTGGCCTTTGGGACATCGTGAAGAATAGGAGATATTCTCTTACTTAAAGATGTCTCGCTCGTCTTGGTTACTTTGCCCATATCTGAAAGTTATTGATCTCTTTCAATCACAACCCCTACCTTTTAAGTTTCTACATCCTCCTCCTTTGCGATATCATCCTTTCTGATTTGTATCGCGTTATCAACTTTGACTTTCTTTGAGGCATGATTTTTTAAGTAGAACTTCGCATCTGCGAAGTGTGCTTCTGTCTCAGTGAAAGGTTTGTCGTCAACAACTAGCTTTTATTGAACCCCATCTTTAAAGTATTTAAAGTATTGATGGTATATAGATGGTACAACTTTATTCTCGAGGATCCATCACCTTCCTAACAAGATATTATATGAGGTCTTTGTGTCAATAACGTGCATCCATGCACTCGAATGCATATCTTCCATCGTTATATCTAGTTTGACAACACCAATGGCTCTTTTCCACCCTTGGTTAAACCCCTGAATAATCAAACGACTTTTAGATAGTTCATTCATCAGGATTCCAAGTTCTTTCAAAGTTTGAATAGGAAGAATATTGACACAGACCGATCATCTACCATAATTCTATTTACTTTATGCCCCCGCACAAAATCCCCATATATAAAGGATGATTATGTCATGTTCCACCCAGCAAAAGATCATCATTAGTGAATGTGAACTTTTCATCAGAAGTGTTCACTTCTTCAGTGAGAGGCTTGATGGGCTCTTCATGCGAGAGGAGTAAGGCTGGTGATGATTCTTCCCCCATCGTCTCTTCTTTGTCAATATTACAACATGAGGCCTTGGTGTCACAGTGAAAAATCTTTATGTGGAACCAACTTGGCAAGAATTCCTTCAATGTCATCGGGGAACATGGCTTTTGATAGTGATTCTCTATAACTCTTTATTTCTCCACATTCTTCTTTACTCTTTGAGTTTTGTGTAGCTTCTTCATCTTTCCTCTTGTCACTTGCTTATTTGGCTCTCTTCAAGAACTCGATTTGCAGTGTCTTCGTCGTGTCACAAAAACCCATCCTTCATCATAAGTATGATCACCACAAGATTGATTTTGCACTAGAGGGTTTTCTTCCACTATTGCTTCATTCATCAAAGGAAGAAACAATAATGTGTTAACATCGATCGGTTCTAAGTCACCGAATTTAATCACCCTTTGTGGTATGTAGCTAGGACATCATCACAGTTATGTACTTCGACAAAGTTTCAAAGAACTTTGGGATTATGTGAGCCAAAATTGATAGAGACCTTATTCAAACTTTTCTTCTCGTCTTCAAGTAATATCTTTCCTTCATGGGCTAAATCCCTAATCTTTTCCTTGAAAATGAAAACTTTTCAGTAGGATGACCCATCAAACGATGATATTTGCAATAATTCAGATCATTAGTCCTTCCAACTTCATCTGGGCACTTCATTTCACGTAACTCAAAGAGTTTCAATGCAAGGAATTCTTCAAAAATTGCTCGAACATCTGAGTCCAAGAATGGATACTCTTTTGCTTGCATTTCCTTCAAAGTTAACTTTCTACCGATGTTATTCTAAAAAGTCGTGCCCTTCACAATTTGATTGTTGGTTAACTTTGTGGTGCCTTTTAAAGGTCCGGCCTTAACATTCATTGATTCTTTGTTTTTAGACTTAGGTGCAGACTTTCCCCCTTTCTTCACCTCCATTTTTTCTTTTCCCCTGTAAGGCTCATAAATAGGTGGTCCTTCATTTCCGCTTGAGGACATGCTTAACTCTTTATCATGAGCACGTGTGTCTAGTTCCTCAAATGACGTGGGCTTGATACCCTGTCAGATGTAACGAAGTCCCCAATGCATTCCTTGAATACACATTTCTATTCCAGAGGTCTCATTAAGTCTATCCTTACAATTGAGGCTCGCATTCCACCATCGATTGAAGAACTCAATGACATGTTCATCCTTCCATTGACGTGTATTCATGAATTCAATCATGCTCACAGTGAGCCTCGTGCTATAGAAACGATTGAGAAATTCATGTTCAAGTTGTTCCTAACTATCAATGGAACCAGTCTCGAGATCTGTATACCAATCAAAGGAATTTCTTTGCAAGGACCGCACAAACTGTTTAACCAGATAATCTCTATATGTTCCAGCAATATTGCTTGTTTCAAAAAAATGTGTAATGTGTTGCTTTGGATTTCCCTTTCAGTCAAATTGTTGAAACTTTGGAGGTTGATAACCTGCAGGCATCTTCAAAACATCAATTCTCAAAGTGTATGGCTTGGCATATGTAAATACTGACTTTGAAGAGACATTGTCACGACCCGATTTCTCAAGTCATGATGGTGCCTACATCCCACCGGTAGGCAAGCCAAAGTCTATCCCGAAACTTAATAGTAATGCGACTATGAATGGAAACTAGTCCAAACTAAGCTGAAGCATACCATAAGAACACATAAACGAAGGTTGAAACAAAACCAGACTAAATATATACGAGACACCTCCCAAAACCTTGAAGTCACATGTACAGAACAACTAACAAGAGTACGAGTCCCAAAAGTGGACCAGAGAAACAACTGTCTCAAAAACAAAAGACAAGCCAAAAGATAAATACAGAAGGCGACAGGTAATCCCAGAATGCCATGTGCTCACCCTAGTCTCCTGAATTGACAACTCCCGTCCCGATCTCAACGCTGATAACTAGTGCTCGGACCTGCATCACAAAAATAGATGCAGAGTGTAACATGAGTACCAAAACAACAGGTACGCAGTAGGCATCATAGGCCGAGTGAGCAAGAACAGTATAAATAGGATGACAAGATAGAATCAACAACAACAACAATAGAGGTCAACAAAACGGAAACAAAACAAGTTGAAAGTAAACTTAGGATAGCTAACTAAACCCAGCTGAGCCCCCCATAAGACCCGCTAGGCACACTCGTGCGTAAGTTTAAATAAAACCCGAACGAACCCTCATAAGCCCGACAAGTACAAAAAAGAGCTATACTATAGAACGAAGGGAGATCCATCACCAGAAGCCGTAACACCTATGGGTCTTGGACCCAACAATATAATACCTGGGCCATGTCCAATCATCAGTCACGAACTGGAAATATCGGATTCTAATCGAGTAATGTTAGTCTCGATCTGGAATAATATCTAGGCCTCGCCTAATCATTAGTCACGAGCTAGAAATACCGGACTCTAACTGGAAACATCAGCCTCGAACTGGAACAACATCTGGGCCCCGCCCAATCATCAGTAACGAGCTGGAAATACTAGACTCAAATCTAAAACGTCAGCCTCGAGCTAGAACAATATCTGGGCCCCGCCTAATCATCAATAACGAGCTGAAAATATTGAACTCTAACCAGAAACGTCAGCCTCAAGCTGGAACAATATCTGGGCCTGGCCCAATCATCAATCACAAGCCAGAAATACAGGATGGGAACCGCGTAACATCAGTCTCGTATTGGAGCTAACAACCTCAAACCAGATAAAGTCACCACGAACAATATAACGCAAGACTAAATATCACAGCCGCCCACAAGGATATCAACCGAAGGTTCCCAGCCTAGCACAACCCTGCTGTCATTCGACGCAAACACAACATCTTCCGGCAGCATCCCACTATAGCAGAAATAGAGGGGAAAGAATTGGAAGGTTCGAAAGCCACGAAATCGCATAAACTAAGGCTCATACTATGAGACCCAAGTCTACTATCCCAGTCTACAAGGATCTAGTCTATCCGAATCATCGTCGGATACATACTAAAGTCAATAGTGGCATAGGACTAAGGCAATACTACCTTAACCTATTCTAAGTCCGTAATGACAATAATCAACCCAATACAAAATTTAAAGACCTGGACCCACTCATGCATCAATAGATAACCACCCAACAGATAGTCCCCAACACAAATACCAACAATCCAAGTCAACAACCCAATCTACAGCATGATACTAGCCCATAACAGCCCAAAAGTCAACTATAAAATATGAAATCGGATAAGCAGGGAAACAATACTAGCTAGCCACCCCAGATTCATAAATATCAACCAGCATTTACACATTTAAGCTTAATCTAAAAGGAAGGGAAGCCGTAACCTACCAAAAAGCCGATCACAAGCGCTCCAAGTCACTCAACCAAAGATTTCCCCTTCCGAACGGCATCAGACTGCTACCACACTATCAAAAATAGAATCACACCGTCAATACGGTCGTTTAGATACTAAAATCAACCAATTCGGAGAGAGACCAATTTTTGAGTCAAATCGGGCAAAGTGGGACCCACTCCGGATTTTCTGGAATTTATTCCGTGAAATGGTCCCAAATCCTTCCCCAAACACGAATCCCAAAATGGATTGCCCATTAGGGGTCAGATCCACTCCTAACAGCCTGCAACAACAAATCACAAAACTAAACTAAATAGGCCAACAAAGAACTTACCCTCGATTTCATGGAAACATAGGAACACTCAACAAAACCCAACCTAAAACACACAAAGCCAATGAGAATTCGAGTGCCTGGTACTTTGAATCGTCAAAACCCAATCACCGAGGAGATTTTTTTGAAGGTTCGAAGCTCTCAAAAATGTGAGCTTCGACCTCATTAAATAGACACTGTGAGGTCCTTCCTCCCCGCGAACACGGCCCATCCTCCGCGATCGCAGAGAATAATCTCCCAAAAGTCTGGGAACGCGGCCCTAGGCCCGCGAACGCGGAGCACATGCTGCTCCACCATCGTACAGACCTCCACGAACGTGGCCCTAGGCCTGCGAACACGGAGAGCAAGGATCACTCTCACCCAGCAGACCTCCGCGAACGCGGAGCACAAGAAACCTTTCACCCAACAGGCTTCCGCGAACGTGAAGCACTAGTAACCACCACGCCTCACAGACCTCCGCGAACGTGGAGTAGACTCTCCTAAACCTTCGCGAATGCGGAGCCTCTCCCACGAACGCGGAGAGTAAATGAGTCTACAGTTTTGACAGCTGCACCAGCTGAGTTTTGGACAATTCTAAAACTCCGACGGGGTGCTTGAGATTCGTTCGGAACCCCGTGCATGCAAACAAAATATGCTATCCCCTGGAATTCGACATTTCAGACTTAATGGAGCAGTCAAAATTTCATACGAGGTCATTTCGACAAAAAGTGGGTCCCACACCCATTTAGCCAATTTCTACTGAAGGCCTCAAAATCATATTGGAAGCTCCCGATAATTCTCGAAAGGTCAATCTAGACCAAACTCATCATTCTGGAACTAACCACGCTGTCAGAATCTTCATCCGAGTGTATTTTCCAAGAATGTTGATCGAAGTCAACCTTTAACAAAATTTGAAAGACTAAAGAGATAACTGGCCCCAAAATCACACCAGAAATCTCGGGAATTGGGCAAACCATGCTCTAAGCCTAATTTTGCAGCTCCAGAGGTGATGAAACCATCAGCATTCTCATCTGAGTTCGTTTACATGAAGTTATGACCGAAATCAACTTTTCAAGGTTAAAAGCTCCAAAATAGAAAAATAGGCATAAAACCCAAACGAACGACCAGGTCACCGAACAGTCAGTGCCAGCAAGTCATTAATGACTTGGGGTCGCTACAGGAACACTCTAAATGATATAAAAAAGGCATTAACACATAAATGACCTAGAGGGTCATTACAATATCCACTACTAAAAGGACTTTCGTCCGCGAAAGTAAGGATCAAGAAGTACCTGAGGGCTCAAATAAGCTGGGAAACTGCTCTCGCATCTCTCGCTAGATCTCCCAAGTAGTCTCCTCAACTGGACCATGCCTCCAATGGACCTTAACCACAGGAATGACTCTCGACCTCAGCGGCCTCACAACTATGGTAAAAATAGCAACTGGCTCCTCTGTATAAGTCAAGTGATCATCAAAGTCAACGGCATCATGCTGAAGCACATGAGACTCATCTGAAACATATCGACGCAGCATCGAAACATGGAAAACTGGATGAACAACTGAGAATGCTGGAGGTAAAGCCAACTCATAAGCCACCTTGCCAACTGCCCTCAAAATCTCAACAGGCCCGATATACCTGGGCCTAAGCTTGCGCCGCCTCCCAAATCTCATCACGCCCTTCATGGGCGATACTCAAAGGAATACTCTGTCACCCATGATAAAACTCAACGATCGACGCCTGCGGTCTGCATAACTCCGCTGTCTACTTTGAGCTGTGCTGAATCAACCTCACATGCTCTAAGGACTCTTGAAACAGATTTGTACCATGCAACCTAGGCTCCGTAGACTCAAACCAATTGACTGGGGTGCGATAATGCCTACCATATGGGGCCTCAAATGGGGCAGTCTGGATGCTGGAATGGTAGTTGTTATTGTACGCAAACTCGCCCAAGGGCAGGTAATGGTCCCACTGACCCCCAAAGTATATAACACATCCCCGTAACATATCCTCAAGAACTTGAATAGTGAGCTCTGGCTGGTCATCAGTCTGCGGGTGAAATGCTGTGCTAAGATCCACACGGGTGCCCAACTCCTCCTGAAGTGCTCTCCAAAAGATGGAACTGAACTGTGGGCTCCGGTCTGAGATGATAGAAACAGGCCCACCATGAAGATGGACTACCTTCCGAATGTAGATACGGGCTAACCTCTCAGCATGGTAGGATGCATGAATTGGGATGATGTGTGGTGACCTGGTCAATCGATCCACAATGACCCAGACACATTCAACACCCCTAGGAGTCCATGGCAATCCCACAACAAAGTCCATGGTGATACGCTCCCACTTTCACTCAGGAATGGGTAACCTCTGCAACTCTCCACCAGGCCTCATATGCTCGGCCTTCACCTGCTGGTAACACAAATAATGGGACACATAGTCTGCGATGTCCGTCCTCATATCGTTCCACCAGTGATGCTGTCTCAAATCATGATACATCTTAGCCATGCCTTAATGATTAGAATAAGTGGAATCATGGGCCTCGCTAAGGATCAGCTGGATCAACTCTGGGAACACACATTCGGCCAGCAAACCTCAATACCCCATCTTAATCTAGGGAAGCCTGCCCGACATCACCTGCCAACACTCTATCTCTGAGTGCTACCGAAGACTTATCTTCAAACTGACGGCTACAGATTTGACCAAGCAGAGATAACTGAACCTCCACATATGCTAACACCCTGCTAGAATCTTAAACATCAAGTCTGATCATCTGATTTAATATGGACTAAATGTCAAAAGCCAAGGGTCGCTCCAAAATAGAAAGAAAGGCTAGACTACCCATACTCACTGCCTTCCGACTCAAGGCGTCCGCTACTACATTCACCTTGCTCGGATGGTAGAGAATAGAGAGATCATAATCCTTTAGGAGCTCTATCCAATGGCGCTGCCTTGAATTAAGATCCCTCTGAGTCATGATGTACTGAAGGCTCCTGCAATATGTATCTCACCATGAACTCCACAAAGGTAATGCCCCCAGATCTTAAGCGCAAAAATTATTGCCGCCAATCCCAAGTCATGAGTGGGGCAGTTGCGCTTGTAAAACTTAAGCTGTCATGATGCATAAGCAATAACCCGGCCTTGCTGCATCAGAACACAACCAAAACCAATGCTGGATGCGTCACAATAGACCGTAAAGCCCTCGACCTCAACTGGAAGAGTCAATATTGGAGCGGTGGTAAGCAGCTCCTCTCACACTCCTTCGACCACACAAAAGGAACATCCTGGCGAGTCAACCTAGTCAAAGGCACCACTAAAGTGGGGAAACCCTCAACAAAGAGTCTGTCGTACCCTGCCAATCTGACGAAGCTCCGAATCTCAGTCATAGAAGTGGGCCTAGCCTAACTACAGATAGCCTCAATCATCACCGGATCCACCATAATTCTATCCTTGGACACCACGTGCCCCAAGAATGCTACAGATTCAAGCCAAAATTCACACTTTGAGACTTGGGATAAAGCCGATGACCTCTCAAAGTCTGGAGCACTGTCCTCAAGTGTTGCTCATGCTCACGATGGCTCTGCGAGAATACCAAGGTGTCATCAATAAATGCTATGATGAAGGAGCCCAAAATCACATCAAGGTCTACCATACACAGCACACTAAGATCTACCAGAGTGTCCTTCCCCCGAATGGTCACCACCCAAGACCTGTAAACCCGATCCACTACTAAAGAATCCCCTACTGGGTCGAAAAACGCAAGGGAACGGATAAGGGCTCAGGAGTCACTCCCAATCGAGGCACACAGTAATTCGACACATATGAATAGGTAGAACGAGGGTCAAATAAGGATGAAGAGGACTGCCGGCATAAAAGAACCGTACCTGAGATCACATCATCTCACACCTCAGCCTCTGCTCTGGCTGGAGCTGCATCAAAGTGGCCCTGGGTACCTGTACCCCATGCATCCGCTCCACTGCCTAAGCTGCCTCCCTGGGGGCCTCCCCAAGAACCCTGATGCTGATCCCCTCCTCTAGTTGGAGGTGCTACTGGCGAAACCGGTCTCTCTGCCTGAGGGGCTGTTAAAGCTGATCTGGAGACAGGGCACTCTTTGGCCCAATGATCAAGTGCCCCGCAGGTAAAACAACCCTGTGACAATATGCTCCCAGATAGAGGTCGGCCACCCTGACTAGAAGAACCTAGGTGTGAACCACCTCGGCACTGACTTGGCCCGACTCTATATGCTCCCTAGCGGTGCTGGTCACCCTTTGATATCTGCAAGGCTGCCTGAAATGGGTAACTGTGCTGACTTGCCTGGAACCTCTGATAAACTTGGTCTTGGGTAATTCTATGCCTCGAACGGGGCCAACTAGCCCTACTATCCTATCTGACCCTCTTGCCGCTGCCCCCTTGGGCCTCACGACGTAGCTGCTGCTGCACACCCTTGATAGCAGCTAAGATCTGGGAAAGCATGCTCTGAAGGTCAGGAGAGGTAGCTAGTACGGGCTGTGACTGGGCTGGTCCCGACCCCATCGATTGAGGAGGAATATGATCTACCTGAGGCTCTGGCTCCGGCTCCGACTGCGGAGTCCTCTATCTAACTCAGTCTGGTGCAGCAGCACCCCATTAACCATGGGGTCGACCTCTACTACGTGAGACCATTTCCCTTCGGCACCAGCATAACCATTTTCCTTCGAAACAATCATAAAAAAAGACTGCATCATAGTCTTTCAGAACCAATGCAAGTAAGCATGTTAACACAAATAATGAAAAGATGATAATTTACATATCAATGCACAATTCATATCTATACAATCATGATACATCATCAATAATGACTCAATATAACCATTGCAATCATCCAAAACACATCGCACATCGCACATCGATATACCAATAAGTTTCCTTTTTATTCCATTTTTCTCTCATTAGAAATCTTCCAACATATTCAAGTGATCACACATTTCAAACCCTTCACCAATTCTCATTGCTCCCTAATACGCACAATAAGACATACAAAATTCTATACACTTAACAAAAGGTCAAGAGGTTCACTTGCCTCAACAAAGGAAACAATCAACTTGTCACTTGAGCCTTTCTTCTCTGATTGGTCCCCAAATCAACACAATATAAAAATAATATGAAATCACAATAAAAATTCAAGACCAACAACAGCCATATCGATGATTTTGAAAACCAGGTCCAAAATGATCCAAAAATCCATTTCTTTGAGCTAAGGTTAAAGTTGAAATTTTGTATTAAATTACATTACCCAAAGATTTTGGAACTCAGTAGAGTAAACCACATAAAAAATTGAGTTGAAATAAACCTTTAATCCCCATTTTTCTTAAAATGCCAAGTTCTTGTGTAAACCCCAAAGTTTGAGTTCAAAAACAATGATTAACTAGCAAAATCATGTAATAGTTAGTGGGTAATAAAGACGTGGAGTTGAAAATTGTTACCATATCGAAGAATCTCACAAATAACCCTTTAAAATCACCTCTGTCCAGCTCCAAAAGTTCAAGAATGGTGAAATAGGAATGAGACCCCGACTTTTAAAAAAGATTTTTTCCAGGTCAAAAATGCTCATCGCGATCACAACCCCAAGCCATGCAATTGCGATGAGTAACACTATGAACTCATTTAATTGACCATCGTGATCGCGATATAGGGCCATACGATCGTGACGATAAGGGTACTATTGTTACACGATCACGATCAAGAGCCATGTGATCATAAAACCCATGGAAATTCACCTACGCGATTGCGACACACTCCGTGCGATCACGACGCACAATAAGCAAACACCTTTGCGATCATGAGAGTTGGCCCCTCGATCGCGATGAATAAATTCACATGCACCAGACATCAACTTCAGCAATTAGCAAGACTAAAAAAAAACACTGAATGGACTCTCGGGATTTTTTTGGAATCCCAAGCACACAAACCAGATATGCTACCCAAATAAACTCGATGATTTAGACTCAATGGAACCATTGAAACATAGATTTGAGGTCTCACTGATCCGAAACCTGTTAAAGCCACAATAAGCAGCTTTTACTCAAAAATACAAAACTACCTCGGAACATATGAAAAATCAACCAAGACCTCACCTAGGCCTAAAGGCATCCCCTGAATCCAATGAAATTGTCCACAATCTGATCCGAGCATCAAAACTCCAAATGTTGACTAAAGAAAACTCTTGGCCTAAATAAACCTATACTTCCAACTCAAGGGTCCAATTTCTCATAACAACTTTGATATAGAAAATGACAACCCTCTTAGACCAAACTCTCCATTCTGGAGCTGATGGAACTGATGAAATTTCATTCCATGCCTCATAGCTCCGGTTGTTATCAAAAATCACTTTTAACAACTTTAAGCCTCTAAAATTCTAGAACGTCTAAGAATCCCAAGTTTTTAATTAAATTTCAAAACCTACTTTGTAAACTAATCAAACATGACAAGGACAACTATTGAGAGGGGTAAAATGGTAATTTTCTAAAAATTACAAAAATGACCTTCGGGGTCGTTACATTATCCACCACTAAAACCATGTTCATCCTCGAACATAAAGAAGAAGGAAGAAGGATACTCGATGTTACCAAGAGCTTGAGGCATATTATCTTAAGTCGGTAATCATCTCTCCAAATGAACTCATTCTTAGGACCACCCCATCAAGATAAAGTACTAAGCACTAGACTTTCGAATAAAAAGTTGGAAAAGCTATAAATCAAGAGTGATGACCAAGCCACAAACTAATCCTTGAACCCAATCTGAACCTAGACCCTCTGAACTATAACACAACCACCAGGACGAATCCTTTCTCACATAACTACGTGAGAATTGTGAACCAATACCAGCTGAAACCTTGAGTGAACCTAAACCAACTACCAAACACTCATAATACACAAACCATCATAGACTATAGCAAGATTGCATTCTCAAAACATAATCTTCCCACGAGCTTAAGTTGTAAAAACATGATCCTTAGACATCAAGTATTCAACAAGAGAGAATAAAACTTATTTGACCAAAGAAGGAAATGATTGGGTAACCTCCTGGCGAGTGATACACCAAGCATACAGAACCTCTAACAATAGTGCTATCATAATGCTGGAACAGTAGTTGTGATTGTAGACAACTCTTAAAAATGGAAGAACTAGACCTATTGATCCCCACATTCAATCACACATAGATGGGAAGTGACCTCGACAACGAGATGAATATTAGGACTATCGTACAAATGTAAATATTGAAGATAGCTCTCCTATAAATTCTCATAAGCAAGGTTATATGTGTAGAACCACTAGAATACTTCAACTTCCCTAAGAAAACACCAAATCTTCCATATCTGAAATGATAAAGTCTACGCAAGCATCGTAGCATACCAAGAGGACATCGCAAGATCGGTACACCTGATCCACCACTAGGGATCCACCTACAGAAGTGGAAACACGACTGGGCATACACAATGAATCATAATTCAAACCATGTCCAAAATGAAGTAGGTGGTCACATAAGAGTATGCTAAGCCAAGGTTGAATATCACAAAATACTCCCTCCATAGTACTCACATCAAACATTTCCTATCATCTGATTCCATCTCTTTGATTTTTAGCTACCCACGATCAACTAGTCTTGTCCCCATTACAATCATACACATACTCGATTTATCAAATTCCACATACTCCTCACAGTACTCCACTGAAGCCAACACTCTCAAAACTAACAAAAAATCATAACCATACCAACATTTATTCATACTTCCAAAACAATCCTTATATGTCTTCTTAGTAAACACATTGCCATTTTCAAACATTTCTAACTATGGCTTCTCCTCTTTCCATTTAAGCATTCTGTGTTGGAAACAGGTCCTACCCAAGGCTGATAGCAGTTATTCCAAATCTAATAGTACTTTGTCATTGAGCTAAAGAAATTGAATCAGAAACCAATATCAACTACATGCAACCCTTCACATACCTTGTTTCAACCACCATTTAAACAATTACATACGTTACACCAAATCTTAGAGAAGTCCTTGGTAACCTTAAAAAATATGTATACTAACAACACCTAACCTTTATTCACAACCAAATGTCTATGTAACTCATTACAATAGTCCGTGCAGTCCCATTGACATAGTAGTACTAATCCCATTTGAAATTCTCAATAGCCATCTAGAACTGTACATTCATCCCATAGTGTACCCATAAGTCACCTACCATAATTTAAAGGCGTAAGTCATACAGAGACCCTTAAAGTTTTTCGCATATTTCACTTGAACACCTTAATTAAGGCTTGTACCTATTGAACACTTCTATTATTCAAAGTGAGTATCTATTAGGCACTTTTTGCTGACATGGTGAGGAAGGTGCAATAGACAATGGAGGGATACTTTAGCTTCTTTTTTTAATCTCTTTCTTCTTCTTTCTTTATCTCTTTTTTCCATAGCCATAGCTCTTGCAACACCACCACCATTCTCGCCATTTCCGCCGCCGTCTCCCCCACCATCATCTGCCATTCTATTCTCTCTCTTTTCTTCAGCCACCTCTCCCTCTCTCTTACTATTGTTGATTTCATCGGGAAAACACCATTACATTTCCTCCTCCATTTGCTTTAAATTTGATAGCCATTATCATCTTATTCATCAAAAAAATAGATACCCACACTATCACTATTCTATTTTTTCCTCCGTCCTTTTTTTTTGAAAAAAATATATCTAAACCCAAATATATCAGATTTTAAAAAAAATCAGATCTGGAAATATTAATGATGACGATGGTAATGGCGACGATGATGGTGGGTGGACGGCGATAGTTTGACTAAGGAGTTGCTCATTTTTCTCCTCTTTACCTTTTTGAAACTTTCAATGTGCTCGTAAATTAGAGGTTTATAAATATCTCTATGCTCCATTAATATATGAAGTTGTGAACTAGTGGAGTCCTTTAGCTGAACAAAGTTAAAACGAAACACAATTGTCGAATTGAAGGTGGTCAACGATGGTTTCAAAATAGTTTTCTTTTATTTTCCTCAAAATTCCACATGTATGCCTTTAATACGTTGATTTGCCATGTCATGCGAGTGTATTACATATATATCACATTCTTAACTGATTGTAAAAAAAGTGTTCAAATGGTTCAAATTCAAATGGGTAAAAGTGTTCAATAGGTACCAACTCCAATTAAGGTTTCTAAGTGAATTATGCGAACAACTTTAAGAGGTTGTCAATGACTTAAGCCTAATTTAAATGATCCATAAAATGTAGAATGTCCCACACATCACTGTTTGTCACCTAAACTTAAACCAAACCTTTAGAAAAAGTCGTTGATATACCCCTTTTAAGTCTGTGTCAAACTAGTCCACCATGCATAGTCATATCTACACTCAAAGGAGAAAATCCATACAACTTTCAACTCTGAACCAAGGATATGTATGGGATGTTTTATTTGTTCACATTTCTTAGATACTCTCATGACACAATTCTAAATATCTTGAATTCTTCAATATGCCAGGCTCTTGATCCTTTCACTAACTCAATTACAAATCCTATCCTTTGCCCAAAAACCCATAAAATTTTACCTCATACTCTCAACCAAAAACATTGAGTGAAACACTTCCTTAGAAACCCTAACAACTCAAAAGGAACAAACTCTATGACCCTAACCATGCACAAGTCATTACAAATGCTCAATACTCACATGATCAATCATTTCTTACCTTACCAATCCATATCTTGACAAAATCTACTGCCATGAATGTATAATTACAATGAAAACCTAGATTCCGATTCTAACCATGTAAGCTAATCCCTTTATCAACTAACATTAGCCCATGCCTTGAATATTTTATGACATCGCATAGCTTATCTTATGATTAATCGCCTCTCCATCAACCTCACCATATCCTTTGTTAGAAATCCAATTGTACTAGTTACTAAATTTGAGACGAGAAAAGAAATTTTCTCCACACTCGAGCCGAATGTTTGTAGACTTCTTTCTCAAATCTTACCCAACAACTTTTAACCCATCTGATGAACATGTGAAACTATCACCTCAACCATAGCAAAATAGATGGAACCATGTGTCTCTGAACCCAATTCTTAACTCTCTGAAGATATATCTTAGGACATTACAATAAGAGTAAATATCCTTGCCCTTGCCTCCTTTCGAAGGCTTTAAACTATATCCCACTAATTCTTTCTATTATGAATCTAGATCTTTTCAATTCTATTTGAGCGGTGTCCGAACACATCCTACAACTTCTTATATGACTATGCTACTCACCAAATAGTAACAAACAAAAACTTTGGATACCCACAAGTCATTATTACTATACAAAATTCATTTACCCAAAAATCCTCATCATATAGTTACATCCTAGTCATAATCCATCACGAACTCTTATTACCATCATGCTAAGTAACCCTTGTCATCATTACTAAGTCAACCTTACCATCGACATGACACCTGAAACCTAGTTATACTAGCCAAATCCTGAAGATTAACCTATTTCCACATGTATTTCCTCTTTAACGTTCTTGATCGCCTTCGCTCAAGTGTACTTGTTGAGATTTCCTCTACCCATAAGCTTGTAATTCTGGTATCAATCTACTCCTTTAGAGCTTACAGTGAAACCACCAGTCCCCAATTAGAATCCTCAGAATACACTTCATAACCTAAATTGTAACATCTTTGAAATTTGGAAGTTTTATAGAAAATGAAAAGTGCAGTTTTTTGTATTGATGTAGTGGTCTAAGAGAATGCCCTATGGACCGTAGAAAGTCCTATGGGCCGTAGGAATGTAATCGTAGAACCTTGGATAAGTTCTGGAAAATTCATGTTTTTGACGTTTGACCTACGAGTGAACAGGATGAACTGTAAGGTGTTGGACAGGCCGTAGATGAGTCTCATAAAAAGATTTCAGACTTGGTAAAATTTTGGGCTTAAATTTAAGATCTACGGAAGGGTGTTTATGAGTCGTAGATGGGACGATGGACCATATGAACCTCTCGTGGTAATTGAATGAAGTTTGGGTTTCTAAAGTTGGTTCTATGATTGACCAGTATGGGCTATAGAAAGTTCTACGGATCGTAGGTCAGAACCATAGGTCACTTCTGGTAGTTTTAATGAAGGGTATTTTAGTCTTTTTCTATCTACCCAATCCATAAAATATGTTTTTTTGGACCAATAAACTACCCCTAACTATTTTTACTCATCAAACTTAGACTAAAATCCTCATTCTCACAAAATCCCTCCAAATTCTCTCAAGTCTCCTCTAAAAAATTCTCTCTCAAGCTCAAGGAAGAAAACTAGGGTTAAAGCTTCAACCCTCCTTTTTCTCCATTGATTTTAGGGACTTGATTGCTAAGGTATGTGTGAATTCACCAGTGGATTCCATTCATCTATTGGGTCCCAAAAGATCTCAATTCCCAAATTCAGTTTCACCCAATTCAATTAGGATCTATGTCAATCTTCATGGGTTCCTTTTGATTATAATTCAATTGTTTTATTTCAATCTTATTATGCATGATTTTATTCAATTACTTATTTTCCAATTGATTTCATATGGAACCATGCATTATTCATGATTTTGACTATTAATTTTTGAAGAAAGTTTATGAAACTATGAATATGATTATGAAAGTTTTGCATGTTTTATGATAACATGAAATTATGATTTAAGGATGATTTTTTCAAGTATGTATCAATGATTTGTGATAGTTTTCTCACATATTATGAAATCCTTGTTGTGAAAGGGTTTCTCACATAGGTATGAATCATGATTTAAATGAGCTACTCTATGATGACTGTATGATTTGGATTAGTATGTTGTTTATTTCCTTTTCTAATGTTATACTTTCATAATTGACTTTATCTATTCCATTTTAACTTCGCACCGAGAGAACTTTGAGGTAGAAGCTAAAATAGTACAGTCTCTAGTAGCAACCTGTAGTTTCAAACAATGTACCCTCGTAGGATTGTCTTAAATGACCTAGCTAGTAGATCCACAAATAGCATATGAATGAATGATACAGAGCTCTACCTTGGCAAGTAGACTCTCCCTTCTCGATGTGAGAGTTATATCGGATTCCATGTTATATCTCACATGATCTCATTCTCGTTTAAAGCTAATATCCCACAAAATAAATTATGTGTCCTTCAAAGGTCCCTCAAATGATTTTAAGTATGTATTAACCTTGACTTATGAATTATGATTTCCCCTTAAAGGTTGTAAATATGTTTTAACTTGGTCATGCATATCATGCTTAATGTCCTCATATGATCACATTTATGTTTTCATGCATTTCCCCATACTTAGTACATTCCATGTACTAATGTATACTTGTGCCTACAATGTGTCATAATGTAGGGTTCAACTCTTCTTCTCCTCTCGCTCGTGGCTAGCTTGGTCTACTATCGCTATTGGATTGGTGAGTCCTCATACATCAAGGGAAAAAACCATGAAGACTTTTATTGCTTTTGTCATTTACTTTGAGATTTTCTACATGGTGTATGGCTTATGTCCCAACAACTTTCATGTTGATTTAGAAGGGCTTGTTAAGACATAGCTAAGATTCCGCACTTATGTTTCAACTTTTGTTTTATAATATGAGACTTTCTACTTAAATATTTCTTTTGCCTATTATATTGTCTTGTATGTATGTCAAGTGACTTGTGTAGATCCTCTTGGGGTCTTCTATACCATATCATGTCTTGGGAATACCTTGGGTCATGACATAAATCCAATGGTATTCAGAGCATAAGGTTTTAGAAAAGGTCCTAGGATGTCTCACAAGTTGCGTTAAGTAGAGTCTTGTTCATAAGTGTGAAGCGCGCCATATTTATGAATAGAAGGCTACAAAATGCTTAGGAAACTTCGCTTCTTTCACTATTCTAAAGTCATGCCTTAGAGTTGATCTGGGTAAAATTCCTTCGCCCAATTCTTGCTCTATGCTTTTCAAGATATGGCTCCTCGAAGAGCTTATGTGAGAACGAATATGGCTAATGATGTAAAGCCTGAGGTTCCTCAAGCCCCGGTTGATCCTTTGGAAAAACAAGTGACTCATGCCAAATTTCAAGCCACTTTCTAAGTGTTAACACAAGCTATGATTGCTCCAGTTAATAGAGAAGCCTTTGCTCCGGTGAACCCAAATGTGGGTACGATGGCGATAAGGATAAGGGATTTCTCTAGGATAAATCCTCCAGAGTTTCATGGAGTTAATGAGAATCCTCAAGAGTTCATTGATGAGGTCTACAAGATAGTGGAGATTATGGGAGTGTCATTGGTAGAGAAGGCGGAATTGGTTGCTTATCAACTTAAGGGCGTTGCTAAAGTTTGGTTCAACCAATGTAAGGAAAGAGAGCGGTTGATGAGGTTCCTCTTGATTGGGAAAAGTTTACTTTTCTCAACCGTTTCTTTCCTATTTAGATGATAGAGGCAAAAATGCTTGAATTCATCAATTTTTGTCAAGGGAACATGAGTGAATATGCTTTGAAGTTTACTCAATTGGCTAAGTATGCTCCGACTATGGTTGTCGACTCTAGAGAAAGGATGAGTATGTTTGTACCAGGTGTATCTGAAATGGTGGTCAAACAGTGTCGTATCACCATGTTGATTAAAGAGATGTGCATATCTCATTTGATGATGCATGCCTAACAAATCAAAGAGGAAAAGCTCAAGGAAAGGGCTACGGAGTCCAAGAGCATAAAGACCAGTGATGGTGAATTTTTTCATCCTAGGTCTGGTTGTAATACCCCAAGCTTTCAAAGAATTTTAAAGGCAGAACTCACCTGGAGACACTGACCTACGGAGGCCACCTACGGGCTATAGATGGATTGACGGGCCGTAGGTGGGGACCGTCAATGGCACTGTGAACTTTCAGGATTTCCAAGTTTCTGAACTGTGACCTACGGAATAGCTGGACGGTTCGTAGTTCTGTTGACGGGCCTTAGATTGGTTCTGTAGATGCCTTCAAAACTTAGCCAAATTTTCAGCTCAAAATGAACTTTCTGAATCAATTGACGAAAGAGAAGGATGGTCCATCATTTGATGTACGGACCGTAGATCCTGTCCGTGGATTGGCCTCGGCAATTTTTAATTAAGGGCTTTTTGGTCTTTTCCCTAATTGTTTACCTATTAAGCTAAGTCGGTTATACCCTTAATCTAAAACCTTTATATACTTTCTAAGCCTAATTTCTTACATTCTAACTCATTCCTAAACTCTCCTCTAAAATATTTCTCACTCTAAAAGAAATCCTCTCTAGCTCAAGGAAGAAGAATAAGCTAAGTCCTCCATTGAAGGTCACTCAATCTTCTCCAATTTCTTGTGGATTGCTTTGAGGTATGATAGTGCTTACCATTAGGAGTCTTTTCCTCCAATGGGCCCTTCCTCTTCTTCATGATTTTCAAAGGTTTACTCTAACCTAATTGAATTAGGGTTTTGATCAATCATTGTGGGTTCTTCAATTATGATTTCAATTGTTGATTTTATTATTCCTAGTGCACGATCTAGCGTGATAAAGTAACTTAGTGCATGAATTAGCTTGAATTACATGTCTTCTTGTAAAGATTGCATGAACCCCCATGATCCCAAGCTAATTCTCCCCAATTTGATAATCTATGCTCTGATTGTTGGGTTGAGCTATGATTTGATGAAGTTTATGAATTCGCTATGAAATCAAGCGTGAATTATGAATGAATTGAGGATAAACTTATGAATTTAGAATGATCAAGTCAAAAGCATGATTTTCCTCTATTATGTGAGTTCCTTCAAGTATGGGTAAATTGTCCTAATTATGGCTTTCTAAGAATGAGCTTGCATTGAATTGCATGATATGAGTTGAGTTTTCATGAACCCATAAGAACTCTATGAACTATGAAATATGAGCATGATGAATTAAGGGTTCTTTGAGAGTAAAGTACCAAAGTTATGATATGATGATGCTATGGTTGAGTAGTGAAAGTTTTTCTCAGGTAATTCTCCCACTATGATAAAAGCGGAAAAAATAGGCGATTACACATGTTCTTAAGGAGCTATTCTAATGACGTGAGCTTGGACAAGGTCCATGGAAGATGAAACGTTTATAAGCATGATTTTAGCTTGAATTGGTAACCATAGTTGTATCTTTTCATATTTAACGATATAAATATGTTAATGACTAATCCGTTGGAATTATTCTTAGCACCGAGTTGATATTGAGATGGAAGCCTTCTCGTTAGTAGAGGCCGGGTCTTCTAGTGAAAGCTCTCTCGTTAATAGAGGCCGGGTTTTCAAGTTGGAGCTCTCCCGTTACTTGAGGCTGATCTCCTAAAGCAATCTCTATCCCATAAACTATGTTGCCACTATAGGATATTGTCTTGAAGTAGACATTAGCTAGTTGATCCACATAGGCTAAGAAGTTCATGGTCTTACCTTGGCAAGTAGGACACCTTTTTTTGATGTGGCGTAGACAACGGATTCCATGTTGATAGCTCAAATGGTCTTACATGTCGGTTAAGGCTTTTCCCCACAAGTTAATATACAAGTGTTCTCATGATGAAGTAAAGAAAAGAAAGAAAGACGATTTAGCTTGCTTTGGTCTTGATATATGCTTTATGTTTCATGTTTCTCATGTTTATCATGTTTTTAGCTTTGCCATTGCATGTCATGATTATGTCTCTATCTCTAGCACGATTTATGTATTTATGTGCATTGCTATCATACTTCGTACTTAATTGTGCTAACGCATACTTTTGCCTACATTAACTTCTTTGGTGTAGGACGTGGCAATTCACCTTCCACTCATTGCTAGAGCTTGATTAGAGAGTTGATAGAAGATTTGGTGAGTCCTCATCCATCCGAGGACATGGCCTAGTTGTTCTTATTTTCATGTCATTTCTTTTCAATTTTTGGATTGTATTGGGTTGTCCCAACTGTACTTTCTATGATAGATTGGCTTTGAGATATGAGATGTAAACTTCTGCTGATTCTTTTAAAAAGCTTTGATATGAAATTCTCTTTCGAACTTTTACCTCTCTATTATCTTGTATGTAATATATGCTAAGGGCTTGTATGAGGCCTCTCGAGGTCTTGTACGCCATGTCACATTTAGGGGGTACCTTGGGTCGTGACAAACTTGGTATTCAGAGCGCAAGGTTTTAGAAAGATCCTAGGATGTCTCATAAGCCGAGTCAAGTAGAGTCTTGTTCATGAGTGTGAAGCGCGCCTCATTTATGAATGAGAGGATATAAGACGTTTAAGAAATTCCACTTCTTTAATTACTCTTAAGTCGTGCCATAGAGTTTAACTCTATATATCTATCTCCTAATCCCTATCCTACGTGTTTCAGGATATGGCTACCCGAAGAGCTTACGCTAGAAGAAATATGGGAGAGAATCTAGAACAAGCAGCTCATCCTCAAGCTCCTCAAGTTCTGGCCGACCCTTTGGCGGAACAAGTGACTAATACGGAGTTTAGGGCTGCTTTCCAAGTGTTGGCTCAAGCCGTGACGGCCTAAGCCAATAAAGAGGTGGTGGCTCCCATGAACCCAAATGTGGGTATGGCTGCATCAAGAGTGAGGGAATTTACAAGAATGAATCCCCCAGAATCTCATGGCTCTAAGGTTGAGGAAGATCCTCAAGAGTTCATCGATGAAGTGTACAAGGTGTTGATGATCATGGGAGTGAAGCTGGAAGAAAAGGGGGAGTTGGCTGCTTATCAACTCAGGGGTGTTTCCCAAATTTGGTTCAATCAATGGAAGAGTGAGAGGGCGGTTAATGAGGGTCCTCTTTATTGGGAGAAATTCAAGGTGGCTTTTCTTGATATGTTCTTCCCTTTTGAGAAGAGAGAGGCTAAGGTGGTTGAGTTTATCAACCTCCGACAAGGAAATATGAGTGTGAAAGAGTATGCATTGAAGTTCACACAATTGGCAAGATATGCTCCATCCATAGTTGCTGACACAAGGGCAAGAATGAGCAAATTTGTGTCGAGAGTGTCCGATATGTTGGTGAAAGAGTGCCGCACCGCCATGCTTGTGCATGACATGGATATTTCTCACCTTATGGTTTATGTCGAACAAATTGAAGAAGAAAATCTTAAGGAAAGGTCTAGGGAGACCAAGAGGGCTAGGACCGGAGATGATAACTTTTCGCATGGAAGGTCTTATGGGCATGGTCGTCCTAGATTTCGAAAAAGGTTCTTTGGCCAAGGCTCATCCAATGCTCCTCCGAAGTCCAACAATGGTTGGGTGTCTAACCCCAAGTCTCAAGGAGGGTATAATGATGGTTCTTTATTGGCTCCTTGTGCCAAGTGCGGGAAAAAGCATGAGGGTAGATGTCTAGCCGGTATGGATGGTTGTTATAATTATGGAAAGAGTGGTCACAAGATGAGGGATTGGCCATCTCTCACAGCCAAGGGAAGAGAGAATAACCAAGCTTCACCTAGAGGATCGAGTTTGAATGCTCAGAAGCAAAACCGATTTGGTGCACTTCAGGCTCGTCATGAGCAAGAGAGCTCTCCCGATGTCGTTACTGGTATGTTAAGAGTTTTCTATTTTGTTGTTTATGCATTGCTTGATCCCGCTGCTACCTTTTCTTTTGTGACGCCATATGTGGCTATGGGGTTTGATGTTGTTCCAGATGTGTTGCTAGATCCTTTTCGTGTCTCTACTCCGATTGGAGAATCTATCATGGCTAAGAGAGTTATAGAGATTGCCCCATCTCTTTATCCCATAGAGTCACTCATGTTGATCTTGTAGAGCTTGATATGCTAGATTTTGATGATATTCTTGGGATGGATTGGTTGCATGGTTGTTATGCCTCGATTGATTGTAGGACCCGAATGGTCAAGTTTCAGTTCTCAAATGAGCCTTTGCTAGAGTGGAAGGGGGGAAATTCTATGTTTCGAGGTCAATTTGTTTCTAATCTAAAAGCTAGAAAGATGATCTGTAAGGGGTGCATTTACCATATTATTAGTGGTGAGGGATATAGATTCCGGGACCCCTACTCTTGAGTCGGTCCCCGTTGTTAATGAATTTTCAGAAGTGTTTCCCGATGACTTGCCCGGTATTCCTCCCGAAAGGGAAATGGACTTCAGTATTGACCTTCTCCCAGATACACAACCTATTTCTATTCCTCCTTATAGAATGGCTCCGGCGGAACTTAAGGAACTAAAATAGCAGTTGAAAGACTTGTTGGATAAGGGTTTCATCCGACCAAGTATTTCTCCATGGGGTGCTCCGGTCTTGTTTGTAAGGAATAAAGATGGTTCACTCTATATGTGCATTGACTATCATCAATTGAACAAGGTTACCATTAAGAATAAGTATCCTCTACCAAGGATAAATGACTTGTTTGATCAACTTCAAGGGGCTAGTTATTTCTCTAAGATAGACCTTCGTTCGGGCTATCACCAATTAAGGGTGAAAGAAGATGATATTCCCAAAATGGCTTTCCGGACTAGGTATGCTCACTACGAGTTCTTGGTGATGTCGTTTGGGTTGAGAAATGCTCTGGCCGCATCTATGGACTTGATGAATAGAGTGTTTAAGCAATACCTTGACATGTTTGTGATTGTGTTTATTGGCGACTTTTTGATCTACTCAAAGAATGAGGGTGAACATGTTAATCATTTGAGGATTGTGTTGCAAGTCCTCAAGGACCAACAACTCTTTGCGAAGTTTAGTAAATGTGAGTTTTGGTTAAGGTCCGTGGCTTTTCTTGGTCACATTATTTCCGGTAAGGGCATTGAGGTAGATCCTAAGAAAACGGAAGCGGTTAAGAATGTCCTAGACCTTTATCACCTTCGGACATCGGTAGTTTCTTGGGCTTAGCTGGTTATTGTAGGAGGTTTGTTGAAGGGTTTTCATCTATTGCTTCTCCATTGACGGCTTTGACTCAAAAGAAGGTTAAATTCGTATGGTCCGAGACATGTGAGAAGAGTTTCCAAGAGTTGAAGGATCAACTTACTTTGGCTCCGATATTGACTCTACCGAAAGGATCCGATCGTTTTGTGGTTTATTTTGATGCCTCGAGAATTGGGCTAGGATGTGTTCTTATGAAAAATGGGAAATTCATTGCTTATGCTTCAAGGCAACTTAAGGTGCACGAAAAGAACTATCCTACTCATTACTTGGAATTAGCGGCAGTTGTGTTTGCTTTGAAAATATGGCGATAATATTTGTATGGGGTATATGTAGACGTCTTCACCGACCATAAGAGTTTGCAATATGTGTTTAAATAGAAGGATTTGAATCTCGGCCAAAGAAGGTGGCTCGAGTTATTAAAAGACTATGATATGAGTGTTCTCTATCACCCTGATAAGGCTAACGTGGTGGTGGATGCTCGTAGTCGATTATCTATGGGTAGTGTTGCTCATGTTGAGGATGGTAAGAAAGAGTTAGTTCGCGATGTCCATAGATTGGCTTGATTGGGTGTTAGATTGGTTGATTCTACTAAAGGTGGTGTTATGGTTCACAAGGGTTCCAAATCCTCTTTTGTGAATGATGTGAAAGCAAAGCAAGGTCTTTATCCTAACTTGGTTGAACTAAAGGAAGCGGTACTCAAGAAGTCCATAGAGGTTTTTTCCCAAGGGGGATATGGTGTGCTTCGATATCAAGGTCGCTTGTGTGTTCCCAATGTAGAGGGCTAAAGAAAGCAGATTTTATCAGAAGCCCATAGTTCTCGATATTCCATCCACCCAGGAGCTACCAAAATGTATCGTGATTTGCCGAAAATTTATTGGTGGAACGGAATGAAGAAAGATATTGTAGAGTTTGTGGCTAAGTGCCCTAATTGTCAACAAGTGAAAGTTGAGCATCAAAGGCCGGGAGGTTTGACCCAAGATATTAGTATTCCTACTTGGAAGTGGGAAGATGTGAATATGGATTTTATAGTGGGTTTGCCTCGCACGAGGCGACAATACGATTTGGTTTGGGTTGTTGTTGATGGAATGACGAAGTCAGCTCACTTCATTCCCGTCAAGACTTCTTATTCGGCGGAAGATAATGCTAAGTTGTATTTGAGGGAGATTGTTAGGCTGCATGGAGTGCCTTTATCCATCATCTCCGATTGTGGTGCACAATTTACTTCTCAATTTTTGAAGTCGTTCCAAAAAGGTCTTGGTACTCGTGTTAAGCTTAGTACGGCCTTTCATCCCCAAACCAATGGACAAGCGGAACATACTATTCAGAACTTGGAGGATATGTTGAGAGCATGTGTAATTAATTTCAAGGGTACTTGGGATGATAATTTGCCTTTGATAGAGTTTGCTTATAATAATAACTACCATTCTAGTATTGTTATGGCTCCATTTGAGGCTCTCTATGGTAGGAGGTGTAGATCTCTTATAGGTTGGTTTGAAGTTGGTGAAGTTGCTTTGATAGGCCCGAGTTGGTGCATGAGGCTATGGACAAAGTTAGACTTATTAGGGAAAGGTTGAAAATTGTCCAAAGTCGACAAAAGTCCTATGCCGATGTTAGAAGAAGAGAATTAGAATTCGATGTTGATGATTGGCTTTACTTGAAAATCTAATCCATGAAGGGTGTAATGAGATTTGGGAAGAAAGGGAAGCTTAGTCCCCGTTATGTAGGCCCCTATCAGATTTTGAGACGTGTTGGTAAGGTTGCTTATGAGCTTGACTTGCCTAATGATTTGGCATCAGTGCATTCGGTTTTCCATGTCTCATTGTTGAAGAAGTGTGTTGGTGATCTGACATCTATAGTGCCATTAGAGAATCTTGGCACAAAGGATAGTATTTCCTATGAAGAAGTTCCGGTTGATATTTTAGACCGGCAAGTCCGGAAGTTAAGAAATAAAGAAGTTGCTTCCGTGAAAGTTCTATGGAGGAATCAATTGGTTGAGGGTGCTACTTGGGAGGCCGAGGCCGATATGATGTCCCGATATCCTCATCTCTTTCCTTCCGATCCTACTCTAGCTTGAGGTATCTTGATCCTCATTGTTCATTATTTTGGTCTCATGTGTCATAGTTGATTTCCATGATTCCTTGATTATGCATGTTCATGAAGAGTCTTATATGATTATGTGCATTTGAGTAGGAGTTGCATAAAGTCTTCATGATATGATGTTTTGATCATTCTTTAGCTTGGAGTTGATGTTTCCTTCTCGGATATGTGCACTTATGTGATAGAATGCTAGGTTGAGTTGTTAGTCCGTGTCTATTACCCTTCTTATCATGTCTTGATTCTCATTCGAGGACGAATGTTCCCAAGGGGGAGATATTGTAATACCCCAAGCTTTCAAAGAATTTTAAAGGCAGAACTCATCTGGAGATAGTGACCTACGGAGGCCACCTAAGGGCCGTAGATGGATTGACGGGCCATAGGTGGGGATCGTCAATGGCACTGTGATCTTTCAGGATTTCCAAGTTTCTGAACCTTGACCTACAGAATAGCAGGACGGTTCGTAGTTCAGTTGACGAGCCGTAGATGGGTTTCGTAGATGCCTTCCAGACTTAGCCAAATTTTAAGCTCAAAATGAACTTTCTGAATCAATTGACTGAAGAGAAGGACGGTCCATCAATTGATGTACGGACCGTAGATCCTGTCCGTGGATTGGCCCCAACAGTTTTTAATTAAGAGCTTTTTGGTCTTTTCCCTAATTGTTTACATATTAAGCTAAGTCGGTTATACCCTTAATCTAAGACCTTTAAATACTTTCTAAGCCTAATATCTTTCATTCTAACTCATTCCCTAAAATCTCCTCTCAAATATTTCTCTCTCTAAAAGAAATCCTCTCTAGCTCAAGGAAGAAGAAGAAGCTAAGTCCTCCATTGAAGGTCACTCAATCTTCTCCAATTTCTTGTGGATTGCTTTGAGGTATGATAGTGCTTACCATTAGGAGTCCTTTCCTCCAATGGGGCCTTCCTCTTCTTCATGATTTTCAAAGGTTTACTCTAACCCAATTGAATTAGGGTTTTGATCAATCATTGTGGGTTCTTCAATTGTTGATTTTATTATTCCTAGTGCACGATCTAGCGTGATAAAGTAACTTAGTGCACGAATTAGCTTGAATTACATGTCTAATTTTAAAGATTGCATGAACCCCCATGATCCCAAGCTAATTCTCCCAAATTTGATAATCTATGCTTTGATTGTTGGGTTGATCTATGATTTGATGAAGTTTATGAATTCGCTATGAAATCAAGCGTGAATTATGAATGAATTGAGGATAATCTTATGAATTTAGCATGATCAAGTCAAAATCATGATTTTCCTCTATGATGTGAGTTCCTTCAAGTATGGGTAAATTGTCCTAATTATGGCTTTCTAAGCATGAGCTTGCATCGAATTACATGAGATGAGTTGAACTTGCATGAACCCATATGAACTGTGAAGTATGAGCATGATGAATTAAGGGTTCTTTGAGAGTAAAGTACCAAAGTTATGATATGATGATGCTATGGTTGAGTAGTGAAAGGTTTTCTCAGGTAATTCTCCCACTATGATAAAAGCGGAAAAAAGAGGCGATTACACATGTTCTTAAGGAGCTATTCTAATGACGTGAGCTTGGACAAGGTCCATGGAAGATGAAACGTTTATAAGCATGATTTTAGCTTGAATTGGTAACCATAGTTGTATCTTTTCATATTTAACGATATAAATATGTTAATGACTAATCCGTTGGAATTATTCTTAGCACCGAGTTGATATTGAGATGGAAGCCTTCTCGTTAGTAGAGGCCGGGTCTTCTAGTGAAAGCTCTCTCGTTAATAGAGGCCGGGTTTTCAAGTTGGAGCTCTCCCGTTACTTGAGGCCGATCTCCTAAAGCAATCTCTATCCCATAAACTATGTTGCCACTATAGGATATTGTCTTGAAGTAGACATTAGCTAGTTGATCCACATAGGCTAAGAAGTTCATGGTCTTACCTTGGCAAGTAGGACACCTTTTTTTGATGTGGCGTAGACAACGGATTCCATGTTGATAGCTCAAATGGTCTTACATGTCGGTTAAGCCTTTTTCCCACAAGTTAATATACAAGTGTTCTCATGATGAAGTAAAGAAAAGAAAGAAAGACGATTTAGCTTGCTTTGGCCTTGATATACGCTTTATGTTTCATGTTTCTCATGTTTATCATTTTTTTAGCTTTGCCATTGCATGTCATGATTATGTCTCTGTCTCTAGCACGATTTAAGTGTTTATGTGCATTACTATCATACTTCGTACTTAATTGTGCTAACGCATACTTTTGCCTACATTAACTTCTTTGGTGTAGGACGTGGAGATTCACCTTCAACTCATGGCTAGAGCTTGATTAGAGAGTTGATAGAAGACTTGGTGAGTCCTCATCCATCCGAGGACATAGCCTAGTTGTTCTTATTTTCATGTCATTTCTTTTCAGTTTTTAGATTGTATTGGGTTACGTCCCAACTTTACTTTCTATGATAGATTGGCTATGAGACATGAGATGTACACTTCCGTTGTTTCTTTTAAAAAGCTTTGATATGAAATTTTCTTTCGAACTTTTACCTCTCTATTATCTTGTATGTAATGTATGCTAAGGGCTTGTATGAGGCCTCTCGGGGTCTTGTACGCCATGTCACATTTAGGGTGTACCTTGGGTCGTGACACTTGTAGACATGGACATTCCCAATTTCAGTAGAAGTTCTCTAGTCAAGGTTCTTCAAGTGTTTCAAATCCAAAGTTCAATAAAGATAGGGTGTCTAACCCTAAGCCCTAAGGAAGTTGTAAACATGGATCTTTTATTCCCGTTTGCAATAAAGTGTTGAAAGAGTCACTCAGGGAAACGTTTAGCTGATACATATGGTTGCTTTGTTTGTGGGAAGAGTGGTCATAAAGTGAAGGATTGTCTATTGCAAGCTATCAAGGGTAAGAATGGTAGGCAAGCTCAACCTAGTGGTTTTGGTTTGGGTTCTCCTCATCATAATAGATTCTATGCTCTTCAGATTCAACATGATCATGAGGGTTCTCCCGATGTGGTGACCGGTGTTGAAAGTCATCTTTTTTTATGTGTACGCTTTGCTTGATCCGAGTGCTATGTTGTCATTTATTACTCCTTATGCGGCCATGAGATTTGATGTTTGTTCCAAAATCCTTTCTAATCTATTTCATTTCTTTACTCCTATTTTTGTGATTCTACTATTGCTAGGAGAGTTTATAGAAATTACCTTGTTTTGTTTCTTGTAGAGTCACTCATGTTGATCTTGTAGAGCTTGATATGTTCGATTTTTATGTCATTATTGGGTTGAATAAGCTTTATGCATGTTATGCTTCCATATATTATAGGACCTGATTGGTTACATTCAACTTTTGAATGAACCTATAATGTCATGGGAAGGGGAAATAATTCTCTTAAGGGTCGGTTCATATCTTGCCTAAAGGCTAGGAAAATGATTTCTAAGGGTTGCATTTATCATCTTGTTAGGGTTAGAAATACAGACTCCAAAACCCCTACTCTTGAGTTAGTTCCAATTGTAAATGAGTTTCCAAAAGTATTTTTTGATGATCTTTCTGGTATTCATCCCAAAAGGGAAACAGACTTCGGTATTGACCTTCTCCTAGATACACAGCCTATCTCTATTTCTCCTTACTCTATGGCTTTGGTAGAACTTAAAGAGTTAAAAGATCAATTGAAAGATTTGTTGGATAAGAGTTTTATTAGACTAAGTATCTCTTCATGGGGTGCTCTGGTATTGTTTGTTTTAAAGAAGGATGGTTCCCTTTGAATGTGCATAGATATAGACAATTGTTACCATTAAGATCAAGTATCCTATTCCAAGGATAGACAATTTATTTGATCAACTCCAAGGAGCGAGTTACTTCTCTAATATTGATCTTCGATTTGGTTATCACCAATTGACGGTGAAGGAGAGTGACATTCCAAAGACAACTTTTTGAACTCGGTACAATCATTATGAATTCTTTGTGATGTCTTTTGGTTTGACTAATGCCCCGGTGGCATTCATGAATTTGATTAATAGGGTATTTAAGCAATATCTATACATGTTTGTGATTATATTTAAGCAATATCATACATGTTTGTGATTGTATTAATTGATGATATTTTTATTTACTCTTGGATGTGAGGATGACATGTTGAGCAATTGAGGATTGTGTGGCAAATTCGCAAGGATCGTTAATTGTATGCTAAGTTTAGCAAATGTGAATTTTGGTTGAGGTCCGTTGCTTTCCTTGGCCATATTGTCTCCGGTGAAGGTATCAAAGTTGATCCTAAAAAAACAGAGGCAGTTAAGGATTGGCCTAGACCTTTATCTGCTTCAGATATTCGGGGTTTCCTTGGTTTGGCAGGTTATTATAGAAGGTTTGTGGAAGCATTTTCTTCTATTGGTTCGCTTTTGATGACATTGACTCAAAAAAGGTGAAGTTCCTATGGTCGGAAGGTTGTGAGAAAAGTTTCAAAGAGTTAAAGATAGACTCACTTTAGCCTCTATTTTGACATTACCGGAAGGATAAGATGGTTTTGTAGTTTATTGTGATTCTTTTTAGATTATTCTTGGTTGTGTTTTGATGCAACATGGGAAAGTCATCGCATATGCTTCAAGTGAAAGTTCATGAAAAGAACTATCCAACACATGATTTGGAATTAGCGGCAGTAGTATTTGGTCTAAAGATTTGGAGGCATTATATATATTGTGTTCATGTAGACGTGTTCACCGACCATAATAGCTTGAAATATGTGTTCACCCAAAAGGATTTGAATCTTCACCAAATAAGGTGGCTTGAGTTATTGAAGAATTACAACATGAGTCTCTTCTATGATCCGGGTAAAGCGAATGTGCTAGCGGATGCTCTTAATAGACTATCGATGGATAGTATTGCTCATGTTGAGGATGGTAAGAAAGAGCTAGTTTGTGATGTTCATAGATTGCCCCGATTGGCTATTCTCTTGGTTGCTTCTAATGAAGGTGGTGTGATTGTTGAGAATGGTTCTGAATCGTCTCTTACATTAGATGTTAAGGCTAAGCAAGACCTTGATACGATATTGGTTGATTTGAAGAAGTCGGTTTCCGAAAAAGCCATTGAGGCTTTCTACCAAGTAGGATATGGTGTCCTTAGATACCAAGGTCGGTTGTGTGTTCCGAATGTAGATGAGTTGAGGAATCAGATTTGATAGAAGCTCATAGTCTCGGTATTCTATTCACCCGGAACAACCATGATATACCATGACTTGCGGGAAGTCTATTGGTGGAATTGAATTGTCTTGACCAAAAGTACACCCTAGACATGACATGGCATATAAGACCCTGAGAGTCCCTACACAAGCCATTTGACATACATGCAATACAACATGATGGAAAATATAAGAAATAAGGCAATAGGCCTCATATCATAAGAAATGTTTGAAATCAAGCGGAAGTCTAATCATAGTCTTGACAAGCCAATCTAATATATGAAAAGAGTGGTTGAGACGTAACCCATACACCATGTAAAAAGTCTTAAAAGTAAATGACATCAACAAGTAAAGTCTTTATGGTCTTTCCCTCGAAGTATGAGGACTCAGTATTCCAAAACAATCGGTAGCAATCTTTATCTAGACAAGAGCGAGAGGAGGAGAAACATCTAGCCCTACATTATTAAACAATATAGGTACAAGTATGCATAAGTACATGGAATGCACTAAGTATGAGGGATATGCTTAAAACATAAAACATGATCATAAGGGGACATAAAGTAAAACATGATATGCATAACCAAGCTAAAACATAGTAAAACCTTTAGAAAAGAATCATAACACATGTACATGGTAAATGCATTTAAAAATATAATGAAAAGCTTCATAAAACCTTTGAAAGTAACTTAGTTCATTTTGTGAGATATTTACCATTAACTAACATCGACCATGTGAGTTATAACATGGAATCTGGTGTCTTGCTCCCACACTAAAAAGAGATGTCCTACTTACCATAAACTTCTAGCTTAGGTGGGTCCACTAGGTATGTCTTTCTAAGACAAAACCTATGGGGGCTCGTAGTTAGGGACAAGGAGATTGCTACTACAGACTTGACATCTACTAACGATAGCCTCCATCTCAACGTCCTCTCGGTGCTACATAAACAAAGGAATAGTCATATTTATATACATATCATCATGCATGGAAAGGAACAATTAAGTTACTAATCAAAACTTAAACCATCATAGACTAGCTCCTTAAATCATGAATCATGCATATGTGAGAAAACCTTTCACCAAATCATGATTATTTAATATGTGAGAAAACCTTTTACAATTTCATTGATGCTTGTCTTAGAAGAAACTTTAGGTAATAAAATCCTATTTCATAAATCATGCATAAACTTTCATGGATCATATTCATAAATTCATATGTTCATATCTTCATAAATGCATATCTTCATTAATTCATAGTAAAGATCATGAATAGTGCATGGGTCTTATAGAAATCAATTGGAAATCATGTAGATTCGTCAATTCATGCATAGAAAGATGGAAATTTAACAATTAAATCAACATCAACCAAGACCCATGAAGATTACATGAAACCCTAAGCAGTTTAGGAGAAATTGAATTGGAAACTTAAAAATCTTTGGGACCCATTGGATGAATGAAATCATTTGGTGAAACCTTACAAATCTTGATGATCAAAGCCCAAAAGAAATGGAGGAAAAAGGAGACTTGAAGCTTGAACCCTAGATTTCTCCCTTAAAGTTTGAGAGGATTTGGAGGGGATAATTTGGGAATTTGAGAGAATGAGTAGGTTTGGGTATATTTAGGAGTTGAAGGGTAGTTATAGGTCCTAAAATTATGGTCAAAATGACATAGTATAAGCATTAAATGCATAGGAAAAGACCTAACTACCCTTAATAAATAACTACCGGAGGACCCTACATTTTGGACCTACGGGTAGTAGAAATTCCTATGGACCGTACTGGTCAACCATAGGTCGAGTTATTGGGACCTAAAATTTGCCAACTTCCTACGATACGTTTCTATGGGTTGTCGAATCTTCTACGGTCTGTAGACCCTATCTGTAGACCTCACTTTTAATCAAAAAATTTTACTAAGTCTGGATCACTACTAAAGAACATTCTATGGCCTATCAAACTTACGATTCTTCCTGTTCATCGTAGGTCAAACTTCAGAAATTTGAAATTTCTAAAGCTCATCTCCATGTCTACGATTCCCTTCCTATGATCCATAGGACTTCGTAAGGTCTGTAGGTAAGTCTCGTAGACCACTGCCTCCGTGTAAAAATTGCAATTTCCTTTCCTTTTCCAACTTTCCACTTTCCGAGGTGTTACAATATCTCCTCTTTGGGAATATTCATCCTCGAATGGGACTCAAGCTAGCATGAATAGAGTACGAAAGAACTAACAACCCAACACGAAAGAAAATCTCATTAAAATGAAAATAAACATGGAGAATTACTTCAAGCCAAATCATAACATCAAAATCAAATTTTCCATGAACATGCATGCTTATAGAAACATGAGAATGACTAAAATGCATGAATCCTAAAGAATGAACCATGAGGAACTAATACCTCAAGATAGAGTAGCAGCGGAGGGAAATAGATGAGGATACCGAGACATCATATCGGCTTTGGCCTCCCAAGTACCACCCTCAATTAATTGATTCCACCTAAGAACTTTCACGGAAGCAACTTCTTTGTTACTCAACTTCTAAACTTGTTGGTCTAGAATCTCAATCGGAACCTCTTCATAAGAAATGTTTTCTTTAACTCCCAAACCTTCTAAAGGTAGTATGGACGTTGGATCTCCAATACACTTCTTCAATAAAGAAATACGGAATACAGGATGTACCGATTCCAAATCGTTAGGTTACTCCAGTTCATAAGCAACTTTGCCAATATGCCTCGATATCTGATATGGGACAACATATCGGGACTAAACTTCCCTTTCTTTCCAAATCTCATTACACCCTTCATGGATGAAATTTTTAAGTAGACCCAATCATCAACATTAAACTCAAGTTCACTTTTCCTAACATTCGCATAAGACTTTTGTTGACTTTGTGCCGTTTTTAACGTTTCATGAATGAGTCAAACCTTTTCCATTACCCTCATGCACCAACTAGATTCCTATCGAAGAAACCTCACAAACTTCCAACCAACCCATAGGAGACCTACACCTCCTTCATTAAAGAGCCTTAAATGGTGCCATCCCAATGTTATGATGATAGATACTATTATTAGTGAACTCAAACAAAAAAAATAAACATCCCAATTACCCTTGAAATCAATCACACAAGCTCTTAACATATCTTCTAAAGTATGAATAGTAAGCTCAGCTTGCCCATCGATCTGAGGATGGAAAGCCATGCTAAGTTTCACTTGAGTACCCAAACCTTTCTGAAAGAATTTCCAAAGTTGAGACGTAAACTGAGTGCCACAATCGGAGATAATGGATAAGGGCACTCCATGCAACCTTACCATTTCCTGAGTATAAAGCTTGGTGTACTCTTCTACTGAAAATGAAGTCATAATTGGAAGAAATTGAGCCAATTTTATCATTCAATCCACAATAACCCAAATCGAGTCAAACTGATAACGAGTACGAGGTAAACCTATAATGAAGTCCATATTCAAATCTTTCAACTTTCATGTAGGAATACTAATGTTTTGAGCCAAACCACAATGTTTCTAATGCTCAACTTTCACTTGTTGACAATTCTGACATTTACCCATGAATTTCACAAAATTCTTCTTCATCCCATTCCACCAATAGACCTCCTGCAAATCTTGGTACATCTTGGTGGCTCCCGAGTGAATAAAATATCGAGAACTATTAGCTTCTATCAAAATTTGATTTCTCCACTCATCAACCTTCAGAATACACAATCGACCTTGAAATCGAAAGACACCATCTCCCCTTTAGGAGAAAGCCTTAATGGCTTTTTCGGAAACTAACTTCTTCAAGTTAACTAATACTGGGTCAAGATCTTTCTTAGACTTCACATGTGATATAAAAGACGATTCGGAACTGTTGTGGACAATAACACCACCTTCATTAGAATCAACAAAATGAACACCCAATTGGGTCAACCCATAAACATCACAAACTAACTCTTTCTTACCATCTTTAACATGAGAAAAACTCCACATCGATAGTCGACTAAGAGCATCTGCCACAGTATTTGCCTTACCGGAATTATATAAGACACTCATGTCGTAATCTTTTAATAACTCAAGTCATCTTCTTTGGTGAAGATTCAAATCCTTCTAAGTGAACACATATTTCAAGCTCTTGTGGTCGGTAAACACATCTACATGAACACCATATAGGTAATGCCTCCAAATCTTTAAAGAAAACACTACCACTACTAACTCCAAATCATAAGCCGGATAATTCTTTTTATGTACTTTCAATTGCCTTGAAGCATAAGGAATGACTTTCCCATTTTTCATCAAGACACAACAAAGAACAATTTGTGAAGCATCACAATAAACCACAAAACCATCCGATCCTTCCGGCAATGTCAATAGAGGGGCTGAAGTGAGTCTATCTTTCAACTCTTGGAAACTCTTCTCACAAGCTTCCGACCTTTTGAATCAACATAGTCAAAAGCAAAGTAATAGAGGAAATTTCTTCTACAAATCTATTATAGTAGCTGACCAAACCCAAGAAACTCCATATATCCTAACCGGACAAGGATCTGAGCTAATTTTTAACTGCCTTGGTTTTCTTAAGATCGACTTGAATACCTTCATCAGAGACAATATGGCCAAGGAAAGCAACTAACCTCAACCAAAACTCACACTTGCTAAACTTAGCATACAATTCACGATCCTTGAGAATTTGCAACATAATCCTCCAATGCTCAACATGCTCCTCCTCACTCAATGAGTAAGTCAAAATGTCATCAATAAACACAATCACAAACATGTCAAGATATAACTTGAAGATCCTATTTTTCAAATCCATGAATGCTACCAGGGCATTAGTCAACTAAAAAGATATCACCAAGAACTCATAGTGACAATAGTGAGTTTGAAAAGCCTTCTTTGGAATGTCACTCTCCTTCACCCTCAATTGGTGATAATCCCATCGAAGGTTAATCTTAGAGAAGTAACTCGCTCCTTGGAGTTGATAAAATAATAATCTATCCCTTCAATATGATACTTATTCTTTATTGTAACCTTATTCAATTGCCATTAGTCAATACACATTCAGAGTGAACAATCCTTCTTTCAAGCAAACAACACTGGAGCACCCCATGGAGAGATACTCTGTCTAATGAAACCCTTATCTAACAAGACCTTCAATTGATCCTTTAACTCCTTAAGTTCTACCGAGGCCATACGATAGGGAGGAATAGAAATGGGTTGCGTATCTGGGAGAAGGTCAATACCAAATTTTATTTTGCTTTCAGGAGAAATACCGGGAAGATCATCAGGAAACACTTTCAAAAACCTATTTTCAATTGAAACTAATTCAAGAGTAAGGGCTTCAGAATCTGTATCTCTAACCCAGACAAGATGATAAATGCAACCCTTTGAGATCATCTTCCTAGACTTTAGGCAAGATATGAACTGGCCTTTAAGAACACAATTTCCCCTTCCCATGATGTAACACCCCAGTTTTTGAAAAGAAGGTAAAATACAGTTTCAAAATTTTTCTGGTGCCAGTGACGATGGAGGCCATCTACGGACCGTAGGTGGAGTGACGGGCCGTAGATGGGAACCATCGATGGCCCTGCCAACTTTATGAATTTTTAGTTTCTTAACCTTGACCTACGAAATAGCAGGACGGTTCGTAGTTCGGTTGACGGGCCGTAGATGGGTTCCGTAGATGCCTTCCAGGCTTAGCCAAATTTTCAGTCCAAAATGAACTTTCTGAATAAATTGACGGAAGAGCAGTACGGTCCGTCAGTGGATGTACGGACCGTAGGCCCTGTCCGTTGATTGGCCCCGACAGTTTTATTTAAGGGCTTTTTGGACTTTTCCCTAAATGTTTATTCCTTATACTAGACGATTTTTCCTCTTAGAATTGGCCCTATTTAATATTTCTAAGCCCTAATCTCTTCATTTCCAACTCTCATCTCCCAAAATATTCCTCTCTCTAGAAGAACAAGAAGGAGAAGAAGAGAGCTAGGCTTCTCATCAAGGTCATCAATCCCCCTATTATTTCAAGGCATTGTCATTGAGGTATGATAGTATTTACCATTTGGAGTCTTTCCTCCAATGGGTCCTCTTTTCCTTAAGGTTTTCAAGGTATAGTCTTGCCCAAGAGAGCTAGGGTTTTGACAAATTCGTATGGGTTCTTCATTATGCTTTTCATTGTTGTTGTTATGGTTGATAGTGCACGATCTAACATGGTAAAGTAAGCTAGTGCATGATTTAGCGTGGTTTACTTGCAACTTGATGAATTCCATGAGCTTATGCTAAGTATCCCCCAATTTATGATTTTGGGTTGATTAAAGAAAGATGAATTGCATGAACTTTTTGTGAATTGAGTTAAGGATTATGATTATCCAGCGATAAATTTCATGTAAGACTATGAATGATGAAAAGAAGATATTTTATGAAAAGATGTATGATGAATCAAAATCTATGATTTTCCTCTATTATGTGGGTTACCTCAATTACGACTAAATTTCCTTGATTTATGGCTTTCTAAGTATTTGCTTGCATTGAATTGCATGTGTTGAGATGAAGCTTATGAGCTCATGATTTATGAGTTAAGAGCATGATGAGCTATGTAAATATGAAGCTTATGAACTCATGTATGTTTATGAAGAAAAGGCATGATAGAATCATGAAGAAAGAGGTTTATAGAATCAAGCATGTTTTATATGAAATTATGATATGTTAGTGCAAATGTTGAGTTGTGAAAGGGTTTCTCATGTAATGCTTAACCTAACAATGTGAAAGGTTTTCTCACACGTAATGATTCATAACTTGTTGAAAGGTTTGCTCAATTAAGCTTGAATCCATGATTAAGTAACTATTGTATGAAGGAACAAGACGCGATTACCCATGTTTCCTAATGTAGACAAGAGGCGATTACCGATGTCTACTAATAATGAAATCATGACTAATAGAAAACAAGAGGCGATTACCCATGTTCTTAAGGAGCTATTCTAATGAATGAAGGGACAAGAGGTGATTACCCATGTTCCCTAATGTAGACAAGCAGCGATTACCCTAGTCTACTAATAATGAGGTTATGACTATGTAGACAAGAGGCGATTACCCATATCTACTCAAGATAAAATGAACTATTATAAATCCGTGGGAAGTTTGCTTAGTACCGAGTGGGCAAGTGGCGATTACCAATGTCCTGTAACCATTTACTATCGAAGGTTTGTTGAAGGGTTTTCTTCAATTTCTTCACCATTGACGGCTCTAACTCAAAAGAAGGATAAGTTTACTTGGTCCGAAAGGTGTGAAGCGAGTTTTCAAGAGTTGAATGATAGAATTACCTCGGCTCCAGTGTTGACCCTACCGGAAGGGTCCGATGGGTTTGTGGTCTATTGTGATGCTTCCAGATGGGTGTGTACTTATGCAAAATGGGAAAGTCATTGCTTATGCTTCAAGGCATCTAAAGGTGCATGAAAAGAATTACCCTACTCATGATTTGGAGCTGGCGGCGGTTGTGTTTGCTCTAAAGATATGGTGGCATTACTTGTATGGTGTCCATGTTGACGTCTTTACCGACCATAAGAGTTTGCAATATGTATTTAAGCAAAATGATCTAAATCTTCACCAACGAAGGTGGCTTGAGGTATTAAAGGACCATGACATGAATGTCCTCTATCACCCTGGCAAGGCTAACATGGTGGCAGATGCTCTTAGTCGGATGTCAATGGGTAGTGTTGCCCATATTGAGGATGGTAAAGGGAACTAGTTTGTGATGTTCATAGATTGGCCCGTTTGGGTGTGCGATTAGTTGATTCCACCCAAGGTGGTGTTATGGTCCACAGTGGTCTAGAATCTTCCTATGTGCAGGATGTGAAAGCTAAGCAAGATCTTGATCCGAACCTACTGAAATTGAAAGAAGCGGTGCTAAAGAAGTCCGTTGAGGCTTTCTCCGAAGGGGGAGATGGAGTGCTAAGATATCAGGGTCATTTATGTGTCCCTAATGTAGATGACCTAAGAGGTCAAATCTTGATTGAGGCCCATGGTTCTCGTTATTCCATTCACCCGGGAGCTACCAAGATGTATCGTGACTTGCGGGAGATCTATTGGTGGAATGGGATGAAGAAGGATATTGCAGGATTTGTGGCTAGATGTCCTAATTGCCAACAAGTGAAAGCTGAACACCAAAGACCGGGAGGTCTATCACAAGATATTGACATTCCTACTTATAAGTGGGAAGATGTGAACATGGACTTCATTGTTGGCTTACCACGCGCTCGGCGCCAGTATGATTCGATTTGGGTGGTTGTAGATTGTAAGACGAAATCAGTCCATTTTATTCCTGTCAAGGTTTCTTACTCGGTGGAGGATTATGCTAAGTTGTACTTGAGGGAGATGGTTAGGTTGCATGGAGTGCCTTTATCCATTATCTCTTATCATGGTACACAAGTTACTGCTCAGTTTTGGAAATCTTTCCAAAGGGCCTCGGTACTCGTGTTAAGCTTAGCACGGCCTTTCATCCCCAAACCGATGGGCAAGCGAAGCGTACCATCCAAACTATGGAATATATGTTGAGAGCTTGTACAATTGATTTCAAGGATAATTGGGATGATCATTTGCCTTTGATTGAGTTTGCTTATAATAACAGCTACCATTCTAGTATTGGTATGACTCCATTTGAAGCTCTCTATGGTAGGAGGTGTAGATCTCCCATAGGTTGCTTTGAAATTGGGGAAGTTTCTTTGATAGGCCCCGAGTTTGCATGAAGCTATGGAGAAAGTTCGGCTTATTAGAGAAAGGCTGAAAATGGCACAAAGTTGACAAAAGTCTTATGCCGATGTCAGAAGAAGAGAATTAGAATTTGATGTTGATGATTGGGTTTACTTGAAAATTTCACCTATGAATGGTGTAATGAGATTTGGGAAGAAAGGGAAGCTTAGTCCCCGTTATGTATGCCCATATTAGATTTTGAGGCGTGTTGGTAAGGTTGCCTATGATCTTGAATTGCCTAATGATTTGGCATCAGTGCATCCGGTTTTCCATGACTCATTGTTGAGAAAGTGTGTTGGTGGTCTGACCTCTGTAGTGCCAATAGAGACTCTTGGCATTAAGGATGGCCTTTCTTATGAAGAGGCTCCGGTTAAGAACCTAGACCGACAAGTACGGAAGTTAAGAAATAAAGAAGTTGCATCCGTGAAAGTTTGAGGAGGAATCAATTAGTTGAGGGTTCTACTTGGGAGACTGAGGCCGATATGATGTCCCGCTATCCTCATCTCTTTCCTTCCGATCCTCCTTTAGCTTGAGGTACCTAGTTCCTCATGGTTCATTCTTTTGGTCTCATGTGTCATAGTTGATTTCCATGATTCCTTGATTTATGCATGTTCATGAAGAGTCTAACTTGATATATGTGCATTGAGTATGAGTTGTATAAAGTCTTCATGAATTTTGTATTGAGCATGCTTTAGCTTGGAGTTGATGTTTCCTCCTCGGATATGTGCATTTACGTGCTTGCATGCTAGGTTGGGTTCTTAGTTCGAGTCTATCGCCCTTCTCAGGATATCCAGGTTCTCATTCGAGGACGAATGTTCCCAAAGGGGAGATATTCTAACACCACACCCTAGTTTTTGAAAAGAAGGAAAAATGCAGTTTTAAATTTTTCTGGTGCCAGTGACGACGGAGGCCATCTACGGACTGTAGGTGGAGTGACGGGCCGTAGATGGGAACCGTCGATGGCCCTGCCAACTTTATGAATTTTTAGTTTCTTAACCTTGACCTACGAAATAGCAGGACGGTTCGTAGTTCGGTTGACGGGCCGTAGATGGGTTCCGTAGATGCCTTCCAGACTTAGCCAAATTTTCAGTCCAAAACGAACTTTCTGAATCGATTGACGGAAGAGCAGGACGGTCCGTCAGTGGAAGTACGGACCGTAGGCCCTGTCCGTCGATTGGTCCCGACAGTTTTATTTTAGGGCTTTTTGGACTTTTTCCCTAAATATTTATTCCTTAGACTAGACGATTTTGCCCCTTAGCATTGGCCCTATATATATTTTCTAAGCCCTAATCCCTTCATTTCCAACTCTCATCTCCCAAAATATTCCTCTCTCTAGAAGAACAAGAAGGAGAAGAAGAGAGCTATGATTCTCATCATGGTCATCAATCCCCCTTTTATTTCAAGGCATTGGCATTGAGGTATGATAGTATTTACCATTTGGAGTCTTTCCTCCAATGGGTCCTCTTTTCCTTAAGATCTTCAAGGTATAGTCTTGCCCAATAAAGCTAGGGTTTTGACAAATTCTTATGGGTTCTTCATTATGCTTTCCATTATTGATGTTATGGTTGATAGCGCACGATCTATCGTGGTAAAGTAAGCTAGTGCATGATTTAGCGTGGTTTACATGCAACTTGATGAATCCCATGAGCTTATGCTAAGTATCCCCCAATTTATGATTTTGCTTATGATTGTAGGTTGATTGAGAAAAGATGAATTGCATGAACTCTTTGTGAATTGGCTATGAATTCCATGTAAGACTATGAATGATGAAAAGAGGATATTTTATGAAAAGATGCATGATGAATCAAAATCTATGATTTTCCTCTATTATGTGGGTTACCTCAATTACGACTAAATTGCCTTGATTTATGGCTTTCTAAGTATTTGCTTGCATTGAATTGCATGTGTTGAGGTGAAGCTTATGAGCCCATGATTTATGAGTTAAGAGCATGATGAGCTATGTAAATACGAAGCTTATGAACTCATGTATGTTAATGAAGAAAAAGCATGAAGAATCATGAAGAAAGAGGTTTATACAATCAAGCATGTTTTATATGAAATTATGATATGTTAGTGCAAATGTTGAGTTGTGAAAGGGTTTCTCATGTAATGCTCAACCTACGAATGTGAAAGGTTTTCTCACACGTAATGATTCATAACTTGTTTAAAGGTTTGCTCAACTAAGCTTGAATCCATGATTGAGGAACTATTCTATGAAGGAAGAAGAGGCGACTACCCATGTTCCCTAATGTAGACAAGAGGCAATTACCTATGTCTACTAATAATGAAATCATGACTAATAGAAGAACAAGAGGCGATTACCCATGTTCTTAAGGAGCTATTCTAATGAATGAAGGGACAAGAGGTGATTACCCATGTTCCCTAATGTAGACAAGCAGCAATTACCCAAGTCTACTAATAATGAGGTTATGACTATGTAAACAAGAGGCGATTACCCATGTCTACCCAAGATAAAATGAACTATGATAAATCCGTGGGAAGTATGCTTAGTACCGAGTGACAAGTGGCAATTACCCATGTCGCATAACCTATGTGCCACCATAGGGTGATGGTCTATGATAGACACAAGTTAAGCATTTCATGGTCTTATCTTGGCAAGTAGGACACCCTTTTTCGGTGTGGGGCAAACACTGGATTTTATGTTCATAGCTCACATGGTCTTATATGTCGGTTAAGGCTATTTCCCCACAACTAATGAACAAGTGTTCTAATGATGACGTAGAGAAAAGAAAGAAAGATGATTTAGCTTGCTTTGGCCTTGAGATATGCTTTATGTTTTAAGTTTCTCATGTTTTTAGCTTTACCATTGCATGTCATGATTAGATGTCATTCTAGCATGGTTTATAGGCCCCTTTGTGCATTGCTATCATACTTGGTACTTGATTGTACTAACGCATACGTTTGCCTACATTGATTCTATTGATGTAGGGCTTGGCGGTTCTTCTCATCCCACTCGTGGTTAGTTAGTTCCAGTGATAGTGAAGACTTGCTGAGGCCTCCTTTGTCCGAGGACCTAACCTTGTTACTCTTTTCATGCTTTCCGTTTTACTTTTGGATATTGTACTGGGTTGCGTCCCAAACCTTCATTTATATTCTATTATGTTAGATGGTTTGAGACATGAGATGTAAACTTCCGCTGATGTTCTTAAACTCTGTTGTGATTTTATCTTTTGGACTCTTTAATTTCTACTATCTTTTATGAATGTATGCTAAGTGGCCTGTATGAGGCCTTTCGGGGTCTTGTATGCCATGTCACGTCTAGGGGGTACCTCGGGTCGTGACACATGACATGATAGGTTCGTTCAAAACCTTGAATGTGACCAAGTGGGTTCTACATTTTATGAAAGCATAACACGCGTGAAACCAATCAATCCCAAGAATAACATCAAAATCTAACACATCCAGCTCTATAAGATCAACATGAGTGACTCTATGAGAAACAAAAATAGGACAATTTCTATAAGTTCTCTTTGCAATAATAGAATCACCAATATGACTAGAGACATGAAAGGGGTTAGAAAGGGTTTCAAGACCAACATTAAATCTCTTGGACACATAAGGAGTGACAAATGATAAGGCAGCACCCGAATTAGGAGAAGTATATGCATCAAGATAAAAGACTTTCAACATACCGATAACAATATCCGAGGAATCCTCATAATCTTGTCGAGTCTAAAGAGCATAGAATCTATTTTGCTTTGGAGCACCCGTACCGGAATCACTAAGCTGAGCTTGCCTACCATCTCTTCCCTTAGTAGCAAGCAATGGACAATCCCTCATTTTGTGACCATTCTTTCCACAATTAAAGCAACCATCCCTTCCAGCAAAACATTTACCATCATGATTCTTGCCATACCTATTGCAAGTATATATAAAGGATCAATTTCCACCATATCCTTAAAGCTTAGGGTTAAACACCCAATCTTTGTTGAACTTAGGAGTCAGAGTATTAGAAGAACCTTGAACGAAAAACCTTCGCTGGAATTTAGAACAACCTTGTCCACCAAACCTACAGTGAGAAAAGTCACCATCACTAGTCCTTGCCCTCTTGGACTCTCTTGCCCTTTCATTGAGATTTTCCTCTTCAATTTGTTAGGCATGTATCATCAACCGGGAGATATCCATCTCCTTAATCAATATGGTGGTACGACACTCATTGACCACTATTTTAGACACACCCAACACAAACTTACTCATTCTTGCTCTAGAGTCGGCAACCATTGTTGCAGAATACTTAGTAAATCGAGTGAACTTAAAAGCATACTTCTTCACACTCATATTCCCTTGTTAGAGATTAATGAACTCAAACACTTTTGCTTCTCTCATCACAAGGGAAAGAAATTATTAGAAACATCCTTTTAAACTTTTCCCAATCAAGAGGATCCGTATCAACAACCCTCTCACCATTCCATTGTTTAAACCAAATGTGAGCAACAACCTTGAGTTGATAAGCAGCCAATTACACCTTTTCCACCATAGAAATTCAAATAATTCCCACTATCTTATACACCTTATTAATGAACTCTTGAGGATCCTCATCCATTTTCGACCTATGAAACTCTAGGGAATTCATCATAGTGAAGTCCATTATCCTTTTCACCGCTATATCCACATTTGGGTTCATGGGGGCAATGGCCTCTCTATTAGCTTGGTCCATCATAGCTTGAGCAAATACTTGAAAAGTGGCTCGTAATTTGGCATGAGTCATTGCTCGGCCAAAGGGTCAACCAGAACTTGAGGAACCTCAGGCTCTACATTCTCACCCGCATTCCTTCTCACATAAGCTCTTCAAGGGGCTATATCCTGGAAGGTATCAAGAAAGATTTAGGAGAAGGGTCTTTATAGCGATAGACTCTATGGCATGAATTTTAGAGTAATGAAAGAAATAATGTTTCCTAAATGTTTTATTTCTTCCTATTCATAAATATCGCGCCTTCACACTTATGAATAAGACTTTACTCAACGTGGCTTGTCAAACTTCCTAGGACCTTTTCGAAAACTTTGTGCTCTGAATACCAAGTTTTTCATGACTCAAAGTAGACCCTAGATGTGACATGGCGTATATGACCCTGAGAGGTCCTACACAAGTCACTTGACATAAATGCAACACAAAATAATAGAAAATACAAGAAATTAAACAATAGGCCTCATATCAGAAGAAAAGTTTGAAATCAAGTGGAAGTCTAATCATAGACTTGACAAGCAAATCTAATACATCAAAAGAGTGGTTGCGATGTAACCCATACACCACATACAAAGTTTTAAAAGTAAATGACATTAACAAGTAAAGTTTTTATGGTCTAGCCCTCGAAGTATGAGGACTCACCAATTAAAGCAATTGGTAGCAGTCCATATCTAGCCACGAGAGGGAGGAGGAGAAACATCTAGCCCTACATTATTAAACAATGTAGGCACAAGTATGCATTAGTATATGGAATGTACTAAGTATGAGGAATACGCATAAAACATAAAACATGATCATAAGAGGACATAAAGGAAAACATGATATGCATGTCAAAGGTAAAATACAATAAAACCTTTAGAGAAGAATCATAACTCATGAACATGGTCAATGCATCTTAAAGCATGTCAAAGCTAAAATACAATAAAACCTTTAGAGAAGAATCATAACTCATGAACATGGTCAATGCATCTTAAAGAGTAATGAAATCTTCATAAAACCTTTAAAAGTAACTTAGTTCATTTTGTGAGATATTTACCATTAAGCGAAATAGACCATGTGAGCTACAACGTGGAATCCAGTGTCTTGCTCCCACACCAAAAAGAGATGTCCTACTTGCCAAGGTAAGGACCATAAACTTCTAGCTTAGATGGATCCACTAGTTATGTCTTTCTAAGACAAAACCTATGGGGCCACATAGTTAGGGACAAGGATATTGCTACTAGAGACATGACCTCTACTAATGGTAGAGCCTCCATCTCAACATCCTCTCAGTGCTAAATAAAATCCCAATGAAATAGTCATATGCATAAACATATCATCATACATGGAAAAACACAATTAAGTTACTAATCTAAGCTTAAATCATCATAGAGTAGCTCCTTAAATCATGAATCATGCACATGTGAGAAAACCTTTCACCAACTCATGATTAGATAATATGTGAGAAATCGTTTCACAATTTCATTGATGCTTGTCTTAGAAGCAATCTTAGGTAATAAAATCCCTTTCCATAAATCATGCATAAACTTTCATGGATCATATTCATATCTTCATAAATTCATAGTCAAAATCATGAATAGTGCATGGGTGTTATAGAAATCAATTGGAAATCATGTAGATTTGTTAATTCATGCATATAAAGTTGGATTGAACAATTAAATCAACATCAACTAAGAACCATGAAGATCATATGAAAACTTAAGAAGTTTAGGAGAATTTGAATTGGAAACTTAGAAATTTTTGGGACCCATTGGATGAATGAAACCATACATACATTGATGATCAAAGCCAAAAACTAATGGATGAAAAAGGAGAATTTAACCTTAAACCCTAGATTTCTCCCTTGAAGCTTGAGAGGATTCGGAGGGGATGAATTTTGATGGGATTTGAGAATTTGAGAGAATGAGAGGGCTTGAGTAAATTTAGGAGTTGTAGGGTAGTTATAAGTCTTAAATTTAGGGTCAAAACAGCAAAACATAGGTATTAAATGCATAAGAAAAGACCCAAATACCCTTAATAAATAACTATCGGATGACCCTACGATTTGGACCTATGGGCCATTGAAATTCATATTGACCATACTCGTCAACCATAGGTCGATTTACTGGGACCTAAAATAGGCCAACTTCCTATGACATGTTTCTATGGATCGTTGAATCTTCTACGATCCGTAGATCCCATCCGTAGACCTCACTTTTAATCCAAAATTTCACTAAGTCTGGATCACATCTACGGAATAATCCTACGGCCCGTCAAACTTCCTACGGCTCATCCTGTTCATCTTTATGTCAAACTTTAGAAACTTTAAATTCCAAAAACTCATTTCCAGGTCTACGATTCCCTTCCTAGGGCCTGTAGGACTTCCTACAGTCCGTAGGTCAGTTTCGCTGACCACTGCCTCAGAGCAAAAATTGCATTTTCCTTTCCTATTCCAACTTTCCCTTTTCTGAAGTGTTACAGAGATGAAAAAGGATATTGCAGAATTTGGAGAAATCAACAAGTTAAAGGTGCTACTCTAGAGGCTGAAGCCGACATGATGTCCAAGTATCCTCATCTCTTTCCCTCCGCTCCTATTATAGCTTGAGGTATTAAGTTCCTCCGGGTTAATTCTTTTGGATTAATTCAGTTTTAGTCATTCTCATATTTCCATATGCAAGCATATTCATGAAAAACTTGTCTTTTTAAATTATGATTTAGTATGGGGTGCTTCTCCTTGTTTATGTGCATTATGATTAGGTTTGCATTTAGGTTGGGTTGTTAGTTTCTCTCCTACTCTATTCATGCTGGCTTGATTCCTATTCGAGGAGGAATGTTCTCAAGGGGGAGATATTGTAACACCTCAGAAATTGGGAAGTTTGATTGGAAAGGAAAAGTATAGTTTTTGCACTGATGCAGTGATCTATGAGAATGACCGACGGACCGTAGGAAGTCCTACGGGCAATAGGAAGGAAATTGTAGAACCTTGGAGGAGTTTTGAAAAATTGAAGTTTTTGAAGTTTGACCTACGAGTGAACAAGACAAATTGTAGTGATTTGGACGTGCCATAGATGAGTCTCGTAGAAAGGTTTCAAACTTGGTAACATTTTAGGCTTAAACATGGGATCTAAGGAAGGGTGTCTACAAGTGGTAGACCAGAAGATGGACCGTAGGAAGGTCTCGTGGAAATTGAGTGAAGTTTGGATTTCTGAAGTTGGTTCTATGGTTTACCAGTACAAGCCGTAGAAAGTTCTACGAATCATAGGTCGGAACGGTAGGTAACTTTCTATAGGTTTAATTAAGGGTTTTTTGTGTTTTCCTATCTACCCAACCCCTAAACTATGTCGTTTTTGACCTATAAACTACCCTAACCATTTTTACTCATTAAATTAGCCTAAATCCCTCATTCTCTCAAAATCACTCCAAATTCTCTCAAGTCTCCTCTCAAGAATTCACTCTCAAGCTCAAGGAAGAAAACTAGGGTTCAAGATTCAAGTCTCCCTTTTCTCCCGTACTTTTAGGGCTTTGATTGCTAAGGTATGTGGAAAATCACTGATGGATTCCATTCATCCATTGGGTCCCAAAAGATCTCAATTCGCAAATTCAATTTCACCCAATTCAGTTACGGTTTTATGTCAATCTTCATGGGATCCTTTTGATTATGATTCAATTATTTGATTTCAATTTTATTATGCATTAGTTGATTCAATTACTTGTTTTACAATTGATTTCATATGGACCCATACATTATTGATGATTTTGACTATGAATTAATGAAGAAAGTTTATGAAGTTATTGAGTATGATTATGAAAGCTATGCATGTTTTATAAAAATATGAAATTATGACATAAAGATACGTTTCAAGTATGTACCAATGATTTGTGAATGGTTTTCTCACATATTATGAAATCATGGTTGTGAAAGGGTTCTCACATATGTATGAATCATGATTTAGGGTGTGTTTGGTATGAAGGAAAATATTTTTCATGGAAAATGTTTTCTTGGAAAATATTTATGTTCTCATGTTTGGTTGGTAAGTAGAAAATATTTTCCGGAAAATATTTTTTAGTGTTTAATTTTTTAATGAAAAATATTTTAAGGAAAATATCTTTTATTTTTTACTAGAGAGTCGGTGGGGTGGGATGAAAAATAAAATTTTAAAATTGAAAATATTTTTTGAAAACAAACTTTAAAAAACAAAATTGGGAGGGAGGGGGTAGTTGGAGTGGGGGGCATGGGAGGGATGGAGTGTGGTAAAAAATAAAAATTTGAAATTGAAAATATTTTTTTAAGACAAACTTAAAAAAAAATGGGGAGGGGGGAGGGTCAGGGGTAGGGGTGGAGTGGGTTAACAAAAATAAAAAATTGATTGAAATTCTTTTTAAAAAACAAACTTTAATTTTTTTTGGAGGGAAGGGGGTCGGGGATAGGGTTAGGTTGGGGTAAGAAAAAAATTGAAATTTGAGATTGGAGGAAAGTTTTGGAATATGTTTTCCGGAAAGTCATTTTTCTTAAATTTGAGGAAAATAAGTTGATTTGGAAAATATTTTCGAAAATATTTAAGGCAACCAAACATGAGAAAATTGGAAAACATTCCTTCATACCAACCACACCCTTAAAGGAGCTACTCTATGTTGACTTTATGATTTTGATTGTTATGTTGTTTATTGTCTTTCCTAATGTTATGTTTTGATAATTAACTTTATCTATTCCATTAAGATTTAACTTAGTACCGAGAGAACATTGAATGTAGGAGTATGTAATATAGCTGAGGAAAATAAATAACTAAACTGAAGAAGCTGAAGCAGGATACTCAACTGAATGTAAAGAAATAAAAGAGTGAAATCATTTAAACTTTATAAATACTTACTCATCTCTGAACTCAACATATTAAGTGATATGATAAAATACACTTTTAACTCTATTTGGGAGATTCTCTAACCGACAACCATCACTACGAGCAACGTGATGATACAACCTCTCGCCTATAGTGCAAGAAGTGTCCTATACCTTGCCTGGATATAGAACATCTCAACTACGTGGATCCACTAAAGCTCTACTCGAAAGCCATATGGAGTCGTCTAAAAAGACTATCCTTTACCCATGATGGATACATGGTTTATGAGGAATATGAGTAGTCTGAACTCATCCCCATATCGGTGCTCAATACTACTCCCAATAAATATATACTATTGCTCAAATGTATAAAACATACTCTTTTTTCAATTTTAGGTAATTACTCAAAATATCTCCTTAAAAGAGGCAACTGCTTTAAAATATCTCTAAACTCATTAACTCATTTACAAATAAAAATTTCTCTTTTTCTCAATGTAAAATTTGATACATTTGAGAATACTTAATTTCCTTATACTCTTACTCAAATCATGTTTAAAACTCATCTTTGCTTTCTCATAAAATCAATTCAAAACAAAAATATTTTCTTTAAAAGATTCTCAAAGATTATAACTCAAAATAGGGTTCATGGTGAAATATAGACATGAACAAATCAACTCAAAGATCTCAATGAAAATAAAGAAAACTCAATACTCAGAAATCAAGAACTCAGAACTCAATGATACTACTCATCTATAGAATACTCAAAATCAGGATAAAACCCTAGATTACTCTTTTACTTAATTTAGATAGATGTAGGGCATGAGAACAAACTCAGTCCATTACTATGAAAACGTTAAATACCCAAGAAGATGAGGCTAACTTGGAACCTTGAACTGAGGCTTGAAGCTAAAAAAACCCTAGCTTCTTCTTTGAAAAAATTTAGAACGTGCAAATTTGATTTGTTTGAGGATTGGGAATTAATGGGGGGTTACTAGGTCATGATATTGAATTAGGGAGTTTAATCAAGGGTAAAAAGTCAAGAATACCCTTTTGAAAACATAAGAGGACCATAAAAATCAAGAAAAATGACCTTTTAATGAATCTCGTCGACCAAATTGGTGATTTTGAGGTCTCTTTGCAAAGAATACTTGGAGGATCGCCCATTGGGACTTTAGATCGCCTAAATAGATAGAATATTAAGATTTTTGAAACATTTTGGTGAGCTAATTCAGTAATTCGCCAACCCATTCGGCGGATCGCCAATTGGGCAGGTGAGTTCGCCAAATTTCCTAGCCCGGGTATCTTCTAGTAAAATGACCATAACTTTTTACTCCAAACTATAAATAAGGCAAACTCTTTGGCGTTAGAAAGAAAACTCAAAGACATTTAATTTGATAGGTAATAGGAAAACTATTTTATTATGTGACGAGAGATATGATTTTGAAATTTACCTTTATATGAACTCATGCGATAACTTAGCCGATAAGAATGCTTTGAACTTGGCTTGGTGTTTGAGGTCCCTTATGGACCTAGATCACTTTAGATACTCTTGATACACTTGGTAAAGGACCTTAAAATACATGAGCAATTAGGACATCACCAAGTTCAAGCTCATATAATTACGAGAAATTATTTAGATTTTAAGAGTAGAGTTGTGAGGTGTTACAAAATTATTCTAGTCTTAGCTTAGAAATTTGTGAGGTGTTATAATATCTCTCCCTTGGGATCATTCACCCTCGATTGACGGCTGAACTGAGCATGAAAGGGAAAGAGTTACTCATACTATCTTTTGGACTTCTGAACTTGCTTACACACATAGGTGAAACTGATTCATACTAAGAGTTTTGAACTCACTATAGCACATAAGTCATGAACGATGTGGGTTTGAACATAGTCACGCTCTATCTGAAGTTATTGTCATGAAAGAAGGGTATCTGGGCACGAAGTAAGAATAGGACTACCAGGTCTTAAGTGATACGACTGTTGGCTTTCAAATCTAGCAACACCTTTAAGCCATGCCCTCTTTTCTGAATACCACACCTCATTGCTCCTACAAGGGTATATGACTACTCTTACCAAGGTTTACATCAAACTACTAGATCTTACTAAGTTCAAGCGTAATCTCTTAATCACAAGGTGCTAAACATGAGATGGTTATATTGATCTAAACTGTAAGATTCACTTTTTATACCTTTATAGGGAATCACATCCCAAGAATACTACTCTTTACCACTACATTCAACCAACCTCAAGTCCTAATCAAGAAACACCTAACACATTATGCATTCATCTACACATGTTATCAAAACCACATTCAAGACTAGAACTATAACCACTCCATGGACTCCTACTATCAAATCTTTCTAAGAATTTCTCATTCTCTCGTCATCTCTACCAGCTGAAATTTCACGCATTACTACCAAGAACTGACAAACTATTCTCATCTAACTATTACTCATAGTAAAACTTCAACTCATTCTTCTTCCACATTTATAGCCTTAGATGGAATAAGCACACCACCACTATCATAATAAGAAGCATCAACCCGCTCCCACCTATCATTACTCAACTACTATCAACAACATCATTCTCAAAACTAACAATATTACTGAAAGATCTTTATGGAGAAAGATCATAAGCACGATGCATTCGAGAAATATGATATAATAATATGCATGACATAACATTATGTTGCTAGCCATTGAGAGTAAATCAGGAATTCACGAGACTAAGCATACTATGAGACATGATTGCTTACATGAATATGTTCATATCATGACACTAATATCCATAACTTTATGGAGTAAGATTGAGATCAATGGGCTAAAGGCTTTGCCCCTCAATGTGGGAACCGAGCATAGATGTGAATCTTTCTAAAGTTTGTGAGCATAGGTCATGAACACAATTCTGATATTAGAGCCATCAATCGGATATTTTAACGACTGAACTTTGAGGAATATGCTTGAGTTTGAATGGATTGATATATCACCATAACTCTCTCTAAACACATCACTATCTGATTCTCAATACTTGACTTGGTTCCTCACCTTATCATCTCCCCTTTAGGTCGGAAGCTGACACTTTAAAGCTATGGGTCTATTCCATCATCTCTAAACTAGTCTACATTCACTTTACTCTAATATTTGAGAAATTCTAATCTCATGGCTTCTAGACTCTCCATGTGCAGGTACTAAGATTCCTTCTAGGGCTTCATTTCTTAGATGCTTATCTTAACGTCTTTTTGCTTCTATTAAAGTTTTTCTATAATCGTCACCCCAATTGGCTTATCAAGCTGCTTAATCTAAATCTTAATAGTTTGACTTCTCCTTCTTGGCCCCCTAACACCATCCTTCTAAGTTCATATCTACCTAATTGGAGTAAATTTGAACTATATTTAAGAGGCTCATTACTGGCTATATATGATCCCTTCGGCTGAACTCTTAAGGGTAATAAATAAGGCTTACATCAGCCTACTCCACATTGATAACTCAAATATACTATCTAGGCACACATAGAAAATCATAGACTTAATTAGCACCTCATCTGACCACATGCGATCTTGGGCACACCTCTTAATGCTCTTGCCAATCTAATGACTTAGCCACACTCCCTTGCTCTCACATACGACTCATAATACAACACTTGTACCACTCAAATTTATTGAAAAGTAACACCTTATTTCTCACCTAATTTATGTCAACCATACTATATCAAATCTCAAACTAACATCATCACCCTAATGTTGCCATCTTTTTTTATCACGACACTTATCTCAAATTCAAGCTTAATGTCTAGTACTAAACACAAATATCATTATAATTGCTCACATATTATACTAACTTCCAACCAATAGATAAAATTAAGAAACACTCGCCCACTAAGACTTCATGACAAGTGGTCAAACTATATCTCACGGCCTACCTTTTCATAGATTACCGGAACTTTTCCTTTCACAACTTAAGTACTATTTACCAACTTACTATACATCATTACTTAATTAGTTCTATAATCCTCTAAATACCATGAGGTTCTCCCTTTAGAAAACATAAGCCTAACTTAGGTCTATCACCTCATGAATACTCTGTTCTTTTATTCAACACCTATACTTGGTCTTCACTAAGACAATATTACATTGACATAAGCTCCTTTCTTGTTAAAGTATACTCTAACTCATCATGACTAGTAACTATTCATCTACCTTCTATCATGAAATCCATACAAAATTATTATTCCTTAGTCTACACATAAAGGAAAACCCATCATTAATGACTTACTAGGTACATGACTGCAACTATACACTTTCCTTAATAACTATCCCCATTTCTTAGGTTACTACACCTCTAAATGCTTACTTCTAACTTTGAGCACTTTTACTATTACTGCTAATAACATCGTAATTCATATTATCTTTTGGGGTGAGAAAACTATCTAAGCTCTAAAACATACTTCCCTCTTAAAGGGTATCACTTGAAAGAAGGCTTAGAAAAGAGAGTCTAGGAGTACATCTCATTTTTAGCTCGAACACACGATTTATATGAATAAGAGTGCATTCTTTCAAATCTAACACTTAAGCTCACTCATGCGCTTCTCTCAAGCCCTCTAAAGTCTCATGACTTTCTGAAGACTTTTGCTTAGAGTAACTCAACCATAAAGATATGGGCTTTGCTTTTCAACTACCTTGAGTATGAGGGACGAATGGATTTGAGAAATGCACGAGTTTGAATAAATTTGTTATGTGACAGTTCTATTGCACGATTTAGAGTATGAAAGAAGGAAAACTTTTATTAAATATCTATATTCCCTTATTTATAGAAATGGGACCCTCACACCCATAAATAAGATCCTACTAACACGACTTCATAGACACCCTAGGATACTTGAACTCTGTACTCTGAAACCAAGTTTGTCATGCCTTGAGCCTACACCCTGAACATGGCCGGCACTCGAGAACCATGCTTCTCCCCAAGAGAACCCTTGGCTTGGTTGACTATTTAGCGGAAGACTAACTCGAGCAGATTTAAGCTTTACAATAGAATTTAAATCAAAAAGTCTCAAAACATTTCAAAACTCAAACTATCTAAAAATAATATGATCAAAACTGTCTGAAAATACTCTTAAAACAATAAAAGTTTGCCAAAATAGTTCAAAGGAAATACTGAAAAAACACTCAACACTAATTATCTATGAAGCTTCTATAATTGAACATGGATGGCGGGACAAGACTCACGACACCTCAAAACTACTAAATTGAAAGACAGTAGTGGAGTCCTCCAGAGTGAAAGGAAGGCTCACCAAAGCTAGAAAGAAGTGCAAAGTGATCTTAACAAAGTGCCTATTGATGATCCTGAACACCTATATCTACATCATAAAAATATGCAAATCGAATGACATCAGTACATTTAATGTACGGGTATGTAATATAGATGAGAAAAAGAAATAACTGAACTGAAGAAGCTGAAGCAAAATGTTCAGCTGAATGTAAAGTAATAGAGGAGTGAAATCATTTTAACTTTAAAAATATTTACTCATCTATGAACTCAACATATTAATTGATATGATAAAAATACTCTTTTAACTCTATTTGGAAGATTATCTAACCAACAACCATCACTATGAGCAACGTGATGATACAACATCTCGTCCACGCTGCTAGAACTGTCCTATACCTTGCCGGGATATAGAACATGTCAACTAAGTAGATCCACTAAAGCTCTGCTCGAAAGCAATAAGGAGCTATCTAAAAAGTATGATTCTTTACCCATGTTGGCTAACATGGTTTATGAGGAATGTGAGTTGTCTGAACACATCCCCATATCGGTGCTCAATAATACTCCCAATAAATTTATACTCATGCTCAAATGTATAAAACATAGTCTTTTTCAATTTAAGGTAATTGCTCAAAATATCCTCTTAAAAGAGATAACTGCTCTGAAATATCTCTGAACTCATTAACTCATTTAGAAATCAAAATTTCTCTTTTCTCAATGTAAAAAGTGATATATTGGGGAATACTTAGTACCCCTTGTACTCTTACTCAAATCATGTTTAAACCTGTTTCTCAAAACTCATCTTTGCTTTCTCAGAAAATTTGTTTAAGACAAATATTGTTTCTTTAAAAGATTCTCAAAGATTATAACTCAAAATAGGGTGCATGCTGAAATATAGACATGAAAAAATTAAGTCAAGGATCTCAATGACAATTTAGAAAACTGAATACTCAAAAATCAAGAACTCAGATTTCAACGATACTACCCATCTCAAGAATACTCAATATCCAGGATAAAACCCTAGATTACTCTTTTACTTAATTTTGACTGATGTAGGGCGTGAGGATAAAGTCATTCTATCACTACGATAGCGTTACATACCTAAGAAGATGAGGCTGACTTGAAACCTTGAATTGAGGCTTGAAGGTGAAGAACCCTAGCTTCTTCTTTGAGAGAACTTAGAATATGCGAATTTTATTTGTCTGAGGGTTGGGTGTTAATGGAGAGGTTATTAGGTCATGAGATACACCTAGGGAAGTTAATGGAGGGTAAAAGTTCAAGCATACTATTCTCGGAACATATGAGGACCATAAAAATCAAGAAAAATGACCTTTTAATCAATCTTGTCGGCCAAATCGGCGATTTAGAGGTCTCCTAAAAAAAATACTCGGTGGATCTTCCATTGGGACTTTAGATCACCTAAATAGATAGAAACTTAAAATTTGTGAGAAATTTTGATGAGCTAATTCAGTGATTCACCAACCCATTAGGCGGATCGCCGATTGGGTAGATGAGTTCGCCAAATTTCCAGCTGCTCGAGGGTGCTCCACTAAAATGACCATAACTTTTTACTCCAAACTCGAAATAATGCAAATTTGGTGGCATTGGATAGAAGACTCATAAACCATAAATTTGATAGTTATAGGACACTTAATTCATTGTGTGCTAAGAGATAAGATCATTTGAAGTTTACCTTTATATTAACTAATGCGAGAACTTAGCCGATAAATATACTTTGAACTTGTGTTTGTGATTTAGCTCCCTTAGGACCCTAGATCATGTTAAATACTCTTGATACACTTGGTAAAATAATCTTAAAATACATGAGAAAGTACAACATCACCCGGTTGAAGCTGATATACTTACGATGAATGATTTTGATTTTAAGAGTAGAGTTGTGAGGTGTTACAAAATGATTCCGATCTTAGCTTAGAAATTTTTGGGGTGTTACACTTCCATTTTTATATCAAACTCTTCTATGATATGATAATTTCTTCTTTAATTATATTCTCATCTATTATTTTGTGTTGTATGTATGTCAAGTAACTTGTGCAGGGCCTCTCGAGGTTCTATACACCATGTCATATCTAGGATGTATTTTGGGTAGTGACAAAAGGCCCATCAAAACAACCTTTCAATGCCATTCCTTGTTCTAGTGAGCAAATTATGTGCAGCTGCCAACATCCCCTATCTCCCTCTTGATATGGTGATAAAGGTGGTTGGGATGATTGAACTGAGTTGTAAGCTAAATGTAGAGGCCCCGAAAATAAAAAAAGAAAATAATGCAAAATTTTGGGACATTCAATGCCGTACCCTCCTTTGAAAACCCAGTAAAAGTAAAGCTAATGAACTAGCCACACAAGAAGAGGACAATTGGTCCCACCCACAACCACACTTGAGCAACCTTGGTCTGAGTGAGTGAAAAATTAAGACAAACTAAATACTACAACGAATGATAGTTTCTCAAGTTGGGCAACAACCTCCTGGCTATGATGCTCTAGACTATGAAAAGAGCTCTAAAAGGGTTAAACAAGAAAGTTGACATCTTGTGTAAACGTGTCGATATAATGGAAGGGGCAATTACCACCCTTCAAAATGATATGCGCAAGTTGAAGGAGCAGGCAAATGGGCGTTATGGAAACATGAAATCTATGGAAGAAACTCTGATGAGTTGTCATGCACCGCAAGATCCCATCGACAAGATTCTAGAGCAAATGGTGTCAAGTTGAATAATGCTTGAGAAGTGGAAGTCGACTTATAGGAAGAAGAGGAGGCGCTATAATGAGTGATGCGTGAGTTTCAATTTACCACTCACCAACGCCATAGTGGAGCTGGACCTCGTATGCCAGGCAGAGTTTAAGTGACTCACATAGTTTCTCCTCTATGATTTAAGTGTGACATTGAGAACAATGCCCTTAATTTATTTGGGAATTGTTGTAGTTGTGTGATCTTGTTATGATATGCATGGTAATTGAAATTTTGAGAAAATCTTAGCATGGTATGGTATGTTAAGTATTAAATTTTTTGGTTCGAGAATTATATTTTTTTTTGCAGCACTTCATGATTGCTTGTTAACAGGGTTAGTTCTACATTTTCCTATTTTTTTTACTACCCGTGTTTACTTGCATGAGGTACGCACTTAATGCCTTTCCATAAGAACTTGTTCTCTCAATGAATTTATGTCGCACGAATCACATTTTTCCCTTGTGAATAATAGTTTTAGTTGAATAAACTCCAAGGGTTTCCTTTATACCGTGGTTATTTCCCAAGGAGCAAAGTAAATATTTCTTCATTTTATTTTTATTTTTGCTCTTGAGTCTTTTTGTGTCGAACAAAATTGATATTTCCTATGATAGATTGAAGGTGTCTTTCTTATGAAAAAAATCCCAAGATTAAGTTTAAACCAAGTTTTGTATCGCACCTCTTGAAAATGGGACCATTAAAATTTTTGTGGCAAAGGAAACATGTTTTTAAAAATGATTTTAAATGAGAAAAGTGAATTGAAAAGCAATCTCTTGTCATAGTTCGTACATTCCTGATTTGTCTTTATGATTTAATAATAAGATTTTTCCATTGTGGTTGTCATAAGTCATTCGATTTAATTGATTTTGAGACTAGCTCAAGAATTTGTTGGATTACGATGCCTTGTGCGGAAAGGATTGATTCATTCTTGTATGATTATGTTATCTAGATATTGCCCCGAAATGTTCTCCAAGGTGAAATTCTGGATTTAAATTGGCTAGAAAGATGAACTTAGACCCTTTTCCACTAAGTCACTCTACACAAATTTTTCCTCCAAATAACATGATCCTAGTTAGTCCCGTTGAACCTAAACCATATCTTTTTTCACCATACTGCGTACCTTGAACATTCGTAACTTTCTATCTTAACATCCTCATGTCTCCCTAGTTACCGAATGAATGAATTAAAATATGACAAAATTAAGCTAAAACAAATTTATAAGTTCCAAAACTTTTATTAAGGAGTGTATTAATGATGTGTATTCTTACTTCCACCCATTACTTCTAGTATAAAAACTATTTTAAGTGAACGAGTACATTTACATGAAGATCATAAAATGACTGATATTTTGAGAAATTCAATTGATCGAGAAGATTTATAAAAGAAATGGAGTGAAAATAAAAAAATGATCATCTGATATTTGAAGAATCAAAAGAACAAGTTGAAGTGATCATTAAAAGTAGTCAAAAATTTAAATAATTTAAAAGAATTATTTCATTTTTATATAAAATTCAAGAAATATACATGTAGAATTTATTGAGCCCAAGCAATTTTCACTTGAAATGTTTTCAAAAAGTTTTGATTTATTTTTGAAGAATCAACCACGTGCAATGACTGTAGTACAATATTTCAGTTTGAAGAAATTTCAATGGTTTTTATTCGTACGTACTGTACTACTCTATTAATGTGGTCTTGATATTTTTAAAATTTTTTGAGCTTACTTGATATTCATGGATAAAAGTAAATTAGTAAAATTAGTTATTTTATTTAATTTTTTAAGGAGTGTGCGAAGATGAAACTTGATAACTGATATCAGACGAAGAAAGTACTAAATAAAGATATTGTAGGAAGTTCGAGCCAATCCATAAAGGGTGCTTTTATGTCCCATTAGGATTATTAAGTTGACCCATTATTTTTCTATAGAGAGAAGTATTGAAAACACACTTGAACTTGACGTGAATTATTAGTTTTATCTATGAACTATTGACATTCTTAAAAATATCTCTCTACTTGACTAATTAAATTTAAATATACCCCTCTCATTCCATACACATAAACGTATTATTTACGAACATATATACACATAGTATTTTCTACTGTCGTGGCATATACATAGATATATTATATTAATAGACAATGAAATGAGCTATTTTTGACGAGTTTTGGATGTGAATTTTGTTATTAATTGTCTACTTTTCGTATGTGCAGGTGTTGCTAATTTAAGTGTTGAATATTATTAGTGGAAAAGACACCAACAAGAATGCCAAAGGAAGAAAAAGAACAAAAATGTTCATCTGCAAAGCTGCACAACCATGCAGATTAAAGTCACGGGCGCACAATAGAATAAAAAGAAAAATACGCCATTGGTCCTCCACGTACTGTTCGTATTCTAAAGTTCCCATATGCACTCTTGTGTGTGAAAATATTAAATGTCATTTGTCCTCCACACGTTTCTCACGCGCTTAAGTGCCAAACTGCACACCTGCGTGGCATGAGGTATGCAAAACATTAAAAAAAGGGTAGTTTCAAAATTTCATGAGAGACTCTACGCTATATGATGTTGGAACTTGTTCCAGAATTACAGTATCCAGAAAAGAGCAAGAAAAAGCCTAGGTTATGAAGGACAGAAAGAAAAACATGGTAAACTACTCGAATCTAAAACGAAAGTTGGGATTCAGAGTTTGGTTGCTATGTCTTTTTGTTCATCCTTGTTCTTAGTAAACTGATTCTCTTTCATGGAGTAGTTTCTTAGATGGTATTTGACAAACATGTTGTATTTTTTAAGGTGTTGGGATTTGATTTTCATTCTTACGCTTGAACTCGTTATGGGAGTTTGAATTAAATTTCAACTATGTTCATTATCTTATCTATTCAAAATAGGAATATCTTATAAATATTGTTGCATAATCTTGTGTGAGATTGAATCAATATATCTTCTCTAAAGTAATCAAAAGATCTTGTTGTTGATTATTGATATAAACTAGGGAAAAAATAGTCGAAAAACATTACTTCCTTAAGAATAATCCATAGCATTTTCATGCATATAAGGATCACCAAGTTTTAGTTAGTTTATTCTTTAACTTGGGATTTACTCAGAAGAGAAATGAAAATCTTAAATATACTCTAATCAACTATCGAATTCGAGAGAATTGATAAAATATTAGATTTTATAAATGAATGAAGTTAAAATTCGGCTATCATTATGCACTTGTTTTTTCTTGTACCCTATATATTGTTATTGATATCTAACTTTGTAGTTACCAATTATTTTAAATTATAATTTAGTATGTAAATGTGGTTCATGACCCCAACCAACTCTCTTCTTTTGATCAACTGTATAATAGTTAACAATACTTGATTGAATTAATATATACCAATTCTTGTGGAGACGATCTTTATAATACACTATTTTTTACTAGCGAAGCGCTATACTTATAGTGTGTTTTTTCTCATCAAATTTTAGCGTCGTTGCCGGGAATTGACATCAAGTAGTTTTTAATTGTGTTTTTTTATATTAATTCAGATTTTATTTTATTCTATTCTATATTATTTTTTTAGTTAACTTCTCCAGTTCCTAGTAACACATGAAATATGTATTAACCACAAGTTTTGTGTATGACACTATCAACCTCAAAAGAAGTCATCGAATATAGTACAAAGTTGGAAAAAGTTTTATGCTTGCCTAAGAAAGAACTTGTAGAGAGGGTTTCTATGCAGTCTTAGAGGAAGAATACAATGGCTGATGATGTTAGAAATATGGTTCTGAATGACCCACTATAACACTCCAAAAATCTCTAAGCTAAGAACCAAACCATTCTTCATATGTGTATAGGGTCGTGCCGGGTAATTCTTAATTGTGAATAGGTGTTAAAGTCTATTATTTAGTGTGTGAAGAACTTTCATAATGAATTATGCTCATAAAAATCTTATAATACAAAGTAGAGTTGAAAGTTTCCTTATCCATAGAGTTTCTATATAAGATTTTTCTTGGGTCAACTTCAAACAACCATATCTCTTAGAATATGAAATTTTAGGTAGACATAACCTTTCAAATTAAAGGTTTTTGAATCTTCTCTCCAATGCCACCAAGTATGCGTTATTCCGAGTTTGGAGTTGAGAGTTATGATCATTTTACTAAATGATGCAGTGCAGTTCCGTTTTAGCTGACCGGAAAATTCTCAAAAAAAGAATTTTCATGTCCTTATACCCCTAGCAAAACCCAAAAACTAATCTCTTTCCTACTATAAAGTCCTAAATAATCAGATTTTTATCTTTTAATTCCTCCTTCTCATCTCTCAAACCTTAAGAAATTTTTTATGAAAAATCAAAGCATAAGACTTCCAACCAAGATTCCTCCAAATCTTTTTCAAGATTCTTCTTCAAGGTAAGTTCTTCTCCAAGGATTTCAATCTTTCCAATTCAAATTTGTTCTTATAATCATGAATAAATAATAGAAATCTTAACCCTTAACCATAAGATTTTCAAGAAATTAATTCAAGAATCTCAAGAAAGAATTTCTTGATCGTTCTTGTTCAAGTTAAGGTTCTTCTTCAAAATCCATGGAGTGTTAAAGGTATGTAAGATTATTTAAGTGAGGAACTTTGTTGTCACAATCCAAAGTACACCCTAGACGTGACATGATGAATAAGATCCTAAGAGACCCTAAACAAGCCATTTGACATAAGCATGATGTAATAAAATACAATTCAAGAGATTTAATTAATATAAGTTTCATATCATAGAATGACATAAACGATACAAACAGAGCACATAAGAGACACGCTGAAAACTACTAAGTCTTATACAAGCCTTAATAACATCATAAGGGTGATTGAGACGTAACCCATACACCACATACAAGTCTAAAACAAAAACGACCAAAAGCAATAAAAGTATCTATGGTTTTTCCCTTGAACCATGAGGATTCCCAATCCAAGTGATCAAGCTGAGAATTCTTGATCTATACACGTCCGAGAGGAGAAACGTCAGACCCTATATTATGAGACATTATAGGCACAAATATGCATTAGTACGATGAATGTATGAAATATGGGGAAATGCATAAGAACATAGGCATGATTATATGAGAAACTTTAAACATGACATGCATGACCAAGTAAAACGTGATAAAAGCCTTTATAAAATATCATAAAATAATATACGAGGTCGACGCATACTTGAAACCATTTGAGAAGTTTTCATAAAACCTTTTTAGAAAACATAGTTCATTTGTAGGATATTTACCGTTAACCGACAGTAAGACCATGTGAGCTATTACATGGAATCTGGCAAGACCCTTCCACTGAAAAAGAGAATCTACTTGCCAAGGTAGAACTCTGTCACATTCATTCTTTGCTAAAGTGGATCCATTAGCTTAGGTCATTTAAAGCAATGCTACGGGGGCATGTAGTTTTGGACAATGGAATTGCTACTAAAGATTAAACCTCTACTAGCAGTAGTGCCTCCATTACAGAGTTCTCTTTGTGCTAAGTAAATCCCAAAGGAAAAAGACATAATCATATTCATATCAAAATACTTGGAAAGGCAACAATTAACACTACCAATCCAATCATAAGTTCATACTAGAGTAGCTCCTATCATATCATGATTTCATAAAATTTTCATAGTAGACACTTACCTTTCTAAGCATCTAAATTATGGTTCCATTCAATTGTGAGAAAATCTTTCACAAAACAATGACACTTTATCCTAAAATCATCCTTTAGTCATAAATAATTCTTTTCGTAAAACATGCATAAATCCTTAATCAAATTCATAATCATAGTTCATAATTTCATAAGTATTGTTTATAATTAAAGTTCAGAAAATAGGCATAGGCATGGGTCCCTATGAAATCAATTGAAATTCATGTAATTGAATCATATCATGCATAATAAGATTGAAAATAAATAATTGTATCATTATAAATAGCACCCATGGAGAATTGCATCTAACCCTAATGGAATTGGGTGAAATCAACTTAGGAGATTGAGATTCTTTTGGGACCCAATGGATGAAAGGGATCCATTGGTGAATTCCCACACACCTTGATAATCAAAGCCCAAAAGCAATGGAGAATGAGACCTTGAAACCCTACTTCTTCACTTTGAAGCTCTTGGGAGAATTTGGAGAAGGAAACCTGAGAGAATTTGAGAGAGTTGAGTGAATGAGACGGAATGGGTTAGGTTTTCAAGAGTAAAACTAGTTATACGAGTAGATATTGGACTAAAAAATGTAGTCTAAGGGTTAATTGGGTAGGAAAAGAACAAAACACCCTTAATTAAAATCTGCCGGACAGGTCTACGAGTTACACCTACGGTTCGTAGGACTTTCTATGGATCGTCCTAGTCAACCGTAGAACCTATTATTGGGGTTCATTATTTGTGATCGATTCCACGAAACCTTTCTACAGTCCATCCAACTTTCTACGGCTCATAGACCCCTATCCGTAGAACCCATGCTCAAGCCCAAAATTTCACTAAGTCTAGATCACTTCTACGTGTTCCACCTAAAACCCATAGACTATATGACGACTCGTCAAATCCTTTCGTAAACCTGAGGTCTCAAATCAATTCTTTGAATCACCCTACGGACACTTCCTATGGCCCGTAGACCGCCCAACAATTCATCATGCTCATTTGTAGGTAAACTTACTAGGACTTGACATTTCCAAAACTAAATCAAAATCCTATGAATGCCTTTCTACGACCCGTAGAACTTCCTGTGGTTTTTAGGTAGAACTCGTAGACCATTACATCAGTGCTAAAATAAAGATTTTTGTCTATTTCAACACAACTTCAAATATCTGAGATGTTACAATATCTCCCCCTTGAGAGCATTAATCATCGAATGGGACTCAAGCTAGCATGAATAGAGTGTGGAGAGAAACTAACAACCCAACATGAATGCAATTCACATCAGAATGCACATAAACGAGGAGAAATTACTCCAAGCTATATCATAACATAAAATCTAGTATTTCATGAACATGCATGCATACAGAAACATGAGAATGACTAAAACGCATGAATCCAAAAAAATGTGCTGCGAGAAACTAATACCTCAAGCTAGAATAGGAGCGGAGGGAAAGAGATGAGGATACTTGGACATCATATCGACTTGGCTTTCCAAGTACCGCCCTCAACTAATTGATTCCTCCAAAGAACTTTCATGGAAGAAACTTCTTTGTTTCTTAACTACAGAACTTAACGGTCTAAAGTCTCAACCGAAACCTCTTCATATGAAAGACTTTCCTTAATTTCCAAACATTCCAATGGCACTATCAACGTCAGATCTCCAACACACTTTTTTAACTGAGAGACATGAAATACTGGATGTACCAATGCTAAGTCATTAGGTAACTCTAACTCATACGCAACTTTCCCAATACGCCTCAAAATCTTATATGGACCCACGTTTCAAGGACTATGCTTCCCTTTCTTGCTGAATCTCATCACACCTTTCATAGGTGAGATTTTCAAGTAAACTCAATCATTAATATTAAATTCAAGCTCTCTTCTTCTAATATCGGCATAAAACTTATGTCAACTTTTAGCCATTTTCAACCTTTCACAAATAAGTTAAAACTTTTCCGTAGCCTCATGCACCAACTCGGGCCCTATCAACGAGACCTCGCCAACTTCAAAATAACCAATAGGAGATCTACCCCTCCTACCATAGAGAGCATCAAATGGAGCCATTTCAATACTCGAGTGATAGCTAGTAATATAAGAAAACTCGATCAAAGGTAAATGATCATTCCAACTACCCTTGAAGTCAATTACACAAGCTCTCAACATATCTTTCAAAGTCTGAATAGTGTGCTCGGATTGTCCATCGGTCTGAGGATGAAAAGCCATGCTAGGATTCACTTGAGTACCAAGAACTTTCTGAAATGACCTCCAAAATTGAGATGTAAACTAAGTACCACGATCGGAGATAATGGACAATGGAACCCAATGCAAACCTTACCATTTCCCGAATATAATGCTTTGCATACTCTTCGGCTGAAAATGAAGTCTTTCTAGGAAGAAAGTGAGTCGACTTTATCATTCGAACCACAATGAACCAAATAGAATCAAACTGATGACGGGCATGAGGTAAACCCATAATGAAGTCCATATTCAAGTCTTCCCACTTCCATGTAGGAATACTATTGTCTTGTGCCAAACCATCTGGTTTCTGATGCTCAACTTTCTCGTGTTGATAACTAGGACACTTAACCACAAATTGTGCAGTATATTTCTTCATCTCATTCCACCAATAGACCTCTCATAAATTGCGATACATCTTGGTGGCTTCTGGGTGAATAGAATACCAAGAACTTTGAGCTTCTGTCAAAATTTGATTCCCCAACTCATCAACATTCAGAACGCATAACCGACATTGGTATCGAAGGACACCATTTTCCTCTTAGGAGAAAGCCTCGATTGCTTTTTTGAAATCCAACTTCTTCAAATCAGCCAATACCAGATCAAAATCTTGCTTATCCTTCACATTTGAAACAAAAGACGATTTCAAACCATTTTGAATTATCACACCACCCTCATTAGAATCGACCAAGAGAACACCCTATCCTCATTAGAATAAACACAGCGAACACCAAATCGGGCCAATATATGAACATCATGAACTAGCTCTTTCTTACCTTCTTCAATATGAGCAACACTACCCATCGATAGTCAATTAAGGGCATCAGCCACCACGTTTGCTTTACTCGGATGATAGAGGACTCTCATGTCGTAGTCTTTCAATAACCCAAGCCATCTCCTTTGCCGAAGATTCAAGTACTTTTAGGTGAATACATACTTCAAGCTCTTGTTTTCGGTAAACACATCCACATGAACACCATATAAGTAATGTCTCCAAATCTTCCACCACTGCTAATTCTAAATCATGAGTTGGATAATTCTTCTCATGCACCTTTAATTGCCTTGAAGCATAAGAGTGACTTTCTCGTGTTGCATGAAAAATCAACCAAGACTAATCCGTGAGGCATCAAAATATACCACAAAACCATCTGATTCTTTCGGTAATGTCATGATCCAAAAGTTGAAGTCATGATGGAACACACCCCCATAACCCCAAAATGGTATGTAAGTCAAAAGAAAAACACATACAAGACTTTCGAAGGGAAGTCGGGCCACAAATGATATAAAACAACAAATAATTCCCCAAACCTAGTTGCATAGGTATAAAGAACATCTAATACATTCCTAGAATCTAAAATACATCTCAAGTCTTTGAAAAGATAGTTAAAATATTTAAATGGCAGATGGAGACCAATGGCGATGCGGAAATCAGGATCTCACCACAACTCCGAAAGAGAAGAAACTGCTAGATCCAATCAACCGCTACAAGGATCACCCCCACTAGATATGCATCAAAGGGATAACAAAAGTAGGGGGTGAGTACAATCCACATGTACTCATTAGGTTAGACCAACTGAGTATAAGCAACTAAACAGACTTAAGAAATAAACTATGAAACGCATCAACATGCACGCAGAAAAGTCCCATTCCGGCATTGGTGCTGCCAATTTATTTATTAACGGTGCAATTAAAGTAAACACAAAAAGAGAACAGATAATACTCAAATCAACAAATAAGCAAGTTACACAACACAACAAAACTTGCCAATGCAATGCAATGAGATCATGAAATGATGTGGTGGAACCAAGGTCGCCATATGCACCTTGCCGAGCATTCAGCTTCCAGAAAAGGACCCATGCGGGACTCGCAGTCCATATACCAATCTCATAATCTCAATGTCTCATCAACTTTCCACCTAACTCGTGGTCAAGAATATAAGTAAGGTGTCACAATTTCTTTCTCAAAAAGATAGTATTTCTCCACTTTCTCATATTTCTATGAATCATGATATGCTGCATGAGGATGAATGCATCACAACACATACAACACAAGGGAATAATCAATTCATCAGGGATTTCAAATTGTATCAAGTTCTTAAACTAAAAAAGTCATGAAACACTCCTCAAATGCTAGGCATAACGAAGGAATCTATTCGAAATCAGTCTTTACCACTTAGAAAAACATTTGATTCCTTTTTAAGTTGTTTCAAAAAATCCACTCAAGCCTCTATCTCGGGCATCTCAATGTCAAAAATAAGAATATGTCACACAGCCCCTTGCTCGTGCAATTACTCAAAAATCACAGGTTTTTAGCAACAATTAAAGATATCACACAAGCCTCCACATAGGCTAAGAATCACGAATAGGCATCATATGAACTAAACAAGGAGGTCAATGCTTACCAACTTCTAAAACTCATACTACTACTCATTTCACTATTGACTTCCCAATGAAGGTTAATTACTTATCTCAGTCTAAAAGAGGGATAGCCAAACCTACCTCGGAGGCCGAAACTTCACTCGAACAACTCTATTCGGAGAACTTTCTCAATTACCCGATCATCGAAACAATCCTCAACTATCAAGAATGGATAGATCTCATCAAAAGGCGCCCAAAGATACCCATATAGATAAGATTAGAAATCGGAGGTAAAATAGTTTTAAAATCACTTCGAAAATTGAAAGGGTAAAAACATATTTTTAGTTGAATATCAAGTTCCACAAGTCACGAGTGATTCATGGTTGAAAAACCCCATTAAAATCGATCAAGCAATGAGCTCCAAAACAAAAAATACCAATATTCCAACTTAGGGAAAAAACCCCCAAAACCCACATTGAAATCAAGATTTAAAAGGTGTTTTGGATGATAAAAATTAATGTAAATGATAAGGATTTAATAGAGGAACTTACCCACACTAATTTCACAAGGAAAAATTTCCAATAACCACCTCTTCTAAGGTCAAATCGAGTGAAAATGGTGGAAATGAGAAAAATAGGAAGAATCCTGAAATTTAGGTTCTATTTAGGTGAAATAGGTCATCGTGATTGCGAGCCACTAATTCTTGTTATCCCAAAGGGTACGGAAGATAACATCTCGATCGCGAGGCCCCCTGTCTGCGATCACGAAGGCTAAGAAAGAGAAATGTTCATCGTGATCGCAATCCTATGGGTCACAATCAAGATCCTATGGGTCGCGATCGCGAAGGCCTCATAGAAGATTCATCGCGATCATGAGCCAAAGGGCCGTGATTACGTAGGTTAAAATGACCTACACAAAAAATTGAAAAACTTGCAACTCAACACAAAGGAAAAGCCTCCTGACGGACCCTCAAAAATTGTTCAGAGTCCGATAAAAACAAACTGGACATGCTACCCCACTAAATTCGACATTCCAGACTCAATGGAATCGTCGGATTTCCTAAAAGAGGTCAAATGATAGAATTGCCTTCCCAGACCACTCTTAAGACTTAAAACTTAATTTCTCATCCAAATGCCCAAAACTCAACCTAAGGCCTCTGAAACCTTACAAACCACCTTTCTAGCTCAAACTCGATGTTTTTAACATGATGGAACTGATGCAATTCCCATATGACGATCAAAACTAAAAATACTAACCAAAGTCAACCCTATCATGAATTCTCAACTCAAGAGAGGTCACATCACTAAAAAACACCTGATCACATGGAGGACCACATCAACCACTCCCAAAACACAAACTAAGATTGAAAACACTAAGAGGAAGGGCAAAACGTTCATTTCACAATTAAAAACAAATTCACATGAATTGGGACATTACACTATCAACCACTAAAACACGCATTTGTCCTCAAACGAAAGGCAAGATAAGATACCTGAAGGTGTGAAAAGCTGATAGTATCTATGACGCATGTCAGACTCCACCTCCCACGTTGCCTCCTTAATAGGTTTATGCCTCCACTGCACCTTCACTGAGTCAATATTCTGTGATCTTAACTACCTAGTCTGCCTATCCAAGATAGCAATCGGTTCCTCCTCAAAGGATATATTTGATCCAAAGTAACTGAGTCCCACTAAATCACATGAGAGTCATTATGATGATATCGCTTAAGCATTGAGACATGGAACACGAGGTGAACCACTGGAAGGCTCGGAGGTAAAGGCAACGTATAGGCTACCTCTCCCCGCTTCCCCAAAATATGAAAAGGCCCAATGAATCACGATCTGAGCTTTCCTTTCTTTCCAAATCTCATCACAACCATGTTGGGTGACACCTTAAGCAACCCCCCCTTACCAATAAAGAAGGACACATCCTTGACAAACCTATCAGTATAGCTCTTCTATCTAATTTGTGCGGTCAGAAGGCACTACTGAATCAACTTCACCATATCCATGGAGTCTCTCAACAAATCCATGCCATAAGGTCAAAGCCAAAATGAATAAAACCATCCAATGGGAGATCTGCACCTCCTTCAATACAAATCCTCAAATGGTACAATTTGAATACTGGAATGGTAAGTGTTATTATAAGGAAACTCTGCAAGAGGCTGGGATTGGTCCGAATGACCACAAAAGTCCATCACACAAGCCTGAAGCATATCCTCAAGCACCTGAATAGTCCGCTCAAACTTACCATCGGTTTGAGGATGGAAAGCGGTACTCAACTCAAGCTTGGTACCCATGTGCTCCTGCATAAAACTCCAAAAAATTAGAGGTGAATTGTGCACCTCTATTAGGCACAAAAGAAATGGGCACTCCATGCAACCAAACAATCTCACGAATGTAGATCCTAGTCAACTACTCCACTTTATAGTTAGTCTTCTTCGAAATGAAAAGAGCCGACTTGGTTAATCAATCAACAATAACCCAAACATAATTAAATTTACCCAAAGTCAAGGATAATCCATTCACAAAGTCCACAGTAATGCGCTTCCACTTCAACTCATGGATGGGCATCCTTTGCATCGAACCACCCGGTCTTTGATGCTTATTCTTCACTTGCTGACAGTTCAAACACTTGGCCAAAAAGTCCACAATATCTCTCTTCATACCATACCACCAATAAAGTTGCTTCAAGTCATGATAAATTTTGGCTGACCCCGGCTGAATAGAGTATTTAGAACAATGAGCCTCCTCCAATATCATACACACCCAACCACCAACTCTAGGAACACAAACACAGACACAAATCCTCAAAACTTCCTCGGCATCAAGGAAAGCCAATATAGCTTCACCTCTCAACACCTTATCTTGAAGCGCTCTCAACTTGTCATCCTTAAACTGGAGGGCACGAATCTGATCCATCAAAGTAGATCTAGACACAATGAAGTCTAAAAATGGTGAGGTGTGGAAACATCGATTCGAACCAGCTATCTAGCTAACGATTGAACCTCTAAGTCCAAAGGTCTCTCCTTCACCTTAAAAAATGCTAAACTACCCATACTAGGTGTTTTTTGACTCAAAGACACATCTCCTACCATGTTTGCCTTACCCGGATGACAAAGAATTGTGATGTCATATTTCTTCAATAGTTCCAACCATCTACGCTACCTTATCTTCAGATTCGGTTGAGAAAAGAGATACATAAGGCTACAATGATAAGTAAAGATCTCACAATGCACACCATAGAGATAATGCCTCCATAACTACAAGACAAAGACCACTACCGCTAACTCCAAATCATGAGTAAGGTAGTTCTTCTCATGTACCTTCAACTTCCTAAAAGCATAGGCTATGACTCTCCCCTTTTGCATCAATACACTACCTAGGAAAACACCTGAGGAATCACATAAAACCATAAATGCCACACCCTCCTAGGTTAGTACTTAGATAAGTGTTGAGGTCAATAACTCTTTGAACTTTTGAAAGCTTGCCTCACACTCATCAGTCCACAAAATTATCACAGTCTTATGAGTAAACTTAGCCAATGGAGTTGCGATGGAAGAGAAACTTTGAAAAAATGACGGTAATAATCTGCTATCTCGATGAAACTTCAAATCTCGGTAGGTCAAGATGGTCTCACCCAATAACGAACTACCGCAACCTTGGCTGGATCAACCATAATACCTTCTTTTGTCACCACATGACCCAAGAAAGCCATGGACTCAAGCCAAAACTCACACTTGGAGAATTTGCATACAACTTCTCCTCTCTCAATCTCTGAAGTACAGTCCTCAAGTGACGAACATGGTTAGCCTCATTCTTGGAATGAATCAAGATATCATAAATAAAATCACAAAGAAATCCAAATAAGGCTGAAATACTCGGTTCATCAACTCCATAAAAGCAGCTAGAGCATTAGTCAATTCAAAGGACATGAGTACAAACTAATAATGCCCACAACAAGTCTTGAAGGCAATCTTCGGAATATCAGAATCCCAAACTCTCAACTGATGGTAGTCCGACCTCAAGTCAATCTTAGAGAACACTGATGCATCTTGAAGCTGATAAAAAAAATTATCGAAGCGGGGAAGATGATACTTATTTTTTACTATAGCCTTGTTCAATTGTCGATAATCAATACACATCCTCATACTTCTATCTTTCTTCTTCACAAATAAGACCGGTGCTCCCCACGGTGATACACTAGACTGACTAAACTCTTTCTGCAACAAGTTCTACAATTGAGCCTTCAATTCCTTCAACTCTACCAAAGCCATCCGATAAGGAGAGATTGAAATGGGCTTAGTGCCTGACTCTATGTCAATAAAAAAATTCATTTCATGGCTAGGAGGGACACCAGGTAAGTCGGTGGGAAACACATCCATGAACTCTCTCACCACTCTTGTGGCATCCAAAGGGGATGTATCTTTTGTAATATCACAAACATAGGCCAAATAAAATAAACATCCCTTATCCATCATGCGACGGGCACGAAGAAAAGATATCAGTCCCTTTGGATATAAACTAAGAGCACCTTTCCACGCCAATCGAGGTAAAATGAGGTAAAGTAAGGTCACGGTCTTAGTATAACAATCTAAGATCGCATAATAGGTAAATGACCAATCCATTCCCAATATCACATCAAAATCAAGCATATCAAGTAAAATCAAGCCTGCCCGAGTCTCACTATCGGCATATGTCACAACGCACCCTTAGTAAACCCGATCGACCACTAAGGAATCACCTACTGGGTGGAGATACTAATAGAAATAAAAAGGGACTCAAACACATGATCAATACCCACAAATAAATAAGAAGACACATAAGAATAGGTCAACCCAGGATCAAATAATACTATAGCAGAACAATGAAAGACTAGAACGGTACCTGTGATCACTGTATCTGAAGGCTCTGCCTCAGATTTACCTCGTATAGCATAGAACTATCTGTGATCACCGCTAGTATGAGAGCTACCACGAGCACTACCTCGAGTTCCCTGAACTCCACCCTTGGTGCCCTTGGCACCACCTGTAGCACTCTGTAATATACCTCATGCCATTGTAGCTGGCGTAGACCGAGTAGCCTATGATCTTGGCTAGATTATAGAAGAAGCACGTCTAGGACAATCCTTTGCCTTTTTCCCAAACTCCTCACAAACAAAATAACCATGGGGACATGAACCCTGCTGAGAGTAACAAGAAGAGTCTGCATGCCCTCCCTGACCTGGATCCACTACCACCATCCAAACTCTGAATGCCTGCTTGCACTGGTCAACTCTGATATCCCTATGACCCCTGGCCTAAACAATATCTACCTCTAGATGAATGACCACTGCACTGACTTGGTGACGAAACCTCTTGGTACCACTGCCCTGTCTAGCATGTCGAATACTCTCAATCATCATGGCATGATCAATAATGTTCTGCAACATACTATATGATAGCACAAGGGAACATATGGCCTCTTAGAGAACCCCTTTACCAACTTACAGATCTACTCAAACTCTATGGGAATACTTGACATAGCATAATGGGACAACTCATGGAAATGATCCTCGTACTTTAAAACTGATAAGGAGCCCTACTCCAATTTATAAAACTCATCGCTATACTGATCTCGAAAGCTATAGGGCCCAAACCTCAGGAATACCTCAGTAAACTGCTCCCAACCCATAGTAGGAGAACCAATGGGCCTATGACCAGGAACTGATCTCCACCACTACTAGGCCACTCTTGAAAACTGATAAGAAGTGTAGGACACTCCATGAGCCTATAAGATACCCAGGTTGAACAACATGTCCTGGTACTCAGCCAAAAAGTAATAATCCTTCTCTCCAGTTGTACTGTCAAACCTTGGAGGTGCCAATCTAACAAATCTCTTAAAACTCTTCTGCTTGGCTGTCACGACACAAGGTAACCCCTAGACGTGACATGGCGTTTAAGACCCCGTAAGGCCTCATAAGAGCCACTTAGCATGCATAGACAAAATAATGGAAATCAAGAGTATGTAAAATGAAGTTCAAGCCATAAATTTTTTATAAAACGAAGCAGAAATTTACATAGTCTCGAGCCATCTATTACATCAAAGAGTGACGGGGACGTAACCCACACATTACATATGAAAGTCTAGAATAGAAAGACATAAAAAAAATGAAAGAGTCTCAGTCCTCAAAGCACGAAGACTCACCAATCTTCAAGAATTCTTCGACTAGGCTCTAGCCATGAATAGATGGAGAAGAGTCGTCACGCTCTACATTAATAAATCAGTGTAGGCAAGAGTATGCGTTAGTACAATCAAGTACTAAGTATGATAGCGATGCACAAAACCACTTAAAATTGCAGAAACGGGACATTTTCATGACATGCAATGACCAAGCTAAAACATGAAAAAGGTTAAAAACATAAGTAATAAAACATGATCAAAGCAAGCTAAATATCTTTACATCACTTGTGAAATATCTTAAAAGCACTTTAGTTCATTATTGTGGGAAGTAGCCTTAACCGACATGTAAGATCATGTGACCTATCAACATGGAATCCGGTGTCTAACCCCACACCGATAGGGCCATCCTACTTGCCATGATAGGACCCTTTACTTAAGTTATAGCTTACGTGAATCCACTAGTTAGTGTCTATCATAGACCATCATCCTATGGTGGCACATAGTTAAGGGATAAGGAGATTGTTACTAGAAACCCGGCCTCTACATACGGGAGAGCTTCCATCTCAATATCCTCTTGGTGCTAAGCTTAAATCCCACAAAATAGTCTTGATTCTTATTCATCTTATTATCCATGGAAAGGTACAACTAGAGTTACCAATCAAAGATAAAGTACATTAGTATTGACGTTTCATATTCCATGGACAAGTCCAAGCTTACGTAATTAAAATAGTTCCTTAAATCTTTAATTCAACTTTAGTTGAGAAAACCTTTCAACAAGTTATGAATCGTTTATGTGAGAAAACCCTTTCACATCCATGATTTGAGTAATATGTCAGAAACCCTATCAGAATTCACAACATCATCAAGTATGCTGAAATCTCAAAGCAAGTCCTAAATCATCATATATTCAATAATTGAACATGCATACTTTCATAAAACCCATCTTTTGATCATTCATAATTCAACATGTAATCATAGCTTTAGAAAGCATAAATCATGCATGCGTTCATATAGATTTCATAAAATTCATCTTCTTCACAATTCAACCCATCAACAAAGCAATATTTTGAAATTGAGGAAAAACACATGGATTCGTGGGGATTCATCTTAATTCATAAAACTCATATCAATTCATGCTTCATAGTTCATAAAACAATCAATTAAGTCAACATTGAAAAGAACCTATGGCATAGAAGAAAAACCCTAACTTCAATGGAGGATTTCTAACTTATAAAATAGTGAATTTTGGAACTCTATGGAGGAAAGGGCTCCATAGATGAAGACTGTCATACCTCAATGCAAAAACCTTGAAATCAATGGAGGATTAGGAGGCTTGATCTTGAAACCCTAGATTCTTCTTCTTCTTATTCTTCTTTTTCAAGCTTCTAGAGAGAGAAATTTTTGGAGAGGAGAGTTTAGGGAATGATTTTGAAAAGGTAGAATTAGGCTTATAATTTATATATAGGGGCTAGGTTAAAGGCCAAACTGACTTAGATTAGGAATTAAACACCTAGGGAAAAGACTAAAAAGCCCTTCTTAAAATAATTGTCGGACCTTTTTCTACGGTCCGTAAGTCAACCTATGGACCTTCCTATTCTACCGTAGATAGATTCAGAGACTTTCCAACTTTGGACCCCCAACGATGGGACGCCATGTACGGTCTGTGGATCAACCTACGTTTCGTACATGGCCACTGTAGATAAAACTCTTGGCCCTAAAAATTTCACTAAGTGTGGGTCGCACCTACGAGACCTACCTACGGCTCGTACATAGATCGGCGGTCCGTCCTGGCAAGCCATATAAAAGTACTGAGGCTTAAATTTTAAGGAACCTAGACTAGCCAACCACGGGCCTGACCTGTGGACTGTAGGTCAGTCCACGGGCCGTAGGTGGCTCTATTGGTACAGGCACCAGGAATTCCAGAAAACCTGAAATTGTTTTCTTTTCGAATCCGAGGTGTTACATTGGCAATCGACATGGCTGCACTAGCAAAGATAGGTAGAGCTAAAAATCTTAAAGGAGCCAAAGAAGGTACTGAAGAAGAACCAAGAGTCTGAAATCCCACACTAAGCCCCTGAACTGGCGTGGAGCACCAAATATAATAGGAAAACCTATAGTGACCCGACGGATACCAGAAGTAGGGGCACTATCAAATCTAGTTAATAACCTGTTGATCAACTTCAAAAGCATCAGAGCATAGTCGGGAACCACAGGATGATGGGCTGGTCCTCTCACCTTAGTTTGTTGCTTAATTACATCATCATACTCAAATACAAGCTCAGGTGATGCCACCCTAGCTCATCCCCTATCAAGTGCTACCCTCTCGCTCATCCATAACCCTGACTCCACTGCGTCCCCACCTCTCCCATGAATTAGGGCTCGAGAATTAGTTATGACCTCTGAAGTACTAGCTCTAGTCCTCGCCATCTATGTAGAGAGAATATATTAGAGGTATGCAACAATTGATATGAATAATTCACCCAAAAGAAATCAAAGGAAAGAAATTTCTCCTACTAGGTATCTTGTAGCCTCTCGAAGACAAGTACGGACATCTACGTACCAATCCGTAAGACTCTACTAGACACCCTTCTCTTTAACTTATGGAATCGGTGAATCTAGTGCTATGATACAAATTTGTCATGACCCAAAAGTTGAGGTCATTATGGCACACACCCCGAGAACCCCAAAATGGTGTGTAAACCAAAAGAAAATAAATACGATACTTTTGAAGGAAAGTAAGGCCACAAACGATAGAAAACAACAAAGAATTTTGAAAACCTGATAGCATAAGTATAAAGAGCATCTAATACATTTCTAAAATCTGAAATACATCTCAAGTCCTTGAAAAGAAAGTTAAAAGACTTTAAATTGTAGATGGAGACCAATAGCAATGCGGAAAGCAAGATCTCACCACAACTCCGAAAGAGAAGAAACCGCTAGATCCTATCAACCACTACGAGGATCACCCCGAATAGGATCTGCATCAAAGGGATAACAAAAGTACGGGGTGAGTACAATCCACATGTACTCATTAGGTTAGACCAACTGAGTATAAGAAATTAAACAGACTTAAGAAATAAACTATGAAACGCTTCAAGCTGCACGCAGAAAAGTCCAATTTTGTTATTGGTGTCACCAATTCATATAATTATAATGTGAATAACGTAAACACAAAAAGGAAATAGATGATACTCAAATCAACAAATAAGCAAGTTACACAACACAACAAAAATGGCCAATGCGATGCAATGAGATTATGAAATGATTGAATGATGTGGTGGAACCAAGGTCATCGCACAACCTATCGTATACACCTTGCAAAGAATTTATCTTCAAGAAAAGGACTCATGGAGGACTCGCAGTCCATATATCAATCTCATAATCTCAATGTCTCATCAATTTGCCATCTAGCTCATAGTTAAGAATATAAGTAAGGTGTCACATTTTCTTTCTCAAAAAGATATTATTTCTCTACTCTCTCATATTTCCATGAACCATGATATACTGCATGAGGATGAATGCATCACATCACATACAACACAAGGGAATAATCAATTAATCAAGGATTTCAAATAGTATTGAGGTCCCAAACTCACCAAGTGATGAAACACATCCTCAAATGATAGGGATAAAGAAGGAATCCATTTGAAACAAGTCTTTACCACTTAGAAAAGCATTTCATTCCTTTTTAAGATGTTTCAGAAATCAACTCAAGCCTAAATCTTGGGCATCTCAATGTCAAAAATAAGGATATGTCACAAAGCCCCTTGCTATAGCAATTACTCAAAAATCACAGGTTTTTAACAACATTTAAAAATATCACAAAAGATTCCACACATGCTAAGCATCACAAATAGGCATCATAGGAACTAAACAAGGAGGTCAATGCTTACCAATTTCTAAGACTTATGCTGCTACTCATTTCACAGTTGACTTCCCAAGAAAGGTTAATTATTCATCACACTCTAAAAGAGGGATAGCCAAACCTACCTTGTAGGCCAAACTTCACTCAAAAAACTCTATTGAAGCACTTCCTCAACCACCCAATCATCGAAACCATTCTAAACCATGAAAAATGAATAGACTTCATCAAAAGGATTCCAAAGATACCCATATAGAAACGATTAGAAATCAGGGGTAAAATAGTCCAAAAATAACTTCAAAAATCAAAAGGATAAAATTAGATTTTTAATTTAAAATCAACCTCCACAAGTCAAGAGGGTTTCATAGTTGAAAAACCCATTAAAATCGATCAATCAACAATCTCCAAATCAAGAAAATATTAATTTTCCAACTTAGGGGAAAATCCCAAAACCCACATAGAAATCAGGATTTAAAAGGTGTTTTGGATGATAAAAATTAAAGGAAGTGATAAGGAGTTGGTAGAGGAACATACCCAAACGAATTTCACCAAGAAAATCTTCCAAGAATCGCCTCTCCTAAGCTCAAATCAAGTGAAAATGGTGGACATGAGAAAAATAGGAAGAATCCTGAAATTTAGGTTCTTTCCAGGTGAAAAATGTCATCACGATTGCGAGGCACTAATTCTCGTGATCGCGAAGGGCATCGAAGATTACATCACAATCATAAGGTCCCCTGTCCATGATCACGAAGGCTATGGGAGAGAAAGCTTCATCATGTTCGCGAGCCTATGGGCTGCGATCGCGTAGGTCACGGAGAAGACGCATCGCGATCGCAAAGGTCAAAATGACCTGCACGAGAGATTGAAAAACCTGCAACTCAACACAAAGGAAAAGCCTCCGGATGGACCCTCAGAAATCGTTCGGAGTTTGATAAAAATAAATTAGACATGCTATACCCTCCCGGACCACTCATGAGTCTTAAAACTCACCTTCTCACCCAAATGCAGAAAACTAAACCTAAGGCCTTAGAAACCTTACTAGCACCCTTATTATCTCAAACTTGACATTTCAGGCACGATGGAACTGACAGAATTCCCATCCGGTTTTCAGAACTAAAAATGTTGACCAAAGACAACATTATCATGAATTCTCATCTCAAAAGGGGTCAAATCACTAAAACATACCCGATCGCGTTAGGGACCACACCAACTAATCTCGAAATACAAACTAAGCATGAAAATGCTAAGGAGAAGGGAAAATGCTCATTTCCCAATTAAAAGCGAATTCACAAGAAATGGGATATTACAGGTAACATAAATATAGGGGATGAAGTGACTCTCTCTTTCAATTCTTGGAAACTCTTCTCACAAACTTCTGTCCATAGAAATTTCACCTTCTTTTGAGTCAATGACTTAAAGGACGAAGCAATAGAAGAAAATCCTTTCACAAACCTTCTATAGTAATCGACCAAACCCAAGAAACTCTGAAATCTAAAGCGGACAATGGTCTAGGCCAATTCTTAACTGCTTAAGTCTTCTTAGGGTCAACTTGAATACCTTCACTGGAGATAATATGGCCAAGAAAAGCAACAGACCTCAACCAAAACTCACACTTGCTAAATTTTGCATATAATTCTCGATCCTTGAGAATTCGCAACACAATCCTCAAATGCTCAACATGCTCCACCACACTCCGAGAATAAATCAAAATATCAACAATAATCACAATCACAAACATGTTAAGATATTGCTTGAAGACCCTATTCATTAAGTCCATGAATGCCACAAGGGCATTAGTCAAACCAAAATACATTACTAAAAACTTATAATGACCATACCAAGTTCAAAAAGCCGTGTCATTTTCCTTCACCCTCACATGGTGATAACCCGACCAAAGGTCAACCATAGAGAAGAAACTCACTCCTTGGAGTTGATCAAACAAGTCACAAATCCTTGGAATATGATAATTATTCTTTATGGTAACCTTATTCATTTGCCGATAGTCAATGCACATTCAGAGGGAACCATCCTCCTTTCAAACAAATAATACCGGAGCATCCCATGCAGAGATACTTGGTCTAATAAAACCCTTTTCCAAGAAATTCTTCAATTGGTCCTTTAATTCCTTAAGTTATGTCGGGGCCGTACAGTAACTAGGAATAGAGATAGGATGCATATCTAGGAGAAGGTCAATACCAAAATCTATTCCCCTTTAGGGAGGAATACTAGGAAGATCATTGGGAAACACTTCTGAAAACTCATTTACAATTGGAACTAACTCAAGAGTAGGGGTTTTTGAATTTGTATCCCTAACCCAAATAAGATGATAAATGCAACCCGTAGAAAACATTTTCCTAGCCTTTAAGCAAGATATGAACTGACCCTTAGGAAAAGAATTTCCCCCTTTCCATTCTAAGATAGGTTTATTCAGAACTTGGAATATGACCAATCTGGTCCTACAATCTATGGAAGCATAACAAGAACTAAGACAATCCATCCCAAGAATAACATAAAAATCTATCATATCAAGCTCTACCAAATCAAGATGAGTGACTCTATGAAAAACAGAAAAAGGCAATTTCTGTACACTCGTTCAGCAGCAATAGAATCACCAAGAGACGTAGAGACTGAAAAAGGTTCAAAAAGAATATCGAGATAGAAATCAAATCTCATAGCCACAGAAGGAGTCACAAAAGACAATATAGCACCCAAATCAAGCAAAGCATATACATCAAGATGAAAGAATTTCAACATACCGGTCACAACATCTAGAGAATCCTCATGATCCTATCGAGTATGAAGTTCATAAAACGTATTCTGACGAGGAGCACCCAAATCAAAACCACTAGACTAAGCTTGCCTGCCATTCTTTTCCTTAGTAGCTTGTAATGGATAATCCCTTATCTTGCGTCCACTCTTCCCACAACCATAGTAAACATCCGTACCAACTAAGTATTTTCCCAAGTGACTCTTGCCACACTTGTGGAAAATGGGAATAAAAGATCTATTTCGACCACTTCCTTTAGACTTAGGGTTAGACACCCTATCTTTGTTGAACTTAGGAACCGAAGAATTAGAAGAACATCGAGAAGAAAACTTTTTTTGAAATTGAGGATGAACATGTCCACGAAACCTAGAATGAGAAAAGTCACCATCACCGGTCCTTGCCCTCTTTGATTCCCTAGACTTCTCTTTTAGCTTTTCCTTTTCAATTTGTTGGGCATGTACCATCAAACTAGAGATATCTATCTCCTTGATCAACATGGTGGTATGACACTCCTTTACCACCATTTCAGACACACCCGACACAAACTTACTCATCCTTGCCCAATAGTCGACAACCATTGTCGGAGCATACTTAGCTAATTGAGTAAACTTCAAAGCATACTCCTTCAAAATAATATTCCCTTGACAAAGATTAATGAACTCAAGCACCTTCGCCTCCCTAATCTCAAGGGGAAAAAAATCAAGAAAGCCCCCTTTGAATTTCTCCCAATCAAGAGAATCCACATCAATAGCCCTCTCTTCCTTCCATTAGTTTAACAAAACTTGAGCAATACCCTTGAATTGGTAAGCGGCCAATTCTGCCTTTTCCACCATTGATAATACCATTATTTCCACTATCTTATAAATCTGATCAACAAACTCTTGAGGATCCTCATCAACTTTTGACCTATGAAACTCTAGGGGATTCATCCTACTGAAGTCCCTCACCCTTATAGCTGCCATACCCACATTTGGGTTCATAGGCGGATGGCCTCTCTATTATCTTGGGTCATCTCAGCTTGAGCCAATACTTGGAGAGTGACTCAGAATTCAGCATGGGTAACTTGCTCAGTCAAAGGATTAACTGGTACATAAGAAACCTCGGGCTCCACATTCCTTCTTGCATTAGCTTTGTAACACCCCAAGCTTCCAAAGGATTTTAAAATACAGAACTCACTTGAAGACAGTGACCTACGGAGGCCACCTACGGGCCGTAGATGAATTGACGGGCCGTAGGTGGGACTGTCAATAGCACTGTGAAATTTCAGGATTTCCAAGTTTCTGAACTTTGACCTACGGAATAGCAGGACGGTTCGTAGTTCAGTTGACGGGCCATAAATGGGTTCCGTAGATGCCTTCAAGACTTAGCCAAATTTTCAGCCCAAAATGAACTTTCTGAATCAACTGACGGAAGAACAGGTCGGTCCGTCAATTGATGTACGAACCGTAGATCCTATCCATCGATTGGCCCTGACAGTTTTTAATTAAGGGCTTTTTGGTCTTTTCTCTAATTGTTTACCTATTAAGCTAAGTTGGTTATACCCTTAATCTTAGACCTATAAATACTTTCTAAGCCTAATTCCTTTCATTCTAATTCATTCCAAAACTCTCCTTTCTCAAATATTTCTCCCTCTAAAAAGAAACTCTCTCAACTCTCAACGAAGAAGAAAAAGCTTGAATCCTCCATTGAAGACCTTCAATCTTCTCCAATTTCTTGTGGATTGCTTTGAGGTATGATAGTGTTCACCATTAGGAGTCTTTTCCTCCAATGGGCCCTTCCTCTTCTTCATGATTTTCAAAGGTTTACTCTAATCCAATTGAATTAGGGTTTTGATCAATCTATGTTGGTTCTTCAATTATGATTCCAATTATTGATTTTATAATTCCTAGTGCACGATTTAGCGTGATAAAGTAACTTAGTGCATGAATTAGCATGAATTATATGATTTGATGTAAGGATTGCATGAACCCCCATGATCCCAAGCTAATTCTCCCCAATTTGATAATCTATGCTTTGATTGTTGTGTTGAGTAATGATTTGATGATGTTTATGAATTCTCTATGAAATCAAGCATGAATTATGAATGAATTGAGGATAATCTGATGAATTTAGCATGATCAAGTCAAAACCATGATTTTCCTCTATTTTGTGAGTTTCTTCAAGTATGGGTAAATTGTCTTAATTATGTCTTTCTAAGCATGAGCTTGCATTGAATTGCATAATATGAGTTGAACTTGCATGAATCCACATGAACTCCATGAACTATGAAATATGAGCATGATGAATTAAGGGTGATTTGAGAGTAAAGTACCAAAGTTATGATATGATGATGCTATGGTTGAGTAGTGAAAGATTTTCTCACGTAATTCTCCCAATATGATAAATGAAGAACAAAGAGGCGATTACCTATGTTCTTAAGGAGCTATTCTAATGATGTAAGCTTGGACAAGGTCCATGAAAGATGAATATCTATAACCATGATTTTAGCTTGAATTGGTAACCCTAATTGTACCATTTCATGTTTGATGATATAAATATGTTAATGACTAATCCGTGGGAATTATGCTTAGCACCGAGTAGATATTGAGATGGAAGCCCTCCCGTTAGTAGAGGCCGGGTCTTCTAGTGAAAGCTTTCCCGTTAGTAGAGGCTAGGTGTTCTAGATGGAACTCTCCCATTAGTTGAGGCCGAGTTTCCTAAAGCAATCTCTATCCCATAAACTATGTTGCCACCATAGGATGTTGTCTTTAAGTAGACATTAGCTAGTGGATCCACCTAAGCTAAGAAGTTCATGGTTTTACCTTGGCAAGTAGGACACCCCTTTTCGGTGTGGGGTAGACACCGGATTTCGTGTTGATAGCTCGCATGGTCTTACATGTCGGTTAAGGCTTTTCCCCACAAGTTAATGAACAAATATTCTCATAATGAAGTAAAGAAAAGAAGAAAGATTATTTATCTTGCTTTGGCATTGATATATGCTTTATGTTTCATGTTTCTCATGTTTATCTTGTTTTTAGCTTGGCCATCGCATGTCATGATTATGTCTCTCTCTCTGGTATGACTTATGTGTTTATGTGCATCGCTATCATACTTAGTTCTTAATTGTGCTAACTCATACTCTTGCCTACATTAACTTCATTGGTGTAGGACGTGGCAATTCACCTTTCACTCGTGGCTAGAGCATTGACTTAGAGTTGAGACAAAGACTTGGTGAGTCCTCATCTATCCGAGAACATAGCCTAGTTGGATTTTACATTTTATGTCTTTCCTTATGTTGGATATTGTATTGGGCTGCGTCCCTATCACTTTTATTCGTATTCTATGATATTAGAAGCCTTTAAGACATGAGTTGTAGACTTCCGCTGTTTTGAGTTAAGCTTTGATATAAAATACTCTTTTGAACTCTTATTTCTCTATTATCTTGTATGTTATGTATGCTAAGGGCTTGTATGAGGCCTCTCGGGGTCCTGTACGCTGTGTTACATCTAGGGGCTACCCTGGTTCGTGACAAGCTCTTTGAGGAGATATATCCTGAAAAGCATCAGACACGAGTTAGGAGAAAGACCTTTGTAGAGATAAACTTTATGGAACAACTTTAGAGTAGTAAAAGAACTGAAGTTTCCTTAACGCCTTGTAGCCTCCTATTCATAATGCGGCGCGCTTCACACTGATGAACATGAATCTACTCGACTCGGCTTGTCAGACATCCTAGAATCTTTCTAAAACCTAATGCTCTAAATTCCAAGTTTGTCATGAACCAAAGTACACCCTAGATGTGACATGGTGAATAAGATCCTGAGAGACCATAAACAAGCCATTTGACATAAGCATGACGTAATAAAATAAAATAAAATTCAAGAGATAAAATCAATTTAGTCTCAAATCATAGAATTACATAAATGATACCAAAAGAGTACATAAGAGATACACAAAAATCTACTAGGTCTGACACAAGCCTTTTTAATATCGTAAGAGTGGTTGGGACATAACCCATATACAACGTACAAGTCTAAACCAAAATGACCAAAAGCAATAAAAGTGTCTATGGCTTTGCCCTAAAACCATGATGGCTCACCAATCAAAGTGATCACGCTAAGAAATCCCGATCTATGCACGGGAGGAGAAACATCGGATCCTATATTATGAGACAATATAGGCACAAATATGCTTTAGTACGATAAATGTACTAAGTATGGGAAAATGCATAAGAATATAGGCATGATCATATGATGAACTTTAAATATGATGTGCATGACCAAGTAAAACGTGATAAAAGCCTTTATAAAAAAATCATAAAATTATATATGAGGTCAATGCATACTTAAAACCATTTGGGAACCTTTCATAAAACCTTTGTAGAAAATATAGTTCATTTGTGGGATATTTACCTTTAACTGACAATAAAACCATGTAAGCTATAACATGGAATCTGGCATGACCCTCACACCAAAAAGGGGAATCTACTAGCCAAGGTAGAACTCCGTCATATTCATTCTTTTCTAAATTGGATCCACTAGCTTAGTTCATTTAAGACAATCCTATGGGGGCATGTAGTTTGTGACAGGGGAAATGCTACTAAAGACCAAATCTCTACAGCAGTAGGGCCTCCATTCTAAAGTCCTCTCGGTGCTAAGTAAATCCAAATGGAAAATACATAATCCTATTCATATCAAAATACTTTGAAAGGCAACAATTAAGACTGCCAATCCAATCATTAGTTCATATAAGAGTAGCTCCTTTCAAATCATGATTTAATAAAACTTTCATAGTATACATTTACAATTCAATTGTGAGAAAACCTTTCACAAAATATTCACACTTTATCTTAAAAGCATTCTTTAGTCATACATCATTCTTTTCGTAAAGCATGTATACATCCTTAATCAAATCCATGATCTTAGGTCATAATTTCATAATCATTGTTCACAATTCAAGTTCAAAAAATAGGCATAGGCATGGGTCCCTATGAAACAAATTGAAATTCATGTAATTGAATCAAATCATGCATAATAAGATTGAAAATAAATAATTAAATCATAATAAATAGAACCCATTGAGAATTGCATGAAACCCTAATGGAATTGGGTGAAATCAACTCAGGAGATTGAGATTCTTTTTGGGACCCAATGGATGAAAGGGATCCATTGGTGAATTCCCCCTTACCTTGATAATCAAAGCCCAAAAGTAATGGAGAATGAGACCTTGAAGCCCTTCAAATCCTAGTTCTTCACCATGAAGCTCTTAGGAGAATTTAGAGAAGGAAACTTGAGAGAATTTGAGAGACTTGAGTGAATGAGTGGGAATGGGTAAGGTTTTGAAGGGTAAAAGAATTATTGGGGCAGTTATAGGACTAAAATAATGTAGTTTAGGAGTTAATTGGGTAGGAAAAGACCAAAATACCCTTACTTAAAATCTTTAAGATAGGTCTATGGTTTTGACCTATTGTTCGTAGGAATTTTTATGGCCATCCTAGTCAATCGTAGAACCTGTTATTGGGGCTCATTATTTATTTTCCATGTCATGAAACCTTCTTACAGTCTGTCCCATTTTCTACAGCTCGTCCACCCCTACCCGTAAAATTCATGTTCAAGCCTAAAATTTCACTATGTCCAGATCATTTCTACAGATCCGACCTATGACTCGTAGACCATATGACGACTCGTGAAATTTTTTCGTAGACTTGAGGTCTCAAATCAATTCTCTCAATCACCCTACGGGCACTTCCTACGGTCCATAGATTGCCCTACGATTTGTCGTGCTCATTTACAGGTCAACTTACTGGGACTTGACATTTTCAAAACTCAATCCATGTCCTACGAATTCCTTCCTTCAAGCCGTAGAACTTCCTATGATCCGTAGGTAGGACTTGTAGACCACTGCATCAGTGCCAAAATGAAACTTTTTTTCCCTTTCACACTCAACTTCCAATTTCTGAGGTGTACATTTGTTCTTCCTCACGCACTACTTCTACAATTTTAGTTAGTAAGATCAAAGTTAGGGGTTTTATCCCAAATTATATTATTTTGAATTCCCTTTATCTCTTATCATTTACTCTTGATTTTATCATTAACATTATGACATTTCATGTCATGCATGATTATTGATTCATGGTTCATGCTTATTATACCACATGGACCCCTTTCTAGTAAAAATTATTTAAAAACTTTGTCATAGTATTTCATATGCATTAATTTCACAAATAAAGTATGTTTAATATTTTAAAGAGGTCTTTCAAGAAAGAGTTCAAGAAAGTATATTTTATTTTAAGTGCATTATTTTCAAGAAAGAGTTCAAGAAAGTATATTTTGTTTTAAGTGCATTATTTTCAAGAAAGTATTATTATCTTTAATTTCAAGTGCATTATTTTAGAAGAGTTTCAAAAAAGTATATTTTACTTCAATTGGATTATTTTAAAGATGTATTTCAAGAAAGTATTATTATCTTTAATTTCTAGTGCATCATCTTAGAAGAGTTTCAAGAAAACTATATTTAGCTTCAAGTTCACTGAATTTATCAAGATTTTCATCAATGGGTCTCCCTTCACTCATTGAGTCCCAAAGAAACCCTAATTTCTTCAAGTTATGATTTCTCCAACACAATCTATGATCTTCATGGGTTCTCATTGAAGTTTAGTTTCTTCATCATGATTAATATTTGATTTTATGATTTTGATTATAATTTCATATTTTCAATGATATTTTCACGAACTCATAGAATGCATGTATTTTACGATTCAAAATTATGCTTTTTTAAAAATGCATATCTCAAATTATCACATTTTTATGAAATTAGGATGCTTTCAGAAAAAGTATCTCTCAATATATTTTTAGATATTATGATTTAGATACTTTGAGATAAGTGTATTTGTAAATATGTTATGAAATTATGATTTTGAAAGGAGTTATTCTATGATATGAAGTTATGATTGAATTGGTATGACTAGATTTCTTCTTTTCCAAATATTATGATTATCTTTATTCCGTTGGGATTTTACTTAGCACCGAAAGGACTTTGGAATGGAGGTCCTACTGCTAGTAAATGTTTTTCCTTTAGAAGCAATTACCTTGTCCCTAACTACGTTCCCCTATAGGATTTGTCTTAGAAAGACATAGCAAGTGGATCCACCTAAGCTAATATGTATGGTCCTTACCTTGGCAAGTAGGACAATCTCTTTTTTTGTGTGGTAAAGACACCAAATTCAATGTTATAGCTCACATGATCTATGTCTGTTAATAGTAAATAGCTTACAAAAGAACTATGTTTTCTACAAAGGTTTTTATGACTTCCTCAAAGACTATGATTTAAGCATATGTTATGATTTTCATATTATGTCTTTGACCTTACATTCAGTTTTTTCAGGTTTAGTATCTATCAGTTGTATGTTTTACTACTTGGTCATTGCATCTGTTCATGTATTTTAGTTTCATATTCATTTTTATGTCGTAGATTAATCATGTCCAGCTTTACAAATTATCATGCACATATCATGAACTCAGTAAATTCAAAGTGTTAGTTTGCATACCTCTTGTGCCTACATTTTTCTTATGATGTATATTCAGGTTCTTACTATCAGGATCCTAGTTGGTTGATTCAAAGCTTTTAGCCAGCGTGTGATGAGTTCTCTTATTTTGAGCACTCAAGTCTGTTTGTAGTTCTAGTATATTATTTTTATTCGCATGTATTAAATAAAGGGAGCAAGGGTCATGTCATGGCTTACTATAATCAGTATTAGTAAAGGTTTTATAGATAGTCAGTTAAAGTTGTTGTATTCAGTCTACTCTATTTTAGATTCTTTTCTGATTACAGTTATTGTATACAAAACTTTGTTCAAAAATATATTGAACAAATATTTCATAATTATACTTTAGCTCAATCATTTTCTTTATTTTACATGTTCATATTTAGTGGCTTGTGACTATGCTAGTATCAAGGGTTCCTTTGGTTCAATTGTGTCTCTAGGCATTGTGTTACAACTTGGGGGTAGTCTAGGGTCGTGATATTCACTCAGCCCCATTAATATGAATTGCTCACCTAGGGGGAAGATGATTCTGACCATCAGGGGGTTGATAATTAGAGGAGCAATCATCCACCTGCCAAGATGGAGGGCAAAAATAATGGTCGACTAGGGAGATTGTTAGAAGATTATGCAAAGCCAAACTACAAGGGGTTGCAGTATTGTGTGAGATGTCCTCCTATTGAAGCCACCAACCTTGAGATCAAGCATATTATTCTCCAAAACAACGGTGTTTTCAAAGGAATGCAAAAGGAAGATCCAAATAATCATTTGATGGACTTTGATGAAATCATGAATACCTTTTACTACAATGGGGCATTGGATGACGCGATATATTTAATGGCATTCCCATTTTCTCTGAAGGATAATGCAAAAATATGGTTAATGAGTTTAACATAAAGATCGATCAGAACTTGGAAACATATGAAAACAAAGTTCCTGGATAAATACTTTTCATCGGCTAAGACAATAAGAATGCAGTTAGAAAATTAACAATTTCACATAGTTAGATGTGGAGACCATGTTTGAAACATGTGAAAGATTTAAGGAATTACTGAGAAAATGCCCACAGAATGGGATTGAACCCTCAACCATACTGACTAATTTCTGGGATATATTAACACCAGCATCGTGAAAAATATTGAATAATGTAGTTGCAGGTCTGATAATGAAAAAACAGTAGAAGTTGCTACTGAAATTCTGAAGGAGTTGGCGGAGGATGCTAATCAGTGGACTGCAGACACTTTAGAAAGAAAGAAGAATGTTGGGATACACCAAGTTGATGCAAACACTACATTGAGGCCCATATCGTAGTTATGCAAAAGATGTCAAACAATTAACTACCCAAGATCAAATGGCACCACCGACTATATGTGAATTTTGTGGGAATGGAAATGCATCTCATTGAATGTTAGCTAGGGACAGTTGTAGAAGAAGAGATGAATGAAATTGGTAATTATAACAGTGAAAAACTATCAGGGAGGCAACAACTTCAATTCCATGGGTCAGAAGCATCATGAGTTTTCGTGAACTTTATCAAATGGTACTTTGATTATATGGCAGAAAAATAATTCTAGAGGTCAAGGTCAAGCACCTCAGGGTTAACAAAATCAATAGAGACAATAGGGTAAGCAATAAAGTCTAAAATATTTCATGAGGGCATTCATTACAAAGGTTGACGAGAGGTTTGAAACTCAAGGTGCTTATATTCAAAATTTAGAAAAGTAGGTTTGATAGATTGCTAATTAGATATTGGAGAGACTGCCAGGAACTCTTCCAAGTGATACAGTGAGGAACCCTAAGGAGCTTATGACTGTGACTTTGAGAAGTGGAAAAATATTGAATGATGATTGCAAAAGCAAAATTGTTGAAGCAACAAACAGACAAGATGAGACACATGGAAGTCACAAAGTAGTATGGGAGTCCAACAAAATTCAGAAAGGAATGGAGAAGCCAGAACTGGAAGTTGATTCTAAACACATGCTTACATTGAATTTTCCACAGAAGATGAAACGAGAGAAGCTTGACAAGTGTTTTGGTAAGTTCTTAGAGATTTTGAATCAATTTATTATGAATATTCATTTCACCAGGGTAATCAATCAGATGGGATGCCTGTGTATTTTTAATTTATGAAGGAAATTTTGTCCAACAAGATAAAATTGGAGGAAACATCGGTAGTCAAGTTAAATGCTCATTGCAATGTCATCTTTCAAAATAAACGACTTCAGAAATATGGTAATCTAGGTAGCTTCACTATTCTGTGTGCACTAGGGAATGTTAGGTTTGAGAAATTCTTGTGTGGATAAGGAGTTTCTACAAACTTCTTGCCTTTGTCCATTTTCAAAAAGCTAGAAGGAAAGCTCAAAATCATTAAGTCCTTCATAATATCCTTACAGTTGGCAGACCATTTCACTGTTATTCTTGAAGGAATAGTTGAAGATATTTTAGTTAGGATGGACAAATTTGTGTTCTCAGTAGATTTCATTGTGGTGGATAGGGAAGAAAATAAAGTGGTTTCATTAATTTTGGGAGACCATTCCTAACTACTAACAGAGTAATACTCGATATATATGAAGGAAAACTGATGCTTAGAGTTGGAGAGGAAAAGTTAGTATTAAATATGAAGAAGATGGATGAGCTAACAGTTACGACAACTAAGTCAGATAGAAAGATAACGACATGATTGTGTACACTTTGCTAGGCTTGCACAATGGATCCATACACTTCTTCTAACACCGACTAAACAGAATCAAATAAGTTTTCTTTACTCTTGCAATATCTTTATGCCATGGGGACATGTAATGCCTTAAATATGGGGGGTGAAGGAGTTGTAAATAATAATAAGGTTTTTTTAATAAAAAATCCTTCTTTATTATACTTCTATGGATTTCTTGTTGGGTTATTTTACCATAGTCATTTTTTAAAATTAGACCTTGTTAGGATAAGAGTCATAGCATAATTATTTAACAAGTTCTAGAGGTAGAAATTCACTAATTCCTACCTAGAGGTTGGTGTTGCTCGCTTGTTTGAAATTTGTACATTTATTTGCTTTGAAATTAAGGCATTATCAATACTTGAACATTGTGTGGTGAGAATATCTTACTATGTACTCATGTTTTGAAGGAATATAGAACTTGGTCATGCATTTTCATGTTTTGAACTTATCATGTCTCATGTTTATATTTATGCCTTTTCCCCATATTCAAACACATTTTAATTACTAACGCATATAACTCTTGCGCCTATATGATTGCATAATATAGGGTTCGATGTTCCTCCATCCGGACGTGGTTAGATTGGATTGATTTAACATTGCTAAGGGATTGGTGAGTCCTCATGGTTCGAGGGCATGGACATTATCCGTCTTTTATGTTACTTCCAGTCATTTTAGTTTTCTGACTATTTCATGAGCTAAGGTTTTTGTCCTAGACACACCTATGATTAGTAGAGGCTTGCTGTCAGAATTAGTTAATTTTCGTTTATTCAATCATGTAATTTGATTTGGTATCTCTTATGATGTTGATGTTGAGACTTGTATCTCCTTTTTTATGCTTTACTATGTTTAATTGTTTATCTTAGTGTCATGCTAATGTCAACTGGCTTATTTAGGGTTTCTCGAGATTTTATCTTCCATGTCATATGGAGTAGTTTGGGTCAGAGCATTAGATTTTAAAGGTTCTAGGAGTCTGATGAGCAACATAGAGTCTTTTTCATGAGTGTGAAGCGCACTATATTTATGAATTAAAGGCTAAAAAACATTTAGGAAACTTGACTTCTTTTCATTACTCTAAAGTTGTGCAATAGAGTTGAACTCTATAAAGGTCTTCCTCCTAACTCTTGTTCTATGGTTTTTAGAATATGCCTCCACGAGCTCCCTTGAAAAGGATTGTTAGTGACAATGTGGAACCCGAAGTTCCTCAAGCTCTGGTCGGTCCTTTGGCCGAGAAAGTGCCATATATTGAGTTTAAGGCCACTTTTTAGTGTTGGCTAAAGCTATGAGCTCTCAAGTGAATAGGGAAGTTGTAGCTCCCATGAACCCAATTGTGGGTACGATGACAACAAGGGTAAGAAACTTCACGAGGATGAATCCTCTGGAATTTAATGGTTCAAAGGTGGATGAGGATCCACAAGAGTCCATTGAGAGAATACACAAAATTGTGGACATCATGGGAGTGACTTCGGTTGAAAAGGTAGATTCGGTCGCTCACCAATTGAATGGGGTTGCTCAAGTTTGGTTTGATCAATGGAAGGAAGAAAGGGCATTGGATGCAAGTCCCTTGGATTGGGATAAGTTCAAAGGGGCATTTCTTGATTGTTTTTTTTCCTTTGAGATATTGATGACATACGAGATATCCTTGAATCAACATATGACAAAAACATTTGATGAAGTGTTGCAAGCAAAGGTGAATAAAAATAATAAAAAAGAAGAGATATCAAACTTGGCTGAATCGAAGAGGTCAAAAGTTAAGAGGTAGAGGACAAGGGGATAGAGGTAATTTTCGAGGCGGGGGTAAAGGTAAGTTTTCTTACCAATAGAGAAATAATAATAATTTTTGGAAGGAACAACAAAATAATCAAAAATTTTAGAGACATGACAAATCAACAGTTCCATATCATAATAAAGTGCAAAAGTTCATAAATCTAAGGCAAGGCAACATGAGTGTGAAGGAGTACTCTTTGAAGTTCACTCAATAGTCCAAGTATGCTCCAACAATGTTCGCCGACTCTAGGGTATGGATGTGTAAGTTTGTTTTCGGTGTGTCTGAGATGGTTGTCAAATAATATCGAACCTCCATGTTGATCAAAGAGATGCACTACTCCAAAAATGATCTTTAGCAAAAATTAATTAACGACAATAGCTTTAGCGACACTGGATCCAATGACAATTAATTAATATTAATAAAAGTTTTAGAACTCTTTGTTAATGTGTATATTTTTAACGCTAAAATGTGTTTTTGTTGTAGTGATGGACATCTCAAAGTGGATGACTCGTGCCCAACAAATAGAGGAGGAAAACCTATAGGAGAAGGCTAGAGAGTCCGAGAGGGCAAAAATGAATGGTGGTGATTTCTCTCACTCTAGGTCTGGTGGACATGGACTATCTCGGTTTCAGCAAAAGTTCTCCGGTAAAAATTCTTCAAGTACTCTAGTTCAAAAGTTCAACAAGCATAGGGTGTATAACCCTAAGCCTCAAGGAAGTGCTCCTAGTGTTAAAAATGTCCCCACATGTAAGAGATGTGGGAAGAACCATTAAAGAGAGTGCTTACCCAATTCGGGTGCATGCTTTGGTTGTGGTAAGTCGGGTCACAAGTTGAGAGATTGCCCTTCACAAGTTAGCAAGGGTAAGGGTGGTCGTCAGGCTCAACCTAGTGCTTCTTCTAGTTCTTGTGGTACTCCTTGTCAGAATATATTTTATGCTCTTCAGACTCGACATTATTATGAGGGTTCTCCAAATGTGGTAATCGGTATGTTGCGAGTCTTATAATTTGATGTATATGCATTGCATTATCCAAGTGCTACATTGTCTTTTATGACTCCTTATGTGGCTATGAAGTATGATGGCTTTCTCAAAATTATTTTAGAACCTTTTTCTGTCTCTACACCTGTTTGTGACTCAATTATTGCTAGACGGGTCTATAGAAATTTGCCAGTTTCAATTTCATATAGAATCACTCCAGTTGATCATGTAGAACTAGACATGATAGAGTTTAATGTTATTCTTCGAATGGATTGGCTTCATTCTCTTTATCCTTCCACAGATTTTCAGACCTGATTGATCATATTTCAGGTTTCAAATGAAGCCATCTTAGAATGGAAGAATGGAAACTCAGCGCCTATAGGTCGGTTTATTTCCTTCCAAAAGGTTAGGAAAAAAATCTCTAAGGTTTGTATCTATCATCTTGCTTAGGTTAGGATATAGATTCTGAAACCCCTATGCTTAAGTCAGTTTTGATTGTTAATGATTTTATGGAATAGTTTTCCGAAGATCTTTTTGGTATTCCTCCCAAAGGGAAATAAACTTTAGTATTAACCTTTTTTCAAATACGTAACCTATCTTTTTTCCTCTTTATCATATGGCTCCAGTAGAACTTAATGAGTTGAAGGATCAGTTGAAAGATTTGTTGGATAAGGGCTTAATAAGACTAAGTATCTCACCATAGGGTGACCCGGTGTTGTTTGTTTAAAAGAAGGATGGTTCACTTCATATGTATATTGACTACTGACAATTGAATAATGTCACGGTGAATAATAAGTATCCTATTCAAAGGATAGATGACTTGTTTGACAAACTACAAGGTGCTAGCTTCTTTACAAAGATAGATCTTTGATCACGATATCATCAATTAAGGGTAAGGGAAAGTGACATCCCGAAGATGACTTTTTTAACTCGGTATGGTCACTATGAGTTCTTAGTAATGTCATTTGGTTTGATAAATGCCCCACCAGATTTTATGGACCTTATGAATAGAGTGTTCAAGCAATGCCTCAACTCATTTTTTATTGTGTTTATTAATGATATTTTTATTTAATCATGAACTGAGGATAAACATGTTGATCGCCTAAGAATCTTTTTGTAAATTCTCAAGGATCATCAATTGTTTGTTAAGTTTAGCAAATGTAAGTTTTGGTCGAGGTCATCTGCTTTCCTTGGCCATATTGTTTCTGGTGAAGGTATTAGAGTTGATCCTAAGAAGTACAAGTAGTTAAGAACTAGCCTAGAACTCTTTTCCCTTCAGATATTCAGAGTTTCTTGGGTTTGGACAACTATTATAGAAGGTTTGTGGAAGGGTTTTCCTCTAATGTTTCACCTCTGACTACGTTTACTTAGAAAAAGTAAAATTTCAATGGTCAGAAGCTTGTGAGAAAAGTTTTCAAGAGTTGAAGAGTATACTTACTTCAGCCCCAATTTTGACATTACCACAAAGATCCAATGTGTTTGTAGTTTATTGTGATGCTTCATGGATTAGTCTTGGTTGTGTCTTGATGCAACACGGTAAGGCTATTACTTATGCTTTGACGAATTTGAAGGTGCATGAAAATAATTATACAACTCATGATTTTGGAGTTAGCATCGGTGATTTTTCTTTGAAGATTTGGAGACCTTATCTTTATGGTGTTCATGTAGATGTGCTTATCGATCATAAGATTTTGCAATATTTGTTTAAGAAAAAGGATTTGAATCTTCACCAGAGGAGATGGCTTGAGTTGTTGAAATAATATGATATGAGTATTCTTTATAATCTAGGTAAGGCAAATAATGTTGCCGATGCTCTTAAGCGATTGCTGATGAGTATGTTGCTCACATTGAGAATGGTAAGAAAGAGTTAGTTCATGATGTTCATAAAATAGCCTGATTGGGCGTTCATTTGGTTGACTTCGAAGATGTTGGTATGATTGTTCAGAATCATCTCTTGCGGCGGATGTTAAAGCTAAGCAAAATCTTGAACAATTATCATTGAGTTGAAGAAAATAGTTTCTGAAAAAGCCATTGAGGCTTTCTCCCAAGGGGGAGATGGTATGCTTTGTTACCAAGGTCAGTTTTGTATTCAAAATGTTGATGAATTAAGACATCAAATTTTGATGGTGTAACACCTCGAAAGTTTGAAGTCAAATTGAAAAGGGAAAGTTGCAGAAAAGTGCACTGGTGCATGTTCTACGGAAGACAGCTACGGACCGTAGGAAATTCTACAGGCCATAGGAAGGAAGTCATAGGAGTTGCTTTGAGTTTTGAAAAATTTCAAGTCTCTGATGAGGGTCTACGAATTAACAGGATGAATCGTAGAGAGTGTTAAGGGCCATAGAAGGGATCCACAGAGTAAGTTAAGAATTAGTGAAATTTCGGACATAAACTTGGGTTCTATGGAAGAGGTCTACAGGCCGTAGGAAGGTCGACGACCCATAAAATCCAACCGTGGAAATTGCTCAAACTTTGGGTTCTAGTAGATGGCCCTACGACTGTCCATGATGGACTATAGGAATGCCTACGATCCATAGGTCCAACTCATAGAGGTCTTCCAGCAGATTTTACCTAAGGGTGTTTTGTCTTTTCCTATACAATTTACCCTTAAACTCAATCGCTTTTGACCTATAACTACTCTATAATTGTGTTTACTCTTCGAAACCCAACCCATTCCCTCCCATTAACTCAAACTCACAATTGCTCTCATGGGTTTCTTCTCCAAATTCTCTCAAGGGCTCCAAGGGAAGAACTAGGGTTTCAAGAGCTTCAAGGTTTCTTCCTCCATTGATTCCAGGCTTTGATTGCTAAGGTATGTGGGAATTCACCAATGGTTCACTTTCATCCATTGGGTTCTAAAAGGAAACTCAAAATCTCCAACTCAATTTCATCCAATTCTCTTAGGGTTTCATATGATTCTGCATGGGTTCAATTTATTGTGATTCGATTACTTATATTCAATCTCATTGTGCATGATTTAACTCAATTACATGATTTTAATTGATTTCACATGAACCCATACCTATGCCTATTTTATGGACATGCACTATGCTTATGAACTTACGAATTATGGTTATGAATATATGTATGTTTTATAAGGTTGATGATTATGACTAAAGGATTCTTTTAAGATAAAGTGTCAATGATTTGTGAAATACTTTCTCACATTTGAAAGAAATCATGATTTAGATGCTTAGAAAGATACGTGTCTACTATGAACAATTTATGAAATCATCATTTTGAAAGGAGCTATTCTATATTGACTTATGATTGGATTGGTAGTCTTTAATTATTCCCTTTTCAAGTATTATGATTATGATTATGTCTTTTTAGTTGGGATTTACTTAGAATCGAGAGGACTTTAAGATGAAGGCTCTTCCATGAGTAGAGGTCGGGTCTCTAGAAGCAATCTACTTGTTCCTAATGATGTGAGGTCAAAACAATATATATTTAATCATTAATTCCCTCACATTTAATCTTTTTATTATAGTTTTTAAGAAAAAAATTTATGTATTATTCTTTTATTGGTTATTTTATTTGTAGGATTAAAATGGTGTGAAGATAAAAAAAAAATTAGAGTACAAAATGAATTAAAAACAGGAAATCATATAAGGAAATCAAGTAGGCAACTTAATAGAATGAAGTTATTATAATATTATTATTTATATTTACGTACCTTTGCGAATTTGAATTCAAAAGAAAAGGACTTACTTGCTTCCACGTGGCAGTCTTTGAAGTAGCCAACAATTGATCAAATTATGAACGCGGTTGGGCAACAAATTGAAGGTGGTTCAAGAATTTACGCGCAGACGGAAAATAAATTCTTTTGGCTTTGTATTTTCTAATTTGTTTTGAACTCAATTATTTTATTTAGGGTTTCTCCATCTATAAATAGTCTATAAAAATAATTCTTCAACACATCAACAATAGACAACATTTAATACACAACTAAAAACTTGATAGCTTAGAAACTTTGAAAGAGCCACCGTGGAGGCCGAACAACATTGATTTATTCTTTCTTCTCCTTTATTATTTATTTGTATTTGTGATTATTGAAAGATATTTTAGTTATTGTTCTTAAATTTTCGTGATTAACACTAACACATTTATTTCTTAAAATTTTGATTGTGCTTTTGAGATAATGTGTAGCTAAATTTCATAACTAGGGCAGTTGAAACCATGATGAATTATCAAAGTACGTTATTTTAAAAAGTAATTCCTGAATGATTTTTGTGCATGTATTATTTTTCTCTTCGCTTTGATTGCTTCTTAATGATGCGCAACATTAGAACTCATCTTATTCCTACATGCCTGACCAAGAAGGTAATGAATGGGAAAAAGATTATACAACAGAGATTTGGGAACATCAACCCTCATCTAATGGCTTGATGACCTAGCTAGTGGATACACTTTAGCAATAATGAATGATATGGAAATCTATCTAGGCAAGTAGTCTCTCTCTTTTCAGTGTGAGGATTCCACTGGATTCTATATTATAGCTTACATGATCTTATTTTTGGTTAATAGTAAATATACCATAAATGAACTACATTTTTCATCAAAACATTTTATCAAAGTTTTTCATGTGGTTTTCAAGTATGCATTGACCATGTTCATGATGTATGATTTCTCTTTAAAGGTTTTTATTATTTTTTACTGTGTCATGCATATCATGTTTAAGTTCACTGTATTATCATGTTTACATTTTATTGCATTACCCCAAACTTGGTACATTCATAATACAAATGTATATTTGTCCCTATATTGTCTCATAATATAGGGTCCGACGCTCCTCCTCTCGGACGTGGTTAGATCAGGATTGCTCAGCTTTGATCACTTGGATTGGTGAGTCCTTATGATTCCAAGGCAAAGTCATGGATACTTTTATTGCTTTTATGGTCCTTTTAGTTTTAGACTTGTATGTGGTGTATAGGTTATGTCTCAACCACTCCTATGATGTTAGAAGGGCTATGTAAGACTTACTAGTTTTCTGTGTATTCTCTTATGTACTCTGTTGGTATCTTTTATGTCATCTTATGAGTTGAGACCTATATTGCTTAGTGTATCTTATGGTATTTCTTTTATGTCATGCTTATGTCGAGTGGCTTGTTTAGGGTCTCTCAGAATCCTATTCACCATGTCACGTCTAGGGTGTACTTTTTATTGTGACAAACATAGTATTCGGAGCGCTAGGGTTTAGAAGGGTCCTAGGATGTTTGACAAGCCGCGTCGAGTAGAGTCTTGTTCTTAAGTGTGAAGAGTGCCACATTTATGAATAGAAGGCTATGAGGCCTTTAGGAAATATCTCTTTTTTCACTACTCTATAGTCGTGCGATAGATTTCATCTCTATAAAGGTCTTTCTCCTAAATCTAGTCCAATGCTTTTCACGATATGCCTCCTCAATGAGCTAACACAAGAAAGAACATGGGTAGCAATGTAGAGCCCAAGGTTCAACAAGTGACAGTCGATTCTTTGGCTGAGCAAGTGTCATATTCTTAGTTTTGAGCCATTTTCCAAGTGTTGGCTCAAGCTATGATGGCCCCAAGCTAATAGAGAGGTCATTGCTCCTGTGAATCCAAATATGGGTATAGTGGTGACAAGAGAGAGGGACTTCACTACGATGAATCCCCCAGAGTTTCATGGATCGAAAGTTGATGAAGATCCCCAAGAGTTTGTTGAGGAAATCCACAAGATAGTAGAGATTATGAGAGTTATACCAGTGGAAAAGGTGGACTTGGATGCTTATCAACTCAAGGGTGTTACTCAAGTGTGGTTCAACCAATTGAAGGAAGGGAGGGCAGTTGATACGGGTCCTCTTGATTTGGAAAAATTCAAAGGGGTTTTTCTTGATCATTTCTTTCCTCTTGAGATGAGAGAGGTAAAGGTTCTTGAGCTCATTAATTTTCGTCAAGGGAACATGAGTGTGAAGGAGTATGAATTGAAGTTCACACAATTTTCTAAGTATGTTCTTACTATGGTTGCCGACTCTAGGGTAAGGATGAGCAAGTTTGTATCGTGTGTGTTTGAAATGGTGGTCATGGAGTGCCGTGTTGCCATGTTGATTAAGGAGATGGATATCTCTCATTTGATGACACATGCCCAACAAGCTGAAGAGGAGAAACTAAAGTAGAAGTCTAGAGAGTCAACAAGGACAAGGACCAGTGATGGTGACTTTTCTCATTCTAAGTCTGGTGGACACGGTTGTCCTATATTTCGGCAAAAGTTCTCCATTAAAGGTTCTTCTATTGTTTTGTCTTCAAATTTCAACAAATATAGGGTGTCTAACCCTAAGACTCAAGAAGGTGGTGAAAATGGATCTTCTATTCCCGCTTGCCAAAAATGTGGAAAAATTTGGGAAAGTGCTTAGCCAGTATGGATATTTTCTATAGTTGTAGGAAGAGTTTCCACAAGGTAAGAGAGTTTACTTTGCTCGCTACTAAGGGAAGAGATGGTAGACAAGCTCAGCCTAGTGGTTCTCTTTCGGGCTCTTCAGACTCACAGGATCATGAGGGTTCTCCAGATGTTGTGACTGGTATGTTGAAGTATTTCATCTTGATGTATATATTTTTCTTCATCCAGGTGCTACATTTATTTTTGTGACTCCTTATGTGGCTATGACATTTGATGTCTGTCCCGATATTCTTTTAGAACCTTTTTTAGTCTCTACACCTGTTGGTGATTCTATTGTTTCTAAATGAGTCCTGAAATTGCCCTATTTCTATTTCCCATAGAGTCACTCATGAATTGATATGTTAGACTTTGATGTCATTATTGAGATAAATTGGCTTCACTCTTGCTATGCTACTATATATTGTAAGACCTAATTAGTCACATTTCAAGTTTCGAACGAACCTATCTTAAAATGGAAAGGGGGAAAATTAGTGCCTAAGGGTTAGTTCATATCTTTCCTAAAGGCTAGGAAAATGAATTCTAAAGGTTGCTTTTATCATCTTGTTAGGGTTAGGGCTACGGATTCCAAAACTCCTACTCTTGAGTCAGTTCCAATTGTGAATGAGTTTCTAGAAGTATTTCCTAATGATCTTCCTTGTATTTCTCCCGAAAGGGAATTAGACTTCGGTATTGACCTTCTCCTAGATACACAATTGATCTCTATTCCTCCTTACAGTATAGCCTAGTAGAACTTAAGGAATTGAAGGATTTGTTGGTTAAGAGTTTTATTGCACCGAGTATCTTACCATGGTGTGCTCCGGTGTTGTGTTTTCGAAAGAAAGATGGTTCACTCCATATGTGCATCAACTATCGACAATTGATTAAGGTTACCATAAAGAATAAGTAATCTATTTCAAGGATTGATGACTTGTTTGATCAACTCTAGGGTATGAGTTTCTTCTAAAAGATTGATCTTCGATCGGGTTATTACCAGTTAAGGGTAAAGGAAAGTGACATTCCGAAGATGGCCTTTCGAACGTATGGTTAGTATGAGTTTTTGATGCGGTCGTTTGGTTTTACTAATGCCTGGCAATTTTTATGATTATTATGAATTGGGTTTTAAAATAATATCTTGACATGTTCATGATTGTGTTTATTGATGATATTCTGATTTACTCACGGAGTGAAGATGAGCATGTTGAGCATTTAAGAATCATTTTGCAAATCCTCAAGGATTGTCAATTATTTGCTAAGCTTAGCAAATGTGAGTTTTGGTTGAGGTCTTCTGCCTTTCTTGGCCATATTATCTCCGGTGATGGTAATCAAGTTGACCCTAAGAAGACCGAGGCAGTTAAGAATTGGCCTAGACCTTTGTCCGCTTCAGATATACGAAGATTCTTGGGTTTGATTGGTTACTATAGAAGGTTTTTGGAAGGATTTTCTTCTATTGCTTCACCTTTGACAACTTTGATCCAAAATAAGGTAAAAATTTCTATGGTCTGAAACTTGTGAGAAGAGTTTCCAAGAGTTGAAGGATAGACTCAATTCAGCCCCTGTATTGACACTACTAAAAGGATCAGATGGTTTTGTGATTTATTGTAATGCGTCACGAATTGGTCTTGGTTGTGTCTTGATGCAATGAGGAAAAGCCATCGTTTATGTTTCAAGGCAATTGAAGATGCATGAAAAGAATTACTTGACTCGTGACTTTGAGTTAACGACGGTGGTTTTTTCTTTGAAGATTTGGAGATATTACCTATATGGTATTCACATGGATGTGTTCATTGACCATAAGAGCTTGAAATATTTACTCACTCAAAAGGACTTGAAGCTTCACTAAAGGAGATGGCATGAGTTATTGAAATATTACGATATGAGTGTCCTTTATCATCCGGGTAAGGAGAATGTGGTGGTTGACTCTCTTAGTCGACTATCAAAGGGTAGTGTTGCTAAGGTTGAGGATGGCAAGAAAGAGGTAGTTCGTGATGTTAATAGATTGGCCCGATTGAGTGTTCACTTAGTTGAGTCAAATGAGGGTGGTGTAATTGTTTAAAATGGCTTAGAATCATCTCTTGTTTCGGAATTGAAGGCTAAGCAAGATCTTGATCTGGCTATGGTTGATTTAAGAAGTAAGTTTCCAAAAAAGCCAGTTAGGCTTTCTCCCAAGGGAGAGATGGTGTGCTTTGATACCAAAGTCAGTTATGTGTTCCAAGTGTTGATGAGTTGAGGAATCATATTTTGATGAAAGGTCACAGTGCTCAATATTATATTGTCCCGAGAGCCACCAAGATGTACTGTGATTTGCAGGAGGTCTATTGTTGGAATGGGATGAAGAAGGATATTGCAGAATTTGTGGCTAAGTATCCTAATTGTTGGGAAGTGAAAGTTGAGCATAAGAAACCGGGTGGTTTGGCTCAAGACATTAGCATTCGTACTTGGACGTGGAAAGATTTTAATATAGATTTCATTACGGGTTTAACTCGTACTTGCCATCATTTTAAACTCAATTTGGGTTATTATAGAGCAAATGACTAAGTCAGCTCATTTTCATCCCATGAAGACCTCATTTTCAGTCGAAGATTATGCCAAGCTTTATATTAGAGAAATGGTATGGTTGCATGGAGTTCCCTTGTCCATTTTCTCCGATCATGGTACTTAGTTTATGTCTCAGTTTTGGAGGTCATTTCACATAGTTCTTGGTACTCCGGTGAAGCTTGGCATGGATTTTCATTCTCCGATCGATGGACAAGTCGGGCGTACTATTCAAACTTTGGAAGATATGTTGATAGCTTGCATGACTTACTTTAAGGGTAATTCGGATGATCATTTGCCTTTGATTGAATTTTCCTATAATAACACTTATCACTCAAGTATCCAAATGGCTCAATTTAAGGCTCTCCATGGTAGGAGATGTATGTCTCCTATAGGTTGGTTTGAAGTGGAAGAGGTCACTTTGATAGGGCCCAAGTTAGTGCATGAGGCTATGGAGGAGGTTGGACTTGTTAGGGATAGGTTGAAAATTCCTTAAAGTCAACAAAAATCCTATGCCAATGTTAGAAGAATAGAGCTTGAATTTGATGTTGATGATTGGGTTAACTTGAAAATCTCACCCATGAAGGGTGTGATGAAATTTAGAAAGAAAGGGAAGCTCAGTCCCCGATACGTGGGCCCATATTAGATTTTGAAGTGTATTGAGAAAGTTGCTTATGAGTTCGAGCTACCTATTGACTTGGAGTTAGTACATCCGGTGTTACATGTCTTTTTGTTGAAAAAGTGTGTTGGAAAGTCAATGTTTATAGTGCCATTGGAGAGTTTGGGGGTTACGAAAGACTTTCATATGAAGAGATTCCAGTTGAAATTTTTGATCGTCAAGTTCGGAAGTTGAGAAATAAAGAAGTTGCTTCCATAAAAGTTCTTTGGAGGACTCAATTAGTTGAGGTTGACACTTGGGAAGACAAAGTCGATATGATTTCCAACTATCCTCATCGGTTTTCCTCTGCTCCTATATTAGCTTAAGGTATAAAGTTCCTCGTGATTCATTCATTTGGGTTCATGCATTTTCATGACCCAAAGTATACCCTAGATGTGACATGGCATATAAGACCCCGAGAGGCCTTACACCAGCAACTTGACATACATACAACACTGTAGAATAGATAAACAAAGGGAATAGGTAAAGTAGTCTCATATTAAGAAAGAAATGTTCTAAAATAAGTGTGGAAATCGTATTAAATCTTGACAAGCCATTCAAAACATCAATAAAGTGGTTGGGACGTAACCTATACACCATCTACAAAGTTTCAAAATAAAGTGAAAAAAGCAGTAAAATCTTCATGGTCTTGCCCTCGAATTATGAGGACTCACCAATCAAAAGCAATGGAGCAGAATCCAGATCTAGCCACGAGAGGGAGGAGGAGAAACGTCGAACTCTATATTTAAAAACAATATTACAAGTATGCATTAGTATATAGAATGTACTAAGTATGGGGAAATGCATGAAGACATAAACATGATCATTTGAGTACTTTCAATGTGATATGTATGAACAAGCTAAAACATATTAAAAACCTTTAAAGAAGAATAATAAATCATGAACATAGTCAATGCATCTTTAAATCATAATGAAAGCTTTCATAAAACCTTTTTGAAAGTAACATAGTTCATTTTATGGGATATTTACCATTAACCGACATAGATCATGTGAGCTATAACATGGAATCCAGTGTCTTGCTCCCACACTGAAAAGAGATGTCCTACTTGTCAAGGTAAGGACCATAAACTTCTAGCTTAGGTGGACTCACTAGCTAAGTCTTTCTAAGACATATCCTATGGGGGCACGTAATTACGGACAAGGAGATTGCTTCTAGAGACCTGGCCTCTACTAACGGGAGAGCCTTCATCTCAATATCCTCTATGTGCTAAGTAAAAATCCCAATGAAATAGTCATATTTATAATTCATATCATCATACTTAGAAAAGCACAATTAAGTTACCAATCCAATCTTACATTATCATAGAGTAACTCCAGTAAATCATGATTCATACATATGTGAGAAAACCTTTCAAAACCATGGTTTCATAATATGTGAGAAAACCTTTCACAATTTCATTAATGCTTATCTCAAAAGCAACCTTAGTTCATAAAACATCTTTTTTCATAAAGCATACAAAGCTTTCATAATTCATAATTTATAAATTCATAGCTTTCTTCATAAATCATCATCATAAACATGTACAATGCATGGGTCCATATGAAATCAAATGGAAAAATATGTAATTGAATCAAATAATGCATAATATGATTGAAATCAAACAATTGAATCATAACAAATAGGACCCATGGATATTTGCATGAAACCCTACCCAAATTGGCTGAAATTTACTTTGAAGATTGAGATTCTTTGGGATATAATGGATGAATGGAATCTATTGGTGAATTCCTACATACCTTTATTATCAAAGTCTAGCAAAGCAAGAAGAAAAACGAGACTTGAAGCTTGAAACCCTAGCTTTCTTCCTTGAGCTTGAGAGAGAATTGGAGAGGATGAATTTGAATGGGTTTTGGGAATTTGAGAGAAATTAAGGGTTTGGGTAGTTTTAGGAATTGAAAGGTAGTTACAGGATTTAGCATAAGGGTCAAAATGACATAGTATGGGTATTAAATGCATAGGAAAAGATCGAAATACCCTTAGCAAATATCTATCAAAGTGACCTACGGGTTGGACCTACGGTCTGTAGAACTTTCTATGGCCCATAGTGGTCAACCGTAGAGCCAAGTTCAGAAACCCAAAAATCCTTCCAACTTCTATTAGACCATTTCTATGGTCCGTCGTCTGGTTTATGGTACATTGACCCCTTCCATAAAACCCATGTAAGAGTACAAAATATCACTAAGTGTAGAACAATACTACAGAACCCATCGACGACCCGTCATACATCCTACGACTCCCCCTATTCACTCGTAGGTCAAACTTTAGAAACTTGCATTTTCCAAAAACTCAACTCAGCTTGTATTATTTCCCTTCTACATCCCATAAGACTTCTTATGGTCAGTAGTACCAAAAATTGAATTTTTCCTTTTTAATCCAACCTTTCAATTTCCAAGGTGTTGTAATATCTCCCTCTTAGGAACATTCATCCTCAAATGGGACTCAAGCTAGCATGAATAGAGTAGAAGAGAAACTAACAACCTAACATGAATGCAAATCTCATCAAAATGCACATAAACAAGGAGAAATCACTCCAAGCTAAATCATAACATAAAAATCAAGTTTTTCATAAACATGTATGCATATAGAAACATGAGAATGACTGAAACGTATGAATCCAAAAGAATGAGCTATGAGGAACTAACACCTCAACCTAGAATAGGAGTGGTGGGAAATAGATGAGGATACTTGGACATCATATCGGCTTCGGCCTCCCAAGTAGCACCCTCAACTTGTTGATTCCTCCAAAGATCTTTCACAGAAGCAACTTCTTTATTTCTTAACTTCCGAACTTGACGATCCAAAATCTCAATCAGAACCTCTTCATATGAATGAGTTTCTTTAACTCCTAAAGTTTCCAAAGGCACTATGGACGTCGGATCTCCAACACACTTTTTCGACAAAGAGACATGGAATACCGGATGTATCAATGCTAAATCATTAGGTAACTCTAATTCATAAGCAACCATACCTATGCATATCAAAAGCTGATAAGGGCCCACATATCAAGGACTAAGCTTCCCTTTCTTTCCAAACCTCATCACACCCTTCATGGGTGAAATTTTCAAGTAAACCCAATCATCAACATCAAATTCAAGTTCTCTTCTTCTAACATCGACATACGACTTTTGTCGACTTTGAGCCATTTTCAGCATCTCACAAATAAGTCAAACCTTTTTCATTGCCTCATGCACCAACTCGGGCACTATCAAAGTGACCTCACCAACTTCAAACTAACCTATAGGAGATCTACACCTCCTACCATAAAGAGCCTCAAACGGAGCCATTTGAATACTTCAGTGATAACTATTATTATAAGCAAACTCAACCAAAAGTAAATGATCATCCCAATTACCCTTAAAGTCAATCACACAATTTTTTAACATATCTTCCAAAGTTTGAATAGTATGCTCAGCTTGTCCATTAGTCTGGGATGAAAGGTCGTTCTATGCTTCACTGGAGTACCAAGACCTTTCTGAAACAACCTGCAAAGCTGAGATGTAAACTGAGTACCATGATCATATATAATGGATAAGGGTACTCTATGCAACCTTACCATTTTCGAAATATAAATCTTTGCATATTCTTCGGCTGAAAATGAAGTCTTTACTGAAGATACTGAGCTGATTTTGTCATTTGGTCCACAATAACCCAAATTAAATCAAATTGACAATGAGTACAAGGTAAACCCGTAATGAAGTCCATATTCAAATTTTTCCACTTCTACGTAGGAATACTAATGTCTTGAACAAAACCACTCGGTTTTTGATGCTAAACTTTCACTTGTTGACAGTTCAGATATTTTTCCACAAATTTTGCAATTTCCTTCTTCATCACATTCCACCAATAGACTTCCTAAAAATCATGGTACATCATCTATGTGGTTCCCTGGTGAATAGAATATCGAGAACTGTCAGCTTCTATCAGATTCTGATTTCTCAACTCTACAACATTCGGAATACATAGTCGACCTTGGTATCGAAGGACACCATTTACCTTTGGGGGAAAGCCTCAATGGATTTTTCAGAAACTGACTTCTTAAAATCAACTTGTACCAGATCGAGATCTTGCTTAGCCTTCACATATGATAAAACAGATGTTTCCAAGCCATTCTAAACAATCACATGATGAGTGATAGATTTTCACTCATTTGAGGTCTTTTTAGTTCAACAATTAGTGTCCTCAAAGCCTGATTTTGGCCTATTCAGATGATATTTTGATGTTTTACAACTATGAAGACTAAAGGACAAGGCAAGAATGAATACATGATAAAGAGGCCGAAAACATTGAAAGAAGTACAAACTCCTAACTGATAGTCACCTAACCAGATGGGTGGATCGCCCGAATGGCCTGACCTCGCCCAAATTTACAATGTTCACTATTGAAAATATTTAAGGAAGGTCTGCAGACTAAAAGATAAAATGGCGATTTGCCTAAGTTGAATGTGTGAACTAGAAGCCATAGCCAAAGGTTATAGACTCTTGAGTAAAAATCAAAGCTGAAAAGGCGAACAAGGTGGTAATCGTCGATCCGCCAAATGTGAAAGGCTGACTTAATTGATTTCGCCAAATGAGGTTCAAACACCTGAAGCCTGAAGCAAAAGAAGGGCGAGCTAAAAGGCAGTCGACGATATGCCAAATCAGAAAAGTGAGCCCAACTAATTACGCCAAACAGGTCAAAATAGAATTTTGGGCTAATTTCTAGATAACTAAGAATAGTCCAAAGGAATGAGAAAATAGAGAATTTTTTTCTGTTTTTAGAGATTTCATATTACTAGTTTTTATCCTTTGAGAAACTCTTAGTTTTGGGGTTTGTGAACAACGTTGTAATTGAAAGTTCAAATCAAAGTGGGTGTTGAAGATTATTGCTTAATTTCAATTTCACGATGGCTGAAATCATAATGGGTATACTCTCATTCCCATTGGGTGTTGATTTATTGCAGTGGGTCTTGTGTCTTGCTCTGTTTTATTACTGTATATTCATGGATTTGAGCTAATTATCATGGGGTTAATTCATGGGTTAAGGTTGCAAACTTATGCCTATCCTAGATCTTCATTTGATGCTCAAAAGAGATTGATTGAAGTGGGTAATTAGTTTAGTGCCTGCAATTTAGATTTGATTACTATGGTTTGATTGAAAGAGAAATTGTGGTTCAATTCTCGTTGCCAAATCTACTCGAAAGAGAGAATCTAGTAAGGTATTGGGTTGATTTGTGATTCACATATATGAGACCGAAAGGAGATTCTATGATATTATACTATAAGATCGAAAGAAGATTATTTTCATTAATGATTAGCAAGCCTATCCATGATTATTTAGTGATATTGAGCAAGCAAAAGTACCCCTACTTGACATCGACACCAATCCCCACACCCCTAGATCTCCTTTTACTTGTTTGAATACGTAATTTTTGTTTAATTGTGTTAATTGACACCAAGACCTGTTTTGTAAATTTGGTGGAATCATTCACCCATCTCTTTTAATTACTACAATGAATTGGTTTAAGCTTTTAATTTCCTAATTGAATTCCTTGCATTATATCACTCTTTGTGGGATTCGACCCCAGCTTCTTGCTTGGTATTTTTATTGCTAACGACCGCTTATGATCTTACTTGTTTTGAGGGTAACTTGAGAGTTATTATCACACCACCTTCATTAGAATCAACCAAACGAACACCCAATCGGGCCAATCAATGAGCATCACGAACTAGCTCTTTCTTACCATCCTCAATATGAGCAAAACTTCACATCGAAAGTTGACCAAGAGCATCCGTCAGTTCATTTGCTTTATCCGGATGATAGAGGAGACTGATATCATGGTCCTTCAATAACTCAAGCCACCTTCTTTGGCAAAAATTCAAATCCTTTTGGGTGAATACGTACTTTAAGCTCTTGTGGTCGATAAACACATCTACTGGACACCATATAGGCAATGTCTCCAAATCTTTAGAGAAAACACCACCGCTGCTAATTCCAAAGCATGAGTCAGATAATTCTTTTCATGCACTTTCAATTGCCTTGAAGCATATGTGATAACTTTCCCATGTTGCACCACAACACAACCAAGACCAATTTTAGAAGCATCACAATAAACTACAAAACCATCTAATCCTACCGGTAATGTCAATATAGGAGCTGAAGTGAGCCTATCCTTCAACTCTTGGAAACTCTACTCACAATCTTCCGATCATAGGAATTTCACCTTCTTTTGAGTCAATGTTGTCAAAGGTGAAACAACAGATTAAAATCCTTTCAAAAACATTCGATAGTAATCGACCAAAACTAAGAAACTCTGTAGATCTGAAGCAGACAAAGGTCTGAGCCAATTCCTAAGCGCCTCAATCTTCTTAAGATCAACTTGAATAACTTCACCGGAGAAAATTTGGGCAAGGAAAGCAACAAACATCAACCAAAATTTAAATTAGCTAAACTTAGCATACAATTCATGATCCTTAAGAATTTGCAACACAATCCTCAAATGCTCAACATGCTCATTCTCACTCCGAGAGTAACTAAAATATCATCCATAAACACAATCACAAACATGTAAAATATTACTTAAAGACCCTATTCATCAAGTCCATGAATGCCTCCGGGGCATTAGTAAAACCAAAAAACATCACTAAGAAATCATAATGACCATACCGAGTTTGAAAAACCATCTTCGAAATGTCACTTTCCGTCACCCTCAATTGGTGATAGCCCGACCAAAGATCAATCGTAGAAGAGTAACTCGCTCCTTGGAGTTGGTCAAACAAATCATCAATCCTTGGAATAGGATACTTGTTCTTAATGGTAACCTTATTCAATTGCAAATAGTCAATACACATTCGGAGGAAACCATCTTTCTTTTGACCAAACAATATCGGAGCACCCCATGGAGATATACTTGGTCTAATAAAACCCTTATCCAAAAAATCTTTCAATTAATCCTTTCATTCCTTAAGTTCTGCTGGGGCCATACGATAGGTAAGAATAGAGATAGGTTGTATATCTAGGAGAAGGTCAATACCGAAGTCTATTTCCCTTTAGGAGGAATATTGGGAAGATCATTGGGGAACACTTTTGGAAACTCATTTACAATTGGAACTGACTCAAGAGTAGGGGTTTCAAAATTTGTATCCCTAACCCTAACATGATGATACACGCAACCCTTAGAAATCATTTTTCGAGACTTTAGTCAAGATTTAAACTTAAGAGTATAATTACCCCCTTTCCATGACATGATAGGTTCGTTCAGAACCTTGAATGTGACCAATCAGGTCCTACAATCTATAAAAGCATAACATGCATGAAGATAATCCATCCCAAGAATAACATCAAAATCTAACATATCAAGTTCTACAAGATCAATATAAGTGACTCTATGAGAGACAGAAATAGGTCAATTTCTATAGACACTCTTAGCATCAATAGAATCACCAACAGGAGTAGAGACATGAAAGGGATTAGAAAGGATTTCGGGACCAACATCAAATCTCATGGCCAAATAAAGAGTAAAATAAATTACAATGTAGAACCCACATCAAGCAAAGCATATACATAATGATGGAAGACTTTCAACATAACGTTCACAACATCTGAGAACCCTCATGATTATGTCAAGTTTGAAGTGCAAAGAACCTATTCTGACAAGAAGCACCCAAACCAGAACCCAGTAGGCTGGCCCTGCTTACCATCCCTTCCTTTAGAAGCAAGCAACGAACAATCTCTCATCTTGTGACCACTCTTCCCACAATTAATGCAACTATCCGTACTAGCCAAGCATTTGCCATCATGTTTCTTGCCACACCTTGTGCAAGTAGGCATAAAAGATCCACCACTATTTCCTCCTTGAGTCTTAGGGTTAGACATCCTATCCTTGGTGAATTTAGAGGTTGGAGCATTAGAACAACCTTGAATGGAAAAACTTTGCCGAAATTTAGAACAACCATATCTACCGGACCTCGAATGGGAGAAGTCACCATCACCGATCCTTGCCTTCTTTGTCTCCCTAGACTTCTCCTTTCATTTTTCCTCTTCAATTTGTTAGGCATGTATCATTAAAGAGGAGATATCCATCTCCTTAATCAGCATGGTGGTATGACACTCCTTGACCACCATTTCAGACACACCCGACACAAGCATGCTCATCCTTGCCCTAGAGTCAACAACCATAGTCAGAACATACTTAGCCAATTGAGTAAACTTTAAAGCATACTCCTTCACACTCATAATGCCTTGACAAAGATTAATGAACTCGAGCACTTTTTCCTCTCTCATCTCAAGAGGAAAGAAACAATCAAGAAAATCTCCTTTAAATTTCTCCCAATAAAGAGGACCCATGTCAATACACCTCTCACTTTTCCATTGTTCAAACCAAACTTGAGCAACACCCTTGAGTTGATAAGTAGCCAATTCTGCCATTTGTACCATTGACACTCCCATAATTCCCACTATCTTGAGAATCCTCATCTACTTTTGACCCCTGAAACTCTAAGGGATTCATCCTTGTGAAGTCCTTAATCCTTATTACCACCGTACCCACATTTGCGTTCACGGAAGCAACAACTTCTCTATTAGCTTGGGCCATCATAGCTTGAGCCAACACTTGGAAAGCGGCTCAGAATTTGGCGTGAGTCACTTGTTCATCCAAAAGGTCAACTGAAACTTGAGGAACCTCGGGCTCTACATTGTCACCTTCATAACTTCTCACATAAGCTCTTCAAGGAGTCATATCCTGAAATGCATGAGACAAAAATTGGGAGAAGGACCTTTAAAGAGATAAACTTTATGGCACGACTTTAGAGTAGTGAAAGAAGTGAAGTTTCCTAAGAGCTTTGTAGCCTCATATTCATAAATGTAGCATGCTTCACACTAATGAACAAGAGTCTACTCAAAGTGCCTTGTCAGACATCCTATGAACTTTTCAAAAACTTTGTGCTCTAAATACAAAGTTTGTCACAACCTAAAGTATAACCTAGACGTGATATGGCGTATAAGACCCCGACAGGCCCTACACAAGCCACTTGACATACATACAACACAACAGAATAGATAAACAAAAAGAATAAGTAAAGTAGTCTCATATCATGGAAGAAAAGTTTGAACATAAGTGCTTAAATCATACTAAGTCTTGACAAGCCATTCTGAACATCGATAGAGTGGTTGGGATGTAACCCATACAGCATGTACAAAGTCTTAAAATAAAAGAGAATAAAGCAATAAAATCTTCATGGTCTTGCTCTCGAAGTAGGAGGACTCATCAATCAAAAGAACTGGAGAACAATCCAGATCTAGCCACAAGCGGGAGGAGGAGAAGCATAGAACCCTATGTTATAAATCAATATAGGAACAAGTATGCATTATTACATGGAATGTACTAAGTACGGGGAAATGAATGAAGACATACACATGATCATTTGAGTACTTTAAACGTGATATGTATGAACAAGCTAAAACATAGTTAAAATGGCATGACCTAGAGTACCCCCTAGACGTGACATGGTGTACAAGACCCCGAAAGGCCTCATACAAGCCACTTAGCATACACACATACAAGATCATATTGATTTAAGGGTTGAAAAGACAATTTCCTATCAAATCTTTTAAGAAAATAGCGGAAGTCTACATCAAATTTCTCAAAGCCAATGTAACATAAGAATGAGAAATAAGGTTTGGGACATAACCCAATAAAATGTCAAAGTAAAGGAACATAAAAGTAAGAACAACAAGGCTATGTCCTCGAATTCATGAGGACTCACCAAGTCTTCCGAAAACCTTCTACTAAGCTCTAGCCACGAATAGATGGAGAATCGCCAAGACCTACATTATGAGACAATGTAGGTAAAAAGGATGCGTTAGTACGATGAATGTAGTAAGTATGATAGCAATGCACAAAATCTTATAAATATGCTAAAACGAGACATTTCCATGACATGCAATGACCAAGCTAAAACATGAAAAAGGTTAGAAACATAAGTCATAAACCATGGTCAAAGCAAGCTAAACATCTTTACATCACTTGAGAAATATCTTAAAAGAACTTTAATTCTTTATTTGTGGGAAGAAGCCTTAATCGACATGTAAGACCATGTGAGCTATAAACATGGAATCAGGTGTCTAACCCCACAGAGATAGGGCCATCCTACTTTCCAAGGTAGGACCCTTTATTTAACATATAGCTTACGTAGATCCACTAGCTAGTGTCTATCATAGAACATTATCCTATGGTGGCACATAGTTTATGGGACATGGGTAATTGCCACTTGTTCACTCGGTGCTAAGCATAATTCTCACGGATTAGACATAGTTCAATTATCATAAGTAGACATAGGTAATCACCTCTTGTCTCTCATTTGTCATAAGTTCATTATTAGTAGACATGGGTGATCGCCTCTTGTCTACATTAGGGAACATGGTTGATCGCCTCTTGTCCCTTCATTAGAATAGCTCCTTAATCATCTATTCAAGTTTAGTTGAGCAAGCCTTTCAACAAGTTATGAATCACTACATGTGAGAAAATCTTTCACATTCATGGGTTGAGTAATATATGAGAATTTCCTTTCACAACTCAACAACAACATCAACATATCATAAACTTTGATGCTTCAATCTCAAAGCACCCTTACATCATCATTAGCTTCATAAGAGACATGCATGATTTCATAAACTTCATCCTTACATAGTTCATTATGCTCATAACTTACAAATCATAGGGTTTACATCGGTCCATGAGAATTTCTCTTAAATCATGCAAACTCATGTTTAGAAAACCATAAACAAGGTAATTTGATCATAATTGAAGGAACCCACATAATAGAGGAAAATCATAGTTTTTGATTGAACGTGCTTACTTTCATAAAATTATCCTTAGGTCATTCATAATCTCATCATGAAAAGTCTTAGCTTAGGAATCATAATTCATACATAGGTTCATATAGACTTCATGATATTCATGCCTTCACAATTCAACCCATCAACACATTCATAATTTCAAAAATACGAAAGAAGGGATGGGTTCATGGGGATTCATCTAAATTCATAAAATTCAACTCAATTTATACTTAAAAGTTCATAAAACAATCAATTGAAGCAACTTTGCAAAGAACCCATGACATGGAAGTAAACCCTTAATTCAATTGAGAATTTCTAACTTGAAAGTAAAATATTTTAGGGAGTCCATGAAGGAAAGGGCTCCATGGATGAAGACTATCATACCTTAGTGTTCAATTTCCTTAAGCAATTGATAAACAAAACTTGATTTCTTGAACCTAGCTTGCCCTCTAATTCTTCTAACTTCTAAAGAGAGAAATATTTGAAGGAAAAGAGTTTGGGGAAACTTGTAAAGTGATTTTGAAGGGTAAATTTTTGTATTAAAAAGGCTTATATAGTGTTAGGAATAGTAAGGAATCGACCTTAGTTGATAAATAAGTCATTGGGTGAAAAGACCAAAAGCCCCTCTTAAAATTAACTTTTGGACCCTATCGACGGCTTGACCTACGGTCCGTAGGTCCAACCACGGACCATCCTGGTCAATCGTCGTTAGGTTCAGAGACTGTTAACTTGGACCCTAAAATGACGGGTCCCCATCTACGGCTCATACCGAGATCGACGGGTCATCCTTACAAGCTATCGTTGAGGTTCTGCAACTTAAAATTATGAGATCATTAACCTGCCACCCACGGTTCCCACCTAGGGGTGTAATTCAACCTACGGTCCGTAGGTGGCCTCCGTCGTTACTAGCACCAACCAAAAAATCAGAAATTTTCCACCCTTTCGAATCCGGGGTATTACATTATCTCCCCCTTGGGAACATTTGTCCTCGAATGAGAGTCAAGAAATCATTAGGAAGGTAGAAACAAGAGCTAATAACCCAACCAAGAATGCAATCACATAAAGGGACATATCCGAGGAGGAAACATCTACTCCAAGCTAAAGCATGTTCAAAACATCATTTCATAAAGGCTTAATGCAACTCACACTCAACTGCACATAATCATAGGGTAATCAATCAAGCTAGCTCATTCCTCATGGTTTAGACTCTTCATGAACATGCATAAACAAGGAATCATGGGAACAACTATGACATATGAAACCAAAAGAGTGAACCATGAGGAACTAGGTTCCTCAAGGTAGAGTAGGATCGGAGGGAAAGAGATGAGGATATCGGGACATCATATTGGCCTCGGCCTGCCAAGTAGCACCCTCAACTGATTGGTTCCTCCTAAGAACATTCACGGAAGCAACTTCTTTATTTCTTAACTTTCGGACTTGCCAGTCTAAAATCTCAACCGAAACTTCTTCATAGGAAATACTATCCTTCATGCCAAGAATCTCTAATGGCACGATAGATCACCAACACATTTTTTCAACAAGGAGACATGGAAAACCGGAGGCACCAATGCCAAATCATTAGGCAAATCTAGTTCATAAGCAACCTTACCAATACGTCTCAAATTTTGATATGGGCCTACGTAACGAGGACTAAGCTTCCCTTTCTTTCCAAATCTCATTACACCCTTCATGGGTGAAATTTTCAAGTAAACCCAATCATCAACATCAAATTCTAAATCTCTCCTTCTAACATCGGCGTTGGACTTTTGTAAACTTTGAGCCGTTTTCAACCTTTCTCTAACAAGCAAAATTGTATCCATAGCCTCATGTACCAACTCGGGACATATCAAAGAAATTTCACCAACTTCAAACCAACCAATAGTAGATCTACACCTCCTACCGTAGAGAGCCTCAAACGGAGACATACCAATACAAGAATGGTAGCTATTATTGTAAGCAAACTCAATCAAAGGCAGATGATCATCCTAATTACCTTTGAAATCAATTACACAAGCTCTCAACAAATCTTCCAAAGTTTTGATAGTACGTTCTACTTGCCCATCGGTTTGAGGAAGAAAGGTCTTGCTAAGCTTAACACGAGTACCAAGTCCCTTTTGAAAAGACTTCAAAAATTGAGAGGTAAATTGTGCACCACGATTGGAGATAATGGATAAAGCCACTCCATGCAACCAAACCATTTCTCTCAAATACAACTTACCATAATCCTCCGCCAAATAAGAAATTTTGATGGGATTTCAATGGGCTGATTTCGTCATACGATCCACAATGACCCAAATCGAATCATATTGTCGTCGGGTGCGTGGTAAACCAACAATAAAGTCCATATTCAAATCTTCCCACTTCCAAGTAGGAATACTAATATCTTGGGACAAACCTCCCGGCTTTTGATGTTCAACTTTCACGTGTTGACAATTAGGACATTTAACCACAAATTCTGCAGTATCCTTCTTCATCCCATTCCACCAGTAGACCTCCCACAAATCACGGTACATTTTTGTTGCTCCCGGGTGAATGGAATATCGAGAACCATGGGCTTCCAAGAAAATTTGTTCTCTTAGGTCATCTACATCGGGAACACATAGACGACCTTGATATCAAAGCACACCATCTCCCCCTTGGGAGAAAGCCTCAACGGACATCTTGAGCACCGTTTCCTTCAGCTCAACCAAAATAGGATCAAGATCTTTCTTAGTCTTCACATCGGACACAAAGGACGATTCTGAACAATTGTGAATCATAACACCACTCTCACTAGAATCAATCAACCGAACATCCAATCGGGCCAAACTATGAATATCATGAACCAATTATTTCTTACCATCCTCAACATGAGCAACACTACCCATAGACAACCGACTAAGATCATCTGCCACCACGTTCACCTTGCCGGGGTGATAGAGGACACTCATGTCATAGTCTTTTAACAACTCAAGCCACCTCCTTTGGTGAAAATTGAGATCTTTTTGTTTAAACACATATTGCAAACTCTTATGGTCGGTAAAAATGTCAACATGCACACCATAAAAATAATGCCTCCAAATCTTTAAAGGAAACACAACCGCCGCTAATTATAAATCATGAGTAGGATAGTTCTTTTCATAAATCTTGAGTTGCCTTGAAGCATAACCAATGACTTTTCCATTTTGCATAAGGACACACCCTAACCCAATCCTTGAAACATCACAATAAACCACAAAACCATCGGACCCTTCCAGTAAAGTCAATATCAGAGCCGAGGTAAGTCTATCTTTCAACTCTTGAAAACTCTTCTCACACGCTACGGACCAAGTGAACTTAACCTTCTCTTCAGTCAAAGCCGTCAATGGAGAAGCAATCGAAGAAAACCCTTCAACAAATCTCCTATAATAACTGGCTAAACCCAAGAAACTTTGATAATCCGAAGGTGATAGAGGTCTAGGTCAATTCATAACCGCATCCGTCTTCTTAGGATCTACCTCAATACCCTTACCGGAGACAATGTGACCAAGAAAAGCCACGAACCTTGGCCAAAACTCACATTTACTAAACTTCGCAAAGAGTTGTTGGTCCTTGAGGACTTGCGATACAATCCTCAAATTATTGGCATTTCACCCTCACTCCTTGAGTAAATCAAAATATCATCTATGAACACAATCACAAATATCTCAAGATATTGTCTAAACACCCTATTCAGCAAATCCATAAACACGGTCGGAGCATTTGTCAACACAAACGACTTCACTAGGAATTCATAATGGCCATATCTAGTTCGGAAAGCCATTTTCAGAATATCATCTTCTTTCACCCTCAATTGGTGATAACCCGAACAAAGATCAATCTAAGAAAAGTAACTTGCCTCTTGTAGTTGATCAAACAAGTCATCTATTTTTGGAAGAGGATACTTATTCTTAATAGTAACCTTATTCAATTGTCGGTAGTCAATACACATACGAAGTGAATCATCTTTCGTTCTAATAAACAAAACTGGAGCACTCCATGGAGAGATACTTGGTCGGATGAAACCCTTATCCAAAAAATCTTTTAGTTGCTCCTTTAACTCCATAAGTTTGGCCAGAGCCATTCGGTAAGGAGGAATAGAGATAGGTTACGTATCGGGGAGAAGATCTATCACGACCCGATTTCTCAAGTCACTATGGCGCCTACAACCCACCGGTAGGCTAGCCAAACTCTATCTCGGAACTAAACAGTAATGGGACTAAGAGTGGAAACTAGTCTAAAACAGGTGAAAGCATACAAATAAAACGCAAACAAGAAAGCAGAAGAGAAACCAACCCAAAATGATATATACAATACCTCCCAAAATCTGGAAGTCACATGTATAGAACTGCTAACCAGAATACAAGTCCAAAAAGTGGACCACAGAAACAACTGTCTCGAAAACAAAAGAAAAGCCAATATATATATATATACAGAAAGAGATAGGTAATCCCAGAACTCCATGTGCTCACCCTAGTCTCCTGAAAAGATAGCTCCAGCCCCGACCTCAATGCTGATAACTGGTGCTCGTACCTGCATCATGAAAATAGATTCAGAGTGTAGCATGAGTACCAAAACAACAGGTACCCAGTAGGCATCATCTGCCGACTGAGCAAGAAAGGGAAAAACAGGCAGACATGATAGAATCAACAACAACAGAGGTCGACAGAATGAAAACAGAAAAGCGAAAAGTAAACTAAGTATGGCTAAGCTAAACCCAGCTGGGTCCCCCATAAGACCCGCTGGGCACACTCGTGCGCAAGCTGAAATAAAACTGAACGGACCCCCATATGCCCGACAGGTACACAGAACAGCTATACTATAGAACAATAGGAGATCCATAACCAGAAGTCGTAACACCTATGGGTCCCGGACCCAAAAATATACCTGGGCCTCGCCCAATCATCAGTCACAAATTAGAAATACCGGACGGTAACCAGGTAACGTCAGTCTCGAGCAGGAGAAATATCTGGGCCACGCCCAATAATCAGTCACGAGCTGGAAATACCAGATTCTAATCAGGTAACGTCAGTCTCGGACTTGAAATAATATATCCCGCTTTAAAGTCTCGAACAGGAAATAGTAGACTCTAACCGTGTAACATCAGTCTCGGATGGGAGCTAATCAGCCTATGCTCAACAGTCTGGCACTGGAAATACCGGTTCCAACCGAGTAACGTCAACAACGGGCTGGGACTAGTAGCCTACACTCCACGTACTTGCACTGGAAATATCGGGCTGCAATCGTATAACGTCAGCTACAGACCGGAGTTAGTAGCCTACCCCCGATAGCCTAGCATTGGGAATACCAGATGCTAACCACGTAACCTCAGCGTGTTGGAGCTAAGTACCTCAAACCAGATAAAGCCACTAAGAACAACACAACGTAAGGCTAAACACCACGGGCCGCCGCCCTCAAGGATCTTAATGAAGGCTCCTAGCCTAACACAATTCGATCGTCAATCAGCTCAATGCAATATCTTCCAGCAGTATCCCACTCTTTCAGAAACATAGGGGAAAGAATAAGATGATCCGAAGGTGACGAGAATGCCTAATTTAACACTCACACTATCAGACCCAAGTCTGCTATATCAGTCTACAGTATCTAGTCCATCCGAGTCAACGTCGGATACATACTAAAGTCAACCAGGTACATGGGACTATGTAAACAATATAACAGCCTATTCTAAGGCAGAATCACTACAATCAACCAATCACGGGGTGAAAGAACCTGGTCCCACTCATGCCACATCAGATAACCACCCAACATATAGTCCTCAACACAAATACCAACAATCCAAGTCAACAACCCAATCTTCCGCATGATACTAGCCCAAAACAGCCCAACAGTCAACTATAAAAAAGGAAATCGGATAAACAGGGAAACAATACTAGCTAGCCACCCTAGATTCACAAATATCAACCAGCAATTACACATTCAAGCTCAATCTAGAATGAAGGGAAGCCGTGACCTACCAAAAAACTGATCACAAGCGCTCCAGCTCACTCAACCGGAGATTTTGGCTTTCGAACAGCCTTAGACGGCTGCTATGCTATCAAAAATAGAATCACAGCTTCAATACGGTCTTTTAAACACTAAAATCAACAAATTCGGAGACAAACCAATTTTGAAGTCAAATCAGGCAAAGTGGGACCCGCTTTGGATTCCAGAATTGACTCCGTTAAAAGGTCCCAAATCCTTCCCCAAACACGAATCCAAAAATGGATCGCCCATTAGGGGTCGGATTCGCTCCTAACAGCCCCTAACAACAAATCACAAAACTTAAAAAAATAGGTCAACAAGGAACTTACCCTCGAATGCACAGAAAATGAGGAACACTCAACGAACCCCAACCCAAAACCCACGAAGCCAATGAGAATCTGAACGCCTGGGATTTGAATAGCAAAAACCCGACCACCGAGGAAATTTTTATGAAGGTTTGAAGCTCTCCAAAAAGGGAACTTCAACCTCATTAAATAGACACTGCCATAACCCTCTTCTCCGCGAATGCGGTACACGCTTTGCGAACGTGGAAGTTAGCCAGCTAGTGCTCCGCGAAAGTTACCCCAGGCTCGCAAATGCAGAGAACAACTTATCCCCTCACCCAATAGACCTCCACGAACTCGGATAACCCTCCGCGAACGTGGAGCACAAGAAACCTCTCACAAAGCAGGCATCTACAAACGCAGAGCTCAGGGATCCAGACCTCCGCGAACGTGGAGAACAAGGATACACCAGACTCACAGACCTCCGCGAAAGAGGCCTCTTGCCCGTGAACGTGGAGTAGACTCTCCCACACCTCCGCGAACATGGAGGCTATCCTGCGAACGCAGAGAGTAAATGAGTCTGCAGTTTTGACAAATGCACCAGCTAAGTTTTGGACAATTCTGAAACTCTGACAGAGTGCTTGGGATTCGTTCGGAACCCCGTGCATGCAAACGAAATAAGCTACTCCCTCAAATTCGACATTCCGAACTCAATGGCACAATAAAAATTTCCATACGAGGTCTTTTCGATAAAAAGTTGGTCCCACACCCAGTGAGCCATTTTAGCTAACTTCTATGGGAAGTCTCAGAATCAGATCAGAAGCTCCCGGTAGTTCTCGAAGGGTCGTTCAAGGCTAAACTCAACATTCCGAAACTAACCGCGCTATCGAAATCTTCATCCGAGCGCATTTTCCAAGAATGTTGACCGAAGTCAACCTTAAACCAAATTTTAAAGATTAAAAAGCTTACTAGCCCCAAAATCACACCGGAATCCCCGGGACTCGGGTAAACCATGCTACTAGCCTAATTTCGCCACTCCGGAGCTGATGGAACTGTCTGAATTCCCATCTCAGGTTGTTTACCTTAAGTTATTATCAAAATCAACTTTTTAAGGTTCAAAAGCACCAAAACAGAAAAGCAGGCATAAAACCTAAATGAACGACCAGGCAATCGCACAGTCAGTGCTAGCAAGTCATAAATGACTTGGGGTCGCTACTGGAACGCTCTAAACGACAGAAAGAATGCATTAACACAGAAGCCCTTGCCCTCGTGCTGGAGCTAAAAACTTCAAACCAGATAAAGCCACTATGAACAACACAACGCAAGGCTAAACACCACGAGCCTCCGTCCAAAGGGATATCAACGAAGGATCCCAGCCTAACACAATTCCACCGTCAATCAACTCAATGCAATATCTTCCAGCAGCATCCCACGCTCTCAGAAACAGAGGGGAAAGAATCGGAAGATTTAAGTCCACGAGAACGCCTAATTTACGCCTCACAATATCAGACCCAAGTCTGCTATATCAGTCTACAAGGATCTAGTCCATCCGAGTCAACGTCGGATACATACTCAAGTCAACCAGGTACATGGGACTATGTCAACAATATAATAGCCTATTCTAAGGCAGAACAACAACAACCAACCAATCATGTGGTGAAAGAACCCGGTCCCACTCATGCAACATCAGATAACCACCCAACAGATAGTCCCTAACACAAATACCAACAATGCAAGTCAACAACCCAATCTACCGCATGATACTAGCCCATAACAGCCCAACAGTCAACTATAAAATAGGAAATCGTATAAGTAGGGAAACAATACTAGCTAGCCATCCTAGATTCACAAAAATCAACCAGCAATTACACATTCAAGCTCAATCTAGAAAGAAGGAAAGTTGTAACCTACCAAAAAGCTTATCACAAGCGCTCCAAGTCACTCAACCAGAGATTTTCCCTTCCGAACGGCCTCAGACTGCTGCCACGATATCAAAAATGGAATCAAAGCGTCAATACGTTCGTTTAGACTCTAAAATTAACAAATTCAGAGACAGACCAATTTTGGAGTCAAATCAGGCAAGGTAGGACCCGCTCCGGATTTTCTGGAACTGACTCCGTGAAAAGGTTTCAAATCCTTCCCCAAACATGAATCCCAAAAGGGATCACCCATTAGGGGTCGGATCCACTCCTAGCAACCCACGACAACAAATCACAAAACTTAACAAAATAGGCCAACAAGTAACTTACCCTCGATTTCATGGAAAACGAGGAACACCCAATTAACCCCAACCTAAAACCCACGAAGCCAACAAGAATTTGAGCGCCTAGGACTTCGAATCATCAAAAATTGACCACCGAGGAGATTTTATGAAGGTTTGAAGCTCTCCAAAATGGGAGCTTCGACCTTATTAAATAGACACTGCCAAGTCCCTCTTCTCTGTGAAAGCGGTCAACGCTCCGCGAACGCGGAGATGAGCAAGCCAATGCTCTTTGAACGCGGCTCTAGGCCTGCGAATGCGGAGAAAAACTTCTCCCCTCACCCAACAGACCTCTGCTAATGCGGAGCACAAACCTCTCACCAAATAGGCCTCTACGAACACGGAGCTCAGGGACCAAGACCTCCACGAACGCGGAGAGTCCAATTCAAAAGCAGATAACAGGGATACACCAAACTAACAGACCTTCGCGAACGCAGCCTCTAGCCCACGAATGTGAAGTAGAGTCTCCCACACCTCTGTGAACGCGGAGCCTATCGCATGAACGCGGAGGGTAAAATGAGTCTGTAGTTTTGACAGCTGCACCAGCTAAGTTTTGGAAAATTCAAAAACTCTAATGGGGTGCTCGGGATTCATTCGAAACCCCATGCACACAAATGAAATATGCTACACCCTCGAATTCGACATTTCGGACTCAATGGTGTAGTCAGAATTTCCATACGTGGTAATTTCGACAAAAAGTGGGTCCTACACCCAATGGGCCATTTTAGCCAACTTCTACCGGAGGTCTCAAAATCAGATTGAAAGATCCCGCTAATTCTCAAAGGGTCGTTCTAGACTAAACTCGGCATTTCAAAACTAACCACGCTGTCGAAATCTTCATCTGAGCGCGTTTTCCAAGAATGTTGACCGAAGTCATCCTTAAACCAAATTTCAAAGATTAAAGAGCTAACTGTCCCCAAAATCACACCGAAAACCCTGGGACTTGGGCAAACCATGCTCCTAGCCTAATTTGGCCACTCTAGATCTGATGGAACCGTCAAAATTTCCATCTGAGGTTATTTACCTGAAGTTATGACCGAAATCAACTTTTCAAGGTTCAAAAGCTCCAAAATAGAAAAACAGGCATAAAACCCAAACGAACGACCAGGCGACCAAACAGTCAGTGCCAGCAAATCATAATTGACTTGGGGTCGCTACAGGAATGCTCTAAATGACAAAAAGAAGGCATTAACAAAGAAATGACCCGGAGGGTCATTACAATATAGATACCAAAGTCTATTTCCTTTTCGGGAGGAAGACCAAGTAGATCCTCAGGAAACACTTCTAAAAACTCATTTTTAATGGGAACCGACTCAAGAGTAGGGGTCTCGGAATCCACATCCCTCACCCTAACTAGATGGTATATGCATCCCTTAGAAATCTTCTTTCTAGCTTTAAGACATGACACGTATTGACCTTTAGTCATAGAATTTCCCCCCTTCCACTCTACGATAAGCTTGTTTTGGATTTAACACTTGACCACTTGGATCCTACAATCGATAGAAGCATAACTAGAATGCAACCAATCCATCCCAAGAATAATATCAAAATCTAACATATAATGCTCTACAAGATCAACATGAGTGACTCTATGGGATAAGGAGATGGGACAATTTCTATAGACTCTCTTACCTATAATATATTTACCAATAGGAGTAGAGACTCAAATAGGATCTAACAACACATCCGAAAGAACATCAAACTTCATAGCCACCAATGGCGTCACAAAAGACAAAGTAGCACCGGGATAAAGCAAAGCATAAACATCAGAGTAAAAGACTTTCAACATACCGGTAACCACATCGGGAGAAACCTCTTGCTCATGGCGAATCTGAAGTGCATAGAATCGGTTTTACTTCTAATTTCCACTAGAATCCAATGGATTTTGAGGTTGAGTTCGTCGACGATTATCTCCTTCATTTTTAGCCACTAACGGACAATCCTTTATCTTGTGATCCATCTTGACATAGCCAAAGCATGCATTAGAACCAGCTAGACATTTACCCTCATGCTTTTTCCCACATTTAGCATACGTAGTCGATGAAAAACCACAACCATTCCCTCCTTGAGGCTTAGGGTTGGACACCCTATCCTTGTTGGACTCAGGAGGAGCATTTAACTAACCTTGATCGAAAAACCTTTGTCGAAATCTAGGACGACCATGTCCATCGGACCTTGAATGTGAGAAATTACCATCATCCGTCTTAGCCCTCGTTGCCTCTCTAGACCTTTCATTAAGTTTCTCCTCTTCTATTTGTAGAGCATGAACCATGAGATGAGAAATATCCATGTCATTGACAAGCATGGCGGTACGACATTCCTTGACCATCATTTCGAACACTTTCGAAATGAACTTACTCATTCTTGTCGTAGGATCGGCAACCATAGTAGGAGCATATAGAGACAATTTGGTGAACTTCAAAGTGTACTTCTTCACACTCATGCTTCCTTGACGAAGGTTGATGAACTCAAGCACCCTTACCTCCCTCATCTCAAGGGGAAAGAACCTATCAAGAAAAGGAACCTTGAACTTCTCCCAATCAAGAGGACCTACATCATCTACCATCTCACTCTTCCATTGCTTAAACCACACTTGAGCCACACCCTTAAGTTGATAAGTGGCCAACTCCGCTGTTTCCTCCGGCGTCACACCTATAATTGCACCTTGTACACCTCATCAATGAACTCTTGAGGTTCCTCCTCAACCTTGAAATTTCGGAGGGTTCATTCTAGTGAAATCCCTCACCCACAATGCTGCCGTACCCATATTTTGGTTCACGAGAGCCACAACCTCTCTATTGGCTTGAGCCAACACATGAAAAGCAGCCCTAAACTCTGCATTAGTCACTTGTTTGGCCAAAGGGTTGGCTAGAACTTTAGGAGCTTGAGGAGGAGCTTCTTGTTCCATATTCTCTCCCGCATTCCTTCTAGCATAAGCTCTTCAGGTAGCCATATCCTGAGACGCATAGCATAAGGATTAGGAGAGAGACATATAGCATTGCACTCTATCGCACGACTTAAGAGTAATGAAAGAAGTGGAGTTTCCTAAACATCTTATAGCCTCTCATTCATAAATATGGCGCGCTTCACACTCATGAACAAGACTCTACTCGACATGGCTTATGAGATATCCTAGGATCTTTCTAAAACCTTATGCTCTGAATACCAAGTTTGTCACGACCTAGAGTACCCCCTACACGTGACATGGAGTACAAAACCCCGAAAGGCCTCATACAAGCAACTTAGCATACATACATAAAAGATCATAGAGATTTAAAGGTTCAAAAAACAATTTCATATCAAAGCTTTTAAGAAAATAGCGGAAGTCTACATCAAATGTCTCAAAGCCAATCTAACAAAAGAATGAGAAATAAGGTTTGGGACGTAACCCAATAGAATGTCAAAGTAAAGGAACATAAAGCAAGAACAACAACGCTATATCCTCGAATGCATGAGGACTCACCAAGTCTTCCAAAAACCTTCTACTAAGCTCTAGCCACGAATAGATGGAGAATCGCCAAGCCCTACATTATGAAACAATGTAGGCAAAAAGTATGTGTTAGTATGAGGAATATAGTAATATGATAGCAATGCACAAAATCATATAAACATACTAAAACGGGACATTTCCATGACATGCAATGACTAAGCTAAAACATGAAAAAGGTTAGAAACATAAGTCATAAACCATGGTCAAAGCAAGCTAAACATCTTCACATCACTTGAGAAATATCTTAAAAGAACTTTAATTCTTTGTTTGTGGGAAGTAGCCTTAACCGACATGTAAGACCATGTGAGATATCCCCATGGAATCCGGTGTCTAACCCCACACCGATAAGGCCATCCTACTTGCCAAGGTAGGACCCTTTACTTAACGTATAGCTTACATGGATCCACTAGATAGTGTCTATCATAGACCATTATCCTATGGTGGCACATAGTTTATGGGACATGGGTAATCACCACTTGTACACTCGTGCTAAGCATAATTCCCACGGATTAGACATAGTTCAATTATCATAAAAAGACATGGGTAATCTCCTCTTGTCTATCATTAGTCATAAGTTCATTATTAGTAGACATGGGTGATCGCCACTTGTCTACATTAGGGAACATGGGTGATTGCCTTTTGTCCCTTCATTAGAATAGCTCCTTAATGATCGATTCAAGTTTAGTTAAGCAAGCCTTTCAACAAGTTATGAATCATTACATGTGAGAAAGCCTTTAACATTCATGGGTTGAGTAATATATGAGAATTTCCTTTCACAACTCAACAATAACATCAACATATCATAAACGTTGATGCTTCAATCTCAAAGCACCCTTACATCATCATTAGCTTCATAAGAGACATGCATGATTTCATAAACTTCATCTTTACATAGTTCATCAGGCTCATAACTTAAAAATCATAGGGTTTACATGGATTCATGAGAATTTCTCTTAAATCATGCAATTCAATGCAAACTCATGCTTATAAAACCATAAACAAGGCAATTTGATCATTATTGAAGGAACCCACATAATAGAGGAAAATCATAGTTTTTTATTGAGAATGCCTACTTTCATAAAACCATCCTTAGGTCATTCATAATATCATCATGAAAAGTCTTTCCTTAGGAATCATAATTCATACATAGGTTCATATAGACTTCATGAAATTCATGCCTTCACAATTCAACCTATCAACACATTTATAATTTCAAAATTGGGGAAAAAGGCATGGGTTCATGGGGATTTATCTAAATTCTTGAAATTCAACTGAATTAATACTTCAAAGTTCATAAAATAATCAATTGAAGCAACTTTGCAAAGAACCCATGATATGGAAGAAAACCCTTAATTAAATTTGGAATTGCTAACTTGAAAGTTGGAAATTTTAGGGATTCCACGGAGGAAAGGGCTCCGTGGATGAAGACCATCATACCTTAGTGTTAAATTTCCTTAAGCAATTGATGAAGAAAACTGGATTTTTTGAACCCTAGCTTGGCCTCTTCTTCTTCTTCTTCTTCATCTAACTTCTAGAGAGAGAAATATTTGAGGGAGAAGAATTTGGGGAAACTTGTAAAGTGATTCAGAAGGGTAAATTTTTTTATTAAAAAGGATTATGTAGTGTTAAAAATTGTAAAGAACCGACCTTAGTTGATAAATAAGTCATTGGGTGAAAAGACCAAAAGCCCCTATTAAAATTAATTGTCAGACCCTGTTGACGGCTTGACCTACGGTCTGTAGGTCCAACCACGAACCGTCCTTGTCAACTGTCATTTGGTTCAGAGATTGTTAAATTACACCCTACATCGATGGGTCCCCAGCTACAGCTCGTACCGAGATCGACGAGCCGTCTTGGCAAGCCGTCGTTGAGGTTCTTCAACTTGACATTTCGAGATCATTAAACGTCCACCCACGGTTCCCACCTACGGGTCGTAAGTCAACCTATTGCCCGTAGGTGGCCTCCGTCATTACTGACACGAACTCAAAAATCAGAAATTTTCCACCCTTTCGAATCCGAGGTATTACAAAAAACCTTTAAAAAAGAGTCATAAATCCTGAACATGGTTAATACATCTTAAAATCCCAATGAAAGCTTTCATAAAACCTTTTTGAAAGTAACTTTGTTCATTTTGTGGGATATTTATCGTTAACCGACATAGACCATGTGAGCTATAACATGGAATTTGATGTCTTGCTCCCACACAAAAAAGAGATATCCTACTTGCTAAGGTAAGGACCATAAAATTCTAGCTTAGGTGGATCAACTAGCTAAATCTTTCTAAGACAAATCCTACGGGGCACACAGTTAGGGGCAAGAAGATTGCTTTTAGAGACCCGGCCTCTATTAACAGGAGAGCCTCCATCACAATAACATCTCGGTGCTAAGTAAAGTTCCCAATAGAATAGTCATATTCATAATTCATATTATCATACTTGGAAAAGCACAATTAAGTTACCAATCCAATCTTACGTTATCATAGAGTAGCTCCTGTAAATCATGACTCATACATATGTGAGAAAACCTTTCATAACCATTATTTCATAATATGTGAGAAACCCTTTCACAATTCATGCATATGTGAGAAAACCTTTTAAAATTTTATTGATGCTTATCTCAAAAGCAACTTTAGTTCATAAAACATCTTTTTCATAAAACATATATAACTTTCATAATTTATCATAAACATGTACAATGCATGGGTCCAAATGAAATCAATTGGAAAACATGTAATTGAATCGAATCATACATAATAAGATTGAAATAAAATAATTGAATCGTAACAAATAGGACCCATGGAGATTTGCATGAAATCCTAACAAAATTGAGCGAAATTGACTCTGAAGATTGAGATTCTTTGGGACCCAATGGATGAATTTAATACATTGGATAATTCCCATATGCCTTGATAATCAAAGCCTAGCAAAGCAACAAGAAAAAGGAGACTTGAAGCTTGGAGCCCTAGCTTTCTTCCTTGAACTTGAGAGAGTATCGGAGAGGATGAATTTGGATGGGTTTTGGGAATTTGAGAGAATGAAATGGTTTGGGTAGTTTTACAAATTGAAAGGTAGTTATAGAAATTAGAATTAGGGTCAAAATGATAGAATATAGCTATTATGCATAGAAAAAGACCCAAATACCCATAAGAAATAACTACCGGAGTGACCTATTGGTTGGACCTACAGTCCGTAGAACTTTCTACGGCCCGTATTAGTCAACCATAGAGCCAACTTTAGAAACCCAAAAATTCTTCCAACTTCCACGAGACAATTTGTATGGTCCTTCGTCTAGTCTACAGTCCGTAGACCCCTTCCATAGAACCCAAAGTAGAGTCCAAAATTTCACCAAGTGTAGAACCATTCTACAGAACCCAGTTATGACCCATTATTCATCCTACAGCTCGTCTTGTTCACTTTTAGGTCAACCTTCAAAAACTTGAATTTTCTAAAAACTCAACTCAGCTTCTACGATTTCCATTCTACGGTCCTTATGATTTCCTACGGTCCATAGATAGGACTCATAGTTACTGCATCAGTACAAAATACTAAACTTTTCCTATTCAACCTTCAAATTTCTGAGGTGTTACAATATCTACTCCTTGGAAACATTCATCCTCGAATGGGACTCATGCTAGCATGAATAGAGTATAACAGAAACTAACAACCCAACATGAATGCAAATCTCATCAAAATGCACATAAACAAGGAGAAATCAATCTAAGCTAAACCATAACATAAAAAATAAGTTTTTCATGAACATGTATGCATATGGAAACATGAGAATGATTAAGATGCATGAATTCAAAAGAATTAACCATGAGGAACTAATACCTCAAGCTAGAATAGGAGCGGAGGAAAAGAGATGAGGATATGGGGACATCATATCGGATTTGGCCTCCCAAGTAGCACCCTCAACTTGTTGATTCCTCCAAAGAACTTTCATGGAAGCAACTGCATTATTTCTTAACTTCCAAACTTGATGATCCAAAATTTCAACAGGAACCTCTTTTTATGAAAGACTTTAACTCCCAAAGCTTCCAAAGGCACTATGAACGCTGGATCTCCAACACACTTTTTCAACAAAGAGACATGGAATACTGGATGTACCAACATTAAATCATTAGGTAACTCTATTTCATGAGCAATCTTGCCTATACGTCTCAAAATCTGATATGGGCCTACATATCGAGAACTAAGCTTCTCTTTCTTTCAAAATCTCATCACACCCTCCATAGGTGATATTTTAAAGTAAACCTAATCATCAACATCAAATTCAAGTTCTCTTCTTCTAACATCGACATAGGACTTTTGTTGACTTTGAGCCATTTTCAACGTCACAAATAAGTTAAATCTTTTCCATAGCCTCATGCACCAACTCGGGCCCTATCAAAGAGAGCTCACCAACTTCAAACCAACCTTAGAAGATTTACACCTCCTACCATAAAGAGCCTCAAATGGAGCCATTTTGATACTTGAGTGATAATAGTTTGCTTATAATAATAGTTATCACTCAAGTATCCAAATGGCTCCACTTGAGGATCTCTATGGTAGGAGGTGTCCTATTGGTTGGTTTAAAGTTGGCAAACTTGCTCTGATAGGGCCCAAGTTAATGTATGAGTCTATGGAGAAGGTTTGACTTATTAGAGAAAGGTTGAAAATGGCTCAAAGTCAACAAAAGTCTTATGCAGATGTTGGAAGAATGGAGCTTGAATTTGATATTTGTGATTGGGTTTACTATGAAATATCACCTATGAAGGATGTGATTAGATTCAAAGAGAAAGTGAAGCTAAGACCCCGATATGTAGGCCCATATCATATTTTGAGGCGTGTCGGTAAGGTAGCCTATGGGTTGGATTTGACTTCCGATTTGGCATCGATGCATCCAGTGTTTCGTGTTTCATTGTTGAAGAAGTGTATTGGTGATCCTTCTTCTATTTTTCCATTGTTGAGTGTTGGTGTCAAGGAAAGTTTTTCTTATGAAGAGTTTTTGATTGAATTCGTGGATCATCAAGTCCGAAGGTTAAGAAATAAAGAAGTTTTTTTCATGAAAGTTCTTTGGAGGAATCAATTGGTTAAGGGTGCTACTTAGGAGACCAAAGTTGATATGATGTCCAAGTATCATCATCTCTTTCCCTCCATTCCTGTTTTAGCTTGAGGTATTAGTTCCTCATGTTCACGCTTTTGAATTCATGCATTTTAGCCATTCTTATGTTTCCATATGCATGCATGATCATGAAAACTTGAAAATTTTTTGAGTTTATGTTTTAGCCAGGGGTTGATTACTCTTTGGTTTGTGCATTTTGATGTGATTTTCATTCATGTTGGGTTGTTAGATCTCTTTCCCTACTTTATTCATGTTAGCTTGAGTTCCATTCGAGGACGAATGTTCCCAAGGGGGAGATATTGTTACACCTTAGAAATTGGTAAGTTTTGAGTTAGAAATGAAAACTTTTGAAATGTTTGCTAGTACAGCTGGTCTACGACCTGCACTACAGTTCATAGGGTCAGTCATGGAATGTGTCTTGGAAAAAAGTTGAAAAATATCAAGTCTCGGATGCGTTCCTATGGACCAACATGATAGTTCGTTGGTGCTTGGACGGGCAGTAGAAGGAGGCTCTTAGGGTGTTTCAAGACTTGGTGATTTTGGGTATCTCAGGTCCTACTAGTGGACCTAGGGTCGTGGAAGCACATATGGTCTGTAGGGTAGCTTCTGTGGACAGTGATTTGGACTTGGAAGAAATTTTGGGACATGGGTTCTACGATTGGGTCCTACGGACCATAGAAGGTTTTACGGACCATAGGGATGGCTCGTGGTTTCATTGCACAAATGTTGGTCTCTAGCACATGTTCTACTGATGACCAGGACGGTCTGTAGAAACTTGTACAAATCGTAGGTTAGTCCATAGAGTCACTCTAGCAATTTTTTAGTTCAGGATTATCTGGGTCTTTTCCTATCCTTTTAAGTCCTAAACTATGTTGTTTCTAGTCTTTATCTAAGTACTATAACTGATTTATCCTTCAAAAGCTTCCATTCCTTCTCAAACCCAAAAATCTCCAAAGGTCTTCTTCTCTGAATTCTCTCCAAGGATCTCCAAGAAAATCTAGGGTTCTTCAAGCTCTGAGTTCTCTTCCCCAATTCTAAGGCTTTGATTACCCAAGGTATGTGGAAATTCATCAATGGATCCCTTCCCATCCATTGTGTCCTAAGAAATCCCTAAATTCTTTTATGAATTCTACCTAAATTCTAAGGGTTTTATATGATTCTTCATGGGTTCAATTGTTTATGGTGAATTTCATTACATTTTATCTTAATATGCATGATTTGATTTAAATTATATGTTTTCAATGTCTTTCAAATGAACCCACGCTATATGCCTATTTTATGATCATAAATTGAACTTGAAAGTATGCATGCATAAAGGAATTGTAGTGACTATGCTTCTAGGGTGCTTTTGAATAAAGTATCCCATGTTTATAAAATTAGGTTGCTTGCGATTGGAGTATTCTTACTATGAAATATTTTCATGATTAGGCACTTTTGATTGAAGTGCGGTTTTACTAAGAAAAGATTATCATGATTTGGATTTTTTGATTAAGTGTCTTTTAAACATCGATTTTGTTCTGAAAATCATGGTATTTTAAAGAAGCTATTCTTATGGTTTATGAGCCTTGTTGATTGAATTTGTATTATTAGATTCGTACCTTTTCAAAGACTAAAAAGGTATGAATATTATCTTATGATTATGTTTATGTTTATTTTTGTTGGGAGTTTACTTAGGACCGAGTGGATTTCGGTGATTGGCAAAGTCCTTGAGGATGTCCCAACTGGACAATTAGCTAGAGGATCAACCTAAGCCTAAGATTATAGTCCTTACCTTGGCAAGTAGAACAATCCTTTTTGGTATGGGAGTAAGACATCGGATTCCATGTTATAGCTCACATGGTCTATGTCAATTAATGGCAAACATTCCACAAAAGTTATGTTTTCTTATTTAGCTTATGTTTTATACATATGTCATGATTCTTATATTGCATTGACCTTCTTACGAGTTATGAACTAAGCTTATCTGATTAGTATGTTTTTATTGGGTCATTCATTTTCATGTTTCAAACTTATCATGTCTAGTGTTTATCGCTATGCATTTTCCCCAGATTCAGTGCATTCTTAGTACTGATGCATATATCTCATGTGTCAATATTGTTTCATAATATAGGATCCTACGTTCCACCATCTAGTCGTGGCTAGATTGGATTTATTCAGCATTACTAGTTTATTAGTGAGTCCTCATGGTTCGAGGGCATGACCATTATTGGTCTTTCATGTTTCTTCCAGTCATTTGAGCTTTTTTACTATTTCATGAGCTAAGGGTTTTGTCCTAGCAATACCTATGATTAGTAGAGTCTTGTTGTGAGACTTAGTTAATTTCCGTTTATCCAGCCATGTACTTTGATATGGTATATCTTATGATGTTGACCCTAAGACTTGTATCTCCCTTTTTATGCTTTACTCTGTTTACTTATTTTTCTTAATGTCATGCTTATGTCAAGTGACTTATTTAGGATCTCTTGGGATCCTATTCACCATGTCATGTCTAGGGGGGTAGTTTGGGTCATGACAACCTAAATTAACCAATCATTTATTATAAGTATTCCTAGTCAACTACTTTGAGCCTTATAATAATTCATTTTCATTGATTAGCCGATACAATACTTCAGCCTAATCCTTCATGTGTTACTCTGTTAATTGGAATTATCCTTCATGTCTTACTCTATTAATTGTAATTGTAATCAGAAGTGTGGAGAATTGATTTATAAAATTGTGAAAGAAGAGGCAGCTGAATATTATCATTGTTTTAAAAAGTAATGAAAGTTATCGGATGTGAGCTAAGAGAAGAAGAAAGAAACTAAAACTATCTTTGAAAAGTTCTTTGGCAACGGATGCAAATAAATCTGAAAATATAATAGTAAAGAAGAAGAAGTGAAAAAGAGAGGGGGGATATGACTTATTATTTTCAGATTTTCTGAATACCCTTAGCACAAAATACACAAGTGCATGTCCTACATGATCTTAACTTGAGTAGGCCTACATTAATGGAGAATTACTTGATTACCAAGCATGTGGTATTCTTGAAAAACATGATGTATTTCTTTGTGAAAGTGAGTGAAATGGGAGCGTTCTGACTGTGATGCATTAGCATAATATTTTTTGTGATAAAATTGCATCTTCTTGATTGTGAGAAAGTTGATGGACTAAATTTCGCTTAAATTTCATTTTCAAGGAGTAGTCATTTAACAATGAATGTTGCATGCACCTATAGGGATGGTTGAAGTTGATTACTACTTCTAGTGACTTATGCGTCAAAGTCTAGAGAGGCTAAAGTTTGTTCTTATTGAGACACGTCAATTAGTCTCCAACTCTAACAAGAGTTTCACGGACAAAGGCTAGGAACAAGAATACATTTAGTCTCCTTTTACAACTGTATCTCTACATAAGAATATTTTAATCATAAATACATGATTGTTGTGTATTTCAAGTTGAGGTGAAAATAATAAAAACAACGTTGCATTCTGCAGCTTCTCAACTTTTTGCTCTCTCTATATATTCTCTTGTTTTAACATGATATCATAATCCCCTTCGACCTCCTCTTCTTTTTCACAACCTTTGGGTATTCCAGTGTCTTCTTCCCCTTCAAGGCTTAACCATGTTCATCAATTCATATCTATGAAAATTATCAGTAACAAATTACTTATTTTAGCAAATGTAATTGCTGCCTTATCTTCATGGCCAAAACCTCCATGCTTACATCGATGGAAGCCACCCTTTCCCTTCTCCCTCAATTCTTATCGGTGGTACAGCCACCTCCAATCCAAAACTAGCATATACATAGTGGGTACAGCAAGATCAGATGATCTTGAGCCTATTAATTTCATCCCTCTATGAAGAAACATTGCCCCTAGCCATCAGACTGAACACCTCAAAAGCGGTTTGGGATTCTCTCATGGCTTTTTTATCCTCTCCATCCAACACAAACATTCTTAACCTTCATATGCAACTAGAAAACCTGAAGCAAGATGACCTTACTGTCACTCAATATTTACATAAGGCTAAACTCATCTACGATGAATTAGCTGCGGCTGGTCGCCCTCTTTCTTTTGGTGATCATAACATCTACATCTTTAAGGGTCTCCGCTCTGAATTTAAGGACCTCATTACTACACTTTCTGCACTACCCGAACTAGTGAGTTTTTTCGAGCTCCACAGTCTTCTTTTGAACCATGATTTTATCCATGGTTCATCGTTGTGTACACTATCTATTTCATCCACTGGATAACATGATACCTCCAACACACAAGTTCCCTAAGCTAACTTCACCCAAAGCAATAATAACTCTGATCGTTCCTTTAATTCTAATTCTAATAGGGGTCGTGGCAGATTTAATAGAGGATGTGGCGGCAGAGGTGGTTGGTCCTACAATTCACGAAATTATTCACCTAATAATGCAAAAGTCTGGAAGTCTCTAGATCAGCGTCAAAAATGTCAAATTTGCAATGGCACTAACCATCTAGCTTCAACATGTTTCCAACATTACAGCTCTAATATGAGCCCGTCAGCTTACCTATCACACCAAGCTCCTGTCTCTGCTACTCTGCAATGGTTCCCATACATAGGTGCTACACATCATATTGCCCCAGATCTCATCAACTTCCATCAAGTTGAAGACTATAAGGGATCGGATCAATTTCATATCGGCAATGTCCATGGCCTTCCCATTCATTATATTTGTAATTCTTTCCTCCTCATTCCTTCACGAGACTTCTCCCTTAAGAATATTCTTCATGTACCATCAATCACTAAACATCTACTCTCTGTTCAATGTTTTGCTCGTGATAAAGCTATTTTTTAAATTTCACCCTAATTATTTTCTTGTTCAGAATCGGGATACAAAGATACCTCTTCTTTCCGATGGAGTAATCAAGGTCTCTATACACTCCAATCATCTCTTCCACGGATAAATCAAGTCCATCAACTCTCTACTCAATCAAGGCTTCACCCTAATGCTAGCATCTCCGTCTTGGCCACCTACATCATAGAGTTCTTTAGCAAATTCTTATGAAAAATAGATTACTTTGTTCTAGTCCTAGTTCTACCTTTAATAAAGTATGTGAAGCTTGTCAGTTAGGAAAATCATGAAATTTGTCTCTCCCTTTGAGCAGTAACAAAAGTTCTTCAATTTTGCAATTATTATATGTTGATGTTTGGGGTCTTGCACCTCTACTTTCATCTCAAGGACTCAAGTACTTTCTTGTTGCTGTCGATGATTATACTAGTTACAGGTTGGGCAATCCAATTGCACTTAAATCTGATGTTCTAACAGTGTTCCATCAATTTAAAGCCTTCATGGAACGCCAATTTAATACAACTATTAAAGCCATTCAATCAGATTGGGGTGAGGAATTTTGTTCAATATCTCAAGTTCTCAATAAACTTGGCATCTCTTATTAGGTTTCATGTCCCCATACTCATGAAAAACAAGGAAGAGTTGAAATAAAACATCGACATGTTGTTGAAACGGGTCTAAGCCTCCTAGCTCATAGCTCAACCCCCACCAATTATTGGCAATACGTCTTCTAATCTGTAGTTTTCCTTATAAACCATCTACCCTCACTTTCCACACAAAGTCTCTCACCGTATGAACTAGTTCATCGTTCCAAACCCGATTACTCATTTCTCAAAGCATTTGGTTGTTTGTATTTTTCCTGACTTACGTCCTTACAACAAACACAAGTTTAACTTTCGGAGTAAACCATGCATCTTCCTTGGCTACTGTTCTACTCACGTATGCTATCGTGTCTTGATCGTTCCATTGATAGGATTTATGTAGCCCGACATGTGCGCTTTGATGAAAGAAAACTTCATTTCACTAAAACCTCCATTCTCGACCCTCTTCCATTCTCGATTCCATTAACTTCTGACAACTTTTACTCGAATATTACTTCAAGCCCTACTCCAACACCCAATACCATTGCATCACCAGATTCACAACCCCCTTTGGTTTCCTCTCCACTAGCTCTTCCATCTCCTGCCAGGCGTACTTCTTCCACATTTTCACCTCAACATACTCACTGATGAGGCTTTGGCACATGCCACTTTCCGTAGATTTAGGCACTGTAACACACCCTTCACAATCATCTCATTCCACTATTGAGCCCACCTGCTAAACTAAAGCAAAAAAATTCACAGAATGGCATGTGGCTATGGCGTCGAAAATTGATGCATTGCTATGCAATGATACTTATTACTTGTTCCCTTATTGTTCCTCCATGAATGTGTTAGGCTGCAAATGGGTGTTTAGAATCAAGAGAAATTCATCAGGTGATATCAAGCGCTACAAAGCTCATCTTGTTGCAAAAGGATTTCACCAACTTGAAGGACATGATTATTATGAAACATTCAGTTCTGTAGTAAAGGCAACCACTATTCATATTATCTTATCTCTTACAGCAACACACAAATTGTCTCTACGTCAGGGTGATGTTCAAAATGCCTTTCTTCATGGTGAGTTTCAAGAACATGCATTTATGTCTCAACCATCGGGCTTTGTTCATCCTCTCTATGCCAACCACGTGTGTCATCTCAAGAAGTGTTTATATGGGCTCAAACAAGCCCCTCAATCTTGGTACATGAGACTTCTTCAATCTTTGGTTGTTGTCAGATTCAATCCCTCTAAGTCCGACATATCACTATTTGTCTATAACAAAAATAATGTCCTTGCTTATCTTTTGATGTATGTCAATGATATCATTGTTACATGCAGACGTGCATCTTTTCTAGAATAAGTTATCTTGAAACTCAGTGTCGAATTCTCCATACGTGACTTAGGGCCACTAAGCTTCTTTCTTGGTATTCAAATGCTACAGCAATCTGATTGAATATCCAAACATCAACATATTCAAAATCTTCTCTCCAAAGTAGATATGTAAAATTGTAAGCTCACTCTAACGCCTATGGCGGTAAACTCCAAGCTACATGATGCGTCGGTAGTTTTGACTCATTTAGAGCTTCATTTGTACTAAATTAGTGTCCTTAATGCCTATTTTGACCTCATAACTAATGTTAAATTGTTAATGTGCAGCAAGGAGACTTGAGAATGAGGCAAGGACAAAATAATACAAAAAGAAACTGAAAAGTTGAAAAATTGGAGGAAAAAGAAGCCTAGAGCTCGCAAAAGACAACTCGGCGATGCGCCGAATGGATCTAAGTTCGCCTAAAGTTCCAGTAGACAAGGTGAAGAGTCAAGTCAAGTCGGTGAGCTAGTAAGCTAATCGGTGAGTCACTGACCAGTTAGGCGAATCCGACGTACATCGCCTAAAGTTCCAGTACAGAGCCATGATGAAGTCAAGAATTAAAAGGTGAGAACGAGTAACACGGCATATCGCCGAGTGGATGGGCTAGCCCGAGTTATGACGCCGAGTGGTCCTGCATTTCATAATGCGGGAAATTTTAGTGAGAGTATAAATAGAGTTTTTGAAAAGAGAGTTGAGTATCAATCAACCAGTGAGGAACAAGTTAACTAAGACTAAAAACTACTCTTGCACTTGGAATATTTTTGGATTGCTTTTGAACTATTCTTGTGAGTTTTTGGATCTAAGACTTTGGGTGTAATTCTAATTGGTAACATTTTCTTTTAGAAGACCTTGTGAATCAATGGTTGACATCTTTGGTAACAATTTCTTCACTTTTACTATGATTTGCTAAAATCCCAATGCCTTAGGGGTGTGATTATGTGTTCAATTGCTTAATTAGCTTATGGGTATTATGAATTGATGAATTTAATGCTAGATTGAAATGGGTTCAGTTGTCAATTCATGTTTTCATTTATGAATTGAAGTTGCAAATTCAATTCTAGTCTATATCTCTTTGTAAGCTAGTAAAAGGTGCATTTGAGTGGAATTAACAATTGATGATTGTATGGGCTGTTGCTCTTACTACCCAGCTTGTTAAAGTGGGTTGAATCAAGGTATAAGATTGTTCTCTTGTGTAATGTCTGTTGGGGTTTCATGGAACCTAATTGAATGCATGATAGCTGATTGTAGAATAGCTATTGTATTCATGATCGTGCCTAACCATGGAGATTCAACATATTTAAGTAACTCGTAATTACCCATTTAGCAAAATTAGTAATTGAACACTCACACATCCCTAAGGTCCTTTCTCTCATTTGCTAAATTCATTGTTAATTGTGTTGTTACATTCAGTTATTAACTTCATGTTTCGTATCAACTTTTTAAACTCTATAAAAGATTAGAACACTAACTTACTTCGTAGTCAAATTCTGTATTAGATCACTCCTCCTGGGATCGACCCCAACTCTTTGTTGGGTTTTTACTTGTTAGCGACCGCCTACACCTTGAATCATTATAGGTGTAGTTGAGCGTTATCAAAAATAGCGCTGTTGCCGGGGAGTGGTGTCTAGAATTCTTGTATTGAAGTATTTTACTGAACTAATTTTATTGTAGTTGAATTTCCTTATTAGTCTTTTCGTTGTTTGCTGTCAACAGGTGATGACATGAGTGACCACAGAAGTGTGGCTGCTAGCAATCTTGGGCACAATAAAGACATTGGTAACCTGAATGACTTCAATCTCGATCAAGTAGGAAGTGCTGGAGCTATACGCTTGCCCCCTTTTGTGGGTAAGGCTATCTTTCATGTAACTGGGACCATGATTCAGCTAATGCAGATCAAAGGGTTCTATGAGGGACTTGCTCATGAGGATCCCCATGACCACCTTCAGAACTTTCTGGATGTGTGTGGCCCTTTCTCATTTTAGAACATCTCTCAAGAGTCAATTCAACTTCGGTTGTTTCCCTTCTCTCTAGCAGGGGATGCAATGAAGTGGTTGGCTGAACCACCACGAGACTCAATTACTTCTTGGGCGAAGCTCACAAAGGCATTCCTTGAACGTTTCTTTCCCCCTTCAAAGATAGTGAAGTTTAGAGATGGTATTAAAATTTCAAGCGTATTAAGGGTGAGCCAATTCATGAGACGTGGCTTAGGTTTCAAAAGCTACTTCTATAATGCCCTACTCATGGCTTACCTGAAGATGTGCTTCTACAATACTTCTATCGAAGCCTTGACTCTGTCAACAAGGCTATAACTGATCATTTGATTCGTGGTGGGATTATGAGACAACCTTTTCTTATGGCGTCAGCTTTGCTTGATGATATGACTAAAATTAACTGAGCATTGCACACAAGAGAAGATCAAGTTTCACCTCTCATTGTTGGAATGACTAAGGAGCAAATGGAGAAGGACGAAGAGCGTGATGAAAATATGGCTAAGATGATGACCCAAATGGACTTGTTAACAAAACATGTTATGGGTGGTGGTTCTAAGGCCGTGAATGTAGTTGCTCTGAGTCCGGAAGATGCTCAGTGCGAGGCCATGTACAATAAAGAGGTCCAATTCATGTCGAATCAAATGGGGGGTTCTCGTTCGAGCTATCAAAAGCAAGGCGGGAATCAAGGTTGGAACAAAGATCAAGGTGGTGGTTGGAGAGAGAGTCAAGACTGGCGTCATAGAGGTGTCAATTGGAGGGATGGTGAGAGAGATCAATATGTGCCTCCACATGATCTTTTCAAAGCTAAAGAACAAAAGGCCGATCATGAGAGTTTCCAGACTGAAGATATGCTTGCTCGTATTTTGAATAAGGTGGAATGTTCGGATAAGGTACTCAAGGAGATGCAAGCTGGTTTCTCTTCTCTAAATCAAATGGTGACTTCTCACTCAGCTTCTATCAAGCATCTTGAATCACAAATGTCCAAATCTCCACTCAATTGAATCAGAGACCAAGTGGTGGTCTTCCCAGTGACACTTTAGCAAATCAAAAGAACGAAATTGCTCAATGTATGGCTATTGCGACCCCGAGTGGCAAGATCTTGGGTAGTGATGTGATCAAGGGTGATGGGGCTGAATCTACTAAAGATCAACATGTAGTGATTGAAGGTGATACCTTTGCTGATGATTTGAATGATGATGTTCCTAACAAAGCCGATGACTCATTGAATGATATCACTTCGAGTGAAGTTGCTAAGCCAAAAGTGGAGAATGTTCCAAAATTGGTGTATCCAAGGCTGTTGCCAAAATTTGTCCACCATTTCCACAAAGGTTGAAGAAGAAATACGACAATGAAAAATTCCAAAAATTTCTCTCTGTTTTCAAATCTCTCTCTATCAATCTTCCATTGGTGGATGCTTTGCTCGAAATACCGGGGTACGCTAAATTTATGAAGGAATTGGTCATGATAAATAGAAGCATGGACTTTGAGACAGTTGAAGTTTCCCATAATTGCAGCGCTATTATGTCTAATGTAGTTGCTAAAGGGATTACCCAGGAGCGTTCATTATTCCTTGTACTATTGGGATGTTCGAATTTGCCAAAGCGTTGTGTGATTTGGGAGCTAGTATTAATTTGATGTCATATGCTATTTTCAAACAACTTGGGTTGGGTGAACCTAAAGCAACCACAATGCCACTTCTTATGGCTGATTGCTCCATAAAGCGGCCTATTGGTGTTCTTTATGATATTTTGGTAAAGGTTGACAAATTCATCTTTCCGGCATATTTCGAGATTCTTGATTGTGAAATGGATGCAAAAATACCTATTATTCTTGGTAGACCATTTTTTTCCACCGGGAGAGCCCTTGTCGATGTGGAAAGTGGAAATTTGAAGTTTCGAGTTAACGAGGAGGAAGTCACTTTCAATGTATGCAAGTCCATGAAGCAACCAAGAGATCTCCATGTGGTATCGATTATTAATGTGATCGATGAAGCAGTTGCTAGTATTGGTGATGTTTCATGTTTTGGTGAATCTTTGGTTGTCGTACTATTGAATTGTGATGGAGAAGAGATCCAACATTATGATGAAGTGGTGGCTGCTTTATCGGGTTTAAGTTCTTACTCGAAAACTCCTTTGAAGCTTGATATTGATTTGAAGAATAGAGAAAATCCGCCCGTGAAGCCATCCATTGAATCACCGCCGAAACTTGAGTTGAAAGCTCTTCCTCCACATCTTCGATATGTATTTTTTGGGGCTGATAATACTTTGCCGGTTGTTATTGCTTCTGATTTGCTTGAAGGGCAAGTACAAGCCCTTGTGAGTGTGTTAAAAAGGTTCATAAAAGCTATTGGATGGACAATTACTGATATTGTGAGGATTCCACCCGGTATTTGCACTCACAAGATTCAATTGGAATTAGATTGTAAATCAAGCGTCGAGCACCAACAGACTTTCAATCCTCCGATGCAAGAAGTAGTTAAGAAGGAAATAATTAAGTGGTTAGATGCGAGTGTGGTTTACCCAATTGCAGATAGCAAGTGGGTGAGCCCGGTACAATGTGTTCCAAAGAGGGAGGTATGATGGTAATCTCGAATGACAAGGGTGAACTTGTACCTATGCGACCGGTTACCGGTTGGCGTGTATGTATGGACTATCAGAAGTTAAATGCAAGTACGGAGAAAGATCACTTTTCAATGCCCTTTATGGACCAAATGCTTGATAGATTGGTGGTTCATGAATGGTATTGCTTTTTGGATGGCTATTCCAATTATAATCAAATCTTCAGAGCACCTGAAGATCAAGACAAGACCACTTTTACATGCCCCTATGGAACGTTTGCTTTTAAAAGAATGCCTTTTTTTTGGGTTGTGTAATGCACCGGCCACGTTCCAGAAGTTTATGCTCTCTATTTTTTATTACATGGTGGTAGACGCGACGGAGGTTTTCATGGATGATTTCTCAGTCGTGGGTGATACTTTTGAAGCATGCCTTGAGCACCTTGGTAGAGTCTTGCAAAGATGTGTTGAAATAAATCTTTTTCTTAATTGGGAGAAGTGTCACTTCATGGTCAAAGAAGGTATTGTGTTGGGGCACAAAATTTCGGGAGATGGTATACAAGTTGATCAAGCTAACGTTGAAGTTATTTCAAAGTTACATCCTCCTATCTCGACTAAAGGTGCTCAAAGTTTCTTGGGCCATGTGGGTTTCTACCGGAGATTCATAAAAGACTTTTCTAAGATAGCTCATCCTCTTTGCAAGCTACTTGAGAAAGAAAGCATTTTCGAGTTTGATGAGGCTTGCATTAATATGTTTTTGTATCTAAAAGAGAAGTTGGTATCATCTTCGATCAGTGTTGCTCTGGATTGGAACATCCCATTTGAACTAATGTGTGATGCTAGTGGTGTGGCTTTTGGAGCTGTACTTGGTCAATGCACAGGCAAGTTACTCCATCCGGTCTACTATGCAAGCAAGACCTTGAATGTGGCTCAAAAGAACTACACCGTTACTAAACAAGAATTGTTGGTGGTGGTGTACACTTTTGAAAAAATCCGCGCTTACTTATTGGGCACTAAGGTAGTGGTGCACACCAACCATGCTGCTATACGCTACTTGATGGCCCAAAAGGATGCAAAACTGATATTGATTCGGTGGGTATTATTATTGCCAAAGTTTGACTTTGTGGTCAAAGATCGAAAATGATGTGAGAATCAAGTGGCTGATCATTTATCAAGACTTGAAACAAGTGTGATTGTTTCTGGTGACAGGGATATTGAAGAAGCTTTTCCCGATGAAACAATGATTGTGGTATCAACGGGTTCTACTCCTTGGTATGCTTATTTTTCCAATTATGTGGTGTGTGGAATTATTCCTGATGGGCTGAATTTTTATCAATGCAAAAGGTTCCTTTTTGATGTGAAGAAATTTTTTTGGGATGACCCGTATCTGTTTGAGGAATGCGCTGATCATATTATTACAAGATGTGTACTGGAGGATGAAATAGATGATATTCTTATTGAATGTCATGCATCACCGCTTGGTGGACATTATAGTGGAGTGCGCACAGCTGCAAAGGTATTGCACAGTGGTTACTATTGGCCAACATTGTATCACGATGCGAACTCCCTTGTCAAAAGCAGGGTGGAGTATCGCGTAGACATGAGCTTCCCCTTAATTTGATCCTTGAGGTTAAATTGTTTGATGTTTGGGGAATCGACTTTATGGGCCCTTTCATAAGTTCTTATGGGAACAAATATATTTTGATGGCCGTTGATTACGTTTCCAAATGGGTGGAGGCTGTGGCCTTACCTAACAATGAAGGGAGAAGTGTAGTGGCTTTCCTTAAGAGATACATATTCACAAGGTTTGGTACTCCGCGTGTTACTATTAATAATGGAGTCAAGCATAAGGTTGCTACCCCTTACCATCCACAAAAAAGTGGGCAAGTCGAAGTGTCGAACTGGGAACTTAAAGGAATCTTGCTAAGACCGTTAATGCAAATTGATCTGATTGATCTCGATGTTTAATGATGCTATTTAGGCATATAAAACTACTTTCAGACCCTGATTGGTATGTTGCCGTGTCAATTGGTGTTCGCTAAATCATGTCATCTACCGGTTGAACTTGAACATAAGGCCTTGTGGACTTTGAAAACTATGAATTTGAATTGGGATGACGCATCCAAGAATCGGGTTGACCAACTCCATGCTTTGGAGGAATTTTGACTTCAGGCTTTTGAGAGTTCAGCTCTGTATAAGGAGAAAATGAAAATGTGGCATGATGCCAAGATACTTCATCGAGAGTTTAGAGTCGGTGATTGTGTGTTACTCTACAATTCTCTGTTGAGACATTTTTGAGGTAAGCTCAAGTTTAAGTGGTCGGGCCCTTTTAAGGTGAATCGTGTGTTTGAAAATGGAGCAATTGAAGTTGAGGGTAAAAATGGGTCGTTCGTCAAAGTGAATGGACAAAGGCTGAAACGTTACTTTGAAGAGGCTCCAAATGTGAGATTGATAGATGTGGTGTACTTGGATGATGCTTGAAAGCATGTCAACGTCGTGCCAAAACATTAAATAAAGCATTTCTTGGGAGGCAACCCAAGTTTTATTTTAGTAGTTTGAATAACGTGTGTTGGTTGTGTAGGTTGGAGTTTCAAATTTCAACTCATGGCTACAAGGCGAGGGGTTGAACCACTTGGCGCGTCACCATATGACCCCTGGGATCACGTAATTCCATTGCCAATTGAAGGTTGCAGTTGAAGGGTGCACTGGAAGATTAGGCGAGCTACTATTCCATTCAGCGCATACCGAGTGAAGTCGGTAAGCCCGATCTAGCTCGCCTTCTGGACATTTCTAGTAGCTAGTCTACTGTTGATTTCGGCAAGCCTTTTGCCCATTATGCACGTCCCTGAACCATTTGGTGATGTTAGTCCATCGCTGAAAAGAGCGCGAACAGAACGGTTTTTAAGCTTTCCAAATTCAAATCTTCATTCTATTTGAAATTTTCAACTCCTCTTCACATACCTGCATACTTGTACCCTTTAATTTTCGTACTTAGTCGCATTTTATACTATTGGAGTATGTTGAACTCATCTCCTATCCCTATTTGGCTATTTTTGCTTTATCTTGTCTTCATTGAGGTTGGTTCTCTTTGGTTTCGAATCTTTTATGCATTTTTCATTGATTCTTCTTGTTAGTGTATGGGTAATTGAGTGATTGCTTATTTTTATGCCTCGAGTAATGCCTTTTGCTTCGATTGTGTTAATTTAATTCGAGTATGCATGTTGTTGTTAAAAAATTTGTCCTTCGTTGAATTGGGTAATTGCGTATTTTGATTGTGGGTTGTTGTTTGAGTGTTGGGTGAAGTCTAAGTAGCCCCAATTTCAATTAAATGGCTTGATTTTTCCCAATGATGGATTGGGTGACGTCTTTATTAAGGTCAAATCATCGTTTCATTGTTTCGAATCGATTTGGGGGAAGTCTGAGTACTTCGAGTAGAAATTGGGGATGGGTCTAGTCTAATTGTTGCTATTTGAGCTTTAATTGTTATGTCTTGAGCTAATAGTTGATAATCATTGAAAAATTTGGGGGGTGATGCATTGGATCCATTAGGCGAGGTATGTCGAGCTCGCCGAATGGATTCAGCGTGTCTCCCATTGCACTCTCCATGGCCTTTTTATTTTAATTCTTTACCTGTGCATTCTGGAACTTTTGGTGAGCCCCTTTAGCTCACCGAGTGAACTCGGTGCCTCGCCGAGTAGTGTTTTCTATTGCCCATTTGATCTGAATTGATGCCTATTTTGTTCTGTTAATTTTTGCAATGCATCTCTTGCTCGCCTAATTGGTTAGGCAACTCGTCGACCTGGTCGGCGTATATTTCTGCACTTTGTTTGTTTACACCCATTTCTAACCTATTTTGATCGATTCTTGTGTTTGTTTGTTGTGTTTGATAGGTATGCCTCGAAGAAAGGTTCTTGCTCATAAACCACCCAAAAAGAAGGCCAAAGGGGTAGTGATCGCTTACGAGGTTGCACCACATTGGCCTAAACAGCCTAAGTCCCAACCTAAGGGAAAGGGAAAGAAATCGGTGGCTGAAGAAATTTCTTCTTCGGAGAGTGAGGCTACATCTATTCAGTTCACTTCCACGGATTCCGAAAGTGAGGAGGTTGAGGAGTACAGAACTCCTATTGGAGAGATTCTAAAGCGGACCCGAGCCGAGTAGCGGTCCAAGGCATTGCATGACCCGTTAGCAAGGAGTGCTACTTCTACTTCTAGACTTGAGTCTCCGACAGTTGCTACTCCTGCTCTAGCTCCAGTTTCGGCCCCGGTTAATCTTTCGAGGTCGATGCATCGTTTGAAGCCCGAGGGCTTACGTACAATCCTCGAAGAAAAGAGGTTGTCCACTGATGGAGTGGTGGACATGTATCAAGAGGTGTGGGAGACAATTCGCTTACACAAATTTCAAATATTTACTAAACCCTGAATTCCTTACGTGCCTACATTGGTCTGGGAGTTCTACGCAGCCTACTCCGATCTGATCTCGAAAGAAAAGAAGCAGGCGCAATCGATGGCACCAGTTTATTTGGTCATGGTGCGTGGGAAAATGGCTAAGTGTAGCCTGACTGAGATAAATGATGTCCTCGGTTGCACATTTGGGTATCGGCATTCATTGGCCGACAAGCTCAATGGCAGTTTGGAGATCCTCAAGGGGTGGTTGGCTCCTTTTATTAGTGATGCATCTCCCCGGTGGCTAGAGGCTGGAGTGATAATTGAGAAGAGGGACCTAAGCATAGCTGCTAGATATTGGTTCGGGTTCTTGAGCAGCACCCTCATGCCTTCCCAGAACGAGTCCATTCTACGACACCCGAAGGCCACACTCTTAGGTTGCATTATGGACCGTCACTTGCTCAACTTGGGAATGTTTATTGAGCAGGAGATTCTAATGAGGGCCAAGAAGAATCAGACATCGATCCCCTTCCCGATCCTGATTACCAATTTGTGCCCACATACTGTGGTGCTCTTCGAGGCCAAGACATATGTTGAGGTCACTTCAACCTTGTCTTGTGACATCTGGTGGATCGAAGATTAGCATATGTAGGATGAGACTGAGAGGAGGAGGAGACCTCCAGTAGATATGTCTCCAGCCATCGATGTTGAGGCCATGGAGACCAGTTCTCCCACTCCCGTAGTTGAGCAGACATGTATTCATGTCCCTGAGGCTCCTGCTACCTCTATTTCCACCCCAACTACTTCCTCTACAGCTGCACCTACCTCAGCTCCTAGCCTTTGACTCAGGCCTTGATTATTAAGATGGGGCACTTTGCCCATTTCACTGATGTGTGGGCTTCACGAGTCGAGGCAGCTGTTCCGACCATGATTGAACATGCCATCGCAGCGGCACTTGCTCCTTTTAGAGCAGAATTGGTGGATCAGCGCCAGTTGATTAAGTCTCACGGGTTGGCTTTGGATGCCCTCACCACTAGAGTTACAGAGCGTGAGAAGAGGGATGAGTTGACAGCCATCCATACTGATGCAGCCGGCTTGCGTAGAGATGTGGATGAGCTGAAGTCCACCGACATTACTATGTTGTGGGGTAGTGTTGATGTGCCTGAGGGGGCTAGTGCTGATGTTCCCCCTCTAACCACCACCGGTGTTGCTCCGATGAGGGTGATTCTGACACTCCGAATATGGATGAGGAGGAACTTGTTGTGCGTGATAGCGAGGTGTATGTGGATCTTGAGGATTTAGAGGGCGACATGGTCCGAGCTGCTGCTACTGAGTCCCTCTGAGAGACATCGATAGTTGGGTCGAGTGGGACCACACCCACAGTAGAGATTGCACCGGGTACTGAGGCCCAGGCTGAGGACACACCGCCAGCCTAGCTAGATAGGAGGACTTTCCTTTGCATTTCCTTTAGCTGTTGTTTTTATTTTTATTCCGCATTGAGGACACTGCATTTTCTTTTTGGTGGGGTGGTGATTTTCCCAACCCCTGTTTGATTGTATGTTTTTGATTGATGTTTTGTTTTGATTTATGAAGTTATTCTAATTGATAGAAATGGTTTTGGCTTATCGTGATATCTCTCTCCTCTTCTCTTCATTGTTTGTGTGGTGATTGAGTAGGTGTAAGTTCTCTTGTACATTTGAGTATCGGTTGTGATCAATATCAATGACTTGAATAGTGCTCTTGATGAACGACATGTGGGTGTGAGTCCAACGAGGTAATTTGAGTTGCATAGTCTTGTGTGAACTCTTAGCATCTCATTGTGACTAGTTGATTGTCGATGGTGAGTCTTGCAATGACCATTGCACGCAAGCTTGACTCATAGAGTTGAGATCCACAATAGTATTTAAATGCAATGTGTGGTGAGCTTTACTTGAAAGATGTGTATGATGATGCCTAGAACTTTCCACGTTAGTCCAATTGACTAAGCATTGGTAAATGAAGGAAATGATCTTAGGCATAAATTTTTTTAAGTGAACCTAATTCCTACTCCTTCGTGTGACCACCTTGTGAGTGTGTGAACCCAGATTGGCACCATTTGATCCTACCCTTTTTTTGAATAAGTACAAAAGTTGGTTAATTGAAATTGCCATACTCTCTCCCACCTTTAACCTTCATGGAGCATTGGTGTGTTTGACTTACCCACTCACGCCAAAATCCTAAGTTGGGGGTGTGGTAAGAGTGAAGAAAGAAACCGAGTCAGAAACTTGTGAGCTTATCTTTGGAAAGTTGTGAAAAAGATGGAACCCCTCTATAAAAGAAAGAGAAAAAAGGCGTTGAGAAAAAAAAGGAAATGAGTTGAATAAAGTTTGATCATTGTATTGTGTTGAGAAAATAAAAAAAAGGGTATCCCAAATTGGTTGTGAGCTTTGAAAAGACTCAAGATGAGTTGTAAAAATGAGATGAACGAAAGAAAAAGGGAAAAATGAGAAGAATAAGCAATGCTCCTTGAAGGTAGTGTTACTAAACCAAAAATGATCATACCTTTACCCTCAATCCCATTACAAGCCTTGAAAGAGTTCTTTGATCCAACATGAGCCTAGTGATGTGTTGGTTAGAAAATACAGGCAAGCCTATGGGTAGAGTCATGCATGTTTTTCTCATTCGAGAGTGTGAGTGTTGATTTCGATTCCTTAGTCATATCTGTTGATCAGCTCTGTGAGAACTTCGAATCATCTTTGTTGTGAGGGCATTTGAATACTGTTGTTGGGCATGAATTTGCGTTCAAAGTAAGCATTTGTGAGCTTGAACTCTAATTGAAAATGGCTAGTCAGATTTTGAAACTTTGAGTGCACATTTGATGCATGCATGTTAGATTGAACCTTGTGAGCATTCTGATGACTCGGTAGCTTTGACTTATTTATAGCTTCGATTGTACCAAACTAGTGTCCTTAATGCCCATTTTGCACCTATAACTAATGTTAAATCGCTTGTGTGTAGTATGAAGGACTTGGAATGAGGCAAGGACAATATAATGCAAAAAGAAGCCAAAAAGTTTCAAAAATTGAAGGAACAAGAAGGTTGAGGCTCGCAAAAGGCAACTCGGTGAGTCGCCAAGTGAACAAAGCCTCGCCTACAGTTCAAGCAAACAAAGAGAAAATCTAGGTCAAGTCGGTGAGCTGAGGGATAAGACGGTGAGTCACCAAATAAAACGGCGAGCCCGATGCACATAGCCTAAATTTCAAAAATGAAATCAGTACTGAAGTCAAAAATTAAAGGGCGAGATCAAGCAACTCGGTGCATGCCTAGTGGAAAGGCGAGCCCGACTTACGCCACCGAATAACCCTGAAATTCAATTCGTGTGGAGTTTTTGGGAAAGTCTAAATAGAAATTTTTGAATTGAATTGAGAGAGAGAGTGCTAGGGAGAGGAACTAGAACTCAAACATAGAAAGTACATTGCATTTTGAGGGATTTTGTGAACTATTCTTGTGATTTCTTGGGAATTGAACTTTGGGTAAAATTTTAGTTGATTGTATTTCCTGTTTGATGACTTGGGAAATCAATGGATAATGTTTTTTGTAACTATCTCTTCATCATTACTATGATTGGCTAAAATCCCATAACCTTAGGGGTGTGATTATGTGTTCTAATGCCTAATTAGCTTATGGGTCTTATGGATTGATGAGTTAAATGTTGAAATAGAATGGGTTCAGTTTATAATTCATGTATTTATTTTATGAACTTAAGTTGCAAATTCAGTTCTATCTTATATCTCTTTGTATGCTTGTTGAAGATGCAATTGACTGGAATTATTAACTGATAATTGTATAAGTTCTATCTTGTACTGCTCAACTTGTTAAAGTGGGTTTAATTAAGGTATATGATTGTGCTAAATTAGTATAGCCTGTTAAGGTTTGATAAAACCCAATTGAAAGCACGGTAATTGGTTGCAAAATAGCTATCATAGTCATAATCTTGTCTGCCCATTATGTTTCAGCATTCTTAAGCAATTCATAATGACCCATTTAGTGAAATTTGTATTTGAACACTCACACATCCCTAAGGTCCCAAATTTTTCATTGGTTAAATCCCTCTTTAACTCTTGTTTGTTGAAATCAATTATTTAAAACTATTTTCAGTTGATAATTGAGACCTTGACAATTTACTTTATGCATCGATTCATTCACTTACATCTACAAAAAGCTAGGTCACTTTAGTACGTCATATTTAAATTCTAACATAGCTCAATTCCTCGTGGGACCGACCCCAACTCCTTGTTGGGTTTTTATTGCTAACGACCGCCTATATCTTGAATTGTGATTGTTGTAGTTGAGCGTTATCAAAAATGGCACCGCTACCAGGGAATAGCGTTTAGAATTCTTGTATCAACTTATTTGAGTGAATTAGTTTGATTGTAGTCAAATTTACTTATTAGTCTTTTCGTTGTTTATTTTCAAAAGGTGACAACATGAGTGAAGCTGATAGTGTTGTTGGTCAGAATGATGATATGTGGCATGTGAATGATGACGTTGGTAATCTGAATGACTTCAATGTAGCTCAAGTTGGAGATACTTGAGCTATACACTTGCCCCCTACTATGGGTAATGCCATCTTTCACGTGATCGGAACTATGCTTCAGCTGTTGCAAATCAAAGGCTCATTTGGAGGACTTGCTCATGAGGACCTCAATGAGCATCTCCAGAACTTTTTTGATGTGTGCATCCCTTTCACATTCAAGAACATCTCTCAAGAGTCTATTCGACTTCGGTTGTTTCCTTTCTCTCTAAATGGGGAGGCAACGAAGTGGTGGGCTGAGTTTCAAAGAGACTCAATTACTTCTTTGGCGGAACTGACGAAAACATTCCTTGAACGATTCTTTCCCCCTTCGAAGATGGTGAAGTTGAGAGATGGTATTCAGAACTTCAAGAGACTTGATGGTGAACCAATCCATGAGTCATCGCTCAGATTCCAAAAGCTTCTTCTATATTGTCCTACTCATGGTTTGCCTGAAAATGTGTTTTTACAATACTTCTACCGTAGCCTTGATTCGATAAACAAGTCTATTGCTGATCGTTTAATTCAAGGTGGAATCATGAGACAAATGTTCCCTATTGCGTCTGCATTGCTTGATGACATGACAAAAATCAACCGGGCTTGGCACACAATAGAAGACCAAGTATCACCTCTTGTGGTCGAAATGACTAAGGAGCAAATTGAGAAAGATCAAGAGCGTGATGCGAATATGGCTAAGATGATGACTCAGATGAATTTATTAATAAAGCATGTTATGGGTGCGGGTTCCAAAGCTATTAATGTAGTTGCTATGAGCCCGAATGATGTTGCATTCGAAGCCATGTACAACGAAAAAGTCCAATTTGTGTCGAATCAAATGGTGGGTTCTCATCCGAGCTATCAAAAGCCGGGTGGGAATCAAGGTTGGAACAAAGATCAAGGTGGTGGTTTGAGAGATAATCGAGAGTGGCATGATCGAGGTGCCAATTGGAGGGACGGTGAGAGAGATAGGTATGTCCTCCACATGATCGTCCTAAAGTTACCAAACCAAAAGCTGATCTTGAGAGTTTTAGGACTGAAGATATGCTTGCTCGCATTTTGCACAAGGTGGAAGGTTCAGACAAAGTGCTCAAAGAGATGAGGGTTGATTTCTCCTCTCTAAATCAAACGGTGACTTCTCACTCTACTTCTATTAAACATCTTGAATCACAAATGGTCCAAATATCCACCCAATTGCATCAACGACCAAATGGTGGCCTTCCTAGTGACACATTGGTTAACCCGAAGAATGAGAATGCTCAGTGTATGGCGGTAGTGATTCGAAGTGGAAACGTTTTGGGTAGCGATATGGTTGAGGTTGATTGGGCTGAACAGCTCAAAACCCCACTTAATGCAAGGAATGATGATTGCACTGATGATGCGATAAACAATGATGTGCCGAAAAAAGATGTTGATTCAACCAATGATGGTACGCCCGGTGGAACTACTACATCAAAGGTGGGGGGTGTGTCTAAATCAGTTGCTCCAAAGCTTTGCCTAATATTAAACCCCCTTTTCCACAAAGGTTGAAGAAGAGAGATGATGATGCAAAATTAAAAAGTTTCTCTCTATTTTTAAATCTCTCTCTATAAACCTTCCACTGGTGGACGCATTACTAGAAATGTCGAGGTATGCTAAGTTTATGAAGAGAAGTATGGACTTTGAAACAATTGAGGTATCCCATAGTTGCAGCGCTGTCATGTCAAATGTGGTTCCTAAAAGATATGCTTAGGAAGCGTTTACAATATCATGCACTATTAGGGTGTTCAAGTTTGCCAAACCGTTATGTGATTTGGGAGCTAGTATCAACTTGATGCAATATGCTATTTTCAAGCAACTTGGGCTAGGGGGGTCTAAGTCAACCACAATGTGACTTCTCTGTCACGACCCAAGGTACCCCCTAGATGTGACATGGCGTACGAGACCCTGAAAGGCCTCATAAACGCCACTTAGCATACATACATACAAGATCATAGAGACTAAGAGTTCAAAATACAATGTCATAACAAATCTTTTTTTAAAAAAAACAGCGGAAGTCTACATCTCATATCTCAAAGTCAATCTAACATAAGAATGGGAAATAAGGTTTTGGATGTAACCCAATACAATGCTAAAATGAAAGAACATGAAAGTAAGAAATAACTAGGCTATGTCCTCGAATGGATGAGGACTCTCCAAGTCTTTAACAATCTTCTACTAAGCTCTAGCCACGAATAGATGGAGAATCGCCGGACCCTACATTAGCAAGTCAATGTAGGCAAGAGTATGTGTTAGTACAATCAAGTACCAAGTATGATAGCAATGCACATAAACATTTAAAACATGCTAAAATGGGACATTTTCATGGCATGCAATGACCAAGCTAAAACATGATAAAGGTTAGAAAACATAAACCATGGTCAAAGTAAGCTAAGCATCTTTACTTTACTTGAGAAACATCATGACAACACTTTAGGTTCTCATTTGTGGGAAGTAGCCTTAACCGACATGTAAGACCATGTGAGCTATCAACATGGAATCCGGTGTATAACCCCACACCGATAGGGCCATCCAACTTGCCAAGGTAGGACCCTTTACTTAACATATAGCTTACGTGGATCCACTAGCTAATCCTATGGTGGCACATAGTTTATGGGACATGGGTAATCTCAACTTGTCCACTCGGCGTTAAGCATAATTTCCACGGATTAGACATAGTTCAATTATCATAAGTAGACATGGGTGATCGCCTCTTTTCTATGCTAGGGAACAAGGGTGATCGCCTCTTGTCCCTTCATTAGAATAGCTCCTTAAGAACATAGGTAATCGCCTGTTGTTCATTTTAAATTCATAGTATGAGTATTACGTGAGAAACCCTTTCACAACTCAACCAAAACGTCAACATATCATAAACTTTGTTACTTCAATCTCAAAGCACCCTTAATTCATCATTAGCTTCATAATTGATATACATGATTTCATAAACTTCATTTTTACATAAATCATCATGCTCATAACTTGCAAATCATAGGGTTCACATAGATTCATGAGAAATCCTCTTAAATCATGTAATTGAATACAAACTCATGCTTAGAAAGCCATAAACAAGGCAATTTATACATAATTGAAGGAACCCTCATAATAGAGGAAAATCATAGTTTTTGATTGAACATGCTTACTTTCATAAAACCATCGTTAGGTCATTCATAATCTCATCATGAAAAACACAATTTAGAAATCATAATTCATGCACGGATTCATAGAGATATCATATAATTCATCACTTTATAATTCAACCCAGCTACAACAACATAATTTTTAAATTTGGGTAATTGGCATGGGTTCATGGGGATTCATCTAATTTCATGAAATTCAACTCAATTCATTCTTCAAAGTTCATAATTCAATCATCATTGCAAGGAACCCATGACATGGAAGAAAACCCTAACTTCAATTAGGAATTTCTAACTTGAAAATTTGAGATTTTAGGGACTCCATGGAGGGAAAGGCTCCATGGATGAACACTATCATACCTTAGGGTCTCAATTCCTTAAGCAATTTGATGAAGAAATCTTGATTTCTTGAACCCTAGCTTGCCTTCTTCTTCTTCTTCTTCTTCTTCTACCTTCTAGAGAGAGAAATGTTTGAGAGAGGAGGGTTTGGAGAATTTTGTAAAATGGTTGGAAAGGGTAGATTTTAGGATTGAATAAACTTATATAGTGTTAGGGAAAGGAGGAAACCAACTTAAGTTGGTAAATAAGTCATTTGGTGAAAAGACCAAAAGACACCTTTAAAATAACTGTCAGGCCCCTACCTACGGTGGGACATACGGTCCGTAGGTCAGACCTACGACCCATCCTCTCCTTCCGTAGGTAGGTTCAGAGACTATTACTTTGCACCCCGCAACGACGGGTCCAATGTACGGCTCGTGGGTCAATCGATAGGCTGTCCTAGCAGACCGTCGTTAAGGTTCTGAAACTTGACATTTTGAAAACTTGGGCTTGCCATCTACGGTCCCCACCTATGGTTCATCAGTCCATCTATGATCCGTACGTGGCCTCCGTCACTGGCACCAGAACCCAGAAAATCCAAAAAATTTCCACCCTTGAATCTTGGGTATTACATTATCTCCCCCTTGGGAACATTCATCCTCGAATGAGAATCAAGGCATCATAAGAAGGGAAAGACAAACTTACAACAACCCAACCTAGAATGCAATAACATAAATGCACATATCCGAGGAGGAAACATCAACTCCAAGCTAAAGCATGTTCAACACATCATTTCATGAGGACTTATACAGCTCATACTCAATGCACATAATCATAGATAAATCAATCAATCTAGCTCATTTTCACAACATTAAATTCTTCATGAACATGAATAATCAAGGAATCATGGAAATAACGAAGACATATAAAACCAAAAGAATGAACCATGAGGAACTAGGTACCTCAAGCTAGAGTAGGATCGGAAGGAAAGAGATGAGGATATCGGGACATCATATTGGCCTCGGCCTCCCAAGTAGCACCCTCAACTAATTGATTCCTCCAAATAACCTTCACGGAAGCAACTTCCTTATTTCTTAACTTTCGGACTTGCCAGTCTAAAATCTTAACCGAAACTTCTTCATAAAAAAGACTATCCTTTATGCCAAGATTCTCCAATGGCACTATATACGTCGGATCACTAACACATTTCTTCAACAATGACACATGGAAATACCGGATGCACCGATGACAATTCATTAGGCAAGTCAAGTTCATAAGCAACCTTACCAACACGTCTCAAAATTTGATATGGGCCTACATAACGAGGACTAAGCTTCCCTTTCTTTCCAAACCTCATTACACCCTTCATGGGTGAAATTTTCAAGTAAACCCAATCAACAACATCAAATTCTAAATCTCTCCTTCTAACATCGGCATAGGACTTCTGTCGACTTTGAGTCATTTTCAACCTTTCTCTAATAAGTCAAACTCTCTCCATAGCCTCATGTACCAACTCGGGACCTATCAAAGTAACTTCACCAACTTCGAACCAACCTAGAGGAGATCTACACCTCCTACCATAGAGAGCTTCAAATGGAGCCATACCAATACTAGAATGGTAGCTATTATTATAAGCAAATTCAATCAAAGGCAAATGATCATCCCAATTACCCTTGAAATCAATTACATACGCCCTCAACATATATTCCAAAGTTTGGACAGTGCGCTCCGCTTGCCCATCAGTTTTCGGATGAAAGGCCGCACTGAGCTTAACACGTGTACCAAGACCCTTTTGGAAAGATTTCCAAAATTGAGAAGTAAATTGTTCACCACGATCGGAGATAATGGACAAAGGCACTCCATGCAACCTAACCATCTCTCTTAAGTACAACTTAGCATAATCCTCCTCCAAATAAGAAACTTTAACGGGAATGAAATGGCCTGATTTCGTCATACGATCCACAATAACCCAAATCGAATCATATTGTCGCCGGGTGCGTGGTAAACCAACAATAAAGACCATATTCACATCTTTCCACTTCCAAGTAGGAATACTAATATCTTTGGTCAAACCTCCCGGCTTTTGGTGCTCGACTTTCACTTGTTGGTAAATAGTACATTTAGCCACAAACTCCGCAATATCCTTCTTCATCCCATTCCACCAATAGACCTTTCACAAATCACGGTAGATCTTGGTAGCTCCCGGTTGAATGGAATATCGAGAACTATGGGCTTCCGATAGAATTTGTCCTCTTAAGTCATCTACATCGGGAACACACAAACGACCTTGATATCGAAGTACACCATCTCCCCCTTGGAAGAAAGCCTCAACGGACTTTTTGAGCACCGCTTCCTTCAACTCAACCAAATTGGGATCAAGATCTTGTTTAGCATTCACACCATGCACAATGGATGATTCGGAACCATTGTGAACCATAACACCACCCTTAGTGGAATCAATCAACCGAACACCCAATCAGGCCAGTCTATGAAAATCACGAACCAACTCCTTCTTACCATCCTCAACATGAGCAACACTACCCATAGACAACCGACTAAGAGCATCCGCCACCACATTAGCCTTGCCGGGGTGATGAGGACACTCATGTCATAGTCCTTCAACAACTCGAGCCACCTCCTTTGGTGAAGATTTAGATCTTTTTATTTAAACACATATTTCAAACTCTTATGGTCTGTGAAGATGTCAACATGTACACCATAAAAATAATGCCTCCAAATCTTTAAAGCAAACACAACCGCCGCTAATTCTAAGTCATGAGTAAGATAGTTCTTTTCATGCACCTTGACTTGCCTTGAAGCATAAGCAATGACTTTTCCATTTTGCATAAGAACACATCCTAGTCCAATTCTTGAGGCATCACAATAAACCACAAAACCATCGGACCCTTTCGGCAAAGTCAATATTGGGGTCGTGGTAAGTATATCTTTCAACTCCTGAAAACGCTTCTCACACTCTTCAGACCAGGTGAACTTAATCTTCTTTTGAGTCAAAGCCATCAATGTAGAGGAAATCGAAGAAAACCCTTCAACAAATCTCCTATAATAACTGGCTAAACCCGAGAAACTACGAATATCCGAAAGTGATAGAGGTCTAGGCCATTTTCTAACAACATCCATCTTCTTAGGATCTACCTCAATACCTTTACCGGAGACAATGTGACCAAGAAATGCCACAGACCTTAGCAAAAACTCACATTTACTAAACTTTGCAAAGCGTTATTGGTCCTGGAGGACTTGCAAGACAATCCTCAAATGATCGGCATGCTCATCCTCATTCCTTGAGTAAATCAAAATATCATCTATGAACACAATCACGAACATATCAAGATATTGTCTAAACACCCTATTCATCAAATCCATAAACACGGCCGGAGCATTTGTTAACCCAAACGACATCACTAGGAATTCATAATGGCCATATCTAGTCCGGAAAGCCATTTTCAGAATATCATCTTCCTGCACCCTCAATTGGTGATAGCACGAACGAAGGTCGATCTTAGAGAAGTAACTAGTCCCTTGAAGTTGATCAAACAAGTTATCTATCATTTGAAGAGGATACTTATTCTTAATGGTAACTTTTTTAATTGACGGTAGTCAATGCACATACGGAGTGAACCATCTTTCTTCCTCACAAACAAGACCGGAGCACCCCATGGAGAAACACTTAGTAGGATGAAACCCTTTTCCAACAAGTCTTTCAATTGCTCTTTTAGTTCCTTAAGTTCTGTCGGGGCCATTCTATATAGAGGAATAGAGATAGGTTGCGTGTCTGGGAGAAGGTCAATACCGAAGTCTATTTCCCTTTTGAGAGGAATACCGGGTAGATCATCGGGAAACACTTCTGAAAACTCATTAACAACAAGGACCGACTCAAGAGTAGGGGTTTCGAAATCCATATCCTTCACCCTAACAAGATGGTATATGCAACCATTAGAGATCATCCTTCTAGCTTTAAGACATGACACAAATCGACCCTTAGGCATAGAATTTCCCTCCTTCCACTCTACGATAGGCTTGTTAGGAAATTGAAGCTTGACCATTTGGGTTCTACAATCAATAGGAGCATAACAAGAATGCAACCAATCCATCCCAAGAATAACATCAAAATCTAACATATCCAGCTTTACAAGATCAACATGAGTGACTCTATGGGATAAGGAGACTGGGCGATTTCTATAAATTATCCTAGCCACAATGGATTCACCAATCGGAGTAGAGACATGAAAAGGATCTATCAACACATCTGGAACAACATCAAACTTCATAGCCACATATGGCGTCACAAAAGACAAAGTAGCACCGGGGTCAAGCAAGGCATAAACACCAAAGTGAAAGACTTTCAACATACCGGTAAGCACATCGGGAGAACCCTCTTGCTCATGGCGAGCTTGAAGTGCATAGAATCGGTTTTGCTTTTGATTTCCACTAAAACCCGATGAATTTTGAGGTTGAGTTCATTGACGGTTATCCCCTTCATTCTTAGCCACTATGGGACAATCCCTTATCTTGTGATCCATCTTACCACACAAAAGCATGCACTAGAACTCGCTAGACATTTGCCCTCATGCTTCTTCCCACACTTAGAACAAGTAGTCAGTGAAGAGCCACCACCATTTCCTCCTTGAGGCTTAGGGTTAGACACCCTATCTTTGTTGGACTTGGGAGGAGCATTGGAGAAACCTTGATAGGAAAACCTTTGCCGAAATCTAGGATGACCATCCACATCGGACCTTGAATGTGAAAAGTTACCATCACCGGTCCTAGCCCTCTTTGTCTCTCTAGTCCTTTCCTTAAAGTTTTCCTCTTCTATTTGTTTAGCATACACCATGAGATGAGAAATATCCATGTCATTGACAAGCATGGCGGTACGGAACTCTTTAACCACCATTTTAGACACTCCCGAGAGAATTGTGTGAATTCCAAAGCATACTCTTTCACACTCATGTTTCCTTGACGAAGGTTGATAAATTCAAGCACCCTTGCCTCCCTCATCTCAAGGGGAAAGAATCTATTAAGAAAAGCAACCTTGAATTTCTCTCAATCAAGAGGACCCGCATCATCCGACCTCTCACTCTTCGATTGGTTGAATTAAACTTGAGCAACTCCTTTAAGTTGATAAGCGGCTAACTCCGCCTTTTCTTCCAGCGTCATCCCCATGATTATTAGCACCTTGTACACTTCATCTATGAATTCTTGAGGATCTTCCTCTACCTTAGAACCATGAAGTTCTGGAGGGTTCATCCTTGTGAAATCCCTCACCCTAGATGCCACCGTACCCACATTTAGGTTCACGAGAGCCACAAACTCTCTATTGGCTTGCGCCATCATGGCTTGGGCCAACACTTGAAAAGCAGCCCTAAACTCCGCATTAGACACTTGTTCGGCCAAAGGGTCGATCGGAACTTGAAGAGCTTGGGGAGGGGCTTGTTGATCTGCATTTCTTCTAGCATAAGATCTTCGGGTCGCCATATTCTGAAACGCATAGGATAGGGATTAATACAAATACATAGAGTTAAACTCTATGGCACGACTTAGGAGTAATGAAAGAAGTAAAGTTTCTTAAATGCCTTATAGCCTCTCATTCATAAATGTGGCGCGCTTCACACTCATGAACAAGACTCTACTTGACGCGGCTCATGACACATCCTAGGATCTTTCTAAAATCTGGCTCTGATACCAAGTTTTTCATGACCCAAGGTACCCCCTTGACGTGACATGGCATAAGAGACCCCGAAAGGCCTCATACAAGCCACTTAGCATACATACATACAAGATCATAGAGATTAAGAGTTCAAAAGACAATGTCATAACAAATCTTTTAAGAAAACAAATAGCGGAAATCTACATCTCATGTCTCAAAACCAATCTAATAGAAGAATGGGAAATAAGGTTTCGGACGTAACCCAATACAATGCAAAAATGAAAGAACATGAAAGGAAGAAATAACTGGGCTATTTCCTCGAATGGATGAGAACTCACCAAGTCTTCAACAATCTTCTACTAAGCTCTAGCCACGAATAGATGCAGAATCGTCGAACCCTACATTAGCAAGTCAATGTAGACTAGAGTATGCATTAGTACAATCAAGTACCAAGTATGATAGCAATGCACATAAACATTTAAAACATGCTAAAATGGGACACTTTCATGGCATGCAATGACCAAGCTAAAACATGATAAAGGTTAGAAAACATAAACCATGGTCAAAGTAAGCTAAGCATCTTTACTTTACTTGAGAAACATCATGACAACACTTTAGGTTCTCATTTGTGGGAAGTAGCCTTAACCGACATGTAAGACCATGTGAGCTATCAACATCGAATCCGGTGTATAACCCCACACCAATAGGGCCATCCTACTTGCCAAGGTAGGACCCTTTACTTAACATATAGCTTACATGGATCAACTAGCTAATCCTATGGTGGCACATAGTTTATGGGACATGGGTAATCTCAACTTGTCCACTCGGTGTTAAGCATAATTTCCACGGATTAGACATAGTTCAATTATCATAAGTAGACATGAGTGATCGCCTCTTTTCTATGCTAGGGAACATGGGTGATCGCCTCTTGTCCCTTCATTAGAACATGGGTAATAGCCTCTTGTTCGTTTTCAATTCATAGCGTGAGTATTACGTGAGAAACCCTTTCACAACTCAACCAAAACGTCAACATATCATAAACTTTGGTACTTCAATCTCAAAGCACCCTTAATTCATCATTAGCTTCATAATTGATATACATGATTTCATAAACTTCATCTTTACATAATTCTTCATGCTCATAACTTGCAAATCATAGGGTTCACATAGATTCATGAGAAGTCCTCTTAAATCATGCAATTCAATGCAAACTCATGCTTAGAAAGCCATAAACAAGGCAATTTATCCAGAATTGAAGGAACCCACATAATAGAGGAAAATCATTGTTTTTGATTGAACATACTTACTTTCATAAAACCATCGTTAGGTCATTCATAATCTCATCATGAAAAGAACAATTTCTAAATCATAATTCATGCACGGATTCATAGAGATTTCATATAATTCATCACTTTATAATTCAACCCACCAACAACAACATGATTTCAAAATTGGGGGAATTTGCATGGGTTCATGGGGATTCATATAATTTCATGAAATTCAACTCAATTCTTGCTTCAAAGTTCATAAATCAATCAATTCAATCATCATTGCAAGGAACCGATGACATGGAAGAAAACCCTTAATTCAATTAGGAATTTCGTACTTGAAAATTTGAGATTTTAGGGACTCCATGGAGGGAAGGGCTCTATGGATGAACACTATCATACCTACGGTCTCAATTCCTTAAGCAATTTGATGAAGAAAGCTTGATTTCTTTAACCCTAGTTTGCCTTCTTTTTCTTCTTCTTCTTCTTCTTCTACCTTCTAGAGAGAGAAATATTTGAGAGAGGAGGGTTTGGGGAATTTTTTAAAATAGTTGGAAAGGGTAGATTTTAGGATTTAATAGACTTATATAGTGTTAGGGAAAGGAGGAAACCAATTTAAGTTGGTAAATAAGTCATTTGATGAAAAGACGAAAAGACCCCTTTAAAATAATTGTCGGGCCCCTACCTACGGTGGGACTTACGATCTGTAGGTCAGACCTACAACCCGTCATGTCCTTCCATAGGTAGTTTCAGAGACTATTACTTTAGACCCTGCAATGACTGGTCCAATGTACGGCTCGTGGGTCAATCGACGGGCCGTCCTGGCAGACCGTCGTTAAGGTTCTGAAAGTTGACATTTTGAAAACCTAGCTTTCCATCTATGGTCCCCACCTATGGTTCATCAGTCCATCTACTATCCATAGGTGGCCTTCGTCACTGGCACCAGAACCCAGAAAATCCAAAAAATTTCCACCCTTGAATCTGGGGTATTACATTCTCATGGTGGATCGTTCTATTCAGCGACCTATTGGTGTTCTTTATGATATTTTGGTAAAGGTTGACAAGTTTATTTTTTTGGCAGATTTCGTCATTCTTGATTGTGAGATGGATGCCGAGATCCCGATTATTCTGTGTAGGCCATTCTTGGCTACCGGAAGAGCTTTGGTTGATGTGGAGAGTGGCGACTTGAAATTTAGAGTCAATGAGGAGGAAGTCACTTTTAATGTGTGTAATTCTATGAAAGCGATTGCTAGTATTGGTGAAATTTCTTATATTGGCGAATATTTGGTTTCTGTCCTGTTAAACTATGATGGGGAAGAGATCCAACATTATGATGAAGTGGCGGCTGCTTTAACGGGTTTAGGTTCTTATTTGAAAGCTCCTTTGAAGCTTGAAATTGATTTGAAAAAAAGAGAAAATCCTCCCACGAAGTCATCCATTGAAGCACCTCCGAAGCTTGAGTTGAAAACTCTTCCTTCTCATCTGCGATATGTATTTTTGGGGGCTAACAATACCTTGCCGGTAATCATTGCAGCAGACCTACTTGAAGGGCAGGTACAAGCACTTGTTAGTGTGTTAAAGAGATTTATCAAAGCTATTTGAATGGACAATGGCTGATATTGCGGGGATTCCTCCCGGTATTTGCTCGCACAAGATTCAATTGGAAGTTGATTGTAAACCTAGTGTCGAGCACCAAAAGAGGTTTCATCCTCCAATGCAAGAAGTAGTTAAGAAGGAAATCATCAAGTGGTTAGATGCGGGTGTGGATTACCCTATTGCGGATAGCAAGTGGGTAAGCCCGGTTCAATGTGTCCCAAAGAAGGGTGGTATGACTGTGGTCCCGAATGAGAAAGGTGTGTTTGTGCCAATGCGACCAGTTACCGGGTTTGCATGTATGCATGGACTATAGAAAGCTTAATTCGGCAACTAAGAAAGATCATTTTCCAATGCCCTTTATGGACCAAATTCTTGATAGATTGGCGGGGCGTGGATGGTATTGCTGTCTTGATGGTTATTCCGGTTACAATCAAATATCCATAGCGCTGGAGGATCAAGACAAAACTACCTTCACCTATCCCTATGGAACTTTTGCATTTAAACGAATGTCTTTTGGGTTGTGTAATGCATTGGCAACATTCCAAAGGTGTATGTTGTCTATTTTTGCTCATATGGTTGAAGAGTCGATGGAGGTATTTATGGATGATTTTTCCAGAGTTGGGGACTCGTTTGAAGAATACCTTGAACACTTGGGCCGAGTCTTACAAAGATGTGTCGAAACAAATCTCGTGCTTAATTGGGAAAAGTGTCACTTCATGGTGAAAGAAGGGATTGTTTGGGGCACAAGATTTCAGGGAAAGGTATACAAGTGGATCAAGCAAAGATTGAAGTTATTGCCAAATTACCACCTCCTATCTCAGTTAAGGGTGTCTGAAGCTTCTTAGGGCATGCGGGTTTCTACCGGCGGTTTATAAAGGATTTCTCCAAGATAGCTCATCATCTTTGCAATCTCCTTAAGAATGACAGTGTTTTTATGTTTGATGAAGCCTGTATGATTGTTTTTGAGTGTCTAAAGGAGAAATTGTGTCGGCTCTTTTTATTGTTGCCCCGAATTGGGGTAGCCCATTCGAGAATACGTGATGCTAAGTGTTGATCATCTAACGAGACACAAAACAAATGTTGTTGTGTCAGGTGACAAGGATATTGAAGATGATTTTCCTCATGAGATGGTCATGATGGTCTCTAAGGGTTCCATTCCTTGGTATGCTGATTTCGTAAATTATGTCATGTGTGGGATTATTCCTGATGGGCTGACGTTCTATCAACGCAAGAGGTTTCTTTTTTATACGAAAAAGTAGTTTTGGGATGAAACTTATCTATTTTGGGAATGTGCAGATCACATAATTAGGAGGTGTGTACCGGAAGTGGAGGTCGATGCGATTCTTGGTGCTTGCCATGCATCTCCGGTTGGTGGACACTATAGTGAGATACGTAGAGCCACCAAGATGTTACAAAGTGGCTATTATTGGCCAACGCTATATCAAGATGCAAAGTCCCTTGTCCGTCATTGTAATCAATGCCAAAAGCAAGGAGGAGTGTCACGAAGACACAAGCTTCCCCTTTCTCCAATCCTCGAAGTTGAATTGTTTGATGTGTGGGGAATTGATTTTATGGGCCCTTTCGTGAGTTGTTATGGGAACAAATACATTTTGGTAGCCGTTGATTATGTGTCGAAGTGGGTGGAAGCTATGGCTTTACCCAACAACGAGGGAAGAAGTGTCATTACATTTCTTAAGCGGTATATTTTTACAAGGTTTGGCACACCGCGGGCAATTATTAGTGATGGGGGTTCGTACTTTTGCAACCGATTGTTCGCATCACTGCTGAGTATGTATGGATTAAAGACAAGGTTGCCACCCTTTACCATCCGCAAACAAGTGGCCAGGTTGAAGTGTCCAACCGAGAAATTAAAGAAACTTTGGCCAAAACTATGAATGCAAATCGTTCTGATTGGTCATGAAGGTTAGATGATGCTTTGTGGACCTATCGCACTGCTTTTAAAACACCAATTGGTATGTCACCATATAAGTTGGTGTTCGGCAAATCATGTCATCTCCCGGTGGAACTTGAGCATAAAGCCTTGTGGGCTTTGAAAACCATAAATTTGAACTGGGATGTTGCATCCAAGAGTCGGGTTGACTAACTTCATGCCTTGGAAGAATTTCGGATTCGAGCTTTTGAAAGTGCTGCTCTGTATAAGGAGAAAATGAAAAGGTTGCATGATGCAAAAATACTTCATCGGGAACTTAGGGTGGGTGATTGTGTGTTACTCTACAATTCTCGTTTGCGGCTATTTCTGGGTAAGCTCATGTCTAAGTGGTCAGGCCCTTTTAAGGTTATTTGTGTATTTGACAACGGAGCTATTGAAGTTCAAGGTGAAAGTGGGTCATCCTTTAAAGTTAATGGGCAAGGCTGAAACTCTACTTTGAAGAAGCTCCCGTTATGCGATTGATTGATGTGATGTACTTGGATGATGCTTGAATGCATGACCACGTCTTGCCACAAAGTTAAATAAGGCGCTTCTTGGGAGGTAACCCAAGCTTTATCTTAGTTTTTTTGAACAATGTGTGTTAAGTGTGTGTAGGTTAGAGTATAAAATTTCAAGACATAGCAACTAGGCGAGGGGTTGGTTAAATCGGCGCATCGCTCAATTGCCCCTAGGATCGCCTAAGTTCATCAGAAAATTAAGGCTGAAGTTGCAAGCTACACTGGAAAATTAGGCGAGGGTCTGCACCATTCGGCACGTCTCGAGTGGATCGGGAAGCCCGATATAGCTCGCCTTCTGGACTTGAATGATGGCTTGGTTTCCTGTAACTTTCGGCGAGAAAAGGTACCACTCGGTGCATCGCTGAGTAGAACGGCAATGTTAATATCATCGCCCTTTGCGGTGCGAACTGAAGGGTTTTTAATCTTTTCAAATTCGAATTTTCATCCCACTTGAAATTTTCCTCCAATCCTCACACATCCGCACACTCTAGCATTTTTATTGCATTTAGTTGCCTTTGGTTGCTAGTGAAGTGCTTTGGATGTGTCCCCGCCCCCATCTTCATCTGTGTGCATTGCCATTTAGGCTTTGAGGTTAGTTTTCGAGATTTTTTTATTTTTGTTCGCCATTAGTTGTAAATTCCAATTGCGAATAAATGGGTACTTGCTTTTGTGTGTGATTGCATTCCTTGATTGCCTCTTATTGCCTTGATGATCTAATTTGAGTTTGTGTATGCTAAATTTTTTGATATTGCGGGCTTTGTGATTTGGGTTTTTAAATTGTTTGTTTGTGGATTGTTGTTTAATCGTTAGGTGAAGTCTGACTAGCCCCGAATTCAATCAAATGGCTTGAATTTTCCCAATGATGGATTGGGTGACGTCTTTCTTAAGGGAAAAGTCATCGTTTTGATGGTTTTGATTTGATTTTGGGGGAGTCTGAGTACCCCGAGGTGAAATTGGCCATGGGTATGGGTTGATTGTTGATATTTGAGCTTTAATTGTTGTGTGTTGGGCTATTAGTAGAAAATTGTAAGAATTTTGGGAAGGGTGTTGTTTCAAAGTGGTTCGGCGAGCTAAATCGGGCTCATCGTTCTACTCGGTGACTCACCCATTGCATTCCCCATCGCCCTTTGTGTTTGAGTTTGTGGCCTGTGTATTATGTAACATTCGGCGAGCCCCCTTTTTCTCGCTGAGTGAACTCGACGACTCACCGATTGGCCATTTTATCACCCTTTTTGTTTACTTTTTGCCTGAGCTACCTCTGTTACATTCGGAGATGCATCTTTTTGCTCGCTCTATAGCTTAGGCGACTCGTCGATCGATTCGGCGAGTCTTTCTACATATTTGTTTGGTTGATTCTTTTTTGATCGATCTTTGTGTTTGCTTGTTTTGTTTGACAGATATGCCTCGTCGTAAAGTTGTCGCCCACAAACCTCCAAAGAAAAAGGCAAAAGGCGTAGCTATTGCTTCGGAGGTTGATCGACCACGTCAACCACCACAACCCAAGGCCCACTTAAAGGAAAAGGGCAAGCGGCAAATCATCAAGGAGTCCTCTTCTAAGAGTGAGGAACTCTCCATTCAGTTTACATCTATAGAGTCCAAGGGTTCTGAGAGAGAGGAGTCTGGGACTCCTATTTGTGAACTTCTAAAGCGGACTCGTGCTGAGTTGAGGTCCAAGAATCTGCATGACCCACTGGCTAGGGTCAACACTTCTTCTTCCAGACCTGAGCCTCCAGAAGCCTCAGCACCTACTCCTACTGCTTCAGCTCCAATTCTGGCCCCGGCTCAGGTTTCGAGGTCGATTAATAGATTAAAAGCGGAGGGTGCGCGAACAATCCTTGAGGAGAAGAGATTGTCTACCAATGGAGTGGTGGATAGATACCCTGTGGTATGGGATACAATTCAGGTGCACAAGTTCTAGGTTTTTACATAGCCCCGTAGCCTATACGTACCTACATGGGTTCGGGAGTTCTATGCCGCCTACTCCGGTCAAGCCCCAAGGGTCAAAAAGTTGGCACAATCTATGAAGCCCATGGACTTTGTCATCGTGAGGGGTAAAAAGGTCAAGTGTAGCCAGACCGAGATCAATGACGTCCTGGGTTGCACTTATAGGTATAGACACTCTTTGGCAAGATAAGCTGAAGGGGAGTTTGGTGACATTAAAGGAGTGGTTGGCGCCGTTAATAAGTGATGCCTCCCCCCGTTGGTTAGATACCGGGGCCATCATCGAGAAGAAGGACCTAAGTATTGTGTCCGGGTATTTGTTTGGTTTCTTGAGTAGTACACTCATGCCTTCTCAAAATGAGTCGATTCTTCGGCATCAAAAGGCAGCTCTCTTAGGGTGTATCACCAATAGGCAGCTGCCAAATATGGGTATGATCATTGAGTGCAAAATGTTGATGAGAGCTAAACAGCAGCATACCTCCCTCCCGTTCCTGATATTGATTAGTGAGCTGTACAGACGGACTGGTATTCCGTTCGACAAAAACACGGATGTTCAGGTCACTTTGACCTCATCTTGTGACATCTGGAGGATTGAGGCTGAGTATTTAAAGGATGAGGCAGAGAGGAGAAGGAGACCCCTAGTTGATACGTCTCCAGCTGTGGATGTTGATGCCATGGAGACGGGTTCTCCCACTCCTGTAGTTGAGCCGTCAGGTACTCCTGTTCCGGATGCTCCTGCCACTTCTGCCCCTGCACCAGGCCCCTCTTCTTCCGCTGCTCCAGTTTCAGCCCCTGGCACCCGGCCTTTGACTCAGGCCATGGTTATCAAGAAGGGACAGCATGCGCACTCAGTAGATGTTAGAGCTTCTCGGGTTGAGGCAGCGGTCCCAGGCATGATGAGAGGGCTTTAGCTGCCACCCTTGACCCTATCCACATGGAGTTGGCTGATCAGCGCTGACGTATTACATCTCATGGAGAGATCAGCGTGAGGGTAGCTCCACAGAGTTGACGGCCATCCGCACTGAGATCACCTATTTGAGAAGAGATGTGGACGAGCTGAAGTCCACAGACATTACCATGCTTTGGGGTAGTGTGGATGTGCCCGAGGGTATGAGTGTCGATGATCATCCGCTTGCCACCATTGGTGTTGCTCTGACTGCTGATGATGACGGTGCATCTGATGCACCTAAGATGGATGGGGAGGACTTTGTTATGCAGAATAGAGAGGTGCATGCTGACCTCGAGGACCTAGAGGGGGATTTGGTCCAGGCTGCCACTACTGCGTCTCTCTGGGAGACTTTGATGATAGGGTTGAGTGGGACCCACCAGATCGAGGAGAGTGCACAGGGTACTGATGCCCAGGCTGAGGAACCACCCCCAGCATAGCAGGACAGGAGGACTTTCTATTGCACTTCTTTTATCTTTTGTTTGTTTGTTTATTTTGTTATTTCGCATTGAGGACACAGCTTTGTCTTTTTGATGGGGTGGTGTTTGTTGTTTTTCCATTGATTGTTATTTCGGATACTTCTTTAATTGAATGAAATGGTTTTGAGTTCTAGCGATATCCCTCTTTGCTTATCATTGTCAATTTTTTGTTAAATGAATTGCAGTTCTCTTGTACTTTTGAGTGTGATTGTGTTCAATATCGATGACTTCAATAGTGCTCTTGATTGAACAATATGTTAGTGTGCATCCAACTAGGAAAATTGGAGTTGCATAGTCTTGTGTAAACCCTTAGCCTCTCGTAGTGACTAGCGAATTGTTGATGGTGAGTCTTGCACTGACCGTTGCATGCAAGCTTGACTCGTAGAGTTGTGGTCCACAATTGTGTTTGGATGCCGTGTGTGGTGAGCTTTACTTGAAAAGTATGTATGATGATGCCTAGAACTTTCCTTGGTAGTCCGTGTGGCTAAGCATTGATGAGTGTGGGAAATGATCTTAGGCATGAAATATTTTTTGAGGGTGAACCTACTTGCTAAACCTTTGTGGACTACCTTGTGAGGGTGTGAACCCAGCTTGGCACCATTTGAGCCTATCCTTCTCCTTGATTGAACCATAAATACAAGAACCTTAGCCTTTTGTGTGAAAATGTCATGTCTCTCCCACCTATAACCTTTGTGAATTATTGGTCAATTGAATAGCCAACTTTGGCAAAAAGCCTAAGTTGGGGGTGTGGTGAGAATGAAGAGGGAAACTGAGCTAGAGGTTTGTAATCTTGATCTTTTGAAAGGATGATTGTGAAAAAGATGGAACCCCCCTATAAAAAAAAAAGAGAAGAGAAAAAGTTGAAAAGAAAAGAAAGAAAAAGATTTGAATAAAATAGTACCATTGTGCATGGAGGTGAAAATAAAAAAAAGAGAGGGCGTGTTCATAGAAATTATTTGTGTTCTGCAAAATGACAAAGGATTAGTTGTGAAATTGAAATGTTTGAGAAAAAGGGAAGAATAAGTGAAATGGAAATCATGCTTCATGAAGGTAGAGCCACTAAACCAAAAATTACTGTATCTTGAACCCCAGCCCCATTGCAATCCTCTAAAGTCCTTTGTGATCTTACATGAACCTTGTGATGGTTGGATGGAAAACTTGGGCAAGCCTATGGGAAAAGTTGTGCAAACTCTTTCTCTTTTGAGAGTGTGAGTGTAGTATTGATTCCGAAATATCAATTTTCAATTAAACTTGGGCAAGAGAGCGGAATCCTTTTTGATGTAAGGGCATTCAAATATCTTTGTGGGCATACGTTTGCATTTTAAGTAAGCATTTGTGAGCATAGACTTTAACTAATGATGGCTAGTCAGAATTTGATGCTTTTGGTGTGCATTTGATCCTTCTATCTTAAATTAATCCTTATGTGCACTTTAATGTGAGTTCTTAAGCATTACTACTTGTAGACATTCCTATTGAGTTCATTGATCTCTTGTTTTACTTGAGGACAAGAAAAATATTAAGTTGGGGGTGTTGATGAGTCGGTAGCTTTGACTCATTTATAGCTTCGATTGTGCCAAATTAGTGTCCGTAATGCCCATTTTGCACCTATAACTAATGTTAAATCGCTTGTGTGCAGCATGAAGGACTTTGAATGAGGCAAGGACAATATAATGCAAAAAGAAGCTTAAAAGTTGCAAAAACTGAAGGAACAAGAAGGTTGAGGCTCACCAAAGGCAATTCGGTGAGTCGCTGAGTGAACAAAGCCTCGCCTAAAGTTCCAGCAAACAAAGAGAAAATCTAGGTCAAGTTGGCGAGCTAAGGGACCAGACGGCAAGTTCCCAATCAAAACAGTGAGCCCGATGCACATCGCCTAAATTTCCAGAATGAAATCAGTACTGAAGTCAAGAATTAAAGGGCGAGATCAAGCAGCTCGGCGCATCGCCGAGTGGAAGGGTGAGCCCGATTTACGCCACCGAATGATCCTGAAATTCAAATCGTGTGGAGATTTTGGGAAAGTATTAATAGAAATTTTTGAATTAAATTCAGAGAAAGAGTGCTACAGAGAGGAACTAGAACTCAAACTTAGAAAGTACATTGCACTTTAAGGGGTTTTGTGAACTATTCTTGTGATTTCTTGGGAATTAAACTTTGGGTAAAAATTTAGTTTATTGTATTTGTTGTTTGATGACTTGGTAAATCAATGGCTAATGTTTTAGGTAACTATCTCTTCATCATTACTATGATTGGCTAAAACCCCATTGCCTTAGGGGTGTTATTAAGTGTTCAAAGGCCTAATTAGCTATTGGGTCTTATGGATTGCTGAATTAAATGTTGAAATAGAATGGGTTCAGTTTATAATTCATGTGTTTATTTTATGAATTGAAGTTGCAAATTCAGTTCTAGCTTATATCTCTTTGTATGCTTGTTGAATATGCAATTGAGTGGAATTATTAACTGATAATTGTATGAGTTCTATCTTTTACTACTTAACTTGTTAAAATGGGTTCAATTAAGGTATATGATTGTGCTAAATTTGTATAGCGTGTTGGTGTTTGATAAAACCCAATTGAAAGCATGGTAGTTGGTTGCAAAATAGCTATCATAGTCATAATCTTGCCTACCCATTATGTTTCAGCATTCTTAAGCAATTCATAATGACCCATTTAGTGAAATTGGTATTTGAACACTCACACATCCCTAAGGTCCAAATATTTTCATTGCTTAAATCCCTCTTTAACTCGTGTTTGTTGAAATCAATCATTTAAAACTCTTTTCAGTTGATAATTGAAACCTTGACAATTTACTTTATGCATCGATTTATTCACTTACATCTACAAAAAGCTAGATCACTTTAGTACGTCATATTTGAATTCTAACATAGCTCCATTCCTCGTGGGATCGACCCCAACTCCTCGTTGGGTTTTTATTACTAACGACCGCCTACATCTTGAATTGTGATAGTTTTAGTTGAGCGTTATCACATTTTCATGTGGATTCTCAAGGAACACTATTTTAGACATCCCTATTGAACTGATTGATCTCTTGTATTACTTGAGGACAAGCAACAGTTTAAGTTGGGGGTGTTGATGAGTCAGTAGTTTTGACTCATTTAGAGCATCATCTGTATTAAATTAATGTCCTTAATGCCTATTTTGCATTCATAACTAATTTAAATTGTTTATGTGCAGCAAGGAGACATGAGAATGAGGCAAGGACAAAATAATGCAAAAAGAAGCTGAAAAGTTGCAACATTGGAGGAAAAAAAGGTTGGAGCTCGCAAAAGACAACTCGGCAACGCGCTGAGTGGATCTGAGTTCGCCTAAAGTTCCAGTAGAAAAGGAGAAGACTCAAGTCAAGTAGGCAAGCTTGGAAGCTAATCGGCGAGTCGCCGACCAGTTAGACGTGCCCGACTTACATCGCCTAAAGTTCCAATACAGAGCCATGCTGAAGTCAAGAATTAAAGGCAAGAATGAGCAACTCGGCGTAACGCTGAGTGGATGGGTGAGCACGATTTATGCCGCCGAGTGGTCCCGCGTTTCATAATGTGAGAAATTTTTGTGAGAGTATAAATAGAGTTTTTGAAAAGAGAGTTGAGTATCAATCAATCAGTGAGGAACCAGTTAACTGAGACTAAGAAGTACTCTTTCCCTTGGAATATTTTTGGATTGCTTTTGAACTATTCTTGTGAATTTTTTGATCTAAGACTTTGGGTGTAATTCTAATTGGTAGCACTTTGCTTTTTGAATACCTTGTGAATCAATGGCTGACATCTTTGGTAACAATTTCTTCACTTTTCCTATGATTGGTAAAAACCCTAATGCCTTAGGGGTGTGATTATATGTTTAATGGATTAATTAACTTCTGGGTATTATGAATTGCTGAATTTAATGGGTTCAGTTGTTAATTCATGTTTTCATTTACGAATTGAAGTTGCAAATTCAATTCTAGTCTATATCTCTTTGTAAGCTTATAAAAGGGGCATTTGAGTGGAATTAACAATTGATGATTGTATGGGTTGTTGCTCTTACTACCCAGCTAGTTAAATTGGGTTGAATCAAGGTATAAGATTGTTTTCTAGTGTACTGCCTGTTGGGGTTTGATGGAACCCAATTGAATGCATGATAGCTGATTGTAGAATAGCTATTGTACTCATGATCTTGCCTACCCATGGAGATTCAGCATATTTGAGCAACTCGTAATTACCCATTTAGCGAAATTAGTAATTGAAAACTCACACATCCCTAAGGTCCTTTCTCTCATTTGTTAAATTCGTTGTTAATTGTGTTGTTATATTCGGTTATTAACTCTTCACTCATTTTGATAATTAGCATCTTATGATTTACTTCATTTTTCGTAACAACTTTGTAAACTCTACAAAAGATTAGAACACTAACTTACTTCGTAGTCGAATTCAGTATTAGATCACTCCTCGTGGGATCGACCCCAACTCTTTGTTTGGTTTATACTTACTAGCGACCGCCTACACCTTGAATCGTTATAGGTGTAGTTGACCGTTATCACTACATAATGGTGATAGTCCTTTATAACATGATGCAAATTTGTATCGACGCATCATTGGGGCATTGCAATACGTTACACTTACTCGCCCAGACCTCGCCTTTGTGGTTAATAAAGCTTGTCAATTTACGCATAATCCCACGGTGAATCATTGGGCAGCAGTGAAGTGAATCCTTTGTTATTTAAAGCATACTCAGCAACTTCGTTTCCATATTCCCTGCACCTCCCATTTTTTGCTTCAAGCATTTACCGAATCTTACTGGGCTGGGTCTGTGGATGATACAACATCAATTGTGGTTATGCCATTTTCATGGGAACAGCTCTAGTCTCTTGGTCCTCCAAAGAGCAACGAACTGTCGCTATATCATCTACTAAGTTTGAATATAAGGCTCTCGCTAATGCAGCTTTTGAACTGACCTAGATAGAGTCCCTTTTATTTGAATTGGCTGTCACTATTCCAAAATCTCTGTTGCTATGGTGTGACAACATTGGAGCTGCTTATCTTTTGTTAAACCCAGTGTTTCATGCACGCACAAAGCATGTTGAGATAGATTTTCATTTTGTGCATGAAAAAGTAGCTCGTAAGGATCTCACAGTCCAATTCTTATCGTCAAAGGATCAACTAGTTGATATCCTCACCAAACCTCTACCCTCTTCCAGGTTTGAACTGCTTCGATCCAAGCTGAACATGTCTTCGCCACCATCAGCTTGCACGGGGATTATTGAGACACATCAATTAGTCTCCAACTCTAACAAGAATTCCATGGACAAAGGCTAAGCACAAGAATACATTTAGTCTTCTTTTACAACTGTATCTCTATAGTAGAATATTGTAATTATAAATACATGATTGCTCTGTATTTCAAGTTGAGGTGAAAATAATTTTAAAAAACGTTATAATCTGTTGCTTCTACAGTTTTTGCTCTCTCTATATATTCTCTTATTTTAATAGTTCTAATTTGTCAGGATGAGTAAAAACTAAAGTGTGGGGGTATTTAATGGGCAATGGAATGAGCTAATTTTAGACATGTTTTGGATGTAAATTTTGTGATTAATCATCTACTTTTCATATGCGCAGGTGATGCTTACTCAAGTGTTGAAATTTGTAAGTGGAAAAGGACAACAAGAATGATAAAGGAAGAAAAAAATTGAAAATGCGCATCTACAAACTTGCGCGACCGCGCAGTCTGAAGCTACCGGTGCACAACAAAATAATAAGTAAAATATGCCACTGGTCCTCCGTGTGCTGGTCTTGCTCCCAGTTGTGCGCCGGTACAGAAAAATAAAAGTTATCATTGGTCCTCTGCGCGTTGGTTGCAAGCCCAAGCATCTAGTTGCGCACCCACGCGGCGTGAGCCGTGCAAAACATTAAAACAAAGGTAGTTTCAAAATTTCACGAGAGACTCTATACTACATGATGTTGGAAACTATCCCAGAATTAGAGTATAAAAAAATCTAGGTTAAGAAGTATAGCAGGCAAAACGCAGTACAATACTTGAATTCAAGACGCGAGTTGGGATTCAGAGTTTGGTTGCTATGTCTGTTTGTTCATCCTTGTTCTTAGTAAACTTAATCACCTTCATGGAGTAGTTTCTTAGAATGTATTTGACAAACATGTTGTATTGATGAATGTATTGGGATTTTAATTTTCGTTCTTATGCTTGAACTCATTATGGGAGTTTGTATTAAATTGCAACTATGTTCATTATCTTATTTATTAGATAAAAAATATCTTATGAATATTGTTGCATAATCTTGTATAGGGTTAAATAAATATATCTTTTTTAAAGTACTCGAAAGATCTTGTTGATAATTATTGATTGAATCCAGGAAAAACATAATCGAAGGACATTGCTTTCTTAAGAATAATTCATAACATGTTCTTGCATATTAGGATCACTAGGTTATAATTAGCTTATTCTTTACCCTAGGATTTACTCGGAGGAGAAATCTAAATCTTAAAGGTACTAATCAACTATTGAATTCGAGATAATGGATAGAACATTAGATGTGATAAATGAACGAGGTCAAATCTTGGCTATCATTATGCATTTATTTCATCTTGTATCCTATTCGTTGTTATTGATATTTAACTTTGTATTTAGATATTGTTTTAAATTGTTATTTACTCTATAAACGTGGTGCACAACCACAATCAACTCCCTTCTTTTGATCACCTGAAAAATAGGTAGCAAGACTTGATTGAATTATTATTTTTACCAATTCCTTTGGGGACGATCTTTATAATATACTATCTTTGACTAGCGAAGTGCTAAACTTATAATTTTTTTGTGCTCGTCATATATGACATGACAGGGTTTTTTAAAATTCAGTTAGTCAAGTAGATGGGTGTTTTTAAGACTATCAATAGTTCAGGGAATAAACTAATAATTCTCGCCAAGTTCAGGGATGAAACTAACAACCTCAGCTTTATTTCATTTTAAAAATATTATCTATTACTTGTCATTTTTATAATGGGTAAAATAAAAACTCACCCCGTTAGATTTTTTCTTTATAAAGTACCTCCATTAGATTTATTCCTTCTAATTTATCTAATCCAAAATAATAATTAAATCGGCCCTATGACTCGTTTTCCAAAAAAAAAATAGATAAGGAAATCAAATGACGTCAAAGACCTGTTTAATGAATGTATGTTATTGTTAACATTTTGATGTGAATACACATAAATCAGTGATTGCCTCAATTATAGTCTTAAGTCTTAATGAGTCAAGAATTAGTTCAATTAATTTTTTTTGCATTTTTAAAGTTAATACAAAATTCTTTCTTAAATATGCTCCAATTATTTATATTAATTCTTATAAATATTTATTATAATAATTATTATTACATAATTATTTTTTTATAAAAATTGGGTCATAGTGCGGGCATATTATTTTGGGTGAAAAATTATAGGAAAAAAATCTGATGAGTGTAGTTTTTATTTCACCCAATAAGAAAATAACAAGTAATAAAAATTATTTTAAAAGTAAAATAATATGAGGTTGTTAGTTTTAAGGGTATAAATGAGCCAAAAGGATGAGTGGAGGAGTATTTTGAGCAAAATAGGTGGGTGAAGGGTAGTTCTAGACCTTTTCCTGTAGTTCAGGGGTATTTTTAAGGTTTTCAATAGTTTGGGGACGAAACTAATAATTGTCACCAAGTTTGGGGTGTTTTAAGCACTTATCTTGCCATTTTATAAAGAGCTCCATGTTTGTCACGCCCCGAGCCTACACTTTGGACGTGGATGGTACGCCAGAACAATTCTTGATCCCCAAGCAAACCCTTGACTTGGCTGACTACTTAGCAGAAGACTTACTTCAGAATTTTTAGTTTAAAAATAACTGATAGGAAAACATTTGAGTCAAAAACTGTGTGAACTGTCTGAGAATACTGAATGTAAACAGCAATAGTTTAGAAAAATATCTAAAAATAAATACCGATAGACTCTCTAACATTGTCTATCTATGAACCCTCTACTGTCTGAGATAGGCGTCGGGACAGACCCACGACAACCTTAAATAAAACTAGTAAAGCAAATAAATGACTGGAGTCCTCCAAAAGCAAGGAGGCCTCACCAAAATTTGTTAGAAGCTGGGTGATATCAACGATGCGCCTATTGATAATCCTGAACACCTGTATTGGAATAGTGAGATTTTGTAGGTCGAATAACATCAGTACACTGAATATACGAGTATGTAATATAGTTGAATGCAACAATATCTAAACTGAAAAGGACTGACAACAACTCAGCTGAATGTAAAGCAAGTCATAAAGTAAAGATCATTTAAGCCTCACATTTAAAATAAATAGGGTAAACGACTGAACTGAATGAATATGAATAGTAAAACTCTCTTTACTTAGATGGGGAATTTCTCTAACATACAACTACCACTATGAGCCTCGTGATGATACAACGTCTTATCGACATTGCCAGAGTCGCCCTATACCTTGCCAGAGTATAGAACGCAACTAAACTGATGGATCCACTAAGAGTCCTTCTTGAGGCAGTGAGGAGTTGTCCGAATATCGGTATGATCCTATCCTATGATGGCTACGTAGTTTATGGGATTTGAGTTGTCTGAACTGTTATTCCGTATCAGTGCTCCATACTACTCCCAATATATATATATATATATATATATATATATATATATATATATATATATAGGGTTCATATGGAACGACAAGCATGACCAATAATTCAAGAAGTTCAATGCATAAAGTATCAAAATCTCATAAGGTAGAAATTTCATAAAACTGATGGCAGAACCCTAGATTCAATTTACTACTGCCTGAATTTAGATGTAGGGCTTGAGGTCAAACTAGTCCAATACTATAAATAGCCTTACATACCTTGAAGAACAAAGTTCTTGATGAAATTGGAAGAAGCTTGAAAACCCTAACTTTCTCCTCTTACATCCTTGCTCTAAGACTTGGAAGCGTTAATGAGAGTAACATTGTCGATTAATACTTTTTAGAACCTTATTTAGGCGTAAAAATATGGGGCTTAGGCTTAAAAGGGGTGGAAAAAGACTGAACTACCCCTCTTAAAAGTTGACGAAATCCTTCCACGGGGAAATCTACGGTTCGTGGTTTGATCTATGGATCATAGATCCCATCCATTGAATTCATATTATATTTTAAGCCTCAGAATTTCATTTTATGGGTCCAAACTACAAGTCATAGATTAAATCCATAGAATTGATATTGAATTTTAAGGCTAGAAAGTTGTCCAACTGCCCGTAGAAATTTCTACAACCTATAGATGGATCCATAGGAATGGGACCGCAAAATTTGACTATCTGAAGTTTTCCACGAGTTGACAGTACGGGTCATAGAAACTTCTATGGCCCATAGAAGCAATTCATAGGAATTGACTCAGGAAACTCTATTGTGGTAGTCTCCAGTAATACTCCGAACTTGAAATGAGGCCAACTTGGTGGCATTGGAAAGAGGATCCATAGACCTTCAATATTTAAGTTCATGGGCACCTAATTCATTATGTGCTGAGAGATATGATCATTTGAAGTTAACCTAAGTAGAATCGTATATCAAAACTTCATTGGAAAGGAAGCTTTCATTCAACTTTGTGCTAGGGAATTCTTGTAACATTAATTCATATCCAAATCCATTACCACACTAAAGAATTGACCTTTACACCTACAACAATTTAAGAATCACTCGATATGACGTTACACGCAAATGAAGAATGGTCTGAGCCTTAGCTGAGAAATTTTTGGGGTGTTACAATATCTCCACCTTGGAATCATTTGTCCTCGAATGATGGCGAAACTGAGCATGGAAGGGGTAGTGAAATCTTTAACAGCCAATTTAATGTAAAATACACATAAAAACTCATGAACTCAAAACACTGAAGGAGGGACTGAATTGAATTAGTACTTTAGGAAGAGTTAATACCTTGGACTAAAACTAAATTGGAGGAAAAGAGATGCAGGTATCTAATTTTCATATCCTCTTCGGCTTTCCATATAGCCTCTTCAACAAACTGCTTCCTCCACAACACTTTGACTAATGCCACCTCTTTGGTTCTCAACTTTTGAATCTGATGATCAAGGATCTGGATCGGAACTTCCTCATAGGACAGACTGTCTTTCACACTAATACTTTCTTTAAGCAAAACAAAAGAAGGATCGCTCAAGCATTTCTTTAGCGTAGAGATGTGGAATTCCAGATGGACAGTTGCTAACTCTGGCGGTAGCGCCAATTCATAAGCTACATTACCAATCCTATTTGATATCCTGAAGGACCAATATATCAGGGACTGAGCTTCCCTTCCTTATCAAACCTCATAACACTCTTCATGGGTGAAACCTTCAGATAAATCTAATCATTAACCTCAAATTCCAAATCTCTTCTTCTAACATATGTATAGGATTTTTGATGACTTTGCAATGTTTTCAACCTTCCTTGGATAGTCCTCACCTTATCCATGGCTTGATGAACCAAGTATGGCCCTATTAACTCAGCTTCACCAACCTCAAACCAGCCAATAGGAGATCTACATCTTCACCCATAAAGTGCCTCATGAGGAGCCACCAGGATACTGGAGTGATAACTGTTATTGTAAGCAAACTCTATGAGACGCAAGTGATCATTCCAATTACCTTTGAAATCCATGACACATGCTCTCAACATATCCTCTAGGATTTGAATTGTGTGCTCTACTTGACCATCCATCTGAAGATCAAAAGCAGTACTAAGGTTTACCTTCGAACCAAAACCATTCTGACACAACTTCCAAAAATTAGCAGTGAATTACGCACCTCTATCTGAAATGATGGACAAAGGGACTCAATGAAGTTGGACTATCTCACGAATGTATAGACTGACATAATCTTCTGCTGAATTTGTAGTCTTTACCGGCAAGAAATGGGTTGATTTAGTCATCCAATCTATAATCACCCAAATCAAATCATGCTGCATGTGAGATCACGGTAAACCTGTAATGAAGTCCATATTAATTATCTCCCACTTTCATTCCGGAAGGGGTATATTCTGAGCCACTCCACATGGCCTTTGATGCTCAACCTTAACTTGCTGGCAATATGGGCACTTAGCAATAATCTCGGCAATACACCTCTTCATACTATTCCACGAATAGACTTTCTCAAGTCATGGTTCATCTTTGTGGAACCCGAATGGATCGAATATCTGGAACTATGAGCTTCTGCCACGATCCTCTCTTGGAGCTCATCCACCTTTGGAACACATAATCTACCTTGATATCTCAACACACCATCTCCCCCTTGTTCAAAATTCATTACCTTTTGCTTATGAACCTTTGCATTTAGTTCAAGTAAGATGGTTTCTTTGTCTTGTTTCTCCTTCACTTCTGACACTAATGACGATTCAACCCTATTTATCAGAATTCCACCTTCACTGGAATCTAACAAACTGACTCCCAAATATCCAAGTCTGTGAACTTCCTTAGCTAACTCTTTCTTGCCTTCCTCGACATGAGAAGTACTCCCTCATGGACAACCTGCTCAAGGCATCAACAATAACATTAGCCTTACCTGGGTGATAGAGGATACTCATGTCGTAATCCTTTAGTAACTCTAACCACCTTCTTTCTTTGAGATTAAGCTCCTTCTGACTGAAAACATACTTGAGACTCTTGTAGTTTCTCTCCTGAATCTTAAGCTGCCTAGAGGCATAGGCTATAATCTTACCATTCTCCATCTACACACAACCAAGCCCCACTCTGGATGCATCACATGGATAAAGAAACCCTCTGTACCCTCTGGTAAGGTCAACACTGGAGTAGGAGTTAACCGAGTTTTCAATTCCTAAAAGCTTTTCTCACAAGCTTCAGATCATTGAAACTTAGTTGTCTTCTAAGTTAACTTAGTCAACAAGGGTGAAATAGATGGAAACCCCTCAACGAACATTCTGTAGTAACCTGCCAATCCTAAGAAACTCCTTATATTAGTTGGGGATGTGGATCTGGGCCCATTCTGCACTGCCTCAATCTTCTGAGTGTCAACTCAAATTCCTTCGCCAACCACGATGTGGCCTAAGAATGCCATGAATTCAAGCCAGAACTCACATTGAGAGAACTTGGCATATAAGTCTCGATCTTTGAGAGTTTAGAGGACTATTCTAAGATGACTGGCATGAGCCTTCTCATTCCTTGGGTAGATCAGGAAGTCGTCGATGAATACGATAACAAAAATATCTAGATACTGCTTAAATACTCTCTTCTTGAGATCCATGAATGTTACAGGAGCATTAGTCAAGCCAAAAGATATAATAAGGAACTCATAATGACCATAATGGATCCTGAATGTCGTCTGCGAAATGTTGCTTTCTTTCACTTTCAAGTGATGGTAGCCAGATCTGAGATCTATCTTAGAGAAGCAAGTGGCACCCTGAAGTTGGTCGAAAAGTTCATCAATTCTAGGAAGGAGATACTTATTCTTTATGGTGACCTTGCTCAACTGACGATAATCAATACATATCCTAAGGGAACCATCTTTATCTCTCACGAATAAGACCAGAATGCCCCATGGTAAGACACTTGGTGAGATGAAATCCTTATAAACAAGATCTCTTAGCTGTCCCATTAACTTTTTTAACTCAACAAGAGCCATTCTATATGGCAGAATAGAGATGGGTTGAGTATCTAGATGGACGTCAATTCCAAAGTCTATCTTCCTTTCTGGGGGACTCCGAAAAGATCATCGGGACAGACATTTTAAAACTCATTTATGACTGGAACTAACTGATGAGGTGGTGTCTAAACATTAGAGTCATTTACTTGTAATAAGTCATAGATGCAACCCTTAGAGACTGACTTTCTGGCCTTAAGTTATGAGATGAAATGACCCTTAGGCACTACTAGATTACTTTACCACTCTAAGGCTGGCTTATTAGGAAATTGAAACTTCATTACTCGAGTTCTATAATCGACTGAGGCATAACAAGCATAAAGCCAATCCATGCCTAAAATAACATCAAAATCCGCCATGTATAATTCAACTAAATCAGCCATGGTGTTTTTATGATAGATAGAGATGACACAATTTCGATAGACTCTTTTTGCTAGAATAGAATCACCAACGGGTGTAGAAACACTGAAAGGTTCAAGAAGTTTTTCAAGACAAGTTCTAAACCTCATGGATATATAAGGAGTTACAAAGGACAAACTCACACCTGGATCAAGTAAGGCATAAACATCAAGAGAAAAGACTTTTAAGCATACCAGTGACAACATTCGGTGAGTTCTCCTAATCCTAGCAAGTAACTATAGCATACAGACGGTTAGTACCCCTACCTATTCCTGAAGAAGTCTGCACCCCTTTGTGCAACCCTGTCTGCTGGAGATACTGAAGAAGATTGGGCCCTATTGCCCCCATTACCTTACCTACCCTTTTGGAAATATCTTAAAAAGTGACCCATCTGACCATACTTAAAATAACCATTTGTGCCATCACGACACTCTCCTGGATTGGTCCTACCACACTTAGCACAAGGTGGGCTCCGAAACCCCTGTCCCACACTTCCTTGAAACTTAGAACCTTGAGCTCGAAATTCTATGAATTCTTGTTTTGGTGATCATTCCTATTTTGGGGTGCAGGCGTACTAGCTGATGATGGAGTAGGTCTAGATGACCTCTGCTAAAGGGATGATCGATTCCTATTTTCGTCTTCTGCTGGTCGGACTCATGGTTTGATGTCTTGGCCCTCTTACTTCGATACTCTTCCTTATCCTTCAGGTTATCCTCCTCCACCTGCTGCACGTGAATCATAAGTCCCCTATCAACATAGCCTCCTTACCATCTCTACACGTATGGAGGGAAAGTCCCGACACGAACAAACTCATTCTACTCCTCATATCAGCCGCCGTCTTTCATTACAAGAAAAGTGTTGATTACCTGGGGATTTTCATAGGGATAATACAGTAAAATCCCCAAGTAATTTGATTACCTGCGGATTTTCTTGCCAATTATAATCCGATGGAAAAACCTTCGTAGGTAATTATTACTTGTGGATTCAGAAAATTCCTAGGTAATTTAGTTGCGAAAATAAATTCACAAGTACGCTATTTGCAGATTTATTTACGATTAACTATCTAGTTTTTGCAAGAATTATTTCATAAAATTTCACATGAAAAGGAATTTTCCTGCGAATTTTTATGGAAAAAATCACAAGTGATTCCCCATGAAGATTCCCAAATAAATCCGAAGGAAGTTTGGAGGTGAAAATTCCTAATTAACAAAATTTCTTACGGATATTTATGAAACTATTTCGCAAGAAAATTCCTACGAAATACCCCAAGTAAATTCCAAACAACAAAGTATCGCAAGAAAATTTTCTTGAATAATTTGGAAATTCCCAAGTAATAATTCACATGTAAATCACTAGATAAATTTCACAATTAAACAAAAATCTATTTGAAATATCAAACAATTCTCAAAAACATCATTCAACACAAGTCTAATGTAACTCATTACAACTAACAAAACACATAATTCATAACATCCACATCAATAATGTATGATTCTTAAATGGTCCAAAACAAAATACTTCAAACTTGAATCCTTAATAGACTACCAACCATCAGGATCAGAATCACTTTCATTCACATTGTAAGGGATAGAATTACTTTCATTTTCATTGTCAGAGTCATCATCACTTTCATCCTCACAAGCTTGGTCGTCTTCTCGAGATGATTGTTCATTTAAAGATGATTTCTTGTATACATGCTTCATCAAAAAGTTCAATTCTTTCCTCATCCTCTTATTTTTGTGCCGCTCATTTTGCAACTGAGCATACAAATCAGCATTTAAAGCATTTACCTGGGTCTTAATCATCTCATCAATTTCTTTCGGCAAAGTCGATGTTGATTTCTTAAAGGTCTTTACAGTTCGACCCAGGGAGCCAAGACCTTTGACTCTTCCTTTTTTCTTTCCACCAACAGATTGCACCCAAATATCTATTTCACTTAATTGAGAAGGCTGGCTAGCTGCATCAGTTTCTCCTTCCACAACTGGTGCACTTTGAGCAGCTAATATTTCTTGTTTCTTTCTTTCGAACTCATTCTGCATAAGAATCAGACCATATATAGTGCCAATAGAAAATATATTATTAGCACAAGTTAAACTAAATTCTAGTAGCAAATATAAATCCAACAAGCAACAAAAGAGACAACATGTATTAGCATTATAAAATATCTTAAACTCAAAGTTAAAAGTAGTGATTAAGTCATAAGGAAATCCTCATATAAAACAAATAGCACGTAGTAGCATATAAATTATCTTAACACCAGTAATTTAGTCATAAGAAAATTCTATACCTATCCATTTGCTCGCAGCTCTCCCTCTAGAATTTTTTTTTAACTCAAATTTTTACAATGAAGAACTTATTTTCTGTGGAGCTATTTTATGGATTTGTGTTGAGAATATGTTTTCAGTGTGTGAACTTTTCACGACACTTCTCTTTCTACATTTTATTTTCTTATTAATATCAACATACGAGTTTCTAGTAGCTTTTTCGCCAATGATTTCTGAAGCAGTTTTATCAAAAAATCTTCTCTTCCCCTGTTTATCGTTCCTTTTCTAATTTTATACTTCTGCAATTTCATGTGGTTGCAGTTCTCTAATTGATTTATACTAATGTCATTTATTTCTCCTATCAGGCTTGTCTCCTATAGTGTCGTCTTGCACATCTCAGAAAGCTAAAGGTGGTGTGGAGGCACAGTTTAGTCAGGACAGCCAAGTTGAAATTATGTCTTTTGAGAGTGAGGAGCTTAATGAATCAGGCTCCATTAGTCGTGAAAACAACCTCTTACAAAAATACAAGCTAAGGCTACCAGTAGATATAATGTGATCTGACCCTTCCCTATAACTCGTGCATAGCAAGAGCTTCGTTTTTGGATCTAACTTTCCCTTGTTTTGATTTTCTGAATGTCCATGTTGTAACTTTAAAATTAGTGAAAGGCAATTACATGAATTAGTTGGCAGCTAGAGTACATGGATTTGATAGCAGCTCAAATGAGAACATCATGTAATTTGTTGGCAGCTAGAGTACATGGACCAGATAACAGCTCAAATAAGAATGCAACCATGCTGGTGTAAAGGAAATGTATTGGAGTGTTTATACATATACTGATGTAGTGGGATATCATTGCTACGGAGATTTGTGGGAATTGAAAATTTTACTTAATGGTCTTTCTGTAGTTACAAAAATAAATGATTTTTTATATGTAACATCATATCTGAACAAAAAAATCATATCTATTTTTTAATGTTTACACATTCGCATGGAACTCGAACAATCTTTAAGAGCTACTAAATGATGACAACTAGCTGAAAATTAAAGAAGGAACATCAAAATAACAAGGAATCTATGTTATTCGGACTCTTAAAAATGTCAACGAGTGCGTATCGGATTCGTCAAAAGTAGTGTATTTTTGGAGAATTCGATAGGGGTGCAACATCAAAAGTGAAAAGTCCGGGTAACATAACAAGGAACAATGACGTAACGACAATGTCATTGGGATGCCTAACATAACTGACCAGTTTACTATGAGCTCTTCCGAGGATACTATCTTTTAAAAGGAGCTTAAACAGATACACAAGCAGTGTCTAGCTCAAGGTTATTCCGTCTAAGATTTGCTCCTAACTTGGAGAGCTATTTAAAACAAATTTTCTTTCAAAGGCTTAAAGAATAAGATTAGTAGCAATAGAAAATATATTATTAGCATAAGTTATATTGAATTCTAGTACCAAATATAAATCCCACAAGCAGCAAAATTAAAAAAAATGTATTAGCATATAAAATGTCTTAAACTCAAAGTTAAAAGCAGTGATTTAGTCATAAAAAAACCTCATATAAAACAAATAGCATGTATTCACATATAAAATATCTTAACAGTAGTGATTTAGTAATAAGGAAATCCTCTACCTAGCCATTTGCTCGTAACTTTCACTCTAGAAATTCTTTTTAACTCAAGTTGTTACAATGCAGAACTTATGGAACTATTCTATTTTTTGGATTTGTGTTGAGAATACATTTTCAGTATGTGAACTTGTCACGACGCTTCTCTTTCTACACTTTCTTTGCTTATTAATTTCAACATATAAGTTTTTAGTAGCTTTTTCGCCAATGATTTCTGAAGCAGTTTTATAAAAAAAAAAATTCTCTTCCCCTGTTTAGCCTTCCTCTTCTAATTTTATATTTCTAAAATTTCATGTGGTTGCAGTTCTCTGACTGATTTATACTAATGTCTTTTCTTTTTTCTTACGGGCTTGTCTTCTATAGTGTCATCTTGCACATCTTAGAAAGCTCAAGGTGGTGTGGACGCATAATATAGCAGGGCAACCAAGTTGAAGCTCTGTCTTTTGGGAGTGAGGAGCTTAATGAATCAGGCTCCATTAGTCGTCAAAACAACATCTTGTAAAAATACACGCTAATGCTACTAGTAGACATAATGTGATTTGACCCTTCCCTAGAACTCGTGCATAGCAAGAAATTTATTTTCGGATATGAATTTTCCTTGTTTTGGTTTTCTGAATGTCAATGTTGTAACTTTAATATTAGTGAAAGGCAATTACATGAATTTGTTGGCAGCTAGAGTACATGGACTGAATAGCAGCTCAAATGAGAATGCCACCAGTTGGTGTTGATGTAAAGGAACAACAATATAACGACAAAGCAATTTGGATGCCTAGCACAATTGTCAGTTTACTATAAGCTATGCCTAGGATACTACCCGACAAAAAAGGATCTTACACAGATACAAATTGTCAGTTTACTATAAGCTCAAGGTTATTCTGTCCAAGATTTCGCTCCTAACTTGGAGAGCTATTCAAAACAAATTGGCTACGAAAGAAAGAGTTACAAAACTTAGACTTGACATTGAGTCAATATGTCACTGCTGCTACATAACACACTAGATCCTTATACGGAGTTGATTAGTTTTTCTCTTAGGTGAACAAGCTAGGAAGATCTGGAGCTTCCAGCCCCAAATTACTTAACTAAAATGAATTCAAAAGAATACCAAGCATAGATGGAGGCTATTTGTCTTTAAAAACTATACAAAATGAGAAAATGAACTAGCAAATAGTTTACGAGACTGACATTTTTCACTCTTTAAATGTCTATGCCAAAGAACTGATATAAAGAATAGAGAATCGATCCCAATCTCAGAGATTTTGAAATTAAACAGTTAACTAGCAAACCGAGCTAAAAAGAAATTCTGAAATTGAAGGAGCTCAATTATTTCATAAAAAAAGCGAGAGAACAGATTCTGAAAACGAACAAGCAACAAGCAAACAAAGAAAATAAACATTTACAAAAGTGGCTTCAGGTTTCTCATTTACCCAACTTTTATCACTTTTATTGCGATGAGTTCGAAAATAAAATTCTGAAATTGAAGGATCTTTTCCAGTAGCTTCTTTCTATATTCACAAAAATATATGTATGTTATCAACGATGAATATGATATTATTTTCCAGTAAACATGATTTTTATATCATAACATCACAAAGCTACTCCAGCAACCCATTTTCAGCCAACAAGTTTTTTGAAATTCAGATTTTTAGATCGTTAACAAGTATTTGGAGAACAGTCATTAACAATTATTTTGATAGTTCACAAGTATTTACTATCAAAATCTCACAATCCAACAATGGTTAAATGTTCTGTAAAGGAAAAACTTAATGAATCATTATTAGAGAAGAAGAAAGACAGATTGAATGTAAAATTAAAGATCTAAAATCAAATATTCACAATAAATATGTAGTTTGCAGATTAACCTCTGATTTCGGATGGGTCTGAAAGCAAATTGATCTTTGATTTTAGGTCTTCTTCCTTGTCTTCTTAGAGAACAGAGAAAACCATCGCCTAAAAGAAATGGAGAATTTAGGTGAAAGTGGAGAATCTTGGAGTGTTATTTGAGGAAATGAACAGTCACTGGAGGGAACTTTACGAGGGAGTAAAATTTCAGCTTTCTAATTTTTTTCTTCTTAGTACTTGTTTTATTATTTATATGTTTTTCATACATTTTTCCATTATATATATATATATATATAGATATATAGATATATAGATATATATATAAGTGAACTTTAATATATAAAATCTTCAAATGGACTTGTAGTATTGCCTAGTAAAAATATTTTAAAATTAATATTCAGTAGAAATTAGTATTGAAAGCTTAGAGTACAAGAATAAAAGGGGACGTCGTTTAATTGGAAACAAGTTTTTCTAGGATTAGCTATTCGGGATAAGTTATCCCATCATGTAAATAATTTTGAGACTACCTAATACCTCTTCAACCAAACACAAAATAAATTAATTTTTTATTTTATCCCTAGATTATTATATTTTATACGTCACTCCTAAGTGTACATTTAAATGGTATTGTATTGTTTAGTATCTAATGCCTTACAATTGTTATTGAAATTAACCAAAAGAAAAGATCTATTAAGCATAAGTCTTTTTCTATCTTTAGCCACTGAATTTCCACCTCTTTAATTTCTTGGTGATCGATGACCATTCCTCGATCTCAATAACAAGTCAAGGTTGATTCAACTCAAATACATTTGAAATCATCCATGTCAAGAAACTTGTTTCCTTGAGCATCTTTTATGATTCCACGTATCCATCAGTTAAATATTTCATTTTATTTTATGTTTATTTAATCTTTATTTCTATCATTTTCTTATCCAAATTACTTTTACTTGTGTTATTAGTGTCCTTTTCTATAATTTGTTAATTTTTTAGTCTGTAATAATTAATTATCTCATTAATATTTTTAATTGAATAAAGATAAAGATTACAAATAATATAAATTTAAAGGTAAGTATGGAAGGAAAAAAATGTGTTTAAAATTTTTTCACTAAATCTATATCTAGCAAAATCTCTAGAAAATTTTTCAAGTACCAAAATTCCTACGTAAATCCCCAAGAAACAATTTCCAGCTAAATTCATAACAACAAAATCCCCCAATATTTCCCCAAGTAATAAATTTCATAGGTAAATTCCCAACAATAAGTCCCTAGCTAAATCCGCAGCAAATAATCCCCCAATATTTCCCCAAGTAATAAATTTCGTAGGTAAATCCCCAAGAATATGTCCCCAGCTAATTCCGCAGCAAATAATCCCCAAATAAATTCCCAGGTAATAAAATTCCACATAAATTTCAGCCAAAATATCTCCATGTAAATCCGTAGGATAAATTACTTAGAGATTTTTTTATGGATAAAAAAGGATTTAAAAAATATATATATTTGTCCATGTACTTGCGGATTTACTTATAGATAATGTACCCGCCGATATATTTCCCCAGGTGATATCGCAAGTACAAAATTTGCGCAATGTGGCGCCAAATTAACCTTCGGAATTTGTGGGAAAATACAATTCGCCGGTAATATATCCTAATATTAAGGAAATTAAAATATTTACAAGAAAATCTGCATCTATTTCCTGCGAAATATTTTTCTAGGTAAGATCCCCATGTAATTCACAGTTTTCTTGTAGTGTTTGGAGCATAGCGAGACAACTGGGTAGACTTAAGGATGTACTCCTGCACACTCATAGACTCTTTCTTCAGGTTAAGGAACTCTCTTACCTTTGCTTCCTTTAGTTCTCAGGGAAAGAAGCACCCCAATGAAGCATTCTCAAACACAGTCCAGCCTAAGAGTGGTGCTCCTTCTCCCGTAGTCTCTTTGCACTGGTCGTACCATATCCTGGAAACACCCTTAAGCTTGTATGTAGAAAACTCCACATGCTCAACATCAACAACATGCATGACCTCAAAAACATTATGAAGCTCATCCATGATGTTTTCTGGATCCTCTTTGAGCTTTGACCTAGTGAACTCTAGGGGATTCATCCTCAAAAACTCTCAAACTCTGGAAGTGTCGGCCACATCCTAGCTGTCCGCACCTCAGTGACCAACCTATGTTGTCACAACCTGTGCTAACATCTGGATGGCATTTTAAAACTCAACATTAGTGATATCATCCTGAGGGGCTTGCACAACAGCGCATTGGGACCTCCTGGTCCAACTAGTACAGGCACATCCTGGTGATTCACATTCCTCCTAGCAGTACGTCTTCTAACATTTCTTTGTGGAGGCATGATTTGAAAATGTATGTAAGCACGAATTAGAAGAGACTTTTATAGAGTTAAACTCTATCACATGAATGGGAGTATGAGAAAAAAATGAAACAATTCCTAATGTCATGTAGCCTCCCTATCATTGATGTGGCACGTTTCACACCGATAACCAAGAGTCTACTAGACACGGCTTCATAGACACCCTAGGACACTTGAACTCTGTACTTTGATATCAAGTTTGTCACACCCCGAGCCTACACCCTGGACATGGCCAGCACTCGAGAACTATTGTTGATCCCCAAGCAAACACTTGGCCTGGCTAACTACTTAGCGGAAAACTTTCTTAAGCATTTTTAGTTTTAAAATAACTGAAAGGAAAATATTTAAGTCAAATACTGTCTTAACTGTCTGAGAATGCTTAATGTAAACAGTAATAGTTTAGCAAAATATCTAAAAATAAATATTGAGAGACTCTCTAACATTGTCAATCTGAAGCCTCTACTGTCTGAGATAGGCGTCGAGACAAACCCATGACCACCTTAAATAATACTACTATAGCAAATAAATGACTGGAGTCCTCCGAAAGCAAGGAGGCATCACCAAAAGCTGGTAAGACGCTAGGTGATATCAACGATGCACCTTTTGTTAATCATAAACACCTGTATCTGCATCATGAGATTATGCATGTCGAATGAGATCAGTACACTGAATGTATGAGTATGTAATATAGCTAAATGCAAAAATATCTTAACTGAAAAGGGCTGACAACAATTCAACTGAATGTAAAGCAAGTCATGAAGTAAAGATCCTTTAATCATCACATTTAAAATAAATAGGGTAAACCACTGAACTGAAAAAATATGAATAATAAAACACTCCTTACTTTGATGGGGAGTTTCTCTAATCGACAACCACCAATGAGCCTCGTGATGATATAACATCTTACTCATGTTGCTAGAACTGCCCTATACCTTGCCGGAGTATAGAACTGAACTGATGGATCCACTAAAAGGCCTTCTTGAGGTAGTGAGGAGTCATCTGAATGTTGGTATGATCCTATCCTATGCTGGCTACATAGTTTATGGGATTTGAGTATATATATATATAACCGAAATGCTCATGTAAAATATTCTTTGAGTTGAGATAATTTCTCAAGGACTTTTTTATGAAATGACTGAAGTTGTACTAAATACTTCTAAATTACTCTAAAAACTCTCTGTACTTTTCTGAAAATAGTGTTCTCTTTTCAAGGTAAAAATTACACTTTCGGAACCACTAAAGTCCCCTTAAATTCTCTTCGAAAACAATGCTTAAAACCTTTCCCTTAAACTCTATTTAGTTTCCAAAATCAATGAAAGAAAATTTACCTTTTCAAAATACTTTTAGCAAAATTCAATATTTATAGGGTACATATGGAATGACAAGCATGAACAATAATTCAAGAAGTTCAATGCATAAAGTATCAACATCTCATTAGGTATAAATTTCATAAAACTGAGGACAGAACCCTAGATTCAACTTACCACTAACCGAATTTAGATGTAGGGCATGAGGACAAACTAGTCCAATACTATGAATAGCCTTAGATACTTTGAAGAACAAAGTTCTTGATGAAATTGGAAGAACACTTGAAAACCATAACTTTCTCCTCTTGGATCCTTTGTCTAAGACTTGAAAGTGTGAATGAGTGTAATAGGGTCGATTAATACTATTTAGAACCTTATTTTTGTGTAAAAATATTGGTTTTAGGCTTAGAAAGGATGGGAAAATACTATACTATCCCTCTTAAAAAGCTGACAAAGACCTTCCACGGGGCCATCTAGGGTTCGTGGTTTGATCTATGGACCGTAGATCCTATCCGTGGAATTCATATTGAATTTTAAGCCTCAGAATTTCATTTTACGGTTCCAAACTACGACCCGTAGAAGTTTCTACGGACCTTAGATCTAATCAGTAGAATTGATATTGAATTTTAAGGCTCAAAAGTTCATTCTACGGGTCCAAACTACGGCCTTTAGAAGTTTCTACGACCCGTAGAATGATCCGTAGGAATGGAACCCAAAAAATTGAATCTCTAAAGTTTTTCCACGAGTTGACAGTATGGGTTGTAAAAACGTTTATGGCCCGTATAAGGAATTTGTAGGAATTGACTCAAGAAACTCTACTATAGTAGTCTCTGGTAAAATGGTCATAACTTTTTACTTAGAACTCAAAATGAGGCAAACTTTGCGGCATTCGAAATAAGGCTCATAGACATTAAATTTGATAGGCCATGGGCCACCTAAGTCATTATGTGCTGAGAGATATGATCGTTTGAAGTTGGCCTAAGTAGAATCTTATATCAAACTTCATCGGTAAGGAAGCTTTCAAATCAACTTTGTGCTAGGAGATTCTTGTGACCTTAATTCATATCCAAATCCATTCCCACACTAAAGAATTGACTTTTAAACCTAAGAACAATTTAGGAATCACCCGATATGACCTTACACGTGAATGCATAATGGTTCGGACCTTAGCTTAGAAAATTTTGGGGTGTTACAACGCTCCTACAAGAGCTTCAGACCACTTGCTATGCCATGTGAAAGAATAGAGGTATATTTAAGTTCAGTTAGTCAAGTATATAGTTGTTATTAAGGCAGTCAATAGTTCAAGGTCGAAACTAATAATTCACGTCAAGTTCAAGAGTATTTTAAATACTTCTCTCTTTTCTATACAAGTACAGATAAGATGTATTATTAATGAACACATAAAATAGAATACTCAATGCAATATTTTTTTCAATAGTCTTTTCTCTCTCAATTGTTAGAATTTAAACTGTAATATTGGGGTTGCTACAACACACTGTGACAACCGCCAGCATTCAGTGATCCCAACCTACGTTCAACCAAGTCTTCCGCTTTTGCTACATCAACAACAAGTAGGTTCCCATTTATGGTTTACACACAATCTTATAAGTATAGATTATATTATTGGTGCGAGTAATCCTTCATTGATATTAAGAACCATAGGATGATTTTCTGGTCTAAAAATATAGAATTGAGATGTCATATTTTTCTGTGCAATTAGAAATAATAGATTAATTTTGACATTGATTCAGGAAATAGTTTTGAATTAGTTATTAATTTTTTTGTGAATCTGAAATTCGATTTTAGAAATTATAAAAATATTCTTATGAAATATGAAAATCATTCCACATTTTAAAAAGATATATTTTTTGTGGGTTCAAATATGAAAATGTACCATAGATCTGGAAAAAAAAAGTAATTTTTTCTCCCTCTCCAAAATCCTACATGTATATTTTCATTAGAAACAAATATTTAAAGATTTGGACTTAAAGTCCATTTAATTTTGAAAAAAATACAAAATTTACAAATATTACTAGTGTATTATTTAATACGACTATAGTTTCACATAATTATAAATCACAACTACAGTTTAATAAAATTCGTTATTAAATTCGAGACCCACTAAACTGAATCAATCTATTTATAATTGTTTTCCTTCTCATTATCCAGAGATGATACCACATGGCTTGGAGAATTACCCTGTGGATCAATCACCACATGGGCTAAATTGAAGAATGTTTTTCTTGAAAGATTCTATACATACTCCAAAATGTTAAAGCTGAGTGACGAGATAAACAATTTTGAGCAAATGCCAGGAGAAGTTATACATAAAGTATGGCTTAGGTTCAAGAAAAAGGTGACGGAATGCTTGAATCATGGATTATCCGAGCAAGTTCTACTTCAAATTTTCTACCAGCCATTGGATGAGGTAAACAAAAGAGTATTGAACAAGTTGGCCGAAGGATCTTTTATGATTTGACTTATGCTCAAGCTACCATATCTCTAAACCAAATGAAAAAAATCAACATGGCGTGGCATATGCGTGATCGAGTGAATGGAGGTAGTGTTGCTACTTCAACATTGACCAATGAAAGGAAAGAGATGAACATATGGCTAAGAAGATGAAATGTATCGTTCTCTTAGCAAAGCATATGATGGGCACCGGATCTAAAAGTGTGAACGCAATTGAGGCGCAAAGTGGAGTTTCGTTTGAAGAAGAGGTTGCTTATGCCTCGTTTGATGAAGAAGTGAGATATATGGCTAACCAAGGGTCGAGTTCTCAATTAGGGTATCAAGAGACAAATCAAGGCCCTTGGCACCCTCGGGACGAGAATCATGGTTAGAGAGACCGGAACGGTCAATGGTGAATATGGAGAGATAGTGGCCAGAGCAAGAGCAAATTAGAGAACATGATAGGTACAATCACCAAACTACAAATCCATATGTACCTCCTAAAAAAGTCGATGCTCCCCAAACTCAGCCTAGTGTGAGTGATCCTGCTAGCTCAAAAATTAAAGAGATGTTAAACAGAGTCTTAAAACAAGTTGAATCTACAGACAATGGAGTCAAAGAGCTAAAAAGTGATATTTCGAATTTGTCTCAAACCATAAGTTCTCACTCCAATTCAATCAAATATTTGGAGACTCAAATGAACCATCTTTCAGCAAAAATGAATCCTAGAGCCAAGGGCGCACTCCCAAGTGGTACTCTCCCAAACCCAAACAATGATTTCCATTGAATGGCAATTATCACAAGGAGTGGTAAGATTCTTGAAGGAACCAAGGTGGTTCCAAATGAATATGTGAGCAAGGAAGTTGACGAAGAGATGCCACTTGATGAACAAAGTCATGAGATGGTTGAGGAAGAGTTTTCCAAGAAAGACAAAATCAATGTTGGTGAGAACAAGGATGTGATACCTCCTACAGTGATAGTGAATGTCGAGGATGAAACAGGAGATAAAACTATAGAGGGCGATGAGCCTAAGTGTTCCCCTATGTATCCTCAAAGTATAATCAAGAAAAGGGAATAGATGAGCACATCCAAAAGTTTGCCGACCAACTCAGCAAGTTGTGTGTGAAGATTCCATTGATTGATGTGTTATTACAAATGTTGAGATATTCAAAATTCATGTAAGAGTTGTTACAAAATAAAAGGGTGGTTGATATGAATACAATTTAAATGTATGATCGATGTAATGTTGTGATGGCAAACTTCTTTGCCACAAAGAAGGAAATCTGAGAGCTTTTACTATTTCGTGCACTATTGGGGTGCACAAATTCGACAAAGCCTTGTGTGATTTTGGGGGCAAGTATCAATTTGATGTCACTCCTAATTTTCGAAACATTGGGCCTCGGGAAACCCAAGCCTACACCCATGAGGATGTTAATGGCAGAGGGTTCTATCAAGAGACTGGTTGGTTACTATTTGATTATTCAAAGTAGACATATTTATTTTGTTGGTAGATTTTGCGGTATTGGATTGTGAGGTACATTTAGAGGTGCCTATCAATCTAGGAAGACCATTTCTGGCTACGGGTAGATCCATCATTGATGTGGATCTTGGTGAGCTCCAATTTAGAATTGTTGATGAATCAGTGAAATTCAAGGTGGATATGCCTACAAAACCCCAGGTGAATGCAGGGTAATATTGGTTATAGAATCTGTGGATGAATAGGTAGAAGATCCACAAGAAAGGGAATTCTCACCCGACATCGGGTGATTGTAAGGTACTTGTGTCATGACACGATGTTAAATCAAGTGCTTCTTGGGAGATAACCTAAGTGTTTTTCTTTATTTCCTTTGTACTTCACTTTTTGGTTTTTTGGGTGTATTTTTATGGGTAAGAAAAGGATGCCTTGTAAGGAGTATGAGAAATCAACTCTATATGTTATCGGCATTAGACAAGAGAAACATCGGTCGAACATTATACATTTCAAGTTAAGCGTAGAGTCCCGCCAGATACTGAGTAAATGTTACACCCCACGCTTTAAAATAAAGTTGTAGTTTCATGTTGAGGTGTTATGGCTGCATATATGAGCATTTAGTGCTTTAAATTTAGTAAGAAATTAGCTTGGAATGATTTACATATGTTTTGGAGGTTGTATGGGATTAAACCGTGGGAACAAAGAGGAGAAGCAAGCCAAATAGGCAGCCCATCGGCTATTTAACTCCCTTAGGGGCAATCTCATCTTTTCCTTTTTCCTTAACCCCAAACTATTAAAAAAACCCTTCCTTTCAATCTAATTTCATATGCTATTTCATCATTCAACATTCCTCTCTTCTACTTCTCCAAAACTGATGCAAGAAATTCAAGAGACGGCTCAAAGACTCAAGCATAATCTTCCCTCACTTGCGATCACTAGTTCTCCGAGCATTTGAGGCATGTAGAAACTACTTCTCTCATTTATTTCTTCAAGTTTTATTTCCCTCCAATTAAAATTACTCTCAAGAGTTCTAGGGTTGAAGGAATTCCTTGTCTTTATCAATTAACTGCGTTCTTTTGCACAAGTTGCTGGAAATCTGGAAACAACCCAAGAGTTCATGAATATTCGATAAATGTTGTGAATTACATAAATTCTGTAATCTTCTGCTTGATTTTTTGTTGTTGTACAACATGAAATTCATGGAATCTATAAAGTTTGTAAGTTATCTATTAAAAATAGTTTGGAATTTGGCAGCAACTATACGCTTATTCTTTTAAGATTTTCGTTGATCTGGGAACTAGTTAGAGGGTGAACTGCTTTTCTTATGACCTTTGGGGTTGGTTTTTTGCTAAATATCCTGTGAATTATAGTGTTTGAATCTAAATTGTTTGCCAATGAATCATGCTGAAAACTACAACTACTTGATATGAACGACGAACCTTGCTTAAAACCATCTCAATTTGCTTCTTAGTTTCATAAAGTGTCAATGTAGTTGGGACATGAGATTGAAGTAGTGTATCAAGATTTTACTATTTTGATTCTCCAAATATGCTAATTTACTATATTAGATCATGGATTATGGGTGTAGCATGGTAAAATCTTTGATATGAGCCCTAAATTGGAAAACCTATGAAATGAGCCTAATAAGGCTTTGCATGAACATGAACCGATAAGGCTATAAATTTGGGTAAATGATCAGTAAAATAATTATTTTACAGTATGAGCTTGAGGGAGTTAGTTGGTTGACCCAGAAGAAATAAGTTTAAATGACTAGTGCCCGAAACTATGTTTGCCGACGTAGGATAGAGATCTTTGCGCGAGTCGGATAACTCTTTTTCTTCATGTGTCTCGAAAAGGGATAATTATGAATCCTTCCTAGTAAATCATGTCATGTCATGTCCTATGCCCGGCAAGGTAAAGGATGGCTTAGCTGATCGGGCAGAGATCAGACTCCATGTGCTCACATGGTGGTTTATGCCAGTTCACCACTTGCTCCCATAAATAACAAAAAAGTTTAACTCACTTTATGTTGACAAATACGACTTCAGCTTGTGCTATTGTATTTTATTGCTTTACTGGTTCTCCTTTTGTGATTTTGCATACCAATACATTCCATGCATTGATCGTCTTTGGCACAACATCATTTTATGATGTAGGTTCAGATTCTCAAGCTCGTGACCAGGCACATCACTAGGAACCCTCTCTTCTGCTATTGGTGAGCCTCCTTTCCACCAGGGGCAAGTTAGACGTATCAACTTTTTTCTTTATGTTTATTTCAGTATTAAGGGTATACCGCGGCCTTGTCCCGACTGATTTCTATCATTTAGTAGAGGCTTCAGAGATTATGTCAGATGTCAAATTGATCTTGTTTTCCAGAATATGGATTTATAACTTTCAGTTTAATACATTTATGTAGTCTTAATGTATTGTGATGAAGACTTTCCTCCTTTAAGGGATCGTGTTTAACTTCATATTATTTTCTGCTTTGTTTAGTTGTTATAGGTTCATGCTAATGTTATATGCCAGAACGTTCACTCGTATTAGCCATAGTGTCAGGTGCGTGCCACGTCCAGGGTGTCAGCTCGGGGCGTGACAAACTTGGTATCAGAGCATAGGGTTCAAGTGTCTTAAGGAGTGTGTGCAGTCGTGTTAGTAGAGCTCTAATTATGAGTGTGAAGCATGCCACACTTGTAATCAGGAGGCTACAGCGAATTTAGGATTTTTCCCCCTTCTTTCATACACTAGTTCTTGCGATAAAGTTTAACTCTGTGAAATTATTCTAAGTCATGCTGACCGCTTGTTTCAGATCATGCCTCAAAAAAGAACTGCTAGCTAGAGAACTGCTACCAATGCTAGGGTACCTACTGGGACCAATGCTACAGTAGTACCTCCAATCCATGTGATGCAGACTAAGAATAAGGTCCGCAATTTTGGCAAAAAGGCTAGTACTGAGGCTCCACATGTGCCAACAGTTCCTGTGAGGGGTCCCAGGTCATCTATTCAGCCTCCAGGCAATGATTCTACTAATGATGAGATCAGACAAGCCATTCAGATGCTCACGCAGATTGTAACATCTTAGACCAGCCGTTCAAGCCCTACCGAATCCAGTTCTCATGACTCCTCCAACACTTCCAAAATTCGAGAGTTCCTCAGGATGAATTCACTAGAGTTTACAGGGTCTAGGGTTGAAGAGGATCCTCAAAATTTCATTGAGGAGATTCAGAAGATTCTGAAGGTTATGCATACTAGTGAAATGGAGGGGGTTGAACTTACCTCCTACAAGCTGAAAGATGTTGCTAGTATCTAGTATAAATAGTAGGAATTGTCTCGTGGTGAAGAGGCACCTCGTGCAAAATGGGATGATTTCATGGAGGCGTTCCTTGACCACTTTTTTCCATAGGAGCTAAAGGAGGCCAAAGTGGAGGAGTTTGTGAATTTGAAATAAGGAAAGATGAGTGTGAGAAACTACGCCCTCAAATTCATTCAGCTGTCATGATATGCTCCAGAGTTGTTGCCAACAATGAGGGCTAGGATGTTAAAATTTGTGTCTGGAGTTGCAAAACATATTAAGAAGGAGTGCAAGGCAGCATTACGGGTAAGTGATATGCATTTGGGCCAATTGATGGTGTATGTTCAGCAGGTCGAGGAGGAAAAACAAAAGGATAGAGAGGAATTTCAAAACAAGAGGGCAAAGTCAGAAGGTACTGAATATAATCAGCAGCGATCAGGAAATGGAAACAGAACTTTCTTTCACAAAAGGTCATTTAGACCTGTTCCATCTTCATCTAGTGTGCCTGTACCCAAGCTTAAGATCGACCATCAGGTTCGGACCAATCAGAATTTTATAGTTCAAAATTTTCAATCTCAGGAAAGTGGTAGACGGTGGGTTCCATCTTATCATGTGTGTGTCACTTGTGGAAAGAAGCACTCGGGTGAGTGCCTCCTTGGCAAGGGTGTGTCTTATAGATGTGGTCAGCGAGGAAATATTCAGGCGGAGTACCCATAGCGAGGAAGAGCAACGGGGGCAATAGAGTCCAATCTTTTATTCTAGCTGCGTCAAGGTACTACTTCGGGAACTAGCGGAACTCAGAATTATTTGTATACTTTAGGAAATCGTCAGGATTCGGAAGCTTCTCCTGATGTTATTACTGGTATGTTACAAGTTTTATCTCATCATGTTTATGTGTAGCTTTATCTTGTGCTAGTCTATCCTTTCTAAGCCCTTATATTACCTTGAAATTTAAGATCAACCCTGAACAAATTCTCTAGCCTTTGCTCTTGTTGGTGAATCTATTGTTGCTAGGCAACTCTATAGAAATTGTATAGTAACTATCCTCTATAGAGACACCATAGTTGACTTTGTTGAGTTGGACATGGTGAACTTTGATGTCATTTTGGGTATGAACTGGTTATACTCGTGCTATGCCACGGTTGACGATAGAACTAGGGTAGTCATATTCCAATTTCCCAGTGAGCCAGTTTTTGTGTGGAAGGGTAGCCCAGTTGTGCCCAAAGGAAAATTCATATATTATCTTAAGACTCGCAAAATGATTTCCAAGGGGTATATCTATCACCTAGTCCGGGTCAACGATTCCAAAGTATAAGTTCCATCACTCTAGTCAGTTTCTGTTGTTAATGAGTATCCAAATGTTTTCCTAGAAGATCTCCCCGGAGTCCCTCCTGATAGAGAAATAGACTTTGCGATTGATATTCTTCCCGACACTCAGCCTATCTCCATTCCTCCATATAGAATGGCTCCCGCAGAGTTGAAAGAGCTGAACGAGCAGTTAAAAGATCTCCTTGATAAGGGGTTCATTAGACCTAGTGTCTCCTCTCAGGGTGCTCCTGTCTTATTCGTGCATAAAAGGATGGTTCCCTTCATATGTGCATTGATTATCGCCAGCTGAACAAGGTAACTATAACCAATAAGTATCCTCTTCCCAGATTAGATGAATTGTTCAATCAGCTCCAAGATGCCAGATGTTTTTCTAAAATAGATCTCAGGTCTGGCTACCATCAGCTGAAGGTTAGAAATGTGATATTCCAAATACAACTTTCCGAACCCGGTATGGTCACTTTGAATTTCTAGTCATGTCCTTTGGTTTGACTAATGCTCTTGCAGCTTTTATGGACCTCGTGAATAGGGTGTTTGAGCAGTACCTTGATATATTCATGATTGTCTTTATTGATGATATTTTGATCTATTCCCGAAGTGAGCATGATCATGCCAACCATCTCAGGATCGTGCTTCAAACACTTAAAGACCATGTGTTGTATGCTAAGTTTTCCAAGTGCAAATTCTGGCTAGATTCAGTGACTTTCCTTTGCCACATCATTTCCAGTGAGGAGATCAAGGTGGATTCTCAAAAGATTGAGGCTATGAAGAATTTGCCCAAACCCACAACCTCGATTGAGATTAGGAGTTTCTTAGGCTTGGCTAGTTATTACAGAAGATTTGTGAATGTCTTTTCATCTATTGCCGCTCCATTGACAAAGCTGACACAGAAGATAGCTAAGTTCCAGTGGTCTGAAGCATGCGAGAAGAGCTTTAAAGAGCTGAAAATTCGGTTGACTTCTACTCTTGTGTTGACCCTACTAGAGGGAACAGATGGTTTTGTTGTCTATTGTGATGTCTCTAGAGTCGATATCGGGTGTGTTTTGATGTAGAATGGTAAGGTCATACCTTATGCCTCCAGACAGCTTAAGAACCGTCAGAGAAATTATCCGACTCATGATCTTGAGTTGGCAGCAGTGATGTTTGCTCTGAAGATTTGGCATCATTATCTCTATGGGGTTGATATTTTCACTGACCACAAGAGCCTGCAATATGTTTTTACTCAAAAGGAATTGAATCTCAGGCAGAAGAGGTGGGTTGAGTTGCTTAAGGATTATGATATGAGTTTGTTTTATCATCCTGGTAAAGCGAATGTGGTTGCAGATGCACTTAGTAGGTTATCTATGGGGAATCTTGCTCATGTAGAGTAAAGAAAGAAAGATCTCACAAAAGATATTCATCGGCATGCAAATCTAGGAGTGAGACTCATAGATTTTGAAAATGGTGGAGCAGTTGTTAAAAATACGTCTGAATCATCTTTGGTGTTAGAAGTTAAAGAGAAACATTGTAATGACCCCATTTTGTTATAGTAGAAGGAAGAGGTTCGCAACCAGAGGGTTATGGCTTTTGGGAAAAAGGGAGATGGTATTATAAGATATCAAAATAGATTATGTGTTCCAAATGTTGATGGGCTCCCAGAGAGGATTATGTCAGAAGCGCCCCACTCTAGGTATTCTGCTCATCCGGGCTCCACAAAGATGTACCATGACTTAAGAGAGATTTGTTGGTGGAATAACATGAAGAAAAATATTGCCGAATTTGTTGCTAAGTGACCGAGTTGCTAGCATGTTAAAGTTGAACACCAAAGACCTAGTGGTTTAGCCCAAAATATAGCCCTTCCGGAGTGGAAGTGGGAGATAATAAATATGGACTTCATAACAGGTCTACCGCATACTTGCCGTCAGCATGATTCAATTTGGGTAGTAGTGAACGGTATGACTAAGTCAGCCCATTTCTTGACTATTAAGGTGATGGATTCTACCGAGGATTATGCTAGGTTGTATATTCAGGAGATTGTTAGGTTACATAGGACCCAGTGTCCATTATTTCGGACAGAGGAACCCAGTTCACTACTCACTTTTGGAGGTCCTTTCAGAAAGCTTTGGGGATGCCAATGAAACTCAGTATAGCTTTCCACCCTCAGACTGATGTCCAAGCGGAGCATACCATCTAGACACTAGAGGACATGTTGAGGGCTTGCGCTTTAGATTTCAAAGGTAATTGGGATGATCACCTACCTCTTATCGAGTTTTCTTATAATAACAGCTATCGCTCCAGTATTCATATGTCACCGTTTGAGGCCCTGTAAAGGTGAAGATGTCGATCTTCAATAGGTTGGTACTAAGTAGGTAAAGCTAAGTTGTTGGGACCAGATTTGGTTCACCAAGCTATGGATAAGGTTAAGGTTATTCAAGAAAGGTTGAGGACTATACAGAGCTACCAGAAGTCATATTCTGATGTGAGACGTAGAGATTCAGAATTCAATGTGAGTGACTGGGTATAGATGAAGGTTTCACCTATAAAATGTGTTATGCAATTTGGGAGAAAGGGAAAGATTAGTCCTCGGTATATTGGTCCTTACCAAGTCTTGAGAAAAGTTGGGAAGGTTGCTTATCAATTAGAGTTGCCTGTGGACTTAGTTTCCGTTCACCCAGTGTTCCATGTTTCCATTCTCAAAAGGTGTGTAGGGGACCCTTCGCTCATAGTCCCTATAGAGAATATCGGTGTGAAAGATTGAACTATGAAGAAATTCCCACTGAGATATTGGATCGTCAAGTTCACAAGTTGAGGACCAAAGAATTGTTTCGATAAAGGTGTTGTGGAGAAATCAAAAGGTTGGGGAAGCTACCTGGGAATCGGAAGAAGATATGAAGGCAAGATATCCTCACTTATTCACTCCCCAAGAGGGGAGAACAGAAGGTAGCAATCTTAATTATTATTTACAATTTTCCTAAATTCATGTTCCGCGTTGTTTAGATCATGTTCCATAGAAAACCCATTTTTTGGTGTTTATATTAATTATTGCCATGTGTGTTTGTGCATATGTTTTCCCTTGGTGGGCTGTTTCGAAACTTGCTTGTTATGGTGGTACTTACAAAGCTTAAGAAAAGCTCATTGGTAAAAGTCTCATTCCCTAATTATTGTGCGTAGAGTTTTCCATGAGTCCGTGATATTCATTCAACGATAAATGATTCCAAGGGGGAGATGTTATTACACCCCATGCATTAAGTTTAAGTTGTAGTTTCATGTTGAGGTGTTATGGCTGCGTATATGAGCATTTAGTGCTTCGAATCTAGTAAGAAATCAGCTTGGAATGATTTGTATATGTTTTGAAGGTTGTATGGAATTAAATCATGGGAACAAAGAGGAGAAGCAAGCCAAATAGGCAGCCCATCGGCTATTTAACTCCCTTAGGAGCAATCTCATCTTTTCATTTTTCCTTAACCCCAAACGATTAAAAAAACCCTTCCTTTCAATCTGATTTCATAAACTATTTCATCATTCAACATTCCTCTCTTCTTCTTCTCCAAAACTGACGCAAGAAATTCAAGAGACGGCTCAAAGACTCAAGCCTAATCTTCCCTCACTTTCGATCACTAGTTCTCCGAACATTTGAGGTACGTAGAAACTACTTCTCTCATCTATTTCTTTAAGCTTTACTTCCCTCCAATTCAAATTAATCTCAAGAGTTCTAGGGTTGAAGTAATTCCTTGTCTTTATCAATTAACTGCGTTCTTTTGCACAAGTTGCTGGAAATCTGGAAACAACCCAAGAGTTCATGAACATTCGATAAGTGTTGTGAATTACATAAATTCTGTAATCTTTTGCCAGATTTTTTATTGTTGTACCACATGAAATTCATGGAATCTCTAAAGTTTGTAAGTGATCTATTAAAAATGGTTTGGAATTTGGCAGCAACTACACGCTTATTCTGTTGAAATTTTCATCAATCTGGGAACTAGTTAGAGGGCGAACTGTTTTGCTTATGATCTTTGGGGTTGGTTTTCTGCTGAATAGCTTGTGAATTATAGTGTTTGAATCTAAATTGTTTGCCAATGAATCATGCTAAAAACTATAACTACTTGATATGAACGACGAACCTTGCTAAAACCATCTCAATTTTCTTCTTAGTTTCATATAGTGTCAATGTAGTTGGGACATGAGATTGACGTAGTGTATCAAGATTTTACTATTTTGATTCTCCAAATATGCTAATTTACTATATTAGATCATGGATTATGGGTGTAGCATGGTTAAATCTTCGATATGAGCCCTAAAGTGGCAAACCTATGACATGAGCCTAATAAGGCTAAAGCATGAACATGAACCGGTAAGGCTATAAATTTGGGTAAATGATCAGGAAAATAATTATTTTACAGTATGAGCTTAAGGGAGTTAGCTGGTTGACCGAGAAGGCATAAGTCTAAATGACCAGTGCCCGAATCTACGTTTGTCGACATACGATAGAGATCTTTCCGCAAGTCGAATAACTCTTTATTTTCTTCATGTGTCCCGAAAAGGGATAATTATGAATCTTTGCTAGCAAATCATGTCATGTCATGTCCTATGCCCAGGAAGGTATAGAATGGCTTAGCTGATCAGGCCGAGATCAGACTACATGTGCTCACATGGTGGCTTATGTCGGTTCACCACTTGCTCCCATAAATAACTAAAAAGTTTAACTCACTTTATGTTGACAAATACGACTTCAACTTGTGCTATTGTATTTTATTGTTTTACTATTTCTCCTTTTTTGATTTTGCATACATTACATTTCATGTATTGATCATCTTTGGCGCTACATTATTTTATGATATAGGTTCAGGTTCTCAGGTCCATGACCAGGCACATCACTTGGATCCCTCTCTTCTGCTATTGGTGAACCTCCTTTCCACTAGGGGCAAGTTAGACGTATCAGCATTTTCTTTATGTTTATTTCAGTATTAAGGGTATACCAGGGCCTTGTGTAACACCTCGAACTCAGAAAAAAGAAGGAAAATAAAAAAAATTGGTTTGCAAGTTGTACCTACGGTTGGTAGGAGGACCTTAGGTGGCAACCGTAGATGGTGGGGAAAATATTTTCTAAAAGTCAAGTCCCAGTATCTTTTGAAGGTTCAACAGGATGATTTGTCACTCCTTTTACGAGTCATAGATAGGTCTCGTAGGTGAGTCCCAGCCTTAGTTAAATTTTGAAGGTCAAAGTGGGGAGTTACGACTGGTATGTACAGTCCATAAGTGGACCAATGGACCGTAAATAGGATCCGTCAATTGAAGGTCAAATTTAATCAGTCTCTGAACTCGACCTACGGACTGTATGTCCAACAATCGATGGGGTCCGACAGTTATCTTAAAGAGGCTTTTGGGTCTTTTCCTAATTTTTATAAACCAACACTATGTCATTTTATCTTCCTTCCTAAATCCTATATAAACGTTTTAACCCCCAAATTTACCCAATTGAACTCATTCTTCTAAATTCTCAAAGTTGATAAAAGTTCATCCTCTCAAATATTTCTCTCTCTAAAGCTTGAAGAAGAAGAATATCTAGGGCTTCCATTCAAATCTCCTAATTCACCATTGATTGTGGGCTTTCGACATCAAGGTATGATCGCTTTCACCTATGGAGTCCTTCCCTCCATAAGGTTTCTAAATTCCCCAATTTTACAAGTTAGAATTCTCCAATTGAAGTTAGGGTTTTCTTCTATCTTATGGGTTCTTTCAAATTATGATCTAATTGATTGAATTATGTTTTTTTTATGCATGAATTGAGTTAATTGCATATTTCTATGTTGAATCCCCATGAACCCATGTGAAATCCATGATTTCTAGGCTTTGATCTTGTGATGAGGTTTGGAACTATGAAAGATAATTTATGAAGATATGCATGTTCTTTATGAAAATCGAGATAAATGATTTAAGGTTACTTGAGAGTGAAGCAACAATATTGTTGTTGTTGTGTTGTGAATGGTTTTCTCATATATTATTCCAAAACATGAATGTGAAAGGATATTCTCACATGAAGGATTCATAAAGGTTGAAAGGTTTTCTCAACTAAACTTTGAATCAAGATTAAGGAACTATTCTAATGAAATTTAGCTTTGACTGGTTACTTAATGTGCTTTCCATGTCTCTTAATGATAAGGCAAGTTATGATTAATGACTATTTCATGGGATTTTTGCTTAGCACCGAGAGGATATCGAGATGGAAGCTCTCCCATAGTAGAGTTCGGGTTTCCAGTAGCAATCTCTTTATCCCATAAACTATATGCCACAATAGGATGAATGTCTTAGATAGACATTAGCTAGTGGATCCACTTAAGCTAGAAGTTATGGTTCCTGCCTGGAAAGTAAGGACACCTCTTTTCTGTGTGGGGTAGACACTGGATTCCATGTTATAGCTCACATAGTCTATGTCGGTTAGGGCTCATTTCCCACATAATAAACTAAGGTTGTTTCCTAAAAAGGTATTTTCAGCATGTGTTGTTTTTAGATGATTTCCTTGCATTGAATATGGTTTTTGACTCATGTATTATATCATGTCATATTATGATTTAACTTGGTCATTGAATCTTATGTACAACCCCTTTTTAGCATGATTTTGTGACTTCTATGCATAGTTATCATACTTGGTACATTTTATGTACTAACACATACTTTTGCCTACGTTATCTCATAATGTAGGATCCCGCCCTTCTCCATCCATTGATGGCTAGTTTGTGCATTAGAGATTTGAATACTCGGTGAGTCCTCACACTTTGAGGACAACGCCACATTTATAGTTCTATGTCATTTTACTTTAGAGCTTGTATGAGTTACATCCCAATTTCATTCTATTAATTTATTAGATGGCTTTGAGACTATGTTAGACTTCCGTTACTTTTGTCAACTCTTGATAATATGAAATTTACTTTTGAACGCTTAACTACTATAATCTTGTATGATGTATGCTAAGTGGCTTGTATGGGGCCTTTTGGGGTCTTATACGTCATGTAACGTCTAGGGGTGCTTTAGTTTGTGACAAACTTAGTATCAGAGCTAGATTTTAGAAAGGTCCTAGGATGTCTCATAAGCCACATCGAGTAGAGTCTTGTTCATGGGTGTGAAGCATGCCACACTTATGAATGAAAGGCTATAAGATGTTTAGGAAACTTCGTTTCTTTCATTACACAAAAGTCGTGCGATAGAGTTTAACTCTATATAGCTCTCTCTCCTAATACCTATCCGATGTTTTTCAGGATATGGCCACTCGAAGGACAAATTCTAGGAGGAATGCGAGAGAGAATGTGGAACATGAAGCTCCTCAAGTTCTGATCGACCCTCTAGCCGAGCAAGTAACTAATACGGAGTTTAGGGAAACTTTTCAAGTGTTGGCCCAAGCCATGACAGCTCAAGCCAATAGGAAGGTTGTGGTCCCCGTGAACCCAAATGTGGGTACGGTGGCATCTAGAGTGTGGAACTTCACTAGGATGAATCCTTTGGAGTTTCATGGTTCAAATGTTGAGGAAGATCCTCAAGAGTTTGTTGATGAGGTGTACAAGATGCTAATGATCATGGGTGAGACGCTGGTGGAAAAGGTGAAATTTGCTGCTTATCAACTTAAGGGTGTTGCTCAAGTTTGGTTCAACCAATGGAAGGAAGAGAGGGCAGTTGATGCGGGTCCTCTTGATTAGGAGAAGTTTAAGGTTACTTTCCTTGATAGGTTCTTTCCCCTTCAGATGAGGGAGGCAACCATGCTTGAGTTCATCAACCTTCGTCAAAGAAGCATGAGTGTAAAGGAGTATGCTTTGAAATTCACACAATTTTGTAGGTATGCTCCTACTATGGTTGCCGATCCTAGGGCAAGGATGAGTAAGTTTGTTTCCGGAGTGTCTGAAATGATTGTCAAAGAATGCCGCACCGCTATGCTTATCAATGATATGGACATTTCTTATCTAGTGGTTCATGCTCAACAAATCAAAGAGGAGAAACTCAAGGAAAAGTATAGGGAGGCAAAGAGGGCTAAGACTGGTGATGATGACTTTTCACGCTTAAGGTCCGATGGATATGGTCGTTCTAAGTTTTGACAAAGGTTTTTGGTCAAGGTTCCTCCAATGCTCTTCCTAAGTTCAACAAAGATAGGTTTCTAACCCTAAGCCTAAAGGAGGGAACGGTGGTGGGTTTTCATCGACTACTTGTGCTAAATGTGGAAAGAAACATGAGGGTAAATGCTTAGCTAGTACGGATGGTTGTTTTGGTTGTGGTAAGAGTGATCATAAGATAAGGGATTGTCCATCACTTATGGCTATGGGAATAGAAGGTCAAAAAGCTCCACCTAGTGGTTCAGGTTCAAATACTCCCAAGCAAAACTGGTTTTATGCACTCCAAACTTGACATGATCAAGAGGGCTCGCCCGATGCTGTTACCGGTATGTTGAAAGTCTTTCAACTTGATATTTATGCTTTGCTTCATCCCAGTGCTACCTTATCTTTTGTGGCACCATATGTGGCTATTAGGTATGATGTTCTTCTGCATGTGTTGTTAGATCTTTTTCCGTCCCTACTCCTATTGGTGAATCTATCGTGGCTAAGAGAGTCTATAGAGATTGTCCCATCTCTTTGTCCCATAGAGTCACTCATGTTGATCTTGTAGAGCTTGATATGTTAGATTTTGATATTATTCGTTGGATGGATTGGTTGCATTCATTTTATGCTTTTATTGATTGTAGAACCCGAGTAGTCAAGTTCCAATTTCCTAACAAACCTATTCTAGAGTGGAAAGGGGAAAATTCTATGCTTAAGAGTTGGTTTGTTTCTTGTTTTAAAGCTAGAAAGATGATTTCTAAGGGTTGCATATAGCATCTTGTTCGGGTTAGGGATATGGATTCTGAAACCCCTACCTTTGAGTTAGTCCATGTTGTTAATGAGTTTCTGGAAGTGTTTCCCGATGATCTACCCGATGTTCCTCCCGAAAGGGAAATAGACTTCGATAACAACCTTCTCCAAGATACGCAACCTATCTCTATTCCTCCTTACCGAATGGCTCCGGCAAAACTTATGGAATTGAAGGAGCAATTAAAAGATTTGTTGGATAAGGGCTTCATCCGATAGAGTATCTCTCCATGGGGTGTTCCAGTGTTGTTTGTTCGAAAGAAACATGGATCACTTCGTATGTGTATTGACTATCACCAATTGAATAACGTTACTATTAAGAATAAGTATCCTCTCCTAAGGATAGATGATTTGTTTGATCAACTTCAAGGAGCAAGCTACTTCTCTAAGATTAACCTTCGATCAGGCTATCACTAATTGAGGGTGAAGGAAAATGACATTCCGAAGATAGCTTTTCGAACTAGATATGGTCATTACAAATTCTTAGTAATGTCGTTTGGTTTGACAAATGCTCTGGCCATATTTATGAATTTGATGAATAGAGTGTTTAGACTATACCTAGATATGTTTGTGAATGTGTTCATCGACGATATTTTGATTTACTCAAGGAGTGAGGATGAGCATACCACTCATTTGAGAATTGTGTTGCAAGCCCTCAAGGACCAACAACTATTTGCAAAATTTAGTAAATGTGAGTTTTGGTTGAGGTCCGTGGCTTTTCTTGGTCACATTGTTTATGGTAAAGATATTGAGGTAGATCCTAAGAAGACGGATGCGGTTAAGAGTTCGCCTAGACCTCTATCCCCTTTAGATATCTGAAGTTTCTTTGGTTTGGTTGGTTACTATAGAAGGTTTGTGGAAGGGTTCTCCTCGATTGCCTCTCCATTGATGGCATTGACCCAAAGAAAGCTAAGTTTGTATGGTCTGAAGCATGTGAAAGGAGTTTCCACGAATTGAAATATAGGCTTACCTCCGCTCCGATATTGATATTACAGAAAGGGTCTGATGGATTGTGGTTTATTATGATGCCTCCAGAATTGGGTTGCGATGTGTCCTTATGTAAAATGGGAAGTCATTGCTTACGCCTCAAGAAAACTTAAGATTCATGAAAAGAACTATCCTACCCATGACTTAGAACTAGCGGAGGTTGTGTTTTCTCTAAAGATTTGGAGGCATTACTTATATGGCGTTCATGTTGACGTCTTCACCGACCATAAGAGTTTGCAATATGTGTTCAACCAAAAGTATCTAAATCTTCGCCAAAGAAGGTGGCTTGAGTTGTTGAAGGATTATGACATGAGTGTCCTGTATCACCCAGGCAAGGTGAATTTGGTGGCGTGTTCCCTTAGTTGGTTGTCCATGGGTAGTATTGCTCATATAGATGATAATAAGAAGGAGTTGGTTAGAGATGTTCATAAATTGGCCCGATTGGGTATTCGGTTGATTGATTCTAATGAAGGTTGCATAGTTGTTCATAATGGTTCAGAATCATCCTTTGTGTCGGATGTGAAAGCAAAGCAAGGTTTTGATCCAATTTTGATGGAGTTGAAAGAAGTGGTGCTCAAAAAGTCTATTGAGGCTTTCTCCCAAGGGGGAGATGGTGTACTTTGATATCAAGGTCTTTTGTGTGTCCCCAATGTTAATAGTTTGAGGGAGTAGATTTTATCAGAAGCCCATAGTTCTCGATATTCCATTCACCCGGGATCCACCAAGATGTACTGTGACTTGCGAGATGTCTATTGGTGGAATGGGATGAAGAAGGATATTGCGAAATTTGTGGATAAGTATTCTAATTGTCAACAATTGAAAGTTGAGCATCAAAAGCTGGGAGGTTTGTCTCAAGATATTAGTATTCCTACTTTGAAGTGGGAAGATTTGAGTATGGACTTCATTGTTAGTTTACCATGCACCCAGTGACAATATGACTCGATTTGGGTTATTGTGGATCGTATGACGAAATCGTCTCATTTCATTCCCATCAAGGTTTCTTATTCGGTGGAGGACTATGCCAAGTTGTACCTAAGGGAGATGGTTAGGTTGCATGGAGTGCCCCTATCCATTATATCTAATTGTGGTGCCCAATTCACTTCTTAGTTTTGGAAATCTTTCCAAAAAGGCCTTAGTACCCGTGTTAAGCTTAGTACAGCTTTTCATCCTCAAACCGATGGGCAAGCAGAGCGTACTATCAAAACTTTGGAAGATATGTTGAGAGCTTGTGTGATTGACTTCAACGGTAATTGGGATGATCATTTGCCTTTGATTGAGTTTGCTTATAACAATAGCTATCATTCGAGTGTTGGTATGGCTCCATTTGAGACTCTTTATGGTATGAGGTGTAGATCTCCTATAAAGTGGTTTGAAGTTGCCAAAGTCACTTTGATATGTCCCGAATTGGTACATGAGGCTATGGAGAAAGTTCGGCTTATTAGAGAAAAGTTGAAAACGACTCAAGGTCGACAAAAATCCTATGTCGATGTTAGGAGGAGAGATATAGAATTTGATGTTAAGGATTGGGTTTACTTGAAAATCTCACCCATGAAGGGTGTGATGAGGTTTGGAAAGAAAAGGAAGCTTAGCCCCCTGTATGTGGGCCCCTATCAGATTTTGAAGTGAATTGGTAAGGTTGCTTACGAACTTACTTTGCCTAATGACTTAGCATCGATTCATCCGATTTTCCATGTCTCTTTGTTAAAGAAATGTGTTGCTGACCAGGCATCTATAGTGTCATTGGAGAGTCTTGGTGTAAAGGAGATTCTTTCTTATGAAGAGGTTCCGGTTGAGATTTTGGACCGGCAAGTTCGGAAGTTGAGAAATAAAGAAGTTGCTTCTATAAAAGTTCTTTAGAGGAATCAGTTAGTTGAGGGTGCTACTTGGGAGGCCGGGGCCGATATGATGTCCCGTTACCCTCATCTCTTTCCCACTGTCCCTACTCTAGCTCGAGGTATTTAGTTCCTCATGGTTCACTCTTTTGGTCTTATGCATCTTAGATATTCCCATGATTTCCTCATTTATGCATATTCATGAAAAGCTTAATTTTTGAGAAAATGAGTTAACTGATTGATTTCTTCATGTTTTTGTGCATTTGAGTATGAATTGCATATAGGCCTTATGAGATGATGATATGAACATGCTTTAGCTTCTCCTCGGATATGTGCATTTGTGTGATTGCATTCTTGTTAGGCTGTTAGATTTAGTTCCTACCCTTCTTATGAAGTCTTAAGTTCCATTCAAGGAAGAATGTTCTCAAGGGGGAGATATTGTAACACCTTGAACTCGGAAAAAAGAAGGAAAGTAAAATTTTTGGGTTTGTAGGTTGTACCTACGGCTCCCACCTACAGTTGGTAGAAGGACCTACGGATCGTAGGTGGCAACCGTAGATGGTGAGGGAAAATATTTTATAAAATTCAAGTCCGAGTATCTTTTGACGGTTCAACAGGATGATCCGTCACTCCTTTTACGAGTCGTAGATAGGTCTCGTACGTGAGTCCCAGAAATAGTGAAACTTTTAAGGTCAAAGTGGGGAGTTACGGTTGGTATGTACAGTCCGTAAGTGTACCAACGGACCGTACATAGGATACGTCGATTAAAGGTCCAATTTAATCAGTCTCTGAACTTGACCTACGGTTGGCCAGGACGGTCCGTGGCTGGACCTATGGACTGTAGGTCCAACCGTCGATGGAGTCCGACAGTTATTTTAATAGGGACTTTTGGGTCTTTTCTTAACTATTCTAAACCAATACTATGTCGTTTTATCTTCCTTCCTAAACCCTATATAAATGTTTTAACACCCAAATTTACCCAATTGAACTCATTCTTCCAAATAATCAAAGTTGATCAAAGTTCATCCTCTCAAATATTTCTTTCTCTAAAGCTTGAAAAAAAAAAGATCTAGGGTTTCCATTCAAGTCTCCTAATTCACCATCAATTGTGGGCTTTTGACATCAAGGTATGATGGCTTTCACGTATGGAGTCCTTTCATCCATAGACTTCCTAAATTTCACAATTTTATATGTTAGAATTCTCCAATTGAAACTAGGGTTTCTTTTAACTTATGGGTTCTTTCAAATTATGATCTAATTGATTGAATTATGTACTTTTATGCATGAATTGAGTTAATTGAGTTAATTGCATGTTTCTAAGTCGAATACCCATGAACCCATGTGAAATCCATGATTTCTAGACTTTGATATTGTGATGAGGTTTGGAACTATGAAAGATGAATTTATGAAGATATGCATGTTCTTTATGAAAATTGAGATAAATGATTTAAGGTTGCTTGAGAGTGAAGCATCAATGTTGTTGTTGTGTTGTGAAAGGTTTTCTCACATATTATTCACAAACATGAATGTGAAAGGATATTCTCACATGAAGGATTCATAAGGGTTGAAAGGTTTTCTCAACTAAACTTTGAATCAAGATTAAGGAGCTATTCTAATGAACTTTAGCTTTGATTAGTTACTTAATATTCTTTCCATGTCTCTTAATGATAAGGCAAGTTAAGATTAATGACTATTCCATGGGATTTATGCTTAGAACCGAGAGGATATGGACATGGAAGCTCTCCCATAGTAGAGGTCATGTTTCTAGTAGGAATCTCCTTATCCCATAAACTATATGCTACCATAGGATGATTGTCTTAGACAGATATTAGCTAGTGGATCCACTTAAGCTAGAGGTTATGGTTCTTACCTATGCAAGTAAGGACACCTCTTTTCGGTGTGGGGTAGACATCGGATTCCATGTTATAGCTCACATGGTCTATGTCGGTTAAGGCTCATTTCCCACATAATGAACTAAGCTTGTTTCGTGAAAAGGTATTTCAAGTATGTGTTGTTTTAAGATGATTTCCTTGCATTAACTATGGTTTTTGACTCATGTTTTCTATCATGTCATACTATGATTTAACTTGGTCATTGCATCTTATGTACAACCCTTTTTTTGCATGACTTTATGACTTCTATGCATAGTTATCATACTTGGTACATTCTATGTACTAACGCATACTCTTGCCTACATTGTTTCATAATGTAGGATCCGGCTCTTCTCTATCCATTTGTGGGTAGCTTGTGCATTAGATATTTGAAGACTTGGTGAGTCCTCATACTTCGAGGACAATGCCACATTTATAGTTCTATGTCATTTTACTTTAGAACTTGTATGGATTATGTCCTAGTTTCATTCTATTGATGTATAAGATGGCTTCCCAATTTCATTCTATTGATGTATAAGATGGCTTTAAGACTATGTTAGACTTCCGTTACTTTTGTTAACTCTTGATGATATGAAATTTACTTTTGAACGCTTAACTACTATAAAAAATCATATTTTCATACAATATCTTAATTGAATTATATGTAATGATCAATAAATTAAGTTGAATTCATCTTGTATGATGTATGCTAAGTGGCTTGTATGAGGCCTTTCGAGGTCTTATACGCCATGACACGTCTAGGGGTACTTTAGGTCGTGACACCTTGTCTCGGCAGATTTCTATCATTTAGTAGAGGCTTCACAGATTATGTCAGATGTCAAACAATTGATCTTGTTTTCCAGAATATGGGTTTATAACTTTCAGTTTAATACATTTATGTAGTCTTAATGTATTGTGATGAAGACTTTCCTCCTTTAAGGGATCGTGTTTAACTTCATATTATTTTCCGCTTTGTTCAGTTGTTATAGTCTCATGCTCATGTGATATGCCAGAAGGTTTGCTCGTACTAGGAATAGTGTCAGGTGCATGCCACATCCAGGGTCTCGACTCGGGGCATGACAGTAATACTCCTAGGAATCTGCATTTATTTTTACTTGAGATTACCGCTCATATTTTTTATTTTTTCTTTCTACGTTGTTCCTCCCTCATTACAACATTCATTTGTTTTGGCTTCCATTCTTCCTTTCCCTAGAGTCATGTGCACAAGTTTAGCTAGCACCCGCAATTTTTTTTTGTTTTTCTTTAGTCATGAAATCTTTTCAGCACTTTTCAAGTTAAAGCTTATGGTGCTCTATGATGTCACCTCAAACCTCATTGTTTCATTGTTGCACGAACCCCAACTTAGGCTTTTACCTACATTGCAACTTCATTCACTTTTTCTCTATTTCTCCCCTAAACTCAGGCTTTTAGCCTACATCATAAATCATTAGCAACTAGGGAGACATGAGGGTGTCAAGATAGAGAGTTATAAATGTTCAAGGTATGGGACATGGTGGCCAAAGAATTCGGTTTAGGCTTAATGGGGCTGACTAAGATCACGTTATTTGGATGGAAAATTTGGGATAAAATTGCTGGTCAAAAAGGCCCTACGTTCATCTTTCAAGTTAAGTCAAATGTATAATTGTGCCTTGAAATATATTTTGGGGCTAGTTCTAGACAACACGCACATACAAGAATAAATCAAATCATTTTCGCACAAGGCATTACAATCCAATAAATTCTCAAGCTAGTCTCAAAAATTAATTAAATCAAATGAATTTTGACAACTACAATAGAGAGATCCATCCTGTAAATCATAAAGCCAAACAAAGAATGTACGATCCATAACAAGAGGTTGCTTTTCAGTTCACTATTTCCATTTTCAAAATCTTTTTTTTCAAACAAACTTCCTTTGCCAATAAGTTTTTTTTGGTAGTCCCTCTTGCAAGAGGTGCGATACGAGACTTGATTTAAAACAAAATTTTGTAATTGAAAGTCACCTCTCAATCTATCATAAGGAACATCAACCCGGTTCGACACAAAAAGATTCAAGAACAAAATAAAATAAAAAAGAAACATATTTTTCTACTTGGAAGGGAACTGTAGTATAAAAAACCCTTGGAGTTTATTAAACTAAATAGTATTCACAAAGGCAAATTTGATCGTGTGTCATAAATTTATTGACAGAACAAGACCTTATTAAAATGCACTAAGCGCGAATTCCAAGCAAGCAAAATCAACACAACACATTTCTAACAATCATGCATATAATATTAAAGTCCTCCTAGTAGTTAATAACACTTGGCCTAAAGAGGGACTTATAATATCCAATATTCCAAATAAGAGAACAAAAATAAAGCAATTGGCCCACCAAGGGCCTCCAAATATCTAGCATGCCCGATAAGGGCTTAGAAACATGATTAAAAATTCATAAAATACCCCCCCAAACTTGAACTAGCATTGTCCTCAATGATTTTACGCTCAGTAAGGGGTAGGAAAAGATTGGTCATACCTCTCTACATGTGCTCGAACCTTGTAATGATCCTCTAGGTAATTTTTTTTGTTTTCTGATCATTTCAGCATTTAGAGTTTTCCTATAGCAACCACAAGTCAGTTATGACTTGTTGGGACTATCAATTTGGTTGACGGGTCGTTTGTTTGGGTTTTGTGCAAGTTTCCATATTTTGGAGCCTTTGAAACTTGAATGGTTGACTTTGGTCAAAAGATTAGGAAGACACCCTCGAAATGCAATTCTGACGGTTCCATCAGCTCCAGAATAGCCATTTTATTCTATGGGCATGGTTAGTTCGGACCCCGAGACTTCTAGTTTGAGTTTGTGCTATTAGGCATTTTAAGTTTGAAGCTTAAACTATTTTGTTTTAATCAAAAGACCCAATTGAGTCACTTTATTAATCAAAATAGAGTCTTTACAATTGACCGGTTAGCCCAAAACAAATAAAAAGATAAGGAAAATGAGTTAAAATCGGACAGTGTGAAAAGAGAAATGGAGAGTCTAGAGACTTCACATTTCTTCATCGTCTTCGACACTCCGATCTAATGATGGAAATCCAACTCTAATCTTAAACTGAGAGGGTATTTCAGTTGAAGGAAGAGAAGTGGAATTTGGGGAAAAAGTGTAGCTACTACTCTTTGATTTAGGCCTTCATATTCGATTTTGAGAAGTACTCTTCAAGTCTTAATACTTAATTCTTGGATTTTTCACTCTATGGGTTGAATCCCAAAATGGATTAATACCACATTCGAATTAAATCCTTGAATTAATATGTATTATATTTGAATGAAAGAGGTCGCATGAACTCTTTGAAAGGCCTGTGAGATTGATTTCATCTGACAGAATAGCAGTAGAGCTTGGCAATATCAACATGAAGTGTATCTTCTCAAGCTTCAATTTTTCAGCTTTGAGGTACTCTTCAACACTTAACACCCTAATTCTTAGATCTGACACTTAATGGGTTGAATCCCAAAAGAATTTTTACCGCCATTCGAGTTAAGTCTTTGAACTAATATGTATTATGCCAAGAGGTTGCATCAAAGGAACCAAAAACTTCACTATTGAAACATGTGTGTTGAGTTATAAAACAGAACTTGCTAAGACTTAGAAGACTTCAAACTAACTTACCCAGCTCTGAAAATTATTTGAACTTAACAAACTCGGTAAATATAAGCATAGATTTTGACTCTTTTAGTCTTGATCTAGTACCCAATCAAAACCCCAAAGCTCTCACTAGGTGCAGGTACTGTCGACCATCTGAAATTGCTTCGGACTTAAAAGAAATCAAAACACTACATCATTTGTGATTAGACTTGAAAACCAAGAAAATTTTGAAACCATGACAATATGATTTCTCATCTGTGACTTGTAGCTTCTTATCTCTGCTAGCTTGTTTAGGAGCTCTGCCTGACCCTTAAGTTTGGAATACTGTTTTTATCAATATCGATAATCTTCCTGCATGCACTAGGAACTTCATGAAAGGATATAATCTCACATGTACCTGCAAAATTAAAAACCCTATTGCCAAAAAGTTTAACAAGAGTATTTCCCTCCCTAAAGGAGTGTTGTACTCTTACTGATATTAAGTTTCAGATATTGTTAATTAAGTTGACCTCCGATATCACACTCCAAGGTATCTCCCAAACTCCATTAATAACTTTTGCCATAGCCAAAGAATCGGTTTCAATTATGATATTGTTATGCTGCTTGTCTAGGCAATATTGAAGGCCTTCCCTTATAGCCCTAGCCTACGCCACCAAATAGGTAGAATCAATAATTTTAACACCCTTAGCACCAACTAAATTGCCTTCATGGTCTCTCAAACAAAAAGCAACAGCACTAGGCCCTGATTTCCTCTAGAAGAACAATCAGTATTACATTTAAACCAACCCATAGGTGGGGGATACCATCTAACAATTTGAGACTGATACACAGGTTTGTAACTACCCAGACAATCTACCATTTGAGGCCAGGTATTAGGAAAAGAAGAATATTTGAACATTAATCTAACAAACTTGTGAATTGTAGCATTGATGTCCCACATCACAATGTTTATAGAATATGTACCTCCATATAAAATAGTATTCCTCCTCTTCCAAATAAACCAAAGAATGATGTTGGGCAATGCTTGAAAAACAATCTTCAACCTTACATTACCTTCTGCATCCCACCATTTCTTCATTGTTTGTTTAACTTGTACCCATGGTCCAATGATACCAGCAACCCTGGCATACTAATCCCATAAGAATTTTTCCATCTCACCTTTCAGGAACAAATATTTAATGGTTTCACTCACTGGAGTACAACAATAATGACATAAATGATAGATGTCATTATTACAATTAGCCAAAATACCATTAACAGGAACTTTGTGACACCAGACCCTCCAACCAAAAAGGATATTTTGAAGGGCAAATCCTTCACCCATAACCTCTTGAAATCATCAGCAGCATCAACGCTATTTCTGAGTAGGTCCTAGGCAGACTTCACAGTAAATTTACCAGAGCTAGTTATAGTCCACCAAGGCCTATCTGCCTGATCAGATTGTCTAATATTATTTAGAGTAGCTTTAACATGATCAACAATAGTATTAGGCAAGAAGTCTTTCATTATATCAAAGTCCTAACCATCTTCTTTGATAAAAATATCAATATCTGTTAAGAAATGGAAACCTAGCACTTCAGTATGGTGTTGAAACAATGGTCCTAAAGTTGACCAATTGTCAAACCAAATACTTGAAGTTCCTCCCTTAGGTTCCCACCACATATTATGTTCAACCACTTCCCTGTTCTCTAACATAAATTTCCACAACTGTGACCCACCTTTCCATTGAACAAGAGTAGGGATTTTTTTCTTACAATACTTAGTCCACATGAAGTTTGCCTATATGGATCTTTTAGTTCTAAAATTCCACCAAATATATCATACATAGATTTAGAAACATCAAACAGAGATCTGAAACCCAAACCACCTTCCCTTTAGGGTTAACAAACTTTTTTCGAGGCAGCCTAGTGCTTGCTCCTCCCTATAAGTTTGTTACTCCAAAAGAACTTTGCAAATATGAAGTTCTTTTAAAAAACATTTAGGGGGAACAATAGCAAATAAAACATGAATAGGAACACTTTGTAAAATAGTAGAAATCAAACCTCCTTACCCCCAAAAGACAACATATTCCCTTTCCAAGTCTGAAGCTTATCCTTCACCCGTTTAATTAGTTCTTCATAATGTTCCTTTCTCTTGCCGGCATGAATAATAGGGAAACCTACATATTTGAAAGGAAATTGGCCTCTAGCTATACCTGTACAGTTCTCCACCGACTATCTCACTTCAGATGCAACACTTTGATGGAAAAAAATGAACTTTTCTCTTTATTGATTTTCTACCTGGATTGGACTTCATAATCATGCAGTATTGAAACCATTTTCTTCAATGAATAGTTGTCAGCTGAAGCATATATGATGGTGTCATCTGCATATGCCAAATGATTAAGGAGAGCACTCCATTTTGGTAAACCAAATCCCACAAACTGTACATCTTCAAACAATGCATTCAAGGCCCTGGAAAGAACCTCGGCTGAGAGAATAAATAATGCAGGAGATAGAGGATCTCCTTATTTTACTCCCCTAGTTAAATGAAAGAAACCCTGAGACTGGCTGTAATACCCCAAGCTTTCAAAGAATTTTAAAGGCAGAACTCACCTGGACACAGTGACCTACGGAGGCCACCTACGGGCCGTAGATGGATTGACGGGCCGTAGGTGGGGACTGTCAATGGCATTGTGAACTTTTAGGATTTCCAAGTTTCTAAACCTTGACCTACGGAATAGCAGGACGGTTCGTAGTTCAGTTGACAGGCCGTAGATGGGTTCCGTAGAAGCCTTCAAGACTTTACCAAATTTTCAGCTCAAAATGAACTTTCTGAATCAATTGACGGAAGAACAGGACGGTCCGTCAATTGATGTACGGACCGTAGATCCTGTCCATCGATTGGCCCCTACAGTTTTTTAATTAAGGGATTTTTGGTCTTTCCCTAATTGTTTACCTATTAAGCTAAGTCGGTTATACCCTTAATCTAAGACCTTTAAATACTTTCTAAGCCTAATTTCTTTCATTCTAACTCATTCCTAAACTCTCCTCTCAAATATTTCTCTCTCTAAAAGAAATCCTCTCTAGCTCAAGGAAGAAGAAGAAGTGGTAATCCTCCGAAGTTGTATTGATAAAATATAACAAAATTTATATCAATAAAGGAAGATTAAGAATATAAGAAAACTTACAAAGTTTTATTTATAGAAACATTACAGAAGCACACGGAAACATTACAAAGAGAGAGAGAGAGGTTTTCAATCTTGGGTGAAAAAACTGATGCCTCTAACAAATAAGAGGGGTTCCTTTTATAGAATAAGGAATTCCCTTATACATTATTTTAATTGACAAGAGGGTCCCTTACTTTCTTAAAGTTGAGACAAAGCATGGGATTCCTTTTAGGAATAGTAAAATACCCCTTTTAGGAATAGTTAAAATACCTTTAGGGTCACACATAATGAAAAGTAATAATTTGCATTTCACTGTAATCTTCAAGATTATCCATGACTTTCTTAAGTTTAGCCTTTAACTCGGCCTTTGACAATTTGGTTGAAGGAGTTGTACTGCTAGTACCTGTGGTAACATTTGATGGCTTAACTCCAACTGGTTTAGGAGTCCATCCTTTAATCATTATCTCTTTAGATAAGTAACGAATCCGATCAATATCTACCTTGGTGAAATTCCAGGAGATAATAAAAGAAATCCTTTTCTAGATAAAGAATTTACATAATTTAATATGTTCAGTAAGAGTAGAAATTTCTTCCTTATTTTGGAATTCGTTGAACCTAACATGAAACTGTTGGGGAAGGATTTGTAAGTTTCCTCCAAAAATGTTCCACCATTCGTAGAACCATCTGGGAATGACTGCTTTTATTACCTTAGGGCAATACTTGACAAACCATGTGTGCCTGGGTCTCAAATATATAAAATTGAACCAGGCTTCTTTATAATCATGCCAATTATAGGTTTGAGGCCTATGTGGCATAGAGAGTGCTATCGGAGTATGCAAATGATCAGTGAACCATTCAAATGGAGATAAAATTCTCTTGATTGTAAATCGAGAATATTTAATAAACTATGGATTCTGAATATCTCTGTTGTGTTCTATCTCTATAGATTTTGTATCTATAAGAATAGCTTCATAGAATTTCTTGGTCTTATAAGAACAGTCTGCATCCACAAAATTGTTATCTGTGTAACAAGGTTTTATAAAATTTTCTATTCCAAAGCTTTCATAGTCTTTGTCAATAGCTAAAAGAGGTAACATCTGAGTTGTTACAAAATCAAAATTTTCTTCCTTGGGAGGAACAATCTGTTTTGGTAAAGGTAAATCTTGTTTTACCGCTTGAGCGAAGGACTCTGGAGCCTTCATTACATAGCTATCCTTGGTTTGAACCGAAGAACTAGATGCTTCAGGAGCAAAAAGTTTAATAGGCCTTAACTGGATTAGTTTGGTAGGAGTAGGAGGAGTTGGTGCTGGTAGTTTAGGATAATCTGCTAGCAATATGAATTTGTTATCAAAAATCGGTCTTTGTAAAGTTTTTGCCGGTGTTAGAGGGGGGAGAACAAATGGTCTAGCCAATTGTTTTCCTTCTTTAGAAGGGTTGTTAGGCTTGAATGGCCTCATTTTTTCCCTCTAAAAATTCTCTTGTTAGAAAATCAGGCAAAGAATTATTTTCTCCTTTTATGAAATCAATTTGAAAATCAAAGCTAGATAGTAGAGCTTGCCATCTATCAAATATTTGTTTTGAAACCAAATTTTTTACATCTTTTTGTAAAATTTCTTTGGCCGATTTACAATCAACTCTTAATAAAAATTCTTTGTTAATAAGATCATCTTGAAACTTTGTGATACATAGCACTATAGACAAGATTTCCTTTTTAACAGTTGAATAACTTTTTTGGGCAGAATTCCAGATTCCTGAAGAAAAACGAACTAATTGCTCAGGGGATTCTATAGTACTTCTTTGTTTTAAGATACCTCCATAACCTATGTCAGAAGCATCTGTCTCAACAATCATAAAGTTATTAGGATTAGGTATTCCTAAACAAGGGAGACTTTGAACAAGTTTTTTAACTGAAATAACTGCTTGGGTCTGTTCATGACTCCAAGGTATGGGATTTTTTCTAAGTCTTTTATACAAAGGCTCACAAACCTGTCTGACTTTAGGTATGAAATCAGCTACATAATTGAGACTACCTAAAAACCTTTGTAATTGAGTTTTATCAGTAATTTCATTAGGAAATTTGGAAGAGAACTCAATGGCTCTACAAATAGGTTTGTAACTACCTTGATATAAGTCATGTCCTAAGAATCTGATAGAAGTTTGAAAAAGCTTTATTTTCTTAGCACTTACTACTAAGCCATTAGTTTTAACAATCTTGAAGAAAGTATTAAGATGCTTAAAATGTGAATCAATATCTTCAGAAAAGATAAGCACATCATCAATGTAAACAATAGACATATAACTATAGTCATTAAAAATGCTATTCATGATATTCTGAAATTTTGAAGGAGCATTTTTAAGCCCAAAGGGCATAACATTCCATTCATATTGTCCAAATGGGACATTGAAAGCAGTTTTATATTTATCTTTATCAGCAATTTGAATTTGCCAAAAACCTGATTTCATATCAAACTTACTATAGATATTTGCTTTATAAGTTCGTTTTAGCAAATCTCTTTTGTTAGGTATCGGGTACCTGATCCATCTTAAAACAGAATTAAGAGGCTTGTAATTTATAACAAGTCTAGGTGCTCCTCTTTCTTTTTCTGAACTATTGTTAACATAAAAAGCAGAGCAACTCCAAGGAGATTTAGAAAATCTAATAATTTTATTTTTCAATAAATTATCTATTTCTTTTTTACAAAATTACATCATTTCATGATTCATTTGAATGGGCCTTGCTTTGGTGGTAATGGCCTGTTCATTGAATCCTTCAATGTATGGTAATTCAACAATATGCCTTTTTCTTTCGCAAAAAGCATTAGAAAAATCAGAGGAAATTTCATTTTCAAATTTTTTATGAAGACTAGTTATTTTAGCCATCATCTCCGGGGTTTTTAAAATTTGCTCAATTTTTTTAATTTTAATGTCATTTTTAAAAAAAGTGACATGCTGAGATAAGGTATTAATTCGGAAAATAGTTTTTTCTCTGATAAAATTGCTTTCTTCTTGAGAAAGAGTTTTGACGAAAGGAAAATGTAATTCTTTTCCAAGGATAGAGGTAGTAATTCCATTTAGATTGGTGACAAAAGGCTTTATCTGAGTGATAAATGAAATACCCAAAATGATATCTTCATTAATATCTTCAGTAATAATAAAATCATTTGTCAAACAAATGTTGTTGTTACAAATATGAGCTTTTGAGAGTTTATAATTGATCTTAAGCAATTCTCCAGTAGCAGAATATAATTTAGAAGAACTTTTTTCCAAATACTTAGTTGGAATAATATCTTTTACTATGCAATTTCTATCTGCACCACTGTCAAGCAAAGCAATTTTGTTAATAACAAAATCTTTATACACAACAATTTTAATAGGTATATGATGACTCTGAGGTCTAATTGAAGAGATAACAGTAATACCTGGACTGGAAGTAGTCGGTATATCTGAAGTAATGTCAAGATTTTGCTTGACAGAATTATCTATTTCAAAAGGAGGATATTCTAACTTATCCTTACCAGAGAGATTTACAGCTTCTGAGTCTTGGTCAGCAATCTCTTTGAGGATTTTCTCAGCTATAACCTCTGTTTCGACTTTTCCAAGTCTGGATTTGATGTCTTTGATTTCTTCTTTGAGAGTTTTGACTTCTCGATGAAGATCAGAAATAGTAGGTTCTGCATTGCTTTCGAACCTATTCATGATTTGTTTCATGCTGAAAGGTTCAACCATAGTACGAGCTTTAAGCTTTTCCTTTTGGTTGAGAATAAGATTCTTGAGTTCTATAAGATATTTTTTCCTTGATTCATCATTATCAATATATTGAATGATATCAAAGAGAGTTTCTTTAGAGTCATTATTGAGGACTCTGATTTGAGGAATATTTTCACAGACACAGAAAGCTTCTGTGCAGTTACAATCTTTTCCAGATTGGCTAGAATCTTAATCATAGTCGACATTGATATTTTCTTCGTCACTATAATCAGCAGAGTTGTTTGAAGAATATGATAAAGGTTCTTCAAGAATAGAAAAGAGTTTTTCTTTGGTAGCTTCGTCTATTTCAAGACTGTTGATTCTCTTCTGTTTACCGGATCTGCATTCATTAGCTTTATGGCCAGTTTTGCCGCATGTCCATCATACATCCTCTTTGGATTTCTTAAATCCTTTGTGTTTCCTATTCTTTTTGAAAGATTTTTTGTAATCCTTTTCAGAAGTTCTTCTTGACTTACTGCGATGAACTTTCTTCGACTCCTTGTTATCTTTTCTTATTTTACTCGAAGGAGGAGTTAGTGAAACAAAACCAAAGTCTTGACAAAAACTTCCTAGTTCTCTTCTTGACGAAGATCTTTCTTTCTTAAGCTGATGTTTCAACTTAATATCTGTACAAAGTTCTAGTCCAACAGTATTTATAACACTGATTAAATCTCCATAAGTCATTTGACTATATGGGACTTTTCCATCATTTCTATCTCTGATTTTGGTCCTTACCTTATCAGCAAAGAGAGGCGGAAGACCACTTACAAATCTTTCTTTCCAAAAATCCAGATTACAATCTAGTCTGATCATTACTTTCTGCATAAAATTATACTTATACCAAGTAAAATCATCTAATGATGGACAACTAATATTGTTGAGGATTTGGAGACTCCTATCCTGAAATAACTTGGGCTCACCAATGAAATGCTTAGCTATATGATAAAGGAGAGTGGCACAAGCATCCTCTCTGGTAACTTCATTGGTTCCTTCCATTTTAATCACTATCTCAGTAGAATGAGCATCATAAATAATCTGCTTAGTTTCTTCAGAGAAATAATTGTCCCACCAATGTTTTAACATTCCAGTGAATCCTGCAACAATCATGGCAGATGCTTCCTTATCAGTAGCATTTCTTATTTTATAAGCGGTGATAGCAACACCCATTTCATGAAGCTTATTGTAGATTTGATGTTCTGCAAGGCCATCAATATTCCATTCTGTTATACTACTTCCCTCATGAGAAGAAGTAGAGAGAAAAGCATTTTCTTCGTATTGAAGGTCTGGAAAAGAGGGTCTTTTATGATAGTTTTTTCGGTTATGGTACCTATCATTGGAAAGTCTTTGAACAAGATTTTCTTGAATAGTAGCAACTTTCTTACCATCTTTTTCGGATATTTTGAAGTTGGCTAATTTTTCATTGATCTTATCTAAAATGTTATCTGAGATATCAAAAGTATCTTTAATTTTTGGATAGTTTTTTCTGGAGAATTCATTGATTTTGAAAATTGGATTAGAGTCTATCTGACTGTTTTGGGAAGAGGATAAAGGAATAGGCCTTCCTGAAAAAGAGGCTTTTTCGTTGGAGTCTTCAATTTGTCTAGAAACAACATGAAGAATTTGGTTAGTATAATTGTTTTGTTCTACAATTCTATCCAGATCTTTAGTGGATAGTAGAGCAGTGGATTTTTTAGTGGCTGTGGTTTTGAAAGGGGAGGCTTTTATTATAGTGCCAGCAATAGGAATATTGATTCCTTCAAGAGGAGGAGTAACTGTTTCAATAACTTTGTTTTAGTGGTATACCACTTATTAATAATGACCTTGAGAGAATCTCTCTGATCGTCAATTTTTCCAGTCATTTAAAACCATTTGAAGAAGTCTATTTCACACCGGATTCTTTTCATATCCGACATCCAAGAACTTGCAAAATTCTCTCTTTCTTTGAGAGTGTAAGTAGCCACATACCATTCTCTGTTGGTTTGGTTGCTGGGATGTATCCAAGCTTTTTGAAGAATCTTGGGATCAGGAGTAAAATTCTCTCCTGACTTAATCATAGTAACCCATCCTAGTGTAGATTCCTTTTTAGGAGGTTCCATTTCGCTAGCCGTAGGACTAGTAGGGACATCCTGATAATAAACCTTAGGGATATTTCCCGAAAAATCTACTCCTGTAACTTTTCCTTTGCTGTTGTCTCTCCGGACAATTTTGTCTTCATCATCATCCTCTGGGGTTTTTGACGAAGAAGGAGGTTTTGGAGCAGGCCTCGAAGGGACAGAAGAACAATAAGCCCTTCTGAGAGAATTTGTTCTAGATAAAGGATTTTCTAGAAACTTAAGGTCTATAGAACCATCAGGGTATTGAATTACCCTTTCGATACGAGATTTCTCAGATCGAGAAGAGGAAGGTTGAGTAATAGCATCAAAGTGCCATTCGTCATTAGAAAGGATATCATTCCAATTTATGAGTCTAGGGACATAAATAGAACTATGCGCATGATTGGCCTCCATGAGCATAGTAACACCTTTTTGGCTCTCAATCCGAGCCTTTGGTGTTAGAGTAGTAGACATAAGCCGATAATATACTCTATAGATAATCGCTATCTCTCGAGTATTGGCTTTGCTATTCAAATTATTTTTTTTGACATTTAATGTCAACGAATCCATGACATTAGGATCATTAATGTCTATTGAAAAATTTGGATAACAATTAAAATAAATCGAGCCATCGGCAAGGTTACTCTGAAGGACACCTAAAAGAGAGTCGTCGAAATTCAGAAATTTGTCATCTCTAAGAAGGACACAAATAGGAATGTCTAAACCTTTCCTAAAGAGGGGTTTAACAGCAACTTGTACTAAACCAATATGCAAATAATTGAATTTATTTTTATAACGATTAATATCGTTAACATTCAAAAGGCGAATAATTTCTAAAGAATTATTAATAGCAACAGTTGATTCACAAGTTTTAATATTGTGATTAGTAAATAAATTAAATTTACATATGTGATAAATAGCTTTAAAAGGTTCTTCAGGAATATTCCAATTTTGAAGGTCATTTTCTAATTTAGCAATCTTTGTTGCTTGAGAAGATAAATTAACACTATTTAAAATATGTTGATTATTTTCCATGAAATTTAAAGATACTGTCTTAAGGACTTACAGAACAAAATATATCAGAGTTATAAATAGATAATTCAAGTATGATCAAACTAAGATAATATAACAATATGCAAAGAGATATTAAAGATCTAGATCTAGTTTCTAAGGGAGGTTCTCTTGGATTTACTTCTGTTCTTTCTCTAGAGTTATCTTGGCTACAGGATCACCATACAAGGTCTAAACGCTCTCCTAGCTTGACGACCTATTCAATTCGGCTAGCCAACGTATGAACCGGGTATTACTCGGTTACCTCACACACTTAGAGAAGAATGAACATCTCACACCAATTATAGAAACAAGATTAAGAACAAAATATCAATTAACAAATTGAAATATTAAAATAGTTTAATCAAAGCTTAAAATATCAATTCATAAATTTAGATAAAATTTTGTCATGCCCCAGACAGTATATGTACTTAGCTGCTCATGCTAGGTACGTATACTGCCAACATGGCTCTGATACAGGGCAATAGAGATGGGCTTAGTGCCCGACTCCAAGTCAATAGAAAAATCAATGTTCCTATCCGGAGGAACACTAGGAAGATCAGTAGGGAACACATCAGCAAACTCCTGAACCACAGGAATGGACTCCATGGAAGGTGACAAAATACTAGTATCCCGAATAAAAGCCAAATAGGAAAAACACACTCCATCAATCAACCTCTGGGCTCGGATGTAGGAGATAACCTTACTAGGGTAAGAACCACTAGTACCCTTCCACTCTACCCTCAAAACACCAGGCATCGCTAAGGTGACAATCTTAGCATGGCAATCAAGGATCGCATGGTAGGGAGAAAACCAATCCATACCCAATATCACATCAAAATCTACCATCCCGAGAATAATCATGTCTACCCAAATGTCGTACCTAGCCAAAGAGATAAGACAGAATCGATACACTCGATCCACCACTAAGGGCTTACCCACGGGTGTAGAAACATGCACAGGCATACTATCACATACCAAATCAAATACAGATGCAAAGTAGGTAGACACTAGGAGAAAGTAGACCCTAGATCAAATAATACAGATGCAGATCGATGGCAGACTGGGATGATACCTGTGATGACTGCATCAGAAGACTCAGGCTCGAGTCTCCCCGGAAAAGCATAACACTGGGCTCCTCTACTACCTCCAGTCTGAGCCACACCTCTACCTCCACGCTGGGCCACAACACTACTACCCGAAGCTCTACCACCTATACCTGTTGTCTGACCCCTACCTCGACCTCTAGCCGAAGGCGTTGGATCTCTTTCTGGAGCTGCTGAGTAAGTATGATGGGGCCCTATATGAGTCTGTAGAGGGCACTGTCGCATCAAATGACCCGGATCCCCACAACTATAACAAAACCTCAGAACGATGATCTGCTGTGACGAACTGATGAAGTACCATGGCCACACTAGCCAGAACTATGAGACCCATGGGGTACCTGTCTACTCTCAGCCACTGGCATGGAACCATATATGTACCGGACTCTAACGCTGAAATGAGCTAGCACCCCTCTAAGAACCTCTGCCTCCAGACGAGGCACTAGAAAACTGACCACTAGCACAGGCCCTCTTGGGGTCCCCAAACTCCTCTCGAACCAACAACTCCACCTCCCTGGCGATGCTCACAATGGACTAGAAGGAAGCACCCTCACGGGATGATCTGAACACATATGATATGATGGATAAAGTCAACCCCCTCACAAATCTACGGACCCTCTCCACTTCATCTGGAACCAAAGACGTGGCATGACGAGACAGCTGATAGAAACGAGCCTCGTACTCCACAACAGACATTCCACCCTGAGTCAAACCCTCAAACCTCAGCTTTCTCTCCTCACGCACACTCCAAGGAATGAAGCAATCTCAAAAAGCACTGGAGAAAGCATCCCGCTCAACTGGAGGAGATCCTGCTGGCATGGATTCCACACAAGACCTCCACCATTCCCTGGCTGGCCCACAGAGCTGGAGAGCAACAAAACAGATGCCCCTCGCATCCACCATCCTCACCACCTCAAGCATCTCACGACACAAGGTCAGAAACTCATGAGCATCCTCGTTCTTACCACCCTGAAACTAGGGTGGTTTCATTTTCTGAAATCTCTCATAACACGGTTGGTCCTCCACTATCATAACCACATCTGAAGCAACCTGTGCACCGACAGCTGGTGCGAGAACCAATGGTGGCTGACCCACCAGATTCTGATGCTGCTCTAGGGTCTGCACCCCTACTCTATTCTGTGAACCCAGTGGTGTACCTGCAGCACCCTGAGTAAAGCTCTCCATAACTTCCAGCATGCTCAATAAGGTCTCCTGAAAGAATGGTGCTGAGAACCCTGGAGGAACCTGGTCCTCACCCACCGCAACCTGTGGATCTTGGGAAGCCTCCCTACCACGGCCTCTAGCAAATGCCGCTCCTCGGGCACGGCCTCTTCCACGTGTTACACCATGAGCACGGCCTCAAACTCGGGCTCTACCCCTACCTCTGATTGGGCCTCAACATCTACCTCAGGGATTGTCTCCCCTCCATCACTCAAAACAAAAGCTCTGGTCCTCGGCATCTGCCAAAATAACACGCGACACTCAGCACTAGCGAAACGAACCACACACGATAAGAAAGAAAGAAATAAGGAAAGTTCTCTAACAGCTTTCATAGCCTCTCTAAGATAAGTACAGACGTCTCCATACCGATCCTTGAGACTCTACTTAAACTTGGCTTGTACACATGAGACCTATGAAACCTGGGGCTCTGATACCATTTGTCATGACCCAAAAACCGAGTGTGATGGCACTTATTCTATCCCACCAGGACAAGTCAGCCTAAAACTCAACAAGCTGAAAATAAGCAACATAAAGAAAACAATGTAAGCAGAAGTCTAACCAAACTTATGCAATCCCCCAAGACTGGTTGTCCCATGTACAAGCCACTAATACAGAATTGAAATGAAATTACAAGTCTCAATGTCTTTGTATCTCAAATAGAAACAAAGCATAAAATAAAAAGGGTCAAGAGAGATCGCCAACATCGAACAGCTACCTCTCAAGTTTCCTCAAAAGCCTCAGAGTAAGAAGAAGAGAGAACTAGATCACGGTCCGGGCTAGGAACCTACACAAGTGTAGAAGCAAGGGTGAGGTACCAAACAGTACACAACAAATCAATTAATAAAACAAGGCAAATCGAATAAAATCCACGAACTCCCTTCCTTCCAACCGAACTTCCATAACTACAACCTGCACAGAAATTAGCCCAACCTATACTACACAGTTCATATAACACATACGTCAACAACAACATCACCGAAATAACTCACATCAGTGTCAAGTATATCAATCCAGAGTAACAAGGCATAAACACAACTCCACAATGACAAGAATGAGATAATGTAATGCAATGCAATGTCAAGTAGAGTGATGCATGTCTGTCCTACGATACACATCTGCTGAATCTCATACCAAAACCCATGGGGGCCACACATGGACCATGTATCCGTCGGAACTATTTCCCATCGCATAATCATCAATCGCCAAAACAATTTTCCATCGGCATAATCATCAATCGCTAGAACCATTTTCCATCGGCATCGCCAAAACCATTTCCCATTGGCATAATCATCACTCACCGGAACCATTTCCCATCGGCAGAATCATCACTCACCGGAACCATTTCCCATCGGCATAATCATCAAAGTGTCTCATCATAGTGTTTCAGAACCAATGCACATCAGAATGTTCACACAAATAATGAGAAAACGATAGTGTTCACAATCACAATGCAATCCATATCAATGCAAATCACGTCACACTATCAACAATATATCAACATCAACAATTACATCATTTACAATAAGATCAATGCCTAGTCTCCGATTCACTACTTCTTTCATCACAAGTACGATTAATCACTAAGAAAGAGTTTCAAGTCTAGTCCCATAATCCACAATGAGCAAAAGACATATTCATCAAGTTCACCATCACATCGAAACTTTCATGGCATTTTTCCCAATTACACAACAATATCAAGATCACGGCCTATCACATTTCGGCCTACTACTTTAGCACACAAAGCCATTTTTATTGAACTCGCCGATCAAATTAGATTGATTCATACAAGAATTCAACCCATACCTCAATCCCAATACTCCCCAACACAATCAAGAAAGAGAAATCTTGAATATTACAAGATTCGCAAAGTTTGAGAAGTCCATTTGGCTTAACCGAAATCTCAATCAATCAACAACCGGAGTTTTTCCCTTCTAAAAGCAATCCAAAGCGACACAATCTAATCAAATTATAAATCACAATCAAATTTCGGAACCAACAACACTATGAACATGAAATTCGAGCAAAGGGGTCCAAATGGCTCAAAAAATCCGATTTCGAAAATAAGGTTTGAATTCGGAAATTCTCACATGGAAATGATCTTCAAAGTCTTAGGATATCATTAGTGAAAACTATTTTGAAAATGGGATTTAAACCATTCCACAATCAGCATTGGATCAAAAATCGGAGTTCATGCAAAACCCCCCAAAAATCTAACTTTAAAAACCCAAATTTCAAATTGAAATCATTATAGAATCAATGGGTAATCAAGGTTTAGGGTTGAAATCAATTACCCAATAGGTTTCTAAGAATTTCTCTCTTTCAAATCACCTTCCCAAGCTTCAAAATGTTGAAAATGGGACATTTCCCGAATTTACATTGTTTCAGGCATCCTTTGTTCTCGGCGAACGCGGCTCACTTAGCCCGCGAACGCGGAGACCAGACTCACAACCCTCCGCGAACGCAGAGGTTCAACACCCAACCCTTCGCGAACGCGGGACTCCTTCCACGAACATGGAGGTTCCACACGACACTCCGCGAATGCGGGCAACTACCTTCCGCGAACACGAAGGCCAAGGCAACTAGCACCAAATACAACAAAAATCATCAATTTAAACAAGTCTCCAAAAGGACCCTCGAGATTCGTTCTGAACCCCATGTACACAAATCAGATATGTCACCCTACTAAATTCGACGTTCTGAACTCAATGGAACCGTCGGAATTCAAATTCGAAGTCTCCTTAACCCAAAACCCGATAAAGCACAACAAAACCAACTTAAACCTCAAAAACTCAAATCAAGCTCGGGACCTCTAAAAATCAACTAAGGCCACCCTTAGGCCTAAAATCATCCCCCAAATCCAACGGAATTGTTAGAATCAAAAATCCGAGCATTCGATCTTCGAATGTTGACCAAAGTCAATTCTATGATCAAAATTTCACAATTTTTCCTACTCTAGGCCTCAAATCCATGATACAGCCCCAAATCTGATTCCGTGAACTCTCCCAGACCAAATTCCACATTTCGAAGCTGATGGAATCAACAGAATCCCCATCCGAGACCCGAAACTCTGAATGACCCCAAAAATCATATTTTTACAACTTAAGCCTTTAGAATTTAAAACTCTCCAAAAGCCAAAACTTAACAAGAATTTTCACAAACTAACTTCGAATATTAACCAAATATTACTCAGGGCAACTCTCGGGAGGGATAAAATGGTCATTTTACAAAAACTACCAAAAATGACCTTCAGGGTCATTACAAAGAAAAATAGCCACGAAAATACTTGAAGTAAGTTTTTTCTGGCCCACTCTATTTAAGGATGCAAGAAAGTATATCGCTGCTTGTGACAAATGCCAAACAAGTGGTAACATTTCAAAAAGGGATGAAATGCCTCTTAACTCTATTCTAGTATGTGAAATATTTGATGTTTGGGGCATCAATTTTATGGGTCCATTTCCTCCGTCAAATGGAAGTGAATACATTTTAGTGGTTGTTGACTATGTCTCAAGGTGGGTAGAAGCAGTAGCTACTCGAAAAAACGATACCAGTGTTGTTTGTGATTTTCTTAAGAAAAATATTTTTTCTAGATTCGAAACTCCACGAGTTATCATAAGTGATCAGGGAACACATTGTGTACATAAACAACTCGCTTGTTTATTGTCAATATGAAGTAACTCATAAAAGAAGAACTCCATATCATGCTTAAACAAGCGGGCAAGTAGAAGTATCCAACAGGGAATTAAAAAGAATTTTAGATAAAACTATTGGCTCTTCTCGAAAAGATTGGTCTATAAAATTAGATGATGTCTTATGGGCATATACAACAGCTATAAAACACCTATTGGCACATCTCCTTATAGATTAGTCTTTGGAAAAGCTTATCATTTACCTGCGGAATTGGAACATAAAGCTTATTGGGCTATAAAAATGTTAAATCTGGATCTGTTAGATGCAGGTAAAAATCATTTATTGCAACTTGATGAAGTGGATGAGTTCAAACTTCAAGCATATGAAAATGCTAAATTGTACAAAGAGAAGACAAAATGATGGCATGATAACCTCATTCGCCATAAGGAATTTAAAATTGGAGATCATGCTCTATTATACAATAGTCGATAGAGACTATTTCCTAGAAAATTCAAGTCACGTTGGACAGGACCGTACATTGTAAAAGAAGTGACCCCTTCTGGTGCAATCTAAATACAACATATTAATGGGAGAGAAAAATTCATAGTAAATTGTCATTGGTTGAAATCTTATGTCACAAGAATTTTTGACAAACAAACGTCAACAATTCTTTTTGCTTAAAGAAAATATTAATTAGTCGAGTTGATGACATTAAACTCAGAACTGTTTTCTTCTTTCCTCTTTCACATTTTAAATAATTATAATATTTTTTTAAAATATCGTTTATATATATGCATGTTTATGTTTCTTAATTGTTTTTATTCAACTAATTATAACTGAGGAGTCCGAAGAAGCAAGAAACAAGGGAATAAATTCAAAATTAGGGATGAAGTTCATAATACATAAAACAATGTGTGTGTGTGCGTGCGTGCATATTTGAAAAATCTGGAACTTGTCTTGAATGTGGTTTGAGGTGAAATTCTAGGTAGATTTTGAGTTGACAAATGAAAATAGGCCTTCCTTGTTTAAACATGATTTAAATTAACCTACCTTTTATGATTCTTATCCCTAGTAATCCCCCTTCGGCCTAAATGAATTATCCTTATTTTGTTGGTCACCAAACTTTAATCCTTAATGGATTATTCCTATTTTGTTGGTCACCAAACTTTAATCCTTAGCCTTATTTTAATCATGACTTAATATTTCTTCACCCTATATTCTTTTTAGGCACTTTGAGAGTTAATTTGAATGCATAAAACTAAGAGTGAATGGTGAAAAGATAAATGATTAAGATTGTTGATCTTTTGAGATGTCCTGAAAAATGGAAAGATTTTGGCAATTCCAAAAAAATAATTAAGAAAGGAGAAATGAAGAAAATTGTGAAAAGAAAAAAAAAGAATTGATGGTTCAAAAGAAAATGGCCGAAAACAGTGCTTGAGCTAGAGAATAAAATGTAGTGCCTAAAAGGAAATTTGAGTCACTATTATCCATATGTATCCTACCCATCCCTAAGCCTACATTACAACCTTATAAAAGCCTGCACGAGCTAAACTCAAAGACTCCTACATTAGTAGAGAACCACATAATAGTCAAGCTTATGATTATTTTCAGTAATATGAGATACTTCTTTGTTGAGAGCAAGTGAATTTTCTCTACATATGCCCCTCCTTTTTCTATATTGTGTGATATATGGACATCTCTCTTCATTTGGTAAGGCACACTTGGGATTAGGAAATATAGTTATTTAAATTTTCAACTAGTGATTATGAGTGAGGTTAAAGATTTTTGAACTCATTGAGACTTCATAGTCGATCATTCTCTCAAAAGTTTTCATGATTTATTTTAAAATATTTTAGCCATTATAATTATTAATTATTTTTTCTTGAGGACATGCAAATATTTAAGTATGGGGGAATTTGATAAGAGAAAAATATCATATATATACTAAGTTGTTATTTAATTTTAATACTAAGATTTTTAATCTTTCTTTGCAGAAAATATTGCAATACAATAAGAAAACATCAACTAATTAGATATGTGGCAAAAGAAATATGTAATGACCTCCATGACATTTTTGTGTTTATACCTCTTGCTCAGTGTTTAGAGTTTTTCTATAGCGACCCCAAGTCATTTATGACTTGATGGGACTAACAGTTCAGTCACCTGGTCGTTTGTTTGGTTTTTATGCCAGTTTTAGTGTTTTGGAGCTTTTGAACCTAGAACGGTCAATTTTGATCAAAAGTTCAGGAAGATGACCTCAGAATACAATTTTGACAATTCCATCAGCTCCAGAAGGGTTATTTTAGGCTAATAGCATAGTCGGCACAACTCCCGAGGCCTTCAGTGTGAGTCTATGCAAGTAGGTGTTTTGACTTTCAAGTTAAGGCCAAAATTTGACTTTAGTCAACATTCTAAGTAAACGAGCTCGGATGACAATTTCATCATCACGGTTAGCTCTAAAATCTTGAGTTTGGTCTAGAACGACCCTTCGTTTAGGTCCCGAGACTTCCGGGCTAATTCCAAGGCCCCTTATGAATTTTGGCTTAAAATGGAAATTGGGTGTGGGACCCACTTTTTGTCGAAACGAACTCGATGAAAGTTTCGATGGTTCCATTGAGTCTAGAATGCCGAATCTGATGGGATAGCATATCTCGTTGGTATGCACGGGGTATTTGAACAAGTCACGGGCACCTCGTCGAAGTTTGGACGCCTTAGCACTTTGCTGTCAGCAGAGGTAGCCTCGCGTTCGCGCACCTAGGACCGCGTTCGTGAGGGGCTGGCGCCCAGGCAAGCGAGTTCACGTGCGAGCTTCAGCGTTCGCGAGCGGCCGGCTGGCCTCGCATTCACGTACAGGCTGTCGCGATCGCGGCCAGTGCAAGGCCTGGCCTCGCGTTCGCGCGCGGCTGCCTCGCGGTCGCGAAGGCCACCGACCTGACGTCTTTATCTAAGGCTGGGTCATGATCATCCTTAGCCCCTTCAGTATTTTTTCGATTTCTTCTCCATCCGAACTTCGATTTTGGTGATTCAAAGTCCCATGCATTTGTAATTGTCGAAGCTACGTGGTGGGTTAATTGTATTGTGCCGTTGAACCTCTGTTTGAGGTGAATTTTGCATGTAAGCTGCTGCCCCTTCTCTTGTTTTTGTGATTAAATTGAGTTTTCATTGTTGTTGTTGTTGTGTTAGCTGATTTTCGGGCCTCGAATTGTGTTCAATTTTGGGACACAAGTTCAAGGCATAATTCAGGACCTTTTAACGGAGTCAATTTCAGAAATTCTAGCACGGATCCCATGATTCTCGTTTGACTCTAAAATTGGTCCCTCTCCATTTTGTGCAATTTTTGTGTCTAAACAATCGTACTGACGTTGTGATCTTATTCTTGATAGCGTGGCAGCGTTCGGAGGCCGTTAGGAAAGGAAACGCTCCGGCCTTGTGATTTGGAGTGCAGTCGGCCTGCAGGTAGGCTACGGCTTCCTTTCTTTTATATTAAGCCTGAACGTGTAAATCCATGATAATTTGTGTGAATTGGGAGACGGGTACCTAGTTATTCCTGCTTTTCTTCTTAGAAACCATGATTTAGGATTGTTTACTACTGTTTACGAGGGTAATACCATGTAACTTGGGGGTTGTATGTGAGTTGCAGCATGCTATGTGATTTACTTGTTTTCTTGCTTGTTACCTGAAACAAGTTTGGCCTTAGTCTAGGATAGACTAGGGTTGCCTTAGACCCGTGAACCCTGTGACTTTGGTATTTCTCCGACGTCGTTCGGATGGACTAGGTCCATGTAGACTGGCGTAGTAGACTTTGGTCTGATAGTTTGAGCCTTAGTTTAGGCGTTTGCGTAGCTTTGTGGACCTTCTACTTTCTCTCCCTCTCTCTACGACTCCGATGAGTTACTGGAGGGTATACGTCTTGTCAAGACTTGAGATTGGGTTGTGCCATGCTCGGATCCTGCCATGGATGCTTGTGGGTGGACGTCGTTCCACGATGAATTAGTCTTGATATTGGAATCCTCTTCGGAGTCAACTAGCTCTTCTGTCACTTTTGCTAGCTGGGCTAGGAGTTGACTAGACACTTTGATTATTTCCGATTCGATGCCGTTACTTCCAGTTTGAGGCTGATGTTCATGGTTCGAGGCTATATTCCTAGTCCAGGGATGATGTTTTGCGGTTCGAGGCCATCACTTCTAGTTAGAGGCTATCATTTGGGGTTCGAGGCCCAGCGTACTCTTGTTGGTTTTGGTTTGGAAGCACATCTCTCTTATAGGCTTAGCTATTTTGTGTACCCGTTGAGCTTATGGGGGTCCATTCGGGTTTTTATTTAAACTTGCACACGAATGTACCTTTTAGGCTTATGGGGGTCTAGTTGGGTTTAATTTAGCTGTACTTAGATTTACTTTCGGTATGCTCGTGTGCTTTCTTTTATTTTCGCTTTGACCTCTGTTTTGTTTATATTCCATCTTTTCTGATTGTCTTTACCTTTCTTGCTCAGTTGGCCTATATGCCTACTGAGTACCTTTATTTTGGTACTTATGCTACACTCTACATCATTTTCGTGATGCAGGTCCTAGTACCAGTTACTAGCTGTGACCGTTCGTGCCGTCTTTTGTAGCTTGTGGATACCAAATACGAGGGTGAGCACTTGGTGTCCTGGACCAACCTATCTCCTGTTGTATATATGTTGGTTTGTTTTTTACCTTTGAGACGGCTTGTTGTGGTCAACTTTTGGGACTTGTATTTATTCTTGTTAGATAGCTCTGTACTCGTGACTTTCAGGTTCTGGGAGGGTATCTATTGTATATAGCTTTTGGTTTGCTTTCTGTTTCAGTCTTTCCTTATTGTTAGTATTATATTTTGTTTAGTTCTAATCTTGTACTCACTACTTGTCATTCTGGGTACTGGTCGACTTACCTACTGGTTGGTTTTAGTAGGTGTTATCATGACTCGAAAGTCAGGTCGTAACAAAATACATGTGCTGATTTACAAGAATTATCTAACACAAATAAGGATATTAAAGAATTACGAAAGAGAGGAACGAGAAGTTGTGCAGATATGGAAAAGAGTTGGACATATGTTTTCTTTGTATGGAACCCACAAGCTAAAAAGGGAAAGAAGAACAAATAATAAAGAAAGAAATTAAAGGAAGATTCAGCAAATATGAAAAGTAAAAGTTGAAAATTGTAGTAGCATGGAACCTACCAAATTGGAAAACAAAGCAAAAGAAAGGTTGGAAAGAAAACTTTGTCAAATGTTGATAAGCATTGGACCTACCATTTTAAATTTGTCAAAAATCGCAACTTGCAAGTGGACAAATTAAGAGAAAAAAAGTGATTTCCATCTTCAGAGAATTGCTATAAATAACACGAGGAAATGAGCTGCTAAAGAAGTAGAGAGGGGCAGAAGCAAAACAATCCATATATTTCTTTAAGTTCTTCTTCTACTATTTTTTAGTTATTTGATGTTGAACATTATTCTAGTTCCTGCTTTTAATTAAATAGTGGAATATTCTTCTTGAATATTTCTTCTATTTTCTTAGTTAATGGAGAAGAATATATTCATTAGTAGTACAATTTCTATTATGGAGTAATTTTCTTTTGTGTTGGAAAAATGATGGATCTGGATATTTCTATAAAATAGTAAGTATTATTTCTAAATTTTGCGTGTGTGAGCTTAAGCAATATATTTAATTTTTATTTTTTTTATAGTTAGATGTTATTTTATTTATTAACATATATCTATTGTTTACTACGTATTAACATATTACTAATTTTGTAATCGAGAGAGGCGGAAGAAGTTATACTGCTAACTGGAGTATTGACATATTGTTAATATTTTTGTGACATCTATCTATTTTATGTTATAATTAAATATACACTTATTTGTAATTGAGAGAGGTGAATAGTGTAATAATTAGTTATAACAAGTAAGGTAACCGAAAGGGACTTACTTAATTAGAAGAATATGTTTTAGTTCAAGTACATATTTCTCGTTCTTAAATATTACTATTTTGACAATTAAATTGTATAATAGGGAGGAGTGCATTTAATTATTCAATTTTAGTAATAGTATATAAATATAATCGTGAGAGATACTTATACTTTTATGATAAATATAAATTTAGGAATAAAGAATTTACTTTATATAGAAATATTGAGTGAGGTCAAGATCCCCAACACTTTTTAATATATTGTGAAAAATAAAGTATTTTCTCTACTTTTTGTATTATTAGTTAATTAATTCACCATTCAATTATTCTTGATTTTCTTAAATAATAATTAAAACAAAAAACGTCTATAGAATAGACAAACCAATCTCTGTGGATTCGACATCTTTCTATATTATTATTTGATATACTACGGGTTAAAAATATATACATTCAGTGACTCATCAGTTATCTTTAAGCTCTATTGGCATCATCCTACCGAGTATCGTGTTTGGTGCTCATACTAAACTTTTGCTCCCTGCAGATAATAGTTGAGTCATCGTCACTGACTTGGAGTCGTACGGAGCATCTTGGAGTTTCGGAGACAAGGGTGAGCTCCTGGCGTTCGGAGTTGTCGATTTTCATCTATTTTTGGCTAGGCTTAGGCTTTATATTATATTCGGAGACAGCTTGTACTTATCTTGTATTTGTAAAAACCTTGTACTCTTATTTTGGATTAGATGCTCGATTACTGACTGATGTAGGTCTTGGGATGGTTCCTTATGTTGTATTTCTATTGATTACCCTTTCTTCGCTTCTTTATAAGATTTATGATTCTTGTTGTTGACTTCTGCTTGTTAGACTATTGCTTATGGCTCCGGGCTAAAAGTTAGGCTTACCTACTAGTGGGGTGTATTATGTGTCATCATGACTTGAGAAATTGAGTCATGACAAACCTGCTCTACCTTGCCACAATGGCACTTTATCATACTCGTCCTCATCGCTCTCCTATTGCTCTACATTGTCGTCTATCATAGAAATGGGTTCATCAACTGCATTTGGCTCACTTCGCATAGGTACCTTGCCCTTCAAGCTATCAACTCTATCCTTATATGGGAAACCGCACCTTCTAGTACCTTAAATCGTATGCTTCAGGGTGAAAAAAGGATGCTAAGTAAAGAAGGTGAAAATTTAGCATATAGGTCATCACCGCCAGACAGGCAAAATGTCGCTCGCATATTGTACATTATTGGTTAAGCAAATGCAGAGAGTTAATTTTCAGGCATCTAGGGCAGTTTTGGAAGTTCACAATTTTGATCCCAAACACCATTATACACTCATGCAGAGCCATTGTGAGATTTATTGATTGTATTTAGATTTTGAGAGTTCTTAGTTTAGGGTTTTAGGCTTGGATAGCAAGTTTTCTCACAATTCACCATTTGGATTGAAGATTGAAAACTCCTTTATAATAACGTTCACTCTTTCTTCATTTTATTGCTTTGTATTGCTTGAATTGTGGGTGTAATTGATCATTAGAGAATTTGGGTTTTGTTTATGTTGATTGCATCTTTAGCTTTTGTAATTGATTGAATGTCTCTCATTTATGAAATGGGTATTTGATTATCTAATCAATTTCATGCTTAAATTGCTTTCCCAATGGATCTGATCACTCCTTGGACTTGCCCATTTACTTTGATTAAGCTTTAAAGAGTCAATTGAGGTTGGGAATTATTGATTGGTGCATAATTTGAGGTGTAATAACCCATATATTGAATTCTAACTAGTGATAGTGGATTCATGCAATGTGTAGAATTGTACTAATTGGGATAGCTACTTAACTAGGTTCGATAGAGCTAGGTGGGATATATTTGCTTACATTCAAAAGAAGTAGGTGAATCATTAAGGTTCCAATGCATATATAATCTTACCCATGAATAAGTTTGCATGAGGTTAAGGTCCAATGGATCATTTGAATGTCAATTAGCTTCCCATTCCATAATTCCCTTTTATCCCTTGCTTGAAAAGACCTTTACCCTTGTTCCTTTCTCCCCCTATCGTTGATTGATACCAAATCTTGATATTATAATTGTTATTGTTCATTTGGGTCCAATTAGTAGCTTATAATTCTTTATCTTTTTGATCGTCAACACATTGTTTCATGTGTTGGGTTATTATATTGCTAATGACTACCTACTCATTGACTTGTATAACGGGTAATTGAGCACTATCAAAATGGCGCCGCTGTCGGAGAATAATATGGTGTATTGAATTGATATAGGATTTATAGTTTACTTGTTTCTATCCAAATTGTGAAATATTTGTTTTTACTTTCTTTTTTTTATAATGCTCAATTACCCATCATACAAGTCAATGAGTCGCGGCTGTTAGCAATATAATAACCCCACGTATGAGATCGGGGTCGAATCCCACAAGGAACAATGTGCCGATGATTGAAAAGATAAAGAATTACAAGCTACTAGTTTGAACCCAAACGAACAACACAATTATAATATCAAGATTTTGGTAACAATCAACAATAGGGGGAAAAAGGAACAAGGGAAAAGATCTTTTTAAGTAAGGGATCAAAGGAAATTAGGGAATGGGAAACTAATTGACATTCAAATGATCCATTGCACCTTAATCTCATGCAAACTCATTCATGGGTAAGATCATATATGCATTGGAACCTCAATGATTCACCCACTTCTCCCGAATGTAAGAAAATATATCTCACCTAGTTCTCTCGAATCTAGTTAAGTAGCAATCACAATTAGTCCAATTTTATGCATTGTAAGAATCCACTATTTCTAATGAGAATCTAATATATATAGGTAGTTACACCTCAAATTATGCATCAATCAATAATTCCCAACAGCAATTCACTCTTTAAAGCTCAATCAAAGTAAATGGGCAAGTCCAAAGAGTGATCAGTTCCATCAGGAAATCAATTAAGCATGATATTGACTAGATAATCAAATACCCATTTCATAAATGAGAAACATTCAATCAATTACAAAAGCTAAAGATGCCAATCAACATAAACAAAACTCAAATTCTCTAATGATCAATTACACCAATAATTCAACCAATACAAAGCAAGGAAATGAGGAAAGAGTGAAAATTATTACATTGGAGTATTCAATCTTCAATCCAAATGGTGGATTGTGAGAAAACTTGCAATTCAAGCCTTAAACCTCAAGCTAAGAACTCTCAAAATCTTAATACAATCAATAATAATCTCACAATGGCTCTCCATGAGTGTATAATGGAGTTTGGGATCAAAATAGTGAACTTTCGAAACTACCCTAAACTACTGGAAATTAACTCTCCATGTTCGTGGAGAGTGACCCACGTTCGCGAGACTACATTGACCAGACTTGCACGTTCGTGGCCCAGTGGGGCATGTTCGATGTCAGCGGTTGACTTCATTGCCGTTTTGCGGCTGAATTTTACCGCATTCGCAGTACCTTGTTGACCCAATCTCCACGCTCGAGGGTTAGTTGACCGTGTTCGCGGAGACTAAAATCATGCCAGATTTGACTTTTTCAGTTTTTGCTCCCAATTTTCCTCGATTTCACTTCTTTTTCTTCTTAAATCTAGCAATATACGTCAACACTTCTTGTAGGTCTCAAGTACCTAAAATAATCACATTTCAATGGATAATAATTAACCTCAATCTAACATTAACAACGCAAAACTATAAGCAAAGAGATACAAATGAGTCCAAAATCTCGTACTCATCAACACCCTCAACTTAAAAACTTTATTTGTCCTCAAGTAAAAAAAATTCAAACCACAAGAGGCAATCAATTCAAAACAACCCCACATTTCAAGTTCACATTTATCAATTAAGCACAAAAAACATGACTTCGATTGGTACTAACAAATAGTTACCACATGTAAAATTTTCACAAAAAAGGACTCCCCTCATTCTCACATCACATTTTCAAGAACTAAGAGTTCGCGGCTGAATTTTACCATATTCACGATACCTTTTTGACCCACGCTCCGCATTCGCGGGTCAGTTGATCGCGTTCGCGGAGACCAATTTTATGCCAGATTTGTCTTTTTCTATTTTAGCTCCAAATTTGCCTCGATTTCACTTGTTTTTCTTCTTAAATTCAGCAATTTTCATCAACACTCCTTGCAGGACACAAGTACCTAAAACAATCACATTTCAAGGGATATTAGCCTCAATCTAAATATTAGCAATGCAAAACTATAAGAAAAGAGATACAAATGAGTCCAAAATCCGAGACTCATCACTTGCTATTTGAATAATTGAAGTTGGGTATTTATGTAATGGTGAACCATTTAGTTAGTCCATAATTTCTCTTAGGAATAGAAAAATGTACATAAGTTGTAAGGGCACTAGTTGTTTGCTGAATTAAGTTAGTATACGCTTATTTGCAGTATCTGTTTTGTGGCCTACTAGTAGTGTAATACATGCCTTATAGTTCATTTGTTTGCATGTTGTTTACTTTATAACTTTGCCTATACATTTACTTGATTCGTGACTTTTAGTTGCGTGTTATTCATTTTTTTTAAAAAACAAAGGTCAATTCTTGTACATTATGCATATTACAAGAAATCTGGTCGTGGAGAGCATGTTACATTAGGTTAATTAAGTATATGCTAAGTATTTTTGTGCGAAAATGCGTATACGCTACATGATGGATTCCTGCGAAATACAATACAAATTACAAGTTGTAACTAGATAGGGTTATGAAACAACTTTTAGTTACAGGGACAATAGCGTCCCACCAGGTTAAGTTAGTTGTTTAGTTACAGGACAATAGCATCCCACAAGGTTAAGTTAATAAAGATTATGAAAGTATGTGTTATAACTTACGTACTTGTAAAAGCATTTTTGCGACATATTTTATTGCTTAATTAGGGTTATGTGCACTCTATTGTTATCAGCATGTTTGGCCACTTGTTGTGCAGCCTCAGTGGGCGACCAATTACTTGCATTTTGTTGCACCATGGATCCCCTGGATTTAGTAATTACATGCTAGTATGTTATAAAGAGTAGGCATTGTTGTTAATAAAGCTTTGTTGCCTGAGTATGCCAAGCGTTTTAGCAAAAACATCTTCTTATGCTACATATTTCACAAATGTCAATGCATCTGCTTTTTCGTTGAAGAAAAAAATTGGCATATGAACTTACTTGTTATGAGTCGGGTGTTCAGTAGAAGAAATCTCATATCTAATTATTCATGAATTTTATGTGAAAAAAAAAAAAAAAGAAGATGAAGAAGAAATATCTACATATTGCATTCAGACCTACATGAGGCCTGACTAGAAATTGCATATCGTGATTTTAATAAATAGCTTCATTAGATGCTTCATAGTTGGCAAGAGCATTAGATGCCTATGAGAATAAAATGTCAAGAATTGTTATGTGAACATGTGGTAGAGCATCATTGGCAAGATTTTAAATGCGTCAAAGACTTCATGACGAAAAGATAAATACGTTACTATTTTCCTAAGTTTATTAGCATGCATGTTAAGTACTTTTAAAAGTTAACAAGTTACGAAAATGTTGTGTTATGGATGTTTGATGGTAGTTACATGATACATGAAATGTTGAGTAGATTTAACTGGTTGCTCTTGCTTCCATTGCCCTATTTTGTATATTATGCTCTCTGGTTATTTCAAATATGGCTAATATCGTGGGCCTTTTCTGTGTGATGTATGTGTTAGTGTAGCCTAAATGTTCATGACTTCACATTATTGCACTCATTATTGTCTTATTTCTTACTGCTTTGCTCATTTTTTATGATGCCACTAGAGGGAAGACATTCTTTAGCGATGTTCCTTGAATTATTAAAGGTGACATGGTTTGTCATCACCAAAAAGGAGGGAAATAGTGGAATATGTATGTGTGCTTTCAATTAGTATTTTGGTGATTGAATAGATTACAGGAGAACCAAGTTCACTTGTACAAGTGAAACAGGTCCATATAGACAGATTAATATCCTTGAATCGATGTAACAAAGGAAATATATTCTGATTTCATACCACAAATGATAATTCTTCATGTTCGTGCTTTAGAGATAGTCTCATTTGGATTTAATAAAGATATCTTATACGTTCTTAATCTTCAAAGAAAATACTCCTCAACAGAAAGAATACCTTGAGTGGTGTTAGACAATTCATTCTCCAATACCTATAGCCAAGGTTCATTCTTCTTGTTGATCAATTGATTGAGGGTCGTCTATATTTCATGAGTTTATATTACACCTTATAATATGATCAATAAATTAGAGGAGATGGACTATTTCAGCATGAACTCTGTCTACACATTAATATGCTTCCACTTCTTGTCTGCACTACTAATTTCCAATCTGTCGATGAGAGAACTTGTGCTACTCTCGTTAATAACATCCCACAAATCCTTATCCACAAGGTATGGTTCCATACATGTCTTTCATACATTATAATTTTACTGGTTCAGCAGCTCCATTCCAAATCCATTAACATGATTGTTTAAAACCATCAGGACAAACCAGTTGAATTCACCACTTACCCAATCTAGAAATAAATCCAGAAGTCAATCTACGAATATGGATCTAAAACCATGGAGAGAATAGAAGAAGAAAACTATAATTGAAAAACCTTCTATCAGCCCATAATCGCTACATCATATTGAAAGATTCGACTAAAGAAAAAGAAAGGTAAAAGGAGAAGGAGGATTTTGGGTAGGAGAACTTTGTTGTGTAAGAAAACTTCTTGAATTGGGTTAATTTTGAATTGGATTGATTTCGGATGATTACAAATGTCTAATGTCACCCCTATTTTCACTTGTGTGCAGATGATTCTAGATACTAAAAATCTAGAATATTCTATCCTATAATTATCTCTCTCAAATATATAATACTCTAGAATATCTAGACTTTTCCTAAGTACAAATATCAAAGACGGTACACTATAACTTTCTAGATTTTTCTTAATATTTATGATACTAGTTTTTGGGAACGTACGTTGCACGTTTGTCCCCTGATCATGTTTAGCACATATTAACAGAGTTCTAATTCAGACTACTTATGGTATGGATATTGTAACACCCCAAAAAAACTTCTAAGTTAAGACATAACCATTCTTGAATTGCGTATAAGGTCGTACCAAGTGATTCTTAATTATTCTTCAATTCTAAGGTCAATTCCTTAGTGTGGGAATGAATTTGAATATGAATTAAGGTCACTAGAATCCCCTAGCACAAAGTTGAGTTGAAAGTTTCCATACTGATTAAGTTTTGAGGTAAGATTCTACTTGGGTCAACTTCAAACGACAATATCTCCCAGCACATAATGAATTAGGTGGCCCATAACCTATCAAATTAAAGGTCTTTGAGTCCTCTTTCCAACGCCACCAAGTTTGCTTTTCTCAAGCTCGGGGTAAAAGGTTATGGCCATTATACCAAAGACTTTCATAACAAATTTTTCTGAGTCTATGAACGACGGCTCCTATCTACGGGCCGTCAATGAATCGACGACCCGTACTGTCAAACCGTCAAAAAGAGTTCAGAGACTCAATTTTGGGTTCCCTTTTCTACGGATCCATTCTATGGGCCGTAGGAACTTCTACGGGCCGTAGGAACTTCTGCGGGCCGTAGATTGGACCCGTATATGGACTTTTGAACCTGGAATTTAGTATTCAATCTACGGATTGGATCTACGGTCCGTAGAAACTTCGACGGGTCGTAGATTGGACCCGTAGGATGAAATTTTGAGCTGAAAAATTCAATATCAATTCCACAGATGGGATCTACGGTCCGTAGATCAAACCAGGACCCGTAGATGGTCCCGTGGACAGTTTTTATCAGCTTTTAAAGAGGGGTAGTTCAATCTTTTCCCACCCCTTCTAAGCCTAACCCACGATGTTTTTACACCTAATTAAGGGTCTAAACAGTGTTAAATTATTCTTTCACGTTCTTTAACACTTAGAAGATTCAGAGCAGAGCTCCTAGAGGAGAATAGCTAGGGTTTTCAAACATTCTTCAAGATCCTTCAAGTTTCGCCAAGAACTTCGTTCTTCCCAGGTATGTAAGGCTTTCCTCAGTGTTGGGCTAGTGCGTCCACACGCCAAATTTCACCAGAAATTCAGAATTATGAAATTTAGGGTTTCATTCCAAGTTATTGAGGAATGCGAATGTCTGTCTATTCTATTGAATTCTAGTTAAATTCTTGAGAATTGTATCCATATCTTTGAGTAATTATCTTGCTATGGTTCATGCTTAGATTATAGTATGAACCCAAATTGTTGAGTTGGCTGTCCATATTTAATTTTCTGCAAAGAACCCTATGAATTGAGCATTTACTGAATTATTTTGGAGAATCTTTTAAATTGAACCATTAATTTAAATTGGTTTCTTTTGAGCAAAATGGAGGGGAGTTGTGAGTAGAGTTAAAGAGGCAATTTGAGTAACTTGTAAATGAAACTTTGATTTCCCAACTATCATTTTTGAGTGAGAAAGAGGACTTTGATTTTGAGAAAATAACCAAGAGAGTTTTGAGAAGAGGAGTTGAGGCACTGTTTCTTAAAGAGTATCTTTTGAGTAATTACCTCAAAAACAGAGAAAGAATTATATTTTTACTTACTTGAGCATGAGTATATTTATTGGGAGTAGTATTGAGCACCGATATGGGGATGAGTTCAGATAACTCAAACTCCCCATAAACCATGTATGCCAACATGGGTAAAGGATTCATACTTTTTAGATGATTTCCTTATGCCTTCGGGTAGAGCTTAGTGAATCCACTTATTTGAGATTGTTCTATACCCCTGCAAGGTATAGGATAGTTCTGGCAGCGTGGGCGAGACGATGTATCATCACTTAGCTCATAGTGATGGTTGTCGGTTAGAGAATCTCCCAAATAGAGTAAAGAGTACTTTCATTATATTTTCGCATATAATTTTCTTTGAGTTATTATACTATACTTTGTGAAGCTTAAAATGATATTATATTTATTTATGTTTTACGTTGAGTTGAGCTGAGTTGAGTTGAGTTTAGTTGAGTTGAGTTGAGTTGAGTTTAGTTGAGTTGAGATTAGTTGAGTATTTCTTTTAGCTTGGTCAGTTCAGTGTATGCTTTCATTGCATTCTTTCAGTAAGAGTTTAAATGAGTTTTCCCATCATGATTTATATTATATTTCAGTTGAGTTATTGCCAGAGTTTCAATTCAGCTATTTTGTTATTCAGCTATATTACATACTCGTACATTCAATGTACTGACGTCATTCGACCTGCATCTTTTAATGATGCAGATACAGGTACTTAGGATCATCAACAGGAGTTCTGTTGAGATTACTTCATCCGCTTGTCAGTTTTTTAGTAAGGCCTCCTTGGTTTCGGAGGACTCCAGTTATATAGGTTGTCAGTAGTAGCTCTTTGAGGTGTCGTGGGTCTTGTCCCGATATATCCTTCCTTAATAGTAGAGGCTTCATAGATAGACAGAGTCGAGGTGTTCCTCAGCATTTACTTTTTGTTGTGTTGTTTTATAAACTATAAGTATTACTATTGAATATTGTCCAAACTTTATGAGTTGAGTATTTGAGTTTATCATATTTAATGAAATTTTAAGCCTATTATTGCTTGAGATAGTTTTTCGCTTGTAGTCAGCCAGGATGAGGGTTTGCTTGGGGACCAGCAATGGTTCTCGAGTGCCAGCCACGTCCAGGGTGTAGGCTCGGGGCGTGACAGATATGTATCCTCATTCCTCAATTGTATGACTCACAACATGATTAGTTTTCTGAATTGTTCAGTGGTTGAGTATTATATAAGTAATAAACATTTGTATTAATTAGTAATAACGAAGGAAATTTACAATGTCATAACAAGAACAAAAAAAAATCAATTCAAAAGTACATGATCTAACAAACAAACTAAACAATGAAAAATGGTTATTCCTTTAGTGTACCAAAATAAAATATATATTATCTCATAGAATGTACAAAATATAAAAAAGCTTCACAATATTAAGATTAAAATAAGAATCTGAAGTGAATTAAAAAAAAAAAAAAAGAAACTCAGTAGCTATCAAGAAAAGGCATCAGTACCTTTATTGCAAATTACTACAATCATGTAGTGACTTGAAGTGTATTGGTTTATTTATAGAATTTCACCTAAGAAATTGAAAAGTTCAAGTAACGGTTGGAAGCTAAATTGTTGTAACTTCTTTCATAATAATTCTTCTTTTATCAATTATTTAACATTTAATAGAATTTCATTAAATTACACTTCAATTGTTGCTCTTTACGTTTCCTATAATTATCTAGAAATATGTAAAGCTTTGTTCGTTAGCTAGAGTTTAATAGAAATACTATTATTTAATATTTAATTAACTAAATATAATTTAGTTTTTTGAGTTTATAAAAGAACAATTTATTTATTTATTTTAATGGTATTATTGGAGTAGTTCAACTTTATAGGGGTATTTTGATATTTCAACTTTCAACATTTTTGTTCCCACTTTTAGTAATACTAGTTTCTGAGAACATGTGTTGCACGTTTGTCCCCTGATCATGTTTAGCGCATAGTGATACAGTTCTAATTCAGACTACTTATGGTATGGATATGTATCCTCATTCCTCAATTGTATGACTCACAACATGATTAGTTTTCTGAATTGTTCAACGGTTGAGTATTATCTAAGTAATAAACATTTGTATTAATTAGTAATAACGAAGGAAATTTACAATGTCATAACAAGAACAAAAAAGATAAATCAATTCAAAAGTACATGATCTAACAAACAAACTAAACAATGAAAAATGGTTATTCCTTTAGTGTAACAAAATAAAATATATATGATCTCATAGAATGTACAAAATATAAAAAAGCTTCACAATATTAAGATTAAAATAAGAACCTGAAGTGAATTAAAAAAAAAAAGAAACTCAGTAGCTGTCAAGAAAAGGCATCAGTACCTTTATTGCAAATTACTACAATCATGTAGTGACTTGTAGTGTATTGGTTTATTTATAGAATTTCACCAAAGAAATTGAAAAGTTCAAGTAACAGTTGGAAGCTAAATTGTTGTAACTTCTTTCATAATAATTCTTCTTTTATCAATTATTTAACATTTAATAGAATTTCATTAAATTACACTTCAATTGTTGTTCTTTACGTTTCCTATAATTATCCAGAAATATGTAAAGCTTTGTTCGTTAGCTAGAGTTTAATAGAAATACTATTATTTAATATTTAATTAACTAAATATAATTTAGTTTTTTGAGTTTATAAAAGAACAATTTATTTATTTATTTTAATGGTATTATTGGAGTAATTCAACTTTATAGGGGTATTTTGGTATTTCCACTTTCAACATTTTTTGTTCCCACTGATGATGATATGATGATTTATTCTTCAAAAAAATTCAATTTAGATATTTTTCACACATTTATCCATTTCCAGTACTCGAAGAGAAGATAAAAAATTTAGCACCTACGTTCGATATGATAGCATTTTCAAGGGTCTAATCATTTCAACAAGTTAATGAACCATTCAAAGGTAATATAATAAATTGTTTTGATTATACTGCAGTAAGATTTACAAGAAAAGGAGAAGAAATGTATAATTGTACTTGATCCACTGTTCCTTATGATGAAGCACCAGTCCACCAACCTAGTTGACAATCGATGTTTGATCCTTTATATCTTTCAAGAAAATCAAGCAGTGTTAAGACTGCTCCCTGTACTTGGCATGCAATTCATTCCTAGTTCTTTAAGCCTATTAAGCTCGGGCAATATCACCGAACCAAGATCGGGTCGATCTTTCTTCCGCAACTCAGCACACTTGAGTGACAATTTTGCATAGTTAAGAGCCTCATCCAACGGCCAATTTGGCACTGTTGGATCTAGTATATCTGCAAATGTTCCATTCTCAATGGCCCTTTCCACGTGATGAGTTAAACCCATCGGGGGCCTTGCAGTTATAATTTGGAGCAACATTACACCAAGTGAATATATATCCGATTTAGTCCCTAACTTTCCTGTCTGTTGATATTCGGGATCAATGTAACAAAAAGTTCCTGCAGCTGAAGTCATGTGATATTGTGTAACACAATCAGCTACAGATGGTGGAACTAACCTAGCCAAGCCAACATCACTAATTTTGCAGGCATAATTGCTGTCTAAAAGAATGTTTCCTGGCTTAAGATCACGATGGACAAGAGGTTCTGGCTTTGCTTGGTGAAGGAATAAAAGCCCTGTAGCGATTTCAGCAGCGATTTTGAACCGTATTTCCCATGGGATTGGAGGGGTGTTACCTTTCCGAAACAGGCGATCTTCCAGGCTGCCATTATTCATGAATTCATAAACTAAACATCCGTACTCGGGACATGCACCTAAGAGTAGCACCATATTTGGGTGCCTCATGAGACCAAGGACCTGAACCTGTAAATGAGAAGGGAATCCTAAGAGCTTTGTAAAGCAAGTATTTGCATACCTCTAATCTTTTAATGCAAAAGAAAAAGGCCTTTTCTGCATACCTCTAACTCACACTAAAAATAGATTTCCAAAAGTTTTTTCTAAAAATTTTTACTGAAGCATATATACATAGAACAAAATCTTTTAAATTAAGCATATTAAATAAAAAGCATCATGTTATGCAATAAAGAAGAAAGTTGTTTTCTCCCAACGAAAAAGATGTTTTATATAATATGCATCTATACATCAATATCAACATACCTCTTGCTTGAACTGTTGCATCCCTTGTGCAGCATCAGATCTCAAAACTTTAATGGCAACGGGTGTGTGATCAAGTCTCCCTTTGTAAACAGGGCCATATCCACCTTCACCGATCTTCTCGGAATTTGAGAAACTTTTGGTGGTTATCTCAATCTCTTCTATGGTATATTTCCTATAGCAGATTTCATTTCTAGATAGATCATTTATTGCTAGATTCTTTTCTTCTGTCTCTCGCCTTGCCTTCAACTCCGCATACTTTCTTCTTTTTTCTTCTATCTCAGCTAACCTTTGTGATTTTTGAGCAGCTTCAACAGCAGCTCTGCCTTTAGCTTTTTCCATCTCAGCCATAGCGAGTGCTGCCTCTTCAGAAATACGGGACTGTTTGAACCTACTACCTTCTTCCACTTTCCATTGATGAAGGTCTTTAGCCTGAAAACTTAGAAGACATGACATTATGTAACTCCTATAGGACAAACTGAGACTCAGCCTGAAACATGTAAAATTTATCCAAGGATAATTAAGAGGGAGATAGATAATCAATAAAGACTTCTTGTGAGCTTGATATCATTACTTTCCAATTTGTAGTTTGGATGGCCTTGTGTGGGATCAAAGAAACAGTTACAACTTGTTCAGACACTTTCACATGATGGAAAATGCACATAATACTTCTTAATTCACACATTGGATTGATTATATGTTGAATGCTGCCATGTGGCCCTGGCATTGATTACCCCAGTATTTTTAGGATTTTCACTCGCAGAAAAAGATTGTTGACTTTCTAAGGGATCTTTCCGCGTTCACGCATTATAAGGAGTGTTATTTTAAATTTATTATACATGTTCAACATGACCTAATCTAGATATTGCCTTGTTTTAAAAAAGTCAATGTAACAAATGACTGAACATTCACTTCCATAAATACTACTCCCTCTGTTTCAATTTGTGTCTTAGTTTCCTTTTTGGTTTCTTTAAGAGAGAATGTTACTTTCTATAGTTGGTAACTCTTGAATTCTAACATTTCATGTCCATGTTTAAGATAACAAGATTCATTGGGCATATTTTAGTACATTATACACATCTTTAATTTCAAATCACAAGATATATTCAAAAATCTTTTTTACTTTTTCAGACTTTGTATCAAGTCAAACTAAGACACACAAATGAAATGGAGGAGTAGTAAACTTTAAAGGAACACTATTTTCGGCATCATTAGCCTTAATAGCTCTTTTAAAAAATTTAGCTTTCAAATTGCATCTTCAGTATTTGTAAGGTTTAGTATAGAAAATGCATGTGGTCAAAAATAAGGAACTTTAATTTGTTGAAGGCTGGTGTTTACATGTATTTTGCCTAAAGAGTATAAATGAATTTTATCCTTGTGGTACCAGACAGTTTAGACAGTACCGTTTGGTTTGCCGAGAGAGCTTCTTTGCAAGCTGAGTTGTACATATCCATGGTTTGCCTTAACTCTAGCTTTAATCTGCTCATCTCAGACTCCCACTGCATAAACAATTGATAAAGAATATATTACTAAAATGGAACTGGTTTTTTTTCATCACAATCAAAATAGTAAAGACTATCTATCAACCAGCAAATTTGGCACTGTCATGTATTGTATCATCATATTCACTTACCATAGATGAGGAGCTACAATTGTCGTTTACTGAAACTTGAGTGAAGTCAAGATTTTGGGTTGTGACATCCACTGATCCACGGCTAAGAGGTGCAAATAGACCACTATCATCGGATGGACTACTCTGGGTATATGAATTCTTTGGCTCTCTAGAATGAAAATCAAGACTGTCCATTGATGCATTAGATGTTCCACTTTTAGGCATCATCTCAGGTCCAAAACTATTTTTCTCCGCCCTCATATATGCTGACCTGTTTTGTGCATTAGTTTATTAATGCTCAATACCGCCATTTCTCAAGGTTAAGGACAATAAACATGCAGTGCATGAGCTTTTCTTAAGGTCAAGAAAATTAAAAAGAAGATTGAGCAGATATGATCCTCAGTTATTTGGTACCTGGATATATCTTCTGGTTCAGAGTAATTACTTAGCCTAACTGCTGACCATGGTTGGGAAGATGGTAGCCTTGCTGAAGAACTAGCAAGAGGTTTAGCTGCTGGTCTGACGGATTGTTGCTTGCCTTTTGAAATCACGTATACAGTACAATAATCGGGTGCAGCCTTGTTTACGATAGTTGGCACATCATGAGTCCAAAATTTCCTACAAAACAAGCATCATTAAGATATTTATCCACAATGAGCAAAGGAGAAAAAGATAAAATTGATCATAATAACCTGGAAAAAGCACTTCTTGATGATGCACCAAGAACGATGTTGGTGACATGATAGTTGTTGATATAGTCTAGAAGTCCCTTAGACACTGAAATATCCTCAATAATAACCTCTTTCACTGCTATCTTCACACATCATCAGGAGTTAAAGTTAGATTTAGTCAACATTCCACATTGATGTAATCCTAGTTTTCTGATTTCGCTATCTAGGTACGTACGTAATATATTTGCTTAAATGTGCAAAATGCATTTATTCAAAAGATATCGTATCGGATGTGCAGTATTTAAGTTTTTCTCCCAAGTTTCCCATGTAAATTAACCTTTTTGCTAGGTCTCACATGTATAAATTGTTTCAAGAGCGCATCGAAGAATCAGGCATTTTGAGATGAAAAATAAAATACTCCCTCATGGTAATAAACAATATTTTGAAAGATTCAAAGGGAAGAAAGATAACATGATAAGAAGATTATAGAGATTATAGGAAAGGAAAAGAAGAGAGAATGACAAAGAGTTACAAGTTAATTAAGTATAACATTAATATCACCATAATCTTTCTTATTTTTTGTATTGTATTGTACTGACGTACCCCTTTACGTGCAGAGTAAGCCCTGAAAGGTATAAAGACCTTATGAGTATCTTGATCACTTAATCCACGATTTGAACTTGGACCAGCACCATTACCACCAACCTCTACAAAGTAGGTAGCAGAAATGTCATAATCATCACTAATAAAATTTAAAAAATAGAAAGCATATGTCATCAACATTCAATTAGGGATGCAATAGATTTTGAAAAAAGAAAATGAATTTAAAATTAAAGGAGGAGGGTACCTACGATTTGGTGAGTTCTTCATCCTAACATGTACTAAAACAAGGGCTGGATTGCTTATGACGAGATGATCAACCGCCCATTTGACAGCAGAAGAGCTGTGCTTGTCTTTATCAATTCCCACAACAATGGGGTTGATACCCTCATCACCTTGAATCGTTGAAGGCATTTTCAAATTATAACAACGTGATTGATTCAATTCAACAACAAAAATATGGAAAAACCTTTTTAGGGAGAAAATTGTGTTTGTGCGGAATAATATTCCGATGAAGGATTCATTTCAACCCCCTTCAAACTCTGTAAATTCAAATTTATTATCTCTTCATGGGGAAATGGAACAAAAGAAAATAGGCCTACTCATTTCTACGTGGAATTAACAGTCCAAATCCAACCATTCTATTGCCGCCAAAAATGATGGCTAATTTCCTCCCTACATTCTTCTATACACTGTTTTGGTAACAAGATACATTTTGGTCCAACGTTTTTGAGAAAATAATTTATGTATTTTAATTTTGATATAATTAAAAAAAATTATTTATGTATTGTTAATATAATTATTAAGTACATATCCTATTTGGTATAATTTTTTATGTATAAGTTTTTCAACACGTATATACCAAGTCATATAGTATATATTTATGTAAAATACTATCAATATGTTTGAATAAATAATTATACAAGAATAATATATCAGTTTGTTTGAATGATTGACGTGGATCATCGTATAGTGACTTGTGTGTTGCAATCAAGATGATATATGACATGGTTTAATTTGAATCTACAAAGACGAATAATCAAGGTTTAATTAGGTACATACGATTTTATTTTTTTATGAGATACAAACATGTAATTGAGTGTATTTCACCTAATACTTTTACTGTTTTACATAGACAATATTCTTGGTGTATGTTCATTTATGTGTCGTCGGTTGCTTTCGCATGATAGTTTTGTAGATTGAGACTAACACATTAAAAGCCAAGGATTGATTCATCATCATTTAGTTTTCCAAACAATTTACCTTCACTTTCTACCGAAATTCCCTCGTGAAATAACATCTGTTTGATCATATCTATAATTTAAAATAGTAAATGGTTCAAATCATGTTAGCCTGTTTGTTGAATGCGTCAAATATTATTTTTCATGAAAAGCAGTGTAACTTTAATTTTTCTTTTGTTTCTAACAATTACTAGATACAAGAGCCTTCACATGTTACTTTATTTATCTCAATTTATGTGGTACATGGAATTAGGAGAATCAATCAAATTTTTATCTGATTTTTAAATATTTTAAAATTTTAATTCTTATGATTTATAGTACCTTATATGCAATTTTCAAATAATGTATGTTAGTGCCTTAGTCTTTAAGAAAAGGCCCATTTATGTCATCCGTTAAGTTTGGCTCATCTATGGCATTACCGTTTGAGGAAAGGCTCATCCATGTCATTATTTTTAACTCCGATTTTGCAAAATCATTTTTTTACCTCAACAAGACCTCAAATAACTTTTAACATTTTCCAATTTGGATTTTGGATGAAATTTACTCTTTTTGCTTCTTCTTACTCAAGAACTCCCAAATTTTCCAACTTCTTCAATTTTTTACGAAATCACCTCAAATTTCAAGAGTAGCTTCCCTCCGAGCTAGATAACAAAACTCAATATCTTTTGAGCTCGAATTCAATCTAACTCAAAAAGACCCACTTGACATTTCTTCAAAATTTCAAAACTTCAACATCCTTTAATGGTAGAATTTTCTCTACAACTCCAAATCACTTGAAATTTTGTACAAGACTCAAAAAAAATAGGGAGCAAAGATCTAGTGTTCAAAACAACAACAAAAACACGAATCAAAATAGATTTTTGAAATATGGGGACTAATTTCATTTTTTCTAAATATTTTTTAAAAAATACGGGTGGGTTTTTATAACTCCACAAATTTTAGAATTTTGGATCTTTTAAAAAAAAAAAAATTAAAGATGTGGCCGAATTATAATTAGCCACTTGTAAGAAATGGTTTTGCAAAACCTAAGTTAAAAAATAATGGCATGGACGGGTCTTTTCTCAAACGGCAATGGCATAGATGAGCCAAACTTTTAACGAATGACATAAATGATCCTTTTCTCAAAGTTCGATGGCATATTTGAGTATTTTTTTCTATACTTATATATTCATTATTATATTAAAAGTGTGAAGGTTTTAAGTTCAAAGTGGGATGACAAAAATGCCCTTCGCTAATTTTTTAATTAAAAAATATCTTTTATTAAATTTTAAAATCAAGTCAATAATGACAATTAAACTAGAGCAAATACAAATTTAGATGTTATAACTTATCAGTTTTCACTTTTTAATAATCTTAATTGTTAATCCTTTTATCTTTAATACCCATAAAATATTGAATGATTTTTGACCCTCCAATCAAATATTATATTAAGAACATTCAAGTGTAAAAATATAAATATACATTCTTTAAAAACATAATAAATATCTTTTAATACAAAATTAATAGAAAAGTGAAAGTCGTATAACCATAGTAGATGAAAAGGCAACCAATGAGCTTCCCTACTATAATTTCTCATATATTCATTTGTATTGATTTCCTCTTTTATTGTTTTCAATTTTCATTACATTCCAATAAATTAGTCGTTCTTATGTTCTGCATTCTTTATCTATTAGTGAAAAATTAGGAGGTGAAGTTATTAACAATTTTTTGGTTCCATTTCATCAACAAAATCATATACATCTATAAAATCAGGTAGATTTTTTTTATCTATTATTTTTTCGTGTTGATTCACAACTCTTAATGTACATAGTTTCTTTCTTTATAATTTGGACATAAAATGTTAGTCTACTGCACTTTTGTGTTTTATCATTTTATAATTCTTATGTTATTCTTTATTTATTGGTCATTCTTTTTTTTAACTATTAATATATTGCATTGTTTAACTTTTTCCATGATATGATGACAGGTTCATCTTATTGCTTTTCATGTTAATTGGGTTGATGTTACAAATGTTTTTTATATTAAAAGGGGAAGGTTTTAGATTTAAAGTATGACCCGTTAGGCCCGTATAAATTTAATACAATAATAATGGTCAAACATGCAACACACGTTTCTAGAACTAGTACTACCTTAAAAGCAAGAACTTTCTAACTTGAACATCAAATTACTACAATACCCCCAACCTAAAACACCCAAGTTAGTATATCTTTTGTATTTTACATTATATCATATTTATTATTAATTTATATTTATGAAATATTTCTAAAGCAGACACCTTTTAATATTGAAGGTTGTTACTTTTCCAAAGGGTTGTGACATTTTTGAAGGGTTATGATTTTTCCAAAGAGTTGTGAGCTTTTTGATGAGTTGTGACCTTTCCAAATGATTGTAACTTTTCTGAAGGGCTGTGTCTTTCCAAAGGATTGCAACTTTTCTATACCCAAGAATGCATAATAAGCACCTATTCATACAAACATTTGTTGTCTATAAATAGAGGGGTTCCCTCACATTATTGAACTACAAATTTTCTAAATTTTCTATTCTTCTTCTTCTTAAAACACTCAATTTAGTACATCTTCTATATTTAATATTATATTTAATTATTTATTATTTATTATATATTGATATTATATTAAAAGTAGACACATTTTCACATTGAAAGGTTGTGACTTTTCCACAGGGTTGTGACTTTTTCAAAGAGTTGTGACTTTTCCGAAGGGTTGTAATTTTTCCAAAGGGCTGTGACTTTTCCGATAAGTTTTGACCTTTCAAAAAGGTTGTGATATTTCTGAAGGATTGTGACTTTTTTTTATAAGGCATATTATGCACCTATTCATACTGTTGACACCCAATTTTGACCCTATGCAATTCGAGTTAACTATCGAGCTTCTTCAATTTCAAACAATTTGAAATAATGGTCTTTGAAAAATCCTTAAAATATTTTAAATCTTTCTCTAATTAGTTATGTTGGTTTTTCAAAAAATAATTATATAACTTTATGTATTGATTTATATCTTTTAATAAATAGCCTAAAAATAAGTGTTAGTATGAATACGTATTTATTTCCCTTAAATTAGTGAATTTTATAATTTTGTATAATTAGTTCTCTATTTTAAGTAATGAACTTATGTCTCGATAATTATTTTATCTTGTTTAAATTAAGAAGCTCAAATTATTCATCTCATTCTAATTTTGGCCGAATCTAGTTTTTTGACTCAATTTGATTAGAATAGCAGCTCAAATGGTCAAGTTTTAAATAAATGGGCTATTTTCTTAACTCTTTCACATCTGCACACATATACATTTTTACATATACACATTCTCGTGCCCTCACACGTTCCTCTCTCTTCCAACTCTCACGCGTTTCTCTTCCCTTTCTTCTTCTCCAAACACAAAAGTCAAGACTCAAAACTAAGAACCCTAATTTCTTCATCCAAACGACATTTCCCATCACTCCTGTCAGTCTCTCTCTCCATATTCAAAGATTGCAGATCTTGGGACTAGATTTTTTGACTTTGGTTGAGTTAAATCTCACCCAAATCTGATCCAAATCAGAAGATATCACATTGAATCCGGATTTTGGGGGGTATGTTTTCTTCTTGCTTATCTTCCCTTCCATTCTGTCCAATCAATCTTCCATTTCCCGCTCAAACGGCTATTGGAATTCAAATCTTTAGTTTTGGCTATAAATACATGGTATTAGTAGCCTTTTAGAGGGAGAGAATTCAAATTTTATTGAAAATAGTAGTGCTTAATTATCTAATCAGTTCATTAGTTAGTTAATGTGTCAGTTAATCCGTTTGTTCATTAGTTAGTTATACAAGTTAGTTACGAGTTAGTGGAGGTAGTTGACAGCTGGCTTGACAGCTAAGACACACATGTATATATATGAGTTCTTTCTCATTTTTCCAATTTAACACTCGATGAATGAGATCTGAAATTTCCCAATTCGATTCTTTCACTGAAATTCAACATGGTATCAGAGCTGTGAATCCACGTGATTCCGATTCACAATTGATTCGATCGGAAATCTTCGAGGAATCCACCATTGATTGAGCTTGAAGGAGATGACGTTGACATCAGGAGAAAATGCTCCAGTTGGAGTTTCAACTGATACTCTTGATGGAATAGAGAAAAATCACAATCATCCTTTGTATCTTCATCCTTCTGATACTCCGGGCAGTGTATTAACCTCAGTACAGCTCACAGGAACTGAGAACTACTCACTGTGGACCAGGTCATTGATGATTAATCTTCGTGCAAAGAGTAAGCTGGGATTTGTGCTTGGAACTTGTCGCAAATCTGATTATAAACCCGAATTGGAAGAGCAATGGGAGAAATGCAATGCATTCGTGTTGGCATGGATTATGAACACCGTATCAAAAGAACTATTGAGTGGAATTGTGTAGGCATCAGATGTAGTAATGGTTTGGGGAGATCTAAATGAAAGATTCAACAGGGTTGATGGATCTAGGAGTTATCAACTCCATCGTGAGATCTGTACGATTAATCAAGATAATTTGACAGTTTCAGGGTATTTTACAAAATTACGTCTCTTATGGGATGAGTTTGATGCACTAGTGCCCCCTCCTGCTTGTAATTGTGGTAAATCAAAGGTGTATGTTGATCACCGGCAATTTCTGCGATTGTTTGCTTTTTTGATGGGCTTAAATGAGATATACAGTCATGCACGAAGTCAGATTTTAATGATAAATCCTCTGCCCAGTGTAAGCAAGGTTTATGCCATGATAATATCTGATGAAAGCCAGCGCATGACAGCTGAATCTAGAATTGGTAGAGATGTCCATGAATCCATGGCTCTATATGCAGGAAGAGGGAATGACTCTATGATGTTCTCTGGTAAAGGGATAAATGGTTGTTCTTCTCAAGACTCCATGGCTCTGTACACTGGACGAGGAGGCTATAAAAATGCTGGCAATAGTAACCACAACAACCCTAAGCAGAGGAAGAATTGGCACCTTGTATGTGATTACTGCAAACTACATGGGCACACTAAGGAAATATGTTTTAGGCTCATTGGTTACCCTGCTGATTGGAAGTTCAAGAAGAAGTTTGGTCCAGGTCCAGGAGTGATGAATGCAGGAAGAGGAGCAACAAATCATGCTTATATTGACAGAGGTTTCAGAGATGAATTCGAAGATATGCACATAATTCATGGCATGATGCATTCAGGACAAGGATCAAATAGCAATTCAGGTAGTTCTGATAATTCTGCACAGTTGAAGCATGAAAAATATGAAAATCAGTTGACAGCACAAACAAGTTTTCAGCCCAATCAAAACACAATGGATTACATAGTAAACACTGCAGGTACTACTTATGCTACTGTTTTATCAGCAAATGATATTAGAAGAAATAATTGTGTTAAATTGCCAAATACTAGTACATCATAGATAATTGACTCAGGAGCAACATGTCATATGACTCCTAAGGTCAGTAATCTAATTGAAACATCCACTTCTAGTAAAAGTATAGGTAGACAAGTCCATCTGCCAAATGGTCAAACTACTTCAGTTGATCAAATTGGTAGTTGCAAGTTGTCAACTGGTGACATTTTGAACAATGTGTTGATGGTTCTTGATTTTCGGTTTGATCTATTGTCAGTATCTCAGTTGACCAGACAGCTGAACTGTTCTGTGAATTTTTTCCCTGAGTTTTGTGTCTTTCAGGACCTGTTAAATGGAAGGGTGAAGGGGATTGGTAAGGAGAAGGATGGTCTCTACTATTTTCCCACTCATCTTCCAGAAGAGATCATGCATGCTGAACAAGGTTTATTGGCACATACCAAACATTCAGAGGGCTTCCTATGGCACAATAAACTTGGACACCCCTCAATGAAATTATTACAACACTTATCTTTGCTTTGGAATACTGATGATAAAGACATTTGTAATGATTGTCCAGGTTCCCCTTGCCAAGCAAACTCAATTTCCATTTCCTTTAAGCATGTCTAGAACTAATTCCACATTTGATATAATTCATATAGATGTATGGGGACCATATAGATGTCCTACTCATGCTGGTTACAAATTTTTTCTGACAATTGTTGATGATCATTCAAGGATGACTTGGTTATTTCTCATGAAATTCAAACGTGATGTTTTTTCCATTTTAAAGTGTTTCATTACTATGGTTAAGACCCAGTTCAATAAGTCTGTTAAGAAAGTTAGATCAGATAATGGGATTGAGTTCCTTAATAAGGATTGTAGATCATTATTTGAATATTTGGGCATAGTTCATGAGAGTAGCTGTCCACACACCCCTCAACATAATGGGGTGGTGGAAAGAAAGCACAGGCATATCCTTGAAGTAGCAAGAGCCCTCAGGTTTAAAGGTTCTCTTCCAATAAGATTTTGGGGTGAGTGTGTATTAGCAGCAGTTTACCTGATCAATAGGTTGCCAACCACAGTTTTGCAAGGGCAATCACCTTATGTTGTGTTTCATGGAAATCAGCCTGATCTAAGTCATCTGAGAACTATAGGTTGTTTGTGTTATTCTACAAAGCCTGTCAAGAATGATAAATTTTCAGCTAGAGCTAATACATGTGTCTTTATGGGTTATTCATCCAATCAAAAGGGATATATTGTGTATGGTGTGAACCAAAGGAAGTTGATGGTATGCAGAGATGTAACTTTCAGAGAAGATGTTTTTCCATTTGCTGCACAGAAAAGGCATCATTCTGTCCCATTATTTCCTCCTCAGCACTCTGTCATTGAAACAAGTAATTTGCAGGTTATGTCTAATGATTCAGAAGTTTTAGTTGATGATCTGGAAGTAGTAGTGGAGCAAGAAGACATTCCTTTGGAAAATGAACCAGAAATTTTGGAGAATGAACCAGAAAATGGTAATATTGATGTTGCTTGTGAAAATGCTAATACTTCTTTCGAAGTCATACCTACAGTAGGAGCTACACCTGATAATGTAGTCCCTACTGTACCCTTGGTTGAGCATAGAACAAGACATTCCACCAGATTAGCTAGTCCACCTATATGGTTAAAGGATTATGTCACTAATGTCACTAGTCCTGATCATCCTTATTCCATGACCAATTATATCACCTATCAGCATTTATCTCCTGGTTATCAAGCTTTCCTTAGTAATTTTTCTATTGATATTGAGCCTAGGTGTTATGAGGAGGCTATTAGGATGCTAGATGGGTAGCAGCTATGCAGCAAGAAATCAAAGCATTGGAAGAAAATGGAACTTGGCAGATTATGAAGCTGCCTGAAAAAAAGTCTGTTATTGGTTGTAAGTGGGTGTTTAAAATAAAATATAAGGCAAACGACTTGCAGCAAAGGGTTATAGCCAAACAGAGGGTATTGACTATCAAGAGACCTTTGCTCCTTTAGTCAAAATGGTTACTGTAAGATCCATTACTGCATTAGTAGCAATTGAGGACTGGCCTATTTACCAAATGGATATGTTTAATGCTTTTTTACAAGGTGACCTCTTTGAGGAGGTGTATATGGAGTTGCCTAAGGGATGTGATAGTGGAGACAAGCACCATGTATGTAAGCTTGTCAAGTCCTTGTATGGACTCAAGCAGGCATCGAGGCAATGGAATGCCAAGCTTACTGAAGCATTGTGTAACTCAGGATATGTTCAAAGCCATTTGGACTATTCCGTATTCACCAAAAGGAGTACTGTTGGTTTGGTCATAATTTTAGTATATGTTGATGATCTCTTAATCACAAGTAGTGATCCTACATTAGTTCAGGCCACAAAACAGGTGTTGCATAGTCATTTTAAGATCAAGGACCTGGGAGAGTTGAGATATTTCTTAGGTATTGAATTTTGTAGATCCTCTACCGGCATAGTGATGAATCAGAGGAAGTATGCCTTGGAATTGATTGCTGAAGCTGGGCTTGCTGGTGCACAACCAGTTTCTACTCCTTTAGAGTGCAACTTGAAACTCACTTCAGCAACATATGACACCAACACCAATGATCCCTTGTTCCAGGATGTTAGTAGATATCAAAGAATGGTAGGAAAGTTGCTTTATTTGACTAACACTAGACCTGACATTGCATTTATTGTCCATACATTGAGTCAATACATGCAACAACCCAAACTCTCACATTGGCATGTAGCATTGAGAGTAATCAAGTATATCAAGGCAAACCCAGGATTGGAATTACTTATGAGTTCACATAAAGACCTTACATTGACAGGGTTTTGCGATGCAGACTGGGCTGCTTGCCTTAGCACCAGAAGGTCTGTAACTGGGTATTTGTTGAAGTTTGGAGATTCCTTAATTTCTTGGAAGTCCAAGAAGCAAAATACTGTGTCTAGAAGATCTGTCGAGGCAGAATACAGGAGTTATGCTACTTTGACAACAGAGGTGGTTTGGGTTGACAGCTTATTCAAGGAATTACAAGTGGCATTGCATACTCCCACCATCATTCATTGTGATAGCAAGACAGCCATTCAGATTGCTGCCAATCCCGGCCCGTTTTCCATGAGAGGACAAAGCATATCGAGATTGATTGTCACTTCATCCGGGAAAAGGTGCAGCTCGGCTTGATCAAGAACAATTATATCCACACCAAAGATCAACAGGCAGATCTGTTAACTAAAGCTCTTGGTCGATCTCAACACTACTTTCTTTTAGCCAAGCTTGGAGTTCTGAACATTTTCAGTACATCCAGCTTGAGGGGGAGTATTGAAAATAGTAGTGCTTAATTATCTAATCAGTTCATTAGTTAGTTAATGTGTCAGTTAATCTGTTTGTTCCTTAGTTAGTTATACAAGTTAGTTATGAGTTAGTGGAGGTAGTTGACAGCTGGCTTGACAGCTAAGACACACATGTATATATATGAGTTCTTTCTCATTTTTCCAATTTAACACTCGATGAAAGAGATCTGAAATTTCCCAATTCGATTCTTTCACTGAAATTCAACAAATTTGAAGGTTGGAGAATAGTATTCTTTGAAATCTAACCCACGAAGGTTTGAGCATCATATTTTTGATTTTTTTTCAAGTTCCTTTGCTCATCTGTTAGTGGGTCAGTGGTGGTGAAGTCACCTTCTTCTCGTTGAGTCTCAGTTGGCTGCCCGGAAAAAGGTAACATCCTTAGCCTTTATTTTTTTTTTTTCTTTTCGATATTATATTTGTGTACAGTTAAATACTTTAGATAATTTCTTTTGTTGTTTATCGAGTGGCTCTAAATGGAAGTTTAGCTTAAGTATGAACTCAATATAAGCATCATTTAGCACTAATATTTGCTCGAGTCAGCCAAAACTGTTCTGAGGTTACACATGTTATGCCATCTAAACCTTCTGTTTGGATAGCTCGAATGTTCGTCATGTTTCTAACTTGTTTGGTGCATTATATCCTGTGCATTTTCTTTAAAAAATTTTAGAACCTTGTCCTCTATATGGATGTAGTTATCATTTCAATCATTTCCTTTGCGTAGTTTTAGATTCAATCTGTTGTGGTCTTATATTAATGATAGCCTAATCTTGCATAGAGTAATTAGGTGTAGTCTCCGCTTGTCTATTCTGAATCGTTCATACTTGCCTGGTTTGAATTCTTGGTTATTAGCTCGAATTTTCTTCCTCCATCACATTTCAATTTTCTGGATTTATAATGTTGCTCTGTGATGTTAAGTTTTCATTTTTTTGTTGCTCATTCAATACATGACTGTCAATACTGGAGTAGCTTTAGATTGAGGAGTTTGAATTTCAAAGTTCTTGATTCCCTGTTTAAAACTCTTGCAACAGTTTATTTAGTTATTTTCTTTTCGGTCCTCTTCTGCTTCATCATAATAAGATAATATCGTAATCTATTTTGGTTGTTTTCTCTAATTTTCTGGGAATAACTAAGGTACGACCTCCTTTGAATATGTTTATAGTTCTCATTTTGCAATAGTCCCTTTAGGTCAGACGTGTTTCTCGTGTGAATATCCGGAATTGTTACTTAAGGTTGTCTAATTACAGGTTTTGGAATTTAAGTATTCAAATCTATTTGTATAGAATTTATTTCTTCTCTGTTAAATAGTGCCAAAGATGTATCCTTTTCCAAAAAATAATTTTTTTCTCAAAAACCTAAAGAAGCTATTTGAGTAAATCAGTTAAATATCGTAGTTGTATATATGCATCATGCCTACCTCATCTTGTTGAAACTTAAACTTGCTAATGGGTTATTTTCCGAATCTGATAGTGCTCCATTTTGATTTGGTTTTTCTTAACATGTTCTATAGCCCTTGTAAGAAATTATATGGAAGCTACAAATGAGCATGTTTGTTTTGCTAAAATTAATTTTCATTTCTTAGATTATTTCCAGGCATTTGTGAAGAAAATTTTGAATTGAAGTTCTGCTATTTTCCAAATTTTAGCTTGTTTCAGTTCTTGCTTTCTTAAAAGTTTGCTGCCTATCTTCTCTTTTGTGATTGCCTCAGCATGTAAACCTGTTCAGATTTCCAAGCTCTTTTAGTGTTCTGAAATTTCTTCTTGTGAGAAAAATTTGAGCTCTTGAAGTGTGTCAAGTGTAGCATCTGTTTTCTGTCTTATTTGGCGGCTAGCTAAAACTGTTAAGAGGACTCCTAAATAGCATGTTCATCATCCTAAAAAATGTCCTTGATCACTGTTTCGCTACTCTTCGTACGGAATCTAATTTTTCTGTCATTAGTTGCTCGCTGTGCTAGGATTTAAGGCCACAAATTATCATGAGTATTGCGTGTATGATTCCCTGCGTTGTGACACTAGTTTCTTATGCGACAATAGTTTATTTTGGCTAAAAGGGGGCTGTTTTAGTTAGATTTTGATAAAAGTTTTGATTCATCGGCTCATGTTTAAACCACATCATGTTTATTTATCTGTTGGTGTCATCGGTTGTAAAAGAATGTAATCAGTTCCACCTCCTTCAATATATTTTACTTGAAAGCGAGATAACTATTGAGCGGATTATGGGTCTTACGCAAGAGTCATTAGTACCGAGTACTATGTGTCATAAGTCTTCTTTGGGTTTGACGATATGATTGTGTCTAAGCGCGACATTCATGGACCTACTCCCTTTTTTAGCAATGCATGTGTTTGCTGCTCTGGTTTGCACTTTGAATCACTGTAATGTGCAAATCTTAGTCATGATCTAAGTTGCTCGGACTCAGGTGCGGGTGTCCGACACGGGTGAGGATCTCCATGTCGGATCCTTCATGATCTAATTTTTAAGATTCGGGGATATGGATCTAGATACAGATACGGGTGCGGGGACTCAGAAAAAAAAAATCTAGAAATATAGTTATATGCATGAATATGAGACATTATGGAAAACTTACATGTAACTTTGTAGAGTACTAGAGTTTAGAAACAAACAATTGAAGCTTTTATTCTCAAAATTTCACATGTGTCACATAAATTGAAAGACGGAGAGTAACAAATATTGTTGAAAAGTTACGTTAAATCTACTATAAATCACAATAATTAACAATTTAAAATATTTTAATATCATACAAAAATTTAGTTGATTCTCTTAATTTTATTTGTATCACATATATTGAGACAAAAAATTAACAAATATTGAGACCGTGCTTGCACCTTGCACGGAACATGACAGCTAAAGACTGAAATTCAATTTAAGATAATATATATATAATGAAACGTGGAAGCTAAAGCCTAAAAGGACTAAAATTCAGTGGCAACTAAAAGAACTAAAATTCAATTTAAGATTTTATATATATATATATATATATATTACTAAAAGTGGTAACAGAAAATGTTGAAAGTTGAAATACCAAAATACCCCTATAAAGTTGAATTACTCCAATAATACCATTAAAATAAATAAATAAATTGTTCCTTTATAAACTCAAGAAACTAAATTATATTTAGTTAATTAAATATTAAATAATAATATTTCTATTAAACTCTAGCTAACGTACAAAACTTTACATATTTCTGGATAATTATAGGAAACGTAAAGAGCAACAATTGAAGTGTAGTTTAATGAAATTCTATTAAATGTTAAATAATTGATAAAAGAAGAATTATTATGAAAGAAGTTACAACAATTTAGCTCCCAACTGTTACTTGAACTTTTCAATTTCTTTGGTGAAATTCGATAAATAAACCAATACACTACAAGTCACTACATGATTGTAGTAATTTGCAATAAAGGTACTGATGCCTTTTCTTGATAGCTACTGAATTTCTTTTTTTTTTTAATTCACTTCAGGTTCTTATTTTAATCTTAATATTGTGAAGCTTTTTTATATTTTGTACATTCTATGAGATCATATATATTTTATTTTGTTACACTAAAGGAATAACCGTTTTTCATTGTTTAGTTTGTTTGTTAGATCATGTACTTTTGAATTGATTTATCTTTTTTGTTCTTGTTATGACATTGGAAATTTCCTTCGTTATTACTAATTAATACAAATGTTTATTACTTAGATAATACTCAACCGTTGAACAATTCAGAAAACTAATCATGTTGTGAGTCATACAATTGAGGAATGAGGATACATATCCATACCATAAGTAGTCTGAATTAGAACTCTATCACTATGTGCTAAACATAATCAGGGGACAAACGTGCAACACACGTTCCCAGAAACTAGTATATATATATATATATATATATATATGAAACGTGGCAGCTAAAACTTAAAAGGACTAAAATTCAATTAAAGATAATAAATTAGTCTCCTCGTCTTCTACTCTTCTTGATCTTTGTTCCTCTGCAACAGGCTTCGTCTTCTCCCCTCCATCTTCTTCCCAAACAAATTTTCAATATCTGTGTTTTTCTCCAATAAAATATAGCTCAGTACTCACGAGTCACGACACAAAGTCTAGCACTCCACCACGGCATCATCGATTCTCGGCTTCTCTGTTCCAAAATAGAAATCGTAGACCTGCAACAGCCACATGAACAAGAAGATTTACCAAGAAAAAAGCTTCAAAGGAGACAAAAGGATTAGTATAAATTACTATATAACAACAGAATTGAAGGTATTTTGTTTCTGATCTACTCAAATCTTTACTTTGAGTTATCAAAATTATAATTTTTCTCCAAAGTATTGGTCAACACACCCGCAGATCCCACACCCTTACCCGTGTTAGTGTCGTGTCGACACGGATACGGCACCAAAATTGCCGAGTCCGAGCAACTTAGGTCATGATCATTAGCTTATGCATTATGAATTTATCCCTTCCTGCAAGTGATTATTTTAAATGCCTAAATGTTAGTTCTGTACATGTCTGCTTATCCTCCAAAGTGATAGCATTTTGTTAACTCATTGGCTCTTTAAACAGGTTGATTGGGTAAATAGTTTTTGCTTGATTATTGTTGTAAGAATTGAGTTTGTGTAAATACATATCTTAACCCTTTTCTTTTTCCATGTTACTGTGGAATCCATGTATTAGCTAAATGCTATCTTCTGAGTCGTACGAATTTGTTATTGTCTTGATGTTATAGTGTTGTCTTGATTGTTAATATAATAATGATCCATCTTTTGTGTTCTTAAATATATATATATATATGAGATGAATCCTTGGTATAATAGGCAGTTTTCCCTTTCTAATTAATTTGAATTAAGTGTGGTGTCACAATTATAAATGTATGCCTTTTAAATTATGTTCTCTTTGAAGCTCGATGGATAAATATTGGCAGTGGTTGCATTCATTTCTATTAAAGTCATTTTTTTGTCTTCTTCTTGTTTTATTCATTTACTAATTTTGTCCCATTTGTTTATTGCATGAGCCATTAATGGAGTCCATTGGATTCTTACCTCTTCTCCTTCTCACATTTTGTGATTGGGCTTCAAAGCCTAACATCCGTTACTATCTGAGTCAGCCCCATCATGATTCGAGTAAAATGGAAGCAAATATACATGCCTCGAAAGCTAATATACAGGTGGAAGGAACGTATATGACTGGTATACTGAGCAAATGAGTCAAAACCCATTAGTTCTAGCAGGGCGGAAATGGGCAAAAGACCCAAAAAACACATCAACAACAACCCACTTTTGGACAACAGCGAATTTAGGCCAAAAGGGCCCAAATTCAATTTTCTCCTTTATTCTTAAGTTATTTAATTATGATTATTTATTGTTTATTTCTTTTATTAACTCTAACTTTAGAATTGCTAATTAACTTAGTCGAATTCCCCAAAAGATGAACTATATTCTTTGTGTTGGGTTTATTTTAATAAATTTTTTTTTTATCAACTCTTGTATTCTTTATTTACTTAATCAATTATCTTTAGTCAAAACCTTTCACTCATCTTTAATTAATTTAAAATAGGTTTATTGCCTTAATTGACAAAATTGTTTAAGTTATGATCTTTAAAGTGATTCAATTAAATCCTTACATAGTCTATTTTTAAAGTTTTAACCTTAATCTATTTGTAAAAAAATTTAATCTTAATTTATTCATTTTTTTAAAAATAAAGTTTTAGTTACTTCTCATTTATTTCAAATGTTAAAGTTACCTTTCACTTTTCTAAAAACTCAAAAAATAATCTTTACTTAATCATTTTCACAAAGACTTAGTCAAATATCTTTTAAATCGTTGGATAACCGCGTGTTAGTGGCTATTTTAAGTGCTAATACCTTCTTAAAGTAAAAATAAGAACCTCTTACCCATTTTCTTTAAATTTTTAAAGACTTAATCTGTTAGAGTCTTTTTAAATTAAGTTTTCTTAATTTCTTTAAAAATTAAGTGGCGACTATTTTTCTAAGTATTTTTCCTAAATTGTTTTATACTTAGAACATTTCAAAAAGTGATTTTTCTAAAGATAGTAAAGTCGTGACGTAACAGAAATGACGACTCTGCTGGGGAATCTGATTAGGTTATAACCATTAGACTTGATTGCTTATTTGACTAATAACTTGATTTTGTGATATTTAATTTGTTTGTGCTTTATATGTTTAATTATGAAGATATTAACTGTCATTTGCATTCCTGGCATGCTTCCGCCACCACAACATAAAATACAATATATTAAAGGACGGTTTTGCGATCCCGCAGTTGAACTTTTTTATACTTAACCCTTTTCGGAACTACTGGCAATTTATTGGTTTGTCACGCGTCCAATGGTTGTCATAGTTCCAACCCAAGTTGTCCGCTTGGTCCCCGGTCTTTCAAAAGCCACTCTTAGTCAACTAGCGTATAGCAAAGCCAAATCCCTCAATTTAGTGCATTAAACTAGGACGACCCAACACCCAAGGCGTGTTGGGCCCATTAGAAGCCCACCTTGTGTCTATTTGGCCCATGGACAATAAAAGACAATAATACTTATGTGTGTAATTGAAGGAAGTGTATGTCATTTTAAACAACTCATTATCAATTGGGGGGAGGTAACTTACATTTTTCTTCTTCTTGTAGGATGAATCCGCAGTAAGAACCTTTGAGGACCCGAATGGTGACTCAACCCCACCCCTATCTCCAAGTGTGGTGGAAGTTTATGAATGATGCGGACAAGAAAGAAGTCAGAAAACACATAGGATATCTCCCGTCACTAATGGAAATTGAAGCTTGGCTGGATTTAATTGGGACCATGGTAAAATTTTGGGATAGTGAGAACATGGTATTTCGTTTTAGGGAAGTGGAAATGACTCTGACCATTGAAGAAGTTCTTGCCAGTTATGAAAGTGTGGGCATGTTCAACAAAAAAAAACATAAACCCGATAGTGATCTCCTACTTCCTAAAATATGGGACTTTGACAAGATCAAAGAAGTATTCTCACTTGTCAAGGTCGAGTGGATGGACATGCTCCCCGGACCAAATGTCCCACTTCACAAGCTTTATTGTCGATTCGGGCGCGCAAGGGCTTTTGAAAAATTCAAAGAAGAGTTTGTTTCGGAGGAAACTTGGAAGAAAACACGTGCTTTTGCTTTTGAGGTATGTTTGCTTAGGTCAATGGTGTTCCCCCAAGGCCCAAATTTCACTATCCATCCAAGTGTAGTGATGGTCACACATGCCATTTTTAATGGGGTAGACTACGGATCAGCGACCAAGTATTACAATTTGGCACCCCATGATTCTTGCCGACATTTACAGGGCTTTAGATAAATGTAAAAGCGGCAACGTTTCTTTCAAGGTTGCAATCGAATCCTTCAATGGTGGATGATGAAACATTTGTTTAAGGTTCATGGTCCAAAAGAATCGGATCCCCTACTTCGGAAAGACAAATTGTCGTTTCACGGTTGGTGGCTACACCTTAATCATTTCAAGAAGAAAGAAGGTCAACAATTCTTGGTTTCGAGGCTTCAGGGGCTGGGAGAAAAAGATGTGCAATGGGCAATCCCGTATCTCGTAACTAGACAGGCTGTGCTTCGAGGTTCAGAAATCCCTTTTTTGGTGCTCCCCGGATTGAGAGGCACTCGGCCTTATGCTCCCGCTCGAGTTGTTAGGCAATTAGGAGGAAAACAAGAGCTTCCCCAAATCGTAAACATGAAAAAATTCACAACGGACCATAAGGATGGCCAAGTTGCTTTTGCCACAATGATAATTCGAGAATGGAAAAAAAGAAGGGTGGTGGGCGAACCAGTGCCAAATAGGTTTCAACCTGAATATTACGATGAGTACAAGGAATGGTTGAAGAAGAACCTCGCCGAAACCATCGAGCCCGGTCCAAAAGTCCCTTATTGTATCAAAGATGTTGGCGCTGAACATCAAGTCCGACTCTACCGACTTCAAGAAAGATATGAAGAAAATGAATTGGCCCATCAACGCCAACGTTCAAAGGATGCTAGAGTCATAGCCCATTTGAAAAAGGAACTACAAAAGGCAAGACAAAGCATGGCCGAGTTGGATGATTGCATGGAGCTACAGATCTAAACAGTAGAGAGGGTCGGTTATGAAGAAAGGGCTCGACTAGCAAGAGATCACTTGTGGAAAAATAGATACTTCATATGGGTAGAAGTCAGTGCCACCAAGAGAACCAGATTTGACAAAGGATCGGAGACAGTTTGAGACTTGCTATCATCCCCTGCGTGGGATTGCTTTTATTTGTACTTCATTTTGTCATTTACATTTCTGAACTTGTATTGTTAAACATTTTTTTTAGTTCTTTCAAACATTTTGGGGATAATGATTAGCTTAAAATACATACACATCCTTCAATTTGTTAGGCCCACCTTTGGCATAAAAAGGTCACAAATTTAGGACGCAATATAAACTGTTTGTATGCTACTTGATATAATTGTTTTGTGTTGTGGTGTGTTATTTTGTGTAAAGCAGAATTAATCCACTCTTATTTTTTAAGAACACTCTAAGCATATGTGAAAACCCACAACAAAAAAGTCCATCCAAATTACTCATGAAGTGTCGTCCAAGTTTCTTAGAAAATATATGAACCCTTTACTCGAATAATTTTCTAAATTTCCATTCCTTCGTCTCAGGAAGGTTGACTTGCTAGAATGTCTGAATAAAGTGTCAACGCGTCAACATCAGTCATCGATTTGGTTAGTGATGAAGAAACTGAAGAATTAAAGTTTGAGAGACTTGCCAAGACTAAAGAGAGGATAGCTGTAGCAAAGAAGAGAATCGCAATATTTGACCAAACTGAATGGATGCTACGAGAAAGAATTATAGAGGTTGACATGAAAACAGCTTCGGTAAAAAGAAAGATTGCTAAAATCGATCAAGAGATAATTAATATCTCTAGAGCATCTACAAGAATCCTTGAATTTGAACATGACATTGGGAAACTAAATTTGGGAAACGTTTCCTCCATGAGAGAAAAGGGTAAAACAAAAGAAGATTCAGGTGACGAGAGCACAGTATCGTCACCCGACAATTGAAGAAGAAGGAAAGAAGACTACGGGTAGACTAAGTTCATATTAGGCATTTTTCATATATTGTCATTTTGTTTTCAATTTTATTGTAATTAAGAACTACGTGAGACTTGAGCCCATAGAGGGTACGTAGGAAACTCTGTTCGAGCCTAGTCTCTTTATGGGAAGGGTATGATTAAGTTATTTTGTGTAATTCGAACTACGTTGGGTCTGAATTCCCCGGAGGATACGTAGGCAGCCTACTTAAGGCTCGGCCCCTATCTTTTAAAATTTATTCTCTCTAATTAGCAAAGGATTCTCAAGGATTTCACCTAAAAAAGACATATGAGTGGAAGAAGTTAGCATGATTCTATACAAGTTGACCTTTCTAATTCAATCAAATGAATTAACCAAAAAAAAAATCTTTCCATTTGAGTTCTCCCTTTCATCCAAAATACATTCGTGGATTAATCTGCTTAAAGCAAAATGACACTTATATGTTTATTCTTATGTCATCTTATTTGCACATCTCATTAAGAATAATAACTAACATGACTACTTTTGAGTTGTTTTTCATTTATCAAGTAACTAGAACTGATCTGTGCTGAGAAGCTAATTGAGCATCCATAGTTCACGCAATCTAAAGTCCCTAAAGATTCCCTTCCCCGACCAAAGTCTATTAAAAGGAAAAGAAAAGATGTCTGGAAATGGCGAGAACATCGGTTTGAATGAGATCACAGTAACAGACCCTATCATTGCTGAGCAGAATGAGTTGATTACTCAATTGGCACAACAAGTTGCTGAAATGAGGGCTGAAATGCATAAGACTCGGGAGTTGGAAAATTTGGCTATCACCGCCAACACTCCTCTTCCAAACAACGAAAGACCTCCGCTCCATTTCCCTGCTCCTAATCCAACACCCGAGCATTTCCCACATAACCCACCTACTATTTCAGTCCAAAAGCCTCCCACTGTCGACTTAACCACACCTAACCAACATCATGTTAGCTCTTCGTACCAAACACCTCCTCCTTCTCAAAGCCTAAATTCTAACAACTCGCAAGCATTCCCTCCCATGTACCAGACTCCTCCTCAAAACACTCAAAACACTCAAAACCCACCTACTACTCAACCCTTACCTCCAAAAGCCACTTTCCATATTCCAATCCTCACGGAACCACATCTTTCCTACACTACATATCCTGAACCCGATCACTATGAAGAGAAGGAAAAGGAGTGGAGGGTCAAAGAGGAGATGAATAAGTAGAGAATGAAGGAAGAAATTATGAAAGCTATGAAGGAGCTTCATTATACTCCAGATGTCATGGGGCTGAACTACGAAGACTTGTGCATCCACCCAAACTTGGACCTTCTCGAGGGGTTCAAGGTACCAAAGTTTGACACATTTGGAGGAACTGGAAACCCCTTAGCTCATTTGAGGGGTATTTTGACTAACTCGTGGAAGTTGGGAACAATGAAGCATTGTTTATGTGGCTCTTTAGCCAAAGTTTGAATGGGGAGGCCTTGGAATGGTTCGCCTCCCAAGACATGAAGCAATGATCTAGTTGGAATGCTTTAGCTAAAGATTTTATTGAGAGATTTGCTTATAACGTAGAGATTGTTCCAGACCGATACTCTTTAGAAAAGATCAGACAAAAATCCACCGAAAACTACCGTGAATAAGCATATAGGTGGAGAGAAGAGGCTGCCAGGGTTCAACCTCCCATGTCTGAAAAGGAGATCACTGAAGTATTTGTGTGCATCCAAGAGCCAGAATACTATGACAGAATGATATTGCTTATTGGAGCAAAATTTGCTGAGATAGTCAAAGTAGGTGAGACTATCAAAGATGGTCTTAAGACAAGAAAGATTGCCCGCGTAGCGGCCCAGGCTGGGTCTTCGAGACTATTGAGGAAGAAAAGGGAGGACGTGTCCTTTATTTCTATGCATCTGATGGAAGGACAAAGAGATTGTTCGGCTTTAGCTCTAGAAAATCCTTACCCTCCAAAGCCTATCCCCTAGCTCCACAAAATCCCTACCCAATCTTCTACGTCCAACCAAATTACCAAACTTTGCCTCTTAATCTCCCAGCTCCACATTACCAAAATACCCCTCCAAACTACCAGGTTCCACAACCAAATTACCAAACTCAACCATACCCAAAATTCCAAACACCAACACCTCCCCGCCAAAATCTTTCGAATTACCACCAAGTACCTCCACCTCCACAAAATAACTATGACCTTCCTTGTCTAAACTTTGAAAAGAAGCCTCCCAGAATTTTCACTCCTCTCATTGAAAGTCGAACTAAGTTGTTTGCAAGACTGAAAGCAACAGGAATGATTCATCCCATCGAGCTTAAACCTGTCAACACAAACTCTAAATTCTTTAGAGCTGATTAGATATGTGCATACCACTCCAATAGCGCAGGGCATACTACCAAAGGTTGCATCAACCTGAAGCATAAGATTCAAGACTTAATTGATCACAAGGTTGTCACTCTTCAGGCTGTAGCTCCTAATGTGAATAGTAATCCCCTGCCGAATCATAGAGGAGCTACTATTAACCTAATTGAAATAGAAAAGGATTGGGGTGATACTAAGGCGATAGTCCCAGCAAATCTTGACAGTCTCAAGAAGGCTGTAGTCTCTCTAAGCATAAGCAAGAAGCCCGAGTTCGTGATAATGACACCCCACCAAGCTTTTGCTTTGGTGCCAAATAAGGGCCTTACTAAGAAAGAGTTTGTGATAATGGCACTCCATCAAGCTTTTGCTTCAGTGCCAAAAGAGGGCCCCACCCAGAGAGAATTTGTGATTGAGACCGCTACCGCCCATGGCATGACTAGATCTGGTAGGTGTTATACACCAGAAGAATTGGCTCAAGGAGGCCACAAGAGAGATCACCAGAAAAGGCCAATTAGTGAAGTTGAAGCCGAGGAGTTTTGGCAAAGAATGCAACCTAAAGAGTATTCTATCATGAAACATTTGGAGAAAACACCTGCTCAAATCTTCGTGTGGGCGTTATTGATGAGTTCACAGCAACATAGGCATGCTTTGTTAAATGCTTTGAATGAGACTCACATACCTGTCAGGACGAACAGTGATAATCTCGAAGCCATGGTAAGCAAAGTCATCGAAGGCCACCATATTAGTTTCAGTGATGAAGAGTTGCCTTGCCTTGGTAATGCATAACAAAGCCTTGCATATCACAATCAAATGTCGGGACAAGATTGTGAATCGTGTTCTGATAGATGACAGATCTGGCCTTAATATTTGCCCATTATGGACTCTCAAGCAACTGAATTTTGATCTTGGGAAGGTTCGTCAGAACCAGGTCAATGTGAGAGCCTTTGACGGGGGTCAAAGAGAAACATTGGGCTCTGTTAGTTTGAGTATTGAGGTAGGACCATCAGATTTCATTGTCGAGTTCCAAGTGATGGACATCACCATCAGTTATAATCTTTTACTTGGAAGACCTTGGATCTATATGGCTGGGGCCATGCCCTCTACCCTTCACCAGTTGATGAAGTTCATATGGAACGATCATGAGATAGTCATTCATGGAGGAAGAAGACACTCAAATGACTATGCACCAATCATTGATAATGTGGCTAGAGGTTCTGACTACTATACGGTGGAGATAGTAAATGCCACCGGTGATGATTTGGCTTCACAGCCTCCTATGCCTTCTGTGTATAGGATGATAGCCACTTTGATGCTTATAAATGGTTTTGAACCTGGTTTTGGATTGGGAAAACATTTGCAAGGTATCACTGAGCCTATTCAGATTTTCACAAAGGGTTCAAAGTTTGGTTTGGGCTCATCCCAACAGCAGCTAATAAGGTGGAAGCTTCGAGTAACAAGGTAGTTGATTGGGAATTAGAAAAATTGGTACCTCACTTGTACCCGTATTTTCCAGTACGGGAATATGTCAATGATGATGACCTCGGGGAGGGGATCAGGAATATTTTTGAAGAATCTGATACTGTGCTTGAAGAGATGATCGAGACATCAGGCATTCGAGATGTCGAACCAGAGGAGCAAGTGCCTAACTGGACATCCACACCGCTCCTGGTTCCCCACTCGTCTTGGTAGACAAAGTTGGATCTATTTTGTTTATTTCTAAAATCGGTGGTAGTCTGAATGAGGCCTAAGACCCACCTTTTATGTCATTTTACCTCTTTAAGCTTTAATTTCCCTCTTGATGTTTTGAAAAGGCAGATTGACCTATGGTCATGGCCAAAGTTTGTACTTTCTTTTGCTCTAAAAGAAGGCCTCATCTTTTGCTAAGATTTATTTATTTACAACTTACTTATTTGTTTTAGATTTTTATCTTACATGGTTTATTTATGATTTCAGTAAAAATAACCTAAAGTCTGCCAATATCATGTCATGTCATAAGCTAAATGAACAAAATGAGACAGATGATGATGAGTTCGAGGAATATGATGAAGACACCATGGTCCCTGAACACCTCGCAGAAGAATTGAAACAGTTTGAGAATCAAGAAAAGCCGAATTTAGAGAAGACTGAAACCGTGAACCTGGGAGACGGAGAATGTGTCAAAGAAACCAGAATTAGTGTCCATTTAACAGAAGCTCAGAAAAGGGAACTCGTCAATTTGCTCAAACAATACATTGATGTATTTGCTTGGTCCTATGATGATATGCCCGGATTAAGCACATATATTGTTTCTCATAAGTTATCGATCAACCCAGATTTTAGTCTGGTAAAACAGAAAACTCGGAAGTTCAAGCCAGATTTGAGTTTGAGAATCAAAGAAGAAGTTACCAAACAAATTCAAGCTATAGTTTTGGAGGTTACCAAGTATCCAACTTGGTTAGCCAATATTGTTCCGGTGCCTAAAAAAGATGGTAAGATCAGAATCTGTGTTGATTACAGAGATCTCAACAAAGCCAGTCCCAAAGACAATTTTCCATTACCAAATATCCACATTCTCATCGACAACTGCGCTAAGCATGAAATGCAATTATTCGTGGAATGTTTTGGGGGTTATCATCAAATTTTGATGGATGAAGAAGATGCTGAAAAGACAGCTTTCTTTACACCTTGGGGTGTTTATCATTATCGGGTAATGCCATTTGGTCTCAAGAATGCTGGGGCCACGTACATGAGAGCCATGACGGCTATCTTCCATGATATGATCCATAAGGAGATTGAAGTATATATGGATGACGTAATCATCAAGTCCCGCAAGAGTTCGGATCACTTCACCCATTTGAGAAAGTTTTTTGATCGCCTGCGTCAGTACAACTTGAAATTGAATCCTGCTAAATGTGCTTTTGGAGTATCAGCTGGCAAGTTATTGGGTTTCATAGTTAGTAGAAGAGGCATTGATCTTGATCCCTCCAAAGTCAAGGCGATACAGGACTAACCACCTCTAAAGACCAAGAAAGAAGTTATGAGTTTCCTTGGAAGATTGAACTACATCAGTCGATTCATAGCTCAATCCACGGTGATTTGTGAGCCTATATTTAAGTTGTTGAAAAAAGATGCACTGACAGAGTGGACTGAAGAATGTCAAAAAGCATTCGATACTATCAAAGATTATTTTTCAAATCCACCCGTATTCGTACCTCCGCGAGAAGGGAGTCCATTGTTACTATACTTGTCCATCTCAGAGAATGCATTCAGGTGTGTATTAGGACAACATGATGAAACTGGAAAAAGGGAACGAGCAATCTACTATCTTAGCAAGAAGTTCACTCCATATGAGGCTCGGTACACTCTATTGGAAAAGACTTGTTGTGCTTTGACTTGGATTGCCCAAAAGCTAAGGCATTATCTGTCTTCATACACTACATATCTTATTTCCAAGATGGATCCATTGAAGTATATCTTCTAGAAAGCAATGCCAACTGAAAAATTGGCAAAATGGCAAATGCTTCTGAGCGAGTTTGACATTGTGTATGTGACTCAGAAAGCGGTAAAAGGACAAGCCCTAGCCGATCATCTTGCAGAAAATCTGGTCGACAAAGAATATGAACCTCTCAAAACATACTTCCGTGACGAAGATGTGTTGTTCATAGGAGAAAGCATTTCTGAATCATACCCTGGTTGGAGGGTATTCTTTGATGGAGCGGTGAATTATAATGGAGCTGGAATTGGAGCGGTTCTAATATCAGAATCCGGTCAACATTACCCTATGGCGGCTAAACTTTGATTTCATTGCACCAATAACATGGCGGAATACGAGGCTTGCATTCTTGGCATAATGTTTGCCATCGATATGAAAGTCCAAGAGTTGCTGGTAATTGGAGATTCAAACTTGTTAATTCACTAGGTTCAAGGGGAATAGGCCGTGATGAATCCAAGGATCGTACCATATGTACAACTGGTGCAAAGGTTGTGTAAAATATTTTGAAAGATAGAGTTTATGCACACTCCAAGGTTGCGAAATGAATTTGCCGATGCTCTTGCCACTATCTTCTCTATGATCAAGCATCCGAATCGGAATTACATTGATCCTTTGGAGATAGATCTAAAGGAACAACCCCCTCATTGTTTGCATGTCGAAGCAGAATAAGATGGAAAGCCTTGGTATTATGATATAAAGAAGTACCTGGAGACTAGAACCTATCCAGAAGATGCGACATCCAATCAAAAGAAGGCAATACGTTGATTGGCTAACAATTTCTTTCCAAGTGGGGAAATCCTTTATAGGAGGACTCCAGATCTGGGACTCCTCAAGTGCGTAGATGCCATTGAAGCTACAAGACTTCTCGAGGAGATACATGCTGGAGTGTGTGGGCCTCATATGAATGGACTTACATTGGCAAAGAAAATCCTTCGAGCTGGTTATTTTTGGATGACTACGGAGCACGATTGTTGTAGATTTTTGTAAAAGTGTCATAAATGTCAAGTACATGGTGATTTGATCCGTGTGCCTCCTCACGAACTCAATGCTATGGGATCGCCTTGGCCGTTTGTAGCCTAGGGCATGGATGTCATTGGTCCAATTGAGCCAGCCCACTCTAATAGACATAGATTCATTTTGGTTGCCATTGATTACTTCACCAAGTGGGTGGAAGCAGCTTCCTATAAATCTGTGACGAAGAAGGTAGTAGCTAATTTCGTCCGTAACAACTTGATATGCCGATTTGGACTACCTGATTCCATTATTACAGACAATGGTGGAAACCTCAATAGTCATTTAATGAAAGAGATATGTGAGCAATTCAAGATTACTCACCGAAATTTGACTGTTTATCGTCCTCAAATGAATGGAGCCGTAGAAGCTGCTAACAAGAACATCAAAAAGATCTTGAGAAAGATGATTGATAATCACAGAGGTTGGCATGAGATGTTACCATATGCTTTGTTGGGATACCGAACAACCGTTAGAACATCAATAGGAGCAACTCCGTACTTGCTAGTATATGGGACAGAAGCAGTGATACCTGCTAAAGTTGAAATACCTTCATTGAGGATCATTCAAGAAGTCAAATTGAGCAATGTTGATTGGGTTTGTAATCGGATTGAACATTTAGCCTTGATTGATGAAAAGAGGATGGCCGCTGTTTGTCACGGCCAATTATATCAAGAGAGAATGATTCGTGCTTTCAACAAAAGAGTGAGATCTCGAACATTTGAAGAAGGACAATTGGTTCTTAAACACATCTTTCCCCACCAAGATGAGTATAAGGGAAAATTTGCACCAAATTGGCAAGGACAAAACATGGTTCTTAAAGTGTTATCCAGAGGTGCCTTGATCCTATCGGAGATGGACGGCTAAGAGTGGCCAAAACCAATCAACTCAGATGTTGTCAAGAGATACTATGTCTGAAGATTAGTTTTTCTCTCATCTCTTTCCTTGTAATCGTATCATTTGCTTGTAATTTCTTATGCTTAGTTTTTATATCCTTGTAATGAACTACGTATGACCTGAATTCTTAAGAATGAGATACGTAGGCGGCCTATGTTGGCCTCAGTCACCATTTTATCAATTGTTGATGTTTTCTTGTATTTGAACTGCGTTTGACCTGAATTCTCAAGAATGAGATACGTAGGCGACCTATGTCAGCCTCGGTCATTTTCTTATTGAAATTTTCTACTTCTTTTATTTCCAAAAGAAGAACTACGTTTGACCTGATTCCTGCCTCAACAGGATACGTAGGCGCCACAACGGCGCGGTCATACACCCCGTAAAATTTCCATTTCCCTTTATAATGAAAACTGGGGCAGAATTTATAGAGGAACTCAAAAATTCTAAAATTCTCAACAGAAAGATCCTTCTCCAGCAAGATAAGAATGAGGAAGCATTAGAAAAGTGCAACGGGCAGAATTTTTGAGAAGATCTCAAAAATTCCACAAGTCTTCCTACCAAAGGTTTGAGAAATGCCAAGACATTTCACTAGGGCAGAATTTTTGGGAAGATCTCAAAAATTCTATCAAGTACTGTTAGAAATTTCAAAGTTAACTTCAAGTAATGTCCAGCGTGATCAGAAGCTCACGGTCAACTTCAAAATGAATCACAAAATCACTGAGGCTTCAAATTCAACTTCAATAATCTTCTTATTTCCCCATCTTAAAAGGACTTTTCAGAACTTTCAATCAAGCTATCGGATATATCAAAACTTGAACTAAAGTGTTCATTTAATCTTTAACATGACATGACCTCCTCAAATTACTTTTTTAAAATCTATTTTCCTTAAAAATTTAAACATATATCAAATATTTTGTATAAAATATAGATCTATCTTATGTTTGCCAAGAAGAGTGAAGCTAGAAGCAATTAACCAAAGATAGCGAGACGAGGAGCAAGTAATCAAAGAAGTCAACATAGGTTAGTTCGCTTAAAAACTAACAAATTTTCTGTGGTTGCAGGTTTACAAGGATCATCATATCCATCTATTCAGCAAATATGGAAAAGTCAAAAGAGCAAAAGCACCCAAGACTGATATTTTTTTTTGGATGCAGGAAAATGCATTGATATTCTTGGGACAAAAGCAAGCAAGTAAAACTGTCTTGCTCGAATTCCAAAATAGGAGCCACAACGGACATGCACGTGGTCAAAGGAAAAATAGATGAAAGCATCACGAGGGTGACACTTTAAGATTAGCAAATGACTACAATAACGTCATATCGCATTTCCAACGTCAAAGACGTCTGAAAGGCATACGTAAGACACATCAAATATCGGAGAGAATTTGAAGTGCAACTTGCTGGAAAATATCCATTATCACGTTAAAGTCGGAAGAGGCTAACGTTGGGGGATATTCGTAAGTCACATTGACACTGGACGCGGTGATGTGCATCGCCAAAAGACCATTTCATACTATGTCATCAGAGGTGGTGATGTCATTACCGAGAGGGTCATCCATATTATATTATCAGAGGTGATAATATCATTACCGGGAGGGCCATCCATATTATATTATCGAAAGTGATAATATCATTGCCAAGAGGTCCATCAACATTATATTATCAAAGGTGGTAATATCATTGCCAAGAAGGCCATCATATATATTATCAGAGGTGATAATATCATTGCCGAGAGGGCCATGAGTTATTACATCATATCAACTCATCATATACTATGTCAAAACTGGAGGAGGTTGACGTTCGAGAAGTAAATTATAAATCACATCAACTTTGGAAAGGGTGCCTTATTCGCTCTATGTCAAAATCGGAGGAGGCTGACCTACCAACGTAGTAAAGACACTACTTTCCTATTTGAATTACAGTTTCTACTAATAAATTTTATCTTAGTCTTTATCGAGAACATCCGAGAGTATGCATTCTCAGTTAAACCACAGGTACGGACATCATCAAAAGGATGCAGCACAACGTGGAACTTTTACTTAGCAGCGAACTGGGACGTAACCTGAGGAGGAATATCAAACTCTCTAGACGCAAGCTGAGGAGTGACTTCCACCACAATCAAACCACACCCCTATTAGAAGGCATGTGGGTATTTCCTTGGGGTCTTACAATTTTAGTTTCGCATCCGGTGTAATTTTCAACTTCAATTGGAAGCCAATTCTCAAATGCGAGTGACAATGCACCAAAAGCTTTGAAAATTATGTCCGTGTAAATTCTTACTTATGGATGTGAAGAGCTCCACATTCACGACTAAGAGATTGCAAGCCTCTTTTTCATAACTTGATTTATTTGTCACTCTTCTCGAACCAAAGGTCATCTTAGCGTAATAGATTGCCTTTCCAACTGATTGAGTTGAACTACAGATAGCCTGATTCCTGAGGTCAAGGGGTATGTAGGTGGGCACCATGTTGAAAATTTGGTTGTATTCTAGCAATCTCTCTTATATCTTATTTCTAAGCATTTTGGTCTCCCCATAATTTGATATCGGGATAGCTTTTGAATTATTTCAAAAATCATGCACCAAATCAAGTGTTGTTTTGAACTACAAATGGCCCGAATTCTCACGTGACTTGAGATATGTAGGAAACTCAATGCTAGAGTCCTGGCATAATTCCTCAAAATTCGTACCAAGCCTTTCATTCAAAGAAATGAAAATGGGTTCGGTCAAAATTGGATTCGTCAATATTCTTTGCCCAGGTTCTCTTTCATCGATTCTACCCAAAGAATGGGGCAGTTGTTGACACCCAATTTTGACCCTATGCAATTCGAGTTACCTATCGAGCTTCTTCAATTTCAAACAATTTGAAATAATCGTTTTTGAAAAATCCTAAAAATATTTTAAATCTTTCTCTAAGTAGTTATGTTGTTTTTTCAAAAAATAATTATATAACTTTATGTATTGATTTATATCTTTTAATAAATAGCCTAAGAATAAGTGTTAGTATGAATACATATTTATTTCCCATAAATTAATGAATTTTATAATTTTGTATAATTAGTTCTCTATTTTAAGTAATGAACTTATGTCTCGATAATTATTTTATCTTATTTAAATTAAGAAGCTCAAATAATTAATCGATAATTATTCATCTAATTTTAATTTTGGCCGAATCTAGTTTTTTGACTCAATTTGATTAGAATAGTAGCTCAAATGGTCAAGTTTTAGATAAATGGGCTATTTTCTTAACTCTTTCACATCTGCACACACATACATTTTTTACATATACACATTCTCATGCCCTCACACGTTCCTTTCTCTTCCAACTCTCACGCCTTTCTCTTCCCTTTCTTCTTCTCCAAACACAAAAGTCAAGACTCAAGACTAAGAACCCTAATTTCTTCATCCAAACGACATTTTCCATCACTACTGTGAGTCCCTCTCTCAATATTCAAAGATTGCAGACCTTGGGACTAGGTTTTTTGACTTTGGTTGAGTTAAATCTCACCCAAATCTTATCCGAATCAGAAGATATCACATTGAATCCGGATTTTGGGGGGTATGTTTTCTTCTTGCGTATCTTCCCTTCCATTCTTTCCAATCAATCTTCCACTTCCCGTTCAAACGACTATTGGAATTCAAATCTTTAGTTTTGGCTATAAATACATGGTATTAGTAGCCTTTTGGAGGGAAAGAATTCGAATTTGAAGGTTGGAGAATAGTATTCTTCGAAATCTAACCCACGAAGGTTTGAGCCTCAAATTTTTTATTTTTTTTCAAGTTCCTTTGCTCATCTGTTAGTGGGTCAGTGGTGGTGAAGTCGCCTTCTTCTCGTTGAGTCTCAGTTGGCTACCCGGAAAAAGGTAACATCCTTAGCCTTTATTTATTTTTTTTCTTTTCGAAATTATATTTGTGTATAGTTAAATACTTTAGATAATTTCTTTTGTTGTTTATCGAGTGGCTCTAAATGGAAGTTTAGCTTAAGTATGAACTCAATATAAGCATCATTTAGCACTAATATTTGCTCGAGTCAGCCAAAACTGTTCTGAGGTTACACATGTTATGCCATCTAAACCTTCTGTTTGGATAGCTCGAATGTTCGTCATGTTTCTAACTTGTTTGGTGCAATTATATCCTGTGCATTTTCTTAAAAAATTTTTAGAACCTTGTCCTCTATATGGATTTAGTTATCATTTCAATCATTTCCTTTGCGTAGTTTTAGATTCAATTTGTTGTGGTCTTATATTAATGATAGCCTAATCTTGCATAGAGTAATTAGGTGTAGTCTCCGCTTGTCTATTCTGAATCGTTCATACTTGCCTGGTTTGAATTCTTGGTTATTAGCTCGAATTTTCTTCCTCCATCACATTTCAATTTTCTGGATTTATAACGTTGCTCTGTGATGTTAAGTTTTCATTTTTTTGTTGCTCATTCAATACATGACTGTCAATACTGGAGTAGCTTTAGATTGAGGAGTTTGAATTTCAAAGTTCTTGATTCCCTGTTTAAAACTCTTGCAACAGTTTATTTAGTTATTTTCTTTTCGGTCCTCTTCTGCTTCATCATAATAAGATAATATCGTAATCTATTTTGGTTGTTTTCTCTAATTTTCTGGGAATAACTAAGGTACGACGTCCTTTGAATATGTTTATAGTTCTCGTTTTGCAATAGTCCCTTTAGGTCAGACTTGTTTCTCATGTGAATATCCGGAATTGTTACATAAGGTTGTCTAATTACAGGTTTTGGAATTTAAGTATTCAAATCTATTTGTATAGAGTTTATTTCTTCTCTGTTAAATAGTGCCAAAGATGTATCCTTTTCCAAAAAATAATTTTTTTCTCAAAAAAATAAAGAAGCTATTTGAGTAAATGAGTTAAATATCGTAGTTGTATATAGGCATCATGCCTACCTCATCTTGTTGAAACTTAAACTTGCTAATGGGTTATTTTCCGAATCTGATAGTGCTCCATTTTGATTTGGTTTTTCTTAACATGTTCTATAGCCCTTGTAAGAAATTATATGGAAACTACAAATGAGCATGTTTGTTTTGCTAAAATTAATTTTCATTTCTTAGATTATTTTCAGGCATTTGTGAAGAAAATTTTGAATTGAAGTTCTGCTATTTTCCAAATTTTTGCTTGTTTCAGTTCTTGCTTTCTTAAAAGTTTGCTGCCTATCTTCTCTTTTGTGATTGCCTCAGCATGTAAACCTGTTCAGATTTCCAAGCTCTTTAAGTGTTCTGAAATTTCTTCTTGTGAGAAGAATTTGAGCTCTTGAAGTGTGTCAAGTGTAGCATCTATTTTCTGTCTTATTTGGCTGCTAAAACTGTTAAGAGGACTCCTAAATAGCATGTTCATCATCCTAAAAAATGGCCTTGATCACTGTTTCGCTACTCTTCTTACGGAATTTAATTTTTCTGTCATTAGTTGCTCGCTGTGCTAGGATTTAAGGCCACATATTATCGTGAGTATTGCGTGTATGATTCCCTGCGTTGTGACACTAGTTTCTTATGCGGCAATAGTTTATTTTGCCTAAAAGGGGGCTGTTTTAGTTAAATTTTGATAAAAGTTTTGATTCATCGGCTCATGTTTAAACCACATCATGTTTATTTATATGTTGGTGTCATCGGTTGTAAAAGAATGTAATCAGTTCCACTTCCTTCAATATATTTTACTTGAAAGCAAGATCACTACTGAGCGGATTATGGGTCTTACGCAAGAGTCATTAGTACCGAGTACAATGTGTCTTAAGTCTTCTTTGGGTTTGACGATATGATTGTATCTAAGCGCGACATTCATGGACCTACTCCTTTTTTTTAGCTAAATGCTATCTTGTGAGTCGTAGGAATTTGTTATTTTCTTGATGTTATAGTGTTGTCTTGATTGTTAATATAATAATGACCCATCTTTTGTGTTCTTAAATATATATATATATATATGAGATGAATCCTTGGTATAATAGGCAGTTTGCCCTTTCTAATTAATTTGAATTAAGTGTGGTGTCACAATTATAAATGTATGCCTTTTAAATTATGTTCTCTTTGAAGCTCGATGGATAAATATTGGCAGTGGTTGCATTCGTTTCTATTAAAGTCATTTTTTTGTCTTCTTCTTGTTTTATTCATTTACTAATTTTGTCCCATTTGTTTATTGCATGAGCCATTAATGGAGTCCATTGGATTCTTACCTCTTCTCCTTCTCACATTTTGTGATTGGGCTTCAAAGCCCAACATCCGTTACTATCTGAGTCAGCCCCATCATGATTCGAGTAAAATGGAAGCAAATATACATGCCTCGAAAGCTAATATACAGGTGGAAGGAACGTATATGACTGGTATACTGAGCAAATGGGTCAAAACCCATTAGTTCTAGCAGGGCGGAAATGGGCAAAAGACCCAAAAAACACATCAACAACAACCCACTTTTGGACAACAGCGAATTTAGGCCTAAAGGGCCCAAATTCAATTTTCTCCTTTATTCTTAAGTTATTTAATTGTGATTATTTATTGTTTATTTTTTTTATTAACTTAGAATTGTTAATTAACTTAGTCAAATTCCCCAAAAGATGAACTGTATTCTTTGTGTTGGGTTTATTTTAATAAAAAAAAATTATCAACTTTTGTATTCTTTATTCCCTTAATCAAATATCTTTAGTCAAAACTTTTCACTCATCTTTAATTAATTTAAAATAGGTTTTTTTACCTTAATTGACAAAATTGGTTTAAGTTATGTTCTTTAAAGTGATTCAATTAAATCCTTACATAGTCTATTTTTAAAGTTTTAACCTTAATCTATTTGTGAAATTTTTTAATCTTAATTTGTTCTTTTTTTAAAAAAAAAAAGTTTTACTTCTCATTTATTTCAAATGTTAAAGTTATCTTTCACTTTTCTATAAACTCAAAAAACAATCTTTACTTGATCATTTTCACAAAGAGTTAGTCAAATATCTTTCAAATCGTTGGATAACCGCGTGTTGGTGTCTATTTTAAGTGCTAATACCTTCTTAAAGTAGAAATAAAAACCTCTTACCCATTTTCTCTAAATTTTTAAATACTTAATCTGTTAAGGTTTTTAAAAATTAAGTTTTCTTAATTTCTTTAAAAATTAAGTGGCGATTCTTTTTCTTAGTATTTTTCCTAAATTGTTTTATACTTAGAACATTTCAAAAAGTGATTTTTCTAAAGATAGTAAAGTCGCGACGTAACAGATACCACTCTTTGTTTGCTATATATAGATTGGTTCCCTCACATTTTTTTAAAATTTTCTGTTCTTCTTCTTAAAACACTCAATTAGTACATCTTTAATATTTCATGTTATATATTAAATTAAAAGCATACACTTTTAAAGGGTTGTTAATTTTTCGAAGGATTATGACTTTTTCAAAGAGTTGTGACTTTTTCGAAGGTTTGTTACTTTTCTGAAGAGTTGTGACTTTTTTAAAGGGTGATGACTTTTCTGATAAGGCATATTAAGCATATGTTCATACTATCCTTTGTTGGCTATAAATAGAAGGGAACTACAAATTTTTTTAAGTTTTCTATTCTTCTTAATAAAACACTCAATTTAGTAAATCTTCTATATTTCATATCATATTTATTTCTTTATATTATTTATATTATATTATATTAAAAGGAGACACCCTTTAGCATTTAAGGATTGTGACTTTTTCAATGCATTCTGATCTTTCTGAAGGGTGGTGACTTTTCTGATAAGGCAAAATAAACACAAGTTCATACAACTCTTTGTTGGTTATAAATAGAGGGGTTCCCTCACATTTTGAAACTACAATTTTTTAAAGATTTCTTTTCTTCTTCTTATTCTTCTTCTTCTTAAAACACCCATTTTAGTACATATTCTATATTTCATACTATACTCATTGATTTATTATTTATTTATTTATATCATGTTACATTACTAGATACCTTTTTACATTGAAGGATTGTAAATTTTATTCTAAAGGATAATGACTTTTCTGAACGATTGTGACTTTACTTATAAGGCACAATAAGCACATATTCATAACTACCCTTTGTGGAATATAAATGGAAAGTTTTCCTCACATTTTAAAACTACTAATTCCTCAGTTTTCTATTCCTCTATTCTTAAAAAACTCAAGTGTGATTTGCAGTTGTTGAGTAGGTTCGAAATCAGTGGAATTAGAACACCCCCTAGATTGAATGTTAAGTTTCTATAATACCCCAACTGAAAACACTTAATTTAGTATATCTTTTATACTTTATATTTATATTTATATTGTATTAAAAGAAGGAACTCCAACAATACGATAATAATTAAGCAATTAATTGTAGAGGAGGGAGGAGAAGGTATATTTAAGAGGTGTAATTAAGAGATTTTAAGAGTGAGTTTTTTATTTTTACACATCACAATTGATTTTTAAAGGAGAAAAACATAAAAAAAGAAAAGGAGAAAAATGATAAATGTAATTGGAGGCTATAGAGTGGTGTCACATCACCTTATCTATATCTAAGATTTATTATTATAAATAGATATAAATGTTTTGAAATATTGATTTAAAAAATTATAATATGCACACAATTAGTAATCATAAGAAACTTTACATCTTTTATTTATAAAAACTTATACTTTATTATTCCATTTATAATCGTTTACTTAAGTTTTTTTATTTCATAATATTGACATTATTATTAAAAAAGTATACAACTTGGTTTGACATTCACGTGCAATGCATGTGTATCAAAACTGGTGTATGTTTATGTATGTTATAATGATCCTCTCGGTTATTTTCTCCGTATTGCGTTATTTCGGCGTTTAGAGCTTTTCTATATCGATCCCAAGTCATTTATGACTTACTGGGACTGACAGTTCGGTCACATGGTCTTTCATTTGGGTTTTATGCGAGTTTGCATATTTTGGAGCTTTTGAAACTTGAACAGTTGACTTTGGTCAAAACTTTAGGTAGACGACCTCATAATGCAATTCTGACGGTTTCGTAAGCTCTGGAACAGTGAGTTTGGTCTAGAAGGACCTTTGGTGTAGGCCCCAAGGCTTTTGGGCTCATTTCGAGCTATATTGGGAATTTTGACTTAAAAATGGAGCTAGGAGATGAGACTCACTTTTTATTGAGATAACTTCCGTTGGACGTTTCGACATCTCCATTGAGTCCAAAATATCCAGTTTGGTGCGGTAGCATAGTTCGTTTGTGTGCATGAATTTCTGAACTAGCCTCGGACATTCGAGCGGAGTCCATTGGGACTTAGCTCTTTTAGTTTGTGAGTTGTGCTGGTGCAACTGCTCTACCAGCCCCGGAACCGCTTTAGCGGCCCTAGTCTTGCTTAAGCAATGGTCTCTAAGTGGTGGTCGCTTAAGTGTCTAGGGAGCCGCTTTAGTGGAGCAGCCAAATGAGCCTAGCAACTTAAGCAGTAGCGGGGTCGCTTAAGCGGCCAAAGTGACCACTTCAGTGGCATCAACTAGTAGTTAAATCCATTTTTAGCCTCATTTCCTATAAGTCTTTGTTCAAGAATGTCTCTTTGGAACTCGATTTTCAATGGGTTTTAGCTAGTTGTTGTGGGAATTGGCCGGAGAATTGTTTTGGAAGTTTGATTGACTCGTTCTTCTCGTGTGTTACTCGTAAGACTTCTTCCTTCTTCTTCGCTTTACCTTCAATGGCGTTCTTGATTTGTTTGGGGATGTTGGAAGGCTTGTATTGTCCCTGTTTTCAGAGCACAAAGTTCCTTGAGGCGAATGAGACCAATTAATAGGGACAATTTTGGAATTCCCTAACGGGTTCCACTACACCATTTTTTACTCGATTTTTGTCCCGTGTTTAATTATTGCATTTTGGGTATCAAAACTTTCGTATTGATATCATAATCGTTTATTTGATAGTGTGACATTGATAGGAGGCGATTCGAAAGGGTACATATCTGATTTAGTGGATTTGGAGCACACACGGTTGACTTTGAGGAAGGCTACGACTTACCGATCTTAGATTGAGCTTGTGTTGGTTCTTACATGTTGTTTAGCTAGTTTTGGGAGGGGTTTCTAGATTGTATTAGTGGATAGAATTCATGCCTTAGCTTCTTTTCGGTAGTTTTCGGGAAATTGAGCATGTCTACCTTGTATGCATTGTTGTCTCATGCCATGTTATAGTTATTTGTATGGTTATATTGATATTGGTGGCTTGTTGTTGGCCTTAGCCTAGGCATAGGCTAGAGATTTCCTTAAACTTGCATTTTGGAGTCATTATGCCTTAGAAATCCTCTGACGTGACTTCGAATGGCTTAGCTCTCGGCAAGAGCATCGGCCAGCTCCAGCTATACAAAAGGCATAATACATAAATATGCCCTTTAACTTGGCTTCAACAGGCATCTATGCCCTTCAACTTTGGGTGTGCACAAAAAGACACTTAAACTTGTAACAAGTAGACACATGCGTCCTATGTTGCATAATATACGTAAGAAGCCACGTAGGACACAAAATTGCCATGTAGGATGCCACATAAGACGAATGTGTCTATTTATTCAATTTTATACAAGTTTAAGTGCCTACTTGTGCACACCTAAAGTTGGAGGGTATAGATGCTAGCTGAAACCAAATTGAAGGTCACATTTATGTATTATATCTATGGAAAATATGAGCATTAAACACAACTTAGTAAAACAAATAACACACAATAAATACCACAATCATAAACATAGTTCGGACTCCCACTCCTCATCTTGAATCGACATTCACAATAAACATGAACAACAAGATTACAACAAGTCAGTTTGGCTCTCTCATGGAACCAACACATAACAGTCAATGTACTAGGCGTGGTATCCGAGCCAACAGCTAGTACATGTACCGGTATGGTACCCAAATCAACCATATAGATATTTCGTATCAGGCGTGGTACATGAGCCAATCGTTAGTATGTATTAGGCGTGGTACTCAAGCCAACCATGGGAATATCTTGTACCGGGGTGGTACCTGAGCCAACCATGGGAATATCCTGGTAAGCATGGTACCCGAGCAATCACATATCACGATCACAATGAATAGCAATCACAATTGTACACCCAAGTCGGGGTGTATAAAACCAAACCGAAAACCAAACCAAACCGCAAATCGAGTCAAACCAAAAAAAAATCCGACTAATGATTTGGTTTGACTTAGTTTGGTATTGAAAAAAACTCGACTATACTTGGGTTGGTTTAGTTTTAACTAAAAAAAAGTCAATCCGAGACTAAACCAACCCGATATTATATTTATAATTTTTAAAATTTATTTTATACATAAAAATATTTACTTTGATATAATTTCTATATATTTCTTATACTTTTTCATAATTTTTATCTTTTAACATATTGCTTCAAGTTTTTTGAGACTTGAAATTTTGAATGGTCCAATAAAGGTTATAGTCCATAGATATTAATAACTTTAATAAAGTTCAATTCAAAATCAAATCAGTAATAATGCTAATGCTAATAAAAAAAATTAATTCCACTAACAATTACAATAATGTTGAATATTTGTTCTTTAGTTTTACATTGGTTTAGACATTTAAAATACATAAACGTAATTTTAATTTTTGCTTTAATATTTAATCATGTAATTAAAACTTATTAGACTTGTTTTAGCATGATTTAGTACTTTTAAATTATGATCACATTTTCATTATGCCTTGTTAATTTGCAATATTTATTTTATGTGATTTTATTATTTATTTTTTTGAATATTTTTGTGTCGTTCATCTCATATTTTGTATTTTTTTTCTTATGAAACACCTGAGATAGTTGTATTTTGGTAGGACTAAAGAAATAATTGAAGCACAAGTTAATTATATGCTTGTATGAATACTTTACCGAAAACCCCCAAAAAAACCCGAGGTTGAAAAATCTGAGTTTTATTAGTTTGGTTTGGTTTATAAATTAAAAAATTTGACACAAATGATTTGGTTTGATATTTAAAAAACCCGAACCAACTCGGCCATGTACACCCCTACACCCAAGTAAGCACATTCATTACATGCGATTAACAATAATTCATACTCCTTCAATTTTCCAAACCATACATTATGCATGGAATACTAATGAAGCAGTTAACAAGCACATATAACATAAACGGTAAACAAACAACCATTAGTTATCTCGAATCAAGCCTGGAATGCTTTATGGAACCTGAGCGTTCCCTTTGTTATGATCTCTAGCATGTTCTTTGTCTACAATTAATCAACAAGACACATAATCAGACCCAATTGGCCTAAATACATTGGAATTATATTCTAATCTCAAGCCCTAGGCCAATTTCATGATAATTCTATCCAAACTAAGATTTTTCATCATTAAACCAATCCAATTTCTTGTAATACCGTATATGTAAATAAGGACATTTATGTATTTTGTTTGAAAAAAAGGGAGGTAAGGGATCCGATTATATATAAGAATAAAAAGTAAAGTGGGCTTTAGCCCATTATACGTAAGGGGAAGGGCTTACCCTTTCAATATTCCTTTACCCACTTTGAATTTAGAAAGGAAAAGAAGAGTTAACTAAAGTTACTGCGCATACTCTTTTCCAGCGAAGAAACAAGGAAGTGAAATTAAAAGCTTTGATTTTTAAACTAAAAAGAGAAGCGGAAGAGGAAAGTAAGTTTCTGAACTTAGTTTATAGATTTGATTTGTATATTTGGCTTTAGAATTAAGGGTTGAGAGTTCAAGAAATATGGGTTAAAAGAAATAGAGGAATTTATTAAATTTTCATGACTAAGTGATCACATTTAATTATTGGATCGTAAAACTTTCGAATTTTGGTTTATACCAAAGAGAAGAAGTTGGACATATTGGTTTTTTGGTCTAATTTAGTGGGAAATAATCAGCATAAGGTTGTTGCGTGATGTGAAGCACCAATTGGATATAGTTTGATAGATTGAGAATCAATCATAGAACCTTAAGACTGGGTAGTTAATGTAGTATGAATTAGCCTTAATGAGTAAACTAACTCGAGATTGATATGAATGTGACTATAGATTGACCAAAGGAAATCGTACGGATTACTCGAGTAGCGGGCTTGGTATTTTGGCACGAGTAATGTGAGTAGTAATCTTACCACAATTTGTGTTTTATAGCTTTCATGATTTATACATGGTTTATAAAGTGAATGTGTTACCGAGTGTTTTGAACTTGTACGTGGAACAAGTCTTTTACTTGATATGATGTTGAGACGGTTAAATGAGATGTTTCCACTTTATAAGACATGTTTATTGTAATTTGAAATATGATTACCGTTATTGAAAATGTTTTGTTACTTACTTGAGAAATAAGTATTTTGACATATATTTTTGGTTAAAGTTTTATATAATATGATTTAATAAGAACGTAAATGTCTTATACCATTTTGGATATGCTTCTATTGTTTACAAAGAAAAGTACAAATGGGAGTAGACATTGATGGATCCCATAAATAACAACAGGTTCGTTTGACCTGGTGCACCTTGTAGTTATAGATTACCGATATAGCCCTTTCTAGTGGGAAGATAGAACTAGCATACCGTTACTAATGTCCATCAAGTAGGATCTACTGATATGAATATTTGACTCCTTTTGAGGAGTTCACTGTTATTAGTTACTTCTTAAGAAGAAGGTCACACTGATTACATGATTCATTCTTGAAAGCCTCTTAAATATAAGATTTGATATGAAAGTGTTTCTCTGAGTTTATTTCTAAATATTCACATTGATTATGCTTACATGAGACAAATAAGATTGAATATTGCTATCACTTCTGAAAGAGCATTTATTTTATCATTTTGATTATCATACTAGCATGTTTTCTGACTTGTCCCTCATTAAAATGGTTGTGGTTAAGTGTTATTACTCACTGAGCAGCATTTCACTCCTCGCTATATATTTTTATAGAGAACTAGAATTTCATTAATCAGAGAGTTTAGATTGATAGTATCTGGTGAGCCTTGCATTGCTTCACGTGACAAGAGATTTATCAAATTGCTATGATTTATTTTGTTCTTTTAAAATTCTTAAAGTTGCTCCATTTGTCCTCTACTTTATTAAAGTCATAATTATTTCTTCGTTTTGTAGTTATGTGACTAGTTTTGAAATTCTTTTCGTATTTGGAGATGAATTGGTATTATTGCATGGCGATTAGATTATTGATGGATATTATGTCTTGATTTATAGTTTTTTTTAGTTGTATTGTGTATTTCTGAGACAAGGAAAATGCAGAATAGGTCCAAAAATATAGGAAACTCTGCCACATTTTTTTGTAGAATTCTGGTAAGTCTTGCTTTGGGATTCTCCCCCTTTGTGGGTCACGGTCCTAAATTGGGTGACAATCCTTGTAACACGTCGAACTTGGAAAAAAAAGGAAAAATACAGATTTTGGGTTGCAGGTATGACCTACGGTTCCCACCTATTGTTGGTAGGAGTACCTACGGACCGTAGATGACATCCGTAGGTAGTGGGAAAATAATATTTGAAAAATCAAGTTTCAAGACCCCTTTGACGGTTCGCCAGGACAGCCCATCATTCCATGTACGAGTCGTAGGTAGATCTCGTAGGTCTATCTCAGACTTGGTCAAATTTTAAAGCCTTAAGTTGAGACCTACGGTTGCCATGTACGGTCCATAGGTAGATCTACAAACCATACATGGGTTCCGTCGATTGAAGGTCCAAAATATTTATTTTTATATCTTCCTACGGTTGGCCAAGACGATCCGTAGAAGGACCTATGGACAGTAGGTTGAGTTCAATAATTATTTTTAAGGGCTTTTTGGTCTTTTCCATAATCGTTTTAACCATATACTACATTGTTTTGCCTTCTACCCTAAGCCCTATATAATGATTTCCAGCCCCAAAATTACCCAACTCAATTCATTCTCATAAATTCCTAAAAGTTGATCAAGTTCATCCTCTCAAATATTTCTGTCTCTAAAGCATGAAGAAGAAGACTAGAGTTTCAAGATCAAGCCTCCAAATTCACCAATGATTGGGGCTTTTGACATAAATGTATGATGACATTCACCTATGGAGTCCTTTCCTCCATAGAGTTCCTAAATTCTTCAATTTTACAAGTTAGAATTTCCAATTGAAATTAGGGTTTTCTTCAATCTCATGGGTTCTTCTCAATTATGATCCAATTGATTGTTTTATATCTTTTTGTGCTTGAATTGAAGTAATTACATGTTTTTAAGTTGAATTCACATGAACCCATGCATGATCCATGATTTTTAGACTATGAACATATGATGAGGCTTTTGAACTATGAAAGATGATTTTATGAAGATATGCATGTTTTATCATGAAGTTGATATAATTGAATTGAGGTTCCTTTAAGAGAGAAGCATCGATATTGTTGTTGTTTTTGTGAAAAATTTTCTCACATACTACCTCAAAACATGATTGTGAAAAAGGTTTCTCACATAAATGATTCATAAGGTTGAAAGGCTTTCTCAACTAAACCTTGAATCAAGAACTAGGAGCTTATCTATGAATTCTAGCTTGGATTGGCTACTTGATGTGCCTTCCATGGATAATAAGACAAGAAATGATTACTTATGTCCCCTAGTAATTAGATAAGTGGTGATTACCCATGTCTCCTAATGATAAGACAAGTTAAGGTTAATGACATATCCGTGGGAATTAGGCTTAGCACCGAGTGGACAAGTGGCGATTACCCGTGTCCCATAAACTATGTGCCACCATAGGTTTGTCTTAGATAGACATTAGCTAGTGGATCCACTTAAGTTAGAAGTTTATGGTTCTTACATTGGCAAGTAAGGACATCTCTTTTCGGTGTGGGATAGACACCGAATTCCATATTATAGCTCACATGGTCTATGTCGGTTAAGGATCATTTCCCACAATAATGAACTAAACTTACTTCTAGAAGTATCTCAAATGGATTTTAAAGATGTTAGTTTGCATTGACCATGATTTTGACTTATGTTTTCTAACAAGTTATTTTATGATTTAGCCTGGCCATTACATGTGGTTTAAAGCCCATCTTTAGCATGATTTCACAATTCTTATGCATTGCTATCATACTTGGTACATTCCATGTACTAACGCATACTTTTGCCTACATTGTTTCACTAATGTAGGATCAGACACTTCTATTTTGCATACTCATGGCTAGTGACATGTATTGAGCTTGAAGATTGGTGAGTCCTCATGTTCTGAGGATCGAGGCTTCTTTTATTGTTTTCATGTCTTTTCCTTTCAGACTTTTGGTATGTGATGTATGGGTTAGTTCCAATCACCTTTCTTATCTTGTATTAAATGGCTTTGAGACTGTGTTAGACTTCCACTACGTTTTGTCAACTCTTTATGATATAAAACTGTCTTTTGAACTCTTTAACTCTATTATCTTGTATGATGTATGCTAAGTGACTTGTATAGGGCCTCTCGGGGCTTATACGCCATGTCATGTCTAGGGGTACTTTAGGTTGTGACAAATTTGATATTGAGAGAACAAGGTTTAGAAAGGTCCTAGGATGTCTCATAAGCCACGTCAAGTAGAGTCTTGTTCATGAGTGTGAAGCGCGCTAACTTATGAATAAGAGGCTATAAGATGTTTAGGAAATTCCACTTCTTTCATCATTCTAAAGTTGTGCGATAGAGTTCAACTCTATATGTCTCTCTCCTAATCTGAATTTGATGTTTTTTAGGATATGGCCATTCGAAGGGCATATGCTAGAAGGAATGTGAGAGAGGATGTGGAACGAGAAGCTCCTCAAGTTTCGGTCGACCCCTTGGCCGAGCAAGTAACTAATGCGGAGTTTAGGGATGCTTTTCAAGTGTTGGCTCAAGCCATGACAACTCAAGCCAATAGGGAGGTCGTGGTCATCATGAACCCAAATGTGTGTACAACGGCATCTAGAGTGAGGGATTTCACTAGAATGAATTCTCCGGAGTTTCATGGTTCCAAGGTTGAGGAAGATCCTCAAGAGTTCATCGATGAGGTGTACAAGTTACTAATGATCATGGGTGTAATACCGGTGGAAAAAGGTGGAATTGGCCGCTTATCAACTTAAGAGTGTGGCACAAGTGTGGTTTGAACAATGGAAGAGTGAGAGGGTGGTTGATGCAGGTCCTCTTGATTGGGAAAAGTTTAAGGTTGCTTTCCTTGATAGGTTCTTTCCCCTTGAGATGAGGGAGGCAAAGGTGCTTGAGTTCATCAACCTTAGTCAAGGAAACATGAGTGTGAAGGAGTATGCTTTGAAATTCACACGATTGTCAAGGTATGCTCCTACTATGGTTGTCGATCCTAGGACAAGGATGATTAAGTTTGTTTCGGGAGTGTCCAAAATGGTGGTCAAGGAATGTCATATCGCTATGCTTATCAATGATATGGACATTTCTCATCTAATGGTTTATGCTCAAAAATCAAAGAGGAGAAACTAAAGTAGAAGTCTAGGGAGACAAAGAGGGCTAGGACCGGTGATTGTGACTTTTCACATTTAAGGTCCGATGGACATGGTCGTTCTAAGTTCCGATAAAGATTCTCTAGTCAAGGTTCCTTCAATGCTCCAGATCCTAAGTTCAACAAGGAAAGGGTGTCTAACCCTAAGCCTCAAGGAGGAAATAGTAGTGGGTCTTCATTGTCTACTTGTGCTAAATGTGGAAGAAAGCATGAGGGTAAATGCCTAGCCGGTTCCAATGCTTGTTTTGGTTGTGGCAAGATAGACCATAAGATAAGGGATTGTCCCTCCGTTGCTAAGAATGAAGGAGATAACCGTCGATGGGCTCAACCTTATCCTTCGTCAGGTTCTAGTGGGAGTTAGAAGCAAAACAGATTCTATGCACTTCAAACTCGTCATGAGCAAGAGGATTCTCCTAATGTGGTTATCGGTATGTTGAAAGTCTTTAATCTTGATGTTTATGCTTTGCTTGATCCAGTGCTACCTTATCTTTTGTGATGCTATATGTGGCTACGAGGTTTGATGTTCTTCCAGATGTGTTGATAGACCCTTTTTATGTCTCTACTCCTATTGGTGAATCTGTTGTGGCTAAAAGAGTCTATAGAGATTGTCCCATCTCCTTATCCCATAAAGTCACTCATGTTGAACTTGTAGAGCTTGATATGTTAGACTTCAATGTTATTCTTGGGATGGATTGACTGCATTCATGTTATACTTCTATTTATTGTAGAACCCGAGTGGTGAAGTTTCAATTTCCAAATGAACCCATTCTAGAGTGGAAAATGGGAAATTCTATGCCTAAGAGTCAGTTTGTTTCTTGTCTTAAAGTTAGAAAAATGATTTCTAAGGGTTGCATATACCATGTTGTTCAGGTTAGGGATATGGATTCTGAAACCCCTACCTTTGAGTAGGTCCCCGTTATTAATGAGTTTTTAGAAGTGTTTCCCGATAATTTACCTGGTGTTCCTCTCTAAAGAGAAATAGACTTCGGTATTGACCTTCTCCCATATACGCAACCTATCTCTATTCCTCTTTACCGAATGGCTCCGGCCGAACTTATGGAATTAAAGGAGCAATTGAAAGACTTGTTGGATAAGGGTTTCATCCGATCGAGTATCTCTCCATGGAGTGCTCCAGTTTTGTTTGTTTGAAAGAAAGATGGTTCACTTTGTATGTGTATTAACTATCGACAATTGAATAAGGTTACCATTAAGAATAAGTATCCTCTTCCAAGAATAGATGATTTTTTTGATCAGCTTCAAGGAGTGAGTTACTTCTCCAAGATTGACTTCTGGTCGGGCTATCACCAATTGAGGGTAAAGGAAGATGACATTCCAAAGACGGCTTTCCAAACTCGGTATAACCACTATGAGTTCTTGGTAATGTCGTTCGGTTTGAATAATGCTCTGGCTGCATTTATGAATTTGATGAATAGGGTGTTCAGACAATACCTAGATATGTTTGTGATTGTGTTCATCGATGATATTTTGATTTACTCAAAGAGTGAATATGAGCACACCAATCATATGAGGATTGTGTTGCAAGTCCTCAAGGACCAACAACTCTTTGCAAAGTTTAGTAAATGTGAGTTTTGGTTGAGATCCGTAGCTTTTCTTAGTCACATTATTTTGGTAAAGGTATTGAGGTAGATCCTAAGAAGACGGATGTGGTTAAGAGTTTGCCTAGACCTCTATCCCGTTTAGACATTCAAAGTTTCTTGGGTTTGGCTGGTTATTATAGGAGGTTTGTTGAAGGATTCTCTTCGATTGCCTCCCCATTGATAGCTTTGACCCAAAAGAAGGTTAAGTTCGTATGGTTCGAAGCATGTGAAAAGAGGTTTCCAGAATTGAAAGATAGGCTTACCTCCGTTCCGGTGTTGACTTTACTGGAAGGATCCGATGGGTTTGTGGTTTATTGTGACGCTTCAAGGGTAGAACTAGGGTGTGTTCTTATGAAAAATGGAAAGGTTATTGCTTATGCATCACGAAAACTTAAAATCAATGAAAGGAACTATCCTACCCACGATTTGGAACTAGCGGCGGTTGTGTTTGCCTTGATGATTTGGAGGCATTACTTATATGGTGTGCATGTTGACGTCTTCACCGACCACAAGAGTTTGCAATATGTGTTCAAGCAAAAGGATTTAAACATTCATCGAAAGAGGTGGCTAGAGTTGTTAACGGATTATGATATGAGTGTTCTCTATCACCCCGGTAAGGCGAATGTGGTGGCAGATGCTCTTAGTCGGTTATACATGGGTAGTGTTGCTCATGTTGAGGAGGATAAGAAGGAATTCGTTCGAGATGTTCATCGATTGGCCCGGTTGGGTGTTCAGTTAGTTGATTCTACCAAAGGGGGTGTTATGGTTCATAATGGCTCAGAATCGTCTTTCGTGTCAAATGTAAAGGTAAAGAAAGATCTTGACCCGATCTTGATGGAATTTAAGGAAGTGGTGCTTAAAAATTCCATTGAGGCTTTCTTCTGAGGGGGAGATGGTGTGCTTCGATATCAAGGTCATTTGGGTGTTCCCAATGTTGATGATTAAATAGAGCAGATTTTATTGGAAGCCCATAGTTCTCAATATTCCATTCACCTGGGAGCCACCAAGATGTACCGTGATTTGTAGGAGGTCTATTGGTAGAATGGGATGAAGAATGATATTACGGAATTTGTGGCTAAGTGTCCTAATTGCCAACAGGTGAAAGTTGAGCATCAAAAGCCGGGAGGTTTGTCCCAAGACATTAGTATCCCTACTTGGAAGTGGGAAGATCTGAATATGAACTTTATTGTTGGTTTACCCCGCACCCGGCGACAACATGACTCAATTTGGGTTATTGTGGATCGTATGAAGAAATTGGCTCATTTTATTCCCGTCAAGGTGTCTTACTCGGCGGAAGACTATGCTAAGTTGTACCTAAGGGAGATGGTTAGGTTGCATGGAGTGCCCCTATCCATTATATCTGATCGTGGTACCCAATTCACTTCACAGTTTCAGAAATCTTTCCAAAAGGGCCTTGGTACTCGTGTTAAGCTTAGCACGACCTTTCATCCTCAAACTGATGGGCAAGCAGAGCGTACTATTCAAACTTTAGAAGATATGTGGAGAGTTTGTGTAATTGACTTCAAGGGTAATTGGGATGATCATTTGGCTTTGATTGAGTTTGCTTATAATAATGACTATCATTCAAGTATTGGTATGACTCCATTTGAGGCTCTTTATGGTAGGAGGTCTAGATCTCCTATAGGTTGGTTTGAAGTTGGTGAAGTTGCGTTAATAGGTCCCGAGTTGGTACATAAAGCTATGGTGAAAGTTCGACTTATTAGAGAAAGGTTGAAAATGGCTCAAAGTTGACAAAAGTCCTATCCCGATGTTAGAAGAAGAGATCTAGAATTTGATGTTAATGATTGGGTTTACTTGAAAATTTCACCCATGAAGGGTGTAATGAGGTTTGGAAAGAAGGGGAAGCTTAGTCCCCGTTATGTGGGCCCATATCAGATTTTGAGGCAAATTGGTAAGGTTGCTTATGAACTTGATTTGCCTAATGATTTAGCATCGGTTCATTCGATTTTCCATGTCTCCTTATTGAAGAAATGTGTTGGTGATCCGACATCTATAATACCATTGGAGAGCCTTGGTATAAAAGAGAGTCTTTCTTAGTTCCGGTTGAGATTTTTAGATCGGCAAGTTAAGAGGTTGGGAAATAAGGAAGTTGCATTCGTAAAGGTTTTATGGAGGAATCAAAGAGTTGAGGGTGCTACTTGGGATGCCGAGGCCGATATGATGTCCCATTCCCCCCATCTCTTTCCCTTCGATCCTATTCTAGTTTGAGGTATTCAGTCCCTCATCGTTCATCTTCATGTCTTAGTCATTTCTCGTGATTCCTCATTTATGCATATTCATGAAAAGCTTAATTTTTGAGATAATGACTTAACTTGATTGATTTCTTCTTGTTTATGTACATTTGAGTATGAGTTGCATATAGACCTTATGAAATGATGCTTTGAATATATTTAAGCTTGGAGTTGATGTTTCCTCCTCGGATATGTGCATTTATGTGATTGCATTCATTTTGGGCTGTTAGATCTAGTTCCTACCCTCCTTAGGATGTCTTGAGTTCCATTCGAGGATGAATGTTCCCAAGTAGGAGATATTGTAACACTTTGGACTTGGAAAAGAAGGGAAAATGCAGATTTTAGGTTGCAGGTATGACCTACAATTCCCACCTACGGTTGGTAGGAGTACCTACGGACCGTAGATGGCATCCGTAGGTAGTGGGGAAATAATTTTTGAAAAATCAAGTTTCAGAACCCCTTTGACAGTTCACCAGGATGGCCCGTCATTCCATGTACAAGTCGTAGGTAGATCTCGTAGTTCTCTCCCAGACTTAGTTAAATTTTAAAGCCTTAAGTTGGGACCTATGGTTGCCATGTAAGGTCCGTAGGTAGATCTGCCAACCGTACATGGGTTTCATCGATTGAAAGTCCAAAATATTTGTTTCTAAATCTTCCTACAATTGGCCAGGACGGTCCGTAGAAGGACCTACGGGTCGAAGGTCCAAATCGTAGGTCGAGTCCAGTAGTTATTTTTAGGGGTTTTTGGTATTTTTCCAAATCGCTTTAACCATATACTACTTCGTTTTGCCTTCTACCCTAAGCCCTATATAATGATTTCTAACCCCAAAATTACCCAACTCAATTCATTCCCATAAATTCCTAAACGTTGATCAAGTTCATCCTCTCAAATATTTTTCTCTCTAAAGCTTGAAGAATAAGACTAGGGTTTCAAGATCAAGCCTCCAAATTCACCATTGATTGTGGGCTTTTAACATCAAGGTATGAAAAGCCCTATGAACTCATTTATGAAAAGCCCTATGAACTCCTTAACGTCTTACAACCAAGGAAATTATACTGTACTTAGATATTTCTCCCAATCCTTTCCCTGGATCAACTCAGACCTTACCTCACTCAGAAATCGTCCAAGCCTAGCTTAGCTTGAAATTTACAACTCTTCAAATCAAAACTTTTCTCCTCATTTTATTTTACTGAAGGCTCTCTCATAACGATCGGGAGGGTCTTTACAACATCGCTATATCCTTCAACAGCTGTTGATTACTTGTTGTAATGCAAAGTAAAATTTTTAGTGTGTTTTAAATACCCCAAAATCCGTTTCACTTTCATACAATGATTCTGGTTGGGATTACTCGTATATCGACTCAATTTACTTATAATGCAAGCTATGTCTGCTTGTGTACAATTTATGATGTATCTCAGATTTCCCAACGCTCTTGCATAATCCAATTGAGACTGACTTTCACCTTTGTTCTTAACAAGATCAATGTTCACATCAATTGGTGTTTTAGTGCTTTGAAAGTTTAATTAATTGAGTTTTTCAAATACCATTGGGATATAATGAAATTGAGACACTGCCCGACCTTGAGTGGTTTTGTGAATCTTAATTCTCAATTCTCAATATTAAATCGTTAACTCCTATGTCTTTCATATCAAATTTACTAGAAAGCATACACTTAGTAGAATTTATGTTAGCTATGTCGTTACTCATTATTAACATATCATCCACATATAAGCAGACAATTACGATTTGATTTGGAAATTTTTTTATGTAAACACATTTGTCACACTTATTAATTTTGAAACCATTTGACAACATTGTATGGTCAAATTTTGCATGCCATTGTTTGAATGGCTTATTTTAGATTATACAAAGATTTAACAAGTCGACACATCTTTTTTTTTCATTTCCAAGAATCATGAACCCTTCAGGTTGTTCCATGTAGATTTCTTCCGTTAAATCTCCATTTAAGATGGTTATTTTCACATCATTTCAAGATTGTGCACTATGGCTTACGCTATTAACACTTTAATTGATCTAATTCTAACTACTGCACGTATCAAAGTAATCAAGACCTCAGGTTATCTAAATCCTTTGAGCAGCATAGTTGGTTAGGCATTTCAACGTCACATGTGGGGTTGTAAGATCCATATGTAATAAAATTTAAGTATTTTCCTTTCCAATTCAAAATTTCTACCTTTTATTAAAGAAAAAAACTAAAAAAGACAATAACAATTGGTGATATGAATGTTCTATGAACATATAATGTTGTGAGCTATACTATAACTAATTTTTCTCATATAATAAATATTATGTCAAATTATGTCTAATATTCCTTTCATTTAAAAAAGAATGACCTAGTTTGACTTGACATGGAGTTTAAGAAAATATAGAAGATTTTTTAATCTTGCAGTCCTAATTAAAGTTATGTCAAATGTATGAAAATGTCCTTTAATCTGGTGTCCTTAAATACGTCACTTGAAAAGCTAAAAATAGAGTGTTTTCAAAAAAGAAAAGGGGTCATTGTTTTTTGAAATAGACTAAAAAAATAAATAGTTCATTCTTTTTTAAATGGAGAAAGTATTATCAAAGATTATGGTTGAACAAAATAATTATGACAGTAAAAAATGAATGAATTGGATAAGCAGATAATCTACTTCTCCTATAAAGGAAAAATAAGTGCCATTTAGGATGTATTCGATATGAAGGACAATGCTTTTTTATGAAAATAAGTGTATTTAATTTCTTACTTATTTTTTTGTGTTCGATACACAAGTAAAATTATTATTCTAAAATATTTTTATATATTTATGAAAATAATATGGGAGGTGGTGGTGGGGTGACGAGGGAGTGGGTTGGTGGGAAATTGGGAATAGGACTGTAGGGATAGGTGAATATAAGTTTTGTTGGAGGTGTGAGGAGGATACAATGAATTTAGAATGCTACTCGTAGAACTTGTTTTACTTACTTCAATTAGGCAAGTCCTTTTTATTTAATGTAAGGAACTTGATCAAACAAACATGAAAAAAATATCACAAAACATTTTCGAGAAAATGTTTTCTTCCATACCAAACACACCCTTACTAATTACTGTAATCTCACTATCTATAACCATTTTGCATCACTTTCTTATCAAGCAAATGCATATAAAAAAAAGCAAGGGATAATTAGTAATACACCATATAACCAATATTCATTAATGAAGTAGTTACTAAAATTTAGATCACTAACAATAACACATGATTCATATGTATACAAATTCAGACCAAAGAAAATTCATATGTATACAAATGACATAATTCCTTATAAAACTTGTCAACTTTCTCTAACGCGCGCTTTCATTGCAACATGTTTGTGATTTTTCTCTACTCACTCAAATAACTTAAGGTACTTCACTATTTTTGTGCTTCAACATCTTTAATTTACATTCACGACTCTTTTTCCCTATCACATAATATTGTATTTGTTTATGGAGAGTACTATAGTAAGTGATCATTTTGAGTACAAAACAAAAAAATAATGTTAAATACAAAAAGCCAAACTTTATAATTTCAATTTGTCAAGAGATAAAGTTTTGATGAGATTGAACATAGACAAAAATAGAATTACAATGGGAGACTTGTCTAAAATATTTTAGATAAAAACACTCATTTCTTCAATAAAGCATACAACGCAAGAAATGTTTAGATTTTGCACCAGAATTCATTCGACAACCGTATCCTTCAGGATTTGAAAATTTGTAAATATTTGTATGATATGATCCGTTGTGACTCAGGTGATTCAGTTTTCATTCCTTAAAATGGAGTTCAATGTGATTATGTTATTGTTTTCGGTGTCTTTAGTAGGCCGACCGATTAGTGATTGATAGTCCATAAAGTTGCACAATTTAACTTTGGTCCATACTAAAAGTGCAGAATTTGACCTAATGATTTCATGTCACTTCAATCTCCTCTTCTTAATCAAACACTGTATATTTTTTTCATTGTTCCATATCTTGCTCTACACTTTACCCATATTTCCAAAAAATAGTTTAAAACATAATTAACACTTCAAAAAGGAAAAGTGTAGAGAGCAAATTAGTACGCATTTGGGTTAGTTAACCATTGAAGAAAGAAAAAGTGTAGAAAGCAGATTAGTACTTGGTTTGAGGGTTTGTTTGTAGTCGTTTTATTTTTAATACAGCCCTTCATATGACGTAGCATTTGGTTTTTTTGGTATAAGTAGTTGGCAAGATGAACATTACAATAGGGGTCTCTTCCTTGTGTGGTACCTTAAATTTTGTTGAACTTCGAACTTATTCAACTGTTGCAAATCACATTTGACATTTTTTATAAGAAGAAGAGTAGAAATTTTAAAAAATTTTAGTATGAAAATGAGAGGAAACCCCTCTATTTATAACTAACAAATAGTAGTATGAATAGGTACTAATTGTGCCTCATCAGAAAAGTCAAAATGCTTTGGAAAAGTCACTGCTCATCAGAAAAGTCACAACGCATCGAAAAAGTCACAGCCTTCGGAAAAGTCACAACACTTTGAAAAAGTCACAACTCATTGGAGATCACAACATTTTGGAAAAGTCACAACTCATCGGAGAAGTCACAACTCTTCGAAAAAGTCACAACCTTTCGAAAAAGTCACAATTCATTAGAAAAGTCACAACCCTTTGAAAAAGTTACAACTCATCGGGAAAGTTACAACCCTTCAATGTGAAAAGGTGTCTACTTTTAATATAATATAATAAATTAAATAAATAAATAATAAACAAACTAAATTGAATGTTTTAGTTGGGGGTATTATAGTAATTTAACAGTCAAGTTTGAAAATTCATGCTTTTAAAGTTGTATAGATATAGAATAGATAGATAGATAGATTGGAAAAGTCACAACTTATCGAGAAAGTCACAATTCTTCAATGTGAAAAAGTGTCTACTTTTAATATAATATAATTAATTAAATAAATAAATTTAATTGAATGTTTTAATTAGAGATATTATAGTAATTTAATATTAAGTTTGAGAGTTGATGGTTTTAAACTAGTATAGAAGATTAGTAGAGTGGAGCTGTCGACCCGACCCCGTCCCCGTCCCTACACATACTGCTGAATGAATTCTGAGCCACGTTTCTGAGGTTTCACTCCCAATTCCATCCCTCTTCCTACGGATGGAGGAAGAACAACACAATGAACAACAAGTTCTTGGTTCTACCTTAACAATGGAGAAAGTTGTTGAGAATCACTATAAGACTCAGATGAAAAGCATTCAGGAGCGCAAAGAGAGGTGATCTTTTTCTGCTATATTTCTGCAAGTTAATCACCTTGATTTCTTGTTTCCGTTTCTGCTTCACTTCCAGATCTTCTTCGATGAATTAGGTTTTGTGGGGTTTATTTTTATTGCTTGTGTGGAAATTTGTTTGACCTATTTTAGTTAGACCCGGGAGTGTGTAATCGGGCATGTGTGTGGTGTCTTGATGATGATTACTTGTTATCTCACGTCACTCCAATTTCTATTTTCTGGTTGACACTAGTGTTCAGGTCAGCTTACACAATTAAAACCCATAAGCACATGTTGGGCTTACACTGAGTGTGTAACTGGGATCTCTAGGTTATTTCTTCCATGCCTCAACTAGTCAACCATCCCATTGGGGAATATCTCCCAAGAAAACCCCTATACTTTTATGCTGGTTAGTTGTGGATCATTAGAGTTTACAAGTTCTGATTCACTAGCTTTTGACTCCGTGAGAACCATAACACTTCTCGTCTAGATATGTAATGCTAAATGACTAAATGACAAGGAACTGATGAAGCTAATATGGGAGTTAGAGAAATCACGTTGATTAACTATGTGTTTCCTTGTCTCACATATATAGAACTTTGTCATAGGCGGATGGACATAAGGCGAAGCAGTGTCATCCGAACACCACTTCGTTTGAAGTTTCTATATAATGAAGTAGGTTAACATTGAACCACCTTTCATTTTCCTTAAATATCCCTAGTATTACCTCATTAGTACATTAATGAGAGGGACCTTTTGGTCTTTCTTCCTAAAAAATGAAACTGGTTTCTTCCTCCAGCCATGAAATTTTTCGATTTAAGCATTCTGTCTCGGCCATGGTTTTTCTCAACTTCTCGAGGTTCCAATGTATCTTTTGTCTTCTTTCAGAATATATTTGATTGCACCAAAAACGTAGTAACAAAAGGCAATTTAGCTTAATCTTTTGCATACTATTCTCTATGCTATCAAAACATCTAGCATTCCTCTCCTTCCAAATTGTCCACTAGATACAAGTAGGGACAATTCTCCATCTATCTCTGTTTTTTGGTTGCACACCAGCTTCCTCCCAGCTCTGGATTGCTTCAGTAATCTTTCCAGGCATAGTCCATGAAATGACTTTAAGATTTAAAAAAATCCTCCATAGCTGTCCAGTGACTTTGCAATGAAGAAATAGATGATTAACTATCTCAGCCTTTTCCCCACAAAAAAACACCAAGGACAAAGTGGTATCCCTTTCCTCATCTGATTGTCTTGGGCGAGAGTTGCATCCTTGGCTAGCAACCAGATAAAGCAGGCCATTTTGTGTGGAATTTTGTTTTTCTAGATGCCTTTCCATGGCCAGTTGCTTATGCATTGAGGTGTTTGATTCATCCACGTATAAGCATTACTTAATTTGAAGTTGCCCTTCTTATTACCTTTCCACCATAAGGTATCTTGACCTACCTCCAATCCATTGAATTGTTTGATGGTATTGAAAAAATCTGCAACTCTTTGGATCTCCCAACCATTTAGATGCCTTCTAAAGTTGAATCTCCATCCATGGGGTGTCCAAAATTCTACAATAGTTTTTGGCTGATAAGAGACTAATGCATGAATATCTGGGAACAGATTTTTCAGTCTTCTTGCCTCATGCCATTCATCTTTTCAAAAATCAGTTTCAGCCCCGTTTACAACTTTAATCTTAATTTTGGTTTTGAATTCACTCCATAATGTTCTGATAGATCTCCATAAACTAAATCCATAGGGTGTTTTTATTTCTTTCGTCATCCAGTGGTCTTCCTCTTCATACTTAGCATTAATAACATTCCTTCATGGAGTCTTGTTCTCATTGCTATACTTCCATAACCACTTCATTCTAAGGGCCTTGCTTTGGAATTTCAAGTTCTTGATTCCCAATCCCCCTTGTCTTTTCCCAGTTATCACTGCTTCCCATTTGACCAAATTATAACCCTTCCTTTCATTGTTTCCTTGCCAGAGAAACTTCCTCCTTACCTTGTCTAATCTATTAATAACCCCATCTGGAATGGGGAAAATAGACATCATTTAGGTTGGGAGTGAATCAAGGACTGAGTTGATGAGAGTTAGTCTGCCTCCCCTAGAGAGATACTGAGTCTTCCATCTTGCCAATTTCTTTTCACACCTTCAATTAAACTATTCCATTTTTGAGTTGATTGTGATTGTGATTTTGCTCCCAGTGGCATCCTTAGATAGATGGTGGGTAGATTCCCCAATTCCCCCACCTAGGATTGCATTCAAAATCTCCATGTTTTGCACCTCATTAATATGATATAGGAAACTTTTCCTCCAATTAATGTGCAACCCAGAAGTCCCTTCAAAAAGTACCAAAATCACCCTCAAGGTCCTGAGATGATCCTCTTCGGCATCACATAATATTAGAGTATCATCAACATATTGTGAGTGAGTTATCTCTAGGTTCCTTTCTCCAATTCTGGCCACATCAAATCCTCTGAGCCACCCATTCATATTTTCTGTTTTGATCATGCTATTAAGACCCTCCATAGCTATTAAGAAGAGAAAGGGTGACAAAGGATCGCCATGTCTTAAACCCCTTTGTGCACTGAAAAATCCTGTCGGTGAGCCATTGATAAGAGCTAAAATTTTACCGTTGAGATGCAGTATTTGACCCATTGTATCCACTTTTGACCAAAACCCATTCTTCTCATCGAATCCAATAAGTACTCCAAGTTAACATGGTCATATGCCTTCTCCATGTCTAGATTACACAAGATTCTAGGTTTTTTCTACTTTATTCTGGAGTCAATAGCTTTGTTAGCTATTAGCACTGCATCCATGATTTGTCTACCTTTGATGAAGGCCATTTATTGTGGACCAATCAACTTGGCTATCACAGCTTTTAACCTGTCTGCCAGCACTTTGGAAAACAACTTATATATACTGCCTATTAGACTAATTGGTCTAAAATCCCTCAACTCCTATGCTCCTTTTTTCTTTGGAATGAGAGTTGTGAAAGTGGCCTTAAGACTTCTTTCAAACCTTTTGTGTTCATGGAAATTCTGACAGGCCAGCATGATGTCTTGCTTCAATATCTCCCAGCATTTTATAAAGAAACCCATTGTGAAGCCATCTAGGCCAGGTCCTTTGTCTGTTGCACATAGTTTTAGACATCTCAAAACTTCACTATCCTCAAAACCCCTTTGTAGCATCTCTTTTTCCTCATTTTTTAGTCTAGGACAATTAGGAAACAAATAACCCGGTCTCCAGCTTCTGGTTTCAGAATATAACTTTTCGTCATATTCCACAATTTCCCCTTCAATTCTTCCTGTATCTTGAGATAATTCCCCTTGAATCATGAGTTCGTCAATGTTGTTGTACCTTTTGTGTGCATTTGCCATTTGTGAAAAAACTTGGTGTTTCTATCACCTTCCTTTAGCCACAACGACTTTGACTTTTGCCTCCAAGATATTTCTTCATTTTTAATCAATTTCTCATACTCCAACAAACTTGTTGCCCTTCTTTCTATCTCCTCTTCGGTAAGACTTCTTTCTTCCATTATTTTGTCAAACTCTGCAAGTTTATTGAGCAAATTCCTTCTTCTTGTTCCCAGGTTTCCTTGTTCACTCTTGCTCCATTCCTTAAGCTTATTTTTTAGAGATTTAAGCTTGGATGCAAGGATGAAATCCGGCTTTCCAGAGAAGTTGAAAGAGCTCCACCATTCTTTAATTCTATCATTAAATCCTTCTGTGCCAAGCCACAAATTTTCAAATTTGAAGTAGTTTTTGTTCTTGTTCCACACTCCTCATTGTAAGATAATCGGTGAGTGATCAGATCCTAGCCTCTGTAGTGGCATTTGTTTTAAATTGTTGAAGCTTTCATCCCATTCTTCTTTAAACAAGATCCTATCAATCCTAGAGGCTATCTTCTGGTTATCCCCTTTGAACCAAGTATAATTGTTGTCTTCAAGTTGTATCTCAATCAACTTCAAGTCTTCAATGACATTAGAGAATTCTCTCATACCGCTTGATCTTCTTAGGCAGTTTCTCTTTTCAGAGATGAATCTGGCCACATTAAAATCCCCACATACTACCCAAGGACCTTCCATCAGACCCCTTACTGCCCCTATCTCCTCCCATACTAATCTTCTTTCTATGTAGCAATTAGGAGCATATACCCCAGTGATATGACAAGAGAAGTCTTGCAATTGTGCCTCAAATTTGCAGGTTAGTGAGTAAGCACCTATTTCCAAGATTTCTCCCCTCCATGCCCTGCTGTCCCATAGCAATAATATACCCCCTCTGGTGCTACTAGCTTCTAAGCAAGCAAACCTAACCCATCTTCCTCCCCAAATTTGTTTCACCTCTTCAAATAAATTCCCCTCCAGTTTAGTTTCTTGCAGACAAATAATATCTGCATTCCATTCTATCAGTAAACACTTGACCAATCTCCTTTTATCCCTATTGTTCAACCCCCTAACATTCCATGAGACAAGTTTGAACTTCATCGATTACTGTTTGTTTCACTTCTCCCCTTGCTCCTATTTCCATTGTTTTTGAATTTGACATCAAAAGACACAAGACTCTTTAGCTCTTGAGAGCCTCTAAATCTTGTCTTCTTATAGAAATTCACATTCTCCATTCTTCTGGCTTGTCGAGAACTATTCACCTGTAGAAGTAGTTCTAGAGCTTCTTCTTTATTCCCTTGAAAATCCGCTCCATGCACTTTTCCCAGTTTAATCATATTCTGCTTCACCCACAATGATGTTTCCCTTTCTTTGCATATTATCGATTGTTGTTGCTAGACTTGCAGAGGTTCTGCCTCCTCAATATCCCATTCCCCTACTACAGTAAGTGAGTTTCTCTCCCCAACCTCAATTAATCTATTTTCGATATTCTCGGTCTCTTTCTCCCCCAACTCCTTGTCAGCTGTTTCTATTAATTGCTGCTCAACTTCTACTGTTACTTCTCCCGACACGCCTTCTTTGGACACGTTCATTATCTCCCTCTCCTCAATTACCGATTTATTTCTATTCTGCATGGCTGTTGGCTCTGTTCCCAAGAGATATTGAACTTCTGGAGTTTCAATAGAAATGTCTCTATTCTGTTCCAAACCATTGCTATTGCTTAAGTTATTAAAAATGACTAGGCTTGAGAAATTAGGCCCATTTTTTCTTGAAACTATGGGCTCTGTATTGGGCTTCAGAAGTTGGCCCAATTTTTTAATTTCATTTAAAGTGGTCACATGCTTCTCATGTGCTCCTCTTTTAAACACTGTGGCAGCTTTTGAATAGACCCTTTCCTCGTATTCTGTTGCTGGCAGATCCCTAGAAAAGTGGGATTGTTGTACTTCACAACAGTAGGAACAATCTATTATCCTCCGGATAATAGGATTAACTGGGTCCTTGTCTATCCTTTCTTCTTCAGCAACTCTTTTGTCCTTTTTCGGTGATGATTTTACTTTTCAATCAGATCGAAAAATAGTAGTTAACACCATTTCTGGATATCGCCACTTCTTTTTGTATATTCCTCCCGTCACTGGAAACCAAGATTCTAGCCCACTTCATGTGGTTCTTCAGCTCTGTTTTTTCTTCGGTGGCCACCCATCCCCCTCATAGGTTTCCAATTTCTTGGAAGACTTTTTGTGACCATAGATGCAAAGGGATTCCAACAATTCTGATCCAGGTTCCAGTGGAAATCATACTATTAGGTACACACCCTACCACTGGGTTCCACCATTCCAACCTAAAAGTTTGATTCTTCCAATTCCACTGCCCTTGTAAGGTTTGCTCGGCCATGTGTTTGTTGGGGAATTCAAAAAGGAACTTATCACCATACATTTAATAAATGTTCACCCCAAAAGCCTTCTTCCAGAGCATAGTCGACCATCTTCTTATCTCTGTCAAGGATAGTTTCTCTTTACTCTTTCCTTCCAATTGCCCTACCAGACACCTCTTCAATAGTCCAGTATCCTGGCTATCTTTCTGCATCTCAACTTCAATGTTTCCCTCCTTGATTGTGATGTCTGCATCTCGTAGATTTTTGGACTGCCATTTACTATCACGTACAACCCTCACATATGGGTAGTTTGGATCAGTAACTCTCGGCAGGCCTACAACTTCCATCCTTTACGGGCATTTAATGAAATTCTCAATCTTAAATGCAATGTCTAGCCATCCAGCATTAATGGCTAACTCTGGGATAACTAGGACAGATCTCCCCCCATTATTAATAGTTATGATACTTATAAATCTCCCATATTCATTGTACTTTCTTGTGAGAAATGCTCAGCCCCTTTCTCAGTATTTTTTCACCTTCTGATCATCTTCTTATTGTCTCCGGAAGCTTCTCTTAGAATAGCACAGATCCACTCCATAATTTTGTGGCTCATGGAGGATCTCCTCATCATCTTACGACTTCTTTCTACCCATTCATACCACTCTGCATTCTCTGAATTCCATCTTGTAATATCAAACGACTTGAATCCTGCATTGAAATAGATCTTGTTTTCTCCCATTGTTGGATGAAGCTACTAGACTGAAGAAGAGGTAAAGAGTGAGCTATCACGTAAGGTGATAACTCAGGTTAGATGAGAAAATAAGGCGGAAAACTCCGACAGAAACCTACCGGAGAGAGAGAACCCCCCCAGGAAGTAGGAGAGAGACTTATTTTGGAGAATGTGCCTGAGAGCATTCAGGGTAATTTTTGTTATGACATACTCAGTAAAAGAGCTATTAAACTGCTCGCGACTCAAAGGAATCAATAAGTCATTGAAGATGATTTGGAATACAGTACCTGCTGCTTGTGGCCGTAGGTTGTATGGATGGAAAGAAATGACAGATGTTTTGTAGGGGAAACAAATACTGTGAAGAAGCTCAAATACAATTGTTTATGGTGGTTGTCTTTTTGGTGTAATCTTCAGGATGTAAAGGATGAACACAACATGCTAGATTTTGAAGATTCTTTACGGGAATACTTCATCTAAAAAGATTCTTTACATGAATAGGTTTTTGTACTGCTCTTTTTATTTTTGTTTGGTACAATTGATTCCTAGACACTGTACTGCCTTAGCAGTTTCTTTATGCAAGGTGGCTTTTTTGTTTTTTTGGTAAATAAATTTATTTTATTACTAAGTAAAGAAATACAGTTCAAAAAAAAGAGCAAACTGGACAGCCCCCAATTTTGCAGCAACTATCTCCTCTATCTTTACTACCCATTCCTTCTCTAAGGATTGTAACATCAAAGCCTACTAAGTGCCCAACATTTACATAGGATAAAAATTCAGAGTTCGTAAGACGTAGTTTAGCCTTGCTCTTGGTCTTCTTCTCACATGTACCTCTTGAGCAACTTGCTTTGCCAGAATTACAGGAGTTCAGTTGTCTTTTGAAATATTTGTTGGTTCCTCTCCTGCTAAATAAGTTAGACGCTTGCAGTCATTGACATCCTATTCACCTCTGCTCTTGCTTACTTGCCTTTTCAGTAGGTATTTACTCGAAGTGTTTCTTCTTCCCATCCTCGAGCTTCCCTATGTATATTTTGCCAACTCAGGACCTTTTGCCACACCTGAGATGAGAATATACAACGGAAGAATAGATGATTATGGCTCTCGTCTTCATTTTCGCAGAGGACACAATGTACATCTTCCACAACCCGCCCCCTCCCCCCAATGATGCGAATCTATCCCCTGTTAGGAACCTATTTTGCAGTGCTAACTGCTAAGTATAATATGAAAACCCACTTAGGGCAAGCTGCATTGTTACAAGTAAGTCTTCTCCACTCCACCTGCTGGTGTGTACTTGGAGTATTTTCCTCACCATCCACGAAGCTTTAAGGTGATAGCACTCCCCATAAGGTCCCATGTTTCCCATAGTACATGTGTATCCATTTCACCCATAATCTATCTTTCTTAGTACTCAAGTTCCACAGCAACTTGCTTCTTTCAGCCTTGTTCCACGTCTGAACATCCAGTAGGTCCAGTCCCCTTGCAGTTCCAGTACTGCATAGTTGTTCCCATGCAATCAATGCCTTCCTATATGCATTTGCCTCTCCCGTCCATAGAAATTTCCTCCTGTGCCAGGCTGCTTTTTTTTTTATATAATATAATGCTTACCTTTCCAAGAAAATGAAAAAAATGGTAAGAATGACTATACTGTTCCTCCAAAGGTATTTGGGTGTGTTTGCTTTGTTCACGTTAGGAACTCTGGGAAACTTGATCTTAGAGCTCTTAAATGTGTCTTTGTTAGGTATTCTCTGACACAAAAATGGTACAAATGCTATCACCCACCTTCCGTGAGATTCTTTGTTAGCATGGATGCTACCTTTCGAGAATCTGTACCCTATTTCAGTATCACACCATCATCTCTTTGAATGTTCTTCTATTTCAGTAATAGAAACTGCAAAAAAAACCAGAGGGATTGATCAACTGGTTGCTAAATCAACCATATCAGAAATTGTCAAGTCTCATCTCACTCTTTCTCCAATACTTCTTTTCGTGACAAAAAAAAGAGCTCATAATGGATGGATCATCTCAATCTATCACTTTAACTGGAGCAGACTATAATGACTACCTTCATTATCAAACATCAAGGCAACAATCATCAACTGCTTGCACAATACTACCCGGTAAGTCCTTTGCTCATGTCGCACAGTCTTCGTCTCAGGAACAATGGATTCTTGATTCTGGTGCTTCTGACCATATTTCTGGTAATAAAAACTCTCTCCGCTCTTACAACCCCTTCTACCCTTTGTACTATTACTTTGGTAAATGGATCAAAGACGATTGTAAAAGGGATAGGTATAGCTCATCCTCTGCCTTTCATACCTTTAAAATCAGTCCTTTTTGCACCTGAATGTCCACATAATCTTATTTCCATTAGCAAATTAACAAAAAACTTGAAATGCGCGGTAACCTTCTTTGATGATTCTTTTATTGTACAGGATTGGAGTACGGGACAGGTGATTAGAAAAGGACATGAGTCAGGGATTGTACCTACTCTCTATCCCAACACCACATGCTGCTTTCACTTCCATTGTTTCTTCTGAATTGCTCCATAGTCAATCGGGTCATCCAAGTCTCTTGAAATTGCAAAAAATGGTCCCCACTTTATCTAGTTTATCTTTGTTAGAATGTGAGTCATGTCAACTTGGCAAGCACACTCATGCTTCTTTCCCATAACGCGTCAATAATAGGGCCACCTCTATGTTTGAAATCATTCATTCGGATATATAGCGTCCAAGTCATGTCAATTCTTCCTTAGGCTTTCGTTATTTTATTACTTTTATTGATGATTATTCTTAGTGCACGTGGTTATTTTTAATGAAAAATAGATCTGAACTATTCTCTATCTTTCAGAAATTTCATGCTGAAATTCGCAATCAATTTGGTATTTCCATTAAGAAGTTAATCAGTGATAATGCCCGAGAATACTTCTCTACTTCTCTCTCTTCTTTTATGTCATCCCAGGGCATATTGCACTTGTCTTCTTGTGTACGTACTCCTCAACAAAATGGAGTATCTGAGCTAAAGAACAGACATCTAATTGAAACAGCTCAAACACTGCTCATTCACAATCATGTCCCTTTACGTTTTTGGGGTGATGCTGTTATTACTGCTTGCTATTTAATCAATCGCATGCCTTCATCTATTTTACAGTACCAGAGTGCTCACTCAGTCCTCTATCTGGAAAAAAATTTGTTTCCCCTTCGTCCACGTGTGTTTGGTTGCAACTGTTTGTTCTTAACCTTACCCCCTGAAAAGATAAACTTCAACACATGGCTTTTAAATGTGTCTTTCTTGGATATTCTCATCTACAAAAAGGTTACAAATGCTTTGATCCCTCTATCAATAAGTACTTGATCTCTACAGATGTTACTTTTTTTGAGACATCTCCATATTTTTCTCCTAATATAGAAAATCAGAAGGCCATAGCTGTCCTTCGCATTCTAACAACCCCAGCTCCACCTCCAACTCTTAAGGTCTATTCCCGACAACCTCAACCTCCTGCTGAACTTGCTAATCCAGTTGGTATTGGTATTTCTAACTCTGATACATGTGCACAAAGCAATCTTTGTGACTCATTACCTACTCCAACAATGTCCTCTGCTTCAGTCGAGCACTTATCCGATGATCTTCCCATTGCTCTTTGCAAAGGTACTAGAACTACTGCCAATCAAACTCATGTTTATTCTTATTTAAGTTATCATCGTTTGTCACCTTCATATCATGCCTTCCTTACTAGCTTATCATCAGTCAAAGTTCCTAAGACTGTGGCAGAAGCACTGGTTCATCCAGGTTGGCGTCAAGCTATGATTGAGGAGATGACTGCTTTATATGATAATGGTACTTGGGAGCTTGTTCCTTTACCTGAGGCAAAACCACAATTGGTTGTCGTTGGGTATTCACAGTTAAGGTAGGTTCAGATGGAACTATTGATCGTCTCAAAGCAAGACTGGTTGCTAAGGGATACACTCAGATTTATGGCATCGATTATGGAGATACTTTCTCACCAGTTCCCAACTTCTACCCGTCTTCTCATCTCTATGGAAGTAATGAATCATTGGCCCCTTTTTTAACTGGACATCAAAAATGCATTCCTACATGGAGAACTTGTTGAAGAGGTATATATGGAGAAACCACTAGGGTTTGTTGCTCAGGGGAAGTCTAGACTAGTTTATCAACTTCGGCAATCCCTCTATGGTCTCAAGCAGTCTCCCAAAGCATGATTTGGTCATTTTTGAACCGTTGTCCAACAGTTTGGAATGATCCGAACAGATGATGATCACTCCGTATTCTATTGGCATTCATGTCATGGCAAACGTATCTTTTTAATTGTTTATGTTGATGATATTGTTATCACAGGAGATGATTATGAAGGTATTGCTCAACTCAAACAACACCTCTCAAGTCACTTTCAGACTAAGGATTTAGGCAAATTAAAATAATTTTTGGGCATTGAAGTGGCACAATCTGGCCATGGTATTGCTATTACTCAAAGGAAATATGCCTTAGACATTTTGGAAGATGCTGGTATGTTGGATTGCAAACATGTGGACAGTCCAATGGATCCAAATCTAAGCTTATTCCAGGACAGGGGGAGCCTCTAAAAGATCCTAGCAAATATCGAAGACTTGTTGGCAAACTCAACTAACTTATGATCACACGACCAGACATCTCATTTGTTGTTAGTGTAGTTAGCCAATTTTTGCAATCACCTTGTAATAGTCACTGTCGCATTCTGCGATATATCAAAAGTTCTCTAGGACAAGGTTTATTGTATGAAGATAAGGGACACACCAACATTGTCGGATATTTTGATGTAGATTGGGCAGGATCTCCTTCTGATAGGCGGTCCACTTCAGGTTATTGTGTTCTAATTGGAGGCAATCTAATATCTTGGAAAAGTAAAAAGCAAGATGTCGTAGCTAGATCAAGCGCAGAGTCAGAATATCGAGCTATGGCACTAGCTACGTGTGAGCGTATATGGTTGAGACAACTTCTCCAAGAATTGAAGATGGGAGGAGTTGAACCGATGACATTGATTTGTGATAACCAAGCTGCACTACATATCGCTTCTAATGCAGTGTTCCATGAAAGAACGAAGCACATTGAGATAGATTGTCACTTCATTCGAGAGAAGATTGAGTTTGGATACATCACCACAAGTTTTTTCAACTCAAAAGATCAACTGGCGGATATTTTCACAAAATCATTTCGAGGATCCAGAATTGACTATATTTGTGGCAAACTAGGAGCATATGACTTATACGCTCCAGCTTGAGGGGGAATGTTAATTATGGTATATTTGGATAGTGTAGATATGAGAATATTTAAGTATGGTATGATTCAATAATCTAGATATGAGAATATTCCCTAATCCCTTTAATTAGGCAGTTAGGAGATTGTGTAATATTTTATTATCTTCTTTCCTTATTTACATTATCTGTAACAACTATTTAATCCCATCAACTTGAGGGAATCATGAATCAATTCAATTCCCAATATCTCTTCTCCTTCTTCTCTTCTTCTAATTTAACATGGTATCAGAGCAGGCAGAGGTCCTGAGATTGAATCTCACAGCCACCCAAAATTAAAAAGAATTTTCAGGTGCTTGGCCTATGAAAAAAGAATCAGGCTGCACGTGAGGGGGCGTGTTGAGAAATATAATTAAATAATAAAGGTGTGCTCTTTCGAATAGCTTAAGCTTTTACATGAGATGGTTACACACTTCAACAAAGGGAAATTTAAGGAAGAAGAGATTGTTTTTCCTAATTCCATTGTTGAAACCACTCCTACAGGGGAACGTGGAATTGGAGAAAAATTTAGCGGGAGACTGTTGTGCGTTTGGATAGGCCTGAGTTTATAATTTACTCAAGTAGCAATAGAGCAGAAGAAGCCATTCCCAAATCTGTCGAAGTCGAACCTTCTTCTTGTGAGTTCTTTAAATTTGCCTATTGATCACAGAAAAGGAGTCAGATCTTGCACAAAACACCATTTATCTCACTTTGTCTCCTATATTTCTGTCTATCTCTTATAGAGCCTTTTTCTTGTCTATTTCTTTCGTGTCTGTTCCCTAGAATTGGAGGGAAGCTTTTTCAGATTCTAAATTTAAGCAAGCTATTATTGAAGAAATGAAGGCCTTACCAATGAATGAGATTTGAGAACTTGTCGCATCACCACCAGACAAGAAGTTGGTTGGTTGCAAATGGGTCTTCAATGTAAAACACAAAGCTGATGGTTCCACCGAAAGATTTAAAGAAAAATTTGTGGCTAAGGGATTGACTCAGACTTACTGAGTAGACAATCAAGAGCCATTTAGACTTAGAGTAGACTGTCAAGAGACATTTGCTCCTGTTGCAAAAAATGAACACTATTATAATTCTTTTTCCTTGTGTAGCTAATCTTTAAGGGGACTTACAATAGTTTGATGGGAAGAATGCATCTCTTCATGGAGACTTAGAATAAGAGGTGTACATGGAGAATCCTCCTTGTTTTTGTACTGAACAAAGTCAAGGAAAGGTATGCAGGCTGAAGAATGCCTTGTGCAAAATGAATCAATTTTCTAGAGCTTGGTTTGACAGATTCTGTAATGCAATGATCTCATTTGGTTACCAACAAAGTAATGATGATTACACCATCTTCACATGACATCAAAAGGGTTTACTCACTCTTCTCACGGTTTATGTTGATGACATAGTAATGATAGGAGATGACTCTATTGAAGAAGTTGTTGGCCTACGAATTTCAGATCAAGGATCCAGGAAAACTACAATACTTCTTGGGAATTGAGGTTGCTAGATAGATGAGAGTAATTTTTATTTCTCAAAATAAATATATTTTGGATCTCTTGAAAGAAACATGTATGACAGGTTGCAAACGAGTAGAATTACCCATTGAAAGCAATCACAAACTACAAAGTGGATTTGGAGAGTTAGTTGATAAAGAGTGATATCAATAACTTGTTGGAAGACTCATTTATATATCTTACACTACACCAAATATAGCCTATTCAATCATCCTGGTGAGTCAGTTCATGCATGATTCTCGAGATCCTCATATGGAAGCTGTCTTTCACATTTTGCGATATCTGAAGTTTGTCCCAGGAAAGGCCTGTTTTTCTCTAGACATGGTCACTTCCAAATAAAAGCTTTTACAAATGCGGATCAGGCTGGATCTTTGGATGACAGAAGATCTACATCCGGTTACTGTACACTCGTAAAAGGAAACCTGGTTACTTGGAGAAGCAAAAAGCAAAGTGTAAATATTAAATGTCTGCCTCATGAGCTAATCCCAAACAAATTTGAAAAATCCCTCCTCCTCAAAAAACCTCATAAGATAATCAAAACAAATTTGATAAATCTCAAACATTTTCTTGCCCACCCACTCTGATATTATTTTTTCTGCTTTCACCCATCTTGATTTATTCTTTTTTCTAATCTCTTATGTCATAATCCAAATTATCTATGCCGTGATTGGCACCCAATATCCCTGCCAGGAAAACTAAAAAATCAACTAAAATGACGATCCCAATTAAAGATAAATAGTCTAAACAAGGAAATAAGATAGATAATGATATCTATAATTTGATACAAATTCGGCAAATACCATCAAACCCCCAAATGTCCCACCTATTACCCTGGTATCCGCATATATACTTGTTGTCTCATATATATGGTACCCTCATATACGTAATATACGTAAGACTAGTTCAATTTGGAAAAATTCCGTCATTGAGGTCAAAGTCTTAACTTACCTTGGTCCAAGCAATGTTTCACCCTTCTAATACCAGTTTTTCCACACTTGGAATCCTCCAAATGGTTCAACTCTATATAATAGAAAACTTAATGACGTCAAACAATGTGATTGGGATCAATTCCATTGTTTAATACACGGCCTAAGTCAAAGTCAACTAACAGTCAACCCGAGCGCACATTGTCAAACTACGAAACAAAACTGATATCCGGGATACCCATAACTCCACATGTTCAAGTCTATTCTTTAGTTTCCATTTTGAGTTCATTGGTAGTTCAAATAATCAATTTATTAATTCCAGGGTTTAGTATAAAAATTCCCAACTTCAACCCTCTAAATCCTTATTTTAATGATAATAATCCATGGGTAATCATTATATCATCTCAATAGTGTCTAGAACACTTACCCCCAATTTGTAGTTGAATTCTTGCTCAAAATTGCCCTAACCTAAGCTCTCGATATTAAAAAAAATGGTGGAATGAAATAATAAATCCCGAAATCTTGATTTTTATACCTAAACTGTTTACCTGTCCCCATTGGGACACAACGAGCGCAATTGCAGTTCAAGGTAATTTCCACACTAACGTGATCCTTATTATGTTGGAAATGTCATTTCTGTTTCCTTTGCCCTCTTCCTTAAGTTGTTTTCATTGCAAATACCAATCTATATTTCAAATGTTCATCTACGGGTAGCAACTTAAACAACATATTATCTAAATTTTTTATTGGAGTGAACTACTGATTTTTACATATGCTCCAAGTAGTCTTATTTAGGATAGATCTTAATTGCTTGTGTGCTAACACAATTTGACTGAACACAGGTGCTAGATTCTAGAGAAGGAGCTAGCATCTTCAGATGTGCCTAAGGAGGAGCAATTGAATCTCATCAAGGATCTAGAGCGAAAGGAGACAGAGTATATGAGACTGAGGAGGCACAAGATTTGCGTGGATGACTTTGAGCTTCTAACAATTATTGGCAGAGGAGCCTTTGGCAAGGTTTGTGACCATTCCCAAGTAATCTGTTTGTTGCAATTATAAGCAGTTATTCAGTTTCTTTCATGATCTTTTTTATTTCCATTTTGATTTGCATTACGTTCATATAAATGCTTGGTTATGGACAAGCTGATAACAAAAGTCATGGACAAGTTTGCTGTCTTAGCTCTCACTTTTGTAGTCTAAGCAAGAGATTGAAGGATAGTACATGCTTGTAAATCAAGATAATACCCTTATTTCATTAGCCAACTGTGTCTGCGAGATGGTACTCCCACCTAACATGTATTGTCTATTTTTGTATGGGAAATAGTGAACCTCAGTGTTGTAAGAATATTAATCAAAAATGGTATATATTAATTAGAATCTATTAGGGAGATTCAATTTCTTTGTAACTATGTAGCTTTGTCTACTGGTCAACGGAGTGGGCAAACTAGGGTTAGTACCATCTTAGGTTCAAATTAGAATGGAGGCAAAAACACTAGAAGATTTCTTCCTATCTGTTTATGCATTGATAGACAGAGTTACTTGATATATGTGTTGGTGGGAGATAGCAAGTACTCTGTGGAATTAGTCGATGTGCGCGCAAGTTGGCTTGGACACCTCATTTTAAAATAAAATATGTCTTTGATTTGTTTCCTAGTTTAGAATAGTTGAATGTAATACTTAAGCACCCACTAGCTTGAGAGAAATAATAAAAATATACAATTCTTCATATCTTTTTCCAAGTTATACTTCTCACATGGTATCAGAGTTTCAGTGAGAAATTAGTCACTGTGCAATTATCAGTGACATCTGGAGGAGAAATTTGGTTGCCTAGCATGTTTTCCATACAATCTGAAGTTTGTATAACAGGTCCTCACTTTTTGGAAGTGTTGTGCACAAACCAACACTATCACAAGGACTAGATCCATCATGTGAACATATTCTAACCGGTCACGCCATCACAGAAACTTCCACACGCCCTTACACACGTGCCAGCTTCATTGAATCTCCGATGCACGCGCCACCATGCGTCACGGCGTGTGGGACTATCTGGCCATCTTACGGTGACGAGTTTTTCATCATTTTGGGTGGACAGAGTATGGAATATTCTGATCAATCCATCTTTGTTCTATTTGACAGCTAGAACCTTGATATTTACGAACAAACATACTTTCCGACGAAACACTTTTTGACTTCTAACGAGTTTTACTTGTTCTCTAACTATTGGGAGTTGGTGAAGGCTTACAAGTCTGCCTCACTGTCTTTATGATTTTTGCTCCAGATCTGAGTGGTTTTCCGGTTCTTTTTCACAATTTCTACGCACTGTACTTTCCCGTGAGATTTAGCTGTTGTTGCCTTGTTGTGACACTCGACTGAGAATTTATGGTTATTTGTCTCATTATGCCATTCTGAATGGAAAATGTTAGTTATTAGAAGATGGGTTTGGGTGATTTGAGAAATTCAGATGATTTCCTTGTCCGATTATGATGAGTTTGTCAAGTACAAAGAGGCACGTAAGCAAGCATTTTATAAATCACATATGTTGTTCAAACTGGTAATCATGTAGATTATGTTTTACATTCTTCTGAAGTTGGATCTTGGATCATTGACTCAGGAGTCTCAGATCTAGTTGTAATCTCTTTTCATTTCTATTTCCTATTCTTAATCTCTTCCTACTGTCGTATGGGCCAGTGGTTCACAAAACATGGCAACTGGAGTAGGCCAAATTATCCTGTTACCCTTTTTGACCTATGTTCCTTATTGTCCTTTCAATCTCATATCCATTAGTCACTTGTCTCAATCCAAACTTGTTCCATTCTACCCGATGATCCTCCCCAAATTTTTTTAATCTTCCACTTCTTTAGTTAGATAACTGACGCTAACTTCATGATAAGTGGGAGGCTTCATTCCTACATGGGCCTATGGCCTCAATGAAGGCTATAAAAGTCTGTATAATTAACACAATTGAAGGGAGCCCTGCATCATACAACCACCGTGAAAACTATGCAACTGCACATTCCCTCAAAAGTCCCTATGCAACATCATGCACTTTTTTTTTTTACTGTTTTTCCCTGCATTATCTCTCGGCTTCTGTGGAAAGTAACAATCTAAAGGACCTTTCATATCAGCTGATCCATAACATGAAGAAATTATTGCATTCTGTTATTGTTTTTGTGATTTTGAAGTAAGTGACAAATCAACAACTTCACCTTATTCCATTTCTTCTTCATCAGCATCAAGATTAGTCACATTCGGTTGATGTAACAATTGATGTTTTCGGTCCTTTTTTTAATGAACATATTTTTTGGTTTCTTCCCTCACAACCTCCGGGCATTTTGTACACTGTGAGACGTCCCAACTCCCAATAAGTACCAACAAGATGTTTGTGATGAAAGATCTGCCTTTAGTTATCTTGTAACGAAACAGACATACAACTACGGTCCTATTGGTGTCACTTAATTTTTTCCCATCGTTCAAAGTCGGGTCACCCATGTTTAATCTGTGAGAAATATAAAAGAAGAATATTATTGAATTGGACTCCTTTTCCAACTAGGAGTCCTATTCCTATACCTATTCTAAGTAGGATTGTATATACTTATTCCTATCTAACACTCTATGTTGCGAGGATTCATTTTTGCATCCAAACTCATCTCAACGTGACACTGGTGAGGGTGCGGGTACGTGTCAGATTCGGCAAATCCCATCTACATACTTTGACCAGAGTCGAGAAAAAAAGGGCAAAGAAGAGAGCAGTTTCATCACCGCTGAAAGTTGACGACATTTTCTCAGACGAAGTTGATAAATAATAGCTAATAGAAGTTGTAGTCACCGAAAGTAACTTTGCCTGCGACGAGCTTCTAAAGGCACGAGATTTGATTGCACTTTTTCATAGGGTAGCTTCATGTTTAGGCAAAAACAGAGGACCATCTAAAAGTATATTTCTTGGAAAATAACAGAGAGGAGCGAAGAGGTTTCTTGGGAGAAGAAACGAATAGGGGCTTTAATTATGAATTGTACCATTTATATTGTATTTGGGCTTTTATTTCTTGAATTGTGAAACTGACACTAAATATTAAATTGGGAAAAGGACCTGATATACCCCTCAACTTTGCCATTTATAGCTGATATACCCCTCGTTATGAAAGTGGCTCATATATACCTCTACTGTTATACAAATGGCTCACATATGCCTTTTTCCTCTAACGGAAGTGAAAAAATAATTTTTAAACTTTTTTTAAATTTTTTTAGAAAGCTAATACATGCGGGGGTATATTTGATCCTTCTCACACGTTTGTTTCTTTTGACTATTTTTATTCATCGACTAATTTAAATTTATTATATTTTTATGGTCATAGTTATTTTTTCACTTATTCTCTTGTAAAATTTATTATAGATGCCCCAAATATTTTTTTTACGAATACAAAAACTAAATTACAATATAGCCGTATAAAAATTAATTTTAATTTTTTTTAACATTTTAGTTTTTCTCCACTCACACTTCTTTCTTTTTATTTCTCTTATTTTTATACCAAAGAATGGAAAAAAATAAAATAAAAGTATAAAACTCAAATAAAAATAATCAAAGAAGTCAAAAAAAAAATTATGTGTGGAAAAGATTAAATACATGATTTAAAAAAAAAGATTAATTGAAAAATAAATTTAAAATTATATTTGTTACTTTTGTAACGATAGGGGTATATGTGAGCCACTTTTGTAAAGGTATGGGTATATATGAGCTATTTTGTAACGGTAGGGGTATATGTGTGCCACTTTTGTAACGAGGGGTATATTAGCTTTAAATGACAAAGTTGAGGGGTACATCATGCTCTTTTTCCCTATTAAATTTACTCAATATCTAAGTTATGCTATTTATGACTTTCTTTCTTGTAAAAGGAGTTATAATTTTTAAAAATTAATTAGTAGCATGTCAATTTTTGATAATTAATTTATACTTTTAAATGGCTCAAAGTGCGAATAAATTTACTAATTGCACATAATTAACCCTTTTATTAAATTATTTATTCTTTGATCATAATTTTTTCATATTCTTTTAAATAGTTCTAATTTATAATAATGTATTTAAAAGAATATGAAAAAATTACGATCAAAGAATAAATAATTTAATAAAAGAATTAATTATGTTCAATTAGTAAATTTATCCACACTTCGAGCCATTTAAAAGTATAAATTAAATGTCAAAAATTGGCATGCTACTAATTAATTTTTAAAAAATTATTACTCCTTTTATAAGAAAGAAATAGTCATAAATTGCATAACTTTAGATATTAAGTAAATTTAATATTTTTTCATATTCTTTTCAAATTCCTCAAAATAGAGAAAGGGCTAGAGTTTCGGAAGGATTTTTAAGAACAAACAAATTACTGAATCTATTTTTGATTCTGTTCCAGTGGATTCAAGAACAGAATCCTATATCTTTATACACACAAAATCTATAGTTTTTATGGGATTATAATAGTAATTAGGGAGGGATGGCTCAAGCTCTCTTTGTCAAACAACACGGGGATAAAAGCAACAGATTTGTGTGAAGCTCTGGGTCTCTACCGTTGTTGTCGATAGACGATAGATTCACGTTGGGCATCCATCGTCTGAACCTCGTTATGACAATCTTGCTTTGTTTATTCTATTTTTTTTATCTCTATAATGTAACTGTTCTCTCTTCTCAACCAATTTGATACCAAATAGCAAATTCTTCTTTTTTCCTCCTCAAGGTTCCAGTCTCAGAAGCTTATCAGCAAATATTTTTTTACCTTGCACCCGCCACTTTAATAAACCCTGAAGGTACATTTGTTGAAGCTTTTTATTATAAGCTTCGCTTGTACAAGTCAATTTGCTATTTTTGATATTATGTAATATGATTGAATGCTGATGAATCAAATGGTTGTGAATGATCTCGGCATTTTTCAGCTATTCTTCATGAGGTTCGATTTATACAATTTTAGCCCTTTAGTTTCAAGTGACAAAGATGTAGGATTAAATTTAAACGTAGTTAAGATTCTTGTAATTGAAGCCCTCGAGCATTATTTTAGTTTGAGTTATTTCTGAAGAAATTTTTTGGAGATTTGTTTTATCTGTCAACTGTTGATTCAATTCTGATGAGGATATCTTTTATTGTATAGTCACAGGCTGCTGTTGTGTGTGTTGCTTATCTGCTATGATTGAATTTAATTGTCAATTAATTTTCTATACAATTAATAAAGATAAAATTGGTGTTTATATCTCTTTTAAGATTTCTTTCCTCTCTAAGTATTTTCTTGTGGAATATCAGTAATAGTGCTTTGCGGAATTTGCAAGAAACTAATGAAGCACCTCAAATGATGCTAAATTATATATTCATGACACTGAAATCCTTCTTCCAATTACCTATATTCAGGTTCCATTTGTTCCCTTTGATTTTCCTTTCAGTATCTCCACCATTTGCTCTTTTGTTTGTTATAAGGTTCTTGTGTTATTTTTGATTTTCTTCTATTTACTCTTTACATGATGGGAGTTTTGAGTGAAAAGCTATCATAATGAGCTGTGTTTGTTTAATTATTTGTTGAGGTCATATTAGAAGTGAATTACTTTATCAGTCTCTTTTTGTGATCTGAAGGGCTAAAAATTACACTAAAGACTGATGACATCAAAAGAGAATTTATGAAGTTAAAAATTTAATATTAAAGGATAAAAAATTAAATGTGCTGTCATTTAATTTTGTTTTTAGATCTGCTGTATAGTTTCTTAAATTACCTGAATGGTTCTGCAAGTGAAGATTTCTATTTCATTAGAGTATTATATTACCAAAGGAGTTAATTATTGAACAAAAATTTGCTTCATAGTTAAAGTACACCAGTAAAAAAGAGTTGGTATCAATAAAAAAGAAATTATGACATGAGAGATTAGTCCACTCGACTTGAACACAAGTTTCAAAATAAACCATGAAGAGAAAACAAATAAATAATTAGCCATCTTTATAATTCTATATACATAAGGGAGATGAAAGTGTAGGTCAAAAAGACCATAGATTACAGAAATTTGATAGCCAAGTCATCTTTTCCTATCCGTTGTATGGCATTTTAGTTCACTTTTCTCCATTCTTTTTATGCACCTTATCTCAAAATCTCCCATCAAATTTAACTCAATGTGTGTGTCGTACTTAGAATCTAGCAACATCTTTTGACGACATACCATCCTAAATTACCCGTGCATTTATACAATTTGCTATTGGAAGTTAGTCGCACTAGGAAACATGAAGTTCTTATCTTTAATTATCACTTGGTTGCTTAAGTTATTTTTAGTTTACTGCACTGAGAGTTACTTACATTTTGAAAAATGTTGTCCTAAGCTTTTAACAATTATTTACTTGGCGTTCACTTTGTGACTGCTCTCTTCATTGGAAAATGTGGAAAAGATATATCTGAAATAGCTGCTACGACAATCGCAGCAAGCCATCAAACAATGACACTTTAGTTTACCTGAATTACTCACCAAATTTTTTTTTGAAGTTTATTTTAAAGAATATTTTTAATTTCAAAATTTTATTTTTTACCTCATTCCACCCCTACCCCCGAGCCCCCCATCCCCCAAATTTTTAAAGAATATTTTTAATTTCAAATTTTTAGTTTTTACCTCATTCCACTCCTACCCCCGAGTCCCCCACCCCCCAAATTTTTATTTTCTTTTATAAAAAAATATATTTTTAATTTCAAAATTTTATTTTTTTACCTCACCCACGTCCTCTACTAGCCCCCTACCCAGCCCCCCTCATTTTTTTTAAAAGTTTGTTTTTAAAAAATATTTTCAATTAAATTTTTTTATTTTTTTACCTCACCCCACCCCCCCAAATTATTTTTAAAAAAAATATATTTTCAATTTCAAATCCTCCCCCCCCCCCTCCCAAAAAAAATAATTTAAAGTTTGTTTCTAAAAAACATTTTCAATTTCAAATTTTTATTTTTTCACCCCACCCCATCCCTACCCCTGACCCCCCCTCCACCCCCACCCACCCCCTCTAAAAAACTAAAAATTTAAAGTTTGTTTTTAAAAAATATTTTCAATTTTCAACTTTTTATTTTCTACTCTCTAGTGAAAAAATAAAAGATATTTTCTTTAAAATGTTTTTCATTCATAAATTAAAACATTAAAAAAAAAATTCGGAAAATATTTTCTATTCACCAACCAAACATGAGAAAATAAGCCAAAAATCCACTTGTTTTCCAAGAAAATATTTTCGAGGAAAACATTTTCCTTCATACCAAACACACCCTTACTGATAATGATTCAAGGCATCAATAGATTTTGGAAAATGAATTTTGTCATATTCTATGATCAGCTCTATGTAAGGCTTCTTGTGAGAAACACTGGAGTATTTAGAAGATAGTTGTCTGCATTGTAAAGTTGTTTGTGGAATGGGAGAAATTACTTTAAAGTTCATGTGTATAACTTATGCAATGATCTATTAACTCTTACACTTAATACTCTTATCCGAATTACTATGCAAAGTATATACCACTTGAAAGTGTTAAATGTTGGGCCTAGCGTGTGTGTATATATATATATATGCACGTGCATATTAAACCATATACTACATTATTTATAAAAATAATGTCAATATTATTAAATAAAAAATTAAATAAACAATTATAAATGAAATGATAAAAGTATAAGTTCCTATGAATAGTGGATGTAAACTTTCTTTTGATTACTACGAAAAATTGTCAATTCAACATCCAAAAAACACCTATAACTATTTATAATATAAAGCTAGATATTGATAAGGTGATTTGACGTTTCTCTATGGCCTCCAATTAAATTTATCCTTTTCCTTTTTTTTGAATTTTTTTGAATTTTCAAATTAATTGTAATATGTAAAAATAAAAAAGTCACTTTTTAAATCTCTTAGTTACACCTCTTAACTATACTTTCTCCTATCTTTTGCCTCCCCTATAGTGCATTACATAGTTGTTATTGTATTGTTGGACTTCTTACTTTTATTATAATATAATATAAATAAATATAGATATAAAATATAGAAGATATACTAAATTAGATATTTTTAGTTGGAACATTATATTAATTTAACATTCAAGTTAGGGAATGTTAAAATTCCATTGAACTTTGAGATTCTCAACGTCTGTAAATCACACTTGAGTTTTTAAGAAGAGAAGAATAGAAAACATAAACAAATCGTAGTTTAAAATTTTGAGGAAACTCCTCCATTTAAAGTTAACAAATGGTAGTATGAGCATGTGCTTATTGTTCTTTATCATAAAAATTACAACCCTTCAGAAAAGTCACAACTCTTCGGAAAGTCACAACTCATCGAAAAAGTTACAACTCTTTGGAAAAGTCGTAAACATTCAATGAGAAGATGCCTTTCTTTTAATATAATATAAATAAATATAATATAAAATATAGAAGATGTACTAAATTTGGTGTTTTAAGAAGTAGAACAATAGAAAACTTTTAAAAATTGTAGTTTAAAACGTGTGGAAACCCCTCTTTTTATAGCCAACAAAGGATATTGTATGAAAAAATGATTATTGTACCTTATCAAAAAAAGTCATAACTCTTTAGAAAAGTCACAACCCTTCAAAAAGGTCACATCTCATAGGAAATGTCATAACTCTTTGGAAGAGTCACAACCCTTCGAAAAAGTCACAACTCTTCGGAAAAATTTACAACCCTTCGGAAAAGTCATAACTCTTCGGAAAAGTCACAACCCTTTAGAAAAGTCACAACCCTTCGAAAATGTCACAACTAATTGAAAAAGTTATAACTCTTTGGAAATGTCACAACCCTTCAATGTGAAAAGTTGTTTGCTTTTAATATAATATAATATAATATGAATAAATAAACAAAGTATAATATAGTACAATATACAATATAGAAGATGTACTAAATTTGGTGTTTTATTGGGGTGGGGTGGGGGGGTGGGGGGAGGGATATTAATAATTTAACATTCAAGTTAGGTAGTTCAAACTTTTAAGGTAGTATAGATAAAAACATAGATATAGATTTGTCTAATTTTAATTTGATGTGAAATTTTACAAAATAAAGAAGACTTTTAATTTAAGGATATGTAGAATACATAAAAATGTCTTTTAACTTTGTGGTCTTACCCCCCCCCCCCTAAAAAAAGAATATTCTATATTAAATTGAATATAAATAAAAGTATAACAAATAAATTGGAAACACAAATAAGTTTTTGATCAAATTCTTTTTCACCAATAGTTTGAGGCTTTTCGCAGCTTGAACAACAAGTTGTAGTTTGTGGAACATAAAATAATTGAACTTCTTGTCAAGTAGAAGTTGTTGCAAAAGTATATTTATGGCAATAAAAATGAGTATATATTAATTATCTAGAGGGTTATTTCATTCTCCTTGTTGCATCAATTTTTGTTGATATGTCTAATTTACCCGCAAAAATATTGTAATTGCATAATTGAACAATTCTCACAATCTTCCTTGTTTTAAGAAGAAGAAGATAAAACTTACAAAATTCGTAGATTAAAAATGTGAGAAAACCCCTCTATTTATAGACAACAAATGGTCATATAAAAATGTGCTTATCGTGCCCTATCAGATAAGTCACAACCCTTACGAAAAATCACAACCATTCAGAAATGTCATAACTCATTAAAAAAGTCACAACTTTTAAAAAAAGTCACAACCCTTCGAAGAAATCACAACCCATCAATGTGAAAAGGAATCAGCTTTTAATATAATATAGAACAAATAAATTAATTAATATAATATAATATAAAATATAGAATATATACTAAATTGGTGTTTTAAGTTGGGGGTATTATAGTAATTTAATATTCAAGTTAGAGAGTTCATGCTTTTAAGGTAGTATTGAATAGAATATATATTGAATCTAAAACATCAATAATAGAAACAATATCATTTGAGTATAACTGATTACACCAAAAACACATGATCAAGATACAATTCAACTTGATCTGCTCAATGTTGTCAAGGGCGCTCATGAAGTGTGCTTAAGCCCTGAAGCGAGACACCAAACTTGTAGAACGCTTTGCCTTGTTTAATGGGTGCTTCAGTTTTGTCATCAAGACTTGAAGGTATACTATTCCTTGCCAATGAGCGTAAACATAAAGATAGTATATTTTATGATGACACAAAATAATTGATATTTCACTTTAGCATAATGTTTTTCAATTTCTTCGTCCATATATTTGTTATTCATGCTTATAATTATTAGTCTTGGATTACACATACCTATTTTTATTTTTCCTTTATGCTTAAAGTCCCAACGGACCTTGGCGCTTTAATTTTTTGTGCTTTTCACCATTGATGACACTGGATCTGCTGTGTCACTAGGCTACCCCATAGGCGCGACACGGTACTTAGTGTCATGAGTGACCCCAAGCTAACCCATGGTGTAATACCCCGGATTCAAAGGGTGGAAAGTTTTTGACTTTTCTGGGTTCTGGTGCCATTGACGGAGGCCACCTACGAACCGTAGATGGACTGACGGACCGTAGGTGGGAACCGTAGTTGGCCTACTGAAGATCTATAAGATGTCAAGTTTTAGAACCCTAACGACGGTCTGCCAGGAAGGCCCGTCGATTGACCCACGAGCCGTACATTGGATCCGTCGTTGCAGGGTCCAAATTGATAGTCTCTGAAACTACCTATGGAAGGACAGGACGGGTCGTAGGCATGACCTACGAACCGTAGGTAGGGGCCCGACAATTATTTTAAAGGGGTCTTCTGGTGTTTTCACCCAAATGACTTATTTACTAACTTAAGCCGGTTTCCCTCATTCCCTAACACTATATAAGTCTATTCAATCCTAAAATCTTCCCTTTCCAACCACTTCTACAAATTCCCCCAAATTCTCCTCTCTCTAATATTCTCTCTCTAGAAGATAGAAGAAGAAAAAGAAGAGGGCAAGCTAGGGTTCAAGAAATCAAGGGTTTCTTCATCAATTGCTTAAGGAAATTGTGTACTAAGGTATGATAGTATTCATCCATGGAGCCCTTTCCTCCATGGAATCCCTAAAATCTCGAATTTTCAAGTTAGAAATTCTTAATTAAATTAGGGTTTTCTTCCATGTCATGGGTTCCTTGCAATGTTGGTTCAATTGATTGTTTCATGAACTTTGAAGTATAAATTGAGTTGAATTTCATGGAATTAGATGAACCCCCATGAACCCATGCCATTTCCCCCAATTTTGAAATTTATGCTTTATTGGTGGGTTGAATTATGAAGTGATCAATTATATGAAATCTCTATGAATCCATGCATGAGTTATGATTGCTAAATTGTGCTTTTCATGATAAGATTATGAATGACCTACGGATGGTTTTATGGAAGTAAGCATGTTCAATCAAAAACTATGATTTTCCTCTGTTATGTGGGTTCCTTCAACTATGACTAAATTGCCTTATTTGTGGTTTTCTAAGCCTGAGTTTGCATTGAATTGCATGATTTCAGAGGAGTTCTCATGAATCTATGTAAACCCTATGATTTGTAAGTTAAGAGCATGATGAACTATGTAAAGATGAAGTTTATGAAATCATGCATGTCTCTTACGAGGCTAATGATGAATTATGGGTGCTTTGAGATTGAAGTACCAATGTTATAATATGTCGATGTTGTTGTTGAGTTGTGAAAGAAATTTTCATATATTACTCAATCTATGAATGAGAAAGGTTTTCTCACATGTAATGATTCATAACTTGTTGAAAGGCTTGCTCAACTAACTTTGAATTGATGACTAAGGAGCTATTCTAATGAAGGGACAAGAGGCGATCACCCATGTTCCCCATTTTAGACAAGAGGCGACTACCCATGTCTACTTATGATAATTGAACTATGTCCAATTCGTGGGAATTACGCTTAGCACCGAGTGGACAAGTAGCGACTACCCATGTCCCATAAACTATGTGCCACCATAGGATGATGGTCTTTGATAGACACTAGCTAGTGGATCCACGTAAGCTATATGTTAAGTAAAGGGTCCTACCTTGGCAAGTAGGATGTTCCTATCGGTGTGGGGTTAGACACCGGATTCCATGTTGATAGCTCACATGGTCTTACATGTCGGTTAAGGCTACTTCCCACAACCAATGAACTAAAGAATTCTTAAGAAATTTCTCAAGTAAAGTAAAGATGTTTAGCTTGCTTTGACCATGGTTTATGCTTTATGTTTACTAACCTTTATCATGTTTAGCTTGGTCATTGCATGTCATGAAAATGTCCCATTTTAGCATGTTTTAAATATTGATGTGCATTGCTATCATACTTGGTACTTGACTGTACTAACGCATACTCTTGCCTACATTGACTTGTTAATGTAGGGCTTGGCGATTCTCCATCTATTCGTGGATTGAGCTTAGTAGAAGGTTGTTGAAGACTTGGTGAGTTCTCATCCATTCGTGGACATAGCCTAGTTGTTATTTCTGTTATCTTGTTTCAGTTTGGCATTGTATTGGGTTACGTCCCAAACTTTATTACTCTTTCTTATGTTAGATTGACTTTGAGACATGAGATGTAGACTTCCGCTATTTTTCTTAAAAGTTTTGATATGATATTGTCTATCTTTTGAACTCTTAAATCTCTATGATCTTGTATGTATGTATGCTAAGTGGCTTGTATGAGGCCCTTCGGGGTCTTGTACGCCATGTCACGTCTAGGGGGTACCTTGGATCGTGAAAAATTTGGTATTAGAGCCAGGTTTTAGAAAAAATCCTAGGATGTATCATAAGCCGCGTCGAGTAGAGTCTTGTTCATGAGTGTGAAGTGCACCACATTTATGAATGAGAGGCTATAAGGAGTTTAAGAAACTTCACTTCTTTCATTACTCCTAAGTCGTGCCATAGAGTTTAACTCTATATCTCTCTCCTAATCCCTATACTATGCGTTTCAGGATATGGCAACCCGAAGAGCTTATGCTAGAAGAAACACGAGAGAGAATGCGGATCAACAAGCTCCTGCTCAAGCTCCTCAAGTTTCGGCTGACCCTTTGGCCGAACAAGTGACTAATGCAGAGTTTAGAGCTGCTTTTCAAGCATTGGCTCAAGCCGTGATGGCTTAAGCCAATAGAGAGGTTGTGGCTCCCGTGAACCCATATGTGGGTACGGCGGCATCAAGGATGAGGGACTTCACTAGAATGAACCCTCCGGAATTTCATGGTTCTAAGGTAGAGAAAGATCCTCAAGAGTTCATCGATGAGGTGTACAAGGTGCTAATGATGATGGGTGTGACGCCGGAGGAAAGACGGAGTTTGCCACTTATCAACTTAAGGGTGTTGCTCAAGTTTGGTTCAACCAATGGAAGAGTGAGAGGGCGGTTAATGAGGGTCCTCTTGGTTGGGAGAAATTCAAGGTTGATTTTCTTGATAGGTTCTTTCCCCTTGAGATGAGGGAGGCAAGGGTGCTTGAGTTTATCAACCTCCGTCAAGGAAACATGAGTGTGAAAGAGTATGCCTTGAAGTTCACACAATTATCTCGATATGCTCCTTCTATGGTTGCCAATCCTAGGGTAAGAATGAGTAAGTTTGTTTCGAGAGTGTTCAAAATTGTGGTCAAAGAGTGTCGTACCGCCATGCTTGTCAATGACATGGATATTTCTCGTCTCATGGTGTATGCTCAACAAATAGAAGAGGAGAAACTCAAGGAAAGGTCTAGAGAGGCAAAGAGGGCTAGGACCGGTGATGGTAGTTTTTCACACTCAGGTCCGATGGACATGGTCATTCTAGATTTCGACAAAATTTCTCCGGTCAAGGTTCCTCCAATGCTCCTCCTAAGTTCAACAAGGATAGGGTGCCCAACCCTAAGCCTCAAGGAGGGAATGGTGGTGGTTTCTCATCGAGTACTTGTGCTAAGTGTGGGAAAAAGCATGAGGGTAAATGTCTAGCCAGTTCAAATGCATGCTTTGGTTGTGGCAAGATGGATCACAAGATAAGGGATTGTCCCTTAGTGGCTAAGAATGAAAGGGATAATCGTCGACGCACTCAACCTCAACATCCATCGAGTTCTAGTGGAAATCAGAAGCAAAACTGATTCTATGCACTTCAAGCTCATCATGAGAAAGAGAGTTCTCCCGATGTGGTTATCAGTATGTTGAAAGTTTTTCACTTTGATGTTTATGCCTTGCTTGATCCCGGAACCACCTCGTCTTTTGTGACGCCTTATGTGGCTATGAGGTTTGATATTGTTTCGGATGTCTTATTAGATCCTTCTCATGTCTCTACTCCGATTGGTGAATCTATCATGGCTAAGAGAGTCTATAGAAATTGTCCCGTCTCCTTATCCCATAGAGTCACTCATGTCGATCTTGTAGAGCTTGATATGTTAGATTTTGATGTCATTCTTGGGATGGATTGGTTGCACTCTTGTTATGCTTCTATTTATTGTTGGACCCGAATGGTCAAGTTTCAATTCCCGAATGAGCCTATCCTAGAGTGCAAGGGGGGAAATTCTATGTTTAGAGGTCAATTTGTTTCTTGTCTAAAAGCTAGAAAGATGATTTCTAAGGGTTGCATATACCATTTTGTTAGGGTGAGGGATGTGGATTCCGAAACCCCTACTCTTGAGTCGGTCCCCGTTGTTAATGAGTTTTCGAAAGTGCTTCCCGATGATTTACCCGGTATTCCTCCCGAAAGGGAAATAGACTTCGGCATTGACCTTCTCCCCGATACGCAACCTATCTCTATTCCTCCATATAGAATGGCTTCGGCAGAACTTAAGGAACTAAAAGAGCAATTGAAGGATTTGTTGGATAAGGGTTTCATCCTACCAAGTGTTTCTCCATGGGGTGCTCCGGTCTTGTTTGTAAGGAAGAAAGACGGTTCACTCCGTATATGCATTGACTACCGTCAATTGAATAAGGTTACCATTAAGAATAAGTATCCTCTTTCAAGGATAGATGACTTGTTTGATCAACTTCAAGGGGATAGTTACTTCTCTAAGGTCGACCTTCGTTCGAGTTATCACCAATTGAGGGTGAAAGAAGATCATATTCCAAAAACGGCCTTCTGGACTAGGTATGGTCACTACGAGTTCTTGGTAATGTCATTTGGGTTGACAAATGCTCCGGCCGCGTTTATGGATTTGATGAATAGGGTGTTTAGACAATATCTTGATATATTTGTGATTGTGTTCATAGATGATATTTTGATTACTCAAGGAGTGAGGATGAGCATGCCGATCATTTGAGGATTGTATTGCAAGTCCTCAAGGACCTACAACTTTTTGCAAAGTTTTGTAAATGTGAGTTTTCGCTAAGGTATGTGGCTTTTCTTGGACACATTGTCTCCAGTAAGGATATTGAGGTAGATCCCAAGAAGATGGATGTGGTTAGGAATTGGCCTAGACCTCTATCACCTTTAGATATTCATAGTTTCTTGGGTTTAGCCGGTTATTATAGGAGATTTGTTGAAGGGTTTTCTTCGATTGCTTCCCCATTAATGGTTTTGACTCAAAAGAAGGCTAAGTTCACTTGGTCTGAAGCGTGTGAGAAGAGTTTTCAAGAGTTGAATAATAGACTTACCTCGGCCCCGATATTGACTCTACTGGAAGGGTCCGATGGGTTTGTGGTTTATTGTGATGCTTCAAGGATTGGGCTAGGATGCGTTCTCATGCAAAATGTAAAAGTTATAGCTTATGCTTCAAGGCAACTCAAGATTCATGAAAGGAACTATCCTACTCATGACTTAGAATTAGCAGCGGTTGTGTTCGCATTAAAGATATGGCGGCATTATTTGTATGGGGTGCATGTTGATGTTTTCACCGACCACAAGAGTTTGTAATATGTGTTCAAACAAAAAGATCTGAATCTTCACCGAAGGAAGTGTCTTGAGTTGTTAAAAGACTATGACATGAGTGTCCTCTATCACCCTGGCAAGGCTAATATGGTGGCGGATGCTCTTAGTCGGTTACCTATGGGTAGTGTTACTCATGCTGAGGGTGGTAAGAAAGAATTGGTTCAGGATGTTCATAGGCTAGCTCGGCTAGGTGTTCGGTAGGTTGACTTCGATGAGGGAGGTGTGATTGTCCAAAATGGCTGGGAATCATCCTTTGTGTTGGATGTTAAAGCTAAGCACGCGCTTGATCCGATACTAGTTGAGTTGAAAGAAGCGGTTCTAAAGAAGGGCAATGAGGCTTTCTCCCAAGGGGGAGATGGTGTCCTTAGATATCAAGTCCGTTTGTGTGTGTGCCTAATGTTGATAATTTAAGAGGACAAATTTTATCGGATGCCCATAGTTCTCGATATTTCATTCACCCGGGAGCTACCAAGATGTACCGTGATTTGTGGGAGATCTATTGGTGGAATGGGTTGAAGAAGGATATTGCGGAGTTTGTGGCTAAGTGCCCTAATTGTCAACAAGTGAAGGTTGAGCATCAAAAGCCGGGAGGTTTGCCCCAAGATATTAGTACTCCTACTTGGAAGTGGGAAGATTTGAATATGGATTTTATTGTTGGTTTACCACGCATCCGGCAACAATATGATTCGATTTGGGTTATTGTGGATCGTATGACGAAATCAGCCCATTTCATTCCTGTCAAAGTTTTTTATTCGGCGAAGGATTATGCTAAGCTGTACTTGAAGGAAATGGTTAGGTTGCATGGAGTGCCTTTATCCATTATCTCCAATCATAGTGCCTAATTCACTTCTCAGTTTTGGAAGTCCTTCCAAAAGGGTCTTGGTACTCGTGTTAAGCTTAGTACGACCTTTCATCCTCAAATCGATGGGCAAGCGGAGCGTACTTTCCAAACTTTGGAAGATGTGTAATTGATTTCAAGGGTAATTGGGATGATCATTTGACTTTCATTGAATTCGCTTATAATAATAGCTACCATTCTAGCATTGGCATGGCTCCATTAGAGGCTCTTTATGGTAGGAGGTGTAGATCTCCTATAGGTTGGTTTGAAGTTGGTGAAGTTGCTTTGATAGGCCCCGAGTTGGTACATGAGGCTATGGATAAAGTTCGGCTTATTAGAGAAAGGTTGAAAACGGCTCAAAGTTGACAAAAGTCCTATGCCGATGTTAGAAGGAGAGATTTAGAATTTGATGTTGATGATTGGGTTTACTTGAAAATTTCTCCCATGAAGGGTGTAATGAGATTCGGGAAGAAAGGGAAGCTTATTCCCCGCTATGTAGGCCCATATCAAATTTTGAGACGTGTTGGTAAAGTTGCTTATGAACTTGACTTACCTAATGATTTGGCATCGGTGCATCCGATTTTCCATGTCTCATTGTTGAAGAAATATATTGGTGATCCGACCTCTATAGTGCCAGTAGAGGATCTTGGTATGAAGGATAGTCTTTCCTATGAAGAAGTTCCGGTTGAGATTTTAGACCGGCAAGTCCGGAGGTTAAGAAATAAAGAGGTAGCTTTCGTGAAAGTTCTTTGGAGGAATCAATTAGTTGAGGGTGCTACATGGGAGGCCAAGGCTGATATGATGTCCCGATATCCCCATCTCTTTCCTTCCGATCCTACTCTAGCTTGAGGTACCTAGTTCCTCATGGTTCAATCTTTTTGTTTCACGTGTTTTAGTTATTTCCATGATTCCTTGATTGTGCATGTTCATGAAGAGTCTAATGTTGAGAAAACGAACTAGCTTGATTGATTTATCTATGATTATGTGCAGTGACTACGAGTTGCATAAAGTCTTCATGAAATGATGTGTTGAACATGCTTTAGCTAGAGTTGATGTTTCCTCCTCAGATATGCGCATTTATGTGATTGCATTCTAGGTTGGGTTGTTAGCTCTAGATTATTACCCTCTTTATGATGTCTTCATTCTCATTCGAGGACGAATGTTCCCAAGGGGGAGATAATGTAATACCCCAGATTCAAAGGGTGGACATTTTTTGACTTTCTAGGTTCTGGCGCCATTGAAGGAGGCCACCTACGAACTGTAGATGGACTGGCGGATCGTAGGTGGGAACCGTAGTTGGCCCACTGAAGATCTCTAAGATGTCAAGTTTCAGAACACTAACGACGGTCTGCCAGGATGGCCCGTCGATTGACCCACGAGCCGTACATTGGACCCGTCGTTGCAAGGTCAAAATTGATAGTCTCTGAACGTACCTATGAAAAGAAAGGATGGGTCGTAGGTCTGAACTACGGACCGAAGGTCCCACCGTAGGTAGGGGCCCGATAGTTATTTTAAAGGGGTCTTTCGGTCTTTTCACCCAAATTACTTATTTACTAACTTAAGTCTGTTTCCCTCATTACCTAACACTATATAAGTCTATTCAATCCTAAAATCTACCCTTTCCAACCACTTCTACAAATTCCCCCAAATTCTCCTCTCTCAAATATTCTCTCTCTAGAAAATAGAAGAAGAAAAAGAAGAGGGCAAACTAGGGTTCAAGAAATCAAGGGTTTCTTTATTAATTGCTTAAGGAAATTGTGTACTAAGGTATGATAGTGTTAATCCATGGAGCCCTTTCCTCCATGGAATCCCTAAAATCTCGAATTTTCAAGTTAGAAGTTCTTAATTAAATTAGGATTTTCTTCCATATCATGGGTTCCTTGCAATGTTGGTTCAATTGATTGTTTTATGAACTTTGAAGTATAAATTGAGTTGAATTTCATGGAATTAGATGAACCCCCATGAACCCATGCCATTTCCCCCAATTTTGAAATTTATGCTTTATTGGTGGGTTGAATTATGAAGTGATCAATTATATGAAATCTCTATGAATCCATGCATGAGTTATGATTGCTAAATTGTGTTTTTCATGATAAGATTATGAATGACCTACGGATGGTTTTATGGAAGTAAGCATGTTCAATCAAAAACTATGATTTTCCTCTGTTATGTGGGTTCCTTCAACTATGACTAAATTGCCTTATTTGTGGTTTTCTAAGCCTGAGTTTGCATTGAATTGCATGATTTCAGAGGAGTTCTCATGAATCTATGTAAACCCTATGATTTGTAAGTTAAGAGCATGATGAACTATGTAAAGATGAAGTTTATGAAATCATGCATGTCTCTTACGAGGCTAATGATGAATTATGGGTGCTTTGAGATTGAAGTACCAATGTTATAATATGTCGATGTTGTTGTTGAGTTGTGAAAGAAATTTTCATATATTACTCAACCTATGAATGAGAAAGGTTTTCTCACATGTAATGATTCATAACTTGTTGAAAGGCTTGCTCAACTAACTTTGAATTGATGACTAAGGAGCTATTCTAATGAAGGGACAAGAGGCGATCACCCATGTTCCCCATTTTAGACAAGAGGGGTAGTCCATGTCTACTTATGATAATTGAACTATGTCCAATCCGTGGGAATTACGCTTAGCACCGAGTGGACAAGTAGCGACTACCCATGTCCCATAAACTATGTGCCACCATAGGATGATGGTCTTTGATAGACACTAGCTAGTGGATCCACGTAAGCTATATGTTAAGTTAAGGGTCCTACCTTGGAAAATAGGATGTTCCTATCGGTGTGGGGTTAGACACTGGATTCCATGTTGATAGCTCACATGGTCTTACATGTCGGTTAAGGCTACTTTCCACAACCAATGAACTAAAGAATTCTTAAGAAATTTCTCATGTAAAGTAAAGATGTTTAGCTTGCTTTGACCATGGTTTATGCTTTATGTTTACTAACCTTTATCATGTTTAGCTTGGTCATTGCATGTCATGAAAATGTCTCGTTTTAGCATGTTTTAAATATTGATGTGCATTGCTATCATACTTGGTACTTGACTGTACTAACGCAAACTCTTGCCTACATTGACTTGTTAATGTAGGGCTTGGCGATTCTCCATCTATTCGTGGATTGAGCTTAGTAGAAGGTTGTTGAAGACTTGGTGAGTCCTCATCCATTTGAGGACATAGCCTAGGTTTTATTTCTGTTAACTTCTTTCAGTTTTGCATTGTATTGGGTTACGTCCCAAACTTTATTACTCCTTCTTATGTTAGATTGACTTTGAGACATGAGATGTAGACTTCCGCTATTTTTCTTAAAAGCTTTGATATGATATTGTCTATCTTTTGAAATCTTAAATATCTATGATCTTGTATGTATGTATGCTAAGTGGCTTATATGAGGCCTTTTGGGGTTTTGTACGCCATGTCACCTCTAGAGTGTACCTTGGTTCGCGACAAACGACCTTACAGGTCTATACAAGTTCAAATTAAACAATACTGTGCTGAAGCAAAAATCATAGTTACATGACTAAAGCGGGGAAAAAGCCCAACATGTTTGAATGTATATAAAATATACGAAGATTTTAGTGATGACTGAAAACAACACCAATGACTCAAGCTGAATCTAATCTATGTCTGAAAGCCTCTAACTGACTTGAGTTGCTGGGACATGCCCCCAACTAACTCTAACAAGACGGAAACTGAAAAGTAAGGACTGAAAAATAAGGCATGTCTACCGCCCTCGATCTATGAGGACTCACCACTGAATACTGTTGAGTACGGACTGGAAATCAAGCTACGCACTGTCTAGATACTGAGCGTCTGAACCTACATCATGTAATGATGTAGCGCAAAAGTATGCATCAGTACTTTGAATGTACTGAGCATGCAGGATATATATACTAAGCTAAACAATATAAAATGAACATGGAAATAGGTTGTACTGAAGTATAACTTAAAACTAGGCTAGATGCAATAACCAAGTACTAATCATGAAGATAACATGCTGAACTGTATATTGAAGTAAATGTTGATAACATGGTCAATGCAATGAGAGTATGACTGTGGGAGCTACTATTAATCGACTTAGTCCACATGAGCTAAACATGGAGTCCGATGTATACGCCCCATTGAGAGGACCCAATATACCTTGCCAAGGGTATAAAGGCATGACTGTGGGTTGATCACTAAAACTGATGCCCAACAGAGGGGACTTCTAAACCTATGTTGGCACGTAGTTCTTGGAATTTGAGGGTACGCTGAACCCTAGTCCAACTCGGTGCTAAGTCTACTCCCAACTGGATATGTATTACTAAAATGCAACTGAAATACTGAGTAGCTCAAAATACTGACATGCTATCTTAGAATGCAACATATATATACTAAAAGTTATGGCATTCAAATTCTAAAGCATGATTTTCTGACTTATCTGCCTAGCAAGTATAATTCATGAAATACTAATAATTAGTACAAGCTAGGATTCTGAGTTCTATACATAGGACTATTCAAATTTTCCAAGAAAACATGTTATTTAGATCATGAAAACTATAGCAACTAAAATCATAATGAATATCCAAAGTTATGGAAACCCTAGGTCTGAACAATATATGAGAAATCGAAGAACTCACTGAATTCTAGGGACCTAATGGGTAAAAGGAACCCACTAGTGAAATCCCACACACACTAGTGACAAAAAATACAGAGAAATCCTTTTGGAATTGGGGGCTAAGTAATGCCTCAAAATCTTTAGGGCAAACACAACCGCCACTAGTTCTAAGTCATGAGTAGAATAGTTCTTTTCATGAATCTTAAGTTGCCTTGAAGCATAAGCAATCACCTTCCCATTTTGCATATGGACACATCCCAACCCAATTCTTGTGGCATCACAATAAACAACAAATCCATCGGGTAAGCCTATCTTGCAATTCTTGGAAGCTCTTCTCAAATGCTTTAGACCACACAAACTTAACTTTCTTTTGGGTCAATGTCGTCAATGGAGAGGCAATCAAAGAGAACCCCTCAACAAACATTTTATAGTAACTAGCTTGGGATCATAGGGGTTCATGCAATCTTTACATCAAATCATGTAATTCACGTTAATTCGTGCACTAAGTTACTTTATCACGCTAAGTCGTGCACTAGGAATCATAAAATAAATAATTGGAATCATAAACGAAGAACCCTCAATGATTGATCACAAACCCTAATTCAATTGGGTTAGAGTAAACCTTTGAAAATCATGAAGAAGAGGAAGGGCCCATTGGAGGAAAAGACTCCTAATGGTGAACACTATCATACCTCAAAGCAATCCACAAGAATTGGAGAAGATTGAAGGTCTTCAATAGAGGATTCAAGCTTCTTCTTCTTTCTTGAGAGTTGAGAGAGTTTCTTTTTAGAGAGAGAAATATTTGAGAGAGGAGAGTTTTGGAATGAATTAGAATGAAAGGAATTAGGCTTAGAAAGTATTTATAGGTCTTAGATTAAGGGTATAATCGACTTAGCTTAATAGGTAAACAATTATAGAAAAGACCAAAAAGCCCTTAATTAAAAACTGTCAGGGCCAATCGATGGACAAGATCTACGGTCCGTACATCAATTGACGGACCGTCTTGTTCTTCCATCAATTGATTCAGAAAGTTCATTTATGGCTGAAAATTTGGCTAAGTTTGGAAGGCATCTACGGCCCGTCAACTTAATTACGAACCATCCTGCTACTCCGTAGGTCAAAGTCCAGAAACTTGGAAATCCTTAAATTTCACAGTGCCATTGACGGTCCCCACCTACAGCCCGTCAATCCATCTACAGCCCATAGGTGGCTTCCGTAGGTCACTGTCTTCAGGTGAGTTCTGCATTTTAAAATCCCTTGGAAGCTTGGGGTGTTACAATATCTCCCCCTTAGGAACATTCGTCCTCGAATGAGAATCAAGACATCTTGAGAGGGTAATAGGCACGGACTAACAACCCAACCTAGCATGCAATCACATAAGTGCACATATCCGATGAGGAAACCTTAACTCCAAGCTAAAGCATGATCCACACAACATATTATGAAGACTTTATGCAACTCATACTCAAATGCACATAATCATATAAGACTCTTCATGAACATGCATAATCAAGGAATCATGGAAATCAACTATGATACATGAGACCAAAAGAATCAACCAAGAGGATCAAGATACCTAAAGCTAGAGTAGGATTGGAAGAAAAGAGATGAGGATATCGGGACATCATATCGGCCTCGGCCTCCCAAGTAGCACCCTCAACCAATTGATTCCTCCATAGAAATTTCACGGAAGCAACTTCTTTATTTCTTAACCTCCGAACTTGCCGGTCTAAAATCTCAATCGAAACCTCTTCATAAGAAAGACTATCCTTTATGCAAAGATTCTCTAATTGCACTATAGAGGTCGGATCACCAACACACTTCTTCAATAATGAGACATGGAAAATCGGATGCACTGATGCAAAATCATTAGGCAAGTCAAGCTCATAAGCAACCTTACCAATGCGTATCAAAATCTGATATGGGCCTACATAACGTGGACTAAGCTTCCCTTTCTTCCCAAATCTCATTACACCCTTCATGGGTGAGATTTTTAAGTAAACCCAATCATCCACATCGAATTCTAATTCTCTTCTCCTAACATCAGCATAGGACTTTTGCCGACTTTAAGCCGTTTTCAACCTTTCCCTAATAAGTCAAACTTTCTCCATAGCCTCATGCACCAACTCCGGGCCTATCAAAGCAACTTCACCAACTTCAAACCAACCTATAGGAGATCTACACCTCCTACCATAGAGAACCTTATATGGAGCCATACCAATACTAGAATGGTAGCTATTGTTATAAGAAAACTCAATCAAAGGCAAGTGATCATCCCAAGTACCCTTGAAATCAATTACACAAGCTCTCAACATATCTTCCAGGGTTTGAATAGTATGCTCTGCTTGCCCATCGGTTTGGGGATGAAAGGCCGTACTAAGCTTAACTCTAGTACCAAGACCTTTTTGGAACGACTGCAAAAATTGAGAAGTAAATTATGCACCACGATCGGAGATAATGGATAAAGGCACTCCATGCATCCTAACCATCTCCCTCAAATACAACTTAGCATAATCCTCCATCGAATAAGAAGCCTTGACGGGAATGAAATGGGCTGACTTTGTCATTCTATCAACAATAACCCAAATCGAATCATATTGTCGCCTCGTGCGAGGCAAACGCACAATAAAATCCATATTCACATCTTCTCACTTCCAAGTAGGAATACTAATATCTTGGGTCAAACCTCCCGGCCTTTGATGCTCAACTTTCACTTGTTGACAATTAGGGCACTTAGCCACAAATTCCGCAATATCTTTCTTCATTCCGTTCCACCAATAAATTTCCCACAAATCACGGTACATTTTGGTAGCTCCTGGGTGGATGGAATATCGAGAACTATGGGCTTCCGCTAAAATTTGCTCTCTTAAGCTCTCTACATTGGGAACACACAAACGATCTTGATATCGAAGCACACCATCTCCCCCTTGGGATAAAACCTCTATGGACTTCTTGAGTACCGCTTCCTTCAGTTTAACCAAGTTAGGATCAAGACCTTCCTTAGCTTTCACATCATCACAAAAAAGGATTCAGAACCCTTGTGAACCGAAACACCACCTTTAGTAGAATCAACCAATCTAACACCCAATCGAGCCAATCTATGGACATCGCAAACCAACTCTTTCTTACCATCCTCAACATGAGAAACACTACCCATAGATAATCGACTAAGAGCATCCGCCACCGCGTTAGCCTTACCGGGGTGATAGAGAACACTCATATCATAGTCTTTTAACAACTCGAGCCACCTTCTTTGGCGAAGATTAAAATATTTCTGTTTAAACACATATTTCAAATTCTTATGGTTGGTGAAGACATCTACATGTACCCCATACAAATAATGTCGCCATATTTTCAAAGCAAACACAACTGCCGCTAATTCCAAGTCATGAGTAGGATAGTTCTTTTCGTGCACCTTGAGTTGTCTTGAAGCATAGGCAATGACTTTCCCATTTTGCATAAGAACACATCCTAGCCCAATTCTCGAGGCATCACAATAAACCACAAAACCATCGGATCCTTCCAGTAGAGTCAATATCAGAGCAAAAGTAAGTCGATCCTTCAATTCTTGAAAACTCTTCTCACATGCCTCGAACCATGCGAATTTAACCTTCTTTTGAGTCAAAGCCATCAATGGAGAAGCAATGGATGAAAACCCTTCAACAAACCTCCTATCTTAATCGGCTAAGCCCTAGAAACTACGGATATCCGAAGGTGATAAAGGTCTAGGCCAATTCTTAACCGCTTCCGTCTTCTTAGGATCTACCTCAATGCCCTTACCGGAAATAATGTGACCAAGAAAAGCCATGAACCTTAACCAAAACTCACATTTACTAAACTTCACAAAGAGTTGTTGGTCCTTGAGGAGTTGCAACATAATCCTCAAATGATTAACATGTTCACCCTCATTCTTTGAGTAGTTCAAAATGTCGTCAATAAACACAATCACAAACATGTCAAGGTATTGCTTAAACACTCTATTCATCAAGTCCATAAATGAGGCCGGAGCATTTGTCAACCCAAACGACATTACCAAGAACTCGTAGTGACCATACCTAGTCTGGAAAGCCATTTTCAGAATATCATCTTCTTTCACCCTTAATTGGTGATAGCCCGAACGAAGGTCGATCTTAGAGAAATAACTAGCCCCTTGAAGTTGATCAAACAAGTCATCTATCCTTGGTAGAGGATACTTATTCTTAATGGTAATTGGTGATAGTCGATACACATACGGAGTGAACCATCTTTCTTTCTTACAAACAAGACCGCAGCACCCCATGGTGAAATACTTGGCCGGATGAAACCTTTATCCAACAAGTCTTTCAACTGCTCCTTTAGTTCCTTAAGTTTTGCCGGAGCCATTCTATAAGGAGGAATAGAAATAGGTTGCGTATCGGGGAGAAGGTCAATACCGAAGTCTATTTCCCTTTCGGGAGGAATACCAGGCAAGTCATCGGGAAAACCTTTCGAAAACTCATTAACAATGGGGATCGACTCAAGAGTAGGGGTCTCGGAATCTATATCCCTCACCTTAACAAGATGGTAAATGCAACCCTTTGAGATCATGATTTCTAACTTTTAGATAAGAAACAAATTGACCTCTAAACATAGAATTTCCTCCCTTCCACTCTAAGATAGGCTCATTTGGAAACTGAAACTTGACCATTAGGGTCCTACAATCAATAGAGGCATAACAAGCATGCAACCAATCCATCCAAAGAATAACATAAAAATCTAGCATATCAAGCTCTACAAGATCAACAAGAGTGACTCTATGGGATAAGGAGATGGGACAATCTCTATAAAATATCTTAGCCATGATAGATTCTCCAATCGGAGTGGAAACACAAAAAGGATCTAGCAACACATCCGGAACAACATCAAACCTCATAGCCACATATGGCGTCACAAAAGATAAGGTAGCACCGGGATCAAGCAAAGCATAAACATCAAAATGGAAAACTCTTAACATACCAGTAACCACATCGGGAGAGCTCTCTTGCTCATGACGAGCCTGAAGTGCATAAAATCGGTTTCGCTTCTGAGCATTCGAACCCGATCCTCTAGGTGGAGCTTGCTTATTCTCTCTTCCCTTAGCCGTGAGAGATGGACAATCCCTCATCTTGTGACCATTCTTTCCACAATTATAACAACCATCCGTACCGGCTAGACATCAACCCTCATGCTTTTTCCCACACTTGGAACAAGGAGCCAATAAAGAACCATCATTATACCCTCCTTGTGACTTGGGGTTAGACACCCTATCATTGTTGGACTTCGGAGGAGAATTGGATGAGCCTTGGCCAGAGAACCTTTGCCGAAATCTAGGACGACCATGTCCAGCGGACCTTGCATGCGAAGAGTTACCATCTCCGGTCCTGTCCCTCTTGGTCTCCTTAGACCTTTCCATAAGATTTTCTTCTTCAATTTGTTTGGCATAAACCATGAGGCAAGAAATATCCATGTCATGCACAAGCATGGCGGTGCGGCACTCTTTCACCAACATATCGGACATTCCCGACACAAATTTACTCATTCTTGCTCTTGGGTCGGCAACTATGACGGATCATATCTAGCCAATTGTGTGAACTTCAATGCATACTCTTTCACACTCATATTTCCTTGTCGAAGGTTGATAAACTCAAGCACCTTAGCCTCTCTCTTTTCAAGAGGGAAGAACCTATCAAGGAAAGCAACCTTGAATTTCTTCCAATCAAGAGGACCCTCATTAACTGCCCTCTCACTCTTCCATTGATTGAACCAAATTTGGGCAACACCCTTGAGTTGATAAGCGGCAAACTCCGTCTTTTCTTCCGGCGTCACACCCATGATCATCAACACCTTGTACAACTCATCAATGAATTCTTGAGAATCTTCCTCAACCTTAGAGCAATGGAATTCTGTAGGACTCATCCTCGTAAAGTCCCTCACTCTTGATGCCGCCGTACCCACATTTGGGTTCACGGGAGCCACCTCCTCTCTATTGACTTGAGCCATCATGGCTTGAGCCAACACTTGGAAAGCAGCCCTAAACTCCGCATTAGTCACTTGTTCCGCCAAAGGGTCGGCCGGAACTTGAGGAGCTTAAGGATGAACTTCTTGTTTCACATTCTGTCCCATGTTTCTTCTAGCGTAAACTCTTCAGGTCGCCGTATCCTGAAATGCGTAGAATAGGGAATAGGAGAGAGATATATAGAGTTAAACTCTATGGCACGACTTAAGAGTAATGAAAGAAGTGGAATTTCTTAAACGTCTTATAGCCTCTCATCCATAAATGTGGCGCGCTTCACACTCATGAACAAGACTCTACTTGACGCAGCTTATGAGACATCCTAGGATCTTTCTAAAACCTTGCGCTCTGAATACCAAGTTTGTCACGACCCAAGGTACCCCCTAGATGTGAAATGGCGTACAAGACCCCGAGAGGCCTCACACAAGCCCTTAGCATACATAACATACAAGATAATAGAGAAATAAGATTTCAAAAGAGCATTTTTTTAACAAAGCTTTACTCAAAACAGCAAAAGTCTACAACTCATGTCTCAAAGCCTTCTAATATCGTAGAATACGAATAAAAGTGATAGGGACGCAGCCCAATACAATATCCAACATAAGGAAAGACATAAAATGTAAAATCAAACTAGGCTATGTCCTCGGATGGATGAGGACTCACCAAGTATTCTTCTCAACTCTAAGTCAATGCTCTAGCCACGAGTGGAAGGTGAATCGCCACGTCCTACACCAAAGAAGTTAATGTAGGAAAGAGTATGCGTTAGCACAATTAAGTACTAAGTATGATAGCAATGCACATAAACACATAAATCATGCTAAAGAGAGACATAATCATGACATGCAATGGCCAAGCTAAAAACATGATAAACATGAGAAACATGAAACATAAAGCATATATCAAGGCCAAAGCAAGCTAAATCATCTTTTCTTTCTTATCTTTACTTCATCATGAGAACACTTGTTCATTAACTTGTGGGGAAAAGCCTTAACCGACATGTAAGACCATGTGAGCTATCAACACAGAATCCGGTGTCTACCCCATACCGAAAAAGAGGTGTCCTACTTGCCAAGGTAAGACCATGAACTTCTTAGCTTATGTGGATCCACTATCTAATGTCTACTTAAAGACAACATCCTATGGTGGCAACATAGTTTATGGGATAGAGATTGCTTTAGGAGACTCGGCCTCAACTAACGGGAGAGTTCCATCTAGAAAACCCAGCCTCTACTAACAGGAGAGGTTTCACTAGAAGACCCGGCCTCTACTAACGGGAGGGCTTCCATCTCAATATCCACTCGGTGCTAAACATAATTCCCATGGATTAGTCATTAACATATTTATATCATTAAACATGAAAAGGTACAACTAGGGTTACCAATTTCAAGCTAAAATCATGATTATAGATATTCATCTTTCATGGACCTTGTCCAAGCTTACATCATTAGAATAGCTCCTTAAGAACATGGGTAATAGCCTCTTTGTTCTTCTTTTATCATAGTGGGAGAATTACGTGAGAAAACCTTTCACTACTCAACCATAGCATCATCATATCATAACTTTGGTACTTTACTCTAAGAGCACCCTTAATTCATCATGCTCATATTTCATAGTTCATAGAGTTCATATGGGTTCATGCAAGTTCAACTCATATCATGCAATTCAATGCAAGTTCATGCTTAGAAAGCCATAATTAAGACAATTTACCCATACTTGAATGAACTCACATACTAGAGGAAAATCATGCTTTTGACTTGATCATGCTAAATTCATAAGATTATCCTCAATTCATTCATAATTCATTCTTGATTTCATAGAGAATTCATAAACTTCATTAAATCATAACTCAACCCAACAATCAAAGCATAGATTATCAAATTGGGGAGAATTAGCTTGGGATCATGGGGGTTCATGCAATCTTTACATCAAATCATGTAATTCACGTTAATTCGTGCACTAAGTTACTTTATCACGCTAAGTCGTGCACTAGGAATCATAAAATAAATAATTGGAATCATAAACGAAGAACCCTCAATGATTGATCACAAACCCTAATTCAATTGGGTTAGAGTAAACCTTTGAAAATCATGAAGAAGAGGAAGGGCCCATTGGAGGAAAAGACTCCTAATGGTGAACACTATCATACCTCAAAGCAATCCACAAGAATTGGAGAAGATTGAAGGTCTTCAATAGAGGATTCAAGCTTCTTCTTCTTTCTTGAGAGTTGAGAGAGTTTCTTTTTAGAGAGAGAAATATTTGAGAGAGGAGAGTTTTGGAATGAATTAGAATGAAAGGAATTAGGCTTAGAAAGTATTTATAGGTCTTAGATTAAGGGTATGACCGACTTAGCTTAATAGGTAAACAATTATAGAAAAGACCAAAAAGCCCTTAATTAAAAACTGTCGGGGCCAATCGATGGACAAGATCTACGGTCCGTACATCAATTGACGGACCGTCTTGTTCTTCCATCAATTGATTCAGAAAGTTCATTTATGGCTGAAAATTTGGCTAAGTCTGGAAGGCATCTACAAAACCCATCTACTGCTCGTCAACTGAACTACGAACCGTCCTACTATTCCGTAGGTCAAAGTCTAGAAACTTGGAAATCCTCAAATTTCACAGTGCCATTGACGGTCCCCATCTACGGCCCGTCAATCCATCTACGGCCCGTAGGTGGTCTCCATAGGTCACTGTCTTCAGGTGAGTTCTGCATTTTAAAATCCCTTGGAAGCTTGGGGTGTTACAATCAAGTACCAAATATGATAGCAATGCACAAAATCCTTTAAAACATGCTAAAATGGGATATTTTCATGACATGTAATGACCAAGCTAAACATGATAAAGGTTAGAAAACATAAGTCGTAAATCATAGTCAATGCAAGTTAAACATACTTAAAACACTTGTGAAATGCTTTGAAAAGTAACTTTAGTTCATTGTTGTGGGAAGTGAGCCTTAACCGACATAGACCATGTGAGCTATAACATGGAATCCGGTGTCTACCCCACACCGAAAAGAGGTTGCCTTACTTGCCAAGGTAAGACCTTAACTTCTATCTTATGTGGATCCACTAGCTAATGTCGACTTAAAGACAATCATCCTCTGGTGGAACATAGTTATGGGATAAAGAGATTGCTTTTTGAGACCTGGCCTCTACTAACGGGAGAGCTTCCATCTCAATATCCACTCGGTGCTAAGCAAAATTCCCACGGATTAGTCATAGTCTTAACTTTTCATATCATTAGAAGACATGGGTGATCTTCTTCTTATCTTATCATTAGGATAGCTCCTTAAACTTAGATTCAAGTTTTAGTTGAGAAAACCTTTCAACAAGTATGAATCCTTACATGTGAGAAAACCTTTCACATTCATAGATTGAGTAACATGTGAGAAAACCTTTCACAACTCAACAACGTCTTCAATTAAGCTTCAATTTTAAAACAATTCGTAAAGCATCATAATTTCCATAATTGAACATGCATACTTCATAAAACCCATTTTTCATCATTCATCAATCTCATCATGAATCATAGCTTTTGAAATCATAAAAACATGCATGAGTTCACATAAACTTCATAAATTCGATCTTCTTCATAATTCAACCCATCATCAATGCATATATATATCAAAATACGGGGAATTCCTGTGGGTTCATCGGGATTCATCTTAAAACATGTAATTCAACTCAATTCATACTTAGAAAACAATAATTGAAAGTAATTTGATCATAATTGAAAGAACCCACATCATAGAAGAAAACCCTTAAATCAAATTGGGGATTTGATACTTTGAAAATTTGAGATTTTAGGGATTCCATGGAGGAAAGGGCTCCATGGATGAATACTATCATACCTTAGGGTCTTAATTTCTTAAGCAATTGATGTAGAAAAGCTTGATTTCTTGACTCCTAGCTTACCCTCTTCTTCTTCTTTCTTCTAGAGAGAGAAATATTTGAGGTGAAAGAGTTTGGGGAAATCTTGTAAACAAAATTGGAAGGGTAGATTTTTTTATTAAAAAGCTTTATATGGTGTTAGGAGAAGTCATAAACCGACTTAGATTAGTAAATAGGCCATTCGGTTAAAAGACCAAACGATCCCTCATTAAAACTCTACCAACGACCTGACCTACAGTTGGTAGGCCAACCTACTGCCCATAGGTGACCAACTGTAGGTCAGCCTGCCTTAGCCCCAAAAATTAAATTAATTCCTCCTTCCAACCAGTAGCATCAACGACCTCCCACCCCCCCCCCCCTCTTGACCTATTGTTAGTAAGTCAAACTACCATTGGTAAGTCATGTAGTAGATCACTCCTTAGAATTTTTTTCCAACTTTTTCCCCTAGGCAACCTTACCAACGGTTGCTACCCCCTTGATCTATTGTTGGTAAGTCCACCAACGGTTAGTAGGTCAAGTAGTAGGTCACCAAAGTTTCTAAAAATTGAAATTTTTGCCTTTTTCAAATCCGGGGTATTACACTTTTGCATTTTTCTGGTTGATTCTTTTCTATCCCATTTTTAATCGATCTTTGTGTTTTCTTTTTTGTTTGATAGATATGCCTCGCCACAAATTTATCGCCCAAAAAGCTCCCAAGAAGAAAGCCAATGGCATAGAAATTGCCTCGGAGGTTGATAGATCATGTCAACCGAAACAACCCACAACCAAATCAAAAGGGGAGGGCAAGCAACAGGTCATTGAGGAGTCCTCCTCAGAGATTGAGGAACTATCTATACAGTTCACCTCTACAGAGTCTGGAAGTTCTGAAGGTGAGGAGTCCGGGACTCCTATTGGTGAGCTCTTAAAATGGACCCGTGCCGAGTTGAGGTCCAAGAATCTTCATTACTCGTTGGCTAGGGTCAGCACCTCCACTACTAGAAGTTATCCTCCAGCAGCTTCTACCCCTGCTCCTACTGCTCCAACTCCAATTCCTGCCCTGACTCAGCTTCCGAGGTCGATGAACAGGTTAAAAGCTGAGGGTACGCGAACAATCCTCGAAGAAAAGAGATTGTCTACCGATGGGGTGGTAGATAGATATCCCCTAGTATGGGAGACTATTCGGGTACACAAGTTCCAAATTTTTACACAGCCCTAGAGCCTGTACATACCTACATGGTTTTGGAATTCTATGTCGCCTACTGCGGTTTAGTCCCGAGAGTCAAGAAGTTGGCGCAATCTATTAAACCAGTGGAGTTTGTCATGGTACGGGGCAAAAAGGTCAAGTGCAGCCAGATCGAGATTAATGAAGTTCTGGGTTGCACATATAGGTATAGTCACTCCTTGGCCGATAAGCTAAAGGGGAATTTGGAGACTCTAAAGGAGTGGTTGGCTCCGTTGATAAGTGATGTCTCCCCCTAATGGTTAGATGTTGGGGCCATAATCGAGAAGAAGGACCTCAACATTGTGGCACGGTATTGGTTTGGATTCTTGAGTAGTACACTCTTGCCTTCACAGAATGAGACGATTTTTTAGCATCAGAAGGCCGCACACTTAGGGTGTATTATTGATCGATAGTTGTTGAATCTGGGTATGATTATTGAGTGTGAGATGTTGATGAGGGCCAAGTAGCAGCCTACCTCACTCCCGTGCTCGATTTTGATTAGTGAGTTGTGTAGGCGAGCCGGTGTCCCATTTGACAAGAAGACGGATGTTGAGGTCACTTTAACCTCTTCTTGCGACATCCGGAGGATCGAGGCTGAGTACTTGAAACATGAGGCCGAGAAGAGGAGGAGGCCCCCAGTTGATACGTCTCCGGCTGTGGATGTTGAGGCCATGGAGATGGGTTCACCCCCTCCCGCAGTTGAGCTGACAGGTATGCCTGTTCCGTATGCTCTTGCCACTTCTACCCCTACACCAAGTCCCTCTCCTGCCACTGCACCAGCTTCAGCCCCTGGCACCCGGCCTTTGACACAGGCCATGATTATTAATATGGGGCACCTTGCACATTCAGCAGACGTTCAAGCCTCACAGGTTGAGGCAGTTGTCTCAGGCATGATTGAGAGAGCTTTAGTTGCCACCCTTGACACTATTTTTACAAAGTTGGCTGATCAGCGCCGACTTATTACTGCTCATGGAGAGGCTTTGGCAGCTCTCACCGCTAGAGTCGAGACATGTGAGCAGCGAGAGGGTAGCTCCACAGAGCTGATGGCCATCTGCACCGATATCAGTAGTTTGAGGAGAGATGTGGACGAGCTGAAGTCCACAGAAATTACCATGCTTTGGGGTAGTGTGGATGTGCCATAGGGTACGAGTGCCAATGTTCCTCCACCGACCACCACTGGTGTTGCTCCACTCGCTGATGATGAGGGTGTGTCTGATGCCCCTGAGACGAATGAGGAGGACTTTGCTATGAGGGATTGAGAGGTGTATGTGTATCTTGAGGATCTAGAGGGGAATTTAGTCCGAGCTGCCACTACCGAGTCTCTCCGGGAGACATCGATGATTGGGTCAAGTGGGACCTAACATACCGAGGAGAGTGCACCGGGTACTGCTGCCCAGGCTGAGGACACACCTCTGGCATAGCGGGACAGGGGACTTTCTATTGCACTTCCTTTATTTTTAGTTTGTATGTTATTTTGTTATTTCGCATTTAGGACACTGCTTTGTCTTTTTGGTGGGGTGGTGTTTTTCCTTTGACTGTTATATTTTGGATGTTATTTTAATTGTTTGTCCTTTGATTGCTATTTTGGATATTTTGTCCTTTGATTGTTATTTTGGATATTATTTTAATTGAATGAAATGGTTTTGAGTTCTAGCGATATCTCTCTTTACTTATCATTGTTGATTTTGTGCTGAATGAATGATTGCAGTTCTCTTGTACTTTTAAGTGTCAATTGTGTTCAGTATCGATGACTTGAATAGTTCTCTTGATTGAACAATATGTTCGTGTGCGTCCAACGAGGTAGATTAGAGTTGCATAGTCTTGTGTAAACTCTTAGCCTCTCGTTGTGACTAGTGAATTGTCGATGGTGAGTCTTGCAATGACCGTTGCACGCAAGCTTGACTCGTAGAGTTGTGATCCGCAATTGTGTTTGAATGCCATGTGTGGTAAGTTTTACTGAAAATGTTTGTATGATGATGCCTAGAACTTGCCCTAGTAGTCCATGTGACTAAACATTGATGAACATGGGAAATGATCTTAGGCATGAAATTTTTTGAGGGTGAACCTAATTGCTAAACCTTTGTTGGCTACCTTGTGAGTGTGTGAACCCAGCTTGGCACAATTCGAGCCTATCCTCCTCTTTGATTGAAACACAAATACAAGAACCTTAGCCGTTTGTTAGAAAATGTCATGTCTCTCCCACCTATAACCTTCGTGAAGTATTGGTCAGCTTGAATAGCCAACTTAGGCCAAAAGCCTAAGTTGGGGTATGGTGAGAATGAAGAGAGAAGTTGAGCTAGAGGTTTGTGAGCTTGATCTTTTGAAAGGCTGTTTGTGAAAAAGATGGAACCCCTCCATATAAAAAAAAGAGAAGAAAAAAAAAGAAAAAAGAGAGAAAAAGCTGAAAAGAAAGGAGAGAAAAAGATTTGAATAAGATAGTACCATTGTGCATGGAGGTGAAAATAAAAAGGGGTGTTCATAAAAATATTTGTGTGCTGCAAAGTGACAAAGGATCAGTTGTGAAATTGAAATGTTTGAAAGAAAGGGAAGGAAAAGTGAAATGGAAACCATGCTTCATGAAGGTAGAGCCACTAAACCAAAAATGACCATACCTTGAGCCCCAGCCCCGTTAAAAGCCTCTAAAGTCCTTTGTGATCTTACATGAACCTTGTGATGGTTAGATGGAAAACTTGGGCAAGCCTATGGGCAAAGTTGTGCAAACTCTTTATCTTTTGAGAGTCTGAGTGTTGTATTGATTCTGAAATATTGATCTTCAATTGAATTTGGGCAAGAGAGTGGAATCTTTTTTGATATAAGGGCATTCAAATATCTTTGTGGGCATGAGTTTGCGTTTTAGGTGAGCACTTGTGAGCATAGACTTTAACTAATGATGGCTAGTCAGAATTTGATACTTTTGGTATATATTTGATCCTTGTATCGTAGATTAATCCTTGTGTGCACTTTCATGCGAGTTCTTAAGCAGCACTACTTGTAGACATCCCTATTGAGTTCATTGATCTCTTGTTTTACTTGAGGACAAGCAAAAGTTTAAGTTGGGGGTGTTGATGAGTCGGTAGCTTTAACTCATTTATAGTTTCGTTTGTTCTAAATTAGTGTCCTTAATGCCCATTTTGCCCTATAACTAATGTTAAATCGTTTGTGTACAGCATGAAGGACTTGGAATGAGGCAAGGACAATATAATGCAAAAAGAAGTCAAAAAATTGTAAAATTGAAGGAATAAGAAGGTTGAGGCTCGCCAAAGGCAACTCGGGGACACGCCGAGTAGACAGTGCGTCGTCTAAAGTTCCAATAGACAAAAAGAAGATCTAGGTCAAGTCAGCGAACTGAGGGACCAGACGGCGAGTCGCCGATCAGAACGGCGAGCCCGATACACATCGCCTAAAGTTTCAGGATGAAATTAGTACTAAAGTTAAGAGTCAAAAGGCGAGATCGAGCAACTCGGCGCATCGCCGAGTGGAAGGGCGAGCCCGACTTACGCCGCCGAATGATCCTGAAATTCAAAACGTGTGGAGCTTTTGGGAAAGTATAAATAGAAGTTTTTGAATTGAATTGAACATTGAGTGATTGAGAGAGGAACCAGAACTGGAACTTAGAAAGTACATTGCACTTTGAGGGATTTTTTGAACTATTCTTGTGATATCTTGGGAATTGAACATTGGGTATAATTTTAGTTGATTGAATTTGCTGTTTGAAGACTTGGGAAATCAATGGCTAATATTTTTGGTAACTATCTCTTCATCATTACTATGATTGGCTAAAACCCCTATGCCTTAGGGGTGTGATTATGTGTTCAAATGCCTAATTAGCTTGTGGGTCTTATGGATTACTGAATTAAATATTGAATTAGAAGGGGTTCAGTTGATAATTCATGTTTTCATCTTATGAATTGAAGTTGCAAATACAGTTATAGTCTATATCTCTTTGTATGCTTGTAGAAGATGCATTTGAGTGGAATTATAAACTGATAATTGTATGAGTTCTTACTTGTACTACTCAGCTTGTTAAAGTGGGTTTAATTAAGGTATAAGATTGTGTCCTATTTGTATAGCTTGTTGGAGTTTCATAAAACCCAATTGAAAGCTAGTTAGTTGGTTACGAAATAGCTATCATTGTCTTAATCTTGCCTACCCATTTTAGTTCAGCATTCTTAAGCAATTCGTAAGAAATTGGTGGTTGAAAACTCACACATCCCCCTAAGGTTCCATTTCTCATTGATTAAATTCCCTTTTAATTCATGTTTGCTACAATCAATCATTTAAAACTCCTCTGATTTGATAATTGAAACTTTGACGATTTACACTATGCATCGATTCATTTGTTTACATCTACAAAAAGCTATATCACTTTAGTATGTCATATTTGAATTCTATACTTAGTTCCATTCCTCGTGGGATCGACCCCAACTCCTCATTGGGTTTATATTGCTAACGACCGCCTACATCTTGAATCGTGATAGGTGTAGTTGAGCATTATTAAGCACCTTGATTGGGTACTTGGTAGTTTGAATGAGAAGCCCCCCCCCCCCCAACACACACACACACATACACTAATTGTTGATGAAGTTAGCATCCTCAACATATAAATACTCATCATCAGTTCCTATCACTGCTTTTACCTTTTGGCAACCAACACTAATCACATATTTTATGAGAAGATCTATCTGAGTCATAATCCTTATTATGCTCTCCCCACGCGCGAAACAATTTCTCCCTCCTCATTAGTTTGGATGGTGTCGTAGTAGTCACCTCATATTCCCTTGTATGCCAAGCCCTGTTAGTTTTAGTAACCCTATCTAGCATCACTTTGCTTGATCGAGTGTATGATCTAGCAATGACCCTTCAACAATGTTATTGGCTACAGACTTGTCCACAATATCTAGGACCTGTAAAAATATTCCACTAGCCAATCATCTAGCATTCTATGTTCTTAACACTGCAACAACGTAACTTTATATTAAACCTTAACCATGCTTCATGAAGGGCCTCCTCCTGATTCTTACCTGAAGTTCTGGTTCTCATCCCTTAATTGAATCTTCTTTGAAGGAGGTAAGAACCTCTCAAGAAATGGAATAGTCAAATAAACCCATATAGTGATTGATCACAGTGGAAGCTCACGAAGACAAGCAGTAGCTTCATCTTTGATAGTGAATAGGAACAACCTAAGACGAATCACATCCGGAGTAATTCTTGGGAAAGAGAATGCTAAGAATACCCCTATTAAATCTCCCAAGAATTTGTTCGAATCCTCCAAGCTGCAACCACCAAATAACCCAATTTGGCTCAGCAAATGTAGCATTATTACAATTAATGTGGAAAGAAGTAGTTCTCGCTAGTGGAGACCAAAAATTTGTTCGAATCCTCCAAGCTGCGACCACCAAATAACCCAGTTTCGCTCAGCAAATGTAGAATTATTACAATTAATGTGAAAAGAAGTAGTTCTCGCTAGTGGAGACAGGTTTATAGCACCAGCAAATTTGACTCTACTGATGTTTATATGATCTTCTCTCTCAACACTCTGTTGATATTCGGCTCATGCAACCTCAATTTCTTTTAGTGTCCGATTATCCATTACTCGACATAGTTGCTCGAGTACCTTTCTCCTATTTCTTGGTGTTCTTTATAGTTCGAGATCGAAGAGATGTAAAGATTTTCCTTCACTTCTTGTATTCGGCATACACTAAGTTCACTTGAGATTGCACAAAAACAACAAAAGAGAGTAATATGAAAAATAAAGACTAAGCATTAAAATTAGACAAAAAGAAATTTTCTCAATCGTATGCTCGGCAATGGTGCCAAAATTCGATACACCAAAATTATACCTTGCAATGTAGTATAAAGCGGTCATTGTTCAAATATAGAACCTAACAATATTGGGGTTGAATCCCACAGAGACTTACCCGTAGGTGTAACCTGAACAAATGGTCTTTATTTCTAAAAATGATTATGGAAAATTAAATTTAAAAGAGTTTTTGTTGCTATGCTTAATTACTTACACTTACGTTTGATTATCAATAAGAATGGGAAACTAAGATTGTGGTTTCCTATTTCAGGTCGTAACTTTGATCTAGTTGCTTTTACAAAACTCTAGTTAAGTAATCTTGGGTGTAAAATGGTTAATATTTTAAAGTACGTCTAGAGTCCTTTTGGTTCATCAAGAAGATATCACCCTATATCTGGAGTCCTTCCGATTCATCAGGAAGATATCCCCTAAGTTCTTGTGGAACTTTGTCATTGATTTAAAACTATTAATCTATGTCTCAAGTAGATTATCACCGTCAAGTATAAATCTTTAGATGAAACACAAGTTCCAAATCCATATGGTTAGTTCTTTTTCCTAATTTTAACTTCTTTTCCAAGCAAGTAGAGAATGTGGGCGTGTTCAAAAGTAGGCCTTTATGAGAATCCATACAATACGAAAGAACTAATTATACACCAAGAATTACGTCTAGTATTTCTATCTATGCAATTATCTCATTGTTACTCACCTTTTAGGGCTCCAAAAGCCTAGCTATGGGGTTAATCTGTCGAGTTGGTTGGTCACTTTTCGAGCAAGCATAACGCATAGTTGAGATTCCACTATTAGGTTACTTTATCTCTTAATTCTCTTAGCTATAATTTTGAATAAACAATTTGAATTTTCATGTCTTTTATCAGTGGCTTAATGTCTTTGTTCTAGGGTTACTGCCTTAGCATGATTGTTTAGTAAACGATTGAATTGACAAAGTTTATCATATTAGTGGTTCTTTTAAACTTTTAATGCTTAGCTACCATTGAAATACATATATAATCTCATTGTGAACTTGGAGGATGAATCATAGAGGTAGAACATAGAATATAAGGAGTAAGATCATTACTTTAGTAAAATAAGGCATAAATTTGAATCTAGGATAGGAATATACCTAGATGCCTTACATGGTTATAAAATGAAAAGATACATAAATGTGTTCATATTGGTTTATCATATTCTAGCTCAACGATGTAGTTGTGAGACCAATCTGGATATATGATAAGAGGTTTGGAAGATCATGATCATATAACTAACGTTGTAAATCAACAACTAGATGAATAAACTAAATCGATAAATCGGATGCTCTACAGCATTATTTAGCAGAGTCGTAACCTTAGAAGTTCTCTCAACTTGTGATCACAACCAAATTACTTGCTTTTAGTCTTTAAATTTACATAGATATAAACAACAACCAAAATCTTCTATTGGTTACTTAAGAACTTATCTAATTTACGGTATTAAAATAAACTAGATACTTGCTAAGTCTCAAGTCCTTTGGGTACGATATCTGAACTTCATTAGTCTATATTATTTGTACAAACACGTACACTTGTATGTATGTTGGGAGTTGACCCCGAACAGTTAGACAAATTGTTAGATACATTAGGCAATCTCCCACAAGATGAAATGGGTTTATGGATTGTTGTGATCTTGACAAGATAACATCTAAGAAGTCTTTGTGCCTAGATGTTCCTACTAAGTGAAATTTCATATATTTGATGCTAAGCGTTGATATGGTTTATGAGGAAGCTTTTACAAAATATTGTGATATTGATTTTGGATTAGTGAATTTTATTACTTGTCATCTTTTTGAGGATGAAGAAGTTGCAGGTGCACTCTATGTAGTGATTGGGGAAGTGTTAAGACGCGTTGTGAAGTTTGTTGAGATCTTTTATCAACTCACCTTGAAGGTATCTAGTTCACTTTATGTTACATCTATTGTGCACTTTATTGAAATTTGTGAAGTTGATTCTTCTTTGAAAGAGCTTATGGAAAATGAATATATTGTCATGCGAAAAATGGCAAAGACTATGTAAGAAAAATTTGAGAAGTATTGGGGTGACCGAGTAAAGATGAAGAAAATGATTTTTATTTTATGCGTATTGGATCCTTGCCACAAGTTTCACTTCCTTAATTTTTCCCTAACTTCTAAGTTTGGGCAAACACAAGGGGCAAAACTATGAGGAGTCGTTTGGTGTGACGCATAAGGTATAGTAATCTCAGGGATAAAATGCAAGACTATTTTATTCTGCGTTTGGTTGGAGGTATTAGGTAGTCCTTGTTGAGAATACTATTAAAAAACGTATGCTCTCTCTAACAGCTTAACTTTTTAGATTAGATGATCAAACACTTCAACATGGTATCAAAAGTGGGCAGAGGTCCTGTAATCGAATCTCACTGCTACCCAAATCAAAAAAAAATCACATGTTTGGCCCATGAAAAAGAATCAAGCTTGCACGTGAGGAAGCGTGTTGAGAATACTATTAATAAAAGTGTGCTCTCTCTAGATGATTTTGATATTTTATTGTGGTGGGGTGAATTAACCTAGATTTTTTAGTCTCAGTGAGATGACTCGTGATGGGTTAAATCTAAATCTGCTATTAGTATTGGAGGGTGCCTACTTGATCTATTTAGGAGTTTATTGACTCCTTATTAGTGCAAGCGCTTGTGTGTGTTCAAGATTGACTTCCTCCAATTAAAATTAAGGAAGATTTAGATAAACTCGAGCAACTTGAACTTGGTAATACTCTATGTTTTGAATTTTCATGTTTGTTGTCATGTCATGTCATGTTAATATGTATTATTTTGGACTCTGCAAATATGATTAATCCCGGAAGAGAATCTTGCATCGTCGATATATAGTATCAAATTTCAAAATATGTTGTAACTTGCAAGTATTCTAAAATCAGTTTGAATCTTCTTCTTTTTTAAAAGCTTCTGAGTTCTGAGTTCTATTTTTTTAAGTTGCTTTCAGTTTTGATTTTTTGCTTCTGCTATCAATTTCCATTTTTAGTTTTCAGTATTGTCAATTTTTAAGTGGATGGAATAATCTATTTCCAGCTATGTTTATTACTTTGTGGGTAATCTAGATACTTTTGTATGCTAGATCACTTGGTTGCTTGCAAGTTGCAATATGTACTTGGATTGTTTTGGGATGTTGGATTATTTGTATGCTAGTACAAGTTGTCTAGCTTTTATTTTTTCATTTATATGCTATTATGCTTGTAAGTTGATGGCTTTTTTTGTTAATGTCTTGGTTATATAAGCTACAATTCTAAGATTTCGTTACTTTTGGTTATGTTTGCTTTAAATTGAAATGAAAATAGTTGATCGTTGAAATTTTGAAATCAAACAAATCGATTTGTGAAATAATAAAAAATGAATCAAATTAGACCTAGAGTGAATGTGAATTTCAAACCAACAATGACCAAAATTGAACCAAAACAACTCATGCACACGCATAATCTATATGCTTGAAAATTGAATCGAGTTTTCTTATTGTCAACGGAGTCACTAATATCGGAGTCATTTTTTATTCGTCTTGCTCACCAAAAATAAGTGTGCTAGGTGACTACGGAAAACAGTACACAAATGATCTTTCTATTGAATCTAAGTGACAACTAAGGTAGTTCTACATACAGGCACTCAACTTTTATTTTACTATATATATATATATACTAGTTTCACGGCACGTGCGTTGCACGTGTATATCGTATCATATAGTATATGGTGTTGTAAAATAGAATTAATATTACTAAATTAAAACGTTTTAGTATATAATTATAATTAAAAGAACATAGGACAAGTGTTTTTAAATGATTAATACAGATTGTTATAGAATTACTTGTTTTTTGAGATCAAAATTCCCAGATACTATTGAAACATTTCAAAATACATTCAAAGTTTAAATATGGGGAGAAAGTGACATTTCTTTAATAGTATTGTTTTTTACTTACTCATGTTATAGTTTCTAGATTCTATAATGTGGAATTATTGTGGATATGTGGTTATTTTTAATTGTTGTTATCATGTTATAGTTTATTATTATACACAATTTGCTAATTAATTGATTATATTTTCCACGTAGTTAGAATTCATTTTTAGTTTATTGTCAAGTGGTTGTATATATATTATTAATATGGTGTTGAAGATAAAACTCAATACAACGACTAATTATCAAAAGATAATTGTTCTTTTAATATTGTCAAACCTTGTTAATATCTATTGAAATATTTCATGATTGCTATAGTGAGGTGTTGTTATATATTTATATTGATATTTGACATTTTGGTCTCATTTAGCTATTAAAAATACACAACATGATCGTTTATTGATTTTGTGTAATTATAAGAAAGAATGTATTTGTAAACAAATTTAACCAATAAAATAGGAAAAAATTATCAATATAAAAAAGTAACCAATAGCCTTTCCTGTTGAGGTTATGACCATAAATGATGGACACCATTTAAGTAACAAATTTCTCTCAAATATTCATACTTGAAATTTACAATGTTCATGACACTATTAACGATTATCCTAAATATTTCAATATCTTATCTTTATACGTAATATATCTTTTACAAAATATTATTACTCAATTAATATTAGACTAAGGCTATCATAGTGAGGTAATATTAAAAAAAGTGTACTTCTATAGTGAATGCCGAGTTATAAGTAGAATGTTATAGAGACAATAAATATAACATGAAAAATAGTTCTAAAGAAAATTAGGCCGTTACAGTGAAATATTGTGATAACAAATGCTTGTTAAATAGAGGTTTGACGGTATATCAAATATTTAGCTTGACCAATTCTTTGTTATATATATATATATATATATATATATATATATATATATATATATATATATATATATATATATATATATCAGTAGTTGTATTTAATGTTAATATATGAACAACATCACCTTTGGTGAAAATACTTCATTTCTTAAAGTTTCTACCTTATCTTTGTGAAATCGTACACTTCTCCTCTTTTCTGCCGCATGCATATTATATAGTTGTTGTCTAATGAAAGTATCTAGTATCTTATAGAAGTTGTATCGTGATATAAAACATTAAACTTTTTCAATAAAAAAATTAATAGATGAAAAATATTTAAAGTATTATTTATAGAATCTTTAATTTGATTTACGATCATTTTATGATCAATTACTATTTTTATATAGCTAGCAAGGAGTGTATCTTGTGACATTATATTTTATCAGATTAAAATGAACACAAAATAACAGGAAATTCATACTTAAAAAATTTCATACTCAATATAAATTTTAAAAAAAGACAAAGTATATGGAACAATTCATAGCCAATAAAGAAGAAAGGCGAAAATATATGTTAATGCTATATTTACTCTAGTGTTCCATTTGATTGAAATCCCTTGCCACCAACACTTTACTTTCTCCATTCATTTTTACTTGCTATAATTCGACTTGACATATCTATTAAAAAATAATTATTATCATGGTTATAGTATCATATTATCTCTATAATTGATGTTTTGTATTAAATAAAAGTGAAAATCTATTTTTGAAATATTGAATTTAATATCAAAACTAATAATTCACTAGACTATGTTGATGCCCGTTGTTTTAGCAAAATTAGGAAGAAACTCCTTCGTTTGAGGTAAAAGAATAAAAAATGGAAAAACAAAGAAGAAATATTTTACCCCAATCATGTATCTTTTTTAGTATTTGTTTATTATTATTGTCTTTTCCACACCCTAATCTATTAATTTTATTAGAAAAAATAATTCATAATGTGTGTATTCGTCACTGTTCACTCGTTATAGAAACATTAATTATTATATTCTCTCTCGAATGAAAACACAAAAGAAACTAATTAAAGAAATAAAATAAGAAAAAGAAATGAAAATCCTTGTGTACTATATATAGAACTTTTATGTGTGAAGAAAAGTTCACAGTTAATTGCACATTTCTCCATTCTCTTCTTTTTTTTCTTTAATAAAAAATCAATACCTAAATTTCAATGCTAAGAACTTCAGCATATCAATGGACGTTGCACAGGTATCTCATGCTAATTAGTAATAATATTCTAAAATGATATATGTTATATTGAAGTATGTATGTGATGAAAATCGTAGGAGAAAAATATGAGTGTGAATTGATGAATTATTTGCTACCACTTGTTCACCAACTCTTCCTGGTGTGGTACCTCAATTCTTATCCAACTGTTATAAATCACACGTGAGATTTTTTATGAAGAAGAAGAGTAGAAAAATTAAAAAAATTATAGTGTAAAAATGAGAGGAAACCCCTCTATTTATAGTAAACAAATGGTTGTATGAATATGTGTTAATTGTGCCTTTTTAGAAAAGTCACAATCCTTTGAAAAAGTCACAACTAATCGGAAAAGTCGCAGCCCTTTGGAAAAGTCACAACCCTTCAAAAAAATCACAACTCATTGGAAAAGTCACAACCCTTTGAAAAAGTCACAGCTCATCGGAGAAGTCACAACTCTTAGGAAAAGTCACAACCTTTCGAAAAAGTCACAACTCATCAGAAAAGTCACAATCCTTCGGAAATGTCCCAACTCATCGAAAAAGTTACAACCCTTCAATGTGAAAAGTTATCTACTTTTAATATAATACAATTAAATAAGTAAATAAATAAACTAAATTAAGTGTTTTTAGTTAAAGGTGTTATAGTAAAATAACATTCAAATTGGGAGTTCATGCTTTTAAGGTAGTATATATCTATATATATACACTTGAAGTTCCTAAATTATTTTTATAACTAAAACAACGCTCAACTTAGCTTAAATATCATTGTCACTAGATTCTACTTAATTAGGGAATCACTCAACTTTGTATTAGTTCCACGTAAAGTCACTAAACAATGATATTTTGTAACAAAAACGTCAATTAGTTCGCATAAATATCATTAAAATTTAAAATATATCTTTTATTTCCTCTTAAAAACATTTTGTGATGCTTTGATATAGTTAAATGGGGTGTACAAAATCAAATCAATTTACAAATCGAGTCAAATCAAAAAAATAATCAATTAATGGTTTGGTTTGGTATTAGAAAAAAAATTCAACTATTGATTTGGTTTGGTTTTAACTAAAAAAAGTCAACCTGAAACCAAACTAACCCGACATTATATATATAATTTTTACAATTTATTTAATACATAAAAGTATTTACTTTGATATAATTTCTAAATATTTCTCATACTTTTTCATAATTTTTATCTTTTAACATATTATAAGTTTATGAGACTTGAAATTTTGAAAAGTCCAATAAAGGTTATAGTCCATAGATATTAGCAACTCTAATAAAGCTCAAATTAAAATCAAATTAATACTAATGCAAACAAAAAAAAATTACCAACACTAAGAATGACAATAATGTTGAATAGTTGTTCTTTAGTTTTACATTTGGTTTAGACATTTAAAATACATGATCTAATTTTAATTTTTCTTTAATGTTTAATCATGTAATTTATACTTATTAGACTTATTTTAGCATGATTTAGTACTTTTAAATTATGATCGTTTTCATTATGACTTATTAATTTGCAATATTTATTTTATGCGATTTCATTATTATTTTTTGTTGAATATTTTAGTGTCATCAGTCATCTCATATTTCGTGTTATTTTCTTAAGAATCATGTTAGATAGTCGTATTTTGGTAGGACTAAAGAAATATTTGGAGTACAAGTCAATTACATGTTTGTATGAATACTTTACTAGAAAATCCTGAAAAATCCGAAAAAAAATCTTTAAAAAAACCCGAGGTTGAAAAAGGTTGATTTGATTTATAAATTTAAAAATCCTACATAAATAGTTTGATTTGATATTTGAAAAACCCGAACCAATCCAGTCATATACGCCTCTAACTTTTAGTACAAAAATAATTTAATGACATTCATAATACTCGGGTAAAGTTAAATCACTATTTCGTTAGAAGGAGTAATTTAGAGAATGTTTGGCATTACTGCTAAAAAGTGTTTATTTTTAGAAGCACTTTTTTAAAAATAACTTTTCAAAAGAGTACCTTCGAAAAAAAACAATTTGTTTTTGGTTAATTCATTTGAAAAGTGTTTTTGATAAACGGATTGTGTTTGACTAATTTTTAAAAAAAATACTTTTAAGAGTCAAATTACAAAAAGGACAAGTATCAGTGCATTTATAATATTAAGATTATTTTAAATATCGATTATAAAAAATTTAATTAAATTTTATTTTTATAAATTAAAATGTACTTATTCACATTTTCAATTGATATTATACATAGATGAATAAAATAAATTTTAGTACTGATACAATATTAAAATGATGATTTAAATATAATTAAAAATATCAAGCAAAATAAATTTAAAAATCATTTCAAAAATTAAATCACTACCTACAAAAAACTTATTTCAAATATAAGTAAATATAAGAGATATATTGGTAAATATATATACATGTCAGAGATATTTTTATCTTGAGATAAATAATTTTTTGCTTCTGCTTCTATTTTTTTTTAAGAAGTAGAAATTTTTAGCTTTTCTCAACACCAGAAAAATTGTTTTTGCTTCCATTTAAGTGGATTTGTTTGTTAGTTTTGCATGTAAACGAAAAATATTATCCTAAAAACATTTGTATACGAAATATAGAGTGGTGGTACGGATGAAGGCTATTGGTGGATTTTTTTTCAGTAAAAGTCATTTTCCTCATATTTTAAGTAACTTGAGAAAATATATCAAAAAAATTAGAAAATGTTTTCCTCCATACCCAACACACCCTAACTGTAACTTGAGGAAACGAAAATGCAACGTTGATCATAGACTCACTCATTCATAAACAGGCACAGGAGCAAAGAAGGAAAGGAGGTCAACCGTAAGACCAAAACCGTATATAAGGGTATGCAAGTTAAAAAATAACAAGGGCATCTGCCGGACTTTTTTCAATTATTTTGATAGGCATGAATGAGGATCATTGAGACTTCTCTCAGAACACCAGACAAACTATAATCAAAACTTTCTAATGCATTTTAATTGATTTGACGAAAAACTTGAAACATTTTAACTGTTGATGCTATAGGATGACTACCATTTTTTCCCCACAGTGCAACCAGCCTATGCCAAGAGAACTTGAAAATAAAAAAAAATAAAAAAAGATGACCAAACAACTGCCTACACATTGCTTTCCGACCAAGCTCCAAGGCTCGAGGATGAGACACCTAAACACCTTGATCATAACATGGTTCATCCTAGACCTAGATTCAAGAATGATTGAACCAGGGCCCAATCGAACCATTTGCATGCCCATTGCTGTGGATCCCAACACCATTTGGAACAAGGGATGGGGGCAGTCCAACAGCCATTGGAGGAGCAGGAAACAAAGCATGAGTGGGTGGAAGATTGTGGGGGCTTACTAGAGGACTACCAGCTGGACTTCCATTGCGCTGTTGGATAACGTGGATTTGTCTGAGTCCTTCTTCATGAATACGTGACAATGTCTCCAACTCATTCATTGATAAAGCTTCCAAGCCAGCTCCATACAGTGGGGCATGCCGAGACATTTCTTCCTGAAGTGATGCTTCAAGCTGACGGATGTATTGCTGAAAATGAAGCAACAAAAGAAAAGAATCAGTTTTGATACTAATGCCTATCACCATAAGTTCCACGGAAATACATAGAAGTCGCAAGATGCACCGAAATTGAGCCAAATTTGTACAGTAACAATGATCACTAATGATGTGGAAGAAAGATGGAAAAAAACCAAAAAAAACAAAGGAAAAAGATTAAATCATCAAATTATTAGAATTGGCCTTATATCTAATTATCTAAAGAAAAAGTTACTATGCATTTTTATTTTTTCCTATTTTGACTAATATAAAGTTTCTAAAAAATAAAAGAAAATTAAAAGAACAAAACAAATTAAAAAAAGATCCACAGCTTTGCTAGCTTTTACACTCTTGTGCGACCTTTGAGAGAAAGTGAAAGCAAGAAAGGCACATCCAAGAAACCAACAAAAAATCAGTACTGTTATAATATAGACCCAAAACACCTGAAACAGCCCTAGCAGGATATAGAACTCAACAGCCTAACCCAGTCCTGGCTTTCATGTGAAAGTACTGTCAAAATGCTAGCCCACCCCAGCCCATAGCAGGCCGTGGGCTAGCCCTCAACTTTTTCTTTCAGAAAAGTTCTATAGAATTTGGTCAGCCGCCACCAGTAATGCTATTCAAGGATTTTTTTTCCTTTTTTTGTACTTCCATTGCTACAACCAAAAGGAAAAAAGAATGAATAAGATAGTACATTTTTCGGACAGAGGAACTTAGCAAATCATGCTCTACGAACTTTAGAAATGCAAATATGAATAAGACATGTTCTTCGTATTCCTTCAAACACGGGTATAATGGCAGTCTGTCAAGGGAAAGGTTTAGTATGAATAGGACAAGTTAAGAGTTCCACGTTGATTGTGGATGGCGTACTATAAGGTCTTAAGACAATGTTCACCTCATGAACTATCTTATCTTTTGGGATTGAGGCATACATTAACAATCCTAGCTCAACCTCACCCAACTAATGGGTTGGGTTGGTGCTAACCTCACAGCCAAGCCCATTTTGATAGCTCTACTCTGATATATTGTTAAGAAATTATTCATATAGCAAGATCCCATTCCATGAATTTATAGGAAAGGTTTAGAAACCCTACAATTGTGTAAATAGGCATAGGAATTATTAATAATTACTTCCCTCAACTTTTTTAGGATAACTAACATACTATACTTTCCTTTTCAGGATTACTTGTAACACTATTTAAACCCCAACATGTTTGAGGGAATAATCAAGCAATTCATTCCCGACATCTCTTCCTTCCCTCATTAACCTTCCAATTCTTGGTTTATCTGATGTTAGGCCCCATGTTATAATGTTCATGATTCAGATGTCTAGTCCTAGGCGTGCATGGTCTTGGACAGTTTTCACTTCAATGCCACTTGAGTAAGTTTTTCAGATTACTTAAGCCTAAGGTCCATTGTCTTATCATGGCACTTGAGCATCTAAGATCTTGGAAAAGATTTGAATAGTTTCCACTAGCGACAGGTGGTGTCAGCCTCTGAGTATCGCTCGCCTGGCCAATACTTTCTCCATTTCTTCTTTCTTTAAAATCATTGATTTATTTCTTAAGTGTAAATTCATTGATTTTAAATAACGCGACTTAACCTCGACAAAAAACTAGGGTTTCAACCTCAACCTTCAGCGAAAACCAGGTACTTCATCCTTTTTATTTCTTCTTTCTTCTCCCTTTTTCCTCCTCCTTAGTTCTTTCTGGTGCAGTTGTGCTGCTAGCCTGGGGTTCATTTTCTTCATCTCTGTTTTCTTCTGCTCTGCTTCAGTTTAATTTTTTAAATTATATGTAGCTGAATATTTTTTTCTTAACAGTGATTGTTTATTAATTTATGTGATATTCTTTTTCCTTAACAGTGATTATTGATTAAGTTATATGTCGCTGAACTTTTTTTAACAGTGAATAATAAAACGTTGCTGATTTTTTTTACTTACTAGTGATGTAATATGTCGTTGATTTTTGTCCTATGGTCTATGGAGGATTTTGTGATATCTACTTTTTAGTTTTCAATTTGAACTTTTGTTTATATATACATCTCTATCTTTTTTGGTCTTTTTTAAAAATTGCGCTTCACTTCAATGAAGTAGTCGCTTCCCTCAGGGCCTTGTCGCTTTTTCTGCTTCGTGCTCCCAAAAACACTGGTCCCTATTCTAAAAATTTGTTCTCCCAACCTCAAATATTCTTTTAACAGAGCAAGGGTTTGACTCCATACTCCCAGTATTCTTTCTACCTACAGTGAATTCTCTCATACTTCTTCCTCTAATTCTTTTTCTGCTAAAAGCAAGTTCTCTCTGGTCCAAAAGTTCCTTCACTTTCTCTGTTTCAATATACAGAACTGAAAAAAAAAATACTTCCTTCCCAAGAAAAAATTCTTATTTCTCTTCTTAACCTCACAAAAGAAAGAAAAAAGATTGTTTTATTATTCCAAAGAAAACAAAGTTGATGTGGTTCAGACAAGTGGAACTGGAATCCTGCCTACATCAGATAAAGGGATCAAACACCTCATTCTATTATCCATGAAATTTAAATGTGAAAATCAAGTAGCAATACACATTGTTTCGGGTACAGTGAGTTTCATTAAAGAATGAAAGCATATATAAATATATTGTCATTTTATATTTGACAATAGATTGTGACAGATTTCGACAACTTAACAAAATTACTTTGTGGCTCCAGAATTGAGTATGTTTGTGGCAAGTAAGGAGCATACAATACATAAGCTCCAACTTGAGGGTGTGTATGTTAAGAATTAGAAAAATATTAATAGCAAGAACTTGTTCCTTGTATCTATAAGCTTTAGAATCCCTATAATTGTGTAAATAGGAACAGGAACTATTAACAATTAGTTTCCCTTTTTAGGATTACTTCCATACGTTCCTTTCTTTTACAAGTTTACTTGTAAACACTACTTAAACCCCAACATGCTTGAGGGAATAATCAAGCAATTCAATCCTAACTTTTCTTCTTTTCCTTTTTTACTTAAATAATAAAATAAAAACTTTCTTTATCTTGCATGAAAAAGCAAAGAGAAAAGAAATATACAACAACAAAATACCCAGTATAATCCCACAAGAAAGAAAAAAGAAATATAAAGAGTAAAAAACGGATAGAACTGAACCCTACCAGTAATTTATGTATATGCGGCTCTACAAGAAAAATGATCTACCCTCTTTATAACACTGAAGAAAGAAAAAATACTCTCTAAATGATCAAATATCCATCCTTCATTCGGGAGGAGTAAAAAAAAAAAAAAAATACTATAATGGCTGCTTTGCCTAACATATATATTTTTCATTTTTAAATATTTTGTGATATTCGACCAAGCAAGGAAAGATCCTCTTTTCTTACTTTTTCACAGCATAAAGATTTAAACCACCACCATAATGAAGGCGGAAGACGAAATATCAGGAAATAGAACAAGAAATATCAAGAGTAAAAACCTCGCAAGCCTCCAGCTTGGATTCCATTCCGTCGATAAAAGCTTCACAGCGAGCAACTTGCTCCTCCTTTTCACGTTTCTCCTCTTCCGTTTGCCCAACTGTTTGGGTCAAGCGGCGTACTTCATCTTCAAGTGATTTTCGTAATTCTTCTCTGGTCACTTTCTCTGTGGCATAACGTTTCAATTCCTCATCAAATCTTTTCCGTGCAGCTTCAGCATTCTTCAACCTTTCCGCAAGAGCATTTTTCTCCTTCATCACTCTCTGCAAGATTGATAGTTTATCAGTCAGGGAAAGAGAAAAGCAAGTCATGTGTGAATCCATTTGGAGAACCCCAAAGTAAAACAAAAAGAAACAAACGCATACAAATTTAAAACACAAGAACTTCCATTTGCAACTATTAGAAGCACAATCGTCAGAGGTCTTTGAATATTTCCCATCCTTCAAGAACTAGATTGAACCTTTCAGTAGTTTCAAAAAAAATTGACTCTGGAAGCACTCCTTAAAGATAAGTAAACATAATCAAATAGCTGGGTTCTACGCACACAAAAAAAAAAACTTTATTTGGTTGCACAAAAGCAATACTCCACTGTTTTAAATTGTTTGGCATTGTTTGACTACTTATAGCGTCTAAGAAAAAAAGAACACACAAAGCAAATATTATAACACCATAAGAACCCTTGCAAAAGTTGCACACAAGGGGGTATGGACTATTGACAATGCAGCGGGTGCAAATATTGGAGGACCAGGGTTCAAATCCTAGCAAAGACAAAAAAAAAAATATTAGGTGGTCTCATACCATTTGCCCAAATCGTAGTGGGTTGAAGTACCCAATAGCTATGCTGGTGGGAGAAATAGCAGGTATCCAAGTAGAACAGTCAAGGTGCACAAACAGGCCCCTACACTATTACAGGAAAACCTTGTAAAATTTTATTTTTGTATTCACTGGGACCTCTATAACAAGTTATGTTAACAGCAAAAATGGGAATAGAAAAAATAATTAGCATCTAAATATAAAAAGGCGTTGATCTTTCTGGGGCAGACAAAAAACGAAAGAGTGTCAACCAAATTGGGCCGGATGAAGTAATTTATTATAAATACCGGCATAGAACGTTGATATTATTATTTGATTGCGCAAGAAAGGTTATTGGTATAATTAAAAACATGGTTTGACTTTTGAGGTCTAGGTGCAACTTGAAACTCATCTGAAAGCAACAACGCTATGAGATTAAAAGAGCAGCAAAATCAAAAATGATATACCTAATAAGAATGCCACATGGTCTGATTCAGAGTCTGTCTTGGAAACTGGCAAGACCAAAAAACTTGTTCTAATTGAGGTAAGTTGTAGCATCAGACCCTTAATATTTCATAATGAATTGACTTGTGTAGATAAAAAAATCTGGTGAAATGACACCAAGAATGTCAAGCTTCAAAGAAATTTTTAACTCATTCAGGAAATTTGCTTTGTAATGCTTTTACTTGAGCTGAGGGTCTATCGGAACCAACCTCTCTACCTCCCAAGGTAGGGGTAAGGTCTGCATACACACTACCTTCCCCAAACCCCACTTGTGGGGTTACACAAGCTATGTTGTTGTTGGGAAAATACTCCCTCCGTTTTAATTTATGTCTTACTTTCCTTTTTAGTCGGTTTCAAAAAGAATGTCTCTTTCCTTTTTTTGGCAACTCTTTAATCCTAGCTTTCCACATGGTATGTTTAAGACCACAAGATTAAAGGGCATTTTGATGCATTCTACATATCTTTAGTTTATTCTTTACTTTCTTAAACTCCATGCCAAGTCAAAATCAAACAAACAAGTTGATATGGAGGGAGTATAAATTTGTTGATAAAATGACCAGAACTCACCACTCAATTGGTAATACGATCAATAGACAGAATAAGAGCTTTCAGGGGAGAAAACAAAAAATATAAACAGGTAGCAACAAAAAGATACGATAGAAAAATAGTAATGTCATCAGTGGAAATCGTGGGAAAGACTGAACAAACTAAAGCTCATAAAGGTTTGAAGCTATATAACAAACTCAAAGGAGTTCAGCATAAAAAATAATACATGCCAACTAATGACGGAATGCATACCTTCAATTCATCACGTTTCCGTGATTTCAGTTGAGAAAGTTGTGCCTCGGCATCATGCAAACGATCTTGAATAGCTCTTTTTTCTGCAGTGAGCTTAGCAATTTTCTCATCCCGCTCAGACCGTAGCCAATCAAGTTGACTCTCAACTTCTTGTATCTGTTCTGTGAGTTCCTTTTTTTCCCGAGCAAAACGATCCATCTCAATCCTCATTTCAGACTGATGTTCAATGTTTGTCAAATCAAAATCACCAGAAAAAGAATGAGATATTCTTTCAAACAAGAATGCTTTGAAAAGTAGAATCCCAAAAAAGAAACAATAATGACCAAGATACCTTGAGACGGTTATTAGTAGCCTCCGATTCATTAAGCTTTTGGGACATGATAGATTTTTCTTTAGCCATACTGGCATTTTCCACTTTTCTTTCCTCTCGAATGCGCATTATTTCATCTTCAATAGCACACAATTGATGCCAAAGTTCGGCACGGTCAACATTGGCAAGTTCAGCAACCTCCCTCATCATGCTTAGGACTGGTCTAACAATTTCCTGCTCCTCACACATCAAGATTATCAATATCTCCAAATATAGATCTACTTCACAAGCACTTTCCCTTGAAATGGTAACACGATCAACAAGCCTCTTGAGTATCCTCAATCGGTAAGACTCATCAGCATACCACTTAAACAATATGGTGTAAAGCAACTTTACAAAACCTTTTACACGTGGATCTCTAGAGAGTGTCAATGTCTCAGCAAGACCAAGAACTGATGTAAAATCATCTCGCTGGGCTGTCAATTGCTCAATGGTTTCCCCTTCCACAATCACGTCAGTATGCGGAAAATTTTCAACATATTGAGAGGTCAAATTTAATCTCCGGGCAAAACGTCTTTCCAAGACCATGGCTACAGACTGAGCCACAATGGCCCCTCGAGCTACAGTTCTCTCAAATGTTTGGGAAGCTTCAATGGCAAGACATGGAATTGATAACATATCAATAAGTATATAAATATCGGAAAAATGATGACTTGAAAGGAAAGCTTGCTCATCCACTTCACGTGGTCTTTCAGAAGTATGACAACTTTCACCAAATAAGAAAATCCCACATGGTACAGCCGAGCAATTATCACCAGAATTATTCTCGCAATCAATATCTCTTAGAATAGCTTCAGCAACATCTGAACAGCTATTTACAGTTCGGCTCAAATAATCAAGAACACATGGGGAGACTTCATTGCCTAGTTTTTTCAGCCGGATACGAACGGCTCTGACCTGCAGAGAAATCAAAACATTACACTTGTAGAAGGGTGCAAAATAAGACCAAAAAATATATAAAACCAAATTTTATGCATACTGCTTCTGGAAGATGTTGACAATGAAGGGCAGCCTTGAATATGAAGTCAACAGTTGCTGCAAGAGGTTCATCAATGGAATCCACTAAAAGATCAAATGACTGGAAAAGGACACGTTCCCACACATCACTGCTACACTCCAACTGCCCGAGTGCACCAAAGACCTGAGAGATTAATGCTTAAAGCCATCAGATCACTAAAATGTCACTACATAAGAGCTGAATGCTAAATGTATATGCAAGAAATAAAGGAGAAAAATTATTATTGAATTGTGCATCTACATTATTACACTGAGAATCTATTTATAGACACTATATTATAATAATCATTTTCCAAGTAGGATTCTAAATATTATTCTTGTTCCTATTACTGTTCTTACACTCCCCCTCAAGCTAGTGCATACAAGTTATATGTACCGAGCTTGTTGCAAATGTAATTAATACAAGGACCGATGAGGGACTTGGTGAAGATATTTGCAAGTTGCTCACTCAACTTCACAAATTTTGTAACAATATCTTTTGAGAGTATCTTTTTGTGACAAGGTGACAGTCAATCTTAATGTGTTTACTCCTCTCATGAAATACTACATTTGACGCGATATGAAGGGCCACTTGATTATCACACACAAGTTTCATCTAAACTGATTTCTCCAAATTTTTATTCTCTCAACAGCTGTTTGATCCAAATTAGCACACAAGTTGCTACGGTCATTGCTCGATATTTTGCTACTGCACTAGATCGAGCAACCCCACTTTGTTTCTTACTCTTCCAGGACACCAAATTACCTCCTACTAAAACACAATATCCGGATGTAGAACGTCTATCTGCCCAATCAATGTCTGTATATCCAGTCTCGATCCTCAAAGTGTAGTCCTTTCCCTGGAGCTAACTTTATATATTGCAGAATACGAACTACATCCCAATGACTATCACAATCACAAGGAGAAGTTATAAACTGACTTACAACACTCACATGAAAAGAGATGGCAAGTCTAGTCACCCTGAGATAATTCAACTTTCCAACCATCCTAAGTTGCTCGGACTCAGGTGCAGGTGTCCAATACGGGTGCAGATCTAGAGATCGGATCCGTCATGATCTAATTTTTAAGATTCGGAGATATGGATCCATGCAAGGATACGAGTGCGGGGATTCGCCTAAAAATAGAGTTGTAAAACCTAAATTATGAGATATTTTGTGGAGAACTTGACGAGAACCCTAGAAGGAGATTAAAGGAAAAGGAGTGACATAGAAATTTCTATATAAAAGGTATTCCATTTTCTTCAATTTCATCTTAGCTTTTGTATTGATTATAGAAATCATTAAAACTGTCCTGACTTCCCCATCGATTTTGGTCAAAGTACCCAAAATTGGTTGACCAAATCGGACACTGGTGCGGCACTAAAAGTGAAGAGTCCGAGCAACTTAGCAATCAGCTACCTATATCTTCATGGCTCTCCTTGTCTTGGCAGGAGAGTAGCATTTGGATCCATAGGAGTGTCAATGGGTCTACATCCCATCATTCTTCTCTACTCAAGAATGTCTAAGGCATACTTGTGTCAAAAATAGCAACACTTGATCTGGACTGAGCAACCTCAATACTTAGAAAATACTTCATTGTGACGAAGTCTTTAGTTTGGAAATGTTGAAAGATATCTAGTGAAATCAGAATTTTGTAGCCTAAAATCTGAAACAATACAAACCGTTGCCGGAATCTGAAAAAAACAAACTTGTTTTTGTCGACGGAAAATCAGATCTAACTGCCAGAAAGTGCTCAAAATCAGGAAAATATTATATTGGTAGGTCAGAATGATCGGACGACCCTACTGGAAAAAAATCAACCGAAAAAGTGGCTGGAAACAGCCTGGATTCGCCGGAAATAGTACTGAAGTTGTTGGAACAGTGATTTCCTCACCGAGAAGTGCTCAAAATTTGGTATAAATTGTATGGGTCATCTCGAAATCAAGAGACAAGTAGATCTTGAACAAGAAAGATGCTGGAAAAGGCTCATGCGCCGGCGCGTGGTCAGATCTCGCCGGAGGTGACAGGCTTCTAGGAGGCACGTGCGAGGTCGATTACCGGAGTGGTAGAATGAGTTTTGATCGGCAAAAGGTGGGGGACCCTGTGCTAGTGTTGGTTTTCGCATGACCCCGACGGAAGAAGAAGATGACGGAAAACTGCCACCAGAAAATTGAGGCATGGTGACCATGACTTTGTTTTCTTTCCCCAATATTTCTCACCAAAGCTCTGATACCATGTAACAAATAAAGGAGAAAAACATTATTGAATTGTGTATCTACATTATTACATTGAGACTCTATTTATAGACACAATATTACAGTCTTTTTTCAAGTAGGTTTCTATATACAATTCATGTTCCTATTCTTATTCTAACAGTATATGTGATGGAAATAATGAGAAGGTACAAATGTTTCATGTATGTTTGGAAGAAATGAAAGATATTTAAGATTATCTTACTGGAATCATTAATGCAGGTTCAGCATCTGGCTTCTGAAGTCGTTCTAGAAGTGCATAAGCAGCAAGTGGATGTTCTGAATGCTCAACCAATTTTGGAACCAAAGCAACTAGGTCCGGCTGTAGATGCTTTGGAGCTTTATCCAATACAAGGGCTATCTTTTCGGCTGACTGTGGCCTCCTCCTTGGCTCAGGACAACCTTGTGGAACAGCTCCATCAAGTGCTCTTAGGGAGTTCACTATCAGTCCAAGAAGCTCCTCAGACTGCTCTGGCCATTTAGTCTGAAATTAAAGATTCTTTGAATGGTCTATATACCCAGATATATCAAACCAGAAAACTTCAACAGGAAGATAGCAGTTGTACCTTAGTACGAAGGGAAGGATTTTCAGAGGAACCACCAGAAGATGTTTCTGGCGGATGCGGATGCATGGGTTTCCCATTGAATGCCCTTTCATGTGCATTAATCCCATCAATATCTGAGCTCTGAACAGCAGATGAATTCATGCTCTCATCCGTCACCGTATCCAGTCTATCATGGGTGTAAAGTTGCAAAGGTTCATTTGCACCATTAGCTCTATCAGACTCCAATTGACTACCTGCTCCATTTCCATCTGGAAAAGCTTTAGGATTCACTTCAGATGACCCACTACTCGAACTTCCTTCGGAAGGTTGGCAACATTCAACCATAATATCCAACAGTAGATCAACGATCGCTTGCTGCAACACTTTTACCCCCATCAGCAAGTTCATCAAGCTGGGGGAGGATTTGTCATTCTTATTTACCTTCTTTCCATCACTACAACCAGATATATTAGTAGGAAGGAGTAGACGCTTTACTTTAGCAGGATCATCAAGATACACACGAAGTCCCGTCAAGAACCCAGCTATTGCACCGGCATCCATAAGGAGTTTTTCCCTTAGAGTGACCTGTGGCTGCGATGGATTATCCCCATATGTGAGGTGAAACCCAGCTCCAGAGAGAAGATTTCTGAAGATATCTTCTTCATCATTGATCCCTTCACTATCTTCTGAGTCAATGAGTTCATCAGGGTCAGTTGTCAGAGCATCTTGATCATCCTCAGAAGCCAACACCTAGAAAACATTGAAGAAATAAGATAGAGAAATTAAGATCATAGAAATAAATATTCTACTAGCAACTAATATTCATGGGAAAAGAGATTTTGCAACTAAACACTGCCAGATCAAGCCACATGTAATGCCCCAACTAATAGGAGCAGGGGTTGTCTGGTCATAGGATAAAAGAAAAGAAGCAGAAAACACAAAAACATAGATTCTGAAGAAGCAGAATACAGTGAACTAATAGTAGAAACATTTCTTCAGTAGAAGCCTTCTCTAGAGGAAAGAGTGAGGAGACTTCGGGACATACAATGGAGTAAATAATCACTCAGGTGAGTTGGGATTTATTACTTTAATACATGGATTACTTAAGTTTATAACTCTTAACCATCAACATTCATAGATTTCCCATAAGAACTCTACTACTCAAATCTGAGATTTCATGACTTTGTGGTCTCAAAGAGGTCAATTTTATGCTCTTGTTTAATAGTTATCATTATATATGAAAAGATGTCCTAGATTACGGGTTAAACAGTTGAGAGTTAACGGTTTCAACTTGGTCTGTTTTGAAAATAACAACCACTTGTTCCTACATTGCACACTGGCTTTTGATTTGTGGTGCCTGTTTCCATCTCTCTTTAGTTATACCTCACAACATTAAAGAAGCTTTTGAAGGCGGGAGATGATGGAAAGTTGGTAATGCCATCAAACCCATTTGGCAGATGATCCTATGTACTCCATGTGAGTGCTTATGGACAGAACGGAATAGAAGATGCTTTGATGGTTTATCAACTCCATATCAATCTATCAAGGCTAGATGTCACTTGTATCTATTTAGTTGGTTCAATGTAACGCCTGTAGATAACCCAAAAAGACAAATTGCAGTTTATTGCTCCCTGGGGTTCAAGAATAGCCACCTTTGTTTAAGGAGGCTATATTACTTTTTTGTGAGCTCAAACATAATTTACTTGTATTATCCTTTGCATCTACTTGATGCTAGCAATGATACTGTGTAATTACACCCAATTAAATCCAATAACAAGATGGCTTCCAAACAGAACCTTAAGGTTTAATTTAGGGGATGAATAATGGTTTGAGTTAGCCATGGGCTAAACACTAAGCTAGGATTAAAGATCAATTGGGTGTAATATCATAGTAAGTCACTTTAAATTATCTTTTTAGCACAGATTCTTGAATTAATTGGATTGAGGAAGGAAAAGATTCAAAGTTTTACAAGCTTAGACTCAAGGTATGTAATGGCTATACCATTAGGCCCAGTGTTTTGGACAGCGAAAGGCAACAAAAGGCGACAAGGGTCTGCCTTGCCACAAGGCAAGGCGCTCGCCTTTTTGAAGTGCAGCGTCAATTAATACCAAAAAATTAAAATATTTAATTGTACATATAAATAATCAAAATCCCAATATCAATAACATATTAGCAAATATTTCAATTCAACTGAAAATAAATAGTACATACTAAAAGTCTAGAACTTGAATGTGAAAAAAAAAACAGAACAAAAGTTAAAACAGGGAGAAACAAAACCGAGGTAGAAGTAACTCTAAAATCTAAAGGAGGAGGAAAAAGAATCTTAAGAAGAAAAGAAGAAACACATATTGGTTGGACTTTGGAGTCGCCAGAAAGTCTGGTCGGTCGCCGGAGTAGCCTAGTCTAGTCGACTGGTTGGAGTCGCAGTCGTAGTCTAAGCATGCAACTGTGCAAATTTGGAAAAAAAAACTCTAAAATTACCTTTTTAACTTTTAAAACCCTAAATTGGATGCCTTTTTTTAAGAAACAAAAGGAGACGTCTTTCTCGCCTCTCGCCATTGTCGCCATGGCGTCACCTTTTGAAGATCGCCTCGCCACAAAGCTAATAGGCGATGTAGGGTCACCTCGCCTCACCTGCGATCGCCTTTCACAACACCGCTTAGGCCTTAGCTTATTTGATTATAAACAAGGTTAATGCACCAAAATGGTACTTTATGCCACATACTTAACAGACAGTAAGGCACATTTGGCCCAGCAGATGATTGGATTACAAATCCTCAGAAGCAACAGTAGGAGGTGTTTTAATTTAAGGGATAAACGTCAATGGGATGCAATTGCCACCCAATCATCCCATTGCCCTCAATATTTTAAGTCTAAGATAACAAAAAACATGATTAATATGAACTTATAATACTCATCAGCGTTGTCGAAAGCGAAATGCCTAGGGAAGTAGCAAAATCAATAGCACTCTAGGCCAAAAAGTAATTGAACAACACGCTTTAGTGAAAAAATGCAAATGAAGAAAATATTAAAGATACATAAATGTAATGAAACAAAAATAGCTACAAACACAAATACATTGGATAAATGAACAGAAAAAAACTAATATTAACTGCAACATGTAAAAGATTATGATAATCACATTAAGAAATTACTTCATAATGATCCAGATTTTCAATTCCCAATTAAAATTTAATATTCTTCTTAAAACTAATTCCTATTCATAATCACTACCATGTCTACCTATATTTACACAATAAACACGCCTCTTTGCTAGCTACATTTATGTTTAGCGGCAGCCTCCTCAGCACAAGCCTATCGGTGACTAAGCACACGCCTTAGTGTCTTGGTGCCTATGCTGAGGTATCACCTATGTGAGGGGAAGCATACAGCCTGCACTACACCAAACTTCAACACTAAAACACAGTGCAAGTAAGCCTCAAGCCTTAAAAGCATTGATACTCTCTCTTCTTAAAATATTGACCTACTCTCCTTTTTATCCATCCAAAAGGAAAACCTTGGTTTACTTTATGGAAAAAAACATTGATTTATTTTCTTAAAAGAATTTAAATGAATCCAACTAATACCACTTCATTAAAAATTGTTTTTTTATCATAAAAAACTAATTCTCCCTCTAGTCCATATTAAGTGAATTGTTGGGACATTTTTCATAGTTGGAAATAAGTGAACTATTCAAAGTTCGAGAAAATTGTTGGGACTTTTTTCCATATTCACCCTGTATTTAATGAGGTTCTTAACTACTTTACATTTTCTAGGAGACTAATTTGGAAATAATCAAAAGGGTAATAGTGGAAAGAGCCTTTAATTTATGTCTCTAAATATTTTTCTTAAGGGGTGTGTCATACCCCAACAATTCACTTAATATGGACTAGAGGGAGTACCACTTTATATTATCTTTTAAAAAAATTACAAAGCTTTATTGTAACTGCACCAGCACTAAGATAGTGCAGCTAAATATAGTATAGAGATGCAAAACTTTCTTGGCATGCCAGGCTGAGTAATTTATCAGATTGTCTACCTCATACATTTTCCAGTTTGCACCATAAAACAAGCAAAGAATTTCTTTAAATTTGAGTCGAGAAATAGACCTAATTTTGGAAACATCGTTGCCTTACATTGTGCAACACTTTTAATCTGACAATTTTTTGTACTCTTCAAACTGTAATCTTAAGCATTTCTCTACATGCTAATATGGTCTTCTATTGTATTAGTCTTGCTAGTGAGGGTGAGTAAATTCTTTTTGTAGACAAGGTTTAAGCTATTCTTGAATGTGCTTCTTCTTTTTTTCTTTTTTTTAAAGGTTGGGGAGGTCTGGGTCATGAATACGGGTTATGTTTAAGTTGCATAATACAAACTATAGAGTAAATAATATCAGGCAAAGTATATTGGTACATAGATATAATAATAATAGCGCATATACATTAGTGGAATATTAAGTTAGAATGTTCATATCTTTTCATTAATTGGTAAGAATATGAAACATTACTCCCATTAGCCCAAAAAGAATGATGAGCACTACATCATAATTTCTTAAAACTACATGTGTTATAGATCACAATTTTATGGTTAAAAAGATGAAACAAGTGTTCGTAAAAAACCACAATCAAATAAAAACTCATTGACTTGCAAATTGCAATTGTGCATTGTTTATGGGCAGGAGGGAGTTTCATTTTTGGGGTAAGGGGAATCTGAAGTATGTCCATATTTTGTTTTATGGAACTTCCATATTCTGTGCCCTGAGAACAGAGAACCCATGGTAGGAAGCACTTTTCCTTTTAAAGGGACTATGCGAATCTAAATTAGCCTAACCAAATGGTTATATCAGGAAAAGAAAAACCACCAAACGAGGTTCAAGTCCAAGATTCAGTGCTAGTAAGATAAATTCTGAAGCATATTCAACGAAAAATAAAATTGAATATTGAACACAAATGCATGACATTGGACACTCAATCTTCCTTTCTCCATTTTAAATCTAAGAAATAAGCACCATATACTTTTTTGTGAGAGAAATCTGAAAACTTGAAAAGTAAATGCAACACAACAGGAAAAGAGAAAAATAAGAAGAAAGAATAACAAGAGTAGGGGAGAAAGGAAAGAGAACAGAGAAAAAGCTTCAATCTGAGACCTCAATCCTAATACAAATTAAGACATTCTCAAAAAGAACCCAGGTGTACATCTATAATTCATTAGTAAGCTAAAAAATATCCTATATCTTTTTTTTATAACCATGGTGTCCGTGCTACCTTGCACGCACCTCGACTAATTCCACAAGGTACCTACCACCTCTCCCACCGGTAACAGAAACTAGGTAAACTCTGTCCACCAAGGCTAGGACAGATGGGAAGAAATCACCTAGTATTTTTGTCTCTGCTGGGATTTGAACTTAAGACTTCATGGTTCTCAACCTACTCCATTGACCACTAAGCCACACCCTTGGATAAAAAATATCCTATATCATAGGTGCAATATTTCCAGCTATTCCTTTTTGTTATTAGTCTTCTTCCAGTTCTTCTCTGCCACTCATATAATGAACTAATGAAGGAGCAGAATGAAAATTCATGTAGTTCTTTCCTGTAAATATTAGCAAGCTGCAAATATCCCACACCCAAAATGTAACATTAGAAATTTTCACTGTAGCTCATATAAAGTGGGAGCAGAATGAGTTGCATATTGCCTCATGGCATATTAAGCTCCCTGTTTGGCCATAGATTTTTGAAGCTTTTATTCAAAAAAAAATTGAAAACATTGTTTTTTTCATGGAATTTAATCAGTTTGCGAGAGAAAAAAAAAAATCAAGTTCCAAAAACTGTCCAAATTTTTTTCTTCCACTTTCAAAACATCAACATCAACCTTTTTTCAAGTAAATGCATGTCCAAACACAATTTCAACTTCCAAAAACAATTTTTCAAAAACTCTTATTTTCAAGCAACCAAATCTATGTCCAAATGTCAGCTAAAGACAAACAATTCCACCATAGAGGCACATCTTATACAGTTAACTAAATTGATTAAACGCATGAGCTGATTGTTGTTCATGACTATAGATCCCTTGGTGGAAGAATGGAACAAATGACAATGAAGGTGATTTGAGATTTTATGATCACACAGATTAGACACAGACAGAGAGAAGTTGAAGATACCTCCCCTTACCCTCCAAACCCACAAACAAGAACCAGATATGTAGAGAAAAAGAGTGATCACTAACCTCTAGGTCAGCAAAGTCAAACCAAGGGCAACAGTCCAAAATTTCACAGACAAAGACAACTGTATCACGTACAAGAAACCCCGCATCTGATTCCAACATATCTGGGACCTTCATGAATTGAAGAACAGAATTATTCCAAGTTTTAGTGCAAATGGAAGACTCCTTCCATACAGTTTTAGAATGACTTTTCTGGTTCAGAATCGCCATCCTGTATTTGACCCAAAAATTCTTCTCCGGATCACTGCCAATAGACTGATCACTCTCCAAATAAATACATATAGTGTCAAAAGATTCATATACACCTGCAGTGTAAAACAAGAAGCAAGTCTGTCAGTTGTCAAAACCATGGCGCACAGACAATGTTAAAAATTTAAACAAAGGGGTTTACGCAGAAAATGACGCACCAATACGAAGCTCACATCCACCTGCTTGGAAATATTTGCTAAATATTTTCCGTGTTTCCATTATTTCCTTAAAGGACAAGAAATTCTCCACCTTCCAAGTAAAAGAACTTTTTTTCCCAGTTTCGTCCAGCTGAGCACCAGCATTTGCTAGCTCAATATCCTCAACTACCAATTCTTGAACCATGGATGACTCCTTCAAGATAAGGACTTCTGCAGAAAACACGACCGTATCCTGAACGAGAAATCCAGAATCTTGATCAAAGAGACTAGTGAGAGTCACAAATTCACGCCAACCCCAGTCTTTTGCAGCTTTAGAGTATCGGTTCTGAGATTCCTTGGTGACGGACTTCTCCTCCATTTTTTGGTTCACAACAGACAACCGATGGCTCACAAAACAACTCCAATCACTGTTACTATTCCTCGAATCTGTAACTTCAAGAAACACTGAAAGGTGGCATGGTGGCTGAGACTGCCCTGATACCGTAGATAAATGTAGCACACATCAGTCATGTGATAAAATCAGTAGACAAGCATCTCAACGAAGCTCATTTAGTAGATAAATGTAGCACACATCAGTCATGTGATAGAAACAGTAGAGAACCATCTCAATGAAGCTCATTTAGTTCCAAAGAAAGGATAAATGAGGAAAGATATAAAAGGAAGCTACATGACTAAAATATTTTGAAGAACAGGAACTGATAGTGCTCTAGAATTAACATGCTCATCACAAAATAGCAGAAGCAATTAAGGGAGTATTAACAAGTAGCACAACACTAAATTTATGACTCAAAAGGGTCATTTATGCTGGAAGCAAGAACTTTGCATGGTCAGATAAGTAAAGACAAGATTCATGAACACATTTCTCTAGTCTCCATGGAGCCTTGGTATCAGATTTACCATAGCAAAATATTGAAGGAACTTGTTTACGTACTGAAACCAAGCCTCACTAACTAACACCATCCTAAAAAGGCAATAAAAGCAGCTGTGAGCATACTGAAGCATATTTTCATATGTGATGAGATTACTGTAGGCAGCATAAGGCATACCTCTGGGATAAACAATCAGCCGACAATCCCGGTTACCAATCTGAAACCTCCTGCTCTTTATGCAAAGCCCAGTAATCTTCCTTTTCTTTAAAATATCCTTCAACCTTGTGAAGTTCTCAATCCTCCATGTAAACTTTCCCATGTGACCATCAGATTTCCTGGAACCACCCCCATTCCTCAGTCCAACCAGTCCCCCATTCTTCGAAAAGCTACTAAGCTCCTTAATAACATGGAACGAAGTGCTAAAAACAGCAGTGTCATCTACCAAGAACCCTGAATCTGATCCCATAAAATCCACCATTTTCATATAATCATTCCATCCCAAGCTTGTGTTATCCCCGCTCTTATTATCAGCAGCAAACCTTCCATAAGAATCCCGATGCATGTGATTCAAACCCGGCTTCTGATTCAACACTGACATTCTAAACAGGCACCAACAACTTCGATCTGAAATCAATGTCTTCTCCGTATCTTTACTCTCTAAACACATAGACAAATACTCAACCCCATTTACGGCGCTTTGATACACACTAATCCTCAAATTACACTCCCCAGCTGGAAAAACGGGGCTCATAATTTTCTGAGTCTTTATCATTTCTTTAAACAAGCTAAAATTATGAACCTTCCAAGTAAATTTCCCACTGAGAACATCCCCAGAGGAACCAGTAACCACTACATTGGAAACAGAATTTGACTGCAATTCGTTGTTATCACGTGAAAAGCTAACCGATTCATTAAGTATAAGTATATCTGCAGTGATAAGAATGCAATCATTGTTGAATAAAAACCCTAATTTAGGGTCTAATATGGAATTGGAAGGAGTAAAATCACACCATCCATGAGATTTCTTTTTGGAAGAAAATCGATGCCATGAATCACGATGAATGGACTTTGAGGAATCAGTAGGGTTGTCAATGGCAAGACGGTAACTGGCAAAACAGTCCCATTTGGAGGAGGTTGTATTGCGAGGGTCCATAATTTGAAGATATACAGAAATATAACCTGGCAATGCCTGTGAGTCACCTTTAGGGTAAACTAGCAAACGGCAATCGAAACCGCCGACTTCGAAGTACTTGCTCCATAACGCCCTGGCCTTTACTCTTGTAAAATTCGCTATTGCCCATTTGCAAACGGCACCGTAAGCACTCCGCCGCTCAACTGTGACAAACTCGGCCACCGCTGCAGTGACGGAGGTAGGGTCACGAGAAGCAGCTACGTCCTCCACCGGTGCCGTTGGTTTCTCCGATGATGAGGTGGCAGGTGATGATGTCATAGAAGGTGGGGCAACAGCCGGATGAGATTGCTCAGCTGATGATGAAGAAACCGCCGTTTCGATGGCGGAATGGTGGTTGCGGCTGTTTTTCATGTTTGTCTGTTTTTTGGGTTAAATTATTTTTTCCTCGTCTCTATATGTATATTGGTTTAGGTGTAAATAAATATATGTTTTTATTGACGATGATGAAATGGAGAAGAAGAAAATAAGAGACGAGAAGAAAATGGGGTTTATGCAGCTGTGTGTGATGATGAGGCCGGAGGGTGATAAAAGGGAGAAACAAAGATTACTACCCTTTCTCCTCTCAACCTATATGTTCCTTTTTTCATTTATATTTCGGAAAAGGGCTTAAAATATCCTTTAACTATGCGAATTGGTACAAAATTACCATTTATCTGTTTATCGGGCCTAAAATGCCCCGACGTCAACCTTTTGGCTGTTTTTTGCCCTTATTCTTAACGGTTTGAATTGATAACTTCAATTAACAAATTCATCAATGACGTGTCATTATCCTATTGGATGCCCTAGCAACCCTAAAGCAGGTGGTCAAGACTTCATGAATGAAGTAGCTACCATTGGTAGGGTATTGTGTTGAGGGAACAAAGCGTCTCTTGTATATGACTTTATGCCCAACAGATCACTCGACAAGTATACAGCACCAGTCAAGAAGGAAGTCCTATATTAAGTTGGCAGAGGAAGTATGACATTATTCTTGGAGTGGCTCGAGGAATTGGGTATTCGCATCGAGGTGGTGATGTACGAATTTTGCATTTTGACATCAAGCCACACAACATTCTTTTGGATGAGAATTTCATTCCAAAGATTTCTGACTTTGGGCTTGCGAAATTATATCCAACAAATAATAGCATTATGAATCTCACAGCTACTTATGGAACGATTGGATATGTTGCTCAAGAGTTGATCAGCAGAAGCATTGGAGCAATCTCTTACAAAGTTGATGTTTACAGCTTTGGAATGTGTCTAATGGAAATGCTGAACTTGAAAAGAAATGAAGTTGAAGATGAAGAGAATTCCAGCCAATAATTTCCTTGGTGGGTAAAGAAGCAAATGATGATGAAAAGAAGATGGCTATAAAGCTGAGTTTAGTTGCGTTATGGTGCATACAAACAAATTTGATACAATACCCTTTTGATGAGTAGAGTATTAGAACTGCTTGAAGGTGAAGTTGAAGTGCTAGAAGTACCTCCTCAGCCTATTCAATCTCAGCCAATTGTTCATCTGATCATAGGAAGTTGTATGGCATTTTCGTCTGATTCAATGGGTATTTTGTGGTCTTTTTAATTAGTTTAATTAATTGTGAGGGTAGCCAGTAGGATAGTGACACGTCATTAATGAATTTGTTAATTGGGGTTATTATTCAGACTGTTAAAGATAAGGGTAAAAAAGAGTCAAAAGGCTGACGTTGGGGGCATTTTAGGCCCGATAGGTAGATGAAGGGCAATTTTGTACCAATTCGCATAGTTGAGGGGTATTTTAGGCCTTTTTCCGTTTATACTTTTGTTGCAATTTTATGTTTAAAAAAACAATGGGTAAATTGCCTGCTTTTCTTTAGGGTAATAATAAAAACATATATTGATCCATAAGTTTATTTTTAAAAAATTCAGAATTTTATGATTATTTTAACAACCATTTTTTTTTTGAACTAAAGATTTTACCACCTTAAAACTCTTTCCCATATGTTTCACTTTTTTGTTTTTTTTTCAAGTTAAAAATAATTTAACCAGGCAACTAATTAGCTGCTTAGAGGCTATTTTATTATTATTATCAATAAAAAAATAAAATAATCATATTTTAAAAATATAATCATGCAAAAAAAATAGAACTTGCAACTACTAAAAAATATATATCATACTTGTGACGTTCATCAACAAGATGCTGCTTGTTAATCTTATTATGTTTTGGAGAAAAAGGGTGATGACTATTCTCTCGGCATACTATAGCAAGGACTGCTAACGTGCACCACGAGCTAGAAACATGTCAAAGAAAAAGCTTGATGTTGAAAAAATCTTGCTTACGCCGGCTTAATTAGTACACCTAGAAATGATATGGTCACATGGCGCGGGCCTCATTCTCCGCGATGGCTGCTTCACTGCACACTAGTATTTTACGGACCCATAGTTGACAAAGTCAAAGTAGAGTCCAATCAAGATTAGAATTTTTTATTCTACTATTATAAATAGATCATAAGAATGATATTTTTAGGGATAATGATCTATCAATAAAATATAGTTTTTCACTATTCTTTGCTATGAAGTACTCTAGAATTGTTCTTAGCTTTAGTTATTGATTTCATAGAAGATTACTATGGTACGAACAAGATGCTCTTGTAAGAATTGCATTAGTCAAAGGTTTAGCGTATTTTTTTTCATTTTTATATTCTTCTGTTATTTCAATTTCTTTTATTGTTATTCGCAACTAGTTATGAGTAGTTAAATCTGTGGGATTTGACCCCAACCTAGTTGGGTTACTATATTTTGACAACGATCACTTGTTCCCATTTTAGGATGTAATTTGGGTGACATCAAAATTCTAGCGTCACTATCGGGGATACAGATGCACAACCGTGGGTTTCGTTGAGAATGTGGTACCAAAATATTGAAAGTTAGTCTATTAGACATCTACTTAACTCTTAAATGAAGGACATGTTTTCCTGAGTGTTGACAAAAGTTTAATTAATAGACATAAATATGGTCCAGATCTGTAGGGGCGATGCATGGCATGCCCCATGAATGGGCCTCACTTCACATCGAGGACAGACCTACGAATCACATGATTAGCACATTCCTTAAAGAGATAGGGTTTGTCCCAAGAAACATCTTCCTTTGACAGGAAGTTAGCCCCTCGGATAATATGTCAAATACAACAAAATCTGCAAAATCAGCATACTACGCCTGTTCATTATCTGAGACAAATGTCACACAGACATCAAGAAATGACTCATCGATGTCCCTTTCCCCAGAATTCACAACATTACATTCAAGACGAGACAAATGATCTACTACTTGATTTTCCTAGCCCTTTCTATCTTTTACTTCAAAATCAAACTATTGAAGCAACAAATCCTCCTAATCAATCTTGGTTTCGTCTCCTTCTTAGCCATCAAGTAATGGATTACGACATGATCGGTGTGGACCACAACTTTAGTCCCCAAGAGATACACTTAGAACTTTTCAAAAGCATACACTACAACCAATAATTCCTATTCCATTACGATGTGATTCTTTTGAGCCTCGTTCAAACTCTTACTAGTGTCACGACCTAAAGTATCCCCTAGACGTGACATGACGTATAAGACCCCGAGAGGTCCTATACAAGCCACTTAGCATACATCATACAAGATAATGGAGTTAAAGAGTTCAAAAGATAGTTTTATATCATAAAGAGTTAACAAAACATAGCGGAAGTCTAACATAGTCTCAAAGCCATCTAACACATGAAAAGAAAGGTGAAGTTGGGACGCAACCCATACATCACATACAACATCCGAAATGAAAAGACATGAAAGTAATAAAAGAAGCCTCGGTCCTCGGAACATGAGGACTCACCAATCTTCAAAGCTCACTATGGGATCACTAACCACGAGTATCCATGATAGAAGCGTCGGATCCTACATTAGTGAAACAATGTAGGCAAAAGTATGCGCTAGTACATGGAATGTAACAAGTATGATAGCAACGCATAAGAATTACGAAATCATGCAAAAAGGAACTTTACGTGACATGTAATGACCTAGCTAAATCATAAAATAACATGTTAGAAAACGTAAGTCAAAATCATGGTCAATGCAAGCTAAATATCTTTAAAGCACATTAGAGATACCTTTAGAAAGTAACCTTAGTTCATTATTGTGGGAAGTGAGCCTTAGCCGACATAGACCATGTGAGCTATAACATGGAATCCGGTGTCTATCCCACACCAAAAAGAGATTTCCTTACTTGCCAAAGTAAGAACCATAAACTTCTAGCTTAAGTGGATCCACTAGCTAATGTCTATCTAAGACAAACCTATGGTGGCACATAGTTTATGGGACACGGGTAATCGCCACTTGTCCACTCGGTGCTAAGCACAATTTCCACATATTAATCATTAATCTTAACTTGTCTTATCATTAGAAGACATGGGTATTCGCCGCTTGTCTTATCATTAGGGGACATGAGTAATCGCCGCTTGTCTTATCATCCATGGAAGGCATATTAAGTAGCCAATCCAAGATAGAATTCATTAGAATAGCTCTTAGTTCTTAATTAAAAGTTTTAGTTGAGAAAACCTTTCAATCCTATGAATCCTTCATGTGAGAAAATCCTTTCACAACAATAACAACAACATCGATGCTTCACTCTTGAAGCAATCTTAATTCATCATCAATTTCATAAAGAAACATTCATATCTTCATAAAATTCATACCTTGATCATTCATAAGTTTCATCATGGAATCATAACATAGAAATCATGGATCATGCATGGGTTCATGTAAATTCATCTTAAAATCATGCAATTATCTCAATTCATGCATAAAAAGATATAAATCAATCAATTAGATCATAATTGGAAAGAATCCATGAGATTGAAGAAAATCTTAATTTCAATTGGAGATTCTAACTTATGAAAATTGAAGAATTTAGGAACCCTATGGAGGAAAGGACTCCATAGGTGAAGACTATCATACCTTGGAGTTCAAAGCCCACAATCAATGTAGAATTTGGAGGCTTGACTTGAAACCCTAGTCTTCTTCTTCAAGCTTTAGAGAGAGAAATATTTGGGGAAGAACTATGGAGGGATTTGGGGAATTTGAAGAGTGATTTAGAATAGTTTTAGGCTTAGAAGACTTATATAGGGTCTAGGATTAGGACTAAACCGACCTAGTTTAGGTATTAATCAATTAGGAAAAACACCAAAAAGCCCTTAAAAATAACTGTCGGACCTCCACCAACGGTTTGGACCTAGGGTCCGTAGGTCCAACTACGGACCGTACTGGTAACACCCCATGTTTTCTAAGAAAGAAAATACAACTTTTCAAATTCTGGTGCCAGTGACTATGGAGGCCACCTACGGACCGTAGGTGGAATGACGGGTCGTAGGTGGGAACCGTCATTGGCACTGTAAACCTTCAGGATTTCAAGTTTCTAAACCTCGACCTACGAAGCAACAGGACGAACCGTCGTTCAATTGACGGTCCGTAGGTGGGTCTCGTAGATTCCTTCCAGACTTAGCCAAATTTTAGGACTAGGTTGAGGTCTCTGAATCCATTGATGGAAGGATAGGACGGTCCATCGTTTGATTTACGGACCGTAGATGGACCCCGACAGTTATTATTTAAGGGCTTTTTGGTCTTTTACCTAAATATTTAACTCCTAATCTAAGTCGGTTATACCCTTAACTCAGACCCTATATATATTTTCTAAGCCTAATTCTACTCATTCTAAACCATTCCCGAAAATCTCCTCTCTTAAATATTTCTCTCTCTAAGAAGTTCTCTCAAGTTCAAGGAAGAAGAAGGCCTAGGATCCTCCATTGAAGGCCATTGATTTTTAGCAATTTCTTGTGGGCTTTGTTGAGGTATGTTAGTATTCATCATTTGGAGCCCTTTCCTCCAATGGGTCCTTAACTTTCTCTAATTCACAAGGATCAACTTTCCCCAATTGAATTAGGTTTGATCAAGTCTTATGGGTTCTTCAATTATGATTTCAATTGTTGATGTTATGATTCCTAGTGCACGATCTAGCGTGATAAAGTAATTTAGTGCACGAATTAACGTGATTTACATGATTTGATGTAGAAATTTGATGAATCCCCATGAACCCAAGCTATTTTCCCCAATTTCCAAATCTATGCTTTGATTGGTGGGTTGACTTAGGAATTGAGGAATGTTATGAAATCTCTATGAATCTATGCATGAATTATAAATGAACTAAGGATGATTTTATGGAATTAAGCATATTCAAGTAAAAAGCATGATTTTTCCTCCATTATGTGAGTTCCTTCAAGTATGGGTAAATTGCCTTGTTATGGCTTTCTAAGCATGAGATTGCATGATTTAAGTTGAACTCTTATGAACCCATATGAACTCTATGATTTATGAATTTTGAGCATGATGAACTATGTAAAGATGAAGTTTATGAAATCATGCATGTCTCTTATGAACTTAATGATGAATTAAGGGTGCTTTGAGATTGAAGTACCAAAGTCTATGTTATGTTGATGTTATGGTTGAGTTGTGAAAGGGTTTCTCACGTAATACTCCCATTATGAATTTAAAACGAACAAGAGGCGATTACCCATGTTCTGAAGGAGCTATTCTAATGAAGGGACAAGAGGCGATTACCCATGTTCCCTATTGTAGACACGAGGCGATCACCCATGTCTACCTATGATAAATGAACTGTGGTGAATCCATGGGAATTATGCTTAGCACCGAGTGGAGAAGTGGCGATTACCCATGTCCCATAAACTATGTGCCACCATAGGATGATGGTCTATGACAGACACTAGCTAGTGGATCCACGTAAGCTAAAAAGTTATGGTCTTACCTTGGCAAGTAGGACAACCCTCTTTCGGTGTAGGGTAGACACCAGATTCCATGTTGATAGCTCACATGGTCTTATATGTTGGTTAAGGCTATTTCCCACAGCTAATGAACAAAAGTGTTGTTAGGATGTTCTCAAGTAAAGTGAAGTAAAGATGTTTAGCTTGCTTTGGCTCTGGTTTATGTTTCATGCTTCCTAACCTTTATCATGTTTTAGCTTGGTCATTGCATGTCATGAAAATGTCCCATTTTAGCATGTTTTAATTGTTTTATGTGCATTGCTATCATACTTGGTAGTTGACTGTACTAACGCATACTCTTGCCTACATTAACTTCTTTGATGTAGAGCTTGGCGATTCACCATCCACTCGTGGCTAGAGCTAGATAGAAGATTTAAGAAGACTTGGTGAGTCCTCATCCATCCGAGGACATGGCCTAGTTATTCTTATTTTCATGTTATTTCATTTCAGATTTGTATTGGGTTACGTCCCAAACTTTATTTCTCTATGTTAGATTGGCTTTGAGACATGAGATGTAGACTTCCGCTATTTTTCTTATAAGCTTTGATATGACAAACTCTTTCGAACTCTTAATCTCTATAATTTTGTATGTATGTATGCTAAGTGGCTTGTATGAGGCCTTTCGGGGTCTTGTACGCCATGTCACGTCTAGGGGGTACCTTGGGTCGTGACAAACTTTGTATTCAGGCACAAGGTTTTAAAAAGATCCTATGATGTCTCACAAGCCGCGTCAAGTAGATTCTTGTTTATGAGTGTGAAGCGCGCCACACTTAAGAATGAGAGGCTATAAGACGTTTAAGAAACTTCACTTCTTTTATTACTCCAAAGTCGTGCCATAAAGTTTTACTCTATATGTCTCTCTCCTAATCCCCATCCTATGTGTTTCAGGATATGGCGACCCGAAGAGCTTACGCTAGAAGAAATGCGGGACAGAATGTGGAACAAGAAGCTCCTCCCCAAGCTCCACAAGTTTCGATCGACCCTTTGGCCGAACAAGTGACTAATGCGGAGTTTAGGGCTGCTTTTCAAGCATTGGCTCAAGCCGTGACGGCTCAAGCAAATAGAGAGGTTGTGGCCCCCGTGAACCCAAATGTAGGTACGACGGCATCAAGAGTGAGGGACTTCACTAGAATGAACCCTCCGAAATTTCATGGCTCTAAGGTTGAGGAAGATCCTCAAGAATTCATTGATGAAGTGTACAAGGGGTTGATGATCATGGGTGTGACGCCGGAGGAAAAGGCGGAGTTTGCCGCTTATTAACTCAAGGGTGTTGCTCAAATTTGGTTCAACCAATGGAAGAGTGAGAGGGCGGTTAATGAGGGTCCTCTTGATTGGGAGAAATTCAAGGTTGCTTTCCTTGATAGGTTCTTTCCCCTTGAGATGAGGGAGGCAAAGGTGCTTGAGTTTATCAACCTTCGTCAAGGAAACATGAGTGTGAAAGAGTATGCTTTGAAGTTCACTCAATTGTCTCGATATGCTCCGTCTATAGTTGCCGATCCTAGGGCGAGAATGAGTAAGTTTGTTTCGGGAGTGTCTGAAATGGTGGTCAAAGAGTGTCGTACCACCATGCTTGTCCATGACATGGATATTTCTCGTCTTATGGTGTATGCTCAGCAAATAGAAGAGGAGAAACTCAAGGAAAGGTCTAGAGAAACAAAGAGGGCTAGGACCGGTAATGGTAACTTTTCACATTCAAGGTCCGATGGACATGGTCGTCCTAGATTTCGACAAAGGTTTTCCAGTCAAGGCTTATCCAATGCTCCTCCTAAGTCCAACAAAGATAGGGTGTCTAACCCTAAGCCCCAAGGAGGCAATGGTGGTGGCTTTTCATCGACTACTTGTGCTAGGTGTGGGAGAAAACATGAGGGTAAATGTCTAGCCGGTTCTAATGCATGCTTTGGTTGTGGTAGGATGGATCACAAGATAAGGGATTGCCCCTTAATGGCTAAGAATGAAGGAGATAACCGTTGACGCCCTCAATCCCAAAATCCATCAAGTTCTAGTGAAAATCAGAAGCAAAACCGATTCTATGCACTTCAAGCTCGTCATGAGCAAGAGAGCTCTCCCAATGTGGTTACCGGTATGTTGAAAGTTTTTCACTTTGATGTTTATGCCTTGCTTGGCCCCGGTGCTACCTTGTCTTTTGTGACGCCATATGTGGCTTTAAGGTTTGATGTTGTTCCGAATGTGTTGCTAGATCCTTTTCGTGTCTCTACTCCAATTGGAGAAACTATCATGGCTAAAAGAGTTTATAGAAATTGTCTCGTCTCCTTATCCATAGAGTCACTCATGTTGATCTTGTAGAGCTTAATATGTTAGACTTTGATGTTATTCTTGGGATGGATTGGTCTATTGATTGTAGGACCCAAATGGTCAAGTTCCAATTCCCGAATGAGCCTATCCTAGGGTGGAAGGGGGGAAATTCTATGTTTAGAGGTTAATTTGCTTCTTATCTAAGCGTGAGAAAGATGATTTCTAAGGGTTTCATATACCATCTTGTTAGGGTGAGGGATATAGATTCCGAAACCCCTCTCTCGAGTCGGTCCCCATTGTTAATGAGTTTCCGAAAGTGTTTCTTGATGATTTATCCGGTATTCCTTCCGAAAGGGAAATAGACTTTGGTATTGATCTTCTCCCGGATACGCAACCTATTTCTATTCCTCCATATAGAATGGCTCCGGCGGATCTTAAGAAGAAATTGAAAGACTTGTTGGATAAGGTTTTTATCCGACCAAGTGTTTCTCCATGGGGTGCTCCGGTCTTGTTTGTGAGGAAGAAAGATGGCTCACTCCGTATGTGCATTGACTACCGCCAATTGAACAAGGTTACCGTTAAGAATAAGTATCCTCTTCCAAGGATAGATGACTTGTTTGATCAACTTCAAGGGGATAGTTACTTCTCTAAGATCGACCTTCGTTCGGGCTATCACTAATTGAGGGTGAAGGAAGATGATATTTCGAAAACGACTTTCCGGACTAGGTATGGTCACTACGAGTTCTTGGTAATGTCGTTTGGATTGACAAATGCTACGGCCGCGTTTATGGACTTGATGAATAGGGTGTTTAAACAATACCTTGACATGTTCGTGATTGTGTTTATTGATGATATCTTGATCTACTAAAGGAATGTGGTTGAACACGCCAATCAATTGAGGATTGTTTTGCAAGTCCTCAAGGACCAACAACTCTTCGCAAAGTTTAGTAAATGTGAGTTTTGGATAAGGTCCATGGATTTTCTTTGTCACATTGTCTCCGGTAAAGGTATTGAGGTAGATCCTAAGAACACGGATGCGGTTAAGAATTAGCCTAGACCTCTATCACCTTCGGATATCCGTAGTTTCTTGGGCTTAGCCGGCTATTATAGGAGGTTTGTTGAAGGGTTTTCTTCGATTGATTCTCCATTGACGGCTTTGACTCAAAAGAAGGCTAAGTTCATATGGTCCGAGACATGTGAGAAGAGTTTTCAAGAGTTGAAAGATAGACTTACTTCGGCTCCAATATTGACCCTACCGGAAGGATCCGATGGTTTTATGGTTTATTGTGATTCCTTGAGAATTGGGTTAGGATGTGTTCTTATGCAAAATGGGAAAGTTATTGCTTATGCTTCAAGACAACTCAAGGTGCATGAAAAGAACTATCCTACTCATGACCTAGAATTAGCGGTGGTTGTGTTTGATTTAAGAATATGGCGGCATTATTTGTATGGGGTACATGTGGATGTCTTTACCGACCATAAAAGTTTACAATATGTGTTTAAACAGAAAGACCTGAATCTTCGCCAAAGAAGGTGGCTTGAGCTACTAAAAGACTATGATATGAGTGTCCTCTATCACCCCGGCAAGGCTAATGTGGTGGCGGATGCTCTTAGTCGATTGTCTATGGGTAGTGTTGCTCATGTTGAGGATGGTAAGAAAGAGTTGGTTCATGATGTTCATAGATTGGGCCGATTGGGTATTCGGTTGGTTGATTCTGCTAAAGGTGGCGTTATGGTTTACAATGGTTCCGAATCATCTTTTGTGCATGATGTAAGGGCTAAATAAGATCTTGATCCGAATTTGGTTGAATTAAATGAAGCGGTGTTAAAGAAGTCCGTTGAGGCTTTCTCCCAAGGGGGAGATGTTGTGCTCTGCTATCTTGGTCATTTGTGTGTTCCCAATGTAGATGACTTATGAGGGAAAATTTTATCGGAAGCCCATAGTTCTCGATATTCCATTCACCCGGGAGCTACCAAGATGTAACGTAACTTGCGGGAGATCTATTGGTGGAATGGAATGAAGAAGGATATTGCGGAATTTGTGGCTAAGTGTCTTAATTGCCAACAAGTGAAAGTTGAGCATCAAAAGCCGAGAGATTTGACCCAAGATATTAGTATTCCTACTTGGAAGTGGGAAGATGTGAATATAGACTTTATTGTTTGTTTACCACGCACCCGTCGACAATATGATTCGATTTGGGTTGTTGTAGATCGAATGACGAAGTCATCCCATTTCATTCCCGTCAAGACTTCTTATTCGGTGGAGGATTATGCTAAGTTGTATTTGAGGGAAATGGTTAGGCTGCATGGAGTGCCTTTATCCATTATCTTCGATCGTGGTGCACAATTCACTTCTCAATTTTGGATGTCTTTCCAAAAAGGTCTTGGTACTTGTGTTAAGCTTACTACGGCCTTTCATCCCCAAACCGATGGACAAGTGGAGCGTACTATTCAGACTTTGGAAGATATGATGAGAGCTTGTGTAATTGATTTCAAGGGTAATTGGGATGATCATTTGCCTTTAATTGAATTTGCTTATAATAATAGCTACCATTCTTGCATTGGTATGGCTCTATTTGAGGCTCTCTATGGTAGTCGGTGTAGATCTCCTATAGGTTGGTTTGAAGTTTGTGAGGTTGCTTTGATAGGCCCCGAGTTGGTACATGAGGCTATGGAGAAGGTTCGGCTTATTAGAGAAAGGTTGAAAATGTCCCAAAGTCGACAAAAGTTCTGTGCCGATGTTAGAAGGAAAGATTTTAATTTGATGTTGATGATTGGGTTTACTTGAAAATTTCACCTATGAAGGGTGTGATGGGATTTGGGAAGAAAGGGAAGATTAGTCCCCGTTATGTAGGCCCCTATCAGATTTTGAGACGTGTTGGTAAGGTTGCTTATGAGCTTGATTTGCCCAATGATTTGGCATCGGTGCATCCGGTTTTCCATGTCTCATTGTTGAAGAAATGTGTTGGTGATCCGACATCTATAGTGCCATTAGAGAATCTTGGCATAAAGGATAGTCTTTCCTATGAAGAAGTTCCGGTTGAGATTTTAGACCAGCAAGTCCAGAAGTTAAGAAATAAAGAAGTTGCTTTCGTGAAAGTTCTTTGGAGGAATCAATTAGTTGAGGGTGCTACTTGGGAGGCCGAGGCCAATATGATGTCCCAATATCCTTATCTCTTTCCTTCCGATCCTACTCTAGCTTGAGGTACCTAGATTCCTCATGGTTCATCTTTTGGTCTCATGTGTCATAGTCATTTCCATGATTCCTTGATTATGTATGTTCATGAAGAGTCTAATGTTGTGAAAATGATCTAGCTTGATTGATTTATCCATGATTATGTGCATTGGGTATGTGTTGCATAAAAGTCTTCATGGACTGATGTGTTGAACATGGCTTAGCTTGGAGTTGATGTTTCCTCCTCGAATATGTGCATTTATGTGATTGCATTCTAGGTTGGGTTGTTAGTCCGTGCCTTTTACCCTCCTTACGATGTCTTGATTCGTATTCAAGGATGAATGTTCCTAAGGGGGAGCTATTGTAACATCCCAAGTCTTCTAAGAAAGAAAATACAACTTTTCAAATTCTGGTGCCAGTGACTATGGAGGCCACCTACGGACCGTAGGTGGAATGACGGGTCGTAGGTGGGAACCGTCATTGGCACTGTAAACCTTCAGGATTTCAAGTTTCTAAACCTCGACCTACGAAGCAACAGGACGAACCGTCGTTCAATTGACGGTCCGTAGGTGGGTCTCGTAGATTCCTTCCAGACTTAGCCAAATTTTAGGACTAGGTTGAGGTCTCTGAATCCATTGATGGAAGGATAGGACGGTCCATCGTTTGATTTACGGACCGTAGATGGACCCCGACAGTTATTATTTAAGGGCTTTTTGGTCTTTTACCTAAATATTTAACTCCTAATCTAAGTCGGTTATACCCTTAACTCAGACCCTATATATATTTTCTAAGCCTAATTCTACTCATTCTAAACCATTCCCGAAAATCTCCTCTCTTAAATATTTCTCTCTCTAAGAAGTTCTCTCAAGTTCAAGGAAGAAGAAGGCCTAGGATCCTCCATTGAAGGCCATTGATTTTTAGCAATTTCTTGTGGGCTTTGTTGAGGTATGTTAGTATTCATCATTTGGAGCCCTTTCCTCCAATGGGTCCTTAACTTTCTCTAATTCACAAGGATCAACTTTCCCCAATTGAATTAGGTTTGATCAAGTCTTATGGGTTCTTCAATTATGATTTCAATTGTTGATGTTATGATTCCTAGTGCACGATCTAGCGTGATAAAGTAATTTAGTGCACGAATTAACGTGATTTACATGATTTGATGTAGAAATTTGATGAATCCCCATGAACCCAAGCTATTTTCCCCAATTTCCAAATCTATGCTTTGATTGGTGGGTTGACTTATGAATTGAGGAATTTTATGAAATCTCTATGAATCTATGCATGAATTATAAATGAACTAAGGATGATTTTATGGAATTAAGCATATTCAAGTAAAAAGCATGATTTTTCCTCCATTATGTGAGTTCCTTCAAGTATGGGTAAATTGCCTTGTTATGGCTTTCTAAGCATGAGATTGCATTGAATTGCATGATTTAAGTTGAACTCTTATGAACCCATAAGAACTCTATGATTTATGAATTTTGAGCATGATGAACTATGTAAAGACGAAGTTTATGAAATCATGCATGCCTCTTATGAACTTAATGATGAATTAATGGTGCTTTGAGATTGAAGTACCAAAGTCTATGTTATGTTGATGTTATGGTTGAGTTGTGAAAGGGTTTCTTACGTAATACTCCCACTATGAATTTAAAACGAACAAGAGGTGATTACCCATGTTCTTAAGGAGCTATTCTAATGAAGGGACACGAGGCGATTACCCATGTTCCCTAGTGTAGACAAGAGGCGATCACCCATGTCTACCTATGATAAATGAACTGTGGTGAATCCGTGGGAATTATGCTTAGCACCGAGTGGAGAAGTGGCGATTACCCATGTCCCATAAACTATGTGCCACCATAGGATGATGGTCTATGATAGACACTAGCTAGTGGATCCACGTAAGCTAAAAAGTTATGGTCTTACCTTGGCAAGTAGGATAACCCTCTTTCGGGGTAGGGTAGATACCGAATTTCATGTTGATAGCTCACATGGTCTTATATGTCGGTTAAGGCTATTTCCCACAGCTAATGAACAAAAGTGTTGTTATGATGTTCTCAAGTACAGTGAAGTAAAGATGTTTAGCTTGCTTTGGCCATGGTTTATGTTTCATGTTTCCTAACCTTTATCATGTTTTAGCTTGGTCATTGCATGTCATGAAAATGTCTCATTTTAGCATGTTTTAATTGTTTTATGTGCATTGCTATCATACTTGGTAGTTGACTGTACTAACGCATACTCTTGCCTACATTAACTTCTTTGATGTAGGACTTGGCGATTCATTATCCACTCGTGGTTAGAGGTAGATAGAAGATTTAAGAAGACTTGGTGAGTCCTCATCCATCCAAGGACATGGCCTAGCTTTTCTTATTTTCATGTTATTTTATTTCGGATTTGTATTGTGTTACGTCCCAAACTTTATTTCTCTATGTTAGTTTCGCTTTGAGACATGAGATATAGACTTCTGCTATTTTTCTTAAAAACTTTGATATGACAAACTCTTTTGAACTCTTAATCTATATAATCTTGTATGTACGTATGCTAAGTGCCTTGTATGAGGCCTTTCGGGGTCTTGTATGCCATGTCACGTCTAGGGGGTACCTTGGGTCGTAACAGTACTGGTCAACCGTAGAACGATTCAGAAACTATTATTTTGGACCTTCGAACGACGGATCTCATGTACGGTTGGTACATCGACTTACGGACCGTGCATACCAATCGTAGAAACCCACTTAAGGCCTTAGAATTTCACTAAGCATGGAAATCACCTATGAAACCTATCTACGATACGCTAAAGGAATGACGGTCCATCGTGGTGAACCGTAAAAAGGATAACGAGACTTGACATTTTGAAATTATTTAACTTGCTATCTACTCGGTTCCCACCTACGGTCCGTAAGTCAACATACGGTCCATCGGTGGTTCCGTTGGTACAAACACCAATTCTAAAAAAACGTACATTTTCCTTCTTTTCAAATACAAGGTGTTACAATATCTTCCCCTTGGGAACATTCGTCCTCGAAGTGAACTTAAGACATCATGAGGAGGGTAGGAAATAGATCTAACAACCCAACATGAATGCAATCACATAAATGCATATATCCTAAGAGGAAACATCAACTCCGAGCTAAAGCATATTCAAAGCATCATTTCATAATGTCTATATGCAACTCATACTCAAATGCACATAACATGAAGAAATCAATTAACTTAACTCATTTTCTCAAAAATTAAGCTTTTCATGAACATGCATAAATGAGAAATCATGGGAATATCTAAGACACATGAAACCAAAAGGGTGAACCATGAGGAACTAAATACCTCAAGCTAGAGTAGGGACGGAGGGAAAGATATGACGATTATGGGACATCAAATCGGCCTCGGCCTCCCAAGTAGCACCCTCAACTAACTGATTCCTCTAAAGAACCTTTAGGGAAGCGACTTCTTTATTTTTCAACTTCTGAACTTGCCGGTCCAAAATCTCAACCGAAACTTCTTCATAAGAAAGACTGTCCTTTATCCCAAGACTCTCCAATGGTACTATAGATGTCGGATCACCAACATATTTCTTTAACAAGGAGACATGGAAAACTGGATGAATCGAAGCCAAGTCATTAGGCAAATCAAGTTCATAAGCAACCTTACCCATTTGCCTCAAAATCTGATATGGGCCCACACAACAGGGACTAAGCTTCCCTTTCTTTCCAATCCTCATTGTGTATGGGTGAATTTTTCAAGTAAACCCAATCATTAACATCAAATTCTAGATCTCTCCTTCTAACATCGAGATAGGACTTTTGTCGACTTTGAGCTGTTCTCAACCTCTCTCTAATAAGCTGAACTTTCTCCATAGCCTCATGAACCAACTCAGGACCTATCAAAGTAGCTTCACCGACTTCAAACCAAACTATAGGAGATCTACACGTCCTACCATATGGAGCCTCAAATGGAGCCATATCAATGCTTGAATGGTAGCTATTATTATAAGAAAACTCAATCAAAGGCAAATGATCATCCCAATTACCCTTGAAATCAATTACTCAAGCTCTCAACATATCCTCTAAAGTTTTGATAGTATGCTTTGCTTGCCCATCAAAGATGAAAAGCCATGCTAAGCTTAACACGAGTACGAAGGCCCTTCTGGAAAGATTTCCAAAGCTGAGAAGTGAATTGAGTACCATGATTGGATATAATGGATAGGGGCACTCCATGCAACCTAACCATCTCCCTTAGGTACAACTTAGCATACTCCTCCACCAAATAAGAAACCTTGACGGGAATAAAATGAGCCGATTTTGTCATACGATCCACAATAACCCAAATTGAGTCATTTTGTCACCGGGTGTGGGGTAAACCAACAATAAAGTCCACATTCAGATCTTCCCACTTCTAAGTAGGAATATTAATGTCTTGGGACAAACCTTTCGGCTTTTGATGCTCAACTTTTACTTGTTGACAATTAGTACACTTAGCCACAAATTCCACAATATCCTTCTTCATCCCATTCCACCAATAGATCTCCCATAAGTCACGGTACATCTTGGTGGCTCCTGGGTGAATGGAATATCGAGAACTATGGGCTTCTGATAAAATCTAGTCCCTCAAATTATGAACACAAATGGCCTTGATATCGAAGTACACCATCTCCCTCTTTGGAGAAAGCCTCAACGGACTTTTTAGGCACCGCTTCCTTCAACTCCATCAAGATTGGGCCAAGACCTTGCTTTGCTTTAACATCTGACACAAAGGACGATTCTAAATCGGTATGAACCATAACACCACCTGTAGTAGAATCAACCAACCAAACACCCAATTGGGCCAATCTATGAACATCTCGAACCAACTTCTTCTTATTATCCTCAACATGAGCAACACTACCCATAGATAACCAACTAAGAGAATCCGCCACCACATTGCCTTACCGGGGTGATAGAGGACACTTATGTCGTAATCCTTTAATAACTCAAGCCACCTCCTTTGGCAAAGATTTAGATCCTTTTTCTTGAATACATATTGCAAACTCTTGTGGTCGGTAAAGACATCGACATGCACACCATATAAGTAATGTCTCCAAATCTTTAAGGCAAACACAACCGCTGCTAGTTCCAAGTCGTGGGTAGGATAGTTCCTCTCTTGGATTTTAAGTTGTCGTGATGCATAAGAAATAACCTTTCCATTTTGCATAAGAAAACACCCTAATTCAACCCTTGAAGCGTCACAATAAACCACAAACCCATCGGATCCTTTTGGTAAAGTCAACACCGGAGTGGAGGTAAGTCTATCTTTCAATTCTTGGAAACTCTTTTCACACGCTTCAGACCATACAAACTTAACCTTATTTTGGGTCAATGCCATCAACGGAGAGGCAATCTAAGAAAACCCTTCCACAAAACTCCTATAATAACCAGCTAAACCCAAGAAATTTTGAATATTCGAAGAGGATAGAGGTCTAGGCTAACTCTTAACCGCATCCGTCTTCTTAGGATCTACCTCAATACCCTTATCGAAAATAATGTGACCAAGAAAAGCCACAGATCACAACCAAAACACACATTTACTAAACTTTGCAAAGAGTTGTTGGTCCTTGAGGACTTGCAACACCAATTCTCAAATGATTGGTATGCTCATCCTCACTCCTTGAGTAAATCAAAATATCATCGATGAACACAATCACAAACATATCTAGTATTGTCTAAACACCCTATTCATCTATCCATAAATGCGGCCGAAGCATTTGTCAAACCAAACGATATTACCAAAAATTTGTAATGACAATATCTAGTCCGAAAAACCGTCTTCGAAATGTCATATTCCTTCACCCTCAATTGGTGATAGCCCAACCGGAGGTCAATCTTGGAGAAGTAACTTGCTCCTTGTAGTTGATCAAACAAATCATCTATTCTTGGGAGAGGATACTTATTCTTAATGGTAACTTTATTCAATTACTGACAGTCGATACACATACGGAGTGAACCAAGTCAATTTGTTCCCCGTGATTTGGTTCTTCTCTTCAATTCAAGGCTGCGCTTATTTCCTGGCAAACTCAAGTCCAAGTGGACGGGACTGTTTTGAGTAGTACAAGTGTTTTCACATGGAGAAGTTGAACTTGAGAATGATGAGGGAACAAGGTTAAAGGTAAATGACCAAAGGATAAAACCCTACATGGGACAGTCAGAAGAAGTCAAATAGGTGATTGAAGAAGGAGATCTTGATGAAGTTTGAGTAATCAAGTAGTCTGCATTGTGCTGTGACATTAAAGCAAGTGTGGCTTGGGAGGCAACCCAAGATGTTTAAGTCTAGCTATTATTGAAGTTTTCAAGTTTTAGCTTTGATTTTTAGGCTAGAATAGTTTAAATTAGGGTGTGTCAAAATAGTGTCAAGAAAAAGAAAAAGTGTCATGACCTAAAGTACCCCCTAGACGTGACATGGCGTACAAAACCCCGAAAGGGCCTCATACAAGCCACTTAGCATGCATAATACAAGATCATATAAATTAAAGAGTTCAAAAGACAACTTCATAACAAAAGAGTTTTATCAGAAGTAACAAAAGTCTATGCATAGTCTCAAAGCCATCTAAACTCATAGAAGGTAAGTTGGGATATAACCCATACACAGTTCAAAGAAAGTAAATGACATGAAAGATAAACGTTGCCTTGTCCTCGAAATGTGAGGACTCACCAAGTCTTCAAGGTTCTTCTACTACAAGCTCTAGCCACGAGTGGATGGGGAGGAGTCGTCACAACCTAAATAAATAAATCAATGTACGCAAGAGTATGCGTCAGTACAAACATGTACCAAGTATGATAACTATGCATGAACCCATAAGATCATGATAAAAGGGGACATTTATAAGACATGCAAAGACCAAGCTAAAACATGAGATAAAAGAGGTTAGAAACATAATTCATAAGATCATGGTTAATGCAAGTTAAACATCCTTAAAACACTTGAGAGATTCCTTGAAAGTCACTTTAGTTCGTTCTTATGGGAAATTACCTTTAACCGACATTTAAGACCATGTGAGCTATAAACATGGAATCCGGTGTCTACCCCACACCAAAAAGAGGTGTCCTTACTTGCCAAGATAAGAACCATAGTCTTCTAGATTAAGTGGATCCACTAGCTAATGTCTATCTAGATAACCTATGGTGGTACATAGTTTATGGGACATGGGTAATCGCCACTTGTCCACTCGGTGCTAAGCATAATTCCCACGGAATAGTCATAAATCATAATTCATCTTATCTTTAGTAGACATGGGCAATCGCCTCTTGTCTATCTTTAGGGAACATGGGTAATCGCCTCTTGCCCCTTCATTCATTAGAATAACTCCTTAACTTTGATTCAAATTTAGTTGAGAAAATCTTTCAACCCTTATGAATTCTTTATGTGAGAAAACCTTTCACAATACCACAATAACAACATTGATACTTCAATCTCAAAGCATCCTTAAATCATCATCAATTTTTATAATTGAACATGCATACTTTCATCAAATTCATCTTTTGATCATTCATAACTTTGTCATGGAATCATAGCTTAGAAATCATAAATCATGCATAGGTTCCTATAACTTCATAAATTCCATCTTTTCATAGTTCAAAACCCCATCAATAAATCATAAACTAGAAATCATGGATTTCACATGGGCTTATGGGGGTTCACCTTAAAACATGCAATTCAACTCAATTTCATGCATAAGAAGTCATAATTAAAGCAATTTGATCATAATTGATAAGAACCCACATGATAGAAGAAAACCCTAAATTCAATGGAGAATTCTTACTTTAAAAATTGGGGAATTTGGGGACCCTATGGAGGAAAGGACTCCATAGGTGAAAGTCATCATACCTCAATGCCAAAAGCTTGAAATCAATGGAGGATTGGGGGATTTGTCCTTTAAACCCTAGCTTCTTCTTCCTCTTCTTAGAGAGAGAAATATTTGGAGAGGTTTTGGGAATAGTTGAAAAGTGATTAGGAAGGGTAGAAATTAGGCTTTGAAGGCTTATATAGTGCCTAGGATTAAAGGGTAACCGACTTAGATTAAACATTAAACATTTAGGGAAAAGACAAAAAAGCCCCATTAAAAAATAACTGACGGGGTCGACTTATGGTCCGTAAGTCCAACCATGGACCGTCCTGGTCAACCGTAGGTTGGATCCAGAGACCCTTAAATTTGGAATTCCATCGACGGTTCCGATGTATGGTCCATTAGTCCACTTATGGATCGTACATACCAACTGTCGTTCCCAACTTAAGGCTTTAAAATTTGACTAAGTCCTAGGGTGACCAACAAGACCTACCAATGGTCCGTTGAAGCAATGACGGACCGTCCTACTGAATCGTCAAAGTGGTTCTGAGACTTTGACATCTTAAAAACATTTGTCCTATCACCTACGTTTCCCACCTACGGACCGTAAGTCTACCTACGGTTTGTAGGTGGCCTCCGTCAGTGCTGGCACCAGATTTTTTTTTTTTGAAAACCTACTACTTTCTTCTTTTCAAATTCAAGGTGTTACATTATCTCCCCCTTGGGAACATTCGTCCTCGAATGGAACTCAAGACATCATAAGGAGGGTAGAAACAAGATCTATCAATCCAACAAGAATGTAATCACATAAATGCACATATCCGAGGAGGAAATATCAACTCCAAACTAAAGCATGTTCAAAACATCATTTCATAAAGTTTATATGCAACTCATACTCAATGCACATGATCATGGAGAAATCAATTAAGTTAACTCATTTTCTCAAAATTTAAGCTTTTCATGAATATGCATAAATGAGGAATCATGGGAGTATCTAAGAAATATGAGACCAAAAGAGGGAACCATGAGGAACTAAATACCTCAAGCTAGAGTAGGAGTGGACGGAAAAAGATGAGGATATCGGGACATCATATCGGCCTCGGCCTCCCAAGTAGCACCCTCAACTAATTGATTCTTCCAAAGAACCTTCACGGAAGCAATTTCTTTATTCCTTAACCTTCAAACTTGCCGATCTAAAATCTTAATCCGAACTTTTTCATAAGAAAGGCTATCCTTTATACCAAGATTCTCGAATGGTACTATGGATGTCAGAGCACCAACACATTTCTTCAACAAGGAGACATGGAAAATTGGATGCACCGATGCCAAGTCATTTGGTAAGTCAAGTTCATAAGCAACCTTACCAATATGCCTCAAAATCTGATATGGGCCCACATAACGGGGACTAAGCTTCCCTTTCTTTCCAAATCTCATTACACCCTTCATGGGTGAAATTTTCAAGTAGACCCAATCGTTAAATCAAATTCTAAATCTCTCCTTCTAATATCTGCATAGGACTTTTGTCGACTTTGAGCCATTTTCAACCTTTCTCTAATAAGCTGAACTTTCTCCATAACCTCATGTATTAACTCGGGACCTATCTAAGCAACTTCACCAACTTCAAATCAACCTATAGGAGATCTACACCTCCTACTATTATTATAGGTAAACTCAATCAAAGGCAAATGATCATCCCAATTACCTTTGAAATCAATCACAGAAGCCCTCAACATATTTTCAAAAGATGGATAGTACGTTCCGCTTGCCCATCAGTTTGAGGATGAAAGGCCATACTAAGCTTAACACGAGTACCAAGCCCCTTTTGGAAAGATTTCCAAAACTCAGAAGTGAATTGGGTACCGCGATTGGAGATAATGGATAAAGACACTCCATGCAACCTAACCATTTCTCTCACTCTTCCATTGCTCAAACCACACTTGAGCCACACCCATAAGTTGATAAGCGGCTAACTCCGCCTTTTCCTCTAGCGTCACGCCTATGATCATTAGCACCTTGTTAACCTCATCAATGAACTCTTGAGAATCTTTCTCAACCTTAGATCCATGAAACTCCAGAGGATTCATTCTAGTGAAGTCCCTCAGTTTAGATGCCGCCATACCCACATTTGGGTGTATGGGAGCCACAACTTCCCTATTGGCTTGAGCCAACACTTGAAAAGAAGCCCTAAACTCCGTATTAGTAACTTGTTCGGCCAAAGGATCAGCCGGAACTTGAAGAGCATGAGGAGGATCTTCTTGTTCCACATTCTCTCTTGCGTTCCTCCTAGCATATGCCCTTCGAGTGGCCGTATCCTGAAAAGCATAAGATAGGGATTAGGAGATAGACATATAGAGTTAAACTCTATCACACGACTTTAGAATGATGAAAGAAGTGGCATTTCCTAAACATCTTATAGCCTTTAATTCATAAATGTGGCGCGCTTCACACCCATGAAGAAAACTTTACTCGACGTGGCATATGAGACTTCCTAAGACCTTTCTAAACCTTGTGCTCTGATACCAAGTTTGTCAGGACCTAAAGTACTCCCTTGACGTGACATGGAGTACAAGCCCCGAAAGGGCCTCATACAAGCCACTTAGAATGCATAATACAAGATCATAGAAATTAAAGAGTTTAAAAGACAACTTCATAACCAAAGAGTTTTATCAAAAGTAACGGAAGTCTATACATAGTCTCAAAGCTATCTAAACTCATAGAATGTAGGTTAGGACATAACCCATACAAAGTTCAAAGAAAGTAAATGACATGAAAGATAAACATGGCCTTGTCCTCGAAATGTGAGGACTCACCACGTCTTCAAGGTTCTTCTACTACAAGATCTAGCCATGAGTGGATGGGGAGGAGTCGTCACACCCTACATCAATAAATCAATGTAGGCAAGAGTATGCATTAGTAAAAACATGTACCAAGTATGATAATTATGCATAATACCATAAGATCATGATAAAAAGGGACATTTATAAGACATGCAAAGACCAAGCTAAAACATGAGATAAGAGGTAAGAAACATAATTTATAAGATCATGGTCAATGCAAGTTAAACATGCTTAAAACACTTGAGATATTCCTTTAAAGTCACTTTAGTTCGTTCTTGTGGGAAATTACCTTTAAACAACATTTAAGACCATGTGAGCTATTAACGTGGAATTCGGTGTCTACCCCACGCCAAAAAGAGGTGTCCTTACTTGCCAAGGTAAGAACCATAGTCTTCTAGCTTAAGTGGATCCACTAGCTAATGTCTATCTAGACAACCTATGGTGGCACATAGTTTATGGGACATGGGTAATCGCCACTTGTCCACTTGGTGCTAAGAATAATTCCCACGGAATAGTCATAAATCATAATTCATCTTATATTTAGTAGACATGGGTAATCGCTTCTTGTCTATCTTTAGGGAACAAGGGTAATCGCCTCTTGCCCCTTCATTCATTAGAATAGCTCCTTAACTTTGATTCAAATTTAGTTGAGAAAATCTTTCAACCCTTATGAACCCTTTATGTGAGAAAACCTTTCACAATACCACAATAACAACATTGATACTTCAATCTCAAAGCATCCTTAAATCATCATCAATTTTTATAATTGAACATGCATACTTTCATCAAATTCATCTTTTGATCATTCATAACTTTGTCATGGAATCATAGCTTAAAAATCATAAATCATGCATAGGTTCCTATAACATCATAAATTCCATCTTTTCATAATTCAAAATTCCATCAATAAATCATAATCTAGAAATCATGGATTTCACATGGGCTTATGGGGGTTCACCTTAAAACACTCAATTTCATGCATTAGAAGTCATAATTAAAGCAATTTGGTCATAATTGATAAGAACCCACATGATAGAAGAAAATCCTAAATTCAATGGAGAATTCTTACTTTAAAAATTTGAGAATTTGGGGACCCTATAGAGGAAAGGACTCCATAGGTGAAAGTCATCATACCTTAATGCCAAAAGCTTGAAATTAATGGAGCATTGGGGGACTTGTCCTTCAAACCCTAGCTTTCTTCTTCCTCTTCTTAGAGAGAGAAATATTTGGAGAGTTTTGGGAATAGTTGAAAAATGATTAGGAAGGGTAGAAATTAGGCTTAGAAGGATTATATAGTTCCTAGTATTAAAGGGTAACCGACTTAGATTAGGCATTAAACATTTAGGGTAAAGACCAAAAAGCCTCTTTAAAAAATAACTGTCGGGGTCGACCTACGGTTTGGACCTACGGTCCATAGGTCCAACTACGGACCGTCCTGGTGAACTGTAGGTTGGATCCAGAGACCCTGAAATTTGGATTTCCAACGACGGTTCCCATGTACGGTCCGTTTGTCCATTTACGGATCATGCATACCTACCGTCGTTCCCAACTTAAGGCTTTAAAATTTGACTAAGTCCTAGCGTGACCTATGAGACGTACCTACGATCTGTTGATGCAACGACGGACTGTCCTGCTGAACCGTCAAAGAGGTTCTTAGACTTTGAAATTTTTAAAACATTTGTCCTACCACCTACGGTTCCCACCTACGGACCCTAAGTCGACCTACGGTTCGTAGGTGGCCTCCGTCATTGCTGGCTTTAGATTTTTTTTTGAAAACCTACAACTTTCTTCTTTTCAAATCCAAGGTGTTACAAAAAGGAAGGCCTACTGTCTGCTACATGTGCAAGAAAGAAAGAAAAATTTTGAAAAATTTATGTGTAGGAGAGTCCTACGGATCGTAGGAAACTTGACGGACCTTAGGCCCTGTTCGTAGAATCCAAAATAAGGTAACATGATTGAAGACTTGTTCTACGGGTCCCATCTACGAGTCATAGTTAATTCGATGAACCGTAGATGATAGCCATAGAAACCTAAGTCCAAATATAGCTGCAGCTTTAGGTCTACGAGTGCACAATACGGATCGTAGAATTTTATATGGTCCGTAGTCTGTACTCGTAGACTTCAGGTATGTTTCTAAATTTTTCTAAGTCCAAATATAGCTACAGGTTTAGGTTTACGAGTGCAAAGTACATATCATAGAATTATCTATGGTATGTAGTCTGTACTCGTATACTGCAGGTATGTTTCTAAATTATTCTAAGTGTTAATCCAAGGCCATCTACAGTCCGTAGGAAGTACTACGGTCCGTAGAAAGACTTTCGTAAGACCCAGTAAGTTTATATTAGCCGACCCAACCCGTGACCCTTTTGAATAAAATAAACCAAATTCGATTTCTCCCTCATTCATCTCCTCTTCCAACCGCTATACCCCTCCATTTTCCTACCCTTTCAACTCAACCATTTCAACTTCTTAAAATTCCCACTATATCCATCATCATCTCAAATTTTCATTCATCCTTTCTTCCCCAAATTTCCAAATCCGCCACAAAAAATCCCAAATTCCTCTGTCAATGAGCTTATTAGTCGCAAGTCTCGGGCTAGAGTTTTTGAGTCTAGAAACTTGCACAACACTCACGCAACATCGAAATCACTCTAAACAGTATGAATTTAATCTTTTTAGTTCAATGTATCGAATTCATATTGTAACTCGACCTAGGGTTTGTATTTGTTTTGATCAATATGCTATAAAGTGTGTCCAAACCCGAGGGATGATGGTATTGTGGGTGTTGGTAGTCAAAATATTGCATACTCATGTTTAGAATTAGGACTGTGATGATGATCACAAAAATCACGAAGTGTTGTGTGAAATAATCACACTGTTCCAGGCGATTTGTGACCTACGAAGGACTTCTACGGATAGTAGATCTATCTATGATCTGTAGTTGCTCTTCTTAGATAGGCCTCAAGGACCATTGTTAACTATTTCACACCAGCTCTTGTACGAATGCTATTTACGGGCCATAGAAAGCTCTATGGACCGTAGATAAAACGCGTCTAGGTAACTTGAAAATTTAAATATCAATGAGGAGGACTACAAAGACTATCTACGATCCGTATAAATTTCTACGGTCCATAGATAGGTCTCGTAAACCCTATATGAAATTCCAATAGCTCAAGTTGTGAACTAAAGGACTGACCTACGGTCCATAGAAAATTTGACGAACCGTACTGTCAGTTTATAGTTCCAACTACTAAAGCATGATTTTTGGCATCCTTTCCTATAGTTGGATCCTACGGCCCGTAGGAACTTCTATGGTCCGTAGGTACTCTACCATAGGAGCAAAATAGTGTAATTTCTTAATTTTTTTAGTTTCGTTTATTGGTTCTTAATTTTTCTTGCTTCTTTCTCCCCTCTTCTGAGTTAATAATAAGTTTTCCATAGGTACTATGTTGCCCAAAGGTACTTCACGGAGAAGGGGAAATTCCACTACACCTTCTACGTCCACATATCAATTGCATGACAAAACCACAGATGATGAGCAAAGTGGTTTGGAGTACCCCGGACCACCAAAAACCAATCCCGACAAATGTAGGTGGTGCCGAACCTAGTTTACATAGCCTAACCCCCACCTAGCACAACTTCTAGTCTGAAGAGGGATCTGGTGAGGCAGATAGTTCACCGGGTGCATCTATATCGGGCTCTTAGTTCGACTCTCAGTCTAGTTCTGAGGATCTCACTTCGATGAATAAGAGGGTGAGGTCCAGTTTGTTCGAGTTGTGGAACAACCCAACTGTTTTGATGTTTCAGGCATGTTCCAAATTTCCTAAAAGGCAGCTAATTGAAATCCGAGGGGCAATCCCAAACGGCCAATTAGTGAAGAGCCGAGGGTCTTGATCGGTAGTTTACACATCACATTAGAGCTAAATGCCTTATTCAAATGACATAGATGCAAGTGTATGGCCGAGTCCCCGGGCCAATACAATGAAAATATGGTCCGGGGAGTTTTATGCCTCGTATGCAGCCACCATAAAAAATGTGTTACCAAAAAGGGAAAGGAGCTAGCACAGTTTCCTCTGTTGAGTACCATGGTTCGGGAGATTCCGGTGGACATCTCAGAGTGGAACATTTGCCGATTTTTGCATGGTCCAAATTATGAGCAGACTTCATCAACAGTTGAGTTCGATTATAAGATGCAGATTGTGATTGATACTAAGCGATGAATGATTCCTCTCAAAAAGAGGATTTATTGAGATGGGTTGCTGGGTATATTGTGGAGCAGTGGGTCGATGCAGAATGGGTATACGATCCTGGCCCAATCAAAAAGGCCTCGCTAAACTTTGCTGGTAAATTTTGGTTGTCCATCATCTATTCCCGCCTATCACCCACTATGGCGGATATTCATTTGACTCATGATCGGGCGGTGATGGTTTCATGTCTCATGGCTAGATATGAGATTGATTTTGCTTGAGTGCTTATTGTGAAGATACATGAGCAGCGTTCCCGATTGCCACGACTCTCCCTTTCCCTGGGCTGATCTTTTATTTATGCCGAGAGTCCACTGTGCTACTACTTGGGGGTATTGACCCGCTGATTCGGTTGACTTAGATATGGACATCGGGCTTATCCGGGATAAGGCAAACCCAGCTGCACCACGATGAGGATCACATTTTAGCATGCCACAGATGCCGATGACCGAGCATACCAGAGAGGGTGAGGCTCCTATGGGAGATACCACTACTACTGAGCCCGTCGAGGCCATACATACTTCCTCATCTGCACCAGATGCTAGCACACTACGTGCTTCGCCTACAATAGGGTACTCTACTATGCAGTCGCTCGAGTCTAGAGGATAGAGTCACAGTTGGCTCAATTGTTGTAGCACTTTCGTCTATAGGTCCAGACTCTAATTGAGAAGTCGGAGGCGAGAATGAAAGCAGCAATGGCAGAACAAAATCAAGCGACCCAGTAGAGGATAGATGTCTTTGAGTTGAGGATGCTCGCCCGGCCCTAGATCACGCCGAGTGTAGATCTTGCTAGCTTTCGAACAGAGTTAGATAAGCTCCGAGCTGACGTTGATGCACTGGCTGTCATATCTGCCGCTGCACCACCTGGCCCTTCACATGCAGAGGCTAGAGATAAGGTCATATTGGCATTATTTTACGAGGTACACACTACTCATGCAACTGGGAAGCGCACACATACAAAGGCTGGTATAGATAAGGGTGCTGAGAAACGAGCGAGAAAGAGAGAGCGGCGTGAAATTAATGCAACTCAGCGTCAAGTCTAGAGGAGTTGAGATTGGAGCGAGTCAGGGTGTAAGAAGCCGAAGCATCGGGATCTGGGAGCACTACTGATGGTGCCCCTCAGACTGTTCTAGAGGGCGTTATTGATGGATTCCCACAGGTTTCTACGGAGGCACACATTGATGCACAAAGGTCCCCACCAGTGGACCCACATGCCTCTCTCTAGTTCTTCGGTGCTTAGGCACCACATGTTTATCTTCACCTTTGATTCTTTATTTTAGTGCATTGGGGACATTGCACTGTATTTTCTATGGGGTGGGGTGAATCTGTTAAGAGTGTATAAGGTGAAGTTTGAATAGCCCAAACACTAGGACCATGCCTTGAGGTTTTCTTGCCTGTGTTCTTTTTCCCCTAGGACTATTTAATTTTTGTTGAACCAGCATGTTTAGGATGTTGATAGTAAAAGTAGACTAGAAACAAAAGCATGATGGTAGTATTTGCATGAAATTGATATCCCTACAAATTTTTGTACTTGTGCTATATCTATGTGATTAATAAGTCAGTCGTGTAGGATCTTTGCATGACATGATAGGAACCGATAGGATAACATGACTTAAGCTGAAGCATGAATAAGATACACTATAATTTGATAATGAAGCGATGCGCCATATGTGTGTGAGAGTATTTGTTCATTCGTATGGTATATGCCAATCTAAAACTTGCCCCATTAGTCTTGCTAGGGCAATCTGACTGTTAATTAGGAAAGGATCATATGCCATTGTTAGAATTAAGTCACTAAAGTGTAACACCCCAGTTTTTGAAAAGAAAGAAAAAAAATGCAGTTTTAAAATTTTTCTGATGCTAGTGATGACGGAGGCCATCTACGGACCGTAGGTGGAGTGACGGGCAGTAGATGGCCCTGTTAACTTTACGAATTTTGAGTTTCTGAACCTTGACCTACGGAATAGCAGGACGGTTCGTAGTTCGGTTGACGAGCCGTAGATGGGTTCCGTAGATGCCTTCAAGACTTAGCCAAATTTTCTGTCCAAAATGAACTTTCTGAATCGATTGACGGAAGAGTAGGACGGTTCGTCAATGGATGTATAGACCGTAGATTCTGTCCGTCGATTGGTCCCGACAGTATTATTTAAGGGCTTTTTGGACATTTCCCTAAATGTTTATTCCCTATCCTAGAGGATTTTTCCCCTTAACCCTGGCACTATTTATACTTTCTAAGCCCTAATCCCTTAATTCCAACTCACATCTCCCAAAAATATTTCTCCCTCTTGAAGAACCAGAAGAAAATGAAGAGAGCTAGGGTTTCTCATCAAGGTCATTAATCCTCCTTTTATTTCAATGTGTTGGCATTAAGGTATGATAGTATTCACCATTTGGAGTCTTTCCTCCAATGGGTCCTCTTTTCTTTAAGGTTTTCAAGGTTTAGTCTTACCCAAGAGAGCTAGGGTTTTGACAAATTTTTATGGGTTCTTCATTATGCTTTCCATTGTTGATGTTATGGTTGATAGTGCACGATCTAGCGTGGTAAAGTAAGCTAGTGCACGATTTAGCGTGATTTACATGCAACTTGACGAATCCCATGAGTCCATGCTAAGTTTCCCCCAATTTATGGTTATGCTTATGTTTGTGGGTTGAGTTGAGAAAAAGATGAATTGCATGAACTCTTTATGAATTGAGTTAAGGATTATGATTATCAAGCTATGAATTTCATGTAAGACTATGAATGATGAAAAGAGGATATTTTTATGAGAAGATGCATGTTCAATCAAAATCTATAATTTTCCTCTATTATGTGGGTTCCCTCAATTATGACTAAATTGCCTTGATTTATGACTTTCTAAGTATTAGCTTGCATTGAATTGCATGTTTTGAGGTGAAGCTTATGAACCCATGATTTATGAGTTAAGAGCATGATGAGCTATGTAAATATGAAGCTTATGAACTCATGTATATTTTATGAAGCTTATGATATGTTAATGGAAATGTTGAGTTGTGAAAAGGTTTCTCATGTACTGCTCGACCTATGAATGTGAAAGGCTTTCTCACACGTAATGAGTCATAACTTGTTGAAAGGTTTGCTCAACTATGCTTGAATCCACAATTAAGGAGCTATTCTATGAAGGGACTAGAGGCGACTACCCATGTTCCCTAATGTAGACAAGAGGCGATTACCCATGTCTACTATTAATGAAATCATGAATGAAGGGACAAGAGGTGATTACCCTTGTACCCTAATGTAGACAAAGCGGCGATTACCCAAGTCTACCAATAATGAGCTTATGACTAAGGATAGACAAGAGGCGATTAACCATGTCTATATAAGATTAAATGAACCATGATTAATCTGTGGGAAGTATGCTTAGTACCGAGTGGACAAGTGGCGATTACCCATGTCCCATAACCTATGTGCCACCATAGGGTGATGGTCTATGATAGACACTAGCTAGTGGATCCACATAAGCTAAGAAGTTCATGGTCTTACCTTGGCAAGTAGGACACCTCTTTTCGGTGTGGGGCAGACACCGAATTCCATGTTGATAGCTCACATGGTCTCATATGTCGGTTAAGGCTATTCCCCCCCCCCCCAATTAATGAACTTAAGTGTTCTTATGATGATGTAAAGTAGAGGAAAGATGAATAGCTTGTCTTGGCCATGGTTTATGCTTCATGTTTCTTATGTTCTATCATGTTTTAGCTTGGCCATTACATGTCATGATTATATGCCATTCTAGCATGTTTTATATGCCCTATGTGCATTGCTATCATACTTGGTACTTGATTGTACTAATACATACTCTTTCCTACATTGATTCTATTGGTGTAGGGCTTGGCGGCTCCTTTCATCCCACTCGTGGCTAGTCGGTTCTAATGATCGTGAAGACTTGGTGAGGCCTTCTACGTCCGAGGGTCTAACCTTGTTACATATTCATGCTTTCCATTATTTTGGTTATTGTACTAGGCTGCGTCCCGAACCTTCATTTCTATTCTTTTATGTTAGATGGCTTGAGACATGAGATGTAGACTTCCGCTGTTTTGATTGAAGCTTAGATATAAAATGCGCTTTTGAACTCTTACTTCTTTATTATCTTGTATGTTATGTATGCTAAGGGCTTGTATGAGGCCTCTCAGGGTCTTGTACGCCGTGTTACATCTATGGGCTACCCTGGGTCATGACAAACTTGGTATTCAGAGCACAAGGTTTTAGAAATATTCTAGGATGTCTATTAAGCCACGTCGAGTAGAGTCTTTTTCATGAGTGTGAAGCGCACCACATTTGTGAATGAGAAGGCTACAAGATGATTAGGAAACTCCACTTCTTCATTATTCTTAGGTCGTGCAATAGAGTGTTACTCTATATGTCTCTCTCCTAATCGCTATCCTACACGTTTCAGGATATGGCGTCTCAAAGAGCTTATACTCGAAGGAATGCGAGAGAGAGTGAAGAGCAAGAAACTCCTCCTCAAGCTCTTCAAGTTTCGGTTGATCCTTTGACCGAGCAAGTAACCAATGTGGAGTTCAGGGCTGCTAATCATGTGTTGGCCCAAGCCGTGATGGCTCAAGCAAATAGGGAGGTTGTGGCTCCCGTGAACCTAAATGTGGGTACGGCGGCGTCAAGAGCGAGGAACTTCACTAGGATGAACCCTCCGGAGTTTCACGGTTCTAAAGTGGAGGAAGATCCTCAAGAGTTTATTGATGAGGTTTATAAAGTGTTGATGATCATGGGAGTGTCACCGATGGAAAAGGCGGAATTGGCCGCCTACCAACTCAAAGGTCTGGCTCAAATTCGGTACAACCAATGGAAGAGTGAGATGGCGATTTATAAGGGTCCTCTAGAGTGGGAGAGATTCAAGGGTGCTTTCCTCGATAGATTCTTTACCGTTGAGATGAGGGAGGCTAAAGTACTTGAGTTCATCAATCTTCGTCAAGGGAGTATGGGTGTGAAATAGTATGCTTTGAAGTTCACACAATTGGCTCGATATGCTCCTTCTATGGTTGCCGATCCTAGGGCAAGAATGAGCAAATTTGTTTCGAGAGTGTCCAAAATAGTGGTCAAGGAGTGTTGTACCGCCATGCTTATTAATGATATGGATATTTATCGCCTCATGATTCATGCACAACAAATAGAGGAGGAGAAGCTCAAGGAAAGGTCTAGGGACTCCAAGAGGGCTAAGACCGGTGATGGTGGTTTCTCTCATTCAAGGTCCATTGGACATGGTCGTTTTAAGCTTGGGCAAAGGTTTGCTAATCAAGGTTCTTCCAACGCTCCTCCTAAGTTCAACAAAGGAAGGGTGTATAACCCTAAGCCTCAAGGAGGAAATGGTAGTGGCTCCTCATTGCCTACTTGTGCCAAGTGTGGGAGGAAACATAAGGGTACTTGTCTAGCCGGTTCGAATGCATGTTTTGGATGTGGTAAGACGGGTCATAAAGTAAGTGATTGTCCCTTTGCTACTAAAAAGGGAGGAGAAAATCATCGAAGGGCTCAACACCAAAATCTGGTAAGTTCTAGTGTAAATCAAAAGCAAAACCAGTTCTATGCACTTCAGGCCCGTCATGAGCTAGAGGGTTCTCCCAATGTGGTTACGGGTATGTTGAAAATCTTCCACTTTGATGTTTATGCTTTGCTTGATCCCGGTGCTACTTTGTCTTTTGTGACGCCTTATGTGGCTATGAAGTTTGATGTTGTTCCGGATGTGTTGCTAGATCCATTCCGTGTCTCCACTCCTATCGGTGAATCTATTGTAGCTAAGAGAGTCTATAGAAATTGTTCCGTCTCTTTATTCCATAGAGTCACTCATGTGGATCTTGTAGAGCTTGATATGCTAGACTTCGATGTTATTCTTGGGATGGATTGGTTGCATTCTTGTTATGCCTTTATTGATTGTATGACCAAAATGGTCAAGTTCCAATTTCAAGATGAGCCTATCCTGGAGTGGAAAGGGGGAAATTCTACGCTTAAGGGTCAATTTGTTTCTTGTCTACAAGCTAGAAAGATGATCTTAAAGGGGTGCATTTACCATCTTGTTAAGGTGAGGGGTATAGATTCCGAGACCCCTACTCTCAAGTCGGTCCCCATTGTTAACGAATTTCTGGAAGTGTTTCCCGATGATTTACCCGGTGTTCCTCCTGAGAGGGAAATAGACTTCGGTATTGACCTTCTCCCCGGTACGCAACCTATCTCTATTCCTCATAGAATGGCTCCGGCAGAACTTAAGGAACTAAAAGAGCAATTGAAAGATTTGTTGGATAAGGGTTTCATCCGACCATGTATTTCTCCATGGGGTGCTCCAGTCTTGTTTGTTAGAAAGAAAGATGGTTCACTCCGTATGTGTATTGACTACCACCAATTGAATAAGGTTACTATAAAAAATAAGTATCCTCTCCTGAGAATTGATGATTTGTTTGACTAACTCCAAGGGGCTAGTTATTACTCTAAGATTGATCTTCGTTAGGGCTATCACCAATTGAAGGTAAGGGCAGATGACATTCCGAAAACGGCTTTCTGGACCAGATATGGGCATTATGAGTTTCTAGTGATGTCTTTCAGGTTGACTAATGCTTCGGCCGCATTTATGGATTTGATGAATTGGGTGTTTAGACAATACCTGGATATGTTCGTCATTGTGTTTATCGATGATATCTTGATTTACTCAAGGAGTGATAGTGAGCATGCTGATCATTTGAGGATTGTATTGCAAGTTCTCAAGGACCAACAACTCTTTGCTAAGTTCGAGAAATGTGAGTTTTGATTAAAGTCTGTAGCTTTCCTCGGTCACATTGTTTCCGGTAAAGGTGTCGAGGTAGATCCTAAGAAGACGGATGCGGTTAAGAATTGGCCTAGACCTCTATCACCTTCGGATATTCGTAGTTTCTTGGGTTTAGCCGGTTACTATCGAAGGTTTGTTGAAGGGTTTTCTTCAATTGCTTCATCATTGACGGCTCTAACTCAAAAGAAGGCTAAGTTTACTTGGTCCGAAAGGTGTGAAGCGAGGTTTCAAGAGTTGAAAGATAGACTTATCTCTGCTCCGGTGTTGACCCTACAGGAAGGGTCCGATGGGTTTGTGGTCTATTGTGTTGCTTCAAGAATTGGGTTAGGGTGTGTACTTATGCAAAATGGGAAAGTCATTGCTCATGCTTCAAGGCAACTAAAGGTGCATGAAAAGAATTACCCTACTCATGATTTGGAGTTAGCGGCGGTTGTATTTGCTTTAAAGATATGGAGGCATTACTTGTATGGTGTCCATGTTGACGTATTTACCGACCATAAGAGTTTGCAATATGTATTTAAGCAAAAGGATCTAAATCTTCGCCAACAAAGGTGGCTTGAGCTATTAAAGGACTATGACATGAATGTCCTCTATCACCCCGGCAAGGCTAATGTGGTGGCAGATGCTCTCAGTCGGATGTCAATGGGCAGTTTTGTCCATATAGGGGAGGGTAAGAAGGAACTAGTTCGAGATGTTCATAGATTGACCCGTTTGGGTGTTCGAATGGTTGATTCCACCAAAGGTGGTGTTATGGTTCACAATGGTTTAGAATCGTCCTATGTACATGATGTGAAAGCTAAGCAAGATCTTGACCCGAACCTAGTCAAATTGAAAGAAGCGGTGCTAAAGAAGTCCGTTGAGGCTTTCTCCCAAGGGGAGATAGAGTGCCAGATATCAAGGTCGTTTGTGTGTTCCTAGTGTTAATGACCTAAGAGGACAAATTTTGATTGAGGCCCATAATTCTCGTTATTCTATTCACCCGGGAGCTACCAAGATGTACTGTGATTTGCAGGAGATCTATTGGTGGAATGGGATGAAGAAGGATATTACGGAATTTGTGGCTAAATGTCATAATTGTCAACAAGTGAAAGTTGAGCACCAAAGGCCGGGAGGTTTGTCAAAAGATATTGATATCCCTACTTGGAAGTGGGAAGATGTGAACATGTACTTTATTGATGGCTTGCCGCGCACTCGGTGACAATATGATTCGATTTGGGTGATTGTAGATCGTATGTTGAAATCAGCTCATTTCATTCCCGTCAAGGTTTCTTATTCGGTGAAGGATTATGCTAAATTGTACTTGAAGGAGATGGTTAGGTTGCATGGAGTGCCTTTATCCATTATCTCCGATCGTGGTACACAATTTACTTCTCAGTTTTGGAAATCTTTCCAGAAGGGCCTTGGTACTCGTGTTAAGCTTAGCACGGCCTTTCATCCCCAATTTGATGGGCAAGTGGAGCGTACTATCCAAACTTTGGAAGATATGTTGAGAGCATGTGTAATTGAATTCAAGGGTAATTGGGATGATCATTTGCCTTTGATTGAGTTTGCTTATAATAACAGCTACCATTCTAGTATTGGTATGGCTCCATTTGAGGCTCTCTATGGTAGGAGGTGTAGATCTGCTATAGGTTGGTTTGAAGTTGGGGAAGTTACTTTGATAGGCCCGGAGTTAGTACATGAGGCTATGGAGAAAGTTCGGCTTATTAGAGAAAGGTTGAAAACGGCTCAAAGTCGAAAAAAGTCCTATGCCGATGTTAGAAGAAGAGAATTAGAATTTGATGTTGACGATTGGGTCTACTTGAAAGTCTCACCCATGAAGGGCGTAAAGAGATTCGAGAAGAAGGGGAAGCTTAGTCCCCGCTATATGGGCCCTTATCAGATTTTGAGACGTGTTGGTAAGGTTGCCTATGGGCTTGACTTGCCAAATGATTTGGCATCGGTGCATCAAGTTTACCATGTCACCTTACTAAAGAAGTGCTTTGGTGATCCATTGACTATAGTGCCTTTAGAAGATCTTGGCATTAAGGATAGCCTTTCTTATGAAGAAATTCCGATTGAGATTCTAGACCGGCAAGTTCGGAAGTTGAGAAATATAGAAGTTGCTTCCGTGAAAGTGTTATGGATTAATCAATTAGTTGAGGGTGCTACTTGGGAGGCCGAGGCCGATATGATGTCCCGTTACCCTCATCGTTTCTCTATCGATCCTCCTCTAGCTTGAGGTACCTAGTCCCTCATGGTTCATTCTTTGATTTTATGTGTCATAGTTGATTTCCATGATTCCTTGATTATATATGTTCATGAAGACTCTTATATGATTATGTGCATTTGAGTATGAGTTGCATAAAGTCTTCATGATATGATGTGTTGATCATGATTTAGCTTGGAGTTGATGTTTCATCCTCGGATATATGAATTATGTCATCGCATGTTTTAGGTTGGGTTGATAGTAAGTGTCTTTCGCCCTTCCCTTGAGCGCTTTATCTCCATTCGAGGACGAATGTTCCCAAGGGGGAGATATGGTAACACCCCAGTTTTTGAAAAGAAAGAAAAAAATGCAGTTTTAAAATTTTTCTGATGCTAGTGACAACGGAGGCCATTTACGGACCGTAGGTGGAGTGACGGGCCATAGATGGGAACCGTCGATGGCCCTGTCAACTTTATGAATTTTGAGTTTCTTAACCTTGACCTACGGTATAGCAGGATGGTTCGTAGTTCGCTTGACGGGCCGTAGATGGGTTACGTAGATGCCTTCCAGACTTAGCCAAATTTTCAGTCCAAAATGAACTTTCTGAATCGATTAACGGAAGAGCAGGACGGTCCGTTAATGGATGTAAGAACCGTAGATCCTGTCCGTCGATTGGTCCTGACAGTATTATTTAAGGGCTTTTTGGACATTTCCCTAAATGTTTATTTCCTATCCTAGAGGATTTTTCCCCTTAACCCTGGCACTATTTATACTTTCTAAGCCCTAATCCCTTCATTCCAACTCTCATCTCCCAAAAATATTTCACCCTCATGAAGAACTAGAAGAAAAAGAAGAGAGCTAGGGTTTCTCATCAAGGTCATCAATCCTCCTTTTGTTTCAATGCGTTGGCATTAAGGTATGATAGTATTCACCATTTGGAGTCTTTCCTCCAATGGGTCCTCTTTTCCTTAAGGTTTTCAAGGTTTAGTCTTACCCAAGAGAGCTAGGGTTTTGACAAATTTTTATGGGTTCTTAATTATGCTTTCCATTGTTGATGTTATGGTTGATAGTGCACGATCTAGCGTGGTAAAGTAAGCTAGTGCACGATTTAGCGTGATTTACATGCAACTTGACGAATCCCATGAGTCCATGCTAAGTTTCCCCCAATTTATGGTTATGCTTATGTTTGTGGGTTGAGTTGAGAAAAAGATGAATTGCATGAACTCTTTATGAATTGAGTTAAGGATTATGATTATCAAGCTATGAATTTCATGTAAGACTATGAATGATGAAAATAGGATATTTTTATGAGAAGATACAGGTTCAATCAAAATCTATAATTTTCCTCTATTATGTGGGTTCCCTCAATTATGACTAAATTGCCTCGATTTATGACTTTCTAAGTATTACCTTGCATTGAATTGCATGTTTTGAGGTGAAGCTTATGAACCCATGATTTATGAGTTAAGAGCATGATGAGCTATGTAAATATGAAGCTTATGAACTCATGTATATTTTATGAAGCTTATGATATGTTAATGGAAATGTTGAGTTGTGAAAAGGTTTCTCATGTACTGCTCGACCTATGAATGTGAAAGGCTTTCTCACACATAATGAGTCATAACTTGTTGAAAGGTTTGCTCAACTATGCTTGAATCCACAATTAAGGAGCTATTCTATGAAGGGACTAGAGGCGACTACCCATGTTCCCTAATGTAGACAAGAGGCGATTACCCATGTCTACTATTAATGAAATCATGAATGAAGGGACAAGAGGTGATTACCCTTGTACCCTAATGTAGACAAAGCGGCGATTACCCAAGTCTACCAATAATGAGCTTATGACTAAGGATAGACAAGAGGCGATTACCCATGTCTACCAAAGATTAAATGAACCATGATTAATCTGTGGGAAGTATGGTTAGTACCGAGTGGACAAGTGGCGATTACCCATGTCCCATAACCTATGTGCCACCATAGGGTGATGGTCTTTGATAGATACTAGCTAGTGGATCCACATAAGCTAAGAAGTTCATGGTCTTACCTTGGCAAGTAGGACACCTCTTTTCGGTGTGGGGCAGACACCGAATTCCATGTTGATAGCTCACATGGTCTCATATGTCGGTTAAGGCTATTCCCCCCCCCCAATTAATGAACTTAAGTGTTCTTATGATGATGTAAAGTAGAGGAAAGATGAATAGCTTGTCTTGGCCATGGTTTATGCTTCATGTTTCTTATGTTCTATCATGTTTTAGCTTGGCCATTACATGTCATGATTATATGCCATTCTAGCATGTTTTATATGCCCTATGTGCGTTGCTATCATACTTGGTACTTGATTGTACTAACACATACTCTTTCCTACATTGATTCTATTGATGTAGGGCTTGGCGGCTCCTTTCATCCCACTCGTGGCTAGTCGGTTCTAGTGATCGTGAAGACTTGGTGAGGCCTCCTATGTCCGAGGGCCTAACCTTGTTACATTTTCATGCTTTCCATTATTTTATTATTGTACTGGGCTGCGTCCCGAACCTTCATTTCTATTCTATTATGTTAGATGACTTGAGACATGAGATGTAGACTTCCGATGTTTTGATTGAAGCTTAGATATAAAATGCTCTTCTGAACTCTTACTTCTCTATTATCTTGTATGTTATGTATGCTAAGGGCTTGTATGAGGCCTCTCAGGGTCTTGTACGCCGTGTTACATCTAGGGGCTACCCTGGGTCGTTACATAAAGCCTAAAGCCAACCAAATTGAAATGCTCCCTTTGATCCAAATTGTTGAGCCTAAAGTAGACCTCTCTTTCGATTTACCCAATTCACCTTCCCCATGATAATTGTTAACCTTTGTTTTGGCCCTGGTCCCTTCTTGGACATTGTGCACCTCAACTCAGGCTAAAAGCCTAAGTTGAGGGTGGCTACTATAAAGGAGAATAAGAAAAGAAAGGGGTATGAAAAGAGTTGTGTATTGAGAAAAAAAATTATTAAGATGGTGTGGTAGAAGAAAGAAAATAAGAGATAAAAGAATGAAAAGCTGAAGAAAAGTTTGAAATGAAAAAGAAAAGCAAATCAAAAGCCACACCCGAGCTTTAATGAAAAATGTGGAGAAAAGAGAGTAAAAGGTGAAACAAGAATTGGTTGTAAAAGAGGAAAATAACCATTGTAATGTCAAGGAGGGTAGAAAAGCCACTTAAAATCGAAATACACCACACTTGAACCGGAGCTTACGTTACAATTTAATAAAGTCCTATAGTGATTCTAATGTAACAGTTTGAGAGTCTAAGTGTAGAAAATAAAGGAAAGCCTATGGTAATGTGGATGTGCTGTACTGAATTAAATTTTGAGAGTGAGTGTATACTGAGTCTCTGAACGTGAAATACATATTCCATCCATGTGAAAAATAAGACTTCTTTGTAGTAAGGGCACAAGTTACACTGTCAAAATATCGGTATCTTGGTGATTGTTATCGATGTATGTGAGTGTATCCATTGGTATGCCTATGTCATGAATTGATCCGCATGTGTTGGCTTGTTTTGAACTTAACGTTTGCATTGTGATTGGATGAGAAAAAAAGAGGGTGGATTGTTGAGATAGAGGCCATGTGATTGCTTGAATTCTAGGTTTATTTTAGCGTCGTGTCATTTTTTTATGTTAGTAGTGTCTGTTGAGGACAACCAATAATTTTAAGTTGAGGGTGTTGATGTGATGCGTATTTATGGTACTTATCATGCTTTAAACTCGGAGTTTTGCATGTGTCTTAAGCATTTGTGAGTAGATTTGATGGTATTTTTATATATGTTAGCGGGAAAGTAGGTTGTGAGAGTCCGATGATGGAAATTGAATAAAGCAACTGGTTTTTGAAGACCTACGGGTCAACCTATGAATCATAGGATTGACTCGTAGATGAAGGCTGAAGAAGAAGTTGATATTTTGGCTAAGTATGGAGCGACGAAAGCAAACTACGTGCCGTAGGATGACCTATGAGTTGTAGTTCTAAGTCGTAGAAAGATGTAGAAATTATGAGTCCTAGTACTTTGAACAACAAGTTGCCATGACGGATCGTACAAAGGTATACGAGTCGTAGATCATGTCTGTAGGGAGTTCTTATAGCCTTTGAAGAAGCTGCCTTCTACGGGCCTGGTCTACGAGCCGTAATCTTACCTACGAGCCGTAGACTTGACTGTCGAAGCTCACTTTTCTGTGTTTCCTTTTCTTACTTTATTTTGGATTAAATATTTATAAATAGTCGTTTTATTTCTTGTTTTTGAGTTGTTGGACAATTGGATACTTTGTTTTTGGCTTCGAGAATTATTTTGGTGAACACTTTTGTCATTTCATTCTTGAAGCATCGGTTTATAATTGTCACGATCCAATTTCTCAAGTCATGATGGCGCCTACAACCCACTGGTAGGCAAGCCAAACTCTATCCCGGAACTTAAAAGTAATGGGACTACGAGTGGAAACTAGCCTCAACTGTGCGGAAACAACAAATACAACACATAAGGAAGCGGAAGGGAAACCAAAATAATATATATAAGACACCTCCCAAAACCTAGAAGTCACATGTAATGAACCACTAACAAGGGTACAAGTCCCAAAAGTGGACCACAATAACAATTGTCTCGAAAACAAAAGACAAGCCAAAATATAGATACAGAAGGAGATAGGTAATCCCAGAACGCCATGTGCTCACCCTAGTCTCCTGAAAGGACAGCTCCAGGCCCGATCTCAATGCTGATAACTGGTGCTCGGACCTGCATCATGAAAACAGATGCAGAGTGTAACATGAGTACCAAAACGACAGGTACCCAGTAGGCATCATAGGCCGACTGACCAAGAAAGGTAAACACAAGCAGACAAGATAGAATCAACAACAACAGAGGTCAACATAACGGAAAAAAAGAAAGCGGAAAGTAGAATGAGGATAGACAACTAAACCCAACTGGCCCCCCCATAAGACCCGCTGGGCACACTCATGCGCAAGTCTAAATAAAACCCTAACGGACCCCCATAAGCTCGACAGGTACACAGAAGAGCTATACGACAGAAATAAAGAACACCAACTCCAGAAGCCTCCAACCAAGGGTCCCAGACCTTGAAATCATCCTCTGGGCCCAGCCCAATCATCAGTCACGAGCCGGCAATATCGAGTCCTACCCGCATAACCATACCTCGTACTAGAATATTATCAGAGCCCAGCTCAATCATCGACACATGGGCCCAGCCCAAATCACCGGTCACTAGCCGACAATACCGGGTCCCACCCGCGTAACCTCAGTCTCATGAATATCACTTGCTCTATGGTCTGTAGCTAGGAATAACTGACTCTAACCGTGTAATATCAGTCTTAGACGGGAGCTAATCAGTCTGCACTCAACAGTCTAGCACTAGTAATACCGGTCCTATCCAGGTAACGTCAATCACGGGCTTGGACTAGTAGCCTGCGCTCCATGGACTCGCACTTGAAATAACAGGCTGCAATCGTATAACGTCAGCTACAGACCGGAGAGAATAGCCTACCCTCGTCAGCCTAGCACTGGAAATACCGGATGCTAACCGCGTAACCTCAGTCTCGAACTGGAGTTATCCACCTCAAACCATATAAAGCCACTACGAACCACATAACAGAAGGCTAACCATCATGGGCCGCCGCCCATAAGTATATCAAACGAAGGCTTCCAGTCTAACACAATCGAACTATGAATCGACTCAACGTAACATCCTCCGGCAGCATCCCAAGTTCTCAGAAAATAGCGGGGAGAGAATTGGAAGAATCGAAGGCCACAAGAACGCCTAAATCAAGGCTCACACTATCAGACCCAAGTCTGCTATATCAGTCTACAAGGATCTAGTTCATCCGAATCGCCGTCAGATACATACTCAAGTCAATGGGTGCATAGGACTAAGGCAACACTACCTTAACCTATCCTAAGTCCGAAATCACAACAATCAATCCAGCACAGAATCCAAAGTCTCGGATCCACCATGCATCAGTAGATAACCACCCAACAGATAACCCACAACACAAATACCATCAATCCAGGTCAACAACCCAACCTACAATATGATACTAGCTCAAAACAACCCAACAGTTAATTATAAAATAGGAAATCGGGTAAACAGGGAATCAATATTAGCTAGCCACCCCAGATTCACAAATATCAACAAACATTTACACAATCAAGCTCAATCTAGAAGGAAGGGAAGTCGTAACATATCAAAAAGCCAATCACAAGCTCTCCAAGTCACTCAGCCGAAGATTTTCCCTTTCAAACGGCCTTAGACTGCTTCCACGCTATCAAAAATAGAATCACAACGTTAATATGGTCGTTTAAACACTAAAATCAACAAATTTGAAGACAGACCAATTTTGAATTCAAATCAGGCAAAGTGGGAACCGCTCCGGATTTTCTGGAATTGACTCTGTGAAAAGGTCCCAAATCCTTCCCCAAACACGAATCCTAAATCGGATCGCCCATTAGGGGTCGGATCCGCTCCTAACAGCCCACAACAACAAATCACAAAACTTAACAAAATAGGCCAACAAGGAACTTACCCTCAATTTCATGGAAAACGAGGAACACCCAACAAACCCCAACCTAAAACCCACGAAGGCAACTAAAATCTAAGCGCCTTGGACTTCGAATCGCCAAAAACCGACTACCGAGGAGATTTTTGTGAAGGTTTGAAACTCTCCAAAATGGGAGCTTCGACCTCATTAAATAGACACTGCCAGGTCCTTCCTCTCCGCGAACGTGGAGAGTAATCTCCCCAGATCTCCGCGAACGCAGAGAACAATCTCACCCCTCACCCAATCAGACCTCCGCGAACGCGGAGAACTCTCCGCTAACGCGGAGCACAAGAAGTTTCACACCCAACAGTCTTCCGTGAACACGGAGAGCCTTCCGCAAACGCGGAGCACTAGGAACCACCCAACCTCATAGACCTCCGTGAACGCGGCCTCTGGCCCGCGAATGCGGAGTAGAATCTTTCTCTCCTCCGTGAACGCGGAGCCTATCCCCCGCATACGGAGTCTATCCCGCGAACGCTGAGAGATGGGATGTCTCCAATTTGACAGCTGCACCAGTTGAGTTTTGGACAATTCCAAAACTCCGACGGGGTGCTCGGGATTCGTTTAGAACCTCGTGCACTCAAATGAAATATGCTACCCCCGTGAATTCGATGTTTTGGACTCAAAGGCACAGTCAAAATTTCCATACGAGGTCGTTTAGACAAAAAGTGGGTCCCACACCCAAGGAGCCATTTTAGCCAACTTCTATCGGAGGCCTTAAAATTAGATCGGAAGCTCCCGATAATTCTCGAAAAGTCGTTCTAGATCAAAATCAGCATTTCGGAACTAACCGCGCTGTCGGAATTTCCATCTGAGTGCGTTTTTTAAGAATGTTGACCGAAGTCAACCTTAAACCAAATTTCGAAGACTAAAGAGCTAACTGGCCCCAAAATCACACTGGAAACTCCGGGACTTTGGCAAACCATGCTCCTGGCCTAATTTGGTCGCTCCGGAGCTGATGGAACCTTCAGAATTCTCATCTGAGGTCGTTTACCTGAAGTTATGACCGAAATCAACTTTTCAAGATTTAAAAGCTCAAAAATAGAAAAACAGGCATAAAACCCAAACGAACGACTAGGTGACTGAACAGTCAGTGCCAGCAAGTCATAAATGACTTGGGGTCGCTACAGGAATGCTCTAAATGGCAGAAAGAAGGCATTAACACAGAAATAACCTGGAGAGTCATTACAATATCCATTACTAAAAGGACTTTCGTTCATGAAAGTATGGATCAAGAAGTACCTGAGGGCTCAAATAGGCTGGGGAACTACTCCCGCATCTCCCGCTCGATCTCCTAGGTAGCCTCCTCAATTGGACGATGCCTCTAATGGACCTTAACCACAGGAATGACCCTCGACCTCAGCTGCCTCACATCTCTGGATAAAATAGCGACTGGCTCCTCTGTGTAAGTCAAGTGATCATCCAACTCAACGACATCATACTAGAGCACATGAGACTTATCTGGAACATATCAACGTAATATCGAAACATGGAAAACTGGATGAACGACTGAGAATGCTGGAGGTAAAGCGAACTCATAAGCCACCTCGCCAACTGCCCTCAAAATCTCAAAAGGCCCGATATACCTGGGGCTAAGCTTGCCCCGCCTCCCAAATCTCATCGCGCCATTCATGGGCGACACTTGGAGGAATACTCTGTCACCCACGAAAAAACTCAACGGTCGACGCCTACGGTCTGCATAACTTCACTGTCTACTCTGAGCTGTCCTGAGCCTGTCCTGAATCAACCTTACATGCTCCAAGGACTCCAAAAATAGATCTGTACCAAGCGGCCTACGCTCCATAGACTCAAACCAACCGACTGGGGTGCGACAACGCCTACCATATAGGGCCTCAAACGGGGCCATCTGGATGCTGGGATGGTAGCTGTTGTTGTACGCAAACTCTGCCAAGGGCAAGATGTGGTCCCACTGACCCCCAAAGTCTATAACACAGGCCCACAACATATTCTCAAGAACCTAAATAGTGCGCTCTGACTGACCATTAGTCTGCGGGTGAAATGCTTTGCTAAGATCCATACGGGTGCCCAACTCCTCCTGAAATGCTCTCCAAAAGCTGGAAGTGAACTGTGGGCCCCGGTCTGAGATGATAGAAACAGGTACACCATGAAGGCGGACTACCTCCCGAATGTGGAGACGGGCTAACCTCTCAGCATGGTAGGATGTATGAACAGGGATGAAGTGTGCTGACTTGGTCAATCGATCCACGATGACCCAGACACTGTGAACACCCCTAGGAGTCCGTGGCAACCCAACAATGAAGTCCATGGTGATACGCTCCCACTTCCACTTAGGAATGGGTAATATCTGCAACTCTCGACCAGGCCTCATATGCTCGATCTTCACCTGTTGGCAACACAAACAACGGGACACATAGTCTGAGATGTCGTTCCTCATACCGCTCCACCAGTAATGCTGTCTCAAATCACGATACATCTTAGCCGTGCCTGGATGAATAGAATATCTGGAATCATGGGCCTCGCTAAGGATCAGCTGGATCAACTCATCAACTCTGGGAACACACAATCGGCCAGCAAACCTCACAACCCCATCTGAATCTAAGGAAGCATGCCCGACATTACCTGCCAACACTCTATCTCTAATTGCTACCAAAGACTCATCCTCAAACTGACAGCTACAGATCTGATCAAGCAGAGATGACTGAATCGCCACATATGCTAACACCCGGCCGGAATCTGAAGCATCAAGTCTGATCATCTGATTGGCTAAGGACTGAATGTCCAAAGCCATGGGTTGCTCCGAAATAGAAAGGAAGGCTAGACTACCCATACTCACTACCTTCCGACTCAAGGCGTTCGCTACTATATTCGCCTTTCCCGGATGGTAGAGAATAAAGAGATCATAGTCCTTCAGGAGCTCTATCCAATGGCGCTGCCTCGAACTAAGATCCCTCTGAGTCATGATGTACTGAAGGCTCCTGTGATCAATGTAGATCTCATAATGAACTCCATACAGGTAGTGCCTCCAAATCTCAAGCGTGAAAACTACTGCCGCCAACTCCAAGTCATGAGTGGGGTAGTTGCGCTCATACATCTTAAGCTGCCTCGACGCATAAGCAATAACCCGGCCCTGCTGCATTAGAACACAACCAAAACCAATGCTGGATGCATCACAATAGACCGTGAAGCCCTCACCCTCAACTGGAAGAGTCAATATAGGAGCGGTGGTAAGCAACTCCTTGAGCCTCAGAAAGCTCCTCTCACACTCCTCTGATCACACAAAGGGAACATCCTGGCGAGTCAACCGAGTCAAAGGCGCTGCTAAATTGGAGAAACCCTCAACAAAGCATCTGTAGTACCCTGCCAATTCGACGAATCTCTGAATCTCAGTCACAGAAGTAGGCCTAGCCCAACTACGGATAGCCTCAACCTTCGCCGGATCCACCATAATGCCATCCTTGGACACTACGTGCCCCAAGAATGCTATAGATTCAAGCCAAACTCGCACTTTGAGAACTTGGTATAAAGCTGATGATCTCTCAAAGTCTGGAGCACTATCCTCAAATGCTGCTCATGCTCATGATGGCTCCGCGAGTATACCAAGATATCATCGATGAAGACAATGACAAATGAGTCCAAATACTGCCTGAACACACGAGTCATCAAGTCCATAAAGGTGGCAGGGGCATTAGTCAACCCAAAAGACATAACCAGGAACTCATAATGGCCATAACGAGTCCTAAATGCTGCCTTAGGGATGTCCGCTGCTCTAATCCTCAGTTGATGGTACCCAGATCTCAAGTCGATCTTAGAAAACATGGCAGCACCTTGAAGCTGGTCGAATAGTTCATCAATACGAGGCATAGGATAATGGTTCTTCACCGTCACCTTATTCAACTACCTATAATCGATACACATCCGCATGGTGCCATCCTTCTTCTTCACAAACAGGATTAGGGCACCCCAAGGCGATACACTAGGTCTGATGAACCCTCTACTCAAGAGATCCTGGAGCTGATCACTGAGCTCACTAAGCTCTGCAGGTGCCATGTGGTACAGTGGGATAGAAATGGGATGAGTACTCGGCTCCAGGTCTATGCCAAAATCAATGTCCCGATCTGGGGGTAGGCTAGGAAGGTCGGTAGGAAACACATCAACGAACTCTCGGACAATAAGCACTGTATCAACTGTAGGGCCCTCCCTACTCACATCTCTAATATATGCTAAGTAAGCCAAACATCCACTGTCCACCAGCCTCTAGGCCCGAATACAAGAAATCACCCCAACTGGTGTGCGACTACACGAACCCTACTGCACCACCGGTGGGATACCAGGAATGGCTAAAGTCACGGTCTTGGCATAACAGTCCAAGACAGCTTGGTGAGGAGATAGCCAATCCATACCCAGAATCACATCAAAGTCTACCATACACAGCACAATAAGATCAACCAGAGTGTCTTGCCCCTGAATGGTCACCACATAAGACCTGCAAACCTGATCCACTACTAAAGAATCCCCTACTAGGGTCGAAAAACGCAATGGAACCGATAAGGGCTCAGGACTCACTCCCAAACGAGGCACAGAGTAATCCGACACATAAGAATAGGTAGAACCTGGATCAAACAAGGCTGAAGCAGGCTGGTGGAATAAGAGAACTATATCTGTGATCACGTCATCTGACGCCTCAGCCTCTGCTCTGGCTGGAGCTACATAAAAGTGGCCCTGGTCACCTCTACCCCACGCATCTACTCTGCCACCAGTCCTGCCTCCCCTGGGGCCTCCTCGAGAACCCTGTTGCTGATCCCTTCCTCTAGCTGGGGGTGCTACTACTGACACCGGCCTCGCTGCCTGAGGGGCGGGTAAAGCTGATCTAGATGAAGGGCACTCCCTGGCCCAATGACCCAGCTTCCCACATGTGAAGCAACCTTGAGAAGACCTGCTAACTGCTGGAGGTCGGCTACCCTGACCTGATGCACCTGTCTGAAACCTGCCCCGGCCCTGACTCGGACCGGTACTATAACCGCTCTGACGAGGTTGATCTCCCTTCGAGGTCTGCAATGCTGCTTGAGACGGGTGACTGGACTGCCCTGGCTGGAACCCCTTGTAACCCCAACCTTAAGTATCCCTCTACCCGCGATGGGTCCCACTGAAACTTTCATCTGATCTGGGTCTCTTGCCGCTGCCCCCGTGGGCCTCACGACGAAGATGCTCAATGGTACGGGCATGGTCTACCACCTCTAAAAAGGAATAGGCCACTGTCAACAATTACTGCGACTCAATCCTCACCTGCAGTCTCAACCCTTTGACGAAGCATCGGACCCGCTCCTCTTTTGTAGTAGAATCTTGGTAGCATGACGGGACAACTCCAGAAATCTGGTCTCGTACTCAGTCACCGTCATGGAGCCTTACTCCAACCTCGAGAACTCATCACAGAGACGATCCCTGACTCTCCGTGGAATAAACTTGGCTAGAAAAGCATCAGAAAACTTCTCCCATGATACTGGCGGTGCTCCGGCTGGCCTGGTCCCAATGAACGAGTGCCACCACTGCCTGGCTGGTCCGTCTAGCTGATAAGCTGTGAAGTAAGCTCCTCTGGACTCTACTAAACCCAAGGTCTGCAACCTCTCATGGCAAGTAGTCAAGAACTCGTGGGCATCCTCCCCCGCAGCCCCTGAGAACCTCGACGGTGATAGTCTAAGAAACACCCCGAGCATCTTTTGCTCTCACAGAGGCATAACCCCATCCAACGGGTCCAGCTGAACCACGGCTGGTGCTGGTGGCTAAAAAACCTCTGGTGCCATTACTGCAAGCTGGTCCTGCTATGCCTGAACCGGCTCTGGGATTGGTACTGGGGCCAGCTGCTGCTGCTACATACTTCCGATAGTAGCTAGAATCTGGGCAAGCATGCCTTGAAGAGCCACAGCTGGTGCTGGTGGTGGCTGGGCTGGTCCCGGCCTCATGGCTGAGGAGGAACCTACTCTGCTCGAGGCTCCTGCTCTGGAGTCCTCTCTCTCTATCGGTCTGGTACCACAGCACCATGTCGACCTCCTCTGCACGTACGAGCCATCCCTGTAACAGAACGGAACAAGTGAGATTTCAAGAAACCAACTGGACAGCCACGCACGAAAAGATACAAAATAAGACAACATCGTAAGGACATCCTGTAGCCTCCTTAAGATAAGTCACGAAGGTCTCCGCACCGATCCTCAAGACTCTACTAGATGTTAGTTCTACACAAGTGAGACCAACGAACCTAGGCTCTGATACAAATTTGTCACAACCCGATTTCTCAAGTCATGATGGCGCCTACAACCCACCGGTAGGTAAGCCAAACTCTATCCCGGAACTTAACAGTAATGGGACTACGAGTGGAAACTAGCCTCAACTACACAGAAGCAATGCATAAGGAAGCGGAAGCGAAACCAAAATAATATATATAAGACAACTTCCAAGACCTGGAAGTCACATATACAGAACCACTAACAAGAGTACAAGTCCCAAAAGTGGACCACAGAAATAACTGTCTCGAAAATAAAAGACAAGCCAAAATATAGATACAGAAGGAGACAGGTAATCCCAGAACGCCATGTGCTCAACCTAGTCTCCTGAAAGGACAGCTCCAAGCCTGATCTCAACGCTGATAACTGGTGCTCAGACCTGCATCATGAAAACAGAGGCAGGGTGTAGCATGAGTACTAAAACAATAGGTACTCAGTAGGCATCATAGGCAGACTGAGCAAGAAAGGTAAAAACAAGCAGACAAGATAGAATCAACAACAACAGAGGTCAACAGAACGGAAACAGAGAAAGCGGAAAGTAAAATGAGGATAGCCAACTAAACCCAACTGGGCCCCCTCATAAGACCCGCTGGGCACACTCATGCACAAGTCTAAATAAAAACCGAACGGACCCCCTTAAGCCCGACAGGTACACAGAAGAGCTATACTATAGAAATGAAGAACACCAACTCCAGAAGCCTCTAACCAAGGGTCCCAGACCCTGAAATCATCCCCTAGGCCCAGCCCAATCATTAGTTATGAGCCGCAGTGCCCAGCTCAATCATCGACACATGGGCCCAGGCCAAATCACTAGTCACGAGCCGGCAATACCGGGTCCCACCCATGTTACCTCAGCCTCATGCTAGGACAATATTACTCGCTCTACGGTCTCAAGCTGGGAATATCAAAATCTAGCCGTGTAACATCAGACTTGGATGGGAGCTAATCAGTCTGCGCTCAACAGTATCGGGTAACGTCAATCACGGGCTGGGACTAGTAGCCTATGCTCCACTGACTCATACTTGAAATAACAAGCTATAATCGTATAACGTCAGCTACAGATCGGAGCGAATAGCCTACCCCGATCAGCCAAGCACTGGAAATATCGAATAATAACCGTGTAACCTCTGTCTCGAACTGGAGCTATCCACCTCAAACCAGATAAAGCCACTACGAACCACACAACACAAGGCTAACCATCAGGGGCCGCCACCCACAAGTTTATCAAACGAAGGCTTCCAGCCTAACACAATCCAACCATGAATCGGCTCAACGTAACATCCTCCGGCAGCATCCCACGATCTTAGAAAATAGCGGAGAGAGAATCAGAAGAATCGAAGGCCACAAGAATGCCTAAATCAAGGCTCACACTATCAGACCCAAGTCTGCTATATCAGTCTACAAGGACCTAGTCCATCCGAATCGCCGTCGGATACGTACTCAAGTCAACGGGTGCATAGGACTAAGGCAACACTACCTTAACCTATCCTAAGTCCGAAATCACAATAATCAATCAAGCACAGAATCCAAAGACCCGGACCCACTCATGCATCAGCAGATAACCACCCAACAGATAACCCACAACACAAATACCATCAATCCAGGTCAACAACCCAACCTACAACATGATACTAGCTCAAAACAACCTAACAGTCAACCATAAAATAGGAAATCGGGTAAACAGGGAATCAATATTAGCTAGTCACCTCAAATTCACAAATATCAACCAGCATTTACACAATCAAGCTCAATCTAGAAGGAAGGGAAGCCGTAACCTACCAAAAAGCCGATCACAAGCGCTCCAAGTCACTCAGCAAAAAATTTCCCCTTCCGAACGGCCTCAGACTGTTGCCACGCTATCAAAAATAGAATCACAGCGTCAATACTGTCGTTTAGACACTAAAATCAACAAATTTGAAAGCAGACCAATTTTTTAGTCAAATCGAGCAAAGTGGAACCCGCTTTGGATTTTCCAGAATTGACACCGTGAAAAGGTCCAAAATCCTTCCCCAAACACGAATCCCAAAATGGATCGCCCATTAGGGGTCGGATCCGCTCCTAACAGCCCATAACAACAAATCATAAACTTAAAAAAATAGGCCAACAAGGAACTTACCCTCGATTTCATGGAAAATGAGGAACACCCAACAAACCCCAACCTCAAACCCACGAAGCTAATGAGAATCCAGTGCCTGGGACTTCAAATCGCCAAAAACTGACCACTGAGGAGATTTTTGTGAAGGTTTGAAGCTCTCCAAAATGGGAGTTTTGACCTCATTAAATAGACACGGCCAGGTCCTTCCTCTCCGCAAACGTGGCCAAGCCTCTGTGAACGTGGAGAGTAATCTCCCTAGATCTCCGCGAATGCAGAGAAAAATCTCACCCCTCACTCAATTAGACTTCCGCAAATGAGGATAACCCTCCGCGAACGCGGAGCACAAGAAGTCTCACACCCAACATGCTTCCGCGAATGCGGAGCACTAGGAACCACCCAACCTCACAGACCTCTGCGAACGCGGAGCAGCTCACACGAACGTGGAGCGCAGAGTCACAGACCTCCGCGAACACGGCCTCTGGCTCACAAATGCGGAGTAGACTCCCTCTCTCCTCCGCGAACGTGGAGCCTATCCCGCGAATGCGGAGAGATGGGATGTCTGTAATTTGACAGCTGCACCAGCTGAGTTTTGGACAATTCCAAAACTCCAACGGGGAAACCCTCGAATTCAACGTTCCAGACTCAATGAAATTTCCATACGAGGTCGTTTCGACAAAAAGTGGGTCCCACACCCAAGGAGCCATTTTAGCCAACTTCTACCGATGGCCTCAAAATTAGATCAGAAGCTCCCGGTAATTCTTGAAAGGTTGTTCTAGACCAAACTAGGCATTTCGGAACTAATTGAGCTATCGAAATTTCCATTCGAGCGCATTTTCCCAGAATGTTGACCGGAGTCAACCTTAAACCAAATTTCAAAGACTAAAGAGCTAACTGGCACCAAAATCACACTGAAAACTCCGGGACTTGGGCAAACCATGCTCCCAGCCTAATTTTGCCACTTCAGAGTTGATGGAACCGTTAGAATTCTCATCTGAGGTCGTTTACCTGAAGTTATGACCGAAATCAACTTTTCAAGGTTCAAAAGCTCCAAAATAGAAAAATAGGCATAAAACCCAAATGAACGACCAGACGATGGAACAGTCAGTGCCAGCATGTCATAAATGACTAGGGGTCGCTACATGAACGCTCTAAATGACAGAAAGAAGCATTAACATAGAAATGACCTGGAGGGTCATTACAATAATATAGATTTTGTTCGTCAATTCAAGATTCCAAATTTCAATTACTCTAATTGTAAACTCATGATTTATTTTTAAAAACTTAATATGAATTGTGATTACCAAAGCATGAGTAGCTAAATCCACAACTAGGGTTATGGGAACCATGAGGAATTAACAAAGTAGATCTAATAATTAGTAATTCTTGAATAGTGTTTATGCATGGATTGTTAATCTTTTCACTTTGATTTCTTTTCAACGGAGGCCTATGCTAGAACCTGCCTTATTCCTACTTACTGGCCAAGGAAGTAACGAATGGGAAAAGAGATTTAACAATGGAGATTTGGCATGATTATCCGCCGTCTAATAGCTTGAACCATCTCTCTGACGGCTAATCTAGGGTTAATGGTAAGGGTTAGTAAAACATACACCCGTATACCGACCAAGTTGCATGGTGAAATTCCCTATTTGGACGACCAATCACTTACGAGATACATAACTTACCGAATTTGCATGTTAAACACTAGATAAGGTTACTACTATAAGGTTTACAGCATTAATAACTTATGGGGAACACATATATCATAGTTTCATCTTCTATTGATTTTACAAAATGTTAAATTGTGCTTACTTGGTTACTTGTTACCGAATTCAATATATTAAGATTTTGTATTACAAAACCCCCCTTTTTACGAAAATAATCTGACTAAAAGTACAATCAACAGTTAATTAGCCTAAGCCTAGACTTCATTCCTCGTGGGATCGACCCTAACCTCTGTTAGGTTCTTTATTTGAATAACGAACGCTGATACTTCTTTAGGGAGGTGTAATTTGGGTGTATCAACCTATCACAATTTCACTGATGCTTATCTTAAAAGCAAACTTATTTCCTAAAATCATTTTTTTCATAAATCATGCATAACTTTCATAAATTATCATTTATAAGTTATAGCTTCCTTCATAAATTCATCATCATAAACATGTACAATGCATGGGTCCATATGAAATCAATTGAAAAAACATGTAATTGAATAAAATCATGCATAATAAGATTGAAATCAAACAATTGAATCATAACAAATAGGACCCATGGAGAATTGTATAAAACCCTAATCTGGTGAAATTGACTTTAGATATTGAGATTCTTTGGGACCCAATGGATGAATAAAATCCATTGGTGAATTCCCACATAACTTGCTGATCAAAGCCCAAAATTAATAGAGGGAAAAGGAGATTTGAAGCTTTAACCCTAGTATTCTTCCTTGAGCTTGAGATATATTTTTTTTTGAGAGGAGACTTGAGAGAATTTGAAGGGATTTTTAGGAGAATGAGGGATTTAGGCTAAGTTTAATGAGTAAAAATGGTTAGGGGTAGTTTATAGGTCAAAAACGACATAGTTTAGGGGTTGGGTAGATAGGAAAAGAACAAAACACCCTTAATTAAAACTGCCAGAAGTGACCTACAGTCCGACCTACGGTCTATAAAACTTTCTACAGCTCATACATGTCAACCGTAGAACTAACTTCAGAAACCCAAACTTCATTCAATTCCCACGAGACCTTCCTATGGTTTGTCGTTCGATCTATGACTCGTAGACACCCTTTCATAGATCCCAAGTTTAAGCCCAAATTTTACCAAGTCTGAAACCCTTTCAACGAGACTCATTCACGGCTCGTCCAACGATTCGTCCGGCTCATCGTAGGTCTAACTTCAGAAACTTGAATTTTTCCAAAACTCATCCAAGGTTCTATGATCACCTTCCTACGATCCATATGATTTCCTACGATCCGTAGGTCAGTCTCATAAACCACTGCATCAGTGCAAAAACTACACTTTTCCTTTCCAATCAAACTTTCAATTTATGAGGTGTTACACGAGTGATACGCCAAGGTGTTGTAACAAATGAATGATCCATGTGATTTCCCCTGCTAGAGAAGCTAGGGCACGATACACAGTTTCAACCAAGATTTTGATACGATATGTTGTTTATTAGATGACGAGTAGATACAATTAGCTCCTAAAAACACAGAAAGTCCTATTGTTGATCGACGAGTGGTAGCACAGCCTGCCCAATCGGCATCTAAGAAGCCAACAAGCTGTAAGAAGGATCGATAAGTGATGTGAAGTCCAAAGTTTATAGTCCTTGCGAGGTACCAAAGAATGCGTTTCACTCCTTGCTAATGCGTAGTTGTAGGAGCTTGCATAAATTGATACACTTGGTTGACAACATGAGTAAGATTAGGATGTGTTAGTGTAAGATATTGAAGCCCTCCAACTATACTTCGATAATCAAAGGCATCAATAGGAGATGTAGTTGTGATGTGAAAATGATTTTCTGCCACAATGATGTATGGACTGCTCTAGCACAGTGCATCATGGTCCATTAGAGAATGTCTTTTGCATATTTCACTTGACTAAGATAGATTCCATCTGTATAAGACACAAATTCAATGCATAAGAAAAAATGGAAACTACCCATATCTTTTAAAGCAAAGTAAGTACTCAATTGACAAATGAGGGTCTGCAAAATCATAATATTGTTCCTAGTTATGACGATATCATCGACATATAGCAGCAAAATCACAATGTCATCCTTGTGTCAATGAACAAACAAAGACGAATAGGCATGGCTTCCAAGGAAGCCTAGGTGAAGAAGAGCTTCACTAAACCTTTGGAATCAAGCCTTTGGTGCTTGCTTTAGCCCGTAAATGGCCTTTTTCATACCATGGCTATAGTTAAAACTGTCCGAATTGTTGTAGCCTTCACCACTGGACTAAATGTTTCTTCAAAGTCTATACCTTCAATTTGATTATATCCTTTGCTACCAAGCAAGCTTTATATCTCTCGAGTGTGCCATCTGCCTTCAATTTTGTCTTGAACATCCACCTTGATCCAACTACATTCATTTGAGGTTAGAGGTTCCCATTGTACAAGTCTCCAGGTGTTATTGTGATATAGGGCCTGCATTTCTTCTCTCATAGCTTGCAACCAATGAGGTTGAGATAAAGCTTCCTTTAGGTTCTTGGGCTCACTGTTAGGAGAAGAGGTGGTAGCCAAAAGTGTTAGAAAAATTTGTGGCTGTAACATGGCTTTTGATTTTTCCCTTTTCACCATGTGATGAGTGTTATCTGGAGAGGGTGGTGACGTAGTTGGAGGACACTGGTAGCCACATATATCAACACATAAGTTAATACCTGTGGACTCACCAAGAGACGTACATGCAGGCGATGAGACTTGTGGATTATTTTCTAGAATTATAGTTGAAGAGCTGATTTTTGGAGATTGTTGCATTTCAATATGTGAGCTTGTTGATGAGGACCTCGACTGAGCAAAATCAATAGTGGTGGCATTTGGTTCACCTGACGAGAAAAGATCTATTATGATATGATAATCTTCATCAATAGTAGCTTCTTGAGTAGCTTCTAGAGTAGGAACAACTTGTATTTTATGTCCTTCCTTGTCTCCTGGAGTGCTCTTCGGTCCAATTATGAAGTCTTTGTAAGTGCACAAACTGTAATAGTTGTTGGCCATATCCTGTGTAGAATTACAAGAAAAGGGTAGACATTTTTCATCAAATATTACATGTCTTGTATATAAACTCTTTTCATTTGCTGATTATAGCATCTAAAGCACTTATGTAGAGAAGTATATCCAATAAACACACGGAAAAGTCTTGGGCTAAAATTTATTTTTGTTGTATCCCTTCAGATATGGAAACACCTACAACCAAAGATCTTCAAACCACTATAATTTTTTTGTTTAACTTCTGAATATGAGATTGCATTTTCAAGACTGGCATAGGGAGTCTGTTTATAAGATATGATGTTGTCATAAACACTTTAACCCATAAGTGCAAAGGGACACTACCATGGAATAAAAGGGTTAAACATATCTCAACTAAGTGTTTGTTTTTTCTTTTGGAAACTACATTTTGCTCAGGTGTGTAGGACATGATACTTGTCTTTGAATTCCACATTGAATAAGAAGATCGATAAACTTCTGACTACTAAAATCCTCCCCTCCATCACTCTTTAATATTTTTATTTTCCTATCAAATTGATTTTCTACCAATTGCTGAAAGTTAATAATGATGGAGAAAAAATCTGACTTTTTTTCAATGGGTAAAATCAAGTATATTTTGTGTGATCATCTACAAATATCACATAGTATTTGATACCTTAAGGAGATGTGCCAGGTGAAGGACCCCATAAATCAAGATGAATTTTGGCAAGAGGTTTAACCTCAACTTTATTTGAATTCTCAAAAGGTTGCTTACGACTTTTTCCCATTTGACACGCAGTGCAAATAGAAAAGTTTTAACTACTGTTTCTAACTAATCTATTAGAATGTAAAAACTGCATAGTCCTAAGATTAATGTGTCCCAATCATTGATGCCATACTTCATCAAATGCTTTATTCGAACGTACAACAACTAGAGCTTGATGCACTTCTTCATCTGCACAGTTGGGATCCAAAGCATATAATTCTCCTTTTCTACTCCCCTTTGCAAGTGTACTCCTTATTTTATTGTCTTTAACAACAAACTCAGAGTCGGAAAATTTGAAAAGACATTCACTGTCATTTGCAAGTTTATTTACAAATAACAAATTTTTCTTTAGTTTAGGTACAACTAGAACCTCCTTCAATTGAAAACTTGTACCTATATTCTTATTCCCAATATGAGTAATTTCAAGTCGTTTTCCATCACCAACCATAATGGAATTTGTGCCTTTGAATAAAGTAGGTTTTTTTAAAGTACATGTTGTCTTTACCATATGATGAGTTGCTTCAGAATCCATATACAAATTGTTGTCAGATGGCTCATTGAAAGTTAAGACCGAAAAACCTTGTGGGATTTCTTGTTGGGATTGATAAGAGTAGTCCCACCTATAGAAGCAACTGACAGCCGTGTGATTGTTTTATCCACAAATTTGGTATGCATTTTACTGTGGTGGAGTTCTCTTCTGATTGTTTGTAGTGAAACCACATTATCTTCTAGTTATGTAGTTAATGGGCTTAGGTCCTTGATGATCTCTGCCTCGACCTTGTCCTTGTCCTCTATAAGAGTTAAATCCTCAGCCTCTACCAAAACTTCCTTGAGCTTTTTGGGCTTGAAAAAGCCGTGGCCTGATCAACATTATCGATATGACTATTTTTTTCTCGCATGTCGAATCCTCCCAGTGCATTAACAAATTGAGGGAAAGTTGGATATGGAGGCTTATCCAAAATGACGGTCTTCAAAGTCTTGTATTTGTTTCCAAGACCCTTCACAAAGTTTATAACTTTGCTATCTTCATCTAAAGGCTTGTGTATAGCTGTGAGGCTGTCACAAATTCCTTTAAATTTTTCACATATTCATCCATGTTTTTTGAACTCATCTTAATACTCTGAATTTATTGTTTTAGTTGAAACTCTTTGTCTTTGCTAGCTAGTAGGTAATTGTCCTCATAACTTTGCCAATTTTTTTTGGCTAATGTGCATCCAATGATAAGGAACATGGACTCCTCAATTATGGTTTCGGTTAGCCAAATTTGAACTAAGATGTCCCTTTCTTCCCATTTAAGGGATAGCCGTATTTATAGATGAGAAAGCTATTTGTATTATACAAAGAATAGGACTCCTATATCTATTATACAAGACTGCCAAGACTCCCGTATGGACTACTACAACTCCTACTCCTTGTGGAACTCACTTTTAAGCTATCTACTCAAGCAATGTTTGGTGTTTTATTTAAAAGGGTTTTGGAGTTCAGAAGAATCCAAGGGACATATGCTTGATAGTTTTGGAGTATATCGAGTGTAGTCTAGACCAAGCACTATCCATTTATCAATCAATGTTGTTCGGTTAATCTTTGCCTATTCAAGTTGAAACCCCAATTTCTATGTATACACCCCTAGTATTTTCCAACTTGTTTATATCTTATTTGTGTTGATTCCCGATTTTGTTGCTTAATCTTGATAAAATTTTAGTTGTTAGATAAAACCCCCCCATTTTCATTTATACATATTTGTTGAGAACTCGATTTGCTATCATGTTTGAGTAGTGAAATTAATTTAAAAAGTCCTATATGTCAATTCTCGTGGTTTTACTCTGACCATATAAGTTGTATAATTGTTTCACATTCGACCGCCTATGCCCTGAAATATGGGACATAGTTGAGTGTTTATCAAAAATAGCGTCGTTGCCTCTATTTATCTCTCCATTGACTGTCTTTTTCTCTCAAACCTTGATTCTCTTCTCGAGGGCACCAGGGGCCTTGATTGGTTCATTGATACCCGGTCGAGAACCTGATGCTTGGGTTGCCATGTATCTCACTTCTTAATCAAGCGAGGCATAAGCAACCCCTTCTTCAAATGAAACTCCACTTTGCACGCCAATGGCATTCATGATTTTAGTTTTAGCGCCCATCATATGCTTTTCTAAGATATCAATGATCGTCATAATCTTTCCCATCCGTTCATCTCATATCTTCATTCCTTCTTATTTCATTGGGTAATGTTGAAGCTACAACACTTCCTCCTTTCACTCGATCATGTGTATGCCACACCATTTTGATTTTTACTATTTGATTTAGAGATATGGTAGCTTGACCATAGCTTAAGTTCATAAAGGATCCTCCCGCCAAGTTGTTTACCACTCCTTGATTGACTTCGTCCAATGCTCAATAGAAAATTTGGCTTAGAACTTGCTTGGACAATCCATGATTCAAGCACTTTGTAGCCTTTTTCTTGAACCTTAGCCATAATTCATGTATAGCTTCTCTTGATATTTTCTTTAAATTGTTTATCTCATCCCTCAACTTCAACATTTTGGAGGGTGGATAGAATCTCTCAATAAAAACATTCTTCAATTTAGCCTATGTGGTGATTGATCCGTATGGTAATTCTCCAAGACATATGGTTGCATCTCCGGTTAATGAGAAGGGAAACAATCTCAAACAGACTAATTATTGACTCATGCTCCACATTTTGATTGGGAGACACACTTTCACAAATTTCCGCAATGTTGATTTGCATCCTCCATCGCTTTACTACCGAATGATCCCTTTATTTATAGTAAATGAAGCATCGGACTTGTAACTTGGAATATGGCATCTCCTACAGCTTCAAGTTGTAGGTGAATAGCTCCGGCTATGCCTAGCTCTACGGGTGCTTCATCGACGGTGGATTCATTTGCAAGTCCTGCATCACCAATACTTTTTTCGTCGTCTGCTTGATTCATCTTGCCCCATTTTTTGAAAGCAACAAAACAAACAAAAAGTAACAAAAAAAAAACAAAAAAAACAAAAAAATAAAATGCACACAAATTTGAATTTAGAAATTAACAGAAGATAATCATTAACCAGTCCCCGACAATAGTGCCATTTTTTATAGATTCATTTTAGTTTCTTTCTTATTATTAACTCACAAGAAGATATGAGGTTTTAGTTGTCTAACATTCCATGTGCATAAAAAAGAATATCTTCTAGGAGAAATCATACCAAACGACCCACCTAAAAGCAATCATCTACCACAAAATCCAAAGACAAAGCACTAGAAGCGTCCAACGAATAGCCGCTAAAATTTTGCGTTCAAGGGATGAAAAGGTATTATACATTATTCAAGGATACACTCTCCTTTATAGATGAAAAGAGATTTGACTTGGTAAACAAATTTCCAACATAATTCACTACTTTACCACAAAAGATTGGTTTCCCCTTACTGATGAGCCGGGAGGCTACTTCAAAGAGTTGGTCACTGAATTTTACGCCTCTTATCAAGCATGGCAAGATGCAATGAATCATAACGGACTCGTAGATAAATATCCAAGTTTTCCATTTATTATGGTTAGGGGAATAGAAATTGAAGTGACTCCAGCAACCATTAATTCCTGATGTACCGCGGATTGACAGTACTTATAATGCTTTATACTTGGAGTTTTGCATGGTTATTAGGCACTTGTTAGTGGATTTTATGGTATTTTATCTTTGTTTTGAAAGAAAATAGGTTTTGACAAGTCGGGATAAAGATACAGTAAAACAACGTTTTGGAGGTTTGACGAGTCGACCTATGAGCCGTAGAATTTTCTATGAATCATAGGAATGACTCATAGAATGGACCAGTGATTTTTGGAGTTAAGAGTGAGACCTGAAGACTGAACTATGAGCCGTAGAATCTTCTACAAGCCGTAGGTCCAAGTTGTAGAAAATATCAAAGATGTTGAGCTCCAATACTTGGACAACAAGTAGCCAGGATGGGCCGTACAAAGTTCTACGGGTCGTAGAACACCAGGTATAAAAGTCAAGAGAATTTATTGAAGAAGCTATTTGAACAAAAGGTTCCTACGAGCCGTAGAACCAAACCGTAAAAGCAATTGTTGAAATCCTAATTTGCCTATATTTTCTTAGCCTATTTTAATTGGGATTAGATGTCTACAAATTGTCTTTTATTATTCATTTTTAATGTATAGACAGTTGACACTTTGGTTTTTGCTTTTGAGAATTAATTTGTGAAAAACTTTCCCATTTTAATTCTTGAAATCGTGGGTTTATATTGCAATCTTTTGTTCTTCAATTCAAGATTCTGGAATTCGTCAATTATTCTTGTAAGTTCATGATTTATATTAACTAAATTAATATGAATTGTGATCAAACAAGCATGAGTAGCTAAGTTCCACAACTAGGGTTGTGGGAACCATGTGGAATTAATAACGTAGACCTAATAATTAGTAATTCTTGAATGATGTTTATGCATGTATTGTATTTCTCTTCGCTTTGATGCTTTTTAACGGATGCATAGGTTATAACTCGCCTTATTCCTACTTTGCGGACCAAGGAGGTAACGAATAAGAGAAGAGATTATACAATGGAGATTTGGAGATATCAAACCTCATCTAATAGCTTAACCTAGGCCAGGGGATAGTTAATCTAGGGTCAAAGGTAAGGGTTAGTAAAGCATACACCCGTAAAAGGACAAAGTTGTGTGGTGAAATTCACTTATTTGGGTGACCTGCCACTTAGGAGATGCCTAAATTACTGACTTTGCATGCTAGACACTAGACATGGTTACTATTATAAGGTTTTATTGCATTATGAACTGGGGAACCAAAATCTTTTATTGATTTTACAAAACATTCAATCTGCTCACTGTGTTAAGAGTTAACACAATTATTCATTAAAGTTTTTGTTTCACAAACCCCCCCCCCTTTTACAGAAATAACTCGACCAAAAGTACAACTAACAATCAATTAGGCTAAGTCTAGACCTCATTCCTTATGGGATCGACCCTAACCTCTGTTAGGTTCTTTATTTAAACAACGATCGCTTATACTTCCTCAGGGCTGTGTAATTTGGGCGTATCAAATTTTTCATTGCCTGGGAATAAGGCTTTTAGATTAGACTAATTTTTTTATTGCACTGTTAGTCTATTATTTCTTGATTTGCGTTTTCTTTTGTTTTTGACAGGTTTAATTCAAAGTGTATTCCAAATACATGGAGTCAAGGCAATCCCCTGACTCCTTTTAATACAGAGCTAAATAAAACACTGTGAAGAATGGCCAACACTGGACGTCGCCAAAATCTAGGACTGAATGCCCATCCAGTCGGAGAGGGATAAGAGGGTAATCATGAAGCATGACTTTTGGGTGTAGGAGAGGTACAAGGAAGCAATCAGAACAACCCATTGATAGTGCAAGATCAACCTCCACTCGAAGAGAGCTCAGTACCCGATGTGCGAGATAATTACAAGGTAGATCATAATGTTGTTGGAACAACGGGTTCCATCGTCGTACCTCCCCTGCCACTCGGACATATGTTTGTTGTTACTAACAACCTAATACAAATGCTTACATCCAGAGGGATTTTTACTGGCCTTCCATATGAAGACCCATATGCTCAAATTTACCACCATTTGTAAGAGTAGTATGGGTAGGCAAAACTTAGATATGAACGCCATCGAGTTACATATGTTCCCATTATCATTGACTAGTGATGCAACAATGTGGCTATCTGAGCTTCCACATAACTCAATTAACACATGGGGAGAGTTACATAGAGTATTCCTTGAAAAATACTTCTCATTGTCAAAAAAGTTGAAGCTTAAGGATAAAATAGATAACTTCGAGCAACGACCTGGGGAATCGGTGAGTGGTGCATGGGAAATATTCACAGGCTACATGAGAAGTGTCACGAATCACCGAATTAATGATGAATCACTCAAGGAGTTCTTCTATAGAGGATTGGATGATAGTGGTAAAGCGGTGGCAGATACTATTACTAGAGGATCATTTGGAGCAAATACATTTAAGCAAGCTATAGAAAAACTTGAAAAGATTGCCAAAACCAATAAGGCATGTTGCCCTAGAGGTACAACCACCACAAAGAGCACTTTTTTGGTGCAAGCAACCCACAACCAAGCGAATGAGGAGATGCGTCAAGAACAAAGGTTTTCTTGGTGTTAAAATATTTAGGTTCTAGTGCAGAAAAAGTTAATGCAGTAAAGTACCATAATAAAGCACCACCTGATGATGAGTATGTATATAAAGAAGAGGCTAACTATGTGAATGATAAGATAGGGGGTTTTCGGACTAACGCTCAAGCATCTAACCAGGATACTTGATGCCAAGGTCAAGGAAATCAAGGCCGGAACTACAATAACTACAATCGGGAATGAAACTACAATCGTAATAAAATTACAACCAAAATGGATATAATGACAGAAATAAGGGCCAAGACAGAGAAGGCGATTGCACATGAAAAGAAAATAATAGAAACGATAAGGCCCGTATGTCCCACCAGGAAATCGAGATGGAAGATCAAGTTTGAATCGCATTGAGGATATGATGTCCAAGATGATGAAAAGTGTTTGACTCAACAAATGATAATGTGATAGAGATACACATTAATCTATCTGACATTAGACAAAAGTAGATTCATATGCAGTATCTATTAAACAGATTGAGCAGTAGTTGAGTCAACTTTCTTCATCCGCGAATCCTCACTAGCAAGGAACACTCCCTAGTAATACTGGTCAGAATCCTAAAAATGATGGGCAATGCATGGCAGTCACTACTAGAGGTAGAAAGCAGACCATCGATCCTTCTATGCTGACTAAATTGGAAAGTGCAAAGGAACCTGAAGATACTGAAGTTTAAGACGTGGAGAAGCCCAACGATCAAGTTGGGAAAGAAGAGGAAGCCACTCAAAAGATAATTTTGTTGCCTAGACCTCCTCCTCCTCTTCCCCAAAGATTAGTTGAGAAGACCTAAGAAGGAAAATATCCCAAGTTCATCTCGATGTTGAAACTACTTTCAATCACTGTTCCCTTGATTGAAGCACTAAAACAGATGTCGAGCTATTCTAAGTTTATGATGGATGTAGTGACTAAAAAGAGGGCCATAAGTATTGAAGAAGATGACAAGTTGCAACATCGTAGTGCCATTGCTACCACATCTTTAGTGTAAAGGAAAGAGGATTCTAGAGTGTTCACCATTACATGTACGATTTTCGCTTTACGTTTTGCTAAATCCCTATGTGACTTAGGTGCTAGCATTAACTTGATACCTCTATCAGTGTTCAAGAAATTGGGCTTGAGAGCCCCCAAACCGACTGTAATGCGGCTACTTATGGCTGATCATACCGTAAAGAAACCAATTGGTATTCTTCATGATATCTCAGTTAAGGTCGAGACATTTATATTCCCTACAGATTTTGTAATTCTACACTGCGTGTCACGACCCAAGGTACCCCCTAGATGTGACATGGCATACAAGACCCTGAGAGGTCTCATACAAGCCCTTAGCATATATTACATACAAGATAATAGAGAATAAAAGATCAAAAGAGAATTTCATAACAAAGGTTTTAAAAGAAATAGCAGAAGTCTACATCTCAAGTCTCAAAACCAATCTATCATAGAAATTAAAGTTGGGACGTAACCCAATACAATCCAAAACTGAAAGGAAGTACATGAAAAAGAAATAAGAGCTAGGCTATGTCCTCGGATGGATGAGGACTCACCAAGTCTTCTATCAACTCTCTATTCAATCTCTAGCCACGAGTGGAAGGTGAATCTCCATGTCCTACACCAAAAAAGTTAATGTAGGCAAAAGTATGCGTTAGCACAATTAAGTACTAAGTATGATAGCAATGGACATAAACACATAAATCGTGCTAGAGATAGAGACATAAGCATGACATGCAATGGCCAAGCTAAAAACATGGTAAACATGAGAAACGTGAAACGTAAAGCATATATCAAGGCCAAAGCAAGCTAAATCATCTTTCTTTATTTTCTTTACTTCATCATGAGAATACTTGTTCATTAACTTGTGGGGAAAAGCTTTAACCGACATGTAAGACCATGCGAGCTATCAACATGGAATCCGGTGTCTACCCCACACCGAAAAGAGGTCTCCTACTTGCCAAGGTAAGACCATGAACTTCTTAGCTTACGTGGATCCACTAGCTAATGTCTACTTAAAGACAACATCCTATGGTGGCAACATAGTTTATGGGATAGAGATTGCTTTAGGATATTTGACCTCAACTAACGGGAGAGCTCCATCTAGAAAACCTGCCCTCTACTAACGGGAGAGGTTTCACTAGAAGACCCGGCCTCTACTAATGGGAGAGCTTTCACTAGAAGACTCGGCCTCTACTAACGGGAGGGCTTCCATCTCAATATCCACTCGGTGCTAAGCATAATTCCCACGGATTAGTGATTAACATATTATATCATTAAACATGAGAAGGTACAACTAGGGTTACCAATTCAAGCTAAAATCATGCTTACAGACGTTTCATCTTCCATGGACTTTGTCCAAGCTTACGTCATTAGAATAGCTCCTTAAGAACATGGGTAATCGCCTCTTTGTTCTTCTTTTATCATATTGGGAGAATTACGTGAGAAAACCTTTCACTACTCAACCATAGCATCATCATATCATAACTTTGGTACTTTACTCTCAAAGTACCCTTAATCATCATGCTCATATTTCATAGTTTATGGAGTTCATATGGGTTCATGCAATTCAATGCAAGCTTATTCTTAGAAAGCCATAATTAGGACAATTTACCCATACTTGAAGGAACTCACATAATAGAGGAAAATCATGCTTTTGACTTGATCATGCTACATTCATAAGATTATCCTCAATTCATTCATAACTCATGCTTGATTTCATAGAGGATTCATAAACTTTATTAAATCATAGCTCAACCCAACAATCAAAGCATAGATTATCAAGTTGGGGAGAATTAGCTTGGGATCATGGGGGTTCATGCAATCTATACATCAAATCATGTAATTCACTCTAATTTGTGCACTAAGTTACTTTATCACGCTAGATCGTGCACTAGGAATCATAAAATCAACAATAGAAATCATAATTGAAGAACCCACAATGATTGATCAAAACCCTAATTCAATTGGGTTAGAGTAAACCTTTGAAAATTATGAAGAAGAGAAAGGGCCCATTGGAGGAAAGGACTCCTAATGGTGAACACTATCATACCGCAAAGAAATCCTCAAGAAATTGGAGAAGATTGAAGGTCTTCAATGGAGGATTCAAGCTTTGTTCTTCTTCCTTGAGAGTTGAGAGAGTTTCTTTTAGAGAGAGAAATATTTGAGAGGAGAGGTAAGGAATGAGTTAGAATGAAAGAAATTAGGCTTAAAGAGATCATAAAATGGTTGGATGCTGGGATGGTTTATCCAATCACTAATAGTAAATAGGTAATCCCTGTTCAATGCGTGTCGAAGAAGGGAGGAATCATCATGGTTCCCAATACAAAAAATGAGCTCATACCTATGAGGCTGATCATAGAAAGGAGAGTATGCATGAATTATCACAAGTTGAATGCATTGACAGAGAATGATCACTTCCCTATGCCGTTCATGGATTAGATGCTAGATCCTCTTGTGGGTAAATGATGATACTATTTTGTTGATAGTTATTCTGGCTACAATCAAATCTCTATCACACCTGAAGATCAAGAGAAGACAGCTTTCACTTGCCCATATGGGACGTTTACTTTCAAAAGGATGCCATTTGGGTTGTATAATGCACTGATGACTTTTCAACGTTGCATGATGTCCATCTTCTCAGACAAGGTGGAGGACACTATTGAGGTATTCATGGATGTTATTTTGTTATAGGTGACTCGTTCAACGATTGCTTGGCTCATTGAAATGGTGTGAAGACTGGAATCTTATGCTGAACTGGGAGAAGTGTCACTTCCCAATGAAAGAGGGCATTGTTCTTGGTCATTAAATCTCGAGCTAAGGTATTCAAGTGGATCAAGCTAAAATTGAGGTGATTGAAAAATTGTCCCCACCTATCTCTATGAAGGGGGTTAGAAGGTTTTTGGGACATGCTGGCTTTTATCAAAGATTTATCAAAGACTTCTCCAAGATAGCGCACCCGTTATGCAAGTTACTTGAGAAGGAAACAAAGTTTGAGTCTGATGATGCTTGCTTGAAGGCATCTGAAGGGTTGAAGGAGAAGTTAATTTCTACACCTATCATTATTTCACCAAATTGGTGATAACCGTCTGAAGTTATGTGTGATGTGAGTGGGGTGGCGCTTGGCGTAGTATTAGGGTAAAGGCATGAGAAGATTCTTCATCCTATATACTATAAGAGCAAAGCTCTGAATGTTGCTCAAAAGAACTATACCATCTCCGAACAAGAATTGCTTCCAGTAGTCTTCGCGTTCGAGAAATTTAGATCCTTTTTGCTTGGCACTAAAGTTATTGTGCACACTGACCATGCAACTTTGAGGTATCTTGTGGCATTGAAAGATGCTAAATCGATACTAATTCGATGAGTGCTGTTGTTGCAAGAATTCGACTTCGAGGTGAAATAGAAAAGGGATTGAAAATCAAGTTGCCAATCACTTGTCCAGATTAGAAGAACAAGCAATGTTGAAGTAGGTTGATGGGGTTGAGATAGATGATACATTTTGAGATGAACAAATTTTGGCTGCCTCTTATGTTCTTATCCCTTGGTTCACAGATTTTGCTAATTACTTAGCGAATGATCTGGTACCTTCAGATTTGTTATTCCACTAAAGAAGGAAATTCATGTTTGATGTGAAAAAGTTTTTCTAGGAAGAGCCATGTCTATTCTGCGTTTGGCTGTTGGGATTATTCGTTACTGCATACCCGAAGTTGAGATGATGAGTACATTGGAAGCCTGCCATTCGTCTTCTGTTGGTGGTCATCATATTGGTATCTGGACTGCCTACAAAATCTTGCAATGTGAATATTACTGGCTTACCATTCACCAAGATGCTCATGATTTCACCAAGTCTTGTGATTGCTGTCAAAGAGAAGGAGGTATTTCAAGGAAGCAATAACTCCCACTTACTCTGATTTTTGTGATTGAATTGTTTGATGTATCGTGCCTTTACTTTATGAGCCCATTTTTTAGTTCAAATGGGATGAAGTACATACTTGTAGCATTCGACTATTTGTCTAAATGGGTTGAAGCTATTGCGCTTTCAAACAATGAAGGAAAAAGTGTCACTACATTCCTTCAAAGAAATATCTTCTCCAGATTTGGTACACCAAGGGAAATTATCAGTAATAGAGGTTCTCACTTTTGTAATAAGTTGTTCAAGATGTTGCTTGAAAAGTATGGTGTTCGACATAGTGTAGCAACTCCTTATCATCTGTAGTCTAGTAGGCAAGTTGAAGTCTCAAACAGGGAGATCAAGTAGATCTTGGCAAAGACTGTGAATGCGAACAAAACTGATTGGTCAAGGAAGCTTGATGGTGCCTTATGGGCATATCGAACTGCATTCAAGACTCCTATAGGTATGTCTCCTTACCAAGGGAAGTCTTGTCATCTGCCTGTAGAGCTAGAACATAAAGCCTTGTGGGCACTCAAGAAGCTAAATTTGGATTGGGGTGCTATATCAAATCAAAGGTTGAATGACATAAATGAACTTGTTTCACCTGCAAGCATATAAAAGTTTAGCTTTTTACAAAGAAAAGATGAAGAAGTACCATGATCGAAAGATTGAGAAACAGGAATTGGTACCCGAAGACTTGGTCCTTCTCTTCAATACAAGGCTGTGCTTGTTTCCTGGAAAACTTAAATCCAAATGGCTAGGACCATTTCGAGTGGTTCAAGTATTTTTATATGGAGTAGGTGAATTAGAGAATGATGAGGGAACGAGGTTCAAAGTGAATAGGCAAATAATAAAACACTATATGGGAAATGCAGAAGAAGTCAAGATGGCTGAAGGTTGGGTTCTTGATGAAGTTTGAGTAATCAAGGAATCTGCTCATGCCACGATGTTAAATCAAGTGCTGCTTGAGAGGCAACCCAAGATGTTTAGCTTAGTTTTTTTTTGTAAAAAATATCTCTTGTTAGTTTTGATTTTTAGGCTAGTATTGGCTAACTTAGGGTCCGTGTCAAAATAGTGTCATGAAAAAGTAAAAGGAAGGCCTAACATTTGTTATATGTGCAGGACAAAAAGAAAAATCTGGAAAAATTTTAAATGCAAAAGGGTCATACGGATGAGTCCTATGGATCGTTGAAAGTCCTACGGATCGTAAGCCCTGTTCGTAGAACCTTGGCTGAATCAAAATCATTAAGGACTTGTTCTACGGGTCCCACCTACAAGTTGTAGTTCATTCGACGAACCGTAGATGGTAGCCGTAGAAACCTAAGTCCTAGTACAACTGTAGCTTTAGGCCTATGAGTGCATAATATAAACTGTAGAAGTTTCTATACTCGTAGATTCCAGATATGTTTCTTAATTTTTCTAGGTGTTAAGACAACCTACGGAAGCCTTCTACGGATCGTAGAAAGTCCTACAGTCCTAGACAAGCTTTTGTGAAGGATAGTGTATTTAAATTAAAAGACTGACCCACGATTTTGATTAAAACCCTCGACAATTTGATTTTCCCCCCATTTTCCTCTTCTCCCAACCGTTACACTCAACTTCCATTCCAACCATTACAAACTCTCAACTTTCCAACCTTTCATTAACCTTCACAACACTTCATTTCCCCACATCCTCATTATATAAATACATCCCCTCCATCTTTTCCATTTTCCTTCTTCCCTAAAAATTCACAACCTCCACTAATTAAACTCTAAATATCGTGGATCACAGTAAATAACAAGAAAAAGGCAGTCAAGTCATCATCGTGGTCAAACACACTCACACAACCTCATTTCACGTCTCAAGGTATGGATTTCGATCCTTGACACCTGTATTCATTGAAATTTGGTTGAAAATACTTGACCTAGGGTTGAAATGTGCGTAAATTGGTTACTTTGATTTGGTGTGTACACCCTAGGGATGAGAGTATACTGAGTGTTATTGAATGTTTGAATATGAATAATTGATGATGGACTTGAAACAAATTAAACTTGACTTAGGGTTTATAATTTGAATTAATTTAATTATTATGTAAACCTGAGGGATGACGGTAAATTGTGGGTGTTTTTATGATATTGATTATGAATAAGAGTGTTAGAAAGCATGATTAGGTTGGGCTATTAGTGATGTCAAAGTGAAGATATGAAATTCAACACACTGATCTGGGAAATTGTGACCTACAAAGGTGTTCTACGGATAGTAGAGTTTTCTAAGATTTGTAGTTCCCCTTCGTAGCCTAACCCTAGAGTCCAGTGTGAGTATTTCATATCATCACTTGTACGAATACTATCTATGGATCGTTGAATCTTCTATTGATCGTAGATAGGACTCATACAATGAAGTATAAATAAAGGATGTTTAATTTGGGGACTACAAATACTATCTATGATTCGTAGAAATTTCTACCGCTTATAGATAAGATTCGTAGTCCCAAGATACCATCTCTAGTAGCCTAAGTTAGGAAATACAGTTTTCCCTACGGTCTATAGAAACTTTGACGAACCATACTGGCAAATCATAGTTCCAAATTTAGAGACACATTTTTAGGCCTGCCTTTCTACGAAAAGGTCCTAAGGCCCGTAGAACCTTCTACGATTCATAGGTACCCTTTCGTTAGACCAATATAGGGTATTACCTGTGTAATTTTTTTGTTTTCTTTGATTTCTTTTTAGTTTCTTGCTTTCTTTTGGTACTTATAAGTTACTAATAGCTCCTCCGCAGGTACTATGCCACCAAAAGGAACTCAATGGCGTAGGGCCAAAGCCGCAGCTAAGCCCAAGTCTTGACTAATCGACCAACCATCCGATGAAGAAAAGAGTGGGTCAGAGTTCAGTGGCGACTTGGGTAATGACTCAACCAGAGAGCCACGAAACACCAAAAACCAAGCCAAACAAAATGGAGATGGTCCCAGAACTGGTCAACATAGCCGCACCTTCACGAGAAACATCTCCCTAGTCTGAAGAGGGAGCTGACTCATTGGGAGAGAAGGGTAGTTCACCAGAAATATCTGTATATGGCTCTTAGACGGGGTCAGGCTCTGGGTTACAATCTAGCTCAAGGTCTAACTCTAGCTCATCACAGTCCAGCGACAAGGAAGCACCACCTAGAAGACCCTCTGTGCCGATGCAAGTTTCTAGCCAACCAAATCGGTGGTGCATCAAGGGCATGTTTTATATATTCAAGCAAGCCATCTACCAGAATGTCCACAACAAAAACAACCGACCTATTATAGAGGAGCCATGGGTACTTATCGATAGTATTCATGCTACGCCGGACATACATGCCTTATTCAGGATGTTTAGATGCGATTGGATGGTGGACCCCATAAAAATATAGTGCAACTATGGTCCGTGAGTTTTATGCTTCATATGCAGCGACGGTAACAAAGGCCTTGCCACCGAAAGCCAAAGAGCTTGAGCAGCCCCCACTTCTGACTGCACTAGTGTGGGATATTCCGATAGATCTATTCGAGCGCATAGTCTAGTGGTTCCTCCATGGATCGGCATATAAACAAACTACCTCTACGGTTGAGTTTGATTATCGTATGAAGCTAGTCAAGAACAAAAATGCGATGAAGGACGCATCTCAGAAAGAGGATTTTCTCAGATGGGTGGCAGGTTACATTACTGAGCAAGGTGTTGACGCTGGGTGGGTAAAACCCTTCCACCATGATCAAGAAGGCCTAACTAAATTTTACTAGCAAGTTTTGTGGTCCATTGTACGTGCTCGACTTTCCCCTACCATAGCGGATAACCACCTAACCTTAGATCAGGCAGTGATAGTTGCATGTTTGATGGTTGGGCACGAGATAGGTTTGTCCCACCTCTTGATTTCTGAGATCCACAAGAGGGAATTTCAGAGAACTACTACCTTACCATTCCCATGCTTGATATTTCACCTATGTAGAGAGTCTACCATTCCCATGATTGATGTCATAGACCCACTGATAGAGGTAATTAGGATGGTGGATGTAGGACTGATTAGGCATGAGTCCAACCTAGATGCACCATGACGAGGTTCTCAGTTCAACCATGCCAGAGATGAGTAAGACTCTCGCATCCGAGCAGCTTGGAGGTGGAGATGTTCCCGCCACTACTGAGTCGACAGAGGCCATTCATACCTCCACTTCCACACTATCTACTAGCACACCATCTGCTTCTACTACTGCCATGGGTCACTATACAATGCTAACAGCTAGATTTCAGAGGTTGGAGGCCCAGGTGACCCAGTTGCTATAACAGATCCGACCATGGGTCCGCTCATTCATTGAGGAGTTGGAGACTAGGATGTTCACTGTGATGGTGGAGAAGGGTCAGGCCACTTAGCGGAGGATCAATGCATTTGACTAGAGGATACTGGCCTGACCCAAACTACTCTGAGTGCTTACGTAGAGAGTTTTTTGATGGAGTTAAATAAGCTCCACACTGATGTTGATGCACTAGCTGCCGCTCCACCACCTCTACCCCCACCATTGGATTTCTACCCCAGAGATGCCGGAGATGAGGTTTTCTTGGCTCTATTTGGTGTTGAGGACCCTACCCGCTCAACTAGAATGCGCCCTCATTCTGATGCTGACATTGGAGATGAGGCTGAGGGAAGAGCAAGAAAAAGGGAGCGGTGTGCATGCTAGATAGCCTGACATGAGTCCATCCAGTCCGAAGAGGACATATTAGAGAGAGTCCGGCAGTAGGCAGTTGGAGCTTTGAGCTCAGGGGGCACTACTGATGTTGCTCCCCAGATTGATTCAGAGGCGCACATTGATGCACCAGGGTCCATACCGATGGGACCATATTCCTCTAGTTAGTTCATCGGTGCCTAGGCGCCATAGGTTTGTCTTCACCCTCAGTTCTTTACATTTTTAGTGCATTGGGGGACATTGCACAATTTTTTATTTGGGGGTGGATGAACTGCGTAAGAGTGTTAGGGTGAAGTATGAATAGCTCGACCACTCAGATCTTGCCTTGGAGTTTCTTTCCTGTGTTCTTTTCCCCAAGGACTATTTAATTTCTATGTAACCGGCATGTTTAGGATGTAAATTGTGAAAGTAAACTATAAGTAAAAACATGATGACAATGTTGATAAAAATATGATATCCCTCCAAATTTTGTGCTTTGTGGTATATCTGTATTAATGATAAAACGACTATGTTGAATCTTTTTATGACATGATAGGAACTGATAGGATAACACGACTTAGGCTTAAGCATGAACCAAATACATTGATAATTGATAGTGAAATGATGTTCCATGCGTATGTGATAATTTTTTTCATTCGTATAGTATGTGCCAATCTAGAACTTGCCCCGTTAGTCTTGCTAGGATAATTGAACTATTGATTAGAAAACGATCATAGGCCATTGTTGAAATGATGTCCACTAAGCCTAGAAACAACCAACCAAATGAAATTGCTCCCTTCAATCCAAATTATTGAGCCTTGAATAGAACATTCTTTCTATTTACCCAATTCACATTCCCCATTCCTGAATATTAACCTTTATTTTTGCCCTAGTCCCTCCTTGGACATCGTGCACCTCAACTCAGGCTTAAAGCCTAATTTGAGGGTGGCTACTATAGAGGAAAACAAGAAAAGAAAGGGATATGAAGAGCATTTCATAATGAGAAAAGAGAAAAATAAGATGGTGTGGCAGAAAAAAAGTAAAAGATAAAAGCATGTGAAGCTGAAGAAAATATTGAAACGAAAAAAAAGAACAGAAAGTCAAAGTCACACCCAGCTTTAATGAAATATGAGGAGGAAAAGAAAATAGAGGTGAAACAAGTATTGGTTGTAAAAGAGAAAAGTAGCCAATGTAATGTCAAGGAGGGCAAAAGAGTCACTTTAAATCTAAATATACCACACCTGACTCTGAGCATATGTTACAAGCTAAGAAAGTCCTATAGTGATCCTAGTTTAACAGTTCAAGAGTCTATGTTTTGAATATAAGGGCAAGCCTATGGTACTGTGCATGTATATTATTGAATTTGATTGTGAGAGTGAGTGTATACCGAGTCCCTGTACTTGAAAAGCATATTAATATTTGTGTGAAAATGGAACTTCTTTGTAGTAAGTGCACAAGTTGCATTGTCGAAAAGTCGATATCTTGGTGATTGTTATCTGTGTATGTGAATGGATTTATTGGTATGTCCATGTCATGAATTAATCCGCATGTGTTAGCTTGTTTTGAAATGAATAATTGCACTGTGTTTGAATGAGAAAAATGGAGGATGGATTGTTTAGAAAAGACCATGTAATTGCTTGAATTCTAGGTCTACTTTTGTATCGTATCATTTTTCTGTTAGTAGTACCGGTTGAGGACAATCAATGATTTTAAGTTGAGTGTGTTGATATACCATAGATTTATGGTACTTATAATGCCTTAAACTTGGAGTTTTGCATGGTTCTTAGGCACTTGTTAGTGGATTTGATGGTATTTTATATTTACTTTGCAGGAAAATAGCTTTTGACATGTCGGGATTAAAGATACAGTCATATAGCAGCTTCTGGAGGTTTGATGAGTCGACCTACGAGCCATAGACTTTTCTATGAGCCATAGGAATGACTCATAGAATGGACCAGTGATTTTTGGAGCTAAGTGTGAGACCATGTGACTGGACTATGAGCTGTAGGAACTTCTACGAGTCGTAGGTCCAAGTTGTAGAATAGATCAGAGATGTTGAGCTCCAGTACTTGGATTATGAGTAGTCAGGATGGGTCTTAAAAAGTTCTAAGGGTTGTAGAACATGCCCGTAGAAAAGTCCAGAGAATTTATTGAAGAAGCTGTTTGAATGAAAGGTTCCTACGAGTCGTAGGAATGCCTACTAGCCGTAGAACCAAATTGTAGAACCGACTGTCGAAATCCTAATTTTCCTATGTTTCCTTAGCCTATTTTAATTAGGATTAGATATCTATGAATTGTCTTTTATTATTCGTTTTTAATGGTTAGATAGTTGATACTTTGGTTTCTGCTTTTGAGAATTAATTTATGGAACACTTTTCCATTTTAATTCTTGAAATCGTTGGTTTATATTGCAATCTTTTGTTCTCCAATTCAAGATTCCTAAATTCTTCAATTATTCTGGTAAGTTAATGATTTATCTCAACTCATTAATATGAATTGTGATCAAATAAGCATGATTAGCTAAATTTCACAACTACGGTTGTGCGAACCATGAGGAATTAACAATGTAGACCTAATAATTAGTAATTTTTGAATAGTGTTTATGCATGTATTGTATTTCTCTTTGCTTTTATTGCTTTTTAAGGGATGCATATGTTAGAACTCTCCTTATTCCTACTTGTTAGACCAAAGAGATAATGAATGGGAAAATAAATTGTACAACAGAGATTTGGGGACATCAAACCTCATGTAATAGCTTGACCTAAGTCAGGGGATAGTTAATATGGGGTCAAAGGTAAGGGTTAGTAAAGCATACACCCGTAGAAGGACCAAGTTGCATGGTGAAATTCACTTATTTGGATGACTAGCCACTTAGGAGATACCTAACTTACGAACTTTGCATTCTAGACACTAGACAAGGTTACTACTATAAGGTTTATTGCGTTATGAACTTGTGGGGAATACAAATAACCTAGTTTCATCTTCTATTGATTTTACAAAGCATTCAATCCTGCTTACTATGTTACAAGTTAATACAATTATTCAATAAAGCTTTTGTTTCACAAACCCCCCCTTTTATAGAAATAACTCGACTGAAAGTACAACCAATAATCAATTAGGCTAAGTCTAGACCTCATTTCTCATGGAATCGATCCTAACCTCTATTAGGTTCTTTATTTGAACAATGACTGCTTACACTTCTTTAGGGAGGTGTAATTTAGGCGTATCAATTCCATCTTTTGGAACGACTGGGGCAGAGTTTACAAGATGGGTAGCCACTAAACAAAGCCAAATGTAGTGGGTGGCTGGAATTATAGCCATGGGCTATCCTATATGGGCAACAATGGGTGGAGACATAGATCGGTAAGATCTGAATTTTGAAGCAAAAGTTGAGGGATTTCGTGTGCACAAAAGTCATGCTCTCAAAGAATAACCAGAGAGTTACACATGAGGCAACCATCCTCATCCCATATTTAATGTCTGGTATTCATATTAACTATGATGAGAACAAGAGTGAGTTAGAAAAGATGATAGGTACAATCATCGAAGTGCAAATCCATATGTATCTGTTCAAAAAGACGATGCTCCCCAAGCTCAAGCAAGTGTAAGTGACCGTGCTAGTTCCAAAATTGATGAGACGTTGAATAGAGTCTTAAAATGAGTTGAGTCCACGGACAATGTCAAAGATCTAAAAAGTGATATTTCTAATTTGACTCAAACCGTGAGTTCTCACTCCGCTTCAATCAAGCCTTTAGAAACTCAAATGAATCATCTCTCAGCTCAAATGAATCCTAGAGCCAAGGGCACACTCTGAAGTATTACTTTCCCAAACCCAAAGAATGATGGCCATTACATGGCAATTATCACAAGGAGTTGTAAGATTCTTGAAGGACCTAAGTTGGTGCCAAAGGAAGGTGTTAGCAACGAAGTTGATGAAGAGTTGTCGCTTGATGAAACTATTCGTGAAATGGTTAAGAAAGAGTTTTCCAAGAAGGACAAAAACAATGTTAGTGAGAACAAAGAGGTGAATCCTCCTAAAGTGGTAGTGAATGTCGAGGATGAAACATGGGAGAAATTCGCTAAGGGCGATGAGCCTAAGTGTCCCCCTCCTTACCCTCAAAGGACAATCAATAAAAAGGAAGACGACCATTTCCAAAATTCCTGGATCAACTCAACAAGTTGTCTATGAATATCCCATTGATTGATACTCTATTGCAAATGCCGGGATATTCAAAGTTCATTAAGGAGTTGTTACAAAAGACAATAGTGGTTAACATGAAGACAATCGAAATATCATACCATTGCAATACTTTGATGGCAAATTCATTTGCCACAAAAAAAGAAAATTCGAGAGCTTTTACTATTCCATGCACCATTGGGGTAACAAATTTGACAAAGCATTGTGCGATTTAAGGGCAAGTCTCAACTTGATGCCACTCCTAATTTTCAATAAATTAGGCCTTGGGAAACCTAAGCCTATGCCCATGAGGTTGTTGATGGCAGATTGTTCTATCAAGAGACTGGTTGGTATACTGTTTGACATGTTAGTTAAAGTAGACAAGTCTATTTCACCGGTGGACTTTGTGGTATTTGATTGTGATGTGGATTTAGAGGTGCCTATCATTCTAGGCAGACCATTTCTTACAGCGGGAAGAGCTATCGTTGATGTGGAGCTTGGTGGGCTCCAATTTAGAGTTGGTGATGAGTTGATGAAATTCAAGGTGGACATGCCTACAAAACCACCCGATGATTGTAGGGTAATATCAGTTAATGACCCCTTGGATAGGCATGTAGACGATCCACATGAAAGGAAATTTCTATCCTACATCGAGTGAGTATGAGGTACTTGCATCGTGCCGTGATATTAAATCAAGCGCTTCTTGGGAGGCAACCCAAGTGTTTTTATTTATTTTCTTTTTACTTCACTTTTTATTTTTTTGGTGAGTTTTAGGAGTGAGAAAAAGTTTCTAAGTTAAGAGTACGAGAAATTGAGCTTACAAGTCATCAACGCTAGAAATGCAAAACACCGATCGAGTGTTGTGCATCACCAGTTAAGCGTAGAGTCCTGCCAGATGGCTGAGTATAATTCCTCAAAATCTGCATTTAGCCGGTGACCACCAATTAGCTATTGTACAATGCTAGTCAAAGCACCAAACCAATCCAGTACTCTAGCATAAATTTTCCATATCTACGCTTCAAACGGTGAAACACCAATCACAATTAGCCTATCACGTGCAAGTCAGACAAAGAAGGTTTTAAACTTTGACTCTTGAAAAGAACTTCAAAAGACCAAGTTTTGACCGAATTTTCCAAAAACCCTTCATCTTCTTCCTTATTCATTCTCTTTAACCTCCCTACCTATATTCATCCCCTTTCCTTAAACCCTTCACCTCCAAAACTCCTCAACCGCCTCTCCACGTTATTTCACTATATAAACCCTTCTTCCTCCATTCCCCAATCACCACTAAACCCAAAATTCAAAAATTTTGTTTTTTTAAGTTCTTAAGCTCATGGTTGAAGAAAACCACCATAGAAGCTCTCGCTTTCCTTCCTCTTGTCTCCAGAAAACTGGTATATTACTCTACTTGATTTTAAGTTTGATATTGTGAATATGATAAAAAAATTCATGCTTTAGTTGAGATTGCTTCAAAATCCACTTTGTAAACTTGAAGATCTATGTTTGAAATAGGGTTTTAGTTCTTGAAATTTTTATTTATGAAGCAAATTGTTTTGAATGTGAAGTTTAGCACGTAAAATTTGTCCCATTTTGCTTAAAATCTAATTTTTGGGGTTAAGTATGAGCAACCCATTGTATTTATGTAGTGCATGAAACTATTCTATGATGGAATGAGCGATATCATTCCTAAGGGCAAAATTACCATTATGTGAATCTTAAATTTTTGGCCTGAAATTTGTGAACGAGTAACATCGTTTTGAATTTGAGATATGATTTAAGTGATTTGTATTCTTATGGTGAGGTTTGAATTGCAAATGAGAGTTTTGATCTACTTAGAATGCCTGATTTGTGCTGTCGACTCTTGATGATGGATGGATTAACTTCCATTTTGAGAGAAAATCAACTAAAATGCTAGATGCTTGCCTTGTAAATCCTTTGGGCAAGTTTGAGTACCCATTGGAATTGATTTGCTAATTGTTGTGACAAAATAGGACCAATTTTGGTCGAGCAGGCACCTGTGAAGCATCTGCGCTTCACAATGGTTGCCCTACATTTTGCAGGCTTAACATCGGTCAAGTAGAAACTATCTTGTGTCTTGAACCTCAAACTAGCATTTTACTTGTGAAATGCAAGTCTCCATTGGTGAAATGTCGATGTAACGCCTGATTGCCTAAATAGTTGTCAGTTCTCTTACTGAAGGCGGCGCTTGTGTTGGCAACTCACAGTAGTACCTCTGCGACCATCGATCTCTCTTAATCTTTAATTGTTTAAATTCTTATTACACTCATATTATTGTTTTTATTTTGCATATTCGTGCATACTTATTTTTATTTTCCTATAAAAAATGCCAAAAAGAAATATTGGTTTGGAGTTGGCTCACAATTAACTTGCAGCATAATGGCTTCATCAAGTCGAAGGCCTGAACTCCAAGTTGATTAATTCGCTCATCAATTGTGGTTCCTAATACATGGGATGGAAGCTCATTACCATTATTTCAAGAATACACATAAACTCATAAAAGAGACATTTCTTGATGTTGAGTCTTTTTTAGAAGACTTTCCCAACATATCCATTCAAGTTAGCACAGTGAGTGAACCCACATTGTAACTTCTCGTGAGTCATATCTCCCTGAAATGGTATGGGAATTCTATGCATCATACCAAGCTCAAATGTACATAATAAAGCAGAAAGGGGATACAAGGACAATCACGTCCATAACATTTGTCATTGTAAGAGAAAAGGATATTCCTATTACCTCTGCAACAATCCACTCTCTTTGGTGGCCAGACGGCCTAATTCCAAAAAGTAGCTCTATCTCCCACACTACCTCAATGTGAAGTCAATACGCATGGGTAGCTGAAGCCATTGCAATAGGTGATCCCAAATGGGAAAAATATGGTAGTGAAATCAAACGACAAGATCTACTCCTCGAGGCAGAAGTGTGGTTTGACTTTGTGCGAAAAAGCTTAATGCCCTCAAGAAACTTTGTGCACGTATCTGCAGAAGTTGCTATTTTGAGTGCTTGCCTTATGCCAGGTAAGGAAGTGTTTGCATATGAAATAAGGCTAAAAAAATTAAGCGGGACATATAGAAATCTAGAGTAGCCCTACCATACCCAACGATGGTCACATTCTTGTGAATGAAGGAAGGGTGCACATATATAAAAGGAGCAGATAAACTTCTTAAATTCAGACTAGTGATTACCATAACAAAGAATCAGGAGATATATGTGCCAACAAGCTAACAAAAAGGACAGCCACTCGAACCTTAATCCAATTTCATGTCCACTTCACAAATGAAACCTTCAGCTCAAGACCTTGCCATACTGGAGACTATGACTACTGATCATAACAATTAGCTGACAAAATTGGCAAGGATTTTACCATCTCTTATCCGTGGAGTTTTAAAAGAGCATTGATGCCACTATCAAAATTAGTGGATAATGTGTGTAAGAAAGTGGAAAGTGGACACTTTGGAACAAGAAATTGAGATGTTTACGTAGGCCCAGATCCCTTTCACCACCACCTTTGCGCCCTAGGGACATTGATTTAAATATGCAGCGAGTGATTATGAATCACCTCCAGCTAATGTTAGCCACCAGATGATTGGTGGAATGGGGATGAAGATGAGTTATCCAACTTTAATACACTCGCTATGAGAGCAACACAACTATCACAACCTCCCATGCCTCAGTAGAGAGATAAGCTACCACACACGTCTCAAGCTAATACCTATCCTAGCTTTCATATCATGATCTCATGACTATGCTAGACCGATGGGTGGTTTGTTCATCAGGGAGAATTGACTTAGCGATGGATCCCACAATCCCCTCTCTTGATGATTTCCAAATTTATCCGAGGTACACATATATTCCCCTGAACAAGAGGCATTGCATGACGCGCCAGGGAGTGCCTCATTCCTCCTTCCCTTTTTAGCAATAAGGACATCACTAATTTTTTATTTTTTGGGGGTGGCTTTTGTAAGGATATTGAGGGGTAATGAGATGATCATATTTTATATGCTTATGTGGATGATCATTTATGGTAACCGAGTTGGTCCTACATATCTATATTGTTTTACTACTCGTGTTTGCTTGAGATTCACATGCCTTGTCCTCTCAATGAATTTATGGTGCATGAATCAAAATTTAGCTTTGTGAATAGTAGTAGTTGAATAAGCTCCAAGGGTTTTCTTTATACTGCAGTTCTTTCCCAAGAGCAAAATAATTTTCATTATGTTATTTTGTTTTGTTTTATCCTTGAATTTTTTTTTCAAACCGGGTTGACATTTCCTATGATAGATTGTGGGCGACTTTCTTAAGAAAAATACAAAATTTTAGTTTAAGTTGAGTCTTATGTCGCACCTCTTGCAAGAGTGACCACAAAAAATTTTAGTTGGCAAAGGAAACTTATTTTTAAAATGATTTCAAATGGGAAGAAGTGAATTGAAAAGCAATCTCCTATCGTAGATTGTACATTCTTGATTTGGCTATATGATTGACAAGTGGGATTTTCTTGTTGTGGTTGTCAAAAGTCATTCAATTTTATTGATTTTGAGACTAACTTGAAAATTTGTGGGATTGACTGCCTTGTGCGGAAATGATTGATTTATTCTTGTATGTTCATGTTGTCTAGAACTTTCCCAAATATCTATTTCGAGGTGAAATTCTAGATTTGACTTGGCTCAAAAGATGAACTTAGGCCCTTTTTGACTAAGCAATTCTATTCCAAATTCTTCCTCCAAACAAAATAATCCTAGTCAGCCGTACTGAGCCTAAACCATATTTATTGGTTACCATGTTTCATACCTTGAACATTTATAACTCTCTACCTTTACACCCTCCTATCTATCTAGTTGCCAAATGAAATTTGATATAGGCTAAAAGCCTAAGTTTGGAGGAGAAAAAGATAAAAGATAATGAAGTTGAAATGTAGGCAAAAGCCTAAGTTTGGGGGTTCGTGCAAAAATGAAACAATGATGTTTGAGCAAAAAGCATAGAGCATCATGAGCTTAAAATTGAAAAATGTTGAAAAAGTCATGAATGAAGTAAAATAAAATTGTGGGTGCTAGCTCATCCAATGCACATACCTCGAGGTGAAAATAAAAATGGAAAGTGAAACAAGTGTTTGTTGAAACAAGGGAGAACGAAGGTGGAAAGCAAAAATAAAAAATCTGAGCAGAAAGCTTAACAGAAATGGAAAAATTAGGGAGACATTTTAGTTACTTGACCAAATGATACCCTACCTTTTCGCCCAAACCTAAGTGAAACCCGCAAGTCCTTGAGGATTTTGAGCTTTGTCAATCTAAAATAGTGGTGATCTACCTGTACGGCAAGCCTATGAGTCAATGTTTACATACTTGAATTTTTTTATGAGAGTTAGTGTTCTTGCATGATCTATAATTCCTTAAATTGTTATTCTTAAATGTGTGTGGGATTCTCTTTTATGTGAGTGGCATTGCATCATTCAAATGAATTGTGATGTCTTGATTTCAATTGAATTGTATGAATGCACCATATCTGTGTGAATCTGTATGAAAAGTAAGATGGTTGATCTCATTGACTTGAGATGCTTCAAGATTGTGCTTAAAAGAATGATCGTCCAAGAATTATGCTAAAAATGTTTTGCTAAAACCTTTGCTTAGCAAATGACAGTGGGTCTTATGGGGGGCTCATCTAGGTTTAGCTTAGTTGTTCTTGTTTACTTTTCTCTTTCTCTGCTACCGTTCTTGTTGACCTCTGTTTGTGCTGATTCTATCTTGTCTGCCGTTTTTACCTTTTTTGCTTAGTCGGCCTATGATGCCTATTGGGTACTTGTTGTTTTAGTACTCATGCTACACTCTGCATCTATTTTTGTGATGCAGGTCTGACCACTAGTTCTGAGTGTTGAGTTCGAGCCTGCAGCTATCTGTCCAGGAGATGAGGGCGAGCCCATGCCATTCTGGGATTACCTATCACCTTCTATATTTTATATTTTGACTTGTGTTTTGTCTTCGAGACAGTTTGTTTTTGTGGTCCACTTTTGGGACTGGTACTTTTGTTAGTAGTTTTTTACTTCTGACTTCCAGGTTCTAGGAGGTGTCTTGTATATATATAGTTAGGTTTCGCTTCAGCCTTCACTATGTGTTGCTTTTTTTGCTTCTGCTTAGTTAAGGATTAGTTTCCACCCTTAGTCCCATTACTGCTAAGTTCTGGGATAGGGTTTTGGCTGGCCTACTAGTGGGTTCGTAAGCTACATCATGACTCGAGAAATTGGATCGTGACAAGTTGGTATGCCCTTCGTTCATTGGTCTCACTTGTAAAGAACTAATATCTAGTAGAGTCATGAGGATCGGCACGGAGATGTCTGTGACATATCTTTGGGAGGCTACAGGGTGTTCGTAGGAGGTTTTCTTGTTTCTGTTTATGTTCGTGCGTTGTGTCTGATTGGTTTCATGAAATCACACTTTCTTCAATCGGTTGCAGGATGGCTCACACGCGCAGTGGAGGCCTATCCCGAGGTCGAGCTGGTGCTGCGGCACCAAGCCGTGATAGAGCGAGGACTTCAGAGCCGAAACCTTGAGTAGATAAGATTCATCCTAAGTCGGTGGAGTCGGGACTAGCCCAGCATCCACCCATACCAGCTGCCACCCCGGACCTTTAGGGCATGCTTGCCCAGATCCTAGCTGCTATCAGGGGTTTGCGACAGCAGCAGCTGGCCCCAGCACCTGTCCTAGAGCCGGTTCCAGCACAACAAGGCCAGCCTGCGGTAACGGCTCAAGAAGTTTACCAGCCGCCAGCACTGGCCGCGGTTCAGCCGGACCCTTTGGATGGGGTTATGCCTCTGCGAGAGTAGAGGAAGCTCGGGGTGTTTCTTAGACTATCACCACCGAGGTTCTCCGGGGCTGTGGGGGAGGATGCCCATGAGTTCCTAACCACTTGTAGGGAGAGATTGCAGACGTTGGGGTTAGTGGAGTCCAGATGAGCTGACTTCACAGCTTATCAGTTAGATGGACCGACTAGATAGTGGTGGCGTTCTTTAATCTTAACCAAGCCAGCTGGGTCACCACCGGTATTGTGGATGGAGTTTTCTGAGGCCTTTTTTGCTTTATATATTCCACGAAGTGTTAGGGATTGACTCTGTGATGAGTTCATGAGGTTGGAGCAGGGCTCCATGATAGTATCGGAGTATGAGGCTAGGTTTCTGGAGTTGTTTCGTCATGCCACCATGATTCTGCCTACAGAAGAGGAGCAGGTCCGATGCTTTGTCAGAGGTTTGAGGTTGCAGTTAAGGATTGAGACGCAGTCTATGCTATCAGTACGTCGTTCATTTCTGGATGTGGTGGACCATGCCCGCACTATCGAGTAGCTCCGTTGCGAGGCCCATGGGTACAACAGCAAGAGGGCTAAGTCAGATGATAGCTTCAGTGGGGGCCGTCGTAGGTCGAGGGATATTTGAGATCGGGTTCATCAGTGGTTCTAGTCGGGCCAATCTAGTCGCCCATATCAGGCTGTGTTACAGATCTCAAAGAGTGACCAGCACCGTCAGAGTGGGCATAGTGCTGGCCAGTGTCAGGGCCGAGGTGGTTTCCAGTCATTGGCATCAGGTCAAGGTGGTTGGCCTTCGCTGTGAGTAGATCATCGCAGGGTCGATTCAGTTGTGGGGAGCTTGGTCATTGAGCTAGGGAGTGCCCTATTTCCATGTCAGCTTTACCATCTCCTCAGGCGGCGAGACCAGTTTCAGCGATAGTACCTCCAGCTAGGGGAGGAGGTCAGCAGCAGGGTGCTCGGGGAGGTCCCAAAGGTGACATGACAGGCAATCGAGTGGATGCGCGAGGTAGAGGTGCCCAGGGAAATTTTTATGCTGCTCCAACTAGATCAAAGGCTAATGCATTCGATGATGTGATCATAGGTAGGGCCCTACAGTTGATTCAGTGCCTATAGTTCGAAAGTTCACAGATATATTTCCTATCGACCTTCCTAGCCTACCCCAGAGTGGGATATTGACTTCCCCATCAACTTGGGGCCGCATACTCATCCTATTTCTATCCCGCCGTATCGTATGGCACCTGCAGAGCTCAAGTAGCTTAGTGTTCAGCTTCAGGACCTCTTGGGTAAGGGGTTCATATCGCCTTGGGGTGCCCAGTCCTGTTTGTGAATAAGAAGGATGGCACCATGCGTATGTGTATTGACTAAAGGAAGCTGAATAAGGTGATGGTGAGGAACCGTTCTCCTATGCCTCGTATTGATGGCTTCTTCGACCAGCTTCAGGGTGCCGCGGTGTTTTCAAAGATAGACTTGAGATCTGGCTACCATAAATTGAGGGTGAGAGGAACGGACATCCCTAAGACAACATTTAGGACTCGTTACGACCATTATGAGTTCTTAGTGATGTCTTTTGGGTTGACTGATTGTAACATCCCAAGCTTCCAAGGCATTTTAAAATGCAGAACTCACCTGAAGACAGTGACCTATGGAGGCCACCTACGGGCCGTAGATGGATTGACGGGTCATAGGTGGGAACCGTTAATGGCACTGTAAAGTTTCAGGATTTCCAAGTTTCTGAACTTTGACCTACGGAATAGCAGGACGGTTCGCAGTCCAGTTGACGGGCCGTAGATGGGTTCCGTAGATGCCTTCCAGACTTAGCCAAATTTTTAGCCTAAAATGAACTTTCTGAATCAATTGACGGAACAAAAGGACGGTCCGTCAATTGATGTACGGACCGTAGATCCTGTCCATCAATTGGCCCGGCAGTTTTTAATTAAGGGCTTTTTGGAATTTTCCCTAATCATATCCCTATTAAGCTAAGTCGGTTATACCCTTAATCTAAGACCAATAAATACTTTCTAAGCCTAATTCCTTTCATTCTAATTCATTCCAAAACCCTCCCCTCTCAAATATTTCTCTCTCAACTCTCAAGGATGAAGAAGAAGCTTGAATCCTGCATTGAAGACCTTCAATCTTCTCCGATTTCTTGTGGATTGCTTTGAGGTATGATAGTGTTCACCATTAGGAGTCTTTTCTTCCAATGGGCCCTTCCTCTTCTTCATGATTTTCAAAGGTTTACTCTAACCCAATTAAATTAGGGTTTGTGATCAATTATTGTGGGTTCTTAAATTATGATTCCAATTATTTATTTTATGATTCCTAGTGCACGATTTAGCGTGATAAAGTAACTTAGTGCACGAACTAGCATGAATTACATAATTTGATGTAAAGATTTCATGAACCCCCATGATCCCAAGCTAATTCTCCCTAATTTGATAATCTATGCTTTGATTGTTGGGTTGAGTTATGATTTAATGACGTTTATGAATTCTCTATCAAATCAAGCATGAATTATGAATGAATTGAGGGTAATCTTATAAATTTAGCATGATCAAGTCAAAAGCATGATTTTCCTCTATTATGTGCGTTCCTTCAAGTACGGGTAAATTATCTTAATTATGGATTTCTAAGCATGAGCTTGCATTGAATTGCATGATATGAGTTGAGCTTGCTTGAACCCATATGAACAATGAAATATGAGCATGATGAATTAAGGGTGTTTTGAGAGTAAAGTACCAAAGTTATGATATGATGATACTATGGTTGAGTAGTGAAAGGTTTTCTCACGTAATTCTCCCATTATGATAAAAGAAGAATAAAGAGGCGATTACCCATATTCTTAAGGAGCTATTCTAATGATGTAAGCTTGGACAAGGTCCATGAAAGATGAATATCTATAAGCATGATTTTAGCTTGAATTGGTAAGCCTAGTTGTACGTTTTCATGTTTAAGGATATAAATATGTTAATGACTAATCCGTGGGAATTATGCTTAGCACCGAGTGGATATTGAGATGGAAACCCTCCCATTAGTAGAGGTCGGGTATGCTAGTGAAAGCTCTCTTGTTAGTAGAGGCTGAGTTTTCTAGATGGAGCTCTCCCGTTAGTTGAAGCCGAGTCTCCAACATCAATCTCTATCCCATAAACTATGATGCCACCATACGATGTTGTCTTTTAGTAGACATTAGCTAGTGGATCCACCAAATCTAAGAAGTTCATGTTCTTACCTTGGCAAGTAGGACACCCCTTTTCAGTGTGGGGTAGACACCGGATTCTGTGTTGATAGCTCACATGGTCTTACATGTCGTTTAAGGCTTTTCCCTACAAGTTAATGAACAAGTTTTCTCATAACGAAGTAATGAAAAGAAGGAAAGATGATTTAGCTTGCTTTGGCCTTGATATATGCTTTATGTTTCATGTTTCTCATGTTTATCATGTTTGTTTAGCTTGGCCATTGCATGTCATGATTATATCTCTCTCTAGCATGATTTATGTGTTTATGTGCATTGCTATCATACTAATTACTTAATTGTGCTAACGCATACTCTTGCCTACATTAACTTATTTGGTGTAGGACGTGGTGATTCACCTTCCACTCGTGGCTAGAGCATTGACTTAGAGTTGGAAAGAACACTTGGTGAGTCCTCATCCATTCGAGGACACAACTTAGTTGGATTTTACATTTTATATCTTTCCTTATGTTGGATACTGTATTGGGCTGCGTCCCTATCACTCTTATTCGTATTCTATGATATATGAAGGCTTTGAGACATGAGTTGTAGACTTCCGCTGTTTTGAGTAATGCTTTGACATAAAATGCTCTTTTGAACGCTTATTTCTCTATTATCTTCTATGTAATGTATGCTAAGGGCTTGTATGAGGCCTCTCGGGGTCTTGTACGCCATGTTACATCTAGGGGCTACCCTGGGTCGTGAACAACTTGGTATTCAAAGTGCAAGGTTTTAGAAAGATCCTAAGATGTCTCATAAGCTGCGTCAAGTAGAGTCTTGTTCATGAGTGTGAAGTGCACCACATTTATGAATGAGAGGCTATAAGAAGTTTAAGAAATTCCACTTCTTTCATTACTCTTAAGTCGTGCCATAGAGTTTAACTCTATATCTCTCTCTCCTAATCCCTATCCTATGTGTTTCAGGATATGGCAACCCGAAGAGCTTACGTTAGAAGAAACATGGGAGAGAATATGGAACAAGATGCTCCTCCTCAAGCTCCTCAAGTTCTAGCTGACCCTTTAGCGGAACGAGTGACTAATGCGGAGTTTAGGGCTGCTTTCCAAGTGTTGACTCAAGCCAATAGAGAGGTGGTGGCTCCCGTGCACCAAAATGTGGGTATGGCGGCATCAAGAGTGAGGGACTTTACGAGGATGAATCCTCCAAAATTCCATGGCTCTAAGGTTGAGGAAGATCCTCAAGAATTCATTGATGAAGTGTACAAGGTGTTGATGATCATGGGTGTGACGCTGAAAGAAAAGGCAGAGTTGGTCGCTTATCAACTCAAGGGTGTTGCCCAAATTTGGTTCAATCAATGGAAGATGAGAGGGTGGTTAATGAGGGTCCTCTTGATTGAGAGAAATTCAAGGTTGCTTTCCTTGATAGGTTATTCCCTCTTGGAAAGAGAGAGGCTAAGGTTCTTGAGTTTATCTACCTTTGACAAGGAAATATTAGTGTGAAAGGGTATGCATTGAAGTTCACACAATTGGCTAGATATGCTCCGTCCATAGTTGCCGATGCTAGGGCAAGAATGAGCAAATTTGTGTCTGGAGTGTCCGATATGTTGGTGAAAGAGTGTCGCACCGCCATGGTTGTTCATGACTTGGATATTTCTCGCCTCATGGTTTATGCCAAACAAATTGAATAAGAAAAGCTTAAGGAAAGGTCTAAGGAGACCAAGAGGGCTAGGACCGGAGATGGTAACTCTTCGCATGCAAGGTCTGATGGACATGGTTGTCCTAGATTTCGACCAAAGTTCTCTAACCAAGGCTCATCCAATGCTCCTCCGAAGTCCAAGAATGATAGGATGTCTAACCCCAAGTCTCAAGGAGGGTATAATGATAGTTCTTTATTGACTCCTTGTGCCAAGTGTGGGAGAAAGCATGAAGGTAGATGTCTAGCTTGTACGGATGGTTTTTATAATTGTGGAAAGAGTGGTCACAAGATGAGGGATTGTCCATCTCTCACGGCCAAAGGGAAGAGAGAATAAGCAAGCTCCACCTAGAGGATCGGGTTCAAATGCTCAGAAGCAAAACCGATTTTATGCACTTCAGACTCGTCATGAGCAAGAGAGCTCTCCCGATGTGGTTACCGTTATGTTAAGAGTTTTCCATTTTGATGTTTATGCTTTGCTTGATCCCGGTGCTACCTTTTCTTTTGTGACGCCATATGTGGCTATGAGGTTCGATGTTATTTCGGATGTGTTGCTAGATCCTTTTCATGTTTCTACTCCAATTGGAGAATCTATCTTTGCTAAGAGAGTTTATAGAGATTGTCCCGTCTTCTTATGCCATAGAGTCACTCTTGTTGATCTTGTAGAGCTTGATATGCTAGATTTTGATGTTATTCTTGGGATGGATTGCTTGCATGCTTGTTATGCCCTTTCAAGTTTCAGTTTCCAAATGAGCCTATCCTAGAGTGGAAGGGAGGAAATTCTATGTTTTGAGGTCAATTTGTTTCTTATCTAAAAGTTTGAAAGATGATCTCAAAGGGTTGCATTTACCATCTTGTTAAGGTGGGGGATATAGATTTCGAGACCCCTACTCTTTAGTCGGTCCGCTTTTTTAATGAGTTTTCAGAAGTGTTTCCCGATGACTTGTCCGGTATTCCTCTCGAAAGGGAAATAGACTTCGGTATTGACCTTCTCCTAGATACGCAACCTATTTCTATTCCTCCTTATCGAATGGCTCTGGTGTAACTTAAAGAACTAAAAGAGCAGTTGAAAGACTTGTTGGATAAGGGTTTCATCCAGCGAAGTATTTCTCCATGGGGTGCTCCAGTCTTGTTTGTAAGGAAGAAAGATGGTTCACTCCGTATGTGTATCGATTATCGCCAATTGAACAAGGTTACCATTAAGAATAAGTATCCTCTACCAAGGATAGATGACTTGTTTGATCAACTTCAAGGGGCTAGTTATTTCTCTAAGATCGACCTTTGTTCGGGCTATCACCAATTAAGGGTGTAAGAAGATGTTATTCCGAAAATGGCTTTTCGGACTAGGTATGGTCACTACGAGTTCTTGGTAATATCATTTGGGTTGACAAATGCTCTGGCCGCATTTATAGACTTGATGAATAGAGTGTTTAAGCAATACCTTGACATGTTTGTGATTGTGTTTATTGACGACATTTTGATCTACTCAAAGAATGAGGGTGAACATGTTAATCATTTGATGATTGTGTTGCAAGTCCTCAAGGACCAACAACTCTTTGCGAAGTTTAGTAAATATGAGTTTAGGTTATGGTCCGTGGCTTTTCTTGATCACATTGTTTTCGGTAAGGGCATTGACGTAGATCCTAAGAAGACGAAAGCGGTTAAGAATTGGCCTAGACCTTTATCACATTTGGATATCCATAGTTTCTTCGGCTTAGTCAATTATTATAGGAGGTTTGTTGAAGGGTTTACATCCATTGCTTCTCCATGGACGGCTTTGACTCAAAAGAATGTTGAATTTGTGTGGTCCGAGGCATGTGAGAAGAGTTTTCAAGAATTGAAGGATCGACTTACTTCGGCTCCGATATTGACTCTACCGGAAGGATCCGATGGTTTTGTGGTTTATTGTGATGCCTAGTGAACTGGGCAAGGATATGTTCTTATGAAAAATGGGAAAGTCATTGCTTATGCTTCAAGACAACTTACGGTGCACAAAAAGAACTATCCTACTCATGATTTGGAATTAGCGGCAGTTGTGTTTGCTTTGAAAATATGGCGACATTATTTGTATGGAGTACATGCACATGTCTTCACCGACCATAAAGTTTGCAATATGTGTTTAAAAAGAAAGATTTGAATCTCTGCTAAAGAAGGTGGCTAGAGTTCTTAAAAGACTATGATATGAGTGTTCTCTATCATCCCGGTAAGGCTAACGTGGTGGCGGATGCTCTTAGTCGATTATCTATGGGTAGTGTTGCTCATGTTGAGGATGGTAAGAAAGAGTTGGTTCGCGATGTCCATATATTGGCTCGATTGGGTGTTAGATTGGTTGATTCTACTAAAGGTGGTGTTATGAGTCACAAGGGTTCCGAATCCTCTTTTGTGCATGATGTGAAAACTAAGCAAGGTCTTGATCCTAACTTGGTTTAACTAAAGGAAGCGGTACTTAAGAAGTCCATAGAGGTTTTCTCCCAAGGGGGAGATGGTGTGCTTCGATATTAAGGTCGTTTGTGTCTTCCCAATGTAGAGGGCTTAAGAGAGCAAATTTTATCGGAATCCCATAGTTCTCGATATTCCATCCACCCAGGAGCTACCAAAATGTACCTTGATTTGTGGGAAATTTATTGGTGGAATGGAATGAAGAAAGATATTGCGGAATTTGTAGCTAAGTGTCCTAATTTCCAACAAGTGAAAGTTGAGCATCAAAGGCTGGGATGTTTTACCCATGATATTAGCATTCCTACTTGGAAGTGGGAAGATGTGAATATGGATTTTATTGTGAGTTTGCCTCGCATGAGGCGACAATATGATTCGATTTGGGTTGTTGTTGATAGAATGACCAAGTCAGCCCATTTCATTCCTATCAAGACTTCTTATTCGATGGAGGATTATGCTAAGTTGTATTTAAGGGAGATGGTTAGGCTGCATGGAGTGCCTTTATCCATTATCTCCAATCGTGGTGCACAATTTACTTCTAAATTTTTGAAGTCGTTCCAAAAAAGTCTTGGTACTCGTGTTAAGCTTAGTACGGCCTTTCATCTCCAAACCGATGGGCAAGAGGAGCGTACTATTCAAACCTTGGAAGATATGTTGAGAGCTTGTGTAATCGATTTAAAGTGTACTTGAGATGATCACTTACCTTTGATTGAGTTTGCTTATAGCAATAGCTACCATTCAAGTATTGGTATGGCTCCATTTGAGGCTCTCTATGGTAGGAGATGTAGATCTCCTATAGGTTGGTTTGAAGTTTGTGAAGTTGCTTTGATAGGCCCGGAGTTGGTGCATGAGGCTATGGAGAAAGTTCGACTTATTCGGGAGAGGTTGAAAATGGCTCAAAGTAGACAAAAGTCTTATGTCGATGTTAGAAGAAGAGAATTAGAATTCGATGTGGATGATTGGGTTTACTTGAAAATCTCACCCATGAAGGGTGTAATGAGATTTTGGAAGAAAGGGCAGCTTAGTCTCCATTATGTGGGCCCATATCAGATTTTGACACATGTTGGTAAGGTTGCTTATGAGGTTGACTTGCCTAATGATTTTGCATCTGTTCATCCGGTTTTTCGTGTCTCATTGTTGAAGAAGTGTGTTGGTGATCCGACTACTATAGTGTCATTAGAGAATCTTGGCATAAAGGATGGTCTTTCCTATGAAGAAGTTCCGATTGAGATTTTACACTGGCAAGTCCGGAAGTTAAGGAATAAAGAAGTTGCTTCCGTGAAAGTTCTTTGGAGGAATCAATTGGTTGAGGGTGCTACTTGGGAGGCCGAGGCCGATATGAATTCCCGTTATCCTCATCTCTTTCCTTCCAATCCTACTCTAGCTTGAGGTATCTGGATCCTCATGGTTCATTATTTTGGTCTCATGTGTCATAGTTTATTTCCATGATTCCTTGATTATGTATGTTCAAGAAGAGTCTTGTATGATTATGTGCATTTGAGTATGAGTTGCATAAAGTCTTCATGATATAATGTGTTGATAGTGCTTTAGCTTGAAGTTGATGTTTCCTCCACGGATATATGCATTTATGTGATTGCATGCTAGGTTGGGTTTTTAGTCCGTGTGTATTACCCTTCTCAAGATGTCTTGATTCTCATTCGAGGACAAATGTTCCCAAGGGGTAGATATTGTAACACCCCTAGCTTCCAAGGCATTTTAAAATGCAGAACTCACCTGAAGACAGCGACCTACGGAGGCCACCTACGGGCTCTAGATGGATTGATGGGCTGTAGGTGGGAACCATCAATGGCACAGTGAAATTTCAGGATTTCCAAGTTTCTGAACTTTGACCTACGGAATAGCAGGACGGTTCGTAGTCCAGTTGACGGTCCGTAGATGGGTTCCGTAGATGCCTTCCAGACTTAGCCAAATTTTCAGCCTAAAATGAACTTTTTGAATCAATTGACGGAAGAACAGGATGGTCCGTCAATTGATGTATGGACCGTAGATCCTGTCCGTCGATTGGCCTCGGCAGTTTTTAATTAAGGGCTTTTTGGTCTTTTCCCTAATCGTTTACCTATTAAACTAAGTAGGTTATACCCTTAATCTAAGACCAATAAATACTTTCTAAGCCTAATTCCTTTCATTCTAATTCATTCCAAAACCCTCCCCTCTCAAATATTTCTCTCTCAACTCTCAAGGATGAAGAAGAAGCTTGAATCCTGCATTGAAGACCTTCAATCTTCTCCGATTTCTTGTGGATTGCTTTGAGGTATGATAGTGTTCACCATTAGGAGTCTTTTCCTCCAATGGGCCCTTCCTCTTCTTCATGATTTTCAAAGGTTTACTCTAACCTAATTAAATTAGGGTTTGTGATCAATCATTGTGGGTTCTTCAATTATGATTCCAATTATTGATTTTATGATTCCTAGTGCACGATTTAGCGTGATAAAGTAACTTAGTGCACGAACAAGCATAAATTACATAATTTGATGTAAAGATTTCATGAACCCCCATGATCCCAAGCTAATTCTCCCCAATTTGATAATCTATGCTTTGATTGTTGGGTTGAGTTATGATTTAATAAAGTTTATGAATTATCTATGAAATCAAGCATGAATTATGAATGAATTGAGGGTAATCTTATAAATTTAGCATGATCAAGTCAAAAGCATGATTTTCCTCTATTATGTGCGTTCCTTCAAGTACGGGTAAATTATCTTAATTATGGATTTCTAAGCATGAGCTTGCATTGAATTGCATGATATGAGTTGAGCTTGCATGAACCCATATGAACAATGAAATATGAGCATGATGAATTAAGGGTGTTTTGAGAATAAAGTACCAAAGTTATGATATGATGATACTATGGTTGAGTAGTGAAAGGTTTTCTCACGTAATTCTCCCATTATGATAAAAGAAGAATAAAGAGGCGATTACCCATATTCTTAAGGAGCTATTCTAATGATGTAAGCTTGGACAAGGTCCATGACAGATGAGTATCTATAAGCATGATTTTTGCTTGAATTGGTAAGCCTAGTTGTACCTTTTCATGTTTAAGGATATAAATATGTTAATGACTAATCCGTGGGAATTATGCTAAGCACCGAGTGGATATTGAGATGGAAACCCTCCCATTAGTAGAGGTCGGGTCTTCTAGTGAAAGCTCTCCCATTAGTAGAGGCCGGGTTTTCTAGATGGAGCTCTCCCGTTAGTTGTGGCCGAGTCTCCTAAAGCAACCTCTATCCCGTAAACTATGTTGCCACCATAGGATGTTGTCTTTAAGTAGGCATTAGCTAGTTGATCCACCTAAGCTAAGAAGTTCATGGTCTTACTTTGGTAAGTAGGACACCCCTTTTTGGTGTGGGGTAGACATCGGATTCCGTATTGATAGCTCACATGGCATTACATGTCGGTTAAGGCTTTTCCCCAAAAATTAATGAACAAGTGTTCTCATAACGAAGAAATGAAAAGAAGGAAAGATGATTTAGCTTGCTTTGGCCTTGATATATGCTCTATGTTTCATGTTTTTCATGTTTATCGTGTTTTTTTTAGCTTTGCCATTGCATGTCATGATTATGTCTCTCTCTAGCATGATTTATGTGTTTATGTGCATTGCTATCATACTTAGTACATAATTGTGCTAACACATACTCTTTCCTACATTAACTTCTTTGGTGTAGGATGTGGCGATTCAGCTTCCACTCATGGCTAGAGCATTGACTTAGTGTTGGGAAGAAGACTTGGTGAGTTCTCATCCATTCGAGGACACAACCTAGTTGGATTTTACATTTTACGTCTTTCATTATGTTTGATATTGTATTGGGCTGCGTCTCTATCACTTTTATTTGTATTCAATGATATTAGAAGGCTTTTAGACATGAGTTGTAGACTTCCGCTGTTTTGAGTAAAGCTTTGATGTAAAATGCTCTTTTGAACGCTTATTTCTCTATTATCTTGTATGTTATATATGCTAAGGGCTTGTATGAGGCCTCTCGGGGTCTTGTACACTGTGTAATATTTAGGGGCTACCCTGGGTCGTGACACAAATACACCTTTATAGTTGATGACTCATGTATTCAGGCTGTATTTAGACTCCTTTGTCATAGTCTTTATTGATGACATCTTGGTATACTCGAGAATCCATAGTTAGAATGAGCAGCATCTGCAGATAATGCTCAACACTTTGAGAGATCATCGATTGTATGCCAAGTTCTCAAAGTGTGAGTTTAGGCTTGATTTCGTAGTATTCTTGGGGCACGTGGTGTCCAAGGATTGTATTATGGTGGATCCGGTAAAGATTGAGTCTATTCGTTATTGGGATAGGCCCACTTCTTTTACTGAGGCTCAGAGCTTCGTCGGATTGGTAGGGTACTACAGGCGCTTTGTCGAGGGTTTCTCCACTATAGCAGCACCTCTGACTCGGTTGACTCACCATGATGTTCCCTTTGTGTGGTCGGAGGAGTGTGAGTGGAGCTTTTTGTGGCTTAAGGAGTTGCTTACCACCGCTCCTATACTGACTCTTCCAATTGAGGGCGAGGACTTCATGGTTTATTGTGACGCATCCGACGTTGGTTTGGGTTTTGTTCTGATGCAGCAGGGCCAGGCTATTACTTATGCATCGAGGCAACTTAAACTGAATGAGCGCAACTACCCCACTCATGATCTGGAGTTGGTAGCGGTAGTTTTCAGGCTTAAGATTAGAGAAATTACCTTTATGGAGTTCAATGTGAGATCTATGCCGAGCACCAGAGCCTTTAGTACATTATGAGCTAGAGGGACCTTAATTCGAGGTAGCGCCATTGGATTGATCTCCTGCAGGACTATGACTTCTCTATTCTTTACCACCCGGTCAAGGCGAATGTAGTAGCGGACGCCTTCAGTCGGAGGGCTGGGAGTATGGGTAGTCTAGCCTTCCTTTCTATTTCGGAGCGACCCTTGGCCTTTGACATCTAGTCCTTAGCCAATCGAATGGTCAGACTTGATGTTTTAGATTCCAGACGAGTTTTAGCTTATGTGGGGGTTCAGTCATCTCTACTTGATCAGATCTGTAGTCGTCAGTTTGAGGATCAAGCATTGCTGGCACTCAGAGATAGAGTTTTGGCAGGTGATGTCGGACAGGTTACCCTAGATTCAGATGGGGTTTTGAGCTTTGCTGGCCGTTTGTGTGTTCCTAGATTTGGTGATTTGATCCAGCTGATCCTTAGCGAGGCCCATGGTTCCAGGTATTCCATCTATCCGGGCATAGCTAAGATGTATCGTGATTTGAGGTAGCACTACTGGTGGAGCGGTATGAGGAAGGACATCTTAGAATATATGCCCCATTGATTGTGTTGCTAGTAGGTGAAGGTCGACCATTTGAGGCCTGGTGGAGAGTTACAGAGATTACCCATTCCGGAGTGGAAATGGGAGAGTATCACCATGGACTTCGTTGTGGGGCTACCACGGACTTCTAGAGGTGTTGACAATATTTGGGTCATCGTGGATCGATTGACCAAGTCAGCACACTTCATACCTTTTCATTCATCCTTCCATGCTGAGAGGTTAGCTCGTATCTACATTCGAGAGGTAGTCCGTCTTCATGATGTGCCTATTTCTATCATTTCAGACCGGGGTTCACAGTTCACTTCCAGCTTTTGGAGAGTACTTCAGGAGTAGTTGGGCACCCGTGTAGATCTTAGCACAGCTTTTCACCCATATTCAGATGGCCCCATTTGAGGCCTTAAATTGTAGGCGTTGTGGCACTCTAGTTGGTTGGTTCGAGTCTACAAAGCCTAGTCCGCGGGGGACAGATCTGTTTTTGTAGACCATTGTGCATGTGAGGTTGATTCAGGATCGGCTCAGGATGGCTCAGAGTAGACAACGGAGTTATGCAGACCGCCGGCGTCGACCATTTAGATTTGTCATGGGTGATAGAGTATTCCTCTGAGTGTTGCCCATGAAGGGCGTGATGAGATTTTTGAGGCGGGGCAAGCTTCGCCCAAGGTATATTGGGCCTTTTAAGGTTTTGAGGGTAGTTGATGGGGTGGCTTATAAGTTAGCTTTACGTCCAGCATTCTCTACTATTCATTTTGTTTTCCATGTTTTGATGCTACGCCGGTATATTCCAGATAAGTCTCATGTGCTCCAGTATGATGCAGTTGAGCTGGATGATGGCCTGACCTATATTGAGGAGCTAGCTGCTATTTTTGCAAGATATGTGAGGCAGCTGAGGTCAAGAGTCATTCCTGTAGTTAAGGTCCATTGGAGACACCGTCCAATTAAGGAGGCTACTTGGGAGACCGAGTGGGAGATGCAGGAGCAGTTCCCCAGCTTATTTGATCCCTCAGGTACTTCTTCAATCTTACTTTCGAGGATGACAGTCCTTTTAGTAGTGGATGTTGTAATGACCCTCTTGGTCATTTCTATGTTAATGCCTCCTTTCTATTGTTGAGCATTCTTGTAGTGACCCCAAGTCATTTATGACTTGCAGGCACTGACTGTTCAGTCGCCTGGTCGTTCATTTTGTTTTTATGCCTGATTTCGTGTTTTAGAGCTTTTAGACATGCAAAAGTTGATTTGGGTCATAACTTCATGTAAATGACCTCAGATTTGAATTTCGATTGTTCCATCAGCTCTGGAGCAGCCAAATTAGGCTAGAAGCATGGTTTGCCTGAGTCCTAGGGCTTCCGATATAATTTTAGGGCCAGTTAGTTCTTTAGCCTTCGAAATTTGGCTTAAAGTTGACTTTGGGCAACATTCTTGGTAAACATGCTCGGATGAAAATTTCGTCATCATGCTTAGTCCCGAAATGCCGAGTTTGTTCTAGCATGACTCTTTGAGAACTTTCGGGAGCTTCCGATCAAAATCTCAAGCCTCCGGTGGGAATTGCCTAAAATGGCCCATTGGGTGTGGGACCCACTTTTTCTTGAAACGACCTTGTATGGAAATTTTGACTGTGCCATTGAGTCTGGAACATCGAATTCGAGGGGGTAGCATATCTTGTTTGCGTGCACGGGGGTCCGAACGAATTTCGAGCACCCCGTCAGAGTTTTGGAGTTGTCTAAAACTCAACTGTGGCAGCTGTCATCTGCAGACCATCGATCTCTCCACGTTCGCGGGATAGACTTCACATTTGCGGAGGTATATGGGTGTCTACTCCGCATTTGCAGGCCAGAGGCAGAATTCACAGAGGTCTTTGACTTTGTGCTCCGCATCCGCAGAAGGTTCCCCGCGTTCATGGAGGTCTGTGGGGTCGAGGTATTCTTTTCTCCCCGTTCGCAGAGTAGTTGTTAGTTTTCCTCCGCGTTCGCAGGGCCCTGGGCCGCGTTCGCGGAGAAGAGCGGGTGGCAGTGGTTATAAATGGTGGTCGAGCTCATTTTGATTAAACATTGAAAAATACATATCTCCCTCCTCGGATGTCGGTTTTTGGTGATTCAAAGTCCCAGGCATTCAAATTCTCATTGGCTTCGTGGGTTCGTGGTTGGATTGCATTGAGTGTACCTTGTTTTCCATGAATTCAAGGCATAAGTTGCTAGTTTAAACTTATTTGTTTTAAAGTTTTGCATTTCTTGTTTGAGTTGCATGGAGCTGATTCGAGCCCCGATGATTGTTTTGTTTTTTAAAACATGTTCAGGGGAGGATTTGAGACCTCTTTATGGAGTCAATTCCAGAAAATCTGGAGCGGGTCCCATGTTCCCAATTTTAACACCAAAATTAGTCTCTCTCCGAATTTAATGTTTTTAGTGTCTGAACAACCGTATTAACGCTGTGATTTTATTTTTGATAGCGTGGCAGGATTCTGAGGCCATTCGGACGGAAAAAGCTCTGGCAGAGTGACTTGGAGCGCGCGTGATCGGCTTTCTTGTAGGTTACAACTTCCCTTCTTTCTAGATTGAGCTTGAATGCGTAAATGCTAGTTGATGTGTGTGAATCTGGGGTGGATAGCTAGCATTTCAGTTCTTCTTCTCTGATTTTCTCCGTTTAGAGTTGATTTTTGGGCTGCTCGGGATTAGTATCACGTTTAGGGATGAGTTATTGACTTGGGTGGTTGTTGACTTTTTTTGGGTTATATGTTGGGATGCTATATGTTGATGCATGCGTGGGTTCGGGATATTTTCTTGATTTCTGTTGGTTTCTCTTATTGTTTTGGCCTCAGAATAGGTTAGGATAGTTTTGCCTTAGCCCAATGTACCTGTTGACTTGACTATGTATCCAATGTCGTATCAGATGGAATAGGTCCTTGTAGATTTGTATTGCAGACTTGGGTCTGATAACTTGAGCCTTAGTTTAGGCATTTTCATGGATTTCAAATTCTTCTGATTTTTTCTCCCTTATTTATGTGATTCTGGGATGATACTGGTAGATGTTGTTGTTGCGTGGATTGACAGTTTGATGATTCTAGGCTGGGAGCCTTCGGTTGATATCCTTTTTGGGTCGGCGGCCCGTGGTGTTTTGCCCTGTGTTTTATTGTTTGTTGTTGGCTTTATCCGGTTCGAGGTGGTTAGCTCCAGTAAGCAGCTGACGTTACCTAGTTAGCATCTGGTATTTCAGCGCTAGGCTGTTGAGGGTAGGCTGCTAGCTCCGGTCCACAGCTGACGTTACACGATTACAGCCCGTTATTTCCAGTGTGAGACCGTTACTCGTAGGCTACTAGTCCCAGCTGTGCAGCTGACATTACTTGGTTAGTGCTGGTATTTCCAGCGCTAGGCTGTTGAGCGAGAGATGTGATTTTCGGTCCGAGGTTGATGTTACACGGCTAGGGTCCGGTATTTCTAGCTCTTGACTAATGATTAGGCGGGGCCCAGGATTTTTTTGTCCAGGACCCATGGGTTTTGAGGCTTCTGGAGTTGGGTTTTCCTTCATTTCTATAGAATAGCTCTTCTGTGTACATGTCGGGCTTATGGGGGCCCGTTCGGTTTTTATTTAAACTTACGCACGAGTATGCCCAGTGGGTCTTATGGGGGGCTCAGCTGAGTTTAGCTTAGTTGTTTGTGTTTACTTTCTGTTTTCTCTGCTTTCGTTCTGTTGACCTCTGTTTGTGCTGATTCTATCTTGTCTGCTTATTTTTACCTTTCTTGCTCAGTCGGCCTATGATGCCTACTGGGTACCTATTGTTTTGGTACTCATGCTACACTCTGCATCTGTATTCGTGATGCAGGTTCGAGTACTAGTTCTCAGCATTGAGTTTGAGCCTGCAGCTATCTGTCCAAGAGGTGAGGGTGACCACATGTCATTTTTGGATTACCTGTCTCCTTTTGTATTTTATATTTTGACTTGTCTTTTGCCTTCGAGATAGTTTGTTTGTGTGGTCCACTTTTTGGACTGATACTCTTGTTAGGACATCTGAACTTGTGACTTCCAAGTTCTGGAAGGTGTCTTGTATATATATAGTTTGATTTCGCTTCAGCCTTCTTTATGTGTTGTATTTGTTGCTTCCGCTTAGTTGAGGATTAGTCTCCATCCTTACTCCCATTACCGCTAAGTTCCGAGATAGGATTTTGGCTGGCCTATTGGTGGGTTGGTAGGGGCCATCATGACTAGAGAAATCGGGTCGTGACAGAACTCCAATTCACTATACTTTACCACTTGAAAAGGAACGTCAGATGCTCCCATCTTTGTTGTTATGTTGGTCTTTAAGTTTGCAATTGTAATCTCAAGTTGGATCATTTCATGGCACCGAGTTGGGTAGAAATTAAGGAATTCATCTCTCATTTGAAGCATTTTATCTCATAGCCTCACACCATTTTCAAGTTGTTGGGACAAGCTGATGAGCCAAGTTCGACTCATAATACCCATTGGGTCACATATTTCATCATCTCGGGAGGCATCTACACAACCTTGCCTAACATGAGTTCCTCTACAATAGAGGCATGGGTCATAAACATAGGGATTGCAACCACCAAGTTCGGTTCTCTCATAAGATTCCATATATCAACACAAACTAACTAAAACACAAAAAAAAGAAACACAAACAAATATTCATAATTTGGATAGAAACAAGTAAACTGTAAATTCCAAACAAATTCAACATGCCAAATTATTCCCCCACAGTGGCACCATTTTTTTATAACGCTCAACTATACACCTTACAAATTGACTTGTAGGCATTCGCTATAAATATATAAACAAATGCTTGAGGTCAGGGTCAAATCCCACAAGGAACAATGTCTAGGCGATTGAAGAAACAAAGAATTGCAAGCTACTAATTCGAATCCAAACAATTGATACACGTATTTTTGGGGGGGTTTTGGTAACAACACAAATATGAGAATTAAAGATGTAAGATAGCGGATAGAAAAATCAAAGACCTTCTCAAGCAAGGTGATAAGTATAAGAGAGACAATTGAATGAAATAAGAAAACATATGTGGAATTATCGAAATCTAATCGAATTTATGAGCAACAAAGGACTTTATACCTTCACCTCTCAATTCAATCCGATCAATTAACAATAGCCCAAACTCAATAAAAAATGAGAAAACCAAGTTGAATCCACAAATAGGGTAACTCGATGATCGATTAAGCTATAAGAAGTTAACACAAGCAATATCGGGAATCCACCCTAATCACTGAACTACAATTACCAACTATGAATTACACTAATACTAGCTACACATAGAAACTACAAGTTTCAAATATTCAATTCATCATAATATTCATAATCTAAGTCTTCCAAAAATATAAAACTACTATTTATACTAAGGAAATAAAGAAGACACTTCTTTGACAATTTTACCCTTAATGAGATAAGGGCCTTGTTTGGTTGTCTTCTTTTGTGAATTCTTGAATTCATGAGATGACCATTTGCACACATGGCCACTTTCTTCCTTCTCTTCACTTTGATGGACCTTTAACTCATTTTATGTCTTTATTTGGTGTCCAACAAGCTCCTCTAAAACTATCATATGATCTTTCCTACCCATGCCATTATCATCCTCCCCTTCTTGAAAAGGATTCATCCTCGAATCCAAACCTTGCAAGAACATAAGAAGGACAAGCAACCAAGAGGTCCTCATAGCATGAGGGGTAGTACAATTGTTAGAACAAAAAGCATTATACCAAGGAGACTCAATCACAAGGAACAACCAAGTATCCTCCATTATCATGGCTACTAAGCCCATACATGGAGCACAAGGAAATTCACTATTCCACACATAAAAAGGATAATACCACCTAAAATATGGCACTATTACAAGCTTACATACTCTGAAAAACTCACAGGGTTCAAAATGATAGAATGTCCACATAATCGGCTCATACAAGCAAGTATATACCTCAATGAAATCCCAACCCAAATGCAATACACATTTAAGATAAATACGAGACTTTTCATAAGTAAAGAGATAGTAGAGAAAGGTGTCATGTACATTGGGGTCATCTAAGGTGTTCCTATATGCAAGATCACAACTAGGTTCAAGGATCCTAGCACTCATTACATCATAAGATGGAACACACAAAGACAACATGATGAATTTAGGATACACCTCACCTTCTCTTGAAAAATAACTCCTACCCCCATAAGATGTACAATCAACAAGATCATATGCAAAGAGATAGTAAAGAAAGGTGGTTAGCAAAACTACCCTTCCCCATACATAATGTAGGCCGCTCAAGTGAATTGTAAACCCTCAAGAAGGAATTTTCATCATAGGGAAAGGTGACAACAGGTTCCTCCAAATTGTGCTTGTCATCTTGGCCAAGCATGACTATAAAAGTGCCACAATTCAACTCATTACCGGGGTCAAATGGAGGAATCCATGAACAGGGATCAAGCACACTCGTTTTTGCCCGGTTGGCACCCTTCTCTTCCAATATCATACTCCACTCAAAAGAGCAAGCATCATCATATGCAAACAACTAGTACAGAAAAGTGTCCCATAAATGAACTTCAATCAAGGTGCTCCCAAGTTTAGCCTCCACTTTATATACTAAAGCATCATAACTCATATGAAGAATTGGAACACACAAGGAAGAAGTAGCAATTAACACATAAGAATCACCTTTCTTCTTAACACCATCCTCTCCAATAAACGTAATATCATCTTCACAAAAGAGAGTTCCATCTTTGGGAAGTGTGCCATCATACCATAGTGGATTCTTAAACAATTGATAGCCTTCAAGAATGGCTAAACTTCCGATATTATAAGGTATTCCACTATGGACACTCTCAAGATTCAGGTCATCATCAAACAAGAGATTATTACACACAAGTTGATCAATACCAATATAACTTGATAATAAACTATCATTCAAAGCACATGTATTTACAATAGGTGGACACAAATTGATTTTACTAGAAGAATCCATTCAGTCATCAATAGGATCAACTAGTGTATCCACATTCACAACATGCACTTCATCAAAACATGACAAAGAATTACATGGCAATGTAATATCACTCAAGGCCCAAGTGTCAACACTAGGTGGACACAAATTGATCTTACAAGAAGAATCTATTCGGTAATCATTAGGATCAACTAGTGTATGAAAACTTTCAACAAATACATTATCACTACGTGGCAAAGAATCATTAAGCACACATGAAATCAAGTTATCACTTATACTCAATTGGCTACTAGCTACACAATGAATTTCAAAGCTTAAGGAAGTGCAAGAATTATCATTGTTACCATGTAGCTCATAACATGAAGTGTCTTCACCTTAATTGTGCAACTCCTTAGGTTCTTCATCATGATGAATGGTACCCTTCAATAGTCTTTCCAACTCATCGGGTGTCATCTCGGTGACTAATTGAATGACATTTTCAATATTTCCTTGTATTGAAGCAAACAACTCATTTGTGCTCATAGTACAAGGATCCCGGTAGAAAAATGATAACGATCCTTTCACCATACCTATAAAACTCAATAAACAAGTTAATAGAAAGGTTCCTCACACCACTCTTTATTTGAACTCTCAACTCACCTTCTATGGCTTTTTCTCAATATTGATAGTGAACTAGCTTCACTCAACCAATACAAGATCACATATCCTTTGTGGTGGAGTGGATTATTATGAATCTTGAAAGAAGGACGACATAAAAAAAAGCTAACAGACTTTAATCAAGAAGGTTATCAACGTATTGAGATGAGAAAAGTAGAAGAAAGAAGCACAAAAAGATTCGGACTCAAAACAAACTAAGTAACAAAAGTAGAAAGATTACTTGTTGTTACTTAATTTGAAGGATCAAAGAAATGATTTGATGATTTAAAACTAGTTAAAAAGTAATTAAAGATGTTAATTAATTGTTAAATAGCTGAGAAATAGAAGAAAAATGAGTGTGGAAGAAGAACACGTGAATTTGGACACTTAGAAAAATTTTTAAGCCTTAAAGAAGTTCATCACTTGTAAGACTTTGATTGGATGATTTGATGATTAAAACTAGTTAAAAAGTAATTAATGATGTTAATTAATTGTTAAATAGTTGAGGAATTGAAGAAAAATGAGTTTGGAAGAAGAAGAAGTGAATTTGGACACTTAGAAAATTTTCAAAGCCCAAAAAACTCCTATACTTAGCAAAATTTTGAGGCTGGAACAAAAACCCTGCATTCTGAAGTTGTACCCCACGCGCTATAGGTGAGAATTGTACCTCTGCGTGCCAGTCACAGCTAAGCTGTTGCTGATGTGGCTGATGTGTGGCAGTTGACTCTCTTGACTTCTGACGTGGCAGACCACGTGAAATTTTTTTTTGAATTTCGAATATTTTTTTTCAAATTTCCACCAATGGACCCAAAAACACCTTGACCAACTTTGGCTTGAAAATGTTAGATCAAATGTATTTTCTTTCTTCTTCTTCTTCAAGAACAACTTGAAGAACACGTAGAACACCAAGAACACCTACTAATAATTCCAATATCTTCAAAACAACTCGAAATTAGCTCAAACTTTAGGATTATTCAAATGTATTTTCTTCCTTCTTGTTCTTCAAGAACAACTTGAAGAACATCAAGAACACATAGAACATCAAGAAGACATAGAACACCAAGAACACCTACTAATTCCAATACCTTCAAAACAATTCGAAATTAGCTCAAACTTTAGGATTATTTTCCCCTTGACTTAGAGAACAAACCCCAATGATTATTAACCTTCAATTTCTCCTCAATCACAAGACCCACTTCCAAAGTTTGAAAAGTTTCAAAAGCTCAAAACCCTTTAATAGAAACTTTACTTCTACACTTCCAAATTGAACGAAAATTGAAATATAGACTCAAAAAACACAGGGAATAAGAATCTAGTGTCAAAAACAACAAATCAAAACAACAAATTTTATGGAATTTTTTTGGATTTTTAGTTCTTTTTAAATTTTGCAAACCAAGACTAGATTTGTAGGAACAAATCTAAACCTAGGCACTTGATACCAAATGATAAGGATAAAAGAGACAATTGAATGAAATAAGAAAACATATGTGGAATTATCAAAATCTAATTGAATTTATGGGCAACAAAGGACTTTATACCTTCACCTCTCAATTGAATCCGATCAAACAACAATAACCCAAACTAAATCAAAAATGAGAAAACCAAATTGAATCCACAAAGAGGGTAACTCGATGATCGATTAAACTATAGGAGGTTAACACAAGCAATATAAGGAATCCACCCTAATCACTCAACTACAATTGCCTACTTTGAACTACAATAATGCTAGCTACACAGGGAAACTACAAGCTTCAAAGCTTTCAAATATTCAATTCATCATAATATTCATAATCTAAGTCTTCCAAATTAATAAAACTACTATTTATACTAAGGCAATTTTACTCTTAATGAGATAAGGGCCTTGTTTGGTTGTCTTCTTTTGTGAATTCTTGAATTCATGAGATGACCATTGCACACATGGCCACTTTCTTCGATCTCTTCACTTGATGGACCTTTAACACATTTTATGTCTTTATTTGGTGTCCATCAAGCTATCATATGATCTTTGCTACCCATGCCGTTATCACAAGGATACCAAGTGATTTGGGATTGGGAAGTCAATCAATATCTATACGACCCGTTGCACATTAATTACATATAATCTCAATTAATCCTGGGGTCAAATAAAGTATGCCTTGGATCTCAATTATCCACCTATATATTTCGATCATAGCGAATATTTCTCAACTAGCTCTTTCAAACCTAGCTAAGTGTCAACAAAGATAACAATTATAGGCAATGCAATGATTTCTTTACTTCTAGCTCAAATGCATTAGATGAGTCATTACACCTCAAATTAGCACAAATCAATCTTTCCCAACCTTAATTTACTCTTTCAAGCTGAATCAACGTAAATGAGCAAGTCCTTGGAGTGATTAATTCCTTTGGAAATCAATTAAAGCATGATATTAACTAGATAATCAAAGACTTATTTCATATATAAGAAGATATTCAACTAATTACAAAAGCACAAGATATAAATTAACAATACAAATATTGTTTATAACTAACACAATATCCAAATATGAAATTACCAACTGCACCTACAAATATTCATTACAAATCATAGAGTTGAAGAAAGGATTAAAAATCATTACAATTGAAGCTCTCAATCTTCACTATAGTGGTGTTGGATGTGGAAGCTTGCCCTTAAAGTTATCTCCAAACTATGTCAATAATAAGAATAATAGATAATCCCTAAAAAATGAACCGTGTATGAGTGTATTATGTGATTTAGGATCAAATTATGAATTTTCAATTCTACCCAAGACGCCTGGCACATTTCCTCTTCGCCTTTGTGAAGGCTCCACCTCGTTCGCGAGGTCAGCACTGACAAAACTTATGCGATCATGACACATGGATATGCGACTGCCATGCATTATTTTGTTGTTGACCGCCATATGTTAACCACGCGGCCGCGCTGACTAATTTCGCTACCAATTCAAAATTCCTATTTTGTTTCCAATTTTGCCTTAATTTCACTTGGTTTCCCCCTTTATTTCCCCAAACACCTCTAAACGTCATTATCAAACAAAATTTGAAGAAAACCACATGAAATGCACTTATTCTCACAAAAACATAAGCTTAAAGGTAAGATAAGTTGGTAAAAGTACCCACTTATCAGTCATCAATGAACATAATGAAAAAGTAGTTTATATAAGGCCTAAAAACATGCATCATCAAGTGCATCAACACCGTAGGAGCATTAGTCAACCCAAAAGAGATCACTAGGAACTCATAATGGTCATAACGAGTCCTAAAAGCTATCTTAGGGATGTACGCCACCCTAATCCTCAGTTGATGCCTTGATGGTAATAGGATATCAAATCAATCTTAGAAAACACCACGTCACCCTAGAGCTAATCAAATAGGTCATCGATATGAGGTATAGGGTACCTATTTTTCATCGTCACCTTGGTTACTTTCCTATAATAGATACACATATGCATAAACCCATCATTCTTCTTCACAAAAAGATTCGTAGCACCCCAAGGTGAAACACTCAGCTAACTGAATGTCTTAACCAATAAATCTTGAACCTGAACATTGAGCTCTTTAAGCTCTTCTAGGGACATATGACAAAGAGGAATAGGGATAGGAAAATTGTAGGGCTCAAGGTCAATATCAAAATTAATATCATACTTAGGGGGAAGGCCAAGTAGATCGATAGGGAAGATATCTTCAAACTCTCGCAAAATAGGAACTTAATCAACTTTAGGGCCCTCCCTACTAACATCCCACACGTAGGCCAAATAGGCTAAGCACCCACTGGATATTAAGCTCTAAGCCTGAACATAATAGATAACCCTAATCGATGTGTGACCAAATGAGCCCTACTACCCCATCGAAGGGATTCCGAACAGGGCTAAGGTAACAGTATTAGCAAAGCAATGCAAGACCGCATAGTAGGGGAATAACCAGTCCATGCCCAGAATGACATCAAAATCAAGTATATCCATCACAACAACGTCAACCCGAGTGTCACACCCTTTGATAGTCACTAAACATGACCTATACACCGAATCCACTAATAAAATTCATCCATGGGGATAAAACATGCAATGGCTCTCATAGATTCTCATAACACAAACTCAACCGAGAACTATAATAAATAGTTACATAAGAGTATTTAGAACTCGAATCAAATAAAGCTAAGCTAGGCCAATGGCAAATAAGAATCCTACCTGTGATGGTAGCTTTTGATACCTTAGCCTCCGCCTTCACTAGAGATGCATAAAGGTGACCTTGTTCGCCTTTAAACTAAGTGTTTGATATAGATTTAGGCCTACCTCCCCGTGATCATCCTCGAGCCCCCTACTAACAACATCTATGATCCTAAACCTTGGAACTGCCTCTAGCCAGAGGTGCTACTATTGAAACTAGTTGAGATGTCTATGGGGAAGGCACAATCATCCTTCATCGGGGCCACTCTCTAGACCAGTGGTCAAGCTCACCATAATCAAAACAACCTTGAGAAGCACAACCCTGAAAAGATCAATTACCATGGCCCGAAGAACTCGAATGCGAGTCTCTCAAACTTTAACTTGAACCAGAATCACCCTTTATATTGCTCACTCTCTATGACATGTAGTGCCACATGAAAAAGCCGGCTATACTAACCCTTGTGCAGGTAGCACTGGGAAGGGCAATCATAAGAGTCCCTTTCCCATGGACTAAGAACTATTGTGCTTCCCCTGGTGACAAGCCCTCTTATCACTACCCCCTTGGGCCTCACAATGAAGCTCCTCCATAGTACATGTGTGATCATCAACAAACAAGAAAGATCTACCCTCTAAATAAAAAGTCAATCTCAATTTGCAAGGGCAACCTCAACATATAAATGAATAGGGAGAATCATGGTAGCATGCCCAAAGAGCTCGTGGAATCTCATCTCGTACTCTAACACAATAATAGAGCCTTGCTCCAACATAGCAAAGTAATCTCGGAGTCAATTTTTACTGCTCCTCAGTATGAACCCGTGCAAGAAGGCCTCTGAGAACTCGGTCAAAGACACAGGAGGTGACCTACCTTGTCTACACTCCATATATGAATGGCACGTCTTCCTGGCTGGTCCGTCAAGTTTTTATGCTATAAAGTCTGCTCCTCTAAACACTACTAAAACTAAGGTGTACAACCTATCCTTATAGGTCTTCATAAACTCGTGGGAGTCCTTTGCGACAATACTAAAAAACATTGGAGGTTCCAATCTCAGAAACACTCCGAGTATATTCTTCTCCCCTAATGGCATAGCTCCTAATGCGATAATTGGATGAGCAGCGACAAATGTTGGTGGCACTTCAACCTGGAAACTGCTTCTGCCAATAAAACCTATAGTGCAAGCATAACTGGATTTGGGGTCTGCTGCTTGCCCCCTAGCGCGAATAATGATGGAGTGATAGCCTTCTACAACTTTGGTGCCATAGCTGGCTAGGGTGGTGGTTGGGCTTGTCCCCGCCCCACCGGCTGCTGAGGAATAGGAGCTTCCTAAGGCTCCATAACTGGATCAGGCATCACACCTCTGACTTGATCTTGAGATTGTGCTGCATCATGCGTACGACCTCAGGGTCACCCTCTACCCCGAGCTAAGACTCTATCTACTAGCTCGGGAGCATCACCCCTTGGCTACCATACCACGCTACTAGCATTCCCAGCGAAAGAGTGAAACAAGTAAGATTCTACAAACCATAAAAAACAACAAACGCACAATAAAGGACCAAAGCATGAATCTTCCTAAGGATGTCTCATAGCATTCGAAGATAGGCTACAGATGTCTTTGCACCAATTCGTAGGACTCTACTAGACATTTGCTTTTATATCAATGATATGGATAAACCTAGGGCTCTAATACAAACTTAGTCACAACTCAAGCCATGATGACACCTATCAAAACCACAAGTAGGTAAGCCAACCCAAAGGAGGGAACAACAAGTAACAGGCCTAGTGGGTAGAAATCCAAAACCAACGGAAAGATAATCAACCAACAGAGAAATAACAGCTAAAAAATGGAAAAGGCAAATATATACAATAGAACAAGTTTCAATCCCACGACCTGGTGGACGATGGTAGAAAGCTACTAAAATAAGTAAAAGTTAAAAATAATCAAAATAAGTACAAACTTGTCTTCAATACAAAAGACTAGCAAAAAATTAAATACAAACGAGATTAGTCAACAAGGACGCCATATGGAAATATTGGTGCAGAGTGTTGCATGAGTACCAAAACAACAAGTACCCAGTAGGCATCATAGGCTAACTCAGCTTAAAAACAAAAAAAACATAATGAAAAGTGTGTAATTAAACGGTAACTAGGGGTTAGATAAACGGTACAATAACGGAAGGTCTAACTATGCGCAATAATAAAATAGAAAAAATAGAGCAATAAAATAAAGCAGCTACCTATAATCTAAGTGGACTCACATAAGCCAAAAAGGTACACTCGTACTTAATTGAAAGGTAAATAACCCAAAGGGACCCCCATAAGCCCTAAGAATACACATAAGAGCAAATGATATCCTTAGCTAAGACTAAGTATAATCAGGAATTGAAATGGTTGACCCATGGCTAGAACCGCGATGAAGGCACCTTTAAGAACCCAATATAACAAAGATGTCAAGACTCAAACCCAACTAATAGAATTGTGCCCAGACAAGAATTGTGGCTAGTAGAAGTGTGTCCAAACTCTACCACGTCTTGTAGAAGTGTGTCTAATCTCAACCCACAGCTAGTAGAAGTGTGCCTGGATGTTGAACCGTAGCTAGGATGCTTCGTATGACTCCATAATTACACATTCATCATCATGTGGGAATAAACTATAGAACAAAACCTCTTTCAGAGTTACAAGAGACCCACTCCAGCTCGAAACCCATGTCCCAACCCAACATAACCAATAAGGCCTGAAATCACAATTGAAATATGCCAGGGCTGTAGCATAGTGATGTTATGGATGAAAGTTCATTAAGAGCAGAGTTTTCAAGGAGCAAACGATCTGTACTATTGGACTCAAGTTTATTACATCATTCTACAAGGAGCTAGAATCGCCCGAAACAATGTCGAAGGATTTCTAAGGCATAATGACTCCAAAAAGAAACTCTAAGGCAATCACTAGCCTAAGCCTACTTTAAGGCCAAGAATAACTCGCAATTAATAATTCACAAATTCATATAGTTGGAACATGACATGATACGACATTGCAAATAAGGTAGACATGTTTAATTACCCCTAAATTACCCGAAAGGAAGGCTAAGGATGAATTTCTATCAACTAAACATGAAACATGCTAAGAACCCTCCCAAAACTAGCTAAACAACCAACACAAGCTCAATCTAAGTTCGACAAGTCGTAGCCTACATCAAAGCTAATCATGCACACTCTAAAATCAACGAAACCAAAATTTTACCCTTCTGAATTGCCTCCAATGGTTGCCATGCAAACCAATAAATAATCATGACGTCAATATTGACATTTGATACCCAATTCAAATTAATTGAAGACGGGACTACAAACGAGTCAAAATGACATTGTGGGACCCATATGAGGAATCCTAAAATTAGCCCACAGAGTTTGTAACCCGAAGATAGGCACATTTCAAGCTCAAAATCGAGCTAAAGGAGCTCACGCACATACATGATCATCAAATTACCATTAAGGACTAAGCACATAGGAGAATGAAGAAAACTTATGGGTTTACATGCGTAATCAACAAGCCTATCAATCTCTGAAAGCAATTCCCCCGTCAATTCCCACATAAAATCAAGTTCCCAAAGCTAAAAACTGAATTAAAACTTAGAGGAAATGAGGGCTGGAAATGGGTGTAACCACCAACATTGACCAGTAAAGTGTTTTCTTGGCTGCTTAATCGGCCCGCTAAAGCACCACCTTGGCTACTAAAGCGGATAAGCCTTCATTGGAGGTCTCTGCTAAATCGATGCCTTGGCTGCTAAAGTGACCAGGACGAAATCTGTGCCAAATCCTCTTAGGCGGCTACACCAGCACAGTGCACCAGCAAAATTAGCAAAGTCCCAATGACTCCGTATGAGTGCTCGGGATGTTTTTGGAAACATGTGCACACAAGCGAACTATACTACCATATTAAATTAGACATACCAATCTCAAAGTAGATGTCAAAACTTTGAATGTAGGTCATCTCGACCAAAAGTGCATCCTACACCCAAGACTCCATCTAGCCAAAATCCACAAGGTAGCTCAAAAAGAGATCAAAAGCCTCGAGACTCAAACAAAAGGTCCTTCTAGACAAAACTCGATGTTCTGGTACTAATGAAACCCTCATAATTTCATTTTGAGACTGTTTACCTGAAGTTTTGACAGAAGTTAACCGTTCAAGTTTCAAAAGCTCTAAAACATGAAAACTCACATATAAATCAAACAAACAACTAGATGACCGAACATTGAGTCCCAATAAGTCATAAATGATATGGGATCACCACAGGAAAGCTTTAAACACCAAAAATTTTACAAAATAGAGAAAATGACCTAGACAGTCATTACATTTTTCTAAGCCTAAATGAAGATATGTTATCACCTATTAAGGGATTATATCAGCTAAATGTTCAGTTTCTCTCTTATTCTATGCTTTAAACTCCGCATACTCATAATAGACCTCAAGAAAAGGCTAAGTTTGGGGTTGCAAGCTTTCCAATCAAGTTCCTCTCTAGAACTCTTGTAGTCTCAGGCACATAAGGCTTAAATGAGAGTATTCTTTAAATCTCATGCAAATGTTATATTTTTTTCAGAGATTTTTACAGAATTGTTAAAATATAAGTTAGCGATTTTACTCAAACTATGCAAGTTCATCATGAGTTTCCATTTTGTTTATTTACTTGGTCTATAACCTTGATGATTTCAAGTATGAATTTAGCATGTAATTAGCCTAAGATAGATTTCAATTTAAATATAGATTATTTAAAAAGATGAGTTTTGAGCTAAGTCTCACCCTTGATTCAGATAGACAATACTTTTCTATTTATGAGCATTTCACTATATATAGAGAAATTATTTAGCACCAAGATGATGGATGTTTAGAAAACTCAATTCTCATAACTACGTGACACCATAGAACTTGAGCACACCAGTAGTTGGTCAGCTGATTTAACCTAAGAGGCTCAATAGTGTATCCACACAAACAAATAGGTTCAATATCCTAGCAAGGTATAAGGCAAAACTCGCAACAGAGATAATAAGTTGGACATGATGAGATCACATGGTGTATGTCAACTGTAAGAAATTCCATGGTAAAAGTGCTATCATTTTTATAAGTATAAATGATCATCATTATTTTTCAAATATAATTATTTAGATTTGTTTCACGTTCGGAGCTACAGAAACATATTTCCTATTACCGATTTAAAAGAATATTCTCAAATGATCGTTATACACCAAATATGAAGACGTCTTTCATTTATTTCTTCAAATTTATGATTATCACAAAGTTACAATTTTTATAGCTGTTGTCACCTTAAATGATTATGTTTAGTGTCACCTTGCATACTCAATACATTCCATGTATTGACCACAAAACTTTCTCTGTTCTACATCCTCTGATGATATGGATTCAAGTGTTAGCTCTCAGACTTGTGGCAAAACATGTTACAACACTTTCAATTTGTAGTTGTTGAGTCCTTATTCGAGGACTTTATAGAGTAGTCAGTAGTTCTATTTTACCTTAGACAGTACTTTCTTTGAAGGTAGAATAGAGCCATATCCCAGCATATTTATTTCATTACAGTCAATAGGGCCTTACATTCTGACATTAGTTGTTCAATATTATTCAATAGATTTATTACTATTTCATTATATCTTAAATTTACACATATCTTTATCTAGTTATGTTTTACCTTCTGTTTGAATTATATAATATCTTCAATTATTCATTAGCAGCACGCCAATACCAAGGGTCCTCTTGGGATAATTTGTGATCCTAAGTGTCGGAAACACCTAGGGTGTAAACTTTAATCATGATAGATGACTGGGTTTCTATGGAGCCTTGATGTGAAGAAGGAAGATACATACTATAGGGCACTCCAAAACATGTGTGGGTGGATGTCACTAAGTCAAAAGAGCTCAACACTCAGTACATATTTGTACATACATTTGCTGAGAGAAATCCTCAGAATGGTAGTTATTACAACCATATGTATGTCATACATATGCTTCTGTTGAGATATGGTGTCCTTTTTCCTATAGACTCTAAGATGCTATAGCTTTACAAGGATTACTTTATAAGTGAAAGTGCATAGAATCTCTAACGCATAGGATCAGAGTTTGAGGATTCGATGGATGATGATGTCCCCACTGATGTGGAGCTATCATAGAAGGACATAAACATTGAGTCTGATGGAGATGATGATGAGGACATCGAGCAGGGTGTCGAGGGGATTGGCTACGACATGGAGTACTACTAGACTAGGGAGTTGCTACTTTCTCTTTTCCTAACTTTTGTAATTTATGTTGCTTTGAGCACCAAGAAGATCTAAGTTTATGGTGCAGGAAATATTTCACTTGTATCACATTTACAGGAGTCTTAGAGTTATCTCTATCATTTCCCTTTATGTATCTATTATTGACTAGTATTGTTGATATATTTGTTGATTTCAAGTTGTTGGGATGTTAAGAGAAAAACTTTTTATTGGGTTGTATTGATATATTTTGTCTCAAAAGCATGTGTTGGTGATAGTTTTTAGTTGTTGATGTTGTATTTTTAAAATGTTATTTTGAATTTCTTAATTTTTGTTTTTGGTGCTTTCCCAAGGAAAGTCCCCCTTAAACTGACTAGATTTCTTTTTGACTAGAATTTTTGTGTTTTATTTTTTAAAGGGTTGCATTAGGTGCATTAGTCATAGTTACAAATTTTTTCCTATGAAGAATGGATGACGACCATCTTAAGGGAAATTATTCATTAAGAGTAGAATTTATAACCCACCACTAGTTGGCTCTAGGTACTCTAGGTTGGAAATTGTTAGACTTCATGGGAATTCATTCATAAAAAGAGTATAAAAAGATAGAAACTTCAATATAGACACACATACCTTCTAACAGGACTCTAGCAATAGTAGGGCTTAATAATACATGATGTCATTCAACGTGTTTGTGTTATAATGAATGGAGTCTTAAGAAACTAAGTTCAAAACTATTATTATGTCATGTGTGATGAGCATTTGTATATATTCTTGCATATTAGATATTAGAAATTTCCATGCGTGTGTGAAAAATTGACCTTTGTGTTGAAACTGTTAGATGTGATCAAGACTTCTCTTTGTTAGCATATATATGTGACCATGTTGTTGTGCCTACCCATGCATTATCCTTAGTTAAGCCCCTTTGGGATTATTGACCTATTTCTTTATTTAACCACATGATGTAGTCGAAGTCCTTTTTATTGACTAACCTCATATTTGATCCAAAAAGTCCTGAATACACTTTGAGTTAAAAAAAAAATTTAGAAGCAAAGGGAGTAAAAAGAGGTAAAAATATAGAGAGGTATGGCTATATGGTAAGAAAGGAGTAAAACTAGTGATAGTGTATAGTTGTACTAGTTGTTAGTAAGGATGAATTGCATAAAGAAGAAACAGATTGAATAAAAAGTTGAAAAAATATGTAAAGAAAAGGTCTTTGCTAGCAATTAGTGAACTTAAAAGAGGGCAGAAACTAAAGAAATATTGAGAAAAAAGTAAAACATCGGTTGAAATAACATGAGATATCAGTGAGCTACAATGTTTAAATTTATTATCTAAAATTGTAAAGGAAAGAGTAGTCACTACTATAGCTAAATAATTTCTACACGTTTCTTAGCTGATATTGTTGAGACATAGTGTTTTGATGATTCTCACAAATGCTAGGACCTGGTTTAAGATAGAATAACTCTCCTCTGGGCTTTAGTTTGAAACAGATGTAAAATAGCTTGTGTCAGCGGTTTGGTGTGCACAGGACATGATGGAAGTGTACTTCTCCAATGGGAAGGAACTAGGTTATTTATCTAGTGCTCATTGCATCCTAGGTTAGTGGTGATGTATTCAACAAACAGCAAAACAGGCATTCATCCATTCAAATAGGAAAAAATTATATCTTGAAGATAAAAGCCTGTAGAAAACATCCAGAGGGACCTGATTGAGTTATCAGACGTGTCGTAGAGTTATATTGTATGATTGCTTGTGATGTGCTGATATAGTAAGATTTGTTTCTAACTTATAAAGAAACATATCAAATCGTTTGTGAAGGAATCATAAGAACACAGTTAGAGTTAATTTTGTGTCCTATAAGTGAAGTCTATATTAATTAGAGTTAGTTAATATAGTGGGCAATGAAGGCATTGCTTAGGCTCGTTTAAGTAATAGAGTTATTACTTATTGAGAGATTAGGAGGTCAATCTTGTGTGGTGTGTTTGGAGTCTGTATTCACTTATTGGTTGATATTAGTGAAATAGTGGAAAATCTTGTGTAATAGGTCTTGGTTTTACTCCCTTGAGCAAGGAAGTTCCCACGTAAAACATCTGTGTTCTTATTGTTAAAGTTTCTACTACATTCTAGCAAACTTCTGATCTAGTACTATTGTTTGCGAAGAACCCCCACATTTCAACATTTGGTATCAGAGCAAGAACTTTCTATCTAACTAACATCAAGAAAGGGTCCTGTAGAAATGGAAGACCCACCAAGTCTAGAAGAAGGCAAGTCGACCACTCGTCCCCCCCCCCACTTTAATGGATAGTATTACGGATGGTGGAAGACAAGAGTGCATGACTATATCATGCCTGGAGATAGTGAACTATGTGACATCATCCTTGATAGGCCTTATGTTCCTACTAAGGAAGTCAAAGAAAGAGATCTGACTCGAGTGGTTCCTAAAACTAGAAGAGAATATGACGAAGCTCACAGGAAGAAGATCGAGAAGAACTACAAGGCCAAGAAGCTGCTGGTTTGTGGGATTGGAGCTGACGAATATAACAGAATCTCAGCATGTGAAATAGCAAAGGAAATATTGGATTGCCTGAAGACAGCCCATGAAAGAACTGTTCAAGTGAAGGAATCAAAAGTGGACATGCTCACCACTCAGTACGAGAACTTCAACATGAAAGAAGGAGACATGAGATGCACACTAGATTCGCATCTATTACCAATGAACTTCGATGCTTGGGTGAACCCATCCACCCAAGAAAGCAAGTTCGAAAGATTCTTCGAGTCCTTCAAAAATCATGGGAAAGCAAAGTGAATGCAATCACTGAAGCCAGGGACCTGAAGACTCTCACCATGGATGAGCTGATCAAGAATCTCCAAACATACGAGCTGAAGAAGTAGCAAGACGGTTCAAAGAAAGAAGGAAAGAAAGACAAGTCCTTGGCACTAAAAGTATCTCCAAGTGACCTGTCTGAAGATGATGAGGAGATGGCCTACCTTACCAAAATATTTCACAAAATAATTAAAAAACATGGAGGGCCTATGAGAAGAGGAAACTCTAGTCGATCTGCAAATGCAAATGATCTATGTCACAAATGTGGGAATACAAGACATTTTATCAGGGATTGTCCTTCACACAAGCTAGAGTACAAGGACTATGCTAGAATGGGAGGAGACAGAGAAAAGCGTAGGGACCAGGTCCCTAACAATGCAAGAAGAAAAGCAACTGCTGATCAAATGGTTAAGAAAGCCCTTGTTGTGTGGGGAAACTCCTCTAGTGACTCTGAAGAATAAGATCATCCTGAAGATATCTCAATGATGGTGGTCAAAGATGATGAAGACATCTTCAACTTCCTTTTCTCACTAATGGAAAAGTCAGATGATGAAGACATCAAAGAAGAGGTAACACTTCTTGACCTTAAAAGCAATTTAGATACTTATTCTATCCAAAGGTTAAGAAAACTTGCAGCCGTGCTATTGATTATGTTGATGAATTAACAGCTGAAAGAAATGCCTTGAGTGAGAACCTATATTGCTGTCAGGATGAAAAACTTATCCTTCAATCTCATTTGTCTGAAGTAAGTGATAGAATGATGAACCTAGAGACTGAACATCTGCAACTTAAAGAATTCTCTGAAACTCCTCTAAATGAGAAAAGGAAACTGACTGGTTTTGATTTTGATTTGGAAGAAAAAATAAAGATCTCTGAGTTAAAACTAGTCGCTGCTCTTGAAAGAAATTCTCAGTTAGAAAAGGACCTAAATCAAGATAGGGAGGAATTAACAAATCCCTGAAGTGGACGAATTCATCTAAGATCCTTTCAAACTTGACTATTAGAAATACAACAATGGGAAGGGCCTAGGGTCTCAAAAGATAGAGCCTCTTTATAATCCGCACATCAAGTATGTATCTATCTCTGATAACCTACGATGCACTCACTATGGTAGGAACGGTCACCTGAAAAGAAATAGTGAATCACTGAGAAAAGTAAATGAGAACCTGGAAAAGTTTTTTAAGTTAAAGGTAATAAAGGAACCTGGTCCTAGCCATCCATTGAAAAAGGAAAAACTGCCTCCTTGGACCAGGAAGTTGCTTATCAATCCATTATCCAGTTTTTAGGAACTATATCTCAAGTGATTTCCTAAATATGACAAATGATTCTTTAATTGCAGAAGGGAGGAAGCAATCAATGATGGTTTATGGATAGCGGTTGTTCCAAGCATATGAATGGTGAAACGGATCACTTCCTCTCTCCCGAAGCACACAAAGGTGGTGGTGTGTCGTTTAGTGATGGTAAGAAAGTGTACATTCTTGGAATCAAAAAAATTGGAAAATCTGTAAGAATTTCCATAGATGATGTATATTATGTGATTGACTAAAGTACAATTTGCTCAGTGTTTCCCAGATCTATGATAAGGGAAATTAAGTCAGATTCTTTTCCAACAAGTGCATTGTGACCTATCTTTTCTCACAAGAGGTAATATTTACTGCAAAAAGACTCAAGAACATGTATGTAGCTGACTTTCCTAAATTCTCCAAATTTGCAAAGTTAGATTCTTTTCATTTAAATTTTTTCTTCTATCTTATGGGTTCTTTCCAATTATGATTTAATTGATTGATTTAAGTTTTTCTATGCATGAATTGAGTTAATTGCATGATTTGAAGATGAATTTCCATGAACCCATGCTTGAATTATGATTTTTTAGCTATGAGTCTATGATGAAATTTATGAATGATCAAAGAATGAATTTTATGAAGTTATGCATGTTCAAATTATGAAATTATGATGATTTAAAATTTTCTTTGAGAGTGAAGCATAAATGTTGATGTTGTTGATTTGTGAAAGGATTTTCTCACATAAAAGTTTCATAAGGGTTGAAAGGTTTTCACAACTAAACTTTGAATCAAGATTAAGGAGCAATTCTAATGAACTCTAGCTTGAATTGGCTATCTGATGTGTTTTCCATGATAAAAAGGGGCAAGAGGAGATTACCCATGTTCCCTAATGATAAGACAAGAGGCTATTATTGTCACGACCTGATTTCTCAAGTCAAGATGGCGTCTACAACCCACCGGTAGGCAAGACAAACTCTATCCTGGAACTTAAGAGTAATGGGACTAAGAGTGGAAACTAGTCCGAACCAAGCGGAAGCATACAACAAGAACACATAAAGGAGGCTAAAGCGAAACCAAACTAAAATAATATATACGAGACACCTCCAAAAATCTGGAAGTCACATGTATAGAACTACTAAAAAGAGTACAAGTCCCAAAAGTGGACCACCGAAACAACTGTCTCAAAAACAAAAGACAAGCCAAAATATATATTCAGAAGGAGACAGGTAATCCTAGAACGATATGTGCTCACCCTAGTCTTCTGAAAAGACAGCTCCAGGCCCGATATCAACGCTGATAACTGGTGCTCGGACCTACATCACAAAAATAGATGCAGAGTGTACCATGAGTACCAAAACAACAGGTACCCAGTAGGCATCATAGGCCGACTGAGCAAGAAAGGTAAAAATAGGAAGAAAATATAGAATCAACAACAATAACAAGAATAACAACAGAGGTCAACAGAACGAAAACATAAAAAGCGGAAAGTAAATTGAGGATAGCTAACTAAACCCAGCGAGGCCCCCATAAGACCTGATGAGCACACTCGTGCTCAAGTTTAAATAAAACCCGAACGAACCCCCATAAGCCCGACAGGTGCACAGAAGAGATATACTACATAACGAAAGTAGATCCATTACCAAAAGTCGTAACATCCGTGGGTCCCAGACCCAACAAAATAATACCTATGTCCCGCCCAATCATCTGTCACGAGCTGAAAATACCAAAATCTAACCGTGCAACGTCAGTCTCGGACCTACCCTTTGGACTGTCTTTATTTCTGAAAGCATTTTATTTTGATTTCAGGAAAGTTTTCTTTAGAAAGAATCCAAACAAAGCTGTCTTAATTTTTTGAAGTTATTTCAATTCCAATACACTAGATGTGCTTCTGTTACTATGCGAGTAAAATTTTCTATCCTCATCTTCACAGACACAGAGTCGTAAGTCGTCATCATTAATGCAATGTGACAACAAAAACTTGAAGACTAAAGGTATAAAATAGAAGTAGGTACTTCCCAACTCATTTCTCTGTCAATTCAGTTCGTCTTCATTCATGTTCATAGCCATCTGGGAGTTAAGATCACTTTCAAATTCTTTACCCTTCTTTAAATAATCTTTATGTCTTTTCTCATTACCCCTGGAGTTATCAGAAGCAATAGGAGCACGATCTTCACGTGAGCTCACCCTGTCATGCCTTGCTCTTTTTCATCCTCACGTGCCCTCAGCCTCGAAGGACTTTCATTTTCAACACGATCCCTTCTGCTAATATGGTCAGTATGCCTCACATCCTTTGAGTGTTGATCAGAGTTTTTGTACTCATCTTTCCCGCTAGATTGACCAGCCCAAGCTTTTTCTTTCGAAACACGTCCAGCCCACATACCGCCCCTTATTTCTTCTCTCTCCCTTTTGACTAGTAGCTTATACTCTATAGACTCGCACTGGAAATAATAGGCTGCAATCGTATAATGTCAGCTATGGACCGAAGCTAGTAGCCTACCCTCGACAGCCTAGCGCTGGAAATATCGTATGCTAACCGCATAACCTCAGTCTCGTATTGGAGCTAATCACCTTAAACCAGATAAAGCCATTACGAACAACAAAATGCAAGGTTAAACATCACGTGCCACCACCCCGCAAGGATATCAAACGAAGGCTCCCAGCCTAACTCAATCCAACCGTCAATTGGCTCAATGCAACATCTTCCGATTGCATCCCATGATCTCAGAAATAGAGGAGAAAGAATCGGAAGATCCGAAGGACACGAGAACACCTAAATTGAGGCTCATACTATCAGACCCAAGTTTACTATACCAGTCTACAAGGATCTAGTCCATCCGAATCACCGTCGGATACATACTCAAGTCAACAGGTGCATATGACTAAGGCAATACTACCTTAACCTATTCTAAGACTGAAATCACAGTAATAGACCCAACACAAAATCCAAAGACCTAGACACTCATGCATCAGAAGATAACCACCCAACAGATAATCTAAAACATAAATACCAACAATCCAAGTCAACAACCTAACTACAACATGATACTAGCTAGCCCATAACAGCCCAACAGTCAACTATAAAGTAGGAAATCGGATAAGCATGGAAACAATACTAGCTAGCCACCCCAGATTCACACAGATCAACCAGCATTTACGCATTCAAGCTCAATCTAGAAAGAAAGGAAGTTATAACCTACAAAAAAGCTAATCACAAGCGCTCCAAGTCACTCAACTGGAGATTTCCCCTTCTGAACGGCCTCAGACTACTACCATGCTATCAAAACTAGAATCACAGTGTCAATACGATCGTTTAGACACTAAAATCAACAAAATCGGAGACAGACCAATTTTTGAGTCAAATCAGGCAAAGTGGGACCCGCTCTGGATTTTCCAGAATTGACTCCTTGAAAAGGTCCTAAATCCTCCCCTGAACTTGTATCCCAAAACGGAATGCCCGTTAAGGCTCGGATCTACTTCTAACAGCCAACAAAAATAAAATAAAAAAATTAAAAAAACCTCAAATTCACGGAATTCGAGGACCACCCAATGCTAATAGACAAAAAACCCACTAATCCTACGAGAATCTGAACGCCTGGAACTTTGAATCGCCAAAAACGGAAGAAAAATGAGGGAGATATGAGGTTTTGAAGATCCCAAACGAGTGAGCTTCGACCTCACTAAATAGACACTACCAAGCCCGTCTTCTTCGCAAATGCGGCCTCGGGCCCACGAACGCTGAGGGCAAAGACCTACCCTCATCCAACAGACCTCCGCAAACGCGGAGAACCTTCCGCGAACACAGAGCACAAGGAACCTGTCACAAAATAGACCTCTGCGAACGCAGAGACCTCATTACGAATGCGGAGCTCAGGGACACAGACCTCCGCGAATGCGGAGCACAAGAACCAGCGCTCCTCAAAGACCTCCGTGAACGTGTCCTCTTGCCCGCGAACGCAGAGTAAACTCTCTTAGTTCTCTGCGAACGAGGAGCCTATCCTGTGAATGCGGAGGGCAAATGGGTCTGCAGTTTTGACAGCTGCACCAGCTAAGTTTTGGACCTTTCCAAAGCTCTGACAGGGTGCTCGGGATTCATTTGGAACCTCGTGCACGCAAATGAAATATGCTAACCCCTCGAATTCGATGTTTATGTAACACCCCAAGCTTCCAAGGGATTTTAAAAACGCATAACTCCCCTGAAGACAATGACCTACGGAGGCCACCTATGGGCCGTAAATGAATTGACGGGCCGTAGGTGGGAACCGTCAATAGAGCTATGAAATTTCTAGATTTCCAAGTTTCTAAACCTTGACCTACGGAACAGCAGGACGGTTCGTAGTCTAGTTGACGGGCCGTAGATGTGTTTCGTAGATGCCTTCCAGACTTAGCCAAATTATCAACCCAAAATGAACTTTCTGAATCAATTGACGGAAGAATAGGACGGTCTGTCAATTGATGTACGGACTGTAGATCATGTCCGTCGATTGGCCACGACAGTTTTAATTAAGGGCTTTTTAGTCTTTTCCCAAATTGTTTACCTATTAAACTAAGTCGATTATACCCTTAATATTAAACCTACAAATACTTTCTAAGCCTAATTCCTTTCATTCTAAGTCATTCCAAAACTCTCCTCTCTCAAATATTTCTCTCTCTAAAAAAAGAAACTCTCTCAACTCTCAAGGAAGAAGAAGGAGCTTGAATCCTCCATTGAAGACCTTCAATCTTCTCCAATATCTTGTGGATTGCTTTGAGGTATGATAGTATTCACCATTAGGATTCCTTTCCTCCAATGGGCCCTTCCTCTTCATCATGATTTTCAAAGGTTTACTCTAACCCAATTGAATGAGGGTTTGTGATCAATCATTGTGGGTTCTTCAATTATGATTCCAATTATTGATTTTATGATTTCTAGTGCACGATTTAGCGTGATAAAGTAACTTAGTGCACGAATTAGCATGAATTACATGATTTGATGTAAAGATTGCATGAACCCCCATGATCCCAAACTAATTCTCCCCAATTTGATAATCTATGCTTAGATTGTTGGGTTAAGTTATGATTTGATGAAGGTTATGAAATCTCTATGAAATCAAGCATGAATTATGAATGAATTGAGGATAATCTTATGAATTTAGCATGATCAAGTCAAAAGCATGATTTTCCCCTATTATGTGAGTTCCTTCAAGTATGGGTAAATTGTCTTAATTATGGCTTTCTAAGCATGAGCTTGCATTGAATTACATGTTATGAGTTGAACATTCATGAACCCATATGAACTCTATGAACTATGAAATATAAGCATGATGAATTAAGGGTGCTTTGAGAGTAAAGTGCCAAAGTTATGATATGATGATGCTATGGTTGAGTAGTGAAAGGTCTTCTCACATAATTCTCCAACTATGATAAAAGAAGAACAAAGAGGCGATTACCCATGCTCTTAAGGAGCTATTCGAATGATATAAGCTTGGACAAGGACCATGAAAGATGAGCATCTATAAGCATGTTTTAGCTTGAATTGGTAACCCTAGTTGTACCTTTTCATGTTTGATGATATAAATATGTTAATGACTAATCCGTGGGAACTATGCTTAGCACTGAGTGGATATTGAGATGGAAGCCCTCCCGTTAGTTGAGGCCAAGTCTCCTAAAGCAATCTCTATCCCATAAACTATGTTGCCACCATAGGATGTTGTCTTTAAGTAGACATTAGCTAGTGGATCCACATAAGCTAAGAAGTTTATGATCTTACCTTGGCAAGTAGGACATCCCTTTAAGATGTGGGGTAGACATCGGATTCCATGTTGATAGAACACATGGACTTATATGTTGGTTAAGGCTTTTCCCCACAAGTTAATGAACAAGTGTTCTCATGATGAAGTAAAGAAAAGAAAGAATGATGATTTAGCTTGCTTTGGCCTTGATATATGCTTTATGTTTCATGTTTCTCATTTTTATCATGTTTTTAGCTTGGCCATTGCATGTCATGATTATGTCTCTATCTCTAGCATGATTTATATGTTTATATGCATTGCTATCAAACTTAGTACTTAATTGTGCTAACGCATACTTTTGCCTGCATCAACTTCCTTGGTGTAGGAGGTGGTAGTTCTCTTACTCGTGGCTAGAGCGTTGACTTAGAGTTGAGAAGAAGACTTGGTGAGTCCTCATCCACCCAAGGACATAGCTTTGTCGGATTTTACTTTAATGTCTTTCCTTATGTCGGACATTGTATTGGGATGCGTCCCTATCACTTTTATTCATATTCTATGATGTTAGAAGGCTTTGAGACATGAGTTGTAGACTTCCGCTATTTTGAGTAAAGTTTTGATATAAAAATGCTCTTTTGAACTCTTATGTCTCTATTATCTTGTATGTTATGAATGCTAAGGGCTTGTATGAGGCCTCTCGGGGTCTTGTACGCCGTGTTACATCTAGGGGCTACCCTGGGTTGTGACAAACTTGGTATTCAGAGCAAGGTTTTAGAAAGATCCTAGGATGTCTCATAAACCGCGTCAAATAGAGTCTTGTTCATGAGTGTGAAGCGCGCCACATTTATGAATGAGAGGCTATAAGACGTTTAAGAAATTCCATTTCTTTCATTGCTCATGAGTCGTGCCATAGAGTTTAACTCTATATATCTCTCTCCTAATCCCTATCCTATGCGTTTCAGGATATGGCGACCCAATGAGCTTATGCTAGAAGAAACAAGGAAGAGAATGTGGAACAAGAAGCTCCTCACGTTTTGGCCGACCTTTTGGTGGAAGAGGTGACTAATGCGGAGTTTAGGGATACTTTCCAAGTATTGGCTCAAGCCGTGACAGCTCAAGTCAATAGAGAGGTGATGGCTCCCATGAACCCAAATGTTGGTACAGTGGCATCAAGAGTGAGGGAGTTTACAAGGATAAATCCTCCAGAATTCCATGGCTCTAAGGATGAGGAAGATCCTCAAGAATTAATTGATGAAGTGTACGAGGTGTTGATGATCATGGGTGTGATGCCGTAAGAAAAGGCGGAGTTGGCCTCTTATCAACTCAAGGGTATTGCCCAAACTTAGTTCAATCCATGAAAGAGTGAAAGGGCGGTTAATAAGGGTCCTTTTGATTGGGAGAAATTCGAGGTTGCTTTCCTTGATAGGTTCTACCCTCTTGAGAAGAGAAAGGCTAAGGTACTTGAGTTTATCAATCTTCGACAAGGAAATATGAGTGTGAAAGAGTATGCATCGAAGCTCACACAATTGGCTAGATATGCTCGTCCATAGTTGCCGACCCAAGGGCAAGAATGAGCAAATTTGTGTCGAGAGTGTCCGATATGTTGGTGAAAGAGTGCCGCACCGCCATGCTTTTGCATGACATGGATATTTCTCGCCTCATGGTTTATGCCAAACAAATTGTAGAAGAAAAGCTTAAGGATAGGTCTAGGGAGACCAAGAGGGCTAGGACCAGAGATGGTAACTTTTCCCATGCAAGGTCCGATGGACATGGTCATCCTAGATTTCGACCAACGTTCTCTAACCAAGGCTCATCCAATGCTCCTCAAAAGTCCAACAATGATAGGGTGTCTAACCCCAAGTCTCATGGAGGGAATAATTGTGGTTCTTTATTGGCTCCTTGTGCCAAGTGCAGGAAAAAGCATGAAGGTAGATGTCTAGCCGGTACGGATGGTTTCTATAATTATGGAAAGAGTGGTCACAAGATGAGGGATTGTCCCTCTCTCACGGCCAAGGGAAGAGAGAATAATCAAGCTCCACTTAGAGGATCGGGTTTGAATGCTCAGAAGCAAAATCGATTTTATGCACTTCAGGCTCATCATGAGCAAGAGAGCTCTCCCGATGTGGTCACCGATATGTTAAGAGTTTTCCATTTTGATGTTTATGCTTTGCTTGATCCCGGTGCTACCTTGTCTTTTGTGATGCTATATGTGGATATGAGGTTTGATGTTGTTCCTGATGTGTTGCTAGATCCTTTTCGTGTCTCTATTCCGATTGGAGATCTATCATGGCTAAGAGAGTTTATCGAGATTGTCTCGTGTCCTTATCCCATAGAGTCACTCATATTGATCTTGTAGAGCTTGATATGCTAGATTTTGATGTTATTCTTCGGATGGATTGGTTGCATGCTTTTTATGCCTCTATTGATTGTAGGACCCGAATGGTCAAGTTTCAGTTTCCAAATGAGCCTATCCTAGAGTGGAAGGGAGGAAATTCTATGTTTCGAGGTCAATTTGTTTCTTATCTAAAAGCTAGAAAGATGATCTCAAAGGGTTGTATTTACCATCTTGTTAGGGTGAGGGATATAGATTCTAAGACCCCTACTCTTGAGTTGATTCCCATCGTTAATGAGTTTTCAGAAGTGTTTCCCGATGACTTGCCCGGTATTCCTCCCGAAAGGGAAATAGACTTCGGTATTGACCTTCTCCCAGATAGGCAACCTATTTCTATTCCTCCTTATAGAATGGCTCCGGTGGAACTTAAGGAACTAAAAGAGCAGTTGAAAGACTTGTTCGATAAGGGTTTCATCCGGCCAAGTATTTCCCCATGGGGTGCTCCGGTCTTGTTTGTAAGGAAGAAAGATGGTTCACTCCGTATATGTATCAACTATCGCCAATTGAACAAGGTTACCATTAAGAATAAGTATCCTCTACCAAGGATAGATTACTTGTTTGACCAACTTCAACTGGCTAGTTATTTCTCTAAAATCGACCTTCGTTCGGGCTATCACCAATTTAGGGTGAAGGAAGATGATATTTCGAAAATTGCTTTCCGGACTAGGTATGGTCACTACGAGTTCTTGGTGATGTCGTTTGGATTGACAAATGCTCTGGCCACATTTATGGACTTGATGAATAGAGTGTTTAAGCAATACCTTGACATGTTTGTGAATGTGTTTATTGACGACATTTTGATCTACTCAAAGAATGAGGGTGAACATGTTAATCATTTGAGGATTGTGTTGCAAGTCCTCAAGGACCAACAACTCTTTGCGAAGTTTTAGTAAATGTGAGTTTTGGTTAAGGTCCGTGGCTTTTCTTGGTCACATTATTTTCGATAAGGGCATTGAGGTAGATCCTAAGAAGACGAAAGCGGTTAAGAATTGGCCTAGACCTTTATCACCTTCGGATATCTGTAGTTTCTTAGGCTTAGCCGGTTATTATAGGAGGTTTGTTGAAGGATTTTCATCCATTGCTTCTCCATTGACGGCCTTGACTCAAAAGAAGGTTAAATTCTCATGGTCCGAAGCATGTGAGGAGAGTTTTCAAGAGTTGAAGGATAGACTTACTTTGGCTCAAATATTGACTCTACCGGAAGGATTCGATTGTTTTGTGGTTTATTGTGATGCCTTGAGAATTGGGCTAGGATGTGTCCTTATGTAAAACGGGAAGGTCATTGCTTATGCTTCAACATAGCTTAAGGTATATGAAAAGAACTATCCTACTCATGACTTGAAATTAGCGGCAATTGTGTTTGCTTTGAAAATATGGCAACATTATTTGTATGGAGTAGATGTAGATGCCTTCACCGACCATAAGAGTTTGATATATGTGTTTAAACAGAAAGATTTGAATCTCTGCCAAAGAAGGTTGCCTGAGTTGTTAAAAGACTATGATATGAGTGTTTTGTATCACCCCGGTAAGGCTAACGTGGTGGTGGATGCTCTTAGTCGATTATCTATGGGTAGTGTTGCTCATGTTGAGGATGGTAAAAAAAAGTTGGTTTACGATGTCCATAGATTGGCTCGATTGGGTGTTAGATTGGTTGATTCTACTAAAGGTGGTGTTACAGTTCACAAAGGTTTCGAATCCTCTTTTGTGCATGATGTGAAAGCTAAGCAAGGTTTGATCCTAACTTGGTTGAGCTAAAGGAAGCGGTACTCAAGAAGTCCATAGAGGTTTTTCCCCAAGGGGGAGATGGTGTGCTTCGATATCAGGGTCGTTTGTGTGTTCCATCCACCCAGGAGCTACCAAAATGTAACATGATTTGTGGGAAATTTATTGGTGGAAAGGAATGAAGAAAGATGTTGCGGAATTTGTGGCTTAGTGTCCTAATTGCCAACAAGTGAAGGTTGAGCATCAAAGACCGGGAGGTTTGACCCAAGATATTAGTATTCCTACTTGGAAGTGGGAAGATGTGAATATGGATTTTATTGTGGGTTTGCCTCGCACGAGGCGACAATATGATTATATTTGGGTTGTTGTGGATAGAATGAAAAAGTCGGCCCATTTCATTCCCGTCAAGACTTCTTATTCGGTGGAGGATTATGCTAAGTTGTATTTGAGGGAGATGGTTAGGCTGCATGGATTGCCGTTATCCATTATCTCCGATCGTGGTGCACAATTTACTTCTAAATTTTGGAAGTCGTTCCAAAAAGGCCTTGGTACTCGTGTTAAGCTTAGTACGGTCTTTCATCCACAAATCGATGGGCAAGCTAAACGTACTATTCAGAATTTGGAAGATATGTTGAGAGCTTGTGTAATCAATTTGAAGGGTATTTGGGATTATGCCTTTGATTGAGTTTGCTTATAACAATAGCTAACATTATAGTATTGGTATGGCTCCATTTGAGGCTCTCTATGGTAGGAGGTGTAGATCTCCTATAGGTTGGTTTGAAGTTGGTGAGGTTGCTTTGATAGGCCCGGAATTGGTGCATGAGGCTATGGAGAAAGTTTGATTTATTCGGGAAAGGTTGAAAACGGCTAAAAGTCGACAAAAGTCCTATGCCGATGTTAGGAGAAGAGAATTAGAATTCGATATGGATGATTGGGTTTACTTGAAAATCTCACCCATGAAGGGTGTAATGAGATTTGGGAAGAAAGGGAATCTTAGTCCCCATTTTGTAGGCCCATATCAAATTTTGAGACGTATTGGTAAGGTTGCTTATGAGCTAGACTTGCCTAATGATTTGGCATCTGTGAATCCGATTTTCCATTTCTGATTATTGAAGAAGTGTGTTGGTGATCCGACCACTATAGTGCCATTAGAGAATCTTGATATAAAGGATAGTCTTTCTTATGAAGAGGTTTCGGTTGAGATTTTAGACCGGCAAGTCCGGAAGTTAAGGAATAAAAAAGTTGCTTCCGTGAAAGTTCTATGGAGGAATCAATTGGTTGAGTGGCTACTTGGGAGGCCGAGTTTGATATGATGTTCAGATATCCTCATCTCTTTCCTTCCGATTCTACTCTAGCTTGAGGTATCTTGATCCTCATGGTTCATTCTTTTGGTCTCATGTGTCATAGTTTATTTCCATGATTCCTTGATTTTATATGTTCATGAAAAGTCTTATATAATTATGTGCATTTGAGTATGAGTTGCATAAAGTCTTCATGATATGATGTGTTGATCATGCTTTAGCTTGGAGTTGATGTTTCCTCCTCGGATATATGCATTTATGTGATTGCATGCAAGGTTGGGTTGTTAGTCTGTGTCTATTACCCTTCTCAAGATGTCTTGATTCTCCTTCGAGGAAGAATGTTCCCAAGAGGGAGATATTGTAACACCCCAAGCATCCAAGGGATTTAAAAATGCTGAACTTTCCTGAAGACAGAGACCTACGGAGGCCACCTACGGGCCGTAGATTAATTGACGGGCCGTAGGTGGGAACCGTCAATGGAGCTGTGAAATTTCTGAATTTCCAAGTTTCTAAACCTTGACCTACAGAACAGTAGGACGGTTCGTAGTCTGCTATTCTGTAGGTTAAAGTTCAGAAATTAGGAAATCCTAAAAGTTCACAGTACCTTTGACGGTCCCCACCTACGGCCCGTCAATCAATCTACGACCCATAGGTGGCCTCCGTAGGTCACTGTCTTCAGGTGAGTTGTGCAATTAAAATTCTTTGAAAGCATAGGGTATTATAATATCTCCCCCTTGGAACATTCATCCTCGAATGAGAATCAAGACATCAAGAGAAGGGTAATAGACACGGACTAACAACCCAACCTAGCATGAAATCACATAAGTGCACATATCCGAGGAGGAAACATCAACTCCAAGCTAAAGCTTGATCAACACATCATATCATGAAGACTTTATGCAACTCATACTCAAATGCACATAATCATATAAGACTCTTCATGAACATTGCATAATCAAGGAATCATGAAAATCAACTATGACACATAAGACCAAAAAAATGAACCATGAGGAATGAGATATCTCAAGCTAGAGTAAGATCAAAAGGAAAGAGATGAGGATATCGTGACATCATATCAGCCTCGGCCTCCAAAGTAGCACCCTCAACCAATTGACTCCTCCATAGAACTTTCACGGAAGCAACATCTTTATTTCTTAACTTCCGGACTTGCCGGTCTAAAATATCTACCAGAACTTCTTCATAAGTAAGACTATCATTTATGCCCAGATTCTCTAATGATACTATAGAGGTCGGATCACCAACACACATCTTCAATAATGAAACACGAAAAACCGGATGCACTGATGCCAAATCATTAGGCAGGTCAAGCTCATAAGCAACCTTACCATCATGTCTCAAAATCTGATATGGGCCTACATAACGGGGACTAAGCTTCCCTTTCTTCTCAAATCTAAATACACCTTTCATGGGTGAGATTTTCAAGTAAACCCAATCATCAACATCGAATTCTAATTCTATTCTTCTAACATCGGCAGAAGACTTTTGTCGACTTTGTGCCATTTTCAACCTTTCCCTAATAAGTCAAACTTTCTCCATAGCCTCATGCACCAACTCCGAGGCTATCAAAGAACCTTCACCAACTTCAAACCAACCTATAGGAGATCTACACCTCCTACCATAGAGAGACTCAAATGGAGCTACCAATACTAGAATGGTAGCTATTATTATAAGCATGCTCAATCAAAGGCAAGTGATCATTCCAAGTACCCTTGAAATCAACTATACAAGCTCTCAACATATCTTCCAAGATCTGAATAGTACGTTTCGCTTGCCCATTGGTTTGCAGATGAAAGGCCATACTAAGCTTAACACGAGTACCAAAATCTTTTTGGAACGACTTCAAAAATTGAGAAGTAAATTGTGCACCACGATCGGAGATAATGGATAAAGGCACTCCATGCAACCTAACCATCTCCCTCAAATACAACATAGCATAATCCCTCGAATCATATTGTCACCTCGTGTGAGGCAAACTAACAATAAAATCCATATTTACATCTTACCACTTCCAAGTAGGAATGCTAATACCTTCGGTCAAACCTCGCGGCCTTTGATGTTCAACTTTCACTTGTTGACAATTAGGGCACTTAGCCACAAACTCTGCAATATCTTTCTTCATTCCGTTCCACCAATAAATTTCCAAGATATCACGATACATTTTGGTAGCTCTTGGGTGGATGGATATCGAGAGCTATGGACTTCCGATAAAATTTTCTCTCTTAAGTCCTCTACATTGGGAACATACAAACGACCTTGACATCGAAGCACACCATCTCCCCCTTGGGAAAAAGCTTCAACGGACTTCTTTAGAACCGCTTCCTTTATTTCAACTAAGGTAGGATGAAGATCTTGTTTAGCCTTCACGTCATGCACAAAAGGGGATTCGGAACCTTTATGAACCATAACACCACCTTTAGTAGAATCACATTGGGATTCGGAACCATTATGAACCGTAACACCACCTTAAGCCCTCTACATTGGGAACACACAAACGACCCTGATATCGAAGCACACCATCTCCCCCTTGGGGAAAAACCTCTATGGACTTCTTGAGTACCGCTTCCTTTAGTTCAACCAAGTTAGGATCAAGACCTTTCTTAGCTTTCACATCATGCACAAAAGGGGATTCGAAACCATTATGAACTGTAACACTACCTTTAGTAGAATCAACCAATATAACACCCAATCGAGCCAATCTATGGACATCGCGAACCAACTGTTTCTTACTATCTTCAACATGACCAACAGTACCCATAGATAATCGACTATGAGCATCCACCACCACGTTAACCTTCCCGGGGTGATAGAGAACACTCATATCATAGTCATTTAACAACTCAAGCCACCTTCTTTGGCGGAGATTCAAATCTTCTGTTTAAACACATATTGCAAACTCTTATGGTTGATGAAGAAATCTACATGTAACCCATACAAATAATGTCGTCATATTTTCAAAGCAAATACAAACGCCGCTAATTCCAAGTCATGAGTAGGATAGTTCTTTTGGTGCACCTTAAGTTACCTTGAAGCATAAGAAATGACTTTCCCATTTTGCATAAGAACACATCCTAGTCCATTTCTCAAAGCATCACAATAAACCACAAAACCATCGGATTCTTCCGGTAGAGTCAATATCGGAGCCAAAGTAAGTCTATCTTTCAACTCTTGGAAACTCTTCTAACATGCCACCGACCATATGAATTTAACCTTCTTTTGAGTCAAAGCCGTCAATGGAGAAGCAATAGATGAAAATCCTTCAACAAATCTCCTATAATAACCTGCTAAGCCCAAGAAACTACGGATATCCGAAGGTGAAAAAGCTCTTGGCCAATTCTTAACCGCATCCATCTTCTTAGGATCTACCTCAATACCTTTACCGGAGACAATGTGACCAAGAAAAGCCACGGACCTTAACCAAAACTCACATTTACTAAACTTCGCAAAGAGTTGTTGGTCCTTGAGGACTTGCAACACAATCCTCAAATGATTAACATGTTCACCCTCATTCTTTGAGTAGATCAAAATGTCGTCAATAAACACATTCACAAACATGTCAAGGTATTGCTTAAACACTCTATTCATCAAGTCCATAAATGCGGCCAGAGCATTTGTCAATCCAAACGACATCACCAAAAACTCGTAGTGACCATACCTAGTCCGGAAAGCAATTTTTGAAATATCATCTTCCTTCACTCTTAATTGATGATAGCCCGAACGAAGGTCGATTTTAGAGAAATAACTAGCCAGTTGAAGTTGGTCAAACAAGTAATCTATCCTTGGTAAAGGATACTTATTCTTAATGGTAACCTTGTTCAATTGGCGATAGTCAATGCACATTCGAAGTGAACCATCCTTCTTCCTTACAAACAAGACCGGAGCACCCCATGGAGAAATACTTGGCCGGATGAAACCCTTATCCAACAAGTCTTTTAATTAATCTTTTAGTTCCTTAAGTTCCGCCGGAGCCATTCTATAAGGAGAAATAGAAATAGGTTGCGTATCTGGGAGAAGGTCAATATGGAAGTCTATTTCCCTTTTGGGAGGAATAATGGATAAATCATTGGGAAACACTTCCAGAAACTCATTAACAACGGGGATCTACTCAAGAGTAGGGGTTTCAAAATCTATATCCCTCACCCTAACAAGATGGTAAATGCAACCCTTTGAGATCATCTTTCTAGCTTTTAAATAAGAAACAAATTGACCTCTAAACATGGAATTTCCCCCAGTCCACTCTAGGATAGGCTCATTTGGAAATTGAAATTTTACCATTCGGGTCCTACAATCAATCGAGGCATAACAAGAATGCAACGAATCCATCCCAAGAATAGTATCAAAATCTAGCATATCAATCTCTACAAGATCAATATGAGTTACTCTATGGGATAAGGAGAGGGGACAATCTCTATAAACTCTCTTAGCCATGATAGATTCTCCAATCGGAGTAGAGACACGAAAAGGATCAAGCAACACATCTGGAACCACATCAAACCTCATAGCCACATATGGCATCACAAAAGACAAGGTAGCACAAGGATAAAGCAAAGCATAAACATCAAAATGGAAAACTCTTAACATACCAGTAACCACGTCGGGAGAGCTCTCTTGCTCATGACGAGCCTGAAGTGCACAAAATCAGTTTTGCTTCTGGGCATTCGAACCTGATCCTCTAGGTGGAGCTTGCTTATTCTCCCTTCCCTTGGCCGTGAGAGATGGACAATCCCTCATCTTTTGACAACTCTTTCCACAATTATAACAACCATCCATACTGGCTAGACATCTACCCTTATGCTTTTTCCCACACTTGGCACAAGGATCCAATAAAGAACCACCATTATTCCCTCCTTGAGACTAGGGGTTAGACACCTTATTATTGTTGAACTTCGGAGAAGCATTAGATGAGCCTTGGCTGGAGAACCTTTGCCAAAATCTAGGACGACCATGTCCATCGGACCTTGTATGTAAAAAGTTACCATCTCCGGTCCTAGCCCTCTTGGTCTCTCTAGACATTTCCTTAAGCATTTCTTACTCTCTTTGTTGGGCATACACCATGAGACGAGAAATATCCATATCATTAACAAGCATAGCGGTGCGGCATTCTTTAACCAACATTTCGGACACCCCCGAAACAAACTTACTCATTCTTGCCCTTGGATCGGCAACGATGGAAGGAGCATATCGGGACAATTGTGTGAACTTCGAAGCATACTCTTTCACACTCATATTTCCTTGTCGAAGGTTGATAAACTCAAGCACCCTTGCCTCCCTCATCTCAAGGGGAAAGAACCTATCAAGGAAAGCAACCTTGAATTTCTCCCAATCAAGAAGACCCCCATTGACCGTCCTCTCACTCTTCCATTGATAGAACCAAATTTGGGCAACACCCTTGAGTTGATAGGCGGCCAACTCCTCCTTTTATTCCGGTGTCACACCCATAATCATCAACACCTTGTATACTTCATCAATGAATTCTTGAGGATCTTCTTCAACCTTAGAGCCATGTAATTCCGGAGGATTCATCCTCGTAAAGTCCCTCACTCTTGATGCCACCGTACCTACATTTGGGTTCACGGGAGCCACCACCTCTCTATTGGCTTGAGCCGTCACGGCTTGAGCCAACATTTGGAAAGTAGCCCTAAACTCCGCATTAGTCACTTGTTCCGCCAAAGGGTCGGTTGGAAATTGAGGAGCTTGGGGAAGAGCTTCTTGATCCACGTTCTCTCCCATGTTTCTTCTATCATAAGCTCTTCGGGTCGCCATATCCTGAAATGCATAGGATAGGGATTAGGAGAGAGACTTATAGAGTTAAACTCTATGGCACGACATAGAAATAATGAAAGATATGGAATTTTTTAAACGTCTTATAGCCTCTCATTCATAAGTGTGGTGCACTTCACACCCATGAACAAGACTCTACTTGACGCGGCTTATGAGACATCCTAGGATCTGTCTAAAACCTTGTGCTCTGAATACCAAGTTTGTCACGACCCAAGGTACCCCATAGATGTGACATGGCGTACAAGACCCTGAGAGACCTCATACAAGCCACTTAGCATACATTACATGCAAGATAATAGAGAATAAAAGTTCAAAAGAGAATTTCAGATCAAAGCTTTTAAATGAAACAGCGGAAGTCTACATCTCATGTCTCAAAGCAAATCTAATATAAAGAACAAGGTATGGGACGTAACCCAAAACATAGCTGAAACAGAAATGAAAATACATGAAAGGAAATACAAAGAACTAGGCTATGTCCTTGGATGGATGAGGACTCACCAAGTCTTGTATTAATCTGCTACTATAAAACTCTAGCCACGAGTGGAAGGTGAATCGCCACATCCTACACCAAAGAAGTTAATGTAGGAAAGAGTATGCGTTAGCACAATTAAGTACTAAGTATGATAGCAATGCATATAAACACATAAATCATGCTAGAGCTAAATATAATCATGACATGCAATGGCCAAACTTAAAACATGATAAACATGAGAAACATGAAACATAGAGCATATATCAAGGCCAAAGCAAGCTAAACCATCTGTCCTTTTTTTTCTTTACTTTACTTCATCATGAGAAAACTTGTTCATTAACTTGTGGGGAGTAGCCTTAACCGACATGTAATGCCATGCGAGCTATCAACATGGAATCCGGTGTCTACCCCACACCAAAAAGAGGTGTCCCAATTGCTAAGGTAAGACCATGAACTTCTTAGCTTGTGTGGATCCACTAGCTAATGTATACTTAAAGACAACATTCTATGGTGGCAACATAGTTTATGGGATAGAGATGTATTTAGGAGACTCGGCCTCAACTAACGGGAGAGCACCATCTAGAAAACTCGGCCTCTACTAACGGGAGAGATTTCACTAGAAGACCCGGCCTCTACTAACGGGAGGTCTTCCATCTCAATATCCACTCAGTGCTAAGCATAATTCCCACGGATTAGTCATTAACATATTTATATCATTAAATATGAAAAGGTACAACTAGGGTTATCAATTAAATCTAAAATCATGCTTATAGACGTTTCATGTTCCATGGACCTCGTCCAAGCTTACCTCATTAGAATAGTTCCTTAAGAACATGGGTGATCACCTTTTTTTTCTTCTTTTTTCATAATGGGAGAATTACATGAGAAAACATTTCACTACTCAACCATAGCATCATCATATCATTAGTTTCTTCTTTACTTAGTTCATCATGCTCATATTTCATAGTTCATAGAGCCCATATGGGTTCATGCAAGTTCAACTCATATCATGCCATTCGATGCAAGCTCATGCTTAGAAAGCCATAATTAAGACAGTTTACCCATACTTGAAGGACCTCACATAATAGAGGAAAAATCATGCTTTTGACTTGATCATTCTAAATTCATAAGATTATCCTCAATTCATTCATAATTCATGCTTGATTTCATAGAGAATTCATAAACTTCATCAAATCATAGCTCAACCCAACAATCAAAGCATAGATTATCAAATTGGGGAGAATTAACTTGGGATCATGGGGGTTCATGTAATTTTTTCATCAAATCATGTAATTATCGCTAATTCATGCACTAAGTTACTTTATCACGCTAGATCATGCACTACAAATCATAAAATCAATACTTGAAATCATAATTGAAGAACCCACAATGATTGATCATAACCCTAATTCAATTGGGTTAGAGAAAACCTTTGAAAATCATGAAGAAGAGGAAGGGCCCATTGGAGGAAAGGACTCCTATTGGTGAACACTATCATACCTCAAAGAAATCTAGAATAAATTGGAGAAGATTGAAGGTCTTCAATGGAGGTTTCAAGCTTTCTTCTCCTTCCTTGAGAGTTGAGAGAGTTTCTTTTAGAGAGTTGAGAGAGTTTCTTTTAGAGAGTGAAATATTTGAGAGAGAAGAGTTTAGGAATGAATTAGAATGAAAGGAATTAGGCTTAGAAAGTATTTATAGGTCTTAGATTAAGGGTATAACCGACTTAGCTTAATAAGTACCCAATTAGGGAAAAGACCAGAAAGCCCTTAATTAAAAACAGTCGGGGCCAATCGACAGACAGGATCTACGATCCGTACATCAATTGACGGACAGTCCTGCTCTTCCGTCAATTGATTCAGAAAGTTCATTTTGTGTTGAAAATTTGGCTAAATCTGGAAGGCATCTACAGAACCCATCTACGGCCCGTCAACTGAACTACAAACCGTCCTTCTATTCCGTAGGTCAATGTTCTGAACTTTGGAAATCCTGAAAGTTCACAGTGCCATTGACGGTCCCCACCTACGGCCCCTCAATCCATCTACCGCCCGTAGGTGGCCTCCGTAGGTCTTTGTCTTCAGGTGAGTTGTGCAATTAAAATTCTGCGGAAGATTGGGGTATTCAATGTCCATCAGTCTGGGTGTGAAATGTTGTGCTAAGATCCACACGGGTGCCCAACTCCTCCTGAAATGCCCTCTAAAATATGGAAGTGAACTATGGGCCCCAGTCTTAGATGATAGAAACGGACACACAATGAAGACGCACTACCTCCCGATGTCGATACGGGCTAACCTCTAAGCATGGTAGGATGTATGAACAGGGATGAAGTGTGCTGCCTTGGTCAATCGATCCACGATGACCCAGACTATGTCAACACCCCTAGGAGTCCATGGCAATCCCACAACAAAGTTCATGGTGATACGCTTCCACTTCCACTCAGGAAAGGGTAACCTCTGCAACTCTCCACCAGGCCTCATATGCTTGGCCTTCACCTGCTGGCAACACAAACAACTGGACACATCGTCTGAGATGTCCCTCCTCATACTATTCCACCAGTAATGCTGTCTCAAATCATGATACATCTTAGCCGTGCCCGGATGAATAGAATATCTGGAATCATGGGCCTCGCTAAGGATCAGCTGGATCAAGTCTCAAACTCTCGGAACACACAAATGGCCAGCAAACCGCAAAACCCCATCTGAATCTAAGGTAGCCTGCACGGCATCACCTGTCAAAACTCTATCTTTGAGTGCCGCCAAAGACTCATCCTCAACCTGACGGCTACAGATCTGATTAATTAGAGATGACTGAATCCCCACATAAGCTAACACCTAGCCGGAATCTGAAACATCAAGCCTGACCATCTGATTGGCTAAGGATTGAATGTCCAAAGCCAAGGGTTGCTCTGAAATAGAAAGGAAGGCTAGACTACCCATATTCACTGCCTTCCGACTCAAGGCGTTAGCTATTACATTCGCCTTGCCCGGATGGTAGTGAATAGAGAGATCATTGTCCTTCAGGAGCTCTATCCAACGGCTCTGCCTCAAATTTAGATCCCTCTGAGTCATGATGTACTGAAGACTCCTGTGATCAGTGTATATCTCACAATGAACTCTATATAGGTAATGCCTCCAGATCTTAAGCGCAAAAACTACCGCTGCCAACTCCAAGTCTTGAGTGGGGTAGTTGCGCTCATGAAACTTAAGCTGCCTCAATGCATAAGCAATAACCCGACTCTACTGCATCAGAACACAACCCAAACCAACACTGAATGCATCAGAATAGACCGTGAAGCCCTCACCCTCAATTGGAAGAGTCAATATAGGAGCGGTGGTAAGCAACTCCTTGAGCCTCAAAAAGCTCCTCTCACACTCCTCTGACAACACAAAAGAAACATCCTGGCTAGTCAATCGAGTAAAAGGCACCGCTAAAGTGGAGAAACCCTCAACAAAGCGTCTGTAGTACCCTGCCAATCTGACGAAGCTCCGAATCTCAGTCACAAAGGTGGGCCTAGCCCAACTACGAATAGCCTCAATCTTTGCCGGATCCACCATAATGCCATCCTTGAACACCACGTGCCCCAAGAATGCTATAGACTCAAGCCAAAACTTGCACTTTGAGAACTTGGCATAAACTTGATGATCTCTCAAAATCTGGAGCACTATCCTCAAATGCTGCTCATGCTCACGATGGCTCCGCGAGTCTACCAAAATGTCATCAATGAAGATTATGACGAAGGAATCCGAATACTGCCTGAACACACGAGTCATCAAGACCATAAGGCAGCAGGGGCATTAGTCAACACAAAAGACATAACCAGGAACTCATAATGGCCATAACGAATCCTAAATGTTATCTTATGGATGTCCGCTGCTCTAATCCTCAATTGATGGTAGCCAGATCTCAAGTCGATCTTAGAAAACATGGTAGCACCCTGAAGGTGGTAAAATATGTCATCAATACGAGGCATCGGATAACGGTTCTTCATCGTCACCTTATTCAACTGCCTGTAATCAATACAAATTCGCATGCTGGGGATTCCCAAGGTGATACACTAGGTCTTATGAACCCTCTACTCAGGAGATCCTGAAGCTTACCACTAAGCTCTCTGAGCTCTATAGGTGCCATGCGTTACGGCAAGATATAAATGGGACGAGTACCTAGCTCAACGTCTATGCCAAAGTCAATGTCCCGATATGGGGGTTGGCCAGGAAGGTCGGCAGGACACACATCTACGAATTGTCGGACAACAGGCACTGAATCAAGTGTAGGGCCCTCCCTACTCACATCTCTAATATATGCCAAGTAAGCCAAACATCCGTTGTTCACTAGCCTCTGGGTCCGAATACAAGAAATCACCCCAACTGGTGTGCGACTATAAGAACCCTGCCACACCACCGGTGAGATAGCAGGAATGGCTAAAGTCAGGGTCTTGGCATAACAGTCCAAGACAGCCCGGTGAGGAGATAGCAAATCCATGCCCAGAATCACATCAAAATCTACCATACACAGCACAATAAGATCAACCCGAGTGTCCTTCCCTCGAAAGGTCACCACACAAGACATGCAAACCCGATCCACTACTAAAGAATATCCTGCTGTGGTCGAAACACGCAATGGAACCGATAAGGGCTCAGGGCTGAGGGCTCACTCCCAATCAAGGCACACAGTAATGAGACACATATGAATAGGTAGAACCAGGATCAAATAAGGTTGATGCGGGCTGACAGCATAAGAGAACCATACCTGTGATCATATCATCAGACGCCTTGGCCTCTGCTCTGGCTGGAGCTACATAAAAGGGCCCTGGGTGCCTCTACACCGCGTATCCGCTCTACCACCTGTCCTGCCTCCCCGGGGACCTCCCCGAGAACCCTGCTGCTGACCCTCTCCTCTATTTGGAGGAGCTACTGATGAAACCAGTTTGACTACCTAATGGGCTGGTAAAGCTAATCAAGAAGAAGGGCACTCCCGGGCCCAGTGACCAAGCTCCCCACACGAGAAGTATCCCTGAGAAGGCCTGCTAACCGGTGGAGGTCAGCCACCCCGACTTGATGCTCCTGACTGAAACCCACCTCGGACCTGACTCGAACCGGCACTAAAACCACTCTGACGGTGCTGATCACCCTCTGAGGTCTGCAACGCTGCCTGAAATGGGTGACTAGACTGCCCTGGCTGGAACCCCTGGTAAAACTGGTCCTGAGTAACTCTAGGCCTGGAACGGGGCCCACTAGCTCTGCCATGCTGTCTGACCCTCTTGTCGATGCCCTTTTGGGCCTAGCGACATAGCTACTCAGTAGTACGGGCATGGTCTACCACCTCTAGAAAGGAATAGCCCACGGTCAACATAGACTGCGAGTCAATCCTCAGCTGCAGCCTCAATCCTCTGACAAAGCATCGGACCCGCTCCTCCTCTATAGGCAAAATCATGGTGGCATGACGGGACAACTCCAGAAATCTGGTTCGTACTCAAACACAATCATGGAGCCCTACTCCAACCTCGAGAACTCATCAAGAAGTCGATCCCTAACGCTCCATGGAATAAACCTTGCTAGAAAAGCGTCTGAAAACTTCTCCCATGATATAGGTGGCAATGCAACTGGCCTAGTCCCAAAGAACGAACGCCACCACTGTCTGGCTGGTTTGTCTAGCATATATTTAGTGAAGTCGGCTTCTTTGGACTCCACAAAACCCAAGGTCTATAGCAAAAGGGTTCACCCGATGTGGTTACTAGTATGCTGAAAGTCTTTCAACTTCATGTTTATGCTTTGCTTGATCCCGGTGCTACTTAATCTTTTATCACACCATATGTGGCTATTTGGCTTGATATTCTTCCGTACATATTATTAGATCCCATTTATGTCTCTACTCCTATTGGTGAATCTATCGTGGCTAAGAGAGTCTATAGAAACTGTCTCATCTCCTTATCCCATACAGTCAGTCATGTTGATCTTGTAGTGCTTGATATGTTAGATTTCGATATTATTCTTGGGATGGATTGGTTGCATTCATGTTATGCTTCTATTGATTGTAGGACCCGAGTGGTCAAGTTTCAGTTTCCAAATAAGCCTATCCTAGAGTGGAAAGGGGGAAATTATATGCTTAAGAGTAGATTTGTTTCTTGTCTTAAAGCTAGAAAGATGATTTCTAAGGGTTGCATATACCACCTTGTTCGGGTTAGGGATGTGGATATCGAAACCCCTATCTTTGTGTCTGTCCCCGTTGCAAATGAGTTTCCAAAAGTGTTTCCCGATGATCTACTTGATATTTCTTTCGAAAGGGAAATAGACTTCAATATTGACATTCTCCAGGTAGACAACATATCTCTATTCCTCTTTACCAAATGGCTCCGGTAAAACTTAAGGAATTAAAGGAACAATTGAAAGATTTGTTGGATAAGGGCTTCATCCGACAGAGTATTTCTCCATGGGGTGCTCTAATTTTATTTGTTCGGAAGAGAGATGATTCACTTGGTATGTGTATTGACTACCGCCAATTAAATAAGGTTACTATTAAGAATAAATATCCTCTTCCAAGGATAGATGATTTGTTCGATCAACTTCAAGGAGCGAGTTACTTCTCCAAGATTGACCTTCGGTCGGGCTATCACCAATTGAGGGTGAAGGAAGATGACATTCTGAAGAGGGCCTTTTAGACTAGATATGATCATTTTGAATTCTTAGTAATGTCGTTTGGTTTGACAAATGCTCCGGCCGCATTTATGAATTTGATGAATAGGGTGTTTAGACAATACTTAGATATGTTTGTGATTGTGTTCATCGATGATATTTTGATTTACCAAAGAAGTGAGGATGAGCATACCAATCATTTGAGGATTATGTTGCAAGTCCTCAAGAATCAACAACTTTTTGCAAAGTTTAGTAAATGTGAGTTTTTGTTGAGATCCGTGGCCTTTCTTGGTCACATTATTTCCATTAAGGGTATTGATGTAGATCCAAAGAAGACAGATGTGGTTAAGAGTTGGCCTAGACCTCTATCCCCTTCAGATATTCAAAGTTTCTTGGGTTTGGCTGGTTATTATAAAAGGTTTGTTGAGGGGTTCTCTTCAATTGCCTCTGCATTGATGACATTGACCTAAAAGAAAGCTAAGTTTTTATTGTCTAACGCATGTGAGAAGAGCTTCCAAGAATTTAAAGATAGGCTTACCTTCGCTCCAGTGTTCACTTTACCGGAATGATCCGATGGGTTTGTGGTTTTTTTTATGCTTCAAGGGTTGGACTAGGATGTGTCCTTATGAAAATAAGGAAGGTAATTGCTTATGCTTCAAGACAACCTAAGGTTCATGAAAATAACTATCCTACCCATGACTTAGAATTAGAGGCAGTTGTGTTCACTCTAAAGATTTGGAGGCATTATTTGTATGGTCTCCATGTGGATGTCTTCACCGACCATAAGAGTTTACAATATGTGTTCAAGCAAAAGGATCTGAATCTTCGCCAAAGGAGGTGGCTTGAGTTGCTAAAGGACTATGACATGAGTGTCCTCTATCAACCCCGGCAAGGCGAATGTGGTGGCGGATGCCCTTAGTCGGTTATCCATGGGTAGTGTTGCTCATGTTGAGGATAGTAAGAAGGAATTAGCTCAAGATGTTCATAGATTGGCCCGATTGGGTGTTTGGTTGATTGATTCTAATAAAGGTGGCATTGTTGTTCATAATGGTGAAGAATCATCCTTTGTTTCAGATGTGATATCAAAGCAAGGTCTTGACCTGATCTTGATGGAATTGAAGAAAGTGGTGCTTAAAAAGTCCGTTGAGGCTTTCTCCTAAGGGGGGAGATGGTGTACTTCGATATCAAGGTCGTTTGTATGTTCTGAATTTTGATAACTTGAGGGAGAAAATTTTATCAGAAGCCCATAGTTCTCGATATTCCATTCACCCAGGAGCCACCAAGATGTATCGTTACTTGCAAGAGGTCTATTGGTGGAATAGGATGAAGAAGGACATTGCGGAATTTGTGGCTAAGTGTCCTAATTGTCAACAAATGAAAGTCAAACATCAAAAGCTGGGAGGTCTGTCCCAAGACATTTGCATTCCTACTTGGAAGTGGGAAGATTTGAATATGGACTTTATGGTTGGTTTACCACGGACCCAGCGACAACATGACTCGATTGGGGTTATTATGGATCGTATGAAGAAATTGGCTCATTTCATTCCCGTCAAGATTTCTTATTCGGCAGAAGATTATGCCAAATTTTACCTAAGGGAGATGGTTAGGTTACATGGAGTGCCCCTATCCATTATATTCTACCGTGGTACTCAATTCACTTCTCAGTTTTGGAAATCTTTCCAAAAGGGCCTTGGTACTGGTGTTAAGCTTAGTACAACTTTCCATCCTCAAACCAATGAGCAAGCGGAGCGTACTATCCAAACTTTGAAAGATATGTTGAGAGCTTGTGTGATTGATTTCAAAGGTAATTGGGATGATCATTTGCCTTTGAATGAGTTTTCTTATAATAATAGCTACCATTCGAGTATTGGTATGGCTCCATTTGAGGATCTTTCTGGTAGGAGGTGTAGATCTCCTATAGGTTGGTTTGAAGTTGGCGAAGTTACTTTGATAGGTCTCGAATTTGTACATGAGGCTATGAGAAAGTTTGGCTTATTATAAAATGGTTGAAAACGGCTCAAAGTCGACAAAAGTCCTATGCTAATGTTAGGAGGAGAGATCTAGAATTTGATGTTGATGATTGGGTCTACTTGAAAATCTCACCCATGAAGGGTGTAATGAGGTTTGGGAAGAAAGGGAAGCTCAGTCCCCATTATGTGGGCCCATACCAAATTTTAAGGTGAATCAATAAAGTTGCTTATGAACTTTACTTGTCTAATGATTTTGCATCGATTCATCCAGTTTTCCATGTCTTCTTATTGAAGAAGTGTGTTGGTAATCCGACATCTATAGTGCCATTGGAGAGTCTTAGTGTAAAGGAGAGTCTTTCTTACGAAGAGGTTTCGGTTGAGATTTTGGACCTACAAGTTCGGATGTTGAGAATTAAAGAAGTTGCATTCGTAAAGGTTCTTTTGAGGAATCAGTTAGTTGAGGGTGCTACTCGGGAGGCCGAGGCCGATATGATGTCTCGTTATCGTCATCTTTTTCCCTCAGTTCTCACTCTAGCTTGAGGTGTTTAGTTCCTCATGGTTCACTCTTTTGGTCTCATGTGTCTTAGATATTCCCATGATTCCTCATTTATGCATGTTCATGAAAGCTTAAATATTGAGAAAATGAGTTAACTTGATAGATTTCTTCATGATTACATGCATGTGAGTATATGTTGCATATAGACCTTATGAAATGATGTTTTGAAAATGCTTTAACTTGGCGTTGACGTTTTCTCCTCAGATTTGTGCATTTATGTGATTTCATTCATGTTGGCTGTTAGATTTAGTTCTACCCTCCTTATAATGTCTTGATTCCCATTCGAGCACCAATGTTCCCAAGGGGGGGATATTGTAACACCTAGGAATCGAGAAAGAAGGAAAATAATTTTTTTATGGAAATTGCAGGCTGTACCTACGGCTCCCATCTACGGTTGGTCGGAGGACCTACGGACCGTAGGTGGCAACCGTAGATGGTGGAGAAAATGTTTTCTAAAATTCAAGTCCTAGTATTCTTTTGACGACTCAACAGGACGGTCTATTGTTGCTTCAATGGACCGTAGATAGGTCTCGTAGGTATCCCCTGACTTAGTGAAATTTTGAAGTTCAAGGCTGGGATCTACGGTTGGTATGTACAATCCGTAAGTGGACCAACGGACCGTACATGGCAACCGTCATTGGAAGCCCAAATTTTCTAGTTTCTGAATCCCATCGATGCTTGGACAGGACGGCCCGTAGTTGGACCTACGGATCGTAGGTCCAAACTGAAGGTCGAGATGTAGCGGTTAGTTTTAGGGGCTTTTTGGTCTTTTATCTAATTGAACTATTCCTAACCTAAGTTCCTTAAGCCCCAATCCTAGATGCTATATAAGCCTTCTAAGCCTGAATTCTACCCTTTCTAATCACTTTTCAAAGTTCCCCCAAATCCCTCCATGTTTCCCCAAATATTCTCTCTCTAAAAGTTTGAAGAAGAAGGTTCTAGGGTTTCCATTCAAGTCTCCTAAGTTCACCATTGATTTCGAGCTTTCGCATCAAGATATAATAGCTTTCACCTATGGTGTCCTTTCCTCCATAGGGTTTCTAAATTCTCCAAATTTGCAAAGTTAGATTCTTCAATTAAAATTAGGGCTTTTCTTCTATCTTATGGGTTCTTTCCAATTATGATCAAATTGATTGATTTAAGTCTTTCTCTGCATAAATTGAGTCAATTGCATGATTTGAAGTTGAATTTCCATGAACCCATGCTTGAATTATGATTTTTTAGCTATGAGTCTATGATGAAGTTTATGAATGATCAAAGAATGAATTTTATAAAGTTATGCATGTTCAAATTATGAAACTATGATGATTTAACTTTTGCTTTGAGAGTGAAGCGTAAATGTTGATGTTGTTAATTATTTGTGAAAGGATTTTCTCACATAAAGGATTCATAAGGATTGAAAGGTTTTCTCAACTAAACTTTGAATTAAGATTAATGAGCTATTCTAATGAACTCTAGCTTGAATTGGCTATTTGATGTATTTTCCATGAATAAAAAGGGGCAAGACATGATTACCCATGTTTCCTAATGATAAGACAAGAGGCGATTACCCATTTCTATTAATGATAAGATCAGCTATGAATTATGACTATTCCGTGGTATTTATGCTTAGCATCGAGCGGACAAGTGGCGATTACCCATGTCCCATAAACTATGTGCCAACATAGGTTGTCTCGAAAGACATTAGCTAGTGGATCCACTTAAGCTAGAAGTTATGGTTCTTTCCTTGGTAAGTAAGGACACCTCTTTTCGGTGTGGGGTAGACACCGAATCCCATGTTATAGCTCACATGGTCTATGTCAGTTAAGGCTAATCTCCCACATAATGAACTAAGGTTACTTTCTAAAGGCTTTTTAAGCATATTTTATTTTAAGATGATTTTCTTGCATTGACCATGCTTTTATCTCATTTTTTCTATCATGTCATCATATGATTTAACTTGGTCATTGTATATTATGTATAGCCCTTTTTTCATGAATTGTAACCTTTATGCATAGTTATCATACTTGGTACATTCTTGTACTAACGCATACTCTTGCCTACATTTTCTCATAAGTGTAGGATCTGACTAATCTCCATCCACTGTGGATAGTTCTTCCTATTTGGGATTTTGAAGTCTTGGTGAGTCCTAATACATTCGAATAAAATGCAAAGTTTACCTTTTTATGTCCTTTACTTTAGAACTTGTATGGGTTACATCCCAACTTTCATTCCATTGATTTATTAGATGGCTTTGAGACTACGTTTAGACTTCCATTACTTTTGTCAACTTTTTGATATAAATTGTGTTTTGAACTCTATCTACTATTATCTTGTATGATGTATGCTAAGAGGCTTGTATGGGTCCTTCCGGGGTCTTGTACACCATGTCACGCCCATGGGGTACTTTAAGTCGTGACATTTATACCCTAAAATTTTAGCTTTTAGCTCTCATTTTATAAAGGTGATTTCTCCCTCATCCAAGCTCCGATTTGAGTGATTCGAAGTCCTGTATGATCTTTGGGAGCATGGCCACTTGATCTTGTGATTAGAAGCTATTGGGGAACCTTCGTTTGAGGTTAATTAGAGCTCTAAGCTTCTGTCTTGGCTTGGTTTTTTTGTTAATTTTGCATGTTGTTGTGTGGCTATTTTCGAGCCTCAGATTGTGTTCAATTTTCGAACACAAGTTCGAGGCTTAGTTTAGGACCTTTTGACATAGTCAATTTTGGGATTCCCAATGTGGGTCACACATGCCCATTTTAACTCTATTTTTGTTCCATTTCCAATTGTTGCGATTTAAGTGTCAAACCATCTGTAATGATGTTGTGATTGATAATTAGATAGTTTGGTGATGCTCATATGTGTTTTATATGCGGCTAGCTTGTGTATGGTGGATTCAGAGTGCTCGTGTTTGGTTTAGAGGTAGGCTTTGGTCTACTTTCTTTATTGATCTTCTTTGATAATGCCTAGTATATATTTCATGTACTTTTGGATGATATTTGACGGATATTTAGCCTTCCTCTTGTTATTCCATCCTTTCTTGATTCCGTAGGAGCCTTGGGGTTATTGTGGGTGTCTCGATCCTTAGTTTAGACTGTGGCTTCACTTGTGGAGTAGATGATCTTCTTATCCTTGTTAAGATTGATTCGTGGTTGCCTTAGACTCAGCTAGACGTTGAATGTGTTAGGTTATGTTTTATCACCACATAGATATAGTTTCCTCCCTTTAGGGCTTGTTTTTTTTCTTTCTCCTTGCGATGATGCTTGTGAACTTGTGGCTCGTCATAGCCGTGGGTTAGTCCTAGCTGTGCTTAGTCTGGGACTGGAGCGGTGTGATTGGGGTAGGGCATCATCCCTTGAGTTTACTGCCCCTTTATTGATTTGAAATATCTTTTTGATCTCTTTGCTTGTTGATTAGCGATGGTCATGTTGTATACTTATTGAACTTATGATTATGTTGTTGGGCCTGAGATCGTGTGCGAGGACCAGTTGGATCCCAGGTTAGTACTATATGCTTTGGTAGGGTGGTTTAATGGGCTATAAATTACTTGATTTTGAGTGCCTTGTTTGAATGCTGGTGATGACATGCATTACATTGTTTTCTCATTTTCACGTATTTTGTGATACGATCCCAGCCCGTGCATTGGCATATTTATCATTCATGATGAAATACTATTTTTCTTGGTTTTTATTCTAAACTGGTTTTAATGGGAGTCGTACCACCTGGATCACTTGATTTATTGAATTTTGAGATAACGAAGCGCCAGGGATGTGCTCCTTTCCTAATTGAGATATTGGAGGCATCTAGGATGTGCTCAATTTTCGCTAGACTACCCAGTGCATCGACACCCTTTCTTACATGCTTTTGGTTTTACTTATGCCCCCGAGTCACTCTTTCTAGCTCGTCGATTTACGCCCCTGCGAGTGGATTAGCTGGCTGGGTGGCCTTGATACCTAAGATCCTCTTCAGAGTTGACATGCCCCCGGGTCACTCTTGCTAGCAGGGTGACTTATGTCCCTAGGGGTGAACTGATTGGCTGGCGGTCTAGATTGATTTATCACTCTTACTAGCTGGACTGGAAGTTGACTGAAGTCCTATGGTTATGGTTTCAGATGGTCACTAATGGTTTTGTTGCTCAACCTGCATTCATATGCGTTGCCTATCACTAGTATACTTGTTTGTTGTTTGTACCCTCCGATTTATGGGGTCGGTTGGGTTATGTTTGTTGTTTGTACCTTTCGGGCTTATGGGGGTTTGGTTAGGTTATTGTTTGACTATATTCTATTCTCTACTATTGTTTTATTGTTACCTAGTAGGTTTGACTTTAGAATTCTAGCTATGGGTCCTCCTGACACTGGCAGTTGACTTGGTATCTTAGATGCTTGTGATTAGGTTGTTGGCATGAGATCCAGGTACATTTTTTACTGCTCTCGTTACCCTTTGTTTCCTATTTCTATTCTTTATTTCTTGTCTATTTTAGTATTTCCTGTTTAGTTACTTGTGTTATGCTTTCCTTATTACTTGTTGTTTGTGCTTGTGTTATCGTTTGAGCTCAGTCGACCGTTACCTACTGAGTACCATTTTTGGTACTCATACTATACTTCTTCCCTTTGCAGATTGCAGTTGAGTTATCACCGTTGATTTGGAGTCGTGTGGAGCAGATTGGAGTTACAATGATTAGGGTGTGCCCCTGGCGTCTAGAGCTACAGGTTTTCATCAATTTTTGCTAGGCTTAGTCTTTATATTGTATTCAGAGACAGCATGTACTTGTATGGTAATTAGGAAATCCTTGTACTCCTATTTTTTATTAGATGTTCAAATACTAATTGATGCCAGGTCTTGGGATGGTTCCTGTATGGTTTTGTTGATTATCCTTTCTCTGCTTTGTGCTGAGCTCTTAGTTCTTGTTGTTGACTTCCACTTGTTAGTCTGTTGCTTATGGCTCTGGGCTAAGGGTTAGGCTTACCTAATGGTGGGGTGTAGTAGGTGCCATCATGACCTGAGAAATCGGGTCATGACATATTATTGGATTAATTTCAGGCTAACAACAATAAGATTTGATCCTAAAGATGGAATAGAACTCAAAGTGAAGCATCCTAGACTTAAATAAAGCAAAGTTTGGCTAAAGAATGTGGTTTGCAGCATGGGGTACCCACCTTTTGTTAGCCTCCACACTACACCTACTGATGAAATTGATTCATAGTATAATTTTTCCTACAATGAACATGTGACGCACATTAAATACAGATTGAACTCAGTGATGGCTCTCGCATCGTGGACCTCCTTCTTTATAATGGGATCCATGTCATTCACTTACGATTTTGCAACATTAAGTTGAAAAAGTCAAGGGCAAATTTAACTGGGATTAATGGATATTTCCTACCACAATAAATAGAATACATGGAGAACTTTTCTAAGGTTACGCATTGCCCATAGTGAAAAGGGTTAATTGTTCATTGTTATGAACTACTCCAAGATTATTTTTAGCATTATTTTATTGCTTTCGTAGAGATTATAGTGGTACAAAAGAAATAAATTCTTGCAAGAGTTGTAATTAATTCAATGTTTATTTTAATTTTTTCATCGTAACATTTCTTACTTAGTTTAATTACTTTTATTCCTCACAAGTAGTATGAGTAGCTAAATCTCATAACCAGTATTACGGAATCTAGAGTACCGAGAAGGATAACGAATTTTTCATGTTAAAATATTCACATGAACATGTGATTATTATGCATTAATGTTCTTTCATAATGAATGTCTTTTTAATGGTTGCAAACATTAAGAACTCACATGTATTCTGACTTGCTTAGGAAAAGAAGTTAAGACTACATAAAAGATCATTAACATGGACTTGGGGCTACCAATCCCCATCTAATAGCTTGAGCTATAGATAGGATAGCTAACTTGAGACGTATGATGATAAATAAATTAAATTCATAACTTAGTACCAGAAGGATTTAGGGTGGAATTTTTGTAATTGGGTCTAGAGTCTTTAGAAAACTGATAGATTCGTTAATTTTACACATTGAGAACATCTAAATGATTTGATAGTGAATTATTTGTTTGAATTATGATATCCAAGTTGTCTTTAATTGATCATAGAAAAATCCTGGTATAATTTAGTGAATAAATCCTCATTAAAACCACTATCTGAAATAATAATCATTAGATCAAATTTTCTTAATAAATTGTAAATTCTCTCACCACGCTTTATGTGGATTTTGATCCCAACGTTGTTGGATTTCTATAATTTGACATCAACCACTTTATTCCTGTTTGAGGGTTTAATTTGGATGACATCAGAACTCATGACTTCTGATCACCATCCCGTGAGCTTGTGATAAAAACACATAAAAATCTCTTATTCAAAGCCATGATGAAGGAGAAATAAAATGGATCAGTAATCTTACCTTTCTAGGTGAAGATTCTTATACTCTCAACATCTAATTATTCAAGTACTAAAACTTTCCGTCAACTTGAATCAACAAAGAGGAGAAATCTCTTAGAAATTTACGAAAGAAGGGACTGCGAAGCTTGGAGAGGGTTGTCCTTTACTTGAAACAGGAAGAAATTGATTTCCATTGTCTTTTCATGGTAAATTAAGCTAAACCCACAAGTTAATCACTTACCTTGGCTTGAAAAGAGGTGAAATTATGAAGAGCCCTAGTGAAGTTTTGTGAAAACTATTTGAAGAGAGACGAGAGAGTTTGATGAAATGGATTTTTTTCAAGTGAAATAATGAAGAAAATGAACTTATCTTGGTCTATGAATAGACCCTTTAATATTACCTCTCCTGGCTTAATTCAAGCCAATTTTTTTGTCAAAAATTTCAAGTAGGTGATGCACTGACTTGGTTCTTGATGTTTGTCAAAGAATCAAGTTCGCTTAAGTAGGTGATACACATACTTGTCACCTACTAGAACAATTACATCAAGCATACATGTCACTCACTTTATTCTATGTTATAAGGCTTAATCCATTTACTTTAACTTAACACTTATATATATACACTTACCCATTTTAAACTTTAAGCTAAAATACCATCTTACTAACTCAAGTTAAAATACTTTTCTCGATGTTAACTTGATCATATAAGTGTTGAAATGTATGGAGTTTTACATTGTCCTTCCAAACCTATTTTAAACCATCACTACTCACATAAGGAATCTGATCTCTCACCCATACAACAAGGTTGCATCAAGTTCAATGTGAATAGAATTAGTATATGCAAAATACATGGTGTTATAGAGTGTTTCTAAAATTGTTCTTAAAAAGGATAGACTAAATAAAGAACACTAGCTTTGTCATGATCCGAAAGTTCAAGTCATGATGGAACCTACCATAACCAACTAGTAGGTATGCTAACCTGAAGCCCAAAACGACAAGTAGCAGGCATACAATGCAAAAACAACAAAAAATAAGAAATACATGATATAATTAAAAAACACAACAAAAAATAAGAACAAGAACACACACACACACAAATATATATATATACATACATACAAAAAAAATGAGATCCACTCCCAAAACATGATAGTCACATTTACAAAGCTACTATAAAAGAGTACAAGTCCCAAAAGTGCACCAAAATATATAGACTTGTCTCAGAAAAGCAAAAGACTAGCCAAAACTAATTAGTAAAAGTAGACATGTATGATCCATAATGCCATAATCTCACCCTCGTCTCTGAATCCTCCAGCAACTGGCTCGATATCAGCACTGATAACGGGTGCTCGGACCTACATCACGAAAATAGATATAAAGTGTAGTATGAGTACAAAAACAATAGGTACTTATTAGGCATCATAGGCCGACTGAGCTTAGAAAGTAAAGATAAGAATGAAAACTAAGAAATAACACTAACTAGAGGCCAATGAATGTGAAGATACAATATCAAACTGAAGTGCACACAAGTCTAAAAATATACGAAAAGGAAAGCGACTAACTAGCTAAAACTTAATTGGACCTCCATAAGCCCAAAAGGTAGACTTGTGCGCAATTTAAAGTAAATAATCCAAAAAGACCCCCATAAACCTGATGAGTACACAAAAGAGCAACAACTATAGAGTATGAGAACCAATGAATCCAGAATTTGGAGTGCATAGCCTAGCCCTTGAACCACGAATAAGACGCCCAAAGAGCCCAATAGAACCATGCCACTATGAATTAACTCAACCGAGGATAATATGTCCAGAACTCGAACTGTGGCTGAAGATCATGAGCCCAGACCTTGAATTTGTGACTATAAGAGTAGCATGCCCAGAATTTGAATTTGTGGCTATATGAACCGTATAAGAAGAGTCCCATATCAAAGTCACCATCATAAGGCCACCATGGATCGACTTCCGATCCACCCCAAAGTTGCAAATGAACCACGCCAAGTCCAAACCAAATCGAACCTCGACTCATCGAACAAAGATCGAAACCACAACGGAGAATCATTGGGGCCGTAGTAAAAAGGGAATTATGGATGAAAAGTCACTAGAGCTGAGTCACCGCTTAGATAAGGCTCACACTATCAGACCTAAGTCTGTTACATCAGTCTACAAGGATCTAAGTCGTCTGAAGAGATGTCAGAGAAATTATATGGCCTATCGACTCCAAAACGTGAGTCTAAGGCAATCCCTATCCTACACCTAAGTTAAGGCCAATAACAAGCTTCCAATAATGATAAACAAGTACATAGGAAGACCACAAGGTAAGGGGTGATCACAACATAAAAAATAAACATGTTATCACTTTGCGAAAAACTCGGACAACAACCTATGGAATGAACTCTAACAAGAAAAACATGAATTAGCAACACAATCAATCAAGAGATAACACAAGGCATGAAGGAATCAAGAAAACTAGATAGACATGCTCCTTATTACCTAAAAACTATCTGAAAGACTCATAAAACATGAATTCTAATAACTTAACATAAAACAACCTAGAAACCCCTCCCAACACTAGCTGCTCAACATGAATTCACAAACACAAGCTCCATCTAAATCCGTAAGTTGTAGCCTACTTCAAAAGCCAATCGTGTGCACTCTCAAATTGTTATTCCGGAGCTTTGCTTTTCAGAAAGGCCTCCGATCGCTTCCACACTTTCAAAAATACAATTTCAATGTCAAAACAAATATTTTGACACCACAAACACAAAAATTAGAGAAGGATTGAAAATTGAGTCAAAATGGAAAGGTGGGACCGGTGCTGGAAATACAAATATTCACTCTTCAAAATGTTCTAAATAACTTATCGCTAATTTTACAAAAATGTGACATAATTCAAGGTTCGGAAGGGCAGAATTCAACAATATGCAACAAAACAACAATAACAAAAAAATGAAGCTAGACAGTCCCTTCGAGACAAGAATTACCTCAACCCGATGCTCCCCACACCTTCCTGATCACTCTAATACGAAGCCACACAACTCTCAGACAAAATGCAACTAAATCACCCAAAACGGAGGTGTATAGCTCTCAAAGACGCAAAGTGAACATTTGAAATAAGAGTTGAATCACGCTATAGTATTGATTAAAAGAAAAAGAAATAATCTTCGTGATCGCGAAGAAGAGGGTTGCGATCGCGGGCCATCACTTAAATGATATCTGCGATCGTAAAGGTCAACATTCGCAAACACGATGACCAAAACTGGTCATTGCCACTGGACAACTCTTCGCGATCGTGACCAAGAGGCCATGCGATTGCAATGGCCAGGTGCAGGACCCTCCAAGATTGCAGAGGCTTTCCCGGGATCATGGTGAAGGAAATCACTTCACCAGTTGCTAGTGCATCAATAAAACACCCAACTCTCAAAACCCCTGATAAGGTACTCAAGATTCATTTAGAACCCCATGCATGTAAATGAGATATGCTACCCCAAAAAATTTAGTATTTCAGACTCAACACAGATGTCGAAACTTCCAACCGAGGATTTTTGGATGAAAAGTGGATCCCACATCCAAACTCTATTTTAAGCCAAATCCCACATGAGGGCTCGGGATGAGCTCGGAAGCCTTGGAATATACATTGAAGGTCCTTCTAAACCGAATTTGATCTTTCAGAGCTAACAAAACCATCAAAATTGCATTTTGAGACCGTCTTCCTAAACTTTTGATCGAAATCAACCATTCAAGTTTCAAAAGCTTTAAATTATAGAAACTTGCAGCAGAATCCAAACGAACGACTAGGTGACTGAACTATGAGTACCATCAAGTCACAAATGACTTCAGATCACTATAGGAACGCTTTAAAAGATGAAAAGCAATAACAAAGAAATGACCTTGAGGGTCAATAATTACAAGCTTATATAAAAATTTCATTATTTTTCAAAAGTGTGATACCCTTTTTTATGTCATCAAACATTATATCATGCAAAAAGTTTAAATATTGAACTTACGGTACTTTTGATGCATTAAACTAAGAGTTTTGCATACTTCTTAAGTATTTTGGTAGTAGATGTAATGGTATTTGTGCTTAATTTTATAGAAAATAGGCTTTTAGAGAAGTTGATGATGAAAGTGTTGCAGCAGCAGGATTGGGTGATGTACGAGTCAACTAAGAGCCGTCAGTCCTTTGACGAGCCGTAGGTTCAAGAGCTGAGAATTTTAGCTAAGTACGGAACGACGGTTGAAGATGACAAGATGTAGTTCCTTCTACAAACCGTAGATGAAGAAACATAGAAAACTTAAGAGGAGGTCAACTTCAGTAATTGATTGACAGAAGTACAGGACGGGTCGTATGTCACGACCCAAGCCTAGGGCCTAGATGTGACCGGCGAATGGGGAACCCGAAGGAACCCCAAACAAGCCTCATAGCGTATCATTACACATCCTTGGTCGCGGAAGCAATTAAATGACCATAAGCGATAAGCATAATCAAGGGGAAAATCGGGACTAAGGGAGCAAGAAAAAAAAAAGAAATGATACATAAATACCATAGATGAGTCAAGCTCAAGCATAATACACAACTTGTCCAACACCACCTCTAAACATGAGTACTTAGCGGGGGCCAAGACAAACTACCGGGCTCACCCTCATAGTCAAAACATAACTAGAAAGGAAAAGTTTATACATAGCAAAAGATCATGAGCAACGTCCCCGAAATGGAGGACTCACCAATAACCACTATAGAAAATCGTACTAGCCACGCGGAGGAGGATGGTCAAGCGGTGCTCCGGTCCCTACATGGTGACATCATGTAAGCATAGAGTATGCGTTAGTACATTTGAATGTACTAAGTATATGGGATGCAATGCAATGCTACATTAGATGGACATCATAGGAAAATGCGTAATCAAACCCGATAAATAGCATATTAATGAAATGATATGTATAATGATGCTTACATAAAAATCATATTTAGTGGGACGTAGTACATGTGTGGCGAGTGACCATCAATATAGTATTTCCAAGGCCTACCACCCCTTGGAGAGGCGAAAGAGGTACAAACCCCTCAATATGGTTACACGGGCCTACCACCCCCCGAGCTAGGGACCAAGGTACAAACCCGTCGATATGGTTATACGGGCCTACTACCCCCCGTACTAGGCAACCAAGGTACCAACCCCTCGATACGGTTATACGGGCCTACTACCCCCCGTACTAGGCAACCAAGGTACAACCCCTCGATACGGTTATACGGGCCTACTACCCCCCGTACTAGGCTTGGTCGACTCACAACACTTATATAGAGAAATTCATATACATGTGTCCATTTCATCATCATTTCATAATTACATAACCATCCGACTCATAGGACGTACCTTGGACCTTCCCTTTCCTAAGAATTCTATAAATGGGCATTTTATCAAACACAAGGTGGGCAATTGTTCATGTAAATGAAATCATGTATTTCAAGAATACTAAGTCCAACCAATTCCAAATCCATATAAATCAGCCCACCAACAACATACATATATATATCAACCTTCATAATTTGATCATGGAAGCATGTAAACCATAAACATCACATAATAATTCCATTTCATGATAATATGCAAAATGGACCATAATAGGGTGTGTAGTAGTAATTCCATAATTCAAAAGTTCATAAATAATCATAAGGACCCATAAACTTGAAGTAGAAATAGAGGATAAATGGTTGGACTGTGGAAAGGAAGGTTTCCACAATCAAACCCACATACCTCAACTTTGGAGAATCCTTGATGAAGATTGGAATGGAGAATCGAAGCTTGAGATTGAGTCTTGAATCCGGAATTAGAGCTTGAGATGTTTGAATTTGGTTGAAGATCTTGGTGGAATTTTTGGAGAGGCTTAGAGAGTGTTTTTGGAGTTAAGAAAAATGACTAAGTATGGGACATATCCCCTTTTTATAAAAAAAAACGTCTCCAACCCGCCAAAAAAAAATAGCTCACTGGAAATTGCAAATCTGCACAGACAGGTTTTACGAAAATGGTCATAACTCCCTCATCCTAACTCGGAATGAGATGAAACCAAGTGCGTTGGAAAGCTAACTCAAAGAGCTTTAATTTAATAGTTTGCAGCCCTTCCAGTTCCTTGTGTGCTAAGAGATATGCCCTTTAAAGTTGACCCTCCAAATCGCAATTTTTGCGATTTTTGAATTTTGATACGGTTGCTCTAAAATTCGGGTTAGACCCATTTCCCACTCAATTTGACCCCACAAGTAAGAATATGAAGTCGAATTTCCGAAATCATGCACGGATTTTGAGATATATGAAAATTACAATTATAGGTGTTTCCGAAGCACATTTTCGGGCATTTTTGGGGTCGTTTCATCGTACTAAGGTCTACGAGCCATAGATCATGCTCGTAGAAAGTGACCTTCAAAATATTGACTAATTTCTGATTGACGAAGGGTAACTATGATCCGTAGGTCTGACTACGAGTCGTAGGTCACCTATCTTAGATGACACTGCCCAAGCCGAATTTCCTGAGTTTTCCTTTTCTTACTTAGTTTAGGTTTTGTTTTCTATAGATATAAGTTGTAATTTTCGTTTTATAAGTTTTAGGGTGATAGACGATTTGTGATACATTATTTTGTCTTCGAAATTATTTAATCAAACACTTTTGGTATTTAATTCTTAAAGTTGGTTTATGCAATTGGCTTTTGTTTTTCAATTCAAGATTGTGGATTTCATCGATTATAATTGTAAGTTCATGATTATTTTCTAAAACTTAATATGATTTGTGAACAATCAAGCATGAACAGCTAAATCCACAACTAGGATTGTGGGAACCATGAGTAATTAACAAGGTGAAACTAATAATAAAGTATTTCTTGATAAAGTGTTTATGCATGTATTTGTTAATCTCTTTGTTTTGAATGCTTTTTAACGGCGCAACGTTAGAACTCACCTCATTTCTACTTGACGGACTAATGAAGTAATGAATGAGAAAAAGATCAAACAATGGAGATTTAGCGTGATAATCCGCTATCTAAAATTCTGAACCACATACGAAGAGGGCTAATCTGGGTCAAAGGTAAGGGTTAGTAAAGCATACACCTGTAGACGGATCAAGTTGCATGGTGAATTTCGCTATTTGGAGGATCAATCACTTAGGCGATACCTAACTTATCGATCATGCATGTTAAACACTAGAAAAGAGTTACTATTATTAGGTTTACTTAGTTAAGAACTTGTGGGGAACACATGTGCCCTAGTTTCATTCTTATTGTGATATTACAAACTGTGAATTATGTTACTTGTTTACTTGTTACTACAAAATCAATCAATCATAATTTTATTTTCCAAAACTCCCCTTTTACAGAAATAACTTGGCTAAACGTTCATATAACAATAAATTAGACTAGTCGAAGCCATATTCCTCGTTGGATCAACCCTAACCTTTGTTAGGTGTAATTTGGGTGTATCAAATTTTGGCGCCGCGGATGGGGAATAAGGCTTTTAGATTAGACTAATTTCATTATTGCACTTTAATCAAGTATTTCTCAATTTATGTTTATTTTGTTTTTGTTATCTACAGATCTTAGTTCTAGTGTATGCCAAATACATGAAGTCAAGGTATTCCCCCTGGCTCCTTGCGACCCAAAATTGAGAAGAACTCTGTGAAGAATGGCTGGAACAGGTCAACAAGAGAGACAAGAAGATGATCCCAACGGAAAGGGTCATCGAGAGATACCTGGAATCCAACCTCCAAGAGTGAAGGACGTGCGAGGAAACATTCAGCAAAATCCTCTTGTTGATAATGGTGTTAGAGTGCAGAACCAACCTGTACCCATTGTCCACCTCAATATGAGGTTGACCATAATGTTGTAGGATCGACCGGAGCCATAGTCATTCCTCCATTACCAGTTTGACACACTTTTATGGTTACTAGCAGTCTTATGTAGATACTGGCATCCCGAGGACTGTTTGCTGGACTACAATCGGAAGACCCATATGCTCATCTAAGTAAGGTAATCAGCTTACGCTGGAGTAGTCTAGGAAGACCGGACTTAGATATGGATGCGACTGGTTTGCGTGTGATCCCTCTATCTTTGACAGGTGATGCTACTGTATGGTTGTCTGAAAACCCATACAACTTTATTACCACCTGGAATGAGCTGCATCAAGTGTTCCTCGAAAATACTTCCAATTATCTAAGAAGCTAAAACTCAAAGATAAACTTAATAATTTTGTGGCTTTACATGAGGAGTCTGTTAGTGATTCTTGGGATAAGTTTACAGGTTTCATGAGAAGTGTGCCGAACCACCGCGTTAATGATGAATCACTCAAGGAGTATTTCTATAGAGGGCTGGATGACAATGGAAAAGTTGTGCTAGACAATATTGCAGGAGGATCTTACGGAGTAAACACATTCCAGGAGATTGCAGATAAAATGGAAAAGATCTCAAAGAACAATAAAGCATGGAGCACCAGAACATCGGCTACAGCAAAGAGCACTTTCTCAATACAAGCTGTACCAAACCAATCCAATGATGATATTCATGAAAAGATGGTGCAGTTGAGGACAGAGGTAGGCTTGGTGCTAAAACATGTGAGTGGAAACACCAAAAAAGTTAATGCAGTCCATTATCAGAATAATGCTCCACCGACTGACTGGTACACATATGAAGAGGATGCGAATCTTGTAAATGAGCAACCAGGGGGTTTTCGGACTAATTCTCAAAGATCCAATGGATAATTGGCACCAAAGTCAAGGGAATCAAGGTCGGAACTTTAGTAACCATAATTGGGAGGGGCAATATAATTGTGAAGGTAACTACAACCGAGATAATAACTACAACAGAAATGGGTATAATAATAGGAATGATAGAAGTGGCCCGTACATCCCACCAGGAAGCCGAGAAGGAGGATTGAGTCTGAATCGCATTGAAGATATGATGACTAAGATGATGAAACGGTGTGACTCTATAGATGAGAACGTGAAGGAGATGCATAACGACTTCTCTGGCATCAGGCAAACGGTAGAGTCACATGCAGTGTCAATTCGACAGATGAGCTACAGTTGAATAACCTATCTTCAAATGCAAATCCAAGCCATCCAAGAAACAATATACGACATACAATTTAGAACTTAATAGCTTAGGAACTTTGAAAGAGCCGCCGTGGAGGCTGGAGAATTTCGGTTTATTCTTTCTTCTCCTTTATTATTTATTTGTATTCATGATTATTGAAAGATATTTTAGCTATTGTTCTTAATTTTTTTATGATTAGCACAAGCATATTTATTTTAATTAATTTTAATTGTGTTTTTGAGATAATGAGTAGATAACTTTCATAACTAGGGTTGTGGGAACAATGATGAATTATTAAAGTAAGTTCATGTAAAAAAAAGTGATTCTTGATTGATTTTTATGCATGTATTGTTAATCTCTTCGTTTTGATTTCTTTTTAACGGTGGCCAACGTTAGAAATCATGTTATTCCTACTTGCCAGACCAAGAAAGTAACGAATGGGAAAAGAGATTAAACAATGGAGATTTTGCGTGATAATCTGCTATCTAATAGCCTGAACCAAATACGTTGAGGGCTAATCTGAATCAAAGATAAGGGTTAGTAAAGCATACACCCGTAGATGGACTAAGTTGCATGGTGAAATTCCCTATTTGGAGGACCAATCACTTAGGAGATACATAACTTACCGACTTCGCATGCTAAAAATTGAAATAGATCACTACTACAATATTCTTGCTATGTTATGAAACCATGGAGAAAAAATTTCTAGTTATTTCTAATAATCTAAATACAAATATATACTTAGTTCCAAGCTATTGTTATTCCTTTTATTTATTTTTAAATTAAAATCTCCCCTTTTTAAATAACGACTACCGAGTTAAATATTTGCTATTCACAATATTCTTCCATATTCTCAGTGGGATCGACACCAACTCATAGTTGAGTAAATATATTGCATACGACAACTTATATTTCTTTTCAAGAAACAACCAATTGACATGGGACCATGCAGTGATGGTAGCGTGCCTGATGGCAGGGGCACGAGATTGATTTCGCTAGAGTTATTATATCGGAGACCCATGAGCGGCTTTCTGCAAGACGACTACCTTGTCCTTTCCTTGTCTCATTTTCAGACTATATCACGAGGCGGTTTTATCGGTCTTTTTTGCAGACTCATATATTGAGGTGACTAAGACCGTTGATATCGATCTTATAAGAGATGAGGCTAACCCTGCAGCACCATGCAGGAGTATACAGATCGACTTACCGTCTATGGGTGAATCATCAGCCCCCAAGCAGGCTAATGATGACACTATTCCAGCTCCTACTATGGAGCCTTAGGGGTCTATTCCCCCTTCCACAGCTTCAGGTTTGTCAACGAGCACACCATGTGCTCCAGCTCCTACAGGGTCGACCTTGCTTCTGATTGCCAGAGTCAGCAAGTTAGAGGCTCCAATTGCGACCCTTTACAACATATTCAGCCTTAGATGCAAAAATTAGTGGAAGAGTCTAAGGCTCGGACTGAGCGGATGGTGGAGTTGAAGATACAGACAGTACACCGGCACATTGATGCTTTTGAGAGCAGGATGATGGAGAAAACCTAGGCTAGGCCTACGATAGATATTTCTGCCTTCCGGATGAAGTTGGCTAGTCTCCATGCTGATCTTACTTCTTTTACGGCCATTGACACCTGCTCTGGAGGTTGATGCTGATAATATAGTGCTTAAAACACTATTTGGTGCTAAGCAACAGGCTACTAAGTCCTCCCAAGCAGCACAGAAATGCATCTGGACTGAGGATGACACTAATACAGACCCTGAGGAGGTGTAGTGGGTCCACAAGAGGGAGAGCTGGGCTCAAGAGGCTGCCCAGTGGTATTCCATTATAGATGAGTAGCTGAGACTGGCATAGATGTGAGAGTTGGCTGCGGGAGCTTCCGGATCGGGGCGCACTACTGATGGTGCATCCCAGACTATTATTGAGGGCGTTACTGAGGTTTCCTTACATGATGATCCAGCTGGTTCCAGAAAACCGGACCCACCCACTTTGTGATTTGTTTTCAGCACATATGCGCCACATGTTTGTCTCAGCCGATGTTTTCATTTTTGACTTGTGCATTGAGGGCATTGCACTACAATTTTTAGTGGGGGTGGGATGAATGGATTGTGAGTTTTGAGGTGAAGTCTGAATAACTCTCAACTCACAATTCTTCCTTGAGTTTTCTTGTCTGTGTTCTTTTTGCCAAAGGAACTATTCTAATTTATGTTGAACCGGCATATTTAGGATAGTAAATGTGTAGGAAGTAAAAGCATGATGGTAATAGAGAATGAAATTGATATCCCTCCAAATTTTGATTTGTGCTATGACTGTGAATTTAATAAGTTAAATGTGTAGGATATTTGTATGACATGATAAGTATCGATATGACACTATGACTTAAGCTATAACATTAACCAGATTCATTGATTATTTAATAATTGCAACAAGGTGCCATGTGTGTGTAAGGTTGTTTGTATATTCATATGGTACATTCCAATCTAGAACTTGCCCCGTTGGTCTTGCTAAGGTGATTTAAACTTGAAACTAAGAGATGATCATAGGCCATTGTTGATACTAAGTCCACTTAAGCCTAAAATCAACCAACAAAAAAGATAAATTGCTCCCTTCGATCCAAATGTTTGAGCCTAAAAGATTACTGTTCTTTCTTACACCCAATTCACCTTCCCTGATACTATTGTGAAACTCTGTTTTAGCCCTGGTCCCTCCTTGGACATTGTGCAGCTTGACTTAGGCTAAAAGCCTATGTTGAGGGTGGCTAATGCAAAGTTACCTAAATTCTGGCCCCGGTCCTTCCTAGGACATTATGTACCTCAACTCATACTAAACATCTAAGTTGAGGGTGCTATTATGAAGGAAAGCAAGAAAAAAAGAGTATGAAACAGTCGTGTGTAGAGCAAAGAAAGCAAACTAAGTAAAAATGATGAAAATAGTGTGACTAAACAAAAATAAGCTAGAAGAATCAAATTCTTAAATAAGAAGATGAAGAAAAGATAAATCAACCAAGATGATCAAATCAAAGCCACACTCGAGCGTAAATATATCATAAGGAGAAAAGCATAAAGCAGGAAGATATAAAAGATCAGTTGAAAAAGAGGTCAATTAGCAAATGTAATGTCAAGGAGGGTAGAAAAGTCACTTAATATCCAAATGTACCACACTTGACCCTGAGCCTACGTTACAAGCTAAGAAGTACTATAGTGATCCTAAGTGAAAAGTTTGAAAAATCAAAGCATGGAACAAAAGGGAAAGCCTATGGTATTGAGCACAAAATGTTAATACTGAATCCATTCTGAGTGAGTGAATACTGAGTCTCTAACTCAAATAACAAATTTTGTGTGAAAAAGGGATTTCTTTGTGGTAAGGGCACAAGTTGCTTTATTGAAGAATTGGTATCTTGGTAATTGTTGTCTGTGTATGTGAATGTGTTTGTTGATAAGTCTATGTCATGTTTTGATCCACATGAGTTAGCTTGTTTAGTTTATGAAGAAATTTGCACTATGCCGAGAAAAAAGATAACGAGGATAATGATTGAGAAATGTTGTGATTGCTTAAATTGTGGGTTGCTTATGCACAAGTGTTGTTCAGAATTTGTTGTGTCGCTTGAGGACAAGAAATGATTTTAAGTTGAGGGTGTTGATGTGCCGTGAACTTACGGTACTTTGGATGCATTAAAATTAGAGTTTTGCATACTTCTTAAGCATTTTGGTAGTAGATGTGATGGTATTTGTGCTTAAATTTATAGGAAATAGGCTTTTGGAGCATTTGATGATAAAAGTGTTGCAGCAGCAGGATTTGGGTGATGTGCGAGTCAACTTATGAGCCGTCAGACCTTTGACGAGCCTTAGGTTAAATTCGTAGGTTCAAGAGTTGGGAATTTTAGCTAAGTATGAAACGATGGTTGAAGATGACGAGTCGTAGTTCCTGCTACGAATCGTAGAGAACTTTAGAGGAGGTCAACTTCACTACTTGATTGACGGAAGAATAGGATGGGTCGTACTAAGGTCTACGAGTCATAGATCATGCCCGTAGAAAGTGACCCTCAAAATATTGACTAACTGCTGAATGACAGAAGGTACTTACGAGTCATAGGTCTGACTAAGAGCTGTTGGTCACCAACCGTAGAAGACACTGTCCAACCCGAATTTTCTGAGCCTTCCTTCTCCTACTTAGTTAAGGTTTTGTTTTCTATAAATATAAGTTATAATGTTCGTTTTTATAAGTTTTTGGGTGATAGATGATTTGTGATACATTATTTTGGCTTTGGGAATTATTTGATCAAACACTTTTGGTATTTCATTCTTAAAGTTAGTTTATGCAATTGGCTTTTTTTCTTCAATTCAAGATTGTAAATTTCATCGATTATAATTGTAAGTTCATGATTTATTTTTTAAACCCTAATACGATTTGTGAAAAATCAAGCATGAACAACTGAATGTACAACTAGCATTGTGGGAACCATGAGTAAGTAACAAGGTGAAACTAATAATGAAGTAATTCTTGATAAAGTGTTATGCATGTATTTGTTAATCTCTTCGTTTTGAATGCTTTTTAACGGTGTGCAACGTTAGAAATCGCCTCATTCCTACGTGCCAGACCAAGGATGTAATGAATGAGAAAGACATCAAACAACTGAGATTTAGCGTGATAATCCACTATCTAATAGTCTGAACCATATACGTAGAGGGCTAATCTGGGTCAAAGGTAAGGGTTAGTATAGCATACACTCATAGACGGACCAAGTTGCGTGGTGAAATTTCCTCTTTGGAGGACCAATCACTTAGGCGATACCTAACTTACTGATCATTCATGTTAAACAATAGAAAAGAGTTACTATTATTAGGTCACTTAGTTAAGAACTTGTGAGGAACTCATGTGCCCTAGTTTCATTCTTATATTGGTATTACAAACTGCGAATTATGTTACTTGTTTACTTGTTACTACACAATCAATCAATCATAATTTTTGTTTTCAAAACCCCTCTTTTACAGAGATAACTTGGCTAAACGTTCAAATAACAATAAATTAGACTAAGTCTGAACCATATTCCTTGTGGGATCGACCCTAACCTTTGTTATGTTCTTTATTTGACAACGACTGTTTATACTCTTAAGGGAGGTGTAATTTGGGCGTATCAATTATCCAACATATAATATTGTACAAGTAAATATTAAATTAAATGAATCAATAGAAATATAATTAAAAAGAAGTAATTGTGTGATAATGGATCTTTATCATATTCATTAGTTTCATTTATCATTGTCCTTCCTGCAACTAGAAAATTAAAGTATATAATGAGTTTACAATGAACAAGAAATATAAGCATGGAAATGGTACATTCTTAATAGTAAGCATGTGGTGGGATTTGATCCCTCATATAATTTGAACTCGTTGTAAATCATAATGGAGGAGATATCATATGAAATGAAAAAGTATATGAAGGAAGAATGTACTTAATCAGAATTACAAGTTAATTAATTTATATACACAAAACAATGAAATAAGAATTTGAAGGAAACCACGTTAACTCATCATCATATTCAGAAGAAACAAAATTGCTTTGTACATAGTTTTTGTGTTTTGTGTCTACCTAGTTTCTTATTTCATTCTTTTTATGGAAGTATCATTTTGGAATCGCATTTGCATCTATCTCTAATGGTTGCCTTGACATGGACATGACATTGAGTTGTTTGGGATGATAAGTTGAGATTCTATTCCCATTTTCATCATATAAAATTGTGTCGTCATCTTCATCTTGATCTGGAACTTTACATTTCTCTCCTAAGATGATTTGCTTCTTCCAAATTGAGTCTTCATGTTTTAACTTAGAATTAATTTTGTCATGACGATGTGCTAATGCCCCTGAAAAAGCCTTCATGCTCATACTTGTACTTAATTTTCTCTGTAGAGATTTCATGCTCGAATTCGACCTAGAAACTCGAGTAGGAGCAACCATTGAATTAGTCCTTAAATTATGAGAAGCAACTGCTCTCATAGCTGGTGGTGGTGGCAATGGTTGTTGCAAGATATTCTCATCATCACTACTTCTTTTATCGGTTAATTCCTCATCTGATATTGTTGTATTTTCTGTCTCATTCGGGGAAGTGGTAACAACATGAGTGGCATTTTCCTTGATATATCCTTCAGAGGATCCTTTAATTCTTTCCAAAAGACCACAAAGCGAAGAAAGTATACCAATGATTGCCACAACCCAAGTAGTTAGAAATAAGAAATATATGATAGGATGATTGGGATGAACCTCTCCTCCCAAAGGAATTTTTCTTCCCATGAATGAGTAGAAAATTAAAATTAGAGAAAGAAAACACTTTCTTTCTCTTCTCTTGTCCTGTTATTTAGACCTTTTCTCTCTACTCCCATAACTCATTTCTTGGATAGATCGAGGGAGCTTGAGGCTGCAATTGTTTTTTTTGATGTTTCCTATAAGGGGAAAAACAGAATGCTTGAAACTAGGTCAATAACACCAAAAGGTGGGGCTATAAAAATCACCCTACTTGTTGCCGGTAAATTATTATTATTGTTGTTGTTATTATTATTATTACTAGTTATGGACACATGCGTTGCACGTGTATTTGTATAAAGTATTTCAAACTTTCTTAAATGACATGAATATTAGTAAAACATACATGTGTATGTGTTTCTAATTTGAAAGTGAAAATACAATTTTCCATGTGAAAATATGTGTTATAACAATATAAAACAATTGCACAGGACGTTATAATGTTATTCTTGAACAATATAACTCAAGTAGAATATAGAATTAATCTTGCTGATTTATATTACTAAAATCTAAACAAAATGAAGCTTAATTACTCCATTCTCATAGAATTAAAACCAAAAGGTCCAAAAGAAAAATTGTCATCACACCAACCATTTGAGTTTTAACACTACAGAAAACTACCGTCTATATAGAATGCTCATGTTTAAGAAAATTATTAGGCTTAGTGTCGCACAAATTTCAATGGAACTCTCATTTTTATTTGAAAATTAAGTTTTTAATCTCATTCGTATAAATCATAGAAAAATTAACAATGAAACAGAAAGGGTTAAAATGAACAATATATGTATGTGTTCGCAACAATATGTTTGATAGATGATAAAGTAACATAATTAAAATCTTTCATTCACAGTAATATTGTTTTAGCAATCTTTATTTAAATTAACTTGTATTTAGACAATTGACAATATGGATATCTGAGCATATTGCATAACTTATTCAAGTATTATCAAACTCATCATATATTAATAGAAGTTTAATTAAGTGACACTTACAAGAACAATAAAAGAACAACAAAGAAAAAATTAAATTCCCACAACAATGCAAAATGATACAAGAATTACATAAAAATGTGGACTGCATACAAAATTTAATTTGGACAACCATACCTTGGCTCCAAAATGGAAAAGAAAGCTTAAAATCATGAGCTAATATAAAAAAAGATCTCAAGGAATAGGGTCATCTATACTACTTCTAATTAGTTCAACTATTCTCTAAGAACACTTCTCTTTTTAACTTCAGAATGCAGTCATCTATTCTTCTCCTAAGTTAGCTTATTGATGACATGATATATCATTATCTAGGAAGAAGATTTGAGAACAATAGATGATAGAAAAGAAAAGAATATGATGATCTAGGGACAAGCAGATAGTGGCTACCATTTACTAGTTTTTATAGTGATATTTAACTGTCTTTTCACCTATAGAAATTCAATAATGGAGCACATTGAATCATGACACATAATTTTATTTTTTTTCAAAATTCAAAGAGGGATAGAATTGGAAGAGTTTCGTACATTGTTTGTCTTCTACTTTAATTAAATTAATTACTCTAATCAATTATCAATTATAATTATAATGTCATAACAAAAGAATTAAAGTGTAGTTGTTGGACTTCATAAATATATCATTATGTAATTAAAATATTAGTATTTCACAAATTAATTAATCATATTTTGATTTAATGGAGGGACAAAATGGTAATTAAATTTTTAAGGTTGGAGCTTTCCCCTTTTAATAATATACTAGATAGATAGATTTACCACACGTGTGTTGCACGTGGTTGCCTCGTCTTGAGATTGATACAACTGTGGAAATGTATTCATACTATATTTGTCACAATATATTGTTTTTATTGTCTGCATACTCTATTTTACATAATTTAACGGTGCAGTTGTTTTCATATAAAACTTGGGTCCGTAGGTTTAGAGAATATGTATTTAGGTAATTTTGCTCGAATAAACATTTGGCACCCATATTGACGTCGTCAAGATATACATGTTAGCTTTCAGTAGTTTCAAGTCGCTTGTTTCATAATTATCAATTTGTAAGTCTACACGATAGTTATCATTTCTTCAGAATCTTTGCATCGTGATGGTCATGTCGTCTCTTATTCTCCCAAACTTATCAACACAACCAATGACATTTTTGTTAGCTTCATGTAATGTGTTTCTCAGTCTTCTAATAGAAATGCATTCATTCTTTGTATGTTGGATCTAGCACTAGTACAGTATAAACTCCCCCTCTCTGTTGTTATTGTTTATTCGCCAGTTATTGAATCCTCTTTTCGGCGATGTAAGGGTGCATCCAATTGTCGAGCACCTTAGGAAGTTTAATGATTGTTCAAAAAATAGGTGCACAAATTTACGGATTATAAATCACAGAGTGGTTTAATTGTTTAAGATCACTGAATTACATACCTGTACATTTGTTCTGCCAAAGTAGCTGTGTATAGTTTAGACACATTGTATCCATCAGAGGTATCCTGCAAGTGTAAAGTGTGGGAGGGTAATACAAGAACCTTATAGTACTTGTGAACGATTTATTTGTTTCTGTTCAAAACTAATAGAACCTACCAACATAATCAAGATATAGGGTGATTGAAGACGTGCGTGAGATGTGCCAATCTATTTGTGCAAGTTCACTAATCTTCCTCTTCCTTAAAACTAATCCCAAATTGTATCTAGACTTTGACATTTATGATTCCAATTAAATGAATATGAATGTTCATGTGAGAGTTTAGTTAACATGGGACGTTGTTATCAGATTACGGCTAATACAACATGGTTGGCAAGTTCGTCGTCTTTCAGAGTTTGATTGATTATTCTGGTAAAATATAGGTGATAAATCAGTTCCAAATTGTATGGTAACAGGACTGTAACTAAGTTTGTGCATACTTACAATTGTTTTCTTGAAGAGCGATAATTTGCCGGCGGCTTAGCAATATTTAACTTTTGATTTGTATTACTACATATAAGAACATATGTGATGCTATCTAGCTACCTTAATTAACTAAATTGATCGTTTTGCAGGTCCAATCGTTTTGAGTCCAGTTTTAAGCATTTCAACTATTCTTTCTTTCTGTATACATTATATTTTCACAATTAAGTTAGTTGCTCCATTATATTAACACTTGACTTAATAGAATGAGAAGGAAAATGGTTGGGCATTTCAAAAAATCCGTCACTCAAACTAATAGTTCGTAAATTTGATGGATTAAGGGGAATCCACTACTTTAATGAGTAGCCTGTCCATTAGATTTTAAATGCAACAGTTCAGGTGATGGGATCTTACAACTGTTAATGCTGGCCTGAAGTTTCGACAATGAGTTCTCTAATATTTGAGTGTGTTTGCGAGAATGAGGAGCGATGCCAGCCTGAAAAATCAGTGTGTATAGGTTATTAAAATAACAAAGTACACATGATTATGTGAGAAACGAAGGCAGTACGCTTGTGTTAAAACAGGGGATACCTATTCGTTATGGCAAGAAGTTCAAATCACAATAGGAGAGGGGTTTGGCCAGTTATTTGTCTAAATAGAGGAAGGAGATAAAACCCAAAAGGTTCATCTATTGGCAGTAAAAGATAGAAGTGACGCCTGTTGGAGTTTATTTGGACGGTGGTGCTTGTCCAGTTTGTGGGAGTTTGAAGAGGTTGGTGTCTGTAGTTGGGGATTAATTTTTAAGTTGGGGTATTTATATAATTTAACTACACAAACTTTTGAGGCCCATAGTGTATGTTGCTCGGAATCTTAAAAAATGTTAACTATTACGTGTTGGATTCTTCAAAAGTGGTGTATTTTTTAAGATTACGACATAAATGAGAAATCCGTGCAACATCGCACTGAAGCATACAATTCAAAGTTTATTCCAGTAATTTCAAAATATATTTAGTCCTTAAGCATGCATACAAGAAAGAACATAAAAAGGTAATTATGAAGCAATTCTAGTACCCAACGTATAGAATTGAAATAGCATAGTTTAATCGCGTAGTTTTTCAAATTTAACCGTTGTCAATATCAATATCAAAAAAGGACTAAGGGGAAAAACCCTGAGGGAGAGAAATAAATTACAAAATTAGTAAGATGCAAGTAGAGAATTACCATAGGAAAATCTATTAAAGAGTAAATGGAAAAATTACCGGTATGACTATGGGAGGAAGAAGAGGCATTATATAAAAAGTGTAGAGCAATCAAAACCGTCAGAATAGAATCAATCATCGAATAGGGTGATATGACAGTTTCATTCCCGTCCACCTGTCAGAAAACAGGGACCACATTGCCTTCAAAGTTGTTGAACATATTAGGGCCGATCATGGAAGAATCAAATGCAGTTAAGTCCAAGAATTGTCTGTGGTTTGCCTAGTCCTTTTGGTGAAGGCAGTGACCAAAACAACAATGACAGACAATATCCGATGGATTTTTCAATGACACCCACATGATGCAATGGCCTTGATTACTTCAGTAATGCTGGAAGTTCCTGAATTTCAGTGACACCGAGAAGGTGCGATGACCTTGATTAAACCAGTAATGCTGGAAGTTCCTGTTTCCATCCCTTCTCTTTGCTCTTGGGGGGGGGGGAAAGGCTAAAGGAGCTGTTTCAAAGGGGTCACATTATTTCGAATTTTATTTAATCTTATCATATATTCCTTTTAACTTACAGAAAGACAAAACTACCCTTCCCCTCACACCAGAAAAACCACAATCAAGCGTCACCTCCGCTTCATTCCTTTAACACGTACTACGACTCTTCACAAACGCCGTGTCTATTACCAACGGCCGCCACCGTAAATAAACCCACCACCTATTCTTCTTCCCCATCTACTTCCTTTTCCCGCTTTATCTCCCTCTTCCTGCCCACCACCTTCCATGCCCTTCTTTCCTTCTTCTACGAAAAACAATCCACACTCACAGCCGGACGTTCAACACGGCTTACTTGGAAGTGTTGCTCAACGCCACACCAACATACGCCGCGCATCAGGTATGCTCCTCACTCAACTTCCTCCCCCACCATCTTCCCAATAATGTCTCTTTATACTAACCATTAAAATATACTTTCACTTTGCTATACTCGCGCTGCTTTTACTTCGCTATACTTCTACCCCCTGCAAGCCCTTACGCACGTCCTCACACTTCCCATCCTCTAACAAATTACACAAGTCCTAACATGGATGCAAAGCAACTTACATACATCCCACTACATATCCCTACTTATGTTGTTCTTTAAAGACCGTCTTTATTTTTAGGATTTCGCCCTTTATTGGCTACCTCAACCTTACACCATTCGCCTTACTTATCATTTATTTAACTCCTGCATTACTTGATTGTGAAAACTGCTTCCTTCCTCTGCGCTTCAGATTTTTATCCCTTGTTTAATTTGTGTTTTTTTTAAAAAAGAGCAGTATTCATCCTTATAGCTTCCCAACTTAGCCATTTTCTGAGCAAAAATTACTTTGACAATACACTTTATTCTTAATCACGTAGGAATACATCGATGGAGGCAAGCACTACAGCCACCCCTTACCTAGTTTATTTATAAATAAATAGTAATGCTGCATCAGGAGAGTTCCACGCAGGTGGGCCTAAGATTCTCTTTTTTATATAAAAGGCGAAATGATCTAATGGACCTTTATACTTGTATGACTTTGTATTATGAACCCTTCTACTCAATCCTTTGTCAATTGAACCCCTGAACCCATTGAAACATAGTATTTTAAACCCTTTTACAAAAGGTCAATGGTGCGTGTAATACAACCACTACACGTCATATTCGACGTCATTTTTAATTTTCATATAGGAAATAAATTAATAAAATTAAATTAACTCCCTAAATTTTATTTGAGAAATCATTTTCTCTTTCTTCCAAATTTTTTCAGATTTCTCTCATTCCAATGGCTCTTAGCCTCTCACCAGTAAAATACAACACCGACATCGGCTACCACCGCATCATGGTGGTGGAGCTATAACTCAAAAAGCCATATTCGATTTGAAAAAAGTAGTATGTAGCAACGGCATATTCATAACCCTAGAACGCCCAATGCGCCTCTTTGAAAACATTAACAACGATGATAAAAAACAATCTGTTTTCGTCCAAATTACTCAACCCTCGAATTTTTCGCATTCACTCCTCTTTCATATTTTTTTCCTTCCCTTCTCTGTAATTTTGGACCAATTTTAATTTTTTTAGCTTTTTATAATTTGTTCAGGAATAGGATTTTTGTTGTTTAAAAATAGGATGTTGGGGTGAGTTGTTTCAAAATAGGATTTTGTGTTCTTAAAATAGGATGCTGGGTTGTTTCAATAGGATTCTGTGTTATTATGAACTATACGAAGAAGATGAAAGGAATCAACCAAAACGAAATGTAGAAAAAATTTGGACAGAAAAATTAGATTTTGTGTTCTTAAAGAAATGATGAACTCTTTAAAGAAGATGGAAGGTAGCAACAAAAACGAAATGGAGAAAAAATTTGGACGGATAGATTTAAAGAGTAGAAAAGCCCCCAAAAAAGGTCCTTTTTTTAAACGGTGAATGTATAAATGGGGAAGAAGATGACTTTGATTAGGCCAAAATTTAACATTTGTTGTCTCTTCTGAAGGCCTCAAGCGCCTATTATATGTGTATCACACACACTTGGAACAAAAAGTCACATAGGATGAAAGGTCAAAAAAAGGGTTTAAAATATGAAGTTTCAGTAGGTTTAGGGGTTCAGTTGACTAAAGGCTTAGTAAAAGGGTCTAGAATACAAACTCATACAAGTACAAGGGTCTATCAAGCCATTTCGCCTATACAAAAATACTAATACTAATGTTGATGCATTAGGAGAGTGCCACGTAGGCTTGCTAAGATTCTCTTTTATATATATATATATAAGATAAGATAAGATATAAGATAAGATAAGATAAGATATAAGATAAGATTAATGTATACATATTTGGAGAGCAAAAAAAGACAAAATCTAACACAACTTGTTATTCTTATTAAGGTAAAAAATGCATCATCGAAAATCTCTTTATCACTAGTATTGAAGTCTTTTTTAGGCCGTTTGTCCACTCTTCATAGGACTAAACTTTGTATATCTCCCTTTGAAAGTTCATTACTCCATTAGATGATCTCAGAAGCAGGATTCTTTGTTAAAGTTTTCTTGTATATATGTTTCAGCCATAACAATGTAAATCGTCAAAGTATAATTGTCTTTTCAAGGTTAATTAATTATTCTAATTTTCTTAAGCATTCAAGATTTGGCTTTTTTTTTATTTCAGTTTGCATCTAATAACACACAATCTTCATCTCCATCACATACATCTATAAGTATTATTTATTAATACACCAATAAGTGCTAAAATTCAAACCTCATTAATAAATTTAATAAATTGAATTGAATAATGAGTCTTGTTTGTCTACTACTACAACTAGGTAATAAAGTTAAAAATGGAAAAACTTCATATATCCCCTATACTGTTCAAAATGATTCAATTTATTATTTTAAAATAAAATTTAAATCCATTAGATCTTCCACAGGTGATCATGACCCTTTCTACATATAAGTCTTATCATAACAATGCTCTCTTTTCTCTCATTTATCTAATGACACTTGACTTATTCAAATAAAGGATTATACTCTTTTTTCCTTTCTAAGACAAATAAAACCAATATCAAAAGTTATTAAATTCTTCCTCATCAATCAATGCTATGTTTTAATGCTAATGTAAAGAATTTTAGTCCCCTGTTCTCTTATGTGTAGGCATTCCTTTAAACATGAAGAATTGAAGGATTTGGAACAAAAAATCACTAAACACATTTGCAAGGAACATGCATCAAGAAAAATCTACTGGGAGGTGCACATGCATTGAGCAGGTTTGCACCTGCATTTCGCAGGTGCCACTGGTCCCATCCATGTAGAAGTTGAAACGGCACACCTTCACTGAAAGAAATTGCACCCACGTCTCACAGGTGCAGCACAAGTTATGCTAACGAGAGTCAAGAACAATTTCATACTTGATGCAAAAAGGGTCTCTTTGGAAGGTTCCAAGCTTGTTTTGGGATATGTGTAATTATGCACTATTATCATCTTCCCCAATTATGTTGTTCTAGAATAGTTCATTATTGTATTGAGTAGAGTGTAGAGATCGAAGAACACTAGTTTCTTATTGAAGAAGAATACATAAATTGTAACTCTCCAAACTTTGATTTGAATTTGCTTACAAGATATGAATGAAATGGAGTATTAGTGTCATGTTATATTATCTATTTCCTTATTTATGAGTAGCTAAGTCTCTAGCTAGGGGTGTGTGTGCATGAGGTGGGTGTAAACTTAAACGGGTAGTGATTAAATAGTTCTCAAATTAGTTATTATGCATGAATATGTGGTTGTCTTCAAGGTTTAAACAAAAAATCAATGGTTTCAAACATTAGTTGAACTCCCTAACTTTACTTTGGCTTAAAAAAGGAAAGTGAAGTTGGGTAAGATGTCATGCCCGAGCTGAGACCCTGGACTTGGCATGCACGGTCACGACCCAAAAATAAGGGTGTGATGGCACTTGTCCTATCCCACCAGGACAAGTTAGCCTAAACCCAAACAAGTGGAAAATAAGCAACAAAAAGATAACAATAAAAACTAATTGTACAAGACTGGTTGTCACTTGTACAAGCCACTAATACAGAATTGAAATGAAATTACAAGTCTCAATGTCTTTGTATCTCAAATAGAAACAAAGAATAAAATAAAATCACTTGTCGGAACCATTTCCCATCAGCATAATCGTCACTTGTCGGAACCATTTCCCATAGGCATAAAATCACTTGTCGGAACCATTTTCCATTGGCATAATCATTACTTGCCGGAACCATTTCCCATCGGCATAATCATCAAAGTGTCTCATCATAGTGTTTCAGAACCAATGCACATAAACATGTTCACACAAATAATGAGAAAGTTATAGTGTTCACAATCACAACACAATTCGTATCAATGCAAATCACGTCACACTATCAACAATATATCAACATCAACAATTACATCATATACAACAAGATCAATTGCCTAGTCTCCGATTCACTACTCCTTTAATCACAAGTAAGATTAATCACTAAGTAAGAGTTTCAAGTCCAGTCCCATAATCCACAATGAGCAAAAGACATATTCATCAATTTCACAATCACATCTAGCATTTCATAAATTACACACCAATAACAAGATCACAGCCCCTCACACTTTGGCCTAACACTTTAGCACACATAACCATTTTATTAATCCCGCAGATGAAATTAGATTGATTCATACAAGAATTAAACCCATATCTCAATCCCATTACTCTCCAACACAATCAAGAAAGAGAAATCCGAAATATTACAAGATTCACAAAGTTTTAGAAGTCCACTTGCCTTAACCGAAATCGAAATCAATCGACCATCGGAACTTTTCCCTTTCGAAAATAATCAAAAGCAACACAATCTAATCACATTATGAATCACAATCAAATTTAAGAACCAATAACACTAAGAACACAAAATTCGGCAAAGGGATCCAAATGGCTCAAAAATCCGATTTCAAAAACAAAGTTTGAATCAAGAAATTCTAACATGAAAATAATCTTCAACGCCTTAGGAAATCATTCGAGAAAACCATTTTGAAAATAGAATTCAAACAAGTCCACAATCACCATTTGATCAAAAACTCGAAGTTCATGCAAAACACCCAAAATCTAACTTTAAAAACCCAATTTTTCAAATTGAAATCATGAAAGAATCAATGCGCAATCAAGGTTCTGAGTTAAAATCAGTTACCCACAAGGTTTCCATGAAAATCTCTCCTTCAAATCGCCTCCTCAAGCTTCAAAATGTTGAAAATAGTAAAAATGGGACATTTCCCGAATTTACACTGTTTCAGGTCAAATATGACCTCCGCGAACGCGAACTACTAAGCCCTCAAATGCGGAGACCAACACTGTAGTACTACGCAAACGCGAAAAACACTCTGCTAACGAGGAGAAAAACTTGCGCCATTCTCCGTGAACGTGCCAACACTCTGCGGACGCGGACACCAAACAGGTCAACCTCCGCGAACGCGCCCAGCAACTCTCTGCGAACAAGGAGGCTAAAATGCACCAGATACAGAAACCAGAAATCAGCAATTTCAACTAGTCTTAGAATGGACCCTCGGGATTCGTTCGGAACCCCGTGCACACAAACAAGATATGCCACCCTACTAAATTCGACGTTCTAGACTCAATAGAACTGTCGGAATTTGAAGTCGAGGTCTCCTTGATCCAGAACCCGATAAAGCACAACAAAACTAACTTAAGTCTCAAAAACTCAAATCAAGCTCGGGACCTCCAAAAATTTACCCAAGGCCACTCCTAGACCTAAAATCAACCCCCGAATCCAACTGAGTTGTCAAAAATCCAATACGAGCATCTGATCTTCGAATTTAGACCAAAGTCAACTCTACGATCAAAATTTCACAATTTTCCAACTCAAGGCGTCAATTCCACAATACAGCCCCAAATCTGATTACATCAACTCTCCTAGACCAAATTCCACATTCCGAAGCAGATGGAATCGATGGAACCCCCATCCGAGACCTGAAACTCTGAATTACCCCAAAAATCACATTTTTACAACTTAAGCCTTTAGAATTCAAAACATTCCAAAAATCATAACTTAACAAGAATTTCACGAAACTAATTGTAGATATCAGTCGAACATGACTCGACGCAACTCTCAAGAGGGTTAAAACGGTCATTATAAAAAAATTACCAAAAATGACCTTCATGGTCATTACATTATCTACCACTAAAAACCATGTTCGTCCTCGAACATAAAGTAAAAGAGAGTACCCGAAATGTAGAAAAGCTAAGGATATCTAGCACGCATGTCGGACTCAAACTCCCAAGTAGCCTCTCCAACTAAATGGTGACCCCACTGCACCTTCACTGAAGCAATCTCCTTGGTCCTAAGCTTACGGACCTGTCTATCTAGAATAGTTGTAGGCTCCTCCTCATAAGTCAAATCAGGACCCAACTCTACCGAATCTAGTGTAATCCCATAAGACTCATCCGGAATGTATTTCCGAAGCATAGAAACATGAAACACAGGATGCACAATTGTCAAGCTAGGTTGCAAGGCTAAATTATAGGCCACCTCCCCCACTCGATCAAAAATCTCAAAAGGACCAATGATTCTAGGACTAAGCTTGCCCTTCTTTTGGAACCGCATAACACCCTTCATGGGTGATACTCAGAGCCGAACATGATCTCCCCCCATGAATAGTAGGTCTAGGACTCTCCGATCGGCATAACTCTTCTACCGACTCTAAGCAGCCAACAACCTAGTCTGAATAAAACAAACCTGAACCATGGAATCTCTAAGCAAGTCAGTGTCTAAGGAATCCATCTCCGCCTAATCAAACTATCCAATCGGCGATATATACCGTCTGCCATACAACGCCTCAAATGGGGCCATCTGAATGCTGGAGTGATAGCAGTTGTTGTAGGCAAACTCCGTTAGGGGAAAATAATGATCCCACCTAGCACCAAAATCAATCACACAAGCACGGAGCATATCCTCAACACCTGAATCATCCGCTCGGACTGACCATTTGTTTGAGGGTGAAATGTTTTACTCATATCTAAATGAGTACCCAACCCATTCTGCAAAGCCCTCAAGAAGTAGTGAACAATGAACCTCGATACGAGACTATAGATATCGGCACCCCATGAAGTCTAACGATCTGACTGATGTGGAACTGGGCTAACTTCTCCGCTGTATACTTCACCTGAACTGGAATGAAATGAGCGAACTTAACCTATCAACAACCACCCAAATAGAATCATAACAACCCACGGTGGTAGGTAATCCCACAACGAAATCCATAGTGATCCGCTCCCACTTCCAAGTAGGAATGGGCATCCTCTGAGACACACCTCCGAGCAGCTGGTGCTCACACTTGACCTATTGACAGGTCAAACATCTAGATACAAAGTCCGCAATATCCCTCTTCATACCATACCACCAGTAATGCTGACTCAGATCATGATACATCATCGTTGTCCTTAGATGGATAGAATATCTAGAGCAATGGACCTCCTCTAGGATTAGTCTAATAAGCTCGCCCACCTTGGGCGCACAAATCTGACCCCCAATCCTCAAAACTCCATCTGAATCAAGTGCAGCCTACTTTGCTTCACCTCTCATCACCTTGTCTCGAATAAGACACAACTTCTCATCCTCAAATTGGCGCTCACGAATCCACTCAACTAAGGAAGAACGTGCCTCAATGAACGCAATCAAACCACCGCTCTCCTCAGAAACCTGCAACCTGACAAAGCTGTTGGCTAACCTCTGAACATCCCTAGCCAAGGGACTCATATTAATACTGATCGTGGTGAGACTCTCCATACTAGGAGCCTTCAAACTCAAGGCATCGACCACCACATTGGCCTTCCTAGTTTGGTACAAAATGGTCATATCATAGTCCTTTAGCAACTCAAGCCATCTACGCTGTCTCAAGTTAAGATCCCTCTGGCTGATAATGTACTGGAGACTCCTATGATCGGTGAAAACCTCATAATGAACCCCATACAATTAGTGCCGCCACAACTTAAGTACAAATACCACTGCCGCAAGCTCTAAGTCGTGGGTAGGATAGTTCTTCTCATGAGCCTTCGATTGTCTAAAAGAATAGGACATAACCTTCCCTTTTTGCATCAACACACCTCCCAAACAAACTTTGGAGGCATCACAATATACGGTAAAACCCACACCCTCATCAGGCAAAGTCAACACATAAGCTGAAGTCAACAAAGTCTTGAGCTTTTGAAAGCTTGCCTCACACTCATCGGACCAATGAAAATCCATAGTCTTCTGAGTCAATCTAGTCAATGGTGCTTCACTAGCAGAGAAGCTCTACACAAACCGTCTGTAGTAGCCTTCCAACCCCATAAAACTTCGAATCTCTTTTGGAGAAGTAGGCCTCGTCCAACCCTTAACTGCCTCAATCTTTGCTGGATCTATCCTAATACCCTCCTTGGACACCACATGCCCCAAGAATGCCACAGAATCAAGCAAAAACTCACACTAGGAGAACTTGGCATACAACTTCTGCTCTCTCAATCTCTGAAGTACCAACCTCAAGTGATGGACATGATCCTCCTCGGTCCTGAAATATATCAAAATGTCATTGATGAACACAATCATGAGGGAATCCAAGTACGGACGGAACACTCTATTCATCAAATCCAAAAATGCCGCAGGAGCGTTAGTCAGCCCAAAAGACATCACCAAGAACTCGTAGTGGCCATAACGAGTCCAGAAAGCTATCTTAGGAATGTCCGATGGTCTAATCTTCAACTTATGATAACCGGACCTCAATAAATCTTAGAAAACAACGCCGCACCTTGAAGCTGATCAAACAAATCATCAATGTGAGGAAGGGGATATTTGTTCTTAACAGTTACCTTGTTTAACTGCCTATAACCAATACACATCTTCATAGAGACATCTTTCTTCTTAACAAAAAGAACCGGCGCTCCCCAAAGTGACATACTAGGGCGAATAAGCCCTTTGTTCAACAAGTCTTGCAACTGGTCCTTCAACTCCTTCAGCTCAGCCAGAGCCATATGATACGGGGCAATAGAGATGGTCTTAGTGCTCGTCTCCAAGTCAATAGCAAATTCAACGTCCCTATCCGGAGGAACACCAGGTAGATCAGTAGGGAACATATCAGCAAACTCCTGAACCACGAGAATGGACTCCATTGAAGGTGACTCAATACTAGTATCCTGAATAAAAGACAAATAGGACAAACACCCTCTATCAATCAACCTCTGGGCTCGGATGTACGAGATAACCTTCCTAGGGTAAGAACAACTAGTACCCTTCCACTCTACCCTTGGAACAACAGGCATCGCTAAAGTAACAGTCTTAGCATGAAAATGAAGGATCGCATGGTAAGGAGAAAGCCAATCCACACCCAATATCACATCAAAATCTACCATCCCTAAAATAATTAAGTCTACCCAATTGTCGTACCTAGCCAAAGAAACAGGACAGGATCGATACACTTGATCCACCACTAAGGGCTCACCCACAGGTGTAGAAAGATGCACAAGCACAGGTGTACTATCATATACCAAATCAAATCCAGATCCAAAGAAGGTAGAAATATAGGAGAAAGTAGTCCCTGGATCAAATATTACAAATGCAGATCGAAAACAGACTGGACGATACCTGTGATGACTACATCAGAAGACTCAGCTTCGGGTCTCCCCGGAAAATTATAATACTGGGCTCCTCTACCACCTCCGGTCTGAGCCACACCTCTACCTCCACGTTGAGCCACAACACCACTACTCGAAGCTCTGCCGCCTCTACCTGTTGTCTGACCCCTACCTCGACCCTTAGCCGAAGGCGCTTGATCTCAATCTGGAGCTACTCAAAAGTATGATGGGGCCCTATATGAATCTGTAGAGGGCACTGTCGCATCAAATGACCCAGATCCCCACAACTATAACAAGACCTCAGAATAGTGATCTAATATGATCAACTAGGTGAAGTACCACGGCCACCTTGGCCAGAACTGTGAGACCCACGGGACACCTGTCAACTCTCAGTCACTGGCATGGAAGCATGTATCGGCCTCTGACTCTATAATGAGCTAGCACCCCTCTGAGAACCCCTGCCTCCAGATGAGGCACCAGAAAATTGACCACTAGAACGGGCCCTCTTGGGGTTCCCAAACTCCTCTCGAACCAACAACTCTACCTCCCTGGTGATACTTACAATGGACTTGAAGGAAGCACCCTCACGGGATGATCTGAATACATATTATCTGATGGAGAAAGTCAAACCCCTCAAAAATCTGCAAACCCTCTCTGCCTCATCTGGAACAAAAGATGTGGCATGATGAGACAGCTGACAGAAACGTGCTCGTACTCCACAACGGACATGCTACCTTGAGCAAAACCCTTAAATCTCAGCTTGCGCTCCTCACAAACACTTAAAGGAATGAAGCGATCTCGAAAAGCATTGGAGAAAGAATCCCACTCAAATGGAGGAGATCCCAATGGAATGGACTCCACACAAGACCTCTACCACTCCCTGGCTAGCCCGTAGAGCTAGAGAGCAACAAAATGGAACACCCTCGCATCCACCATCCTCACTGCCTCAAGCATCTCATGGCACAAGGTCAGAAACTTATGAGCATCCTCACTTTTACCACCCTGAAACTGGGGTGGCTTCATCCTCTGAAACCTCCCATAACACTTCTGGTCCTCCACTATCAGAACTACATCTGGGGCATCTTGTGCACCGACAACTGGCGTGGAAACCAATGGTGGTTGACTTACATGATCCTGAACATTCGGACCCTGATTCTGCTCTAGGGTTTATGCCCCTGCTCTGGTCTGTGAACCGTCTTGCATGCCTGCAACACCCTGAGTAAAGTTCTCCATAATGCTCAACATCCTCAATAAAGTCTCCAAAAATAATAGTGCTAAGAACCTTGGAGGAACCTAGTCCACACCAACCTCAACCTATGGCTCTGGGGAAGCCTCTCCACCACGGCCTCTAGCAGGTGTTGCTCCTCGGGCATGGCATCTCCCACGTGCTACTCCGCGGGCACAGCCTCCAACTCGATATCACGACCCAAAGTACCCCCTAGCTGTGACATAACGTACAAGACCCCGAAACGCCTCATATAAGCCCCTTATCAAACATAGACAAGATAATAGAATCAAAGAGTACAAAGGTAGATTTCATATCATAAGAGTTTGATCAAAGTAGCAGAAAACTAAACATAGTCTCAAAGCCATCTAAACTCATAGAATGAAAACTTGGGACGTAACCCATACAAAGTTCAACAATAAAGACATAAAAGATAAAGTGGCTATGTCCTCGAATGTATGAGGACTCACTAAGTCTTCAAGATCCTTCTACTAAGCTCTAGCCACGAGTGGATGGAGAAGCGCCAAATCCTACATTATGAGACAATATAGGAAAAAGTATGCGTTAGTACATGAAATGTACCAAGTATGTGAGGAATGCAATAAAACATTGAATCATGCTAAAAAGGGACATTTTCATAACATGCAATCACCAAGCTAAACATGAAGTAAAAAGAGTTAGAAATCATAAGTCATAAAGCAAGGTCAATGCAAGCTAAACATCTTTAGAACTTAAAGTACTTTGAAAGTCATTTTAGTTCATTATTGTGGGAAATTACCTTAAACGGCATTTAAAGACCATGTGAGGTATCAACATGGAATCTGACATACTTCCTACATCGGAAGGGCCATCCTACTTGCCAAGGTAGGACCCATAAGATTTGGCTTACGTGGATCAACTAGCTAAGGTCTACTTAAAGACAATCATCTTATGGTGACACATAGGTTAGGGATAAGGAGATTGCTACTAGAAACCCAACCTCTACAACGGGAGAGCTTCCATCTCGATATCCTATCGGTGCTAAGTAAATATCCCACGGAATTAGTTATCTTGTTATCCATGGAAAGGTACAACTAGAGTTACCAATCCAAGCTAAAATCATGTTCATAGATGTTTCAGCTTCCATGGACTTAGTCCAAGCTTACGTCATTAGAATAGATCCTTACACCATGCGTGAGAAAACCTTTCACCATCCATGATCTTTTCATAATAGCTTTTAACACCCATAGTCTTTCACTTCATACTAGAAATGCCATACTCTTAGTGGAATTAGTTTTAAAAGCATGGTCTATAATCATTGATGGTATAACTGGCTACCATACTAATTAAGACCTAATTTCAGAAAATAGCAAAAAAGGCATTGGTGGCAAATCTAGATGCCATTCATGTCATGTGGCCAAGCTTCATAGAACATATAAAAACTTTCATCCATGAGCATACTTGAGTCATAAACATTGCTTTCATAAAAGAAACATGCAAGATTTCATAAAACCAATCTTTTCGTGGTTAAAACCCAACAATAAATCAAACTCTAGTAATTTAGGAATTTCACATGGGTTCATAGAAATTCATCTTAAAACATTCAATTCAAACCAATTCCATGCTTAGAAAACCATAAACAAAGCAATTTGATCATAATTGAAAGAACCCACATGATAAAAGAAAACCTAGTTTTTGATTGAACAATTTTTACTTAGAAAATTAGGGTTTATAGTCCAATTCATAGATCAATACATGGGTTCACATGAAATTATTTGAAAACATGTAATTGAGTCTAAATCATCATAACAAGATCATAAGTACATAATTGAATCCATACAAATAAAACTCATGAAGAATGAAATCAAAACCTTGTTCAATTTTGGTAAATTGAATTGGAAAGTTGAAGAAAACCTTCGGGGCTCAATGGGAATGGAACCCATTGATGAACTCCCTACATACCTCAATTGAAGCTCTAAACAATGATGAAGAATGGAAAACTTGAACTTGAAAAACCCTAGCTTGACTTCTTCTTCTTCTTGATTCTAGAGAGAGAAATATTTGGGAGAGGTTTGGGAGTAATTGAAAAGTGATTAAGAAGGGTAGAAATTAGGCTTATAAGACTTATATAGGGCTTAGGAATAGGGGTTAACCGACCTAACTTACTAAATAAGTCATTGAGTAAAAAGTCCAAAAGATTCCTTTTTAAAAATCAACCAAAGACCCAACCTATTACATGACCTACGGTTGGTAGGTCAACCCACTGACCGTAGGTCACACTGCCAAACTCCCAAAATTCTATAAATGTTTCCTCCCCAAAATAGTAGCACCTACAGCTCCTCCCACCACTTCACCTACAGTTGGTAGGTCCACCAACGGCCCGTAGGTCAAGTCGTGGGTCACTTTATTTTTCAAAAATCAAAGTTTTTCGTTGTTTTTGAATCCGGGGTGTTACATTATCTCTCCCTTGGGAACATTTGTCCTCAAATGAGAATCAAGACATCATAAGAAAGGTAAAATCAAAATCTAACAGCCCAACATGCATGCAATCAGATAAATGCACATATCGGAGGAGGAAACATCAACTCCAAGCTAAAGCATGTTCAAAACATCATTTCATGAAGGCTTTATGCAACTCATACGCAAATGCACATAATCATGAAGAAATCAATCAAGATAAATCATATATTTGGGAAATCAAATTTTCATGAGCATGAATGCTTGAGGAAACATGAGAATGACTAAGACAAAAGAATCCTTAAGATTTAACCATGAGGGGTTAAGGCCTCAAGCTAGACCCGAAGATAACAAAAAGAGATAGGGATACTAAGAGATCACATCACCTCCGGCCTTTCACATACCACACCATGACAAGGAACCTTCCAAAACAAACATAGGTCTATTCACATATTTTAACCATGAAGCACATCATCTCCCCCTTGGGAGCAAACCTCTCTAGTCCTTTCGAATCCATCTCCCTCAACTCAAGCATAACACCAAAGTCTTAGCAACCACAAAACCATTGATACAAGTAAACAGTTAAGAAGTCTCTACAAGGATTTCAAAGTGGACCTTAAACACACTAACCACACATGGAGTCTTATCATAGCCAACAAATCACCAACATCAAACAATGCATAACCACAAACTAAAGGATCATAACTTACCAATTTCCACATCCGGGGAATCCTCATGATCTTGTCGATTTTGAAGAGCATAAAATCATTTTTTGTTCGAAACACTTGAACTGGAACCACTAGGTTGAACTTGCCTACCTTCCCTTCCCTTAGCAGTAAGAAATGGGAAATCTCTCATCTTCTGACCACTCTTTCCACAACGAAAGCATGCATTAGAATCGGCTAGACACTCACCCTTATGCCTTCTTCCACATTCCTAACACTCGGGCCACATTTGCTCACTAGAACCATTACCTTGAGAATGATTTCCTTCACCGGACCTTGAATGTGAAGATTCACCATCATCCCTTCTTGCCCTTTTTGAAACTCTAGCTTTTTCCTTAGTCTTTTCTCCTTCTTATTTGTTGTGCATGAATTATCTAGCGGGAGACATCCATCTCCTTAACAAGCATGGCGGTTAGGCATTCTTTCACCAGCGATTCGGAAGCACCCGACTCAACTTTACTCATCCTTGCCCTTGGATCGGCGTCCATAGTTGGAGCATACTTGGATAATTGCATGAAATTCAAGGCATACTCCTTCACACTCATATCCCCTTGACGAAGGTTAATGAACTCAATTACCTTTACCTCCCTCATCTTAAAGGGAAAGAACCTTCAAGGAAAGCAACCTTGAACTTGTCCCCATCGAGAGGACCCGCATCAACCGCCCTCTCACTTTTCCATTGTTCAAACCAAACTTGAGCAACACCCTTAAGTTGATAAGCGGCCAATTCCGTCTTTTCCACCGGTGTCACTCCCATAATCATCAACACCTTGTATACTTCATCAATAAACTCTTGAGGATCCTCCTCGACCTTGGAACCATGAAACTCCGGAGGATTCATCCTAATAAAGTCCCTCACTCTTGTTGCCGCCGTACTTACCCTTAGATTCACGAGAGCCACCACCTTCCTATTTTCTTAGGTCTTCATAGCTTGGGCCAATGCATGAAATGTGGCTCGAAACTCATCATTAGTCACTTCCTTGGTGAAAGGGTTGACTGGCACTTGGGGAACTTCTTGTCTCACATCTTCACGAACATTCCTTCTTACAGGATTCCTTTGTGTAGGCATATTCTGAAAAGTACTAACAGGGGTTAGGAGAGGATGACCTATGAGGCTAAACTCTATCGCACGACCTTAGAATAATGAAAGAAGTGGAAGTTCCTAAACATCTTATAGCCTCTCATTCATAAGTGTGGCACGCTTCACACCCATGAACAAGACTCTACTCAACGTTTCTTATGAGACATCCTAGGATCTTTATAAAACTTTTGGCTTTTAATACCAAGTTTTTCACGACCCAAAGTACCCCCCTAGCTGTGACATGGAGTACAAGACCTTGAAAGGCCTCATACACGTCACTTAGCATACATAGACAAGATAATAGAATCAAAGAGTACAAAAGTAGGTTTCATATCATAAGAGTTTGATAAAAGTAGCGAAAAACTAAACATAGTCTCAAAGCCATCTAAACTCATAGAATAAAAAGTTAGGACGTAACCTATACAAAGTTCAACAATAAAGACATAAAAGATAAAGTGGCTACGTCCTCGAAAGTATCAGAACACACCAAATCTGCAAGATCCTTCTACTAAGATCTAGCCACGAGTGATGGAGAAGCGTCAAATCCTACATTATGAGACAATGTAGGAAAAAGTATGCGTTAGTACATGGAATGTACCAAGTATGAGGGGAATGCAATAAAACATTGAATCATGCTAAAAAGGGACAATTTCATAACATGCAATGACCAAGCTAAATATGAAGTAAAAGGGTTAGAAATCTTAATTCATAAACCAAGGTCAATGCAAGCTAAATATCTTTAGAACTTGAAGTACTTTGAAATTCATTTTAGTTCATTATTGTACGAAATTACCTTAACCGACATTTAAAGGCCATGTGAGCTATCAATATGAAATTTGACATACTTCCCACATTGGAAGGGCCATCCTACTTGCCAAGTTAGGACCCATAACATCTAGCTTACGTGGATCCACTAGCTAAGATCTACTTAAAGACAATCATCCTATGGTGGCACATAGATTAGGGATAAGGAGATTGCTACTAGAAACCCGGCCACTACAATGGGAGAGCTTCAATCTCGATATCCTCTAGGTGCTAAGTAAATATCCCACGAAATTAGACATCTTGTTATCCATGGAAAGGTACAACTAGAGTTACCAATCAAAGCTAAAATCATATTCATAGACGTTTTAGCTTCCATGGACTTAGTCCAAGCTTACATCATTAGAATAGCTCCCTAGACCATGCGTGAGAAAACCTTTCACTATACATGATCTTTTCATAATAGCTTTTAAGGCCCATAGCCATTCACTTCATACTAGAAATGCCATACTACTAGTGGAATTAGTTTTAAAAGCATGGTCTATAATCATTGATGGTATAACCGGCTACCATACTAATCAAGACCTAATTTCAGAAAATAGCAAAAAAGGCATTGGTGGCAAATCTAGATGCCATTCATGTCATGTGGCCAAGCTTCATAGAACATATAAAAACTTTCATCCATGAGCATACTTGAGTCATAAACATTGCTTTCATAAAAGAAACATGCATGATTTCATAAAACCCATCTTTTCGTGGTACAAACCCAACAATAAATCAAACTCTAGAAATTTAGGGAGGGTTCATGGGAATTCATCTTAGAGCATGCAATTCAAACCAATTTAATTTTTAGAAAACCATAAACAAAGCAATTTGATCATAATTGAAAGAACCCACATGATAGAAGAAAACCTAATTTTTGATTGAACAGTTCTTACTTAGAAAATTAGGGTTTATTGTCCAATTCATAGATCAATACATGGGTTCACATGGAATTAGTTGAAAAACATGTAATTGAGTTTAAATCATCAAAAAAATATCATAAGTACATAATTGAATCCATATAAATAGAACCTATGTAGAATGAAATCAAAACCTTGTTCAATTTTGGGAAATTGAATTGGATAGTTGAAGAAAAACCTTGGGGGCTCAATGGGTGAATGGAACCTATTGATGAACTCCCTAAATACCTCAATTGAAGCCCTAAACAATGAAGAAGAATGGAGACTTGAACTTTAAGAACCCTAGCTTGACTTTTTCTTCTTCTTGATTCTAGAGAGAGATATTTGGGAAAGGTTTGGGAGTAATTGAAAAGTGATTAAGAAGTGTATAAATTAGGCTTATATGACTTATATAGGGCTTAGGAATAGGGTTTAACCGACCTAACTTAGTAAATAAGACATTGGTGAAAAGACCAAAAGATCCCTTTTTAAAAATCAACCAACGACCCCACCTACTACAGGACCTACGGTTGGTAGATCAACCTATTGACCATGGGTGACCAACAATAGGTCACACTGCCAAGCCCCCAAAATTTTATAAATTTTTCCTCCCCAAAACAGTAGCACCTACGGCTCCTCCCACCACTTGACCTACGGTTGGTAGGTCTACCAACGGCCCATAGGTTAAGTCGTGGGTCACTTTATTTTTTAAAAATCAAAGAATTTCTTTCTTTTCAAATCTGGGGTGTTACACTCGAGCTCTAACCCTACCTCTAACCTGGCCTCTAACTGGGGCCTCAACAGCTGGCTCGGGGACTGCCTCCCGTCCATCTCTTGAAACATAAGCTCTGGTCCTCGGCATCTGAAAAAAGCAACATGCAAAACTCAGCACTAGCAATAAAAACAAGGCATGACAAGAGGTAATGAAATGAAGAAGGTTTCCTAACAGTTCTCATAGCCTCTCGAAGATAAGTACATGCATCTCCATACCGATCCTCGAGACTCTACTTAGACTTGACTTGTACACGTGAGACCTATGAAACCTAGGGCTCTGATACCATTTGTCACTATCCAAAAATCAGGGTGTGATGGAACTTGTCCTATCCCACGAGGACAAGTCAGCCTTAACCCAAACAAGTAGAAAATAAGCAACAAAAAGATAACAATAAAAGTGGAAGTCTTCAAACTTAAACAATCCTCTCCAAGACTGGTTGTCACTTTTACAAGCCACTAATATGGAATTGAAATGAAATTACAAGTCTCAATGTCTTTGTATCTCAAATAGAAACAAAGCATAAAATAAAAGGTCAAGAGAGATCGCTAACATCGAACAACTACCTCTCAAGTATCCTCAAAAGCCTCATAGTATGAAGAAGAGAGAACTAGATCATGGTCCAGGCTCGGAACCTACACAAGTGTAGAAGCTAGGGTGATTACCAAACAACACAGTACCCAGCAAATCGACTAATAAAACAATGCAAATCTAATAAAATCCATGAACTCCCTAACTTCCAACCATTAATACCCCAGCTTTCCAAGGAATTAAAATGCTGAATTTACCTATAGGCAGTGACCTACGGAGGCAACTTATGATCCGTAGGTGAGGAGCCGTCAATGGCTCTCTCAATTTCAGTGATTTTCAGTTTCTGAAGTGTGATCTACGAAGTAGCAGGATGGATCGTGAGTCAGTTGACGGTTTGTAGAAAGTAACCGCAGATGTCCCCCAGACTTGGTTAAATTCTTGAACCTCAGGCTGTGATCCACGGTTAAGGTGTACGGTCCGAAGATTGACCTACCAACCGTAGATTGAAACCATTGTTGTAGGTCCCCAGATACCAACTCTCCGTCAACGGATGTACGGACCGTAGTTCCTGACCGTAGATGGGCCCCGACAATTTTTAATTAAGGGGTTTTTGATCTTTTCCCTGGTTAATTCCGTAATTAACTAAGTCGGTTTCACCCTTAATGAAGGCCCTATATATAGTTCTCTATACCTAAATCACTTCATTCTAACTCATTTCCTAAATTCACCTCTCAAATATTTCTCTCTCTAAAAGAATCCTCTCTAGCTCAAGGAAGAAGAAGAAGCTAAGTCCTCCATTGAAGATCACCCAATTTTCTCCAATTTCTAGTGGGCTTTGCTAAGGTATGATGGTATTGACCAATGGAGTTGCTTCCTCCATTGGGCCCTCCCTTTTCTTCATGAATTTCAAGGTTCAATTACCTTCAAGTAAGCTAGGGTTTGATCAATTGTTATGGGTTCTTCTAGTATGAGTTAAGATACTCAATTAATGTTTTGTAGTGCACGATCTAGCGTGGGTAAAGTAATTTAGTGCACGATCTAGCATGGGTAAAGCAATTTAGTGCACAATCTAGCGTGAATAACATGTTTAATTGTGATTATTACATGAACCCCCATGATCCAAGTATATTCTCCCCAATTTGATAATCTATGCCTTGATTGTTGAGTGGAGATATGAATTGATGAAATTGAGGTATCATTTATGAAATTGCGCATGAATTGGGGTTAAGTGCATGAATTTACCATGTTCAAGTAAAAAGCATGATTTTCCTCTTTTATGTGGGTTACTTCAAGTATGACTAAATTGCCTTGAATATGATTTTTAAGAGCTAGCTTGCATTGAATTGCATGGTTTAAAATAAAGGCAATATGAACCCATTAGCTATGAAGAAAAAGCATGATAGAATCATGAAGAAAGAGGTTTATAGAATCAAGCATGTTTTATATGAAATCTATGATATGTTGATGTTGAGTCTTGAAAGGGTTTTCTCATATAATGCTCAACCTAAGCTTGTGAAAGGTTTTCTCACATGTAAATGATTAATAAATTTTTTAAAGGTTTACTTAACTAAAATTGAATCAAGAGCTTAAAGAAGCTATTCTAGGGGTGTAAGCTTGGACAACTCCATGAAACAAGAAACACTCAATGAAGTAAGCTTGGACTAGTCCATGGTATGGAAAGTCATGTTTAGCTTGGATTGGCAACCCCAGTTGTGCCTTTCCATGGATATCAATAGTTATGATTGTATAGTGGGAATTATGCATAGAACCGAGTGGACAGGTGACAAGTCCCCATATGTCCTATACCTATGCGCCCGCATAGGTGGTCTTTAACAAGCCCATATTATATCAGCTTAGCTAGTGGATCCACGTAGGCTATGGTTCAGGATTAAACTTTGGTAATTATAATGGCCCTTTTTCTATGTAGGGCAGACACCAAATTCCATGTTGAGTTATTCCTCAGTCTACAGATCGGTTTAAGGCGTTTCCAACACCTCAGCTTGCATAGCTTTGCCAAGGATAGATTATTTGTTTGATCAACTTCAAGGGACTAGCTACTTTTCTAAGATTGACCTTCGTTCGGGTTATCACCAATTGAGGGTGAAAGAAGATAATATTCTGAAAATGGCTTTCCGAACAAGGTATGGTCACTATGAGTTCTTGGTTATGTCATTTGGGTTGACAAATACTCTGGCCGCATTCATGGACTTGATGAATAGGGTGTTTAAGCGATACCTTGACATGTTCGTGATTGTGTTTATTGATGATATCTTGGTCTACTCAAGGAATGAGGATGATCATGCTAGTCATTTGAGGGTTGTGTTACAAGTCCATAAGGATCAGCAACTCTTTGCAAAGTTTAGCAAGTGTGAATTTTGGTTGAGATCCGTGGCTTTTCTTGGTCACATTATTTCCGGAGAGGGTATTGAGGTAGATCCTAAGAAGACCGAAGCAGTCAAGAATTGGCCTAGACCTTTATCACTTTCAGACATTCGTAGTTTCTTGGGTTTGGCCGGGTTATTATAGGAGGTTTGTTGAGGGGTTTTCTTCAATTGCTTCTCCATTGACGGCTTTGACTCAAAAGAAAGCTAAGTTTATGTGGTCCGAGGCTTGTGAAAGTAGTTTACAAGAATTGAAAGACAGACTTATTTCGGCCCCGATATTGACTCTACCGGAAGGAACCAATGGTTTCGTAGTGTATTGTGATGCCGCAAGGATTGGGCTAGGGTGTGTTCTTATGCAAAACGAAAAGGTGATTGACTATGCTTCGAGGCAACTAAAGGTGCATGAGAAGGATTATCCTACTCATGACTTAGAGTTGGCAGCGGTGGTGTTTTGCTTTAAAAATATGGCGACATTACTTGTATGGAGTACATGTAGAAGTCTTCACCAATCATAAGAGTCTCCAATATGTGTTTAAGCAGAAAGATTTGAATCTCCGCCAAAGAAGATGGCTTGAATTGCTAAAAGATTATGATATGAGTTTTCTCTATCACCCTGGCAAGGCTAATGTGGTGGCGGATGCTCTTAGTAGATTGTCTATGGGCAGTGTTGCGCATATTGAGGATGGCAAGAAAGAGTTGGTTCGTGATGTCCATAGTTTAGCCTGATTAGGTGTTCGGTTGATTGATTTCGCTAAGGGTGGAGTTACCGTTCACAATGGTTCCGAATCCTCTTTTGTGCAAGAAGTAAAAGATAAGCAAGACCTTGATCCTAATTTGGTGGAATTGAAAGAAGCGATTCTCAAGAAGTCCATAGAGGTTTTCTCCCAAGGGGGAGATGGTGTACTTCGTTACCAAGGTGGCTTATGTGTTCACGACGTAGATGATTTGAGAGGGCAAATTTTTTCGAAAGCTCATAGTTCTAGATATTCTATCCACCCGGGAGCTACCAAGATGTACCATGATTTGCGAGAAATCTATTGGTGGAATGGCATGAAGAAAGACATTGTGGAATTTGTGGCTAAGTGTCCTAATTGCCAACAAGTGAAGGTTGAACATCAGAGACCGGGAGGTTTGACCCAAGACATAGAGATTCCTACTTGGAAGTGGGAAGATGTGAATATGAATTTCGTAGTAGGGTTGCCTCGCACAAGGCGACACTATGATTCGATTTGGGTTGTGGGTCATAGAATGACCAAGTCAGCCCATTTCATTCCCGTCAAAACTTCTTATTCGGCAGAGGATTATGCTAAATTGTACATAAGGGAGATGGTTAGGTTGCATGGAGTTCCTTTATCAATTATCTCCGATCGAGGTGCCCAATTTACTTCTCAATTTTTAAAGTCATTCCAAAAAGATCTTAGTACTCGTGTTAAGCTTAGCATGGCCTTTCATCCCCAAATCGATGGGGAAGCGGAGCGTACTATTTAGACTTTAGAAGATATGTTGAGAGCTTGTGTTATTGAGTTCAAGGGTACGTGGGATGACCATTTGCCTTTGATCGAGTTTGCTTATAATAATAGCTACCATTTTCGTATTGGTATGGCTCCATTTGAGGCTCTCTATGGTAGGAGGTGTAGATATCCCATAGGTTGGTTTGAAATTGTGGAAGTTGCTTTGACAGGCCTCGAGTTAGTGCATGAGGCTATGGAGAAAGTTCGACTTATTAGAGAAAGGCTGAAAATGGCTCAAAGTCGACAAAAGTCTTATGCCGATAGAAGAAGAGAAATATAATTTGATGTTGATGATTTGGTTTACTTGAAAATTTCACCTATGAAGGGTGTAGTGAGATTTGGGAAGAAAGGGAAGCTCAGTCCCTGTTATGTAGGCCCATATAAGATTTTGAGACGTGTTGGTAAGGTTGCCTATGAGCTTGATTTGCCTAATGAGTTGGCATCGGTGCATCCGGTTTTCCATGTCTCATTGTTGAAAAAGTGTGTTGGTGATCCGACCTTTATAGTGCCAATAGAGACTCTTGGCATAAAGGATAGTCTTTCCAATGAAGAGGTTTCGATTGAGATTTTAGACCGACAAGTTCGGATGTTGAGAAATAAATAAGTTGCTTCCGTGAGAGTTCCATGGAGGAATCAATTAGTTGAGGGTGCTACTTGGGAGGCCGAGGCCGATACAATTTCCCGCTATCCTCATCTCTTTCCTTCCGATCCTCCTCTAGCTTGAGGTACCTAGTTCCTCATGGTTCATTCTTTTGGTCTCATGTGTCATAGTTGATTTTCATGATTCCTTGATTTTTATGAATGTTCATGAAGAGTCTAATATGATATATGTGCATTGAGTATGAGTTGCATAAAGTCTTCATTAATTTAGTGTTGAGCATGCTTTAGCTTGGAGGTGATGTTTCCTCCTCGGATATGTTCATTTATATGCTTGCATGTTAGGTTGGGTTGTTAGTCCGAGTCTATCACCCTTCTCATGATGTCCAGGCTCTCATTCGATGACGAATGTCCCCAAGCTGGAGATATTGTAACACCCTATCTTTCAAAGGAATGAAAATGCAGAATTTACCTGTAGGAAGTGACCTATGGAGGCCACTTACGGGTCGTAGTCAGGTTGATGGGCAGTACGTGAGGAGCCGTCAATGGCTCTATCAATTTTAGTGATTCTCAGTTTCTGAAATGTGATATACTGAGTAGCAGGACAGATCGTGAGTCAGTTGACGGGCCGTACAAAGTAACCGTAGATGTCCCCCAGACTTGGTTAAATTTTTGAACCTCAGGCTGTGATCCACGGTTGAGGCGTACGGTCCGTAGATGGACCTACCAACCGTAGATTGAAACTGAGGGTCCCCAGATACCAACACTCTGAATCTTTTGACGGTTCAACAGGATGGTCCGTCAACGGATGTACGGACCGTAGATGAACCCTGACAGTTTTTAATTAAGGGGTTTTTTGTCTTTTTCCTAGTTAATTCCCTAATTAACTAAGTCGGTTTTACCCTTAATGAAGGCCCTATATATAAGTCTCTATACCTAAATCACTTCATTCTAACTCATTCCCTAAATTCACCTCTCAAATATTTCTCTCTCTAAAAGAAATCCTCTCTAGCTCAAGGAAGAAGAAGAAGCTAAGTCCTCCATTGAAGATCACCCAATTTCCTCCAATTTCTAGTGGGCTTTTCTAAGGTATGATGGTATTGACCAATGCAGTTGCTTCCTCCATTGGGCCCTCTTTTTTCTTCATGAATTTGAAGGTTCAATCCCCTTCAAGTAAGCTAGGGTTTGATCAATTGTTATGGGTTCTTCTAGTATGAGTTCAAATACTGATTTAATGCTTTGTAGTGCATGATCTAGCATGGGTAAAGTAATTTCGTGCACGATCTAGCGTGAATTACATGTTTAATTGTGATTATTGCATGAACCCCCATGATCCCAACTAAATTCTCCCTAATTTGATAATCTATGCTTTGATTGTTGGGTGGAGATATGAATTGATGAAATTGAGGGATCATCTATGAAATTGAGCATGAATTGGGGTTACGTGCATGAATTTAGCATGTTCAAGTAAAAAGCATGATTTTCCTCTTTTATGTGGGTTAATTCAAGTATGACTAAATAGCCTTGATTATGACTTTTAAGAGCTAGCTTGCATTGTATTGCATGGTTTAAAATAAAGGCAATATGAACCCATTAGCTATGAAGAAAAATCATGATAGAATCATGAAGAAAGAGGTTTATAGAATCAAGCATGTTTTATATGAAATCTATGATATGTTGATGTTGAGTCTTGAAAGGGTTTTCTCATATAATGCTCAACCTAAGCTTGTGAAAGGTTTTCTCACATGTAAAGGATTCATAACTTGTTAAAAGGTTTGCTTAACTAAAATTGAATCAAGAGCTTAAAGAAGCTATTCTAGGGGTGTAAGCTTGGACAAGTCCATGAAACAAGAAACACTCAATGAAGTAAGCTTGGACTAATCCATGGTACGTGAAGTCATGTTCAGCTTTGATTGGCAACCCCAGTTGTGCCTTCCCAAGGATATCAATAGTTATGATTGTATAGTGGGAATTATGCATAGAACCGAGTGGACGGGTGACAAGTCCCCATATGTCCTATACATATGCGCCCCCATAGGTGGTCTTTAACAGCCCCATATTATATCAGCTTAGCTAGTGGATCCACGTAGGCTATAATTCAGGATTCTACCTTGGCAAGTAGAATGGCCCTTTTTCGGTGTAGGGTAGACACCGGATTCCATGTTGAGTAATTCCATGGTCTACAGATCAGTTTAAGGCTTTTCCAACACTTCAGCTTGCGCAATGGTGCATGGGTTTCTAAAAGTATAGTAAAGAAAAGAAGAGTAAAAGAAAGATGATTTAGCTTGCTTTGGCCATGGTTTATGCTTTATGCTATTTGCTTATATGCCTTATCATGTTTAGCTTGGCCAATTGCATGTCATGTTTATATCTCAATTTTTAGAATGTTTTATGAGTTTATATGCATTGCTATCATACTTAGTACTTTATTGTGCTAACACATACTTTTGCCTGCATCAACTTCTTTGGTGTAGGACGTGGCAATTTTCCTACTCGTGGCTAGAGCATTGACATGGAGTTGAGAAGAAGACTTGGTGAGTCCTCATCCATCTGAGAACATAGCCTTGTTGGATTTTACTTTGATGTCTTTCCTTATGTTGGATATTGTATTGGGCTGCGTCCCTTACACTTTTATTCGTATTCTATGATATTAGAAGGCTTTGAGACATGAGTTGTAGACTTCCGCTGTTTGAGTAAAGCTTTGATATAAAATGCTTTTTTGAACTCTTATTACTCTATTTTCTTGTATGTTATGTATGCTAAGGGCTTGTATGAGGCCTCTCGGTGTCTTGTACGCCGTGTTACATCTAGGGGCTATCCTGTGTCTTGACACAACCGACCCTCCGATAACTTCAACCTGCACAGAAAATCAGCCCAACCCAATAGATTCAAATTCACAGTTCAAATAACACATAGGTCAACAATAGCTCAAAAGCATCACCGAATTAACTCACATCAGTATCAAGTATATCAATCCAGAGTCACAATGCATAAACTCAACTCAACAATGACACGAATGAGATAATGTAATGCAATGCAATGTCAAGTAGAGTGACACATGTTTGTCCTACGATACACATCCGCTGAATCTCAAACCGAAACCCATGGGTGCCACACATGGACCATTTATCCACCGGAACCATTTCCCATCGGCATAATCATCAATCGCCAGGACCATTTCCCATCGGCATCGCCGCTACCATTTCTCATCGGCATAATCAATACTCGCTGGAACCATTTCCCATCAGCATAATCATCACTTGTCGGAACCATTTCCCATCAGCATAATCATCACTTGCTGGAACCATTTCCCATCAGCATAATCATGACTTGCCGGATCCATTGAACATTGCGTAATCATCACTTGCCGGAACCATTTCCCATCAGCATAATCATCAAAGTGTCTCATCATAGTGTTTCAGAACCAATGTACATAAGCATGTTCACACAAATAATGAGAAAATGATAGTGTTCACAATCATAACGCAATTCATAGAAACACAAATCACGTCACACTATCAACAACATATCAACATCAACAATTACATCATTTACAACAAGATCAATTGCCTAGTCTCCGATTCACTACTCCTTTCATCACAAGTAGGATTAATCACTAAGTAAGAGTTTCAAGTCCAGTCCCATAATCCACAATGAGCAAAAGACATATTCATCAATTTCTCAATCACATCTAGCATTTCATCAATTACACATCAATAACAAGATCACAACCCATCACACTTTGGCCTAACACTTTAGCACACAAAACCATTTTATTAACCCCGCCAATCAAATAAGATTGATTCATACAAGAATTCAACCCATTTCTCAATCCATTACTCCCCAACACACTCTAGAAAGAGAAATTAAGAATATTACAAGATTCGCAAAGGTTTAGATGTCCACTTTCCTTAACCGATTATCAAAATCAATCGACCACCGGAGTTTTTCCTTTCTGAAAGTAATCCAAAGCAACACAATCTAATCACATTATGAATCACAATCAAATTTCGAAACCAACAAAACTAAGAACATGAAATTCGGCAAAGGGGTCCAAATGGCTCAAAAATTATGATTTCGAAAACAAAGTTTGAATCCGGAAATTCTCACATGAAAATGATATTCAAAGCCTTAAGAAATCATTAGAGAAAACCATTTTGAAAATGAAATCCAAACCAGTCCACAATCACGATTTAATCGAAAACCCAGAGTTCGTGCAAAACCCCCAAAATCTAGTACTCCGCGAACGCAGAGACTAACTCGCGCCATTCTCTGCGAATGCTCAAACACTCCACAGACATAGAGACCAAACTGGTCACCCTCAATGAACGCGCCCAGTGACTCTCCGCGAACACAGAGGCTAAAATGCACCAGATACAGAAACTAGAAATCAGCAATTTCAATAAGTGTCTGAATGGACCCTCGAGATTCATTTAGAATCCGATGCACACAAACTAGATATGCCACCCTACTAAATTCGACGTTTTGGACTCAATGGAACCATCAAAATTTTAATTCGAGGTCTCCTTGACCTGGAACGCGATAAAGCACAACGAAACTAACTTAAGCCTCAAAAACTCAAATCAAGCTCAGAACCTCTAAAAATTCAACCAAGGCCACCCGTAGGCCTAAAATCATCCCCCAAATCCAACGGAGTTGTTGAAAATCATATTCAAGCATCCGATCTCTGAATGTTGACCAAAGTAAATTCTACGAACAAAATTTTATAATTTTCCAACCCAAGGCGTCAATTCCATGATACAGCCCCAAATTTTATTCCGTCAACTCTTCTAGACCAAATTCCACATTCAAGAGTTTTTGGAATCGATGGAATCCCCATCCGAGACCCGAAACTCCGAATGACCCTAAAAACCATATTTTACAACTTAAGCCTTTAGAATTCAAAACTTCCCAAAAACCATAACTTAACAAGAATTTCACAAAACTAACTGCAGATATCAGCTGAACATGACTCGGGGCAACTCTCGGGATGGGTAAAGTGGTCATTATATAAAAATTACCAAAAATGATCTTCAGGGTCATTACACGCACTCAAGACTATTGCTAGTACGAGCGAACGTTCTGGCATATCACATGAGCATGAAATTAAAAAAAAACTAAGCAAAGAGAAAAATAATATGAAGTTAAACACAATCCCTTAAAGGAGAAAAGTCTTCATCACAATACATTAACACTACATAAATGTATTAAACTGAAAGTTATAAACCCATATTCTGGAAAATAAGATTAATTGTTTGACATCTGATGATAGAAATCTGCCGGTACAAGGCCCCGATATACCCTTAATACTGAAATAAACATAAAAATACATCTAACTTGCCACTGGTGGAAAGGAGGCTCACCAATAGCAGAAGAGAGAGATCCTAGTGATGTGCCTGGTCACAAACCTGAGAGTCTAACCTACATCATAAAATGATGTAGTGCCAAAGAGGATCAATACATGGAATGTATTGGTATGCAAAATCACAAAAGGGGAACGAGTAAAGCAATAAAATATAATAGCACAAGCTGAAGTCGTATTTGTCAACATAAAGTGAGTTAAACTTTTTAGTTGTTTATGGGAGCAAGTGGTGAACCGACATAAACCATCATGTGAGTTCATGGAGTCTGATCTTGGCCCAATCAGCTAAGCCATTCTATACCTTGCCGGGCATAGGACATGACATGATTTGCTAGAAAGGATCCATAATTATCCCTTTTTGGGACATTACAGGGTTATCCGACTTACGGAAAGGTCTCTATCCTATGTCGGCAAATGTAGTTTTGGGCATTGGTCATTTAGACTTATGCCTTCTCGGTCAACCAGCTAATTCCCTTAGGCTCATACTGAAAGATGATTATTTTACTAATCATTTATCCAAATTTTTGGCCTTATCGGTTCATGTTCATGCTTTAGCCTTATTACGCTCATTTCATAAGTTTTCCAATTTAGGGCTCATATAATAGATTTAACCATGCTACACCCATAATCCATGATCTAATATAGTTAATTAGAATTTTTGGAGAATCAATATAGTAGAATCTTGATATACTACTTCAATCTCATGTCCATGTAACGACCCAAGGTACCCCTTGACGTGACATGGCGTACAAGATACCAAATAGCCTCATACAAGCCACTTAGCATGCAAATAAAAGATAATGGAAATCAAGAGTATATAAGAGGAAAAGTTCAAGTCATAAGAGTTTTATAAAATGAAGCGGAAATCTACATAGTCTCAAAACATCTATTACAACATGGAGTGATGGAGACGTAACCCACAGATTACATGCAAAAAGTTTAGAATAGAAAGACATAAAAGAAATGAAAGAGTCTCGGTCTTTGAAGCATGAGGACTCACCAATCTGCAAGAATCCTTCAACTAGGCTCTAGCCACGAATAGGTGGAGACAAGTCCTCACGCCCTACATTAATAAATCAATGTAGGCAAGAGTATGCGTTACTACAATCAAGTACCAAGTATGATAGCAATGAACAAAATCATTTAAACATGCAAAAATGTACTTTTTCATGACATGCAATGACCAAGCTGAAACATGAAAAAGGCTAGAAACATAAGTCATAAACCATGGTCAAAGCAAGCTAAACATCTTTACTTTACTTGAGAAATATCTTAAAAGCACTTTAGTTCATTGCTTGGGGGAAGTAGCCTTAACCGACATGTAAGGCCATGTGAACTATCAACATGGAATCCGGTGTCTTACCCCACACCGATAGGGCCATCCTACTTGCCAAGGTAGGACCCTTTAATTAACATAAGCTTACGTGGATCCACCAGCTAGTGTCTATTATAGACCATCATCCTATGGTGGCACATAGTTTATGGGATAAGAGATTGCTTTTGGAAACCCGGCCTCTACTACGGGAGAGCTTCCACTAGAAACCCGACCTCTACTACGGGAGAGCTTGCACTAGCAACCTGGCCTCCATTACGAGAGAGCTTCAATCTCAATATCTTCTCAGTCCTAAGCATAAATCCCACGGAATAATCATAATTCTTATTCATCTTATTATCCATGGAAAGGTACAACTAGAGTTACCAATCATAGCTAAAGTTCATCAGAATAGCTCCGTACACCTTTGATTCAACTTTAGTTGAGAAAACCTTTCAAAAAGTTATGAATCCTTTTTGTGAGAAAAGTCTTTTCATATTTCATAGTTTGAGTAATATGTGAGAAAACCTTTCTCAACTCAACAACAAAATCAATTATGCTTCAATCTCAAAGCAATTCATAAATCATTATAATTTTGCATAATTGAACATGCATACTTTCATAAAACCCATCTTTTGATCATTCATAATTTATCATGAAATCATAGCTTTTAGAAATCGTAAAACATGCATGGGTTCATATAAACTTCATAAAATTCGTCTTCTTCACAATTCAACCCATCAACAATTCATAAAATTTGAAATTGGGAAAATCACATGGGTTCATGGAGATTAATCTTAATTCATGAAATTCAACTCAATTCATGCTTCATAGATCATAAAACAATCAATTAAATCAACATTGAAAAGAACCCATGACATAGAAGAAAAACCCTAACTTCAATGGAGGATTTCTAACTTGTAAAATAGGGAATTTTTCAACTCTATGGAGGAAAGGGCTCCATGGATGAAGACTATCATACCTTAGTGTTCACCTTCCTTAAGAAATTGATGAAGAAGCACTTGATTTTTTAATCCCTAGGTTGCCTTCTTCTTCCTCTTCTTCTAACTTCTAGAGAGAGAAATATTTGGGAGAGGAGAGTTTGGGGAGTTATTTGGAATGGGTAGATTTTAGGATTAAAAGGTTTACACAGGGACTAGGTTAAGGGCCAAACCGACTTAGATTAGGAATTAAACACCTAGGGAAAAGACAAAAAAGCCCTTCAAAAATAAGTTTTGGACCCCTTATCTACGGTTGGACCTACGATCCGTAAGTCAACCTACGGACCGTCTTGTTCTACCGTGGATAGATTTAGAGACTGCCAACCTTGGAGCCTGCAATGACGGACCCAATGTACGGTTCATGGGTAAACCTACGGCCCGTGCATGGCAATCGTAGGTCCAATTCTTGGCCCTGAAAATTTAACTAACTATGGGTCTTACCTACGAGACCTACCTACAGCATGTACATGAATCGACGGTCCGTCCTGGAGAGCCGTATAAAAGTACTGAGGCTTAACATTTTAAGGAACTTGGGCTAGCCAACCACGGGCCTGGCCTACGGTCCGTAGGTCAGTCCACGGGCCGTAGGTAGCTTCGTTGGTACTGGCACCAGCAATTCCAGAAAAATGAAAATTCTTTCCTTTACAAATCCGATGTGTTACAATATCTCCCCCTTGGGAACGTTCATCCTCGAATGGGAATCAAGACATCATAAGAAGAGCAAGAACTTAATCTAATAGCCCAGCATGAACGCAATCATATAAATGCACATATCCAAGGAGGAAACATCAACTCCAAGCTAAAACATGTTCAAAACATCATTTCATGAAGGATTAATGCAATTCACACTCAAAGGAACTTAATCATAGGGAAATCAATCAAGCTAGCTCATTTCTCAAGATTTAGACTCCTCATGAACATGCGTAAACAAGGAATCAAGGAAAACAACTATGACACATGAAACCCAAAGAATTAACCATGAGGAACTAGGTACCTCAAGCTAGAGGAGGATCGGAGGGAAAGAGATGAGTATATCAAGACATCATATTGGCCTCGGCCTCCCAAGTAACACCCTCAACTAATTGATTCCTCCAAAGAACCTTCACAGAAGTGACTTCTTTATTTCTAAACTTCCGGACTTGCCGGTCTAAAATCTCAACCGGGACTTCTTCTTAGGAAAGACTATCCTTTATGCCAAGATTTTCTAATGGCACTATAGATGCCGGATCACCAACACATTTCTTCAACAATGAGACATGGAAAACTGGATGCACCGATGTCAAATCATTAGGCAAGTCAAGTTCATAAGCAACCTTACCAATACGTCTCAAAATTTGATATGGGCCTACATAAAGGGGACTAAGCTTCCCTTTCTTCCCGAATCTCATTACACCCTTCATGGGAGACATTTTCAAGTAAACCCAATCATCAACATCAAATTCTAAATCTCTCCTTCTAACATCGGCATAGAACTTTTGCTAACTTTGAGCCGTTTTTAATCCTTCTCTAATAAGCTGAACTTTCTCCATAGCCTCATGTAACAACTTGGAACCTATATAACAAACGTCACCAACTTCAAACCAACCTACAGGAGATCTACACCTCCTACCATAAAGAGCCTCAAACGGAGCCATGCCAATACTTGAATGGTAGCTATAATTATAGGCAAATTCAATCAAAGGAAAATGATCATCTCAATTACCCTTGAAATCAATCACACTAGCACTCAACATATCTTCCAAAGTTTGGATAGTATGCTCTGCTTGCCCATTGGTTTGAGGATAAAAGGCCGTGCTAAGCTTAACACGAGTACCAAGACCCTTTTGGAATGAGTTCCAAAATTGAGAAGTAAATTGTGCACCACGATCGGAGTTAATGGATAAAGGCACTCCATGCAACCTAACCTTTTCTCTCAAGTACAACTTAGCATAATCCTTCGCTGAATAAGAAACCTTGACGAAAATAAAATGGGCTAATTTTGTCATAGTTCCACAATAACCCAAATCGAATTGTATTGCCTCCGGGTGCGTGGTAAACCAACAATAAAGTCCATATTTAAATCCTCCCACTTCGAAGTAGGAATACTTATATCTTGGGACAAACCACCCAGCTTTTGATGCTCAACTTTCACTTGTTGACAATTAGGACACTTAGCCATAAATTCCGCAATATCCTTCTTCATCCCTTTCCAACAATAGACCTACCGCAAATCATGGTACATCTTGGTAGCTCCTAGGTGAATGGAATATCTAGAACCATGGGCTTTTGACAAAATTTGTCCTCTTAGGTCATCTACATCGGAAACACATAAACGACCTTGATATCAAAGCACACCATCTCTCCCTTGGGAGAAAGCGTCAAGGACTTCTTGAGCACCGCTTCCTTCAACTCAACACAATTAGGATCAACATCTTGCTTGGTCTTCACATCAAACACAAAGGATGATTTCGAACCATTGTGAATCATAACACAACTCTCACTACAATCAATCAATCGAACACCCAATCGGGCCAAACTATGAACATCCCGAACCAATTCTTTCTTACCATCCTCAACATGAGCAGCACTACCTATAGACAACCGACTAAGAGCATCTGCCACCACGTTCGTCTTGCCGAGGTGATAGAGGACATCCATGTCATAGTCCTTTAACAACTCAAGCCACCCCCTTTGGCGAATATTTAGATCTTTTTGTTTGAACACATATTTCCAACTCTTATGGTCGGTAAAAATGTCAACATGCACACCATACAAATAATGCCTACGAATATTTAAAGCAAACACAACCGCCGCTAATTCTAAATCATGAGTAGGATAGTTCTTTTCATAAATCTTGAGTTGCCTCGAAGCATAAGTAATGACTTTTCCGTTTTGCATAAGAACACACCCTAACCCAATCCTTGAAGCATCACAATAAACTACAAAACCATCGGACCCTTTCGATAAAGTCAATATCAGAGCCGAGGTAAGTTTATCTTTCAAGTCTTGAAAACTCTTCTCACACGATTCAGAACAAGTGAACTTAACCTTCTTTTGAGTCAAAGTCGTCAATGGGGAAGCAATCGAAGAAAACCCTTCAACGAACCTCCTGTAATAACCAACCAATCCTATGAAACTTTGAATATCCGAAGGTGATAGAGGTCTAGGCCAATTCTTAACCGCATCCATCTCTTAGGATTTACCTCAATACCCTTACCGGAGAGAATGTGACAAAGAAAAGCCACAGACCTTAGCCAAAACTTACATTTACTAAACTTTGCACAGAGTTGTTGGTCCTTGAGGACTTGCAATACAATCCTCAAAAAATTGACATGCTCACCCTCACTCCTGGAGTAAATCAAAATATCATCTATGAACACAATCACAAACATATCAAGATATTGTCTAAACACTCTATTCATCAATTCCATAAACGCGGCTGGAGCATTCATCAACCCAAACGACATCACTAGGAATTAATAATGGCCATATCTAGTTCGGAAAGCCAATTTTGGAATATCATCTTCTTTCACCCTCAATTGGTGGTAACCCGAACGAAGATCGATCTTATAGAAGTAACTCGCCCTTTGGAGTTGATCAAACAACTCATCTATCCTTGGAAGAGGATACTTATTCTTAATAGTAACCTTGTTCAATTATCGGTAGTCAATGCACATACTAAGTGAACCATCTTTCTTTCTAACAAAACAAATGGGGGCACCCCATGGAGAGATACTTGATCAGATGAAACCCTTATCAAAAAAATCTCTCAATTGCTCATTTAACTCCTTAAGTTCTGCCGGAGCCATTTGATAAGGAGGAATAGAGATAGGTTGCGTATCGGGGAGAAGATCAATACCAAAGTCTATTTCCCATTCGGGAGGAACACCGGGTAGATCATCGGGAAACACTTTCGAAAAATCATTTACAACGGGGACCGACTCAAGAGTAGGGATTTTGGAATCCACGTCCCTCACCCTAACAAGATGGTATATGCACCCCTTAGAAATCATCTTTCTAGCTTTAAGAGATGACACAAATTGACCTTTAGTCATATAATTTCCCCCTTCCACTCTAGGATAGGCTCATTTAGGAATTGAAACTTAACCAGTCGACTCCTACAATCAATAAAGGCATAACAAGAATGCAACCAATCATTCCCATGAATAACGTCAAAATCTAGCATATCAAGCTCTACAAGATCAACATGAGTAACTCTATGGGATAAGAAGACGGGACAATTTCTATAGATTCTCTTAGCCACAATAGATTCACCAATAGGAGTACAGACACAAAAGGGATAACAACACATCCGGAAGAACATCAAACCCCATAGCAACATATGGCGTCACAAAAGACAGTAGCACCAGGATCAGGCAAAGCATAAACGTCAAAGCGAAAAACTTTCAACATACCGGTAATCATATCGGGAGAACCCTCTTGCTCATGGCGTGCTTGAAGTGCATAGAATTGGTTTTGCTTGTGAGAATTTGAACCCGAACCACTAGGTGGAGCTTGCTTACCTTCTCTTCCCCTAGCATTGAGAGATGGACAATCCCTTATCTTATGACCACTCTTACCACAACCGAAGCAACCATCTGTATCGGCTAACCACTTGCCCTCATGTTTCTTCCCACAATTAGCACAAGTAGCCGATGAGAATCCACCACCATTTCCTCCTTGAGGCTTAGGGTTAGACACCCTATCTTTATTGAACTTAAGAGGAGCATTGGAGGAACCTTGACCGGAGAACCTTTGTCGAGACTTAAAACAACCATGTCCATCGGACCTTGAATGTGAGAAATTACCATCACCGGTCTTAGTCCTCTTTGCCTCCCTAGACCTTTCCTTAATTTTCTCCTCTTTTATTTGTTGAGCATGAACCATGAGATGGGAAATATCCATATCATGGATAAGCATAGTGGTACGATATTCCTTGACCACCTTTTTGGAAACTCCCAAAATAAACTTACTCATCCTTGCCCTAGCATCTGCAACCATAGTGGGAGCATATCGAGACAATTGTGTGAACTTCAAAGCATACTATTTCACACTCATACTTCCTTGACGAAGATTAATGAACTCAATCCCTCTTGCCTCCCTCATCTCAAGGGGAAAGAACCTATCGAGAAAGGCAACCTTGAACTTCTCTCAATCAAGAGGACCCGCATCATCCACCCTCTCACTCTTCCATTCCTCAAACCACACTTGAGCCACACCCTTATGTTGATAAGTGGCAAACTCCGCCTTTTCCTCCTTCATACCCATGATCATTAGCACCCTGTACACCTCATCAATGAAGTCTTGAGGATCTTCCTCAACCTGAGAACCATGAAATAAAGAGGGTTCATTCTAGTGAAGTCCCTCACCCTCGATGCCACCGTACACACATTTGGGTTCATGGGAGCCACAACCTCTCTATTGGCTTGAGCCAACACTTGAAAAGCAGCCCTAAATTCCGTATTAGTCACTTGTTCGGCCAAAGGGTCGGCCGGAAATTGAGGAGATTGAGGAGGAGCTTCTTGTTCCACACTCTCTATCGCATTTCTCCTAGCATAAGCTCTTCGGGTAGCCATATCCTAAAACACATAGGATAGGGATTAGGAGAAAGACATATAGAGTTACACTCTATCGCACGACTTAAGAGTAATGAAAGAAGTGGAGTTTCCTAAACATCTTATAGCCTCTCATTCATAAATGTGGTGCGTTTCACACTCATGATCAAGACTCTACTCGACGTGGCTTATGAGACTTCCTAGGATCATTCTAAAACCTTGTGCTCTGAATACCAAGTTTGTCATGACCTAAGGTATCCCCTAGACGTGACATGGCGTACAAGACCCCGAATGGCCTCATACAAGCCACATAGCATGTATAGATAATATAATGGAAATCAAGAGTTTATAAGAGGACAAGTTCAAGTCACAAGAGTTTTATAAAATGAAGCGGAAATCTACATAGTCTCAAGCCATCTATTACATCATGGAGCAATGGGGACGTAACCCACACATCACATATAAAATGTCTAGAATAGAAAGACAAAATGAAATGAAATAGTCTTGGTCCTCGAAGCAAGAGGACTCACCAATCTTCAAGAATCTTTCAACTAGCCTCTAGCCTCGAATTGGTCGAGAAGGGTCATGACGCCCTACATTCATAAATCAATGTAGTCAATAGTATGTGTTAGTACAATCAAGTACCAATTATGATAGCAGTGCAAAAAATCATTTAAACATGAAAAAAGGGGACATTTTCATGACATGCAATGACCAAGCTAAAACATGAAAAAGGTTAGAAACATAAGTCATAAACCATGGTAAAAGCAAGCTACACATCTTTACTTTACTTGAGAAATATCTTAAAAGCACTTTAGTTCATTGCTTGGGGGAAGTAGCCTTAACCGACATGTAAGGCCATGTGAACTATCAACATGGAATCCGGTGTCTTACCCCACACCGATAAGGCCATCCTACTTGCCAAGGTAGGAACCTTTAATTAACATAAGCTTACGTGGATCCACTAGCTAGTGTCTATTATAGACCATCATCCTATGGTGGCACATAGTTTATGGGATAAGAGATTGCTTTTGGAAACCCGGCCTCTACTACGGGAGAGCTTCCACTAGAAACCCGACCTCTACTACGGGAGAGCTTCCACTAGCAACCTGGCCTCCATTACGAGAGAGCTTCTATCTCAATATCTTCTCAGTCCTAAGCATAAATCCCACGGAATAGTCATAATTCTTATTCATCTTATTATCCATGGAAAGGTACAACTAGAGTTACCAATCATAGCTAAAGTTCATCAGAATAGCTCCGTACACCTTTGATTCAACTTTAGTTGAGAAAACCTTTCAAAAAGTTATGAATCCTTTTTGTGAGAAAAGTCTTTTCACATTTCATAGTTTGAGTAATATGTGGGAAAACCTTTCTCAACTCAACAACAAAATCAATTATGCTTCAATCTCAAAGCAATTCATAAATCATTATAATTTTGCATAATTGAACATGCATACTTTCATCTTAAAAGAACTTTAGTTTATTGCTTGTGGGAAGTAGCCTTAACCAACATGTAAGACCATGTGAGCTATCAACATGGAATATGGTGTCTAGCCCCACACCAATAGGGCCATCCTACTTGCCAAGGTAGGACCCTTTACTTAACATATAGCTTATGTGGATCCACTAGCTAGTGTCTATCATAGACCATCATCCTATGGTGGCACATAGTTTATGGGACAAGAGATTGCTTTTGGAAACCCGACCTCTACTACGGAAGAGCTTCCACTAGAAACCTGACCTCTACTACGGGAGAGCTTCCACTAGAAACACGGCCTCTACTACGGGAGAGCTTCCATCTAAATATCCTCTAGGCTCTAAGCATAAATCCAACGTAATAGTCAAAATTCTTATTCATCTTATTATCCATGGAAAGGTACAACTAGAGTTACCAATCCAAGCTAAATTTCATTAGAATAGATCCTTAGACCTTTGATTCAACTTTAGTTGTGAAAACCTTTCAACAAGTTATGAATCCTTTATGTGAGAAAAACCCTTTCACATTTCATAGTTTGAGTAACATGTGAGAAAACCTTTCACAACTCAACAACAATATCAATTATGCTTCAATCTTAAAGCAATTCATAAATCATTATAATTTTCTTTATTGAACATGCATACTTTCACAAAACCCATCTTTTGATCTTTCATAATTCATCATGAAATCATAGCTTTTAGAAATCGTAAATCATGCATGGGTTCATATAAACTTCATAAAATTCATCTTCTTCACAATTCAACCCATCAACAGTTCGTAAATTTTGAAATTGGGGAAATCACATGGGTTCATGGGGATTCATCTTAATTCATGAAATTCAACTCAATTCATGCTTCATAGATCATAAAACAATCAATTAAATCAACATTGAAAAGAACCCATGACATAAAAAAAATTCCAACTTAAATGTAGGATTTCTAACTTGTAAAATAGAGAATTTTGAAACTCTATGGAGGAAAGGGATCTATAGAAGAAGACTATAATACCTTAGTGTTCAATTTCCTTAAGCAATTGATGAAGAAAAACATGATTTCTTGAACCCTAGCTTTCCCTCTTCTTCCTCTTCTTCTAACTTCTAGAGCGAGAATTACTTGGGAGAGGAGAGTTTGGGGAATAATTTGGGAAGGGTAGATTTTAGTATTAAAAGGTTTATATAGGGTTTAGGTTAAGGGCCAAATCTACTTAGATTAGGAATTAAACACCTAGGAAAAAGACCAAAAAGCCCTTTAAAAATAACTGTCGAACCCCTATCTACGATTGGACCTACGGTCCTTAAGTCAACTTACGGACCCTCTTGTTCTACCATAGATAAGTTAAGAGACTGTCAACCTTAGACCATGAAATGAAGGACCCTATGTATGGTCCGTGGGTCGACTACGGCATGTACATGGCAACCGTAGGTCAAATTCTTTTTCCTGAAAATTTAACTAACTATGGGTCTCACCTATGAGACCTACCTGCGGCTCGTACATAGATCGACAGTTTGTCCTGGCAAGCCGTATAAAAGTACTAATGCTTAAAATTTTAAGGAACCTGGGCTAGCAAACCACGGGCCTGACCTACGGTCCGTAGTTCACTCCACGGACCGTAGGTGGCTCCGGTGGTTCTGGCACCAGCAATTCCAGAAAATATGAAATTCTTTCCTTTATGAATCCGAGGTTTTACATCCCAGCTACATTGATACTTCATGAAATTAAGAAGCAAATTGAGATGGTTTTATCAAGATTCATCGTTCATATCAAGTAGTTGGAGTTTTCAGCATGATTCCTTGGCAGACAATTTAGATTCAAACACTATAGTTCACAAGATATTCAGCAGAAAACCAATCACAAAGATCATAGGCAAAACCGTTCGCCCTCTAACTATTTCCCAGATCGATGAAAATTTCAACATAATAAGTGTGTAGTTGTTGCCAAATTCCAAACTATTTTTAACAGATGACTTACAAACTTTATAGACTCAATAAATTTCATGTTGTACAACAATCGAAAATCTTGCAGAAATTTAGAGATTTATGTAATTCACAACACTTATCGAATGTTCATGAACTCTTGAGTTGTTTCCAGTGCAAAATAACACAATTAATTGATAAAGACATGAAATTCCTTCAACCCTAGACCATTTGAGAGTAATTTTAATTGGAGGGAAATAAAACTTGTAGAAATAGATGCGAAAAGTAGTTTCTACATACCTCAAACGTTCGGAGAACTAGTGATCGAAAGTGAGGGAATATTAGGCTTGAGTCTTTGAGCCGTCTCTTGAATTTCTTGAATCAGTTTTGGAGAAGAAAAGGAGAGGAATGTTGAATGATGTAGCGTATGAATTCATATTGAAACGAAGGATTTTTTTAATCATTTGGGGTTAAAGAAAAAGGAAAAGATGAGATTGCCCCTAAGGAATTTAAATAGCGTATGGTGCAGCCTAATTGGCTTGCTTCTCCTCTTTGTTCCCACGGTTTAATCCCATACAACCTTCAAAAAATATACAAATCATTCAAAACTGATTTCTTACTAAATTCGAAGCACTAAATGCTCATATACAGAGCCATAACACCTCAACATGCAACTTCAACTTAAACTTAAAGCATGCGGTGTAACAATATCTCCCCCTTGGAATCATTCGTCCTCGAATGAATATCATGGACTCATGGAAAATTCTATGCACAAGAATTAGGGAATGAGACTTTTACCAGTGAACTTTTCTTAAGCTTTATAATTACAACCATAAAAAGCAGGTTCCGAAACAACCCACCAAGAGAAAATATTAGCACAAATGACACATGGCAATGAACATAAACACCAAAAATGGTTTTCTATTGAACATGATCTAAACAACGCAGAACATGAATTTAGAAAAAAATTGTAAATAAGAATTAATATTGCTACCTTCAGTGCTCCCCTCTTGGGGAGTGAATAAGTTGGGATATCTTGCCTTCATATTGTAAAACACTGAAAATTTCTAAGTTAAGACTCGAATCATTCTTGAAATTCGTACAAGGTCATACCGAGTGATTCTTAATTGTTCTTGGATCCTAAGGTAAATTATTTAGTGTGTGTGAATGAATTTGAATATGAATTACGGTCACTAGAATCCCCTAGACCAAAGTTGAGTTGAAAGCTTGCCAACCGATTAAGTTTCAATAGGAGATCTTACTTGGGTCAACTTAAAACGACCTATCTCTCAATATATAAGCAATTAGGTGGCTCATGAACTATAAAATCTAAGGTCTTTGAGTCCTCTTTCTAATGCCGCTGAGTTTGCTGCATTTGAAACTCGGAGTAAAAAGTTATGCCCATTTGACCGAAGCCTCTCTATTTAAGGCACCTTATTCGTTTTTGGAAAGGGTATTTTGGTCTTTTCCTTTACACTAGGCTTCACACATTTTTCCTGACCCAATTAAAGGTCTAATCAGATTCTTATCACCTATTCACATTCAAAAACACTTAGGGTTTTATAGCGAAGTTTCAAGGATAGAAAAAGCGCTAAGTTCAAGCGTTCTTCAAGAATTGTGGTTTTCGCCAAGAACATCATTCTTTCCAGGTATGTGAGGCTTCCCATAGTGATGGACTTATTTGTCCTCACACCAATCATGTAATTCTTTCATTAATTCACTCATATAATCATTTGTGTACATATTCTTGAAGAGTTCTTGAGTTTTAAGCTTCATTATTTACAATGGAGGTTTTGAGTTCTTGAGGTGATGGTTTTGCATATGAGTGGTGTTTCTTAATAGAATTTGAGTGGCATTTTGATAATTGCATATTGGGTTTTTGAATCAAAGAGAGTTTGGAAGAAACCAATCGATTCTAGATGAGTTAGGACCCGAAATTGAGCAAGAAAATTCGTCGTATTTCAAGGTAGGGGGCTAGCGCGGCACGCCACCATAGCGCTGGAACTACTGCTAAGTAGTTTGGGGCCTGGAATGACACGCCAACAGTACGCCCCAAACTCTGGTCAGTAGTTTGGGGCCTGGTGCCCCAAACTCTGGTCAGTAGTTTGGGGCCTGGTGCCCCAAGCCAGCAGTACATCAGGAGTCGTCTGGCCTTTTTCCTTTCGTGTTTCATTCAGAACGTATTCCTTTGAATCATGACTATTTTCTGTTCTTTGTATTAGCTCCTAAAGGCTCCATTAATCCTTCAGAGAGTCTACATGTCCCACTCACATGTCACGACCCGATTTCTCTAGTCATGATGGCGCCTACCACCCTACCTGTAGGCCAACCGAAACCCTATCCCGGAACTGAACAGTAATGGGACTAAGGGTGGAAACTTACCTAGACTAAGCGGAAGCACTAAACACAACACACAAAGAAGACTAAAGTGAAACCAAACTATATATACAAGACACCTCCCAGAACCTGGAAGTCACAAGTGCAAAACTACTAACAAGAGTACAAGCCCCAAAAGTGGACCACGGAAACATACTGTCTTGAAAACAAAAGACAAGTCAAATATATAAATACAGAAGGAGACAGGTAATCCCAGAACGCCATGTGCTCACCCTCGTCTCCTGAACAAACAGTTGTAGGCTCGAACTCAATGCTGAGAACTGGCGCTCGGACCTGCATCACGAAAATAGATGTAGAGTGTAGCATGAGTACCAAAACAACAGGTACCCAGTACGTATCATAGGTCGACTAAGCAAGAAAGGTAAAAATGAGCAGACAAGATAGAATCAAACACAACAGAGGTCAAAGGAATAGGAAAAAAGAAAGTAGAAAGCAAAGCTAAGAACAACAAAGCTAAACCCAGCTGAGCACCCCATAAGACCCGCTTGGCACACTCGTTCGCAAGTTTAAGTAAAACCCGAAAAGACACCCATAAGCCCGACAGGTACACAGTAGAGCTATTCTACAGAAACGAAGGAAGGCCCAACTCCAAAAGCACCCATGGGTCCCTGCCCCAAAAAGCTAACACCTGGGCCCCAACCAATCATCAGTCACGAGTTGGAAATAACGGTCTCTAACCATGTAACGTCAGCCTTGGACTGGAACAATACCTAGGCCCAGCCAAATCATCAGTCACGAGTTGGAAATAATGGACTCTGACCGTGTATCATCAGCTTCGGACTGGAGCTAAACATCCTACGCTCAACAGTCTAGCGTAGGAAATACCTGCTCCAACCGGGTAACGTCAGCTGCACAGCTGCTACTAGTGGCCTATGAGAAAAGGCCTCACATTGGAAATTATGGGTGCTGCAACGTGTAACGTCAGCTGCGGACCGAAGCTAGCAGCCTACCCCCGATAACCTAGCGCTGGAAATATTGGATTCTAACCGGGTAACATCAGTTGTGTATTGGAGCTAACAACCTCAAACAAGATAAAGCCACCACCAAACAGTACAACGCAACGCTAAACACCACAGGCCACCGCCCCCACAAGGATATTAACCAAAGGGTCCTAGCCTAGCATAATCCAACCGATAATCAGCGCAACAATAACATCTTCCGGTAGAACCCCAGAATCGCAGAAATAAGAGAGAAAGAATCAGAAGATCCAAAAGCCACGAAAATGCCTAAACTAAGGCTCATACTATCAGACCCAAGTCTACTACACTAGTTTAAAAAGACCTAGTCCATCCGAAATGACATCGGATACATACTCAAGTCAACAAGTGCATAGGACTAAGGCAATACTCTCCAAACCTATTCTAAGGTTGGAAAACAATCACAGAAATCAATAGAATGCGAGAAAATATCCCGAACCCACGCATGCAACAATAGATAACCACCCAACAAGTAATCCACAACAAAACAACGATAACCTAAGCCTACAATCCCATACTAAGGCGTGCTACTAACCCCGAACAACCCAGAAATCAACTCTAAATGAAGAAAATCGGAGAAGAACCATGGAAGTATTAATCACCCAACCCAGATTACCAAAAGTCGGTAAGTAATCACACATTCAAGCTCAATCTAGGAAGAAGGGAAGTCGTAACCTACCGAAAAGCCGATCACGCGCGCTCCAAGTCACTCTGCCAGAGCATTTTCCTTCCGTAAGGCCTCAGACTATTGCCACACTATCAAAAATAGAATCACAATGTCAATACGGTCGTTTAGACACTAAAATCATCCAATTCGGTGATAGACCAATTTTGAGTGAAAATCAGGAACGAGGGACCCGCTCTGGATTTTTCGAAATTGACTTCGTGAAGAGGTCCCAAATCCTACTCTGAACTTGTATTCCAAAATGGAACACTCATCGGGGCTCGGATCAGCTCCATGCAACCAAAACAAGAAAACGCAAAACTTTACAATAAATAGGCTTAAGATAGCAACTTACACCTTGAATTCACGGAAAATGACATACGCCCAACACAATCTACCCATGAAGCCAACGAGAATATGAACGCCTGGGATTTTGAATAACTGAAAACTGAAAACCGAGGAGGGAGATATGAATTTTTGAATGTTTCATCAAAATGAGCTTGACCTCTATTTATAACCATTGCCATCTGCTCTCCTCCGTGAACGCGGCCCCAAGGCCCTGCGAACGCGGAGGGAACCTAAGTACTACTCCGCGAACACGACCCCAAGCCCGCGAATGCCGAGTCAAACTCGCAACAGCTCCGTGAACGCGGCCCCAGGCCCGCGAATGCGGAGAACAAGAACACCCCCACACCATTGACCTCCGCGAATGCGGAGAACTTTTCACAGACGCAGAGCACAAGGTCACAAACCTCCGCGATCGTGGACTCTGGCCTGCGAGCGTGAAGTAGGCACTCTTACACCTCCGCGAACGCGGAGAGTAAATGTCTCTACATTTTTTACAGCTACAACAGTTGAGTTTTGGACAACTCCAAAACTCCGACGAGGTGCTCAGGATTCGTTAGGAACCCCATGCATGCAAACAAGATACGATGCCCCCTGGAATTCGACGGTCCAGACACAATGGCGCAGTTGAAATTTCCATATGAGGTCATTTAGACAAAAGGTAGGTCCCACACCAAATTGGCCATTTTAGCCAGTTTCCACTAGAGGCCTCGAATTTTGATCAGCAGCCACCAGAGGTTCTCGAAGGGTCATTCTATACCAAACTCGGCAATCTAGAACTAACTGCGCCGTCAAAATTCTAATCTGAGTGCATTTATCAAGAATGTTAACCAAAGTCAACTTTAAGCCAAATTTTGAAGGCTAAAGAGCCAACTAGCCCCAAAATCACACCAAAAGCCCCGGGACTCGAGCAAACCATGCTTCTAGCCTAATTTGGCCGCTTCGGAGCTGATGAAACCGTCGAAATTCCCATCTGAGGTCGTTTACCTTAAGTTATGACTGAAATCAACCTTTCAAAGTTTAAAAGCTCCAAAACAGTAAAACAGGCATAAAACCCAGACGAACGACCAGGCAACCGAATCTACAGTGCCAACAAGTCATAAGTGACCTGGGGTTGCTACAGGAAAGCTCTAAGTGACAGAAAAGAGGCACAACCATGCCAATGAACTGAAGGGTCATTACAACATCCACTACTAAAAGGACTTTCGTCCGCGAAAGTAAGAGTCAAGAAGTAACTAAGGGCTCAAATAAGCTGGGGAACTGCTCCTGCATCTACCGCTTAGTCTCCAAGGTAGCCTCCTCAACTGGATTATGCCTCCAACGGAACATAACTATAGGAATGGCTCTCGACCTCAGCTACCTCACATTTCTAGCCAATATAGCAACTAGCTCCTCAATATAGGTCAGGCGATCATCCAACTCAACTACATCATACTGGAGTACATAAGACTTATCTGGAACATACCTGCGCAACATCGAAACATGGAAAACTAGGTGAATAGATAAGAATGCTAGAGGTAAAGCTAACTCATAGGCCACCTCAACAACTGCCCTCAAAATCCCAAAAGGCCCAATATACCTGGGGCTAAGCTTGCCCCGCCTTCCAAATCTCATCACGCCCTTCATGGGAGATAATCGGAGGAATACTCTATCTCCCACGACAAAGCTCAATGGCCGACCCTTGCGATCTGCATAACTATGATGTTTACTCTGAGCTGTCCAGAGCCTATGCTGAATCAACCTCACATGCTCCAATGTCTCTTGGAACAGATCTGTACCCCTCGACCAAGGCTCTGTAGACTCGAACCAACCAATTGGAATGTAACAACGCCTACCATATAAGGCCTCAAACGGGGCCATCTGGATGCTAGAATGGTAGCTGTTGTTGTACCCAAACTCCGCCAAATGTAAGAACTGATCCTACTGACCCCCAAAATCCATAACACAGGCCCGCAACATATCCTAAAGAACCTGAATAGTAAGCTCCGACTGGCCATTTGTCTGCGAGTGAAAAGCTATGCTTAGATCGACATAGGTGCCCAACTATTCCTGAAGTACTCTCCAAAAGGTTAAAGTGAACTGTGAACCCCGGTCTGAAATGATAGAAACAGGCACACCATGAAGATGGGCTACCTCCCGAATGTAGATATAGGCTAACCTCTCTGCACTGAAAGAAGAATGAACTGGGATGAAGTGTGCTGACTTGGTCAATCGATCCACGATGACCCAAATGATGTCAACACCTCTAGAAGTCCGTGGTAATCACACAAAAAAGTGCATGGTGATGCACTCCCACTTCCACTCAGGAATGGGTAATATCTACAACTCTCCACCAAGCCTCAAATGCTCAGCCTTCACCCGCTAGCAACACGTGCAACGGGACACATTGTCTGTGATGTCCCTCCTCATACCGCTCCACCAGTAGTGCTGCCTCAAATTACGATACATCTTAGTTGTGCCCGAATGGATGGAATATCTGGAATAATGGGCCTCGTTAAGGATCAGCTGGATCAAATCACAAACTCTAGGAACACCCAAACGACCAGCAAACCTTAAAACTTTATCTAAATCTAGGGTAACCTGTCCGGCATCACCTGCCAAAACTCTGCCTCTGAGTGCCACCAATGCCTGATCCTCAAATTAACGACTACGGATCTGATCAAGTAGAGATGACTGAACCCCTACATAAGCTAACACTCGGCTGGAATTTGAAACATCAAGCCTGATCATCTGATTGGCTAAAGACTGAATGTTTATAGCCAAAGGTCGCTTCCAAATAGAAAGGAAGGCTAGACTACCCATACTCCCTGCCCTCCAACTCAAGGCGTTCGCTACTACATTCGCCTTGTCTTGGTGGTAGAGAATAGAGAGGTCATAGTCTTTCAGGAGCTCTATCCAACGACGCTGCCTTGAATTAAGGTCCCTCTAGCTCATAATGTACTGAAGGCTCCGGTGATCGGTATAGATCTCATAATGAACTCCATAAAGGTAATGCCTCAAGATCTTAAGCACGAAAATTACCACTGCCAACTCCAGATCATGAGTGGGGTAGTTATGCTCATGCAGCTTAAGCTGCCTCGATGCATAAGCAATAACCTGACCTTGCTGTATCAGAAAACAATCAAAACCAATGCCGGATGCGTCACAATACACCGTGAAGCCCTCGTCCTCAACTGGAAGAGTCAATATAAGAGCGGTGTTCAGCAACTCCTTAAGCCTCAGAAAGCCCCTCTCACACTCCCTCGACCAAACAAAGGGAACATCCTGGCGAGTCAACCGATTCAAAGGTGCTACTATAGAGGAGAAACCCTCGACAAAGAGCATGTAATATCCCGCCTATTCGATGAAGCTCCGAACCTCAGTCACAGAAGTGGGCCTAGCCCAATCATGGATAGCCTCAATCTTTGCCGAATCTACCATAATGCCATCCTTCGACACCACATGCCCCAAGAATGCTACAGACTTAAGCCAGAACTCGCACTTCTAAAACTTGGCATAAAGCCGATGATCTCTCAAAGTCTGGAGCACTACCTCAGATGCTGCTCATGCTCACCATGGCTCCGCTAGTATACCAAGATGTCGTCAATAAAGACTATGACGAAGGAGTCCAAATACGGCCTGAATACACGAGTCATCAAGTCTATGAAAGCGGCAGGGGCATTATTCAACCCAAAAGACATCACTAGGAATTCATAATGGCCATAACGAGTCAAAAATGCCGTCTTAGGGATGTCCGCTGCTCTAACCCTCAACTGATGGTAGACAGATCTCAAGTCAATCTTTGAAAACACGGCGGCACCCTGAAGCTGGTCAAATAGATCATCAATGCTAGGCATGGGGTAACGGTTCCTCACCATCACCTTATTCAGCTGCCTATAATCAATACACATCCGCATGGTGCCATCCTTTTTCTTCACAAACAGGACTGGGGCACCCCAAGAAGATACACTAGGCCGAATGAACCCCTTACCTAAGAGGTCCGGAAGCTGAACATTGAGCTCCTTGAGCTCAGCAAGTGCCATACGGTATGGAGGAATAGAAATAGGACGGGTACCTGGATCAAACACAATGGCAAATTCAATATCTCGCTCTAGGGGTAGGCCGGGATGGTCGGTAGGAAACACATCAGCAAACACTCGGACTATAGGCACGAAATCAACTGTAGGGCCCTCCCTACTAACATTTCTAACATACGCCAAATATGCCAAGCAGCCGCTATCCACAAGCCTCTGGGCCTGAATACAAAAAAATCACCCCAAATGGTGTGTGACTACGAGAGCCCTGCCACACCACCGGCGGAATACTAGGCATTGCTAAAGTAACGGTCTTGGCATAGCAATCCAAGAAGGCCCGGTGAGGGGATAGCCGATCCATGCCCAGAATCACATCAAAATCCACCAGACAAAGCACAACAAGGTCAATCAGAGTGTCCTGCCCCTGAATAGTCACAACATAGGATCTACAAACTCGATCCACTACTAAAGAATCCCCTACTGGGGTTGAAACACGTAAAGTCACTGATAAGGGCTCAGGACTCACACCCAAACGAGCCACACAAAAAGCTGACCCCATATGAATAAGTAGAACCATGAATAAATAAGGTTGAAGCGGACTGATGGCATAAAAGGACAGTACCTGTGATCATATCATCGGATACCTCGGCCTCTCCGATAGCTTAAGCTGCATAGAAATGGCCCTATGCACCTCTACCCCACGCATCCACTCGACCGCCTATCCTGCCTCCTTGAGAAGCTCCCTGAGCACCCTGCTGCTGACCTCCTTCCCTAGCTGGAGGTGCTACCTCTGAAACCGGTCTCACCACCTGAGGAGCATGTAAAGCTGACTTGGAAACAGGGCATTCCCTAGCCCAATGACCAAGCTCCCTACAAGTGAAGCAACCCTGCGATTAACTGCTCACCGCTGAAGGCCGGCCACTCCGACCTGATGCACCTGACTGGAAACCACCTCGGCCCTGACTTTTGCCAGCGCTACGCCCACTCTGACGGTGTTGGTCACCCTCTGAAATTTGTAATGCTGCATGATATAGGCCACAAGACTGATCTGACTGGAACCTATGATGTCCCCGATCTTGGGTATACCTCAGCCTATGGTGGGTCCCGCTGAAGCTATCATCTGGCCTGGCTCTCTTCCCGCTGCCCCCGTTGGCCTCGTGATGGAGCAGCTCAATGGTGCAAGCGTTGTCCACGACATATAGGAAAGAACAGCCTGGTGATAACATAGACTGCGACTCAATCCTCAACTGCAGCCTCAAACCTCTGACAAAACATCGGACCCGCTCCTCCTCTAGAGGCAGAATCATGGTGGCATGATGGCACAACTCTAGAAATCTTGCCTCGTACTTAGATACTGTCATGGAGCCATACTCCATCCTCGAGAACTCATCACGAAGTCGATTGCTGACGCTCCGTGGAATAAATCTTGCCACAAAAGCCTCTGAAAACTCTGTCCACGATACTAGTTGGGACCCAGCTGACCTACTCTCAATAAAGGAATGCCACCAGTGTCTGGCCGGTCCGTCTAACTGATATCCCATTAAGTCGGCTCCCCTCGACTCCATTAGGCCTAAGGTCTGCAACTGCTCCCGGCAAGTAGTGATAAACTCATGGTCATTCTCCCCTGTAGCCTTTGAAAACCTCGGTGGTGAAAGCCTGAGAAACACCCCGAGCATCTTCTGCTCTCGGAGTGGCATAACCCCATCCAAAAGGTCCGGGTGAATCGCAGCTGGAGCTGGCGGCTGATAAACCTCTAGAGCCGCTACCAAAGGTTGGCCCTACTGTGCTGGAATCGTCACTGGGACTGGTGTTGGGGCTGGCTGTTGCTGCTGCTGCTGCATACCCCCGATAGGATATAGGATCTGGGTGAGCATACCCTGTAGATCAGGGGCGGCAGCTGGTGCAGGCGGTGGCTAGGCTAGTCCCTGCACCATTAGCTCAGGAGGAATCTTCTCTCTACGAGGCTCTACCTTCGGCTCCAGAGTCCTCACTCTATCACGATCTACTGCTTCAGCACCACCTCGACCTCGTGGTCAACCTCTACTGCGTGTGCAAGCCATCCTAATCTATAGTAAGGCAAGTGAGATTTAATGAAACCAATCAGACAACGACGTACAAATAGGAATCAAAATGAGAAAACCCCCTACAGACACCCTTGAACCACCAAAAGATAGGTCATGGACATCTCCGCGTCGATCCGCAGGAGTCTACTAGATGCTAGCTTTGTACAAGTCAGACCGACAAACCTGGGGTTCTGATACCAAATTTCCACGACCTGATTTCTCGAGGTTGGAGCAGGGCTCCATGACAGTATCTTAGTACGAGGCCAAATTTTTTGAGTTGTCCCGTCATGCCACCATTATTTTTCCTACAGAGGAGGAGCGGGTCCGATGTTTCGTTAGAGGTTTGAAGTTGCAGTTGAGGATTGTGTCATAGTCTATGTTATGAGCAGGCCGTTCTTTCCTGGATGTGGTGGACCATGCCCACACCATTGAGCCGCTTTTTCATGAGGCCCACGGGGGTAGCAGCAAAAGAGCCAGGCCAGAGGATAGCTTTAGTGGACCCGCCGTAGGCCAAGGGATACCCGAGATCAGGGACATCAGAGGTTCCAGTCAGATCAGTCTAGTCACCTATATCAGGCAACTTTACTGACTTTTGAGGGTGAACATCACGGTCAGAGTTGGCATAGTCCCGGCCAGAGTCAGGGCCGAGGTGGTTTCGAGTCAATTGCATCAGGTCGGGGTGGCCGGCCTTCACCGGTGAGCAGATTGTCGCAGGGTTGCTTCACTTGTAGGGAGCTTGGTCATTAGGCTAGGGAGTGCCCTGTTTCCAGGTCAGCTTTACCAGCTCCTCAGGCGGTTAGACTGGTTTCAATGGTAGCACCTTCAGCTAGGGGAGAAGGTCAGCAACAGGGTTCTCGGGGAGTCAAGACAAGCGGTTGAGTGGATGGATGGGGTAGAGGTGCCTAGGGACATTTCTATGCAGCTCCAGCTAGATCAGAGGTCGAGGCATCCGATGATGTGATCACAGGTACGGTTCTTTTATTCCATTAGTCCGCTTCAGCTTTATTTGACCCTAGTTCTACTTATTCATATTTGTCGGCTTTTTTTTAGCCTCGTTTGGGAGTGAGTCCTGAGCCCTTATCTAGGCCTTTGCGTATTTTGACCCCAATAGGGGATTCTTTAGTAGTGGATCGGGTTTGTAGATCCTGTGTTGTGACGATTCAGGGGAAGGATACTCTGATTGATCTAGTTGTGCTTTGTATGGTAGATTTTGATGATATTCTGGGCATGAATTGGCTATCCTCTCACCGGGCCATCTTGGATTTCTATGCCAAGACCGTTACTTTAGCCATGCCTGGTATTCCACTGGTGGTGTGGTAAGGCTCTCGCAGCCGCACACCTGTTGGGGTGATTTCTTGTATTAAGGCCCAGAGGCATGTGGATAGCGGTTGCTTGGCATATTTGGCGTATGTTAAAGATGTTAGTAGGGAGAGCCCTATAGTTGATTATGTGCCAATAGTCCGAGAGTTTACTGATGTGTTTCCTGCTGACCTTCCTGGCCTACCCTTAGAGCGAGATATTGACTTTGCCATTGAGTTAGATCCAGGTACCCGTCCTATTTCTATTCCTCCGTACCATTGACACCTGCAGAGCTGAAGGAGCTCAATGTTCAGTATCAGGACCTCTTGGGTAAGGGGTTCATTCGGCCTAGTGTATCTCCTTGGGGTGCCCCAGTCCTATTTGTAAAGAAGAAGGATGGAACCATGTGGATGTGTATTGATTACAGGCAGCTAAATAAGGTGACGGTGAGGAACCGTTACCTCATGCCTCGCATTGATGATCTATTTGACCAACTTCAGGGTGCCACCATGTTTTTAATGATTGACTTGAGATCTGGCTACCATCAGTTGAGGGTTAGAGCAACTGACATCCCTAAGATGAAATTTAGTACTCATTACAAGTGAGACCAACGAACTTAGCTCCGATACACACTTGTCACGACCTAATTTCTTGAGTCATGATGGCGCCTACCACCCCACCAGTAGGCCAGTCGAAACCCTATCTCGAAACTAAACAATAATGGGACTAAGTGTCACGACCCAAGCCTAGGGCCTAGATGTGACCGGCGAATGGGGAACCCGAAGGAACCCCAAACAAGCCTCATAGCGTATCATTACACATCCTTGGTCGCGGAAGCAATTAAATGACCATAAGCGATAAGCATAATCAAGGGGGAAATCGGGACTAAGGGAGCAAGAAAAAAAAGAAATGATACATAAATACCATAGATGAGTCAAGCTCAAGCATAATACACAACTTGTCCAACACCACCTCTAAACATGAGTACTTAGCGGGGGCCAAGACAAACTACCGGGCTCACCCTCATAGTCAAAACATAACTAGAAAGGAAAAGTTTTATACATAGCAAAAGATCATGAGCAACGTCCCCGAAATGGAGGACTCACCAATAACCACTATAGAAAATCGTACTAGCCACGCGGAGGAGGATGGTCAAGCGGTGCTCCGGTCCCTACATGGTGACATCATGTAGGCATAGAGTATGCGTTAGTACATTTGAATGTACTAAGTATATGGGATGCAATGCAATGCTACATTAGATGGACATCATAGGAAAAAATGCGTAATCATACCCAATAGATAGCATATTAATGAAATGATATGTATAATGATGCTTACATAAAAATCATATTTAGTGGGACGTAGTACATGTGTGGCGAGTGACCATCAATATAGTATTTCCAAGGCCTACCACCCCCTTGGAGAGGCGAAAGAGGTACAAACCCCTCAATATGGTTACACGGGCCTACCACCCCCCGAGCTAGGGACCAAGGTACAAACCCCTCGATATGGTTATACGGGCCTACTACCCCCCGTACTAGGCAACCAAGGTACCAACCCCTCGATACGGTTATACGGGCCTACTACCCCCCGTACTAGGCAACCAAGGTACCAACCCCTCGATACGGTTATACGGGCCTACTACCCCCCGTACTAGGCAACCAAGGTACCAACCCCTCGATACGGTTATACGGGCCTACTACCCCCCGTACTAGGCTTGGTCGACTCACAACACTTATATAGAGAAAATCATATACATGTGTCCATTTCATCATCATTTCAGTAATTACATAACCATCCGACTCATAGGACGTACCTTGGACCTTCCCTTTCCTAAGAATTCTATAAATGGGCATTTTATCAAACACAAGGTGGGCAATTGTTCATGTAAATGAAATCATGTATTTCAAGAATACTAAGTCCAACCAATTCCAAAATCCATATAAATCAGCCCACCAACAACATACATATATATATCAACCTTCATAATTTGATCATGGAAGCATGTAAACCATAAACATCACATAATAATTCCATTTCATGATAATATGCAAAATGGACCATAATAGGGTGTGTAGTAGTAATTCCATAATTCAAGAGTTCATAAATAATCATAAGGACCCATAAACTTGAAGTAGAAATAGAGGATAAATGGTTGGACTTGTGGAAAGGAAGGTTTCCACAATCAAACCCACATACCTCAACTTTGGAGAATCCTTGATGAAGATTGGAATGGAGAATCGAAGCTTGAGATTGAGTCTTGAATCCGGAATTAGAGCTTGAGATGTTTGAATTTGGTTGAAGATCTTGGTGGAATTTTTGGAGAGGGCTTAGAGAGTGTTTTTGGAGTTAAGAAAAATGACTAAGTATGGGACATATCCCCTTTTTATAAAAAAAAAAACGTCTCCAATCCCGCCTAAAAAAAAAGCTCACTGGAAATTGCAAATCTGCACAGACAGGTTTTACGAAAATGGTCATAACTCCCTCATCCTAACTCGGACTAAGGTAAAACAAAGTGCGTTGGAAAGCTAACGCAAAGAGCTTTAATTTGATAGGTTGCAGCCCTTCCAGTTCCTTGTGTGCTAAGAGATATGCCCCTTTAAAGTTGACCCTCCAAATCGCAATTTTTGTGATTTTCGAATTTTGATACAGTTGCTCTAAAATTCGGGTTAGACCCATTTCCCACTCAATTTGACCCCACAAATAAGAATATGAAGTCGAATTTCCGAAATCATGCACGGATTTTGAGATATATGGAAATTACAATTATAGGTGTTTCCGAAGCACATTTTCGGGCATTTTTGGGGTCATTTCACTAAGGGTGGAATCTAACCTCGACTAAGCAGACGCATCAAATACAACACACAAAAAAGGCTGAAGCGTAACCAAACTATATATACAAGGCACCTCCCAGAACCTGGAAGTCACAAGTACATAACTTCTAACAAGAGTAAAGCCACAAAAGTGGACCACAGAAACATACTATCTCGAACAAGTCAAATATATAAATACAGAAGGAGACAGGTAATCCTAGAACGCCATGTGGTCACCCTCGTCTCCTGAACAGACAGCTGCAAGCTCGAACTCAACGCTGAGAACTGGTGCTCGGACCTATATCATGAAAATAGATGCAGAGTGTAGCATGAGTCCCAAAACAACAGGTACCCACTAGGCATCATAGGCCGAGTATGCAAGAAAGGTAAAAACGAGCAGACAAGATAGAATCAAACACAACAGAGGTCAAAAGAATAGGAAAAGAGAAAGCGAAAAGCAAAGCTTAGTACAACAAAGCTAAACCGAGCTGAGCCCCCCATCAGACGCGCTGGGCACACTCGGGCACAAGTTTAAATAAAACCCTAATGGACCCCCATAAGCCCTACAGGTACACAGAAGAGCTATTCTACAGAAACAAAGAAAGGCCCAACTCCAGAAGCCTTAACACCCATTGGTCCCGAACACAAAAAATAACAGCTGGGCCCCGCCCAATCTTCAGTCACGAGCTGGAAATAATGATCTCTAATCGTGTAACATCAGCCTCGGACTGGAAAAATACATGGGCCTGGCCCAATCATCAGTCACGGGCTAGAAATAATGGACTCTAACCATGTAACGAAGCCTCAAACAAGAGATAAACAACCTACGCTCAACGTACTAGCGCTGGAAATACTGTCTCCAACCGGGTAACATCAGCTGCGCAGCTGGGATTAGTAGCCTACAAGCAACAACCTCTCGCTGGAAATAATAGTTGCAATCGTGTAACGTCAACTGCGGACCAGAGCTAGCAACCTACCCCCGATAGCCTAGAGCTAGAAATATCGGATGTTAATTGGGTAACATCAGCTGCGTACTGCAGCTAACACCCTCAAACTTGATAAAGCCACCACCAAACAATACAATGCAAGGCTAAACATCACGGGCTGCCTTCCCCAAAGGATATCAACCGAAGGCTCCCAGCCTAACATAATCCAATCGACAATCGGTGCAACAACAACATCTTCCAGTAGCACCCCAGAATCGCAGAAATAAGAGAGAAAGAATCCGAAGAACCAAAAGCCACGAAAACGCCTAAACTAAGGCTCATACTATAAGACCCAAGTCTGCTATACCAGTATACAAGGACCTAGTCCATCTGAAATGACGTCAGATACATACTCAAGTCAACAAGTGCATAGGACTAAGGCAATACTGTCCTAACTATTCTAAGGTCGAAAAACTATCACAGAAATCAACAAAATGCAAGCAAATATCCCTAACCCACGCATGCAATAACAGATAACCAGCCAAGAAGTAACCCATAACAAAACAACGATAACCCAAGCCAACAATCCTATACTAAGGCATGCCACTAACCCCGAACAACCCAAAAATCAACTCTAAATGAAGAAAATCATAGAAGAAGCATGGAAATACTAATCACCCAACCTAGATTCCCACAAGTCGGCAAGTAATCCCACATTCAAGCTCAATCTAGGTAGAAGGGAAGTTGTAACCTACCGGAAAGCCGATCACACGCGCTTCAAGTCACTCTGCCAGAGCTTTTACCTTTCGTAGGGCCTCAGACTGCTGCCACACTATCAAAAATAGAATCACAACGTCAATACGATCGTTTTGACACTAAAACCATCCAATTTAGAGATAGAACAATTTCGGAGTAAAAATCAAGAACGTGGGACCCGCTCTCGATTTTCTTGAATTTACTCCGCGAAGAGGTCCCAAATCCTCTTCCAAACTTGTATTAAAAAACAGAACACTCATCGGGGCTCGGATAAGCTCCATGCAACAAAAATAAGAAAAAGCAAAACTTTACAACAAATAGGCTTAAGATAGCAACTTACGCCTCGAATTCATGGAAAACGAGGTACACCCAACACAATCCAACCACGAACCCACAAAGCCAATGAGAATCTGAACTCCTGGGATTTTGAATCGACGAAAACCGACAACTGAGAAGGCTGATATAATATTTTGAATGTTTCATCAAAATGAGCTCGACCTCCATTTATAACCACTGCCACCCGCTCTCCTCCGCAAACGCGGCCCCAAGGCCTCACGAATGCGGAGGGAAACAAACTACTACTCCACGAACACGGAGGCAATCCCACAACAGCTCCGTGAACGTGGCTCCAGGCCCACGAATGCGGAGAACAAGAACACCCCCACACCACAGACCTCCGTGAACACGGAGAACTTTCCGTTGACACGGAGCACAATGTCATAGACCTACGCGATCGCGTCCTCTGGCCCGCAAATGTGAAGTAGGCACTCTTACACCTCCGTGAACACGGAGCCTATTCTACGAACGTGGTGAGTAAATGTGTCTGCATTTTTCACAGCTGCAACAGCTGAGTTTTGGACAACTCCAAAACTCTGACGGGGTGCTCGAGTTTCGTTCAAAACCCCGTGCACGCTAACGAGATATGCTACCTCCTCAAATTCGACATTCCGGACTCAATGGGGCAGTCCAAATTTCTATATCAGGTCGTTTTGACAAAAAAGTGGGTCCCACACCCAATGGGCCATTTTAGCCAATTTCCATCGGAGGCCTCAGATTTTGATCGGCAGCTCCCGGAGGTTCTCGAAGGGTCATTCTAGACCAAACTCAGAATTCCAGAAATAACCGTGCTATCAAAATTATCATCTAAGCGCGTTTACTAAGAATGTTGACCAAAATCAATTTTAAGCCAAATTTCGAAGGCTAAAGAGCTAACTGGCCCCAAAATCACATCGGAATGCTTCTAGCCTAATTTGGCCGCTCCAGAGCTGATGGAACCGTTAGAATTCCCATCTGAGGTCGTTTACCTGAAGTTATGACTAAAATTAACTTTCAAGGTTCAGAAGCTACAAAATAGGAAAAAAGGCATAAAACCTAAATGAACGACCAGGCGACCGAACCTATAGTGCCAGAAAGTCATAAATGTTTTGGGGTGGCTACAGGAAAGCTCTAACCGACAGAAAAAAGCCACAACCTAGCAAATGACCTGAAGGGTCATTACATCACATGTCTTCATTTACATTCCATATTAATGTAAGAAAAGAGGAAAGTTTAAAGGTTCTATTTCATAAAAACTTAAGAGCTTCAAATGTTATTTATATATACGTATATATGTTACTTTGTTGATTATTGGGCTTGAAAGATAAGTTCATGTTTCTAGGATGTATGTAAGTATGTCTAAAGTTTTGAAAAGTACTCCAGTAAAGTAAAAAGTGTCTTCTTTGTAAAGGGTGTATTAAGCGTGAAGTTATATCGATTATTTTTATAGTAGTATCGAGCAGCGAATTGGGTTGGAGTCTTTTATGACTTGGAAGTCACATAAAACTATGTAGCCAGCGTAGGATAGGATAGCATTGACTCTTCATATGACTCCTCACTGCCTCTGAGAAGGCCTATTATATGTATCCATAGTCACAATATTATCCTATGCCCCCGGCAAGGTATAGGATCGCCCTTGCAATGTGGGAGAAACGTTGTATCAATGCTAGGCTCATAGTAATGGTTGTCGATTAGAGAAACTCCCCACAAGTAAAGTATGTTATTTTTCATATTGCTTTTATTGCATATCTTATTGTAAAGCTTAAAGAGTTTTCATGCACGTATTGATATACTATTGAGTTGCTCTTAGTCATTCAGTTCAGTTATCGTTTAATCTAGCCATATTACATACTCATACATTTCATGTATTAATGTCATTCGACATGTATCTTTTATGATGCAAATACAGGTGCTTAGGATCCTCAATAGAAGTTCCATTGAGATCACTTCATCCGCTTGGCAGCTTTTAGTAAGACCTCCTTGGTTCCGGATGACTCAAGTTTTATAAGTTGTAGTAGTAGTTCTCTTGAGGAGTCGTGGGTCTCGTCCCAACACACATCTTTGTACAGTAGAGGCTTCATAGATAGACAGTATTTTAGAGTCTTTCAGTTTCAAAGGTTTTGTTTAAAACTTATGTTTAATACTCAGTATATTGAGAGAGTTTTGAGTTTTAATGCACTATTGATTTAGTAGTTCCTTCAGTTTAATGCTTATGTATGCTTGAGCTACTCTTCCGCTTGTAGTCAGCCAGGATGAGGGTTCTCTTGGGGACCAACAATGGTTCTCGAGTGCCGACCATATCCAGGGTGTAGGTTCGGGTCGTGACAAACTTAGTATCAGAGAACAGAGTTCAAGTGTCCTAGGGTGTCTATGAAGCCGTGTCAGTAGGATCTTATTTAATAGAGTGAGGGCCCCACTTCTATAAATGAGGGACTACAAACATTTAAGAAATGTTCCCTTCTTTCATATTCTAAATCGTGCAATAGAACTTTGACATAAGGAACTTATTAAAACTCGTGCATTTTCTAAATTCATTCGACTACCCCTCATACTCAAGGTGGTTGAAATAGTAAAGCCCAGATCCTTATCGATGAGTTACTCCTAACCAAAGTCCTTAGAAAGTCATGAGACTGCAGAGGGGTTTGAGAGAAGCCCGTGAGTGAGCTTAAGCATTGAGATTCGAAAGAATGCACTCTTAATTCATATGAATTGTGCGTTTGAGCTTAAAGCAAGATGTACTCCAAGACTCTCTTCTCTAAAGCCTATTTAGGTGAGACCCTTATAAGGAGGGTGTGTTTTAGAATGCTTGGGTAGTATATCCACCCAAAAGATAGTGCGTGTTGCGATGTTATAAACAGTAGTAGTAAAAGTGCCCAGAATTAGAAGAATGAATGCGGAGGTATAGTAATCTAAGAAAGAAAGATAGTGATGAGGCAAATTATGATGTTACAATCATGCACTCAGTAAGTTATTAATGAGGAGTTTTTCCTTATGGGTAGACTAAGAAGTGATGAGTTAGTGTAGACTTCATGATAGAAGGTAGAGTACAAGTTACTAGACCAGAGAGAAGTTTATATGAGGTATTAATGCATTAGTATCAACCAAGTATAAGTGTTGAATAGAAGAGACGAGTATTCGTGATGCGATAGATTTAAGCTAGGCCTGTGATTTTTAAAAAGAGAGCCTCATAATATTCAGAGGGCTGAACTAATTAGGCAATGATGTATAGTGAATGAGTAAGTGATACTTAAGTGGTAAAATGGAAGTTGGGTAGTAATCTGTAAATAGGTAGACAGAGAGATAAAGGTTGACCACTTGTCATGAGATCTTAGTGAGTGAGTGTTTCTTAAGCTTAACTAGTAGTTGTAAGTTAGTATAGTAAGCGAGCAATTATATAGATATTCGTATTCAGTAATAGACACTAAGCTTGAATTTGAGATGAGTGTCATGATCAATAGGATGGCGACATGAGGATGGTGATGTTAGTTTTAAGATTTGATCGGGTAAATTTGACATAGAATAGGTGAGGAATTAACGTATTAGTTGCAACGAATGTGAGTGGTACAAGTGTGGTATTATGACTTTTAGATGAGAGCAATAAGGTGCAGTTAAGTTATTATAGTAACAAGAGCATTAAGAGGTGTACCTGAGATCGTGTGTAGTCAAACGAGGCTCTAATTAAGTTTATGATTTTCTATGCGGTGTGCCTAGATAGTATATTTGAATTATCAATGTGGAGTAGGTTGATGTAAGCATTATTTATTACCCTTAAGAGTTGGTCGGAGAGATCATATATAGCCAATGATGAGTCTCTTAAATATAGTTCAAGTTTTCTCTTGTTTGATAGATATGAACTTAGAAAGGCGGTATTATCAGACTAAGAATTCAAGTAAGACTATTAAGAGTTAGACTAAGAGACTCTATAAGCTAATGAGAAGAGGTTAAGAGAAGCATCTCAGAAAGAGGTCTTAGAAGGAATCTTAGTACCTGCACATGGAGAGTTCAATGGCCATGAGATTAGCCTTTCCTGAGTATTAGAGTAAATTGAATATAGAATCGCTTAGAGATGATGGAAGATATCCATAACTTTAAAGTGTAAGCTTTAGACCTAAGGGGGAGATGATAAGATGAGAAACCAAGTCAAGTGTGCGAGTCAGACAATAATGTGTTCAGAAAGAGTTAAAGTGATATATCGATCCATTCATACTCTAGCGTATTCCTCAAAGTTCAATTGTTACAAAATCTTGTTGATGTCTTTAATATAAAAATTGTGTTCATGACCTATTCTCATACACTTCAGATAGACTCACATCTATGCTCAGTTCCTGGAATGAGGGGCAAAGACTTTAGCCCATTGATCTCAATCTCACTCAATAAAGTTATGGATATCGGCCTCATGATATGAACCTATTCATGTAAGCCCTCATGTCTCATAGTATGCTCAGTGTCGCAAATTCATGCTTTACTCTCAATGGCTAGCAACATAATGTTATGTCATGTACATTCTTATATCAGAATTCTCGAATGAATCGTGCTTATGATCTTTCATCCTAAATCTCTTTCAGTGATCCTTTTAGTTAGAAAGGGATGTTGATGATAGTAGCTGAGTGATGATAGAAGGAGAGGGTTGATGTTTCTTATTGCGGTAGTGGTGATGTTCTTATTCCATCTAATGTTTATAATGTGGAGGAGGAATAGGATGGAGTTTAACTAAGAGTACTGGTTAAATGAGAGAAAGTAGTGGTTCCTGATAGTAATGCATGAAATTTTAGTTGGTAGAGATGATGAGAGAATGAGAAAATCATAGAAGGTTGGTTAGTAGGAGTCCATGGAGTGGTTGTAGTTCTAAGCTTGAGTGAGGTATTGATGACATGGGGATGAATGCATAATGCATTAGGGGGTTCTTGATTAGGACTCGAGTTTGGTTGAATGTTGTGGTAAGTAGTAGTATTCATGGGATGTGATTTCCTATGGAGGCATAAAGCCTAAATCTTGTTATTTGGATTAGTATAATCACCTTATGTTTAGCACCTTGTGACTTAGAGTCAAGGCTTGAATAAAGTAAGAGCAGGCAATTTATTTTAGACCTTGTTAAGGGTAGTCTTATACTCTAGTGAGAGCTATGAGTTGCAGCTAATGAAGTGTATTAATCAGAAAGGAGAGCATAGTTGAGAAGTATTGCTAAGATTAAAAACTACCAGTTATATAACTCGAGGCGTAGTACTCATATTCTTACTTCATGCCCGGATACCCTTGTTTCATATAATGGTCTGTAATCTTGAAATCTTAGGTGAGCTTCGTGCCAAGTGAGCTAGAGTTCAGTTTCAAAACTCTTAGTATGAATCAGTTCTGTGTATGTTAGTAGGCAAGTTTAGAAGCCAGAAAGATAGTAAGAGTAACTCATTTCCTTTCCATTATCAGTCCAACCGTCATTCGAGGATGAATGTTCCTAAGGGGGAGATATTGTAACACCCTAAAAATTTCTAAGTTAAGACTCAAACCATTCTTGAAATTAATACAAGATCATACCGAGTGATTCTTAATTGTTCTTGGATTCTAAGGTCAATTCTATAGTGTGTGAATGAATTTGAACATGAATTAAGGTCACTAGAATCCCCTAGCACAAAATTGAGTTGAAAGCTTTCCTACCAATTGAGTTTTAATAGGAGATCTTACTTGAGTCAACTTCAAACGACCATATCTATCAGTATATAAGGAATTAGGTAGCTCATGAGCTATCAAATTGAAGGTTTTTGAGTCCTCTTTCCAACACTACCGAGTTTGCCATTTTGAAGCTTGGAGTAAAATGTTATGCCCGTTTGAGTGAAGCCTCTCTATTTAAGGCACCTTATTTATTTTAGGAAAGGGTATTTTGGTCTTTTTCTTTTTTCCACTAGGCTTAGAACTTTTTTCCTGACCCAATTAAGGGTCTAATCAGATTCTAAATCACCTATTAACGTTCCTACACACTTAGGGATTTAGAGCGAGGTTTCAAGAAGAGAAAAAGGGCTAAGTTCAAGCGTTCTTCAAGAATTGTGGTTTTCTCCAAGAACATCATTCTTTCAAGGTATGTGAGGCTTCCCATAGTAATGGACTTGTTCTTCCTCACTCCAATCATGTAATCCTTTCGTTAATTCACTCATATAATCATTTATGTACGTATTCTTGAAGAGTTCTTGAGTTTTAAGCTTCATTCTTTAACAATGGAGGTTTTGAGTTCTTGAGGTGAGGGTTTTGCGAATGAGTGGTTTTTCTTGATAGAATTTGAGTAGAATTTTGATAATTTCACGTTGGGTTTTAGAATCAAAGAGATTTTAGAAGAAACCAATCGATTCTAGAAGAGTTAGGACTCGAAATTGAGCAAGAAGATTCGTCAGATTTTTGCGTAGGGGGCTGGCGCGGAATGCCACCATAGCACCATAACTAGTGTTCAGTAGTTTGGGTCCTGACGTGACACGCCAACAGTATGCCCCAAATTCTGGTCAGTAGTTTGGGGCCTGGCACCCTACTCTAGCAGTACGCCAGGGGTTGTTTGGCATTTTTCCTTCTGTGTCTCATTCCGAACGTATTCCTTTGAATCATGACTACATTCGCTTATTTGAATTAGCTCCTAAAGGTTTCATTAATCCTTGAGAGAGTCTACATGTCCCACTCACATGTCTTCATTTACATTCCAAGTTAATATAAGAAAAGAGGAAAGTTTAAAGGTTCTATTCCATAAAAACTTAAGAGCTTCAAATGTTATTTATATATACATATATATGTTCCTATGTTGATTATTGGGCTTGAAAGATAAGTTCATAAGTGTATGTTTCAAGGATTTAAGTATGTCTAAAGTCTTGAAAACTATTTCAGTAAAGTAAAAAGTCCCTTCTTTGTAAAGGATGTATTGAGTGTAAAGGTATATCGATTATTTTTGGAGTAGTATCGAGCACCGAATTGAGTTAGAGTCTTTTATGACTCGGAAGTCCCATAAAACTACATAGCCACTGTAGGATAGGATAGCATTGATTCTTCATGCGACTACTCACTACCTCTTAGATGGCCTATTAGATGGATCCATAGTCACAATATCATCCTATGCCCCCGGCAAGGTATAGGATAGCCCTTGCTGGGCAAAAAGTTGTATCATTGCTAGGCTCATAGTAATGGTTGTCGGTTAGAGAAACTCCCCACAAGTAAAGTATGTTATTTTTCATATTGCTTTTATTGCATATCTTATTGTAAAGCTTAAAGAGTTTTCATGTATTGATATACTGTTGAGTTGCTCTTAGTCATTCAGTTCAGTTATCGTTTAATCTAGACATATTACATACTCGTACATTCCATGTACTGACGTCATTCGACCTGCATCTTTTATGATGCAGATACAGGTACTTAGGATTCTCAACAGGAGTTCCATTGAGATCACTTCATCCGCTTGTCAGCATTGAGTAAGACCTCCTTTGTTCCGGAAGACTCCAGTTTTATAAGTTGTAGTAGTAGTTCTCTTGAGGAGTCGTGGGTCTCGTCCCGACACTCATCTTTGTACAGTAGAGGCTTCATAGATAGAAAGTATTAGAAAGTCTTTTAGTTTCAGAAGCTTTCTTTAAAACTTATGTTTAATACTCAGTATATTGAGAGAGTTTTGACTTTTAATGCACTATTGATTTAGTAGTTCCTTCAGTTTAATGCTTGTGTATGCTTGAGTTAGTCTTCGGCTTGTAGTCAGCCAGGATGAGGGTTTGCTTGGGGACCAGCAATGGTTCTCGAATACCGGCCATGTCAAGGGTGTAGGCTCGGGTCGTGACACATATCTTCCTCTGATTTTCAGGTAGTTTCCCCAACCTTTTAATTTCTCCAAAGCACATTTACCACAACAATTTCTTTGGTCCTCCACTTGCGAACTTGACAATCCAATATCTCAATGGAAATTTCTTCATAGTTGAAGGAGTCTTTCACACCGATATTTTCTATAGGGACTATGAGAGAAGGGTCCCCTACACACTTTTTGAGCATGGAAACATGGAACACTAGGTGAACGGAAACTAAGTCCACAGGCAACTCTTACTCATAAGCAACCTTCCTAACTCTTCTCAATACTTGGTAAGGACCAACGTACCAAGGACTAAGCTTTCCTTTTCTCCCAAATTGCATAGCACCTTTTATAGGTGAAACCTTGAAGTATACACAATCACTCACATCGAACTCCAAATCCCTATGTCTCACATCAGAATATGACTTCTGGCGGCTCTGTGCAGTTTTCAACCTCTCCCGAATAACCTTAACCTTCTCCATAGCTTGGTGAACCAAATCTGATCCCAACAACTTAGCTTCACCTACTTCATACCAGCCTATCGGAGATCGACATCTTCTCCTATACAAGGCCTCAAACAATGCCATATGAATACTAGAGTGATAGTTGTTATTATAAGAAAACTCTATAAGAGGAAGGTGATCATCCCAGCTACCTTCGAAATCTTAAGCACAAGCCCTCAACATGTCCTCTAGTGTCTAGATGGTACGCTCCACTTGGCCATCGGTTTGAGGGTGGAAAGCGATTCTGAGATTCACTTGCATCCCTAAACCTCCTTGAAAAGACCTCCAAAAATGAGTAGTGAAATTTGTTCCTCTGTCCGATATAATGGACATTGAGGTCCTATGTAACCTGACAATCTCCTGAATGTACAACCTAGCATAATTCTCAGTAGAATCCGTCACCTTAACAGGCAAGAAATGGGCTGACTTCGTCATCCTGTCCACTACTACCCAAGTAGACCCGTTATGAAGTCCATATTTATCATCTTCAACTTCCACTCTAGAAGGGCTATATTTTTGGCAAAACCATCAGGTCTTTGGCGTTAAATTTTAACCTGTTGGCAATTCAAACACTTAGCAACAAATTTGGCAATATTTTTCTTCATGTTATTCAACCAATAAATCTCTCTTAAGTCACGGTACATCTTTGTGATGCCCGGATGAACGGAATACCTGGAGTGGTGTGCTTCTGACATAATCCTCTCTCATTCGGAACACATAATCTATTTTGATATCTCAACATACCATCTCCCCCTTGCTCAAAATCCATAACCCTCTGGTTGAAAACCTCCTCCTTTAGCAGTAACAAAATGGGGTCATTGTACTGTTTCTCTTTAACTTCCAACACTAAAGATGATTCAGACATGTTTTTAACAACTGCACCATCATCTTCAGAATCTATGAGTCGGACTCCTAGATTTGCAAGCCGATGAATATCTTTTGTGAGCCCTTTCTTTCTTTCCTCTACATGAGCAAGACTCCTCATGGATAACCTACTAAGTGCATCTGCAACAATATTTGCTTTACCAGGATGATAAATCAAACTCATATCATAATCCTTAAGCAACTCAAGCCACCTCCTCTGCCTGAGATTCAACTTCTTCTGAGTAAAACCATATTGCAGGCTCTTGTGGTCAGTGAAAATATCAACATGTACCCCATAGAGATAATGATGCCAAATCTTCAGAGCAAACACCACTGCTGCCAACTCAAGATCATGAGTCGAATAGTTCCTCTCATGGTTCTTAAGCTGTCTGGAGGCATAAGCTATGACCTTACCATTCTACATCAAAACACACCTGATACCGACTCTCAAGGCATCACAATAGATAACAAAACCATATATCCCCTCTGGTACGGTTAACACAGAATCAGAAGTCAATCGACTTTTCAGCTCTTGAAAGCTCTTCTCGCATGCTTTGAACTACTAGAACTTAGCTATCTTCTAGGTCAGCTTTGTCAATGGAGCGGCAATAGATGAAAAACATTTCACAAATCTTCTATAATAACCAGCCAAGCCCAAGAAACTCCTAATCTCAGTCGGGGTTGTGGGTCTGGGCCAATTCTTCATAGTCTCAATGTTTTGAGAATCCACCTTGATCCTCTCACTGGAAATGAAGTGACCAAGGAAAGCCACTGAATCTAGCCAAAATTCACACTTGGAAAACTTAGCATACAACTCATGGTCATTAAGTGTCTGAAGCACGATCATGAGATGGTTGGCATGATCACCCTCACTTTGGGAATAGATCAAAATATCATCAATAAAGACAATCATGAACATATCAAGGTGCTGCTCAAACACCCTATTCATGAGGTCTATAAAAGCTACAGGAGCGTTAGTCAAACCAAAGGACATGACTAGAAATTCAAAGTGGCCATATCGGGTTCGAAAAGCTGTCTTCGGAATATAACATTCTCTGACTTTCAGCTAATGGTAGCCAGACCTGAGATCTATTTTAGAAAAACACCTGGCACCCTGGAGCTTATCGAACAAGTCATTTATTCTGGGGAGAGGATACTTATTCTTTATAGTTACCTTGTTTAGCTTGCAATACTCAAAGCACATACGAAGGGAACCAACCTTTTTATGCACGAATAAGAAAGGAGCACCCCAAGGGGAGACACTAGGTCTAATGAACCCCTTATCCAGGAGATCTTTTAAATGTTCCTTCAACTCTTTCAACTGTGCGAGATCCATTCTATATGGAGGAATGGAGATAGGCTGAGTGTCGGGAAGCACATCAATCCCAAAGTCTATTTCTCTATCGGGAGGGACTCCAGGGAAAACTTCTGGATAATCATTAACAATAGAAACTGACTAGAATGATGGAACTTCTACTTTTGAATCCTTGACCCGGACTAGGTGATAGATATACCCCTTGGAAATCATTTTACGAGCCTTAAGATAAGATATGAATTTGGCTTTAGGCATAACTGGGCTACCCTTCCATACCAAAACTGGCTCATCGAGAAAATGGAATGTGAATACAACAGTCAACGGTGGCATAGCACAGGTATAACTAGTCCATACCCAAAATGACGTTAAAGTCCACCATGTCCAACTCAACCAAGTCAACTACGGTGTCTTTATGGAGGATAGTTACTATACAATTTCTATAGAGTGGCCTAGCAACAATATATTCACCAACAGGAGTAGAAACAGAGAAAGGCTTGAGAATTTATTCACGATTGATCCAAAATTTCAAGGCAACATAAAGGCTTACAAAGGATAGAGTGGCACCAGGATCAAGCAACACATAAACATCATGAGAGAACACTTGTAACATACCAGTAATAACATCAGGAGAAGCTTCCAGATCCTAACAATTTCCCAAAGCATACAAACGATGTTGAGTTCCGCTGGTTCCCAAAGTAGTACCTCAACCCGCTGGGGCGGCCAAATCAAAAGATTGGGCTCTATTGCCCCAATTGCTTTTCCTTGTTGATGGGCACTCCGCTGAATATGTCCCCGCTAACCACATCCATAGCACACACCCTTGCCAAAATGGCACTCTCCCGGGTGCTTCTTTCCACAGGTGACACACATAGATATGATGGAACCCACTAACTACCACTTTCCTGAGGTTGAGAATTTGGAACACTGAAATTCTGATTGGCATGAACTTGATGGTCGGTCTTAGGCCTGGGTGAAGGCGCACTAGCCGAAGATGGAGAAGGTCCAGATGACCTCTTGTGAAAGAAAGTTATGTTTCCATTTCCTGACCGCTGCTGATTAGATTCAGTACCTACTGAATTTTCCCTCTTGTTTTGAAATTCCTCTCTATCCATCTATTCTTCCTCCTCGACCTGCTGAGCATACACCATCAACCAGCCTATATCCATATCACTTACCAGTAATGCTGCCTTGCAGTCCTTCTTTACATGTTTTGCAACACCAAACACAAATTTTAACATCCTAGCCCTCATTGTTGACACCAACTCTGGAGCATATCGTGCCAAGTGAGTGAATTTGAGGCCGTATTCTCTCACACTCATCTTTCCTTGTTTCAAATTCACAAACTCCTCCACTTTGGCCTCCTTTAGCTCCTGCAGAAAAAAGTGGTCAAGTAACGCCTCCTTGAAGTTATCCCCTTTTGCATGATGTTCCTTTTCATCGCCAGACAACTCCCACTGTTTATACTAGATACTAGCAAAATCTTTTAGCTGGTAGGAGGCAAGTTCAACCCCTTCTGTTTCACTAGTATGCATAACCTTCAGAATCTTCTAAATCTCCTCAATAAAATTTTGAGGATCCTTTTCAACCCCGGACCCTGTAAACTCTGGTGGATTCATCCAGAGGAACTCTCGAATTCTGGAGGTGCTAGAAGAGTCATGAGAACTAGAGTCGGTAGGACCTAAACAACTAGTCTGAGATGCAACAATCTGCGTGAGCATCTGAATGGCTTGTCTGAACTCAACATTTGTAGCATCAGTGCGTGGAGGTCGAACAGATGACCTCGGTACTATTGGTATACGTGAAACCTCAGTACTAGCATTTTGGCCAGAAGTGTTGTCCCCATTCCTAGTCTGCATCACATTGTTTTGAGGCACTACTGTAGCATTTGTCCTAATAGGTACCCTAACAGTGAGAGTAGTTCTCTGGCTAGCAGTTCTTTTTTGAGGCATGATCTAAAACAAGCGGTAAGCATGGATTAGAATAATTTCACAAAGTTAAACTTTATCGCATGAACTAGAATATGAAAGAATGGGAAACAATTCCTAAATGCCCTGTAGCCTCTTGATTATAGGTGTGGCGCGCTTCACACCCATAATTAGGACTCTACTAGAAACGACTTCACTGACTCCCTAGGACACTTGAACTCTGTGCTCTGATACCAAGTTTGTCACGCCCTGAGCCGAGACCCTGGACGTGGCACGCACTTTACACTATTGCTAGTACGAGCGAACGTTCTGGCATATCACATGACCATGAAACTAAAAAAACTGAATAAAACGAAAAATAATATGAAGTTAAACACGATCCCTTAAAGAAGGAAAGTCTTCATCACAATACATTAACACTACATAAATGTATTAAACTGAATGTTATAAACCCATATTTTGGAAAATAAGATCAATTGTTTGACATCTGACATAATCTGTGAAGCCTCTACTAAATGATAGAAATCTGCTGAGACAAGGCCCCTGTATACCCTTAATACTCAAATAAACATAAAAATACATCTAACTTGCCTCTAGTGGAAAGGAGTCTCACCAATAGTAGAAGAGAGAGATCCTAGTGATGTGCCTGGTCATGGACCTGAGAATCTAAACCTACATCATAAAAGGATGTAGCGCCAAAGACGATCAATACATGAAATGTATTGGTATGTAAAATCACAAAAGGGGAATGAGTAAAGCAATAAAATATAATAGCACAAGCTGAAGTGAGTTAAACTTTTTAGTTATTTATGGGAGCAAGTGGTTAACCGATATAAACCACCATGTGAGCGCATGAAGTGTGATCTCAGCCTAATCAGCTAAACAATCCTATACCTTGTCGGGCATACGACATGACATGACATGATTTGCTAGCAATGATCCATAATTATCCCTTTTTGGGACACTAAAGAGTTATCCGACTTGTGGAAAGGTCTCTATCCTACGTCAACAAATGTAGTTTTTGGCATTGGTCATTTAGACTTATGTCTTCTCGATCAACCAGCTAACTCCCTTAAGCTCATACTGAAAGATAATTATTTTACTGATCATTTACCCAAATTTTTTGCCTTATCGATTCATGATCATGCTTTAGCCTTATTTGGCTCATGCCATAGGTTTGCCACTTTAGGGATCATATCAAAGATTTAACCATGCTACACCCATAATCGAAGATGTAATATAGTTAATTAGCATTTTTGGAGAATCAATATAGTAGAATCTTGATACACTACTTCAATCTCATGTCCCAGGTACATTGACACTTTATGAAACTAAGAAGCAAATTGAGATGGTTTTATCAAGATTCATCGCTCATATCAAGTAGTTGGAGTTTTCTGCATGATTCCTTGGCAAACAATTTAGATTCAAACACTATAGTTCACAAAATATTCAGCAGAAAACCAACCACAAAGATCAAAAGCAAAACGGTTCGCCCTCTAACTAGTTCCCAGATCGATGAAAATTTCAACAGAATAAGTGTGTAGTTGCTGCCAAATTCAAAACTATTTTTAATAGATGACTTACAAACTTTATAGAATCCATAAATTTAATGTTGTACAGCAATCGAAAATCTAGCAAAAATTTACAGATTTATGTAATTCACAACACTTATCGAATGTTCATGAACTCTTGAGTTGTTTCCAGTGCAAAAGACGCAATTAATTGATAAAGACATGGAATTCCTTCAACCCTAGACATCTTGAGAGTAATTTGAATTGGAGGGAAAGAAAACTTGAAGAAATAGTTGTGAGAAGTAGCTTCTACATACCTCAAACGTTTGGAGAACTAGTGATCGAAAGTGACGGAATATTAGGCTTGAGTCTTTGAGCCGTCTCTTGAATTTCTTGTGTCAGCTTTGGAGAAGAAGAAGAGAGGAATGTTGAATGATATAGCGTTGAATTCAGATTGAAAGGAAGGTTTTTTTTTTAATTGTTTGGGTTTAAAGAAAAAGGAAAAGAAGAGATTGCCCAGAATGGATTTAAATAGCGTATGGAGCTGCCTAATTGGCCTACTTCTCCTCTTTGTTCCCACGGTTTAATCTCATACAACCTCCAAAACATATACAAATAATTCCAAACTGATTTCTTACTAAATTCGAAGAACTAAATGCTCATATACGCAGCCATAACACCTCAACATGCAACTACAACTTAAACTTAAAGTGTGGGGTCTAACATAAGACTTCATTAGTGAGGACTTGAGAAGTCGGTCATTATACTGGATTAGTGTTAGAGATAGTCTAATATGATTGATTTCTCATTTAAGGGTTAGATATAGAGATATTCTAACCCACTCAAGCAATATTTCTTGTTTTGTATGCATGGTCTTAGGATTTGGAAGAACCCCAGATACAGATATCCATTAGTTTGAGAGAATATTAGATATAGTATTGACAAAATGTCATCCTTGTGTTAAAGTAGTTTGGATTTAGTTGATCATTGCATATTGAGTTGAAATCCCATCAATATTGCACACACCCCAAGTCATTTCAAACTTCTTGAATCCCTCTTTGTGCTACCTAAGAAAACATGATAATCGTAGTTTTGAATCAAATATTGTCTTACCTAACACCCCCCCCCCCATTTTACTTTACTATTTTGATAACAAAATGCTTGTTAGTATTGAGTTGATGGTCAAATAGAGCGTAATCCTTTTTGTCAATCCTTATGGTTTGACCCTAATCATAAAGTTGGGTATTATTTTTACACACGACCACCTATACTTTATTTGCAAAGTATACTTGAGAGTTATCAAATAGTGGCGTTCATTTTTGGGATTGCCTACTGTAGGTAAAACAATTGAAAGAATGAGCCATATGGATGAGAATGAAAGCGTGGATGGTTATGCTAATGTAGAAAATGAGCCAATAGGACACAACGTAGCTGGAGCCATTCGTCATATTTCATGCCACAAGTACTATGTTACACCTCCTCCAAATGAAGGAACTTTTCGGTTAGCAAGTGAGGATTCCAATCGCCACATCCGAAACTTTGTTGAAATATGTCGACCCTTCAATATAACAAACATCATCCAAGAATCAATCCAGCTGAGCTAATTCCCTTTATCTTTTATGGGGGAAGCGAGGGTATGGCTCGAGGAGTAAACATAAGGTTATATCACTTCATAAAGTTATTTAATAGATGCTTTCCTTGAACAGTTCTTTCTACCCTCTCGGATTCTTCAATTGAGGGATGAGATCAATAACCTCCACCAACTACCAGGTGAATTGATTTATAAGATGTAGCTAAGGTTTGAGACAAAGGTCTCCTTATACCCTAACCCTGGGCTATCGGAAAGAGTCTTGTTACAAAATTACTGTTATTCCTTATGCTTAATAAACAAGGTCGTGGAAAAAACATAGTTAGAGGTCCTCTCATGGACCTAGATTTTAGTTTTGCTTCAGTTCTCCTTGATCGAATGACAAAAACCAATAGGATATGGCATACAAGTAACACTGAGGTCTGTTTTGGAGTAGCAACCATGACGAATGAGATGATGAGAAGAGAAGAAGAAAGGGAAAAACAAATGGGGAATATGATGACGTGGGTTGAACTATTGTCCAAACATATGATAGGCACCGATAACAAAGTGTGAATGAAATTTGATCACATGCAATGGCATTTAATGAGGAGGATTGCCAATACGTCTTTTAATGAAGAAGTGAGGTACAGGTCAAACCAAGGGATGAGTTCTCGCCTAGGGTACCAATGTACCATTCAAGGTCCTTAGCGTTTTAGGGATAAGAATCAAGGTTGGAGAGACAGAGAGGGACAATGGAGAAATAGGGATGGCAAATGGTGTGATTGAGATCGTGACAGAATGGGTGATACATACAACTATCGGAGTTCAAATCCATATGTGCCTCCCCAAAAATCTTATGCTCCACCTAACCAACAAAGTGTGAGTGACCCTACGGGTTCAAAAATCAAAGATTTGTTAGGTCATGTGGTAAAAATGGTTGAGTCTACGGATAATGTGGTTAAAGAACTCAAAGGTGATGTATCAAATCTTACCCAAAAGCTTGAGCTCACACTCCGCTTTTGTCAAGCATTTCAAAGCCCAAATGAACCATCTCTCAGCACAAATGAACCCAAGGGCTAAAGGTGTGCTTCCTAGTGACACTTTCTACTCCAAAGAATGATGGTCATTGTATAGCAATAGTAACTATAAGTGGAAATTGCTTGATTGCATGAATGGTGGACCTTAGCGGGTCGTGTGTGAAAAATTGGATGATGGGGTGAAGCTTAGTAAACCCATACGAAAAGTGGTGGATAATGAGGTTTTGAATGATGGGACTGTGTTTCTAGAAAAATAAAATGAGGATGATCCTCTAATAGAGGTAGTTGATGTCGAGGAGAACAAGTTAAACAAAATGGCTAAGGGCATTATGTCTAAGTATCTGACGAACGCTCAACTATGTCTCATTTTCAAGGCATAGGTAGAAGCATGTAAAACAATACCCAACTATAAAGGTCATTATCGAACCTCGAGAATTGGCAGTTGGGAGCACTCCCAAATTGATTTCTCAATCCAAAACAAACTCACACATTGTACTCTCAACAAGCATATAAAATTGGGGGATTTAGAGAAAAATTAGAAATTATCAATATCAAGTATCAAAAGCAAGAAATCAACACAAATAAGTTATACCAAGATTGAAAATGACTAGGGGTGTGCATTTTGATGGAGTTTTGATACAATAGGAAAAAATAAATCAAAACCAAATTAGTTAATACATGGATAGCGCTCTGTCTAGGCTATATTTGATATTTTCTCGAACTATCAATCATATATCCCTTGGAGTCTCTTTAAATCCAAGACCCATACCCATAAAGCGCCAAACATTGCTTGAGTAGAATAGACTATTCCTAGCTCATACGATTAAATGGAAAATTAATCGGATTATCCTATCTCTATATCAAATCCATAGACTAATTCCACCAAGGCCTCACTATTGAAGTCTTAGAAACTCCAATTTTCTTTAACAAGACAAAATGGTGTTAGAAAGCTCAATCAATGTTTGCAACGACTGATTTTAGATTAAAATTTCAAGATAACAATAGATCCATACATAACAACTAATTTTAGAACTAGTTAATCAATACACATTGAATGTTACACAGACACCTAGCTATAAATTTAGGTTCTCATAATGAAAGATATAGAGACAATACCCATATGGGAGAACTCCATTTCAAGTGAAATTGACTAATAAATCTTATATCCAAAGCTTAGAAGGATGCAAATCTGAGTTTCATTCCTTAGCAAGAAAGGAAAGTTCTTAGGTATTTTTTAACACTATAAAATTTTCCAAAAAGTTCTTCTTTCTAAACTATTCCCAATTGAGAAGAAGATGAAGCTACATAATTACACAAATCCCTATTCTATCCTTGGAACCTTCCAAAGAAAGCACTTCATCCTCCAAGTACATTTTTTCCTTAAGCTTCTGCTCTTCAACTTGTGTTGGACCGGCGAAACGCTGATAAAAAATTGTTCAACCCCAACAGCATCGCCACTTAAGACATCAGTTTTATGAGAAACACTTGCGTTGGGGTTGGCAGAACGCTGATTAGGAATTGAACAAAGCCAATTAGTTGTCGATGCTTAGGCAACTTTTCTCTAGTCAAACCGGCGAAATGCAAAATGGATTTTATGGGATGTTAGTTCCTACGCCGGTGTGCTTTAGTGATTTTAAGCTTCAAATCCTTCAAACTTGATTTTTCAAAAATATGTTTGTACACAAGACAACTAGAGCCTAAAATACACTCAATTAGTATTAAAACACAACAATAATTTATAAATTTAAGTCTAATGAGGTGATAAAATATCAACTCATCAAACCCCCAAACTTAAATTATTGCTTGTCCTCAAGAAAATCCCTCACTAAGCACATAATTTGCATTCAGCCACACCAAAGATAGGATTTGCATACTTACACAATAAGAGTCAATATAAAACAAAAGGCTCAAAATAAAGACTCTATATATGAGCACAACTCACAATTGATTGCTCCATTAATACAGGGCAAAGGTTTTCTTTCTTTAAAAATTATTTTCATTTAAAACAACATTTTTAAACTCAAATAAGGGACAATATATCATTCAAGCATAAACTAAAAACAGCTTCAGCCAATGACATCAACTTTCAAGATTTGCCTACGGATTTACAATAATTTATTGCATTCATGCAGCCTAATAGAAATAATGACCTTATCATTCAAATGAATGATGCAATGTCACTCACACAAAAAAGAATCCCACTCGCAATCATTAATATTCAAGAGATTATGGATCAAACAAACTCAATGACTCTCACAACGAAATTAAAGAACTAGATTGACAAGGCTCAAAATCACCAAGGGCTTGTGGGTTTAACTTAGGTTTGGGCAAAATAGTAAGGTATCATATGTTCCAATGACTAAGAAGCCTCCCTAATGTTATCACAAATCATTTGAGCTCACCACTCACATTTTTATCTGCTTTCACTTTATTTCTTCTATTTATGGTGTCCACTCATTTTAAACACCTATTTTTCTTCTTACTTTAGGCATGCGCGCACTATGAGCTAGCACCATAATTTTGATTTCCTTCTTTTCATTCTTTAATCAATGAATTAACTTAAGCACTTTCATTTTGAAGCTTATGATTCTCTATGCTTTTTAGCTCATTCCTCTTTGTTCTCTTGGTGCGCAAACCCCCTAAACTTAGACTTTTGCCTAGATCACAACTCATTCAATTTTTTCTTCCCCAAACATAATGTAATGACCCTTCAGGTCATTTATGTGTTTGTCCCTCTTTTTTGTCGTTTACAGCATTCATGTAGTGAACCCAAGTAATTTTTTACTTGCTGGCACTGTAGGTTCGGTTGCGTGGTCTTTCGTTTGATTCTTATGCCTGTTTTACTATTTTGGAGCTTTTGAACCTTGAAAAGTTAATTTTGGTCATAACTTTAGGTAAACGACCTCAGATGGGAATTCTGAAGTTTCATCCGCTCCGAAGCAGCAAAATTAGGCTAGAAGCATGATTGGCCTGAGTCTGGGGCTTCCGGTGTGATTTTGGGGCTAGTAAGCTCTTTAGCCTTCGAAATATGGCTTAAAGTTGACTTTGGTCAATATTCTTGGTAAACACACTCAGATAAGAAATCCATCAGCACGGTTAGTTTTGGAATGCCGAGTTTGGTCTATAATGACCCTTCGAGAACTTTCGAGAGCTTCCGATCAAATTATGAGGCCTCTTGTAGAATTTAGTTAAAATGGCCCATTGGGTGTGGGACCCACTTTTCATCGAAACGACCTCGTATGGAAATTTTAACTGCGTCATTGAGTCTGAAATGTTGAATTTGATAGGGGGCATATCTCGTTTGCATACACGAGGTTCCGAACGAATTCCGAGCACCCCTTCGGTGTTTTTGGAATTGTCCAAAACTTAGCTGGTGCAGTTGATATCTGCAGAGACATTTCCCCTCAACGTTCGACGTTCGCAGGATAAGCTCCGCATTCACGGAGGTGTAAGTGTGTCTACTCCGCGTTCGCGGAGGTTTGAGGTCTTGTTATCTGCGTTCGCATGAGTTGCTCGGCGTTCGCAGAGGTCTGTGAGGCTGGGTGACCTTCTTCTCTGCATTCGCGGGCCTGGGACCGCGTTCGTGGAGCTCGGCTTGTCATTCCTCTATGTTCGCGGGGCTGGGACCGCGTTCGCAAAATAGTGGTTGTTATCCCTCCGCGTTCGTGGGCCTGGGGCCGCGTTCGCGGAGGTCAGCGGGGTGCAGTGGCTTTATAAGTGAAGTCGAGGCTCATTTAGAAAGGAAATTCAAAAATTTATATCTCCCTCATCTTTTATCGGTTTTCGGTGATTCAATCTCCCTGGTGTGCAGATTCTCATTCGCTTCGTGGGTTAGTGGTCCGTTTGAGTTGGGTGAACCTCGATATCGGTAAATTCAAGGCGTAAGTTGCTACCTTAGGCCTATAATTGTAAAGTTTTGCATTTCTTGTTGTTGGTTGCTTGGAGCTAATCCGCGCCTCGATGAGAGTTCTATTTTTTAATACAAGTTCTGGGGAGGATTTGGGACCTATTCAATGAGTCAATTCTAGAAAATCCTGAGCGGGTCCCATATTTCCCAATTTTGACTCCAAAATTGGTCTGTCTTCAATTTTGATGATTTTAGTATCTAAACGACTGTATTAACGCTGTGACTCTATTTTTGATGCGGCAGCAGTCTGAGGTCGTTCGAAAGGGGAAAGCTTTGATAGAGTGACTTGGAGCGCACGTGATCGGCCTACTGGTAGGTTACAACTTTCTTTCTTCTTAGATTGAGCTTGATTGCATAAATGCTTGTTGATTCGTGTGAATCTGGGATGGGTAGCTAGTATTTCTATTTTTCTTCTCTGATTTCTTCGTTTAGGATTGATTTTTGGACTATTCGGAGCTAGTATCATGCTTTAGTATCAGTTATTGGCGTTTGGGTGTTGATGATTTGTGTGGGGATTATCTATTGGGTGGTTATCTGTTGTTGCATGCATGGTTTCAAGTTGTTTTCTTTCGTTATGTTGGTTGCTTGTGTTGTTCGGCCTTAGAATAGGTTAGGATAGTATTGCCTTAGTCCCATGCACCTGGTTGCCTTGAGTATGTATCCGATGTCGATTCGGGTGGACTAGATCCTTGTAAACTAACATAGCATACTTGGGTCTGATAGTATGGGCTTTAGTTTAGGCGAACGCATGGCTTTTCTGATCTTCTATCCTTTCTCTTTATATCTCTGTAGTTCAAGGGTGCTGCCGGATGTTTTGCTTTTGCGCCGATTAGAGGATAGGTTGTGCTAGGCTGGGAGTCTTTTGTGGATATCCTTGTGGAGGCTGCGTCCCACGCTATCTAGCCTTGTGTTGAGTTTGTTGGTTGTGGCTTTATTCGGTTTGAGGTGGCTAGCTCCAGTCCGAGGCTGACGTTACACGGTTAGAGTTTGTTATTTCCAGCTTGAGACTGTTGAGCGAGAGCTGCTAGCTCCAGTCCGAAGCTTACATTACACGATTAGACTCTGTTATTTCCAACTTGAGACTATTGAGTAGGGGTGTTATCTCATGTCCGAGACTGACGTTCTACGGTTACAGTTAGTTTTTTCCAGCTTGAGACTGATGGATTGGGTTCGAGGCCCACGTTCTATCTTTTTTGGGTTCGAGACCCAAGTTCTATCTTTGTTGGGTTTGAGGCCCATGGGTGTTAAGGCTTTTAGAATGGGTTCCCTTGTTTCCATAGTTGTAGATTCTCTATGTATCCTTCAGGCTTATGTGGGTCCATTCGGGTTCTTGTTTGTCTACGCTTGAGTGTCGCTAGCGGGTCTTATAGGGGGTCCATCTGGGTTTAGTTCTAATATTCTTAGTTTTACCTTTCGTTTATTCAATTTTTGTTCTGTTGACCTCTGTTGTGTTTGATTCTATCTTGTCTGCTTGTTTTTACCTTTCTTGCTCAGTCGGCCTATGATGACTACAGGGTACCTGTTGTTTGGTACTCATGCTACAATCTGCGTTTGTTTTCGTGATGTAGGTCCGAGCACCATTCATCAACGTTAAGTTTGAGCCTACAACTGTCTGTTCTGGAGACGAGGGTGAGCACACGGCGTTCTGGGATTACCCGTCTCCTTTTGTATTTATATTGTGGCTTGTCTTTTGTTTTCGAGACAGTTTGTTTCTATGGTCCACTTTTGGGACTTGTACTCTTGTTAGTAGTTCTATACTCGTAACTTCCAGTTTTTGGGAGGGTTCAGTTATGTATATAGTTTTTCTTCATTTTTGCTAATCATAGATGTTTCTCTACTTATGCTTCCTCTTAGTTAGGTTTTAGTTTCCACCCGCAGTCCGATTACTCTTAAGATACGGAATATGGTCTTGGCTGGCCTACTGGTAGGTTGGTAGGCACCATCTTGACTCGAGAAATCAGGTCATGACAAGCTAGTATCAGAGCCCCAGGCTCGTTGGTCTCACTTGTACAGAGCTAGCGTCTAGCAGAGTTTCACGGATCGGCACAAAGATGTCCGTGACTTATCTTCAGGAGGCTACAGGGTGTCCGTAGGAGGTTTTCTTATTTTTAATTCATGTTCGTACATCGTTATCTGATTGGTTTCATAAAATCTCACTTGTTTCACTCTGTTGTAGGATGCCTCGCACGTGTAGTAAAGGTCGACCCCGAGGTCGAGGTGGTGCTACGGCATCAGGCCGCGATAGACCAAGGACTTCAGAGCCAGAGGTGGAGCCTCAGATAGATCAGATTCCTTCTCAGCCGGTGGGGCAGGGACCAACCCAGCCAACACCCACACCAGCTGCCGCCCCTGATCTTCAGGGCATGCTTACCCAGATTCTAGCTGCTATCAAGGGTATGCAGCAGTAGTAGCCGACCCCAGCACTAGTTTTAGAGCCGGTTCCAGCACCGCAGGGCCAGTCTGCCCTTGTGATTCAAGAGATGCGTAACCAGCCTGTGGTAGCGGCTCTAGAGGTTCATCAGCCACCAGCACCGGCCGTGACTCAGTCATACCTTTGGACGGGGTTATGCCACTTTGAGAGCAGAAGATGCTCGGGGTGTTTCTCGTGTTTCTCCGGCTATCACCACCAAGGTTTTTCAGGGCTGTAGGGGAGGACACCCATGAGTTTATTACGACCTGCTGGGAGAGATTGCAGGTTTTGGGGTTAGTGGAGTCCAGAGGATCCGACTTCACCGCTTACCAGTTAGACAGATCGGCCAGACAATGGTGGAGTTCCTTCATCGAGACCAGGCCAGCAGGGTCACCACCAGTATCGTGGATGGAGTTTTTAGAGGCTTTCCTGGCCAGATTTATCCCACAGTGCATCAGAGATCGACTCCGTGATGAGTTCACGAAGTTGGTGCAGGGCTCAAATTTCCTGAGTTTTCCCATCATGCCACCGTTATTCTTCCTACAGAAGAGGAGCAGGTTCGATGCTTTGTTAGAGGTTTGAGTTTACCACTGCATATTGAGTCGCAGTCCATGTTATGAGAAGGTCATTCTTTTTTGGATGTTATAGACCATGCCCGCAATATTGAGCAGCTCTATCGCGAGGCCCAAGGGGGCAGCGGCAAGAGGGCCAGGCCAGATGATACTATCATCGGGACTCGTCATAGGCTGAGGGATACCCAAAACTGGGTTCATCAGAGGTTCCAGCCAGGTCAGCCAAGTCCTCCATTCTAGTCTTCATTAAAGATCTCAGAGGGTGACCAGCACCATCAGAGTGGGCATAGTGCCGGCCCGAGTCAGGGCCGAGGTGGGTTCCAGGCAGGTTCATAAAGTCGGGGTGGCCGGCCTTCAGCGGTGAGCAGATCTTCGCAAGGTTTCTTTACTTGTGGGGAGCTTGGTCATTGGCCTAGGGAGTGCCTTGTCTCCAGATCAGCTTTGCCAGCTCCTTAGGTGGCGAGAGTAGTTTCAGCGGTAGCACCTCTAGCTAGGGGAGGAGGGCAGCAGCAGGGTGTTCAGAGAGGTCCCTGGGGAGGTAGGATAGGCGTTAGAGCGGATGCACGGGGTAGAGGCGCCCAGGGCCATTTCTATGCAGTTCCAGCTAGAGCAGAGGCCGAGGTGTCTGATGATGTGATCAAAAGTAAGATTCTTTATGACATCAGTCCACTTCAGCCTTAATTGATCCTAGTTCTACTTATTCGTATGTGTTTGCTTATTGTGTGCCTCGATTGGGAGTGAGTCCTGAGCCCCTTATCTGTACTTTTGCATGTTTCGACCCCAAAAGGGGATTATTTAGTAGTGGATCGGGTTTGTAGATCATGTGTGGCGACTATTCGGGGGTAGAATACTCTGGTAGATCTTATTGTGTTTTGTATGGTGGATTTTGATGTGATTCTCGGCATGGATTGGCTATCCCCTCACCTGGTTGTCTTGGATTGTTATGCCAAGACCGTTAGTTTTGCCATGCCTTGTATTTCGCTAGTGGTGTGGTAGGGTTCTTGTAGTCGCACGTCGATTGGGATCATTTCCTATGTTTCGGCTCGGAGGATAGTTGCTGGCGGATGTTTGACATATTTGGCGTATGTTAGAGATGTTAGTAGGGAGGGCCCTACAGTTGATTCAGTGCCTATAGTCCGAGAGTTTGCTAATGTGTTTTATACCGACCTTCCTGGCCTACCCCCAGAGCAAGATATTGACTTTGCCATTGATTTGGAGCCGGGTACTCGTCCTATCTCTATCCCACCATACCTTATGGCCCATGCAGAGCTTAAGGAGCTCAGTGTTATGCTTCAGGACCACATAGGTAAGGGATTCATTCGGCCTAGTGTATCACCTTGGGGTGCCCCAGTTCTGTTTGTGAAGAAGAAGGATGATACCATGTGGATGTTTATTGATTATAGGCAAATGAATAAGGTGACGATGAGGAACCGTTACCCCATGACTCATATTGATGATCTATTTGACAAGCTTCAGGGTGCCGTAGTGTTTTCAAAGAATGACTTGAGATCTGGATACCATCAGTTGAGGGTTAGAGCAGCGAATATCCCTAAGATAGCATTTAGGACTCATTACGGCCATTATGAGTTCCTAGTGATGTCTTTTGGGTTGACTAATGCCCCTGCTGCATTCATGCACTTGATGACTCTCATATCCAGGCCGTATCTAGACTCCTTCGTCATAGTGTTTATTAATGATATCTTGGTATACTCGCGGAGCCATGGTGAGCATAAGCAGCATCTGAGGATAGTGCTCCAGACTTTGAGAGATCATCGGCTTTGTGCCAAGTTCTCAAAGTGCGAGTTTTGGCTTGAGTATGTAGCATTCTTAGGGCAGATGGTGTCCAAGGATGTCATTATGGTGGATCCGGTGATGATTGAGGTTATCCGTGATTGGGCTAGGCACACTTCTGTGACTGAGGTTCAGAGCTTCGTCGGATTGGCAGAGTACTACAGGCGCTTTGTCAAGGGTTTCGCCACTATAGCAGCACCTCTAACTCGCTTGACTCGCTAGGATATTCCCTTTGTGTGGTCGAAGGAGTGTGAGAGGAGTTTTCTGAGGCTCAAGGAGTTCCTTACCACCGCTCCTATATCGACTCTTCCAGTTGAGGGCAAGGGCTTCACGATTTATTGTAACGCATCCGGCGTTGGTTTGGGTTGTGTTCTGATGCAGCAGGGCCGGGTTATTGCTTATAAATCAAGGCAGCTTAAGTTGCATGAGCGGAACTACCCCACTCATGATCTAGAGTTAGCAGCGGTAGTTTTCCAGCTTAAGATCTTGAGGAATTATCTTTATGGAGTTCATTGCGAGATATACACCGATCACCGGAGCCTTTAGTACATTATGAGTCCGAGGGATCTTAATTCGAGGCAGCGCCGTTGGATTGAGCTCCTGAAGGACTATGATCTTTCTATTCTCTACCATCCGGGTAAGGCAAATGTAGTAGCGGACGCCTTGAGTCAGAGAGCAGGGAGTATGGGTAGTGTAGCCTTCCTTTCTATTTCGGAGCAACTCTTGGCTTTTGACATTCAGTCTTTAGCCAATCAGATGATCAGGCTTGATGTTTCAGATTCTAGCTAGGTGTTAGCTTATGTGGGGGTTCAGTCATCTCTGCTTGATCAGATCTGTAGTCATCAGTTCGAGGATGAGGCGTTGGTGGAACTCATAGGTAGGGTTTTGGCAAGTGATGCCGGGTAGGTTACCCTAGATTCAGATGGTGTTTAGAGGTTTGCTGGCCATTTGTGTTTCCTAGATTTGTTTATTTGATCTAGCTAATCCTTAGCGAGGCCCATGATTCAAGATATTCTATCCATCCGGGCACAACTAAGATGTATTGTGATTTGAGGCAGCATTACTGGTGGAGCGGTATGAGGAGGGACATCTCAGACAATGTGTCCCGTTGGTTGTGTTGCCAGCAGGTGAAGGCCGAGCATTTGAGGCCTGGTGGAGAGTTGCAGAGATACCCATTCCTGAGTGGAAGTTGGAGCGCATTACCATGGACTTCTCTATGGGGTTACCACAGACTTCTAGAGGTGTCGACAGCATTTGGGTCATCGTGGATCGATTGGCCAAGTCAGCACACCTCCTTCCAATTCATTCTTCCTTCAGTGCTAAGAGGTTAGCCCGTATCTACATTTGGGAGGTAGTCTGTTTGCATGGTGTGCTTGTATCTATCATTTCAGATCGGGGTTCACAGTTCACTTCAAGCTTTTGGAGAGTACTTCAGGAAGAGTTGGGCACCCGTGTCGATCTTAGCACATCTTTTCACCCGTAGACCGATGGCCTCGGAGCATACTATACAGGTTCTTGAGGATATGTTGCGGGTATGTACTATGGATTTTATAGGCCAGTGGGATCCGTTCTTGCATTTGGTGGAGTTTGTGTACAATAATAGCTACCATTCTAGCATCCAGATGTCCCCGTTTGAGGCTTTATATGGTAGGCATTGTCGCACTCCAGTTTGTTGGTTTAAGTCTACGGAGCCTAGGCCGTGAGGTAAAGATCAATTTCAGGAGACCTTGGAGCATATGAGGTTGATTCAAGATAGGCTCAAGACGGCTCAAAGTAGACAGAAGAGTTATGCAGACCGCAGGCGTCGACCGTTGAGATTTGCCATGAGTGATACAGTATTCCTTTGAGTATCACCCATAAAGGGTGTGATATGATTCGGGAGGCGAGGTAAGCTTAGCCACAGGTATATTGGCCATTTTGAGGTTTTGAGGGCAGTTGGTGAGGTGGCCTATGAGTTAGCTTTACCTCCACCATTCTCAGCTATTCATCCAATTTTCCATGTTTCGATGCTGCGCTGATATGTCCCAGATAAGTCTCATCTGCTCCAGTATGATGAAGTTGAGTTGGATGAACGCCTGACTTATATTGAGGAGCCAGTTGCTATTTTAGCCAGAGATGTGAGGCAGCTGAGGTCGACAACCATTCCTATAGTTAAGGTCCGTTGGAGGCACTGTCCAGTTAAGGAGGCTACCTGGGAGACCGAGCGGAAAATGCCAGTTCCTCAGCTTATTTGAGGCCTCAGGTACTTTTGGACTCTTACTTTCGCGGACGAAAGTCCTTTTAATAATGGATGTTGTAATGACTCTTCAGGTCATTTGTGTGTTTGTGCCTCTTTTATGTCATTTAGAACGTTCCTGTAGGAACCCCAAGTCATTTTTGACTTGCTGGCACTGTAGGTTCGATTGCCTGGTTGTTTGTTTGGTTCTTATGCCTGTTTTCCTGTTTTGGAGCTTATGAACTTTGAAAATTTGATTTCGATCATAACTTCAGGTAAACAACCACATATGGGAATTCTAACAATTGCATCAGCTCCGAAGCAGCCTAATTAGGCTAGAAGCATGGTTGGCCCGAGTTCCGGGGCTTCCGATCTGATTTTGAAGCCAGTTAGCTCTTTAGCCTTCGAAATTTGGCTTAAAGTTCACTTTGGTCAACATTCTTGGTAAACACACTCGGATGAGAATTCTATTAGTGCGGTTAGTTTTGGAATGCCAAGTTTGGTCTAGAATGACCCTTTGATAACTTTCGGGAGCTTTCGATCAAATTTTGAGGCCTCCAGTAGAGTTTGGCTAAAATGACCCATTGGGTGTGGGACCCACTTTTCATCGAAACGACCTCGCATGGAAATTTTGACTTCGCCATTGAGTCCAAAACGTCAATTTTGATGGGGTAGCATATCTCGTTTGCATGAACGGGGTTTCGAACGAATTTCGAGCACCCCGTTGGAGTCCAAAACTCAGCTGGTGCAGCTGATATCTGCAGACACATTTCCTCTCAGCGTTCGTGGGATAGGCTCCCCGTTCATGGGATAGGCTCTGTGTTCACGGAAGTGTAAGTGTGTTTACTCCGCGTTCTCGAGCCAGAGGCTGCGTTCAAGGAGGTTTGAGGTCTTGTTCTCCGCGTTCGCGTGAGTTGCTATGTGTTCGCAGAGGTCTCTGAGGCTAGGTGACTTTCCTCTCCACATTCACGGGCCTGGGACCGCATTCGTGGAGCTCTGCTTGTCATCCCTCCACGTTCACGGGGCTGGGACCGCGTTCGCGGAACAATGGTTGTTATCCCTCCGCATTTGTGGGCCTGGGGCCATGTTCGCGGAGGTCAGCGGGGTGCATTGGCTTTATAAGTGAGGTCAAGGCTCATTTGGAAAGGTAGTTCAAAAATTCTTATATCCCTCATATTTTATCAGTTTTTTGTGATTCGAAGTCCCGGGCGTTCAGATTCTCATTGGCCTCCTGGGTTAGTGGTCCGTTTGTGTTGGGTGCACCTCGATATCCATGAATTAGAGGCGTAAGTTGCTACCTTAGGCCTACAATTGTAAAGTTTTGCATTTCTTGTTGTTGGTTGTTTGGAGCTGATCTGAGCCCTGATGGGTGTTCTGTTTTTGAATACAAGTTCAGGGGAGGATTTGGGTCTCTTCACGGAGTCGATTTCAGAAAATCCAGAGCGGGTCCCACGTTTCCTGATTTGGACTCCAAAATTGGTCTGTCTCTGATTTTAATGATTTTAGTGTCTAAACGATCATATTGACGTTGTGACTCTATTTTTTACTGCATGGCAACAGTCTGAGGCTGTTCAGAAGGGGAAAGCTCCTGCAGAGTGACTTGGAGCGTGCGTGATTGGCCTTCTGGTAGGTTACGTCTTCCCTTCTTCCTAGATTGACTTGATTGCCCAAATGCTTGTTGATTCATGTGAATCTGGGGTAGGTAGCTAGTATTTCTGTTCTTCTTCTCTGATTTCTTTGTTTAGGATTGATTTTTGGACTGTTCGGGGCGAGTATCATGCTTTAGTATCCGTTGTTGGCCTTTGGGTCTTGATGATTTCTGTGGGGATTATCTGTCGGGTGGTTATCTGTTGTTGCATGTGTGGGTTCAGGTTGTTTTCTTTGGTTATGCTGGTTGCTTGTGTTGTTCGGCCTTAGAATAGGTTAGGGTAGTATTGCCTTAGTCCCATGCACCTGGTTTACTTGAGTATGTATCCAAAGTCTATTCGATTGGACTAGATCTTTGTAGACTAGCATAGCAGACTTGGGTCTGATAGTATGCGCCTTAGTTTAAACGAACTCATGGCTTTTCTAATCTTTTATCCTTTATCTTCCTATCTCTGTAGTTCTGGGGTGCTGCCGGAAGTTTTTCTTTTGCGCTGATTAGAGGATGGGTAGTGCTAGGTTTGGAGCCTTCTGTGGATATCCTTGTGGGGGCGGCGTCCCATGGTGTCTAGCCTTGTGTTGAGTTTTTTGGTTGTGGCTTTATTTAGTTCGAGGCGGCTAGCTCCAGTCCGAGGTTGACGTTCAACGGTTAGAGTCTGTTATTTCCAGCTTGAGATTGTTGAGCGGGAGCTCCTAGCTCCAGTCCGAGACTGACGTTACATGGTTAGAGTCTGTTATTTCCAGCTTGGCACTGTTGAGTAGGGGTGTTATCTCCGGTCTGAGGCTGACGTTATACGGTGAGAGTCCGTTATTTTCAGCTTGAGAATGATGGATTGGGTTTGAGGCGCAGGTTCTATCTTTATTGGGTTCGAGGCCCAGGTTCTATCTTTTTTGGGTTTGAGGCCCGTGGGTGTTAAGGCTTTTAGAGTTGGGTTCCCTTGTTTCCGTAGTTGTAGATTCTCTATGTATCCGTCGGCCTTATGGGAGTCCGTTCGGGTACTTGTTTTTCTATGTTTGAGTGTCCCTAGCGAGTCTTATGGGAGGTCCAGCTGGGTTAAGCTCTGATATTCGTAGTTTTACCTTCCGTTTATTGTATTCTTGTTCTGTTGACCTCTGTTGTGTTTGATTCTATATTGTTGCTTGTTTTTACGTTTCTTGCTCAGTCGGCCTATGATGCCTACTGGGTATCTATTTTTTGGTACTCATGCTACACTCTGCATCTTTTTCCGTGATGCAGGTCCGAGCACCAGTCATCAGCATTGAGTTCGAGCCTGCAGTTGTTTGTTCCGGAGACGAGGGTGAGTACATGGCTTTCTAGGATTACTTGTCTCCTTCTGTATTTATATTTTGGCTTGTCTTTTGTTTTCGAGACAGTTTGTTTCTGTGATCCACTTTTGGGACTTGTACTCTTGTTAGTTTTTTTGTACTCTTGACTTCCAGTTTCTTAGAGGGTTCAATTATGTAAATGGTTTTGCTTCGTTTCTGCTTATCTTGGATGTTTCTCTATTTATGCTTCTTCTTAGTTAGGGTTTAGTTTCCACCCACTATCCCATTACTCTTAAGTTCTGAGTTAGGGTCTTGGCTGGCCTACTGGTGGATTGGTTGGCGCCATCATGACTCGAGAAATCAGGTCGTGACACATAGGCTTTTAGTCTACAATTTTGTCATCAGCAACTTAGGGAGATATGAAGGTGTGAAAACAGAGGATTACAAAGGGTCAAGGTATGCATCAAGATGGCCAAAAAATTAAGTTCAAATTCAATGGGGTTGACTAAGATTACATCAATGGAAGGAGTTTCTAGTCAAAAAGGACAAGATTTATGTTTCAAGCCAAGTCATACCTTAAATTTAGTCATGAAATACATTTTAGGGTAAATTTTAGACAATAAGCACATGCAAGAATGATTCAAAACATTACCGCACAAGGCATCACAACACAATAAAATCTCAAGTTAGTCTCACAATCAATTAAATTGGATGACTTCTGACAAACTTCAATGGGTAGAGTTTCCGCTGCTTGTAAATTAAAAACCCAAACAAAGAATGTAAGACTCATGATAAGGGATTGCTATAAATTCACTTTTCCCTTTTATAAATCATTTTCAACCTTTCTTTGCCAAATTTTTTTTTGGTCCCTCTTACAAAAGGTGCAACAGAAGACTCAATTTAAACTAAAATTTGAAATTTTACCCTAAGAAAGTCGCTTCTCAATAAGAGGGAAATGCCAACCCGGTTCGACACAAAAAGACTCAAAGAATAGATAAATAAAGAAAAATTTTCACCTTTGAAAAGAATTGTGGTATAAAGAAAATCCTTGGAGTTTATTCAAGCCAACTATTATTCATAAGACGATATAACATTGTATGCTTATAAATTCATTGAGAGAATGAGGCCTATTGAAGGCACTAAGTGTGATCAGCAAGTACAGGTAGTAAGACAATAGAGAAATGTAAGGTGTAGGCACAAAGCAAGTCCATTCCATCTTCTCCAACTTGCCATAGAAGTCCGGAAGAAGTTCTGCCAATCTCTTTTCTTCTATTCCTCTGTCAAAGTTTATCTTCTTGTCGAGGAGGTAGTTGTAGTATTGGCATTCACAATCCATCAATATGAACCTTTCAGAATTATATTGTGCTTCCTTAATTACCTCCTCACTATTATCTGCTAAATTGATATTGTCATCTTGGTTGTGATATATCTTTCTTTATATAGGAGAGTAACTATAAATTTGAAGCAAATTTAGAACGGGCATGGGTACATGTAAAGCAACACAAATCATTGCAATTTAGATGAAGAAATTGCCAAAAGGGCATAGCAAGGCTGTTGTGCAAAGCTACTTTTTCAACAGTTCAGACTAGCGTCGCACTACTGGAAGCATCTTTGCAAGTACAGATTGGTGCCTGCCGCATATTCTTTGGAGCGGTGGGCTCAGCCCTTGTTCACTTTTCGCTCCTACAGTAAAAGTATCACAAGAGTAGCACTGCAGGTGCAGAAAACGTTCCACTCTTGCAGCTTTGTCTTCATCAGAAGGCCACAGATATTTTGCCAATTGGTGTTTCCACTGACGATCTCTAATTAAAATTGTACAAAGCCAACCTTAGACGTAGGTTAATCACAGTAACTTTCCAATCAATTGGAGCTAATTCAATTAAACGCCGGTTCCACAGATTGAATCTCCGATAAAAAATAATAACATTTTTCAACCTTTTGGCCATTAAAATTCATACTCAGACTTTCGAACTCTAAGTCTAAAAACACATTATGCTCAAACACAACAAATTCCAGATTAAAGCATCAATTTCTTCAAAAATTAGAAATCCAATTTTAGCCCTAATCTCCATTATTCATCTATGTTTATGCATAGTTGAGTCCCAATAATACAAAAACATTAAGTTACCTTTCAAATTCAAACCACATGCAAAAGGGTTCGAGTCCATACCTACTTTCCGAAGAGATTTGACAAAGGGAAAAGCTGACTTTTGAAGATTCTTTTGAACACCCTTTTTTGGTCTTTGAGGAGGTGTGTTTTCTTTTGTAGGATGTGAAGTGTATGATTGGGAGGTGAATTTAACAAAATTTAGTTGAGAGGGGGGATGAATCTGCTCAAGATTAGGAAATGAAGTGTTGTGAAAACTCTTCATTCATGCACCTGTTAAGACCTGGAATTCTAGTCATGTGTCGCACTTGCAAACCTGATTATGCTTCAGTGGTATTGTTTCTGTGAAAAAGGCCACTTCTGTGGTTGCTGTCCCAGTTGACCATCGCAGGTGTGGAAAGATAGTTGCACCTACGACATCACTCTTCTGGAAGAAGTTCCCTAGGGGCGCTCCCCTGTAATAGTGTTAGACCAGTGAGGTCCTTTTCTTACCAATTCCACCTATAAATTTAACTCAACAAACTACAAGATTATGGGTTAGTTAAAACAAAACTAACTACATTGCAAAAATTTAAGAGCGATGAGTTACCTCCCATCAAACACACAATTTAACATTGCAACGCAATGTTGGATACCTCACCTCTTATGTTTCCACTTCGAGACTAGGAACCTCCTCCCCTACTTCAAACCAAGAGATTCCGCTAAGTATTAAGAGGTAATAGTGTGCACATAATGCATCCAACTCCATCCCTCCATTTTGAAGATTTGAACATCTTGCCCAAACACACATCTAAATTTCCTTTGAGGTACATTAGGCAAAGGAGAATCAAGTAATAGGCCACTTTGTTGACATAGAATCATGAATTTCTTAGCCTTTAAATGAGGAATGCCATTTTGTTTCCATTTTGTGACAATCTCGAAGGTGTAGGGACTTAAGGTGTCTTTCTCACACTCCTTTATTTTTATGGTTTTGTCGAGTTTCATCCCATCCTCCAAGCACAATGTGGAAAAATGAAAGGAATAAGGTGTAAGCCTCTTCATTGGTGGATATCCACTTTCTTAGAAATCTCACTTTCAAATGTACTAGAGATGATGATGTTAGTTTTTTCTTGCAACTCTTGTATCATTTCTTTGATTTTGGCATCTTGGATTATCTTTGGCTCGGGCAGTGCGCAAATACACTAGATTTCTTCCATATTATGCACTAACCTTTCTTCTTTGGACTCCTATTCTTATTCAGTACTTTTGACCATTTGAACAAGAGCATCAAATGACCTAAGCTTTGTTCTCACATCGGTCTTTAAGTTGGAAATTTCAGGTTCAAGTTGGATCACTTCATGGTACCAGTTACGATGCAATTCAAGGAGTTCATCGCTCAATTGGAACAAGTTCTCCCGTAGCATCTATCACAGCACAAGATGTAGGATTACACCCACGGGCCAAGTTGGACCCACAATTCCCATTGTGTCACTCATTTCTTCATTTCGAGAGGCCTCTACACAACTTTGCCCAGCATGAGGTCCTCCACAATAAGGAAAAGAGTCGTAAATATATGGGTCAAAAATATAAAACAACAAAAAAACAAATAAATATTCACAGATGGGTCAAAACAATTGAACTATGAATTCTAAACCAATTCAAACACCAAATTGTTCCCCGAAAACGACTCAATTTTTTATAATGCTCAACTACGTACTCTCCTAGATTAGAAATGTAGGTGGTTTTATGCAATAAAATACCCAACTTATGATCAAGGTTGAATCCCACCAGGAATAATATAGAGGAGAGCGAAAAGATAAAAAATTACAAGCCACTAATTTGAATCCAAACAACTGATACAAGTATTTTAAGGTAGGGGGGCGATAAGAGACAAACACTAAAACTCAGATAACAAAAATAAAAGATACATTGACGAAAGACCTTTCGACTCGAGGATAGCAAATAGATTTGGGAATGGTAATCCAACTCATGTTCATATGATCCATCACAAATAACCAAATATTATCTAGATATTCATAGGTAAGTCTACTTTGCCTTGGTTTCTTAGGCACCCACTTGTATGTTTCGATCACAAGCAAGTAAATCTTGACTAGATCTCTGAACTTAACAAGTATACCAAAATAAACAACCAATATGGCAACATTAGGATTATCCTATCTCTAGCTGAAATCCAAAAGATAAGGGTTAGATTGGATCTAGAGTTTCTAAAGCTCTAGTCTTTTTGTCAACTATCAAATCATGCTAACCAATCTTTCCTATACATTACTCTCTTTCTCAAGTAAGATCACGATAAATAGGCAAGTCCTTGGGTTGATCACTCCTTTCGAACTCAATTAAAACATGAATTTAATTAGAGAATAAAAGACTCATATCATAAATAAGATAATATTCAATTAATTACAAAAGCACAAAACAAGAATCAACACTAAAATATTGTTTATCTCTAACACAATATCCAAATCCAAAAATCAAACACTATAACTATAGATATTCAAGAAACTTAGAGTTGAAGAAAGATCTAAAGATTTACACATTAAGCTCACAATCTTCACTCTTCAAGTTGAGTGATGGCTCTCTCATCTAAAATTAGGGTTGATGAGCCAATGATAGATCTACGATGTCTCCAAAATGTTGAGGTGCCTTTTATCAAGATTGGGGTTTCCAACAACGGTAGGTAAGCCAACCCAAATCCCAAAATGACAAGTAAAAGGCATATTGGGTAGAATAAACAATCAACAAGGAATAGGAAGAAGTTTAAGGGAAATACAATAGAAAATGAGATCAACAACACTATATACAAAAGCCAAAAAAATAGATACAATCCCAGAAACTAGTAGGCACAAGTACAAAGCTACTAAAAGAGAGTACAAGTCTCAAAAGTGGACCAAAAAGTATAAACTTGTCTCGAAGACAAAAGATAGTCAAAAACTATATACAAAAGGAGGTAGGCTAAATTAGGACACCATCAAATCACCCTCAAACTCTGAAGATCTCTGCAGCAAGCCCAAATCAATGTTGTTAGTTGGCGCTCGAATCTGCATCAAGAAAACAGATGCAGAGTGTAGCATGAGTACCAAAAAAATGGGTACCCAATAGGCATCATAGGCTGGTAAAGCTTGGAAGGTAATGACAATATGAAAAGCTAGAAAGTAAAAGCAACTCGAGGTCACAAGAACGAAACAATAACGATAAACCTAACTATATAGCACACGAGTCTAGACAAGGACAAATGATAAAGTAAACACCTAGCTATACTCTAATTGGACCCTCATAACCCTAGAAGGTACATTGGTGTGCATTTGAAAGCAAATAACTCAAATGGACCCTTGTAAGCCTGATGAGTACATAGAAAGGTGAAGGAAATTACTCGCTAAGTTTAAGAGATATCTCAAAGCTACAACAGCCACCCACGAACTCGTACTGCGATAAAGGCAACCTGAAGAACTCAATACAATAACCAAGTCAAGGCTCAAACTTGACTAATAAAAGTGACACCCGACCTTTAATTGTGGCTAGTAGAACACACATGGACCTCGAACCATGCATAATTAGTATGCGCATGGACCTCAAATCATGGATAATAATCATATGCACGAGCCCAAATTTTGGATAATAATCATATGTACGAACTCTAACCATGGATAATAGACTCTGAATGTCTCCAAATTACCTGCTCTTCCTCATACAAGACCACACCACAGAGCGAAACCATCTTTGGAATCACCAGGGTCGTACTCTAGCTCCAAATCCAAGACCGATCTAATATAGCCTTCAAGGCTTGAAATTTCCGAAGAACACACCCGGGCCAAATCTTATGGATAATTATGGATGAATGGTCACAAGAGCTTAGCTTTCTCCTACCTAAGGATCATACTATCTGACCCAAGTCTACTATATTAGTCTATAGGGAGCTAAGTCGTGCGATGTCAGAGAATTTCTAATGCCTATCGGCTCCAAAATGCAAGTCTACAACAATCACTAGTCTACACCTAGGCTGAGGCCAAGAACTGCTACCAATATCAATATTAATGACAATACATAAACCATAAGGCATGATATAATCAACACAACTAAAATAGGCATGCTCAATTCCCTAGAACACCCAAAAATAAGGTTAAGGCATGAATTCTAACTATTAAACATGATACGAACTACCCAAAACAAACTAATTAACATAAATTTACTATTACAAGCTCAATTTAAAGAACAGCAAGTGGTAGCTTACCTCGAAGCTGACCTTACACTCTCCAAAACCACAATTCTTGAGCTTTGCCCTTCTGAATAGCCTCCGATTGTTGTCATGCTACAAAATAAATAATCACAATGTCAATACAGATATTTTGATACCAAAGTCAAAACAATTGAAGACGAACCCAAAATTAAGAAAAAAAAGGAATTGTGGGACCCGCACTGGGAATCCCATAATTGACTCTGTCAATGGTCCCATTTATCTTAAGGAACTTGTGTCCAGAAAATGGACACATAGGTCATGCAACAATAATCAACCAAGAACACCATTAAAGAGGCAAGAGAGGTCTTTTGGGATAAGAATTTACCTTAAATACAAATCCTCTGCACCTTTCTGGAGGTCCTAATATGTAGCCCCGACAATTCCTGACAAATAGCAACTAAAATAACCTAGAGCTCCTTAGCTCGACACATCAACTTCAAAAATATTGAAAAATGGCTGAAAACGGGATTGGTCTTAATAAAAAGACCAGTTAAATGATCCTCACGAATGTGGGATCCAGTCTCTGAATGCAAGAGTTTAGGTCCCTATAACTCCGTCAATGTGGCGTCGAGCCCGAAAATAGGAAGGTTCAGCTTCTTTGACCTTCACAAACATGGTGTAAGACCCACAAATCTGATGACCAAGCTGTGTTGGTCTCCGCGAATGCGATGACCAAGCCCCCTTGGTCTCTGCGAATGCGACACCAGGATCACAAACATGGAGACCAAAATCACTGGCCACTGTGAATATGACCTTAGGCGCACAAACGCAAAGAAGATGGTGTTGCACTAGGTGATGCAACACCAGTTGATTCAACAAGTCTCAAAATCCCTGACAGGGTGCTTGTGATTCATTCGGAACCCCGTGCACAAAAATAAAATATGCTATTGCACCAAATTCAACATTTTGGACCTAACATAGATGTTGAAACTTCCAACTGAGGTATTCTCAGCAAAAATGGGTCCCACACCCAAACTCTGTTTAAGCCAAAATCCATGAGGTTGCTCGAAACAAGCTCGAAAGCCTCAAGATCTGCATTGATGGTCCTCCCAGCCCAAACTCAATATTCTGGAGCTAACAGAACCATCAAAAATGCATTTTGAGGTCGTCAACCTGAAGTGCTGAATGAAGTCAACCATTCAAGTTTCAAAAGCTCCAAAACACTAAAACTTGCACAAAACCTAAATGAACGATCAGGCTATTAAATTGTCAGTACGAGCAAGTCATAAATGACTTGGGGTCACTATAAGAACTCCCTAAATGCTGGAAAATAATGTAATAAAGAGGAAATGACCTAAAGGGTCAGTACATCAGGCCGTGTATAAGTACCAGTAAAATTGCAATACTTATTAATGGTACAAATACAATTGTTTTTCTATCCATTTAGGGGACTCAGATAATGGAAGTCCTTTATCATAGAATCAACAATGTAGTTGATGAAAAAATTTGGACTCCCATTAAAGTCTCTAATTATGGACCATCCCTATAACACCTCCTCTTCGCTGATGATCTAGTCCTTATGTGTACGGTAGATTATGGAAACAGCAAAATTATAAAAGAGATAACTAAAGATTTATGTGAGATGTCCGGGGAAAAATGTAAACTACAATAAGTCAAAAATTATCTTTTCCAAAAACTACTAAAGATGATATTTCCAAACATATGAATATAAAGAGAAGCAATACTTTTGGAATATCTTGGATTTACAATTTTCTGCGAAAGACCTTCTAAGAGAGATTTCCAATTCATCATCGATATTAATCAAGTAAGGCTGCCTCAACATGCTTGGGGGCCTAAAGCCAAATTTCATAGAGATGCCTTTTTTAGTTGATATATATAAATTGAATAATTATAACATATCCAGTGTAATCCTACAAATAAGGTCCGGAGAGGTAGGATATATCCGTACAGTATGAAGTAAGAATGTAAACAATGTAAATTTTCAATGAGAAATATATAATACAAACTTAGAATAATAAATCCTAACTCAAAAATTGGAAAAGTTTATATAATGATATCGAAATAGTGTTGCGTTGAATTTGATAAGTTGATATAACGATATTAAAATAGTGTTGATTAGTTTTAGTGCTTGAAATTTGAAGAACACATCAAAATAACAAATTTGATCTTTTTATAAACATACAACAATAGATTTTGCATAATAGAAGGGTTGACCGTTTGAGAGACTATGGAATTTTCAATATTGCTAGAATAAAAATCATGAAAGGGGAATTAAAATGGTAAATATAAGAATGATAATGTTGGTTCATGATAATCGTCAGAATATATATGAGGCAACAAAATAGATAGCAAAGGATGCTACAATTAATTAAATACTATTTTATTTCTCAATTAGTACAACAATCTTTATAATAAATGAGGTAAAATTTATTATATTTTCTATCCAAACAATTCTTTCCAAATTTATCAATACATAAAAAAAATTTAATAATATATATACATCTTTAAGAGAAAGTGGGGGCCCTAAAAATATTGAAACCCCAAGCGATTGCTTTAGTGGCCTTATTGTCGACACAACCTTATCTTCGAGGAAAACTTATTGGCTGGAAAATGAAAATTTTAAACATGGCTTAGGGACTCATAGGGGATGCAGGAAGTCTGTATACATTGCCTAGGCCAGAATTCAGGTCTTACAACAAGTCCTCTACGTCACGGTACCATAGGAATAAGTATCCAAAACCATGTAAGAAAGGGCGTCGATGTGCCGGCTAGTCAAATAAAAGCTGAGCACATCCCAGATTCCTCTCAAGTTTCAAGTAGAAAAGGAGCATGTCCTCGACGCCTCATAAATCTCAAAAATCAGTTTAACAGGTGATCCAGGTGGTATGATCCCGTTAAAACCAATTAAGAATAGTAGCCGAGTGAAAATGGTATTTCTCCATGAATGATAATGATATGCCAATGCATGAGCCACGATCGTACCGTAAAATATGTGAGAATGAATAATCAATGCAATGCATTCCATCACCAACATCCAAACAAGGCACACACAATTAGAAATATAATATCAACCCTACCATGCTACCAAACGCGGAAAGAACTAACCTGGGATCCAACTTGTCCTCGACCATGGGCTCAGGCCCAACAATATAACAATAGCTCAATAAGATGGGCCTACCCCTAAACAACAAGTGAAGGGATTGAGAAGAGATTTTGAATCAAAAATAGGGGGAAAGATAACTCAAGGAACAACGCCTTACCCCAATCACACCGATCCAGTCTACGAGTGAGCACATCTAATTCCAACCTATGGATATGACAAGCCACCAAGGTCTCAAGAATCAACACACAATAAACAACCCACTTCAAGCCCTACAAGGAGAAACTCACAGCTACAAGGATGATAAATCACACTCTAAAGCATCTAAGGCTCAACCCTAGCCTAAGGCCACAAGAATCAATCCTAATAAGGATACACACGTTAAAGCATTCTACAAGAGAGGCTACAGGCCTAAACTAAGGATCCCGCCACCCACAATAAGCCCAATGCACTAACGAGAGTCAAGAAAAGGTAGAATGAAAGGAAGCAAGTCCAATACTTGACAATACCAACCTAAATCACATGAAAAATCATACTAAACATTATCTAGTAAAGGTCAGTAAAGAAATTAGACCATAGTCTACCTCAAAGCCAATCACACGTGCTCCAAATCTACCTCACAAGAGTTATCCTCTCCTAAAATACCTCCGAACACTACCACACTAACAAATTATTGATCACCACGTCAATATAGAAGTTTAGACACCATATTCGCAATAATTGGAGACAAACTCAAAATTGAGTCAAAATGGAAATGTTAGACCCACGCTGGAAATCTTGAAATTAACTCCATCAAAAGGTCCTAAGTTTTTCAAGAAACTTGTGCCCTAAAAACAGGCATAATCCGAGATAAAAAATGAGCTATAACAGCTCAACAATAAAATAACCATTAAAGCTCAAAAATCAAGCTTAGGCAACCCCTTTGGAGACAAAATTACCTTTAAATGATGACTTTCAAGCTTTCCCGATCACTCCAATACGTAGCCATGCAAAAACTCGACTCCACGCAACTGAAATCGCCTTAATCGGAGCTTCCTAGCTCAAGAAAATGAGGACTGAAGCTGAAATTCGGAATTTAAATACCAGTAATCTGGTCCCTAAAAGGTATTTCTTCTCGCTAAAAGTCTGCACCAGCAACATCAGATTTGGTTATTTTTCAAAGTCTCTAAACAAACTCTCGGGATTCGTTCGGGACCGATAAAAATAAAACAGATATGCTACTCCACTAAATTCGACAATCCAGGCTCAACAGAACCATCAAAACTTTCATCCGTAGTCGTCTCGATGAAAAGTGGGTCCCACACCCAAGCTTCATTTTAAGCCAAATTCCACAAGAGGACTCAAAATGAGACCAAAAGCCTTAGGATCTGCACGAAGGGTTATTCTAGACTAAACTAGATATTTCGGAGCTAACCACACTAATGAAATTCTCATCTGAGCATGTTTACCAAGAATGTTGACCGAAGACAAGCTTTGGCCAGAACTTTAAGTTAAAATGCCGAATGGCACAAACTCACATCAAAAGTCTCGGGGGCCAAACCAACCATGTCACTAGACCGGAATGGCCCTTCTGGAATGGAACCGTCAGAATTGCATCCTAAACTTTTGACCAAAGTCAATCGTTCAAGTTTCAAAGGCTCCAAAATACAGAAACCTGCACAAAACTCAAACGAACGATCCGGTGACCGAACGTGCAGTCCTAGCAAGTCATAAATGACTTGGGGTCGCTATAGGAAAGCTCTAAACACTGAAATGATCAAAAATATATAAGAAAAGGCCTGGAGGGTTATTACAAATATCTACCGATAAGGGGAAAAACTGATTCATGTACTAACACATGTATCCTAACACATGTATCCTAGACCGGAATGGCCCTTCTGGAATGGAACCGTCAGAATTGCATTCTAAACTTTTGACCAAAGTCAATTGTTCAAGTTTCAAAGGCTCCAAAATACAGAAACATGCACAAAACTCAAACGAACGATCCGGTGACCGAACTGTCAGTCCTAGCAAGTCATAAATGACTTGGGGTCGCTATAGGAAAGCTCTAAACGCTGAAATGATCAAAAAATATAAGAAATGTCCTGGAGGGTTATTACAAATATCTACCGATAAGGGGAAAAACTTATTCATGTACTAACACATGTATCTATCAAGTGGCATGCACTATTCTCATTCTTTTAGGTTGTATACCTAAGTGCAACAGGAGGAACAATTTGATTAACTATAGATTACTAAATACCTCTTTAAGAGCCTCGACTTTGAGGATTTCAACTACAATCAAAACCTTGATTTCACTTGAGCTACTCACTCGATACTTCTGCAAAAAAAAAAATTCAACATCAAAATTTTAAATTAAATATTTTTTTATATCTACTATGTGTGTGTGTTCATAGAAGTTTATGAAAAAACAATTACCAAAGTAATACTATGAAATGAAACGACTCATCGTTTGATGATTTGTTGAGTTAACTTATCAAACCAACTGAAATGCCAATTTGCAAATTACTAAACACAATCAATGTTTGATTTTTTTTCAACTTCTCAATCAATATGCAATCTGAAACACTGTACAAAAAACATTCAAACATTCTCTTCATGAGAAACTTGAAGCCCCAAGCCAAGTAATAGTTGTAATAAAATGCATGCATATGTAAAATAGTAAACTAAAGAGCCAAAGGCTTGACAAGTTCTACAATAACCTTACATAAATTTTTTCATTTTTTCTATCGGGACCAGAGGTGATAGAGGACGAAGGAAACGAATGGGGAAAATCCCTAGAACAATACCCCACAATTGAAAACTTCCAGATCCTTAAATCTGTACAGAATGAAAAAATTGACAACCAATACTTGAAAAACATGCATAAGAATAATTAGTTAAGAAAAAGGTAAAAGGCATGGTCAAACAGCCATAAAAAAATTCTACAACTTCTAGAGATAGCGATGACACAGAAAATACAATCTGTGAAATTCAAAGAGGAAGAGATAAAATACCTGATCTGAGGCTAAAAATATATTTTCTTATCATTAATTGCCTCATACTTATTATTTATATTTGTTTTTTTTTAGCATGAATTTTATGGATTGTGCTAAATAGTGTATTTTATTTGTAGGATTAAATTGGTACAAAGTTGAAGAAGTTTGGAGCTAAAATGAATTAATTATGAAAGATTGAAGAAGGAAAATCAAGCAGACAGCTTAATGGATTAAAGTGAATATTATATTAATATTTATATGTATTCAAATTTGCTCAGAATTGAAAGGAAGTGAATGTTGATATGAGCAATAGCCTGCTGCCACGTGGTGCAGATTGAAGGCCCTGCAATGTTGAGGCGGCGACAAAGTGAAGTTCACGCGGACGTAGGAATCCAATTCCGTTTTGGTTTTGTGTTCCTAATTTGTTTTGGACTCAGTTATTTTATTCAGGATTTTCTACATCTATAAATAGTCCATAGAAATAATTATTGGGAAACGGGGGAAAGAATAGACTACTGGAGGAAGACACTTTGTAAGGAAAAGTCGTCAATACTTTTTAGGGTTCTTTTCTTCTTCTTTTTCTTAGGTATTAGTAGCTAAAGCCCCTTGTTCTGGGGCTGCGGCCATGGGTAATTGTTGAACATAGATTGTTTTGAATTAATGTTGGTTATCGTTTAAATTACTTTTGTATTCTTGTTTTAGTATTTCATGCTTGATCACCATAGAAATAAATCTATTGTCTATTCTTGGACTCGAGAGATAATGTCACGACCCAAGCCTAGGGCCTAGATGTGACCGGCGAATGGGGAACCCGAAGGAACCCCAAACAAGCCTCATAGCGTATCATTACACATCCTTGGTCGCGGAAGCAATTAAATGACCATAAGCGATAAGCATAATCAAGGGGGAAATCGGGACTAAGGGAGCAAGAAAAAAAGAAATGATACATAAATACCATAGATGAGTCAAGCTCAAGCATAATACACAACTTGTCCAACACCACCTCTAAACATGAGTACTTAGCGGGGGCCAAGACAAACTACCGGGCTCACCCTCATAGTCAAAACATAACTAGAAAGGAAAAGTTTTATACATAGCAAAAGATCATGAGCAACGTCCCCGAAATGGAGGACTCACCAATAACCACTATAGAAAATCGTACTAGCCACGCGGAGGAGGATGGTCAAGCGGTGCTCCGGTCCCTACATGGTGACATCATGTAGGCATAGAGTATGCGTTAGTACATTTGAATGTACTAAGTATATGGGATGCAATGCAATGCTACATTAGATGGACATCATAGGAAAAATGCGTAATCATACCCAATAGATAGCATATTAATGAAATGATATGTATAATGATGCTTACATAAAAATCATATTTAGTGGGACGTAGTACATGTGTGGCGAGTGACCATCAATATAGTATTTCCAAGGCCTACCACCCCCTTGGAGAGGCGAAAGAGGTACAAACCCCTCAATATGGTTACACGGGCCTACCACCCCCCGAGCTAGGGACCAAGGTACAAACCCCTCGATACGGTTATACGGGCCTACTACCCCCCGTACTAGGCAACCAAGGTACCAACCCCTCGATACGGTTATACGGGCCTACTACCCCCCGTACTAGGCAACCAAGGTACCAACCCCTCGATACGGTTATACGGGCCTACTACCCCCCGTACTAGGCTTGGTCGACTCACAACACTTATATAGAGGAAAATCATATACATGCGTCCATTTCATCATCATTTCAGTAATTACATAACCATCTGACTCATAGGACGTACCTTGGACCTTCCCTTTCCTAAGAATTCTATAAATGGGCATTTTATCAAACACAAGGTGGGCAATTGTTCATGTAAATGAAATCATGTATTTCAAGAATACTAAGTCCAACCAATTCCAAAATCCATATAAATCAGCCCACCAACAACATACATATATATATCAACCTTCATAATTTGATCATGGAAGCATGTAAACCATAAACATCACATAATAATTCCATTTCATGATAATATGCAAAATGGACCATAATAGGGTGTGTAGTAGTAATTCCATAATTCAAGAATTCATAAATAATCATAAGGACCCATAAACTTGAAGTAGAAATAGAGGATAAATGGTTGGACTTGTGGAAAGGAAGGTTTCCACAATCAAACCCACATACCTCAACTTTGGAGAATCCTTGATGAAGATTGGAATGGAGAATCGAAGCTTGATCCGGATTGAGCTTGAGATGTTTGAATTTGGTTGAAGATCTTGGTGGAATTTTTGGAGAGGGCTTAGAGAGTGTTTTTGGAGTTAAGAAAAATGACTAAGTATGGGACATATCCCCTTTTTATAAAAAAAAAACGTCTCCAATCCCGCCTAAAAAAAAGCTCACTGGAAATTGCAAATCTGCACAGACAGGTTTTACGAAAATGGTCATAACTCCCTCATCCTAACTCGGACTAAGGTGAAACCAAGTGCGTTGGAAAGCTAACGCAAAGAAATTTAATTCCATAGGTTGCAGCCCTTCCAGTTCCTTGTGTGCTAGGAGATATGCCCCTTTAAAGTTGACCCTCCAAATCGCAATTTTTGCGATTTTCGAATTTTGATACGCTTGCTCTAAAATTTGGGTTAGACCCATTCCCCACTCAATTTGATCCCACAAATAAGAATATGAAGTCGAATTTCCGAAATCATGCACGGATTTTGAGATATATGGAAATTACAATTATAGGTGTTTCCGAAGCACATTTTCGGGCATTTTTGGGTTCGTTTCAATATCTCCCCCTTGGGAACATTCGTCCCCGAATGTTAAAGAAACGTACATGAGAGACACAAACATGGCAATTTCAGCCCACATAAGGATGCAACAATGCACTTACACCTTATTTCACAACCTCAACATAGTTGTAAAACCACAATGAACTTGTCAACTTAAACATGAATGTATGCAATGACATGGGGGCTGAACTTAAGACCTGAGATTTTTATAAAGGGCTTAGATCAATACCTTAGGCTCGAGTGGAGTGGAAAAGATAAGGATATCGCCTTTGCATGTCCGCTTCGGCCTCCCAAGTAGCACTTCCAACTTGTTGATTTCTCCAAAGGACTTTAATGGAAGCCACATCTTTGTTTCTCAACCTCTTCACTTGTCTATCTAAAATCTGAACCGGAACCTCTTCATAGGTCAAATTATCTTCACCAACACCCACAACATCAAGAGACACCATGGCATTCGGATCACCCACACACTTCCTCAACATAGACACATGAAATACCGGATGAACCAAATCCATCTCGCTAGGCAATTCCAACTCATAAGCTACCTTGCCAATTCTCCTCATCACCTTATAAGGACCCACGTATCTTTGGCTCAACTTGCCCTTCTTACCAAAACGAACCACACCCTTCATGGGTGTCACCTTCAAATAAACCCAATCACCAACTCGGAATTCAAGAGCCCTTCTCCTCACATCGGCATAGGACTTTTGGCGACTTTGGGCCATCTTCAACCTCTTCTCTATCATCCGTAACCTCTCAGAGCCGCAAACTAGGTCTGGTCCTAAACAAGGCCACCTCACCAACCTCAAACCACCCAACGGTGACTATACAACGCTCCCATAGAGAGCCTCAAAAGGACGCATACATGCTAGAATGATAGCTATTTTATAGGCAAATCAATCAATGGAAGATGATCATCCCAAACTACCCTTAAGTCCAATACACAAGCCCTAAGCAATCCTCAAGTGTTTGGATAGTCCTTTCGGCTTGTCAATCCGTTTGCGGTGAAGCCGTAGAAGCTTAACTTCTCATACCTAGACCCCTTTGAGAAAGACTTCCAAAAGTGGGTGAAGTAAATTGAGGTACCCGGTCCGATATGATGGATAGAGGACTCCCAATGCACCTACCAATGTCATGAATATATAGCCTTGCATAATCGTCCGCCCCATATGTTGTCTTTACCGGTAGAAAATGAGCCGATTTTGTCATCCTATCAACCACCACCCAAATAGAATCAAAACCTTTTCTAGTCTTGGGTAAACCAACTACAAAATCCATATTAATTTCTTCCCACTTTCAAGTAGGAATCTCTATGTCTTGGGTTAGACCACCGGCCTTTGATGTTCGGCCTTGACTTGTTGACAACTATGACAACCGGAGACGAATTTGGCAATGTCCTTCTTCATGCCTCCCCACCAATACACATCCCTCAAATCTCTATACATTTTGGTGGAACCGGGGTGGATGGAGTAGGAAGAATTATGAGCCTCCTCAAGAATTTTCTTCCTCAAACCATCAACACAAGGCACACACAACCTACCTTGGTACCTAAGGGCACCATCTCCCCCTTGGGAGAAAACTTCCACCTTGCCCTCTTTCACCAAGGCCTTCAACTCAAACAAGGAAGAATCAAGATCTTGTTTTGCTATCACCTCATCCACCAAGGAAGACCTAGCACCATCAACAACGACCACCCCACCATTACCAACCTCTTCCAACCTAACCCCCAACCTAGCCAACCGATGTACCTCCCTAGCCATTTCCCTATTACCAATATCAACATGAGCTAGGCTACCATAGACACCCTACTCAAAGCATCCGCCACCACATTAGCTTTACCGGGATGATAATGCACACTCATATCATAATCTTTAAGAAATTCTAGCCACCTTCTTTGTCTCAAGTTGAGATCTTTTTGGGTGAAGACATAGTGGAGGCTCTTATGATCGGTGAAAACATCGACATGTACCCCATACAAATAATGACGCCAAATCTTTAAAGCAAACACCACCGCGGCTAATTCAAGATCATGCGTAGGATAGTTCTTTTCATGCACTTTGAGTTGTCTAGAAGCATAGGCTATCACCTTACCATTTTGCTTTAGGACACAACCCAAGCCAACTCTAGAAGCATGCATTAGGACACAACCCAAGCCAACTCTAGAAGCATCACAATACGCAACAAATCCCTCAAGCCAATCCGGTAGTGACAATATAGGAGCGGACACAAGTTTATCTTTCAAGGTTTGAAAACTCCTTTCGCACTCGTCGGTCCACTCAAACTTAGCCTTCTTTTGTGTCAACTTAGTCATGGGAGAAGCAATAGAAGAAAACCATTCACAAATCTCCGGTAGTAACCCGCTAAGCCCAAGAAGCTCCTAATATCCGACGGGGTCAATGGCCTAGGCCAATTTCTAATCACATCGGTCTTCTTAGGGTCTACCTTAATACCATCCCCCGACACCACATGACCTAGGAAGGCAAACTCCCTCAACCAAAATTCACACTTTTCATACTTGGCATACAACTTCTCTTCTCTAAATCTTTGCGCACAACCTCAGTGACCCATTATGTTCCTCCTTCCCCCCCTCCCCCCCCCTCGCTATGCAATAGATTAAATTATCAATCAATGAAGACCACAACAAAAGGAATAAGTAGGGTTTAAAGACCCTATTCATTAGGTCCATGAAGGTAGCCGGTGCATTGGTCAACCCAAAGGACATGACCACAAATTCATAATGTCCATACCTAGTCCGGAAGGCTGTCTAGGGAATGTCACCCTCCCTCACCTTCACTTGATGATACCCGGACCGAAGATCAATCTTAGAGAAGTGGCTAGCCCCTTGCAATTGGTCGAACAAGTCATCAATCCTAGGAAGAGGATATTTATTCTTGACGGTGACCCTATTGAGTTGCCGATAATCAATACACATCCTAAAGGACCCATCTTTCTTCTTCACAAACAACACCGGTGCACCATGGTGATTGGCTAGGCCTAATAAAACCCTTCTCCAACAAGTCCCTCAATTGTTCTTTCAACTCCTTTAACTCCGTCGGGGCCATACGGTAAGGGGGAATAGAAATGGGTTGAGTATCGGGGAGGAGGTCTATGACAAAATCTATTTCCCTTTCGGGAGGAACACCGGGAAGGTCATTAGGAAAGACATCAAGGAATTCATTTACGACCGGAACCGACTCTATAAGAAGGGTTTTGGACTCTACATCCCTAACCCTCACAAGGTGATAGAGACAACCCTTAGAGATCAACTTACGGGCTTTAATGCAAGAGATGAATCTACCCTTGACTACCACATTTTGGCTTTCCCACTCAAGAATGGGTTCACTTGGGAATTGGAACTTGACCCTACGGGTTCTACAATCAATAGAAGCATAGTATGCATGCAACCAATCCATCCCAAGAACAACATCAAATCGACCATGTTCAACTCAACAAGATCACAAGGCAATATTTTAGCAAGGATCAAATAAAGTAAGGGCATCCCGAAAATCCCCATTGTGGTTGTTTCCCTCGGGTGCGCGGGCCTTCCGTCTTTTCCTCATTTGTATTAGACCAGATCTAGCTAAGCAAAGAACAACCGTTAGGGAAGAACTTAATTCAACTCTACAGCACGACTTAGAACATGGAGAAGGGAAACATTTCCTAAAACGTCTCATAGCCTCCTACTCATAGTTGTGGTGCAAAACACAACCATGAATCGGACTCTAATCAACGCGGTGTGTTGGACTCCGAGGATCATTCAACCTAGGGCTCTGATACCAAGTTTGCCACGACCCAAGCCTAGGGCCTAGATGTGACCGGCGAATGGGGAACCCGAAGGAACCCCAAACAAGCCTCATAGCGTATCATTACACATCCTTGGTCGCGGAAGCAATTAATGACCATAAGCGATAAGCATAGTCAAGGGGAAATCGGGACTAAGGGAGCAAGAAGAAAAAAAAGAAATGATACATAAATACCATAGATAAGTCAAGCTCAAGCATAAAACACAACTTGTCCAACACCACCTCTAAACATGAGTACTTACGGGGGCCAAGACAAACTACCGGGCTCACCCTCATAGTCAAAACATAGCTAGAAAGGAAAAGTTTAATACATAGCAAAAGATCATGAGCAACGTCCCCGAAATGGAGGACTCACCAATAACCACTATAGAAAATCGTACTAGCCACGCGGAGGAGGATGGTCAAGCGGTGCTCCGGTCCCTACATGGTGACATCATGTAGGCATAGAGTATCCGTTAGTACATTTGAATGTACTAAGTATATGGGATGCAATGCAATGCTACATTAGATGGACATCATAGGAAAAATGCGTAATCATACCCGATAAATAGCATATTAATGAAATGATAAGTATAATGATGCTTACATAAAAATCATATTTAGTGGGACGTAGTACATGTGTGGCGAGTGACCATCAATATAGTATTTCCAAGGCCTACCACCCCCTTGGAGAGGCGAAAGAGGTACAAACCCCTCAATATGGTTACACGGGCCTACCACCCCCCGAGCTAGGGACCAAGGTACAAACCCCTCGATATGGTTATACGGGCCTACTACCCCCCGTACTAGGCAACCAAGGTACCAACCCCTCGATACGGTTATACGGGCCTACTACCCCCGTACTAGGCAACCAAGGTACCAACCCCTCGATACGGTTATACGGGCCTACTACCCCCGTACTAGGCTTGGTCGACTCACAACACTTATATAGAGAAAATCATATACATGTGTCCATTTCATCATCATTTCAGTAATTACATAACCATCCGACTCATAGGACGTACCTTGGACCTTCCCTTTCCTAAGAATTCTATAAATGGGCATTTTATCAAACACAAGGTGGGCAATTGTTCATGTAAATGAAATCATGTATTTCAAGAATACTAAGTCCAACCAATTCCAAAATCCATATAAATCAGCCCACCAACAACATACATATATATATCAACCTTCATAATTTGATCATGGAAGCATGTAAACCATAAACATCACATAATAATTCCATTTCATGATAATATGCAAAATGGACCATAATAGGGTGTGTAGTAGTAATTCCATAATTCAAGAGTTCATAAATAATCATAAGGACCCATAAACTTGAAGTAGAAATAGAGGATAAATGGTTGGACTTGTGGAAAGGAAGGTTTCCACAATCAAACCCACATACCTCAACTTTGGAGAATCCTTGATGAAGATTGGAATGGAGAATCGAAGCTTGAGATTGAGTCTTGAATCCGGAATTAGAGCTTGAGATGTTTGAATTTGGTTGAAGATCTTGGTGGAATTTTTGGAGAGGGCTTAGAGAGTGTTTTTGGAGTTAAGAAAAATGACTAAGTATGGGACATATCCCCTTTTTATAAAAAAAAAAACGTCTCCAATCCCGCCTAAAAAAAAAGCTCACTGGAAATTGCAAATCTGCACAGACAGGTTTTACGAAAATGGTCATAACTCCCTCATCCTAACTCGGACTAAGGTGAAACCAAGTGCGTTGGAAAGCTAACTCAAAGAGCTTTAATTTCATAGGTTGCAGCCCTTCCATTTCCTTGTGTGCTAGGAGATATGCCCCTTTAAAGTTGACCCTCCAAATCGCAATTTTTGCGATTTTCGAATTTTGATACGGTTGCTCTAAAATTTGGGTTAGACCCATTTCCCACTCAATTTGACCCCAAAAATAAGAATATGAAGTCGAATTTCCGAAATCATGCACGGATTTTGAGATATATGGAAATTACAATTATAGGTGTTTCCGAAGCACATTTTCGGGCATTTTTGGGGTCGTTTCAGATAAAGAGGTAGATAGACCAGAGAATGCAAAGAGCTTGTTCTAACTTTATTTAGATTCGTGTTCAGGAGTGACGCCCGGACGAACACCTCGCTTGGTTACGAAACAGAATGAAATATAAATGCTCGCCAATTAAGACTACTTATCCCCGCTTAACGATGTAGTTAGACAGCTAGTTGGAGTAGGCGATTAGAGGTCGAGAGATCATGATCATAAAATCAACCCTGTAAATCAGTAATTTGATAACCTTAGTTAATTTATTACATGAGATGCGATACATGAAACCCTATGCATGCTGCAGCCGTACAATTGTCCCAATCACTGTAAGTTAATCTTAGTATTTAATTCTTGCATTCTTTTATTTCTTTTAATACTCTTAAATAAATAATTAGACTAATATAATTTAGTAAATAGTTAATTGACAAGTCCCTGTGGGTTCGATATTCCGATTCTTAAAGAGCCACTTATTACTTCTGCGACCACGTACACTTGCGTGTGCAATTGGAAGCAACAAGTTTTTGGCGCCGCTGCCGGGGACTTAGAAATTAACTATTCTTTTAGGTTATACTTTTTCTTTTTATTTATTTATTTATTTTTAATTTTTTTAGTTAAATTTTTTTTTCTACACAATTAAATTTTTTTTCCTTTGAATAATTTGGTACTCTTATTGATATGACTGATTGGGATAAATCGTGGTTGGGTGAGAAGTATCCTTGTAATTATTGTAATGGACCCCACTTGGATATCGAGTGTCCTATTTGTCATATATGTGGTGGTCAATTTGGTCATTGGAATGGTTGTCCTAACTCTTATTCCCCTCCCCCTCCCCCCTATTATGATTCTTCTGTTATCTGTGATGTTGACAGGGGTGATGAAGTGGGGAATGCCCAAAGAGGTGGAGGTACGCGGAATTATGGGAACACTTATAACTCTAGTTGGAGGAACCACCCTAACTTCTCATGGGGTGGAAATCAAAATCAACACCAAAATCAGGCTCAAGGGCAGAACCAATACAAACCACAAGGTAATGGACAACAATTTCAACAGCCAAATAATCAAGGTGCGAAGCAAGGGGGCATGACTAAGGAGGAGTTGCCAAAAGCTAAGTACAGAAATCAACAACAAGTTAGGAGAAGAGTTGAGAAACACCCAATTAGCGCTGAAAAATCTGGAAAGGTAGTTCGCGCAATTGGCTAATGCAGTCAATGTGCGTCCTCTTGGAGGTCTTCCGGGTGACACGGATCCTAACTCAAGGCAACTGAATGCGGTGAGCACAAGGAGTGGATTACAATTGGAAGAACTAGCTCTAAAGAAGAGAAGTTCTGAGGCGGTGAGAGAAGAAAAGAAACCCAAAAAAGTGGTTCAAGATGCGAATGTTGAGAGGATTGTTCCTCAAATAAAACCACCCCCTCCGTTTCCTCAAAAGTTCAAAAAGCAGAACGAGGACGAATGCTTCGGTAAGTTTTTATCTCTCCTTAAACAAGTTCACATTAATCTCCCTTTGGTTGATATTTTGCAGGGAATTCCTAAGTACGCCAAGTATGTGAAGGAGATAGTGGAGCAAAAAGAGGAATTCCAACCATTCAACTATACCTTATTCCTTAATGTCAATGTTGAGAAAGAGTACAAAAGTGAGACTGTTGTAAATAATGTTGCTTTGGAGTTGAGGCATCTTGGATCTCATTCAAAACAATTGACTATAGATGAGGAACAATGCCCCGACATCCTAAAGTTTTCTAATCCACGTAGACAAAACGACATTCCTCACATAAGGGCCAAGAAGTGCAAGATGCGACATTTATTACTTGGTTCTTTTATCTTTATACCACCGCCCCTAGAGAGGAGCAGAAAAATTGATGCAAAGTTAGGGGTACAATTTATAAGTTCAAAGTGGAAAGAAAAGTGGTGAACTTAATTAGGTCGTGCCGCGACGTTAAAATAGGCGCTATTGGGAGGCAACCCAATTGGTAGTGTAGCTTCTTATTATTATATTTATATAGTGTCATTTTTTTTTCTTTTGGTCTTATTTTTTGCAGATTAGGGGAAGTCTGAGTACCCAAACATTTGGAGCACGTTTGAGCTTAAGTGTGGGGTGCGTACGACCCTTGATGAAAATTAAGAGAACATGCTACTAGCTAGGCCTAGAAGCCTCGGGGAGTTTTCCTAACCCTTGTTTTAAATTTTATTTGATGCTTTGGGGACATAGCATCTTTTTAAGTGTGGGGTGGAGGAATGAATTCCTAGTTTTTACTGCTTTATCGAGTCTTTTTGTATTTTTAGGTGGGTTCCTCGGCTTTTGTTTTCGGTACTTTTCCTGAGGATAGTCCCTTTGAACCGATAGGGAGTAAAATTTTTACTTTTATTTTATTTTTTTAGAGAAAAGAACTTTTGAGTTGTGTGATACTTGCTATTTAGGCCTAATTTTGAATAATACTTTCTTGTAAATGCTTGATTGCTAATGAAATTGCAAACTCTTTGACACCGAGGTTCATGGTTGCGACTTTGTAAATAGCTTATTTTATTTTGTAGTTTGTATGATCTTATCTCTCTTAGAAGTGGAATTGATCCATCTTGATTGATATTTGTGCCATGTGTGGTGAGAATTTGTTTATTCCATGTTTTGCATCTTAGTCTAGAACTTGCCATGCATGTTATTGAAGCGAAATAAAAAGTGTTGCTCAGTTTAGGAGATGAGAATAGGCTTTCTTTGATTTGTCTTGTAAATTTTAGCCTTTTCAGATATTATATCACTAGTTCGCCCTTTTGAGCCTGTAGCCTTTTGTTGGTAGCCATATTTTGCCCTTAATTATTTTGTTGAATCCCTAGTTTTTGCACCTTGCTTCCTTGAGCACTGTAGCATAGACTGATTATAATTGTTATATCTGGAAAAAGAAAAGGGGTGGTTGAATGAAAAAGAAATCAATGATGGTTACAAAGTGATGAAAAAAGCCCCCTTCGAAAGAATTTGACATGAAAAAGAAAAAAAAAATTATTTGAGAAAAAAATATATTATTGTGAAAAAAATAAATGATTGAAGCATTCTTGAGATGATGAGAATTACTTGTGAAATAATTGTTGAAGAGAGGGCTGAAAATAAAGAGAAGAAAATAATGGGTGATGAAGTCTAAAAATACAAAGTGCTTAGGGAAGTGTAAGTCACTATTATATAGTTTTCTTACCCGTCCCCTAGCCTACATTACAACCCTTAAAAAGTCCTATTTGATTCTATTCGAGCATGCTTAATTAGTGGAGATGTACATAATGGGCAAGCATATGGTTCTTTGAGCATACATGTGAATTTTATTTGTGAGTGTGAGATTTGATCTTTGATGTGAAGTCCGTAATTTATATTCAATCTTTTGAATTGAGTGTGTGGACTATTTCTTCTTGTGAGGGCACTTGTTTCATGATAGATAGGTGATGTTATTAACTTTCTTTGGTGAGAGTAGGTGAGCAAGCTTAAATTTGATGAGTTCAGAGTCTTTCCTTGAGGTTAGGAGGTTAGAGGTTTGTTGAATTTTATTTGTGAGTGTGAGATTTGATCTTTGATGTGAAGTCCGTAATTTATATTCAATCTTTTGAATTGAGTGTGTGGACTATTTCTTCTTGTGAGGGCACTTGTTTCATGATAGATAGGTGATGTTATTAACTTTCTTTGATAAGAGTAGGTGAGCAAGCTTAAATTTGATGAGTTCAGAGTCTTTCCTTGAGGTTAGGAGGTTAGAGGTTTGTTGTTTATTTTGATGTCTTGCATAATGAGCGGGAATTGTATTTGATGTTTTCAAATTTCAATATGGCCTAATTGTTTGTATTAACCAAAGTGATGGCTTTCTAGTATGATTTTTGAGATGAGCTTTAATGTTTGCTCGAGGAAGAGCAAAAGTTTAAGTGTGGGGTGTTGATCTGAGGCTAAAAATATATTTTCTTATCATTAATTGCCTCATATTTATTATTTATATTTGTTTTTTTTTTAGCATGAATTTTATGGATTGTGCTAAATAGTGTATTTTATTTGTAGGATTAAATTGGTACAAAGTTGAAGAAGTTTGGAGCTAAAATGAATTAATTATGAAAGATTGAAGAAGGAAAATCAAGCAGACAGCTTAATGGATTAAAGTGAATATTATATTAATATTTATATGTATTCAAATTTGCTCAGAATTGAAAGGAAGTGAATGTTGATATGAGCAATAGCCTGCTGCCACGTGGTGCAGATTGAAGGCCCTGCAATGTTGAGGCGGCGACAAAGTGAAGTTCACGCGGACGTAGGAATCCAATTCCGTTTTGGTTTTGTGTTCCTAATTTGTTTTGGACTTAGTTATTTTATTCAGGGTTTTCTACATCTATAAATAGTCCATAGAAATAATTATTGGGAAACGGGGGAAAGAATAGACTACTGGAGGAAGACACTTTGTAAGGAAAAGTCGTCAATACTTTTTAGGGTTCTTTTCTTCTTCTTTTTCTTAGGTATTAGTAGCTAAAGACCCTTGTTCTGGGGCTGCGGCCATGGGTAATTGTTGAACATCGATTGTTTTGAATTAATGTTGGTTATCGTTTAATTTACTTTTGTATTCTTGTTTTAGTATTTCATGCTTGATCACCATAGAAATAAATCTATTGTCTATTCTTGGACTCGAGAGATAAAGAGGTAGATAGACCAGAGAATGCAAAGAGCTTGTTCTAACTTTGTTTAGATTCGTGTTCAGGAGTGACGCCCGGACGAACACCTCGCTTGGTTACGAAACAGGATGAAATATAAATGCTCGCCAATTAGGACTGACTATCCCTGCTCAACGATGTAGTTAGACAGCTAGTTGGAGTAGGCGATTAAAGGTCGAGAGAGCATGATCATAAAATCAACCCTGTAAATTAGTAATTTGATAACCTTTGTTAATTCATTACATGAGATGCGATACATGAAACCCTATGCATGCTGCAGCCCTAGAATTGCCCCAATCACTGTAAGTTAATCTTAGTATTAATTCTTGCATTCTTTTATTTCTTTTAATACTCTTAAATAAATAATTAGACTAGTATAATTTAGTAAATAGTTAATTGACAAGTCCCTGTGGGTTCGATATTCCGGTTCTTAAAGAGCCACTTATTACTTCTGCTACCACGTACACTTGCATGTGCAATTGGAAGCAACAATACCCAAAGCAGAAATACATACCAGTTGGTCATAAATACATAACTTATCGCTAGTGCAAAGATGGAACCAAAACTGAAAATTCGTAAAAGGAAAACTAGAACCAAAGGAGAAACAATTGTAAGAGAAGGAAATGGAAATTGAGGAATCAAGCAGACTCAACAAAGTATTGACTATTCATATGAAGGAAGAGAAGTGTCATAAAAAATACATGTGTACTAATATCAGTTTAGAACAAAGTCTTCCCTATATTGGTTTTGCAAGGGGTTTCAAACTGAAATTACCAACATAACCCTAGACAACAAAGAACCTGTAGACCCGTACTTATGATAGAGTTAGAAATATATATATTCTGACCAAAGTAACATATCATGCAATTCAACCTTTCAGAAGGAAGGAATTAACTGATCAATCTTTTCAGATGTTCTATTTTTCTCTCTCTTACTTCATGGTTGTGGGAGGGGTGTGGAGAGCACAAGGTTGGTAAAAGATGTCTCCATGCTTGCATACGAATGGATAATACATGGAAAAACATATCGTTGATAACTCTACTTATATGGATGATACGGAAGCATACAGTTAATAAAACCGTATAATCCATTCAAAAGGGAACTGCTAAAAAAACTACACTAAAATCGTTAATGCTAACTGATGAATAAGTCAGAAAAAAAATCAAATAGCAAAATTATGTATAAAAATCAAAGTAAATGAGCTTAAACAAACATAGGTCGAGGTTTGAATTTGAGGATACTACCCAGACAACTCATGTAGCCATGACAATTCGACATTCTTTGGCTACACTCCTGTTACCCACTAAGAGTTCTACTCTTCCCTCAAAAATTCACATACCGGTACAAGATTAGATTGTTCTCACTCTTTTGCCATGGCAAACCCTCTGTTGCCACAGATTCCTGCATTATCTATGAAAAATACTATGAGGAAGCACAGACTGGTAACATTAGTACATTTGGATGCAAGATTTCAGCCTAAAGATAAACCTTTGCTCAAAGAACGCATACAGAAATCAAATGTTAGAATATGCACAGCGGAAGCATTATACAAGATCACGAACATACATAATAGCATAATAATGTAAACTGAATTAATTGTGAAACTCTAACCTTTTGAAGCTTTCACACAACTCGTTCAGGAACTGGGACTCCAGGATTGCAGCCTTCTATTAATTCCTGACTAACTCTCTCAATCAAGTCTTGTGTGGGCAAGAATATTTTCAGAAAAAGGATTCTCTATCCTTGAGAACAACCACCCCTATTTATACTTTTCAGCAAAGGGGAAAGGTTTGAAAGATGAAATGTTTCTGGTCATAATTAATAGTTATTAACAGTCATTAAATACCATTAAGGGTATTTATACACTGTTAAATGTATTCAATAACCATAATCAATAGTTATCAACAACCATTAAATGCCATTATAGGTATTTAGACTGTCATCAAACACCAAGGCTATTCAACATCCATTGAACATCATCAATTGTCATTAATACCATTAAACACTAACAATCCTTTTCTTTTCCGAACTCAATCAATTAATCAGGCATAGCAGGGACCGCAAATTTATTAGCAGAGGCTTCCAATTATAATATTTTAATTTGTAAAAGCATGAATTAACCATATCATAATAAATCACAGATTATACCACTAAAAATCTGTAATTGTACTCCTCTATTTAATTTCAAATTTTTACCATTACTACTTATTTAACTCCCCATGTTAGAATTACCGACACCAATCAATTAAATCAAACTTCTGAAAAATTTAATCCATTCATTAATTTAATCTTTTATCTCTAAGCTTAAATTAATTCACGTGACGGATATATATATAATCCAACTACAGGGTTTTCACGTGACAACTTATAAGCAACCATAAAGGGACGTCTTCTTTCTCATATTCCAGACATGGTTCTATCAACTAATTATTATTTCACGAATGTAATTTGTCATTATCCAATCCATTAGGAATATTTTAACTCATCATGGAGTCTCACCTTTTAATTGATAAAAATAATAAAATCAACTGCACAAATCATAATAATTATATCAACATTAAGAGTATAAGCACATGTAATAGACTAGAGATATCGTTTATTGACATTATTTTTAAAAATAGTGTAGTACATGATTTGATATTCACATGCAACGCACGTGTATCAAAACTAGTATATTACTAAAAGTGGGAACAAAAAAAGTTAAAAGTTGAAATACCAAAATAACCCTATAAAGTTGAGTTACTATAATAATATCATTAACATATCATTACTACACTAAATTAAAATATTATAAAATACTTAGTTAATTACATGTTTAAATATTACTGATAATTCCAGTTACTACATCCGAGTAAATGGGGAGTTCACGTACATCTTAGTTACTTCTTGCATTAATATTTTGCTTGAATGGGGAGAATTGTTTACTCTTCTATATCTTAAATATTATTTGCACTCTTCTTTTTCTCATCCATAGTTATTTATTATTTTCTTTCTTTATTTAATTTAAAGATACTTCTTTATAGCTTATATCTAATTAACTATTCAATTGCTACTCTTAATATCCATAACTTATATGCTTTTCATATTAATAACCTTCAAATATTTAATTTAAAACTTTAAGATATTTTTTGATATTCCTTCATTTTAATCTATATAAATTCATCTTTTTATTTCATGAAACTTACACCCAAGATTATCCTTCTCATTTTATAGTAAAAGTAGTAAATTCATTATGTGATGAAGTTGGATAATGATACAAGCCTAAGAGATATCTATTATAAGTGTATTCATTTCCAATGAGACATTGTGGATGACGAATTATGACTAATAAGCATGAATAATAGTTCTACCAAAGTAGGCACTTCAGCACAATAATATACACACGGACCGCAAGAAGATCCCAAATGCAGATCTTTTTTCCTATCAGAAACCAGCCAAATGAATAGGGATTCATATCTTTGGGGTACATCAATTCCTAAGGTACAAAATTGATAATAATATTCCATCAATTATCATCCAACACGGTAGAGAGATGGAAGTCTTGTTGTATTGACAGGATGTTGACAATTGGAACAATCATTCGCTCTCTTCTATTCAATACATAACACAGCTCTGTAGTACAACTTATATCGGAGCACTAGAGTTGTATGTATATGATATATCTACCTTGTCTGATTAAATTCAATTTGAAATTGTCACCATTATATTATTGTCTTTTAAATTCCAGATTGCATCATTTGAGTTTGTATCTCAATTTTCTTTACATTCTAAATATACAATATGTAATAACTTATATATCACTTTATGAAAATGAAGTGACTTCTCTATTTAATTCATGCTTTAGTTTGACTTGATGAATACTATCCTCATTTGGCGTTTCATGTCACACTTTTTAAGATTTAATTGAGATTGTTACATTTTAGTACGCATTACATGGATGCTTTCATAGAATATTAAACGTTCCAATGAGTTTATAAAAAAATGCATGAGACACACGTGCAATGCACGTGTCCAGAAACTAGTATATCCATAAGTCAAATCATACAAATAACCAAATATCTAGCCATATGAACTCAACATTCGATGAACACATGAATCTATACCACTTTGGGTTCTAATGTTTGAAATGCAATTGTTTGATTAGTATTAGCTAACTGATAAAATGAAAACATATCTAAGAGTGTGCAACATTTTGCTAGTCATATGATGTTGAAGGAAAGGAGCAACAGAAGTAGGAAATCAGAATCATAAACTGGCTATCTACAGAGAGAGTCCATTGGACTAGCAGATTATGCTACTTCATGAAAATGACAGCATAGACAAAATACTAGGTGATTTCTTCTTATTTGCTCTAGCCTTTGGTAGATAGAGTTTCCTGGTACTTGTCCCTGGTGGGAGGTGACAAGTATCATATGAAATTAGTCAAGGTGCGCCAAAGCTAACCGGGACCTTGCTGCATTAGACTCTGATGCAATTCCTCATTAGGTCATAGTTCTCCAAGATGTGTCGTATTATTTGACGAAAAGTTTGTTGCATTTTTTATGAGCATACAAAATGTAGGAGCCACAGTAACTTTAGCAGAAAAACAGAGATACAGGATAACTTTCATATAGTACACATGCAAACTATGAAGATATTAATAGAATATGCACAGCGGAAGCATTATTCAAGATCGCGAACATACATAATACGTAATAATGTAAACCGAATAAATTGTGAAACTCTAACCTTTTGAAACTTTCACACAACTCGTTCAGGAAATGGGACTCCAGGATTACAGCCTTCTACTAATTCCTGACTAACTCTCTCAATCAAGTCTTGTGTGGGCAAGAATATTTTCAAAAAAGTGATGCTCTTTCCTTGAGAACCACCACCCCTATTTATACTTTTCAGTGAAGGGGAAAGGTTGGAAAGATAAAATGTTTCTGGTCATAATTAATAGCCATTAACAGTCATTAAATATCATTAAGGGTATTTAGACACTGTTATCAAACACCAAGGCTATTCAACATCCATTGAACATCATCAATTGTCATTAATAGCCATTAATCACTAACAGTCCTTTTCTTTTCTGAACTCAATCAATTAATCAGGCATAGCAGAGGCTTCCAATTATAATATTTAATTTGTAAAAACATGAATTAACCATATCATAATAAATCATAGATTATACCACTAAAAATATGTAATTGCACTCCTCTATTTAATTTCAAATTTTTACCATTACAACTTATTTAACTCCCCATGTTAGAATTACCAACACCAATCAATTAAATCAAACTTCTAAAAAATTTAATCCATTGATTAATTTAATCCTTTATCTCTATGCTTAAATTAATTCACGTGACGGATATATATATATAATCCACTTGCAGGGTTTTCACGTGACAACTTATAAGAAATCATAAAGGGGTGTCTTCTTTCTCATATCCGAGACATGGTTCTATCAACTAATTATTATTTCACGAATGTAATTTTTCATTATCCAATCCATTAGGAATATTTTTACTCATCATGGAGTCTCACATTTTAATAGATTAAAATAACAATACAAACTACATAGATCATAATAATTATATCAAGATTAAGAGTATAAGCACATGCAATAGACTAGTGATATCGTTTATTAAAATTCAGAACCTAAACGAATATTTCAATTTGGTCCATTCAATACATACAAAATGTACTAACACAAGAAGTTGGAATTTTACCATTCCCATAATTAAGATTGAATTATATTTAATCTTGTGCTACAATCATCAAGATGTTTGTCCAATTTCATCTTTGATTGTGAACATTTAATTTATAACTTATAAGAACCGATAATTTTAATCTTCTGCGTAAGAGTTAAACAACTCCATACACAAAAATCGTCTACTATATAAGTAATGGATACACATATAAACACAATGATCTATTCAAATAAAGACTTTAATATAGTAATTAACGTAAAAAACAAAGTCTTTACAAAGGATTAAAATCAATACTATAACTTAACCATATGGTTAATAGTATATCCAACAATCTCCCACTTAGACTTATAACCATGCTTGTACAATTTTAACACTCATTTCTACCACATGCTTATCAAAAGACTTCTGAGGTAAGCCTTTTGTAAATGGATCCGCCATATTGTTCTTCGATTCAATCTTCAAAACTCTTACATCACCCCTTTGAGTTATATCACGAATCAAGTGATATTTCCTCTCAATGTGCTTACTCCTCTTATGGCTTCGTGGTTCTTTTGAGTTGGCAACTGCACCGCTATTATCACAATAGAGTGTGATTGGTGCTTCAATAAAAGGAACCACTCCAAGCTCTTTTAGAAAATTTCTGAGCCAAACAACCTCTTTAGCCGCCTTAGAGGCAGCTACATATTCAGCTTCCATGGTGTAATCAGCAACACACGATTACTTGATGCTCCTCCAAACTATGGCCCCACCTCCTAGAGTAAATACATATCCTGAGGTCGATTTTCTAGAGTCTCTATCTGACTGGAAATCTGAATCTGTATATTCAATAGGTACAAGATTGCCAAGGTGGAAAACAATCATATAATCCCTAGTCCTTTTCAGGTACTTGATAATATGCTTGACTGAAGTCCAATGTTCTTGCCCAGGGTTAGACTGAAATCTGCTAACCATGTCTACAGCAAAGCAGATATCCGGTCTAGTGCACAACATAGCATACATAAGACTCCCTACAGCAGAAGCGTAAGGTAACGCCTTTATCCTCTCTATCTCATCGGTCGTTTTGGGCGACTGATCCTTTGATAAAGTAATTCCATGTCCAAAAGGAAGAAATCCCGTTTTGGAATTTTGCATGCTAAACCTCGCAAGAATAGTATCAATATAAAGTGCTTGAGACAACCTAATATCCTTTCTTTGAGATCTCGCATATGCTTAATCCTGAGGATATGAGCCGCTCTTCCCAAGTCTTTCATATCAAAATGCCACGACAGTCACTCCTTAACAAAATTCAACATGCTCACATTATTTCCTATGCGCAAGATGTCATCTACGTACAGAATAAAAAATGCTACTATGTCTCCTTCCCATTTCTTGTACATGCATGATTCATTTTCAAACTGATCAAAACCAAAAGTTTTAATCAAATTGTCAAAATAAATATTCCATGCCCGAGATGCTTGTTTCAATCCATAAATGGATTTCTTAAGTTTACAAACCATGTATTCATTGCCACTTTCCATGAAACCTTCTGGTTGTGCCATATAAATACACTCATCAAGACTTCCATTTAGAAAAGTTGTCTTGACATCCATTTGCCAAATCTCATAATTGTAATGAGCAGTAATGGATAAGAGAATCCTAATGGATTTAAGCATGGCTACTGGTGAAAAAGTTTCCTCATAATCGATTCCTTCTTTTTTGAGTAAACCCTTTCGCAACAAGCCAAGCCTTAAAAGTTTTCACTTTTCCATCTACACTCTTACAACTAATAGGTTTAACACCTATAGGTGGTTCTACAACATCCTAGACTTGGTTTGAGTACATAGACTCCATTTCAGATTTCATAGCAACAACCCACATTTTAGCATCTCTATCATGTATGCTTCGGGGTAATTTAATGGTTTTGTATTAGTCTGTTCAGGGATTCTATCATATGATTCTCCCAAGAGCGTAAACTGTTCTTGTTTTCTAATAACTCTCCCACTACGACGACTAGCAACTACAGGATTCGCTACATCTTGAACTAAATTATGAACATCCTGAACTACTTCCTCAACAATTGCAGGTTGCGCATCATTACTCCCACTACTTTGTGGTAGTGAGATGTCTTGAGTCTTCTCTTGAACAAATTCTGGAGTAACCTCTTGCCTATCGACATTTCTCCCACTACGTGGATGCAATGGTATGTCAACGATTGTTTTAGGAAGTTGTGCTGATGTTTCATTAGTAGTTATTCCTATGCTTAGTTCCTGTAACACAAGCTTACTTCTAGGAACATGGTTAATTAAATAGTCATGTTCTAGAAACTTGGCATTTGTTGAAACAATTACCTTTTATTCCTTAGGACAATAAAATAATCCTCCTTTAGTTCCTTCTGGATATCCAATGAAAATGCACACTTTTGTCCTTGATTCCAACTTTTTTTTTCCCTTTTAGTACATGTGCTAGACATCCCGAAACTCGAATATGTCGTAGACTAGGCTTGCGCCCATTCCACAATTCAGATGGGGTTAAAGGAACAGATTTTGAAGGACCCAAATTCAGAATGTAATTTGCAGTTTCTAAGGCATATCCCCAAAAGCTAAAAGACAAATCTGAATAACTTAACATTGATCTAACCATTTCAAAAAGAGTTCTATTTCTTCTCTATGCCACACCATTTTGTTGTGGTGTTCCTGGGGCAGAATATTGAGATGTAATGCCCGATTCTGATAAGTACTTAATGAATTCCGCATAAAGGTATTCACCACCACGATCAGATCGTAATGTTTGTATATGTTTACCATGTCGCTTTTCCGTTTCTATCTTAAATTCTTTGAAATTTTCAAAGCATTCAGATTTATGGTGCAACAAATAAATGTATCCATGTTTGGAGTAATCATCAGTGAAAGTCACAAAATACTCAAAACCCCCTCTTGCTCGTATATTCATAGGACCGCACAAATCAGAATGAATTAACTATAACTTATTACTGGCTCTATTTCCTTTGGAAGGGAAAGGTCTCTTTGTCATTTTACCTTCTAAACAAGATTCACAGGTTGGTAGTGCCTCCACTTTCAATGAACTCAAAGGTCCATCAGAAACCAACCTTGAAATCCTATTTATATTAATATGACATAGACGTAAGTGCCATAAGTAAGTTTGGCTCAATTCAGAAATACATTTTCTTTTATGAGAAATATCAATAGTATTTAAGAAATTTGTTGTAGCATGTCATGGGAGACTTCAAATACAAATAGATGATGTATTTTAGGAGCACTATGGATGAATTGCTTATTATACTTAATAACAACACAATTATTTGCAAACAAAATTTCATAACCAGCATCCATTATTTTTTAAACTGAAAGCAAATTCCTTCTTATCGAAGGTACATAAAGAAGATCTTTTAAAAACAGATTTCTAGAACCACTAAAAGAAAAAGAAATATTTCCTATTGCTAGGACTAGTGCTAGTTCCCGATTAGCCACAAAAATGCAAACTTCATTCTTAGTTAGCCGTCGCGTTTCCTGAAACCCCTGCAAAGAAGTGCAGACATGGTCAGTGGCTCCCGAATCTACAACCCATAATTGGGTAGAAACAGCCACTAAACAAGTTTCAACGACATTTAAACAAGAATTACCTTTGTTCTTCATTTTGGCTTGCTAGTCAGGGCATTGCCTCTTGTGGTGACCAGGCTGCTTGCAGAGGAAGCACTTGCCCTTTGGCTTAGCCACACCACCTTTAGCACCTCTAGGTGTCACAACCTTGTAGGGCTTCTTCTTCTTCTTTTGGGCTTTCGCCGGCTTAGATGAAGAAGCAGTAGGTTTGTCCACCATGCATGCTACAGAAGGAGGAGCTTGCTTCTTGATAATAGATTCCACCGCTGTCAGTTCATTCAATAGTTTCGTAAGAGATAAATCCATCCTATTCATGTTATAATTCAAGTGAAATTGTTGAAAATTGTCCTGTAAAGTCTGTAGGATCATCTCCACCTGAGATTTCTTATCAATAGCAGCGCCAAGTATCTTCAGCTCATTCAGATAACTCATCATATTCAGCACATGTTCCCTGACGGGTGATCCTTCAACCATTTTAGTGGTCAAGAGAGCCTTCATGGCAGTCTGCTTGGCAGCACGATTCTGCTCTGGGAACATCTCTTTAAGAGATTCGAGCATATCATAAGCAGATGTCATGGACTGATGTTGATGCTGCTAGACTTTCGATATTGAGGCAAGAATGTAGCACCTTGCCATCTCATCAGGCTTGACCCATTTATCATAGGACTTGATCTCCTCATCAGTAGCATCCGCTGGTTTAATGGGGCATTCTTCAACCAACACATATTTGAAACCCTAAGATGTTTGAACAATATCAAGATTTCGTTTCCAGTCAACATAGTTTGGACCTTCCAGTTTGTTTTGGTTCGAGATAGAGGACAAAGGATTGAAGTGAGACATAGTTAATCTGAGATATATTTAAAACAGATCATTAGAAACATATGTTTTTAAAAAAAAAACAACAAGACACATATAATCATGCTAAACGGTTAGAATCGATAGGGAAACTTAACTATTCAAGCATATATATGAGCAAGTTCATATATAATACCACTTAAACAAGACAAGTCCAACTCAGTTAGAGAGTACTCTATGAAGTTTAGCCAGGTATATATATTGTCTCTTGTTCATTGATTCAACATGCAACTTAGTTGGAAAGTTAAAACAAGTCATCAAATCAAAAGACAAACATAACAGTATCAAAATATACAAGTTTATCCGATGAGGAAGAAGACCTATGTCAACATATAAACTCATATATTAGCTGTAAAAACTATTTATAAGAAGTAGGGATGAACCCTTTAACTCTGGAATATGAAAAATATTTTTTTTAAATAAAAAAAATTGTTCATCAAAAAAACAAGATATATACATATTTAATCAAACATCTATCGAAATCATGGACTCTTATTACATTATCAGTTATACGTAAGAAGGCTCTGATACAAATTGTTAGAATATGCACAGCGAAAGCATTATACAAGATCACGAAAATACATAATAGCATAATAATGTAAACTGAATTAATTGTGAAACTCTAACATTTTGAAGCTTTCACACAGCTCGTTCAGGAACTGGGAGTCCAGGATTGCAGCCTTCTACTAATTCATGACTAACTCTTTCAATCAAGTCTTGTGTGGGCAAGAATATTTTCAGAAAAAGGATTCTCTTTCCTTGAGAACCACCACCCCTATTTATACTTTTCAGCAAAGGGGAACGGTTTGAAAGATGAAATGTTTCTGGTCATAATTAATAGCCATTAACAGTCATTAAATACCATTAAGGGTATTTAGACACTGTTAAATATATCAAATAACCATAATCAATAGTTATCAACAACCACTAATTACCATTAAAGGTATTTAGACTGTCATCAAATTCCAAGGCTATTCAACATCCATTGAACATCATCAATTGTTTTTAATAGCCATTAAACACTAACAATCCTTTTCTTTTTCGAACTCGATCAATTAATTAGGCATAGCAGGGACCACAAATTTATTAGCAGAGGCTTCCAATTATAATATTTAATTCGTAAAAGCATGAATTAATCATATCATAATAAATCACAGATTATACCACTAAAAATCTGTAATTGTACTCCTCTATTTAATTTCAAATTTTTACCATTACTACTTATTTAACTCCCCATGTTAGAATTACCGACACCAATCAATTAAATCAAACTTCTGAAAAATTTAATCCATTCATTAATTTAATCTTTTATCTCTAAGCTTAAATTAATTCACGTGACGGATATATATATAATCCAACTACAGGGTTTTCACGTGACAACTTATAAGCAACCATAAAGGGACGTCTTCTTTCTCATATTCCAGACATGGTTCTATCAACTAATTATTATTTCACGAATGTAATTTGTCATTATCCAATCCATTAGGAATATTTTAACTCATCATGGAGTCTCACCTTTTAATTGATAAAAATAATAAAATCAACTGCACAAATCATAATAATTATATCAACATTAAGAGTATAAGCACATGTAATAGACTAGAGATATCGTTTATTAAAATTCAGAACCTAAACGAATATTACAATTTGGTCCGTTCAATACATACAAAATGTACTAACACAAAAAGTTGAAATTTTACCATTCCCATAATTAAGATTGAATTGTATTTAATCTTGTGTTACCATCATCAAGATGTTTGTCCAACTTCATCTTTGATTGTGAACATTTAATTTATAACTTATAAGAACCGACAATTTTAATCTTCCGCGTATGAGTTAAACTACTCCATACACAAAAATCGTCTACTATATAAGTAAGGGATACACATATAAACAAAATGATCTATTCAAATAAAGACTTTATTATAATAACTAGTGTACTTATCCGCGCTTCGCGCGGTCATATAAAAATACAAATTATGAACAAACATTAATGTTATATAATTTTGGCAAAGAAATAAGATTTATTAATCAAACATCTTTTTATGATCTTATCATTTTTTAAATGAACAGTTTTTTTGATAATTTATATATATATTTTTTTTATTGAAAGAACATTTAAAAGACATCAAAAATAATATGAAATTATTCGTTTATCATCATATGTTAACTTGAATGAAACGAAAAAAAAAGATTTAGCAAAAAGTTGGCAATGTAAACTTAAAAGTAGTTTCATTTAATCCTTTATAAACGATCTGCTATAAGTTCAAAATGTAGCAAAAAAAAATATTTTCTTTCATGTACGTATATATTCATCATTAATTTTATCCAAATTTTTTAACATCGATAGTTCTTCTCCCACAAATTTTTGCCATCCTCCTCTCTGAGAGAGCATTTCTTTTTCGAGGATCTGAACATTCCTAACAATTATACAAAAAATAGTACAATGTCATTCAAATATTATAAAACCACAATTTCAAGAAACTTACAATGAAGGCAACTTTATATTTGAGCCTTAATGGAGTGAGTAATAATGAAAATTTAGTAGGCAAGGAAATGCATTAAATAAAGAAAGGGCAACTGAATGGAATACACAAAATGAAAGGAAAATGGCGCATAAACTTCTTTCAATATGGACTCTTTGGAACAAAATAAAGACATCAAAAGAGTAAGAAAAAGAGAAATACATTTCCTTATTTCTATATGCATGTATGTACATGCAAATAAAATATGACAGAACTCATGAAAGTCTCTTCCATTAGAGATCAATGCATCCACATTCAGTGTAGGATCAGTAAATGAGTTCAGTCATTTGGTTTTCTCTTGCCAATTCTTCAAAATTTTCACTAAATTTTTGTTCATCAGTCATTTCATTAGTTCAAGAATTTAGCATATTTTTGTCATAACTTTAAAGTACTTGTGACTCTGAATCATGCTTGAGCGGAGAAAAATTAAAATTAAAAGAGACAAAGAGATCAAACTCTTCAAATTATGGAGAAAATATATAAAAACTATAGTAATAGGGGTACTTTCTTTATTAGTTACAAGAAAGAAAAAAATTGGAGAAGGATGCACCTATTATACTGAGTCTTGCACAAATAATCCTCCTTCATCATAGATTTGCCGCTTCATCATCGACTTGCTTCTTCTTCATCGACATATTGTTCCATATCCAGTGCTGATTTTTTGCATGACCATTTTTTCTCCCTTTTCAACCAACAGAAGTAATAATACATGCAAAGAAAATTTCAATAACAAAGACATCATAAACATGTACAAAAAATGAAACTACAAGAAATGAAAATGCAATCTGAAAAGGTAAATGTATGTAGTATATGATAAATTTAAATGTTACCTATTAAAAAAGAAGAGATGTCTATGAGAGTGCTTGGACCAAGAATTGTCCCAAAATGTTGGCAAACTGTAATGTCCCATACGTAACTGATCATGAGGCTGGTAATATATATACTTGCAGCTGATGTCCATCCAGTAACTGATCATGAGGATTTAATTGAGGTTTAAAGATTATAATAAAGTTAGCAACTCAAGAGACTTAAGAAGTTATGTAATTGAAAATTCATGAAAATTTTATATTTAGACATTTTTAAGGAAGAAAAAAGCCAAAAAAAGGAGAAAAAAAATAAATGCAAATGGAGGTCATAGAGAGGTGTCACATCACCTTCTCTATGTTTCTCTTTTATATTATATATAGATTAACATAAACTACAAAGTCTTTACAAAGGATTAAAATCAATACTATAACTCAACCATATGGTTAATAGTATATCCCAACAGCAACAAGAGGAACGGACTTAATAAAAATTGATATCCACCAATACCTTCCATTACAAAGCTTCTCAGTGCACGCTGAAATTTCAAATTTCATACTATCTTCTATCCTTCTCTTGGTATGGGCAATTAGAATCCACTAAAATGCTACACATTGCATGAAGCAAGAGAGCAACTGTTACCTAGATAATGCAAGATATATTTGTTTATTATACTTAACAAAATATCTTACAACATGGAAGCTAAATGACTTATATTGAACCTCTTTTTCACCACCTCCTCTTATCATACTGACAATACTCAATATACAAACCTACAAGATTCACAACCAGGTCGTCTGTCTACTATCTACTGTGTACTGTGTATTAGAAAAATCCCATGTTCTAGAAATAAATCAATGAACCCTTTCCAAAGCACAACAAGTTTAAAATCTATAACACAATACACAAGTAAAACAAAACCATCATTTGCAGCTATACAACATTTTAAATGTAACCATAGAAAATTAAAACAAACATTGATAACAAATATTACAAGGTGAAAAAAGAAAAGTGGGATTACAGGGAAAGGGACCTTCTTTATTGGAAGGAAGATGATGAAATTACTTTTTGTAATTCTTATTCATACCATAACAAACGAACTAATGTTTGATAACTTTCTGAAATAAACACTTGTTGCTTTGTTTATCAAAAGGTGAAGCATAAGGGTGTGTTTGGTATGAAGGAAAATGTTTTCCTGGAAAACAAGTGGATTTTTGGCTTATTTTCTCATGTTTGGTTGGTGAGTAGAAAATATTTTCCGAAATTTTTTTAAGTGTTTGATTTATGAAAAAAAAACATTTTAAAGAAAATATCTTTTATTGTTTTACTAGAGAGTAGAAAATAAAAATTTGAAAATTGAAAATAATTTTTAAAAACAAACTTTAAATTTTTATTTTTTTAGAGGGGGATGGGTGGGGGTTGAGGGTGGAGGGGGGTCGGGGGTAGGGGATGGGGTGAGGTAAAAAAATTAACATTTTAAATTGAAAATATTTTTTTAAAAACAAACTTTATATTTATTTTTTTTGGGGGGGGGAGAGGGGGGGGGAGGGGGGCGGAGAGGGCCGGTGGGGGGCTGATTGGGGAGGGAGTCTTCGGGGTAAGGATTGGGTAAGGTAAAAAAATACAAAATCGAAATTGAAAATATTTTTTATAAACAAACTTTAAAAAAAAAAATTGAGGGGAGGGGAGCTGGTGGGGGATCGGGGGTAGGGGTTGGGGTGAGGTGCAAAATATAAATTTTTGAAATTGAAAATACTTTTTAAAAACAAATTTAAAAAAATATTTCGGGTTGGGGGGTGGGGAGTGGGGAGGGGGGCTGGTGGGTGGGTCAGGGGTAGGGGGTGGGGTAAGGTAAAAAAGATAAAATTTTGAAATTGAAAATATTTTTTAAAAACAAACTTAAAAAAAAAAAATTTGGGGGGTGGGGGGCTTGGTAAGGGACTGGTGTGGGGGTCAAGGGTAGGGCGTGGTGTGAGGTAAATAAATAAAAATTTGAAATTGAAAATATTTTTTAAAAACAAACTTTAAAGAAAAAATAATTTGGGGGGGGTGGGGGGGTGGGCTGGTGGGGGGTCGAGGGTTGAGGGTGGGGTGAGGTAAAGAATTTTTTTTTTTTAAATTGAAAATATTTTTTTAAAAACAAACTTTAAATTTTAAATTTTTAGAGGTGGGTGGGTGGGGGTGGAGAGAGTAGGGGTGGGGTGAGGTAAAAAAATAAAATTTTGAAATTAATTTTTTTTTTAAATAACAAATTTATTTTTAAAAAAAAATTTTAAAAAAAAATTGGGGGGAGGGCGGTGGGGGATTCGGGGGTAGGGGTGGGATGAGGTAACAAAATAAAATTTTGAAATTGAAAATATTTTTAAAAATAAACTTCAAAAAAAAAATTTTGGGGGGTGGAGGCTGGTAGGGGGCTGGTGGGGGTCGAGGGTAGGGATGTGGTGGGGTGGGGTAAGAAAAATAATTGTAATTTGACGGTGGAGAAGTTTTGGAAAATATTTTTCTTAATTTTTGAAGGAAAGTCATTTTTCTTAAATTTGAGGAAAATAAGTTGATTTGGAAAATATTTTCCAAAACATTTAAGCCAAACAAACATGAGAAAATTGAAAAATGTTTTTCCTTCATACCAAACACATCCTAAATCTTGCTTTTTGTGTAGTTGTTTTGGCTTGTTTATTTCGTTATTCTTTTGTTACCTCGTCCTTTTTTACTAATTTATCTTGTGAGTACTACCTTAGATGTTATAAAATGAAGTTTAGTTAAATACGTTGATTAAGGTGAATTTTTGGCCGCCATAATAATTGCAACTGAAACAAGTCTTATTTCGTGGATATTATTACATTTTTACAGGCAATAGCAAAAGCAGCAAAATATGTAGGATAAAATGTTTCTAAGTTAGTTGTAGTGGTTATAGACTTACAGTAATTGTTTTTAGCGGCAATAACATAGGTCTTTGCCAAGCCTTCAGAATAAATGTTACTAGAGGATTTAGCAACTCTGGATTGCATGACATTTAATCAATTACCGCTAAATATTTTTGTGACCATAAATTTACCGCTAAAATATAAATGTATTGCCTCTAAAAACCATTTTTAGTGTAGTGCACAGAGATTCTCTTAGTAAGGAAATATTAGTTCCATTCCAAACAAGAATAGGGGAACAAGGGGTCATCTCAAGTGAGTAAATAACTTTTGGGGAAAGTTTAAAATGTAATATATGCACTTAAACTTTATTCTAGGTGTCGCAAGGCTATAAACAACAAGAAAGTTACTAAACGTATTAAACCAACCATCCATGAATGTGTTGCTGCCTTGAATGTATTGTCGTGTTTCTTTTTAGGTAGAATATGTATCATGAATGTAACTCCCTCAACCGTCTTTTAATTACATTTGCATCTCTTTTATTTTATTCATTATCAGGATAATTGTTAGAAGCTACTTTAATTAAACTGTCTTGCTACTAATTTAAGTTGACACTCTTTAAAAACACTGATTTTCATTAAGAATTTTTTTTCTATATACTCTGCTAAGCTTTATGTCACAACCCAATTTCTTGAGTCATGATGGCACCTACTATATCCCACCAGTAGGTAAGCCAACCCGACCCATAATCCAGAACATCAAGTAATGAGCGTAAGGGTAGAAACTAGCCAAAACAATAACCTAAACAAAGGACAACAAGGAGGAAGCAAACTAAAATAAATATATACAGAAATCCCTCCCAGAACCTTGAAGTCAATAGTACATAGCTATCTAATAAAGAGTGCAAGTCCCAAAAGTGGACCACAACAAAGCGTGTTTCAAAAAGCAACAAGACTAGCTAAAACCAAAGAAGGAGATAGGATAAACCCAAAACGCCAAGTGCTCACCCTCATCTCTGAACCATAGTTGCAAAATATGGCATGAACTGATCACCACGGGTAACTGGTACTGGGACTTGCATCACGAAATAGATGTAGAGTGTACCACGAGTATCAAAACAATATGTACTCAATAGGCATCAAAGGTCGACTGAGCAAGAAAGGTTAAAACAACCTGTAAATGGAGAATCTAAACACACATAGAGGTCAAAGCATGAAAAAGGAAGAAAGCACACAAGCATATTGAAAGCAAATCTAAGTATAGCTAAACTAAACCTAACTGGACCCCCATAAGCCCAGAAAGTACACTCGTGTGCAAATTTAAGTAAAACCCAAACGGCTCCCCATAAGTCGAACAGGTACACAAAGTAGCTAAGACTGCAAGAATAAGATACTCAAACCCAAGTCAGAGAGAAGTCCACAGGGCCTCGAACCCATAGTGATAGGATCTGGGCCTCGAACCCAAAGTTGTAGAAGCTGGGCCTCAAACCCAAAATGATAGAATCTAGGCTTCGAACCCAAGGTGATAGAATTTGGGCCTCGAACCCAAAGCATCAGTCTCAAGCTGGAAATAACAGCCTCAAACCGTGAAATGTCAGCCTCGAATTGGAAATAACGGCCTCGAACCGTAAATAACGGCCTCGAACCGTAAATAATCACTACAACCAACCAACTCATAACCTAACCAACAAGAATGCAAAGGGTGTGTCAATTCCAAGGAGAATCCATGTCAAGTCAAGTCACCGTGGGACACCGCCCACCCAAAGGTATCAACCCAGCCTAGTACAACTCAATCTCCAATCGTCGTGATAGCATAAATATCCGATAACACTTCGGAACCGCAGAAATAGGGAGAGAGAGGATAGAAAATTTAATAAGCCATGAATTCACCTAAACTAAGGCTCATACTATCAGACTCAAGTCTACTATTCCAGTCTACAAGGATCTAGTCTGTCCGAAATGACATGGAGACGAAGTAAAACACAAAGCTCGAGAATCTAAGGCAACACTAGTTTATCCTAGGCTAAGGCTGCATCAAAAAGCAAGTAAATTTAAGTAATTCACATAGCATGCACAAACCCAAAACCACCCAACTAGTAAGGTACTATGCCCGAAATAATACCAATCAAACCTAAAATATGGTATCTAAGAAAGGAGGTAAAAATACTAGGTCCCCGCCCCCAATTCACACTATCAGCATGAGTTCACACATTCAGGCTCAATCTACATAGAAAGGAAGTCGTAGCCTGCCTGTAGGCCGACTACACGCGCTCCAAATCACAAGACCAGAGCTTTTTCCTTCTGAACGGCCTCTAAATACTGCCACACTATCAAAAATAGGGTCACAACGTCAATACAGTCGTTTAGATACTAAAATCACCCAAAATGGAGCCAAACCAATTTTAGAGACAAACGGGAATTGTAGGACTCACACTGGATTTTCTGGATTTGACTCCACCAAAAACTCCAAAACAGTACCCCAAACTTGTGTTCCAAAATGGAACACAATTCGGGGCACGAAACGCAGCGAAAATCCAACATGCAAATAAATCACACTTTAACCAATTTAAAAAAACATACAGCAGGTAAAACTCAAAATTTACCAAAATGGAAGGATGCCCAGCACTCCTTGAATACTCCACGACGTAGGCTCGATAATTTACGACATGTAGGACTTCGAATCACACAGAACCGAGCTAAAATGAGCAAGATATTACCATCTCAATATAGCAAAAATCAAGAACTCCAACAGAGCTACAACAGTCTAGTTTATCGCGATTTTACCTTGAAAACATGCACCTAACAACTTCTGATCACTCTACAGCGAAGCCACCATCAAAATGAAGCTTCCACACTTTGAATCACCTCATTTGGCCAAGAAATGAGAGACATATGGGGTTTTGATGTTTCCAAAATGAGCTGATATTTCTGCTATATATTTATTTTTGTTTTCTTCTGCTTTGTTGTCCTTTGTTTAGGCTATTGTTTTCCCTAGGTTCTACCCTTACGCTCATTACTTTATGTTCTAGGTTATGAATTGGCTTACCTACTGGTGGGGTATAGTAGGTGTCATCATGACTCGAGAAATTGAGTTGTGACACTTTAATCATACAAGTGTTACTTTATGGGATATTTCTATGTAAATGATGGTGCATTTCTGAAAAATGTGAAAGATGATAAATCAATCCTTACATTATGTAATGTTAAAGTCACAATCTAGAATTCCAATTTTATTTGAAATTCTCTCTCTAGACAATTGAACAGTCTCTAAAAAACATACCCCTTGGCCTCCAACGATACACACCAATTCCATCTCCCAAACCGCCAGACCCACTGGAACCGCCGGATACGAGGGTAACCCAAATGGAGGAAGATCACGTTAAAGATCACTCCTTTAAGGAAATATTATTAAACAAAGGGAAGGAAATCTATCGTACCTATAGTTTGGAAGGAATTTTTGACAAACAAGAATTGGATCTCTCATCGGAGCCCATTATACTAATAGAGGAGGAAAAACTTAGAATCTACCAGCCATGGAAATACTCGGTCATTGTCGAGCTATTTGGGAGAATGATTTCCCACGGATACCTTAAAACAAAACTGATGGAGCTATGGAAACCTACAGAACTCCCCCACACTTATTGACTTTGGATGAGATTTCTAAATAGCAAAATTCAGCCTGCCGAAAAATATGAATAAGGTACCCCACGAAGGTTCTTGGTTTGTTATCGACAACTTCCTCTTTGTAAAAAAAAATGGACACCAAATTTTGTACCACAAGTAGCTATGGAAACACATATTGCAATCTAGGCTAGGTTACCTCAACTTCCAACAGAGTTCTATGATAGGCAAATTCTTGAAAAAAACGGAAAGAAATTGGGTGCCGTCCTAAAAATAGATATGTGCACTTCAGCGACACTTAGAGGATGCCATGCTAGATTATGCATCCAAGTACCCTTGGAAATTCTGGTCAAGAAAGAGATAAGAATCAGGAACCATAACCAACAAATCATCTTTGAATGAGATGGAATTCTATGTAAGGGTTGTGGCAAAATTGGGCATGTTCTTAAGAATTGTTTAGAAAACACCCACGAAGAAAACCCCAATCAGGAAACACCAGTTCCTATACAAAGGAACTTAGCTGACCCTTGGCATACAATATCCTTTCCAAAGAAGAATAAGCATTACAACAAGAATGGTAGCAACATACATGGAAGGGACAGAGACGCAAACACACCATCCACATCCCAAGTAAAACAGGCCAGTGGATCCTCAGGTAATCTCTATCTCAACAACAATTTTAATATTCTAAAAAATGATATTCATTCAAATGGCCAACAGAGTCCTAACAAAGAATTACCCAATAATAAAAATAACAAAAATAGCAATTTTTTGCTTAATAGAAATGGGCCCCAGGGGAATGGGGAAACTAATACCCAAGCCCCAACTGTCCAATTAAATACTTGCCCCATTTTTCACTCTTCTCTGAGGACCAGAATCCATAGGAAATCTTGCACTTCTCATATGGCTGCCCCCATCGTTTCCCCCAAATCTGTCTGCATTAAAGCCACTACCTCCATGGCTCCTGAACAGCTCAACTCCTACCCTCTAGAGGGTAATCATCAACTTTCCTCAATTGAAATGACACCAAATGTCATTTCAATTAACTGCAGTTTCACTTCCATCCCTAAAGATGAAGATCACCCCCTTACTCTCACAATCCCCTTTCTCTTCTTAAGAACTCTTCAACCGGCAATTGCGAACCCACCAGTAACACTACTAATCATCACCGCAATGGCTCCACCAGCAGACCACATACCAGAATCATGGCTGGAGTTAACAATGGAAGAACAATCCTTATGATCATCCAAGACCTAGACTTCCTGGCCAATGGAGTCAAGGAAGGGCTGAATCATGACATCGAAGGACTAAGTCACCTTGTTTGGTCCTAAACACTACTGCAAACACAACAACATGGGACTTCCGGAACTAATGTCCATGCCATCCTTAAATGACCTGATAGCCTAGGTATTCTAGAGCACTCCATTCTTCCTGCTAGTGCCCCCATCAAAGAACACACTCAACCCCATCATTGTCCCTCTAAACCCACTAACTATCCCAAGCACAGGGGGTACAGGAAGGGTGTAGGAGTCCAAAAAGAGCATCTAGAATCACTCATCAAATCAATGAGAAAAAACAATTAGGAACTAGAGCTCATCTTAGCCTCTTTAGAGGAACAAAAAGCTCAAGTTGTCGTAGTGGAAAGAATGTTCTTGAGAGAGTTCAAAGAGCCTACAAGCGAAGCTATTATCGCGTATAGCCCGAAGGAGATGCCACTGCTAACTCTGAATCTGAGGAGTGAGAAGGGAGTGAATTCGACTGCAGTCTTACTGATCCACTGACAAAACAACTAAGGCCTTCCCAGGTGGAAAAGGGGAAACACCAACTAAATCAACAACCAGAAACGTTGATCACGATGAACTTTATCATCTGGAATGTTATGGGAGCCAATAGTGTTACCTTCAGACACGAATGTGAGGCTGTGGTAAACAGCCACAATCTTGCTATATTTTTCCAGTTCGAAACTCATATGGCTGGCACAAAAGGCTAATGGAAATCCTTAATTTCGACTCCCACATTCAATCTTCTATTGATGTACTCTCAGGTGGCATGGTTATCCCGTGGAAGACATACATCTTGAATATTGAAAACATCTCCATCACTCCTCAAATCATTCAAGTTATAGTTCGGGCAACTCTTGACTCCTCTCCTTGGTACTTTTCATCCATTTATTCTAGTACTAGTTTTCAATCAAGAATCAACTTGTGGGAGGAACTGTGCTCTTTCTCTGAAATCTGTAAAGAGGACTGGTTTATTAGAGGGGATTTTAATGAAATCCTAAAGGCTAGCGAGAAATATGGTGGAAGATTTATTAATAATAATAGATCTAGCCTTTTTAGACGTTGTCTGAACCAGTGTAACATAGTGGACCTAGGGTTTAAAGGGTGTAAGTTTACTTGGTCAATTAAAAGGTATAAAAATAGACACATCCTTATCTTAGAGAGAGTGGATAGATGCCTTGCCAATAATTTTTGGATTTTGCGTTACCCTCAAACTACTGTTACTCACCTACCCAGGACTAAGTTTGACCACAGGCCTCTCAAGGTTAGACTTTGGATCCCCAAACCCCCATCAAATTAAGCCTTTCAAATTGGAACCCATGTGGTGTGGGCACCCATCCTTCAAAGGCCTAGTCAAAAACTGTTTTGACCAGACTCCCAACCTCTTTAGAGTTATTGACCTCTTCCAAACTGAATCTATCCAAAGGAATAGACTTACCTTTGGCAATATCTTCCAAAAAATGAGAAGGCTCCTTGCTAGAATTGATGGGATTCAAAAATCTAGCCACTTCCCTCATAGCTCCTTCTTCTAGAATTTTGAAACTGACCTTCTTAAGGGTTACGACACCCTTCTCAAAGTAGAGGAAGATTTCTGGAGGACTAAATCAAGGATTAGTTGGTTAAGTGAAGGTGATGCTAACACCAAATTCTTTCATACTTCCACAATTAATAAAAAGAGGAGAATAAAGATATGCAGCCTCAAAGACAATGATGGTAATCTCCTTCCCACCCATAAAGATATTGCTAACCACGTATACTCCTACTACTCAAATCTCTTCACCACTGAGCAGACCCTCTCTACTCTTCGCTATACCACTGAGACTAGTGATATACCTCCTCACAGTCCATCTGACTACTCACATATTGATGTCCCCCTTAGGGACTCTGAGATCATTCATGCCCTTGTGTCTTTCAAACCCCTCAAGGCCCTTGAGCCTGATGGCGTTCATCCCATGTTCTATTAGAAATTCTACGATATTGGTGGGAACAATATTTCCAACTTCTGCAAATAAGTTTTCTCCATGAATAAGATGCCTGACCACATAAATTCCACTCTTTTTTTACTTATTCCCAAATTCTCCAAAACAATAAAACATCCATAATTTCAGACCCATAGGCCTCTGCAAAACTTTATATAAACTGGTGACAAAAATCTTTGTCAACAGAATCAAACCTTTGCTCCCTTCAATAATTGGACCTTGTCAGGCTAGTTTCCTCTCTAATAGGAGATCTTCTGACAATGCTATCATTGTTTAGGGATACATCTCCCACTTTAAGTAAATAAGAGGAAAAACTCAAACATGATCCTCAGGATAGACCTTTAAAAAGCTTTTGATAAGCTTGAATGGTCTCTCATCAAAGATACTCTCATTGTCTTCAACTTCACTTCCAAGCTCACCAAACTCATCATGTCTTGTGTCAGTACTAGCCCTATCTCTATCCTTGTGAACAGAGGAAAGATTGACTTCTTCAAGCCCACTAGGGGAATCAGACAGGGTGACCCCATGTTCCCCTACCTCTTCATTATTTTCATGGAGAGGCTCTCAAGGAAATTTTTTTAAGAGGTAGCTATAAAGAGCTGGTATCCCATCAAAATCACGACCACCTCTGGGCCTAAAATCTCCCACTTGTTCTTTGATGATGACCTTACGCTCTTCTCCAGAGTCAACACCCACAACTGCAATACCATCATTAGATTCTTAACTGTTTTTTTGCTTGAAATCTGGCTAGAGGATTAACTATATCAAGTCTAAAGTCATCTTTTCCTCCAATTTCTCTCCTTAGAATGTCACCCTCGACTCCAACCTCATAAACATCCAAGCAATTGTCACATTAATAGAATTCAACTAAATGTTCTATGAAGCACTCGATAACTTACTCACAAAAATTTCACGATCTTGTAAGTTCAAGTAAGCTTATTCAAACTTAGACCACTAAGAGAATGAAGAAAGAGACAAAAGAGTTTATAAGAAGGCATTGTATTACTTTGGAAGATTACTTTACACTTGCTTGGTTGGTTTACAAATGAGAGCCCATCTATTTATACTACTCTCCTAGGGGCTAAAGTGTAAATAAAAATTGCTATATAAGTCCCTACATATTTACAAATTAGTCCCTCTTCTAGAATTCTCTAAAAGTCTAGAGAATTCTAAAGCCTTCCAAAAACTTATCTTGAATATTTTAGAGTCTTCCCCAAACCTCTCCAAGACTTTAGATTCTTCCCCCTTAGGCTAACTAACTTATGCTTTAATCTTATGCCTAAATGGGATGACAAAGTGGCGGGTCATGACACTCTCTCCCACCTGATGCTGCGATGATCGTGCTGCACTATTGTTGCATAAACTCCCAGATTTTGTCTTTGAATTGTCACAAGTTTTCGTATCGTTCCCATGTGGCTTCTTCTGGCAATTTTCCCTTCTAACGAATGAGAAAGCTGGCAGTGGCTTGTTGTCCTCTCTTTCTCTTGTCTTGATAATCAGTAATAGCCTCAATTTCTTGATCGTGCAAGGTAGTGACAGTAATCAGTGCCCAACTTGACTGATTTCGGCTAGTATCATCCTTGTCTTTATGGTATGGCTTGAGGACACTAGCATGGAACACTGGATGCATCTTGAAGTGAGGAGGTAATTCTACCTTGTATGAGATCTTGCCCACCTTGGTAATGATCCTGAACGGGCCCTCATACTTGCGCACCAAGTTTTGGTGTACGCCACGTAGTTCCTTGAACTGTCTTGGATTGAACTTCACCAAGACAATCTCTCCAACTTTATAATCTGTGGGACAACGCTTGCAGTCAGTGAACTTCTTCATCTTTTTGGTTGCTTTTTCCAAGTAGGGCTTAGCAGTGTCAAGTTTTTTGTCCCATCCCTTGGCGAGCTGATAGGCTCCCAAACTTTTCCCTTGAAATGCGGTCAGTAGCTAATGTGGAGTTTGGGGTTGTTGGCTAGTGGCCAACTCAAAGGGTGTGCCATGTACAAGAGTGTTGCCTAGTCCTTTTGGTGCGTACTCACATAGTTCCTCAAGTAGCACTCCAGTAAGGCGTTGACTCGCTCCAACTGGCCATCCATTTGTGGGTGAGAACTAGTGGTGAAGTGCAGCTCCGTGCCAAGTATATTGAACAACTCCTTCCAAAAGTTTCCAGTGAAGCGGGAGTCTCGATCGCTGATGTTATGTCTTGGCAATCCCCAATACTTCACCACGTTCTTAAAGAATAGCTTGGCAACCTCTTTTACAGTGCAACCGGCTGTGGTGGGCACGCAACTAGCATACTTTGAGAATTTGTCTACTACGACCATGATCGTCCCATACCCGTTGAACTTTGGCAAACAAGTGATGAAGTCCATGGTCACACTCTCCCATGGATGCTCCGCTACGGGTAGTGTCTCTAATAGTCCTCCAGGTTGTCATTGCTCCACCTTATATTGTTGGCACACAAGACAAGTTTGTATATAACACTCAATATCGTCCCGTATGCATGGCCAATAAAATATTGCTCGACCAATGCCCTTGTGTGACACTACTCCGGATGCCCAGCCGACAATGTGTCATGGATTTCCTTTATGATCCGCCACCTGATAGACCTATACTTAGGCACATAGACCCTTTGTTCGGTGTTGAGAAATAGTCTGTCTTCCACCCAGAAGCGTCTTGTTTTTCCTAAAGCAGCTAACTCTATAAGTTTCTTTGCTTCTAGGTCATGTTGCATGCCATTCTTAATAGAGTCTTTGATGTCACAATGGAGGGTAGTGATGGCAGAAAGTTTAGACTCTTTACTCAGTCCATCGGCCAGAACATTTCCCTTGTCTGGATTGTACTCCAATACATAGTCAAACTCGGCCAGAAAGTCCTACCACCTAGCTTGTTTCAGGGTGAGCTTCTTCTACGATTGGAAGTAGCTAGTGGCCACATTGTCTGTTTTGAAAATGAACTTGGAGCCTAGTAGGTAATGTCTCCATGTGCACAGGAAATGCAGTGTGGCCGTCATCTCTTTTTCCTACACGGTGTACCACTGTTCGGTCTCGTTCAGCTTGTGGCTCTCAAATGCAATGGGGTGTCTATCTTGCATCAAGATGCCCCTCAATGGCAAAGTTTGAAGCATCCGTGTGGAGTTCAAATTTCTTTGAAAAATTGGGCAGCGTCAAGACTGACTCTTCAATCATAGCAGCTTTGAGATCATCAAATGCCTTTTGGCACTGCTCGCTCCAAACCCACGGCCTATTCTTTTTTAGTAGCTCGGCTAGTGGAGTAGCCTTAGTAATAGCCATTAATGAACGTGCGATAATAGTTAGCAAATCCAAGAAAAGATCTAAGCTCGGTCACCTTCGTGGGTGCTTCCCACTCTTTGATAGCCCGTACCTTAGCCTCGTCCATTAGTAATTGGTCTTGGCTAAGGACATGCCCCAAGAAGTGTACTTCATGCTGGACGAACTCACATTTCTCCCATTTGATGTAAAGCTGGTTCTCCTGTAGGACTTGGAAAACCTTCTTCAAGTGCTCGACATGCTCTTCTAAGGTATTGTTATAGATGAGTATACCACCACAAACTAATCCAAGTAGAGATGAAGTATCTTGTTCATCAGTATGCAAAACGTTGCAGATGTGTTGGTTAGGCTGAAAGACATCACCAACCACTCATAAGCTCTATATCTTATCACACACAAGGTCTTTGGTTCATCCCCTTCTACTATGCGAACTTGGTAGTAGCCTTTTCAGAGGTCAACCTTGGTAAAGTACTTGGCTTGTCGAAGTCTGTCAAACAAGTCAGCAATGAGAGGGATAGGGTACTTGTTCTTTATTAATACCTTATTGAGCGCCAGGTAGTCAATGCATAGGCATAATGACCCATCTTTCTTCTTTTAGAACTAGACTAGTGCTTCATAGGGTGCTTTCGATAGGCGGATGTGACTGGATTCGAGTAGCTCCCTCAACTTCTTCCTCAGCTCCTCTAACTTGAGCAGACCCATGTGATAGGGAGAATATGTTGGAGGCTTCTCTCCAAGCTCCAGCTCTAACTTATGGTCTACCTCTCGCTTTGGAGGTAAGTGCCTCGGTAGCTCTTCCGCCATCACGTCCTTGTTCTCTTCTAGAACCTTCTCAATGACCGGTGGCAATGACTTGTTAGCACCATTTTCTTCTTCCAAGCTTACAATGGTGGCTATGAATGTCGGTTCCCTTTTATTTAGGCCCTTCACAAGCTACACGGCTGATAATTGGGCTTGTCCCTCCGTCTTTGGCACCTTGACTAGAGGCACCATGCATGATCCTTCTCGCTCACACCCAAGACTCATTGGTGGTAGAGATCGATCATCGTGTGGCACTTTTGAAGGAAATCCTCCCAGAATAATATCAAAGGAATGACGGTAAAGTTGGTCATTCCTTGCCACTTGCCCAGTGTGATGCTTACTCCATGGGAGACTCCACACACGGTAGTCGGTGGTGCATTGATCATCTTGAGGCAGGTGTTGCTTGGATTGTAACTCAGCCCCAATCTTGTTGCTGTTGTCTGGGTCATGATGTTGGCCTTTGCACCAGAATCTACCATCGCACGAGCTAGTCATCCATTGATGGAGATGTCTATGTATTACATGTTATATTCTTTCGGCTTCCCCAACTGCTTGGCAATAGCTCCGCTTAGTCCAACCATGCCTAGCTTCATTGTGCCCACGTCTTGTCCTTTTTCATGTGCATCCTTCTCCTTCCGCTCTCACAGGATAGCACCAAGGATCTTCATTTCAGGGCACCAGGTATAGCCATGCGGTCCTTTGCATACGTAGCACCCATCTCCCTTTGTAGTTTGGGCCTTCCTCTCGGTATAGTTCTGGTGCCAAAACCACTTGCCATCCGACTTGTAGGAGTCATGTTGCTTTGAATGTAGCTGCTGCTCCTTGCCTCTACCACGATCTCCCCCACCTTTGGCATGACTACTCCTCGTCTCCTTGCCTTTTCTTTTGTCATTCTTGTCATTCTTGAACTCAGTTAAGGCTTCGGCCTGCGTGATGGCCTCATTAATGGTCCTGACTTGTCATCATTCTAACTCCATCTTGGCCCAAATTTGCAATTCATCCATGAAGTGGAACAACATATCTTCATCCATGATGCTAGGAATCTGAAGCATGAGGATGGTAAAATCCTTGACATATGCTCGTAAACTACTAGTATGCTTTAACTCCCTAAGCTTGAACTTCGCCTCATAGATGACGTTGTTGGGGAAGGACTTCTTGAACTCTTCTCAGAATCGCTCCCAAGTGTTGATGGTGCAAAACCCCTTCCCCATCTCAGACGCTTTACGCCACCACCATAGCATGGCCATCTCTGAGAGGTACAACACGACAGTGTTGATCTTATTCTCGTCGCTCTTCACCCTATTGCACTTGAAGTAATTCTCCAAATGCCACAGGAAGTTCACCACCTTTTGCGCATCATGGATGCCCTTGAACATAGGTGGCTTGGGAGCCTCAACCTTGGCCTCCCTATCCCTATCGAACGACGAGGGTCCTCCAACTTCAATGCCCTCTTTGAGTGCCTTCATCTCGGCTCTTATGGTTTTAATTGTGCTTAAAGCCTCCAAGAGCCGGCACTCCAAGGAAGTGATGCCTTCCTTCATGTCATATTCTGCGAGCTTATGCCCTTCCAACTCCTTGCACATGTTTTCATTCTCCTAAAGGGTGAAGTCCTCGAGAGTCTTGAACTTGTCATCGACCTCGTTCAAGCGCTTACCTAAGATTTTCATAGCCTGCATTGCCGTGTCAACCCTTGCGATCCACTCTACTCCAATCATGATGTCAATAGGCTCCTCGCCACGTTCATCATCACACGCTTCAGTGGTCGAAAGTGGGTGAGATGTCAGCACCTCGTTTGGTGTAGGGTGAAGCAACTATTCCTTGTTACTCTTAAGGTGCTTCCTTCTCGTTGATGTCTCCCTTGTTAGTCATTCCCTTAGTACCAACCTTTGCTTTGATACCACTTTGTCACGAATTTAGACACATTTACAAATTAGTCCTTCTTCTAGAATTCTCTACAAGTCTAAAGAATTCTAAAGCCTTCCAAGAACTTATCTTGAATATTTTAGAGTCGTCTCCAAACCTCTCCAAGACTCTAGATTCCTCCTTCTTAGGCTATATCACTTATGCTTTAATTTTATGCCTAAGTGGGATGACAAAGTGGCGGTCATGTCACAGTAATACCATTGGAAAGTACCCAGGATTCCCCATCTTCCATGGGATGCCTATTAATGCTGACTTCTAATTCATTATTGATAGCATGAATAATAGGCTGACCGGATGGAAATAAAAATTCCCGAATATGGAGGAAGAATTATTCTTGCCAAAGGATCCCTTGGAAGCATCCCGATCCATGTTATGCAATTCACTAAGCTCCTTCTAAAATCAACAACATCATCAACATAATACGAAGTAATTTTATTTACGAGACTGGTGCTGAGAAAAAGAAGATCCATCTGTTGAGTTGGAACATAATAACCTCCAAAAAAAGAAGGGGGTTGGCATACAAAGGAGTGAAATTAAAAATAGAGCCCTCCATACTAGCCTGGCTTGGAAACCTTACCACAACCCCACCAGCCTTTAGGACAATGTAGTGATCAGTAAGTACTCCAGACCTGATCCCAACCTGAAGAACATACCCATATCTAGGATTTAGAAATGTATCTTAGAAGGATGGAAAGACTCCACAAAGGAACATAGGTGGATTATTAATAAAGGAAATAAAGTTAACTTCTATAAAGAAAATTGGCTCCCTGTAACACCCCGCATTTTGCATATGCTAGTTCTAATCATACGATACTCGATATAGCCTTATCATATAGGTGGGGAACCATGTTTCTTATACGATTAGTGTTGGTTTAAACTAGCCTGGAAGATGATGTAATACCTTGCACGTTCAGCACGTGTACTCAAAGTTAACCCCAACGGAAGTATTTAAACTAGAGATAGTAAGGTGGTAATTGAGCTCAAAGTTCAAAGTTAAGTGCTAAGTTAAAAAAAAGAGATTAATATTTAGAGAATGGAATAAAAATAGTGAGCTGCTTGTTTGGCTTAATTAAGCTACTAGGTGCATTACCTACTTTAGCTATATGGATCTAGTTAAGGGGCCCAAGGTTAATGGATCAGATTTGTGCTTTTGTTAATGGACTCACTTGAGGCCCAAACTAAAAGAAAATGAAAATGGAAAAAAAAAAACCAATAGCCAAATCTGCCAAGGCCCAATGTGATTAAGCCAACTAAGAAAAGGCAAGTAGGTGCATCACCTAGTTTGACCTTTTGAGCAGCTTGATGTACATAAGTAGGTGCATGACCTACTTGACCAATTAGTGGCTGAAAATGGAGCTAAAAAGGGAGGTTCTAGAGGATTTTATTTTTGTGGTAAAAAAAGCTCAATTTAAGATAAATATTGCCTGGTATTTCCTCTCATTTTAACACACAAATTCAGGATTAACTCCAGCTCTCTCTCCCCTTTTCTCTCAAAGCTTAAAATAGCAGACATAAATATCCTCCTAGGGTTCTTAAAGAAACCCTCATCTTTGCAAGACAAGGTAAGTGAAACCACTAATGGATTTAGCTTAATTCTCCCATGGATGACTAGAAAAACATGATATTTATGCTCAAATATAATTACAAAGGCAGAATGTTTCCACAAGCTACTGCTCACTTTTCTTGGTTATTAAGAAAATTTTATCTTCTTCTTTGGTTTAAGTCTGAAAGGAAATTGAAGTTCATGAAGAATTCAAGTTAAAACGAGAAGTTGAAGAAATTGAGGTAAGGTGGCTACTCCATTTTTGTCCTCCTTATGCATGAGTTTGAGTAAAGAATTATAGGTGTGCTGTCATTATGAACTCATGGGGTGGTTAGTTCAATATTTGGTTGCTATGATAAAGAATATTTGGGGCTGTTTTATGTCTATTGTTGTTGGGGGAAGATTGGGTAATCTTGGGAAAGGATAAATAAGGTTTGTATTGGAAATAGAAGGAGGGGGTGGTGACACACATTTGTTTAAGGGCTCTATGGGCTCATTGTACGTCCAAGTTAGCTACTGTTTGGCGAGGCCCACAATGTGATAGTTGCTAATTTTAGTTTCATCATGACTTATATTGTAGATTACTACCCAAGAAGGGAGGCTGAATCGTGATAGTTGTATTAGTAAGAAAATAAGGTATGTAAGGCTATTCGATTCTATATTCCTTGGCATGAAATCTGAAATTTGTGATTACTACCAAAGAAGTGAATTTTCTAAGCTCTATTCCTTGTAAAGGAAATATAGTGGCAGCGTACGATCTCCAATATAGCTAACAATAATTTTCCCCTCTACTTAGTATGTCAAGTTACTCAGTACATGTTCATTACGCTATATTTATGTGCTAGTATTGAAATGTATTCGCAACAGCAAACATGGCAAATTCTCCTCTTAGTCAATTGAAGTCAATTGTCCCATTGAGGTTACAGAGCTCCATATGTTATTGTAACCACCTTAAAATTGTTATTCTCATGTCTCCTACTACTGGTCGTAGCTCCAAATCACAGAAACAATTATGACCACCAAAACAACAATCTGAACAATTAAAGAAATTAAGAGAAGCAGTCTGTGTATTTATGAGTGGCATCCCAGGGGCAAATGCCTAGCATGTGTCGATCCCAATTGGTACAGAAGGGTGGCAGCTCAGGGGCGAAATCCTAGCATGGGTCGATCCCAATTTATGTAATTATGAGGACAACATCCTAGGGGTTAAAATGCCTAGCATGTGTCATCCTCGTATACATCTGATCAGCTGGTCATTTGTATCACATGCCTTACAAAGATTATAACGCACAAAAGTAAAGAAAAGAATGTAACATACACGATCCCACAAGAGTAAACAAAGGTGGTTTTCTATTCTGATCTATGCACGGATATGGTGATACTTGATTTCATTTGAGCCCTTATTTTACATATGCTATTGCCTCACATATTCAGTACATTTTTTCGTACTGACGTCCCTCGCGGGGACGCTACATTTCATGCTACAGGTACATGTACTCTAGCTAGTAGACCTCTTTAGTATGAACATAGGTACTCAGCTGCTATTGGTTAAGCTCCAGGTTGATTCGGAGCTTACTGAGTCTTTGGCACCTATTTTGTTACTGTACGATAGTTAAGGGTAAGGCGGGGCCTTGTCCCGTCCTAAATTAAAGTTTTTTCTCTTTTAGAGGCTTTGTAGACTAATTTATATAGTTCAGGTGTGTCTTGTCTCTTTACAGTTGTGGCCTCCACGGCCAAGCCTTGTAGTTTTGGGTCTACTTATGTTGGTTCTTATCGCTGCATCTGATATGAACTTGTCATAACTTTAATATTGCCATAGTTATACACATAGTAAGCACAGGTTATACGTTGGTTCACTCGGGTCTTTAGGGCATCGGGTGCCTGTCCGTCTTAGTGGGATGTGAGGCGTGACAAAAGTGGTATCAGAGTAGGTCATCCTAGGGAGTGTACAAAGCCGTGTCTGTGTAGTGTCTTGCTTATGGATGTGTTGTGCACCTCATTTATAAACAGGAGGCTACGAGACATGTAGGAGTTGTCTCTTTTCTTTCATTTCTTAAATCATGCGATAGAGCCAGTGTTGTAGGTGGATTATGTCTAACTTTTAAATTGTCTTATTATAGCAAAGATGTCGATTACAAGGAGTAAAAGTATAGGTAAGAACCTAGATGTGGCTGCTCAAGAAGGGACCAGCCAACCACCACCTAGTGAAGCCGATCAAAGTGAGGCTCAGGATGAGTCTCTATTACAGACTTCCCCGACCCCTCCATCTCCAGAAGATCTAAGGAAGGAAGCAGCACCTCAAGAACCCCCTATTAATGCTACTGAGCAAGATTTGAAGAACGCAGTCGAATTATTGACTTGTATAATTGTTGGCCAAGGGCAAGGGCAAGGGCAAGAAGGTCCAATTGCGGGTACTAGAGGTGCAGACAGGGTTGCTAGTGTGCGTATACATGATTTTCTTAATTTGAACCCTCCATCATTCACCGGGTTAGATCCTAATGAAGATCCGCAATCAAATCCAGCGGACTTTGGATATTATTCATGTATCTGATAAAGAAGCTGTTGAATTAGTAGTATATAGATTAAAGGGTGTGGCCATTTTGTGGTACAAAGCTTGGAAAAAATCTAGGGATACATGTGCACCTTCAATTATTTGGAAAGAGTTCAAAAAGGCATTTCTCGACCATTATCTACCAATAGAGATTCGGGAGGCCCGTGCAGATCAGTTCTTAAATCTCCATCAAGGGAATATGAATGTGAGGGAATACAGTCTCCAATTTAATTCCTTGTCCAGGTACGCTCCTAATGTAGTAGCTACTATGGAGGATAGAGTTCATCGATACGTGGATTGATTGGATTCATATCTGGTTAGAGATTCTACCATTGCTTCGTTGAATAAAGACATGGATATAGCAAGAATGCAAGCTTTTGCACAAAAGTTGGAGGATCAAAGACAAAGAAGAAGGATCCAAGAGTCGGAAAGAGGGCAGTCCAAGAGAGAAAAATCTATGGGGTAGTTTACGCCATCCCAAGGTGAGTTTAGGCCTCGGTTCTTTAATAGACCACCTAAGCCATCGTCTTCCTACTCTACAGCTAGTGCCCCACCTCAGTTTCAAGAGTCTAGGGGAAATCAGTTTGGGCAAAGAGGTGAAACCCAAGGTTCACGAACAACGGGGCACCAAGAGCAGGAAAGTATGAGCCAATCAAGGCCTCCTCGACAGCCTAGCAAATAATGTGGGAGAAATCCTCTAGGTGCTTGTAGGTTTGGGACAAATGTTTGTTATTGGTGTGGTACACCGGGACATATCATAAGGAATTGCCCTCATAGGGTCATGGGTAGTGTGGCACAACCTACTAGATCAGATGCTGCATCATCATCGTCGGCACCTTCTTTAGGTAGGGAAAAATACCTACAGGTCATGGTAGAGGAGCTAGGGGAGCATCTAGTTCTAGCGGAGTCTAGAATCGCACTTATGCTCTAGGGGATCGACAGAATTTGGAAGCTTCACTAGATGTAGTTACAGGTATATTGTCCATCTTTTCACATATTGTATATGCATTAATTGATCCGAGGTCTACATTATCATATGTCACTCCATTGATTACTGGAAAGTTCAAAAGAACACCAGAATTATTAGTGAAGCCATTTGAAGTGTCTACACCGATTGGTGAGTCTATCATAGCTAGAAGGGTTTATCGTAATTTCATTGTAACTGTTTGTGGTCATGATACATTGGCTAACCTTGTTGAGCTAGAAATGGTAGATTTTGATGTTATAATGGGTATGGATTGGTTGTCGTCTTGTTATGCCACAGTAGATTGTCGAACCAAGATAGTGTATTTCCATTTTCCAAAAGAGGCAGTCCTTGAATGGAAAGGTAATATTGGGGCACCAAGAGGTAAGTTTATTTCTTATCTTAAGGCACAAAAGATGATGTCCAAGGGATACATATGTCATCTGGTGAGAGTGAAAAATATAGATGCAGAGTCACCAACTCTTCAATCCATTCCAGTGGTAAACGAATTTCCTGATGTATTGCTTGAGGATCTTCCAAGTTTGCCTCCAGAACGAGAAGTAGAGTTTGGCATTGATGTGATTCCCGATACTCAACCTATCGCCATCCCTTCATATAGAAAGGCCCCAGTAGAATTACGAGAGTTGAAGGAGCAATTAAAAGATCTGTTAGAAAAGGGATTCATAAGGCCTAGTATGTCTCCTTGGGGAGCATCGATTTTATTTGTACGCAGGAAAGATGGCTCGTTGAGAATGTGTATTGACTACCGGCAATTGAATAAGGTAACAATTAAGAATAAATATCCCCTCCCTAGAATTGATGATTTGTTTGATCAGTTACAAGGTGCTAGGTGTTTTTCAAAGATCGACTTGAGGTCGGGTTATCACCAGGTGAGGGTCAAGGATAAAGATATACCGAAGATAGCTTTTCAAACACGGTACGATCATTTTGAGTTTCAAGTCATGTCATTTGGGTTAACAAATGCACTAGCAGCTTTTATGGATTTGATGAATAAGATGTTCAAGCCATTTTTGGACGTGTTTGTGACAGTGTTCATAGATGACATTTTGGTGTATTCGAGATCAGAATGTGACCATGCGAATCACTTGCCGTAGGTGTTACATATTCTTCGTGATCATAAGTTGTATGCAAAGTTCTCTAAATGTGAGGTTTGGTTGAAATCTGTGGCATTCTTGGGTCATATTGTATCTGATGAAGGAATAAAGGTCGATGCAAAAAAGATAGAAGCTGTGAAGAATTGGCCAAGACCTACAACTCCTACGGAGGTTCGTAGTTTCCTGGGATTGGCAGGTTATTATAGAAGGTTTGTTGAAGGATTTTCTTCCATTTCTGCACCCTTAACAAAGCTAACACACAAAACAACCAAGTTCCAATGAAGTGATGTATGTGAAAGAAGCTTCCAAGAGCTGAAGAATAAATTAACTTCTACACCTATATTGGTACTTCCAGAAGGCATGGAAGGGTATGTAGTGTATTGTGATGCTTCAGGGGTGGGCTTAGGATGTGTACTGATGCAGCATTGTAAAGTAATAGCTTATGCCTCAAGGCAATTGCGATCACATGAGAAAAATTATCCAACCCATGATCTAGAGCTAGCAGCAGTTGTATTTGCTTTAAAGATATGGCGCCATTACTTGTATGGAGTTCATGTTGACATTTATACTGATCACAAGAGTTTGCAATATATCTTTAAGGAAAAGGACCTGAATCTGAGGCAGCGAAGGTGGCTTGGGTTATTAAAAGATTATGACTTTGATATTTTGTATCATCCCGGGAAAGCAAACGTGGTAGCTGATGCTTTAAGTCGTAAGACGATGGCAAACAATTATGGGTAGTCCACGGGAAGACAAGGGATAACTAAAGATCCACACCAATTAGCTAGCTTGGGGGTGGGCCTTCTTGAATCTCCGAACAAAGGGATTATTATGCAAAATGCTGTAGAATCCTCATTAGTAGCGGAAGTAAAAGAGAAGCAATACACAGATACTACTCTATTACAACTTAAGGAAAATGTACAGCATGATATGACAAAGGCATTTGAGCTTACGCAAGAGGGCGTACTTCAATGTCAAAATAGATTGTGTGTACCTAATGTAGATGAACTAAGAAAGAGGATTAAGATGGAAGCACATCATTCAAGATATTCTGTTCATCAAGGGTCAACTAAAATGTATCATGACTTAAAAGAAATGTATTGGTGGGATGACATGAAGAAGAACTTTGCGAATTTGTGGCTCAATGTCAAAATTATCAACAAGTAAAACTGGAACACCAAAAGGCTGGAGGTTATATGCAACGTATAGGACTCCCAATTTGGAAGTGGGACATGATCAACATGGTTTTTTCACTGGGTTGCCTCGCTCATTTCGGAAGTTTGATTCCATATGGTAATAGTTGACAGACTCACCAAATCAGTGCATTTCTTGCCGATAAAGACTACTTATACAGCTGAAGAATATGCAAGGTTGTACACTAAAGAGATAGTTCCGCTACATGGAGTGCCAATCTCTATTATATCTGATAGGGGACCTCAATTTACTGCAAATTTTTGGAAGTCATTTCAGAAGAGTTTAGGAACGCATGTGAATTTAAGTACAGCCTTTCACCCTCAAACGGATGGTCAGGCGAAACGTACAATTCAAACACTTGAGGACATGCTGGGAGCTTGTATATTAGACTTCAAAGGCAGCTGGGATGATCACCTGCCACTTATTGAATTTGCTTATAATAATAGCTACCATTCTAGTATCAAAATGGCACCCTATGAAGCTTTATATGGAAGAAAATGTAGGTCACCAATCCGCTGGTTTGAAATGGGTGAAACTGCCTTATTTGGGCCAGATCTTGTTCTTCAAGCTATAGAAAAAGTTAAGGTGATACAATAGCGGCTAGCAACAGCTCAAAGTCGACACAAGTCATATGCGGATGTTAGAAGGACAGGACTAGAGTTTTCTATAAGGGATTGGGTGTTCTTGAAGGTGTCTCCAATGAAAGGGGTAATGAGATTTGGTAAAAAGGGAAGCTGATTCCACGCTACATAGGGCCATATAAGATTATTCAAAGAGATGTCCAAGTAGCCTATCAGTTAGAGCTACCACAAGAGCTTTCAACAGTTCATCCGGTGTTTCACGTCTCAATGCTTCGAAAGTGCATAGGTGACCCATCTCGTATTACTCCTACTGAAGATGTACAAGTTACGGGAGATCTCACCTACAAAGAAGTACCCATTGCTATTCTGGATCGACAAGTTAAGAAATTAAGAAATAAAGAGTTAGCTTCTGTAAAAGTACTATGGAGAAACCAACAAGTAGAAGAAGTTACATGGGAGGCGGAAGAAGTAATGAAATTGAGGTATCCTCATCTCTTTCAGGCCAGTGAGAAAGATTGAAATGTTGAGTTGAGGCGTTGACAAGTAAGTATGAGTCTTTATGTATTATGTGATTAATAGAAGTACGTAACTTAGGCTTGAACTTGTTTGGGCTGGATAACCATGCTAACATTCGAGGACGAATGTTCTTAAGGGGGGAGGATGTAACACCCCGCATTTTCCATATGCTAGTTCTAATCATACGATACTCGATATAGCCTTATCATATAGGTGGGGGACCATGTTTCTTATACGATTAGTGTTGGTTTAAAAAAGCTAGGAAGATGATGTAATGCCTTACACGTTCAGCATATGTACTCGAAGTTAACGCCGATGGAAGTATATAAACTTGAGATAGTAAGGTGGTAATTGATCTTAAAGTTCAAAGTTAAGTGCTAAGTTAAAAAAAAAGAGTTTAATATTTAGAGAATGGAATAAAAATAGTGAGCTGCTTGCTTGGCTTAATTAAGCTACTAGGTGCATTACCTACTTCAGCTATATGGATCTAGTTAAGGGGCCCAAGGTTAATGGATCAGATTTATGCTTATGTAAATGAACTCACTTGAGGCCCAAACTAAAAGAAAATGAAAATGGAAAAAAAACCCAACAGCCAAATCTGCCAAGGCCCAATGTGATTAAGCCCACTAAGAAAAGGAAAGTAGGTGCATCACCTAGTTTGACCTTTTGAGAAGCTTGATGTACATAAGCAGGTGTATCACCTACTTGACCAATTAGTGGCTGAAAATGGGGCTAAAAAGGAAGGTTCTAGAGGATTTTATTTTTGTGGTTAAAAAAGTTCAATATAAGATAAATATTGGCTGGTATTTCCTCTCATTTTAACACACAAATTAAGGATTAACTCCAGCTCTCTCTCCCCTTTTCTCTCAATGCTTAAAACAATAGACAAAAAATTCCTTCTAGGGTTCTTGAAGAAACCCTCGTCTTTGCAAGATAAGATAAGTGAAACCACTTATGGATTTAGCTTAATTCTCCCATGGATGACTAGAACAACATGATATTTATGCTCAAATATAATTACAAAGGCAGAATATTTCCACAAGCTACTGCTCAGTTTTCTTGGTTATTAAGAAACTTTTCTCTTCTTCTTTGGTTTAAGTCTAAAAGGAAATTGAAGTTCATGAAGAGTTCAAGTTAAAAGGAGAAGTTGAAGAAATTAAGGTAAGGTGGCTGCTCCATTTATGTCCTCCTTATGCATGAGTTTGAGTAAAGAATTATAGGTGTGCTGTCATTAAGAACTCAAGGGGTGGTGAGTTCAATATTTGGTTGCTATGATAAAGAATATTTGGGACTGTTTTATGTCTGTTGTTGTTGGGGGAAGATTGGGTAATCTTGGGAAAGGATATATAAGGTTTGTACTGGAAATAGAAGGAGGGGGCTGGTGACACACATTTGTTTAAGGGCTCTATGGGTTCATTGTCCGTTCAAGTTTGCTACTGTTTAGCGATGCCCACAATGTGATAGTTGCTAATTTTAGTTTCATCATGACTTATATTGTAGATTACTACCCAAGAAGGGAGGCTGAATCGTGATAGTTGAATTAGTCAAAAAATAAGGTATGTAAGGCTATTCGATTCCATATTCCTTGGCATGAAATCTGAAATTTGTGATTACTACCAAAGAAGTGAATTTCCTAAGCTCTATTACTAGTAAAGGAAATATAGTGGCAGCGTACGATCTCCAATATGGCTAACTATAATTTTCCCCTCTACTTAGTAAGTCGAGTTACTCAGTACATGTTCATTACTCTATATTTGTGTATTTATGTGCTAGTATTGAAATGTATTCGCATCAGCAAACATGGCAAATTCTCCTCTTAGACAATTGAAGTCAATTGTCCCATTGAGGTTATAGAGCTCATTATGTTATTGTTACCACCTTAAAGTTGTTATTCTCATGTCTCCTACTACTGGCCCGTAGCTCCAAATCACAGAAACAATTATGACCACCAAAACAACAATCTGAACAATTAATGAAATTAAGAGAAGCAATCTGTGTATTTATAGGTGGCATCCCAGGGGCAAATGCCTAGCATAGGTCGATCCCAATTGGTACAGAAGGGTGGCAGCTCGGGGGCGAAAGCCTAGCATGGGCCGATCCCAATTTATGTAATTATGAGAACAACATCCTAGGGGTTAAAATGCCTCGCATGGGTCATCCTCTTCTACCACTGATCAGTTGGTCATTTGTATCACATGCCTTACAAAGATTATAACGCACAAAAGTAATGAAAAGAATGTAACATACATGATCCCACAAGAGTAAACAATGGTGGTTTTCTATTCTGATCTATGCACGGATATGGTGATACTTGATTTCATTTGAGCCCTTATTTTACATATGCTATTGCTTCACATATTCAGTACATTTTTTCGTACTAACGTCCCTCGCGGGGACGCTGCATTTCATGCTGCAAGTATAGGTACTCCAGCTAGTAGACCTCTTTATTAGGAACACAGGTACTCAACTGCTATTGGTGATGCTCCAGGTTGATTATTGAGTCTTTGGCACCTATTTTTTTACTGTATGATAGTTAAGGGTAAGGCGGGGCCTTGTCCCGTCCTAAATTAAGGTTTTCTATCTTTTAGAGGCTTTGTAGGCTAATGTTTATAGTTCAGTTGCGTCTTGTATCTTTACAGTTGTGGCCTCCATGGCCAAGCCTTGTAGTTTTGGGTCTACCTATGTTTGTTCTTATCGCTGCATCTTATATGAACTTGTCATAACTTTAACATTGCCATAGTTATACGCATAGTAAGCACAGGTTATACATTGGTTCTCTCGGGCCTTTAGGGCATCGGGTGCCTATCCCTCTTAGTGGAATGTTAGGCGTGACACTCCCTCTCCAAAACTCCATCAGAAGTATGATCCAGGGCCCTCTCCCTTTTGGAGAAGACAACCTAAAAATTAGCAACACCATTAATAATGGAGCTTGGGACCTTGACATCCTCTCATTCCATCTCCCTGCTGAGCTTAAAGCAAGCCTCCTTGCTCATCCCTCCACCTTTAACAAAACTTGAGATGACAAACTCGTATAGGGCCTCTCTAGAAATGGTATTTTTACCACCAACAATGCCTATCATCTTATTAATGATCAGGTCCACCCGAATAATCCTGTTGATGATAATAAGGATTTTTAATGGATTATGAAGGCATGTTGCCCTAATAAGATAAGGACATTCTTCTGGCTGTTGCACCATCATAGACTCCCTACTTCTTACCATCTTCACAAGATTGGCCTGAATGTCCCCCCCCCCACACACCCTCCACACCCCGTGCATCATTTATGGCCACAATGTCAAAGATATAAACCATATCTTTTTCAGTTGCACCAGTTCCAGCACCTTCTGGAAAATTATGGGGAAAACAATACCTCTATCCACCATATTTGCTCAATGATCCATCAATAAAGTCATTCTGGATCCCTGACTCATCTCATTCTGAGCCTTTGGCCAGTTTGACATTGGGTCAAATCTGTTGGGGCTACTTTTTTAGTCGTAGGTGCTACTACAACTAATTGGTTTTTCAGTTGATTGGTAAACAAAGGAATTTAGTACGGAACAGTAAAGAAATATAAGAACGTGTCAGTCGAGCCTCTCTCTGAGACAGTGCCGAGATCGTTACGCCTTTCACGCGGGTCGGAACTTACCCGGCAAGTCAGGATGTAGAAGATCATAACATGAGTGATTCGACAGATATGGATTCATATATATATCCACCCATGTGGTACTTCATTCTACGATATATATAAGATCCATATGTATAGTAACTTGACCAACTGGAAGAACCTCTGGAGTGCCTCCAAAGGAAAATCTTATAATAGTTGCATCCCATGGGATGTCCTGTTGCCTCAGTGTTTTTGGAACATATGGCTGATAATGCTCAAATTACTCTTAAAATAAGTTCAAAGATTAAGAGATCAGCGTCAATAAAAATACCCAACTAAAAGTCGGGGTCGAATTCCACAGGGAACAATTTGCCAGCAATTGAAAAGATAAGGGATCAAGAGTTACTAGTTTGAATCTAAACGTGCAATGTACAAAACTATCAAGTAGAAGGCAATTTTGGTAATTAAATAAAAGTTTGGGGCAAAGAAAATCTCAAGCAAGGGATAATTGGGATTTAGGAAATTTGGAACTCAATACTCATTCAATGATCCATTGCCATCTCAACACATGCATTGCAATCAAAGGTAGGCTAGATAATTGTAGATCAACACTTATCACCTTTCGGTCTCAAAGTTCTTTCTCAAGAAATCTACTTTTGGTCTCAATTGTGTTCAACACAATACAATCTAATACCTTAATCTAAACCCCTATTTCTAGAAAGTTTATCATTCAACCTAGTAAACCTAAATTATCTCCTTTCAGTCTCAAATTTAGAAATCAAAGTCAAACATGATCATCAAGCTAATTATCCACTTCACATATTCTTTTTCAATCAACCCACGAACATTGAAAGCTAGATTTAAGCGTGCACTCTCAAATTATAAATTAAAGCATGAGAATTAGACTAAACCCTAGTCATGAAAGCATGGAATCACATACAAAAGTATTAGAATGAGAAATCAAGACCCAAATGAATTGTCTATTTCTAGCACAAAACCCCAATCACAATTAGTAATTACACCCACAAATCTAGCAATTTAGAGCAAGGTAATGAAAAGGGAATAAAAAATTTACTAAATAGAACACAATCTTCGAATCCACAAATGAAATGTTAGGCAACTTGCCTTTTATGTCTCAACCCCAATTGAAACCTACAAGTTTTCTCTCTAAATCTAAACTGAAAGATGAACTAAAATTTGAAAAATAATGTATTCAATGATGGATTCTCTAATGGATGGATGAACAATGACTGCTGATGAGTGTAAAAAGGGTTTTGGGGATCAATTTGGTGAAATTCCCAATCTGCTTAGGTGCCAGGTGATTCCTTCATCGCTATTGCGACCACTTACTCACGTGATCCCGATGAGTAGTGTCACGGGACCATGCATTCACGAACATTGACCACGCGGTTGCGAGGTCTGGGTTTCTTGTGCTACACGATCGCGACCTCTTTTTCATGCGGTCTCGATGAGTGCTTTTTTGCCAGCTCCACTTTCTTCCAATTGACCTCTTCTTACTTCAATTCCACCTAGTTTCTTCAAACCTCTTCTAAATCAACTCTCCATTTTATTTTCGTTCAAATATGAAGAAAACCGCATTAAAAGCACCAATTCTAAACTAAAGCAAGCTAAATTAACTATAAAAAGAGCCTCAAATGAGTGGAAATCCACAACTCATCAACACCCCCAACTTAGAAACTTTGATTTTACTCAAGTAAAGAAAATCAAAAGTACAAGAGTCTCTCATTTCAACACACACCACAAATCAATTTCACCTTTTTTAATCAAGCACAAAGGAAATGGCTTCGGTTGGTACTAACAAATAGTCCATGCAAAATTTTCACAAATTAACTCCCCTCATTCTCATGGCACATCTTCAAGAACAAAGAATAATTAAGTGATAACAACTTATACTCAAGAAGGGACTCAACTCGTTAGCTCCTTTACATGCTCACTTGACTCAATTAGGATTTTTTAAAATCACCACTTTATCAACTTACATGCCCTCACAAGGAAAGAAATGTCCCAACACACTCACAAAGTATTTACAAAACAAGGGACAAAGATGCAAACACTCACAATAACAACAAAGCATTTCATGAACAAAAAATGCCACACCATAGGCTTGCCCATATTTTCAAATCAACATTAACTCAACTTCATTTGGTTGGAAATCTCAATAGGACTTTGTTAATATTGTAATGTAGGCTTGAGGAAGGTCAGGATATCATTTAGGTATAAGTGACTACACCGTCCTCGAACACTACACAACAACTCATCATTCACCAACTTTTCCACTTTTCTTCACTTTTTTCAACTCAATGCACATTTCACAATATTTTATTATTTCCACTCTAGATGCCCCCACATCCAACCATTTTCAACCCTTGGACGATTCAAGTCTCATCTATTCACTTTCTTTCTTTCTTTTTTAAAACTTTTTCTTCCTTTGAAATTTTCTCCTCCGTTCTTAAGAATTTAATTTTTTTTTTATCAAGTTCTCATGTGGTAAGTATCCCATCTATAAATTTCACATAACACTCCCCCCCCCCCCCCCAAACTTAGGCTTTTAGCCTCAACTTCACCATTCTCAAGTTCAAGGAGGGAAGGGTTCAAAAGAGGGTTACTTCTTCAAAAAGGACAAGGCTTGTAATGTGGTTGCCAATAAAAAGGATTAGGCTCAAAGAGGACAACTAAGGATATATTTAGTGCAAAGGTGGGATTTTTAGGGCAAGTGAACTTCAAGAACATCAAATAAATCCTAAGATCATTTTCCAACCAAACTCAATCAAGACCAACATTTCAAGACCAACCGGGCAAGTTCTAGGTGACAAAAGTGAACATAAGGCATTATTCAACAACTCACCACACATGGCATGCAAGTCAATTAAGATGGTTCAAAATCTTATTTCCTTTTCAAATTACAAGTAGCATCAAATATTTAAACTGCCAACGAATCAAAAGTCACAAAAAGAGTTGTAAAAATTGTCACAAAATCATTCACAACATGCTTCACTTTCAAAAATGGATGGGTATGTTCAATACTTTTCACATGCAAGACTATGTTCTTAGTACTGATCTGAGGCCAAAAATATATTTTCTTATTATTAATTGCCTCATATTTATTATTTATATTTGTCCTTTTTTAGCATGAATTTTATGGATTGTGCTAAATAGTGTATTTTATTTGTAGGATTAAATTGGTGCAAAGTTGAAGAAGTTTGGAGCTAAAATGAATTAATTATGAAATATTGAAGAAGGAAAATCAAGCAGACAGCTTAATGGATTAAATTGAATATTATATTAATATTTATATATATGGAAAAGTTGGGCGAGGAAAGCAAATTGAGGCGGTTGGGCAGTGTTCACGCGGACGTAGGAATCCAATTCCGTTTTGGTTTTGGGTTCCTAATTTGTTTTGGACTCAGTTATTTTATTTAGGGTTTTCTACATCTATAAATAGTCCATAGAAATAATTATTAAAAAAAAAAAGAAGAGACTTTTGAAGGAAGACACTTTGTAAGGAAAAATTGTCAATACTTTTTAGGGTTCTTTTCTTCTTTTTTTTTTAGGTATTAGTAGCTAAAGATCCTTGTTCTGGGGCTGCGGCCATGGGTAATTGTTGAACATCGATTGTTTTGAATTAATGTTGGTTATCGTTTAAATTATTTTTGTATTCTTGTTTTAGTATTTCATGCTTGATCACCATAGAAATAAATCTATTGTCTATTCTTGGACTCGAGAGATAAAGAGGTAGATAGACCAGAGAATGCAAAAAGCTTGTTCTAACTTTGTTTAGATTCGTGTTCAGGAGTGACGTCCGGACGAACACCTCGCTTGGTTACGAAACAGGACGAAATATAAATGCTCGCCAATTAGGACTGCCTATCCCCGCTCAACGATGTAGTTAGACAGCTAGTTGGAGTAGGCGATTAGAGGTCGAGAGATCATGATCATAAAATCAACCCTGTAAATCAGTAATTTGATAACCTTAGTTAATTCATTGCATGAGATGCGATACATGAAACCCTATGCATGTTGCAGCCCTGGAATTGTCTAAATCACTGTAAGTTAATCTTAGTATTTAATTCATGCATTATTTTAGTTCTTTTGACACTCTTAAATAAATAATTAGACTAGTATAATTTAGTAAATAGTTAATTGACAAGTCTCTGTGGGTTCGATATTCCGGTTCTTAAAGAGCCACTTATTACTTCTGCGACCACGTACACTTGCGTGTGCAATTGGAAGCAACAAGTTTTTGGCGCCGTTGCCGGGGACTTAGAAATTAACTATTCTTCTAGGTTATACTTCTTATTTTTATTTATTTAAAATTTTCTTTTTTTTTTGTTTTATTAATTAGTTTTTTTTCCGAACAATAATTTTTTTCCCTTTGAATAATTTGGTACTCTTATTGATATGACTGATTGGGATAAATCGTGGTTGGGTGAGAAGTATCCTTGTAATTATTGTAATGGACCCCATTTGGATATCGAATGTCCTATTTGTCATATATGTGGTGGTCAATTTGGTCATTGGAATGGTTGTCCTAACTCTTATCCCCCTCCCCCCTATTATGATTCTTCTGTTATCTGTGATGTTGACAGGGGTGATGAAGTGGGGAATGCCCAAAGAGGTGGAGGTACGCAGAATTATGGGAACACGCATAACTCAAGTTGGAGGAACCACCCCAACTTCTCATGGGGTGGAAATCAGAATCAACACCAAAATCAGGCTCAAGGGCAGAACCAATACAGACCACAAGGTAATGGACAACAATTTCAACAGCCAAATAATCAAGGTGCGAAGCAAGGGGGCATGACTAAGGAGGAGTTGTTCCAAAAGCTAAGTACAGAAATCAACAACAAGTTAGGAGAAGAGTTGAGAAACACCCAATTAGCGCTGAAAAATCTGGAAAGGCAGTTCGCACAATTGGCTAATGCAGTCAATGTGCGTCCTCCTGGAGATCTTCCGGGTGACACGGATCCTAACCCAAGGCAACCGAATGCGGTGAGCACAAGGAGTGGATTACAACTGGAAGAATTAGCTCCAAAGAAGAGAAGTTCTGAGGCGGTGAGAGAAGAAAAGAAACCCGAAGAAGTGGTTCAAGATGCGAATGTTGAGAGGATTGTTCCTCAATTAAAACCACCCCCTTCGTTTCCTCAAAAGTCCAAAAAGCAGAACGAGGACGCATGCTTCGGTAAGTTTTTGTCTCTCCTTAAACAAGTTCACATTAATCTCCCTTTGGTTGATATTTTGCAGGGAATTCCCAAGTACGCCAAGTATGTGAAGGAGATAGTGGAGCAAAAAGAGGAATTCCAACCATTCAACTATACCTTATTCCTTAATGTCAATGTTGAGAAAGAGTACAAAAGTGAGAATGTTGTAAATAATGTTGCTTTGGAGTTGAGGCACCTTGGATCTCATTCAAAACACTTGACTATAGATGAGGAACAAGGCCCCGACAGCCTAAAGTTTTCTAATCCACATAGACAAAACGACATTCCTCACTTAAGGGCCAAGAAGTGCAAGATGCGACATTTATTACTTGGTTCTGTTATCTTTATACCACCGCCCCTAGAGAGGAGCAGAAAAATTGATGCGAAGTTAGGGGTACAATTCATCAGTTCAAAGTGGAAAGAAAAGTAGTGAATTTACTTGTGTCGTGCCACGACATTAAATTAGGCGCTTATTGGGAGGCAACCCAATTGGTAGTGTAGCTTCTTATTATTTTATTTTTTATAATGTCATTTTTTTTCTTCTTTTCTTTTGGTCTTGTTTTTGCAGATTAGGGGAAGTCTGAGTACCCAAGAATTTGGAGCTAAGGAGCACGTTTGAGCTTAAGGGTGGGGTGACGACCCTTGATGAAAATTAAGAGAACATGCTACTAGCTAGGCCTAGAGGCCTCAGGGAGTTTTCCTAACCCTTGTTTTAAATTTTATTTGATGCTTTGGGGACATAGCATCTTTTTAAGTGTGGGGTGGAGGAATGAATTCCTAGTTTTTACTGCTTTATCGAGTCTTTTTGTATTTTTAGGTGGGTTCCTCGGCTTTTGTTTTCGGTACTTTTCCTGAGGATAGTCCCTTTGAACCGATAGGGAGTAAATTTTTATTTATTTTTTTTATTTTTTAGAGAAAAGAAAAGACCCTTTTGAGTTGTGTGATACTTGCTATTTAGGCCTAATTTTAAGTAGTACGTTCTTGTGAATGCTTGATTGCTAATGAAATTGCAGACTCTTTGACACTTAGGTTCATGGTCGTGACTTTGTTTATAGCTTGTTTTATTTTGTAGTTTGTTATGATCCTGTCTCTCTTAGAAGTGGAATTGATCCATCTTGATTGATACTTGTGCCATGTGTGGTGAGAATTTGCTTATTCCATGTTTTGCATCTTAGTCTAGAACTTGCCCTGCATGTTATTGAAGCGAAATAAAAAGTGTTGCTCAGTTTAGGAGATGATAATAGGCTTTCTTTGATTTGTCTTGTAAATTTTAGCCTTTTCAGATATTATATCACTAGTTCGCCCTTTTGAGCCTGTAGCCTTTTGTTGGTAGCCATATTTTGCCCTTAACTATTTTGTTGAATCCCTAGTTTTTGCACCTTGCTTCCTTGAGCACTGTAGCATAGACTGATTATAATTGTTATATCTGGAAAAAGAAAAGGGGTGGTTGAATGAAAAAGAAATCAATGATGGCTACAAAGTGGTGAAAAAAGCCCTATTCGAAAGAATGTGACACACAAAAAAAAAAAAATCTTTGAGAAAAAAAAAGTATTATTGTGAAAAAAAAATGATTGAAGCATTCTTGAGATGATGAGAATTACTTGTGAAATAATTGTTGAAGAGAGAACTGAAAATAAAGAGAAGAAAATAATGGGTGATGAAGTCTAAAAAATACAAAGTGCTTAGGGAAGTGTGAGTCACTATTATATAATTTTCCTACCTGTCCCTTAGCCTACATTACAACCCGTTAAAGTCCTATTTGATTCTATTCAAGCATGCTTAATTAGTGGAGATGTACATAATGGGCAAGCATATGGTTCTTTGAGCACACATGTGAATTTTATTTGTGAGTGTGAGATTTGATCTTTGATGTGAAGTCCTTAATTTATATTCAATCTTTTGAATTGAGTGTGTGGACTATTTCTTCTTGTGAGGGCACTTGTTTCATGATAGATAGGTGATGTTATTAACTTTCTTTGATGAGAGTAGGTGAGCAAGCTTAAATTTGATGAGTTCAGAGTCTTTCCTTGAGGTTAGGAGGTTAGAGGTTTGTTGTTTATTTGGATGTCTTGCATAATGAGCGGGAATTGTATTTGATGTTTTCAAATTTCAATATGGCCTAATTGTTTGTATCAACCAAAGTGATGGCTTCCTGGTATGATTTTTGAGATGAGCTTTAATGTTTGCTCGAGGACGAACAAAAGTTTAAGTGTGGGGTGTTGATCTGAGGCCAAAAATATATTTTCTTATTATTAATTGCCTCATATTTATTATTTATATTTGTCCTTTTTTAGCATGAATTTTATGGATTGTGCTAAATAGTGTATTTTATTTGTAGGATTAAATTGGTGCAAAGTTGAAGAAGTTTGGAGCTAAAATGAATTAATTATGAAATATTGAAGAAGGAAAATCAAGCAGACAGCTTAATGGATTAAATTGAATATTATATTAATATTTATATATATGGAAAAGTTGGGCGAGGAAAGCAAATTGAGGCGGTTGGGCAGTGTTCACGCGGACGTAGGAATCCAATTCCGTTTTGGTTTTGGGTTCCTAATTTGTTTTGGACTCAGTTATTTTATTTAGGGTTTTCTACATCTATAAATAGTCCATAGAAATAATTAAAAAAAAAAAGAAGAGACTTTTGAAGGAAGACACTTTGTAAGGAAAAATTGTCAATACTTTTTAGGGTTCTTTTCTTCTTCTTCTTTTTTAGGTATTAGTAGCTAAAGATCCTTGTTCTGGGGTTGCGGCCATGGGTAATTGTTGAACATCGATTGTTTTGAATTAATGTTGGTTATCGTTTAAATTATTTTTGTATTCTTGTTTTAGTATTTCATGCTTGATCACCATAGAAATAAATCTATTGTCTATTCTTGGACTCGAGAGATAAAGAGGTAGATAGACCAGAGAATGCAAAAAGCTTGTTCTAACTTTGTTTAGATTCGTGTTCAGGAGTGACGCCCGGACGAACACCTCGCTTGGTTACGAAACAGGACGAAATATAAATGCTCGCCAATTAGGACTGCCTATCCCCGCTCAACGATGTAGTTAGACAGCTAGTTGGAGTAGGCGATTAGAGGTCGAGAGATCATGATCATAAAATCAACCCTGTAAATCAGTAATTTGATAACCTTAGTTAATTCATTGCATGAGATGCGATACATGAAACCCTATGCATGTTGCAGCCCTGGAATTGTCTAAATCACTGTAAGTTAATCTTAGTATTTAATTCATGCATTATTTTAGTTCTTTTGACACTCTTAAATAAATAATTAGACTAGTATAATTTAGTAAATAGTTAATTGACAAGTCTCTGTGGGTTCGATATTCCGGTTCTTAAAGAGCCACTTATTACTTCTGCGACCACGTACACTTGCGTGTGCAATTGGAAGCAACAAGTACCAACCAAGTCATAATCTCCCAAAAAGATGACAAATTTACCCTTAAGAAAGTCGTCAACCAATCTATCATCAGGCAACCTCATGCATCAATTCGGGGTTGGCTACTCAGACTTCGCCACATCCAACATCAATCAAGCACTCACAAGCAATCGATGATTTACCCTTAAGAAAGTCGTCACTCTATTCATCATTGGGCATCATCAATCCACATGTTATTATCAAAATAAAAACAAAGAAGCTACCAACTACAAGAAATAAAATAAAGCAAACTAACCCAACATAATATATCAAAATCCAGACAAGGACACATCATCCACAAATCAAAATAAAACAAGCCCAACAAGGGCACAACATCCAAAAATCAAAAGAAAATAAGCCCGATAAGGGCACAGTCAGATGCAAAACCAATCTAAAATAAGCCCGACAAGGGAGGCACCCGCAACTGAAAAATGTAATTGTGTCCTCACAGTACCACAATCAAGAGAGAATACGAGGGACTCTCTGTAAAGATCATCACTCATCGGAGGAGCTATCGGGATCTTAAAGGACATCATCAGCAGCCTCATCACCCAAGCCATAGAATTTTTGGAGTGTACTCATCATCTTGTTCAAAAACTTGCTCTTCTTCTTTTCCTGTTCCTTCATCTTTTTCTGCCTCCTCTCCATTTTTGCCATCCGCTCCTTGAGAATCTGATGATCCTGCACTAAAGTGGAAAGGGTAGAAATAGCACTACCTGAGGCCGAGGAGCTCTCTCCAGGCCCTGTAGGAAGACTCCGAGTCAACTCCTAAATCTGCAAGTGAATTCGAGTATCCATAAGTTGCATGTGTCTTGATAAGTGGACAATTGCCGGTGGTCCCCTCCGTAGTAACTCAACTGGAGGAGGAATGGAGTCTGACCCAGGTGAAGCAGTGTCCCCAGCGGATATGCCAAATATCAGATCTTGCACATCAATCTTTCTCTTTTTCATTACATGCCTGGGACCCTTCTTTTTAAGTGGATAGATAGGGCCCTCGGGACTCCTCATGTTATCTCCCTCATATGGCTCCATCTCATCTGCTAGGCATAGATAAGTAATCAAAGAAGGGTAAGAGAGACTCTCTGTACCTTCCAAGACAACCTCCTGAGTGTGCTGCACAATGATCCGCCCAACATTAATAGGAACCCCCTCCATGATGGCACAAATAAGAAGTTACCTATCAAGAGACACATCAGTCTCATTCCTTAAAGGAATCACCCTACTACAAATGATGGAAAGCCAAGTCTTGGCTTCAGCTATGAACTCTGAGGCGTCGATCCTGTGGTTGTTCTCAATCCATTTGGGACTATTGCCACCATGCAAGTGTGTCATAAACCACTTTTGGCCCGCTTCCCTTACCCATGTTATGTGAACATCATTATCGGTATCGTGAAGACCATAGTAATTGTTAATCCTTGTGGAGTCAAAATGAACTTGTTTGCCCCGGACCGTAACTACCAAGTCACCGAAGAAGTCGGTCTCGACGGCATTAGCATAGAACTCTCGAACCACCGTGTGGTTGGCCTTGATAGGCTCATCCGCAAAACGCATCAATCCACTGGCCTCCAATTGCCCATAGAAGTTCGACATGTGCTCTTGAAAATTCAACACATCACAATCGCGGGATTAGACATTGCAATCGTGCATGACAATTTTAGCCTAGAAAAATACTTTTACTTGAGATTTCATCGAACAGGTTGTGATCAACCTATTCTCATGCCTTATTCAAAGAGTTCAAGCCCCTAATTCACCCCTTAATCAGTTAACACCCATAACACAACATTAACAACAACAAAACTCCACAAAATTATGTTTTTCAACACTAATCATGATAAAAATTAAGGGTGAAACTCAACCCTTTGGCAACTACTTAGAAATTTCAAATATAGATCAAGAAAGGAAGGGAGAAGTCATACCTTAAGTGAAGAACAAAATCATAAAAGAGATTCATCCAAAAGAAAACTGATTTGAGCAATTGATTTTATAGGGGGAGAAGTTTTTGGGTCATATTTTTAGGAGTTAAATGGTACATTGAACCTGATTTTGATCAGCTGCCTTTTTAAATTCAAGTGATTCCTCGCGATCGCTACCAGAAGTTGTTTTACTTTTTGTGAATGCGGCACCAGTCACTCGCAATCGTGGACCTAAAAATTTAACACATCACGATCGCGGCCAGAGGGTCTCATGATCGCAATGAGTAACTTGGTGCCAGACTTGCTGAAGCTATTGTCCATTCGGGCGATGGCAGGGGAAAAAAGGGCAATCCACCCAATTTCTTAGGCGCACTTGGGCATCTAAAAATGTGCCAACTCCTATTTTTGAACGTGTTTTCACCCCAAACTTCAATCCCAATAAATTTTATGCATTCGAACCTGTTCAATATACCACCACTAACTTTTAAATTATGAGGGTTAGTCAAAACAAGATTCAAACCTAATCTAGAAATCAAAAACTCAAAATTAAACTAATTTGAATATCGATAGGTTGCCTCTCATCAAGCGTACAATTTAACATCATGGCGCGATGCTGCCTACATCACCCTTTGTGCTTCCACTTCGAGGCAATGAATCTTGTCCCCTACTTAAGATCATTTTCACTCCAAAGAGCATGGGGAGTGCATGAGAGCATCAAACATTGCGTTCGATCTCTCCATTTTGAAGACTTGAATTTCTTACCCAACTTTGCATCATTCTTCCATTTTGGATCCTTGGGAAAGATTGAGAGTGAAAGAGTCACTAGGCCACTTGAACATTGGTTTTTGTGATTGTTGGCCCTCAATTGAGTGACACCCTCGATTTCACATGAACTAAAGTTGCTTTTTATAACCTTTTTGGCTTTTTTTGCTACTCTAGTATCATACCATTTGTCCTGGCTTCTTGGATTGTTATTGGTTTTGGTTGGTTGCACAAACTCAAGATATCTTCTATATCTACCTCAATCCCTTCTTGTGTTCTTGTATTGGCTTACAACATTTCAATCCAAAACTTGAGTTGAACCGTTTAATCAGACCAAGCAAGGTGCAAGTCGTGAGATTCTTCTTTGCTCTTGTCGACCATTGGATAAGGAGGAGTTTCTACCTCCACGATTGTTCTCACCTTAGCCATAGAGTTGCGAGTTCAAACTCAAAGTTGATCATATCATAGCACCGAAGTAGGTGCATTTTGTGAAGCCTTTCTTTTTCTTGGGAAAGTAGGCATAGGGCTCTCTTGCCTCAAATGAGCTTTTCCTCAACGATCCTAAGCCTCAATCGACTTATCACATTTGTTTCACCACAAGGTTATGGTCGGTATAAGTCATACCAATCCAAAATATATTATGAAACAAAAAGTCATAGAAACAAAACAAAAGAAAAAAAAAGACAACTATTCACAATCTAGATAGAAACAAGTAAACTAGAAATCCTAAATCAATTCAATAGGCCTATTTGTTCCCTGGCAGCAGCACTATTTTTTATAATGCTCAAATTACTCTCAAAAAAAGTTCAAAGAGGAAGCGGTCGTCTCAATAAAAATACCCAATCAGGAGTCGGGGTCGAACCCCATAGGGAACAATTTGCCAGTGATCGAAAATATAAGGGATCAAGAGTTACTAGTTTGAATCTAAACATGCAATGTACAAAACTATCAAGTAGAAGCTAATTTTGGTAATTAAACAAAAGTTTGGGGCAAAGACAATCTCTAGCAAGGGATAATTTGGATTTAGGAAATTCGGAACTCAACACTCATTCAACGTTTCATTGCCATCTCAACACATGCAATTCAATCAAAGGTAGGCTAGATAATCGTAGATCAACACTTATCACCTTTCGGTCTCAATCGTGATCAACACAATACAATCCAATACCTTAATCTAAACCCCTAGTTCTAGCAAGTTTATCATTCAACCAAGTAAACCTAAATTATCTCCTTTCGGTCTCAAATTTAGGAATCAAAGTCAAGCACGATCATCAACCTAATTCTCCACTTCACAGATTCTTTTTCAAGCAACCCACGAAGACTGGAAGCTAGATTAAAGCATGCACTCACAAATCATAAATTAAAGCATGAGAATTAGACAAAACCCTAGTCATGAAATTATGGAATTGTTGGCACCAAATTTTGGTCTAATAGTTTTCAAAGTCAATATTTTTAAATATTTTATTTGTTAAATAGTTCAAAATACATGTTTTGCAATTTTAAAGCAAATTTTTAATAATTATCCTTATTGTTCAAAATATTAGAATTTTTATCGTTTAATTTTGATTACATTATTTTTTGTCACAATCAATTCAATATGTTGTTAATATTTGTTGAGTTTAATTAAATCACCATTTTCATTACATTTGTTAATATTCATTTTGATATTTTGCACAGTCTAAAAATTCATCAAAATATGGATAAGATTTCATACACAGATATTTTATTGGTTAGTGGTTTTGGCCCACGATTTTAAGATAATGGTATTGTACTATAGGTGGTTTTCAATTTTCTATTTAAGCAATAGCTTGGCAATTAAGTTAGGGGGTGGATAAGATTTTAGGGGTAATTTTCAGATTTTTAGTGTTTATAATTTTCCGGTGACAAGCTACCGGAGTCCATCGGAATCCGGCAAGTCCACCACAGAAACCCCCATATTTTCAGATCACTCCAACCCTTTTTCTTCCCCCATTTTTGCCGGCAACAACAACCAAACTATCACCTTTTCTGGTAGAAAACAACTTCCAGGAACCCATCAGATGCAACCACAAACTACCCATCCTTTTCATTTCTTCTCCAGTGAAAACCACCAAACAATTAGTGGCTCCAACCCATTCCCTCAGCTCACTCATTGTTCATCACCACCAAATTAAACAACCAACCTCCAAACGCCACCAAATCACTACCAAAAACAACCTCCGAAACCACCAGAAAAACAGAACAAACTCTAAACAACCACTAGAACCGAAAACACCCACCAGAACATTCCAAACAGCCCCAAACCCACCGGAAAACAGCCGAACTAGATCCCTCTTCCTCCGTTCCTTTCTCTAGGCTCGAATTCTGCCATTAACAGTGAACTCTGAGTCCAACTGCTCCACCAGCAAGCTCCACCACCTCTCCAACCGGAGCAAAATCCAATCAGTTCCCTCTCCCTTTTCCCTTTTTTCGACTTTTCGTTTTGTTTGTTTGTTTGTTTTATAGGTATTCCGGCGAGCTCAACACCACCACTCCAACCCTCTTTCCCCATTTTTCCGGCCAAAAACCATGGCGACACGCCTGAAAACAATCAGATTTAATTGGAAAATACTTCTCTAAGGTGACCCATTTCCTTTTGAAATTATATATATTTTTAGTTGTTTGATGTTATTATTGACAAATATTTTGTTGTTAATGTTTGATTGGACCAAGTTGGGTCTTACTTTTAGCGTATAGTGTTGTTCTAATTATTTTTTCGGTACAATGTGTGGACTGTTCTATTTTGGTTCTAAATTTTTATGGAGTCGTTTTATCATTTTTCTATCGACTTGTGGATATTAATTATGCAGTTTTTCATCATTTTGGTTATCAATTCCTAATGTTTATTTAATTTTTCTTCTTCGTTTGTGAATGTTAAAATATTTCCAGAAACTCTATTTTGATTTTGTTTCATTGATTAGTTGTTTATTAATTATTTTTCAATTATTTTTGGCATAATGCTTGCTTTTACTTAAAAGAAAGGGTTATTATCTTAGTATTACATGTTTTGGCGTTAGTTTTGGACTGATTTTGTTATGCCTTTGGCATTGTTTCTTAATGTGGTTACATTGTTATTTTCATTATTTTGGATACATTAGTTGGCAAATTTTGTTTTTTTAAAAAAAAGTTTTAATTAAAGTGGCCGATGAAGTAATTACCGTCGATTTCCAATGTCTCCCATGTTAATAAGACGGGTTTTTATTTTTAAGTTATTATTTGATTCATTTATTTTTATTCATATTTATTTATTACTAACACTTTTACTAAGTGTCTTTACAGGTACCCGGAGTTGCTTCCCATTGAAGCTATTCGAATGAAGTTCAAATTATATTCTTTATTCATTGTTTTGTATATATTGACGTTAGGCAAACTTAAGCCCTTTTTTATACTATTGTTTTACTTCATTATTTGTTTATATTTCATGTTTATTATACTTGTATATTGTTGTTATCTCTTCCTCAATTTGAAAAAATGAATTCAATCGGGACCCACAATTGTGGATTTCGAAGGATGCCTAAATACCTTCCTTTCTGAATAACTTGAGCCCTTACCTAGAATCTATTGGCTTTGTAGACATTATTTTTCTTTAATTAATTAATTAGTTTCCTAGTTTTCCTAAAATTAGGTGGTGACTCCCTTTCCCTTTATTTCTTTTAAATTCTTTTAAATTTGAACTAGTTATTATTTTTTGAGTCACCGCGACGTTGCTCCTCTTAGAGGATGTCAACAGAATGGCGACACTCCGCTGGGGATATAGAGGTTCTAACCATTATGAGTTCATTTTTTCAAATTGAGGAGACTATTCTTTTATTATGTTATACATTGTATCTTGTATATTTTGTTGATTATTTGTATGTTGTACTTATTATTTATTTATTATTTGTTTAATTATATGCATACTCTCATTGCATCATGACATATTTTCCGCCTCTTGGCAGTTTTTGTTTCTTACTTAAAAGACGATTATGCGGGCCGCAGTCGTTCGTTATCCAAATTGTTTATCAGGGTACCCTGTTGAATGTAGTTGGCCACTGGATGGTCAACGGTCGCTAACTTCCCCAGCCCAAGTTGTCCGCTTGGGTCACCGGTCCACTTTCAAATAAAGCCCACTCTTGGTCACTTAGTTTTAAAATATTTATAATCTTAGTCCATCCTCCATTCAAGTTACAATCTGTTGGAACTACGTTTGACCTGATTCCTGCTTCAACGGGATACGTAGGCGCCTCAACGGCTCGGTCATGTTCCCCGTAAGCTTTCCACTATTTTAAAATGGAAACTGGGGCAAAGTTTTTGAGGAAGTCTCCAAAAAATTCACAAAGGAGACAATTGCTACAAGATTGAATATCGGTGGTTGCTAAAGTTGAAAGAGGGGCAAAATTTTTAAGGAAAGCCCTCAAAAATTTCACCAATGTTGTACTCAGACTCTAGATTTATAAGGTATCTCTCCGAGTTGGTTTATACAATTGTATTAATTTTTGTACATAATATTTTCATTGTATATCCTTGATTTTATTTGTTTTACATTCCATTGACATTTTTAAAGTTTGGGTCGTCCGCCCTTCAATGTGACTTATTTATTCTCATTTCAATTATTTTTTAAAAAAAAAAAAAATATTTGTAAAATTGGGTTGTCCGCCCTTCAATCTGACTCATTGGTTTTTCATTTCTATTATTAATTATTTTTTAAAAAAAAAATATTTGTTTTTCAAAACAGGTGTTTTATGCCATATTTGAACGAATTACGCAAACCTGATTCTCTCAATGAGATACGTAGGCAGCCCTTCTAGGGTTCAGTATTCTTTATTGAAAAGATTCTTTATTTTTTATTCTTTTTAAAATGTTTATATTTTTGAAATCATTGTTTTACTTGGTTAGTGCCAACACAGTTAGAGTGTGCATATGAAAAGTAATTGTACAATAGAGAAGGTTGATTTCTTGTTAAACCATAGATTCTTTTGGTACCTCTCATTCATACTTTTGTTACGCTTGTAAATATTCTCTTGCATACATTCAAGAAAAGAACAAAACCAAATTCATTGTTTCATTTGCATTGTGTGGTGAGTTTTGATTAAATTCAATTGTGTTGCTTTGTTGATTCAGAACTTGGCCTAAATGTTTGTTGAGGCGAAATCCTGACTAATGTTTGATTTGAGAAATGATTGTAGGCCTTCTTTGACCCGTTTTGTGCCTTTCAAAGCCTACCAAATGACATTAATTCTTAGTATGTCCCACTTTGAGCCTTAAGCCCTTTCTTTGGACATCCACATTTTAGCCTATACCCTTTCTTAGTGCTTATACGCACTATACCTCTCTTGGCCTGACTTTCTTGAGTGCACTGAAGACGTACAAGTTACAAAAGAAGATTCAAAGTTCAAATTTGACAAAGACAAAGGTTACTAAAGTCCCTGAAATTCAAGGAAAAATGGCTTCAAAAGAAAGAAGAAAGAGTTGAAAATTCCCCACAAGTTCAAGCAAGCAAAATTTCAACAAAAGAAGAACAATATCCAAACAATCAGGAAAAACTTCAAAAGATGATGAGAAGGGGAAAAGCCCAGACAAGCAAAAGGAAGTCAAAAAGTACAAAAGGAAGGGACAACACAAAGGATCAAACGCTAAAAGAGTAACAACAGTTAAAAGCACAAATTCAGTGTAATGCTCAAGAAAATATTAAGTCACTTTTATCCCAAATGACTGTCCTACCTGTCCCCAAGCCTACATTACAAGACAATAACAATCCCTACATGATTTCATTTCAAATGTTCTCACATTAGTGGAGATTTACATGAAGACCAAGCCTATGGTATTACAATTGCATACGTTGAATTTTTTTCTGAGTGTGAGTGAATTTTGCTAAATGTCCTCAAATCAAAACACTTTAAATGTGCACAAATTGAACTTTCTTCGTGGTGAGGGCACTTGAAACATGATGTTAGGTCTAGTTCAAAGCCTTTGTTTGAAGTAAGATGAACAAATCTTGTCGTTACTTAAGTACTTTTGAGGTACCACTTGAATCCATAGGAATTACCTATTGTGAGAAATTTCTACACAGTACTAGTTGTTGGCACTAACAAAGTTAAAACATGTTTCATTGTTCAAAAAAATAAAAATGGGTTGACACCCACTTTTCAATATTTGTCTAGGCCAACTTTGTGGACCGTTTCTTTGTTGAAATTATATTTTGGGTTGTCATACCTTCAAAATGACATCTTTACAAATTTTGGGGCGTCATACCCTTCAAAATGACATCTTTTCAAATTTTGGGTCGTCGTACCCTTCAAAATGACATCTGTTTAAATTTAGGTCGTCATGCCTTTCAAAATGACACTTTTTTAAAAAAGAATATTTTATTATTATTATTAATTTGTTATCTCAATTCAAAATGACTTTTTTTCCTTAAAAAATTGGTTTGTCATGCCGTTCAAAATGACACTTTTTATTTGTCATTCCATTTAAATTGACATTTTTTTTAAAATTCAAGATGTTATTATGTTCAAAATGTTGCACTGGTTCATCACATTGTTCATTGTTCATATGAGGCCTTGTTTGCATAATTTATGTTGCATTTATGTTACAGTTGCTACTAACAATTGTGTTGCAAATTTTGTTAAAGTTCAAATGGGTTGTCTTCCTTTCAATAGACACTTTGGGTTGTCACATCCCTTCAAGTGACATGTTATATTCAAGTTGGGTTGTCACATCCCTTCAAGTGACATTTCATATTCAAATTAGGTCGTCCGCCTTTCAAAGAGATGCGTTGGGTTGTCACATACCTTCAAGTGACATATTAAGTTCAACACTGGGCTGTCATCTCCCTTCAAATGACATCATAAATTCAAATTAGGTTGTCTACCTTTCAAGAGACACGTTGGGTTGTCACATCCCTTCAAGTGACATTTCATATTCAAATTAGGTCATCCACCTTTCAAAGAGACACGTTGGGTTGTCACATCCCTTCAAGTGACATATTAAGTTCAAGATTTGGTTGTCATCTCCCTTCAAATGACATCTTAAATTCAAATTAGGTCGTCTGCCTTTCAAGAGACATGTTGGGTTGTCACCTCGTTCAAAGTAACATGTTATATTCAAGTTGGGTTGTCACATCCCTTCAAGTGACATTTCATATTCAAACTAGGTCATCCGCCTTTCAAAGAGACGCGTTGGGTTGTCACATCCCTTCAAGTAACGTATTAAATTCAAGATTGGGTTGTCATCTCCCTTCAAATGACATGTTAAGCTCAAATTGGGTCGTCCGCCTTCGAAGAGACATGTTGGGTTTTCATCTCCCTTCAAATGACATGTTATATTCAAGTTGGGTTGTTTTCCTTTCAAGTGATAAGTTAAGCCGTCACCTCGTTCAAAGTGACATGTTATTTGCATCGTCCTCCTTTCAAAGAGGTACACTACCTTCATTGTTCAATCTTGGAATAACATAGAAGGAATGTGAATGTTTGATCAGTCCTTGCCTTTTGTTTATTATTTTCAGCCCCGTTGACGGATGTAGAGTATTGTCCAAAATCTCTACTAACGTCTCATATTGTTTTGTTCAAAGTTCATCAAACCAAATTTGGGTTCTTCAACTTTGTTTGACCAGGATCTCTTTCATCGATCCTAATCAAACAAAGGGGCAAGTTGTTGACACCAAATTTTGGTCTGATAGTTTTCAAATTTAATATTTTTAAATATTTTATTTGTTAAATAGTTCAAAATACATGTTTTATAATTTTAATGCAAATTTTTAATAATTATCCTTATTGCTCAAAATATTAGGATTTTTATCGGTTAATTTTGATTACATTAATTTTTTCACAATCAGTTCAATATGTTGTTAATATTTGTTGAGTTTAATCATATCACCATTTTCATTACATTTGTTAATATTCATTTTGATATTTTGCACAGTCTAAAAATTCATCAAAATATGGATAAGATTTCATACACAGATATTTTATTGGTTAGTGGTTTTGGCCCACGGTTTTAAGATAATGGTATTCTACTATAGGTGATTTTCAATTTTCTATTTAAGCAATAGCTTGGCCATTAAGTTAGGGGGGTGGATAAGATTTTAGGGGTAATTTCAGATTTTTAGTGTTTAATAAATTCTTTTAGTGTTTATAATTTTCCGGTGACAAGCTCACCGGAGTCCACCAGAATCCGGCAAGTCCACCACCAAAACCCCCATTTTTTTAGATCACTCCAACCCTTTCTCTTCCCCCACTTTTGCCGGCAACAACAACCAAACTATCACCTTTTCCGGCAGAAAACAACTTCCAGGAACTCATTAGATGCAACCACAAACTACCCATCCTTTTCATTTCTTCTCCAGTGATAACCACCAAACAATTAGTGGCTCCAACTCATTTCCTCAGTTCACTCACACCACCATCAAATTAAACAACCAACCTCAAAACGCCACCAAATCACTACTGAAAACAACCTCCGAAACCACCAGAAAAACATAACAAACTCTAAACAACCACTAGAATCGGAAACACCCACCAGACCATTCCAAACAGCCCCAAACCCACCGGAAAACAACCGAACTAGATCCCTCTTCCTCCGTTCCTTTCTCCAGGCTCGAATTCTACCATTTACGGTGAACTCTGAGTCCAACTGCTCCACCACCTCTCCAACTGGAGCAAAATCCAATCAGTTCCCTCCCCCTTTTCCCTTTTTTCGACTTTTCGTTTTGTTTGTTTGTTTGTTTTATAGGTATTCCGGCGAGCTCAACACCACCACTCCAACCCTCTTTCCCCATTTTTCCGGCCAAAAACCATGGCGACACGCCTAAATACAATCAGATTTAATTGGAAAAGGCTTCTCTAAGGTGACCCATTTCCTTTTGAAATTATATATATTTTTAGTTGTTTGATGTTATTATTGACAAATATTTTGCTGTTAATGTTTGATTGGACCAAGATAGGTCTTACTTTTAGCATATAGTATTGTTCTAATTATTTTTTCGGTACAATGTGTGGATTGTTCTATTTTGGTTCTTATTTTTATGGGGTCGTTTTATCATTTTTCTATTGACTTGTGAATATTAATTATGCAGTTTTTCATCATTTTGGTTATCAATTCCTAATGTTTATTTAATTTTTCTTCTTCGTTTGTGAATGTTAAAATATTTCCAGAAACTCTATTTTGATTTTGTTTCATTGATTAGTTGTTTATTATTTATTTTTCAATTATTTTGGCATAATGCTTGCTTTTACTTAAAAGAAAGGGTCATTATCTTAGTATTACATGTTTTGGTGTTAGTTTTGGACTGAATTTGTTATGCCTTTGGCATTGTTTCTTAATGTGGTTACATTGTTATTTTCATTATTTTGGATACATTAGTTGGCAAATTTTGTTTTTTTTTAAAAAAGTTTTAATTAAAGTGGCCGATGAAGAACTTACCGTCGATTTACAAGGCCTCCCCATGTTAATAAGACGGGTTTTTATTTTTAAGTTATTATTTGATTCATTTATTTTTATTCATATTTATTTATTACTAACACTTTTACTAAGTGTCTTTATAGGTACCCGGAGTTGCTTCCCATTGAAGCTATTCTAATGAAATTCGAATTATATTATTTATTCATTGTTTTGTATATATTGACGTTAGACAAACTTAGGCCGTTTTTTTATATTATTGTTTTACTTCATTATTTGTTTATATTTCATGTTTATTATACTTGTACATTGTTTTTATCTCCTCCTCAATTTGAAAAAATAAATTGAGTCAGGACCCACAATTGTAGATTTTGAAGGATACCTAATACCTTCCCTTCGGAATAATTTGAGCTCTTACCTAGAATCTATTGGTTTTGTAGACATTATTTTTGTTTAATTAATTAATTGGTTTCTTAGTTTTCCAAAAATTAGGTGACGACTCCCTTTCCCTTTATTTCTTTTAAATTCTTTTAAATTTGAACTAGTTATTATTTTTTGAGTCATCGTGATGTTGCTCCTCTTAGAGGATGTCAACAGGAATCACATACAAAAGCATTAGAATGAGAAATCAAGACCCAGATGAATTATCTATTTCTAGCACAAAACCCCAATCACAATTAGCATTTACACCCACAAATCTAGCAATTTAGAGCAAGAAAATGAAGAAGGGAATAAGAAGTTTACTAAATATAACACAATCTTCAAATCCAAAAATGAAATGTGAGGCAACTTGCCTTTTATGTCTCAACCCCAATTGAAATCTACAAGTTTTCTCTCTAAATCTAAACTAAATGATGAACTAAACTTGGAAAAATAATGTATTCTGTGGTGGATTCTCTGATGGATGGATGAACAATGACCGCTGATGAGTGTAATAAGGGTTTTGGGAATCAATTTGGTGAAATTCCTAATCTGCCCAGGTGTCAGGCGATTCCTTCATTGCGGTCGCGACCACTTACTCATGCGATCGCGATGAGTAGCGTCACGGGACCACACGTTTGTGAACATTGACCACGTGGTCGCGAAATCTGGGTTTCTTGTGCTACGCGATCGCGATGAGTACTTTTTTGCCAGCTCCACTTTCTTTCAATTGACCTTTTCCTGCTTCAATTCCACTTGGTTTCTTCAAACATCTTCTAAATCAACTCTCAATTTTATTTTCCTGCAAATATGAATAAAACCAAATTAAAAGCACCAATTCTAAACTAAAGCAAGCTAAAATAACTATGAAAAGAGCCTCAAATGAGTGAAAATCCACCACCCATCAATGCTCACCAGGAACAAAAATTTGTTTTGAAAAAAGGAAAGAGACTATCGCTTTAAGCAATGCCCTTCATCAAGCCACTGAATACCACCTGTTCATCGCTACTAACAAGAAAAGTAGCAGCAGCACCATAGAGATTCTTGTAAAACGGATCCCTCCCATAGTGGTAGATTCATGCTCAATACAGATGGCTCAGTGAACAGCAACCAGATCACTTGAGGCATTGGTGGTGACATTAGAAACAGTAAGGGAGAATGGATCTTGGGCTTTGCCTCCAGAACTCCTTGCGATAACCCAGCCTTAGCTAAATTTAGAGCCCTCTCGCAAGGCCTCCAAATGGTTGTCGATCATAACCTATCCCCCACCGACATCAACATTGATTCTTCTGAGGTAATCCATATGTTAACACACGACAACTTTCTCCATTCTAACCTAATCTCTTAATGCAGGTCATTAATTCAGAGGCTGGAAGCAGCACCACCAATCCACATATTCAGGGAATAAAATAGGGGGGCAGACCTACTAAGCAAGCAAGGCGTGAAGTATGAAGGCTGGGCACCAGCCTTTTTTGTAGTTCCTCCAATGTTTGCAACTAAGGCTATTTGGGCAGACATTTTAGGAACTACATTTCCAAGAAAACTATCATCTTGTAATAGTTATTTTGATGGGCCGTATGTGGACCTACATCAGTACAATGTTGTTGCACGCAACAACAATTTGATGCTCTAATTTAATATAATACATATCCTTTTGACCAAAAAATAAGTCGCAATCTAGGAAATTTTGGAATATCAACTAATCATGTTAGTAGTGTGCTATCCAACATTCCAAAAAAGCAACGGTTCTTCGAATATGGTATATTACACAATTTAATAATATGCTAAGTAATATTTATTTTACCTCTCTGACATAAACTAATTTGAAAAGCTTTATTTAATAGCATAGATAGACTATTTATTTTGTGAAACTGTTGTATTTGTCATTTCCAAATTTAATCCAAAAAGGATAAAAATCTTCAATCCTATTATCATAATGCATTATAAACTGACTCGTTGGTGTGGTTTTTCTGAATGATCAAGGAACTATACTACTAACTTTACACAGACATATTTGCTAGACTTAAACATATTGGAGTGTTGTTATAATTGTTCGGATTTAAATTATTAATATCATCACTTCGTTGATATTCAACCGTTATAAAGGTATAAAACTATATTTATAGCAAATTTTTTACTATATTTGAAAGAATTTAAAACAAAAATAATTAGTTGAATAAGTAGCTTTCTGGCAAAAAATCTCCCCTAAAATATGAATTTGTTTACAGATTTTGTAGAAGAAAAAATGTACGAAACGCTGCAACATAGTGTAGGCAGGATACATGCACCAGTTATATCATATATAAAGAAATATTAGGTGAGATACGATTAATTACATGTTTGCAACTAACAAACTAGAAATAAATATATAAATTATATGTATCTAGTCAGAAATTAATTGATTGTCTTCTTAGGTTGGGTAAATAAGTGCCGATACAACTATCCATGCTCAACATTCACAAAAGGATCTTCTATATTCTTTTGTGTAAAATTAGTCATTCAAAAGTTAACTTAAATTGTTTCGCTGTTATTATATGATGATATGTATTTTATTAGTCGACATACATAAGAGTCTACGATACTTTTTCATGCAAAATTAATTGTTCAAAATTATGCTTAAATAATATTGCTATTATATTGCAATAATATGTATTTCCTGCATCAACCTACACATGCAACACACGCGTGAAGAACCTAGTGTGTATATATATATATATATAAACCTTTTGAAAAGACAATTACCAAAATAATACTATAAAATGAAACGACTCATCGATTGATGATTTGCTGAGTTAAATAATCAAACCAGCCGAAATGTCAATTTGATAAAAGTATTGCATCGTAATATGTTCAAAAGAGCAAAAAACTGTGCGAGGAAACACAAAAATAGAAATTACCTAACCATGAGAATGGTTTAAAAAAATAGAAGTAGAGGCTCTATGATGAAACTGCATAAAAAGTATTGTAAATTTCAATAATTAACAACGTTTGATTGATTTTTGAAATTCTATCAATGCTACATACATTGGGACAAGGGAAGTAACATATATTATTTAAAAATTACAATAATTAACAACTTAAAATTATATTAAAATTTAATTGACTCTCTAAATTCTATATATAAAAAAATAAGAGAGCACTTGTGTCTAGTTAATATTATAAATCATGTAGTAGTAAATTGAGGTGGACAAGTAGAAATAAGAAAAGGTAATACGTCTCTAATATGAGTTGCAGGTTCCTTGCACAAATAAATAACACGAATCACTAAATATCAATATCTACTTTTTTTTTCTTATCGGGAGCAGAGGTGATAGAGGACAAAGCAAACGAACGGGGAAAATCCCACCATAAAACTTCCACATCCTTAAATCTGTACGGAATAAAAAAAATTGACAACCAACAATTGAAGAACATGCATAAGAATAATCAGTTAAGAAAAAGGCAAAAGGTACAGGTTAAATAGCCATAAGAAAATTCTATTAACTTGTAGAACTAGCGATGACACAGAAATTACAATCTGTAAAATTCAGAAAGGAAGAGAGAAACTATCCAAGCAGGAACACATATCAGTTGCTCATAAATACATAGGTGCAAAGATCGAACCAAAACTTAAAATTCTTAAAAGGAACACATATCATTTGCGTGCCTTTTTCTCTCACAACTACAAACTTTCTTCCTCTCTTTTCTCAATCAAACACCATGTTTTTCCTCTTGAACTCGTAAGTTTTCATAATCCTTCCAAGTATTTTTTTATATTACTAATTTTCTTAGGGTGGATTGATGTGTGTCAACAACACTTGTTGCAATAATAATTTTGGTGTATTAATGTTTATCAAGATTTTTGAATGAAAAAATACTAGACATGATTAAAAACAATAACTATGTATACACAGTGGCGAATCTATGTGTTAAAATTGGGTCACCGGAATCCGTAGCCATCCGACTTAATTCGATATATTACTTGTATAATTATTAAACAATATATTAAATATAAGCTTGCGGAACCCATTCTCAAAAAGGGTAGATGGTTCACTGGTTTGAAGGCCTGTTTTCAACAGTGAGGACTCAGGTTTGATTCCAGGCACCAATATTTCGCTTCAATCTTTTTTTTATTAATTAAAAACACATGTTACTTTATTGTAATTTACAATACTTTCTTTTAATGTTACAGATGGAATAGCTCGACACAATGGCGAAGACCATAAGACGTTATCCAGACCAATATAAGCTGAATAACTTCATCTGAATCTTATATTTTACTTTGATAATTTCAATTTTGTTACTAATTATATCTGAACTCCGCAGGTGTTGTTAGAATTGGAATTAGAATTCCAAAAAATCCTTTCAAAGTTTTGAAGAATCAATCCAGATGTTCACCGGAAGAGGGACATGAACCAATACTTTTCAAAGATGTTATTATGAAAGAGTTCCCGCACCAAGGATACAGTTCAACGAATCAATTCTTTTCGGCGTTGACGAATTTTGACTTCCATTATTTCAATTCTCTCGCCTTTTGATGGCAAAACTTACATTCTCTTTACGATTCTGTTAAGTTTCAGGTTCGAACTACGTCAGACCTGATTTCTTGTTCCAGCAAGATACGTAAGCAATCCTATATAAGGATTCGGTCTTTCCTATTTGTTTCAAACTACAGACCATAGAGGAAATCGGGGCAGAATTTTTGAGGAGAGTCCTCAAAAATTCCATCAAGCCTACATTTCTAGACCAGACAAGCTTGCAAACCAGACATCAGAAGAGCATCAGAATCGTTTTTCTAAAAATAAAAAAAAAAACTAAATTCTAAAAGCTCTAAAAGTCAAAAACTTCAAAAGGTTTTCTTGATTTCTTCCCACCCACTTTCCAAGTTCCAACAATATTTTTTCTTCTCTCTTCAAATTTGTCTTTTATTTTCCACACAAGAAGCTTCAAATCTCCAACTTCAACTCTTCAAGTCACTAAGAATCTAGAAAAATCATCATTGTCAAGGTTTAAGGTAAAATTCTTTTAGTTTATAATTTGTCTTTTTAGTAAACAAACTAACAAAATCAAAAAAAATTTAAAACATGACTTTTAATTTAGGGTTCACATAAAAAAAAAATCTTGTCATTACTTATAATAGGAAATCATCAAGAACTAATAAATTGGTTATCTCAAACTTACATATTTTTTATCTTTTGCTCACTTAGTTATTGTTATTGTAAATTTTTAGATCTTATCTTTAAAGTATTGAAAGTAAATCTAAGTACAACAAAACTAAACCTAACTGGACCCCCATAAGCCCAGAAGGTACACTCGTGCACAAATTTAAATAAAACCTTAATGGAACCCCGTAAGCCCGACAGGTACACAGAATAGCTAAGCCTAGAAGACCGAAGAGTAATCCAGATCCGAATCAAAAAATCGGTCAACTCCCAGCCCAGCTAGCAAGAGTGACAATCAATTAAACCGGTCAAATCCCAGCCCAGCTAGCAAGAGTGACAATCAACTCAATTAGTCAACTCCCAAGCCAGCTAGCAAGAGTGACAATCAACCCAGGCCGCCCAGCCATATCATCCCCTCCCAGGGGCGTCAACTGCCCAGCAACCAAGAGTGCCTCGGGGGCGTACCAACTCCGTAGAGGATCTCAGATATCAAGGCCGCCCAGCCAGCCAACCCACTCCTAAGGGCGTCAGCTGCCAAGCTAGCATGAGTTCCTGGGGGCGTATCCACTCTGAAGAGGATCTCAAGTAGGCTTCAAGCCATCGTGGATCGACGTACACTCCCGAAGATATCACAAAAGGCTCCAAACCAGAAGCACTCCAATCCCGAGTAAGCACACCATCTCCGATAACGCATCGGAGCCGCAGAAATAGGGAGAGGAGACAAAAAGGCTAACAAGCAGCGCAAATTACTAAGCTAAGGCTCATATCATCAGACCCAAGTCTGCTATTCCGGTCAACAAGGACCTAGTCCATCCGAAACGACGTCGTAGACATACCATAGTCAGCAAGTGCATGGTTCTAAAGCAACACTAGTCTATCCTACACTAAGGCCAAAACATGCTCCAAAAACAAGTAATCAACCAAGTAAATCACATAGCATGCTACAACACTCATATAACCCTCTTCCAGTATGGTACTACCCTCGAAACAGTGGTAATCAACCCTAAATCATGGTTTCTAAGAAGAAGAGTAGATATAACTAGGTACCCGCCCCAATTCACACTAATCATCATGAATTTAAACATTCCTGCTCAATCTTATTAGAAAGGAAGCCGTAGCCTACCTGTAGGCCTATCGCGTGCGCTCCAAATCACAAGGCCGGAGCTTTTACCTTCCGAACGGCCTCTGAACGCTGCCACACTATCAAAAATAGGATCACAACATTAATACGGTCGTTTATACACCAAAATCACCCAAAATAGAGAAGGACCAATTTTTAGAGTCAAACGGGAATCGTGGGACCCACACGGGAAATTCTAAAATTGACTACGCCAAAAGGTCCTAAACTATGCCTCAAACTTTTGTTCCAAAATTAAACACAATCCGAGGACTGAAAGCAGCAAATACAACACATGTAATGAATTCATAAATTAATCACCAAAAAGAGGAGGGGCAGCAGCTTCGAGATGAAATTCATCTCAAACGAAGATTCACCAATACAATCTGATCACTCCGCCATGTAACCACAACCTCCATGATCATCCAGGACTTCGAATCACTCAAATCGGAGATCGAATGAGGGAGAATCACCTTTTGAAAATAAGGACTAAAAGCTGAAATTTCTGGTTTATAAAACCCGAAACTGGTCGCTAAAAACTAAATTTTTGGTCAATAAAAGTGTGATATTTGGTCGTTAAAAAGTTGCACCAGATATCAACACTTCAGTTGATTTGCTCAAACTCCGAATTCTCCGATGGGGTGTGGGTGTTCGGGATTTATTCGGAACCCCGTGCGTGTAAATGAAATATACTACCCCATCGGAAACGGCATTCTAGACTCAACGGAACCATCGAAATTCCCATATGAGGTCGTTTCGATAAAAAGTGGGTCCCACACTCAATTCCCATTTTAAGCCAAATTTCACAAAGGTCCTAAAAATTAGCCTGGAAGCCTCGGGACCTAAATGAAGGGTCATTCTAGACCAAACTCAACTTTTTGGAGCTAACCGCGCTGACGAAATTCTCATTCGAGCATGTTTAAAAAGAATGTTGACCAAAGTCAACCCTTCGCTTAAGCTTCAAAGTTAGAATGTCTAACGGCACAAACTCACCCCAGAAGTCTCAAGGCCCGAACCAACTATGCCCCTAGCCTAAAATGGCCCTTCCGGAGCTGATGGAATCGTCAGAATTGGATTCTGAGGTCATCTACCTGAACTTCTAATAAAAATGACCGTTCAAGGTTCAAAAGCCCCCAAAACACTAGAACTCGTATAAAAATCAAACGAACGACCAGGTGACCGAACTATTAGTTCCAGCAAGTCGTAAATAACTTGGGGTCACTATAGGAAAGCTCTAAACGATGAACAAGAGGCATAAACACATAAATGACCTAGAGGTCATTACAACATCCTCACTAAAAAGGACTTTCGTACGTGAAAGTAAGAGTCAAGAAGTACCTGAAGGCTCAAATAGGCCTGGAAATTGCTCCCGCATATCATGCTCGGTCTCCCAAGTAGCGTCCTCAACTGGACGATGCCTCCAACGGATCGTAACCATAAGAATGACTCTCGAGCGCAACCGCGGCACATCTATGGCAGGAATGGCAACTGGCTCCTCTACGAAGGTCAAGCGATCATCCAACTCCACTACATCATACTGAAGCACATGCGACTCATCAGGAACTACCGGTGCAGCATCGAAACATGAAAGACTGGGTGGATAGCTGAAAACATCGAGGGCAAAGCTAACTGATAAGCAACCTCTCCAACTGTCCGGAGGATCTCAAAAGGCCCAATATACCTCGGACTAAGCTTTCCCCCCCCTCCTAAATCTCATCACCCCCTTCATGGGTGACACGCGGAGGAAAACTCTATCACTAATTAAAACCCTAAAGGCCATCGCCTACGATCAGCATAACTCTTGTGCCTACTCTGAGCTGTCCGAAGTCTATCATGAATCACCCTCACATGGTTCAAAGCCTCCTAAATCAAGTCGGTGCCATGCGGTCTAGGATTTGTAGACTCAAACCAACCAACCGGATAGCGACAACACCTACCATATAAGGCTTCAAATGGGGCCATCTGGATATTAGAATGGTAGCTGTTGTTGTACGCAAACTCTGCCAAAGGCAAGAATTGGTCCCACTGACCACCAAACTCTAATACACAAGCCTGCACATGTCCTAAAGGACCTGGATAGTATGCTCTAACTGACCATCCATTTGCGGGTGGAAAGTTGTGCTAAGATCAACACGAGAACCCAACTCATCCTAAAAAGTTCTCCAGAAGCGAGTAGTGAATTGAGCACCCCGATCTGATATAATAGAGACCGGCACACCATGAAGATGAACCACTTCACGAATGTAGATACGGGCTAACTCTTGGTGATGAATAAAGACTGAACAGGGAGAAAGTGTGATGACTTTGTCAGTCGATCACGATGACCCAAATGCCATCAACATCTCTTGAAGTCCGAGGCATACCTGCCACAAAGTCCATGGTGATGCGATCCCACTTCCACTCCGGAATGGGTTATCTCTGAAACTCACCACCAGGTCTCAAATGCTCGGCCTTCACCTGATGGAAATTAAGGCAACGAGATATATAGTCTGCAATATCTCTCCTCATACCGCTCCACCAATAATGCTGCCTCAAGTCACGGTACATCTTCGCGGTGCCCAGATGGATAAAATATGTAGAATCATGGGCCTCCCGAAGTATCAACTGAATCAAACCCCTAACTCTTGGGACATAAAAATGACATGCACACCTCAGAACATCATCTGAGTCTAAGGTAACCGGACCAGTATCACCCACTAACAATTGATCTCGAAGTGCCACCAAGGCCTCATCCTCAAACTGACGGCTACAGATCTGATCAAGAAGAGAGGACTGAACTCTCACATAGGCTAGAACACGCTTAGAATCTAAAATATCCAACTGAACCATCTGGTTAGCTAAGAAATGAATGTCCAAAGCTAATGGTCGCTCCAAAGTAGATAAGAAGGCTAGACTACCCATGCTCACTGCCTTCCAACTCAAAGCGTCCGCCACCACATTCGCCTTGCCCGGATGGTAGAGAATAGAGAGGTCATAGTCCTTCAGAAGCTTAATCTAGCGATGCTGCCTTGAATTAAGGTCTCTCTAGCTCATAATATACTGAAGGCTCATATGATCAGTGTAGATCCCATAATGAACTCCATACAGGTAGTGCCTCCAGATGTTAAATGCAAAAACTACCGCCGCTAACTCCAAGTCATGAGTGGGGTAGTTGTGCTCATGTAATCTAAGCTGCCTCGATGCATAAGCAATGACACGGCCTCTCTAAATCAATACACAACCCAAACCGACACCGGATGGGTCACATTAAATCGTGAAACCCTCACCCTAAACTAGAAGGGTCAATATAGGAGTAGTAGTCAGCAACTCCTTGAACTTCCGATAGCTCAACTCACACTACTCAGACCACTCGAAAGGTACATCAAGACGAGTCAACCAGGTCAGAGGTTCTGCAATAGTGGAGAATCCCTCCACAAACCACCTGTAGTAGGCTGCCAAATCAACGAAGCTCAGAACCTCAGTCACCGAAGTGGGCCTAGCCCAACCACGAATAACCTCAATCTTTACCGGATCTACCATGATGCCATCCTTGGGCACCACGTGCCCCAAGAATGCTACATACTCAAGCCAAAACTCGTACTTTGATAACTTGGCATAAAGTCGCTGATCTCTCAAAGTCTGGAGCACAATCCTCAAATGTTGTTCATGATCACTCCTGCTCTGTGAGTATACAAGAATGTCATCTATGAACACGATGACAACCAAATCGAGATACGGCCTGAACACCCGAGTCATCAAGTCCATGAAGGCGGCAGGACCATTATTCAACCCTAAAGACGTCACTAGGAACTCGTAGTGGCCATATCGAGTCCTAAATGCAGTCTTAGGAATGTCTGTTGCCCTAATCCTCAATTGATGGTAACCAAATCTCAAATCAATCTTTGAAAACACTGTGGCACCCTAAAGCTGGTCAAATAAATCATCAATCCTAGGCATGGGGTAGCGGTTCTTCATCGTCACCTTATTCAACTGCCTATAATCAATGCACATGTGCATTGTGTGATCCCTCTTCTTTACAAATAGAACAGAAGCGCCTCAAGGAGACACACTAGGCCTAATGAATCCCTTACCCAAGAGATCCTGAAGCTGACACTAAGCTCCTTGAACTCTGCGGGAGACATCCGATATGGCGGAATGGAAATAGGCTGAGTACCTAGCTCAAGCTCTATAGGAAAGTCAATATCACGCTCTGAGGTAGGCCAGGTAGGTCAGTAGGAAACACATCTATAAAATCACGGATGGCTGGAATGGACTCAATTGAAGGGACCTCCCTACTCACATCACACACATAGGCCAAATAAGACAAACACCCGCTTGCCACTAGCCTTCGAGCCTGAACAAAAGAGATAACTCCAATCGATGTGCTACTAATGGAGCCGTGCCACACCACCGATGGAATACGAGACATGTTTAAGGTAACGGTCTTAGAAAAACAATCTAAAACTGCGAGATAGGGGGATTACCAGTCCATGCCCATAATCACATCGAAATCAAGCATATCCAACAATATAAGGTAAGCCCGGGTATCACGCCCTTGGATAGTAACTAAGCAAGATCGAAACACCTGATCCACTACTAAAGACTCACCCACGAGGGTCGACACACACAACGGAACTGCCATAGGATTAGAACTCATACCCATACGAGAAGCATAATACACAGACACATAGGAATAGCCAGGATCAAATAATGTTGAGGCAGGCTGATGGCATAAAAGAATCGTGCCTGTGATCATGTCGTTCGATGCCTTAGCCTCCGCCCTCGCTAGAGCTGCATAGAAATGGTCATGTTCACCTCTACCCTAGCCATCTTTCCTATCACCTGACCTACCTCCCCAAGGACCACCCCAAATTATCTGCTATCCACCGTGATGGTCCTGACCTTGACCTGAACCTCTAGCTGGAGGTGCTGCTGGTAGAGCTGTCTGTGGAGCTGGAGTAATCTGTCTATACAGAGGGCAATCTCTGTCCCAATGACCTAACTCACCAAAGTCAAAAGAACCTGAAGATGATCTGCTCCCAGAAGAATGGCCACCACGGCCTAAAGCATTAGCTTGGGACCTATGACACTGACTAGAGCCAATCTCACTTCAACTATACCGATCACCCTCTGAACCCTATAATGAGGCCTGAATAGGCCGACTAGGCTGACACTGCTGAAACCGCTATCGAGCTCTATCATGTGAATCTCTGGGCCTAGAACGGGACCCACCATAGCTACCCTTATATCTAGCTCTCTTGTCGCTGCCCCCTTAGGCCTCATGGCAAAGCTGCTCAATAGTGCGAGCATGATCAAAAACATCCAGAAAGGAGCGACCCTTTGAGACCATAGACTGAGCCTTAATCCGCAACTGCAGTCTCAACCCATGAACAAAGCACCGAACCCTCTCCTCCTCAGTAGGTAGAATCATGGTAGCATGGTGGGAGAGCTCGTGAAATCTCACCTCGTAGTCAGACACTGTCATAGAACCCTTCTCCAACTTGGATAATTGATATCTAAGGTGATCTCTAACGCTACAAGGAATGAACCTAACTCGGTCCAGGTGACCGAAGGAGACCTAGCTAGTCTAGTCTCAATAAATGTATGCCACCACTGTCTAACCGGCCCATCAAGCTGATATGCAGTGAAGTTAGCTCCTCTCGACTCCACAAGACCCAAAGTGTATAGCCGCTCCCGACAAGTCTTTAGAAACTCGTGGGCATCCTCACCCACAACCCTAGAAACCCTCAGAGGTGAAAGCCTCAGGAACACTCCGAGCATCTTCTTCTCCTCTAGCAGCATAGCTCCAGCTGCGATCATGGGCTAGGCATCCCCAGGTGGTACTTAGGCCCTAGGTGCCTCTACTGTTGGTTGATCCTGCTGATCTGGTACTGGTGCTGGTGCCGGTGCTAGTGCTGGAGCATGCTACCTACTTCTGAGCACAATAAAAAGGTGAGCAATAGCTGCCTGAATATCTGGCGCCATTGTCTGTCTGAGGGGTGACTGGGCTGGTCCTAGCCTCACCGACTGATAGGGAACATGGGCTGCTGGAGGATCCGTTATGGGCTTCGGACCCTGCTCTCTATCTGGGGGTGGTGCTGCACCCTTGCCAGGTAAGGGAGGTTGACCCCTACCCCTAGCCTCCGTGAGGCGCGTATGAGCCATCCTACGAAAAGAGTGAAACAAGTGAGACTCCAAGAAATAAATAACACACACATTTCATGAAAGTGATACAAAAAGAGAGGGATTCCTAAAAACACCCTATAGCCTCCCAAAGATAGGACATAGACGTCTCCACATCGATCCGTAGGACTCTACTAGGTATTAGCTCTATACAAGTGAGACTGGTGAACATGGGGCTCTGATACCAACTTGTCACGACTCGACTCCCCAAGTCATGATGGCACCTACTAAAACCCACCAGTAGGTAAGCCAACCCGTACCCAAAACAAGAAGTAGTGAGTACAAGGGTAGAACTAAACAGCAAACAATGCTAATAATAAGAAAAGATGAAAATGGAAAGCAAACAAAAACTACATACAAAGGAACCTCCCAGAACCTGGAAATCATGAGTACAAAGCTTTCTAACGAGATAAATACAAGTCCCAAAAGTGGACCACAACAAGCCGTCTCAAAGGCAAAAGACAAGCTAACGTAGGTATAGAAGGAGACAGGTTGGTCCTGGACGCCAAGTGCTCACCCTCGTCTCCGATATCCACAAGCTACAAAATATGACACGAACGATCACCGCTGGTAGCTGGTACTAGGACCTGCATCATGAAAAGATGTAGAGTGTAGCATAAGTACCAAAACAAAGGTACTCAGTAGGCATCATAGGCCGACCGAGCAACAAAGGTAAAAACAATCTGAAAAGATAGAGTTTAGACAAAAAAAGAGGTCAAAGCGGACATGAAAAGAAGCACACGAGCGCACTGAAAGTAAATCTAAGTATAGTTAAACTAAACCTAACTGGACACCCATAAGCCTAGAAGGAACACTCATGCACAAATTTAAATAAAACCCGAACATACTCCTATAAGCCCGACAGGTATACAGAATAACTAAGCCTACAAGACTAAAGAGTAATCCAGATCCGAATCGAAAAACCAGTCAACTCCCAGCCCATCTAGCAAGAGTGATAATCAATTAAGCCGGTCAACTCCCAGTCTAGCTAGCAAGAGTGACAATCAACTCAACCAGTCAACTCCCAGCCCAGCTAGCAAGAGTGACCATCAACCCAGGCCGCCCAGCCATACCATCCACTCACATAGGCGTCAACTGCCCAGCTAGCAAGAGTGCCTCATGGGCGTGTCAACTCCTTAGAGGATCTCAGATATCCAGGCCACCCAGCCATCCAGTCCACTCCCAAGGGCATCAGCCGCCCAGCTAGTAAGAGTGCCCGGGGGCGTATCGACTTCAAAAAGGATCTCAAGTAGGCTCCAAGTCATCGTGGATCGACGTCCACTCCGGACGATATCACAAAAGTCTCCAAGCCAGAAGCACTCCAATCTTGAGAAAGCACACCATCTCTGGTAACACATCGGACCCACAGAAATAGGGAGAGAAGACAGAAATGCTAACAAGCAGCGCAAAAGCCTAAGCTAAGGCTCATACCATCAGACCCAAGTCTACTATTCTGGTCTACAAGGACCTAGTCTATTTGAAACGACATCAGAGACATACCATAGTCACCAGGTGCATGGGTCTAAGGCAACACTAGTCTATCCTAGACTAAGGCCAAAACATGCTCCAAAAACAAGTAATCAACCAAGTAAATCACATAGCATGCTACAACACACATACAACACTCTTCCAGCATGGTACTACCCTCGAAACAATGGTAATAAACCCTAAATCATGGTTTCTAAGAAGAAAAGTAGAAACAACTAGGTACCCGCCCCAATTCAAACTAATCATAATGATTTTACACATTCCTACTCAATCTAATTAGAAAGAAAGTCGTAGCATACATGTAGGTCGATCGCGTGCGCTCCAAATCACAAGGCCAGATCTTTTCCCTTCCGAACGGCCTCTGAACACTGCCAACTATCAAAAATAGGATCACAACATTAATACAGTAGTTTAGACACCAAAATCACCCAAAACGGAGACGGACCAATTTTTAGAGTCAAACGAAAATCATGGGACCCGCGCCGGAAATTTCAAAATTGACTCGATCAAAAGGTCCTAAACTATACCTCGAACTTGTGTTCCAATATTAAACACGATCCGAGGCCCGAAAGTAGCAAACACATCACATGCAAAGAATTTACAAATTAATCACCAAAAAGAGTAGGGGCAGCAGCTTCGAGCTAAAATTCACCTCAAACGAGGGTTCACCAACACAATTTGATCACTCCACCACGTATCCACGACCTCCACGATCATCCAGGACTTCAAATCACTCAAATTGGAGCTCGGATGAGGGAGAAATCACCTTTTGAAAATAAGAACTGAAAGCTGAAATTTCTGATTTATAAAACCCGAAACTGGTCGCTAAAAACTAAATTTCTGGTCAATAAAAGTGTGACATCTGGTCGCTAAAAAGCTGCACCAGATATCAGCACTTCAGATGGTTTGCTCAAACTCCGAATTCTCCGACGGGGTGTCCGGGATTCATTCGGAACCCCTTGCGCGTAAATGAAATATGTTACCCCATCAAATATGACATTTCGGACTCAACAAAACCATCAAAATTCCCATCCGAGGTTGTTTCGATAAAAAGTGGATCCCACACTCAATTTCCATTTTAAGCCAAATTCCACAAAGGGCCTCGAAATTAGTCTGAAAGCCTCGGGACCTAAACGTAGGGTGTTCTAGACCAAATTCGACATTCCAGAGCTAACCGCGCTGACGAAATTACCATTCAAACACGTTTACCAAGAATGTTGACCAAAGTAAACCCTTGGCTTAAGCTTCAAAGTTAAACGCCTAACGGCACAAACTCACCCCAAAAGTCGCAGGGCCCAAACCAACCATGTCCCTAGCCTAAAATGGTCCTTCCGGAGCTGATGGAATCGTCAGAATTGAATTCTGAGGTCATCTTCATAAACTTCTGATAAAAAATGACCGTTCAAGGTTCAGAAGCTCCCAAAATACTAGAACTCGCATACAAACCAAACGAACGACTAGTTGACCGAACTATCAGTCCCAACGACAAACAGAAGACATGAACACATAAATGACCTGGAGGTCATTACACCACCCTACCTAACCCCTCCACTTCTAAATTTTTTTTCTCATTTCGTGTTAGATATAAAAATATGTTTTAAGAAATTTTTTTTACTTGTCGCAAGAGTTTTTCTAAAATAAATTTTTATTTATGTTATATTCGGTACACAAGTAGAAAAAAGATTTTTCTAAAAATATATGTACATATTTTACACAAAACGAGAAAAATATAAATAAATTAATTAATTAAGAGCCGAGGATTATATAAGGTGGGGTAGAATTTTATTTTTTTAAAAAAAAAAAAAAAAAAGTGGGCTTTTTTGGGGGGGTGGGGGTAGGGGGTGAAGTATGAAATTTTAAAAAGAAATTTAAAAAATTAAAGTGCGGGAGGGGGGGGGGATTTTTGGGTGGGGGAGGAGGTGGTGAAGTGAGGTAAGAAAATTAATTTAAATTTTTTAAAAATAATTTTTTTTTTTTTTGGGGGATAGTAATACCTTAATCTTTAATTTTTAATAAATACTAATAGTTTATTATTCAACTTTGGCCGAGATGGAATACTTTATCCATGTGAAATCCCATGTGGCATGATTTTTTCAAATTAAAGAGAAAGTGTATTACACACACCGTTGAGGTGTGTTTCTCAAACTAATAAGTGATAGTTTAGGTATGAAACTTACACTCTTAATGGTTTAGTTATGAAATTCAAAAAAAGATGATAGTTTAGGTGTATTTTTATGCTTATTTCTATATATTTTAGTTATGTATGATTAAACATAGCATACATAAAAATAATAAATGAAAAAGGATGTTTAAATAAATTAGTTTAATTTGTTATTATTTTGATAAATTGATTATTGGAACTTGCTCTTTATAATATATAAAATTTATGTTTCAATTTTGAGTTTATTTGGAATAGATTTGGATGTTAAAATCTATTTCAAAGTGCAGGCAAAAAATTTTAAAAATTTAAAGGATGTCAAATGATTTTGTTTAGATTTTTTTTTGTTTTGACAAATTAATGCTTGAGATTTTATTTTTTAGGATACATCAATTTTATGTTTCAAATTTGATTTTATTTGTAGTAGATTTGGGTGTTGATGTTTGAAGAACAAAATTATCATATTTTGACAAAGAGATAAATAAAATTCAGACGAACACGACTAATATGTTAGCTAATGTTAACATGTGATTTCATTCATGTATGACTAAAACTCATGCATATATGCTAAAAGGCATTATACACAAACATATCATTTAACTTGACCTCAACTGATATATGTGCCCTCCAACTTTGAGTGTGCACAGTGGACACCTAAATATGTATAACGTTGAACAATAGTAGATACATACATCCAGATGACATAACAGAAACCAATTGTAATGTAAGATGAATGTATCTCACGTGAATTGACATTTAAAACATGTTTGTTTACTTGTTCACACCTAAAGTTGGAGGGCGTAGATGTTGGTCACAGACAAGTTAAAGGAAACGCTTATGTATTACATCATGAAAAATTAAAATTGTGTTAAATAAATTTGTAAGATTTGTTGTAGTTTTGACAAATGAATGATTGGAGTTTTTTTATATAATATATGAAACTTATATTTTAGATTTAAGCTTATTTGAAGAAGATTTGGATGTTGAATTGTTGAAAAAATTGAATAACCAAAAAAATAAATAAATTAGAAAAATAAAATCAAACACATATGATCGAAATTTAAAATATTTTTATGCACATCAAAAGTGATTTTTTAACCTCAGTCGTGTATGTCTGAATTATTCTCAAAGTGAGTAAACTTATAAACAATCTATATGTCACGCTCTGAGCCTATACCCTGGACGTGGACGGTACTCGAGAACTTTTGATGATCCTCAAGCGAACCCTTCTCCTGGTTGACTACTAACAAGAAGACCAACTCAAGCATACATAAGCATCAAAGCTGAAGAATTGTCAAAATAGTTTACTGAATCTCAAAACATCTGAAAATAGTATACTCAAAACTATCTGAAAATACTCCGAAAACAATAATAGTTTGCCAAAATAGTTTAAGGAAATACTGAAAAAAACTCAACACTAACTATCTATGAAACCTCTATAGTTCAACATGGATATCGGGACAAGCACCACGACACCTCAAAACTACTAAACTAAAAGGCAAAAGTGGAGTCCTCCGAAATGCAAGGAAGGCTCACCAAAGCTAGCAAAAAGTGCAAAGTGATCTCAATGGAGCGCGTGTTGATGATCTTGAACACCTATATCTGCATCATGAAAAGATGCAGGTTGAATGTTATCAATACATTAAATGTATGAGTATGTAATAGGGCTGAATAAAACAAATAACTGAACTGAAAGACTGAAGGTAACTCAACTGAAGAATAATATAAATCATGATGAAAATCATTTAAGCTCTTACTGTAAGAATGCAACAATGTAAATACTGAACTGAAATATATAAATATAAATATACTTTACTTTACTTTGCTAGGGAGTTTCTCTAACCGTCAACCATCACTATGAGCGTCATGATGATACAACGTCTTACCCACATTGCTAGAGCCGTCCTATACCTTGCTGGAGTATAAGACACAACTGAACTATTGGATCTACTAAAAAGCTTTCTTGAGGCAGGTGAGGAGTCACCCGTCTTGCGGTATGATCCTAACTACGCTGGCGGCGTAGGTTATGGAGTTTGAGTTACCTTAACTCTTACCCCAAATAGGTGCTCAATACTACTCACAAAATATAATTATATGCTCAAGTAAAAGTACTATCTGGGTTGAGATAATTTCTCGAAAGGGCCTCTTTAAGAGGTAGCTGAATTGTAATCAATCTTTCTTAAATACTCTGAAAACTCTTTATACTTTTCTAAAAATATTACTCTCTTTTCAATGTAAAAATAATACTTTCTTTAAGGGATAACTAAACTTCTCTTTATTAGGCTAAAATGCTTTTGAAAACTATTTATGCTCCTCTTAAATATAGTAGTTCTTTTCTCAATATGAAAATAGTACTTTTGGAATCATTTGTGTTCCCTTAAACTTTTCTCAAACGATACTTTAAAATACTCTTGAACTCACTATAAAATTCCAAAATCAATGCATGGAAATAAATGTACAAAGGTTTTTGACAAAATATCATCAACTAGGGTTCATGTGAAATAAAAGCATGAACAACAACCCAATAATCTCAATGCATAAAATATCATTATCTTATAATTAAGAAATCTTAATTCAGAGTAAGAATACAATTTGAATTTAGAATTTCATGGATCTTTGAGTAGAATATTGGATTTAACTCTTGACTGAATTTAGATGTAGGGCGTGACGACGAACTAGTTCAACACTATGAATAACCTTACATGCCTTGAAGAACAAATTCTTGAAGAAGTTTGAAGGAGAACTTGATTGGAAGACTTGAAACCCCTAGTTTTTGTCTTCCTTGCGGTTTTCTTTGAGATGAAGAGTGGAGAAGAATCTTGGATCGAAATTCTCTTGAACTTGGAGCCTTTAGATCTTGAGAAATTGGAGATATCTCTTTCTTAGAGTCCTTGATCTTTAGAAGAATGAGAATTGAGATTTTGAGAGTTTCTATACGTATAATGATGTTATTAGGTTGTAAGATGGACTTAAGGGAGTTTAGTGAAGGTAAAAGGTCAAGAATACCCTTCTAGAAACGTAAGAGGACCATAAAAATCAAAGAAATTGACCTTTTAATGAATCCCGTAGATCAAATCGGCGATCTGGAGGTCTCCTCGCCGAAAATGGTCGGAGAGTCACCCAATGGGAATTTATATCACCCATATAAACAGACGATTAAAATTTTCGGGACATTTCGGGGAGCTAATTCAGTTATTTGCCAACCCATTCAACGGATCGCCAATTGGGCAGGTGAGATCGTCAAATTTCTCAGCCTGGGTATATTTCAGTAAAATGACCTTAACTTTTTACTCCAAACTTGAAATAAGGCAAACTTGATGGCGTTGGAAAGAAGACTCGTAGACCTTTAATTTGATAGGTCATAGTACATCTATTTTATTATGTGCTGAGCGATATGATCATTTGAAGTTGATATTTATATGAACTCATGTGAGAACTTAGCCGATAGGAATGCTTTGAACTTGACCTTGATGTTTGAGGTCCTTTATGACCCTAGATCACTTTAGATAATCCTTATACACTTGGTAAAGGACCTTAAAACACATGAGCAAGTAGGACATCACCCAGTTCAAAGTCATATACTTACAACGAATGATTCAAATTTTAAGAGTGGAGTTGCGAGGTGTTACAAAATGATTCGAGTCTTAGTTTAGAAATTTTTGGTGCGTTACATTATATATTAATATAAATCTAGATATAAAAAAGGTGATGTGACACCTCTCTATGACCATCTTTTGAATTTAAACACGATATTGCAGTCAAGGACCAATTGAATGTGATTACAGCCCATGTTGAGGCCTAATTTAAAGGGAAACTAAGCAAATGTCTCATAAATACAAATTAATTACAAACATATAACCTCTTACATTGATGCCCTCCTAAATAATTACAATATTTGTCCCAATTGATAATTTTGCTTAATTTATACTAAATCAGTGTATATATATTGTATTGGTTTCATTAAGGCTGATAATTTCACTTAAGTGATACTAAGTTAGTAAATATATACTGTATTGGTATCATTAAGGCTGATAATTTCACTTAACTATATATATATATAACTATACATATATATATATATATATATATATATATATATATTGTTGTGGTATCATTAAGGTTTCTTTGTTTAGAAATTATTTATTAGTCAATGATACTATAAGAGATCGTTTGGTACAAAGATGCATAATGCAGGGATTAGTAACACATGAATTAGTAATGCAGGAATTAGTAATGTAGGATTTAGTAATGCAGGGATTAATTTTTTATCAAGTGTTTGGTTCATTGCTTCCCACTTAATCTTGTGTTTGATTTAAAACTCTACAAAAAGCTTCTTTTATATATATATATATATGTGTGTGTGTGTGTGTGTGTATAATTATTTTTAATTTTAAGGTGTGATATACCACTATGGAGATCCTTGACAACACGGTGTATTTTTAATTTTTTGTTGGTCAAATATACCTTAAACTTAACATAGATTTAAGTCTACTTAAATTGTTGAAATACACAAAGCTTATTAAAAAACAAATAATTCAAGTGGTCAATAGACGAACTACATTTTTTTTAAAAAACCCCAAAAAAAAAAAATCAACCCAATATAGCAAATCAAACATGGAGAAAAAAATATTAGTTTGTGAAATCATCAAATTACATTGAACGAATTTGGAAAATTAAAAAGAATATTTATAACTATTCAAATATAAATAAAAAAGGACATTAAATTACAAAAGAAATTTAGAAAAAAGGATTGGGGATAGTTTAGTCATTTAGGGGTCTTATGCAAGGATTGTCATACCTTGAATTAGTTATCTCTCCCTGTTCTAGGGATAAAATAAGACCTTGTATGAGGTATAACTAATTCATGGGTTAAGTTAAATAAAGTAACTAAACAATATTTTTGTTGGACTAAATTTTAATTCAAGGACTATTTTGATTAATACCTCCTACCAAACGGGTCCTAAGAGTGTATATATATTGTTGTGGTATCATTAATTTTTCTTGTTCAGAAATTACTCATTAGTCAATGATACTATAAGAGTATACATATTTTTGTGGTATCATTAAGGCTTCTTATTCACACCCTACTCATTAGTTAATGATACAGTAGACTATATATATATATACCGATTTCCATTTGATGGAACTGTTATTGTTGTATTATCGTTACATCGCATCCTAGTAACAAGAGCAAATTCACCCAATCCAAATCAAAGTTGTTCCTATTAACATATTTCTGTAAAACATTTTTAAAAAAAGTCACACTAAATGTCAAATGTAGTTTATGCGGATCCAAAATCACATAATTACGTATTTTTCTTATTTATTTATTATTGTAGTCTAGTTATTTTTTTATTAATCTAAAAGTAGTTATTTAATAGTTTTTTTTTATATTATTTTTTTTAAAAAGGCAAATATATAAAAAGAGAGAAAAAATTAAAAGAAGATAAACTAACAAAAAAAGGGAAAATGGTCAAAACAAAATAAAGAAGAATAAAGAAACAAATAATAAAAATATTACCAAATGACATCTCTAATAAAGGATAAAATGAAAAAGGAATAAAAATAATAAATGAGAAAAGAATAAAAGAGAAAATAAAAATAATAAATGAGAAACGAACAAAAGTAATTTATTTTATTTTCTTAAAAAGGTAAAAATATAGAAAGAGAAATAAAGAAGAAGAAGATAAACTAATAAAAAAGAAAAGAAAAAAAGAAAGAAATGTTATGAAATTAAGCTCAGAACAATATAACTATAAAGAGAAGAAGACACGATATGTAGATGAAGGAGAGAACTTTTCTTCTATTCAAGTGTGTCCTCCAAATGGTGAATGATATCTCTATTTATAGTGTTGAGATATCATCCCAAAGATCACCATATTAAATGTTCAAACTAGTAGATACATATTTATCCAAAAAGGTTCATAGCACATTGGAAATATACATACATGAATTCAAGTAATTCATGAATAAATCAAATGTACAATTCACTATTCAATGGATTTATAACACTCTCCCTTGGATGTCTATAGATAATGTATCTCGTTAAAACCTTATTAGGAATAATCATGTGGAAAAAATCCTAGTGAAGGAAAAAGAGTACACGTATCTTTTGATACGCATTATTTGTTGCCTTATTAAAAATCTTGTCAGGAAAATCCAGTGGGACAAAAAACCTCGATCAAGGAAAAAAGAGTACAACGCATATTATACTCCCCTTGATTAAAACATCACTTTATTTCTTGTGATGATGTCATCCAATCTTATATACAGTTTCTAAAATATTGATATTGATAGTGTCTCTGTGATCAAATCATATTCGCGGAGATGTTACATCGTTAAACTCATCCTGATATATCATTTTCTGATTTCATGGATATGATGAGGCTTTGAGTTTAGCCGAATACATTATTGAAAATCACTCTATTCATGACCTCGTTGTTGTAAGTAAATTGCTCATTCAACTTGTTCATAGCAACAATCATCTTGTGGACACTTTCATTTGCAGTTGATTGTCTTGTAGGATAACTTCATATATGTCCTTGATGTCATTTCAACATCTTCTCAATGGGGAGGAGCAGAATCTTATCAATAAACTCACTGCAAAATATTTGATTGTTTATAGCATGGTTCATTAGTGTCCCAATTGACTGATATATGAAGTTTCATCACTAAGAAGTTCTTCATCTTTTTCTTGAGATCGAAATGGATCTTTATTTATGTCAAGCAATCTCATAATCATTGGGGTACTCAATGAATGTGATTTATTCATGTAAAATTGCATCAAAACCTTCCTATGTATGTTGATTGATGGACAAATATTTTATTTATTAAATTCTCAATCTGTAGGTCAAGATACTAAGATCTTTTCATTTTAGATTCTCTTTTCAAACACTCAACAACTTTTGAAATCTCTTTAAGAGTGCTAATAATGTTCAAGTCATCAACATACACAACTATTATAATAAATTTAGATCCTGACCTTTTAAAAAAAATGCAAGGACAAATAGGATCATTTTTTGTACCCTTTCTTCCTTGATTATTTCAATCCATATAAGGATTCTTGAAGCTTTATTGAAAAAGTTCCTTTCAAACTTTTATATGCTTTAGGCACCTTGAATGCTTCAAGGATTTTTATATAACCTTCGTTGTCTAGCTAGACATGAAAATTATTCATTATATGCATTCAAGTTTTTCATATATTTCCAGATCAAAATAAGCCTCATTGCATCCACCATAGGAGAAAACATCTTCAATAATATCAGGACTTTTGTGAAAAAATATTTATGCCCCAAGGCACAAGTCGTACTTGATATCTTACGATTGTACGATCGCATAATAATTTATTAGTATCCCATTGATATTATACCTTGATATGTGGACTATCAGTCCAAAACGTCACTTTTCTAAGTGAAACAAAATATACTTGAATTGTGCATTTCATTTGGCCAATCATTTACCTATCCATATTATATGACATATTTGAATTCAAGATCCTCGTCACCATTTTTATCATTGAGCGCTACTTCATATCAAAGATACCGTCGATGGTTGTTTGATATCGATTCTAATATGACATAACTTATCGAGATATCTTCATTTTTCATCATTTTTCATCATTTCATGTACCTGAATCTTTGCCAATATTTTATGAAGTGTTATGTCGTCGTGCTCCTTTAAAGCAATTGCTCATTATGATGACCATCTTGATTATTTGCTCATTTCCTTCCTCAAGGAGTTTTATATTTCGAATCGATCGGTCTATCACGCTTCAAGCGTATCATAGACTTTGTCCTTCAAGGACTTCTCACTGGAGCATTTATAGCTGAATTATAGCATAACGTCAGTAAATTCATGTAGCAATTAATTTGCATTATCCCTTGAACTTCAAGTTCACATTTTTTTAACGAGGACCTAGATAATTCATAATTCATCTCATACATAATTTTTAGTTGTCAATCATCTCTCCCTCTAATGTTGGAAAATTTAACATTCATCCCAACCTCATTCGGGGATCCATCTTTGTGCGTGGTGGAACAATTAAATCATAACCGCACATTCAACGTTTTAGATGAAAATTTTGTGGTTCCTGATCCTGAACCAATTTTGATAGGAAAGTGTTGTTGGCTTGATGCATACAAGTGTTGCTACATGTTAAATAATTGGAGGCATACAATTTCTGCTAAATCAGCCAACATCATCAATATAATTTCATAATTTGTTCTTTTTTAATAATTCGAGCAAACAACCTTACAAAATCAACTTGTAAGTTGACAACAAAGCACATGTGACCATACCAAAGACGCAACTATTAAAATTATATAGTTGAAAATGGTCCACATGGAAGGTGACAAGTCCATATTCACCTTTTTATATGTTTCAAAATTTATGGGAATACAGTTCCAACTTTAGCTGATACAATGATCACTTTATCATAAGAACAAGCAACACAAGAGAATTCTTGAAGAGTCTTTTATTTCTTCAATATATAGCCACGTGAATTCTTAATTACTTTTGCATCATATTTTAACCGAAATGACTAATCGATCATGCCAATTGATCTTTATTCTAGTAAACTTATAGTTTACCTTTGCATGTGATTACATCATTAGGCCCATGTTTGTATACAACAAACAAGAGGAAAAGACGAGTAATATTTTACATAAATATTTATAAATTAGCTCAAAGATACTAAAAAAGATGCTAATTAATGACAATGTAATTCTTAGCATAATATTCAAAAACAATATGATAGCTCAAAGAATACTTAAAAATATGCTAATTAATGAGAATGTGACTCCTCTAGGTAATAAGAAGCTTAAAACATGAAGCCAATTTTTAATTACCTCCTTCATATTTGACTTATTGAGCATTTTCAACGCCTAGTTTTAGTGACTCATAATTAATAAGTTGAACACCAAAAATATGATTACCTATAGTTTACTCCTCTCCTATTTTCTAAAAATGATGGTGTTCCATAACTTACACACAACTCAACTATTTTATCTAGTATTTGCTTCGCATTTTGACTCTAGCAAATGTAAGTTCTGGTTTCTCATAATCAGGTTATCCAAATTTATAATAACATTAAAATTTTAGGATAATAATTAACCAAGTTATATACGATCAATATTATTTATTCCACCCGATCTTTATGTGATAGATATTACCATGATTATGGAATAAAATTTATCCTGATTTTAGCTACTTCCTCAACAATTGACATGATAAAGTTAATTAATCTCAAATTTTATTTTGGGATAACTGACTTAATTCCTTCCCCAAACAGCCCCAAGCGTGGAAGATGGTTGAGTAGTTAACTTTGGATCTCAGGAATACATGTCGATTCTCTCTATGTATTTATATATTATCCTATTGAGCTAATCCTATTGCTTGAGATAATCATTGCACCACCCTCTCCGAACTCCATTTATGGAATTACACTTGATACGTTGTTGTTTGTTGAGGTAATCCTTAATTCTTCGGTAGAAAATTCACCTTATTAGCTCTATTGTATCTTAAAATTATGCACATTTTTAAATAATGTTATACGCTTAGTTGTAAGGCTAAATGGTTGTGCTTTATATATCATGGTATATTCTATAGATTGTGTACTTGAGGAATAAATTACATTTCAAGATGACTATTCATTTTTGCCGTGTGAGTCAGCTTTTTAAGTATACTTGTATCAAGAATATTATCTTGATGTACAATCAAGGAATAAAGGAGGTAACAAAGCTCAGTCAAGAGGTAACCTTTTCTGATCCCTCTTTTTCTTGTTCAAGTTAATTAATTGTATGTAACTGTAGTGTTGGCAAATTTTTTTAATGCCCAGGGGATGTAATGTGTAAGCTGTATTGGTGTAATGATTCGGTTGGTCATTTTTGGTATTTTCATGAAAATTACTGTTTCGCCCCTCCTGATATTGACCCCGAGTTGTTTCTTGATTGAGTTTTTGAAGTTGGTTCGAAACTTTGTATCTAGTCCCAAAATTGGATGTGATGGCACTTGTCCTTTCCCACCAAGACAAGTCAGCCTCAAACCAACGAAAACGAAAGAAAAGCATAAATAAATAAAGCAAAAACAAGACAAAGGCAGAAATCTTATTCATTCTAACAACACCCCAAAATCTGGTTGTCACATGTAGAAGCCACTAAAGTAAATACAGAATTTGAAAGATAAATTCAAGTCTCAAATTTTCTTTCCTTCTCAAATAGAATAAAGCATAAGTAAAAAAGAAAGAGAAGGGCCCGTCGAAGTGACAAGCAGCTACCTCTTCAATCCTTGACAAGCCTTGAATCAGAAAAGGAGAAGAGATCACACTAGTCCGGGCATGGAACCTACACAAGTGTAGAAGCAAGGAGTGAGTACCACCACCAACATGGTGCCCAGCAAGCAACCTAATAAACTAGGCAACCTAGCTAAATTGTCCTTTCATCCAATCGAACCTCCACGAACTACAACCTGTACAGAAATCAGCCCAACCTAACAATTCTATAATAAACAGGTCTGAAGGCTCAAAGATCATAGACCAAAATTCACAATTCAACAACCGATACACAACAAATCATTTACTCTCAAGCACAAGGCATTTCATTTCACAAATGGCTACATGTTCGACTCATATAGCAAGTATGCTGAATCAAACACAACAAATAGCTCAGTCATATGCATCAATTAAGTCAAAATGTATGCATCAAGTAGATTGATCACAAAGTCAACATTGGCCAGAACCATTTTCCTTCGGTGCAATGTCACTGGCCGGAACCATTTCCCTTCGGCTTTCACATTATTTCATTTGACAGAACCATTTCCCTTCGGCATTTAGATCACTAGCTGAAACCATTTCCCTTTGGCTTTTATCACAAAATAGCACTTGCCGGAATCATTTCCCTTCAGCATTTATATCACTAGCCGGAACCAATTCCCTTCACATTAATCACTTGCCGAAACCATTTCCCTTCGACATTCACATCACTAGCTGGAACCATTTCCTTTCGGCTTTCATCAAGTATCTCATCACGGTGTTCATCAAACAATGCACACAAGCAATATAACACCACACAGAGAGACAACAACTCATATCGCACAAGTCCACTTTCATGCATTTAAGCAATTCACCAACCAATCACATAGGGTAACAACAAGACAATTCATAATTTAACATGATAATCAAGAAGCCTTTTCATATTTCTCCGTTTTTGTTGGTTCACATTAATCAAGTTGAACAAAATAACCATTCACCTCATTCCTGATTACTCCCAACACATAGGCAATGAAGAGAAATCAACAATTCAACCAAATTACAAGGTTGAAGAGATCACTTGCCTCAAATCAATCAATTAATCACTTCAAGAGTGGAGTCTTCCCCTTCCGAGTCACTTCCAAAGCCACACAATCTATAATAATCAAGTATTCACAATCATCTACCGGAAATCACAATACCCACACCAATACACTTGAAAAGTGAGTCAATCAACACAAACCCCAATTTCAAAAGAAGGCCTGAATCCGAATATTTATACTTGAAAATATTAATCAAGGCTTTAGGAACTCATTTGAGAAAACCCTTTCGAAAAAGGGATTAAAACCAATTCAAAATCACCATTTTAGCTAAGAACTTGAGTTCATGAAAAACCTCCACAATCACCAACCAAAATCTCATATTGTGAGGTTAAAGCTCATAATTATTCAATGGAAACTGAAGGATTAGGATCAAGAAGGCTTACCCAAATGATCTAGTACAGAAAATCCCTTAAGAAATAACCAAAAAGGGTTCCCCAATCTCAAAAGTGGTGAAATGGGGCTTAAACCCCGAATTTGCAGGTCAAAATCACTCTCTGATATCGCAAAAGTGACCAAGGGTTCACTTAAAACACGAGCTTCACAAAAGAAAGCCCCCTTCGCAAAAGCGAGGGTCGCTTAAGTGACAGGTCCTTCCCTTAAGAGAAGGTCGCTTGAGCGACAGGACCTTCGCAAAAGTGAGCTCTTCAGCACCAGCAAAACTCAACCAACTCTCCAATATCAAATTGACCGTTGAGATTAGTTCGGAACCCCGCACACACAAATCAGACATGCAAATCAATTATACTCGACATTTCGGACCAAATGGAACCATCAAAACCCGAATATGAGGTCTCTTTGACCTGACATCCATGAAAATCACAAGAAACTAACTCAACGCCTAAAAAGGCCAAATCAAGCTTGGGACCTCACAATAAATCAACCAAGGCTTGACCTGACATCCATGAAAATCACAAGAAACTAACTCAACGCCTAAAAAGGCCAAATCAAGCTTGGGACCTCACAATAAATCAACCAAGGCCACTCATAGGCCTAAAATTATCCCTCACAATTGCGATTCGAGCATCCGAACTCCGAATATTGACCAAAGTCAACCCAAAGATTAAAATTCTACAATTTCAAAACTTAGGACCTCAAATCCTCAAAAAGACTCGGAATCAGAAATTGACAACTCTCACGAATCAGACTCCACATTTTGAAACTTATGGAATTGACGAAATACCATTTGACACTCGAAACTCCAAAAAACTCTGAAAACCACTTTTAAAAAACTTAAGCCTTTCAAACTCAAAATTACCAAAATCTCAACTTTTAACTCAACGTTTGGAACCAACTTCCAAAACTCAATCTAGAAACAACTCAGGGGTCGATATCGAGAGGAGCAAAATGTTAATTTTCACAAAAATATAAAAAATGACCAAGCACGTCATTACATTATCCACCACTAAAAACCATGTTCGTCCTTGAACATAAAGCGAAGAATAACACTTAAAACCTGAAGAGATGAGGATATCTGGCACGCATATCTAACTCTGTCTCCCAAGTCATCTCACCAGCTGAACGATGCTTCCACTGCACCTTCACTGAAGCGATCTCCTTAGTGCTGAGCTTTCAGACCTGCCTATCCAAGATGTCTATAGGCTCCTCCTCAAAAGATAAATATGGACCCAACTCAATTGAATCAAGGGAAAGTACATGAGACTCATCTGACACGTACTTTTTAAGCATGGAGACATGAAACACAGGATGAACAGTTGACAAACTAAGTGGAAAGGCCAACTTATAGGCCACCTCTCCCACTCGACTTAACATCTTGAAAGGTCCAGTGAATCTAGGGCTAAGCTTGCTCTTTTTTTCGAACTTCATCACACTATTCATGGGTGACACTCAAAGCCATACATGATCAACCTCCATAAACACAAAGGCTCAGACTCTCTGATCTGCATAGCTCTTCTGTCGACTCTGGGCTCTCAACAGTCTACCATGAATCATACGGACCTGCTCCATAGCATCTCTAAACAAGTATGTATCTAATGAATCCATCTCAGTTGAATCAAACAAACTAATCAGAGATCTACACTGTCTGCCATAAAACACCTCAAAAGGGGCCATCTGAATACTGGAATGATAACTGTTGTTGTAGGCAAACTCTGCTATGGGAAAATGCCGATCCCATTTAGCACCAAAGTCAATCACACAAAAATGGAGCATGTCCTCCAACACCGGAATCGTCCGTTTGGACTGACCATCTATCTGATGATGGAAAGTTGTATTCATATCTAACCGAGTACCCAAACAATGCTGCAAAGCCTTCCAGATATGGGAAGTGTCACGACCCAAGGTACCCCCTAGACGTGACATGGCGTACAAGACCCCGAAAGGCCTTATACAAGCCACTTAGAATGCATAGACAAGATAATGGAAAGCGAGAGTATATAAAATCAAGTTCACGTCATAAGAGTTTTTATAGAATGAAACGGAAGTCTACATAGTCTCAAGCCATCTATTACATCAAAGAGTGACTAGGACGTAACCCACACATCACATACAAAATTCTAGAATAGAAAGACATAAAAGAAATGAAAGAGTCTCGGTCCTCGAAGCATGAGGACTCACCAATCTTCAAGAATTCTTCAACTAGGCTCTAGCCACGAATAGACGGAGAAGAGTCGTCACGCCCTACATTAACAAATCAATGTAGGCAATAGTATGCGATAGTACAAAAATGTACCAAGTATCATAACCATGCACAAAACCACTTAAACATGCAAAACGGGACATTTTCATGACATGCAATGACCAAGCTAAAACATGAAAAAGGTTAGAAACATAAGTCATAAACCAGGGTCAAAGCAAGCTAAACATCTTTACATCACTTGAGAAATATCTTAAAAGCACTTTAGTTCATTGTTGTGGGAAGTAGCCTTAACCGACATGTAAGACCATGTGAGCAATCAACATAGAATCTGATGTCCTACCTACACCGATAGGGCCATCCTACTTGCCAAGGTAGGACCTTTAAACTTCAAGCTTACATGGATCCACTAGCTAATGTGTATGAAGACAATCATCCTATGGGGGCACATAGGTAAGGGATAAGGAGATTGCCACTAGAAACCCGACATCTACAAATGGGAGAGATTCCATCTCAATATTCTCTCGGTGCTAAGCATAAATCCCACAGAATAGTCATAATTCTTATTCATCTTATTATCCATGCAAAGGTAAAACTAGAGTTACCAATCCAAGCTAAAGTTCATTAGTATTGACGTTTCATCTTCCATGGACAAGTCCAAGCTTACGTCATTCGAATAGCTCCTTAAATCTTTGATTCAACTTTAGTTGAGAAAACAATTCAACAAGTTATGAATCCTTTATGTGAGAAAACCCTTTCACATTCATAGATTGAGTAATATGTGAGAAACCCTTTCAAAACTCAACAACAACATCATACATGCTTCAATCTCAAAGCAATTCATAAATCATCATAAATTTCATAATTGAACATGCATACATTCATAAAACCCATCTTTTGATCATTCATAATTCATCCCATCAACATAGCTTAATTTTTGAAGTTGGGGAAATCACATGGGTTCATGGGGCTTCATCTTAATTCATGAAATTCAATTCAATTCATGCTTCATAGTTCATAAAACAATCAATTATATCAACATTGTAAAGGACCCATGACATAGAAGAAAACCCTAACTTCAATAGAGAATTTCTAACTTGTAAAATAGAGAATTTCTAACTTATAAAATAGAGAATTTTAGGAACTCTATGGAGGAAAGGGCTCCATAGATGAAGATTATCATACCTTGGGGTTCAAAGCCCTTAAGCAATTTGAGCAATGGGAGCTTGATTCTTGAAACCCTAACTTCTCTTCTTCTTCTTCAAGCTTTTCAAGAGACAAAAATATTTGGGAGAGGAGAGTTTGGGGAATGATTTGGAAAGGGTAGATTTTAGGATTAAAAGGGTTTATATGGGGCTAGGTTAAAGGCCAAACCAACTTAGATTAGGAATTAAACACCTAGGGAAAAGATCAAAAAGCCCTTCTAATGTATCTGTCGAACTCCTGTCTATGGTTGGACCTACGGTTCATAAGTCAACCTACAGACCTTCCTGTTCTACCGTAGATAGATTCAGAGACTTTCCAACTTTGGACCCCCAAAGATGGGACCCCATGTACAGTCCGTGGATCAACCTACTTTCCGTACATGGCCACTGTAGATCCAACTCTTGGCCCTGAAAAATTTCATTTAGTGTGGGTGTCACCTACGAGATCTACCTATGGCTTGTACATAGATTGGCGGTCCATCCTGGCAAGCCGTATAAAAGTACTTAGGCTTACAATTTTAAGGAACCTGGATTAGCCAACTACAGGCCTTACCTACGGACCGTAGGTGGCTCCGTCGGTACTGGCACCAAAAATTCCAGAAAACCTGAAATTGTTTCCTTTTCGAATCCGAGGTGGTATAATATCTCCCCCTTGGGAACATTCATCCTCAAATGGAAATAAATACATCATAAGAAGAGTAAGAACTTAATCTAACAGCTTAGCATGAACACAATCATATAAATGCACATATCCGAGGAGGAAACCATCAATCCAAGCTAAAGCATTTTCAAAACATCATATCATCGAGTCCACATACCACTCATTCTCAAATGCACATAGTCATGAAGAAATCAATCAAGTTAACTCATTTTCTCAAAATTAGACTCTTCTTGAACATGCATAATCAAGGAATCATTGAAATAACTAAGACACATGGGACCAAGAGAATGAATCATGAGGAACTAAATACCTCAAGCTAGAGTAGGGTCAGAGGGAAAGAGATGAGGGTATCGGGACATCATATCGGCCTCAGCCTCTCAAGTACCACCCTCAACTAATTGATTCCTCCAAAGAACCTTCACGGAAGCTACTTCTTTATTTCTTAACTTTCGTACTTGCCGGCCTAAAATTTCAACCAGAAGTTCTTCATAGGAAAGACTATCCTTTATGCCATGATTCTCCAATGTCACTATACAGGCGGATCACAAACACATTTCTTCAACAATGAGACATGGAAATCTGGATGCACCGATGCCATGTCATTAGACAAGTTAGGTTCATACCAACACGTCTCAATATTTGATAAGGGCCTACATAACAGGGACTAAGCTTCCCTTTCTTTCCAAACCTCATCACACCCTTCATGGGTGAAATTTTCAAGTAAACCCAATCATTAACATCAAACTCTAAATCTCTCCTTCTAGCATCGGCATAGGACTTTTGTTGACTTTGAGCCATTTTCAACCGCTCTCTAATAAGCCAAACTTTCTCCATAGCCTCATGTATGAACTCGGGACCTATCAAGGCAACTTCACCAACTTCAAACCAACCTATAGGTGATCTACACCTCGTATCATAAAGATCCTCAAATGGAGCCATACCAATACTAGAATGGTAGCTATTATTATAAAAAAACTCAATCAAAGGCAAATGATCATCCCAATTACCCTTGAAATCAATTACACACAAGCTCTCAACATATCTTCCAAAGTTTGGATAGTACGTTCCGCTTGCCCATCGATTTGAGGATGAAAGGTCGTGCTAAGCTTAACACGAGTACCAAGACCCTTTTGGAAAGACTTCCAAAATTGAGAAGTAAATTGTGCACCATGATCGGAGATAATGGATAAAGGCACTCCATGCAGCCTAACCATTTCTCTCAAGTACAACTTAGCATAATCCTCCGCCGAATAAGAAACTTTGACGGGAATGAAATGGGCTGATTTCGTCATACGATCCACAATAACCCAAATTGAATCATATTGCCACCGAGTGCGTGATAAACCAACAATAAAATCCATGTTAAAATCTTCCCACGTCTAAGTAGGAATACTAATATCTTGGGACAAACCTCTCGGCTTTTGATGGTCAACTTTCACTTGTTGACAATTAGGACACTTAGCTACAAATTCCGCAATATCCTTCTTCATCTCATTCCACCAATAGACCTCCCGCAAATCACGGTACATCTTGGTAGTTCCCAGGTAAATGGAATATCGAGAACTATGAGCTTCCGACAAAATTTTTCCTCTTAGGTCATCTACATCGGGAACACATAAACGACCTTGATATCGAAGTACACCATCTCCCTCTTGGGAGAAAGCCTCAACGAACTTTTTAAGCACCGCTTCCTTCAAATCAACAAAATTTGGATCAAGATCTTCCTTAGTCTTCACATCGGACACAAAGGACGATTATGAACCGATCTTGCTTAGTCTTCACATCGGACACAAAGGACGATTCTGAACCATTGTGAATCATAACACCGCCTTCACTAGAATCAATCAACAGAACACCTAATCAGGTCAATCTATGAACATCACAAACCAACTCTTTCTTACCATCCTTAACATGAGCAACACTACCCATAGACAACCGACAAAGAGCATCCGCCACCACGTTCGCCTTTCCAAGACACTCATGTCATAGTCCTTTATCAACTCAAGTCACCTCCTTTGGCGAAGATTTAGATCTTTTTTTTAACACATATTGCAAACTCTTATGGTCGGTAAAGACATCAACATGCACACCATAAAAATAATGCCTCCAAATCTTTAAAGCAAACACAACAGCCGCTTATTCTAAGTCATGAGTAGGATAGTTCTATTCATGAATCTTGCGTTGCCTAGAAGCATAAGCAGTGACTTTTCCATTTTGCATAAGAACACACCCTAACCCAATCCTTGAAGCATCACAATAAACCACAAACCTATCGGACCCTTTAGGTAAAGTCAATATCGGAGCCGAGGTAAGCATATCTTTCAATTCTTGTAAACTCTTCTAACTTACTTCGGACCATGTGAACTTAACCTTCTTTTGAGTCAAAGAAGTCAATGGGAAAGCAATCGAAGAGAACCCTTCAACAAACCTTCTATAGTAACCGGCCAAACCCAAGAAACTTTGAATACCTAAAGGAGATAGAGGTCTAGGCCAATTCTTAACCGCATCCGTCTTCTTGGGATCTACCTCAATACCCTTACCGCAGACAATCTGACAAAGAAAAGCCACGGACCTTAGCCAAAACTCACATTTACTAAACTTCACAAAGAGTTGTTGGTCCTTGAGGACTTGCAACACAATCCTCAAAATGATTGGCATGCTCACCCTCACTCCTTGAGTAAATCAAAATATCATCTATGAACACAATCACAAACATATCAAGATATTGTATAAACACCCTATTCATCAAATCCATAAACGTGGTCGGAGCATTCGTCAATCCAAATGACATCACTAGGAATTCATAATAGCCATATCTAGTCTGGAAAGCCATTTTCGGAATATCATCTTCTTTCACTCTCAATTGGTGATAACTCGAACGAAGATCGATCTTAGAGAAGTAACTCACCCCTTGGAGTTGATCAAACAAGTCATCTATTCTTGGAAGAGGATATTTATTCTTAATGGTAACCTTTTTCAATTGAGGGTAGTCAATGCACATACGAAGTGAACCATCCTTCTTTCGAACAAACAAAACTGGAGCACCCCATGGAGAGATACTTGGTCAGATGAAACCCCTATCCAACAAATCTTTCAATTGCTCATTTAACTCCTTAAGATTTTCCAGAGCCATTCGGTAAGGAGGAATAAAGATAGGTTGCGTATCTGGGAGGAGATCAATACCAAAGTCTATTTTCCTTTCGGGAGGAACACCGGATAGATCATCGGGAAACACTTCCAGAAACTCATTTACAATGGGGACCGACTCAACAGTAAGGGTTTTGGAATCCACATCCCTCACCCTAACAAGATGGCATATGCACCCCTTAGAAATAATCTTTCTAGCTTTAAGACATGACACAAATTGACCTTTAGGCACAGAATTTCCCCCCTTCCACTCTAGGATAGGATCATTTGGAAACTGGTACTTGACCACTCGGGTCCTAGTATTAATCAAAGCATAAGAAGAATGTAACCAATCCACCCCAAAAGATAACATCAAAATCAAACATATCAAGATCTACAAGATCAACATGAGTGACTCTATGGGATAATGAGACGAGACAATTTCTATAGACTCTCTTAGCGACAATAGATTCACCAATTGCGGTAGAGATACAAAAGGGATCTAACAACACATCCGGAAGAACATCAAACCTTATAGCCACATATGGCGTGACAAAATACTAGGTTGCCCCGGGATCAAGCAAAGCATAAACATCAAAGTGAACTCTCTTGCTCATGGCAAGCTTAAAGTGCATAGAATCAATTTTTCTTGGGAGAATTTGAACCCGAACCACTAGGTGGAGCTTGCTTAGCTTCTCTTCCCTTAGCCATGAGAGATGGGTAGTCCCTTATCTTATCACCGCACTTACCACAACCGAAGCAACCATCCATACCGGTTAAGCACTTGCCCTCATGTTTCTTCCACACCTAGCATAAGTAGCCGATGAGGATCCACCACAATTTCCTTCTTGAGGCTTAGGGTTAGGCACTCTATCTTTGTTGAACTTAGGAGGTGCATTGTAGGAACCTTGACCAGAAAACCTTTGTCGAAATCTAGAACAACCGTGTCCATCGGACCTTGAATGTGAAAAATTACCATGACCAATCTTAGCCCTCTTTGCCTCCCTAGACCTTTCCTTAAGTTTCTCCTCTTTTATTTGTTGAGCATATACCATGAGACGAGAAATATCCATGTCATTGATAAGCATGGTGGTACGACATTCCTTGACCACCATTTCGGACACGCTCGAAATGAGCTTACTCATCCTTGCCCTAGGATCGGCAATCATAGTAGGAGCATATCGAGACAATATTGTGAACTTCAAAGCATACTCCTTCACACTCATGCTTCCTTGACGAAGATTGATGAATTCAAGCACCTTTGCCTCCCTCATCTCAAAGGGAAAGAACCTATCAAGGAAAGCAACCTTTAAATTTTCCCAATCAAGAGGACTCGCATCAACCGCCCTCTCACTCTTCCATTGCTCAAACCACACTTGATCCACACCCTTAAGTTGATAGTCGACCAACTCCACCTTTTCCTCCGGCGTCACACCCATGATCATTAGCACCTTGTACACCTCATCAATAAACTCTTGAGGATCTTCCTCAACCTTAGAACCATGAAACTCCGGAGGATTCATTCTAGTGAAGTCCCTCACTCTCAATGCCGTCGTACCCACATTTGGGTTCACGGGAGCCACAACCTCCCTATTGGCTTGAGCCGTCATGGCTTGAGGTAATACTTGAAAAGCAGCCCTAAACTCCGCATTAGTCACTTGTTCGGCCAAAGGATCGGCTGGAACTTGAGGAGCTTGAGGAGGAGCTTCTTGTTCCACATTCTCCCTAGCATTTCTCTTAGCATAAGCTTTTCGAGTGGCCATATCCTGAAACACATAGGATAGTTATTAGGAGAGAGACATATAGAGTTACACTCTATCGCACGACGTAAGAGTAATGAAAGAAGTGGAGTTTCCTAAACATCTTATAGCCTCTCATTCATAAATGTGGCGCGCTTCACACTCATGAACAAGACTCTACTCGACGTGGCTTATGAGACTTCCTAGGACCTTTCTAAAACTTTGTGCTCTGAATACCAAGTTTGTCATGACCCAAGGTACCCCCTAGACGTGATATGGCGTACAAGACCCCCAAAGGCCTTATACAAGCCACTTAGCATGCATAGACAAGATAATGGAAATCGAGAGTATATGAAATCAAGTTCAAGTCATAAGAGTTTCTATAGAATGAAATGGAAGTCTACATAGTCTCAAACCATCTATTACATCAAAAAGAGATGGAGACGTAACCCACACATCACGTACAAAAGTCTAAAATAAAAAGACATAAAAGAAATGAAAGAGTCTCGGTCCTCGAAGCATGAGGACTCACCAATCTTCAAGAATTCTTCAACTAGGCTCTAGCCATGAATAGATGGAGAAGAGTCGTCATGCCCTACATTAACAAATCAATGTAGGCAAGAGTATAGGTTAGTACAAAAATGTACCAAGTATGATAACCATGCACAAAACCACTTAAACATGCAAAACGGGACATTTTCATGACATGCAATGACCAAGCTAAAACATGAAAAAGGTTAGAAACATAAGTCATAAACCAGGGTCAAAGCAAGCTAAACATCTTTACATTACTTGAGAAATATCTTAAAAGCACTTTAGTTCATTGTTGTGGGAAGTAGCCTTAACCGACATGTAAGACCATGTGAGCTATCAACATGGAATCCGGTGCCCTCCGTACGCCGATAGGGCCATCCTACTTGTCAAGGTAGGACCCTTAAACTTCTAGCTTACGTGAATCCACTACCTAATGTATATCTAGAGAATTATCCTATGGGGGCACATAGGTAAGGGATAAGGAGATTGCTACTAGAAATTCGGCCTCTACATACGGGAGAGCTTCCATCTCAATATCCTCTCGTTGCTAAGCATAAATCCCACGGAATAGTCATAATTCTTATTCATCTTATTATCCATGGAAAGGTACAACTAGAGTTACCAATCCAAGCTAAAGTTCATTTGTATTGACGTTTCATCATCCATGGACAAGTCCAATCTTATGTCATTAGAATAGCTCCTTAAACTTTTGATTCAACTTTAATTGAGAAAACCATTCAACAAGTTATGAATCCTTTATGTGAGAAAACCCATTCACATTCATAGATTGAGTAATATGTGAGAAACCCTTTCACAACTCAACAACCACATCATACATGCTTCAATCTCAAAGAAATTCATAAATCATCATAAATTTCATAATGAACATGCATACTTTCATAAAACCCATCTTTTGATCATTCATAATTCATCCCATCAACATAGCTTAATTTTTGAAGTTGGGGAAATCACATGCGTTCATGGGGCTTCATCTTAATTCATGAAATTCAATTCAATTCATGCTTCATAGTTCATTAAACAATCAACGGAATAGTGTTTCATAGTTCATAAAACAAGCCTCAACCACCATGAAAGCTCATTGTGAAACTCAAGGAGGAAGTGAAAAGCTAATGCCATCTAGATTAAATCCTCAACTTCAGACAACCAACACCAGCAAGAGCATCCCACAATATAAAATGAAAAACTTTTCTTAACACAAATGATGCAAATACCATTTTAAGTAAAGTTGATACTGAAGCTTATAATGGGAAATTATAGTTAAAAGGAGATGGTATGGTGATTGCATTAAGTATCGGGTGTGTTAAGCTTCTATTTTTTACTTATCTAGTACTCACTTGGTACTGCTATTAATAATAAAATTACTTTATTCTATCCAAAAAAAAATAAAAATGGAAGCAATGCTTCTCACTTCCTCCTCTAGTTTCACAGAGAGCATTTGTGACTTATTTTAATGGAGGTTTCACTTCCTCCATTAGTTTCATAGTGATCTTTTGTGGCTGATTTTAATGGAGGTTTCACTTCCTCTTTAGTTTCACAGTGAGCTTTTGTGGCAGATTTTAATGGAGGTTTTAGATGGAGAAGATGACTTATGAAATTGGGTTTGGTTGAAGGTGGGTCAAGAGGAAATTGGTTAAATGGGTGGGTTTCAAAGGAATTGGGTATTTAAAATTGGGGATGGGTTATTTGATTTTTAAATTGACATGTGTCTTTCCGGTAAAATTAGGGCTATATATGTGCCAAAGTATAACGGGAAGGGTATATATGACCCGAAAGTATAATGAAGGGTATATATAAACTATTTTCAATAGTACATGGATATATTTGAAAAGGACCCATGACATAGAAGAAAATCCTAACTTTAATAGAGAATTTCTAACTTGTAAAATAGAGAATTTTAGGAACTCTATGGAGGAAAGGGCTCCATAGATGAAGATTATCATACCTTGGGGTTCAAAGCCCTTAAGCAATTTGAGGAATGAGAGTTTGATTCTTGAAACCCTAACTTCTCTTCTTCTTCTTCAAGCTTTTCTAGAGAGAGAAATATTAGGGAGAGGAGAGTTTGGGGAATGATTTGGAAAGGGTAGATTTTAGGATTAAAAGGGTTTATATGGGGCTAGGTTAAAGGTCAAACCGACTTAGATTAGGAATTTAACACCTAGGGAAAAGACCAAAAATCCCTTCTAATATAATTGTCGGACCCCTATATATGTTTGGGTCTACGGACCGTCCTGTTCTACCGTAGATAGATTCAGAGACTTTCCAACTTTAGACCCCCAATGACAGGACCCCATGTACGGTCCATGGATCAACCTACGTTCCGTACATGGCCATCGTAGATCCAACTCTTGGCCTTGAAAATTTGACTAAGTGTGGGTCTCACCTACGAGACCTGCCTACGACACGTACAAAGATTGGCAGTCCGTCCTGGAAAGCCATATAAAAGTACTAAGGCTTCATATTTTAAGGAACCTGGACTAGCCAACGACAGGCCTGACCTAGGGACCATAGGTCAGTCCACGGGCCGACTAAGGTGAGCACATGGCGTTCTGGGATTACCTGTCTCCTTCTATATTTATCTTTTGACTTGTCTTTTGTTTTTGAGACAGTTGTTTCTGTGGTTCTCTTTTCGGACTCGTACTCTTGTTAGTGGTTCTGTAAATGTGACTTCCAGGTTTTGGGAGGTGTCTTGTATATTTTAAGTTTGGTTTCGTTTCAGGCTTCGTTTATGTGTTCTTATGGTATGCTTCCGCTTAGTTTGGACTAGTTTCCATTCATAGTCCCATTACTGTTAAGTTCTTGGATAGAGTTTGGCTTGCCTACTGGTGGGTTGTAGGCGCCATCATGACTTAAGAAATCGGGTCGTCACAAATTGGTATTAGAGCCTAGGTTCGTTGGTCTCACTTGTACAGAACTAACATCTAGTAGAGTCAGTCTTGAGGATCGGTTCGGAGACGTCCGTGACTTATCTTCAGGAGGCTACAGGATGTCCTTAGGATGTTTTCTTCCTTTGTATCCTTTTCGTGCGTTGTTGTTCAATTGGTTTCTTGAAATCTCACTTGTTCCACTCTGTTACAGGGATGGCTCGCTCGAGTAGTAGAGGTCGACCCCGTGGTCGATGAGGTACTGCGGCACAAAACTGCGTTAGGGAGAGGACTCTGGAGCCGGAGCCAGAGCCTCCGGTAGATCAGATTCCTCCTTAGCCGGTGGTGCCGGGACCAACCTAGCCACCGCCCGTACCAGCTGCCGCTTCTAGCCTTCAAGGCATGCTGGCCCAGATCTTAGCTGCTATTAGGGGTGTACAGCAGCAACTACGTTGAGAGGCCCAAGGGGGCAGCGACAAGAGGGTCAGATATGATGGTAGGGCTAGTGGACCCCGTTCCAGGCCTAGAGTTACCCGGGACCAGGTTTATCGGAGGTTCATGGCAGGTCAGTACAGTTACCCATTTTAGGTAGCCTTGCATATATCAGAGGGTGACCAACACCGCCAGGGAGCATATATTGCCGGGCCAAGTTAGGGCCGGGGTGGTTCACAGTCGGGTTCTTCTAGTCGGGGTGGCCCACCTCCATGTGGGAGCAGATTGCCGCAGGGTTGCTTTACCTGCGGGGCACCTGACCATTGGGCTAGAGAGTGCCCTGTCTCCATATCAGCTTTACCAGCCCCTCAGGCAGCGAGACCGATTTCGGCTGTAGCACCTCCAGCTAGAGGAGGGGATTAGCAGCAAGGTTCATGGGGAGGCCCCTGGGGAGGTAGGTCAGGCGGCGGAGCGGATGCATGGGGTACAGGCGCCCAGGGCCACTTTGATGCAACTCCAGCCAGAGCAGAGGCCGAGGTGTTAGATGATGTGATCTCAGGTACGGTTCTTTTATGCCAGCAGTCCGCTTCAGCCTTCTTTGACCCTGGTTCTACCTATTCATATGTGTCAGATTACTGTGTGCCTCGATTGGGAGTGAGTCTTGAGCCCTTATCCTTTCCCTTGCATGTTTCGACCCCAGTAGGGGATTCTTTAGTAATTGATCGGGTTTGCATGTCTTGGGTGGTGACCATTCGGGGCCAGGACACTCTGGTCGATCTTAGTGTGCTGTGTATGGTTGACCTTGATGTGATTTTGGGCTCCTTCGTCAAAGCATTTATTAATGACACCTTGGTATACTCACGGAGTCATCGTGAGCATGAGCAACACTTGAGGATAGTGCTTTAGAATTTGAGAGGTCATCGACTTTATGCCAAGTTCTCAAAGTGTGAGTTTTGGCTTGAGTCTGTAGCATTCTTAGGGCACTTGGTGTCCAAGGGTGGCATTATGGTGTATCCGGTGAAGATTGAGGCTATTCTGTGACTGAGATTCGGAGCTTCATCGGATTGGCAGGGTATTACAGACGCTTTATTGAGGGTTTCCCCACTTTAGCGGTGCCTTTGGCTAGGTTGACTCGCCAGGATGTTCCTTTTGTGTGGTCGAAGGAGTGTGAGAGAAGCTTTTTGAGGCTCAATGAGTTTCTTACCACCGCTCCTCTGTTGACTCTTCCAGTTGAGGGCGAGGGCTTCACGGTCTATTGTGACGCATTCGACATTTTTTTGGGTTGTGTTCTGATGCAGCAGGGCCGGGTTATTGCTTATGCGTCGAGACTGCTTAAGCTGCACGAGCACAACTACCCCACTCATGACTTGGGATTGGCGGCGATAGTTTCACGCTTAAGATCTGGGGGCATTACCTTTATGGAGTTCATGGTGAGATCCACACTGATCACATGAGCCTTCAGTACATCATGACTAAGAGGGATCTTAATTTGAGGCAGCACCATTGGATAGAGCTCCTAAAGGACTATGATCTCTCTATTCTGTACCATCCAGGCAAGGCAAATGTAGTAGCGGATGCCTTGAGTTGGAAGGCAGTGAGTATTGGTAGTCTAGCCTTCCTTTCTTTTTCGGAGCGACCCTTGGCTTTGGACATTCAGTCATTAGCCAATCAGATGATCAGACTTGATGTTTCAGATTTCGGCCGGGTGTTAGCATATGTGGGGGTTCAGTCATCTCTGCTTGATCAAATATGTAGCTATCAGTTTGAGGATGAATCTTTGGTAGCACTTAGAGATAGAGTGTGGGCAGGTGATGCCGAGCAGGCTTCCTTATATTCAGATGGGGTTGCGAGGTTCGCTGGCCGATTGTGTGTTCCCAGAGTTGATGAGTTGATCCAGTTGATCCTTAGCGAGGCCCATGATTCCAAATATTCTATTCATCTGGGCACGGCTAAGATGTATCGTGATTTGAGACAACATCACTGGTGGAACGGTATGAGGAGGGACATCTCAGACTATGTGTCCCATTGTTTGTGTTGCCAGCAGGTGAAGGTCGAGCATATAAGGCCTGGTGGAGGGTTGCAGAGGTTACCCATTCTTGAGTGGAAGTGGGAGCGTATCACCATGGACTTTGTTGTGGGATTGCCAAGGACTCCTAGGGGTGTTGACTGTGTCTGGGTCATCGTGGATCGATTGACCAAGTCAGCACACATCATCCCTGTTCATGCATCCTACCATGCTGAGAGGTTAGCCCGTATCTACATTCGGGAGGTAGTCCGTCTTCATGGTGTGCCTATTTTTATCATCTCAGACCGGGGCCCACAGTTCACTTTCAGCTTTTGGAGAGCATTTCAGGAGGAGTTGGGCACCCGTGTGGATCTTCGCACAACATTTCACCCGCAGACTGATGGCCAGTCAGATCACACTATTCAGGTTCTTGAGGATATGTTGCGGGCCTGTGTTATAGACTTTGGGGGTCAGTGGGACCATTTCCTACCCTTGGTAGAGTTTGCGTACAACAACAACTACCATTCCAGCATCCAGATTGCCCCATTTGAGGCCTTATATGGTAGGCATTGTCGCACCCCAGTCGGTTGGTTTGAGTCTACGGAGCCTAAGCTGCATGGTACAGATCTGTTTCAAGAGTCCTTGGAGCATGTGAGGTTGATTCAGGATAGGCTCAGGACAACTCAGAGTAGACAGTGGAGTTATGCAGACCGCAGGCGTCAACCATTGAGTTTTGTCGTGGGTGACAGAGTATTCCTCTGAGTACCGCCCATGAAAGGCGTGATGAGATTTCGGAGGTAGGGCAAGCTTAGCCTCAAGTATATCGGGCCTTTTTGAGATTTTGAGGGCAGTTGACGAGGTGGCTAATGAGTTGGCTTTATCTCCAGCATTTTCAGCCGTTCAGCCAGTTTTCCATGTTTCAATGCTGTGTCGATATGTTCCAGATGAGTCTCACGTGCTCCACTATGATGCCATTGAGTTGGATGATCGCTTGACTTATAAAGAGGAGCCAGTTGCTATTTTGGCTAGAGCTGTGAGGTAGCTGAGGTCGAGAGTCATTCCTATGCTTAAGGTCCGTTAGAGGCAACTTTTAGTTGAGGAGACTACCTCGGAGATCGAGCGGGAGATGCGAGAGCAGTTTCCCAACTTTTTTGAGCCCTTAGGTACTTCTTAATCCTTACTTTCGAGGATGAAAGCCCTTTCAATAGCGGATATTGTAATGACCCTCAAAGTCGTTTCTGTGTTAATGCCTTCTTTCTATCATTTAGAGCGTTCCTGTAGCGACTCCAAGTCATTTATGACTTGCTTGCACTGACTGTTTGATTGCCTGGTCGTTCGTTTGGGTTTTATGCCTATTTTTTTGTTTTGGAGCTTTTGAAACTTCAAATGTTGATTTTGGTCATAACTTCAGGTAAACAATCTCATATGAGAATGCTGACGGTTCCATCAGCTCCGGAGCGGCCAAATTAGGCTAGGAGCATAGTTTGCCCAAGTCCCGAGGTTTCTAGTGTGATTTTGGGGCCAGTTAGCTCTTTAGTCTTTGAAATTTGGTTTAAGGTTGACTTCTGTCAACATTCTTGGAAAACACGCTCAGATGAAGATTGTGATAGCGCGGTTAGTTCCAAAATGCCAAATTTGGTCTAGATCGACCTTTCGAGATTTACCGAGAGCTTCCCATATGATTTTGAGGCCTTCGGTAGAAATTGGCTAAAATGGCTAAATGGGTGTGGGACCCATTTTTTATCGAAACGACCTCGTATGGAAATTTTGACTGCGCCATTGAGTTTGAAATGTTGAATTCGAGGGGGTAGCATATTTTATTTGCATGCACGGGGTTCCGAACGAATCGCGAGCACCCCGTCGGAGTTTTGGAATTGTCCAAAACTAAGCTCTCAAAACTGCAGACTCATTTACTCTCCGTGTTCGCGGGACAGGATCCGCGTTCACGGAGGTGTGGGAGAGTCTACTCCGCGTTCGTGGGCCAGAGGCCACATTCATGGAGGTCTGTGAGGCTGGGTGGTTCCTAGTGCTCCGCGTTCGCGGAAGCCTTTTGGGTGAGAGGCTTCTTGTGCTCCGCATTCGCGGAGGTCCGGTGGGTGAGGGTGATCCTCGCTCTCCGCGTTCGCAGGCCTGCGACCGCATTCGCGGAGGTTTTTGTGATGGTGGAGCAACCTGTGCTCTGTGTTTGCGGGCCTATGCCCCGTTCTCGGACGCTTGGCCACGTTCGCGGAGAGGAAGGACCTGGCAGTGTCTATTTAATGAGGTCAAAGCTCCCATTTTGGATAGCTTCAAACCTTCATAAAAATCTCCTCGTTGGTCGGCTTTCGGCGATTCGAAGTCCCAGGCGCTCGAATTCTCGTTTGCCTGGTGGGTTTTAGGTTGGGGTTCGTTGGGTGTTCCTCGTTTTCCATGAAATCGAGGGTAAGTTCTTTGTTGGCCTATTTTGTTTAGTTTTTTGATTTTTTGTTGTGGGCTGTTAGGAGCGGATCCGACCCATAATGGGCGATCTATTTTGGGATTCGTGTTTGGGGAAGGATTTGGGACCTTTTCACTGAGTCAATTCTGGAAAATCCAGAGTGGGTCCCACTTTGCCCGATTTGACTCCAAAATTGGTCTGTGTCCGAATTTGTTGATTTTAGTGTCTAAACGACCGTATTGACGCTGTGATTCTATTTTTGATGGCGTGGCAGCAGTCTGAGGCCGTTCGGAAGGGGAAATTTTTGGTTGAGTGACTTGGAGCGCTTGTGATCGGCTTTTTGTAGGTTTCCACTTCCCTTCCTTCTAGATTGAGCTTGAATGTGTAAATGCTGGTTGATATTTGTGAATTTGGGGTGGCTAGCTAGTATTGTTTCCCTGCTTATCCGATTTCCTATTTTATAGTTGACTGTTGGGCTGTTATGGGCTAGTATCATGCTGTAGAATGGGTTGTTGACTTTGATTGTTGGTATTTGTGTTGGGGACTATCTGTTGGGTGTCTGGGTCTTTGGATTCTGTGCTGGGTTGATTATTGTGATTTCGGACTTAGAATAGGTTAAGGTAGTATTGCCTTAGTCCTATGCACCTATTGATTTGAGTATGTATCCGACGACGATTCGGATGGAGTAGATCCTTGTAGACTGGTATAGCAGACTTGGGTCTGATAGTATGAGCCTTAGTTTAGGTGATTTTGTGGCTTTCGGACCTTTCGATTCTTTCCCCTCTATTTCTGCGATGGTGGGATGCTGTCGGAAGATGTTATGTTTGCGTCGAATGACGGTTGGGTTGTGCTATGTTGGGATCGTTCGGTTTATAACCTTGTAGGGCGGCAGCCCGTGATATTTTGCCTTGCATTTTATTGTTCGTTGTGACTTTATCTTGTTTGAGGTTGTTAGCTCCAGTATGAGACTGATCTTATGCGGTTCCCATCCGGTATTTTCGGCGCCAGGCTATCGGGGGTAGGCTACCAGCTCCGGTCCGTAGCTGACGTTATACGATTGCAGCCCGTTATTCCCACTGCGAGTCTTTGGAGCGTAGGCTACTAGTCCCAGCCCACAGTTGACGTTACTCGGTTGGAACCGGTATTTCCAGTGCTAGACTGTTGAGCGTAGACTGATTATCTCCAGTCCGAGGCTGACGTTACACGGTTAGAGTTCGTTATTTCCAGCTCGAGACCGTAGAGCGAGAGATATTATTTCCTATTTGAGGCTTACGTTTCCGGTTAGAGTTGGGTATTTCCAACTCGTGACTGATGATTGAGCGGGGCCCAGATATTGTTCCAGCTCAAGGCTGACGTTTTCGGTTAGAGTCCGATATTTCCAGCTCGTGATTGATGATTGGGCGGGGCCCAGATATTATTCCAGCTCGAGGATGACATTTTTGGTTATAGTCTGGTATTTTCAGCTCGTGATTGATGATTGGGCGGGGCCCAAATATTGTTCCAGCTCGAGGATGACGTTTCTGGTTAGAGTTCGGTATTTCCAGCTCGTGACTGATAATTGGGCGGGGTCCAGATATTGTTCTAGTTCGAGGTTGACGTTTCCGATTAGAGTCGGGTATTTCCAACTCGTAACTGATGATTGGACAGGGCCAAATATGGTTCCAGCTCGAGACTGACGTTACCCGATTAGAGTCTGATATTTCCAGTTTGTGACCAATGATTGGGCGGGGCTAGGTATTATATTGTTTGGTCCGAGGTCCATAGGTGTTACGGCTTCTGGTGATGGATCTCCCTTCGTTCTGTAGTGTAGCTCTTCTGTGTACCTGTAGGGCTTATGGGGGTCCGTTCGGATTTTATTTAAACTTGCGCACGAGTGTGCCCAGCGGGTCTTATGGGGGGCTCAACAGGGTTTAGTTAGTTATCCTCAGTTTACTTTCTGCTTGTTCTATTTATGTTCTGTTTACCTCTGTTGTTGTTGTTGATTCTATCTTGTCCGCCTGGAATTACCGTTTTTGCTCAATCGGCCTATTATGCCTACTGGGTACCTGTTGTTTTGGTACTCATGCTACACTCTGCATCCGTTTTCGTGATGCAGGTCCAAGCACCAGTTATGGCGTTGAGATCGGGCTGGGAGCTGTCAGTTAAGGAGTCTAGGGTGAGCACATGGCGTTCTGGGATTACCTGTCTCCTTCTGTATTTATCTTTTGGCTTGTGTTTTGTTTTTGAGACAGTTGTTTCTGTGGTTCTCTTTTCGGACTCGTACTCTTGTTAGTGGTTCTGTACATGTGACTTCTAGGTTTTGGGAGGTGTCTCGTATATTTTAAGTTTGGTTTCGTTTCAGCCTTCGTTTATGTGTTCTTATGGTATGCTTCCGCTTAGTTTGTACTAGTTTCCACTCATATTCCCATTACTGTTAAGTTCTGGGATAGAGTTTGGCTTGCCTACTGGTGGGTTTTAGGCGCCATCATGACTTGAGAAATTGGGTCGTGACACTATAAAAAGGGGAGACTGATTCAACAAAATTGGAACGTGGTACAACACAAAAAGCACAGAGGCAAACATATAAAATATAATCAAAGGGAGGACTTGCCACAAGAACAAATAAATAATAATAAAAAGGATAAGGACACGAAAGGAGACAAAGCCACAGGGAATAATAACAAATATGAGGCCCTGGTAGATCTGACTGAGGAAAAACAACAAGATGCAAGTAAGAATGCAGAAAAACTCATGATGGGCAATAAATACAACAAAAAAAATTGCTAATCCGTGGATGGAGGCAACATTTGGAAAATCTCAGAATGGGCAGAAGGAAACAGAACAAAGACAAAAAGAAACAGCAGAAAAGATAACAAAAAAAAAATAACAACATAGACAATGCCAATGATCACAAAGTTAAAAGGATCAAACAATGCCAATGACCACCAAGATAAACGGATCAACCAAGATACAAATAATCACGAGAACACTGGTGAGTAGGAGGTTTAAATAACACAGAAGAGTGAGCAACAAACAATCAATAACCATAAGGAAAAAGGGAAATAACTCAATATACTGACAAATGGAGTAGAACCTGAAGATCTTTTAGAGAGTTCAGGAGATCAGCGTACTCTAAAGAAATCTCAGATGGCAGTCAATCAATAGCACATGATAGAGAGGTAGCTGCAATTTCAATAGAAACAGGAACATCAGCAGTAGCAGATACTCAACAGACCAACAAAGACACTGCCAATAGCATAGAAATTCAAAAAGAAAGTAAGGAATTAGAAACAAACCACAAATAATATGAAAATACAAAAGAAGAAGACATTGGGGATGATGACGAACTGAAGAATACTGGAACAACAATACAAGAACATAATAAAGGAGATTTATCCCCTAGGCAAATTGCAAAGGCAAACAAGGAAGGGAAACACAACAAAGCAAGGGATAAAAGTGTACCTTCTAAGGAAAAATGGGGTGTACTAACAAGGAATGCACTTGCCAAAATCTCATCTTAATGAATTCCTCACTCATTTGGAACATAAGGTTTGTTAATACACAACAGGCCTTTAAAAGGGTAGTACTTTTGAACAGGAAAAAACATTTTAATTTCGTAGCTTTTATGGAGCCTTTTCAACACCAAAGACACATCACCATGTATAGACTCTGGATAAATATGGGTACAACTTCTCAAAATATAAATAGAAAAATATGGCTATTTGTAGAAGACAAATTTCAAGTAGAGATACATATGGATACATAACAGTTATTATTAATTAAACTCACTGACACTGATGATGGACAGAAAACACATATGACAATAGTATATGCTAGCACTGACAAACAAATGAGAATTGCTTTGTGGGATGATTTACACGAAATTGTAGCAACTATGATTGTCCCTTGATTTGTGGGAAGAGATTTTAATGTAATAACATATGATATAGAAAAATATGAGGGACTACTAGTACAGTTCAATGAGACAGAGGATTTTATTCACTGCATAAATATATGTCAGCTTACTAATCGGGGATTCAAGGAAGTATGTACACATGGTGGAATGGAAGAGCAAATAAAGCCTGTACATTTAAAAGACTGGACAGATGTTTGGAAAATTAAGCTTTACAAACTCTGTTTCCTAACTTAGAAGTGGAACATCTCATAAGACAAGGATCAGACACTCTCCTCTGGTAATATCAACTAGAATAGGGATAAGAACAATTAGAAAAATATTTAGATTTTTAAGCTTTTGGGTGGAACATGAGAATTTTTAGAATGTGGTAGCAGAGAGCTGGTTAGAGAGGCAAAGTCTAGATGGAGCAAGGACACATATAGGGACATTTTCAAACATATATCTACCTTAGAGGAAATAGTACAGATGTATGAGCATGAAGTTGAGCTACATCCTACTAGTGCTAACAGAGAGAGATTACAGAAAGTACAGGCAAAACTTATAAAATTCTATGATGTTGAAGAAAAGTTTTGGAGACAGAAGGTAGGAATGCAGTGATTTGGAGATGGAGATAGAAATACAAAAAAATTCCATGCTCCTATAAATGAAAAAAAGAAGATGATTACAACTAAACAAGATTCAAGATGCTAGAGCAGAGTGGTTAGACAAAGAAGAAGACATAATAGAGGAGGCAACTAGATTCTATTTAGAGCAATTCACAGAGGAAAACTTTCCTACGGATTTTGAGATGTTGAATCATATGCCTGTAATGATATCAGGTGAACATAACAAAAAAATCATTGAAGTGCCAGAAGAGGAAGAAGTCAAAAATGCAGTGTTTGGATTAAATGCAGAGAGTACTGGATAACCAGATAGGTATACTAGAAAATTTTATCAGGCATGTTGGAATATCATTGCTATAGACATGACAAAAATAGTGCAAGTCTTCTTATGTGGGCAGGAGTACCAAGGTACATCATCTGCGCAAATCTAGATTTAATACCCATAAAGAAGGAAATCATCAATTTTTCAGACTTGAGACCTATAAGACTAAGCAACTTCACAAGCAAAATATTTTCCAGAATCATTCATGATAGATTGGGAAAGATACTTCCAACACTAATATCACCACAACAATCAGGATTTGTTAAAGGAAGAAGTATTGTGGAAAACATATTATTAGTTCAAGAAATAGTTCATGATATCAGAATTAGGAGAAATCCAGCCAATGTTGTTATCAAATTAGATATGACCAAAGCATACGACAGAGTATCATGGTTATTTTTATCTTAAGTGCTGAGAAAAATGGATTTTGGAGAGATCTTAATCGATATGGTCTACAGGATAATGTCTAACAACTGGTATTCTATACTAATCAATGGACAACCTCATAATTTTTTAAAATCTACTAGAGGGGTCAAGCAAGGAAACTCACTATCTCCAACGCTTTTTATCCTAGGTGCAGAATGCCTATTCAGAGCACTAAGTGCCTGTTTGGCATTACTTCTAAAACTATTTATTTCTAAAAGCACTTTTAAAAATGGATTTTTTAAAAAGTACTTTTGAAAAATAAATAATTTGTGTTTGGCTAATTCATTTAAAAAGTGCTTTTGATGAGCAAATTTTGTTTGACTAATCTTTTTAAAAAAACGTTTTTGAGAGTTAAATTACGAAAAAGGGTAAGTATCAATATACTTTTAACATTAAGATTATTTTATAGAGAAACTATTTTAAATATCTATTACAAAAATTTTAATTAAATTAAAATGTACTTATTCAAATTTTCAATCAATATTATACATAAATTAATTAATTAATTAAATATTAATATAATATTAACATTATGATTTAAATATAATTAAAAATACTAAGAAAAATAAATTTAAAAATCATTCCACAAATTAAACCACTATATATGAAAAATTCGCCACAAAAATAAATAAAGTCCTTCATATTTTTAATCCTAGAAAAATATTGTTGTTACCTTTATTTCTAATTCTGTAAAATAAAACGTAAAATAATATATAAAATATAAAATAATAATATATAAGCATAAAATAAAATAAAAAATTTATAATATAAAAATAAAATCTTGAATAAAATTTAACCAAACTTATGAGATATGTTAATTAATTAATAAGGGATATATTGGTAAATATGTGTATATGGAAGGGATATTTTAGTCATAAAAAAATAATAATTCTGCTTCTACTTTTTTTAAGAAGCAAAATTTTTTAGCTTCTTCCCAACAGTTGAAAAACTGTTTTTGCTTCCATTTAAAGGTTGTTTTAAGGATTTACCAAACACTTAATTTTTCGAAGAAAAAAAGAAGAAGCATTTTTGGCCTCCTAACAACATTGCCAAACAGGCTCTAAATGCACTTCATCAATTCGATTGATAATTCAAGTAAACATTGATCCACCTGGACAGTGTTATGTCACCCTCAGGAGGAAGGAGGAATGGGTTTCTGAAGTTTACAGGACATATCTAAAACATTGTTTTCAAAATTATGGTGGAATATGAGGACTACATAATCAGTATGGAGGAGTTACATGAGCAATAAGTACCTAAAAAAGAAGCATGTAGTGATAGTTCAAGCAAAAACAAGCACATACATTTGGAAGAAAATGATCAGTTGAAGAGATGCAATGGAACTTGAGATTTGGTGGCAAATCAAGCAAGGTAATTCTTATTTTTGGTTAGACAACTGGACTGGTTTAGGTGCATTGTACTTGATTCTACAAGCCATCAGAAATTCGACGATTCGTATTGTCAAGTTGTCAAAAAGCTCAGAGACTTTGAACTTTGGGGTCCAATTCCTATGGATCCATTCTACGGGCCGTAGTTTGGGCCTCTAGAATGGACTTTTGAGCCCAAAAATTGTATAAAGTCTACGAATTGGATCTACGGTCCGTAGAAACTTCAACGGATCATAGATTGGACCCGTAGAATGAAATTTTGAGCCTTAAAAATCAATATAAATTCCAAGGACGGAATCTACGGTCCGTAGAACAAATCACGAACCGTAGATGGACCCGTAGAAGGTTTTCGTCAGTTTTTAAGAAGGATAGCTTAATCTTTTCCCACCCCTTCTAAGCCTAAACCGCGACCCTTTTTCACCTAATTAAGGGTCTAAATAGTGTTAAAATATTCTTTTACATTCTTTAACACTTCAAAGACTTAGAGCAAGGATTCAAGAGGAGAAAAGCTAAGGTTTTCTAGTATTTTTCAAATTTCATCGATTTCGCCAAAAACTTTGTTCTTCCTAGGTATGTAAGGCTATCATAGTGATGGGCTGAGTTCGTCCTCACACCCTACATCTACTTTCTATCAGTAAAGAATAATCTAGGGTTACATCCTTAGTTTTGATAATTCTTGAGATGAGTTTCGTTGATGAGTTCTGAATTCTATTCTCATGATTATTGAGTTGCTATATCTTGCATTGAAAGATTCTTGAATTGATTGTTCATGTATATTTTCAACATGAACCCTATTGTTGAGTTATAATTGAGCATGTATTGAGTTATTATTGAGAATTTGTTTTAACCAAACAATGGTCTTAAACTAATTTTCTGAGAAAGCAAAGATGAGTTTTGAGAAGAGTTTTATACATGATTGAGAAAGAATATAAGGGAACTAAGTATTCCCAAATATATCATTTTTATATTGAGAAAAGAGAAACTTTGATTTCTAAAAAGAGTTTATAAGTTCAGAGATATTTCAGAGCAGTTACCTCTTATTTTGAGTAATTACCTCAAAATAGAGAGAGTATGTTTTATACATTTGAGCATGAGTATATTATTGGGAGTAGTATTGAGCACCAATATAGGGATGAGTTCAGATAACTCAAAATTCTCATAAACCATGTCTGCCAACATGGGTAAAGAATCATACTTTTTAGATGAATTTTTATTGCTTAGTGGATCTACTTAGTTGAGAGGTTCTATACCCTGGCATGGTATAGGATAGTTTTGGTAGTGTGGGTGAGACGTTGTATCATCACGTAGCTCATAGTGATGGTTTTCGATTAGAGAATCTCCTGTCACGACCTAAGGTACCCCCTAGACATGACATGGCGTACAAGACCCCGAAAGGCCTCATACAAGCCACTTAGCATACATACAAACAAGAACATAGAGATTAAGAGTTCAAAAGAGTTTTTCATATCAAAGCTTTTAAGAAAAATAGCAGAAGTCTAAATCTCATGTCTCAAAGCCAATCTAACATAGAGAAATAAAGTTTGGGACGTAACCTAATACAACATCCGAAATAAAATAACATGAAAATAAGAACAACTAGGCTATGTCCTCGGATGGATGAGGACTCACCAAGTCTTCTATAAACCTTCTATAAGCTCTAGCCACGAGTGGATGGTGAATCGCCAAGTCCTACCTCAAAGAAGTTAATGTAGGCAAGAGTATGCGTTAGTACAATCAAGTACCAAGTATGATAGCAATGCACATAACACAATTAAATCATGCTAGAATGAAACATTTCCATGACATGCAAAGGCTAATTACAACATGATAAAGCATGGAGAACATAAGGTATAAACCAAGGCCAAAGCAAGCTTAGCATCTTTCCTTTACTTTACTTGAGATCATCATAACAATACTTTTGTTCATTAGTTGTGGGAAATAGCCTTAACCGACATATAAGACCATGTGAGCTATCAACATGGAATCCAGTGTCGACCTTACACTGAAAGAGGGTTGCCCTACTTGCCAAGGTAGGACCATAACTTCTTAGCTTACGTGGATCCATGAGCTAGTGTCTATCATAGACCATCATCCTATGGTGGCACATAGTTTATGGGACATGGGTAATCACCACTTGTCCACTCGGTGCTAAGCATAATTCCCACGGATCAATCGTAGTTCAATCATCATAAGTAGACATGGGTAGTCGCCTCTTGTCTATCATTAGTCATAAGTTCATTATTAGTAGACTTGGGTAATCGCATCTTGTCTACATTAGGGAACATGGGTGATCGCCTCTTGTCCCTTCATTAGAATAGCTCCTTAAGAACATGGGTAATCGCCTCTTGTTAATTTTAAGTTCATAGTGTGAGAATTACGTGAGAAACCCTTTCACAACTCAACAACAACATCAACATAGTATAAACTTTGGTACTTCAATCTCAAAGCACCCTTAACTCATCATTAAATTCATATGAGACATGCATAAGTTCATAGACTTCATCTTTACATAGTTCATCATGCTCATAACTTACAAACCATAGGGCTCACATAGCTTCATGAGAGTTCTTCTTAAATCATGCAATTCAATGCAAACTCATGCTTAGAAAGCCATAAACAAGGCAATTTATTCATAATCAAAGGAACCCACATTATAGAGTAAAATCATAGATTTTGGTTCAACATGCTTGATTTCATAAAACCATCTTTAGGTCATTCATAATCTCATTCATGCAAAGTCTTAGCTTAAGAATCATAATTCATGCATAGATTCATAGAGATTTCATAAAATTCCTCAATTGGTCATTCACCCCACCAGTCAAAGCATAGATTTGGAAAATTGAGGGAAAATAGCATGGGTTCATGGGGATTCATCCAATTTCTACATCAAATCATATACATGTCGTGCACTAAATTACTTTACCATGCTAGATCGTGCACTAGGAATCATAAAATCAACAATTGAGATCATAATTCAAGAACCCATAAGAATTGATCAAACCCTAGTTCAATTGGGGAAAATTGATCCTTGAAAATTGAAGAAAGCTAAGGACCCATTGAAGGAAAGGGCTCCAAATGGTGAATACTAACATACCTCAACAAAGCCCACAAGAATTTGCTAGAAATTGATGACCTTCAATGGAGGATCCTAGCCCTTCTTCTTCCTTGAGAGTTGAGAGAATTTCTTAGAGAGAGAAATATTTGTGAGAGGAGATTTGGGAATGGTTTAGAATGAGTAAAATTAGGCTTAGGAAATATATATAGGGTCTGGGTTAAGGGTATAACCGACTTAGATTAGGAGTTAAATATTTAGGAAAAAGACCAAAAATCCCTTAAATAATAAATGTCGAAGTCCATCTACGGTCAGGACCTACGGTCCGTACATCAATCGATGGACTCTCCTGTCCTTCCATCAATTGATTTAGAGACCTCAATTTAGGCCTAAAAATTGTCTAAGTCTGGAGGGGATCTACGAGACCCATCTACAGACCATCAATTGGACGACGACTCGTCCTGTTGCTCTGTAGGTCAAAGTTTGGAAACTTGAAATCCTGAAGGTTTACAGTGCCATCGATGGTTCCCACCTATGGCCCGTCATTCCACCTACGGTCCATAGGTGACCTCCGTAGTCACTTGCACCAGAATTTTAAAAAGCTGCATTTTTCTTTCTTTGAAAACTTAGGGTGTTACATTATCTCCCCCTTGGGAACATTCGTCCTTGAATGAGAGTCAAGACATCTAGAGAAGGGTAAGAGACATGGACTAACAATCCAACCTAGCATACAATCACATAAATGCACATATCCGAGGAGGAAACATCAACTCCAAGCTAAAGCATGTTCAACACACCATATCATGAAGACTTTATGCAACTCATACTCTATGAACATTATCATAGATAAATCAATTAAGCTAGCTTATTTTCACATAGTAGCCTCTTCATGAACATGCATAATCAAGGAATCATGGAAACGACTAAGACACATTAGACCAAAAGGATGAACCATGAGGAAATAGGTACCTCAAGCTAGTGTAGGATCGGAAGGAAAGAGATCAGGATATCGGGACATCATATCAGCCTCGGCCTCCTAAGAAGCACCCTCAACTAATTGATTCCTCCAAAGAACTTTCATGGAAGTAACTTCTTTATTTCTTATCTTCTGGACTTGCCGGTCTAAAATCTCAACCAGAACTTCTTCATAGGAAAGACTATCCTTTATGCCAAGATTCTATAATGGCACTATAGTTGTCGGATCACCAACACATTTCTTCAACAATGAGACATGGAAAACCGGATGCACCGATGCCAAATCATTAGGCAAGTCAAGTTCATAAGCAACCTTACCAACACGTCTCAAAATTTGGTATGGGCCTACATAACGGGGACTAAGCTTTCCTTTCTTCCCGAATCTCATTACACCCTTCATGGGTGAAATTTTCAAGTAAACCCAATCATCAACATCAAATTCTAAATCTCTCCTTCTAACATCGGCATAGGACTTTTGTCGACTTTGGGCCGTTTTCAACCTTTCTCTAATAAGCCAAACCTTCTCCATAGCCTCATGTACCAATTTGGGGCCTATCAAAGCAACTTCACCAACTTCAAACCAACCTATAAGAGATCTACACCTCCTACCATAGAGAGCCTCAAATGGAGCCATACCAATGCGAGAATGGTAGCTATTATTATAAGCTAATTCAATCAAAGGCAAATGATCATCCCAATTACCCTTGAAATAAATTACACAAGCTCTCAACATGTCTTCCAAGGTTTGGATAGTACGCTCCGCTTGCCCATCGGTTTGGGGATGAAAGGCCGTACTAAGCTTAACACGAGTACCAAGACCTTTTTGGAACGTCTTCCAAAATTGAGAAGTGAATTGTGCACCACGATCGGAGATGATGGATAAAGGCACTCCATGCAGCCTAACCATTTCCCTCAAATACAATTTAGCATAATCCTCCGCCGAATAAGAAGTTTTGACGGAAATGAAATGGGTTGATTTCATCATTCAATCTACAACAACCCAAATCGAATCATATTGCCGCCGGGTGACCGGTAAACCAACAATAAAGTCCATATTCACATCTTCCCACTTCCAAGTAGGAATACTAATATCTTGGGTCAAACCTCCCGGCTTTTGATTCTCAACTTTCACTTGTTGGCAATTAGGACACTTAGCCACAAACTCCGCAATATCCTTCTTCATTCCATTCCACAATTAGATCTCTCGCAAGTCTCGATACATCTTGGTAGCTCACGGGTGAATGGAATATTGAGAATCATGGACTTTCGATAAAATTTATCCTCGTAAGTCATCTACGTTGGGAACACACAAACGACCTTGATAGCGAAGTACACCATCTCCCCCTTGAGAGAAAGCCTCTACGGACTTTTTGTGCACTGCTTCCTTCAATTCAACAAAATTAGGATCAAGATCTTGTTTAGCCTTTACATCGTGCACAAAAGACGATACGGACCCATTGTGAACCATAACACCACCTTTAGTAGAATCAACCCACCGGACACCCAATCGGGCCAATCTATGAACATCACGAACCAACTCTTTCTTACCATCCTCAGCATGAGCAACACTACCCATAGACAATTGACTAAGAGCATCTGCCACCACATTGCAGTGCCGGGGTGGTAGAGGACACTCATATCATAGTCTTTTAGGAGCTCAAGCCACCTTCTTTGGCGAAGATTCAGATCTTTCTGTTTAAACACATATTGTAAACTCTTATGGTCGGTAAAGACATCCACATGTACCCCATACAAATAATGCCGCCATATTTTCAAAGCAAACACAACCACCTCTAATTCTAGGTCATGTGTAGGATAGTTCTTTTCATGCACCTTGAGTTGTCTTAAGCATAAGCAATAACTTTCCCATTTTGCATAAGAACACATTCTATTGAGTCAAAGCCGTCAATGGAGAAGCAATAGAAGAAAACCCTTCAACATACTTCCTATAATAGCCGGCTAAGCCCAAGAAACTACGGATATCCGAAGGGGATAGAGGTCTAGGCCAATTCTTAACCGCATCCATCTTCTTAGGATCTACCTCAATACCTTTGCCGGAGACATTGTGACCAAGAAAAGCCACGGACCTTAGCCAAAACTCACATTTACTAAACATCGCAAAGAGTTGTTGATCCTTGAGGACTTGAAATACAATCCTCAAATGATTGGCGTGTTCATCCTCATTCCTTGAGTAGATAAAGATATCATCAATAAACATGATCACGAACATGTCAATGTATTGTTTAAACACCCTATTCATCAAGTCCATAAATGCGGCCGGAGCATTTGTTAATCCAAAAGACATTACCAAGAACTCGTAGTGATCATACCTAGTCCGAAAAGCCGTTTTCAGAATATCATCCTCTTTCACCCTTAATTGGTGATAGCCCAAACGAAGGTCGATATTAGAAAAATAACTAGCCCCTTGAAGTTGATCAAACAAGTCATATATCCTTGGAAGAGGATACTTATTCTTAACGGTAACCTTGTTCAATTGGCGATAGTCAATGCACATACGGAGTGAACCATCTTTCTTCCTCACAAACAAGACCAGAGCACCCCATGGAGAAACACTTGGTAGGATGAAACCCTTATCCAACAAGTTTTTTAATTGCTCCTTTAGTTCCTTAAGTTCCGCCGGAGCCATTCTATATGGAGGAATAGAGATAGGTTGCGTATCCGGAAGAAGATCAATGCCAAAGTCTATTTCTCTTTCGGGAGGAATACCGAGTAAATCATCGGAAAACACTTCCGAAAACTCATTAACAACGGGGCTCGACTCAAGAGTAGGGGTTTCGGAATCTATATCCCTCACCCTAACCAGATGGTATATGCAACCCTTAGAGATCATTTTTCTAGCTTTTAGGTAAGAAACAAATTGACTTCTAAACATAGAATTTCCCCCCTTCCACTTAGGATAGGCTCATTCAGGAATTGAAACTTGACCATTCGGGTCCTGCAATCAATAGAAGCATAACAAGAATGTAACCAATCCATCTCAAGAATAACATCAAAATCTAACATATCAAGCTCTACAAGATCAGCATGAGTGACTCTATGGGATAAGGAGACGGGACAATTTCTATAGACTTTCTTAGCCACAATAGATTCACCAATCAGAGTAGAGACATGAAAAGGATCTAGCAACACATCCAGAACAACATCAAACCTCATAGCCACATATGGTGTCACAAAAGACAAGGTAGCACCGGGATCAAGCAACGCATAAACATCAAAGAGAAAAACTTTCAACATACCGGTAACCACATCGGGAGAGCTCCCTTGCTCATGACGAGCTAGAAGTGCATAGAATCGGTTTTGCTTCTGATTCCCACTAGAACTGGATGGATTTTGGGATTGAGGGCGTCGACGGTTATCTCCTTCATTCTTAGCCACTAAGGGGCAATCCCTTATCTTGTGATCTGTCTTACCACAACAAAAGCATGCATTAGAACCGGCTATACATTTACCCTCATGCTTTCTCCCACACTTAGCACAAGTAGTCGATGAAAAGCCACCGCCATTTCCTCCCTGAGGCTTAGGGTTAGACACCCTATCTTTGTTGGACTTAGGAGGAGCATTGGATGAGCCTTGACCGGAAAGCCTTTGTCGAAATCTAGGACGACCATGTCCATCGGACCTTGAATGTGAAAAGTTACCATCACCAGTCCTAGCCTTCTTAGTCTCTCTAGACCTTTCCTTGAGCTTTTCTTCCTCTATTTGTTGCGCATACACCATGAGGCGAGAAATATCCATATCATTAACAAGAATAGCAGTGCGGCACTCTTTAACCAACATTTCGGACACTCCCGAGACAAACTTACTCATTCTTGCCCTAGGATCGACAACTATAGAAGGAGCATATCGAGATAATTGTGTGAACTTCAAAGCATACTATTTCACACTCATGTTCCCATGACGAAGGTTGATGAACTCAAGCACCATTGCCTCCTTCATCTCAAAGGGAAAGAACCTATCAAGGAAAGCATCCTTGAATTTCTCCCAACCAAGAGTACCCTCATTAATCGCCCTCTCACTCTTCCATTGGTTGAACCAAATTTGGGAAACACCCTTGAGTTGATATGTGGACAACTCCACCTTTTCCTCCGGCGTCACACCCATGATCATCAGCACCTTGTACACTTCATCAATGAATTCTTGAGGATCTTCCTCAACCTTAGAGCCATGAAACTCCGGAGGGTTCATTCTAGTGAAGTCCCTCACTCTTGATGCCGTCGTACCCACATTTGGGTTCATGGGAGCCACAACCTCTCTATTTTCTAAAGACATCACGGCTTGAGCCAATACTTGAAAAGCAGCCCTAAACTCCGCATTAGTCACTTGTTCAACCAAAGGGACGGCCAGAACTTGAGGAGCTTGGGGAGGAGCTTTTTGTTCCACATTCTCTCCCGCATTTCTTCTAGCATAATCTCTTCGAGTCGCCATATCCCGAAATGCATAGGATAGGGATTGGGAGAGAGACATATAGAGTTAAACTCTATGGCACGACTTAGGAGTAATGAAAGAAGTGGCATTTCTTAAACGTCTTATAGCCTCTCATTCATAAATGTGGCGCGCTTCACACTCATGAACAAGACTCTACTCGACGCGGCTTGTGAGACATCCTAGGATCTTTCTAAAACCTTGTGCTCTGAATACCAAGTTTGTCACACCCCAAGGTACCCCATAGACGTGACATGGCGTACAAGACCCCGAAAGGCCTCATACAAGCCACTTAGCATACATATAATATAAGATCATAGAGATTAAGAGTTCAAAAGAGTTTTTCATATCAAAGCTTTTAAGAAAAATAGCGGAAGTCTACATCTCATGTCTCAAAGCCAATCTAACAAAGAGAAATAAAGTTTGAGACGTAACCTAATACAACATCCGAAATGAAATAACATGAAAATAAGAACAACTAGGCTATGTCCTCGGATGGATGAGGCTCACCAAGTCTTCTATAAACCTTCTATAAGCTCTAGCCATGAGTGGATGGTGAATCACCAAGTCCTACATCAAAGAAGTTAATGTAGGCAAGAGTATGCATTAGTACAATCAAGTACCAAGTATGATAGCAATGCACATAACACAATTAAATCATGCTATAATGAGACATTTCCATGACAGGCAAAGGCCAACTACAACATGATAAAGTATGGAAAACATAATGTATAAACCAAGGCCAAAGCAAGCTTAGTATCTTTCCTTTACTTTACTTGAGTCATCATAACAATACCTTTGTTCATTAGTTGTGGGAAATAGCCTTAACCGATATATAAGACCATGTGAGCTATCAACATGGAATCCGATGTCTACCCTACACCGAAAGAGGGTTACCCGACTTGCCAAGGTAGGATCATAACTTCTTAGCTTATGCGGATCCACTAGCTAGTGTCTATCATAGACCATCATCCTATGGTGGCACATAGTTTATGGGACATGGGTAATCGCCACTTGTCCACTCGGTGCTAAGCATAATTCCCACGGATCAATCGTAGTTCAATCATCATAAGTAGACATGGGTAGTCGCCTCTTGTCTATCATTAGTCATAAGTTCATTATTAGTAGACTTGGGTAATCGCATCTTGTCTACATTAGGGAACATGGGTGATCGCCTCTTGTCCCTTCATTAGAATAGCTCCTTAAGAACATGGGTAATCGCCTCTTGTTAATTTTAAGTTCATAGTGTGAGAATTACGTGAGAAACCCTTTCACAACTCAACAACAACATCAACATAGCATAAACTTTGGTACTTCAATCTCAAAGCACCCTTAACTCATCATTAAGTTCATATGAGACATGCATAAGTTCATAGACTTCATCTTTACATAGTTCATCATTCTCATAACTTACAAACCATAGGGTTCACATAGCTTCATGAGAATTCTTCTTAAATCATGCAATTCAATGCAAACTCATGCTTAGAAAGCCATAAACAAGGCAATTTATTCATAATCAAAGGAACCCACATAATAGAGTAAAATCATAGATTTTGGTTGAACATGCTTGATTTCATAAAACCATCTTTAGGTCATTCATAATCTCATTCATGCAAAGTCTTAGCTTAAGAATCATAATTCATGAATTCATAGAGATTTCATAAAATTCCTCAATTCATCATTCACCCCTCTAATCAAAGCATAGATTTGGAAAATTGCGGGAAAATAGCATTTGTTCCTGGGGATTCATCCAATTTCTACATCAAATCATATACATCACGCTAATTCATGCACTAAATTACTTTACCACGCTAGATTGTGCACTAGGAATCATAAAATCAACAATTGAGATCATAATTGAAGAACCCATAAGAATTGATCAAACCCTAGTTCAATTGGGGAAAATTGATCCTTGAAAATTGAAGAAAGTTAAGGACCCATTGGAGGAAAGGGCTCCAAATGGTGAATACTAACATACCTCAACAAAGCCCACAAGAATTTGCTAGAAATTGATGACCTTTAATGGAGGATCCTAGCCCTTCTTCTTCCTTGAGAGTTGAGAGAATTTCTTAGAGAGAGGAGATTTTTGGGAATGGTTTAGAATGAGTAAAATTAGGCTTAGGAAATATATATAGGGTCTGGGTTAACTGTATAACCGACTTAGATTAGGAGTTAAACATTTAGGAAAAAGACCAAAAAGCTCTTAAATAATAACTATCGGGGTCCATCTACGGTCAGGACCTACGGTCCGTACATCAATCGATGGACCGTCCTATCCTTCCGTCAATTGATTCAGAGACCTCAATTTAGGCCTAAAATTTGGCTAAGTCTGGAGGGGATCTACGAGACCCATCTACGGACCGTCAATTGGACGACGACTCGTCCTGTTGCTCCGTAGGTCAAAGTTCAGAAACTTAAAATCCTGAAGGTTTACAATGCCATCGACGGTTCCCACCTACGGCCCGTCATTCCACCTACGGTCCGTAGGTGACCTCTGTAGTCACTGGCACCAGAATTTAAAAAAGCTGCATTTTTCTTTCTTTGAAAACTTGGGGTGTTACATTTCCCAAATAGAGTTAAAGTGTATTTTTATTATATCACTTATTAGGTTGAGTTTCAAAGAATGAGTAAGTACTTGTAAAGTTTTAAATGATTTAGTTCCTTTATTTTTTTACATTCAGCTTGAGTATATCTTTATCTACTACAATCCTTTCTTTCAGTTGTTTCGCTTCAGTTATATTACATACTCGTACATTCAATGTACTAATGTCATTCGACCTGCATCTTTTTTTGATACAGGTATAGGTATTCAAGATCATCAACAGGCGCTTCGTTAAGATCACTTTGCACTTCCCCTTTGAGAGTTTTGGCTACTCCTCCTTGCATTTCGTAGGGCCACATTTTTTTCATTTCAGTATTTACTTTGGGGTGTCGAGGGTCTTTTCCCGACGTCCATGTTGAACTTAGAGGCTTCATAGATTGCTAGAGTTGAGTTATTTGCAGGAATTCTCTCTTTAAAGTGTTTTGTGAATATTATAGTTTGCTAGGTGAGTATTTGAGATAGTTAAGTTATATGTTTTCTCTTTAAAGCTTTTAATTAGCTTGAGTCAAATCTTTCATTAAGTAGTCAGCCAGATCGAGGGTTCACTTGGGAGCCAGCAATGGTTCTCGAGTGCCGGCCACGTCCAAGGTGTAGGCTCGGGGCATGACAAAACATTAGTTAAATATATCAATATATTGAATATTTTGATTTTGAATAAAACATTAGTTAAATTAATCAATATGTAATTTAATCTTATGATATTAAACATTTCATGTGGAATGTTAAAATTAATAAATTGTTAATACAAAAAGAAGAATTTTTTTAATTCCAAATGTATAAATATAATAAAGGAAAAACATGTAAAAATAAATGAAGTATTTGATGTTTGATCAAGGTAAAATAATCATAGCTGATATAGATATATAGAAATGATATTTAAATATTAAATATTAAATATTTTTAAACATTGTTCCAATAAAACTAATTTGCCTATTTTCTCAGGCACGTAGCCTATCCTCCAATATCTCTCCCTTTCATCTAATCTTTACTTATCAATTACTTTATAGATATTTTAAACCTTTTATACTTAATTAATATAAAAAATAATTTTAATTGTATTCATTTTTAGAGATAAGTTGATTTATAACTATCTTTATTAATCTCAATTACACCCTTTTTTAGAGATAAGGTGGTTTGTAACTATCTTTATTAATCTCCACATTAAAAGTTTTTCTTTAAAAAAAACATTGTGGACAAAATTCTAATAATTTAAAACACAATTGATTTTATGCATCCTTATATAATTTTTAAAAACATTGTTCCAAAATAGAAGAAAAAATAATATATATATATATATATATATACACACCACACACACACACAAAATAATAATTCAATTAAAAAAAATACAAAAAAATTTAGGAAAAATTAGCACTTATGGAGAGTACTAGAACCTGTTTTTTCAGAAGCTAAAAACAAGTTATTTTTCCCAATAGTATGTTTTAGAAATCATTTTTGAAAAAATTACACTCAAAAGTACATTTAAAAAGGTTATAGCATATTTGGAAAAACTTCAAAAATCAATTTTTTTTTTAAATGCTTTTACAAAATGTACTTTTGGTGAGAAGTTGTTCGTTTTTGACCAATAAATTTTAAAAAACACTCTTGAGCTATTTTTCACTGAGGTTTCAAAGTGCATTTATAAGTATATCTATCTCAAAAGTGTTTTTCATTAAAGTGTTTAGGGGAAAACTACAAAAAAAAAATTAGTTTATGAAAAAATATATTTTCCACTCCCTAAAAATTCTTATTTTTTATAAAAACTTGGTCAACCATCTCGTTCTTGTTTTTTAAATAAGCATTATTTGAAGAAAAATAATAAGAAGCACTTTTGGCCTTGTAAAAATTTGGTCAAACAAGCTATTAATCCAACACTAATTGTTATTTAAAAATATTTTTAAATTTTATCAGAAAAATATAAATATTGTTTTATAAAATATTTTTCTTCACATTTCAAAATAACCTAATTTTGGAATTTGACCAAACTAATTTGTAATGACCCTCCAGGTCATTTCTATGTTAATGCCTTCTTTTCGTCGTTTAGAGCGTTCCTATAGCGATCCCAAGTCATTTATGACTTGCAAACAATGACTGTTCGTTCGCCTGGTTGTTCGTTTGGGTTTTATGCCCGTTTTCTTGTTTAGGAGCTTTTGAAATCTTAAAAAAATAATTTCAGTCATAACCTCAGGTAAACGACCTCATAGCGGAATTCTGACGGTTCCATCAGCTCCGGAGCGGCATAAATAGGCTAGTAGCATTGTTCGCCCGAGTCACGAGGCTTCCAGTGTGACTTTGGGGCCATTTGACACTTTAGCTTTTGAAATTTGGCTTAAGATTGACTTTAGTCAACATTCTTGGTTAACGCGCTTGGATGAGAATTAAATCAACGCGGTTAGTTCTGGAATACCGAGTTTGGTCTAGAATTACCCTTTGTGTGCTTCCCGGGGCTTCCGATCTAATTCTGAGGCCCTTGGTAGAAGTTGGCAAAATTGGCGCTTGGGAGGTGGCCCACTTTTTGTCGAAATGAATTTGTATGGAAATTCCAACAGTGCCATTGAGTCTGGAACATCAAATTTGATGGGGTAGCATATCTCATTTGAGTGCTCGGGGTTACGAACGAATCCCGAGCACCCCGTCGGAGTTTTTGGTTAAGGCCAAACCAGTTAGTGCCCAACTGGTGTTGAAGGCCTATTTGGCCTTCGCGTTCGCGGTTCTGGCTCCGCATTCTCAGAGTTCAGCCTCTTTCTTCTCCGTGCTCGCGGGTAGGGCTCTGCGTTCGCGGAGGTATAGAAGCTTTCCCTCCGCATTCGCGTCCGTGGTGGTGTAGATCCTTCTATTCCACGTTCGCGGGCTATTCACCACATTCACGGAGTTCAGTTGTTTTCCCTCCGCGTTCACGGAGGTCTTTTTTTACTAGCTCTTTATTTAAAGGGGCAGTCGGGCTGTTGTTGTGATAATTTTCAAAAGGTGATTTCTTCTTCGTTTTTTGTCGGTTTTTGGTGATTCGAAGTCCTAGGTGTTTGAAATTGTGTAGGCTTCGTGAGTTTATATTTGGATAGCGTTGGGTGGCCTCCAATTTTTGTGAATTCACGTCATAAGTGGCTGCCTTAAGCTTAAATTGTGTAAAGTTTTGCATGTTTGGATTTCTTGGGTTGTCGACTGTTTCGAGCCCCGAATTTTGTTCTGTTTTGGAACACAAGTTCGGGGGAGGGTTTAGGACCTTTTCACGGAGTCAATTCCGGGATTCCTAGAGCAGGTCCCACATTTTCTGATTTTGACTCCTAAATTGGTCCGTCTCCGATTTTGATGATTTTAGTGTCTAAATGACCGTTCTGATGCTGTGATTCTAAAAGCTCCAGCGGAGTGATTTGGCGCGCGCGGTCGGCCTTCTAGTAGGTTACGGCTTCCCTTCTTTTTAGATTGAGCTGGATTGTGTGAATACATGTTGATTTGTGTGAATCTGGGTTGGGGAACTAGTATTTCTTCTCTTCTTCTCAGAAACTATGCTTTAGGCTTGATTTTCAGGGTGTTTTGGGGGTAGCACCATGCTATTGGAGGGATTGTTTATGTGTTGTTGTATGAGAACTATCTGTTGGCTGTTTTATTATGTTAGATTATATTTTTGGCCTTAGTTTAGGTTAGGCTAGTATTGCCTTAGACCCATGCTCCTGTTTTACTTTGGTATGTATCGGACGTCAATTTGGATGGACTAGGTCCTTGTAGACCGGAATAGCAGACTTGAGTCTGGTAGTGTGAGCCTCGCTTGGGCTTCGTATTACTTGTGATCTTCTAGTTACTCTCCCCATTTCTGTGGTGCCGATGTGTCATCGAAGGCGTGGTGTCTTCCTGGGTTCGGGTGTTTCTGAGTCGGTTCTATAGTGATGTGGTTGGTTGTGGATGACGATCCCTGATGATTTGGAATTTGAGATCCTTTACGGAGTTGATATGCCCCACACACTCTAGTGGTTGGGCAGGGCCCCCGGGAGTGTTAGCTGGCTCGCTCTACTGGTTGGGCAGGGCCCTCGGGAGTGTTAGTCGGCTGGGCAATTGAATATGAGATATTTGAGTTCCTCTTTGAAGTTGACATGCCCCACGCGCTCTACTGGATGGGCAGGCCCTCTGAACTGTTAGCTGGCTCGCTTTACTGGCTGGGCAGGGCTCCCGGGAGTTGCTAGTTGGTTGGGCAGCCCAATTTAGAAGTCAGACTTTTGACTGGGTTTGAGCTGGCTGTTTGTTTCGGTTGAGTTGGCTGGTTGTTTCAGTTGAGTTGGTTGGTGGTCTCGGTTCGTAGTTGGATTTTCCTTGGGTCTTGTAGATTTAGCTTTTCGGTGTACCTGTCAAGCTTATGGGGGTCCGTTAGGGTTTTGTTTGTCTGTGCTTGAGTGTACCTTCTGGGTCTTATGGGGGCCCCAGTTAGGTTTAGTTTAGGTGTTCTTAGATTTGCTTTCGACTTGTTTCTGTTCTTATTTCGCTTGACCTTTGTTCTTGTTGATTCTATCTTTTCAGTCTGTTTTTTACCTTTCTTGCTCAGTCGGCCTATGATGCCTTCTGGGTACCTGTTGTATTGGTACTCATGCTACACTCTGCATCTGTTTTCGTGATGCAGGTCCGAGCACCAGTTATCAACGTTGAGGTTGAGCCTGCTGCTGTTTGTCCCGGAGGCGAGGGTGAGCACTTGGCGTTCTGGGATAACCCGTCTCCTTCCGTATATATGTTTAGGCTTGTCTTTCATGTTTGGAACATTCTTGTTTCTGTGGTTCACTTGTGGGACTTGTACTCTTTTTATAGTTGCTCTGTACTCGTGACTTCCAGGTTCTGGGTGGTATCTTTTATTGTATTTAGCTTTTGGGTTCACTTCCACCCTTTCCTTTATGTGTTCTTTTTTTTGTTTTTGCATAGTTGAGATTTAGTTTCCACCCTCAATCCCATTACTGCCAAGTTCCGGGACAGGGTTTGGCTTGCCTACTAGCGGGTTGGTAGGGGCCATCATGACTCGAGAAATCAGGTCGTGACAAAATTATTATTAATTATCATTCTATTTTAGCTTTTCATTATTATCATTTATTATGTGAGCATCAATACTACTTATAAAATAAAATTTGTATTAGTTGGCAAAAAGTTTATTGAGCTTCTATCATCTGAAATCATTTCTAAGAAATCTGACAGTGGAAGATTTAATTGTTTGAAACGTATTTTTTATTAAAAAAAAGGTTGACAAAAGATATACACTGGTTTGATTGAAGCAAAATAGTATAAGCACTTACAATTTAGATTTTGAAATATTAATTGTATTAAATTTATTTTTTTAATATGCCATTCTTGTTTTATTCTATGCAATTCGAGTCATTCGACCTAAATTTGTGACTTTTGAATTGTTATTTATTCATCATTTAATAAACACATTTACCGAACACAGTATAAAGGATAAAACCACAAATTTGCATGCATTCTATTGCTTTTACATTTATTTGAGAAAAAAAAAACTTTTCTTATGTAAATTTTAAAGCTGCTAATAGTTTAAATTTTCTTATTTGTACTACCAAGTTCTCTTCACGAAGGTGGATAATTCATTTGCTAAGTTGTAAAAGAAATAAGGCGGTGAGTAAGAAAATTCATTTAAATATGATAAAGGTAGCGTAACATTCCCTCTATTTATTTTTATTTGTCCATTATTCCAAAAATATATTTTCACTTTTACTTATCATTTTTAGTATGTCTAGAAAAGATAATTATGTATTTTAATTTTTTTTTAATCTTTAGCATTAATTACTTATTGTCCAAATCATTTTTCAAAATGTAATATTAAACCTCAATTAATAAGAATAATGTGGAAAAATAGTCATATTAATTATTATTTTCTTAATGCGTGTATCAAGTTCAACTATGACAAATAAAAGTGAATGAATAATGGTTCATAATCAACCCTTTTACTCGTTGTTAACTCTTCAAAAAATGAAATAAGAATCAAGTTGAAATTTATGACTCCCTTTGTTTATTTTTATTTGTCTATTTGGATGTTTGCACATTTTGTATGAAATAATAATTAATATGAATATTGTACTATAATATTTATATTAATTAGCATATAGTCTTAGATCTTAAAAAATAAATAATTAATATTAATAATAAAATATAAAATAAAATATATTTTTATATTGATATATCAAAAATGATAAATAAAAGTAAAAATATATTTTAAATATCAATAAACAAATAAAGTAAATGGAAGGAGTAGTTTAATAAAAGAAAAAAAAAAGATGACATAGTTGGAGAAGCGCGTATTTTATTGAGGGAGGAAGGGATTCCGTTGTTTTCCACCCCTCTTTCATTATCATCATTCACCTTTCCTTCTCATTATTCATTCACTCTTCCCTTCCTTTACAAACGTGATTTTTCAACCTCAATCGTGTACGTCTGAATTATTTCCAAAGTGAATAAACGTATAAATAATATATATTATTAAATGGGTACAAATTAAATAATGATCCTAAAAGTGGGTATTTATGAACTCCCCTCTAAAAGTGATTTTTTTTTCAAAAAATGTTTATTTTTAAGAAGTTGTTATTAAATTATATAAAACAATAAGAAGAAAATAGTAGGGAGAAGAGAGAAGACTTCTTATTCCTCTTGAATGATATTAAGGTATTGAGGTATATTCATAGATGAATTACAATGAAGGAAATGTAATGACCCTCTAGGTCATTTTCTCTTTATTGCGTTATTTTCAACGTTAAGAGTTTTCATATAGCGACCCCAAGTCATTTTCTCTTTATTACGTTATTTGCGTTATTCTCTTTCCCTTGGGAGGCCAAAATGGTGAGTATTTTTGGTATGCTCTATTTTGGTTGATCACTTAAATATCATTCTCATTTCAATTGTGACAAGTAAAAATTAACGAAAAAGCATATATTTTAGTATTAAATAATGTTCAACTGAAAATATACGTTGTTTTTTTCTCCTAAATATATGTTTGTGGGCCGCCGCCCCACAAACATACCAAACGAAGGCTCCCAGCCTAGCCCGATTCAACCGTCAATCGGCTCAATGCAACATCTTCCGGCAGCATCCCACTATCTCAGAAATAGAGGAGAAAGAATCGGAAGATCCGAAAGTCACTAGATTGCCTAAACTAAGGCTCATGCTATCAGACCCAAGTCTGCTATACCAGTCTACAAGGATCTAGTCCATCCGAATTGACGTCGGATACATACTCAAGTCAACAGGTGCATAGGACTAAGGAAATACAACCTTAAACTTTTCTAAGTTCAAAATCACAATAATCCATCCAGCACAGAATCCAAAGACCCGGACCTACTCATGCATCAGCAGATAACCACCCAACAGATAGTCCCCAACACAAATACCAACAATCCAAGTCAACAACCCAATCTACAACATGATACTAGCCCATAACAGCCCAACAGTCAACCATAAAATAGGAAATCGGATAAGCAGGGAAACAATACTAGCTAGCCACCTCAGATTCACAAGTATCAACCAGCATTTACACATTCAAGCTCAAAATAGAAAGAAGGGAAGCCGTAACCTACCAAAAAGCCGATCACAAGCGCTCCAAGTCACTCAACCGGAGATTTTCCCTTCCGAACGACCTCAGACTGCTGCCACGCTATCAAAAATAGAATCACAGCGTCAATACGGTCGTTTAGACACTAAAATCAACAAATTCGGAGACAGACCAATTTTGGAGTCAAATCGGGCAAAGTGGGACCCGCTCTGGATTTTTCAGAATTGACTCTGTGAAAAGAACTATCCTACTCATGACATGGAATTAGCGGCAGTTGTGTTTGCTTTGAAAATATGGCGACATTATTTGTATGGGGTACATGTAGATGTCTTCACCGACCATAAGAGTTTGCAATATGTATTTAAACAGAAAGATTTGAATCTCCGCCAAAGAAGGTGGCTCGAGTTGTTAATAGACTATAATATGAGTGTTCTCTATCACTCCGGTAAGGCTAACGTGGTGGCGGATGCTCTTAGTCGATTATCTATGGGTAGTGTTGCTCATGTTGAGGATGGTAAGAAAACGTTGGTTTGCGATGTCCATAGATTGGCACGATTGGGTGTTAGATTGGTTGATTCTACTAAAGGTGGTGTTACGGTTCACAAGGGTTCTGAATCCTCTTTCGTGCATGATGTGAAAGCTAAGCAAGGTCTTGATCCTAACTTGGTTGAACTAAAGGAAGCGGTACTTAAGAAGTCCATGGAGGCTTTCTCCCAAAGGGGAGATGGTGTGCTTCGATATCAAGGTCGTTTGTGTGTTCCCAATGTAGAGGGTTTAAGAGAGCAAATTTTATTGGAAGCCCATAGTTCTCGATATTCCATCCACCCAAGAGCTACCAAAATGTACCGTGATTTGCAGGAAATATATTGGTGGAATGGAATGAAGAAAGATATTGCAGAGTTTGTGGCTAAGTGCCCTAATTGTCAACAAGTGAAAGTTGAGCATCAAAGGACGGGAGGTTTGACCCAAGATATTAGTATTCCTACTTGGAAGTGGGAAGATGTGAATATTGACTTTATTGTGGGTTTCCCTCGCACGAGGCGACAATACGATTCAATTTGGGTTGTTGATGGAATGACGAAGTCAGCCCATTTCATTCCCGTCAAGACTTCTTATTCGGCGGAGGATTATGCTAAGTTGTATTTGAGGGAGATGGTTAGGCAGCATAGAGTGCCTTTATCCATCATCTCCGATCGTGGTGCACAATTTACTTCTCAATTTTGGAAGTCGTTCCAAAAAGGTCTTGGTACTCGTGTTAAGCTTAGTACGGCCTTTCATCCCCAAATCGATAGGCAAGCAGAGCGTACTATTCAAACTTTGGAAGATATGTTGAGAGTTTGTGTAATTGATTTCAAGGGTACTTGGGATGATCACTTGCCTTTAATTGAGTTTGCTTATAATAATAGCTACCATTCTAGTATTGGTATGGCTCCATTTGAGGCTCTCTATTGTAGGAGGTGTAGATCTCCTATAGGATGGTTTGAAATTGGTGAAGTTGCTTTGATAGGCCCGGAGTTGGTGCATGAGGCTATGGAGAAAGTTTGACTTATTAGGGAAAGGTTGAAAACTGCCCAAAGTTGACAAAAGTCCTATGCCGATGTTAGCGCCGATGTTAGAAGAAGAGAATTAGAGTTCGATGTTGATGATTTGGTTTACTTGAAAATCTTACCCATGAAGGGTGTAATGAGATTTGGGAAGAAAGGGAAGCTTAGTCCTCGTTATGTAGGCCCCTATCAGATTTTGAGATGTGTTGGTAAGGTCGCTTATGAGCTTGACTCTCCTAATAATTTGGCCTCAGTGCATTAGGTTTTCCATGTCTCATTGTTGAAGAAGTGTGTTGGTGATCCAACCTCTATAGTGCCATTAGAGAATCTTGGTATAAAGGATAGTCTTTCCTATGAAGAAGTTCCGATTGAGATTTTAGACCGGCAAGTCCAGAAGTTAAGAAATAAAGAAGTTGCTTCCGTGAAAGTTCTATGGAGGAATCAGCTCGTTGAGGGTGCTACTTGGGAGGCTGAGGCCGATATGATTTCCCGATATCCTCATCTCTTTCCTTCCGATCCTACTCTAGCTTGAGGTATCTTGATCCTCATGGTTCATTCTTTTTGTCTCATATGTCAAGTTGATTTCCATGATTCCTTGATTATGCATGTTCATGAAGAGTCTTATATGATTATGTGCATTTGAGTATGAGTTGCATAAAGTCTTCATGATATGATGTGTTGATCATGCTTTAGCTTGGAGTTGATGTTTCCTTCTCGGATATGTGCACTTATGTGATTGCATGCTAGGTTGGGTTATTAGTTCGTGTCTATTACCCTTCTCATGATGTCTTGATTCTCATTCGAGGATGAATGTTCCCAAGGGGGAGATATTGTAACACCCCAAGCTTTCAAAGAATTTCTAATGCAGAACTCACCTGAAGACAGTGACCTACGGAGGCCACCTACGGGCCGTAGGTGGGGACCGTCAATGGCACTGTGAACTTTCAGGATTTCCAAGTTTCTGAACTTTGACCTACGGAATAGCAGGACGGTTCGTAGTTCAGTTGACGGGCCGTAGATGGGTTCCGTAGATGCCTTCCAGACTTAGCCAAATTTTCAGCCCAAAATGAACTTTCTGAATCAATTGACGGAAAAGCAAGACGGTCTGTCAATTGATGTATAGACCGTAGATCCTATCCGTCGATTGGCCCCGACAGTTTTTAATTAAGGGCTTTTTGGTCTTTTCCCTAATTGTTTACCTATTAAGCTAAGTCGGTTATACCCTTAATCTAATACCTATAAATACTTTCTAAGCCTAATTTCTTTCATTCTAACTCATTCCTAAACTCTCCTCTCAAATATTTCTCTCTCTAAAAGAAACTCTCTCAACTCTCAAGGAAGAAGAAGAAAGCTTGAATCCTCCATTAAAGACCTTCAATCTTCTCCAATACCTTGTGGATTGCTTTGAGGTATGATAGTTTTCATCATTAGGAGTCCTTTCCTCCAATGGGCCCTTCCTCTTCTTCATGATTTTCAAAGATTTACTCTAACCCGATTGAATTAAGGTTTTGATCAATCATTGTGGGTTCTTCAATTATGATTTCAATTGTTGATTTTATGATTCCTAGTGCACGATCTAGTGTGATAAAGTAACTTAGTGCATGAATTAGCATGAATTACATGATTTGATGTAAAGATTGCATGAACCCCCATGATCCCAAGCTAATTCTCCATAATTTGATAATCTATGCTTTGATTGTTGGGTTGGGCTATGATTTAATGAAGTTTATGAATTCTCTATGAAATCAAGCATGAATTATGAATGAATTGAGGATAATCTTATGAATTTAGCATGATCAAGTCAAAAGCATGATTTTCCACTATTATGTGAGTTCCTTCAAGTATGGGTAAATTGTCCTAATTATGGCTTTCTAAGCATGAGATTGCATTTAATTGCATGATATGAGTTGAACTTGCATGAACCCATATGAACTCTATGAACTATGAAATATGAGCATGATGAATTAAGGGTGCTTTGAGAGTAAAGTACCAAAGTTATGATATGATGGATCTATGGTTGAGTTGTGAAAGGTTTTCTCACATAATACTCCCAATATGACTTAAAAGAACAAGAGGCGATTACCCATTTTCTTAAAGAGCTATTCTAATGACGTAGCTTGAACAAGGTCCATGGAAGATGAAACGTCTATAAGCACGATTTTAGCTTGACTTGGTAACCCTAGTTGTACCTTTTCATGTTTAATGATATAATATGTTAATGACTAATCGTGGGAATTATGCTTAGCACCGAGTGAATATTGAGATGGAAGCCCTCATGTTAGTAGAGGTCGGGTCTTCTAGTGAAAGCTCTCCCGTTAGTAGAGGCCGGGTTTTCTAGATGGAGCTCTCCCGTTAGTTGAGGCCGAGTCTCCTAAAGCAATCTCTATCCCATAAACTATGTTGCCACCATAGGATGTTGTCTTTAAGTAGACATTAGCTAGTGGATCCACATAAGCTAAGAAGTTCATGGTCTTACCTTGGCAAGTAGGACACCTCTTTTCGGTGTGGGGTAGACATCTAATTCCATGTTGATAGCTCACATGGTCTTACATGTCAGTTAAGGCTATTCCCCACAAGTTAATGAACAAGTGTTCTCACGATGAAGTAAAGAAAAGAAGGAAAGATGATTTAGCTTGCTTTGGCCTTGATATATGCTTTATGTTTCATGTTTCTCATGTTTACCATGTTTTTAGCTTGGCCATTGCATGTCATGATTATGTCTCTATCTCTAGCATGATTTATGTGTTTATGTGCATTGCTATCATACTTAGTACTTAATTGTACTAACGCATACTTTTGACTACATTAACTTCTTTGGTGTAGGACGTGGCGATTCACCTTCCACTCGTGGCTAGAGCTTGACTAGAGAGTTGATAGAAGACTTGGTGAGTCCTCATCCATCCGAGGACATAGCCTAGCTCTTATTTCTCTTTCATGTATTTCCTTTCAGTTTTGGATTGTATTGGGTTAAGTCCCAACTTTACTTTCTATGATAGATTGGCTTTGAGACATGAGATGTAGACTTCCGCTGTTTCTTTTAAAAGCTTTTGATATGAAATTCTCTTTCGAACTTTTATTCTCTATTACCTTGTATGTAATGTATGCTAAGGGCTTGTATGAGGCCTCTCGAGGTCTTGTATGCCATGTCACATCTAGGGGGTACCTTGGGTCGTGACAATATTCCTCCGAGTATCGCCCATGAAGGGCATGATGAGATTTGGGAGGCAGGGCAAGCTTAGCCCCAGGTATATCAGGCCTTTTGAGATTTTGAGGACAGTTGGTGAGGTGGCTTATGAGTTAGCTTTACCTCCAGCATTCTCAGCCGTTCATCCAGTATTCCATGTTTCGATGTTGCGTCGATATGTCCCAGATGAGTCTCATGTGCTCAAGTATGATGCCGTTGAGTTGGATGATCGCTTGACTTATACAGAGGAGCCAGTTACTATTTTTGCTAGAGATGTGAGGCAGCTGAGGTCAACGTCCGTTGGAGGCATCGTCCAGTTGAGGAGGCTACGTGGGAGATCAAGCAGGAGGTGCGAGAGCAGTTCCCATGCTTATTTGAGCCCTCAGGTACTTCTTGATCCTTACTTTCGCGGATGAAAGTTCTTTTAGTAGTGGATATTGTAATGATCCTCCAAGTCATTTCTTTGGTAATGCCTTCTTTCTTCCATTTAGAGTGTTCCTGTAGCGACCCCAAGTCATTTATGACTTGCTGACGCTGACTATTCGGTCGCCTGGTCGTTCGTTTGGGTTTTAAGCGTGTTTTTATGTTTTGAAGATTTTGAACCTTGAAAAGTTGATTTAGCTCATAACTTTAAGAAAACAACCTCAGATGGGAATTCTGACGGTTTCATCAGCTCCGGAGCAGCCAAATTAGGGTAGGATCATGCTTTGCCCGAGTCCTGAGGTTTTCGGTGTGATTTTAGTGCCGGTTAGCTCTTTAGTCTTTGAAATTTGGTTTAAGATTGTATTCGATCAAAATTCTTGGAAAACGCACTCGGATGAAGATTCTAACAGCCCAGTCAGTTTCAAAATGTCGAGTTCGGTCTAGATTGTCCTTTCAAGAATTACCAAAAGCTTCTGATATGATTTTGAGGCCTTTGGTAGAAATTGGCTAAAATGGCTAAATGGGTGTGGGTCCCACGTTTTGTCAAAACGACCTCGCATGGAAATTTTGATTGCGCCATTGAGGGGGTAGCATATTTCGTTTACATGCACGGGGTTCCGAACAAATCACGAGCACCCCGTCAGAGTTTTGGAATTCTACAAAACTTAGCTAGTGCAGTTGTCAAACTGCAGGTTCATTTACCCTCCGCGTTCGCCGGATGGGCTTCATGTTCATGGAGGTTTGGGAGAGTCTACTCCACATTCACGGGCAAGAGGCCGCGTTCACGGAAGGCTCTTCGCGTTCACAGAGGTCTGGGTCCCTGAGCTCCGTGTTCGCGGGAGGTTATCCGCGTTCACGGAGGCTTATGAGGTAAGGGTGCTTCTATGCTCCGCGTTCGCGGAAGGTTCTCCGTGTTCGCGGAGGTCTGTTGGTGAGAGGTGATCTTTGCTCTCCGCGTTCGCGAGCCTGAGGCTGCATTCGCGGAGTATTGATTGGCTCACCTCCGCGTTCGCTGAGCGTTGACAACGTTAGCGGAGAAGAGCGGGCCTGGCAGTTTATAAAAGGGAACCAGAGGCTTATTTTATGGGAGCTTCAAACTCCAATATCACCCTCATTTTTCTTCGGTTTTCGGTGATTCAAAGTCCCAGGTGCTCAGATTCTCGTTGGCTTCGTGGGTATTAGGTTTGTTGGCGTTGGGTGGTCGTCGAATTCTGTGAATTCGAGTGGTAAGTTGATTCTTGGCCTATTTTGTTAAGTTTTTGCATTTTGTTGTTGTGGGCTATTAGGAGTAGATCCGAGCCTTGATGGGCGGTCCGTTATGGGATTCAAGTTCAGGGAAGGATCTAGGATCTTTTCAAGGAGTCAATTTTGGAAAATCTGAAGTAGGTCCCACTTTGCTCGATTTGACTCCAAAGTTGGTCTGTCTCCGAATTTATTGATTTTGGTGTCTAAACGGCAGTATTGACGCTGTGATTCTATTTTTGATAGCGTGGCAGCATTCTGAGGTCGTTCGTAAGGGAAAATCACTGATTGAGTGACTTGGAGCGCTTGTGATCGGCTTTTTGGTAGGTTACAGCTTCCCTTCTTTCTAGATTGAGCTTGAATGTGTAAATGTTGGTTGATACTTGTGAATTTGGGGTGGCTAGCTAGTATTGTTTCCCTGCTTATCTGATTTCCTATTTTATAAATGATTGTTATGCTGTTATGGGCTAGTATCATGCTGTGGAATGGGTTGTTGACTTGGATTGTTGGTATTTGTGTTGGGGACTATCTGTTGGGGGTTATCTGCTGATGCATGAGTTGTTCAGGGTCTTTGGATTCTGTACTGGATGGATTATTGTGATTTCGGACTTAGAAAAGGTTAAGGTAGTATTACCTTAGTCCTATGCCCCTGTTGACTTGAGTATGTATCCAACGTCGATTCGGATGGACTAGATCCTTGTAGACTGGTATAGCAGACTTGGGTCTGATAGCATGAGCTTTAGTTTAGGCGATCTCGTGGCTTTCGGAACTTCCGATTCTTTCCCCTCTATTTCTGAGATCGTTGGATGCTGCCGGAGGATGTTGTGTTGAGCTGATTGACGGTTGAATCAGGCTAGGTTGGGAGCCTTCATTTGGTATGTTTGTGGGGCGGTGGCCTGTGATCTTGAGTCTTGCGTTGTACTATTGGTGTTGGCTTATCCAGTACCGTGTTGAGGATTATTGAGAGTGGATGGCGATACACGATATCTGAATTATTTGCGACCCTTTACAGAGTTGATGTAGCCTGCACACTTGTCTAGTTAGGGCAGTTCCCCTGGAGTGATTATATGGCAGGGCAATTGTTCATTGGTTATATGTGGACCTCTGTTGAGTAGACATAGGCCACGTACTCGCCCGGCTGGGACAGAGCCCCCAGAGTATTAGATGCTTCATTCACCTGGTTGGGACAGTGCCCCCGGAATGTTAGCAGGCTCACTCGGCTGGCATGGGCTAGGCCTTGGGCATTACCCCCGGAGTGATAACCTAATTGGGCATTTGGTGATCGGGTAAATTGGAGGGGTCGGTGTACCCCGCCCTTATTGCAGTACTCCGCTCACTGGGTTCATGCCCCCGGAGCAGCTTGCCGAATTAGTGTATTGATTTGGAAAATCAGAGTTATGATCAGTTCAGTGTTGGCTATTTGATCAGTTCGGAGTTCTGTCCCTTGATTTCGTAGTTCTAGATTTTCAGTGTACCTGTCAAGCTTATGGGGGTCCGTTCGGGTTTTTATATAAACTTACGCACGAGTGTGCCTAGCAGGTCTTATGGGGGGGCCAGCTGGGTTTAGTTAACTATCCTCAGTTTACATTCCGCTTTCTCTGTTTCCGTTCTATTGACCTCTGTTGTTGTTGATTCTATCTTGTCTGCCTATTTTTACCTTTCTTACTCAGTCGGCCTATGATGCCTACTGGGTACCTGTTGTTTCGGTACTCATGCTACACTCTGCATCTTTTTTCGTGATGCAGGTCCAAGCACCAGTTATCATCGTTGAGATCGGGCCTGGAGCTGTCCTTTCAGGAGACTAGGGTGAGCACATGGCGTTCTGGGATTACCTGTCTCCTTTTGTAAATGTATGTTGGCTTGTATTTTGTTTTCGAGACAGTTGTTTCTGTGGTCCACTTTTGGGACTTGTACTCTTTTTAGTAGTTCTGTACATGTGACTTCCAGATTTTGGGAGGTGTCTTGTATATATTATTTTGGTTTCGCTTCCGCTTTCTTATGTGTTGTATTTGTTGGTTCCGCTTGGTTTGGACTAGTTCCCACTCTTAGTCCCATTACTGTTAAGTTCTAGGATAGAGTTTGTCTTGCCTACCGGTGGGTTGTAGGCGCCATCATGACTTGAGAAATCAGGTCGTGATAGGGACGTAACCCAATACAATGCCAAAATAAAATAACATAAAAGTAAGATCAACAAGGCTATGTCCTTGAATGGATGAGGACTCACCAAGTCTTCAATTATCCTTCTACTAAGCTCTAGCCACAAATAGATGGAGAATCGCCAAGCCCTACGTTATGAGACAATGTAGGCAAAAAGTATGCGTTAGTACGGGGAATGTACTAAGTATGATAGCAATGTACCAAATCATATAAACATGCTAAAACATGACATTTTCATAAACATGCAATGACCAAGCTAAAACATGAAGAAAGGGGTTAGCAACACAAATCATAAACCATGGTCAAAGCAAGCTAAATATCTTTACATCACTTGAGAAATATCTTAAGAGCACTTTAATTCATTATTTGTGGGAAGTGAGCCTTAATCGGCATAGACCATGTGAGCTATAACATGGAATCCGGTGTTTACCCTACACCGAAAGAGGGTCGCCCTACTTGCCAAGGTAAGGCCATAACTTTTTTGCTTACGTGGATCCACTAGCTAGTGTCTATCAAAGACCATCATCCTACGATGGCACATAGTTTGTGGGACATGGGTAATCACCACTTGTCCACTCGGTGCTAAGCATAATTCCCACAGATTAGACATAGTTCAATTATCATAAGTAGACATGGGTGATCGCCTCTTGTCTATATTAGGGAACATGGGTGATCGCACCTTGTCCCTTAGAATAGCTCCATAAGAACATGTGTAATCGCCTCTTGTTTGTTTCAAATTCATAGTGTGAGTATGACGTGAGAAACCCTTTCACAACTCAACCATAACATCAACATATCATAAACTTTGATGCTTCAATCTCAAAGCACCCTTAATTCATCATTAGCTTCATAAGAGATATACATGACTTCATAACTTCATCTTTACATAGTTCATCATGCTCATAACTTACAATTCATGGAACTTACATGGATTCATAAGAATTCACCTCAAATCATGCAATTCAATGCAAATTCATGCTTAGAAAGCCCTAAACAAGACAATTTGACCTTAATTGAGGGAAACCCACATAATAGAGGAAAATCATAGTTTTTTATTGAACAGGCATACTTCATAAAAACCCACTTTTCATCATGAATCATAGCTTTTGAAATTGTTAAAACATGCATGAGATCACATAAACTTCATAAATTTTATCTTATTCATAATTCACCCCATCATCAATGCATAAATATCAAAATTAGGGGAATTCATGTGGGATCATGGGGATTCATCTTAAAACATGTAATTCAACTCAATTCATACTTAGAAAACCATAATTTAAAGTAATTTGATCATAATTGAAAGAACTCACATCATAGAACAAAACCCTTAAATCGAATTGGGGATTTGCTACTTTGAAAATTGGAGATTTTAGGGACTCCATGGAGGAAAAGGCTCCATGGATGAACACTATCATACCTTAGAGTCTCAATTCCTCAAAATATTGTTGAAGAAAAGCTTGATTTCTTGAACCCTAGTTTGCCCTCTTTTTCTTCTTCTTCTAACTTCTAGAGAGAGAAATATTTGAGAGAGGAGAGTTTGGGGAAAATATTGTAAAGTGATTGGGAAGGGTAGATTTTTGGATTAAAAGGGCTCATATAGTGTTAGGAGTTGAAGGGAACCGACCTTGATTAGTAAATAATCCATTAGGTGAAAAGACCAAACGATCCCTTTAAAATATAACTGCTAGACCCCATTGACGGTTCGACCTACGGTCGGTAGGTCCAACCACGGACAGTCCTGGTCAACCGTCGTTGGGTTCAGAGACTATCAACTTTGACCCAGCAACGACGGGTTCCATCTATGGCTCGTTCTTTGAACGACGTCCCGTCCTGGCAATCCATCGTTGGGGTCTTGAAACTTGACATTTTAAGATCACAAACCTGCCACCCACGGTTCCCACCTACGGGCCGTAAGTCAACCTATGATCCGTAGGTGGCCTCTGTCGTTATTGGCACCAACCTAGAAAATCAAAAAATTTCCACCCTTTCGAATCCAGGGTATTACACGAAAGGAGATTCTATGCAAAGATGCTTTGAGATCAAAAGAAGATTAGCGTCATTGAAGATTACCTAGCCTATTCATGAATGTTCATCATTATAGAGCAACACAATTACTCAAATGTGACACTAATTTCCAATCTCCACACCCCTAGATTGCTTGTTAATCTCTAGTTTAATTGTGACAATTGATAACCATATCTTTTTTATTAAATTGATGGAATCATCCACCTACTAATTTTTACTATTACAAATGAATAGCTTTGCAATCTAAATTTCTTGATAGAATTCTCTACGATATACCAATCCCTGTGGGATTCGACCCTGACTCTTTGTTGGGTATTTATATTGACTACAACCGCTCACTCTTTAGATTTGTTTTAGAGAGTGATTTGAGCGTTATCAAAAAATGGCGCCGTTGCCGGAGACCGGTGGTTGAGAATTCTATTTGAAAAATGAGTTTGTAAATTTATTTAGTTGTAGTATATTGTTGCTTTGTGTTGTTGTTGGCTGATTTGCAGGTCTGGTTAAATAAGTGACCATTGTAGTGACAATGATAGTCACTATATCAAAACGAGAACATGGGTGATTTGAATGATATGCATGTGAATATTGTTCTGACCACGGGAGCCATCCGGATACCTTCCACAGCTGGGAGGGTTGTGTTTCATGTAACCGGAACAATGCTACAATTACTCCAATTAAGAGGATTATTTTGGGATTTAGCTCATGAGGTTCCCAATGAACACCTTAGGAATTTTGTGGAGGTGTGTGAGCCGTTTGTATTCAGAAAACATCTCACAAGAGTCCGTGAGGTTGAGGTTATTCCTGTTCTCTTTGACGGGTGAAGCTACAAGATGGTTGGTGAAATTGTCGAATGACTCTATCACTTCTTGGGAGGAGTTAAATGAAGCATCCTTAGAGAGATTCTTCCCCCCTCGAAGATGGTTAAACTTTGAATCCAAATCCAAAACTTCAAGCGTGTTGGAGGTGAACCTCTATATGAGACTTGATTGTGGTTCAAGAAACTACTTTTGCAATGTACAATATATGGTGTTTCAGACCATTTATTGCTGCAATACTTCTATTCTAGCTTGGATTCAGTCAATAAAGGCGTAGCTAATCATTTAGTCCAAGGAGGATTAATGAGACAACTGTATGATATGGCTATTTTGTTGCTAGATGATATAACCAAGGTTAACTGAGCATGGCATACTAAAGAGGACCAGGTGTCTACTCAACAACTATGCATGAGCAAAGAACAAATTGATAAGGACAATGAACGAGATGAAAATATGGCCAAAATGATGACCTAACTCGATTTATTGTCTAAACATTTCATGAGAGGTGGACTTAAATCAGTTAATGCGGTTGGAACTACAAGTGGGCAGTGCCCAGATGATGCCAAGTTTGAGGCATTATACAATGAGAAAGTTCAATATTTGGGAAATCAAATGGAGGGTTCTCATCCAAACTACCAACGACAAGGTGGGAACCAAGGTTGGACCAAGGAGCAAGATAGTGGTTGGAAAGATTGGCGAGGTGGAAATTGAAGAGATAGGGAGGCTGATAAAGATAGATATGTTCCTCCCCATGATCGTCAATGACCAAGGGATCCAACTGCGCCCAAAGGAAACTGAATCGGGGAAATGCTTACAAAGATCTTCAACAAGGTTGAAGTATTTGACAAAGTGTTGAATGATTTGAAAAAAACTTCTCCACTTTATCTCAAACGCTGACCTCTCATTCGGTATCTGTCAAGCAGCTAGAGACCCAATTGTGCCAGATCTCCAATCATCTCAATCTGTGGCAAAAGGAAACATTGCCTAGTGACACGGTCAAATATTTCAAAAATGAATGTTGAGGAAATGAGAAGCATGTCATGCTACGACATTAAATAACACGCTTCTAGGAAGGCAACCCAAGTCTTTAATTTTTTTTATTTCTTTCAATAACATGTGTTGTGAGTGCAGGTTGAAAAGAAGCCAAAAGATTGAAAAAGGAACATAAGGTGATGCCAAAACTAACACGGTGATTCGCCTAAGGAGTTGTGCGGACTCATTCTTGTCTGCCTTTTGAGCTAGAAATGGTGGAAAAGTACATTGCCAATTTTGGTGATCTAAGCTCCAAATGGCGATCCGCCGAAGTATACTATGTGGACTCCATCGGGTCCGTCGAATTAACCTTCAGGTTTGGTGTTTATTAGGCATGTTCAGTGAGCTTCAACTCCAATCGGTGAGGCGCCAAACATACTCAGCGACGACGTTAGTCGTGACCATCGAGTGTGCCTGATATAAAAAGGTCAAGGGTCGTTTCAAATTCAAAAAGAAACCCCTTTGAAATCTTTGAGGCCTTTTCTTCCCTCTTCTTACAATACCTTGTTTGAGTGCTTGAGAGTCATGTGTGTGCAATTTTTAAGTGTGTGGAGTGCGTTCGCTTTCTACATCAGTTGACCTAGCCTTAGTTGAGGTTGGTTTTTAATTTTTATTATGCATTTTGCGCTTGTTTTGTGTATGGGCTAGAAGCCATTTGATGCATATGATTGTTTGATTTTGTTGGGTAGTACCATAATGATCGTATTGAACTGTATCCACGAATTGATTGTGTTTGTTCCTGCCTAGAAAATGCTAAAATTGGATATGTTGATTAAATGTTGGAATTGAACCCCTATATTTAGTGGGTCTTGCTTGAATTAGATGTGGGTGAACTCTGAGTAGCCCAGTGTTGACCCGATTGCTTGATTTTGCCTAATTATAGGTAGAGTGACGACTTTCTTAAGGACAAATCGTCAATTTAAGCAATATATTGTGATATCTGGGGGAAGTCTGAGTACCTATAGGTAAATAAGCATGTGGGTGGACAGTAATTATGTTGGGAAACCTGTTGTTATTGCATATGTTGGGTTTGTCGATAAAAATTAGGCACTGTGCTGTACACCTCCTATTCGGTGGGCTTGTCTTAGCTCGCCAAGAAGATTAGGTGAATCACCGAGTAAGCCCCAGCTCGCCTTCTTGAGTAAATATGTGACCTTGGGCACTGTCCCATTCGGCGACCTTGTCTTAGTCAGCCAAACCCACTTGGCAAATTACCAAATAGGAGTGGACATCGCTCTTGATGCCTGCTTCCTTTCTTATTGCACTGTCAGTTTCGGTGGACTTGTCTTAGCCCACCGAAACCAACTTGGTGAATCACCAAGTTGGCATTGACTTCGCCTTTTGTGCCTGCACTCTTTGATATTTTCCTTTGTCTGATAAGGCAAGTTAGGTGATCCACTTTCCCATTAGGCGAGACCCAGAATATTTTTAAATTGTGTTGCCAACTGTGTTTTATTTCAACTAACCTTCACCAATTCAATGTTTGAACGTGTGTACTTTGCAGATTATGGCTAAGACAAAAAGGAAGCAGGTGGTGACTTCAGATACAGAATCCGATAGATAGTCTCATCCTCCTCTTCCTTTGTTGAAAAAGTAGAAGGGAATAGTTATCAATGAGCCATATGAGGCTCCTCGGTGATCAGAACCTACCACCCCACGATCATTTATGCAAGCAAGTGCACAACCCTCAAAGGGGGTTGTAAGAAAGAGTTCTTACAACAGACTTCAGGTCCAAACTGTTGCAGCCTCATCCACCCAAGAACCAACCTCCAGAGTTCTCTCGGTTATTACTCTAAGAGCCCACAATAGGCTCAAGGCAGTTGGAGAACGTACCATTCTTGAGGAGAGACGACTCTCCATAGATGGGGTCATGAGTGATCACCTAGCAATTTGGGATACCATACAGTTTCATTAATGTTAGGGGTTCACAAGGCCCTGAAACTTTTATGTTCCTACTTGGTTGTGTGAGTTCTATACGGCTTATGCCCAAGCCTTACCAAAGAGGTGGAAGGGAACAATTTTGAAGTTGTTAGATGAAGTAGAAAGGTGTGGTAAAAGGGTGCAATGCAACGTCGGAGCACTTAACACTGCATAAGCATGCCATAGTTTTGGGCAGATATGTTTTCACTCTGGGTGTGGCATGATCTAGATTCCCTGAAAGGTTGGTTGGCCCCGCTCATATTCGACATCTCCCCTCCTTGGATGGCTGATGGTGCCCAGATAGAAAAGAAGGATTTAAATGTTATGGCTTGGAACTGGTTTGGCTTTATTAGAAGCAATATCATGCCCTCACAGAATGAATCCATCCCTCGCCATCCCAAGGAAGTATTAGTGAGCACTATCATTGACCGGGAGCATATTAATGTGGGGTTTATCATTGCAGAGGAAATCCTATTAAGAGCTCGACAGGAGAAAACCTCCCTTCCATTCCTGGTCTTGATCACAAAGATAAGTAAGGATGCAGGAGTTCCCTTTTGGGGAAATACTAAAGTGCAGATCACCTCGGCCTCTTCCAATGACATTCAGAGGATTAAGGATGATTGCTTACGGGACAATGCGGCTCGAAAGAAGCCGCCACCACCTAACACTACGCCCGTAGTTGATCGACCTACACTAACTTTGGAGGCCAGCACACCTGCTCCTTCTGTGGAGCAGGCAGGCATATCTTCCTCCCCTGTTGTGCCTTCATCTTTTGCACCTACTACTACTAATACTACTACCACTGGTGCTGTAGCTTTGTCTACCCCCACTCCTACTACACGTCCCTCCTTGACCCAAGCGTTGATACACCAAATGGGTAGTCTTGCCCAATCCGTGGATGTTAGAGCCGCTAGGGTTGAGAAGGATATGCTTAGGATGATTTATAGGGCAATTGAGAGGGAATTGGACCCTTTGAGAGAGAGGGTGACCAAATGTGAGGGGTTTATTGAGGCCCACAGTGTGAGATTAGATAACCTCGCTGCAAGATTAGAGGCCCAAGAGAAGGCTGAGAGCAATTTCAGTGTGTTGGACACCATGAGAGGTGAGCTTGCTACCTTGTGGGCGGATGTAGATCAGTTACAGTCTAGTGATATTTCTATGTTGTGGGGTGATGTCACCCTACCTGATATACTTGCCTCCATTCCACCCATGATTACCATCAGTGAGCCTACTCTTAGTGTGCAGTAGAGTGGGTTAGATGATCGAGCTGTTACAGATGATGTTAAGGATGCTGATGAGAAGGCCATAATGATTTTGCCGAGGATATAGATGAGGAGGATATGAGGGGTGAAGATGATGAGCATAGGATTGCATAGACACTCACAGAGATGCAAGATACTAAGGAGCTTATTGTCGACGCCACACTGGAGAAATCCCTTCGGGAGACTTTAGCAGTTGGCACCAGTGGGGTCTCTCCAGAATCTGCCATGCTTCCCAGTGTTGTGATGGGCACTGATGCCCAGTTGATACCTCATTGCTGCCTCTAGTGATTTATTTCCAGGAACTAATGCCTCGGGTGATGCTTCCCCTCTAGAGACTCCTGATAAGAGTGCTGCACAGGCTTAGCTTGTCTGGGGGACCTTTTTACCCTTTCTCCCGTTCTTTATTACTATTGCATTGAGGACACTACGCTTTTCTTTTGGTGGGTGAGGGCCTTTGTGCCAATATTCCCCTTTTGTTTTATATTTTGTTCTTTTCAGTTTTGGATTATTGTAGTAGTTTACTTTTATTTATATTAGATTGTTTCATTTGGTTTAGTATATCTCTTGTTGCCTATTTTGTTTCCTCTCAATTTTGCAACTACATCATGAGTTTTGAAAATCGTGAAATGCTTGAGTTTTCATTGATAATAATTCAAGGATCGATTGTGTTCAATATCGATGTATTGAATAGTGCTCATGATGAGCATGATGCATAATTTTGGTGTTGCAAGAATGAAATCGATGTGGCTGCACTTTTGAGCGATCTCTTTGAATCTTTTATTGACTAGCAGTGTTATGATGTGAGCCTTACAAATTACAATGAACATCGCACATACACTTTTGATCTTTTCGGGCTGTGCTAAATGAGTGTATTTCGTAGTGTCGTGTGTGGTGAGTGCTTCTTGAAAACATGTGTGTGGAGTCCTAGAATTTGCCGTTTTAGTTTAATTGTCTAAATCTTGGTGATTGTAAGGCGTGATCTTGGGTAGAAATTCTAAGAAGGAACCTAAATTCTCATATGCTTTGTGACTACCTTGTGAGGGTGTGCATCCATTTTGGCACCATTTGAGCCTAAACCATTTGTTGACAAAACCCAAGCTAAAACCTCTTGAGCCAAATTGTCCCTACTTTCTCACCTAAAATCCTTTTTGAAGCATTGTTATGTTTGAATAGCCCACTTAGGACAAAAGCCTAAGCTGGGGGTGTGGAAAGGAAAGAGGAACAAAAGCCAAGTGAAGGGAAAGAAAGACGAAATGAGACTCAACTTTGAAGTTTGTTGCAAAAAGAAGGAACCCCTCCTTATAAAAAAAAGAAGAGAAAGAATCACTGTGAATTTTTTTTTTGAAAAATGGAAATGAAAAAGAAAAGTGATGAAATAAAGGGGACTCCAAATAAAGTGATTAAAATTCAATGTTAGAGTTCTCAAATGAAAAGAAATGAAAAGAACTTGAGAAGAGGTAAAGATGATTGCAACAATGTTGTGAGAAGGTGAAGTCACTAAGCTAGATTGACCATACCTTAACCCTCAGCCCCATTACAAGCCTATAAGACCCTTGAGATATTGCATGAACTAGGTTTTGTGATGATTTGAAAATATTGGCAAACCTATGGGATGAAGCTTGCATGTACTTCTCTTTTGAGAGAGTGAGAGTTGCATTGATTCCTCTTTTTTTTTTGTTGATTTGCTTTGTGAGAGCATAGAACCGTTCTTGATATGAGGGCACTTGAATGCATTTGTTGAAACATGGTCTTACATTAGAGAAGAAGCTATAGTGAGCTTGAGCCTGTGTTGAAACTGGCAAGTCATCATTTGAAGCTTTTTGAGCATGATTGAGTGTGGCATGTGTTGAGAATAGTCTTGTATTGGCACTTTCATGTTAGCTCCCATTGCATACTATTGTAGACACCCTTATTGAGATAATTGTGTTCTTAATTTACTTGAGGAAAAGAAAAAGTTTAATTTGGGGGTGTTGATGAGTGGTAGATTTGCACTCATTTGATCATTTGAGGTCTATTTAGCCCAACAATTAGTGTCCTCAATGCCTAATTATGTCCTATTCTGATGATATTTTGATGATTTGCAGCTATGAAGGCTAAAGGACAAGGCAGGGATGAATGTTTGAAAGAATGGTGAAAAATATTTAAAAAAAGTGCAAACTATACATTGATGATCGCCAAACAAAAAGAGCGGATCACCTAATGAGCATTACCTCGCCTAAAGTAACATAGTACAACACTTGTAATTGTTGAGGAAGGTTGACGGTCTCTAAAAAGGAAGGAGACTCACTGAATGAGAAGGACAACCTTGTTGACCATCGCCGAAAGTGATAGTACAAGGAGAAGAATTGAAGGCTCGAAAAGGTGAACTACGGTGGTATTCGGCGACACGCCGAACATGAAAAGCAGACTCAAATGAGCTCGCCGACTGAGGTTCAAATACCTGAAGCCTAGAGCAAGGATAGGCAAGCTGAAGAGTAGAGGGAAATTCACCCAATGTGATAAGAGAGCCCGACTAACGTCACCCAATGGGTAGCGTATTGAGTTTTGGGCAAAATTTTGGGAAACTATAAATAGCCCAAAGAAGAGAGAATGAAGAGAGTTTTTTGGGAGTTAGAGAATTGGATAGTAAGAGAAATTTATAGAAAAGAAACACTTTACCTTGTGAAGAACACTTTTCTAGTTTTTGGGGTTTTTCAACTTTGTTCTTGAAATTGACAAATTGAAGTTGAATTCTAAGTGGGTTTTCTTGTAATTGCTTAATTTTATGTTACCCATGGCTACTTTCATGAGAGGTATACTTTCTTTGGGTTTTGTGATGGGTGGCTAAAACCCTAAGATCTAGGGGTGCAACTATGGGGTTGGGTGTTGACTTAATGTAGTGGGTATTGTGCTATGCTCTATTTTTTTGTTGTTCATACATGAATTTAGGCTAATTGGCATGGGGTTAACTTATGATTTAAGGTTGAAAACTTAATTCCTACTTACGATCTCCGGTTGGTGCTCGAAAGATATTGATTGGAGTGGGTAATTAGTTTGATACTAGATATTTAGGTTTGATGTCTGTAACTTGCTTAAAAATAGAGGTTATGGTTCATATCTATTTGCCCTACTTCTGCATCGAAAAAGAGAGTAGAATAAGGTATTGGGTTGTTTAGTATAGCATATAGATGAGATCGAAAGGAGATTCAATGCAAAGATGCTTTGAGATTGAAAGAAGATTCGTGTCATTGAAGATGACCTAGCCTATTCATGAATGTTCATCACTATAGAGCAGCACAATTATCCCTATGTGACATTGATTTCCAATCCCTGCACCATAGGTTGCTTGTTAATTCTTGAATTTTCCAATCTCTAGTTTAATTGTGATAATTCATAACCAAATCTTTTTGATTAAATTGGTGAAATCATCCACCCACTACTTTTTACTATTTCAAAGGAATAGCTTTGCAATCCAAATTTCTTGATAGAATTCTCTACGATATACCATTCCCTATGGGATTTGACCCCAACTCTTTGATGGATATTTATATTCACTACGATCGCTCACTCTTTGAGTTTGCTTTACAGAGTGATTTGAGTGTTATCAGTCTTTCGGTAGTTTTAAAATAAGGATGTTTTGGTCTTTTCTACCCAATTAACCCTTAAACTACGTTGTTTTGACCCTGTAACTACCCCTATAACCGTTTCTACCCTTCAAACTAGGCCTAATTCCCTCATTCACTCAAATTTTCCCAAATCCCTCAAGCCTTCTTCTTCAAAGTTCTCTCAAGAGCTCCAAGATGAAGAGCTAGGGTTTTAAGTTTCAAGGTCTCATTCTCCTTGCATTCTTAGGGCTTTGATTATCAAGGTATGTGAGAATTCATCAATGGATCTCTTTCATCCATTGGGTCCCAAAATAATTTTAATCTCCTAAATTGATTTCACCCAAATCCATCAGGGTTTCCTGCAATTCTCTGTGGGTCCTATATATTATGATTCAATTGTTTATATTCAATCTTATTATGCATGAGTTGATTCAATTACATGAATTTCAATTGATTTCATATGGACCCAAACCTTTTCCTATTTCATGAACTTAAATTGTGAACAGTGCTTAGGAAATTATGAACTATGATCATGAATTTGATTAAGAATTTATGCATGTTTTATGAAAATAATGATTTATGACTAAAGGATGCTTTTAAGATAAAGTGTCAATGATTTTTGAAAGGTTTTCTCACAATTGAATGGAATCATGATTTAGATGTTTAGAAAGGTATGTGTCTACTATGAAAGTTTTATGAAATCAAGATTTGAAAGAAGCTACTCTAATATAAACTTATGATTGGATTGGTTGTCTTAATTGTTGTCTTTCCAAGTATTTTGATATGAATACAATTATGGCTTTTTCGTTGGGATTTACTTTGCACCGAGAGGACTTTGGAATGGAGGTCCTACTGCTAGTAGAGGTTTGATCTTTAGTAGCAATTTCCTTGTCCCAAACTATGTGCCCCCGTAGGATTGTCTTAAATTATCTAAGCTAGTCGATCCACTTTAGGAAAGAATGAATATGATGGAGTTCTACCTTGGCAAGTCGATTACCTTTTTCGGTGTGAGGATCATATCGAATTCCATGTTATAGCTCACATGGTCTTATTGTTGATTAACGGTAAATATCTCACAAATGAACTATGTTTTCTTCAAATATTAAAGAAAGTCTCTCAAATGGTTTTAAGTATGCATTTACCTCATATATAATTTATGATTTCTTTCTATAAGCTTTATTACGTTTTACTTGATCTTACATACCATGTTTAAGTTCATCATGTTATCATGCCTACACTTTATGCATTTCTCCATACTTAGTACATTCATCGTACTAATGCATACTTTTGCCTGTATTGTCTCATAATACAGGGTCCGACGCTCTTCCTCCCGCTCATGGATAGCTTGGATTGTTCTATTAGTACAGTGGATTTGTGAGTCCTCCCACTCTAAGGACAAGACCATGGATGTTTTAGTTCTTTTATTGCCTTTTCATTTCAGACTTGTACTTGGTGTATGGGTTACGTTCCAACCACTCTTATGTTGATAGAAAGGCTATATCAGACATAGTTTAGTATTCCGCACTTATGTTTAGACTTCTTATATTATATGAGACTAGTGTTGCCTACTCTCTCTTGTTGTATTTCATCATGTCATGCTTATGTCAAGTGGCATGTCTAGGGCCTCTCAAGGTCCTATTCACCATATCACGTCTAGGGTTTACTTTGAGTCATGACTAATGGAATTTTAATAGCAAAACAACAATAAGATGTGTACCTTATAACTTGCAGCGGAAATAGTTGTTGTTGATTTCGCTATCGAAATGAATTGCTTCAGATCTCTCTTTGAATCACAAGAAAACAAAGATTGTTCTCATTCATAAACTAAGTGTCTGAGATTGTGTCAATTGAATATTGGAAAAAGGATAACTTTTGGTTTGTCTCTATTTTTCCTTTTTTGCAACGTTCTCTCGTTTCTGTTTCTTCAGTTCTGAAATGAATAAGGTCTCCTTTTAAAAGGAGAAGTTGGAACAGTTAAAACTTTCTAATTGTCCCCCTTCTTTTCAAAAACCTGATCTTATCCATTAAATAAAATGGATCAGGTAGGGTCGGTCCACATAGGTGACCCACGACCCACCAAAAACTTACATCTCCCACTTCACATGGACTAGACCCAAGACAACACAACAATAATCAGACACATAATTCATACGACAAATAGTTTGTGTGACATGTGAGCATCAAGAGCTTACCTTTAAGGTTGTACAAGCCCTACATAGGAATCCAATCACATTTGGAAAGAATTCACTACTATTTTAAGAACATTATTACTCACAATATTCCAGACTTCATTCACTACTTTAGTAGTTACTTATTCAATTCCTCATCCTCTTAAAGAGGTTAACTCGAGTTAATGTTTAACTTTATACACACAATTACACTGAATACCAATATGGTTAGTGTAATAGCCGGCTTGTGTATACACGTTTTTCTATTCAATTAATCATCTTTCCTTTCTACTCGAATCTATCTGTTCCAATTCAACTGCTTTCATAGACATGCACTGCATTGCCGAATCATTCATGGCTATAAGTAACATGCTAAAGTAGCAACATTGATTGAAACTTCAAGAAACAACAAAAAGTCAAAGGGTATTTCGTTGAAAAGTCATTATAACTTTTCGGGGTCTCGCATAATGAAACATTCTTTCATTGACCCATTGATCGCTTGACACATGTTGTATAAACACGTGCTATGATGTTTTCACCTTATACTGGTGTATGTGTCTAATTCTTTCGATTATCCAACATCGTACAGACCTTGGTCTTAACACCTCCAGATGTTTAACCCTAGTTTCTCTCTTTAGTGATTCTTAAACTCATTTTCTTAGAGAAACACTTGTCAGGTTCATAAAACAAGTCATAATATGATGGTGTAACTCATCTCTTCACGTTCCTCAATGTAAAGGGTGATTGCTCATGTGAGAGAGCCAATCTCGCAACTTGTTCGACATATTTTATTTCTTACAAAATATCACATGCATACTATACATGAACATAAATTCAAAAGCATTGTATAGAAGAAAATATTATAACAACCAAGTTATTTTACAATACTGAAATATCATCAAATCATACGCAAACCTAGAGCCTTAACATGTTTTTCAAACAAGTCTCTAGATATGGACTTTGTGAAAGGATCAGCTATCATTTCACGTGTAGGAATGTATTGCAAAGTTATTTCTCCACTTGCCACTATGTCTCTCACAAAGTTATACTTGATGTCAATGTGTTTGGTCTTTCTGTGATACTTAGGATCCTTCGTGTATGCGATAGCCGCTTGACTATCAGAATATAGAATCATGGGATCCTTAGAATTCTTTCCAATACTCAAATTCTCAAAGAATCTCTTGAACCAAACAGCTTCTTGTACTGCAGACGCACAAGCCATGAATTCAAATTACATAGTTGAAAGAAATGTGCAAGTTTGCTTCTTACTTTTCCATGAAACAACACCACCATTTAGTAAGAAAGCATAATCATATGTTGATTTTCTATCATTCCGGTCACTAGCCCAATCAGCATCTGTATAACCTTTAATGAATAGATCAGATCCACTATAACATAGTGAATAATCTACAGTTCCCTTCACGTATCAGAATACTCTGTTTACTGCTTTCCAATGTTCTCTTCCGGGATTAGATTGATACCTGCTAACTAGAATTATGGCATAACAAATGTTAGGGCGAGTACATATCATAGCATACATCAAACTCCCGACAGCACTAGAATACGGAACTCGGGACATGTCTTCCTTTTCTTTTTCAGATTTTGGACACATTTCAAGGCTTATGGCTTCACCCCTCCCTACAGGAGTATCCATGGATTTGCAACTATTCATTCGAAAGGGTTCCAATATTTTCTTTGTGCAAGTTTCTTGAGATAAACTCAAAAATTTCTTGGAATAGTCTCTTTTGCTCTTAACACCCAATATATAGTCTGCATCACCCATATCTTTCATATCAAATGATTTTGAAAGCCATGACTTGACAGTTTTCACATACTCCTAACTATTTCTAGCTAATAAAATATCATATACGTAAAGAGAAAGAATTACAAATTTTTCGTTGGACTTTTTCACATAGATGCAATAGTCTTCATCGATCATGGTGAAAACAAATGACACCACCTCCTTGTGAAATCTCAGGTACCACTGCCTTGAAGATTGCTTTAGGCCATAAATTGATCTTTTTAATTTATAAACTTTCTCTTCTTGGCCTTTAACAACGAAACCTACTGGTTGTTCCATGTAGACTTCCTCATTTAATTCTCCATTGACAAAAGCAGTCTTCACGTGTGTAATTCTAGATCTAAAAATACAACAATAGCTAAAAGTAATCGTATGGAGGTAAACTTCACAACTAGTAAAAAAGTTTACTCATAATCTATTCCTACTTCTTGAGTAAAACCTTTTGCCACCAATCGTGCTTTGTGTCTTTCTATTGACCCATCCGATTTGCATTTAAATTTGAGAATCCATTTATTCCCAATAGCTTTATGTTCCTTAGGAAGGTCAACTAGATCCCAGACTTTGTTGGTTCTCATGGACTCTAATTCTTCTTTCATCGCTTTTAACCATTCATCCATTTTAGGACTCGATGAGGCCTTAGTCACAAAATAAGGTTCATCCAATTCTGTAGGAGATACCAAGAAAACATAATCCTCAATCTCATAAGATCGTGTAGGTACTCCTTTTCTTGTACTCTTATGTAATTGAAGTTCAAATTCCTCTATAGGATTTTGGGATTCATAACTCCCACTTGGACCAAGAATTATTTCTTGATCCATTGAGTTATCAAGTATGCCTGATGACATTACCTGATCTTCTGAATTCAACATTTCATATAAAGGCTCACCGTCATCTATTTCATCCTCTTTGGGAAAATTATTTGCTAAAAATCTTACATCTCGTGATACAATTTCAGTAATACTTCCATCCTCTAATTCATCAATGAACACATATCCTTGTTCTGAGTATCTTATAAAGATACATTTCTTTCCTTTCGAACTTAGTTTACCAAACTCACCAAAATAATCTTTAATATATGCAGCACAACCCCAAGGTCGTAGATCGTTCAGGTTTGTTTTATGACCAGGCCAAAGTTCATAAGGAGTCAAAGATACCGATTTAGAGGGCACTTTATTCAATATGTAGGTTGTAGTCAATAGTGCATCTCCCAAAAAGAGATAGACAAATTTGCTTGCCCCATCATTGACCTAGTCATGTCCAGTAATGTTCTATTCCTTCTTTCAACTACACTATTTTGTTGAGGTGTATAAGGAGTAGTTAACTGTCTGATAATACCTTTTTCAGTACATGATTCTTCAAATTGTTTTGACAAATGTTCACGCCCTCTATCAGCTCTTAAAGCCTTTATGCTTTTATCTAATTGATTCTCAACTTCATTCATATATTTTCTAAAGCACTCAAGTGCTTCAGATTTATGAGAAATCAAATAGACATAACCAAAGCGCGTGAAATCATAAATAAATGTAATGAAGTATATAGCACCATACCTTGTCCTCACATTCATTGTACCACAAATATCATAATGAATTAATTGAAGTGAGAACTCAGATCTCTTAGCTTTTCCAAATGGTTTATGCGTCATCTTTCCAGCAAGAGAATTTTCAGAAGTTGGCATATCAATTTTGGTAAAAGAACCTAAATGTCCTTCTTTTCCCAACCTATTCATTTGATCTTGCCCTATGTGACCTAATCTTGCATGCCATGTAATAACATCAATATCATTGTTATTTAATAACATGTCATTACACAATAGCCATAAGTTGAAGGATTATAATCTAAAATGATAAAACGGTCATAACAGAGTCCAAAACCATATAAAACATTATCTAGAGTTATTCTAACACCATTATGACTAAAAAAACAAATCAAAACTAATGTTTAAAAGAACAGATACAGATACTAAGTTTCGTTGAATATCTGGAGCATATAGGACGTCATACAACATCAAAGAACGCTCACCACGCAAGTCCACTTTGCAAATGCGTATTCCTTTGACTTTCAGTTTCACATTATTTCCCACATAGATCCACCTTGATTTAGATAAAACTTGACGAAACTCCACAAACGCTTCTCGATCTCGACTCACGTGGTCGATGGATCCTGAGTCTACAATCCGCATAAGATAAGATGCAGTTAATAAGTAAGTGCTAGAAACATATGTATCACTCCGAGATGCATTTTGAAATGCTACCTTTTTCGGCTCGGTACATTCACGAGCAAAGTGTCCCAGCATTTGGCAATTATAGCACTTCATTTTGCTCTTGTCTCTCTTCTTGAAGAACCATTTTCTTTTCTTGGAATTAGGCTTCTTCTTTTTCTTAGAGGGTCCGTCTTCAGTCTCTTTGTCTTTCCCATTCCTTTTCTAATTCTTCTTGTGCTTGAAGCCTGAATACTTTGTGCCACTTGACTCTGCCACAAAGGCATTAGAGGCAGCTTTAGCAGCACCAAGCCACTAATGTTCAAGGTCAACATGGTGAGTAACATCAAAAAAAAATTATACTATCATTATGGATCAAGTTAACCATCAAATGTTTCCAATTATTGGGAAGAGACCGGATCACTACATGAACTTGTTGTTCATCCGAAAGAGCATGGCCAGCACTCTTGAGTTGGGCTATCATGTTTGACATTTTGATCATGACGCTTCTTGTAAGTGTCAAATTTGATAATCAACTGTCGGAGGTGGGTTACAGATGTACCCCTATATTTTCCTCGCAGATGTGCCCACATAGCATGAGCAGTAGGAAATTCCTCACATTCATGTATGAGGTCATCAACCACAGAACTAACTATTATTCCACCTGCAGTGGAATTAGCCTTTTTTCAACCTTTATAAGCTTCAATGTCTCTTCTATGTTGTACAGTGTTTCCTTCTTCTGGTTGATTTAAAATATGATTTAAGCCTTCAAGCGCATTTTGCTCTTCCAGTACATACCATATTTTATGACTCCAGATGTCGTAATTGTCACCATTAAGTTTTTCACCTTTGTTTAAGTCAACAATGATACTTTTTGATGTCATGACTGTATTTGAGAGGCAATTAGGCAAGAAAATTTTTAATCAATTTTGTATGTGACATACACATTCAAGAAAATCAATTCTCATAAAGGTTTCATATTTAATGTAAAATTGAAAAGATATGTAAGTATCCAATCATCATCTACGAACAAAATATTTAATCAAAATTCAAAACTAATTTCTTAATGTGTATACTAATATATATTTTAGACCATAATCACAAAGATTTACATGTCTAATAATCAAACACCATATGATAATGCGCAATAGAATAACAATCTACTAATCCATAAAAAAGATAAAACTCTAATATTCATATTAAAGCATAATCAAAAATGTTCAGCACATAGTTTGTAAAGAATTAAAAAAATACTAAATTATTTATGTTGTGAAGTTTTACCCTCTTAACTCCTATTTTCACCGCATACTTCTATAATGGTTCATTATGCCAAACGTCAAAATAAGTTTTAATCAGTTCATTCTTCCAATATTATGGTAAGGAATGACATAAAATGTTGCAAGCAACCCACTCATCAACTTAAATGTAATTTTCATTAATCTCATCAAATTTTGTGATAAAGGATTTGAGAAAGTCTAGTAAAGATTCAAGAGGATCAATCTTCAAAGACATAAACTCTTTAAGATCTTTATCACTTTTTCTTCGAATAGCCCTTTGATTCCTTAACAGATTCTGTGTCGCCCTTGGAACACCAATCCGTATGATTTCACACCCTCGAAAACATTTCCTACGATGACGTGCTCTTTTACATTTTCCTTTTGCTCGACTTCAAGAACTCCCACTTGAAGTAATACGAGTTTGTTCTTGTTCAGCCATGTCTGAAATAGGAACAAGGAAAGAATAAGATTGGTTGAACCATTCAATATGACAACATATGTCACTTTCATTTATAGAAGACAAAAGAACTGTTTAAGGAACATAAGTACTAAACGAATTATCAAGATCAATATTTGAAAAACATACTATATAAACACATATATTATAAAAAAAATCATCCTAAAACGGATTTAAAATGAGTGAGAATGTTTTTTTGAAGTTGAGTTGAAAAAAAAAATGTTTTGAATGTTTTTTTTTAGAAAGTTTTGTATCCTTTTAGGATTATTCTTTTGGAAAAGAAATTTGTGTCCATTTACAAAAAGCTACGAACGAGTAGATTATAAAAATTAAAGTTTCATGCCAAATTTTTGAATATGCAAAACCAAAAACACAACAGCAACAGATTTTCTTAAAAAACGATAGAATCTTTTCCATTGTAGGACAAGGAACCCTATCTACAATATGAGTCAGAATCATTATAGGACACGGAATCCTATTTACAATATAATTAATCCACATTCAAAAGGCTTTTAAAAAATCCTAACTTCTTCCAAAAAAAAATTCATCGATTTTCAAGAAAAAAATAGTCATAGTTTATATCTTTTTAACAACACAATGAAATTCACATAGAAGCATCAAATAATGGGATCAATTAACCATGGCTCTGATACCAATAATGAAATTTTAATAACAAAACGACAACAAGATATGTACCTTATAACTTGCAACGGAATTAGTTGTTGTTGATTTCGCTATCGAAACGAATTGCTTCAAATCTCTCTTTGAATCACAAGGAAAAATAGATTGTGTTCGTTCACAAACTAAGTGTCTGAGATTGTGTCGATTGAATATTGATAAAAGGATAACTTTTAATTTTTCTCTATTTTTCCTTTTTTTTTCAACGTTCTCTCGTGTTTCTGTTTCTTCCGTTCTGAAAAGAATAAGGTCTCCTTTAAAAAGGAGAAGTTGGAACAGTTATAACTTTCTAACTATTCCCCCTTCTTTTCAAAAACTTGATCTTATCCATTAAACAAAATGGATCGGGTCGGGTCGGTCCACATGGGTGACCTAATACCCACCAAAAACTTACAGTGACACATTTACATTAAAAATAAGACAAAAATTAAAACATGCATTAATTATATACAATCACGTCTAGCAGACAATAACATATATAAGACAAACTAAAATTAACACCGGCTAACATAACTAATCACTTGAATAATCATCACTAAACTAGAAAAGGAGGTCATACTAATCCATGATAGACAAATTCATAACCATATGTAATAGAGAGAAGTTGACATAAACATTTGAAATAAACCTCATCAAAGTCTCAATTATTTTATAAAGTAGAACACAGAATCCACAAATCTAATTTAAAAAACAAGATAAAAATTGGACCTTTATATCAAGATGATGCTTTCTGAAATTCCAACAATCAAAAAGAACCTTGAACTGAAAACTTCAATAGAACCGAAAATCACTGGAAGAAGATGAAGTTCACATGGTAAAGTGGTGTGTTTTTTGGAGTCTTGTGTGAGTATGTGTAATTATTTTTTTGCTTTTGTTTTTTTTCTTTTCTGGTGCGTGAATGTGTCTCTATTTGGTGTATAGTATAGAGGTGTATAAGGGGATAAGTGTGAGTGAAAAATAAATGGGAGTGCCGGCGAGTGTTTTCTTTAGATTTTTATGTTGTTATAGTATGTATGTAGTATAAGTAGGAGTGGTTTAGGATAATTTGTTAGTGGAAAAGTGAGGGATGTAGGAGTGGTTTAGGATAAATTGTTTGGGTAGTTTTAGGTTAGTTTCTCTTAATTATATATAATCAAAATTATAATAATAAAAATATTATATAAATTTTGAATTAATAAAAATCTAAAAAAGTCAAATAGCTTGTCTAAAAATATAATTAAGAAGCACTAGCTTATTTATTAAATCTACATTAAAAAAAACATATATGTTTGTATTTATTTTTTAGAAATTGAAAATAAAACTTAGCCAAAAACGTGACTTTATTTTTTGTAGTTTTCAAATATTTCAAAATAAACTTACTAAAATAAGATAAAATCAAAATATCTAATTTAGATATAAAAGAAATATCTAAGCACTAAAAATGGTGTAAAACATCAAGTTCGGTCGAAAATCATGTGTCTAACATGCATATGAGGTTTCAGATTACTCCTACGATAAATAATTTGCGATTGAGAAATGCTTATTGTATTGTTGATTGATCTAATCTACCCATTAGTAATTAACGTTGTTGAGAAATCACATTGACCCATATGCGGAATTGATACTCAATTGCGTACACTCCTAGATTTATTCTCTCACTTGTCAATTACTCTTATTCCTTTGGTCTTGTTGACGATTTTGGTAATTCAAACTCTAAATTAATAATTTGAAATCTCTAATACTTATATTTATGTTACACATTGATTCTATAAATCTACCAGAGTTTAGTGTAACACCTCGGACTTTAATAAGGGCTAAAGAGGGGTCCGTACAAGTCACCAATCAGTTTTTAAGTTTTGGGTCAACTTCAAACGATCATATCTCTCAGCACATACTGAATTAGGTGGCTCATGATCTATCAAATAAAAGGTATTTGAGTCCTCTTTCCAATGCCACCGAGTTTGCTTTATTTTGAGGTCGAAGTAAAAAGATATGCTCGTTTTAGTGAACCTCGCTCTTAAGGCACCTCGACAATTTTTTTAAGAGGGGTGGTTTGGTCTTTTCCCACCCCTTCAAAGCCTAAACCACAGCCCTTTTCACCTAATTAAGGGTCTAAACAATGTTGAAACAACATTTTATGTTCTTTAACATTTCAAAGACTTAGAGCAAGGATTCAAGAGGAGAAAAGCTAGGGTTTTCTAACGTTCTTCGAATTTCGTCGATTTCGCCAGGAATTTTATTCTTTCCAGGTATGTAAGGTTATTCATAGTGTTGGACTAGTTCATCCTCACACCCTACATCTCAATTCAGTTAGAAATCTTCACATCTAAAGGATCCATTCATTGTTCTTGATATTTGAATTCAGTTCTTTAACAGTTGAGTTTTGATTCCTATTTTGGCTTGTGAATCTTATAATGTTGTTCAAGCTTAGTATCACATTGAAACCTATTGATCTAGTAAAGTTATGTATTCAAAGGATATTGCACGAAAGTTTCTCATATATTGATTTTGGCTTGAAACATAAGTAGAGTTTAGGAGCAATTTCCCAATTCTAAACTAATTTGGGATCCTAATTTTACTTGAATTCGTCGGGGATTTCGGGAAGGGCATGGGTTAGCGCACCAGAAAGGTGCCAGGGCTGATGCCCAGTAATTTGCTGCCTAGTGCCCCACGCCAACAGTGTGCCCAGACCTGCTGTTTGAAATTTCAGGCCTAGCGCCCCACGCCAATAGTGCGCCCAGGCCTGATTTCTAAAGTTTCAGACATGGCACTCCGCGCCAGCAGTGCGCCAAGGGTCGCTGGGCTGATTTATCCTTGTTTCATCCGGCGTATGTTCCTTTAAGTTGTGGTCACGCTTCCCTTCTCTATATTAGCTCCTATAGGCTCCATTTACCTTTGAAAATTCTTGCATATCCTAATCAATGCCTTAGTGCACATTCAAAACTAAAGTGAGTTTAAGAGCTCTATTTTTAGAAAAGTATAAGAGTTTTGAGTTTTTATATATCGATCTTGGGTTTGAAACATAAGTCCATATGTATACGTTTTAAATGCAAATTTTGAACAGTCTTTCAAGAAAGAATCAAATGGTTTCATATGTACTATTTGAAAGTTGAGAAAAAGGAAAGAGTATGATTGATGTTTTTGAAAAGTACTTCAGTAATGTAATAGTCCATTTCTTCGTAAAGGGTGAATCGAGCATAATTGATATTGATTATTTTGGGAGTAGTATCAAGCACCGAATTGAGTAAGAGTTTATTATAACTCAAAAGTCCCATAAAACTACGTAGCCAGCATAGGATAGGATAGCACTGATTCTTTGTGCGACTCCTCACTACCTCTTAGAAGGCCTATTAGATGGATCCACAGTTACAGTAGCATCCTATACCCCGGCAAGGCATTGGATGGCCCTTGCAACGTGGCCAAACGTTGTATCATTGCTAGGCTCATAGTAATAGTTGTCGTTTAGAGAAACTCCCCACAAATAAAGTATATTATTTTCATATTGCTTTTATTGCATGTCTTATTGTAAAGCTTAAAGGGATTTCACTTCATATTCATGTATTGATTTAGTTGAGTTGCTTTTAGTCCTTCAGTTCAGTTATTGCTTTATTCAGCCTTATTACATACTCGTGCATTCAATGTACTGATGTCATTCGACCTGCATCTTTTATGATACAGATACGGGTGTTCAGAATCATCAACAGGCGTTTCGTTGAGATCACTTGGCGCTTCAAATAGCTTTGGTGAGCCTCCTTTCTTTCCAGAAGATTTCACGTTTATTTCCTTGTTATTGTTAAGTCGTCGTGGGTCTTGTCCTGAGATCTATCCTAGTATTAGAGGCTTCATAGATTGTTAGAGTTGAGGAGTTTCTCAGTACCTTCTTTTCTTTAAAAACTATTTTGCACATTATTATTATTATTATTATTGGAAATGAGTATTTTCAGACATTCTAGTTGAGTTTATGTTGAGATAAATTTATGTTTTAAGCCTATTATTGCTTGAGTGAGACTTCCGCTAAATAGTCAGCCAGGCCAAGGGTTCGCTTGGGGATCAGAAATGGTTCTGGAATGCCGGCCAAGTCCAGAGTGTAGGCTCAGGGCGTGACACTTAGCTCACAAAATTTACTTCTTAATTGCATTTTAGCATAAGCCGCTCCTTGTGGGATTCGAACCCAACCTATTTGATTGGGTTCTTTATAATTGACGATCGCTTGTATGTTGATTCGTAAGACATACATTTGAGCATTATCATTATTTAAACCATAAATACTATAGCAATTGTTTTATATCATAATTTTTAGTTTAATTGAAAAGGAATGTATCACAATCGTAATTGTAATAAAAAAACTTCAACCTAAAATTATTGAAGTCGTGTGATGCATGGTCAATAAATTTATTTATAATCTCCAATATTAGGCCAAATTCAGCCGAACTGATGAACACCAATTTCATGAATAAATTTATTCATGAAATAAATATTGATATTCTAATATAGTTATTCGCCCATTAGGCGATTTCATGGGCAAGAAGAAAGGGTGTTCTTTTGTTTCATTTTTTTAATTACTTGGTATCAGTTTCTTATTTTAATTGGACAATATTTTTGATAGTTTTTTATATGTTAAGATTAATCTGCTTAATTTGACAGGCCATCCCAAGAGCATATATCCTGATAACAAAACTTTCAGTATTCTCCTTGATGACATGAATCTATGCAAAGGTGAAATGCACAATTATGCATCTATGTATTTATAGTGTACGTATCAATATAGAGTTGTTGATAAGAAAAATAGAATTCTCTTATGGACATTCAAAATTTGATGGATTGCTCAAGAATCTATGAAGGTAAAAATAAATTAGATCATAAACTAGACAAAAATAATGTAAGTTCTGAGATGAAAGACAATAACACCATAGTTCCATATAATCCTTAATTATGATTTATGAGTTGCCTATTCATATGACTAACAAGTTATGCGATGTGAATAGTTCTTGGTATTTTTGTGCTTCCAAGTTTGTTAGAAACGGAATTATAAATTAAATAGAAAGTAAGTTATAGCACTGCAAAAATAATGTGCAACTTGTATAGTAGATAAATATTAAATTTTTTGAGCTTAATAATTTTTTAATAGTAAAATTGTTGATAGGATACAAATGAGGGATAATGACATATTGAAAGATAAATATTAGGTAACACCTTGTATGAATCTCGCTCCCATAATGATTCATATTTACTCATTTTCCTTTGTTACGTGATGGATATCCTAACTGATAACGAGGATCTCGAGTTCTTTAGAAGTAGTTGTACTTTTGAGCTTATCTTGATCAGTCGTTGACTTGTCTCTGACTTCAAAATTCAGGAGCTAGACAAGAAAATAATATAATTATGGATATTCACGATCAAGGTTAACCTTACCAATCATATTCAAGTATTTCTCTCAAAGTTACCTTTGTCGCATCATGGTTGATCTGTCTATTCTAGCCATGTGAAATATTTAAAATATTCATCCAGCTGCCAAATTAGATAGTCCCCCGACTCTCTAGTGATTCACTAAATTATGTCTGAAAAGTAAAAAAAAATCATTTTTTAGAGGAAGAGCATATGAAAAGACCTCTAACACCAATAAAGTGGCGTGCGCCTCCTCACATTAAATACTCTAGACACACATCAACAACTGATTGGATCAAGTTATAAACTATTTATCAAGGCAATAATGATTTCTGTTTTTCAAAACACATATAGATCCCTTCCATTCTCTGTTCACCTCACTCTTTTCAAATCTTCTTTTCCTTTCCCTTACTTCATTCTGCAATTTCTGCATCTTGCTCATCAAAGTGTTTTTGGAAATCATTGTATCACACCCCCCCCCCTCTCTTTTTCATTTTTCTCATCGCTCCAACACACTCTTTAATATGTTTGCCCACTCTTCATTGATCCTAGAGGATTTTATCATCGTCCACAACAGTTCTAAGGGCCACAATGGCTCTATCGGTGGCTTCTATCTAAAAATTATATGTCGATGAGCAATGGCCACTGAAAAGGAAGAAATCCGAGAAAGGTGAGCCCACCACATGATCACATCAAGCAAATGGTCATTCAATAAATATTACCACTCTCGGAACTAGACCAACAAATATAGGAAATTATACTAGGTGTCCCCCAAATGTAGTGGTCTTGATTTTTCAAGAAAATTCTTTAGAGAATGATCTTCCTTCCACTTTAAGTAGAGTAAAAATATATTTTTGCCCCTCTACACCTCAATTGTTTTTAAGCAGTTCTCTCCATGCTCAATTGCCTCTCAATTTTTATATTATTTATTTTAATTTTCTCTTTTAAAATTATATTTCTTTTTCACTTCTTTTTTCTCAACTTCTATTTTATCGTATTTTTAATTTTTCTCTTTCTTTATTTTTCATTTATTATTTTTTATTTTTTTATTTTTCATTTATTATATTTTATTTTCTCTATTTTATAAAAAAATTGTTCTGTCTTTTTTCTTTTCTTTTTTTCTTTTTGTCCACGGGACGTGACTTTTTGTTTGAAAGTCCTTGGGCTAATAAGCCTTACCTCTAAGGTAATAATTATAAAATATCTCATAAATCAAGACCTCTTATTCACAGAGCGTATCTTATTCTTTGGAATTCCTTTGGCTAAGTCTTGCCTATAAGATACAAGTTATAGAGCATATGATTAATTAAGACAAAAGATGATAGCGTCAAGTCTTGCCCACGAGGTGTGACTTATTCTTTGGAATACCAGGGGCGAAGTCTTGCCTGTATAGTAAGAGTAATAGAGCTATGATAAATTAAGACATAACATGTTATTGTCAAGTCTTTCTCTTTAACACCTCGAATTCAAAAGGAAGGAATTGCAGGTTTTCAAACTGCTGCTAGTACCAACGGAAGCCATCTACGGACCGTAGATCGACTTATGGCCCGTAGGTGGGAACCGCAGATGGCAAGGTAAACTTTTTGAAAATGTCAAGTTTCAAGATCCTTTCTACGACTCAACAGTACGGTCCGTCATTGCTCTACGGACCCTAGGTAGGTCTCATAGGTCTCTCAAGACTTAGTAAAATTTTGAGGGTTAAAGGTTGGACTGACGGTTGGTATGTACGGTCCGTCAATGAAACTACGAACCGTACATGGGGTCCCATCGTTTGAAGGTCCAAAACAATAGTTTCTAAACTTTTCTATGGTTGACCAGGACGGTCTGTAGTTGGATCTACGGTCCGTAGGTCTGAACCGTAGGTTAAGATCCGACAGTTATTTTAAGGGTTTTTTGGTCTTTTCCCTAATTATTCTATTCCTAATCTAAGTTGGTTAAGCCCTAATCCTAGACCCTATATAAGGCTTATAAGGGTGTGGCTCAAGTGTGGTTTGAACAATGGAAGAGTGAGAGGGCGTTTGATGCTGGTACTCTTGATTAGGAGAAGTTTAAGGTTGCTTTCCTTGATAGGTTTCTTTTCCCTTGAGATGAGGGAGGCAAGGGTACTTGAGTTCATTAACCTTCATCAAGGAAACATGAGTGTGAAGGAGTATGCCTTGAAGTTCACACAATTGTCTAGGTATGCTCCTACTAAGGTTTCTAATCCTAGGGCAAGGATGAGTAAGTTTGTTTTGGGAGTGTCTGAAATAGTGGTCAAAGCATGTCGTAACGCTATGCTCATTAATGATATGGACATTTCTCATCTAATGGTTCATGCTCAACAAATAGAAGAGGAGAAACTTAAGGAAAACTCTAGAAAAGCAAAGAGGGCTAAGACCGGTGATGGTGACTTTTCTCGCCCAAGGTCTACTGGGTATGGTCGTCCTAAGTTTTGACAAAGGTTCTCTAGTCAAGGTTACTCTAATGCTCCTCCTAAGTTCAACAAGGAAAGGGTGTCTAACCCTAAGCCTCAAGGAGGGAATGGTGGTGGATTTTCATTGACTACTTGTGCTAAATGTGGAAAGAAGCATGAGGGTAAGTGCTTCACCAGCACGAATTGTTGCTTTGGTTGTGGTAAGAGTGAAGATAAGAGATTGTCCATCGCTTGCGGCTAAGGGAAGAGAAGGTATACAAGTTCCACCTAGTGGATCGGGTTCGAATACTCCCAAACAAAACCGGTTCTATGCACTCCAGACTCATCATAAGCAAGAGAGTTCTCCCGATATGGTTACCGATATGTTAAGTCTTTAATCTTGATGTCTATGCTTTGCTTGACCTCTGTGCTACCTTGTCTTTTGTGACTCCATATTTGGCTATGAGGTTTGATGTTCTCCCGGATGTATTGGTAGATCTTTTTTCTGTCTCTACTCCTATTGGTGAATCTATTGTGGCTAAAAGAGTCTGTAGAGATTATCCCGTCTCCTTAACTAATAGAGACACTCATATTGATCTTGTAGAGCTTGATATGTTAGATTTCGATGTTATTCTTGGGAGGAATTGGTTGCATTCATGTTATGCCTCTATTGACTGTAGGACCCGAGTGGTCAAGTTTCAGTTTCCAAATGAGCCTATCCTAGAGTGGAGGGGGGGATATTCTATGCTTAAGAGTCGATTTGTTTCTTGTCTTAAAGCTAGGAAGATGATTTCTAAGGGTAGTATATACCATCTTGTTTAGGTTAGGAATATGGATTTTGAAACCCCTATCTTTGAGTCGGTCCCCATTGTAAATGAGTATTAGAAGTGTTTCCCGATGATCTATCCAGCGTTCCTCCTGAAAGGGAAATAGAATTCGGTATTAACCTTCTCCCAGATATGCAACCTATCTCTACTCCTCCTTACCGAATGGTTCAAATGGAACTTAAGGAATTAAAGGAGCAATTAAAAGATTTATTGGATAAGGGCTTCATCCAACCGAGTATCTCTCCATGGGGTGCCCCAGTGTTGTTTGTTTGAAAGAAGGATGGTTCACTTCGAATGTGTATTGACTACAGCCAATTGAATGAGGTTACTATTAAGAATAAGTATCCTCTCCCAAGTATAGATGATTTGTTTGACCAACTTCAAAGAGCAAGCTACTTCTCTAAGATTGACCTTCGGTCGGGCTATCACCAATTGAGGGTGAAGGAAAATGATATTCTGAAGACAGTTTTTTGGACTATATATGGTCATTATGAATTATTAGTAATGTCATTTGGTTTGACAAATGCTCCGGCCGCATTCATGGATTTGATGAATAAGGTGTTTAGACAATACCTAGATATGTTTGTGATTGTGTTCATTGACGATATTTTGATTTACTCAAGGAGTGAGGGTGAGCATACCGATCATTTGAGGATTGTGTTGCAAGTCCTCAAGGACCAATAACTCTTTGCAAAGTTTAGTAAATGTGAGTTTTGGTTGAGATCAGTGGCTTTTCTTAGTCACGTTGTTTCCGGTAAGGGTATTGAGGTAGATCCTAAGAAGACGGATGTGGTTGAGAGTTGGCCTAGATCTCTATCCCCTTCAGATATATTTGAAGTTTCTTGGGTCTGGCTGGTTACTATAGAAGGTTTGTGGAAGGGTTCTCTTCGATTGCCTCTCCATTGACGGCATTGACCCAAAAGAAAGCTAGGTTTGTATGGTCTAAAGCATGTGAGAAGAGCTGAAAGATAGGCTTTCCTCCACTCCGGTGTTTACTTTATCGGAAGGATCCAATGGGTTTGTTGTTTATTGTGATGCTTCAAGGATTGGAATAGGATGTGTTCATATGCAAAATGGGAAAGTGATTACTTATGCTTCAAGGCAACTTAAGGTTCATGAGAAGAACTATCCTACCCATGACTTAGAACTAGCGGTGGTTGTGTTTGCCTTAAAGATTTGGAGGCATTATTTGTATGGTGTACATGTTAATGTCTTCACCGACCACAGGAGTTTGTAATCGTGTTCAAGCAAAAGGATATGAATCTTCACCAAAGGAGGTGGCTTGAGTAGTTAAAGGACTATGACATGAGTGTCCTCTATCACCTCGGCAAGGCAAATATGGTGGCGGAAGCCCTTAGTCAGTTATCCATGGGTAGTGTTGCTCATGTTGAGGATAGTAAGAAGGAATTGGTTCGAGATGTTCATAGATTGGCCCGTTTAGGTGATTGGTTGATTGATTCCAATAAAGGTAGCGTTGTTGTTCATAAAGGTTCAGAATCGTCCTTAGTGTCAGACGTGAAAGCAAAGCAAGGTCTTGATCCAATCTTGATGGAGTTGAAGGAAGTGGTGCTTAAAAATTCCATTGAGGCCTTCTCCCAAGAGGGAGATGGTGTACTCCGATATCAAGGTCGGTTGTGTGTTTCGAATGTTAATAATTTGAGGGAGCATATTTTATTGAAAGCTCATAGTTCTCGATATTCGATTCAGCTGAGAGCCATCAAGATATACCGTGACTTGCGGAAGGTCTATTGGTGGAATGGGATGAAGAAGGACATTGCTGAATTTATGGCAAAGTGTTCTAATTGTCAACAAGTGAAAGTTGAGCATCAAAAGCCGGGAGGTTTGTCCCAAGACATTAGTATTCCTACTTGGAAGTGGGAAGACTTGAATATGGACTTCATTGTTAGTTTACCATGCACTCGGTGACAACATGACTCGATTTGGGTTATTATGGACCGTATGGCGAAATCGGCTCATTTCATTCCCGTCAAGGTTTCTTATTTGGCGGAAGACTACGCAAAGTTGTACCTAAAGGAAATGGTTAGGCTACATGGAGTGCCCCTATCCATCATATCCGATCGTGGTACCCAATTCACTTCCCAGTTTTGGAAATCTATCCAAAAAGGCCTTGGTACTCATGTTAAGCTTAGTACGGCCTTTCATCCTCAAACCGATGGAAGAGCAGAGCATACTATCCAAAGTTTGGAAGATATGTTGAGAGCTTGTGTGATTGACTTCAAGGATAATTAGGATGATCATTTGCCTTTGATTGAGTTTGCTTATAATAATAGCTATTATTCCAGTATTGGTATGGCTCCATTTGAGGCTCTTTATGGTAGGAGGTGTAGATATCCTATAGGTTGGTTTGAAGTTGGCGAAGTCACTTTGCTAGGTCCCGAATTAGTTCATGAGGCTATGGAGAAAGTTCGGCTTATTAGAGAAAGGTTGAAAATGGCTCAAAGTCGACAAAAGTCCTATGCTGATTGATAACGCTCAACTACACCCATCACAATTCAAGATGTAGGCGATCGTTAGCAATATAAACCCAACAAGGAGTTGGGGTCATCCCACGAGAAATGGAGCTATGTTAGAATTAAAATATGGCCTACTAAAGTGATCTAGCTTTTTGTAGATGTAAGTGAATGAATCGATGCATAAAGTAAATCATCAAAGATTCAATTATCAACAGAAAAGAGTTTTATATGATTGATTTCAACAAAAACGAGTTAAAGAGAGATTTAACCAATGAAGATTTTGGGACCTAAGGGATGTGTGAGTGTTCAAATACCAATTTCATTAAATGGGTCATTATGAATTGCTTAAGAGTGCTGAAACATAATGGGTATGCAAGATAATGACTATGATAGCTATTTTACAACCAACTACCATGCTTTCAATTGGGTTTTAGCAAACCCCAACAGGCTATACAAATTGAGCACAATCATATACCTTAATTAAACCCACTTTAACAAGCTGAGTAGTACAAGATAGAACCCATAAAATTATCAGTTAATAATTCCACTCGATTGCATCTTCAACAAGCATACAAAGAGATATAAACTAGAACTGATTTTGCAACTTCAAGTCATAAGATAAAAACATGAATTATCAATTGAACCCATTTTATTTCAATATTTAATTCAGCAATCCATAAGACTCATAAGCTAATTAGGCATTCGAACACATAATCACACCCCTAAGGCAATGGGGTTTTAGCCAATCATAGTAATGATGAAAAGATAGTTACCAAAAACATTAGCCATTGATTTTCCAAGTCTTCAAACAGCAAATACAATCAGCTAAAATTTACCCAAAGTGCAATTCCCAAGAAATCACAAGAATAGTTTACAAAATCCCTCAAAGTGCAATGTACTTCCTAAGTTTGAGTTCTAGTTCTTCTCCCCAACTCACAATCTTCACTCTAATGGTGTTTGTTGAGGAATCTTGATCTCAAAGCTAAGTGAAAGCCTCAATCCCCAAGGTTCTTCTTCTCTATTCTCTTCTCAATTCCTTGATGATGAATCTGATGATCCACTCAAAATGGCTGTGAATCAGTGTATATGGTGAATTGGGGTAAAAATGTGAATTTCTAGAACTGACCAGACGTCAGTCACCTTTTCTTCTCCACGTTCGCGGAGGTAGCTTTGTGTTTGCGGAGGTTAGAGTAATTGCACTCCACATTCACAGGGAAGCACCGCATTCACGGTAGTCTGAGAAGCTGTACTCCGCGTTCGCGGAGGATGTCCCGCGTTCGTGGCTCAATGCTGGCTGGAGCTCCGCGGTCGCGCTTGGCTCTCCGCATTTGCGGAGAGTACTTCACTACCTGGTCCAATTTTCATGTTTTTAGCTCCACTTTGCTCCAACTTTCATTCTTTTTCATCAAAGCTCCTTTTTCACCAACATGAACCTGAAAAACAATATTCAAAGGAAAATTAGCCTCTTTCTCTACTTAAGTACCACAAAATCACCAAGAAAAAGACTCCAAATGAGTGAAAATCACCCACTCATCAACACCCCCAACTTAGAAACGTTGCTTGTCCTCAAGCAAAACAAAATCAAAAGCACAAGAGGCAATCACAATATGCACGACACACTTTCATTCCGAATAGAGATCATGATCATGACTTTGGTTGGTACTAACAAATATTCCTCAAGCAAACTATTCAGAAAAACAACCCCTCATTTTCAAGGAACATTTTTCAAAAACCAAGAATCATTAAGTGACAACAACTCAAACTCAAGAAATGACTCAACTCTTTAGCTCTTTTTCATGCTCACTTGATGCAATTTGGAATTTTCAAAATCACCATTCAAGCAACCTACATGCCCTCACAAGACAAGAAATGTCCCAAAACACTCACAAGTATTTACAAGGCAAGGGACAACAATGCAAACACTCACACTCACAAAAGAACATCTTATGCCCACAAGTGCCACACCATAGGCTTGCCCTTATTGTCAATCAACATCGACTCAACTTCATTTATTTAGAAATCACAAAGGACTTTGTTAAGCTTGTAATGTAGGCTTAGGGAAGATAAGGATATCATTTAGGTATAAGTGACTACACCCTCCTTGAACTCTACTCAACAACCCAACATTTTCCAACTTTTCCACTTTCTCTTAACTTTCCAAACCAATGCACAATTCACATTCTTTTTCTTATTTTCATTCTTGACGCCCCACATGCAACTATTTTTGACTTTTGGAGGATTCAAGCTTCTTTTATTTACTTTCTTTTTCACAACCTTTTCTTTCTTTTTGACAACCTCCTCCATTCACTATTTCCTTTTTTTTATCAAGCTCTTATGCGATAGGCATCCCTTCTATGAGTTTCCCGAAACACTCCCAACTTAGGCTTTTAGCCTCACTTCCACAACTTCAAGTTCAAGGAGGGAAAGGGTTCAAGAGAGGAACGTATTTTCAAAATGGGCTTGTAATAAGGTTGCCAATAAAAGGATTTAAGCTCAAAAGGGACAACTAGGGATAGATTTAGTGCAAAGGTGGGATATTTAGGCCAAGTGGGCTTCAATAACCATCAAAAAAGGCCTAAGATCATTTTTCCAACCCAACTCAATTAAGACCAATATTTCAAGACTAACCGGGCAAGTTCTAGGTGGCACAAGCAAACACAAGGCATTATTCAACAACTCACCACACATGGCATGCAAATCACTCATGATGGATCAAAATCTTATTTCCTTTTCAACAAGCAAGTGGCATTGAACAATTAGACCGCCAACGAATCAAGAGTCACAAAAAGAGTCACAAGAGTTGTCACAAAATCATTCAACACTTGCTCAATTTTCAAAACGGAGGGGTATGCTCAAAAACACATTTTTCGCAAGCAAGACTATACTCTTAGTACCAAACAAGCCACAATCTCTCAAAAAGACCATGACGAATTTACCCTTAAGAAAGCCATCAACCAATCCATCATTGGGTAAACTCATACATCAATTCGGGACCGGCTACTAAGACTTCACCAATAATGGCTACTCAGACTACACCACAATGGCTACTCAGACTTCACCAATAAAGAATTGACGCTTTACCCTTAAGAAACTCGTCACTCTATCCATCATAGGGCATCGCCAATCAACAACAACTCCAAACAACAACACCATCTCAAGACAAAAGAAATAAAATAAAGAAACTATCAAAAGCAATAAAACTACTAAAACAAAAATGACTAATTCAGCACAATCAACAATTAAGCTCCAAAAGCCCGACAAGGGTGCATCATTCACAAATCGAAACAAATATCCAACAACATAATAAAAATAACCAACAAACAATCCCAGTCATCATAAACAAGAAGTACAGAACAGGAGTCATAAGGGAAGCACCCCCAACTGAAAATCACAATGTGTCCTCATAGTACAAAAATCAAAAGAGAATACGAGGGGCTCCCTGAAATGTGATCACTCTGAGCTAGCATCAGAGGGGAATGACAAATCCTCATCATCAGACGGACTGCTACCGCTTAGGCTCCGAAGCTTGCCCATCTTCTTTCTCAGGAACTGGCTCTTCTTCTTCTCATTCTCTCAGAAAGTTCGCTGGCGCTGCTCAATCTTCCCTTGCCTCCTACTCAGATGCTCCAATCTATCGGACATAGCCTTCTGTGCAACAGCTACAAAGGCAATATTAGGTGCAGATGCACCCTCAGATGTGGCTCCAGAAGGTCCGGTAGGAAGGCCAGCAACTAGCTCTCGGATCTGAGCATCCACTCCCTGTATATGAGAAGATATATATTGCATCATGGCAGGATCGAACTGGAGAGGTCCTGCTGAAGATGAAGCACTAGTCTCAGAAGAGGGCTCATTGAACTGCTCGAACTGTGGGCCAAGCACGTCGATCTTTCTCTTCTTGTACATGTCACCCTGTGCACCCGTCATCTTCAGAGGGTGAATCTCAGTGCCTGGCTTCTTCTCCTCATATGTCGGCACTCCGGCACTATAACATAGTTGAGTGATCAATAAAGGAAAGATAAGGCTCCTGGTCCTACCCTAGGCCACCTCAACAATATGGTCCAAAATCAGCTGGCCCATATTCACTGCCAGCCCATCCATAATAGCCACAATAACCAAAGCCCTGTCTAGTGTAACCTCGGTGTCAAGTGTGGAGGGAATGACCCAAGCACATATAATGGAGAGCCAAGTCTTGGCCTCCACTGTAAACTCACGGGACTCCACCCCACTCTTTGTCTCGAACCACTCCGTAGGCTCACCGTTGTGCAATTTATCAACAAGCCACTGGCTACCCAGATCTTTATAACGATCCAAATAGACCCTGTTGTCAGCATTTGGGAGGCCATAATAGGCATTAATCAAAGCTGGGCTAAAATGGACCTGTACTCCTCGAACAGTAGTAACAGCGGCCTCATTAAAGTCAGTCTCCAAGTCATTGGTATAGAACTTAGCGACAATGGTGTGATAAGCCTTGACAGGCTCAGCAGCAAACACTATCCATCCGCTAGACTCAAGCCGGTGAAAGAAATCCAGCATCCCATTTTAAAGTTTTTCCAGGCAAATATCCTTTTTCTTTCACAACAGCCCGGCCTAGGTATTCATCGTACTTCCGAGCACAACTGGCAGACAAGAATCTAGTTGCATCGAAGTACTCTTCTTTCGGTGCAATTTCAGACAATTGAGGGACGTTGTCGGTTGACATTTTTAGTTCAAAGTACCTACAAAAGAAACCAACATGTTAAAAGTTCTTGTGGACACTTAAAACAATGTATTAGGAAGTATTTAGGCCAAAGAAAATAATTAAAAGAGGTCCCGATCAAATTAATGCAAGCTTACTGTTTTGGGACAGAACTGGTTTCTTCTCCGCAGTCGCAGAGAGGCCTCTGTGTTCGCGGAGGGATAATGTCCTTACCTCCGTGTTCGCGGAAAGGTTGCCGCGTTCCCGGGTCAGAAGCAACAAGATCTCCACATTCGTGGTCCTGTTGGCGCGTTCGCAGAGTACACTGGGTCATAGACTTCTGCGTTCGCGAACAGAGGTCCGCATTCGCGGAGAAGTCATCGTCCCCAGAAAACAGTGTTCAAACATTTTATCAAACAGGTGGTGGGAAACAATTTTAACATCAATTTGCACAAATTTTGCTTCTAATTCTACCCTCACGCATGATCATTAAGAAAACAACCCAACAAACAATTAATTTCATCACAAAAATTGAGCAATTCAACACAAGAATCATGGTTAGAGCAAGAACACAAATAGGCATAGTAGTTCAAGGATTTTCCACCAAAACTATTCCTAAATCAAGCCCAACAATCCATATATCAATAATCACAAGGCAACAATCATGAAATTCAACCCATAAACCACTAATTAAACACATATAATCAAACCAACTTGAATCAAGAACATTAAAGCATAATTTTTCAATTCCACTCACCAAAAATGAACTAGTAAGAGGTAAAGTTCATACCTTGATTGTTGAGGTAGACCACAAAGCAAAAACTAAGACACAAAAGAGATGAGGGGAGAATATAGGGGGATTTCGATTATTAAGCAAAGGGAAAAGGGGGTGTTATATGTTTAACTGAAATGGCCTCTTTAGTTTCTGCCTTTTAAATACCCCAACCCTCCGCGTTTGCAGAGGGTCTTCTGCGTTCGCGCCCTTATGGGATTTCTGGACCTTCGCGTTCGCGGTGAAGAGGGCACTTACGTGGAGGTTCTGACATTTTGACCTCCGCATTTGCGGACTCTCTTCCATGTTCGCAGAGAGTCCTGAACTTCTGGTAGCCTTCTGGAAATTTTGGCGATGGGTGCGTCCATTGGGCAACTCGCCCATTGCACTTTAGCGACCGTTAGCTGCCCAAAAGTGTTCCAATCTCCATTTTGAAGGTAGTTCCACCCCATACTTCAATTCCAAGTGCATTTTTACTTCCAAACCTAGTCAAAACACTTCCCAACACTTTGAAATCATGAGGATTAGTCAAAAATAAAATTCTATTCTATCCTAGAAATTAAAGAAAACTCAAAATTAACCGAAAATTAAAATTTTGAATACCAATGGATTGCCTCCCATCAAACGCACAATTTAACGTCACGGCGCGACGCCGATTGCATCACCCTTTTTGTTTCCACTTTGGGGCGATGTAACTTCTCCCCAACTTCAAATCATTTTCTCATCGAAGCAATTGGGGACTACCGGAGAGCATCACGTGTTTCACTCGATCTCTCCACTTTGAAGATTTGAATTTCTTGCCCAACTTCACATCATTTTTTCGTGTAGGAGCATTGGGCAAGTGTGATAGCGTCACTAGGCCATTTGAACAATGAACTTCATAACTTTTGGCCCTCAAGTGCATGACACTATCACTTTCCAATGTACTAAAGTTGCCATATATGATCTTTTTGGCTTTTTCTTGCAACTCTAGTATCATTGCCTTGATTTTGGCATCTTGGAATTTTATTGGTTTGTGTTGGTTACAACTACCCAAGATCTCATCAATATCGAACACAACCCCTTTTTCTTGACCGTCGAACTCCAATGCCTTACTCTTGACCACTTTACAAGGAGCTTTATGTACTCCAAACGTTGATCTCGCATTGGCCTTCAAAGTAGCAATCTCAAACTCAAGTTGGATCATCTCATGGCACCTAGCTTGGTGCAAGTTGCGGAATTCATCCCTCATTTAGAACATTAGATCTGTTAGCCTCTCACCCTTTTCAAGTCGATGAGATAAGTACAAGAGCCAAGCTTGACTCATAACACCCATCTCTTCATCTAACGAGGCATCCAAACAACTATCCCCAACATGAAGTCTTCCACAACAAAGCCATGGGTCATCAACATAGGGCTTGCACTCACCAAACCTTGTTCCTTCACAAGAAGCCATAAAACAAACAAAAACAAAACACAAACAAATATTCACAATTTGGATAGAAACTAGTAAACTAAAAATTCTAAATCAATTCAACACGCCAAATTGTTCCCCGGTAGCTGCGCCATTTTTTATAACGCTCAACTACACCTATCACAATTCAAGATGTAGGCGGTCATTAGTAATATAAGACCAACGAGGAGTTGGGGTCGATCCCACGAGGAAGGGAGCTATGTTAGAATTCAAATATGACGTACTAAAGTGATCTAGCTTTTTGTAGATGTAAGTGAATGAATCGATGCATAAAGTAAACCATCAAAGATTCAATTATCAACAGAAAAGAGTTTTATATGATTGATTTCAACAAAAACGAGTTAAAGAGAGATTTAACCAATGAAGATTTTGGGACCTAAGGGATGTGTGAGTGTTCAAATACCAATTTCATTAAATGGGTCATTATGAATTGCTTAAGAGTGCTGAAACATAATGGGTATGCAAGATAATGACTATGATAGCTATTTTACAACCAACTACCATGCTTTCAATTGGGTTTTATCAAACCCCAACAGGCTATACAAATTGAGCACAATCATATACCTTAATTAAACCCACTTTAACAAGCTGAGTAGTACAAGATAGAACCCATAAAATTATCAATTAATAATTCCACTCGATTGTATCTTCAACAAGCATACAAAGAGATATAAACTAGAACTGATTTTGCAACTTCAAGTCATAAGATAAAAACATGAATTATCAACTGAACCCATTTTATTTCAATATTTAATTCAGCAATCCATAAGACTCATAAGCTAATTAGGCATTCGAACACATAATCACACCCCTAAGGCAATGGAGTTATAGCCAATCATAGTAATGATGAAAAGATAGTTACCAAAAACATTAGCCATTGATTTTCCAAGTCTTCAAACAGCAAATACAATCAGCTAAAATTTACCCAAAGTGCAATTCCCAATAAATCACAAAAATAGTTTACAAAATCCCTCAAAGTGCAATGTACTTCCTAAGTTTGAGTTCTAGTTCTTCTCCCCAGCTCTCAATATTCACTCTAATGGTGTTTGTTGAGGAATCTTGATCTCAAAATTAAGCCCAAGCCGCAATCCCTAAGGTTCTTGTTCTCTATTCTCTTTTCAATTCCTTGATGATGAATCTGATGTCCCCTCAAAATGGCTGTGAATCAGTGTATATGGTGAATTGGCGTCAAAATGTGAATTTCTAGAACTGCCTAGACGTCAGTCACCTTTTCTTCTCCACATTCGCGGAGGTCAGAGTAATTACACTCCACGTTCGCGGTAGTTTGAGAAGTTGTACACCGTGTTCGCGAAGGATGTCCCTCGTTCGCAGCTCAATGTTGGCTGGAGCTCTGTGATCGCGCCTGGCTGTCCACGTTCGCAGAGAGTACTTCACTGCCAGGTCCAATTTTCATGTTTTTAGCTCCATTTTTCTCCAATTTTCATTCTTTTTCATCAAAGCTCCTTTTTCACCAACATGTACCTGAAACCCAACATTCAAAGGAAAATTAGACTCTTTCTCTACTTAAGTACCACAAAAATCACCAAGAAAAGGACACTCCAAATGAGTGAAAATCACCCGCTCATCACCGATGTTAGGAAGAGAGATCTAGAATTTGATGTTGATGACTGAGTCTACTTGAAAATCTCACCCATGAAAGGTGTAATGAGGTTTGAGAAGAAAGGGAAGCTTAGTCCCCGTTATGTAGGCCCATATTAGATTTTGAGGCGTATTGGTAAGGTTGCTTATGAACTCAAATTGCCTAATGACTTGGCATTAATTCATTCGTTTTTCCATGTCTCCTTATTGAAGAAATATGTTGGTGATCTGACATCTATAGTACCATTGGAAAGTCTTGGTGTAAAGGAGACTCTTTCTTATGAAGAGGTTCCAGTTTAGATTTTGGATCGGCAAGTTCAGAAGTTGAGAAATAAAGAAGTTGCTTCTATAAAGATTCTTTGGAGGAATCAGTTAGTTGAGGGTGCTACTTGGGAGGCCGACGAAGATATGATGTCCCGTTATCCTAATCTCTTTCCCTCCATCCCTACTCTAGCTTGAGGTATTTAGTTCCTCATGGTTCACTCTTTTGGTCTCATGTGTCTTAGATGTTCCCATGATTCCTTATTTATGCATGTTCATGAAAAAACTTAAATATTGAGAAAATGAGTTAACTTGATCGATTTCTTCATGCTTATGTGCATTTGAGTATATGTTGCATATAAACCTTATAAGATAATGTTTTGAACATGCTTTAGCTCGGAGTTGATGTTTCCTCCTCGGATATGTGCATTTTTGTGATTGCATTCGTGTTGGGCTTTTAGATTTAGTTCCTATCCTTCTTACGATGTCTTGATTCCCATTCGAGGATGAATGCTCCTAAGGGGGAGATATTGTAACACCTCGGATTCAAAAGGAAGGAACTCACAGGTTTTCAAACTGGTGCCAGTACCAACGGAAGCAATCTACAAACCATAGGTCGACTTACGGGCCGTAGGTGGGAACAGTAGATGGCAAGGTAAACCTTTTGAAAATGTCAAGTTTCAAGATTCTTTCTACGACTCAACAGGAAGGTCTGTCATTGCTTTTACGAACCGTAGGTAGGTTTCATAGGTCTCTCCAGACTTCGTGAAATTTTGAGGGTTCAAGGTTGGACTGACAGTTGGTATGTACGGTCCATCAATGGACCTACGAACCGTACATCGGGTCCCATCATTTGAAGGTCCAAAACAATAGTTTCTGAAATTTTCTACGATTGACCAGGACAGTCCGTAGTTGGACTTATGGACCGTAGGTCTGAACCATTGGTCAATATCCGACAGTTATTTTAAGGGCTTTATAGTATTTTCTCTAATTGATCTATTCCTAACCTAAGTCGATTAAACCCTAATCCTAGACCCTATATAAGGCTTCTAAGCCTAATTCTACCCTTTTCTAATCACTTCCAAACTCCCTCCAAAAAATTTCCCCAAATAATTCTCTCTCTAGAAGTTTGAAGAAGAAGAAGGAGAATCTAGGGTTCCAAGGTCAAGCCTCCTAATCCTCTATTGCTGGTGGGCTTTTGGCATCAAGGTATGATAGCTTTCACCTATGGAGTCCTTTCCTCCATAGGATTCCTAAATTCTCCAATTTTGTAAAGTTAGATTCTTCAATTGAAATTAGGATTTTCTTCTATCTCGTGGATTCTTTTCAATTATGATCTAAATGATTGAATTATGTTTATTTATGCATGAATTGAGTAAATTCAATGATTTTAAGATGAAGCTATATGAGCTCATGCTTGAATTATGATTTCTAAGCTATAAGTCTATGATGAAGTTTATGATGATCAAAAGGTGAATTTTATGAAGTTATGCATGTTGAAATTATGATGATTTAAGATTTGCTTTGAGAGTAAAGCATAAATGTTGTTGTTATTGGGTTGTGAAAGGATTTCTCACATACCACTCAAAAACATGATCTGTGAAAGGATTTTCTCACATAAAGGATTCATAAGGGTTGAAAGGTTTTCGCAACTAAACTTTGAATCAAGATTAAGGAGTTATTCTAATGATAAGATGAATGATGTATTACGACTATTCCATGGGATTAATGCTTAGCACCGAGAGGGTATTGAGATGGAAGCTCTCCCATTAGTAGAGGTCGAGTTTCTAGTAGCAATCTCCTTATCACATACCTATGTGCCCCCATAGGATGATTGTCTAAGATAGACATTAGCTAGTGGATCCACGTAAGCTAGAAGTTATGGTTCTTACCTTGGCAAGTAAGGACACCTCTTTTCGGCGTGGGGTAGACACCAGATTCCATGTTATAGCTCACATGGTCTATGTCGATTAAGGATCACTTCCCACATAATGAACTAAGGTTACTTTCTAAAGGTATAGCAAATGTTGTTTTAAGATGATTTCCTTGCATTGACCATGGCTTTTACCTCATGTTTTCAATCATGTCATCATATGATTTAACTTGGTCAATGTATCTTATGTATAGCCCTTTTTGCATGATTTTGTAACCTCTATGCATAGTTATCATACTTGGCACATTCTTGTACTAACGCATACTCTTGCCTACATTTTCTCATAAGTGTAGGATCCGGCTCATCTCCATCCTCTCGTGGCTAGTTCGTTGTGATAGAGACCTTGAAGACTTGGTGAGTCCTCATGCATTCGAGGACAACGCCATGTTAATGCTTTTATGTCATTTTACTTTTAAGACTTTTATGGGTTACGTTCCACTTTCGTTCCATTGATGTATTAGATGGCTTTGAGACTATGTTTAGACTTTCTCTGCCTTTGTCAGCTCTTTGATATAAATTATCTTTTGAACTCTTATCTACTATTATCTTGTATGGTGTATGCTAAGTGGCTTGTATAGAGCCTTACGGGGTCTTGTACGCCATGTCATGTCTAGGGGTTACTATAGGTCGTGACATGCCCATGGAGCATAACTTGTTGTTTTGAAGTTCTTGGTCTAAGTCATGCCTCTAAGAAAGAGTTATAGAGTATCTCATAAATTAAACATAGTGAAATAGTGTAAAATTTTACCCATAAGGTGTGTGTGTGTGTGTGTATATATATATATATATATATATATATATATATATATATGTATGTATATATATATATATGTATGTATATATATATATATGTATGTATATGTATACTTTAAAATCATTGAGTTATGTTTTGCTTCTAAGACAAAAGTTATTGTGTTCCCCATACGTTTGACTAAGTGAAAATGGTGTAAATTGTTGTCCATGAGGTGCAACTTGTTGTTTGAAAGTCCTTGGGCTAAATTTTGCCTCTAAGGCAAGAGTTATACAACAACTCATAAATCAAGACACAATGTGGTAGTATTAAGTTTTGCCCATAGGGAGTAACTTGTTATTTCAAAGTTCTTGGTTTAAATTTTACCTCTAAGGTAAGAGTTATAAAGCATCTCATAAGTTAGACGTCGTGAAATAGTATAAACTATTGCTCATGAGGTATATGTTTTTTTTATAACCCCTGAGTTGTGTTTTGCCTCTAAAAAAAGTTATTGTGTTCCCCCCCATAAGTTAGACTTAGTAAAAATAGTGTAAAATATTGCCATGAGGCGCAACTTGTTCTTTGAAGTCCTTGGGCTAAGTCTTGGCCCTAAGGCAAGAGTAATAGAGCATTTGATAAATCAAGACATAATGTGGTAGTGTCAAGTGTTGCCCATGGAGCTTAACTTGTTGTTTGGAAGTCCTTGGGCTAACAAGTCTTACCTCTAGGGCAATAGTTATAGAGTATCTCATAAATTAAGACACAATGTGATATTGCCAAGTTTTGTCCATGGGGCTTAACTTGTTGTTTGAAAGTCCTTGGACTAAGAGGCAAGAGTTATAGAGCATATATATGATAAATCAAGACACAATGAAGTAGTGTCAAGTCTTTCTCATGGAGCATAACTTGTGAAGTTCTTGGTCTAAGTCTTGCCTCTACGACTAGGCTTATAGAGCATCTAATAAATCAAGACACAATAAGACAGTGTCAACTCTTGCCCATGAGACGTAACTTGTTCTTTGAAAGTTTTTGGGCTAAGTAATATATATATATATATATATATATATATATATATATATCCCTATATCCCTTTAATCGGTAGATAAATTGTATTTAAAAGAAGTACAAAATGTGTAAAAAAAATAATCTTTTTAATTCCATAATTAAAAAGAAAAATAAAAAAACAAAAAGAAAGAAAACACGAACGGAAAGAAAAAAAGATAAAACAAAAAAGACAAAGAGAAAGAAACAAAAAAATTGAAGGAAAGGAAAAAAACATAAGAAAAAAAGAAAGATATTATATATGTTTTGAATGCCGTGTGGAAGCCATTACAAGCTATAGGATTACCTTGGTTCCAAGTGTAGGATGAGGTATCATCTTGTATGCATGACATGTGACATCATTACATGTCATGCATTATAGTCTAGGCTCTATATAATCAATCCATGTAATGACATTTTCTTCCTTTTTTTCCCTTTTTTAGTTTAGTGGAAAATGTAGTGATTTTATCCCCCCCCCCCCCTTTTAGCTCGTTCAATATTCTAATTCTATAACAAAAGAAAGAAAAAGAAGGAAAAAAAAATAAGAAAAAATGAAAGATAAAAAGAAGAAATTGAATACCTTAGTATAATCAAGAATGTCTCAGGCCAGAAATGTGTTTTGTAGAAATTACCAACCTTATCTTCTGGCTTATATTATGCAGAAATTAGTACAATCGAAGCACATTCGATCGAAAACCAGAAGTGTACTGATTTAAATATTTTTGTGTTATGGCATGACCGAATAGGTCATCCTGGATCAATAATGATGAGACGAATTCTTGAAAATTCAACTGGGCATCCATTAAAGAACCTGAAGATTCTTACCAATGATGAATTTCCATGTGTTGCTTGTTATCAAGGTAAGTTAATTGTCAATCCATCATCATTGAAGGTTGGCATCGAATCCCCTAATTTTTTAGAACGTATACATGGAGATATATGTGGACCTATTCATCCACCAGTGAAGATCTTGAGCCTAAATCTGTCGAAAAATGTCGACGAAGATGTGATTGGTCAAAATTGCAAGAGGCAATTCAATCAGAATTAGACTCACTTGCTAAACGTGAGGTTTTTGGACCTATAGTCCAAACCCCAAATGGTGTAAACCCGGTTGGCTATAAAAGAGTTTTTGTGCGAAAGCAAAATGAGAGAAATGAAATTGTAAGGTACAAGGCACGCCTTGTTGCACAAGGATTCTCTCAAAAACCCGACGTCGACTATGAAGAAATATATTCACTCGTTATGGATGCAATAACTTTTTGAAAATCTTAAAATACATCTAATGGATGCAGTTATAGCTTACATTTATGGTTTACTTGATAATGAAATTTATACGAAAATTTCAGAAGGATTCAAATTGCCTGAAGCACGCAATTCGAAGTCTCAAAAAATGTTCACAATCAGATTACAAAGATCAGTATATGGTCTGAAGCAATCAGGGCGTATGTGGTATAATCACCTTAGTGAGTACTTGATATACAAAGGTTATATAAATGATGTCATTTGTCCTTGTATTTTTATTAAGAAAACGACATCAGAATTTGTTATACTTGCCATCTTTGTTGATGACATAAATTTTATTGGAACCCCTGAAGAGGTTCAAAAGGTAATTGAATATCTAAAGGAAGAATTTGAGATGAAAGATCTTGGAAAGACAAAACTTTGTCTCGGTCTACAAATTGAATATTTAGCAGACGGGGTCTTCATCCACCAATCTGTCTACACTGAGAAAATTTTAAAGTGATTTTATAGGGATAAAGCACATCCATTAAGTACTCTAATGGTTGTTCGATCACTTGAAGTGAATAAAGATTCATTCCGACCTCCAGAAGATAATGAAGAACTCCTTGGTCCTGAAGTACCATATCTCAGTGCTATTGGTGCACTTATGTATCTTGCTAATGCAACCAAACCTGATGAAACATTTTCTATTAATTTGTTAGCAAGATATAGTTCTTTCCCGATGCGGAGACACTGGAACAGTGTCAAACATATTTTGTGATATCTAAAGGGGACTGTTGATATGGGTCTGTTTTATACTAACAAAGGTTGTGCAGATCTTGTTGGTCATGCAGATATGGGTTATTTATCAGACCCACATAAAGTTCGATCTCAAACAGGCTATTTGTTCACATATGGAGGAACTTCTATATCATGGCGATCTACAAAGCAGTCCATTGTTTCTACTTCTTCAAATCATGAAGAGATAATAGCGATTCATGAAGTAAGTAGAGAATGTGTGTGTTGAGATCGATGATACAGCTCATCAAAGGAAGATGCGGCCTAGAGTATGATACCAAAGTACCCACATTTATGTTCAAAGACAATGCTACATGCATAGCTCAATTGAAAGGAGGCTTCATAAAAGGAGATAAAACGAAGCACATTTCACCAAAATTATTCTTCACACATGATCTTCAGAAGAAAGGTGATATTGATGTACAACAATTCCATTCAAGTGATAATCTAGCAGATTTATTCACCAAATCTTTACCAGTCTCAACTCTGTTGACACTCAATTTTGACCCTCCACAATGTGTATTAATTATCGAGCTTCTTTAATTTCAAACAATTTAAAATAATTAGTTTTTTAAAATCCAAAATATGTTTTATCAACTTTTAAAGGTAGATTTTGTTAGTTTTCTTAAAGAACTATATACTTCTATATATTTATAGATTTATAATCATTATCGCCTTTTGAATATTCAGAAAATTCTTTCGAAAATAAGTTTTTATTATTCGTTAATCAGTTTCATAGCTTATTTCGAGATAATGAATTTACGTTTGATAATTATTTTATTCTGTTAAAATTAAGAAGTTCAATAATTAATTATTTTGATTCTTTTTATTTCAATTTTGGGCTATTTCTTAAATTCAAATTGGCTAAAATTAGAATTCAAATGACCAAATTCTTAATCTTAACTCCTCATTCTTTCAGCAACAAAAATGAAGGCACGCGCCCCTCCCTTCTCCTTCAACAAGAACACCCATCAGCCCTTGTCTCTACGAAGATCCCCAAAAATCCACCGAATTTCAAGTTTAATCCATTGAGTTTTCACTCCCTCAGACCTCTCCTTTCTTTTCTCTGAAAAAAAAAAAGCAGATCTCAAAGCCCTCAATAGTTGACTTACTCATCTATTGCCCAAAATCTAATCCAAATCAGAAGTTGTCAAAATCATATCCGAACTATTGGGATATGGTTTCATCTCTTTTTCATTTTTGTCAAATCTGATCCTTTTCCTCTCAAACGGCTCCCCTTTTTTCAATTCAAATCCAACTTTTATTTTCAGCTATAAATATCGGCACTTGTTGCCATTTTAGAACAGCTTGAGGAATATTGGAGTTCTTCATACTCTTTAATTTACCAATTTCTCTATTGTTCTTTCCCCTGTTATTCAATCACCCTTCTCTTATTGTCTCTTTTAATTACTCGCACTCGAAATTGGTGCGGAAATTGATCTCCTCGAGCTCGTCGTCTTTGGTTTACTGCTCGGGGAAAGGTAATCTTCTTTCTTTTCCAATAGCGTTTCTTTTATTCTGTTTTCAGTTAGTTTGTGTTTTACAGTTTTGTTTTAGATTTTTATTAGCTTTTTATGCATTTTTTCTCCTTTGGATGGGTACATTAGATTAGTTTGGTATGTTTATATTTGTTCCAATTCTGCAAAATCGTACTGAAATGTTTGATATTAGTTATTATGCTTCCTTTCATTTTGCTTGTTTTAGCACCTTCTGTTAGTTTCGGTTCCTTTGAAGTGAGTATGATTATAAGGTGTTTAAATCTTCAGCTATCTGATTACGATATTAGTGTCTTGTTAATGGTGATTAGTGCCTCTGTTTGGAAGATTTGAGATTAGCTGTCAGTCTCTACATCGACTTAAATCAGAGTGACTAAGGATCGTGAACATTTGAGTGTCCTGTTACGCCTGTTTATGTTGATTTCACATAGAGGAAGCACCTGTTTTTAGTTAGAATGTTGAATAAAAATTGAATTTTTGGAAATTTCTTTACTTCGTTTTGTTTTCATTTCTAATTTCAGCCCCTTCACTATGTTGTTTCTTCACTATTCCTTCTCCCATGTCTTTAGTCTCAAATACAAATTGACTTATTTTCATGTTGGACGTGGACCCAATCGTTAGTTGAATCCAATAGTTTTTTTCTTTCAAGTCCCTTTAGTAGTTAAAATTGTACTTCTTAAAAACGTTGGTCTTCGTTCATGTTATCTATTGACTAACCGCTGATTTGTGTTGCTTTGAGATAGCATAAAATAAAATCTTTGTCGAGTATGAATTTAAGAGGATTCAGCTCAAATAATGAGGGTTAAATAACCTTGAGATTGTTCATGACTTCATGTGTTAGGATTAGCCGCTAGCTTTCTCTATCGTATTCTGCATATTTTCTATCTTATGCAAAATCAGTCCGTCTTTTCTTTTCTTTTTTCTCCTTGAACTTAGATATCGTGTTTACTTTCCTTTCTTAATTCTTCTATGAAGTTTGTTGGCATGTTCCTGCCTCAATTTTAAGGTTAAAGTTCATGTCTTTGAACTCTATTACGTGAGTTTTTCCTGTTTTGATTTCTTAACAGCCTTTGAATGATTTGAATCCTTCATTTATCAAAAGAATCAACTGTGGTTGCTTTATGCTTATTAAATATCATTAAAGAATAGTATGTAAATCAATTTCCCTCTCTTCATTCCCAGTTTGCTCTTCGTCTCAATCTCGTTGAGTTTACTTTCTATGTGTATTTCTGATTTTTTTTTTGTAAAGCTAGGCAGTGCACATGGGGTGTTAAGTTAGTCCAATCTTTATCCATTTTAAGTTGGCTATGTGATGGGGTTTTAGAATTTATGCTCTATCACTGTTTATTATCGTGTAACCGGGAATGATCAGTGCTTTCTATTTTTGATTTGTTGGTTGGGTTGGAAGAACTAGGAAATTGTTTCAGCATTATTTTAAATGTTTCTTCATTCAAGTTTAGTTATATCTAGATGAGTATAGTTTAATCTAAAATTGTTTTGATAAACAAGCTCATTCTCTCTAACTTTTAAGTTGGTTAAGTTCAAATGTTTTAAGGGCTTCATTGTCTTTTCTTTAAGTCTCTCTTCGATATTGTTCAGTCCAGATAAATTTGTTAAGTCTCTCTTATGCTCTAATTTTGGTCGAGGATGATATGGCTCTTCAATATTAGCTGTGGAACCTTATTTTACTCTTTAATCGGTGTCTATATATATAAGGATTCATTAGTTGCGTTCTTTTCTGAATAGCTTCTTACCCAAAATTTATCTTTTCTGTTTGGTCTATTTAAAGAATATACTATGCTATTGGTTTTTATTTTGTCTCAACTAGTGAATTTTAGCACACACCAAGTACTTTGTTTCATGGGATCTTTTCTAATAAATGGTTTTCTGAAATTATTACTTCGTCATGTTTTCAATTGTAGTTGGGGTGCATTGATTAAGATAGTCATCTCCTCTATTTGTTAGTAAACTTTTGATAGTTTTGTTCCAACCTACATATATTGGCAAACGAATAGCTGAATGTTCTTTTGTGTGTTTGCTTTCATTTGCTCAAGTCTTTGGCAATTGTTGTTATTGTTATTGACTTTTGCTAGCTTAAACATCCATGTTGTTTCAATACTTTTAATGTCATTCATGCTCATTTGAACTCTTTATGTAATGCTAATTTTTTTTAGCCAAAGTTTGATATCATTTTGTGTAGGTTCTAATTTTTAACTCCTCTTCCTTTTTTTACATGAACTCTCTTATTCGAGTCCAATGGACTCCCCATCTCTTGCATATTCCTCTTCTCGAGTCGACCTCCATTAAGCCGTTGAAAGGGAAGCAAGTATTTGGGTGAAAATCCATATTGAAGTAGATTGTAGCAGCCCCAAGGGGCTGCAACAATTGAGGTTTTAGACTTAAAAAGTCCAGTTGTGACTAGCAGCAATAGCGTCGCAACAACGGTAGCAATCTTGAGGATAAATCTTGGGCTGAAAATCAAGCAGCCGGTAGCAGCAAAATTAATAGTTTAAGAGGCTAATGGCCTGTGCATTCGGCAACATCAACAACCTCTAAAGCTTGGACTTAGGCTGTTATAAATTTCAGCAGCCTCCTTGTTACCCTTACTCCCTTATTTTTGTCTTGTCATTGCTATATGGGCTCTATTATATTTGATTGTGAAAACTAACAACTCTTTTAATATCTTTTTATTAATTTAGATGAATCCTCGAGAAGATTTTTAATGACCTTTCTTTCACTATTTCGTTACTCATTTATATTAAGTATTCAAATTCTTCAAGCCCATTTTTATTTAGGCAATCTAAGCTTCGAGACTAACTCAAGAATTACCTATATTCTTTAATAGTTAGTAATTAGCTTTGAATTCACGTTTATGAGTTTGAGATAATCATTTAGTTCAAAATCTGAACTCGGATAAATTATTAAGTTAAAAATATTTCAAAAATAAGATTTTTCACAAGCAATTTAAGTTTCTTTTAAAATCCGTCGGTCAATCGCATGTTAGCAGATCTTTTACGGTGCTTAAAACCTTCCTTAGAGGGTCATTGGAACCCTTACCCGAACTTTGGTTTATTAAAGGTTTTATTTCAACACTACATTTTAAAAATGGATTTCTTAATTTACCTAAAATTAAGTGGCGACTCTCTTTTCTTTGTTTTCAAAAATGAAAAACAGCCAAGTTATGAGGCATTTTTTAGCTTAGTTTAAAAAATGGGTCGTAACAAACTCTTGAGAAGATGGTACACAAGATCGGAATGCGAAGACTTAACCATCTGAAACATGGTCTTCGTCAGGGGGAGTAGAATACGCGTAGTACTCTTTTTTTCTTAGTTTAGATTTTGTCCCACTGGATTTTACTAGCAAAGTTTTTAATGAGGCAGCAAGTAATGCGTATTGCAAATAACTATGGATATTTTTTACATGGACATCCAAGGAGGAGTATTATAAATGTTTTGAATACCCTGTGAAAGCCATTACAAGCTATAGGATTACCTTGGTTCCAACTGTAGGATAATATGTCATCTTGTATGCATGACATGCGGCATCATTACATGTAATGCATTATAGTCTAGGGTGAAAAGGCATAAATTCACTCCCAAACTTGTCTTGAAAAGTTAGTTACATGCTTAAACTAATATAGTGACCTATTACACACCTCTGCTACTAAATAGTGAATTTTTTTACCTCCTAAGACGTGTAGCACCACTCTCACAATGGGAGGTGTATCACACTTGCGCCAGATCAATGCCATGTCACTGCCACATCAGATGCCATGTCAAATTTTGACTAAAATTCTCCATGTCATTCAATTGTTTCTTCTTCAATGAACACCACCATGAAACCACTACTATTGCCGCCATATTACTACCAAATCTATATATTTCACCATGAAAATTAAAATAGTCACCATAAATTTCATCACCTACGATCAAATCCACCATCGAAATCATACTATCACCATTATCCCCACAAAAATTATAAAGATCCACCACAAAATTTGACACCATCAAAAGGTACAAACCCACCACCAAATATCACTACCACCATTGTCAATATCGATTTTTTCTTCTCCAAAACCTTCAATTCCCGCTTCTTTGTCACCCCTCACCAACAAATCCATCATTATATTTTATTTTTTAAACTTAATCATCAATTTTATCAACTACCAACAAAGCCGACGAGAAAAATCAAATATAATAAAAATGGTGAAATCGAATAAACATTAAAATAGGATATGATGAGAGATAAGGGGAGAGGATTTTGGTGGAGGTATAGTGGGGTGGATGGAAATTAGGTATGAAAATATGATGAAAAAAATAAAGAAGAAGAAGAAGAGGCATGGGGTGGGGGTAGAAAGAAGATTTTAATTATTTTTTTTACTTTATTTATTGTCAAACGCGCTTTTCTTTTTTAATTTTTTGCCACGTCAATTTTAGGGGGTAAAAAAAATTATTTTAAAATAGTAAAGGTATGTAATAGATCTTCATGATAGTTTAAGCGTGTAACTGACTTTTCGAGACAAGTTCAAGGGTAAATTTATGTCTTTTTCTTAGTCTAGGCTATATATAGTCAATCCATGTAATGACATTTTCTCCCCCTTTTTCCCCCTTTTTAGTCTAGTGGAAAATGTAGTGATTGTATCCCCCCTTTTAGCTTGTTCAATATTCTAATTCTATAACAAAAGAAAGAAAAAGAAGGGAAAGAAAACAAAACGTAAGAAAAAAGAAAGATAAAAAAGAAGGAAAAGAAAAATAATTAAGAAAACACAGGGAAAAAAAGACAAAAACGAGAAAAAAAATATAACTTTTTTTTAGTTCCGGTTAGTTATCAAAATACAATCTTCCTTAATTTTGATAGGTTTGGAGGACAATTATGTCTAAAGAAATTTAATTAAATGAATGAAGACTATTTTTGCAAGACTTTTTTTATAGGGGACAAAATATCAAGACCAAACCATATAAGGGTCATTTGTTAACTTAATCCCAAAAAACAAGTCAACCATCATTCAATAAGATATATTTTTGAACTTGTCCCGAAAAGTCAGTTACACGCTTAAACTATCATAATGACCTATTACACACATATACTACTCAAAAGTGAATTTTCTTACCCCCTAAAACTGACGTGGCAAAAAAATAGACACGTCAGTTTGAAATTAAAGTTAAAAAAAAAATTAAAATTTTTTTTTCCACCCCCACACCTCTTCTTCTTCACACCCCACCCATTGTCCTCTTCTTCTTCATTCTTTATTTTCATCACACTTCTTCTTTTTTTCCACAATCTTAAAGCACAATTTTTTTTTAATTTACAATTAGGTTAATTCCCATAGATTTGTTAGTGAATAATTGTATTTTATCTAGAAAAAATTTGATTGATTGTTTCTATCTTTTTCATTTTTTTGACTTTGTTGAAGAAATTTTGGTTAATCAATTTTTGGGTTTGGTGGTCAGGGGCGGACCTACATTGGTGCAAGTGGGTTTCACTGAACCCACTTCGTTGAAAATTTTTGCGTTATACGTATTTAAATTATTTGTGAAATTGTATATGTAAATAAAATGAACCCACTTGACACAAAGTAAAGGTGTGGTTCACTGGTGTATGGGGTTCAAATCTGCCCTACATACCTGAGTTCGAGTCTCAGTGAAGACATATTTTTTGTTCTTTTTTGTATTTTCAAGTCTCAAGTGGTGGGTCCAGGTATTTTTCCTTTTTAAAATTAACTAATAAATATAAACCATTATAGTTCTAGAGTCTTATTTTATGGAAAATAACAATAGTAATATTCTAAATTTATTAATTCAATTTTCTTTTTATGTTTGTATTTGAAATTGATTTAAATTTTTAATATTTTAGGTAGGCTATAAATTTATAGTTGATAAATTTATTAATTCAGTTCCCTTTTGAGTTTAAATTTTTAGTAATACACAAAATTGTGTATTTGTTTCCCCTTTTACTTGGTATATACGAAAGTTAGGTTAGTGTATTTTTATTTATTTATTTATTCTTTTACTAAATTTAAGTTATTTATTTATTTATGGTTTTTAAAAATTGCTCTAGTTTAATTTTATACATAATAGTAATAAGTAGCATGTTAAATAAAAAATATGTGGAAATTTTTGTTGTAAGTAGATAAAAATTTAATAGAATATGTTTTTGTTAGGAAATATTACCTAAAAAAAACCTTTTAAGGATATAATAAAAATTTTAAAAAAATGATAATTGTTATTATCGACTTTCGTCATGGTTCTTTGTAACTTGAACCCACTTGAACAAAATCCTAGGTCCGCCACTGTTGGTGGTGATGGGGTGCTGGTGGCAAAAACTAAAAAAGGTAATTGAAGGTGGTGAAGAAAAAAAAATCGATATTGATAATGGTGGTGATGATATTTGGTATTGGGTGACAAAGAAGAAGAAGAATTGAAGGTGATATAGTGGTGGTGAAGAACAAAATCAATAGTGAAGGTGGACGGATATGATTTTTCCGAAGAAATGACAAGTGAAATGGGTGGGATTTAGTGATGAAGAAGATATAATTATTAGAGAATTAAAATAATTAATTGGGGATTAATTAGAGTAAACTATAGTTAACAAAAGAAAAGTTAATTAATAAAAAAAGAAAATAAAAAATTATGATTTATGACATGGCGCTGATGTAGCGCTGATGTGGCAGCAAGTGTAATACACCACATAATGTGAGAGTGGTGTTACATGTCTCAGGGTGGTAATAAATTCACTTTTGAGTAGTAAAGGTGTGTAATAGGTCACCATAATAGTTTAAGCGTGTAATTGACTTTTCGGGACAAGTTTAGGGGGGAATCTATGCCTTTTCCCGAGATAAAAATACATTTTATGGGTCCCATACTTTTATAACTTTTCCATTTCTCTTCTCACTCCTCCACTCCACCCTCTATTTACCCCTCCCTCTAATATAGAGTACTGTGTAATTTTTTTAAAAAAAAATTAAATATATTTCATTACACAATAAAAATAGTAATATTCTAAAAGTAGTATTTCATTATCTCTCTCGCATTATTTCTCCAATTCTTTAATAAACAATAGTAATGTCCTAAAATTAGTAACTTATTTTCTTTACTGTTGTGATTGTTCATAATGTTTATTTGTCAAAAATTAAATAGAGATAAAAATATAAATATTAATTTAGATGTAAAGTCAAATAATTACGTATTAAAAAAGATTTAAATTAAGATGTGTGCTCTTAACCTCATACAAAATTAATTGTATTATTTTTAGGTTAAACATAATTAGTTATTTAAAATTACTTGTAAATCAACAAAATCAAAATATAATTAATCAATTTTTTTCATTTTACTCTCTCCATTAACTTATACGTTTATTTTTTGTTTACGAAATTTAAGCTATAAAATGTATTTTTTTAACTATATTAACATGATAAGAATTGCAACTCATAGCATTTTTGGTTGAATTGCAACTAAGTGAGAAGTTTATGTTTATGAACAAACACTATAAGTTGCAAATTCTTATCATGTTAATGTAATAATAAAAAAATACTTTAAAATATTAATTAAATTTCACATAGCTTGAATTTCAAGAATAAAAATGCATCATATAAATTGAGAGAGTATGTGTATATGTAGGAGTTTATGGATGATTTTCGATTTTGGGTTACATGAAAATAGTAACTTATGTAATTATTTCTCAAGATTATTAATGGTCTTTTCGTTATACTTTCTTGTTGGAGAATATTTGATGCATTTAAGTGTTTACAAAATTATGAAATTATTAAGAAGAGAAAAAAAATTAATTATATACCCTTTTTATTTTTCGTATTAGTTACTTACTTTTTCTTTTACACATTCTTTAAGAAATTATAAATAAAAATAAAAATTTAGTAATTTACTCTTTGATCTTTTTTGTAATTTTACAAATTTTGTTTACACTTTTACAAAAGAATTAATTGCTATGATAATGAAAATAAAAAAATTATAGTTTAATTTTGTTAATTGACAAATAATTTAATACCCTAATTATTTTTAGTAATGTAGATAATTAATATAGGATAGAAAAATAATATCAAATGTTAGGAGTAAGATAAATTAGACTAAATTTCATACTTTAAAAATTATTTAAAGATAAGGAGAATAGAAAAATTTGTAACAATTCTAAAAAAAAAAAGTTGAATAGTTGAACTAATGGAAAAAAATTTAAAAAGAAAAAGAAAAAATTACATAAATACACATCTTATTTTATCATAATCTCTAAAATTCTCTACCATTTAAAAAAAAATTCAAAAATCCCCTCTCGAATACATTACTTTCCTCTCGCTGATACATCCCTATCTCCCTCTCGAATATATCGCTCCCCTCTCTGATACATCCCTCACATATGTATCCGGATGTCTGGTAATGTATCCGGATGTCCTATCTCCTTTTTGATACATCCCTCCCCTCTCGGATACATCCCTCACCTATGTATCCGGATGTCTGCTGATATATCCGAATGTCCTATCTCCTTTCTGATACATTCCTCCCCTCTTGGATACATCCCTCACCTATGTATCCGGAAGTTCAGTGATGTATCCTGAAGTCTAGTGATGTATTCAAAATCCATAAATTTTAAGATATTTTTGTAATTTGAAAAAGAATATGAAAATAATATAATTAGTTCTTAACACTATGAGATTTATGTAAATTACACCCAAAAAAAAAAGGAAGAGAGAGAAGGTAATTTGGCCCATTTTTCTGAAAATGGAGACCAATAATCCACTGGGCAAATTAAGGAACCTTACACAACTTTTGTCTCCCAAATCATATACTCCTAAACTTTTAAAATAATATTTTTTCTAACCATATATTTTAGAATTTCTTAATGTTAACTATTATAAAGATAATTAAATAATAATTCGATGAAAATAGTAACTAACAATTCATCTATTGTAGAGTATTTTAATAATAAATAACAAAATGTTCAATCAATATTTCTAAACAGTTGGTTTGGTTCAATTTTTTTGGATTATAAACTTAAAATCAAAACCAAACAAAAAAAACAATTTGGTTCGGTTTTCCTTAATTCTCTGCCCACCATGTTTACAACATAAGTAAATAACTCTGGAGAGATAGAAGAATTGTAACAATATTAAGTGACCTCTCAATATTAGTGCACTGGTGAAAGTGCTTCACCCTTGACCAAAGGTCTCGAGTTCGAGCCCTGGGTATGGAGAAAATCATGTTGGGAGCGCCACCCCCGAATGGGCCCTGCACTGCGCAAACCGAATTTAATTGGGGCTCCAATGTGGGCTCCGGACACTGGGTGGGAAACCAAAAAAAAAAAGTGACCTCTCAATTCTCATGTATAAATGGAATGAATCCTCAGCCTCAAACAACCTCCACTAGGCTGACCACTGTACTGTACATACCAAATACAATGCGATTACTAACAACAGCCCTCAACTTACATTTACAAGTCCAACCTTTTGAGTAATGACACAGTTCAAGCCTTAGCTTTAGAGGGAGTTGCTATCAAATGATGTAAAGTTGACGCCTGGATAACAGTGCTAGGACTAGTATCTCTACTGCGTGTTGCCACAGATTGCCTAACACCTATGTTTTTGTCAACCCCACTTCTTACAACACGTACCCAAGACCGTGGAAGGCTTCGCACCAGCCGTGTTGAAGCTACCAGCAGAATCACACCAACAATGATGCACATCCTGTACAGCAACATCTCAACATCAACACTATTTCTTTTGGAAGTAAATGAAATTTCATTTATGTACAGCAAAAGTTATAAATGTAGGAATCCAGGAAGACGACCAAGGCATTTAAATCAGAGCCATATAAACAACGAATACAAAAGCTGTAACAGTCTAAATTTGACATGGTGAACTGTTGTGCACTTGTTTTCAAAGAAGAAAAAAAAAAGAATCAGCTGTGTACTTTAGTTCAAAACATCTTTTAACGAATATGATGGTACTTATGGACATTCTGAACAATAGAACAATATCAAGTTTCTAAAGAAACAACTTACAAACTTACTTTCTGTGATTAAAAGTTACAGATGACCCGCATTTATTCTTTCAAATGCAAACATTTTTCCCATCAAAATTTTAAAAGAATTTAAAGGTAATATTAGGCTCACATGTCCCACCAGGACACTAAAAGATACATGTTTTCAACATTTCTCTTAAACTCTCTTCTTAATAAACATGAAAGATGAAAACAAGTCATTCCATTTTTCTTTTTTTGATAACACTGGTGTTGGGGCCAACTTGCTCGCACTTTAAATAATTCCACAAAGTGCATGCTAACTCCCGCTGACAAAGGTAGTGGCGTAGCAAGAAATTTTATCAAGGACATTCAAACTTTTGAAGATGTCAATTAAAAATTGAAGCGGGTGCACCAAAAGTTTCAAATCAAACAGCACAATATTTAACTAAACTGTAACAAGAATTGTAACAGAAACACAATTTTATAAAATCAAGACTAACATAAAGAAGTCAACAAAAGAAACCCTACTAGTAAAAGTATATTTGTTTCGCTTGATGAGGTTTCATCTCTTGAAATATTTTTATAATAGACTCATTAAAAATGACATGAAATAATTTTCTTTCTACTTAAGGCACTGCCCCATCTTAAACTTCATCATCCATTCGATTCTGCAGGTTTACTCTTAAATTTTCTTTTGTAGAGTTTGACTTTTAAATTTTCAGAGTTGTTGAATAAACAATTTTCAATTAAAAACTACTTCTAAGATTGGTTGTTTACTTTTTACACAACTTTTTAGAGGTATTTATTAGTAAGAATAATTGAAAAATGTAGTTAATATATATTAAAGAACTTTATATTTTGTATGGTAAAAAATGAATTTTATGGAGTAATAGTTATTACCACTAGTTACTAGTGCATCAGAAGTAATAATCTTGTGAATTCATTGACTGTTATAGTTGATTGATTAATTAGAAATGATTTTTTGAAGTCTTTTGCATGAGATAATGAGAAGAAAAGGCTAGATGATAATTACTATCAGTTTGGACAAAAATCTTTAAAATGATATGTATATTGGAAAAGAATTTGCACAGTTATTTTCAACCTGGTCCTTAATTAATTTGTATTGATTAGATTAAAAATAAAAGAAGGGAGCTACAGCGTAGAGTGAAAAACTATCACCCATCAGAAGATTGAATAATTTTTCAACCCGATCCATGTATGTAATAAAATAGAGTACCTTATTTCTTTTTTTCTTTTCCGGCAATTGTAACTTTTATGTTTGTAAACTGAAAATTTTGTGATTTGCTATTTGAAAACATAATTATGTGATTTGGTGAAAAGAAATTCATAATCATATAAACATTTATGAAATTTACCCTTTACAAGAATAAAAATCCATTAAAATAACTTTTCAGTCATTCCCCCAGCACAGTACACTAAGTACCATTGAACCAACTACCAAGCGTTAAATGGAGAAGATAAATGCTTGCATGAATATAAGAAGACAAGGGTGGGAAACACACAAAGTCAAGACAAAAAAAACTAATCTAAAAAACCAACATAGTTAGAGTCTATAGAATTTCTCCATTGTGGATTGCCATTTGAAGAATAAATTAGCGCTTATGCTATATATACATTATCCTTTAATGCATAATTTTGCACGTAGAAGGCAAAAGAGTGAAAGAAGTACACATGAGGAGGGTAGGTGGGTGAAGTATAATAGAAGTGAGACAACGCACTACATTTTCAAAAAGAAAGGTCTCCCTCACATGCCAAGTCATATGTGTGCCTCACCCACCATAAACTTTTTCGCGTCTATGAGTTATGTCAAGGGTATTCAAAATGTAATATCTTTTTTTTTTTTTTGAGATAAGGGTATCTAAAAGAGGGATATTCAAAATGTAATATCCCACCATTTCAATTTGTTGGTCTTAGTTTGACTCAAGAAGGAATTTAAGAAAATAAAGAAGACTTCGAATTATGTGATCTTAAATTAAAGATCTACATAATGTACCAAAATACCCTTCGAATCTTGTGGTCTTAAATATGTCATGTAGGATGTTTCGTGTAAAGAGTTACTAAATATAGAAAGTAACAATCTTTTTTAAATAAACTAATGAAATTTAAGACAAACAAATTGAAACGGAGGAAGTACTAGATACTTGCATAGGTGATATTTGACCTATACACTTGCATAAGGTGACATTTGACCTATATATACACGATATAATTTTTCGGGTAAGGGTGTTCGCTTAACCACCCTTGCCACTAGGTACATCCAACAAGGCTTGAAAAAATGGAGAAAAAAATCACCTACTGTTTTTGGTTGCACTCAAATTTGAATCCTAGACCTCATAATTCTCAACCTACTTTGTTAACCACTAGGCCACATCCTTTAAGTGCAACAAGACATTCAATTGGAGGGACTAGTACGTGTCATCATAAAGATAAGAACAGTAAAGTTTTGAAACCCACTTGTCATCAAGTAGAGAGGGGAAAAAAGGCTCTCATAAAGATGCATAAGCAAGTTCAGCAAGAACTAATGAATCTTCCTATTTATCCCGAGTAAGTAATTCAGTTTTGAAAAACCATTTTTCATGGGATCAGGAGACAGAAGACATAGAGGGCCTTGCCTCTATTGTAACAAAGAAGCTTGATGAGCAAAATAGATGGTAATAAGTCCAAAGGTAAATGGTAAAAAGGCAAAGAAAATGAACATGTCATTCATACCATCCAAGCAAGAGCCAGAGACGAGATGTTGGTGCTGAAGGCAAGCGTTCACCCAAAGCAAACATACCAGCAAAGACACCAGTTACGATAGATGCAACAGCCGCACAAGTGGATACTACAATTGCCCTTCCATGCTTCAAGCCACGTGTCTGTTTGGAAGAATAGAAGTACTTAGTGAAAACCATTCATAAGATAGACAGGATGATAGTTCTCTCTTGAAGAAAAAAGGAATTTAAGTTAGATTATAGTGGTTTCATGGCCTCATCTATGGTTGCTAGTTAACGTGATGTCGACCAAAACCAGACAAGGGAAGAACGAATTTGATCATGATTATGCAATGTTTGGAGTCACAATATCATAATGTTGATATACACCGGTAAGTGGTTATAGCAGATATAAATAATGTTGATTACAAGGAGTACCTGACATACAAAACCAGAAGCACTACAACAAATGCTTATTGAAATACAAATCGGCACCAACAACTTGGAAAATCCCTGCTCCAAGAATAAAAATCCCATCTTTGATATCACGGATGAAATCCTGTAATAACCATATTATAGAGTCATTATCTGTAATAAGACGGGAGGGCATCCACATCTAAATAAACGACCAACGCTTTGAGATTGAAAATAAACAACCAACACAAGACATAGGAAATATATGACCTTTGCAAGCATTGAAATTTACTCAATGCAATCAAACATACAAGTTCATTAATATGATTGCAGTAGTTGTTAATAATAACCCAGCTAAAAGAAAACTAATCAAGCAACAAAAAGAACTGTTGACAGTTGTGAATTCTGTGTTATGAAATTTTAAATAATAAATGATATCTAGGCTCGTTGTTTCAAGAGAATGTAAAGAACAGAATGATAGATGCAGATGGTATTCATGGGATTAAAATCCGATGGTTGAAGTGGAGAAGTGCTATCGATGTGTTATGTGGTAGGAAGATGCCTACCAAAAGGTAAGTTTTATAGAACTATAAGACTGACAATGTTATATGGATGCGAAAGTTGGGCTACTAAAAGTCCAAGATGAGCTTTGCAGATGCTAAGATGATGTGTGGTCATACCAAATTACATAATGTTAAAAATGACCACATTCCCCAGAAAGTGTAAGTAGCATGCATTGAGGATAAGATGCGAGAAGGTTGCTTGAGATGGTTTGGTTATGCCTTGCGTCGACATACAGATGCACCAACCTGTATGTGTGAAACTATTGTAATTGAAGGTGTTAAAAAGGGATGGGGTAGACCTAAAATCACATGGAATGAATTTGTCTCGAAGGATCTATAAATCTTTGGTATCAATGCGAACTTAGCTAAACATACGATATAATGGAAGAAAAAAAAAAACATATAGGCAATATATACTAGTTAGGGGTGTCAAATGGGCGGGTTGGGTTGAAATTGGAGATATTAAAATGGGTTGAAACAGAAATCGGGTTGGGTCTTGACCCGTCCAAGTTTACTTTGGGCTCAAATGGGCTAAAAAGCGGGTTGGGTGTTGACCCGTTTAATCTCAATAGTTTTAACATATAGATATTTAACTTTTATAACCACAATTTGAATTTCAACTCAAGATTTTTTTAAAAAAAAACTTACAAATGGATAGATAAATCCTAAAAGATATTAAATAGATAATAATTCATAGCTTCAATATAGGAACATACATTACATCAATGCAAATAAAGAATCTTAAAACGGGTTGAAATTGGAGATTGAATTGGGCTCAATTGAGGATTCTCTTAAAATGGGTTAAGACTTGGGTTGAGATTGAACCCAACTCAAATTATCATGAGCCCAACCCTTAAAATTCTGGGCAGGTTGGGCAGGTTACCTATGTTTGGGTTCATTTTTGACACCTCTAATACTAGTTGAGGATAGGTTTTAGACTTATTAGGGAACTTCTAATATTAATATTGTTATATTATGTAACTTATTTTTTTACTTTTATTTAATTTAATATGATGATGATATGAAATGAGCTAATAGAAGTGTTGGGAATCGTATAGCCAATCCCAACTTGTTTGGGACTGAGGCATAGTTGTTATAAATATTATCTAATACAAGTCTACTCATTCTGATTTATGGACTTTACAGTGATAAACGGGGCCTGGTACTATTCCACTCTCATTTAGCATGCATCAATACAAAATTCCATCTATAGATGCGACGGTCGTTAGAGGGTAATTTAGTGTATGAGGTTTCTGCATTTTAGGCTCTGCTGCATTTTAGGTCAATGTACAAGAAATAAGCTGCTCCTCTTATCAAAACAAGCAAAAGATAAGACTAAGAGAAGAAGTATACCCAAACAAAATTCCAGATTCCAGTCCATAAATAATTTCCTCGATAACTTCATATTGCATCTGCATTGGGAGAAAATTTGCATATGGCATCAGGCATGTTCAAGAGCATCATATGTAATAGCTCAGTGGAAAACTCATACCAGCTCTTGTTCTCTTCGCTGGCGTCTATAAATGCGAAGCCATCCATTAAGGAGTACCTATATCCATTGAACAGTATTAGATCATGGAATTCAAAAAGTACAAAAGCATTCAAATACCCCTTCAGTCCTAATGGCTCAAAACTATATGTGGATATTTCATAAAAAGAACAGTACAAGTACAAATCAATCCAAAAGTATTGCACACAACCCAAGAAGTAAGAACCTTGCAGTACAGTGAATATTTACTTAAATGAAGAAAGTTATTACGCAGTGCAGAGGCCAGTGGGCATGGAAAATCTAGTTAAATGTTCTCTTCTAAAGGTATTAGAGCAATGAGCCTATAACAGTTGGTCAGCAACAGTGGTCCCCAACAAGAGCACTAACAGACAGCACCAAGCAGTCTCCACTAAATTTAGATAAATAATACCTCCTCCCTTCATTAATTTCAAAAAAAATATCTCCTCCCTTCATTAAATATATGCTCATGTAGGACAAGTTATCCAGGAAACTAACAGCAAAATATATTTTGTATTGTATACAAATGTCGGTAACCTGTGTCCCTAAAATAGGCATATGCTGGAAAAACTATCAGAATGTTTAAGAGGACACGACTGGTCCTAAAATTGTATGACCATCTATATCAGTCGCATAAAACTCTAGAGAGCATGACTTCTTGGATCAACTGTACCAATGTCTAGGACGTTTGTAAAGAAAAAGGACCATTACTAAACTTGCACAAACTAAAGTTATGTTTGGGATTGAGTTCTGCAGAGAGTTACATAAGGACTTGGATGACTTTCTGACATTCTTCTGGTTTCAAGTAAACTATGATGAGATCTAAGCGACCACTTTTGGTTGAAGGGTAAATAAAACAGTTTTACATGAGAAAGAAAGATAAGAAAGAAGAAGGGATGATGGAAATTAAGAAAAAAGCAAGCGCATGCCGATTAATGATGTCGAAACACACCTTAACCTGATTAGCCACCAAAGTTATTAGTGATGAGATGTTACTCTCTTCTTAAATATAGGGCTACAATAAAAACCTAGACTCGAAGTGCTGACACGATAAACGATTGTTGACTTCAACGTAATTTGCAAGTTAAGTTTTTTTTTAAAGTATGCCACTTCTCATTTTGAAGTCTAAGATGAAAAGTACTTCTAATATGTAACAGAAACGACAAAAACAAAAACAAAAAAATGGGGGGAGCTGTGGGCGGGGGGGAGGAGAGAAGAAGGGGTGATTGATGGTGTCACGGAATGCTTAAAGATGTTCAACATCATCAAATAATTCAATTATCTTTTGCATCTTTTTACCAATCACGAGGAGCATAAAATTTGACACTTGAAAAAACAAGCTCTTCGTGAAAAAAGATTCATACCATACTACTAGTATATCAATCTGAAAGAAGCAGCTGCAAAATACTATCAGTGGTTCATCCTCCCTGTCCCATTTATTAGACCCTTTTTTTAGGTGCCTACTTACTATAAGTGTTCTTGGTTAAGGAAAAACACAAGCGTTGAAAGGACTGATTCTATAAGTAGGACAGAGGTCTTCTCTTAAATTAACAATATAGGAACCGATATACAAAAGGAACTCAGCGCCTAATCACTCCAAACGTAAATGATATAGCACCAGGAAAACCTTCTCAAGCAACTAACTTAAAAGTGTGCTTGTATTGCGTATAGAATAAGATACCTACAAACAAGATTGCAACAGCACATGCCAGCCACGGTAGGTGAAAAATTGAGATAGAAGAAGCCTGCTGCTCCTCCCCTCCAGCACCAACAGCTGAACAGAGAAAAGAGAAGTGGTAAGTTTAAGTTTGTCAGTTATTCACATCCCAATGAAACATGTCAGGAAATAGGGTATAAGGTTCCATTAGAAAAGAGAAGTTGTAAATTACAGAACAATTGATTCCATAGGCTACTAATTTCCTTTGGCAGTCAGGAAGCTGACCTTGTACAATCACTATAGAGGAAAAAAACAAATAGTCCCTTAAGTAGCTGTAGAAGTATTTTGGCTCTCTCTCTCTCTCTCTCTCTCTCAATATATATATATATAAAGAACATCCTTTAAGTTTATAAAAGTAGACAAGTTTGGTCCTTGGCTAAACAAAACCCTCAAAAACTAACTGGAAAGAGTTTTATATATGAATAAAGAACAACCTTTAAGTTAAAAGCTTTTTTCATCCTCCCTTTTTTTCAAACATGTTCTGAAAAATGATTTCTTTGAGCGAAGGATCTATCGGAAACCACCTCTCTACCCCACTAAGGTAGGGGTGAGGTCTGCGTTCACCTCACCCTCCTCAGACCCCACTTGTGACCACACTGCAAATGTTGTTGTTGCTTACTTTTTTAATTATTTTAGTATGCTCTTTATTACATTTAAGTTAAGTCCTATATAGAAAATATAAGGGATTTGAAACAATTTTTTCTTCCATCAAACTTGAATTCTTTGATTATCTTATCCATCCAGAGACTAGCTGATCATTAAATCTCTCCACTCCTAACCACTAATTTTCAAATATAAAAGAAGCTCTATTGTTCCCAGTTTCCACACTTGAAAAAAGTAGTGGGTTGTGATCTGAAATTCACCCTAGGCAATATCCTTTGTTATATGCTCCTAGAAGTTTCCTCCCATTCAACTGAAAATAAGAATCTGTCAAGCCTAGCTGCACTGTAGTGATTGATCCCTCACAACCAGGTAAATCTGCCCCTACACAATGGCGGATCGAATAGCTCCATGTCTCCTATCCAGTCTGAGAAGTCGGTCATTGAATTAGAGATACATTTCTTTCTTTCATACAGAAACCTTTTAGTTGAAATCACCACAGAATACCCATGGACCCTCACATAAACCCCTGAATGATGAAATCTCCTCCTAGCTTAATTTCCTTTCCCTTCTGGTGTATGGTGCATACACTTCTGTTAGACACCACTTAAAAGATTGTTACACTGATTCAAAACTATAGGCAATTCAATAACAGCCTGTTGCAATCAGTTCCCCTTCCACATTCTACTGTCCCATAGCATTAGAATTCTACTATTGCTACCTTCAGCGTCAAGATATCCATATCTCATCATATACATGCCCATAGTTGCTTGGCCATAATATCCACGTCCTTTTCTAATTTTGTTTCCCAAGAACAATACAAGTTTGCTCTCCATTTCTCAATTAGACTCTTAACGAGATTACTTTTAGAAATCATGTTAAGTCCCTTGACATTCCATGATATTAATTTGACCTTCATTGATAAGTTGACAGTGGATTTTTCCCCCTGCGTCTTACTCCTTCCACCTCTTCATTACTTTCCACTAGTTGCCTCTGACTTTTCTTTCTTTCATCTAGCTTCATATAGAGAGCCACCAGAGCTCTTTCCACATCCCACTAAAGCAGCATTATATTGATAACTCAATTCCTGGACACAGGAGTGAACCTAAGTCTATATAGCCACTGGTTCAACTAAGAAGATGATATAAACACATTCGCCAAAGCATTATAAGGAGTTTAAAGAGTAACAAACTGATGATCTTTTTACAACCAATAAGACATGAAGACCTTCCAGAACAATAACACACATCAATTTTGGACCAAACCAAATTTTTTAGTTACTGTAACCCTACCTCATGGAGGTACGGAGGCTATTTCTGAAAGACCCTCGGCTCAAGTAACACACATCAAAGAAGATTTAAAAGCACAGACTGCTTAGACGCCAAATATCAAGAGAAGCAAAGACCAAGTAATAGTAATCCTCTAACAAAACAACACTCCAACTCCAACCAGGATAATCTGGCGGACCAGATATTCTAAACCTGGTATGAGGCCGCACGATTGTCTCCTCAACTACTTCCTCCGTGGAACAATGACTAGTTCAAGTAGTCACTCTTAATAGATGAATTCCCCCCTATATGCATAAGGCCATCTATCCAGTAACACCGTGCTTAGCAATACAGAGGAAAATGAACTGTTTCTTTGTTTTCCATAGCTTGTTAGTTCTTTTAACGAAATGCAAAGCATTAAGGAACTTACATTACCTATGGTGCCAATGCCCGCCAAGGTAATTCCTATCCAATCAATAGCATTCATGATCTCCTTTAGATAAAAATGGGAAAAGACTGAAAGTATAGCAAGTCCACAGCCAGAAACTGGTTGAATGACCGATACCTGGAGTATATCATTGAAATAAGGATTTGTCTAGCTAACAATATAAGAAAGAAACATTATGTGTGGGGTTTTCTCTAATAATTGATTTACTTTCAAACTATCAAGTTCAATTCCCTAAATATGCATAAAAGAAAGCTTGCTGGAAATGCACTTACTGGGGCTAGAGATAGTGCTCGCAACATCAAGACTGCTCCAAACAAATCCATAAGTAAACCAAAAATCCATGCCTTGTTGAAAGCATACGCTTTAATCACCTGTAGACAGAGATCATGAAGCTTTCCACGTAGTCGTGTTTCAAAGAAGAAATGTGACGAGTTCATAAAATTAAAGGTAAGCAGGATAGCTTAATGGAGGCCAACATGATTTAACAAAGAATATAAAGGGCAAGAAAGAGATGATGTCTGCATAATACTAGAGATAGCCAACAACAGGAACATTTACAGCTATTTCAAATATAATAATCGGCATTCGCACTCAATAATGGTAATATTTTTCAGCTTTACAAAAAAAATCTGACCATTGGCAAACGGTCCAAATTGAATAGCACTGTTGCCAAACGGACAGAATTGCAAAATTAGCCCTTTTCCTTTTTTATTTAAAAACTAACCCCACCCCTAATTACACATTTACCTTTAGAAAATCTATAAACAGCCTCCAACCCACGCCCTCTTTCTTCATTTCTTTCTTGCCACACAGCTCTCTTACTCTCCAATATCCATCTCAATTCTCTCATTTCTCTCTTAAAGTGCTATCAACTATAAGCTCTCTTAATTTTAAATTTTATTTTTATTTACAGTTTATTTGATAAATCAAAAGTAGAAACGAGCAAGTGTAATTGTACTACCGTCTGAGTTCTGAAATTCAATTTCAACATTTAATTTTCAAGTATTCAAATTATTGCGGAAATTTGGTACACTTGTTCCATATCTCTCTTATTTAGTATATTTATTATTGTACATTTCATTTTATTAATTTTTCTATTTTGTTAGGTTTAGTAACTAGTTTTCTTACACTAACCCTTCGGGGTGGCCCAATGGTTTGGGCTTGGGACTTCCATGTTGGAGGTCTCAAGTTCGAAACCCCTTGCCAGCGAAAGCAAGGGGTTTGCCTTCTGGGTCGAGCACGTCGCACCGGGCTTGCCTAGTGCGGGTTACCTCTCCTATGTGGTTTGCGAGCTATTGCATAGGAGCGGGGGTTTTACTCTGTGCGCACCCAAAGGGTAGCTGCTGCGGGTTTCCCTTGTCATAAAAAAAAAAAAAAACTAGTTTTCTTACACTAAATTTCTGATGTCCTATACATGATCACTAATTAATTTATTAATAAAGTTTCCTTAACAACACTTTGCTAACTATATCTATTCATTTTTTTGCTAACTAATTTATTCCTATCTTTTTTTTTTCTATGATTTTGAAATTTTGAGACTTTTCCTTGATCAACTTATGTCAGGAAGTTCCTCAGTTTCAATTCCCATCATCAAATATCCAAGTAGTGGCTAGTTTACTCAAATGAATTTCTTTATCTTTCAAAACAGTGTAAGGAAAGCAGTCAGAGTATTTTGTTTGGGTTGTCATTAGAGAAGCATGTTTAACCCAAGATAATTTGCAGAAGAGAGGCATGTTAACTAATAAATGTCATCTCTGTGAAGAGGATACAGAATCAGTCAATCACCGTTTTATTCATTGCAAAAGTGGCTAAGAAATATTGGGAGCTCTTCCTAAATCTGTGTTACCTTCTGACTACAAACTAGGCAAAAGCTTTAGCAACTTAAAAAGACTACTGAAAAACTTGTTACACACATGTTTATACCAGCAATATGAAATACCACTTAATTAAAAATAATTCAAATTGAAAGAGCAAAATCTTTTTCATATTAAACTAAAGCTAGATAATTAACTTCATTGCTTGTTAATGTGTTCTACATATCCTATACAAAGCACTTTATATATGTAAACATAAAAACATAAAATCCACGTGGCAAATCCACTTTCTGTAAGCGATAAGCAATCTCTCAAATCAGAATCACATGATAAATGGTGGTCACACAAATGACATTCCAGCATCACAACACCAACAACTATGCTTCAACCCTAAACTAGTTGAGGTTGGCTTACATTAATAGACAAATCTCTAACCCCTCACCACAAAAAAAAAGGACTCCCTGCAAAAACCAACTAATATAAGTGCACTAACAGATTCACATTACAACCCAAGAAACAGAATCATCACCAGACATTTGAAACACATTTCCATACACAATATAGGATAACATAACAATAAGAGAAACCAGTCCACCAAAAGAAAATGTACATTCATGAAAATCAACTTTGTTAACAAAGAAACATAAAATTAAAAAAAAAATGAATGGAATCACCAAAATAACAGAACCGAGAATTGAAAGGTATATACCAGTTTTAGCATATACCTTGAACTTGAAAGATAAAGGAGGGAGAATGAGTGTCCCTTTCTTCTGCAGAACTTTGCCGATATTGTTACCGGCGGTGGCGGCGATCGTCAGGCAAATCGATTCCCACATCTCAGCCCCCGCGATTACCCTCTCCTGCTTGCTCTTTTTGTTTGATTAGCAATAGATCTCACTTCGTTTTGATTTGGTAGCTTCAGATTTAAGGCATATTGCCACAATATTTAAGACAATAAGTTTGTCAGATTTGTCAAGTGCTGTTTTTTTGTTATTAGAAAACATAGCTCCTACCCTTTCTCATTTTTATTTATTTATAAAAAAATAAAAATAATAAAAAGGTCAATCTCCTTAAACAATGCCAAATAGAATAAATATTCTAAAGTAAATAATACTAGTGTAAGTACCCGCGCAACGCGCGGGCAATTATGAAAAAAAGCTTTTTTTCAAGACAATCGTGTTACAATACATAAACAATAATTACCAACTTAAAATTTTAGTTATCTAACCGTGAAGAGCATTTCAATCAAAAATCTATTAAAACAAACAAAAAAAATCTTTTATCTTTTCTATAAAGTGTTCACCAACACTTTATTGTTTTATCCAAATCCTATAAAAATAAATGCTTAAAATATTTTTTTGGGTAAAAACATATAAAATAAGCCAATCCAAATGAGCTATTAGAAGAGACTTTATAGAAATTCATATCTAACATTGCACAAAAATTCAATATAGGAATCCTTTATAGAAATGCAGATATTGTTCTTTAAGAAATATTTTCAAGATTTAGCAAAAAAAACACTGAATTCTCTATTCTTTTATATAACTAACAGAGATGATCTTCATACTTCAATATATTGGTGCATATTCACACAATGTAATCAAGATTAAATTTAAACATAGTTTAATTTGTTGTGATTTCAAAATCCAATAGGATGAAATGTGCTAAAATTTCAAACGAAAACAATATTCTTTCCATTGAAAAATGTATAGACATATCCCTGCAATACCTGATAAAGAAGAGGGAGCATATCACATATAAGTATTTCGAACATAATTTTGCAAAAAGATGTCTAAAAATGACACATTTGATTATTTGAATACAATAACCAAAACAAACGTATAAATAACCAACAATCTATACCTTTAGTATTTGATCTCCTTCATTTTACTTAACTTGGTACAATCATTTTGCAGAAGAGGGAAAATATCATTCCTCACTTATGCATGTTCATGAAAAGCTTAATTTGTGAGAAAATGAGTTAACTTGATTGATTTCTTCATGTTTTTGTGCATTGGAGTATGAGTTGCATATAGGCCTTATGAGATGATGATCTGAACATGCTTTAGCTTGGAGTTGATGTTTCCTCCTCGGATATGTGCATTTGTGTGATTGCATTCATGTTGGGCTGATAGATTTAGTTCTTATCCACCTTATGATATCTTGAGTTCCATTCGAGGACGAATGTTTCCAAGGGGAAGATATTGTGACACCTCAGATTTGAAAAGAAGGAAAAAATTTAGATTTTCTAAACTAGTGTCTGTGTCTACGGATCCCCATCTACGGACCGTAGGTACTCCTACGGGTCGTAGATGGCATCCGTAGGTAGTGGGGAAAATAAATTTAAAAATCAAGTTTCAGGATCCTTTCTACGACTCAATAGGACGGTCTGTCATTGCTTCTACGGATCGTTGATAGGTTTTGTAGGTCACTCCCAGACTTAGTGAATTTTGAGGGTCAAAGTTGGGATCTACGGTTGGCACGTACGGTCCGTAAGTGGACCAACAAACCATACATGGCAATCGTCGTTGGAAGTCCAAATTTAATTAGTCTCTGAATCTTTCTACGGTTGACCAGGACGATCCGTAGTTGGACCTACGGACCACAGGTCTGAACCGTAGATAAGGATCCGACAGTTATTTTTAAGGGCTTTTTGGTATTTTCCCTAATTGACTTATACCTAATCTAAGTCGGTTTAGTCCTAATCCTAGACCCTACATAAGTCTCCTAAGCCTAAAATTTACCCTTTTTCTAATCATTCTTCAAATTCCCCCAAATCCCTCCAAATCTTTCCCCAAATATTTCTCGCTCTAAAGCTTCAAGAAGAAGAAGACCTTGGGTTTCAATTCAATTCAAGTCTCCTAATTCACCATTAATTGTGGGCTTTTGATATCAAGGTATGATGGCTTTCACCCATGGAGTCCTTTCCTCCATAGGGTTCTTAAATTCCCCAATTTTACAAGTTAGAATTCTCCAATTGGAATTAGGGTTTCTCCTATCTTATGGGTTCTTTCAAATTATGATCTAATTTATTGATTTAAGTCTTTTTATGCATGAATTGAGTTAATTGCATGATTTGAAGTTGAATTACCATGAACCGATGCATGATCTATGATTTCTATATTTTGTTCTTATGATGAGGTTTTGAACTATGAAAGATGAAAATTATGAAGATATGCATATTCTTTATGAAATTGAGATAAATGATTTAAGGTTTCTTTGATATTGAAGCATCAATGTAGTTGTTGTCATGATGAGGAAGGATTTCTCATATATTACTCAAAAACATGAATGTGAGGATTTTCTCACAAAAGGGATTCATTAGGGTTGAAAGGTTTTCTCAACTAAACTTTGAATCAAGAAGTAAGGAGCTATTCTGATGAACTTTAGCTTGGATTGACTATTTGATGTGCCTTCCATGAATAATTAGAGAAGAGGCGATTACCTATGTCTACTAATGATAAGATAAGTTATGATTAATGATTATTCCGTGGAATATGCTTAGCACCAGGAGGATATTGAGATGGAAGCTCTCCCGTAGTAGAGGTTGGGTTTCTAGTAAGCAATCTCCTTATCCCATAAACTATGTGCCACCATAGGATGATTGTCTTAAATAGACATTAGCTAGGGAATCCACTTAAGCTAGAAGTTATGGTTCTTACCTTGGCAAGTAAGGACACCTCTTTTCGGTGTGGGGTAGATACCGAATTTCATGTTATAGCTCACATGGTCTATGTCGGTTAAGGCTCATTTCCCACATAATGAACTAAGGTTATTTTCTAAAAGGGTATTTCAAGTATATGTTGTTTTAAGATGATTTGCATTGACTATGGTTTTGACTCATGTTTTCTATCATGTCATATTATGATTTAACTTGGTCATTGCATCTTATGTATAGCCCCTTTTTAGCATGATTTTATGACTTCTATGCATAGCTATGATACTTGGTACATTCTATGTACCAATGCATACTCTTGCCTACATTGTCTCATAATGTAGGATCTGGCTCTTCTCTATCCATTCGGCTAGTTCGTTGCAATTGAGACTCGAAGACTTGGTGAGTCCTCCTGCTTCAAGGGTAATGCCACATCTTATAGTTTCATGTCATTTTACTTTTTGAACTTGTATGGGTTATGTCCCACTTTCATTCTATCGATGTATTAGATGACTTTGAGACTATGTTTAGACTTCCGCTACTTTTGTCAACTCTTTGATATATAGATTGTCTCTTTAACTCTTATCTACTATTATCTTGTACGATATATGCTAAGTGGCTTGTATGGGGCATTTCGGGGTCTTGTACGCCATGTCACATCTAGGGGGTACTTTAGGTCGTGACAAGAAAGGACTTGGTACTCAAGTTAAGCTTAGCACATCTTTTGACCCTCAGACCAATGGTCAAGCCGAGCGTACTATTTAGACATTGGAAGATATGTTGAGAGCTTGTACGATTGACTTTAAAGGTAATTGGGATGATTGTTTGTCTTTGATTAAGTTTGCTTATAATAATAGTTATCACTCGAGTACTCAGATGGCTCCATTTGAGGGTCTCTATGGTAGGAGGTGTAGGTCCCCTATTGGTTAGTTTGAAGCTGGTGAGGTCACTTTGATAGGGCTCGAGTTAGTTCATGAGGCGATGGAGAAAGTTTGACTTATAAGGGATGGATTGAAGATAACTCAAAGTAGACAGAAATCTTATGCGGATGTGAGAAGAAGAGAACTTGAATCTGTTGTTGATGATTGGGTTTACTTGAAAATCTCACCTATGAAGGGTGTGAAGAGATTTGGAAAGAAAGGGAAGCTCAGTCCTTGTATGTAGGCCCATATCAGGTTTGAGGCCTTTTGGTAATGTGGTTTATGAGTTGGATTTGCCTTTCGATTTGGCATTGGTGCATCCGGTATTTCATGTTTCATTGTTGAAAAAGTGTATTAGTGATCCTACTTTAGTTGTTCCCTTAGAAAGTGTTGGTGTGAAGGTAGGTCTTTCTTATGAAGAGGTTCTGGTTGAGATTCTATACCGTCAAGTCCGTCAGTTGAGAAACAAAGAAGTTGCTTCTATCAAAGTTCTTTAGAGGAATCAATTAGTTAAGGGTGCTACTTAGGAGGCCGAAGCCGATATGATGTCCAAGTACCCCCATCTTTTTCCCTCCGCTTCAGTTTAAGTTTGAGGTACTAGTTCCTCCGATGTACTCTCTCTGATTAATGTGTTCAAGCTATTCTCATGTTTCCATATGCATGCATATTCATGAAACCAGTTTTAAAAGTTCATGTTAGGCTTGGAGTCGATTACTCCTCGGTTTTATGCAGTTTGATGTGTTTTGCATTCATGTTGGGTTGTTATATCTCTTTTCTACTCTATTCATGCTTAGTTGAATCTCATTCGAGAATGAACGTTCCTAGGGGGAAATATTGTAACACCTTAAAAGTGAAAAAGTTAGAGTGGAAATGAAAAGTTGTAAAAAGTGTTGGTGCACTGGTTCCACGAGCCCATGTACAGACCGTGGAAGGTTGTGCGGGCCGTGGGAACTAGTCGTGGTTGCCCTCAGAATTTTGGAGTTCCAATAAGTGGTTCACAAGAGGCCAGTACAGATCGTGGTTGGTTCTACAGACCATGGAAGGTTCCATAGACCACACCACTACACTTAGGGAATTTTTGTTTAAAAGGGTTGTATGGGAGGTTTGTACTGCCCGTGCAAGGAACCACGGACCGTAGACCTAATCGTAGCTGGAAGGATTAGAAACTTGAAGTTTCAGGGCTTGGACACTACGAGAGTGTCCACCAACCGTCGAAGGTTTTACGGCCAGTGGAGGAGCCCATAGACTTGACTCCAGAGAATCAGCATTTGTTCCCTCTGGCTTATACGGACGACTCCATGGACTATAGAAGGGTCCATGGTCTGTGGATGGTGTCGTAAAGGGTGGTTCAACAGTTTTTACTCAGGGGTATTTGGGCCATTTCCTACTCTTTTAATTACTAGACTATGTTGTTTTAAGCCTATTTATAACACTATAACTTATTCTCCTAAGAACCTAACCACCCCTAACACTCTCATTCTCTCAAAACCCCAAATCTCTCTCAAGTCTTCTACTCCAAGTTTTTCTCAAGGTGATTCAAGGGTTCTTCAAGTTCAAGTATCCTTTTCCATATTTTATCTTAATGTTTCATCAAGGTATGTAGGAAATTCATCAATGGGTTCCTCCCTACCCGTTGAGTCCCAAAGAAACCTTAATTCTTCATTTATGACTCTTACCATTCTCCATTTATGACTCTTACCCAAATTTTAGGGTTTCATGATTTTCTTATGGGTTCAATTGAATAGAGTTCTATTCATCCTTATTGATCTTATTATGCATGATTTGATCATATTTCAATATTTTCAATGATATTTATATGAACCTATGCTTTGCAAGTATTTTATGATTATGAACTAAGCTTCGAAGATACGCATGCATTATGAATTGAAGAATTTATGAATCAAGGATGCTTTTAGATAAAGTATCAAACATCTATTTATTAAATTGAATGCTTCGATTGAAGTAATTCTTATTAAAAAGATGATCATGATTTAGATGCTTTAGACAAGTGTTTCTTATGAGTATGTTATAAAATCATGATTTAAATGAGCTATTCTTATGATTATGAAGTTTATGAATGATTTGGTATTACTAGATTATTACCATTTCAAAGACTATGAATATGATATGCAGGGGCGGATCCAGGAAGGCCCAAGGGGTGTCACGGGACACGGCTTCGTTGGAAAAATTTGCTATATATATATAATTAAAAGACAAATAAAAGAAAGATATATATTATGCAGTGTTTTTTCTAGACACAAAAGACATGCTGCTTAGTTGGTCTAGCGTGTCAATTACTGTGAGAGGCACCTGAGTTCGAATCTAGGTAGTTACATTTTCTTTCTTTGTTTTTTTCTTTTCTTCTTTTGTCTTTTGTTTTCTCTTCCTTTGATATTTTATATATAAAAAATATTTAGCATTATTATTTCTAATGAGATTATTTTCAAAACGAAAATTCATCCATAAAAAGTTAAAATATTCCTTTTTTTTTACTTTTTGGAAAAGATAAAATAGTATATGTGAATTGTGTTATATATATATATATTAAAAGGTGACACCGCTTGTAAAAAATCCTGCGTACGCCACTGATGATATGATTATGCATGTTTTCTACTGGGAGTTTGCTGTGCACCGAGTATCACCCGTTAGTAGAGGTGGGTTTCTTTAGTAGCAATCCCCTTGTTCCATAACTACGTGCCCCCATTGGACTTAGTCTTTTTTTACTCTAACAAGTGGATCCAAGTAAACTCATGATTGTGGTCCTTACCTTGGCAAGTAGGACACTCTATTTTTCAGTGTGGGAGTACAGTACACTAAACTCCATGTTATAGCTCACATGGCTTGTATCGATTAATGGTTATCTCCCACAAAAGACTTATGATTTAGTCATGATATGATCATGAATCTTTCAGAATATTGCATTTACCTAGTACTATGTTTTATGCACTATCAGATTATATCATGTTTTACTTGGTCATGCATTATCATGTTATCAGACTTATTATGTTATTATGCCCATATTCATGCTTCTTTCCTCATACTCAGTACATTCCCAGTACTAACCACATACATCTCTTGTGCCTATATTGTTTTATAATATAGGTTACTGTGCTCCTCATCCAGCTTGCGGTTAGCACAGATTCTCTTAGCCTATACATCTTTTGGTGAGTCCTCATGTTTTGGGGATATTGCCACATTTATGCTTTTGCTGTCATTCAGACTTTACTTTAGTTTTCAAATTGTTCATGAGCTAGGGCTTATCCTAGACACATGTATGTAGTAGAGGCTTATGCCAGACATAGTATGTTTTGCATTTATGGTCTTTCTCTGATTTTGGTATCATATTGAATTGATCTTTTGAGACTTATATTCTTCTTTCATGATTTTTTCAATTATGTTGTTATCTTAGTCATTCTAAGTCATGTGGTTCATTTAGAGTCTTTGGGGATTCTTTTTATCATGTCACATCTAGGGGGTAGTCTTGGGTCATGACACCCACAAACTTATTATTATGAATCCACCTCTGTGCCACAAGCAAGTAATGTCATGCTTTATTAGTTCATCCCCACAATCAGTTTGGTGATCTTCTTTGGCAACATAAATACATGTGATCAGAATGTTTAAATTGAGAAGAGTACACTCTTAATCACAGTAACCCTTTCAACATATAAAAGAAAACTTTTTGGTCCAAGTATGAATTTTTCCAAGCATCCCATCCCATCAGTCATTTTAGATTTCTTAAAAAAACTAAGGTTGCCCGAGTTGGGCCTTTTATTAATAGAAAAGATATTTATTTACAATAGTCCAAATCCAAAAGTGGCAAAAAAATCTAAAAAAGAAATTACTAAAACATAAAAGAAAAGAGCTTACGGAGTGTTCATGAACTAATCTTTAGCTCCACCGAAAGCCCTCATCTTCAACTCGTTGAGTGAATAACTGAAGCTGGACCGCTAGCATATTGTCTTCATTAATACAATCTCACACTTCCGACCACCATCATCTACAAACAACATCCATATTCGGCTTGTAATCACTTTAACGTCAAAAATTCTCACAGACGTTATGATTCAACACCAATGAAGACTTCTTCAACATGATTGTGGTAGATCTATGCTAGATCAAAAGGAATGTGAATGTGCAACTCTCCCCAAATGAAAAAGACATTTGATTGAACTTGAAATTGCCTCTGACTAGGGTCATATCCTGATGTTCCCATTTCCTTATTATTGCAACTTTTAATTTATCCTCTCAACAGATTGAACCCCTATGGAATCGATACCATTGTTTAAGAGCATAAACTTCCAGTTGAAAAATAAGTTATTGAGATTCTACTTAAGCTTCCTCGGTTGTAATTGTTGTTCTTTCGTTCTCTGTTAGCTCTGTAGCCTGTATTTTGTATTTTTCGTATCCTCAAATTCGGCATATTGTCCATTTCCATTTGTATTATTGTTTGTGCTTGTTGAGGAGTTTCTTGCATGTTAGGGAATTTCTTTATGTGTGTACCTACAAAATCAAAAGTATGGTTAGTGAAAAAAATCCGCTAATGTGTTCCCTTCTCGATAAGTATGCACCACCTCTACCTCTCTATTCAGCATCAAACTCTTTATGTACCCTACATCTAGAGATATCAACCAAGGGAACTCCTGAATTCCATTTATGACTTTCTGAGCCATCGATGAATCTGTTTCAATATCAAAGGAACTAAACTTTGATGTAAATAATAGTTTATACCCATTCTAATCTCCTTATTTCAACTTCAATAATAGAAACATTCTCCATTAGTCTTGATTCAGCGTATACCATCTTCCCTGCTTCATTCCTTATACAAAAAGTCATTGACCCAGTCTCAAACCTTACTGAAAAATCAATATTGCATTTGAATTTACCCCTTGAAGGATGTAACCATCTAACAATTTTAGTCTAAATCAGTAGTGTATGGTTCTAAAAGCTTCACAATCAGTGGTCAACTCTTTGGGATGTCTTTTAACCATGGATGTCTATACTTGGTAAAGAAGTATAAATTTATGTGGATCTCCAATATCATAGTATGTTTGGACATACTTCCCCCATGCTTAATCACATTCCTCTTCTTCAAAATTTGTCAAATTATAAATGCAAGAACTGCTTCAAAATAGGCTTTAACTTACTAGAACAGTCAGCCTTCCAACACTCTTCCAAAATTTGTTTAATCTGCACTAACTGAAATTGCAATCATGTAGCTTCATTAAACAACATCCAAATCTGATTAGAGTCAAGACATTCAATAAATAAATGTACAAAGGATTCTTGTATATTGTTGTTACAGTAGCAACACTCTACATAATCAATAATGCCTCTTCTGATCAATACTTCCCCAACATGAATCCTTCTAAACCACATCCTCCATAAAAGGAAGGACACCTTAAAAGATAATCCTTTAATCTATCTGTTAGATATATTCTCTATAGGCTCTTTACTATATCTGCACAAGTTTCATTCTATCCCTACCTTAAATTGTCCAGAACCACTAGGCATCCACCAAGTTTTATCTCTATCATGAATAAGTACTAGATTTCCCATGACACTTTCAATGTCATTGCAAACTTCCTCATCAAAGTTACCATGTAACATTGTCTGATCCCATCCATCCTCATTAACCAACTGCCTAATAGATTCCACTTGACTATGATCCTGATTAATATTCATGTGAAAATGAGAGCCCCCAACTGTGTCCAATTGTCAAACCATACACCAACATATCCTTCCTTGGGTTCCCACCATATCTCTTGATCAAATATATCCCTTGCCAGTAACATATTTTTCCATACTTGGGATCTACCTTTCCATTCTATAGTTTGTGGTCTGTGTCTCTTGCAATACTTATTTCACATATAGTTAGATCAAATAGTATTAATAGTCTGAAATTTCCACCACAACTTAGCAAATAAAGCCTTAGAAATATCAAACAGTGACCTAAATCCCAGTCCTCCTTCTTCGTTTGGTACACAAATATCATTCCATGCAATCCAGTGAGTAGCTCCTCCTTGAAATTCCATAAGAATTTAGCAAAATTTCTATGCATATAATATATTGCACATTTAGGAGGATTAATGACAAATAAAAGGTATATAGGAATACTTTGTATCACATTGTTGATTAAAACAACTTTACCCCCAAAAGATAATGGATTTACTTTCCATATTTGTAGCTTACTTTGAATTTTTTTTTTTTATCAGCATTGAGTAATGTACCTTTTATTTCTTGGCATGACCAATAGGGCAACCCAAATACATCAGAGGAAATACTCCTCTTGAAAAACCAGTGACCTCTTCCACCAAGTGGTTAGAGGCTTGTGTTACCTTACTGTACACATAATAGAAGCTCTTATCTTTGTTGATCTATTGTCCTGATTGCTCCTCATATTTCTTCAAAACCCTCATTATAAGCTGTAAAGATCTTTTGTCTACAGCTGTAAGAATAATTGTATTATCTGCATAAGATAAATGATTCAGTTGATCACTCCATTTAGGTAATCCATAGCTTTTATACACATAATTATCAAACAACTTATTCATAGCTCTAAATAGTACTTCTGCAGATAAAATAAAAAGAGGAGAGATAAAGGATCCCCTTACTTAATCCCTCTGATAGAATGGAATAAATCATGAATCTGCCCATTAATTAGTTCATAATATCAATTATTAGCAATAAGTCTTCAAACCATGTCAAGCATCTTAGCATCAAACCCCATTTTCTCCAAGACCTTGATTAAAAAACTCCACTCTACTCTATCATAGGATTTAGCCATGTCAAACTTTATAACAATATTATCAGGCTTACCCCTTAACCTTATATCCAAGATTACCTCCAAAGCCAGTAAAATATTTTTTGATATATTTCTTCCTTTGATAAAGATAGATTGATTTTGTGAAATCATTCTTAGAAGAAATCCTTCAAGTCTATCATGTAGAAATCTAGATATGATTTTGTTTAAAAATTTACTCAGACTAATTGGTCTAAGATCTGAAAAGGATTGAATAAAATCCTTTTTAGGTATTAGAACTAAATTTGTGTGTGTAATAGATTTAGGCAAAAAAAACACCCTAAAAAAAGCATGTACAATCTGAATAATATCATGACCTACAGTATCCCAGCAAGTCTGATAGAAACACTCTGTAAAACCATCAGTGCCACAAGCACTATCAGCTTTCAGTTTAAAAACCATCTTTTTAATCTCAACACCATCAGGTATTGCATTGATTAAATCATTTTCTTCTTGAGAAATCTGATGAGGTTGGATACATTGTAGTAAAGACATTTCCTTATCAGTAACTCTACCAGTAAATTTCTTTTCAGAAAAGCAAACTCCTTCCTTTGTGATTTCAACTTTTGATTATGTCCATGACCCATCTACTTTCAAAATTCTTTTCAGTGCAAGCTTTCTTCATTCCCTAACAAGAGAATGAAAAAAATTAGTGTTCCTATCTCCTTTTTCATACCATTGTACACTAGCCTTCTATCTCCAATACTCCTCTTCATAGTGTAGATAAAGCTTTAATTTTGCATGTGCTTGTTGCAAGATAGATCTGTTAACAAGAGAAGGGTCTTCTTGAAACAAGTTTTCTTTAATCTTTACAATCTCTTCTCTAATAGTTAACTGCTTAAAAATATCACCAAACTAATCTATACTCCATTTGGATAATGCCTTCTTTGTCCTTTTCTTTTTCTGCTTCAACTGAATGAAAAATTTTCAGAATTCTCAAACACCCGATTCTATTGAACAACTTTTTTGAAATCTTCTCTTTCAATCCAGAACTTCAGAAATTTGAAAGGCTTATCTATAGGAGTATTGCTCACCCCACAAGTTAGAAGTAGTGGAGCATGATCAGATCTAGTTCTGTCAAGGTGTTGTAGTCCAGTATTACCAGACAAATCAAGTAATAATTGGTTAACAACAATACTATCTAGTCTCTTGAAAACACATTCTTCATCAACTCTTCCATTCCACCAGGTAAAAGGATTTCCTGAAAAATTAACATCACATAAATCACATGAATTAAGACATATGACAAAGTTCTCATATTCCTGTGGATAAACAGGTAGTCGGCCAATCTTTTCTTCCTCCCCTAGAATAACATTGAAATCACCACCCACCATCCAAGGCATTGAGAAATTATGACTTATTGAGAAAAGATCTTCCCAAACGCTTAATCTCTCAATGCTCGAACATTTAGAATAGACCACAATAGCTAAAATCTGATTTCCATCTTCTGATGAGAGATGTAATGTCAACTATTGTTCAGAATTTGATATAACCCCCACTTGGACATGTTGATCAACAAACACCCAAATCTATCCATTTGCATTATAATTGACATATTGCATCCCTAGTCTTCTTTTGTACCTTTGAATCTGCCTAGTATTTTGAAATGGTTCCATCAAAGAAATCATCAAAATATTGTGATGTCTAAGTAGTATTTGCACCCTATGAAATGCCTGTTGTGTTCTCATAGACCTAATATTTCAAAATAGTGCTTTGTACCTCATTTAAAACTTAATTTTACCACCCTCCTAGATTGAATTCTTGTAGGCAATGCAGTATTTATCTCTCCTTTACCCTTGCCTTTTCTCACTCTTGAGTACATCTTTGATGATAGACAAGCCTCTTTACTGATATTCTGCATGTTTGTATCACTTTCTTCTTCTTCTTCTTATCCTCTACTTCTTTGTCCTTTTCTGATCGTGTGATTTCTTTTGATATGCTTGAAGGACCTTTGTGTAGACACTGGTGTGAAATCAATTCATGCAACTTTTCCATTGGAACAGACTTACCAGCAAGAATAGGTGTTAATGTTGATTCATATGTGTTTTTCTCTAACTCCAACAACTTTTGGTGTTCTTGACTATTCTCAAATACCGCTGCATCTAATATACCTACAATTTGTTGAGGTTCTTGATATACAACATTTCCCAACTCCCTTATCAGAACCAATTCCTTTTCATTTTCTTATGCTCCTACAGGTATCATAGCCATTGACTAGTTATTATCTTTCTCTCATCTGCCCTGTGTTGATCTATTTTTCATATCACTTGTTTCCTCAACTCTTCAGCAGCATTTTATTATTGATTGTTATCCTTACTACATATATGAACAATACTGTCAGCATCTATCCTACGCATGTGACCATGTTGTCATCTACTTCTACTTCAGGAATTGGCTCTGGAACCTTCTCTTTGTTGCTATCACAAATCTTATGCTTGTCATCCCTATCTTGTTGCATTCCAGAGATATTTGATTGATTGTCTTCTGAACTTGCAGGAACACTAACTTCTCCATCTTTGGCATTGTCATCATTCTCCCCATTATGTCCTCTCTTATCACCTTGTCTATTCTTTGTATTCTTATGTTCAGTATTCTCTAGTACTTCCTGTTGATTGTCTTCATTAACTTTGTTGGGGTTTGATGTTTGATCTTCCTGTACAAAAGCTCTTTCGGTCCACTCTTTTATGGATATGGGTTGCTGATTATTGTCTGTCTTCTGATCTATCTTCTCTTTGTTAGGACTATAAGCATGGTTTTGCACCTCTGTCTCTTTTCCTCTATATTTATTTGCACTGATTGTAATACTTGTATTAATTTCCTCATCTTGGTGCTTATCCTTGATTTTGCTATTATCATTAAAAGTTGCAAAAGAGTTGCCTGTGCTGACACCTTCTTCTCCTTCCTTTTGATCATTTTTTTAATGTCTGGGGAGTATTTTATTAGTAGGATGTAACTTCTCTAGTTGTCTGCCATCCTTACTAAAGCTACTTCTGGTTGCACATTTTCATCATTCTTCTCCTTTTCTTCTTGAAATTCTTCTTGTATTATTTTCCTGAGTTCAAGATGAAGCACTCTGCATGCCCTTGTAATTTACACTGCTTGCAATAGTTTGGCATGACGTCATATTGCATATGAATTTTCTCCACCTTGGAAGACTTAGTCTCTTCATTCACAACTTCTAGTTCTACATATTTAGTAAAGTCTACCAACAAACTCACCTACACCTTGACCCTAGCACAACTAGGTCGAGTCTTATTCATAGTTGCCATGTCTAATTGTAGAGGTTTCCCTACTATTGATGCTAATGAAAAAATGAATTCCTTAACAAAGAAGGTTGATTTTAAATTCAGAAAGGAAATCCATGCCATCGCCTGCGTTGTTTCCTCCTCTATATTAAATTTAACATCATAAATCAAAGGTCTCATCATGTAAGAATAGTCATCCTTTGATAGTATGTAGTAATTAGGTTTAGACATTATTTTGATAAAATCATCTTATCTAGTGAACCGCATTAATATGCGCCTATTCCTTAACAAACCAATATTGCACTCCTTTTTATATTACATTGTTTTGGGATTTGAATGAGAAGTTCTTCAATTTCTAGGCATCCATACGAAAATTTCCCAATTACAACATATTGAAGATTCTCGATAATATTCATTCTATCTACTTCTTCCTTCATCGAAACCACCCTTGGTATTCCTTCACTGTAACTAAGATTTTTAATTGGGATTGGCTTCACTGTTGATATGTTAATGGTTGTTCCTTTATGTGCTTTAAGAATATCAACATATTGATCAAAAGCTGGCAAAACCTCCTTACCATTCTTCTCGTTAGGCAAACCTATAGGATAGTTAGGCAAAACACTATTAGGTTTAATCAAATTTGTAAGCATGGGAGCTTTGGATGCTATAGAATAGGGAAAGGATTACCAAAAGAAAGAAAAAATGCCGGACCAACACTAGTAGAAGGCTGGCCAGCGGCCGTGTTGGCCATTCCGGTGAGAACAATCAAGAAAAGTAAGGATTTTGCATGAGAGAAGAGAGTGTTTTCATATGCCTTGAACCCATGAAAATAAAATATGAGCTTTAAAAGTAGTACCTAAGATTTAAACCTCAAGGTGACTATTTAATCCCTTAACTCATTTTAAGTGAAAGTTTAGTTATTTTCATTTTTTGGCCTAACTAAGGTCTCAATTTTCCATTTCCAGTCCATTTCTTATCTACGCGTGAGTGAGTGTATACGCAAAGGAGCAGCTCCATCATGGAAGGATCATGAAGGAGAATAACCCTAGTTCCTTCTAAATTATTTCTTCATAGCTCAATATTAGTTGCATTTCCTTTTGCTATCTCGATTTACATCATCAAATGAAAGGAGTAAATATTCATTCTATATTCTGCAGCTGCCAAAATAACGTTTCAGTTTGTTTGGAAATCCAAATATCACCAATAAAACCTCAAAGCATTGGCTGAAATCAGTCCCGCTGCACCATTAAGTAGAGATACAACACAAAGCTGCATTACATTTTCTGGCTGAAACCAGGGAATCTAGAAATTACTCCCCCTGCACCATAAAACAGATTTATTATATTCAAGACTGGTTGACATACAAATCAGATAAAACCTAGTAAAAGACAGCAGCAACTTGAGATCAGTATTTCATAAAAGTCCATCAAACCCAAAGATGTTGCTCGTACTGTGAGCTGGAACGTCCAACAAGTTCATAGGATATATCCAATAAGAATATAATAACAGTAAAGTCGACTAAGATCATCCCCTCTGGTTATCCTAACAAGACTTTTGGCTCACTCTAACAGTGCCTTTTGCATGATGGGTCAACGAGGAAATGGGAACACCGGCTTAAGCCATTAGGTGTAGGAGCTTTGCAGAGGTAGAATCTTCTAGTACTTCCTATTTGAACCGAAACTGATCAATCTAGCCATGAGTAGGTTAAAGAGAGCTCTTACAGGCCTTGGAGGACCCTACTTTAGAATGGATACTCTAGTGGACCCATATCAGGTCCAACCACATGTCCATTTTTATCATGTGTTCACTATAAACTCAACATGTCTTTTTAAAAGAAATTCTTCTTGACTTCTAATGAAGGAGAAGTAATTAAATTTGTTTTTATATCACTGAAGACAATCCAGTGAGGACATTAACCTGAAAGAAAGATTTTTGTGTTATATATCAGAAAGAAAGATTTCTGTGTTATATATAACTAAGATCAATCTTCCACAATCGACTGACTGAAAGCCGGACTCTTTTGGAATACCAGAATTTCTTATTTCAGCATATTGTGAGTAGCAGTTAACAAGATGATAATCTAGTCTATTATACATGGTGATTACAACAAACAATCCTAGTTCAGTTTAGAACAATGACAATATTATCCTTTTCTTGCTCTTTCCCTACTACTTCTCTTCCTTCCATCTACTTATTTCTTTTTCTTTTTCTTTTAATTTTACTTTGAATGCATTCAGGGCCTTCTCTTTCCTCTTTTCTGGTTAGGATAAAGTGGCAATTACCTTTTGACGCTTTGAGCTTGGTGGCATTGGAGGATCGCGGCGCTGATGTGAAGAACTTGCATTCTCTGTGTTTTCTTGCGCCTGCAAAAAAGCAAATGATGCTGAAATATATAGTCTATAGTGGAAAGCTTTCAATTCTACAAGTGATAGGTGTTGCAAACTATTAAGTCTCTTTTCAAATCAACCTTGATTTCAAATTTGGCTTCATATATAAGAAAATAAGATGTCAAGGGGATAAATATACCTGTGTTTGATGACCATCACTTCTATCTTCAGCCATATTTGATTGTTCACTAGGTAAATTAGTAGATGATGTTTCATTGGTTTCAGAAATAATTGGCATGATGTGACGTAGAATATTTGATAGGAAAATCCCTTCATCTCCTGCTGCTTCAGTATCCTGAGAATTACTATTGTTTTCAGCTGCCACACCATCTCCACTAGTGGAATTCATACTTACACCGCGATCGTTAACATTCTCATGATGAACAGATTCACCAGAGAATAATGACCTCAGAAGTTGGTCAACACTACTTTGGTACTGAGCAGAAAACTCTTCACCATTTGATGCTTCACTGAATGAGCTAAAGTTACCTGAAACCATTGTGACATATCAAATATGTAGAGATAGTTTTTGCATAAGCTTATATACTCAAACGGAAAATTAAAAGCAATTTCAGACTAAGTAAATGACAGCCATATAACCACATTGCATTATTACCTGTTCCTCTCTTGGAACTCAGAAATAAACAAAAACTCTTACCAGATTTGACCATAAACACTTTTAACTCCTTTTTATCAAACTGGAGCATACGAAGAATATTGATGCAACTGACACGTCAAAGCCTCAGTTATATTTAGTTCATACAAAACCTGGAAATATCCATCATGAAAATGTTTCATTCTAAGATGGAAGATTGATACACTAGACAAGAAAGGCAATCTATTGAACAATATAAACCAGTGACCGATGAAAGTTAATGAAAAAAGGTTGAATTCGTGACCAGTAATATATACCGCAACTTTATGATTACAAATGTTGGATATGTTCACTGTCAAGTGTGAAGAGATCTACAGAAAGTCCACAAAACTTGTCAAAGTGCAACCATCTTCTACCTCATAACATTTAGCACCATGTTCGGAGCCAAAAAATTGCAAGCACTTTATAGATAAACCAACAGGAAGTAATAATTACAAATTTTTTTTGTTACCTTCAACACTAGGAAGTCCAACATTTTGCTGTTGTCCAGCAGAATCAGGATTAGCTGGGTCTCGAGTCTCAACACCATGTAAATTATTTTGATCAGATGCTTGAGAAGCTCCTGAATTGTTAGAATTCCCAGAACTGACATGTTGCACTCTAGCTAAAACTGGATAGAATATTCCCATGGGACTTTGAACTGAATCAGAAGTCGAACGCCCAACAGAAGCGGGAACTGCAGTAACTACAGTCCTAATAGGAACTACCCGCACTGCTGACTCCCTGGCAGAAGAGCTTCTAGTGCCTCCAGTGTTCTGTTGATCAGAACTTCCACCACTAGAAGCTGCTTGACCAGCTTGCCCTGGTTGCTCTGAACCAGTAGGCTCTCTTCGATTCGGATTTGAAGCCATAAATGAACCTAATGATGCAGGTGAGTGAGTAAAAGAGAAGATAAACATGCAGTTTTTGTAACTAGCAACAGCATAATAAACGCGAACAAAAAAAAGTAACCTGTTCGTATTCTAATGTCAATATTTCTTGGAATAAAGCCAGAACCAACAGATCCCCCAGAAAATCCAGTATTATTCTGTACAGTTCCAACAGGAACAGCCCCAAAGCTTGTATTCGGCTGAAAAGGTAGTGGCTACACAATCAAAGGAACAGATATCAAGCATCCACACAACCAGCTGCATAATAAAGTATATATCTGACAAGAAAATAACCTGAACCATTATAGGATTGGGGCCAGCAGTGGACACAAAGACAGCGGGTCCAGCATTCACCACAGCATCATCCTACGGTTGTTTTCCCCTTGTCAGTTCTTTTTACCTTCGTATAGCAGGATGAAAAGAGAAAACAACAAATCTGGGAAATAACCACAGAAAGGGTGATACCACACTCTTGAAAGAGAAAACATACTGGTGTTTCGCCCATTCGCAATGTCATTGTCGTCCGACCAAGCTCAAGTAGCATAGCACCTATGTTTCGGAAAAGACCTCCTGTTCTCAAAGCATATGATTGAATTCTCATTCTCTCCCCTGGATTTGTCACATTTGCTTGATTCTCTAGCAATGTCGAAAATTGCTGCACCAAAGGTCAGAAAATGACACACACGAAAATCAATTGGCACTACAGTACAACCCCCTAATGTAAGCTACCGGTACATCTCTAACCTTTAGCCATCTCTAGAGGACTTCCCTCGGGACTTTGTCGTAAGCCTTTTCAAGCTCGTCCCTTTTCTTTTCCCAATATTTTCCCACCAGTTTCCTCAAAAGTACATTTTTTACTTTTCTTAATATAAAAATATTTTGCAAAATACGAGATAATCATTATTTTATATAATTTAGGATAAAATAGTTCAGTTTAACATGAAAAAGTTATTACATGTTGATTCCATAAAAAAGTTCATTAAATAAAGAAAAAGTAAAAAAATGTTATTTCTTAACATGCATCTTTTGAAAGAAAAATAAAGCTTAAAATAAGAACAATTTAGTTTCATTGACTTTTCCAGTAATGTTTCGTGTGGTTTAATTTGAAAGAACATCTACAAAAGTATATTTCAATACCAAAGCTTTTAATTATTTATGTTTATTTATAATATAAGTTAAATTTTATTGATTTCATCATACAACAATATTCTAACATTAAACATTTTTTATAATTAGTTGAATATTGTATATCTTTTGCAAAATATAAGTTCGCCAATATGGATCCAAATTGAGAGGAACAAATGAAATTGATTTTACATATGATAAAGCTCAATTTGGATCATCGGAGACTATAATCTCCAAAAAAAATAGTAGAATAGAAATTAGAAGAGCTTTTATGCATGCATTTGTTTGATTATTTTTTTTAAAAAGTCTAATATATAAACTGCGGAAAATGTTCTCCTTTAACTTCCAGACATCTTTTTGTACTTCTATATTTTAGAAGTCCTTAAAAAGTGGCAAACCCATGTTACAAAAACAAAGAAGTAATAGCAGAAAAGATTAAAAAGTTTCTATATATTTATTTTTTAACGTTAGTTTGGGCCAGGAGTTAGCACAGGCCAATGGCACTAGTTTTTAGATAAAGCAGGAAACTGGTAGCATATAATTCTTCAGGATAAGAGTTTAGCACTCCTCACTCACTCAGTTGGGTTCAAGAATCTATCCTTTCCTAAGGCTAAAACTCCGTCAAGTGTATATATATATATATATCCGAGAAATATCCTGCAATAGGATTCGAGCCCGTGATTACGCCCAACGACACATCAGGCATTGCACTCTTGCCTCTGACCAAAGTCCGGAGCGGAAAAAAAATACTCTTACCAGATATTAGCAGTTTTAAATAGACACTACTAAAAGTTCAAGCACATACCGACAAACACTCTACAACTTGTTCCATGAATAATTGTCTCGTCAAAATAATCACTTCCGCCAAGGATGCAGGTGTCGGAAACCCCCTCTCTCCGATTGAATGAGCGGTAGCATCCAAATCTGTTCTATCTGCTACATGTACACCAGCAGATTGTGTAGTCTCACTTTGTCCTCTAACTGCCAACACCAAATATCAGTTGATAAGAATAGCTCTTACCCTCCTCCCCCCACCTGTAGGAAGCGAGTTGATGTAAAAGAAGAGAAAGGGACTTTACCATTGGCTCTGAACTCTGCAGTTAAATGGCTCAAGTACTGGGTCAAGGTTGTAAGAGAATCAGGAATAACCTGCATGAAAAGAACAAAGATATAAACGTGGAAAACAGAGGAGATGAAGTACAAAAACATATGAACAATGTTCTGCCATCTAAAATGATGCATGAGATGGTCAACATGTTGGTTACATGTTGAATGAAGAGTGTACCCCAAAAACATGAAGGATAATTTGAAGTCAAAATAACTGATGCAAAATTTACCGGTGCTTGCAGAGCTTCTGGTGGGACATCCGTCGGACGTGCAGAAGCACTAGTAATGACGCTGGATTGATCAATTGTATCAGCTTGCTCAGTCTGTGATCTACCAGAATCTCTAATATTTCCTAGACTTGCCGGACCAAAACCCTGTAAAGAATACAGCATGCATGTTTACAAAGTCACAAACGATTATCCCACGGCCAAGACTGAAACTCCTCCAAACCCCACATATGGGATGTGTGCTCGTCAAGACCAGGGTACTTAGTCCCTACATAACGACCATAATGGAAAAACTACTTGCCTCAGTTCCAAACAAGTTGGAATGGCTATATAGATCCTCACTAACCATGTTCCACAATTAAATTCATTTCGGGCCAACATTTCAAAAAATAAAAATGAAAAGTACTTGAAGTTCTCTATATTTATTGGCATAGGAATATATAATAGGGATAGAAGTCTTATAGAATGAATAGGAATATAAAATAGGGATAAAAGACCCTTAGAAAGCATAGGACCTAAAGTAAATGTATAAACATGACTAAAATAAATTCCCAAGAGATTTGGTATCGCCTATATAAATCTTTTTATCTTTTAAATCATTTTTTTTCATTGTGTCTTATCTTTCCCAAGAGGTGATTTAAGTTTACCTCGTCCCTTTTTAACACTCAACAGAATTTCACACCTGTGGGTCGATGTATTAGAAGATAGACATAGAATATGGCCAAACCACGCAACGCGACCATAATGGAACAACACGTAAGATTAATTAATGGTACTAAGATTTTGATAAGTTGAAGACACTAGCCTTATTTCCTTTTGCCACAAGAAGGATCTTCTAATGTTGTTTAGTCTTTTGATAACACTTGTTGGGACTGGAAACAAGGTCATCATGTAGGAGGGGAGGGCATTGAACGCAGAGTTGATGAGTATGACTCTTCGGGGTTGTTTGGTGTGAAGGATAACATCAAATAGTCATAGGATTAAATTATGGTGCCACTTAATTTGTTTTTAGATTGGCAAGTCCGGGATAACTTTTCCCGGGATTAATAATTAGTACTGGGATAAGTTATCCCTCCCCTTGAGTGGTATAATAATCCCATCATAATTTATCATGGGATAAATTTATTAAATGACAAAATTACCCTTCAAACCCTTTAGCTTTATAACTATATTTCACTTTCCTATATCCATGATAATTTCATGATTACTTTTAAATCTTTTTTAAAATTGATTTAGTTGTTGTGCTATTTTCCTATTGAATCACGAGGGTTTTAAAAGAAGATTCATTAGGTTTAAAGTGGATGTAACTGGCAGCTTCCTCTACTTTCCATCATTCTTTTGATATGTGCAATGCTTCAGTATTGAACTACGATTTCATTCTCTTTGACATTTTTGGATTTCTCAAATAAAGGTGTTTCCATTTTTAATACAACCTGCTCCTTTCATTGTATAAGGTCAAACTAAGAGTAGTTTACAATGCCAATTATATTAATTATATTGACACCTCCAAAATTGGCACATAGTTGAACACAAAGAAAATTCATACATAAAAATAATTAAGCTAAATAAGGAGGAGGTTTTGGTTTTTTTAGAATGAATAACTAAAGCTCTACCAAAAAAAATATATATATACAAAAAGCTAAATAAGGTATAGGATGTTTTTGTAAACAACAACTTATTTTTAAGTAGGCAATGAATAATATTTTTAGTAAAACAAACCAAACAGTCCAAAAGAAATAGTACCAAGCATAACTAATCACTGCAAAACTTATCACAGCATAACTTATCCCAGCATAACTTGTATTCAAGTCAAACGACCCCTTCCACCTAGTGACAAGTATTGGGACTTCCAACTGGATAGTTTCTTCTCACACTTCTCAATGACACCATTCCAGATTTCCTTGGATTTGGATTTGGATTTAGCTCCTAAAGCATACCAAGATATACAGATGGAAAGGACCCTACTTCTCCTCCCCGAGTCGAGGCTAGGAACTCCATATCATTGACTTCATTAATTGGATACAGTTAGCTCTTCCTCCAATTGATGTGCAGACCAGACAGTATACACAGATTCAAATAGAACCAAAATCACCCTCAGATACTTCAGTTAATCCACATTTGCATCACAGAAAATTAGAGTGTCATTTTCATATTGTAAGTGTGATCTTCATGCTAATGTTGTCCCTCCTATCCATTTCAAAACCATTAATCCAGTCAATGTGCTTAGCAGTTTTTTCACTATATTGTTGAAAACTTCCATTGCCAAAATGAACAAGAAGAGGAAAAAGGGATCCCCTTTGTCTCCCTCTTTGAGCTTTGAAAAAAACAAGAGGAAAGCTATTGATCAAAACTAAAAAGCATACTGTGGAAATGCAATGCCTGATCCAATTGATTCATGTTCCTCCAAAGCCTATCCTCCTTCAGAATCTCCAGTAAGAACCCCAGTTGACATGATCATATGCCTTTTCTATATCAAGCTTGCATAATATGCCATGTTTAATCTGTTTGAGTCTTGAATTAACAACTTCGTTAGCCATTAAGACAGCATCCATATTTGCCTCCCCTTGATAAAAGTCATTTGTTGAGAATCTACCAGTTTTGCCATCACCTTTGTTAATCTCTCAGTCAGTACCTTTGGAAACAGCTTATAGATACTTCCAATCAAACTAAGAGGCCTGAAGTCTCTCAATTACTCAACTCCTTTCCTTTTTGGGATTAGAGCTATTAAAGTTGCATTAAAGCTCTTTTCAAATACCTCTTATTCATGAAAACTCCTGAATGCATCTATAATGTCTTGTTTCATTATCTCCCAACAAGTGAGGATGAAATCCATAGTGAATCCATCAGGTCCTAGTGCTTTGTCTCTAGCACACCAAAACCTCTTGTTCTTAAAAGCTAGATTGCAAAGTCTCCTTTTCTTGCTCTGAAATAGCAGGGCAGTAGGCAAAATTGTAAACAGATCTCCAGCTCTCTGTTTCTATATATAACTTCTTATAAAAGCTGATGATCTCCTCTCTAATTCTTGATGGATCTTCAATAATTTCTCCTTGAATCATCAGCTGGTCTATATTGTTGTATCTCTTATGAGCATTTGTGGAAGAACTTGGTGTTCTTATCACCTTCTTTTAGCCATTGTATCCTGGATCTTTGACTTCATAAAATTTCTTCAATTTTGACAAACTCCTCATACTACATAAACAGTGCAGCTTTTCTCACATTCTCCTCCTCATTTAATGGTCCGTTATCCAGGATAGCCTCTCATTCAGATAATTGCCCAAGTAGATTCCTTCTCTGAGAGCTGAGATGTCCTTGATAACTTTTACTCCACTCCTTAAGCTTTGATTTGAGAGCTTTGAGTTTATAAACGAGGATGAAGTCTGGCTTCCCTGAGGGATAAAAGAACTCCATCAGTACCTGCCTCTGTCCATAAATCCTTCAGTTCCCAGCCACCACTTTTCTACTTTGAAGTAAGATTTATTATGTGCCCATGTTCCACATTGCAAAGCTATTGGATTGTGATCTAAAACCAGTCTTTGCATTAGAATTTGTTATATGTTGCTGAATTTGTCAGCCTATTCCTCTGAAATAAGGATTCTGTCAATCCTAGATGTTGTGAAGTAGTTATCCCCTTTAAACCATGAGTAGATTTCCCCCCTTCCAAGTTAAGATCAATCAGCTTCATATCTTCTAAAGGGTCAATGAATTCCACAATATTTTTGGATCTTCTCTACCACTTCCTCTTTTCTGTGGGGTATCTAACTATATTACAGCTCAGGATCCTTCCATCAGAGCCTTAACTGCACTAATTTCATCCTATACTATTCTTCTTTCAATGCCACAATTAGGGGCATATACACATGTTAAATGACAAGAGTATTCCTGAAGAAGAGTTCAAATTTGCAAGTAATAGTATAAGCTCCAATTTCTAGAACCTCCCCTTTCCACACGCTACTGTCCCACAACAATAAAATTCCCCCCTTGAACCATTAGCCTCCAGATATGCATACCTCACCCATCTACATCCCCATATTTGATTAGTCATCTCCTTTATATCCCCCTCAAATTTGGTTTCTTGGAGGCAGAGGATATCTGCGTTCCAATCTATAACTAAACTCTTCACTAATCTTCTTTTATCCCTCTCATTCAGACCCCTTACATTTCATGAAACAAGTTTGAAATTCATGAGTCATTCGTTGTCAAACTCCTTCCCCTGATCTTGTTACCACTGTACTTAAATTTCACATCTAAAGATACTAGGTCTTTTAGTTCCTGTACACCTTTGAATCTAATTTTCTTGAACTCCTCCTCCATCATTCTCATATGTCTACTACTATCTATTTGGCTCAAGAGTTCCATTACCGCCTCCTCATGTCCCTAAATTTCCACCCCAATCAATTTGCTAAACTTGATCAAATTTTGATGAACCCAAATAGTTGCATCCATTTCTTTATCAAGAGTTGTGGTTTGGGGTGCATCTGAAGTGGCTCCACAACTTCCACTACCCAACTCTACTCCTCCGGGTTCGTGTTTAGAATCGCCATTGGAGATTCATCTTTTCCCAATGCCAGACTGACTCGCCCTTATCATTACCTTGTACCTCTGCACCCAAGTCTTTCCCTATGTTTTCCACTGTCTCCGTAGTGTCACAATTCTAGACTGCTTCTGTGTATGATAGTGGCTCCATGATTTTTTGGTGGTTTGCATGAATCTCTATCTGCAGAGGAGGGACGCCAAAATCCAGAGACTCTACGACAAGGTCGTGTTCTATTTCTACCAATTGAATACCTAGCACTTTGTTGAAAATCAGAAGAGTCGCTGGGTCAGGCCAATTGTTTGTGTCCAGACCAAAAACCCACTTTATATTTGTGGCCCAAATCTTCATTCAGAGTTTTCCTTTTGACTTAAACCACTCTGAGTCACTCACGTGTCTCTCATATGCACATTTATTAAAATCTGCTCTAGCTATCAATGTACCCACGCGCCCAAAAGCCTGTGTTGGCATGAAATCTGTTAATATAGTACTAGATTTCTCAGATATAGAACATGACCTCTATTACCCTGCAGTCTGAATGTAACGGCCCAGCCCCTAGTGATATTGTCTGCTCTGGGCCTAGACCCGCACGGCTTTAAAATGCATCACTAGGATGTACGACCTACTTACTTATATATCCAACATCTCTCCTATGTTTTGCCGATGTGGGACTTCTTATCCTAAGCTGGGGTGTCACACTGAAGGTCTCCTCTTATCTGATCATCTTTTCCCTACGTTTCTCGGAATCTCACGCCAAATCAGTAATTTGAAAATATAAATGTCACTTCCCATCTCCACCTCACTTGGGACTTCTACTCCGTCTCCCCTAACTTTAATTCTAGGCCAATGCATGATTTTTGAGAGTTGTTTCCTCCTCTGTTTCAATCCAACCCCCACACATCTCTCCGATCTGCGTGAAGGTGATTTACAACCACAAGTTCAGAGGCAGAGCATAAATATGGATCCATACCCAGCTTCTTGCCACCTCATTCGGCCAGCATCCAGCAGTGGGGGAACACCATTCTAGTAACAATTTGGATTTCTTCCATTTCCAATCACCACTGATGGCATGCTCTGCTTCCTTCCTAGATGGAAGCTCAACCAGAAACTGGGAGTCATTCATAATATATATGTTGATTCCGTGAGAAGGTTTCCACATACTGCAAACCCATCTCCATATGTCAGTCAGAGTTGGCGTTTCTTGCTCATGTCCAAAAGTTTCCCCACAATACATCTGTCAAGCACATCGTCTTCTGAAACTATAGAGCTTCCACAGAGGGTGATTCTGCAGGTGATCATCTGTGGTGTCGAACCTTTTATTGCTTCTGTCCACCATTTATTGCTTCTGTTGGCTTCAACAAAAGAAGATTTGATCTGATGTTGTCTAATAACTGCTGCTTTCTCACCCCTTTCTGAGACCCCAATGAACTTTGTAACTTTCTGAGCTGTTTCTATCCATACATCATTTAATGTAGTCTCAGGAGTTATAAAAAACTGACCTGCTGCCCCCGTGTACTGCAATAAAACTGGCATACCTACCATGCTCATTGTATTTAAGAGTGCAAAAGAATTCAGCAAAGTGATGCTTTGTTTTCCATCTCCTAACTGCCATTCTTTTCTCCTTTGAAGCTTCAATAAGTACTTGGACTAGCCATCTCATAACTTTAAGACTTAAAGTTACTTTCATCATAAAATACCTGCTACGCTCAGTCCATTTAAACCATGTTTCTGACCTAGAACTGAACTTAGAGATGTCATACGATTTAAATCCAGTGTGAAGGTAAATCCTTTCATCCCCCATGTAAAATTTGTGGTTCTAAAATCTGAAAAGGTGAAAGATATAAGGGTGAAAGCTAGCACAGAAGGTGATAGCTTGGCCTGAGAAGACGAAAGAAAGTTTCCGGCTGAGAAATTTTGTCCATGGGAAATTGTAAAACCACCTTGTCAATCATCCATAGAAAAGGGAAAAGGACGAACTACAGCATAGGATCATGAGTGAAGCCTTTGATACTTACATGGAGATCAATCCCCTCATTGCCACCGCCAGCGCTTGCAATTCCAAATGATCCAAGCACAGCTGTTACAATCTTAAAATACGAAACAGAAAAAATGAGTTACGTCTCCTGAATTCTGACAGCAAATACATCATGAAAAGGAAGAAAGAATGATAATGCCTACGCGATTCAAATCTGGGAAAATGCCATCTCCGTGATCAGATGAGCTGTAGGTTCCAACTACTACACCAGGACTCACTCGGTTTCCTTGACTGTACCCAGCACTTGATGCAGAAGCAATTGCTGCAATTTTAAACATAATGGTTATACGGAACTCGCAACATGACAAAATCCATATAAAGTTTCAAGACATGACAAAACCCATATAAAGCATTTATCATGGTATTGTCTAGTGTACATTTTCCGTACATCCATGAATAATTAAGTTTCTCAAGCTTTCTAGCTTCCCAAAGTTGAAGGATTATAAGATAAATCAAGACAAGAATGAAGACTAACAAAATGGAAGTTCATACGACTCTCTGAAGCTATAGCTCTTCGTGTCTATTTTCAAATGGAATTCAATAGTTTGTCCAAATCATAACAAACCTTGGGGATCAGGGGTACTCTCTGATGAAGGTTGCCTCACAACCAGATGCAAAGTGTGACCGTCTTCCACATCTATTTGCAAATCCGTGAAGGAACTCAAATTCTTTAATCGTATATTAGGTGCATGCTATGTTCCTAAAACACATGAGAGTCAAAAAGGATACGGTAAGCGGAAAGCAGCTGGTCATCCTTCAACACTTTTCCACGGCATATGAGCCGTTGTTGTTCGGTCAACACACCAGTAACTGTGGCAATTTGTTCCTTCAATGCAGGGACTGGCACCTGTATTGGAATTGACAAAAGGTATTAGAATGAGTGTCAGAATATTCTAAAAGTCAAACAGATGATACTACAGTCAACTTCGAACCCTTAAGTTCAAGAGCATGATTGGTCTTTGAGATTGTGCTCCAATATCCAACAAGAATGCACATTTGCAACTCTCACAGATACAGAAAATTGGTGTATATGGAACCACGATTACTTGAAATTCTACTGTTTGAAGAACTATATAAACAAATTACAAATAGAACAATTGGCCTTGATGTTTTTATTGTCCCCCCTGTTTGATAAGCATAGCTCTTTTTCTTAAAGAACTGAAAATAAAAGCAAAAGATACTTACACATTTATCCACTCGCAATGTATATGTCTGTGAGTCCAACATCTTTATCTTTATCTCAACTGTGGTCTCAGGACATTCAGCCTCACCACTTCCACAAATCTGAACATCTTCAGCACCGTTGCTAACCATCTTCTCCAGGTTTCTTTTGACCCTGACTAACAATCAAATGTGAAAATAAGGTGAAAAATCTGCAGTAAAAAGCAGAAAAACTATATGTGACAGTTATATTGCAGAAGAGAATAAGAGTATCCAACAATGATCCATTAAACCGATACATCTCGAGGCAGGTATAACCCATTTCATTGTAAACTAGAAGAGGGAAGGGCAACCGAAGAAATTGTCTCTTCCATTTTTTGGTTTGTTAAAAAAGGTATTGAAAGAAATATAGAAGAGAAAACAGCCCTCTTTCATTGCATCCCACCTTATCTTTTACTATTTTGGCAGCGAAACGGGAAAAAGTTGTCAAATCAATCAATCAACTAAGCATCAATCCCAAACTAGTTACATCTTCAATATAGATCCTTAACATATTCTCCCAGTTCAAGCCAATTCCATTCCAATACTGGTAGTAACTTCTCTTTTAAGGATAATTAAAGGTTTTAGAACTGCAGGTTCTTACTTCCTAAAACCTCATACTTGTCCCTACCCAATCTCAATGTAAGTGGAACCACAACATTTGAGTCTTAATCTCAAATTAATTTGTATCACTATATAGATCATTTGCTTCCATTGTGATACAGTCAAACCCCTTATTTTGAGTATTTACGCCTAAACTAATGTTTTGAGACTTTCTACAAGTTGTTTTTAGTTTTTTACCATTTGGGACTTGTTGGGGTGGTTCGGTTTGAGACACAAGGAGCTTGGGTGAGGTTTCAGACCATTGGGACAAAAACTGTAGGTTCAGTATATTGTTGTCAACTTGTGCACCGTCATCACAGTCACCCTGCACAATTGCGAAGAATGCCATCCCTCAGTAATGCGCAATCGTGTATGAAGGGCCCGATAGGCTAAGTGGTCAATCACTGCAGTGTGATCATGTCACATCTTCCATGATTGCGTAAGCCAATGCCTAGGTCCTAGCCAGACCACTTTTGTTCAGCGCGATTTGCAAGGCATGTTGTGATAGCGGTGATAGTGGTAATGTCCAATATTAAACGCACCAGAGTTTACCAAAACTGAGTCTAATTTTCCATGTTTTAAGGGTTCTAAGCTACAGGATTTCACTCTTTCTGAAAAGTAACCACCTAGTCTTTGAGGTAAGGTTTATAAGAGTAGTTTTGGACTATATACATGTTTTCAAGTGTTTCAAGTTGGAATTTAACCCTAACTCGTCGAATCACCTAAATTGAGATTAGACCAAGTAAAGTAAGTCAAGATAGGATTTTGACAATAGATTTAAACTCCCTAGCTTACGGGTAATCTACTAATATAATTTGTTCCGGGTTTTGACCCTGTTGATCCATATTTGACTTTGACCAAAGCATAGATTTCTAAGATGAGTCCAATTGACGTAAATTAACCCCAGGGTTCATTAATTTGGATAGATAGAGAATTTTATCCATGAAAAAGCTATTTTACATCGGTAGCTTTTATGGATACCAGGTATGTTTAGACATCGACCTTAGAGAAGCATGTTTAAGAAAAGCCAAATGTCTACTATAAGTAAGGGGATGACTATGTAAACAAGGAGACTAAATACATATATACAGGTATATATAAATTCAAGTCACAAAAATTGCTAGTATTTATGCAATGTGCGTATTATCTAAAACACACCTATGATATGAGTTTATATGCATTCTTGTATGCTTTATTTAGATATAAAGAGATTATATGTCAAGTGGACAAGTTACGGGTGAAAATGTTGACTTTTTGGGTGGGAAAAGGCAACCTGAGGAGGGCAAGCACAAAGGGGAGGGCAAAGTAGTGGTGTATGGGAGAAGTAATAGGGATATGGGAATGGGAAGTGAGGGGGGAATGGGACGGAATGGGGATTTGGTGGAGTTAATGGTCCTGTTTGGGAGGGTCTAAGGTGGCTTTTTGGGGCGAAATGGCGACAGTTTCGGGACAGTGGAACATCTCATGGGTAAAAGGTGGGGATTTTAACACCATCAAATTCCTGAAAGAGAGGGTGGGGCGTAGGGTGGTTCCTAGGGCAATAAAGGAGTTCTCGGAGTTAATTGATAACTTTTTTCTTATTGATCTTCCATTGACAGGTGCTGCTTTCACTTGAGTTAGGTCGTAGGATTCATCTTTTAGATCGAGACTCGTTCTTGGTGTCTGCCTCATGGAAGGAGTTTGCTCCAAAGGTTATACAAACTATCCTTATGAGGTTGACATAGGATCATTCATCCATTTTGTTAGATGATGGAAGAGAAAGAAACATTAGAACTCCCTTTAGATTTGAGAACATGCGGTTAGGAGAGACGGACTTCATGAAAAAATGGTTGGATGTTGGAACAACTACAATGTGGTGGAAAAACTGTCATTCAGGCTAGAAAAAAGCTGAAGATGCTTGAAAAGGAAATAAATGTGTGGAACAAAGTGGTGTCTGGAAGGGTACAGGTGAAAATAAAAGGGATTATGAATGATACGGGGGAACAAGGTGGGAGAACTGTCCATAAAGCCATCAACTTTAAGCCGCATATGCTAAAATTTATAGTAGCCTTGATTCTTTTGTGAACTGTCCATGAACTCATCAAAGATTATTCTAATTAACGAATCCAATGAAAACCAAATGAATCCACTGAAAAATTTGGAGCTCAGGCAATAGAAACATTTCTTGTTTTGGCAGCCAAGCACTCCAAATATCTAGATATAGAGAATTCATATAGCCAACCCAAATGTTGTTTTAGTTCAGTAATAACCAAAGAGGATAACAAGCTGAATGCATGTCTCTGTACACAGAAAAGTGTCAAATGAACAAAGATGTTATTCAGAAACTTGTGAGCAAGTGGCCATCACAGCGTATCTGAAAACTCAAGCAACGAAAACGCCCTGCATTCTCTAACGCAAAAAACAATCTTGCTCTATGAAGTTGGTTATGCTAAAAGAAACCATGAACTACCATATGCCTAAACAGGAGTGAGACCATAAACAGTACAACTTCATATATGCCAGAAACTCCTATACATAGCAAGCAACAGAGAAAATTCATAAATTTATGAGATAAACTACAAAAACTTTACCACTTCCCTGATTTGATCAATCAAAAACAAGAATCAGGAACCCTAGAGATTAAGGATATATAAGAGAAGACAGATGAAAAGTAGCTGATTTAATCAAAGAGAATCAGATACAAACCAGAAAAGAGAGCTCGATCGACAGCGTTTTGGAACAAGTATCTACTCAGCGGACAACAAAGAGAGCTGATGTCTGTCTCTCTCGCTATTTTATGTCTGAATGCAGCAGCAACGGTAAGACGAGATTCCTTAGATGCTTATACTACTATGCTTACCAGTTTATTTTCTTGGATGGTCTTTTTTTTTTTCGGAGATAAATACTAAAAGAATATCTATTTTTTTATTTGGGAAATAGGACCCAAAAAAAAAAAATGAGTAAGCATTAAATGGATGGAAATTTTTTTTTTAAAAAAATAATTTTCATTTGGTTTGATTTGACTATTAAACATGAAGTATAAGACAAGCCTCACAAATTACCTTTTCTGATTTTATTTAGGACCAATTAAATTAATTCCTTAAATGGTCAGTCAAGTTTTAAAAATTGCCTTCAAATATCACTTTTATTTCATTTAGGACAACAAAACTTACTCTACTATCAATAATTTTCTAAAAGAAAATATAAAACACCTCAAAGATCTCCTTCTCTCCTAGTTGGCATGTTTTATTATTAAGAGCATGTTTGGCATTGCTGCTAAAAACTGCTTATTTTCAGAAACACTTTTTAAAAATGGCTTTTCAGAAAAGTGTTTTTGAAAAAAATAATAATTTGTGTTTGGCTAATTTATTTGATAAGTGCTTTTCATAAGCAAATTGTGTTTGACTAATCTTTTTTAAAAAGTGCTTTTGAGAGTCAAATTACGATAAATGGCAAGTATTAATGTACTTTTAATATTAAGATTATTTTATAGAGAGAAACTAGTTTAAACATCTATTACAAAAAATTAAATTATATTTTTATTTTATTAAATTAAAATATTCATATTCAAACTTTCAATATATATTATACATTTTTTTGGAGGGTTTAAATCTTTAATTGTTGGTTTTCTTTTTCTTTTTTTCCTAATCTTGCAAAAATATTGTTGCTACCTTTTCTCTAATTCTGCAAAATAATACGTAAAATAATAAATAAAATAATAATAATAATACATAAAGGTAAAAATAAATAAATTATCATATAAAAATAAAAAATAAAATTATTAAATGAAACTTACCCAAACATATGAGATATGTTAATTAAATAATAAGAGATATATTGGTAAATATATATATAGAAGGGATATTTTAGTCTTGAAAAGAATAATTTTCTGTTTATGCTTCTGCTTATTTTAAAAAGCAGAAATGTTTAGCTTCTTCCAAACAGCAGAAAAACTGCTTTTGCTTCTATTTAAAAGCAGTTTTACAGGTTTGCCAAACACTTAACTTTTCAAAAAATACTTTTTTTCTCAAAATAAATGTTTCTGGGCTGCCAACAGCAACTCAAACAGGCTCTAAGCCTTCTTTTTTAATAATAGACTTATTTAACTCATCAAACTCATTTAGCTAAAATTATAATCTTCTTATTTAAGAAAATATATTTTTTTCTACTATGAAAAATAGTTTTTAACACTTACTATAATGCCATCAATTTTGAATAGTTATGGACATATGTATTCAAAAAATATTATAGTTTTAAAAAATTCAATTGAAGTTCAAACTAAGCCAAGATATAAAAAGCATTTCAAGAACGTTAACTTAAATTATTTAATCATACTATTGAAATTCATATTTTCAATATCTTTGAATTTTTTTATTTTTTTCAGAAGTGATCGCTCTCTCTTTTATTCAAACTAGTCTGTAACCCTTGACCCCTTGGCCATTCCAACCACTGGCCAGTCGGCTGCGGCGTTGGGTTAGTCTATTCCATTAGCTTCTGATATACAATTCCCTACTCTTCCATCTTCTTCTACTTCTGATTCAGATAAGAACCCTATTGATTTGCCTAGCGAACCTAATTTGCCTAATGGGGAAGCATTTAATTTAAGAAATGCAAATATGCAGCATTATTGAAACCCACGAATATGAATTTACCGGATAAAACCAAAGCCCCTGAAGGCTCTCCAATGTCGCTTAAGTTGTCTACCTTTAACAATGGTGTTTCGATGTGACATGGACGGAGGATGAAGTTAAAAGGATGAACACCTTAGAAAACCTCCAATATGCAGTGATAGGAAAATTTACATGTGGATGGCCAGAATTGGAGGAATTAAAGGAGTTAATTCCATCTCAATATAATATCAAAGGAGACTGTAAGATTGGACTGTTGAGAAATTGACATGTATTAATGAGGCTGGAGCTATTTGAAGATTTTGTGAACATGATATCTAGACCTTCTTATTATATTACTGATAAGGAAGGCATGTCATACCCTATAAGGCCTTTAATCTATGATGAAAAATTCAAGATTGCTGAAGAAACCACATAAGCTATGGCATGGATTTCTTTCCCTGATCTATAGCCTACGTTTTTTGGGAAGGAATCTTTATTTTCACTAGCTTCAGCAATTGGAAAATCAATTCACCTTGATAAGGTAACTATTAATAAGACGAGACCAAGTTGTGCGAAGGTTAAAGTATAGGTAGATTTACTGGATGATTTACTTAAGTTTGTGGAGTTAGAAATTACTAATCCCTCAAAGAACTCATCTAGAGTTGAAAAGGTTAAAGTGATATATGACATGCTTCCAAAGTATTGCAAGAAGTGCAAATTACAAGGTCATAATGAAGATGACGGTAGAATTCTTCATCCTGAATTGAGAAGGAAAAAACAAACATAAGAGAAGAAGGAGAAAGACAAGGAAGCATCTCAACAACAACAACAAGAATTCCCAAGAAGAAATTATAAGCACAGATTCCTACTAGTAGGAGATTCATCAGGAATAACAACAACTCTGTTAATACCACTTGAATGGAAATAGAGAAAGAAAAGGTTACCACTAGTAACCCTTTCAATGCACTTACAAAGGAGGATACAGAGAATGCAAATATAACAAAGGATATTGTTGTTTTAGAAGATAATTTGGAGCACGAGAATCCTAAAGGGTGCGTTCATAATGTGTTCTACAAATCTGATAACAAATATGAGGAACAAGGTACTAGCATGCATGCAGTCACAAGTAAAGGAAGCTGTGAAGAAACTAACACACAGTTACAAACACAACATATAGAGGATCCATCAATGAATACATATCACAATAAAAGCCCAGAATCAAATGAGTTAAATCTAATGGATCAATATGATCCTGAAAACTTGAACAAAGCTTTTGTTGTACATTCCAACCTGTAGAGCATAACAGAGGAAATTAACACAAGTAGCCATGCTAAAGATCCAGCTATTGTAGAATTGACTAAGGAGGATACAACTAATACTAGTCAAGAAGAGGAGTTTCCCACTCCTTTGCAAATTGATATTGTTCGTGCTACAAATGCCTTTGAGCAAGAAGATTTGTTAGCCCTTCCATATAATAATATTGTGGAGAGAACTAATAAATCACTTGGAAAACAATTGATAAAAGAGTCATCAGTACAAGATGATAAACTAATAGTACCTTTTGTTGAAAGTCAGTAGAGTTAACCTATGAAAGTGCTTAATGAACAGGTCTCTCATCAAGTAGTAAATAAGGAGAAATCAACATAAGTGATACCAACACAACAAATAAATTTAAAGGTGGAGGAACATGATGAATTTGAAAGCCAACAGAATTTCTCTGAAGTTTGTAAAGAAGAAGAAATATCACCACAAGAGAAATCAAAGAAGAGAAAGAATAAACCTCAATGAGTGAAGCATGTAGGGTTAATCATATGAGGTTTGGAAGATCTATTTTGAAATGAAGTACAAAGCTCTCATACGAAATATCAGATCTATGAGGACTCACCATTCTTTCCATAAAGTTCAAATGTTTCATAGGCATCATAAATTTGATTTGGTGGCACTGATGGAACCTTTTCAAGAAATAAGGCATATTCAACAATATAAAAGAGGACTGGGTATGACTTATGCAAATTATAATGTAAATGGTAAATGTAACACCTTGAATTTGAAAGGAAGGAAAATGCAGGTTTTCAGAACTAGTGCTAGTACTGACGGAAGCCACCGACGGACCGTAGGTTGACTTTCGGGCCGTAAGTGGGAACCGTAGATGGCAAGTTAAATAATTTCAAAATGTCAAGCTTCAGAACCCTTTTTACGAATCAACAGGACGATCCTCACTGCTTTTACGAACCATAGATAGGTCTCACATGTCACTCCCAGACTTAGTGAAATTTTTAGGGTCAAAGTTGGGAGTTACAGTTGGTATGTACAGTCCGTAAGTGGACCAACGGACCGTACATAGGTCCTGTCGTTTGAAGTTCCAAAATTATAGTTTATGAATCTTTCTACGGTTAACCAGGATGGTCCGTAGTTGGACCTACGAAACGTAGGTCCAAACCATAGGTCGAGGTCCGACAGTTATTTTAAGGGCTTTTTGGTCTTTTTCCTAATTGATTTACACCTAAACTAAGTTGGTTTAAGCCCTAATCCTAGACCCTATATAAGCCTTCTAAGCCTAAAACCTACCTATTCTAAGTCATTATTCAAATTCCCCAAAATCCCTCTAAAGTTTTCCCCAAGTATTTCTCTCTCTAATGCATGAAGAAGAAGACTAGGGATTCAAGTCAAGCCTCCAAATCCTCCATTGATTGTGGGCTTTGAACTCCAAGGTATGATGACTTTCACCTATGGAGTCCTTTCCTCCATAGGGTTCCTAAATTCTCCAATTTTCACAAGTTAGAATCTTCAATTGAAATTAAGGTTTTCTTCTATCTTATGGGTTCTTTCCAATTATGATCTAATTGATTGGTTTATGTCTTTTTATGCATGGATTGAGATAATTGAATGATTTTAAGATGAACTTATATGAACCCATGCATGATTTATGGTTTTTAAGCTATGATTCCATGATGAAGTTATGAATGATCAAAGGATGAAAATTATGAAGATATGCATTTTCCTTTATGAAATTGATGATGATTTAAGGTTGCTTTGAGAGTGAAGCATTGTTGTTGTGAAAGGATTTCTCATATACTACTTAAAACATGATTCTGAAAGGATTTTCTCACATGAAGGATTCATAGGGTTGAAAGGTTTTCTCAACTAAACTTCGAATCAAGAATTAGGAGCTATTCTAATGAACTCTAGCTTGGATTGGCTATTTGATGTGCCCTTCCATGGATGATAAGACAAGCGGAGATTACCCATGTCCCCTAATAATAAGACAAGAAGCGATTACCCATGTCCCCTAATGATAAGACAAGTTAAGAATTATGATTAATCCGTGAGAATTATGCTTAGCACCGAGTGGACAAGTGGCGATTACCCATGTCCCATAACTATGTGCCACCATAGGTTTGTCTTAGATAGACATTATCTAGTGGATCCACTTAAGCTAGAAGTTTATGGTTCTTACCTTGGAAAGTAAGGACATCTCTTTTTAGTGTGGGATAGTCACCAGATTCCATGTTATAGCTCACATGGTCTATATCGGTTAAGACTCACTTTCCACAATAATGAATTAAGGTTACTTCTAGAAGTATCTCAAATGTGTTTTAAATGATGTTTAGCTTGCCTTGACCATGATCAAGCTTATCTTGTCTACCAAGTTATTTTATGAATTAGCTTGGCCATTGCATGTTAATTAAAGTTCCTTTTTTGCATGATTTCATAATTTCTATGCATTGCTATCATACTTGGTACATTCCATGTACTAACACATACTCTTGCCTACATTGTTTCACTAATGTAGGATCCGACGCTTCTATTTCGCATACTCGTGGCTAGTGATCCCATAGTGAGCTTTGAAGATTGGTGAGTCCTCATGTTCCAAGGACCGAGGCTTCTTTTATTGCTTTTATGTCTTTTCACTTTAAATTTTGTATATGATGTATGGGTTACATCCCAATCACCTTTCTTATCATGTACTAGATGGCTTTGAGACGGTGTTAGACTTCCGCTGCTTTTGTCAACTCTTTATGATATAAAAATGTCTTTGAACTCTTTAACTCTATTATCTTGTATGATGTATTCTAAATGGCTTGTATAGGGCCTCTTGGGGTCTTATACGCCATGTCACGTCTAGGGAGTACTTTAGGTCTTGATAGTAAGATATAGTTATTTGTATATGAGAATATTCAGGTGGATGTAATTTCAGACTTAAAATAACAACTAGCTGTGAAATTACTCTTTGATAATGGTCATCAGATGATTAAAACTTTGGTATATGCAAAATGTAATCCCTTTGAAAGACTACAATTATGGAATGAGATCTATACTATTAGCCAAAACATGGCATACCTTTGGTTGGTAGGTGGAGATTTTAATGTCATTTTGAATGCTGAAGAGAAGATAGGGTGACTACTAGTGTATCACAATAAGGTGGAAGATTTTGCTTTTTGTATAACCTCATGTGAGTTGATTGATTTAAACTTTAAAGGTAGTCCTTTCACATGGTGGAATGATAGGGCTGATGAAGAGTTCATCTTTAAAAGATCGGACAGAATGTTTGTTAATTATCTTTTTCTAGGAGAACTGGGTAATATGGGGTTAGAATTCTAGCCAGATCTGGGTCAGACCATGCATCAATGCTTCTATCTTGTGGTGAACAAGTTTCACATTTCCATAAGTATTTCAAATTTCTTAAATTTTGGACTGAAAAAGAAGATTTTAAAGAGATGGTATTACAAAATTGGGTTGCTAAAGGTTATTCAGATGTCTTTGTTGTCCTGAAGATGAAAATGAAGAGAACTAAGCAAGCACTATCAAAATGGAGTAGAGATTGTTATGGGGATATTTTCAAGCAACTCCTCATAAGGAAAGACATTTTCAGAGTTAAAGAACAACTATTTGAGGAGTCACCTATTGTTGCCAACAGGGCATTACTTAGTTGAGCTCATGTTGAGTATACAAAGTACTTGCACTTTGAGGAGGTGTTTTGGAGACAGAAATCAGGTATTCAGTGGTTCACAAAGGGAGATAGAAATACCAAAATTTTCCATTGTCTTGTAAAAGGTAGAAGGAAAAGATTGAAAATTTCTAAGATCCAAAAAGCTAATGATTCATGGGCTAAAGGTAATGAAGTAGTGGATGAAGCCATCAAGTTTTATCAAGATCAATTTACTAGAAGGCCAGATGATGTGGATATGTCTTTATTATATTTGGTTCCTTCTGTGGAATCTGAAGAAGATAATAATGATTTGAATAGACCTCCTACCTTTGAAGAAGTCAGAAGGGTAGTTTTTGAGCTAAATGGAGATAGTGCATGTGGTCTTGATGGCTTTACTGGTCACTTCTATCAGGTTTGCTGGGACATTGTTGGTAATGATATGTTTGAAGTAGTAAGTGCCTTTTTTAATTATTTGAATTTACGTAAGTCCATTACTCATATAAATATGGTTTTAATCCTAAAAAAGAAATTGTGGTTTCCTTTCCAGATTTAAGACCTATCAGTCTTAGTAATTTTCTCAATAAAGTCATTTCCAAACTTATGCATGATAGACTAAAGGTGTTATTATCAAATCTTATCTCTGCTAATCAGTCTGAATTTGTCAAAGGTGGGAGCATTATAGAGAATGCCTTACTTGCACAGAAAATTATAGTAGACATCAAAAAGAGGAGTAAGACTGCTAATGTAGTCTTTAAGCTTGATATGGAAAAAACATATGACAGAGTGGACTGAAGTTTTTTATGTAAGTTCTTGAAAAATTGGGCTTTAATAGTCTATTTTCTGACAAGATTTGGAGATGAGTTACAAATAATTGGTACTCTGTGTTGATTAATGGGCAAGTTTTTGGTTTCTTTCATTCTACTAGAGGGGTCAAGCAAAGGGATCCTCTATCCCCTTTTGCTGAGGTTCTTTCTAGGGCTCTAAATAACTTAAACTTTTATCCATATTATAAAGGTTTTGGTCATGGAGTGAAAACATTACTCACTTAGCCTATGCTAATGACACCATAATTTTTGCTAATGCTGATAGGTTCTCTATGTAATTGTTGATGAAAACATTGCAAGACTATAAAAGGAAATCAACATTGAAGATTAACAAAGAAAAAGTGCCTTTTTGTGCATAGTATGGCTGCTCAAAGAGATATTCATCTTGTAGAAGAATGTTCACCTTTTCCTAGAGATAATTTTCCCTTAACTTACCTTGGATGCCCAATTGGGCATGCTAGAAAAAGGAAAACACACTTTGCTGATATGATGAAGAAAGTATATAATAAGTTACAAGCTTTGAAAGGAATGCTATTATCTTTTGGAGGAAATGTTGTTCTGATCAATAATGTTCTACAAAGTATGCCTATATATCAATTATCTGCAATTATTCTACCCAAAAGTGTGATTCATGATCTACACAAAGTTTTTGCTAGATTTCTTTGGAGCTTCAAGGAAGTGGGCAAAAATAAGCATTGGGTTTCTTGGGCTGAAATTTGTCAACCTAAGATGGAAGGAGGTCTAGGATTCATGTCATTGTTTGATGTCTCAAGAGCTTTGTTTGCAAAGCTTTGGTGGAATTTTAGGACCAAAAACATTATATGATATCATTTCATGTGGAACAAGTACTGTAAAAGGTGTAGGCCTCAAATAGTGGAGTGGAAGGGAGGTTCTTAGACTTGGAAAGATATGTTAATGGCTAGGGATTGCATTGATCAAAAAATTTGGTGGCAGCCTAACTGTGGATCCTCTAGAATTATGTTTGATAAGTGGACTCAACTTGGAACACTATACTTTTATCTACCAGTGTCTTTTTCTACTAATCTTTTTTAGGATGATATTAATACGGTGATGCAAAAGAGCAGGTAGAATGACGAAATGCTAAGACATAATTTCCAGGAAAGAGTGGTAGAACATATACTTAACAAGATTGATATAGTGCAGGAGTGGGAGGAGGTGGATAAGCCTTATTGGATGCTCAATCATTCAGGTAAGTTCTCTGTTAGTTCAATATGGGAGGTTATAAGGACCCCTGGGGTAACACATGAAGAGTTTAGATAGGTTCGGGAAAAATGCACTCTTTTTAAAATCTCTTTATTTTTATGGAGATTAATTAAACAAAGAATTCCTATTGGGGAATTTTTGGTCAGAGTAGGACTAGAGGAGGCGGTTCATTATTGCTGTTGTGACCTTAGTGTTAATGAAACATGGGAACACCTCTTTATGTCTTGTCCTTATGATAAGTTGTTGTGGGAAATGTTTGCTAGAGAAGCGGGTGTAGAGGGGTATTTTTTGCAACTAAAGGACATTATTTTTAAATGGTGGAATGCTAAATAGATATCTAAATTGAGACCTCTTTTAATGCTATCCCTGGATTTATAATTTGCAGATTTGGAAAGGGAGAAACAAAGTAAAACATGGAGGAAAAATCTCTAATTTTAGCATGATAGCAGAAATCAATAGAAATGTTCATAGTCTTGTTATGGTTAGATATCCTTGGTTGAGGAATATTCCTAAAGATGGGCCTATGTTGATTAAATTCTTTGAAGGTTACGAATCTGTTATAGCTGCTTAGGTGATCTACTGGTCATCTCCTGGTATAGGAGTGTACAAATGTAACTTAGATAAAGCCTCGTAAGGTAATCTAGGACCTAGTGCTAGGGGTTTCTGTGTTGGGAATTTGGAAGGAGGTTTCATTTATGTAGAATCATATGGTCTGGATATCAAAACAAGTCTAGAAGCAGAAGTCTTGACACTAGAAAAAGGGTTATTTTGTGTATCACACAATCTACTACTTGTCATCTTAGAGACCAATTCACTTATTGTGAACAAAATCATGGATGGAATTTGGGAGATTCCATGGAGTATTAGCTTGAGTATTAACAAGATGTAATGGTTGAGGAGAAATGTACAAGTGGAGGTGTCTCATGTGCTTAGGGAGGGAAATAAAATAGCTGACTATTTTGCTAATTTTATTTTTTCCTGGTACAGATGTTAAAGTTTTTAATTTGTTTCAGGAAGTACCTAAAAAAGGAAAGTCACTCATCATCCTAGATGCCAAGAAAGTTCTTAATTTAAGAGCTACTAAATGTCAAAATTCCTATTTTACATTGTAATGAGAACAAGAACTACATTATATAGGCATCAACATCTAGTCGAATCAACACCAAGAAGAGTTAAATAAGATTTACTTATATGAAGATCATGGATCCTAAATCTGAGTTGTTTAGGAAGTGGTATTTGCTCCTTTGGATCTCAATTTGTCAAAGGAAAATGTATTAGGGATGTGGTCTTCTCTCTTTGATAAGACAAATGAATAAATAAGAAAAAGAGCAAGACTTATCTGGAAGGCTACAAGACTAGGAGCTTATGAGTCCAGAGGTGCATCAATCGGAGAACTACTGTGAAACAAGCAGTTATCATAAAAGTTTCTTAAAAGGATGAGATTATAGAGCTTACCTTCGACACAAAAGGGCTGATCTGAGTTACATCAAGTTGAAGAAGTTTTCCCTGGACAAGATTACATGGCGTCCTGGATGTAATATCCAAGCTTGTTACACCTCATTTCTACTCTCTTTCGTTAAGAAGGCTTTCTTCCTTAATTTCATCCTTTGTTGAGTTCATCAATGGTGGTCGGAAGTGAGGAAGACGATGAGTCGGCTTCATCTAGATCTTTCCATTTCTGATGGATATTTTTTCTTTCTTTCATTTTGTTTGTTTTTTCTTCTATTAGTAGATTTTCATTGTTTTATTTTGTTTTTCTGGGTATTGGCCACTTTTGGGCCTAAACCCTTGTAAATATTTTATTTTTATTAATAAATGTCTCCTGGGGCCATTTTAGTGAATAATATTTGTATGTTTATTTAATGGTGATAAAGTAGGAGAAAGATTATTATGCCACAATGATTAAACAAAATACATTTCTGACCTTTATTAATGAGCATATTAATCTCGTATAGTGTGTGAGTTATTGAATTAAAATAGGCAATTATTGCATCAAAATCACACAAGCAAGTGTACGTGGTCTAACAAATAATAAAGTGACTCTTACGAACCAAATTATCGAACCTAGATAACTTTTGACTAGTAAATATTCAATTTGACTTTCAATTTTATTCAATGCAAGTGTTTAAATAGTGTTTTAATAGTGATTGTCTCTTAAATATTGCAATTAACAACTATGTAAAGCTAAGTGATGACGACTTTAGTTCAAACTAGGGTTATAATCAATATTTAGGAAATTCCAAGGCTACGATTTTCATGTGAAGTCATGTAGAGTGTTTGCACCATTAGATTTTACTTGGTTATTGAGTTATTGACTTACGAGGTTAACAATATGGTTATGGTCTCTTGAGCCTCTAACTGTCTACCCAAATCAGATACCAAACTACATAGTTGAGTGGGGATTTGCTAACCAATTTCAGAGCATTACGTTATCTTCCAGTTTATTAGCCAAGTGAGGCAAACTAGGTATATCCCTATCCTAGTTACACATCGATAGTTGTATTTCAATGATGATCAAATATCAAAATAATAAAATATGAACATAAGAATAACTCATACAATAACCAAACTTCATCTTAAAGTTTTACAACTCCACAATCATTTGTAGTCGAAACCCTAGAAAGATAGAATTTAGCTACTCATAATTCGATTCACAAGTTTATAATCTTTGTCATGTCCCTAACTAGAAAGGGGCGGATTTTGAGGATTTGTACAAGCATATGCTAATTATAAATACTAAACTCATGCTAAAGTTGTAGACTCATAAGCAACTAAACAAATACCATGGCACATACCAAAACATAGATAACAAAAGGGCCCAATGGGCTACTTTACAACTTAAACAAAACTATGTCTAAGAAGCCTCTAAAAAGGATGCGTCTGAGAATCTGATAACTTGTCAAGACAAGGTCCCAACATACCCATTTTAACATATTTATGTACCTAGAAAATAATAGGGTTTAGATATCTGATAGCTGATGAACGCTCAACTATACATGTTTAATACATGGATAGCTCTTGTATAGGCTACACTTTGATATTCTCCCAAACTATCAAGAACATGTCCCTTGGATTCTTCTGAACTCCAAGACCCTTTCAAACAAAACAATAAACATCGCTTGAGTATATAGCTATCCCTAGCTCATATCACTAAATGTGAAATCACTTGGATTATCCCATCCTTGACTCAAACCCATAAACTAATTTCATCAAGTCCTTAGTATTGAGTCTGACCCAACTCCATTTTACTTTCCTAAGCAAAAATGGTGTTAGAGAGCTTAGTCTTTATTTACAACTACTGATTTTAGATTAAAACTTCAAGACAACAATAGATCAATGCCATACAATCAATATTAGAGCCAATTAATCAATACCTATTCAGGGTTTTACACCCTCATCTAGCACACACCCCTCTAATTAAGGGTTTAGCTGCTCATAAAAGAAGAAATATATATATTATCCATAAAAGAAATTTCCATTCTAAGCTAATTTGACAAGCAAAAACTAAATTTCAAGCTTTGATTGACACAAATTTGAGGTTTCTTCCTCTACAAGCTAAGAAGTTCTTCAATATTACTCTATCAATATTTCTTACAATAATTGGTCTCTTTTCTCTCTATCCCTAATTAGCAAGAAGATAATGGTACATAATTACACAAATCCCTATTCTATCTTTGGAACATTCCAAAGGAAGTACTAATTTTCCATAATTGTATTTTTCCCTTCAGCTTCTGTCTTCAGACTTGTGTTGGACCAACAAAACACTGATAAAAAAAGTGGAGCGCCAGTCGCCTCCTCCCTTCAACCTTTAGTTCTCATAGAAGCATTTGTGCTGGGACCAGTGAATCATCGATCAATCATTGTACCATGCTGATTGCAACTCCTGTACTAAGGCAATTTAGCCCCATCCAAGCCAACATTTAGCCAACAAGACTCTTGTTGGTTCATGCGTGATGCCAGTTCCGTCCTTGATGTGCTTCAGTGACTTTTGGCTTCAAATCCATCAAACTTGCTTTTTTCAAAGAATGTTCGTATCCAAGAGAACTAGGGCCGAAAACCCTTTCAATTAGCATTAAAACATGAGAATAAGTAATGAATTTGAGTCTAATGAGTTGGTAAATTCAAAGCAATGCTACTCATTCACAAATTTCAGCCCAAATATCAAAGATTCTCATAATGATAATTTTGCCCTTAGGAATGATGTCACTCATTCCATCATATAACAATTTCATGCACTACGTAAACATAATGGATTACTCAAACTTCACCCTTAAACTAAAATTTCCAGCAAAATGGAATATTTCTCATGCTAAAATTCATATTCAAGCAAATCAGCTTCAGATCTAACAATTTTAAGCACTAAAAACCCTCTTTCAAACACAAAATTGCAAGTTCAAGCAAGTGGGCTTTGAAACAAAGCTCAACCAAATCATGAAGTTCTTACCACATAATCACATTATCAAGCTTAAAATCATAAAAGTAGAGCAACATACCTAATTGGCAAAATAAAGGAAGAAAAATAAGATCTTCAATGGAGATTTTCCAACCTTGAACTCAAGAGAACTCTTCAAAGAACACTTTTTTCGGATTCTTTAGATTGGTAACTAATTTAGGAATACATGGAGAAGGGTTTATATCGAAAGAGATAGTGGATAGACGGTTTGGGAGTTGAGAAAGTGAAGGGTTTTGAGAAGTGGATGAATTCATGTATGGAGCTTAAGGAGAATGTATAAGGAAGAAGGTGAAGGGTTTTAGAGGTTTTGGGTTTTGGGAAAAGGCTGGTCAAAATCTAGTCTTTGAATTTCTCAAGTGTCAAAATTAAAAACACTCTTACCTAACTTGAATGTGATAGGTGACATGCTATTTGGAATCGACGTTACACCACTTGTAACTGATGAGTTGGTATTTTACCGACTCATTAGACTCAAATTCATGAATTTTTGCTATATTTTAATGCTAATTAAAGGGTTTTTAGGCTCTAGTTCTCTTGGATGCAGACATTCTTTCTAAAAAGCAAGTTTGACAAATTTTAAGCCAAAAATCTCTGAAGCACACCGGTGACGGAACTGGCATCCTGCAAAAAACAACAAGCATCTCACCTGCTCAATGTCTGCATGGATGGAGCTAACCTTCTTCAGTATTGGTGATGCAATTGGCATGGTACAATGACCGATCGATAATTTGTTGATCCTAGCACAAGCGCTCTTGTGGGAACTTAAGGTTGAAGCAAGGAGGCGATTGGTGCTCAACTTTCTCTGATCGGCGTTTTGTCGATCCAGTACAAGTCTGAAGACTAAAGCTGAACGAAAAAAACGTAATTATAAAAAATAGTGCTTCTGTTGGAATGTTCCATGGATAGAATAGGAATTTGGGCAATTATGTACCATTATCTTCTTCCAGTTAGTGAGAGAGATTAGTGAGACCAATTATTGTAAGAAATATTGATATAGTAATAGTAAAGAACTTCTTAGCGTGTAGAGAAAGAAACTTCAAATTTGCGTCAATCTAAACTTGAAATTCATGTTTTGCTTATCAAATTAGCTTGGAATGAATATTTTTTATGGGTATTGTCTCTATTTCTTCCTTTATGAGTAGCTAAACCCTCAACTAAGGGTGGGGGGTGTGCTAGATGAGGGTGAAAATCCTGAGTGGATATTGATTAATTGACCCTATTATAGATTGTATGGCATGAATCTATTGTTGTCTTGAAGTTTTAATCTAAAATCAGTGGTTGGAAACATTGATTAAGCTATATAACACCATTTTAGCTTGGGAAAGCTAAATGGATTTAGGTAAGATTCAATAATGAGACCTTGATGAAATTAATATATGGGTTTGAGCCAGAGATAGGATAATCCAAGTGATTTCACATTTAATGATATGAGCTAGGGATAGTATATCTACTCAAGCAATGTTTGGTGTTTTATTTGAAAGGGTCTTATAGTTTAAAAGAATCCAAGGGACATATGCTTGATAGTTTAGGAGAATATCAAGTTGTAGCCTAGACCAATCGCTATCCATGTATCAATCAATGTTGTTTTGGTTAATTTTTTCCTATTCGAGTTGAAACACTAATCTTTATGTACACACCCCTAGTCCTTTCCAAATTTCTTAGATCTTATTTGTGTTGATTCCCTATTTTGATGCTTACATTGATGAGATTTTAGTTGTTAGTTAATCCCCCACCACATTTTCATTCATATATATATGCTTTGTGAGAATTCAATTTGCTAATTTGTTTCGAATAGTGAAATCAATAGAAGAAGAGTCCTATAGACCAATCCTTGTGGTTTGACCCTGGCCTTATAAGTTGGGTAATTATTTTGCATACAACCACCTATGCCATGAAATATGAGATGTAGTTGATCATTTATCAAAAATGGCGTTGTTGCTAGGATTGGTTAACAATCGTCTTTTGTTGATTTCTCAATTCATACTTGTGTGCATTTTGTGTTTTTGTTACAATTTGTTTTGTATTGTTGCTTTCCAAAATAGGGCAACATGAAATAAGCAGATGATGATGAAAGTGTTGATAATGCGGGATTTACAAATGAATTCATCACAAATGAAGCACCCATGGAGCTGGGTGTAACCGAAGCAATTTGCCTACGGTAGGGGTTGCCATATTTTAATTGACAAGTTCAATGCTTCATTTACTACAAATGAATGGGTTATTCTAAGGCTGAGCAGGGGAAAGTGCAAATCTGCATTTAAAGAACTTCGTAGATGTTTGTCTTCCTCTTGAGACGATGAACATCGGTCGAGAATCTATTTGGCTAAGGTTGTTGTCATTCTCACTAAAGGATGAAGCTACAATGTGGGTTACTGATTTACCCCAAGAGTCAATCACCACTTGGAAAAAGTTGAAAGAGGTTTTCTTGAAAAATATTTCTCGATTCCTCTCATTATACAAATGAAAGGTAAAATTGCAAGCTTTTGGCAAAACCTAGAAGAATCTCTCTATGAATTGTGGGCAAGATTCAAGTAAAAGTTAGTTATGTGCCCAAGGCATGAGTTTTTCGATGATATCCTGCTACAATATTTCTTTCGATCTTTGAATCCCTGAAACAAAGAGATTACAAATATGTTGGCAAAAGGGTTCTTAATGGATCATTCACTTAGTGAGGTGAAAGAATTTTTCTAAGAAGGTGTTAGAAGGAACCAAGGGTTGAAAAAATCAACAAATAAGAGAGCATTGTGTGTCACTCCAATTATTGTTGATGTGGAGCTTAGTGAGCTCCAATCTAGAGTTGGTGATGAATTGGTGAAGTTCAAGGTAGACATGCCTGAAGAACCACCTGATGAGTGTAGGGTAATATTGGTGAATGACTCCGTGGATGAGCTGGTGAAATATCTACGAGAAAGGGAATTACCATCCAACATTGGGTGATTGTGAGATACTTGCGTCGTGCCACGACATTGAATCATGCGCTTCTTGGGAGGCAATCCAAGTGTTTTTCTTAATTTCTTTTATTTCACGTTTTATTGTTTTTGGTGTGTTTTTAGAGGTGAAAAAAGGATGCTTAGGTTAGAATATGAAAAATTGGTCATACAAGCGATCAATGCCAGACAGGAGAAATACCGGCCGTGTGTTGTACATTGCCAGTTAAACGCAGGTCCCCTCCAGATACCCGAGAAAAACTCTTTTGAATCTGTGCTTAATCGGCAAATGACTAGTTAGTTATTGTACAACGCCAGTCGAAACGTTGGTCTAACTTAGTACTCTGTCATCAATTCACAAGGTTTGCGTTGTTAGTGGTGTAACCCCGATTCTAATTGGCGTGTCGCCTATCACATGCGAGTCAGGTAAAAGAGTTTTTAAATTTTGACTCGTGAAAAATTCAAAGAGTGGATTTTGACCAGCCTTTTGCCAAAACCCAAAATCCCTAAAACCCTTCACCTTCTTCTTTATTCATTCCTCTTAACCTCCATACCCACATTCATCCACTCTTCAAAACCGTTCACCTTCTCAACTACTAAACTCCCTATCCACTTTCTCTTCCTATATAAATCCACCTCTCTCTATTCCCAAATCAGTACCCACCTTAATAATTCGAAAAGTGAAGATTCTTTTGAGTTCAAGGTTGGAAAACCTCTAATAAAGCTCTTGATTTTTCTTCCTTTCATCTGTAAATCAGGTCTGTTACTCTACTTTTGCAATTTTAAGCTTGAGGATGCAATTATGTGTTAAGAATTTCATGTTTTGGTTGAGTTTTGCTTCAAAATTCTCTAGTTGAACTTGAAAACTTGTGTTTGAAAAAGAGTTTTAGTGCTTAAAATTGATATATATGAAGGAAATTTGTGTGAATATGAAGTTTAGCATGAGAAATTTGTCTTATTTTGCTTGAAATATGAGTTTTGGGGTGAAGTCTGAGTAACCCATCATGTTTACGTAGTGCATGAAATTGTTCTATGATGGAATGGATGATGTCATTCCTTAGGGAAAAATTTTCATTATGTGAATCTTTGAATTTTGGGCTGAAATTTGTGAATGAGTAGCATTGCCTTGAGTTTGTGATCTAATTTGAGTAATTTTTATTCACTTCATAATTTGCTTAAATGGATTGTTTGTGTGATGTCAATTCGCTATGATAGACGGATTAGCAGCCCTCTTAAGAAAATTTGGCAAAAAGGTTGATATGCATGCCTTATGAATCCTATGGGGAAGTCTGAGTACCCATTGGACTTGATTTGTTTTGAACTATTGTTTTGAAATTGGACCAATTTTGGTCAACCAGGCGACTATGGAGCATGCGCTTCATAATGGTTGCCCTGCATTTCATAGGTGCAACACTGGTTAGGTGAGGAACTTCTTCCTTGAACCTTGGACTAGCGTTTCATTTGTGAAACAAAGGTCTTCATCGGTGAATCGCCGGTGTAATGCTGGTCTGCCCAAGTAGTTGCTAATTTTTTTTATAAAGGTAGCATTTGTATTGGCAGGTCGTAATAGTACATCTGCGACTATCTGTCAAACGCCAACCACACTTTGAGGTTTAACTAACAAATCCTTTGTGCGCTCCTATTCTTTTTATTTCATAACTTCTTGAATATATTTTTTTCCTTTTATTATGAAAAATGTAAAAAAGAAATATTTGTCTAGATTTGTCTCTGTAACACCTTGAAAATTAGAAGTTTAGTTTGAAAAGAATAGTTGCAGAAAAGTGGGTTAGTGCCTGCTTCTTCGAGTTGACCTACGGACTGTTGGAAGGCTGTCGTGGGAACTGGGTGAGTTTTTTTGGAAAAATATAGTCTCTACTGATGGTCTACAGATGAATATGACAGGTCGTAATAAATTCTACGGGCTGTAGGAAGTGCCCGTAGAGTTGGTTCAGACTTAGTGATTTTGGCACTCAAGTCCTATGGAGAAGGCCTATGGGTCGTAGGAACTCCAACAGTCCATAGAAGGCTAATCGTGGGAAGTTTTCTGACTTAGATGGTTTTGGTTTGTACTTGGAGTTCTATGAGAAAGCCCTACAGGCCGTAGAAGGTTCGACGATCCATATGAAGAGTCCGTGGAAAATTGGCCAAATTAATAGTCCCAGTAACATTTCTATGGTTGACCAGTACGACCCATAGGAATTCTTATGGACCATAGGTCTAACCCGTAGAAGTTGTTTGGAAAATTTTAGTAAGTGTGTTTCGATCTTTTCCTACCTATGTAACCCCTAAACTACGTTGTTTCTAGAACATTCTAAAGTCCTAAAACTGAATTTATACTCCTAAGTCTACCTATTCCCTCACATTCACTCAAATCTCAAATTCCCTCTAAGTTCATCCACTCCAAATTCTCTCTCAAGCTCTAAGGTAAAGAACTAGGGTTTCAAGGGCTTCAAGGATTTTCTCTCTTGATTTTAGGGCTTTGATCATCAAGATATGTGAGAATTACCTAATGAATCCCTTTCATCCATTGGGTTCCAAAAGAAACTCAAATCTCCAATTTAATTTCACCCAATTATCTAGGGTTTCATGCTATTCTTCATGGGTCCAATTTATTATGATCCAGTTGTTATTATTTGATCTTATTAGGCATGATTTGATTCAATTACATGTTTTCCAATTGATATCATAGGGACCCATGCTTTACACTTGATTATGACCATGAACTTATGAACTTCAAATTATGAATTAATTATGGATTCATGCATGTTTTATGAAATTGATGATTTATTACGAAAGGATGTTTTAAGATAAAATGTCAATGATTTGTGAAAGGTTTTCTCACATTTGCAAGGAATCATAATTTAGATAGGTAAGTGTCTTAATGAATAGAGTTATGAAATCATGGTTTTTAAAAGAGCTATTCTAATATGAAATTATGATTTGATTGGTAGTCTTAATTGTTGCCCTTCCAAGTATTTTGACTATGATATGATTATGATTTTGCCTATTCTATTGGGATTTTACCAAGTACCGAGAGGACTTTGAGATGGAGGCTCTCCCGTTAGTAGAGGTCGGGTCTCTAGAAGCAATCTCCTTGTCCTTAAATACGTACCCTATAGGATTGTCTTAAATGACCTAAGCTAGTGGATTCACTTTAGCAAGAATGAATGAAATGGAGTTCTACCTTCGCAAGTAGACTCTCTCTTTTCAGTGTAAGGGTTACACTGGATTCCATGTTATAGCTCACATGGACTTATTGTCGATTAACGATAATTATTCCACAAATGAAGTATGTTTTCTTTAAAGATTTTATGAAACCTTTCTTTTAAATTTTAAGATGCATTGACCTTGTATACGTTTTATGATTTATCTTTCAAACTTCACCATGTCTTTTACTTTGTCTTGCATATTCACATTTCTAACTCATTAAGATATCATATTTACGTTTATGCATTTTTCCATACTTAGTACATTCATAGTACTAATGCACATTTCTGCCTATATTGTCTCATAATATAGGGTCTGGCGCTCCTCCTCCAAACGTGGTTAGTATCGGATTGCTCCGCAACTATTTGCTTAGAGTGGTGAGTCCTCATGGTTTGAGGGCAAAGCCAAGGATGCTTTATTGCTTTTATTGTCTTTTCAGTTTCAGACTTGTATGTGGTGTATAGGTTACGTCCCAACTTCTCCTATGATGTCAAAAAGGCTATGTCAGACATAGTTTAGATTTTCACATTTATGTTTTAGTCTTGTACTATTACAGATTCTCTATATGATCTAGACTTTACTTTGAGATTTCATTCTATTATGTTGTACTTGATAGTATATCATCTTTCTTTACGTCATGCTTGTGTCAAATGACTTGTTTAGGGCCTCTCAGGGTCTTATTCACCATGTCTCACCTAGGGGGTACTTTGGGTCATGAAAAAATTGGTATTCAGAGCGCCATGTTTTAGAAAGGTCCTAGGATGTCTAACAAGCGGCATCGAGAAAAGTCTTATTCATGAGTGTAAAACACGCCACATTTATGAATAGTAGGTTACAAGGTGTTCAAGAAACTTCACTTCTTTCACTATTCTAAAGTCGTGTGATAGAGTTCATCTCTATAAAGGCCTTTCTCCTAACTCTTGTTCGATGCTTTTCTGGATATGCCTCCATGAAGAGCTAAAGCAAGAAGGAATGTGGGTGACAATCTGGTGTCTGAGGTTCCTCAAGTGCCTCGTCATGACCCAATTTCTCGAATCATGATGGTGCCTACCAACCCACTAGTAGGCCAGCCAAAACCCTATCCCGGAACTGAACAGTAATGGAACTAAGGGTGGAAACTATCCTCAACTAAGCAGAAGCAACAAATACAACACATAAAGAAGGCAGAGGAAAAACCAAACTATATATATACAAGACATCTCTCAAAACTTGGAAGACACAAGTACAGAACTACTAGCAAGAGTATAAGTTCCAAAAGTGGACCACAGAAACAAACTATCTCGAAAACAAAAGAGAAGTCAAAATATAATAACAGAAGGAGACAGGTAATCCCAGAATGCCATGTGCTCACCCTCGTCTCCCGAACAGACAGCTGCAGGCTCGAACTCAACGCTGATAACTGGTGCTCGGACCTGCATCACGAAAATAGATGTAGAGTGTAGCATGAGTACCAAATCACAGGTACCCAGTACGCATCATAGGCCGACTGAGCAAGAAAGGTAAAAACAGATAGACAAGCACAAACAAAAGTCAACGAAAAATAAGAATAGAGAAAGAGGAAAGCAAACTAAGAACAACTAAGCTAAACCCAGCTGAGCCCCTAATAAGACTCGCTAGGCACACTCGTGCGCAAGTTTAAATAAAACCCAAACAGAACCCCAAAAGCCCGACAAGTACACATAAGAGCTATTCTACAGAACGAAGGAAAACACAACTCCAGAAGCCTCAACACCCATGGGTCTCGGACCCAAAAAGATAACACCTGGGCGCCGCCAAATCATCAGTCATGAGCTAGAAATACCAGACTCTAACCGGGTAACGTCAGCCTCGAGCTGGAACAATACCTAGGCCCAGCCCAATCATCAGTCACGAGCGGAAATACCGGACTCTAACCGGGTAACATCAGCCTCAGACCGGAAATCACACCTCTCACTTAACAGCCTAGCGCTGGAAATATCAGCTCCAACCGGGTAACGTCAGCTGCGCAGCTGGGACTAGTAGCCTACGAGCAACGGCCTCGCGCTGGAAATAACTGGCTGTAATCATGTAATGTCAGCTGTGGATCGGATGCTAGCAGCCTACCCCCGACAGCCAGCGCTGGAAATACTAGATGTTAATCGGGTAACGTCAGCTGCGTAGAGGAGCTAACAACCTCGAACCGGATAAAGCCACAAACAAATAAACAATACAATGCAAGGCTAAACACCATGGGCCGCCTCCCCCCCCTCAAGGATATCAACCAAAGGCTCCCTACCTAGCATGATACAACTATCAATCAGCGCAATAGCACCATCTTCCGGCAGCATCCCAGAATCGCAGAAATAAGAGAGAAAGAATTGGAAGATCCGAAAGCCACGAAAACGCCTAAACTAAGGCTCAAACTATCAGACCCAAGTCTGCTATACCAGTCTACAAGGACCTAGTCCATCCGAAACGACGCCGGATAAAGGAGCTAACAACCTCAAACCGGATAAAGCCACAAACAAATAAACAATACAATGCAAGGCTAAACACCATGGGCCGCCTCCCCCCCCTCAAGGATATCAACCAAAGGCTCCCTACCTAGCATGATACAACTATCAATCAGCGCAATAGCACCATCTTCCGGCAGCATCCCAGAATCGCAGAAATAAGAGAGAAAGAATTGGAAGATCCGAAAGCCACGAAAACGCCTAAACTAAGGCTCAAACTATCAGACCCAAGTCTGCTATACCAGTCTACAAGGACCTAGTCCATCAGAAACGACGCCGGATACATACTCAAGTCAACAATTGCATGGGACTAAGGCAATACTATCCTAACCTATTCTAAGGCCGAAACAATCATAGAAAACAACATAAATCAAGAAAATATCCTGAACCCACACATGCATCAACAGATAACCACCCAGCAGATAATCCACAGTAAATTAACAACAACCCAAGTCAACAACCCATCCTAAGGCATGATACCACAACCCGAACAACCCAGAAATAACCTCTAAACGAAGAAAATCAGAGGAGAAGAACAAAAATACTAGCTACCCACCCCAGATTCACACACATCAACCAGCATTTACGCATCCAAGCTCAATCTAGAAAGAAGGGAAGCCGTAACCTACCAGAAAGCCGATCACGCGCACTTCAAGTCACTCTACCAGAGCTTTTCCCTTTCGAACAACCTCAGACTGCTACCACGCTATTAAAAATTGAATCACAGCGTCAATACGGCCGTTTAGACACTAAAATCATTAAATTCGGAGACAAATTTTGGAGTCAAAATCGGTAATGTGGGACCCGCTTCGGAATTTTCAGAATTGACTCTGTGAATAGGTCCCAAATCCTCCCCCAAACTTGTATTCTAAAACGAAACACTCATCGGGGTTCGGATTAGTTCCATGCAACAAAAACAAGAAACATAAAACTTTACAACAAATAGGCCTAAGATAGCAACTTACGCCTCAAATTCATGGAAAACGAGGTATACCTAATGCAATCCAACCACTAACCCACGAAGCCAATGAGATTCTGAATGCCTGGGACTTTGAATCACCGAAAACTGACAATCGAAGAGGGAGATATGAATTTTTGAATGAAACCTCCAAATGAGCTCGACCTTCATTATATAAACACTGCCAGGCACGCATACCTCGGCGAACGCGCCCACTCACCCGCGAACGCGGAGGGGAATAAGGCAACACTCCACGAACGCGGTCAGAGCCCGCGAACGGGGAGGGAAGGGACTCAGACCTCCGCAAACTCGGGATCCTATCCGCGAACATGGAGAGGGGACTCCTCTAGGCTCTCCAAACTTCCGCGAACGCGGAGAATTAGGTCACCCCCACTGCACAGACCTCCGTGAACTAGGAGAACAAGGACATAGACATTCGCGAACGTGGCCTCTGGCCCGCGAACGTGGAATAGACACTCTAACACCTCCGCGAACACGGAGAGTAAATGGGTCTGCAATTTTGACAGCTGCAACAACTAAGTTTTGGATAATTCTAAAACTCTGACGGGGATGCTCGGGATTCCTTCGGAACCTTGTGCAAGCAAACGAGATATGCTACCCCCTCGAATTTGACGTTCCGAACTCAATGGCGCAATCGAAATTTCCATACGAGGTCGTTTCGATAAAAAAGTGGGTCACACACCCAATGGACCATTTTAGCCAATTTCTACTGGAGGCCTTGGATTTTGATTGGATGCTCCCGGAAGTTCTCGAAGGATCATTCTAGACCAAACTCGACATTCCAAAACTAACCGTGCTGACGGAATTTTCATCCGAGTACGTTTACAAAGAATGTTGACCAAAGTCAACTTTAAGCCTAATTTCAAAGGCTAAAGAGCTAACTGGCCCCAAAATCACACCGGAAACCCCAGAACCGGAGCTGATGGAACCGTCAAAATTCCCATCTGAGGTCGTTCACCTAAAGTTATGACCGAAATCAACTTTTCAAGGTTTAAAAGCTCCAAAATAGGATAACAGGCATAAAAACCAAACGAACAACCAGGCAATCGAACAGTCAGTGCCAGCAAGTCATAAATGACTTGGGGTCGCTACACGAACGCTTTAAAAGACAGAAAGGAGGCATTAACACAGAAATGACCTAGAGGGTCATTACAACATACACTACTAAAAGGATTTTCGTCCTCAAAAGTAAGAGTCAAGAAGTACCTGAGGGCTCAAATAAGCTAGGGTACTACTCCCGCATCTCCCGCTCGGTCTTCCAGGTAGCCTCCTCAACTGGACGATGCCTCCAATGGACCTTAACTACAGGAGTGGCTCTCGACCTCAGCTGCCTCACTTCTCTGGCCAAAATAGCAACTGGCTCCTCAATATAGGTTAGGTGATCATCCAACTCAACTGCCTCACACTGGAGCACATGAGACTCATCTGGAACATACCGGCTCAATATCGAAACATGAAAAACTGGATGAATAGCAGAGAATACTGGAGATAAAGCTAACTCATAAGCCACCTCACCAACTGCCCTCAAAACCTCAAAAGGCCCAATATACTTGGGGCTAAGCTTACCCCGCCTCCCAAATCTCATCACACCCTTCATGGGCGATACTCGGAGGAATACTCTATCACCCACGACAAATCTCAATGGTCGACACTTGCGGTCTGCATAACTCCACTGCCTACTCTAAGCCGTCCTGAGGCCGATCCTGAATCAACCTCACATGCACAATGGTCTCTTGAAACAGATCTGTCCCCCGCGGCCAAGGCTCTGTAGACTCGAACCAACCAACTTGAGTGAGATAATGCCTACCATATAAGGCCTCAAACGGGGCCATCTGAATGCTGGAATGGTAGCTGTTGTTGTACGCAAACTCCGCCAAATGCAAGAACTGATCCCACTGACCTCCAAAATCCATAACACAGGCCCGCAACATATCCTCAAGAACCTGAATAGTACGCTCCGATTAGCCATCTGTCTGCGGGTGGAAAGCTGTGCTAAGATCGACACAGGTACCCAACTCCTCCTAAAGTACTCTCCAAAAGCTGGAAGTGAACTGTGAACCCCGGTATGAAATGATAGAAACAGGCACACCATGAAGACATACTAACTCCCGAATGTAGATACGGGCTAACCTCTCAGCACTGAAGGAAGAATGAATTGCAAGGAAGTGTGCTGACTTGGTCAATCGATCCACGATGACCCAAATGCTGTCAACACCTCTAGAAGTCCGTGGCAGTCCCACAACGAAGTCCATAGTGATACACTCCCACTTCCACTCAGGAGTGGGCAATCTCTGCAACTCTCCACCAGGCCTCAAATGCTCGGCATTCACCTGCTGGCAACACAAGCAACGGGACACATAGTCTGAGATGTTTCTCCTCATACCGCTCCACCAGCAGTGTTGCCTCAAATCACGATACATCTTAGCTATGCCCGGATGGATAGAATATTTTGAGTCATGGGCATCGCTAAGGATCAGCTGGACCAAATCACCAACCCTCGAAATGCACAAAAGGCCAGCAAACCTCAAAACCCCATCTGAATCTAGGGTAACCTGTCCGACACCACCTACCAAAACTCTATCTCTGAGTGCCACCAACGTCTGATCCTCACACTGACGACTACAGATCTGATCAAGTAGAGATAACTGGACCCCCACATAAGCTAACACTCGCCTGGAATCTGAAACATCAAGCCTGATCATCTGATTGGCTAAAGACTGAATGTCCATAGCCAAGGGTCGCTCGAAACATAATGGAAGGCTAGACTACCCATACTCCCTGCCCTCCAACTCAAGGCATCCGCTACTACATTCGCCTTGCCCGGGTGGTAGAGAATAGAGAGATCATAGTCCTTCATGAGCTCAATCTAACGGCGCTGCCTTGAATTAAGATCCCTCAGGCTCATAATGTACTGAAGGCTCCGGTGATCAGTATAGATCTCACAATGAACTCCATAAAGGTAATGCCTCTAGATCTTAAGCATGAAAACTACCGCTGCCAACTCCAGATCATGAGTGGGGTAGTTGCGCTCATGCAGCCTAAGCTACCTCGATGAATAAGCAATAAACCGGCCCTGCTGCATCAGAACATAACCCAAACCAACGCCGAATGCATCACAATAAACCGTGAAGCCCTCGCCCTCAACTAGAAAAGTCAATATAGGAGCGGTGGTAAGAAACTCCTTAGCCTCATAAAGCTCTGCTCACACTCCTCCGACCACACAAAGGGAACATCCTGGCGAGTCAACCGAGTCAGAGGTGTTGCTATAGTGGAGAAACCCTCGACAAAGCGCCTGTAGTACCCTGCCAATCTGACGAAGCTCCGAACCTCAGTCACAGAAGTGGGCCTAGCCCAATCACAAATAGCCTCAATCTTTGCCGGATCCTCCATAATACCATTCTTGGACACCATGTGCCCCAAGAATGCTACAGACTCAAGCCAAAACTCGCACTTTGAGAACTTGGCATACAGCCGCTGATCTCTCAAAGTCTGGAGCACTATCCTCAAATGCTGCTCATGCTCACTATGGCTCCGCGAGTATACCAAGATGTCATCAATAAAGACTATGATGAAGGAGTCCAAATATGGACTGAATACGCGAGTCATCAAATCCATAAAGGCGGCAGGGGCATTAGTCAACCCAAAAAACATCACTAAGAACTCATAATGGCCGTAACGAGTCCTAAATTCTATCTTAGGGATGTCCGCTGCTCTCACCCTCAATTGATGGTAGCTCGATCTGAAGTCAATCTTCAAAAACACTGCGGCACCATGAAGCTGGTCGAACAAATCATTAATACGAGGCATAGGATAACGGTTCCTCATCGTCACCTTATTCACCTGCCTGTTGTCGATACACATCTGCGTGGTGCCATCCTTCTTCTTTACAAACAGGACTGGGGCACCCCAAGGCAACACACTAGGTCGAATGAACCCCTTACCCAAGAGGTCCTAAAGCTGAACACTGAGCTCCTTGAGATCTGCAGGTGCCATACGATACGGCGGGATAGAAATAGGTCGAGTACCCAGCTCTAAGTCAATGGCGAAGTCAATATCCTGCTCTGGGGGTAGGCCAGGAAGGTCGGCAGGAAACACATCTTCAAACTCTTGGACTATACGCACTGAATCAACTGTAGTTCCCTCCCTACTAACATCTCTAACATTTGAAAAATAAGCCAAACATCCGCTGTCCACCTACCTCTGAGCTTGAATACAAGAAATCACCCCGACTGGTGTGCAACTACGAGAGCCCTGCCACATCACCGGTGGAATACCAGGCATGGCTAAAGTAAGGATCTTGGCATAACAATCCAAGACGGCCCGATGAGGGACTAGCCAATCCATGCCCAGAATCACATCAAAATCCACCATACAAAGCACAATAAGATCGACCAGAGTGTCCTGCCCCTGAATAGCCACCATACATGATCTACAAACCCGATCTACTACTAAAGAATCCCCTACTGGGTTGAAACACGCAAAGGCACAGATAAGGGCTCAAGACTCACTCCCAATCGAGGCATAATATAAGCCGACACATAAGAATAAGTAGAACCAGTGTCAAATAAGGCTGAAGCGGACTGATGGCATAAAAGAACCGTACCTTTGATCACCTCATCGGATGCCTCGGCCTCTACTCTAGCTGGAGCTGCAAAGAAATGGACCTGGGCACCTCTACCCCGTGCATCCACTCGACCGCCTGTCCTGCCTCCCCTGGGACCTCCCCGAGCACCCTACTGCTGACTTCCTCCCCTAGCTGGAGGTACTACTATTGAAACTGGCCTCGCCGCCTGAGGAGTTGGTAAAGCTGACCTGGAAATAGGGCACTCCCTAGCCCATGACCAAGCTCCTTGCAAGAGAAGCAACCCTGTGACGATCTGCTACCCACTGAAGGCCGACAACCCCGACCCTGATGCACCTGACTGGAAACCACCTCGGCCCTGACTCTGGCCGACACTATGCCCACTCTGACGGTGCTGGTCACCCTCTTAGATCTATAACACTGCCTGATATGGGCGACTAGACTGGCCCGACTGGAACCCTTGATGAACCCGATCTCAGGTATCCCTCGACCTGTGATTGGCCCTACTGAAGATATCATCTGGCCTAGACCTCTTGCTGCTGCTCCCATAGGCCTCGTGACGGAGCCGCTCGATAGTGCGGGCATTGTCCACCACATCTAGAAACGAACGAACCGCTGATAGTATAAACTGCGACTCAATCCTCAACTGCAGCCTCAAACCTCTAACAAAGTGTTGGACCCGCTCCTCCTCGGTAGGTAGAATCATGGTGGAATGATGAGACAACTTCAGAAATCTGGCCTCGTACTCCGATACTATTATGGTTCCCTGCTCCAACCTCGTGAACTCATCACAGAGTCGATCCCTGACACTCCGTGGAATATATCTAGCCAGAAGGCCTTAGAAAACTCTGTCCACGATACCAGTGGTGACCCAGATGGCTTAGTCTCGATGAAAGATTGCCACCACTGTCTGGTCGGTCCGTCTAACTGATAAGATGTGAAGTCAGCTCCTCTGGACTCCACTAACCCCAACGTCCGCAATCTCTCTCGGCAAGTAGTCAGGAACTCGTGGGCATCCTCCCCCACAGCACCGGAGAACCTCGGTGGTGATAGTCTAAGAAATACCCCGAGCATCTTCTGCTCTTGCAGAGGCATAACCCCGTCCAAAGGGTCCTGCTGAACCGTGGCCGGTGCTTGCGGCTGATGAACCTCTGGAGCTGCTACCACAGGCTGGCCCTGCTGTGCTGGAACCAGCTCTGGGACTGGTGCTGGGGCCAGCTGCTGCTGCATACCCTGATAGCAGCTAGAATCTGGGCAAGCATGCCCTGAAGATCTGGGGCGGCAGCTGGTACGGGCGGTGGCTGGGCTGGTCCCGGCTCCACCGGCTGAGGAGGAATCTAATCTACCCGAGGTTCTGGCTCCGGAGTCCTCGCTCTGGTTACAATCAAGAATAAGTATCCTTTTCCAAGGATGGATGATTTGTTTTACCAACTTCAAGGGGCTAGTTACTTTTCTAAAATCGACCTCCGTTCAGGTTATCATCAATTGAGGGTGAAAGAAGATGATATTCCAAAAATGGCTTTTCGAACAAGGTACGGTCACTATCCGTTCTTGGTTATGTCGTTTGGATTGACAAATGCTCCGGCCGCATTCATGAACTTGATAAATAGGGTGTTTGAAGAATACCTAGACATGTTCGTGATTGTAGTTATTGATGATATCTTGATCTACTCAAGGAATGAGGATGAGCATGCTAGTCATTTGAGGGTTGTGTTGCAAGTCCGCAAGGATCAATAACTCTTTGCAAAGTTTAGCAAGTGTGAATTTTGGTTGAGATCCGTGGATTTTCTCGGTCACATTGTTTTCGGTAAGGATATTGAGGTAGATCCTAAGAAGACCGAAATGGTAAAGAATTGGCCTAGACCTTTATCACCTTCGAACATTCGTAGTTTCTTGGGTTTAGCCGGCTATTATATGAGGTTTGCTGAGGGGTTTTCTTCAATTGCTTCTCCGTTGACGGCTTTGACTCAAAAGAAAGCTAAGTTTATGTGGTCCGAGGCTTGTGAAAGGAGTTTTCAAGAATTGAAAGACAGACTTACTTAGGCCCCGATATTGACTCTACCGGAAGGAACTGATGGTTTTATAGTGTAATGTGATGCCTCAAGGATTGGGCTAGGGTGTGTTCTTATGAAAAATGGAAAGGTGATTACCTATGCTTTGAGGCAACTAAAGGTGAATGAGAAGAACTATCGCACTCATGACTTAGAGTTGGCAGCGGTGGTGTTTGCTTTAAAAATATGGCGACATTACTTGTATGGAGTACATGTAGATGTCTTCACCGATCATAAGAGTCTCCAGTGTGTGTTTAACCAAAAAGATTTGAATCTCCGCCAAAGAAGATGGCTTGAATTGCTAAAAGATTATGATATGAGTGTTCTCTATCACCCCGGCAAGGCTAATGTGGTGGCGGATGCTCTTAGTAGATTGTCTATGGGCAGTGTTGCTCATATTGAGGATGGCAAGAAAGAGTTGGTTCGTGATGTTCATAGTTTAGCCCGATTGGGTGTTCGGTTGATTGATTTCGCTAAGGGTAGAGTTACTGTTCACAATGGTTCTGAATCCTCTTTTGTGCATGATGTAAAAGCTAAGCAAGACCTTGATCCTAATTTGATGGAATTAGAAGAAGAGGTTCTCAAGAAGTCCATAGAGGTTTTCTCCCAAGGGGGAGATGGTGTACTTCGTTACCAAGGTCGCTTATGTGTTCCCGACGTAGATGATTTGAGAGGGCAAATTTTGTCGGAAGCTCATAGTTCTAGATATTCCATCCACCTGGGAGCTACCAAGATGTAGCGTGATTTGCGGGAAATCTATTGGTGGAATGGCATGAAGAAAGACATTGAGGAATTTGTTGCTAAGTGTCCTAATTGCCAACGAGTGAAGGTTGAGCATCAGAGACCGGGAGGTTTTACCCAAGACATAGAGATTCTTACTTGGAAGTGGGATAATGTGAATATGGATTTCGTAGTAGGTTTACCACGCACAAGGCGACATTATGATTCGATTTGGGTTGTGGTTGATAGAATGACCAACTTAGCCCATTTCATTCCCGTCAAAACTTCTTATTTAGCGGAGGATTATGCTAAGTCTTACATAAGTGAGATGGTTAGGCTGTATGGAGTGCCTTTATCCATTATCTCCGATCGAGGTGCCCAATTTACTTCTCAATTTTTGAAGTCATTCCAAAAAGGTCTTGGTACTCGTGTTAAGTTTAGCACGGCCTTTCATCCCCAAACCGATGGGCAAGCAGAGCGTACTATTCAGACTTTAGAAGATATGTTGAGAGCTTGTGTTATTGAGTTCTAAGGTACTTGGGATGATCATTTGCCTTTGATCGAGGTTGCTTATAAGAATAGCTACCATTCTAGTATTGGTACGGCTCCATTTGAGGCTCTCTATGGTAGGAGGTGTAGATCTCCCATAGGTTGGTTTGAAATTGGGGAAGTTTCTTTGATAGGCCCCGAGTTAGTACATGAGGCTATGGAGAAAGTTCGACTTATTAGAGAAAGGCTAAAAATGGCTCAAAGTCGACAAAATTCTTATGCCGATGTTAGAAGAAGAGAATTAGAATTTGATGTTGAAGATTGGGTTTACTTGAATATTTCACCTATGAAGGGTGTAATGAGATTTGGGAAGAAAGGGAAGCTTAGTTTCCACTTTATAGGCCCATATCAGATTTTGAGACGTGTTAGTAAGGTTGCCTATGCGCTTGATTTGCCTAATGAGTTGGCATCGGTGCATCCGGTTTTCCATGTCTCATTGTTGAAAAAGTGTGTTGGTGATCCAACCTCTATAGTGCCAATAGAGACTCTTGGCATAAAGGATAGTCTTTCCTATGAAGAGGTTCCGATTTAGATTTTAGGCCGACAAGTCCAGAATTGAGAAATAAAGAAGTTGCTTCCGTGAAAGTTCTATGGAGGAATCAATTAGTTGAGGGAGCTACTTGGGAGGCCGAGGCCGATATGATGTCCCGCTATCCTCATCTCTTTCCTTCCGATCCTCCTCTACCTTGAGGTACCTAGTTCCTCATGGTTCATTCTTTCGATCTCATGTGTCATAGTTGATTTTCATGATTCCTTGATTTTTATGCATGTTCATGAAGAGTCTAATATGATATATGTGCATTGAGTATGAGTTGCATAAAGTCTTCATGAATTTAGTGTTGAGCATTCTTTAGCTTGGAGTTGATGTTTCCTCCTCGGATATGTGCATTTATATGCTTGCATGTTAGGTTGGGTTGTTAGTCCGAGTCTATCACCCTTCTCATGATGTCCAGGTTCTTATTCGAGGACGAATGTCCCCAAGGGGGAGATATTGTAATGCCCTAGCTTTCCAAGGAATGAAAATGCAGAATTTACCTTTAGGCAGTGACCTACAGAGGCCACTTACGGGCCATAGTCACGTTGACGTCCCGTAGGTGAGGAGCCGTATATGGCTATATAAATTTTAGTAATTCTCTGTCTCTGAAGTGTGATCTATCGAGTAGTAGGACGGATCGTGAGTCAGTGTACGGTTCGTAGAAAGTAACTGTAGATGTCCCCCAGACCTGGTTAAATTTTTGAACCTAAGGATGTGATCCACGGTTGAGGTGTACGGTCCGTATATGGACCCACCAACCGTAGATTGAACCCGTCATTGCAGGGTCCCTAGATACCAACTCTCTGAATCTTTTGACGGTTCAACAGAACGGTCCGTCAATGGTTGTACGGACCGTAGGTCCTAACTGTAGATGGGCCCCGACAGTTTTTAATTAAGGGCATTTTGGTCTTTTTCCTGGTTAATTCCTTAATTAATTAAGTCGGTTTTACCCTTAATGAAGGTTCTATATATAGTTCTCTATACCTAAACCACTTTATTCTAACTCATTCCCTAAATTCACCTCTCAAATATTTCTCTCTCTAAAAGAAATCCTCTCTAGCTCAAGGAAGAAGAAGAAGCTAAGTCCTCCATTGAAGATCACCAAATTTCCTCCAATTTCTAGTGGGCTTTGCTAAGGTATGATGGTATTGACCAATGGAGTTGCTTCCCCCATTTGGCCCTCCCTTTTCTTCATGAATTTCAAGGTTCAATTCTCTTCAAGTAAGCTAGGGTTTGATCAATTGTTATGGGTTCTTCTAGTATGAGTTCAATTACTAATTTGATGCCTTGTAGTGCACGATCTAGCGTGGATAAAGTAATTTAGTGCACGATCTAGCAAGAATTTCGTGTCTAATTGTAATTATTGCATGAACCCCCATGATCCCAAGTAAATTCTCCCCAATTTGATAATCTATGCCTTGATTGTTAGGTTGAGAAATAAATTGATGATATTGAGCGATCATCTATTAAATTGAGGATGAATTAGGGTTAAGTGCATGAATTTAGCATGTTCAAGTAAAAAGACTGATTTTCCTCTTTTATGTGGGCTACTTCAGGTATGACTAAATTGCCTTGATTATGACTTTTAAGAGCTAGCTTGCATTGAATTGCATGGTTTAAAATAAAGGCAATATGAACCCATTAGCTATGAAGAAAAAGCATGATAGAATCATGAAGAAAGAGGTTCATAGAATCAAGCATGTTTTATATGAAATCTATGATATGTTGATGTTGAGTCTTGAAAGGGTTTTCTCATATAATGCTCAACCTAAGCTTGTGAAAGGTTTTCTCACATGTAAATGATTCATAACTTGTTAAAAGGCTTGCTTAACTAAAATTGAATCAAGAGCTTAAAGAAGCTATTCTAGTGGTGTAAGCTTGGACAAGTCCATGAAAGAAGAAACACTCAATGAAGTAAGCTTGGACTAGTCCATGGTAAGTGAAGTCATATTTAGCCTTGATTGGCAACCCCAGTTGTGCCTTTCCATGGATATCAATATTTTTGATTGTATAGTGGGAATTATGCATAGAACCGAGTGGACGGGTGACAAGTCCCCATATGTTCTATGCCTATGTACCCCCATAGGTGGTCTTTAACAGGCCCATTATATATCAGCTTAGCTAGTGGATCCACGTAGGCTATGGTTCAGGATTCTACCTTGGCAAGTAGAATGACCCTTTTTCAGTGTAGGGCAGACACCGAATTCCATGGTCTACATATCGGTTTAAGGCTTTTCCCACTCTTCAGCTTGCACAATGGTGCATGCGTTACTAAAAGTAAAGTAAAGAAAAGAAGAGTAAAAGAAAGATGATTTAGCTTGCTTTGGCCATGGTTTATGCTTTATGCAATTTGCTTATATGCCTTATCATGATTGGCTTGGTCAATTGCCTGTCATATTTATATCTCAGTTTCTAGCATGTTTTATGAGTTTATATGCATTGCTATCATACTTAGTACTTTATTGTGCAAATGCATACTCTTGCCTGCATCAACTTCTTTGGTGTAGGACGTGGCAGTTCTCCTACTCGTGGCTAGAGCATTGACTTAGAGTTGAGAAGAAGACTTGGTGAGTTCTCATCCATCCGAGGACATAGCCTTGTTGGATTTTATTTTGATGTCTTTCCTTATGTTGGATACTGTATTGGGCTGCGTCCCTATCACTTTTATTCGTATTCTATAATATTAGAAGGCATTAAGACATGGATTGTAGACTTCCGCTGTTTTGAGTAAAGCTTTGATATAAAATGCTCTTTTGAACTCTTATTTCTCTATTATCTTGTATGTTATGTATGCTAAGGGCTTGTATGAGGCCTCTCGGGGTCTTGTACGCCGTGTTTTATCTAGGGGCTACCCTGGGTCGTGAGAAACTTGGTATCAGAGCCAGGTTTTAGAAAGATTCTTGGATGTCTCATAAACCGCATCGAGTAGAGTCTTGTTCATGGGTGTGAAGCGCGCCACACTTATGAATGAGAGGCTACAAGATGTTTACAAAACTTCACTTCCTTTGTTACTCTTGAGTCGTGCCATAGAGATTAACTCTATATCTCTTTCCTAATCACCTATCCTACACGTTTCAAGATATGGCATCTCGAAGGGGCTACGCTACTAGGAATGCAAGAGAGAATGAAGGGTAAGGAGCTTCTCTTCAAGCTTCGGCCGACCCTTTGGCTGAGCAAGTGACCCCTGCAGAATTTAGGGCTGCTTTCAAAGCTTTGGTCCAAGCCGTGACAGCCCAAGCCAATAGAGTTGTGGTGATTCCCTTGAACCCAAATGTGGGTACGACGGCGTCGAGGGTGAGAGAATTTACACGGATGAATCCTCCAGAATTTCATGGCACTAAGGTGGAAGAGGATCCTCAAGAGTTTATTGATGAAGTTTATAAAGTGTTGATGATAATTGGTGTGACACCGGAAGAGAAGGCGGAGTTTGCCGCCTATCAACTTAAAGGTGTTGTCCAAACTTGGTACAATCAATGGAAGAGTGAAAGCGCTATTGATGAAGGTTCCATAGGATGGGAGAGGTTTAAGAGTGCTTTCCTTGATCGATTCTTCCCTCTTGAGAAAAGAGATGCCAAGGTGCTTGAGTTTATTATTCTTCGTCAAGAGAGTGTGAGTGTGAAAGAATATGCATTGAAGTTCACATAATTGGCTAGATACGCTCCGTTCGTAGTTGCCGACCCAAGGGCAAGAATGAGCAAATTTGTGTCGGGAGTGTCCGAAATGTTGGTAAAAGAGTGCCTCACCGCCATGCTTGTGAATGACATGGATATTTCTCCCTCATGGTTTATGCCGAACAGATTGAAGAATAAAAGCTTAATGGGAGATCTAGAGAGACAAAGCGGGCTAGAACCGGAGATGGCAACTTTTCTCATGAAAAATCCGATGGACGTGGTTATTCAAGATTTCACCAAAGGTTCTCTAATCAAGGTTCTTCCAAGGCTCCTTCGAGATCAAACAATGATAAGGTGCGAAACCCTAAGCCTCATGGAGGGAACGGTGGTGGATCTTCTTTGCCTAGTTGTACTAGATGAGGGAGAAGGCATGAAGGCAAATGCCTAGCTGGTTCGGATGGTTGCTATACTTGTGGTAATGCTGGTCACAAGATGAGAGATTGCCCATCTCTTTTGGCGAAATGTAGAGAGGGTAAGCAAGCTGCCCCAAGTAGTTCGGGTTCATCTGCTCCTAAGCAAAATAGATTTTATGCACTTCAGGCTCGTCATGAGCAAGAGAGCTCCTCCGATGTGGCCACCGGTACGTTGAAAGTTTTCCATTTTGATGCCTATGCCTTGTTAGATCCCGGTTCTACATTGTCCTTTGTGACGCCCTATGTGGCCATACGGTTTGATATTGTACCAGGTGTGTTGCTAAATCCTATCCTTGTTTCTACTCTAATAGGAGAGTCTATTTTAGCTAAGAGGGTTTATAGAGGTTGCTCTATTTCCTTATCCCATAAAGTTATTCTTGTCGATCTTCTAAAGCTAGATATGCTAGATTTTGATGTCATTCTTGGGAGGGATTTGTTGCATACTTGTTATGCCTCTATTGAATGTAGGACCAGAGTGGTCAAGTTTCAGTTCCCTAATGAGCCTAGCCTTCAGTGGAAGGGTGGAAATTCTATGATTTGAGGTCAATTCGATTTTATCTAAAGGCAAGAAAGATGATCTCTAACGGTTGCATTTATCATCTAGTTAGGGTGAGTGATGTAGATTCTAAAATCCCTACTCTTGAGTTGGTCCCCATTGCTAGTGAGTTTTCGGAAGTGTTTCCCGATGACTTGCCCGGTATTCCTCCCGAAAGGGAAATAGACTTCGATATTGACCTTCTCCCAGATACGCAACCTATCTTTATTCCTCCTTATAGAATGGCTCCGGTGGAACTTAAAGAGTTGAAAGAGCAACTAAAAGACTTGTTGGATAAGGGTTTCATCCGACCAAACGTTTCCCCATGGGGTGCTCCGGTATTGTTCGTGAGAAAGAAATATGGTTCACTCCGTATGTGCATAGACTATCGTCAATTGAATAAGGTTACAATCAAGAATAAGTATCCTTTCCCAAGGATAGATGATTTGTTTGAAAAACTTCAAGGGGCTAATTACTTTTCTAAGATCGACCTCCATTCAGGTTATCACCAATTGAGGGTGAAAGAAGATAATATTCCGAAAATGGCTTCCCGAACAGGGTATTGTCACTATCAGTTCTTGGTTATGTCTTTTGGATTGACAAATGCTCTGGCCGCATTCATGGACTTGATGAATAGGGTATTTGAGCAATACCTTGACATGTTCGTGATTGTGTTTATTGATGATATCTTGATCTACTCAAGGAATGAGGATGAGCATGGAAGTCATTGGAGGGTTGTGTTGCAAGTCCTCAAGGATCAACAACTCTTTGCAAAGTTTATCAAGTGTGAATTTTGGTTGAGATCCATAGCTTTTCTTGGGCACATTGTTTCCGGTAAGGGTATTGAGGTAGATCCTAAGAAGATTGAAGCGGTCAACAATTGGCCTAGACCTTTATCACCTGCGGACATTCATAGTTTCTTGGGTTTAGCCGGCTATTATGGGAGGTTTGTTGAGAGGTTTTCTTCAATTGCTTATCCGTTGATGGCTTTGACTCAAAAGAAAGCTAAGTTTATGTGGTCCAAGACTTGTGAAAGGAGTTTTCAAGAATTGAAATACAGACTTACTTCGGCCCCGATATTGACTCTACCGGAATGAACCGATGGTTTTGTAGTGTATTATGATGCCTCAAGGATTGGGCTAGGGTGTGTTCTTATGCAAAACGGAAAGATGATTGCCTATGCTTCGAGGCAACTAAAGGTGCATGAGAAGAACTATCCCACTCATGACTTAGAGTTTGCAGCGGTGGTGTTTGCTTTAAAAATATGGCCACATTACTTGTATAGAGTACATGTAGAAGTCTTCACCGATCATAAGAGTCTCCAGTATGTGTTTAAGCAGAAGGATTTGAATCTCCGCCAAAGAAGATGGCTTGAATTGCTAAAAGATTATGATATGAGTGTTCTCTATCACCCCGGCAAGGCTAATGTGGTGGCGGATGCTCTTAGTAGATTTTCTATGGGCAGTGTTGCACATATTGAGAATGGCAAGAAAGAGCTGGTTCGTGATGTTCATAGTTTAGCCTGATTGGGTGTTCGGTTGATTGATTCCGCTAAGGGTAGAGTTACTGTTCACAATGGTTCCGAATCCTCTTTTGTGCATGATGTAAAAGCTAAGCAAGGCCAGGATCCTAATTTGGTGGAATTAGAAGAAGCGGTTCTCAAGAAGTCCATAGAGGTTTTCTCCCAAGGGGGAGATGGTGTACTTCGTTACCAAGGACAATTATGTGTTCCCGACGTAGATGATTTGAGAGGGCTAATTTTGTCGAAAGCTCATAGTTCTAGATATTCCACCCACATGGGAGCTACCAAGATGTACCGTGATTTGCGGGAAATCTATTGGTGGAATGGCATGAAGAAAGACATTGAGGAATTTGTGGCTAAGTGTCCTAATTGCCAACGAGTGAAGGTTGAGCATCAAAGACCGGGAGGTTTTTCCCAAGGCATAGAGATTCCTACTTGGAAGTGGGATGATGTGACTATGGATTTCGTAGTAGGTTTGCCTCGCACTAGGCGACATTATGATTCGATTTGGGTTGTGGTTGATAGAATGACAAAGTCAGCGCATTTCATTCCCGTCAAAACTTCTTATTCGGCGGAGGATTATCCTAAGTTGTACATAAGGGAGATGGTTAGGCTGCATGGAGTGCGTTTATCCATTATCTCCGATCGAGGTGCCCAGTTTACTTCTCAATTTTTGAAGTCATACAAAAAAGGTCTTGGTACTCGTGTTAAGCTTGGCACGACCTCTCATCCCCAAACCGATGGGCAAACGGAGCATACTATTCAGACTTTAGAAGATATGTTGAGAGCTTGTGTTATTGAGTTCTAAGGTACTTGGGATGATCATTTGCCTTTGATCGAGGTTGCTTATAATAATAGCTACCATTCTAGTATTGGTACGACTCCATTTGAGGCTCTCTATGGTAGGAGGTGTAGATCTCCAATAAGTTGGTTTGAAATTGGGGAGGTTTCTTTGATAGGCCCCGAGTTAGTACATGAGACTATGGAGAAAGTTCGACTTATTAGAGAAAGGCTGAAAATGGCTCAAAGTCGACAAAAGTCTTATGCCGATGTTAGAAGAAGAGAATTAGAATTTGATGTTGAAGATTGGGTTTACTTGAAAATTTCACCTATGAAGGGTGTAATGAGATTTGGGAAGAAAGTGTAGCTTAGTTCTCGCTTTATAGGCCCATATCAGATTTTGAGACGTGTTAGTAAGGTTGCCTATGAGCTTGATTTGCCTAATGAGTTGGCATCGGTGCATCCGGTTTTCCATGTCTCATTGTTGAAAAAGTGTGTTGGTGCTCCGACCTCTTTAGTGCCAATAGAGACTCTAGGCATAAAGGATAGTCTTTCCTATGAAGAGGTTCCGGTTTAGATTTTAGACTACAAGTTCGGAATTGAGAAATAAAGAAGTTGATTTCGTGAAAGTTATATGGAGGAATCAATTAGTTGAGGGTGCTACTTGGGAGGCCGAGGCCGATATGATGTCCCGCTATCCTAATCTCTTTACTTCCGATATTCCTCTACCTTGAGATACCTAGTTCCTCATGGTTCATTCTTTTGGTCTCATGTGTCATAGTTGATTTTCATGATTCCTTGGTTTTTATGCTAGTTCATGAAGAGTCTAATATGATATATGTGCATTGAGTATGAGTTGCATAAAGTCTTCATGAATTTAGTGTTGAGCATGCTTTAGCTTGGAGTTGATGTTTCCTCCTCGGATATGTGCATTTATATGCTTGCATGTTAGGTTGGGTTGTTAGTCCGAGTCTATGACCCTTCTCATGATGTCCAGGTTCTCATTCGAGGACGAATGTCCCTAAGGGGGAGATATTGTAATGCCTCAGGTTTCCAAGGAATGAAAATGCAGAATTTACCTGTAGGCAGTGACCTATAGAGGCCACTTACTGGCCGTAGTCAGGCTGACGGGCCGTAGGTGAGGAGCCGTCAATGGCTATGTCAATTTTAGTAATTCTCAGTATCTGAAGTGTGATCTACGGAGTAGCAGGACGGATCATGAGTCAGTTGACGGTCTGTAGAAAGTAACCGTAGAGGTCCCCCAGACTTTGTTAAATTCTGGAACCTCAGGCTGTGAACAACGGTTGAGGTGTATAGTCCGTATATGGACCTACCAACCGTAGATTGAAACCGTCGTTGCAGGGTCCCCAGATGCCAACTCTCTGAATCTTTTGACGGTTCAACAGGACGATCTGTCAATGGATGTACGGACCGTAGGTGGGGCCCAACAGTTTTTAATTAAGGACTTTTTGGTCTTTTTCTTGGTTAATTCCTTAATTAACTAAGTTGGTTTTACCCTTAATGAAGGTCCTATATATAGTTCTCTATACCTAAACCACTTTATTCTAACTCATTCCCTAAATTCACCTCTCAAATATTTCTCTCTTAAAGAAATCCTCTCTAGCTCAAGGAAGAAGAAGAAGATAAGTCCTCCATTGAAGATCACCCAATTTCCTCACATTTCTAGTGGGCTTTGCAAAGGTATGATGGTATTGACCAGTGGAGTTGCTTTCCCCATTGGGCCTTCCCTTATCTTCATGAATTTCAAGGTTCAATTCCCTTCAAGTAAGCTAGGGTTTGATCAATTGTTATGGGTTCTTCTAGTATGTGTTCAATTACTGATTTGATGCTTTGTAGTGCACGATCTAGCATGGGTAAAGTAATTTAGTGCACGATCTAGCAAGAATTACATGTCTAATTGTAATTATTGCATGAATCCCCATGATCCCAAGTAAATTCTCCCCAAATTTATAATCTATGCCTTGATTGTTGGGTTGAGAAATAATTGATGAGATTGAGGGATCATCTATTAAATTGAGGATGAATTGGGGTTAAGTGCATGAATTTAGAATGTTCAAGTAAAAAGCATGATTTTCCTCTTTTATGTGGGTTACATCAGGTATGACTATATTGCCTTGATTATGACTTTTAAGAGCTAGCTTGCATTGAATTGCATGGTTTAAAATAAAGACATTATGAACCCACTAGCTATGAACAAAAAACATGATAGAATCATGAAGAAAGTGGTTTATAGAATCAAGCATGTTTTATATGAAATCTATGATATGTTGATGTTGAGTCTTGAAAGGGTTTTCTCATATAATGCTCAATCTAAGCTTGTGAAAGGTTTTCTCACATGTAAAGGATTCATAACTTGTTAAAAGGTTTGCTTAACTAAAATTGAATCAAGAGCTTAAAGAAGCTATTCTAGGGGTGTAAGCTTGGACAAGTCCATGAAAAAAGAAACACTCAATGAAGTAAGCTTGGACTAGTCCATGGTATGTGAAGTCATATTTAGCTTGGATTGGCAACCCCAGTTTTGCCTTTCCATGGATATCAATATTTTTGATTGTATAGTGGGAATTATGCATAGAACCGAGTGGATGGGTGACAAGTCCCCATATGTCCTATGCCTATGTGACCCCATAGGTGGTCTTTAACAGGCCCATATTATATCAGCTTAGCTAGTGGATCCACGTAGGCTATGGTTCAGGATTCTACCTTGTCAAGTAGAATGGCCCTTTTTTAGTGTAGGGCAAACACCGAATTCCATGGTCTACAGATCGGTTTAAGTCTTTTCCCACACTTCAGCTTGTACAATGGTGCATGGGTTACTAAAAGTAAAGTAAAGAAAAGAAGAGTAAAAGAAAGATGATTTAGCTTGCTTTGGCCATGGCTTATGCTTTATGCTATTTGCTTATATGCCTTATCATGTTTAGCTTGGCCAATTGGATGTCATGTTTATATCTCAGTTTCTAGCATGTTTTATGAGTTCATATGCATTGTTATCATACTTAGTACTTTATTGTGCTAACGCATACTCTTGCCTGCATCGACTTCTTTGGTGTAGGACGTGGCAGTTCTCCTACTCGTGACTAGAGCATTGACTTAGAGTTGAGAAGAAGACTTGGTGAGTCCTCATCCATCCGAGGACATAGCCTTGTTGGATTTTATTTTGATGTCTTTCCTTATGTTGGATACTGTATTGGGCTGCGTCCCTATCACTTTTATTCGTATTCCATGATATTAGAAGGTTTTGAGACATGAATTGTAGACTTCCGCTGTTTTGAGTAAAGCTTTGATATAAAATGCTCTTTTGAACTCTTATTTCTCTATTATCTTGTATGTTATGTATGCTAAGGGCTTGTATGAGGCCTCTCGGGGTCTTGTACACCGTGTTACATCTAGGGGCTACCCTGGGTCGTGACAAACTTGGTATCAGGACCAGGTTTTAGAAAGATTCTAGGATGTCTCATAAGCCACATCGAGTAGAGTCTTGTTCATGGGTGTGAAGCGCACCACAATTATGAATGAGAGGCTACAAGACGTTTAGAAAACTTCACTTCTTTTGTTACTCTTGAGTCGTGCCATAGAGTTTAACTCTATATCATTCTCCTAATTACCTATCTTACGCGTTTCAAGATATGGTATCTCGAAGGGGCTATGCTACTAGGAATGCAAGAAAGAATGAAGGGCAAGGAGCTTCTCCTCAAGCTTCGGCCGACCCTTTGGCTGAGCAAGTGACCCCTGCAGAATTTAGGGCTGCTTTCAAAGCTTTGGTCCAAGCTGTGACGGCCCAGGCCAATAGAGATGTGGTGATTCCTGTGAACCCAAATGTGGGTACGACGGCGTCGAGGGTGAGAGAATTTACAAGGATGAATCCTCCAGAATTTCATGGCACTAAGGTGGAAGAGGATCCTCAAGAGTTTATTGATGAAGTTTAAAAAGTGTTGATGATAATTGGTGTGACACTGGAAGAGAAGGTGGAGTTTGCCGCCTATCAACTTAAAGGTGTTGTCCAAACTTGGTACAATCAATGGAAGAGTGAAAGGGCTATTGATGAAGGTCCCATAGGATGGGAGAGGTTTAAGAGTGCTTTCCTTGATCGATTCTTCCCTCTTGAGAAGAGAGAGGCCAAGGTGCTTGAGTTTATTAAGCCTCGTTAAGGGAGTATGAGTGTGAAAGAATATGCATTGAAGTTCACACAATTGCCTAGATATGCTCCGTCTATAGTTGCCGAACCAAGGGAAAAAATGAGCAAATTTGTGTCGGGAGTGTCTGATATATTGGTAAAAGAGTGCCGCACCGCCATGCTTGTGCATGACATGGATATTTCTCGCCATGGTTTATGCCGAACAAATTGAAGAAGAAAAGTTTAAAGGGAGATCTAGAGAGACTAAGCGGGCTAGAGTTGGAGATGGCAACTTTTCTCATGCAAAATCCAATGGACGTGGTCATTCAGGATTTCGCCAAAGGTTCTCTAATCAAGTTCTTCCAAGGATCCTCCGATATCCCACAATGGTAGGGTGCCAAACCCTAAGCCTCAAAGAGGGATCGGTGGTGGATCTTCTTTGCCTAGTTGTATTAGATGTGGAAGAAGGCATGAAGGCAAATGCCTAGCTGGTTCGGATGGTTGCTATACTTGTGGTAAGGCTGGTCACAAGATGAGAGATTTCCCATCTCTCTTGGCTAAAGGAAGAGAGGGTAAGCAAGCTGCCCCAAGTAGTTCGGGTTCAGGTGCTCCTAAGCAGAACATATTTTATGCACTTCAGGCTCGTCATGAACAAGAGAGCTCACCCATTGTGGTCACCGGTACGTTGAAAGTTTTCCATTTTGATGTTTATGCCTTGTTAGATCCCGGTGCTACATTGTCCTTTGAGACGCCCTACGTGGCCATGCAGTTTGATATTTTACCGGATGTGTTGCTAGATCTTATCCTTGTTTCTACTCCGATAGGAGAGTATAATTTAGCTAAGAGGGTTTAAAGAGGTTGCTCCATTTCCTTATCCCATAAAGTTACTCTTGTCGATCTCATAGAGCTAGATATGCTAGATTTCTATGTCATTCTTGGGTTGGATTACTTGCATGCTTGTTATGCCTCAATTGATTATAGGACCAGAGTGGTCAAGTTTAAGTTCCCTAATGAGCCTAGCCTAGAGTGGAAAGGGGAAATTCTATGTTTCGAGGTCAATTTGTTTCTTATCTAAAGGCTAGAAAGATGATCTCTAAGGGTTGCATTTATCATCTAGTTAGGGTGAGGGATGTAGATTATGAAACCCGTACTTTTGAGTTGGTCCCCATTGCTAGTGAGTTTTCGGAAGTGTTTCCCGATGACTTGCTCGATATTCCTCTCGAAAGGGAAATAGACTTCGATATTGACCTTCTCCCAGATACGCAACCTCTCTCTATTCCTCCTTATAGAATGGCTCTGATGGAACTTAAAGAGTTGAAATAGAAACTAAAAGACTTATTGGATAAGGGTTTCATCCGACCAAGCATTTCCCCATGGGGTGCTCCGGTATTGTTCGCGAGAAAGAAGATGGTTCACTCCGTATGTGCATTGACTATCGCCAATTGAATAACGTTACAATCAAGAATATGTATCCTTTGCCAAGGATAGATAATTTGCTTGACCAAATTCAAGGGGCTAGTTACTTTTCTAAGATCGACCTCCATTCAGGTTATCACCAATTGAGGGTGAAAGAAGATAATATTCCAAAAATGGCTTCCCGAAGTATTGTCACTATCAGTTCTTGGTTATGTCATTTGGATTGACAAATGCTCTGGCAGCATTCATGGACTTGATGAATAAGGTGTTTGAGCAATACCTTGACATGTTCGTGATTGTGTTTATTGATGATATCTTGATCTACTCAAGGAATAAGGATGAGCATGGAAGTCATTGGAGGGTTGTGTTGCAAGTCCTCAAGGATCAACAACTTTTTGCAAAGTTTATCAAGTGTGAATTTTAGTTGAGATCCGTGGCTTTTCTTGGGCACATTGTTTCCGGTAAGGGTATTGAGGTAGATCCTAAGAAGATCGAAGCGGTCAAGAATTGGCCTAGACCTTTATCACATGCGGACATTCATAGTTTCTTGGGTTTAGCCGGCTATTATGGGAGGTTTGTTGAGGGGTTTTCTTCAATTGCTTATCCGTTGACGGCTTTGACTCAAAAGAAAGCTAAGTTTATGTGGTCTGAGACTTGTGAAAGGTGTTTTCAAGAATTGAAATACAGACTTACTTCGGCCCCGATATTGACTCTACCGGAATGAACCGATGGTTTTGTAGTGTATTGTGACGCCTCAAGGATTGGGCTAGGGTGTGTTCTTATGCAAAATGGAAAGAGGATTGGCTATGCTTCGAGGCAACTAAAGGTGCATGAGAGGAACTATCCCACTCATGACTTAGAGTTTGCAGCGGTGGTGTTTGCTTTAAAAATATGGCGACATTACTTGTATAGAGTACATGTAAAAGTCTTCACTGATCATAAGAGTCTCCAGTATGTGTTTAAGCAGAAAGATTTGAATCTCCGCCAAAGAAGATGGCTTGAATTGCTAAAAGATTATGATATGAGTGTTCTCTATCTCCCCGGCAAGGTTAATGTGGTGGCGGATGCTCTTAGTAGATTGTCTATGGGTAGTGTTGCGCATATTGAGAATGGCAAGAAAGAGTTGGTTCGTGATGTTCATAATTTAGCCTGATTGGGTGTTCGGTTGATTGATTCCGCTAAGGGTAGAGTTACTGTTCACAATAGTTCCGAATCCTCTTTTGTGCATGATGTAAAAGGTAAGCAAGACCTTGATCCTAATTTTGTGGAATTAGAAGAAGTGGTTCTCAAGAAGTCCATAGAGGTTTTCTCCCAAGAGGGAGATGGTGTACTTCGTTACCAAGGTCGCTTATGTGTTCCCGACGTGGATGATTTGAGAGAGAAAATTTTGTCGGAAGCTCATAGTTCTAGATATTCCATCCACATGGGAGCTACCAAGATATACCGTGATTTGCGGGAAATCTATTGGTTGAATGGTATGAAGAAAGATATTACGGAATTTGTGGCTAAGTGTCCTAATTGCCAACGAGTGAAGGCTGAGCATCAGAGACCGGGAGTTTTGACCCAAGACATAGAGATTCCTACTTGGAAGTGGGAAGATGTGAATATGGATTTCGTAGTAGGTTTGCCTCGTACAAGGCGACATTATGATTCGGTTTGGGTTGTGGTTGATAGAATGACCAAGTCAGCCCAATTCATTCCCGTCAAAACTTCATATTCGGTGGAGGATTATGCTAAGTTGTACATAAAGGAGATGGTTAGGCTGCATGGAGTGCCTTTATCCATTATCTCCGATCGAGTTGCCCAATTTACTTCTCAATTTTTGAAGTCATTCCAAAAAGGTCTTGGTACTCGTGTTAGGCTTTGCACGGCCTTTCATCCCCAAACCGATGGGCAAGCGGAGCGTACTATTCAGACTTTAGAAGATATGTTAAGAGCTTGTGTTATTGAGTTCAAGAGTACTTGGGATGACCATTTGCCTTTGATTGAGTTTGCTTATAATAATAGCTACCATTCTATTATTGTTATGGCTCCATTTGAGGCTCTCTATCGTAGGAGGTGTAGATCTCCCATAGGTTGATTTGAAATTGGGTAAGTTACTTTGATAGGCCCCGAGTTAGTACATGAGGCTATGGAGATAGTTTGGCTTATTGGAGAAAGGCTGAAAATGGCTCAAAGTCGACAAAAGTCTTATGCCGATGTTAGAAGAAGAGAATTAGAATTTAATGTAGAAGATTGGGTTTACTTGAAAATTTCACCTATGAAGGGTGTAATGAGATTTGGGAAGAAAGGGAAGCTTATTTCCCGCTTTGTAGGCCCATATCAGATTTTGAGACGTGTTGGGAAGGTTGCCTATGAGCTTGATTTGCCTAATGAGTTGGCATCGGTGCATCCAGTTTTCCAGGTCTTATTGTTGAAATAGTGTGTTGGTGATCCGACCTCTATAGTGCCAATAGAGACTCTTGGCATAAAGGATAGTCTTTCCTATGAAGAGGTTTCGGTTTAGATTTTAGACCGACAAGTCTGGAAGTTGAGAAATAAAGAAGTTGCTTCCGTGAAAGTTATATGGAGGAATCAATTAGTTGAGGGTGCTACTTGGGAGGCCGAGGCCGATATGATGTCCCACTATCCTCATCTCTTTCCTTCCGATCCTCCTCTACCTTGAGATACCTAGTTCCTCATGGTTCATTCTTTTGGTCTCATGTGTCATAGTTGATTTTCATGATTCCTTGGTTTTTATGCTAGTTCATGAAGAGTCTAATATGATATATGTGCATTGAGTATGAGTTTCATAAAGTCTTCATGAATTTAGTGTTGAGCATGCTTTAGCTTGGAGTTGATGTTTCCTCCTCGGATATGTGCATTTATATGCTTGCATGTTAGGTTGGGTTGTTAGTCCGAGTCTATGACCCTTCTCATGATGTCCAGGTTCTCATTCGAGGACGAATGTCCCTAAGGGGGAGATATTGTAATGCCTCAGCTTTCCAAGGAATGAAAATGTAGAATTTACCTGTAGGCAGTGACCTACAGAGGCCACTTACTGGTCGTAGTGAGGTTGACGGGCCGTAGGTGAGGAGCCGTCAATGGCTCTGTCAATTTTAGTAATTCTCAGTATCTGAAGTGTGATCTACGAAGTAGCAGGATGGATCGTGAGTCAGCTGACGGTCCGTAGAAAGTAACTGTAGATGTCCCCCAGACTTTGTTAAATTCTGGAACCTCAGGCTGTGAACCACGGTTGAGGTGTATGGTCCGTATATGGACCTACCAACCGTAGATTGAAACCGTCGTTGCAGGGTCCCTATATACCAACTCTCTGAATATTTTGACGGTTCAACAGGACGATCTGTCAGTGGATGTACGGACCGTAGGTCCTGACCGTAGATTGGCCCCGACAGTTTTTAATTAAGGGCTTTTTTGTCTTTTCCCTGGTTAATTCCTTATTTAACTAAGTCGGTTTTACCCTTAATGAAGTTCCTATATATAGTTCTCTATACCTAAACAACTTTATTCTAACTCATTCCCTAAATTAACCTCTCAAATGTTTCTCTCTCTAAAAGAAATCCTCTCTAGATCAAGGAAGAAGAAGAAGCTAAGTCCTCCATTGAAGATCACCCAATTTCTTCTAATTTCTAGTGGGCTTTGCTAAGGTATGATGGTATTGACCAATGGAGTTGCTTCCCCCATTGGGCCCTCCTTTTTCTTCATGAATTTCAAGGTTCAATTCCCTTCAAGTAAGCTAGGGTTTGATCAATTGTTATGGGTTCTTCTAGTATGAGTTCAATTACTGATTTGATGCATTGTAGTGCACGATCTAGCGTGGGTAAATTAATTTAGTGCACGATCTAGCGTGAATTACATGTCTAATTGTAATTATTGCATGAACCCCCATGATCCCAAGTAAATTCAATTACTGATTTGATGCTTTGTAGTGCACGATCTAGCGTGGATAAATTAATTTAGTGCATGATCTAGTGTGAATTACATGTCTAATTGTAATTATTGCATGAACCCCCATGATCCCAAGTAAATTCTCCACAATTTGATAATCTATGCCTTGATTGTTGGGTTGAGAAATAAATTGATGAGATTGAGGGATCATCTATTAAATTGAGGATGAATTGGGGTTAAGTGCATGAATTTAGCATGTTCAAGTAAAAAGAATGATTTTCCTCTTTTATGTGGGTTATTTCAGGTATGACTAAATTGCCTTGATTATGACTTTTAAGAGCTAGCTTGCATTGAATTGCGTGGTTTAAAATAAAGGCAATATGAACCCATTAGCTATGAAAAAAAAGCATGATAGAATCATGAAGAAAGAGGTTTGTAGAATCAAGCATGTTTTATATGAAATCTATGATATGTTGATGTTGAGTCTTGAAACGGTTTTCTCATATAATGCTCAACCTAAGCTTGTGAAAGGTTTTCTCACATGTAAAGGATTCATAACTTGTTAAAAGATTTGCTTAACTAAAATTAAATCAAGAGCTTAAAGAAGCTATTCTAGGGGTGTAAGCTTTGACAAGTCCATGAAAGAAGAAACACTCAATGAAGTAAGCTTGGACTAGTCCATGGTATGTGAAGTCATGTTTAGCTTGGATTGGCAACCCCAGTTTTCCTTTCCATGGATATCAATATTTATGATTGTATAGTGGGAATTATGCATAGAACCGAGTGGACGGGTGACAAGTCCCCATATGTCCTATGCCTATGTGCCCCCATAGGTGGTCTTTAACAGTCCCATATTATATCAGCTTAGCTAGTGGATCCACGTAGGCTATGGTTCAGGATTCTACCTTGGCAAGTAGAATGACCCTTTTTCAGTGTAAGGCAGACACCGGATTCCATGTTGAGTTATTCCATGGTCTACAGATCGGTTTAAGGCTTTTCCCACACTTTCGCTTGCACAATGGTGCATGGGTTACTAAAAGTAAAGTAAAGAAAAGGTGAGTAAAAGAAAGATGATTTAGCTTGCTTTGTCCATGGTTTATGCTTTATGCTATTTGCTTATATGCCTTATCATGTATAGCTTGGCCAATTGCATGTCATGTTTATATCTCAGTTTCTAGCATGTTTTATGAGTTTATATGCATTGCTATCATACTTAGTACTTTATTGGGCTAAGGCATACTCTTGCCTGCATCAACTTCTTTGGTGTAGGACGTGGCAGTTCTCCTACTCGTGGCTAGAGCGTTGACTTAGAGTTGAGAAGAAGACTTGGTGAGTTCTCATCCATCCGAGGACATAGCCTTGTTGGATTTTACTTTGATGTCTTTCCTTATGTTGGATACTGTATTGGGCTGCGTCCCTATCACTTTTATTCATATTCTATGATATTAGAAGGCTTTGAGACATGGAATGTAGACTTCCGCTGTTTTGAGTTAAGCTTTGATATAAAATGCTCTTCTGAACTCTTATTTCTCTATTATCTTGTATGTTATGTATGCTAAGGGCTTGAATGAGGCCTCTTGGGGTCTTGTACGCAGTGTTACATCTAGGGGCTACCCTGGGTCATGACAGTTTGAACCTTGTATCTCGTGAGATCAACCCTAACCTTTGTTAGGTTCTTTATTTGAACAACCCCCACTTATACTTCTTTTGCAAGGTGTAATTTGGGCGTATTAAATTTTTGCACTGTTGCGGGGGAATAAGGCTTTTGGATTAGATTAATTGTGTTATTTTACAATTAGTCATTATTTCTTGATTTACATTTTTCTTTTATTTTTGTTCATACAGGTTGAGTTCTAGTGCATGCCCAACACGCAAAGTCAAGGCATACCCCTGATTCCATTTGATCCCGAAATCCAAAGAACTATAAGTAGAATGGCGAACTTAGGTGGTCCTCAAATGGAAGAAGAAGTCACAGAATGACTCAGAATGGAAGAAGAGAATGTGCACCAAAATCTTCCCCAAAATGCTCCTAATAATCAGCCAATACTGAAAGCAGAACGTCCACCACCCAGAAAGAGACCAGAGTTTGGTATTTGGAACAACTATGGGGTAGATCATAATGTTATTGGAACTACTAGTGCCATTGTGTTACCTCTATTGCCTCCTGGATTAAAGTTTGTTATCTCTAGTAGCATGATTCAAATGCTTAACATAAGAGGATACTTCTCGAGCAAGTCTTTGAAGACCCATATGCTTATTTCAACAATGTTGTGTGCATATGCTAAAGTAGTGTAGGTAGGCAAGACTTGGATTTGGACATCATTAGATTGCACGTGTTTCCATTATCATTGAGAGGCTAATAAACTCTTTGGGTAGCTGACCAACCATATAACTTAATCACTTCATGGATGTAGTGACATGAGGCTTTTATATAAAAATACTTTCCATTATCCAAGAAGTTAAAAATGAAAGATGCAATCAACAACTTCCAATAACTACCTCGAGAAGCACAAAGTCATATATGGGAAAGATGCACAAAATATGTGAGAAGAGTGCTAAACCACATAATTACGAATGATTCGCTCCTAGAGATCTTTTATAGAGCATTAGAGTACAATGGTAAGTCAATGGAGAACACTATCACTAGAGGAGCATTTATGTAAAATACTTTTAAGGAAGCGGCGGAAAAACTTGATCAAGTAACAAAAACAAATAGAGCTTGGAGTATAAGGGACTCAGAAATCGCGAGTAGCACTTTTGTAGTAGGAACAACCCCAAATGTAATAAGAATGACTGAGCACTTGAGCCAAGAAGTAGCCTAGATGAGGACAAAGTTTAATCTGATTTTGAAATAAAATAAAGAGAATAGTTCAGAAAGAGTTAATGCAATAAGCTACCATGACAGAGTGCAAACACATGAGGATTACAGATATGATGAGGATGCCTAATATGTGAATGATCATATGGGGGGTTTCTGTACCAACGCACATGCTTCCAATGAAGATACTTGGTGCCAAGATCAAGGGAATCAAGGTAGGAACTACAATCGAGATAACAACTTCAACTAGGAAGGCAACTACAATTGTGACAATAGGTACAATCAGGATAATAACTTCAACGGGGAAGAAAACTACAATCGTGATAATAACTACAATTGGAATGGATACAATGACCAGAGTTAGGACCAATGTAGAGAAGGTGAGTGGACGAGGAGAGAAACTATAGAAATGAAGGAGTGGTGCATATGTTCCACCAGGTAATCATGATAGAGGACCAGGGTTTGCAAGGCTTGAGGACATGATGACAAAAATGCTTTAAAAGTTTGAAGCTTCTGATGACAACATCAAAGAGACACGAAATGACCTATTGGGTATGAATCAGAAAGTAGAGTCTCACGCTATATCCATCAAACATATTGAGCAACAGTTGGGTCATATTTCTACATCCTAAAATCAGTTCCAAAAAGGAACACTTCCTAAAAATACTGTCCAAAAATCTGAAAAATAATTGGCATTGCATGGCAGTCACTGTACAAGGTGGTAAACAGACCATAGATCCCCCAATGCCGACAATAGTGGAAAACCCGTATGAACTTGAATCTACCAAATATGAACATGTGGGGTAACCCAAAGATGTAACCGGGAGGGGGGGGGATAAGGAAGCCACTCAAAATATAACTCCCATGACTCGACCTCTTCCACCCTTTCTACTGAGATTAGTAAAGAAAACTAAAGAAGGAAAATATCACAAGTTTATCTGAATGTTGAAGCAACTCTAAAAAAATGTCCCTTTATTTGAAGCACTATAACATATGCTGGGCTATGAAAAGTTCATGAAAGATATAGATACTAAAAAGAAGGTCACGAGCTATATAGGAGATGACAAATTACAACATTGTAATGCCATAGCCACCAGATCGTTAGTGTAGAAAAAGGAAGATCCTGGAGCATTCACAATTCCATCTACAATTGGCACGTTACATTTTGAGTTCTCCCCTGGCTTAACCTGATAGGAGGGGGATCCTTATACTCTCGCTCATTTTTACTTTTATGTTATTTTTAGCATTGAGGACATTGCTCATTTCTTTTTGTAGAGGAGAGGTTGCTTTGCTAGTACGTAGACTATTTGCTTGTAAATTTAGTTGTTTTTGAGACACTTGTTTTGGATTTCATTTGGGTTGTACTTAATTTGATGATGAATTAGTGTCAACTTCTTTATTTCGTTTGTTAGTATAATGTTAAATTGTGGATGTGATTTATCTCTCTCCCTCTCATGTTGTTCAAAAGTGTAGTTGTCACGACCCGATTTCTCAAGTCATGATGGGGCATACAACCCACCGGTAGGCAAGCCAAACTCTGTCCCGGAACTTAACAGTAATGGGACTCAGAGTGGAAACTAATCCTCAACTAGCAGAACCATAAACAAGGATACAAATAAGAAAGCTGGAACGAGACCAAAATAATATATACAACACCTCCCAAGATCTAGAAGTCACAAGTACAGAACTACTAACAAGAGTACAACTCCCAAAAGTGGACCACAGAAACAACTGTCTCGCAAACAAAAGACAAGCCAAAAAATATATATAGAAGGAAACGGGTAACCCCAAGATGCCAAATGGTCACCCTAGTCTCCTGAACAGACAGCTCCCGGCCCAATCTCAACACTGACTACTGGTGCTCGGACCTGCATCACGAAAACAGATGCAGAGTGTAGCATGAGTACCAAAACAACAGGTACCCAGTAGGTATCATAGGCGACTAAGCAAGAACGGTAAAAACAGGCGGACTAGATAGAATCAATAACAACAGAGGTCAATAGAACGGAAAGAGAACAAGCAGAAAGTAAACTGAGGATAACTAACTAAACCCAACTAAGCCCCCCATAAGACCCGCTAGGTACACTCGTGCGCAAATTTAAATAAAACCCGAACGGACCCCCATAAGCCCGACAGGTACACATAAGAGCTACACTACAGAACGAAAGGAGATCCATCACCAGAAACCGTAACACCCATGGGTCCCGGACCCAACAATATAACACCTGGGTCCCGCCCAATCATCAGTCAAGAACTGGAAATACCAGACACTAACCAGGTAACGACAGTCTAGAGCTGGATCAATTACTAGGCCCCACCCAATCATCAGTCACGAGCTAGAAATACCAGACTCTAATCAGAAACGTCAGTCTCGAGCTGGAAAAATATCTGGGCCCCGCCCAATCATCAGTCACGAGCTGGAAATACCAAACTCTAACCGGAAACATTAGTCTCGAGCTGGGACAATATTTGGGACCCGCCCAGTCATCAATCACGAGCTGGAAATACCGAACTCTAACCGGAAACGTCAGTCTCGAGCTGGAAAAATATATGTGCCCCACCCAATCATCAGTCACGAGTTGGAAATATCGGACTCTAATCGGAAATGTCAATTTCGAGTTGGAACAATATCTGGGCCACGCTCAATCATCAATCACGAGCTGGAAATACCGGACTCTAACCGGAAATATCAGTCTCGGACCGGAAATAATATCTTTCGCTCTACGGTCTCGAGCTCTAAATAATGGACTCTAATCGTGTAACGTCAGCCTCAGACTGGAGCTAATCATTCTACGCTCAATATTTTAGCATTGGAAATACCGGTTCCAACGAGTAACGTCTACTGCAGGCTGGGACTAGTAGCCTACGCTCCACAGACTCTCACTGAGAATAACGGGCTGTAATCATATAACGTCAGCTACGGACCAGAGTTGGTAGCCTACCCCCGACAGCCTAGCACCGGAAATACTGGATGGGAATCGCGTAACATCAGTCTCGTAATGGAGCTAAAAACCTCAAATGAGAAAAAGACACTACGAACAATACAACGCAAGACTAAACATCACGGGCCGCCGCCCCACAAGGATATCAACCGAAGGCTCCCAGCCTAGCACAACCCAGCTGTCATTCGACGCAAACACAACATCTTTCGAAAGCATCCCACCATCGTAGAAAAAGAGGGGAAAGAATCCGAAGGTCTAAAAGCCACGAAATCGCCTAAACTAAGGCTCATACTATCAGACCCAAGTCTGCTATACAATTCTACAAGGATCTAGTCCATTCGAATCGCCGTCGAATACATACACAAGTCAACAGGTGCATAGGACTAAGGAAATACTACCTTAACCTATTCTAAGTCTTAAATCACAATAATCAACCCAGCACAAAATCAAAAGACCCGGACCCACTCATGCATCAACAGATAACCACCCAACAGATAGTCCCCAAACAGAAATGCAAAAAATCCAAGTCAACAACCCGATCTACAGCATGATACTAGCCCATAATAGCCCAACAGTCAACTATAAAATGGGGAATCGGGTAAACAGGGAACCAATACTAACTAGCCACCCCAGATTCACAAATATCAACCAGCATTTGCACAATCAAGCTCAATCTAGAAGGAAGGGAAGCCGTAACCTACCAAAAAGCTGATCACAAGCGCTCCAAGTCACTCAACCGGAGATTTCCCCTTCCGAACAACCTTAGAATGCTGCCACGCTATCAGAAAAAGAATCACAGCGTCAATACGGTCGTTTAGACACTAAAATCAACAAATTCGGAGACAGACAAATTTTGGAGTAAAATCGAGCAAAATGGGACCCGCTCCGAGTGTTCTGGAATTGACTCCGTTAAAAGGTCCTAAATCCTCCCCCAAACACGAATCCCAAAATAAATTGCCCATTAGGGGTCGGATCCGCTCCTAACACCCCCAACAACAATAACAAAACTTAACAAAAATAGGCCAAGAAATGACTTACCCTCGATTTCATGGAAAACGAGGAACACCCAACGACTCCCAACCTAAAATCCACTAAGCCAACAAAAACTTGAATGCCTGGGACTTTGAATCCCCGAAAACCAACCACCGAGGAGAATTTTATGAAGTTTTGAAGCTCTCCAAAATGAGAGCTTCGACTTCAATAAATAAACTATGCCAGGTCCTATCTCTCCGCGAACATGGAGAGTTATTTCCCAAAGCTCCGCGGACGCGAAGAACAACTCTCCATCAACGAACAGACCTCTGTGAATGCAGAGAACAAAGGTCACTCCTACCCAGCAGATCTCCGCGAACGCGGAGCCGCCTCCCGCGAACGCGAATTACAAGACCCCAACCGCGAACGCGACCACTGGCCCGCAAACGCAGAGTAGACACTTATATTCCTCCGCGAACACGGAGAGCAAAAGTTCTTGCACTAGATGACAGCTGCAACAACTAAGTTTGGAGAAATCCAAACTCCAACGGGTTCCTCGAAATTTGTTCGGAACCCAGTGCACGCAAACGAAATACGTAACCCCATCGAATTCGACATTCCGGACTCAATGGTGCAGTAAAAATTTCCATATGAGGTCGTCTCGACAAAAAGTGTGTCCCACACCCATTGTGCCATTTTAGCCAACTTCTACCGGAGGTCTCAAAATCAGATCGGAAGCTCCCGGTAATTCTTGAAAGGTCGTTCTAGACCAAACTCGACATTCCAAAACTAACCGCGTGTCAGAATCTTTATCCTAGCGCATTTTTCAAGAATGTTGGCCGAAGTCAACCTTCAACCAAATTTCAAAGACTAAAAAGTTAACTGGCCCCAAAATCACACCGAAAACCCTGGGACTCAGGCAAACCATGCTCCTAGCCTAATTTGGCCACTTTGGAGCTGATGGAACCGTCAGAATTCTCATATGAGGTCGTTTACTTGAAGATATGTCTGAAATCAACTTTTCAAGGTTAAACAACTCCAAAACAGAAAAACAAGCATAAAACCCAAACGAACAACCAGGGGACCGAACAGTCAGTGCCAGCAAGTCATAAATGACTTGGGGTCGCTACAGGAATGCTTTAACCAATAGAAAGAAGACATTAACATAGAAATGACCTGGAGGGTCATTACAGTAGTTGTTGATTGGTGTTGAAATATGTGCATACTTATCTTGAATATTTGAGTATCGAATGTGATCAATATTGATGACTTCAATAGTGTTTTTGATGAAAAGTGTGCTTGTGTCAGTTCAATGGTGAAATTCGAGTTGCATAATTCTTGCATGGACTTTTATCATCTTGTTGTGAGTAGTTGAATATCAATTGTGAGAGCTGCATTGATCATTGCATGCAAGCTAAGTTTGTTAAGTTATGATCGATAATTAAGTTTGAGTGTCACTTGTGGTGAGGCTTAATTGAAATTCGTGCATTATGGATACCTGGAACTTGCCTTGTTTGTCCGATTGATTTCTATTGGTGAATGTAAGAGATGACCTTAGGCATTATTTATGAGAGTAAGCCCTCTAACTAAACTTTTGTTGTGACCACCTTGTGAGAGTGTGTACCAAATTTGGCACCATTTGAGCCTAACCCTTTTCTTTGAAAATGAAATGAGTCTCTAAGCCTAAACTGGTTGTGAAACTTCACCTTCCTTTCTTACCCAAATCTGGTGCCAGCACCTACGGAGCCACCGACGGTCCGTGGTTTGACCTATGGTCTGTAGGTGGAACCGTGGTTGGCAAAATACAAGTTTCCAAAAAATGTCTAGTTTCAGTACTTTTGTACGAAGCAGCAGGATGAGTCATCGTCCAATGTATGGACCATAGGTGTGTCTCGTAGAGGAGCCCCAGACTTAGAGAAATTTTAGGGTCGAATGTTGGGACTTATGGCCATGGAGTACGGTCTGTAGAAGGACCCACAGGCCGTAGGTAGGGTTCCGTCATTGGGGGTCTAAAGTTGATGGTCTCTGAACCAAATGACGGTCGACCATTACGTTCCGTAGATGGACCTACGGACAATAGGTCGGGGTGTTGGTAAGGGTCCGACAATTATTTTTAAAGAGCATTTTGGTCATTTCCCTAGGTGTTTCATTCCTAATCAAAGTCTGTTTGGCCCTTAACCTAGACCCTATATAAACCTTTAAGCCTAATTCTACCCATTCCTAATCATTCCGAAAACTCTCCTCTCCCAAATAATTCTCTCTCTAGAAAAGCTTGAAGAAGAAGAAGGAAGAGCTAGGGTTTTCAAGCCAAGTCCCCCAATCCTCCATTGATTTAAAGCTTTTGGCATCAAGGTATGATAGTTCTTCACATATGGAGCCCTTTCCTCCATAGGATTCCTAAATTTCTCAATTTTCAAGCTAGAATCCTTCAATTGAAATTGGGGTTTTCTTCTATCATATGGTTTCTTTAAAATTATGGTCTAATTGATTTAATTATGTTTAATTATGCATGAATTGAGTTAAATTGCATGTTTTAAGTTGAATCCCCATGAACCCATATGAATTTCATGATTTCTAGACTATGATCATGATATAAGGTTTTGAACTATGAAAGATGAATTAGGGGAATTGAATGATTTTAAGATGAATTTATGTGGGCGCATGCATGATTGATGTTTTCTAAGCTATGATTTTCATGATGAAGTTATGAATGATCGAAAGATGGTTTTTCTAAATATATGCATGTTCAATTATGAAATTTATGATGATTTAAGACTTGCTTTGAGATTGAAGCATAATTGATGTTGTTGTTGAGTTGTGAAAAGGTTTCTCACATATTACTCAAACCATGAATGTGAAAGGATTTTTCTCACATAAAGGATTCATAACATGTTGAAAGGTTTTCTCAACTAAACTTGAATCAATGATTAAGAGCTATTCGAATGAAGCGACAAGCGGCGATTACCCATGTTCCCTAAAGGTAGACAAGAGGCGATTACCCATGTCTACAAATGATAAGATGAATTATGATTTATGATTAATCCGTGGGAACTATGATTTATGATTAATCCGTGGGAACTATGCTTAGCATCGAGTGGACAAGTGGCGATTACCCATGTCCCATAAACTTTGTGCCACCATATGATTAGCTAGTGGATCCACTTAAGCTAGAAGTTATGGTTCTTACCTTGGCAACTAAGGACTCCTCTTTTCGATGTGGGGTAGACACCAAATTCCATGTTATAGCTCACATGGTTTATGTCAGTTAAGGCTCACTTCCCACAATAATGAACTTAAGTTGCTCAAGAAGGCGTTTCAAGGTTTTAAAGATGATTAGCTTGCATTGACTATGTTTTATGACTTATGTTTTCTAACTCTTATCTCATGTTTTAGCTTAGTCATTGTATGTAATGAAAATGTCCCCTTTCTAGCATGACTTGATGATTTGGTGCATAGCTATCATACTTGCCACATTCCATGTACTAACGCATACTTTTTGCCTACATGTCTCATAATGTAGGACTTGGTGATTCTTCTCATTCCGGTTGTGGCTAGTGAGTAGATAGAGACTTGAAGACTTGGTGAGTCCTCATATGTTTGAGGACATTGCCTTGTTATTCTTTTATGTTTCTTTACCTTTGGACTTGTATTGGGTTACGTCCCAACATTATTTTTGTTCTTTGATAGATGGCTTTGAGACTATGTTTAGACTTCCGCTATGTATTGTAAACTCTTTGGATATAAAATTTTCCTTTTGAACCCTTATCTATTATTATTTCGTATGATGTATGCTAAGTGGCTTGTATGGGGCCTTTCGGGGTCTTGTACGCCATGTCATGTCTAGGGGGTACTTTAGGTCGTGACATTGGTTTGTGTACAAATAGCCAACTCAGGCTAAAAGAATAAGTTGGCGGTGTGGTAAGAAAAGAGGAAAGCATCTGAGTGGAAAAGTTTTTAAACTCATCCTTCTATCTGTGCGACAAAAGATGGAACCCTTTCACACAAAAAAGAGAGAAAATTAAAAATAAAATAAAATTAAAGAGTCTTGTTTTATTGAATAATGCAATGGTTGGTTATATTAAATAGTTGAATAAAAAGGGTCTCCAATGAGTTGAACAAGCTAAAGTGTTATGAAAATATTTGGGATGAGTTTTGTTTTCAAAATAAGGAAAGAGGCAGAAAAGAGGTGAAGTCATGAAAGTGCTTCAAGAAGGTCTAGTCACTACAAACCAAAATGATCATACCATACCCTTCAGCCCCATTATAAACCTCGAAACACCTTTGTGATCTTGCGATAACCAATTCAGTGGTTGTTTGGAAAATATGGACAAGCATATGGGTAGAAACATGCATGTTTTTCTCTTTGGGAGTGTGAGAGCTTGTACTGATTCCTAAATTTTTTTTCTTGATTAGCCTTGTGTGAGCATGGAATCGTTCTTGGTGTGGGGACACTTAGATACTTTTATTGAACATTGTTTTGCATCTTAGTGAGCATTTGTGAGCATGTATTGATTGAAAAAAGCTAGTAATCATTTGAAGCTTTTGGTACATAATTGAAAGTTGCATGGCTTGGATATAGCCTTGTGACAGAACTTGCATGTTAGCTATCAAGAAGCACTATTTGTAGACATCTTTGTTGAACTAATTGATCTCTTTATTTACTTGAGGACAAGTAAAAGTTTAAGTTGGGAGTGTTGATGAGTTGGAGATTTTGGACTCATTTGAGGTATGTAGTTCACCAAATCATATCCTCAATGCATGTTTATGTCCATTTCTAATGTTAAATGGGTTGAATTGCAAAAGAAACCAAAAACATAGAAAAATAAATAAAATGGCGAAGCTGAAGCTCGCCAAACGCATTGGGCGACTTGCCAAAAGAGTTGAAACTCTTCAAAAATGTTTAAAACTCTTCTAAAAAGCTCAAGCCAACTCAGTGAGCAAAAATTATGAGTGGCGACTTGCCAATCGTAACGGCGAGTTGTAATATCATCTCCAAAAATGTCTGAGAACTCTGCAAAAAATTGAATCCAACGTGGCGAGACAAAGTAGAAAAGGTGACTTGCCAATCGTAACGGCGAGTTGTAATATCATCTCCAAAAATGTCTGAGAACTCTCAAAAAATTGAATCCAACTTGGCGAGACAAAGTAGAAAAGGTGACTTGCCAATCTTCATTAGCAAGCTCCATTGGGCTCACCAAAGGAATTTAACACTTGAAGCACGTGAAACTAAAAGGCAATGTTAGGAGCAAAAGAGTAGCATTTGGAGACTCGCTGAGATGTTCAGTGAGCCCGGATAATGTCACCGATTGGTGTTTTTGAAGTGAAAGTTTGTCAATTTTTGGGAAGGTATAAATAGATTTTAACTGAGAGAAACACTATCCTTCACTGCTCTGAATACCAGATACTTGGAAACATTAAAGATTTTGGAGATTTTGTACTTGCTAAGACTTGGGAGATTGGGATTTTGAATTGGGTTGATTCAAATTGAAGATTGAAGAACTTCTAGCTTTAATGGATAACAATTTCTTTGGTCAAAATCTTTTAATTTCTAGTATGAGTGGCTAAATCTAATAGTCTTAGGGGTGTGTAATATCATTGATTCCTAATTAGTTTGTAGATTTTTGTTGTGTCATGACCCTAGGTACTCCCCTAGATGTGACATGGCATACAAGACTTGAGAGACCTCATACAAGCCACTTAGCATGCATAGAAAAGATAATGGAAATCAAGAGTATATAAAAAAACAAGTCCAAGTCATCAGAGTTATATAAAACAAAGCGGAAATCTACATAGTATCAAGCCCTCTAATACATCATAGAGTGACAGAGACGTAACCCACACATCACATGTAGAAGTCTAGAATAGAAAGACATAAAAGAAATGAAAGAGTCTCGGTCCTCGAATCATAAGGACTCACCAATCTTCAAGAATCCTTCAACTAGGCTCTAGCCACGAATAGATGGAGAAGAGTCGTCACGCCCTACATTAATAAATCAATGTAGGCAAGAGTATGCGTTAGTACAATCAAGTACCATGTATGATAGAGATGCACAAAATCATTTAAACATGCTAAAATGAGACATTTTCATGACATGCAATGACCAAGCTAAAACATGAAAAAGGTTGGAAACATAAGTCATAAACCATGGTCAAATCAAGCTAAACATCTTTACATCACTTGTGAAATATCTTAAAAGCACTTTAGTTCATTGTTTGTGGGAAGTAGCTTTAACCGACATGTAAGACCATGTGAGCTATCAACATGGAATCCGGTGTCTAACCCCACACCAATATGGCCACCTACTTGCCAAGGAAGGACCCTTTACTTAACATATAGCTTATGTGGATCGACTAGCTAGTGTCTATCATAGACCATCATCCTATGGGGACACATAGGTAAGGGATAAGGAGATTGCTACTAGAAACCCAGCCTCTACATATGGGAGAGCTCCCATTCAATATACTCTCGGTACTAAGCATAAATCCCATGGACTAGTCATAATTCTTATTCATCTTATTATCCATGGAAAGGTACAACGAGAGTTATCAATCCAAGCTTACATCATTTAGAATAGCTCCTTAAACCTTTGATTCAAGTTTAGGTAGGAACACCTTTCAATATGTTATGAATCCTTTATATGATACAAATCCTTTCACATTTCATAGTTTGAGTAATATGTGAGAAACACTTTCACAACTCAACAACATCATCATACATGCTTCAATCTCAAAACAATTCATAAACCATCATAATTTTCATCATGGAACATGCATACTTTCATAAAACCCATCTTTTGATCATTCATAATTCATCATGAAACCATAGCTTTTAGAAATCGTAAATCATGCATGGGTTCTTATAAACTTCATAAAATTCATCTTCTTCACAATTCAACCCATCAACAATGCATAAATTTTGAAATTGGGGAAATCACATGGGTTCGTGGGGATTCATCTTAATTCATGAAATTCAACTCAATTTATGCTTCATAGTTCATGAAACAATCAGTTAAATCAACATTGAAAACAACCTATGACATAGAAGAAAACCCTAACTTCAATGGAGGATTTCTAACTTGTAAAATAGAGATTTCGGAACTCTATGGATGAAAGGGCTCCATAGATGAAGAAAATCATACCTCAGTGTTCAATTTCCTTAAGCAATTGATGAAGAAAACTTGATTTCTTGAACTCTAGCTTTCCCTCTTCTTCTTCTTCTAACTTTTAGAGAGAGAAATATTTGAGAGAGGAGAGTTTGGGAAACTTGTAAAGTGATTTGGAAGGGTAGAATTTAGGATTAAAAGGCTTATATAGTGCCTAGGATTAACGGGTAACCGACTTAGATTAGATATTAAATATTTAGGGAAAAGACCAAAAAGCCCTTCTTAAAATTTAACTGCTAGACCCCACTGACGACTTGACCTACGGTCCATAGGTCCAACCACGGACCGTCGGTGGTCTCGTCAGTAGGTTCAGAGACTATCAACCTCGGACCCCATGTACGGTCCATGGGTCAACCTAAGGTCCGTAAATGGCTACCGTAGGTCCAATTCTTGGCCTTGAAAGTTTAACGAAGTATGGGTCTCACCTACGAGACCTACCTATGGCTCGTACATAGAAAGACGACTCGTCCTGTTGAACCGTATATCAACTACTGAAACTTAACATTTGGAAAACTTGGACAGTGCCAACAACGATTCCACCTACGGTCCGTAGGTTAGACCATGGACCGTCGGTGGTCTAGTTGGTACTGCTCCAAAAAAATTTCTTCCCTTTTCAAATCCGAGGTGTTAAATTATCTCCCCCTTGGGAACATTCGTCCTCGAATGGGAATCAAGACATCTTAAGGAAGGCAGAAACAAGATCTATCAACACAACAAGAATGCAATCACATAAATGCACATATCCGAGGAGGAAACATCAACTCCAAGCTAAAGCATGTTCGAAGCATCATTTCAAAAAGTCTATATGCAGATCATACTCATATGCACATAATCGTAGGGAAATCAATCAAGCTAGCTCATTTCTCAAAATTTAGACTCTTCATGAACATGCATAATCAAGGAATCATGGAAACAACTATGACACATGAAACCAAAAGAATGAACCATCAGGAACTAGGTACCTCAAGCTAGAGTAGGATCGGAGGGAAAGAGATGAGGATATCGAGACATCGTATTGGCCTCGGCCTCCCAAGTAGCACCCTCAACTAATTGATTCCTCCAAAGAACCTTCACGAAAAAAATTTCTTTATTTCTTAACTTCCGGAGTTGGCGGTCTAAAATCTCAACCGTAACTTCTTCATAGGAAAGACTATCCTTTATGCCAAGATTCTCTAATGGCACTATAGATGCCGGATCACCAACATGTTTCTTCAACAATGAGACATGGAAAATTAGATGCACCGATGCCAAATAATTAGGCAAGTCAAGTTCATAAACAACCTTACCAACACGTCTCAAAACATGATATGGGCCTACATAATGGGGACTAAGCTTCCCTTTCTTCCCGAATCTCATTACACCCTTCATGGGCAAAAAAATTTCAAGTAAACCCAATCATCAACATCAAATTCTAAATCTCTCCTTCTAACATTGGCATAGGACTTTTGTCGACTTTGAGCCATTTTCAACTTCTCTCTAATAAGTTGATTTTCTCCATAGCCTCATGTACCAACTCGGGACCTATCAAAGCAACTTTACCAACTTCAAAGAAACCTATAGGAGATCTACACCTCCTACCATAAAGAACCTCAAATGGAACCATACCAATACTCGAGTGATGGCTATTATTATAAGCAAATTCAATCAAAGGCAAACGATCGTCCTAATTACCCTTGAAATCAATCACACAAACTCTCAACATATCTTTCATAGTTCGGATAGTACGTTCCACTTGCCCATCGGTTTAAAAGAACCCAAGGCATAGAAGAAAAACCCTAACTTTAATGGAGGATTTCTAACTTGTAGAATAGAGAATTTTGGAACTCTATGGAGGAAAGGGCTCCATAGATGAAGACTATCATACCTTAGTGTTCAATTTCCTTAAGCAATTGATGAAGAAAACTTGATTTCTTGAACCCTAGCTTGCCTTCTTCTTCTTCTTCTTCTAACTTCTCGAGAGAAAAATATTTGAGAGAGGAGAGTTTGGGAAACTTGTAAAGTGATTTGGAAGGGTAGATTTTTAGATTAAAAGGCTTATATAGTTCCTAGGATTAAAGGGTAACCGACTTAGATTAGACATTAAATATTTAGGGAAAAGACCAAAAAGCCCTTCTTAAAAATTAACTGTCGGACCCCACCGAAGATTTGACCTACGGTACGTAGGGTCGGTGGTCTCATCAGTAGGTTCAGAGACTATCAACCTTGGACCCTGCAACGACGGACCCCATGTACGGTCCATGGGTCAACCTACGGCCCGTACATCGCCACCGTAGGTCCAATTTTTGGCCCTAAAAATTTAACTAAGCATGGGTCTCACCTACGAGACCTACCTATGGCTCGTACATAGAACGACGACTCGTCTTATTGAACCATATATCAACTACTAAAACTTAACATTTGGAAAACTTGGACAGTGCCAACCACGATTCCACCTACGGTCTGTAGGTCAGACTACGGACCGTCGGTGGTCTCGTTGGTACTGCTCCAAATAATTTTCTTCCCTTTTCGAATTTGAGGTGTTACAGTGAAGACCTAATTTTCTTTTAGAGGAAGAAACCTCAGATTTTTGTGACTTTAGGCTTGGATTTAGATTTTGTTTATCAAATTACCTTGGAATGGAGATTTCCTACATTGGTATTGTCTCTATTCCTGCTTTTATTAGTAGTTAAATCCTTAGATAGGGGTTTGTGTGCAAGATGGGGGTGTAAAACCCCAAATTGGTATTGATTAATTGGTTCTAAAATTAATTGTATGACATGGATTTATTGTTGTTTTGAAGTGTTAATCTAAAATCAGTGGTTGCAAGCATTAATTGAGCTCTCTAACACAATTTTTGCTTGAGAAAGAAAAATGGAGTTGGGTAAGACTCAATAGTGAGGACTTGTTTAAATTTACTCTATGGGTTTGAGCCAAGGATGGGATAATCCGATTAATTTCTCATTTAATAATATCAGCTAGGGATAGTATATCTACTCAAGTAATGTTTTGCATTTTATTGGAAAGGGTCTTGGATTTCAAGAGAATCCAAGGGACATATGTTTGATAGTTCAAGAGAATATCAAATTGTAGCCTAGGCCAAACACTATTCATGTATCAATCCATTTTGTTGTGATTAATCTTTACTTATTCGAGTTGAAACCCCAATCTTTATTCACACACTCCTAGTTCATTCCAAACTTGATAGATCAAATTTCTATTGATCCTTTTTTTAATTGATATTGGTAAATTTTTGTTGTTACTAAACCCCCTGGTTCCACAATTTTATATATATGCATTTCAAGAATCAAATTTGCTAATTCATTTTGAGTTGCGAAATCAATTGAAGGTGATCCCATCTCTCAATTGTTGTGGTTCGACCCCGGCCTCTAAAGTTGGATATTGTTTTGCATACAACTGCCTATGCCCTAATAAAGGGGACATAGTTGAGCGTTTATTAGAAACCTAACTACATTATTGAGCAGATATATTTAACCAACTATAGAGCATTTTGTTACCTTATCTTTCCTTAGTCAAGTGAGGTAAACTAGGTATATCCCTATCTTAGATACAAACTTTATTTTGACGAAGAAGGATATCGATTCCTAAGTTCCACATTCTATCTCTCAATTCCCGTCACAACTTAAAAAAAGAAGACAATATGTGTATTTCAATGGTGAAAAAGTAGTAAACTAATGAAAATAAGAACATAAGAATAACTTATAATGATAACCAAACTTCATCTAATTTTTTATAATTTAACAACCATTTATAGCTGCAATCCCAGAAATATAAGATTTAGCTACACAAATTGATTCACTAGTTTAGATTCTTCGAAATACATTAAAGAATTAAAAAGATGAAAGGAGTATAAAAGAACCCTAAAAATTGTTGCAAGCATGTCACCCACGTCCTTTCTCGTCTTTCAGAAAAGTAAGAACAATTAAAATATCACAAATAGTGTCCTATTTATAGTATAAAACAGGTGAAAATTGCCACTCCCAGATCTGTGACACTGACTGGTGACGGACCAGTCTACTTGAAGAAGACATAAAGCCCCTCCTTGGTCTATGGCACTGTAATACCCCAAGCTTCCAAAGAATTTTAATTTGCACAACTCACCTGAACACAGTGACCTACGGAGGCCACCTACGGGTCGTAGATGGATTGACGGGCCATAGGTGGGGACCGTCAATGGCAATGTGAACTTTCAGGATTTCCAAGTTTCTGAACATTGACCTACGGAATAGCAGGACGGTTCGTAGTTCAGTTGACGGGCCGTAGATGGGTTCCGTAGATGCCTTCTAAACTTAGCCAACTTTTCAGCTCAAAATGAACTTTCTGAATGAATTGACGGAAGAGCAGGATGGTCCATCAATTGATGTACGGACCGTAGATCCTGTCTGTCGATTGGCCCCGAGTGTTTTTAATTAAGGGCTTTTTGGTATTTTCCCTAATTGTTTACCTATTAAGCTAAGTCGGTTATACCCTTAATCTAAGACCTATAAATACTTTCTAGGCCTAATTCCTCTCATTATAATTTATTCCTAAACTCTTCTCTCTCAAATATTTCTCTCTCCAAAAGAAACTCTCTTAACTCTTAAGGAAGAAGAAAAAAGCTTGAATCCTCCATTGAAGACCTTCAATCTTCTCCAATTTCTTGTGGATTTCTTTGAGGTATGATAGTGTTCACCATTAGGAGTCCTTTTCTCCAATGGGTCCTCTCTCTTCTTCATGATTTTCAAAGATTTACTCTAACCCAATTGAATTAGGGTTTTGATCAATCATTGTGGGTTCTTCAATTATGATTTCAATTATTGATTTTATGATGTGTAGTGCACGATCTAGCGTGATAAAGTAACTTAGTGCACGAATTAGCATGAATTACATGATTTGATGTAAAGATTGTATGAGCCCCCATGATCCGAAGCTGATTCTCCCCAAATTGATAATCTATGCTTTGACTGTTGGGTTGAGCCATGAATTGATGAAGTTTATGAATTCTCTAAAACTAAGCATGAATTATGAATGAATTGAGGATAATTCTATGAAGTTAGCATGATCAAGTCAAAAGCATGATTTTCCTCTATTAAGTGAGTTTCTTCAAGTATGGGTAAATTGTCTTAATTATGACTTTCCAAGTATGAGCTTGCATTGATTTGCATGATATGAGTTGAACTTGCACGAACCCCTATGAACTCTATGAACTATGAATTATGAGCATGATAATATAAGTGAAGAAGAAGCTAATGAACTTATGCATGTCTCATATTAAGTTAATAATGAATTAAGGGTGCTTTGAGAGTGAAGTGCCAGAGTTATGATGTGATGATGCTACGATTGAGTTGTGAAAGGTTTTCTCACATGATACTCCCAATATGACTTAAAAGAACAAGAGGTGATTGCCCATGTTTTAAAGGAGCTATTCTAATGACGTAAGCTTCGACAAGGTCCATGGAAGATAAAACGTCTATAAACATGATTTTAGCTTAGATTTGTAACCCTAGTTGTACCTCTCCATGTATAATGATATGAATAGGTTAATGACTAATGCGTGGGAATTATGCTTAGCATCGAGTGGATATTGAGATGGAAGCCCTCTTGTTAGTAGAGGCCGGGTCTTCTAATGAAAGCTCTCCCATTAGTAGAGGCCGTGTTTTCTAGATGGAACTCTCGTGTTAGTTGAGGCCGAATCTCCTAAAGTAATCTCTATGCCATAAACTATGTTGCCACCATAGGATGTTGTCTTTAAGTAGACATTAGCTAATGGATCCACATAAGCTAATAAGTTCATGGTCTTTACGTTAGCAAGTAGGACACCTCTTTTCGGTGTGGGGTAGACACCAGATTTCATATTGATAGCTCACATGGTCTTACATCTCGGTTAAGTCTTTTCCCCACAAGTTAATGAATAAGTGTTCTCATGATATAGAAAAGAAAGATGATTTAGCTTGCTTTGGCCTTGATATATGCTTTATGTTTCATGTTTCTCATGTTTTTCGCTTACCCATTGCATGTCATGATTATGTTTCTCTCTACCATGATTTATGTGTTTATGTGCATTGCTATCATACTTAGTACTTAATTGTGCTAACGCATACTCTTGCCTACATTGACTTCTTTGGTATAGGACGTGGTGATTCACCTTCCACTCGTGATTAGAGCTTTGTAGTAGCAGATTGATAGAAGACTTGGTGAGTCCTCATCCATCCTAGGACATAGCCTAGTGGTTCTTATTTTCATGTCATTTCTTTTCAGTCTTCGGATTGTATTGGGTTACGTCCCAAACTTTACTTTCTTTGATAGATTGGCTTTGAGACATGAGATGTAGACTTCCGCTGTTTCTTTTAAAAGCTTTGATATGAAATTCTCTTTTGAAATTTTATTCTCTATTATCTTGTATGTAATGTATACTAAGTGGCTTGTATGAGGCCTCTCGGGGTCTTGTACGCCATGTCACATCTAGGGGGTACCTTGGGTCGGTACAAACTTGGTATTCAGAGCACAAAGTTTTGAAAGATCCTAGGATGTCTCATAAGCCGCGTCAATTAGATTATTGTTCATGAGCGTGAAACGTTCCACACTTATGAATGAGAGGCTATAAGGCGTTTAAGAAATTCCACTTCTTTCATTATTCCTAAGTCGTGCCATTGAGTTTACTCTATAACTCTCTCTCCTAATCCCTATCCTATGTGTTTCAGGATATGGCGACCCGAAGAGCATGTGCTAGAAGAAGTATGGGAGAGAATGTGGAACAAGAAGCTCCTCCTCAAGTTCCGGCCAACCCTTTGGCGGAACAAGTGTCACGACCCAGGGTAGCCCCTAGATGTAACATGGCGTAAAAGCCCCGAGAGGTCTCATACAAGCCCTTAGCATATATAACATACAAGATAATAGAGAAATAAGAGTTCAAACGAGCATTTTATTTCAAAGCTTTACTCAAAACAGCGGAAGTCTACAACTCATATCTCAAATCCTTCTAATATCATAGAATACAAATAAAAGTGATAGGGACGCAGCCCAATACAATATCCAACATAAGGAAAGACATAAAATGTAAAATCAAACTAGGCTATGTCCTCGGATGGATGAGGACTCACCAAGTCTTCTTCTCAACTCTAAGTCAATGCTCTAGCCACTAGTGGAAGGTGAATTGCCACGTCCTACACCAATGAAGTTAATATAGGTAAGAGTATGCGTTAGCACAATTAAGTACTAAGTATGATAGCAATGCACATAAACACATAAGTCATGCTAGAGAGAGAGACATAATCATGACATGCGATGGCCAAGCTAAAAACATGATAAACATGAGAAACATGAACATAAAGCATATATCAAGGCCAAAGCAAGCTAAATCATCTTTCTTCTTTTCTTTATTTCATTATGAGAACATTAGTTCATTAACTTGTGGGGAAAAGCCTTAACCGACATGTAAGACCATATGAGCTATCAACTCGGAATCTAGTGTCTACCCCACATCGAAAAGAAGTGTCCTGCTTGCCAAGGTAAGACCATGAACTTCTTAGCTTAGGTGGATCCACTAGCTAATGTCTACTTAAAGACTACATCCTATGGTGACAACTTAGTTTATGGGATAGAGATTGCTCTAGGAAACTCGGCCTCAACTAATGGGAGAGTTCCATCTAGAAAACCCGGCCTCTACTAACAGGAGAGCTTTCACTAAAAGACCCGGCCTCTACTAACGAGAGGGCTTCCATCTCAATATCCACTCAGTGCTAAGTATAATTCCCACGGATTAGTCATTAATATATTTATATCATCAATCATGAAAAGGTACAACTAGGGTTACCAATTCAAGCTAAAATCATGCTTATAGATATTCATCTTTCATGGACCTTGTCCTAGCTTACATCATTAGAATAGCTCCTTAAGAACATGGGTAATAGCCTATTTGTTCTTCTTTTATCATATTAGGAGAATTACATGAGAAAACCTTTCACTACTAAACCATAGCATCATCATATCATAACTTTGGTACTTTACTCTCAAAGCACCCTTAATTCATCATGCTCATATTTCATAGTTCATGGAGTTCATATGGGTTCATGCAAGTTCAACTCATGTTATGCAATTCAATACAATCTCATGCTTAGAAAGCCATAATTAAGAAAATTTACCCATACTTGAAGGAACTCACATAATAGAGGAAAATCATGCTTTTGACTTGATCATGCTAAATTCATAAGATTATCCTCAATTCATTCATAATTCATGCTTGATTTCATAGAGAGTTCATAAACTTCATCAAATCATAACTCAACCCAAAAATCAAAGCATAGATTATCAAATAGGGGAGAATTAGCTTGGGATCATGGGGGTTCATGCAATGTTTACATCAAATCATGTAATTCACGCTAATTCGTGCACTAAGATACTTTATCACGCTAAATCGTGCATTAGGAATCATAAAATCAATAATTGGAATCATAATTGAAGAACCTACAATGATTGATCAAAACACTAATTCAATTGGGTTAGAGTAAACCTTTGAAAATCATGAAGAAGAGGAAGGGCCCATTGGAGGAAAAGACTACTAATGGTGAACACTATCATACCTCAAAGCAATTCACAAGAAATTGGAGAAGATTGAAGGTCTTCAATGGAGGATTCATGCTTCTTCTTCTTCCTTGAGAGTTGAGAGAGTTTCTTTTTACAGGAAGAAATATTTGAGAGAGGAGAGTTTTGGAATGAATTAGAACGAAAGGAAACTTCTCTTAAAAGGTAAACAATAAGGAAAAAAACCAAAAAGCCCTTAATTAAAAACTATTTGGGCCAACCGACGGACAGGATCTACGGTCCATACATCAATTGACGGACCGTCCTGTTCTTCCGTCAATTGATTCAGAAAGTTCATTTTGGGCTGAAAATTTGGCTAAGTTTGGAAGGCATCTACGGAACCCATCTACGGCCCGTCAACTGAACTACGAACCGTCCTGCTATTCCGTAGCTTAAAGTTCAGAAACTTGGAAATCCTAAAATTTCATAGTGCCATTGACGGTCCCCACCTACGGCCCGTCAATTCATCTACGGCCCGTAGGTGGCCTCCGTTAGTCACTGTCTTCAGGTGAGTTCTGCATTTTAAAATCCTTTGGAAGCTTGGGGTGTTACAATATCTCCCCCTTGGGAACATTCGTCCTCAAATGAGAATCAAGACATCTTGAGAAAGGTAATAGACACGGACTAACAACCCAACCTAGCATGCAATCACATAAATGCACATATCCGAGGAGGAAACCTCAACTCCAAGCTAAAGCATGATCCACACAACATATCATGAAAACTCTATGTAACTCATACTCAAATGCACATAATAATATAAGACTTTTCATGAACATGCACAATCAAGGAATCATGGAAATCAACTATGACGCATGAGATAAAAAGAATGAACCATGAGGATCAAAATACCTCAAGCTAGAGTAGGATAGGAAGAAAAGAGATGAGGATATCGGGACATCATATCGGCCTCGGCCTCCCAAGTAGCACCCTCAACCAATTGATTCCTCCATAGAACTTTCTTATTCCTTAAATTCCGGACTTGCCGGTCTAAAATCTCAACCGAAACCTCTTCATAAGAAAGACTATCCTTTATGCCAAGATTCTCTAATTGCACTATAGAGGTCGGATCACCAACACACTTCTTCAATAATGAGACATGGAAAACCGGATGCACAGATGCCAAATCATTAGGCAAGTCAAGCTCATAAGCAACCTTACCAACACGTCCCAAAATCTGATATGGGCCTACATAACGGGGACTAAGCTTCCCTTTATTCTCAAATCTCATTACACCCTTCATGGGTGAGATTTTCAAGTAAACCCAATCATCCACATCGAATTCTAATTCTCTTCTTCTAACATCGGCATAGGACTTTTGTCGAATTTGAGCCGTTTTCAACCTCTCCCTAATAAGTCGAACTTTTTCCATAGCCTCATGCACCAACTCCGGGCCTATCAAAGCAACTTCACCAACTTCAAACCAACCTATAGGAGATCTACACCTCCTACCATAGAGAGCCTCATATGGAGCCATACCAATACTAGAAAGGTAGCTATTGTTATAAGCAAACTCAATCAAAGGCAAGTGATCATCCCAAGTACCCTTGAAATCAATTGCACAAGCTCTCAACATATCTTTCAAAGTTTGAATAGTACGCTCTGCTTGCCCATCGGTTTGGGGATGAAAGGCCGTACTAAGCTTAACATGAGTACCAAGACGTTTTGAAATGACTTCCAAAATTGAGAAGTAAATTATGCACCACGATCGAAGATAATGGATAAAGGCACTCCATGCAGCCTAACCATCTCCCTCAAATAGAACTTGGCATAATCCTTCACCGAATAAGAAGTCTTGATAGGAATGAAATGGGCTGACTTTGTCATTCTATAGACAACAACCCAAATCGAATCATATTGTCGCCTCGTGCGAGGCAAACCCACAATAAAATCCATATTCACATCCTCCCACTTCCAAGTAGGAATACTAATATCTTGGGTCAAACCTTCCGGCCTTTGATGCTCAACTTTCACTTGTTGACAATTAGGGCACTTAGCTACAAATTCCACCATATCTTTTTTCATTCAGTTCCACCAATAAATTTCCCGCAAATCACGGTACATTTCGGTAGCTCCTGGGTGGATGGAATATCGAGAACTATGGGCTTCTGATAAAATTTGCTCTCTTAAGCCCTCTACATTGGGAACACACAAACGACCTTGATATCAAAGCACACCATCTCCCCCTTGGGAGAAAACCTCTATGGACTTCTTGAGTACCGCTTCCTTTAGTTCAACCAAGTTAGGATCAAGACCTTGCTTAGCTTTCACATCATGCACAAAAGAGGATTAAGAACCCTTGTGAACCGTAACACCACCTTAGTAAATCAACCAATCTAACACCCAATAGGGTCAATCTATGGATATCGTGAACCAACTCTTTCTTACCATCCCCAACACGAGCTACACTACCCATAGATAATCGACTAAGAGCATCCACCACCACGTTAGCCTTACTGGGGTGATAGAGAACACTCATATCATAGTCTTTTAACAACTCGAGCTACCTTCTTTGGTGGAGATTCAAATCTTTCTGTGTAAATACATATTGCAAACTCTTATGGTCGGTGAAGACATCTAAATGTACCCCATACAAATAATGTCGCCACATTTTCAAAGCAAACACAACTGCCGCTAATTCCAAGTCATGAGTAGGTTAGTTCTTTTCGTGCACCTTGTTGCTCCCAAATGCACACGCAAGTGTACGTGGTCGCAGAAGTAACAAGTGGCTCTTTAAGAACCGGAATATCGAACCCACAGAGACTTGTCAATTAACTATTTACTAAATTATACTAGTCTAATTATTTATTTAAGAGTGTCAAAAGAAATAAAAGAATGCAAGAATTAAATACTAAGATTAACTTACAGTGATTGGGACAATTCCAGGGCTGCAACATGCATAGGGTTTCATGTATCGCATCTCATGTAATGAATTAACTAAGGTTATCAAATTACTGATTTACAGGGTTGATTTTATGATCATGATCTCTCGACCTCTAATCGCCTACTCCAACTAGCTGTCTAATTACATCGTTGAGCGGGGATAGGCAGTCCTAATTGGCGAGCATTTATATGTCATCCTGTTTCGTATCCAAGCGAGGTGTTCGTCCGGGCGTCACTCCTGAACACGAATCTAAACAAAGTTAGAACAAGATCTTTGCATTCTCTGGTCTATCTACCTCTTTATCTCTCGAGTCCAAGAATAGACAATAGATTTATTTCTATGGTGATCAAACATGAAATAGTAAAACAAGAATACAAAAATAATTTAAACGATAACCAACATTAATTCAAAACAATCGATGTTCAACAATTACCCATGGCCGCAGCCCCAGAACAAGGGTCTTTAGCTACTAATACCTAAGAAAAAGAAGAAGAAAAGAACCCTAAAAAGTATTCACAACTTTTCCTTTCAAAGTGTCTTCCTTCAAAAGTCTATTCTCCTTGAAATAATTATTTCTATGGACTATTTATAGATGTAGAAAACCTTGAATAAAATAACTGAGTCCAAAACAAATTAGGAACCCAAAACCAAAACGGAATTGGATTCCTACGTGAAGTGCACCGCCTCAAACTCTTGTTGCCTTCCCTTCTGCCAATTTCGCCATTCCAATTTGCAATATGCAATATGCACGTCTTATATATATTATATTATTATATTGAATTTAATCCATTAAGCTGCCTGCTTGATTTTCCTTCTTCAATCTTTCATAATTAATTCATTTTAGCTCCAAACTTCTTCAACTTTGTACCAATTTAATCCTACAAATAAAATACACTATTTAGCATAATCCATAAAATTCCTGCTCAAGAAAGAAGAATATAAATAATAAATATGAGGCAATTAATGATAAGAAAATATATTTTTGGCCTCAGATCAACACCCCACACTTAAACTTTTGTTCGTCCTCGAGGAAACATTAATGCTCATCTCAAAAATCATTATAGGAAGCCATCACTTTGGTTGATACAAACAATTAGGCCATATTGAAGTTTGAAAACATCAAGTACAATTCCCGCTCATTATGCAAGACATCCAAATAAACAACAAACCTCTAACCTCCTAACCTCAAGGAAAGACTCTGAACTCATCAAATTTAAGCTTGCTCACCTACTCTCATCAAAGAAAGTTAATAACATCACCTATCTATCATGAAACAAGTGCCCTCACAAGAAGAAATAGTCCACACACTCAATTCAAAAGATTGAATATAAATTAAGGACTTCACATTAAAGATCAAATCTCACACTCACAAAGAAAATTCACATGTATGCTCAAAGAACCATATGCTTGCCCATTATGTACATCTCCACTAATTAAGCATGCTTGAATAGAATCAAATAGGACTTTAACGGGTTGTAATGTAGGCTAGGGGACGGGTATGAAAACTATATAATAGTGACTCACACTTCCCTAAGCACTGTGTATTTTTAGACTTCCTTACCCATTATTTTCTTCTCTTTATTTTCAGCCCTCTCTTCAACAATTATTTCACAAGTAATTCTCATCATCTCAAGAATGCTTCAATCATTTTTTTCTTTCACAATAATATATTTTTTTCTCAAAGAATTTTTTTTTTTCTTTTTCATGTCACATTCTTTCGAAGAGGGCTTTTTTCATCACTTTGTAGCTATCATTGATTACCTTTTTTCATTCAACCATCCCTTTTTTTCTTCCAGATATAACAATTATAATCAGTCTATGCTACAGTGCTCAAGGAAGCAAGGTGCAAAAACTAGGGATTCAACAAAATAGTTAAGGGCAAAATATGGCTACCAAGAAAAGGTTACAGGCTCAAAAGGGCTAACTAGTGATATAATATCTGAAAAGGCTAAAATTTACAAGACAAATCAAAGAAAGCCTATTATCATCTCCTAAACTGAGCAACACTTTTTATTTCGCTTCAATAACATGCAGGGCAAGTTCTAGACTAAGATGCAAAACATGGAATAAACAAATTCTCACCACACATGGCACAAGTATCAATCGAGATGGATCAATTCCACTTCTAAGAGAGACAGGATCATAACAAACTACAAAATAAAATAAGCTATAAATAAAGTCACAACCATGAGCCTAAGTGTCAAAGAGTCTGCAATTTCATTAGCAATCAAGCATTCACAAGAAAGTATTATTCAAAATTAGGCCTAAATAGCAAGTATCACACAACTCAAAAGGGTCTTTTCTTTTCTCTAAAAAAATAAAATAAAAAGTAAAAAATTTACTCCCTATCGGTTCAAAGGGACTATCCTCAGGAAAAGTACTGAAAACAAAAGCCGAGGAACCCACCTAAAAATACAAAAAGACTCAATAAAGCAGTAAAAACTAGGAATTCATTCCTCCATCCCACACTTAAAAAGATGCTATGTCCCCAAAGCATCAAATAAAATTTAAAACAAGGGTTAGGAAAACTCTCTGAGGCCTCTAGGCCTAGCTAGTAGCATGTTCTCTTAATTTTCATCAAGGGTCGTCACCCTACCCTTAAGCTCAAACGTGCTCCTTAGCTCCAAATTCTTGGGTACTCAGACTTCCCCTATCTGCAAAAACAAGATCAAAAGAAAAGAAGAAAAAAATGACACTATAAATAATAATAATAATAATAATAAGCTACACTACCAATTGGGTTGCCTCCCAATAAGCGCCAAATTTAACGTCGCGGCGCGCAAGTAAATTCACTACTTTTCTTTCCACTTTGAACTTATGAATTGTACCCCTAACTTCGCATCAATTTTTCTACTCCTCTCTAGGGGCGGTGGTATAAAGATAACAGAACCAAGTAATAAATGTCGCATCTTGCACTTCTTGGCCCTTATGTGAGGAATGTCGTTTTGTCTATGTGGATTAGAAAACTTTAGGATGTCGGGGCCTTGTTCCTCATCTATAGTCAAGTGTTTTGAATGAGATCCAAGATGCCTCAACTCCAAAGCAACATTATTTACAACATTCTCACTTTTATACTCTTTCTCAACATCGGCATTAAGGAATACGGTATAGTTGAATGATTGGAATTCCTCTTTTTGCTCCACTAGTTGGTCATCATCCACAACAATTGGTGATTGGGCATCAGATGCCTCAATCTTTTTGTTCAAGTGAGCCTCCAGGTCAAGAATATCTGAGCCAAATTGATCTATTTCTTGTGTGCGCTCAACCCTTTCTTCTATCAATTGGGTTGTCATGTATGTCAGATCATCACGAATAAATTCTTGACACTTTAGAAGTTGAATTTGTCCTTGTATCCAATATTGGCTCACTATCTCTACTTCTTCATGATTTTCTCTTTGTTGGGATTCAATATCTTCATCTGTTTTAGCTAAGACTGCAATTTGCAATCTAATATCGTCAAGCGTAGCTTGCATTTCTCTGATTTTTTATTGCTCTTCCACGCATTCCAACATTTGTTCTGAGATTTTTAAATTAACTTTGTCCAGCATGTCCGCACATTCCATAAATGAATTCACATTGTAAACTTCTTGTTTTGCATTATCCATTGTATCACCCCTGCCAACATCACAAATAACAGAAGAATCATAATAGGGATTCGGGGAAGGGGAGTAAGAGTTATGACAACCATTCCAATGACCAAATTGACCACCACATATATGACATATAGGACAATCGATATCCAAGTGGGGTCCATTACAATAATTACAAGGATACTTATAAGAATACTTCTCACCCAACCATGGTTTATCCCAATAAATCATATCAATAAGAGTATCAAATTATTCAAAGGGAAAAAAAAATTATTGTTTAGAAAAAAAAAAAGCTAATTAATAAAACAAAAAGAAATTTTTTTTAAATAAATAAAAATAAAAAGTATAACCTAGAAGAATAGTTAATTTCTAAGTCCCCGGCAGCGGCGCCAAAAACTTGTTGCTCCCAAATGCACACGCAAGTGTACGTGGTCGCAGAAGTAATAAGTGGCTCTTTAAGAACCAGAATATCGAACCCACAAAGACTTGTCAATTAACTATTTACTAAATTATACTAGTCTAATTATTTATTTAAGAGTGTCAAAAGAAATAAAAGAATGCAAGAATTAAATACTAAGATTAACTTACAGTGATTGGGACAATTCCAGGGCTGCAACATGCATAGGGTTTCATGTATCGCATCTCATGTAATGAATTAACTAAGGTTATCAAATTACTGATTTACAGGGTTGATTTTATGATCATGATCTCTCGACCTCTAATCGCCTACTCCAACTAGCTGTCTAACTACATCGTTGAGCGGGGATAGGCAGTCCTAATTGGCGAGCATTTATATGTCATCCTGTTTCGTAACCAAGCGAGGTGTTCGTCCGGGCGTCACTCCTGAACACGAATCTAAACAAAGTTAGAACAAGATCTTTGCATTCTCTGGTCTATCTACCTCTTTATCTCTCGAGTCCAAGAATAGACAATAGATTTATTTCTATGGTGATCAAACATGAAATAGTAAAACAAGAATACAAAAATAATTTAAACGATAACCAACATTAATTCAAAACAATCGATGTTCAACAATTACCCATGGCCGCAGCCCCAGAACAAGGGTCTTTAGCTACTAATACCTAAGAAAAAGAAGAAGAAAAGAACCCTAAAAAGTATTGACAATTTTTCCTTACAAAGTGTCTTCCTTCAAAAGTCTATTCTCCTTGAAATAATTATTTCTATGGACTATTTATAGATGTAGAAAACCTTGAATAAAATAACTGAGTCCAAAACAAATTAGGAACCCAAAACCAAAACGGAATTGGATTCCTACGTGAAGTGCACCGCCTCAAACTCTTGTTGCCTTCCCTTCTGCCACGTGGCACTTCTGCCAATTTCGCCATTCCAATTTGCAATATGCAATATGGACGTCTTATATATATATTATATTATTATGTTGAATTTTATCCATTAAGCTGCCTGCTTGATTTTCCTTCTTCAATCTTTCATAATTAATTCATTTTAGCTCCAAACTTCTTCAACTTTGTACCAATTTAATCCTACAAATAAAATACACTATTTAGCATAATCCATAAAATTTCTGCTCAAGAAAGACAAATATAAATAATAAATATGAGGTAATTAATGATAAGAAAATATATTTTTTGCCTCAGATCACACCTTAAGTTGTCTTGAAGCATAAGCAATGACTTTCCCATTTTACATAAGAACAAATCCTAGCCCAATTCTCAAGGCATCACAATAAACCACAAAACCATCGGATCCTTCAGGTAGAGTCAATATTGGAGCTGAAGTAAGTCGATCCTTCAACTCTTGAAAACTCTTCTCACATGCCTCGGACCACACAAATTTAACCTTCTTTTGAGTGAAATCCGTCAATGGAGAAGCAATAGATGAAAACCCTTCAAAAAACCTCCTATAATAACTGGCTAAGCCCAAGAAACTATAGATATCCGAAGGTGATAAAGGTCTAGGAAAATTTTTAACCACTTCCGTCTTCTTAAGATCTACCTCAATGCCCTTACCGGAAACAATGTGACCAAGAAAAGCCACAGACCTTAACCAAAACTCACATTTACTAAACTTCGCAAAGAGTGGTTGGTCCTTGAGGACTTCAACACAATCCTCAAATGATTAACATGTTCACCCTCATTCTTTGAGTAGATCAAAATGTCGTCAATAAACATAATCACAAACATGTCACGGTATTGCTTAAACACTCTATTCATCAAGTCCATAAATGCGGCCGGAGCATTTTTCAACCCAAACGACATGACCAAGAACTCGTAGTGACCATACCTAGTCCGGAAAGCCGTTTTCGGAATATCATCTTCTTTCACCCTTAATTGGTGATAGCCTGAACGAAGGTCGATATTAGAGAAATAACTAGCCCCTTGAAGTTGATCAAACAAGTCATCTATCCTTGGTAGAGGATACTTATTCTTAATGGTAACTTTGTTCAATTGGCGATAGTCGATACACATACGGAGTGAACCATCTTTCTTCCTTACAAACAAGACCGCAGCACCCCATGGAGAAATACTTGGCCGGATGAAACCCTTATCCAACAAGTCTTTCAACTGCTCTTTTAGTTCCTTAAGTTCCGCCGGAGCCATTCTATAAGGAGGAATAGAAATAGGTTGCGTATATGAGAGAAGGTCAATACCAAAGTCTATTTCCCTTTAGGGAGGAATACCAAGCAAGTCATCGGGAAACACTTCCGAAAACTCATTAACAACGTGGACTGACTCAAGAGTATGGGTCTCGGAATCTATATCCCTCACCTTAATAAGATGGTAAATGCAACCCTTTGAGATCATCTTTCTAGCTTTTAGATAAGAAACAAATTTACCTCGAAACATAGAATTTCCTCATTTCCACTCTAGGATAGGCTCATTTGGAAACTGAAGCTTGGCCATTCGGGTCCTACAATCAATAGAGGCATAACATGCATGCAACCAATCCATCCCAAGAATAACATCAAAATCTAGCATATCAAGCTCTACAAGATTAACAAGAGTGACTCTATGGGATAAGGAGACGGGACAATCTCTATAAACTCTCTTAGCCATGATAGATTCTCCAATCGGAGTAGAAACACGAAAAGGATCCAGCAACACATCCGGAACAACATCAAACCTTATAGCCACATATGGCATTACAAAAGACAAGGTAGCACCGGGATCAAGCAAAGCATAAACATCAAAATGGAAAACTCTTAACATACCAGTAACCACATGGGGAGAGCTCTCTTGCTCTACATAAAATCGGTTTTACTTCTGAGCATTCGAACCCGATCCTCTAGGTGGAGCATGCTTATTCTCTCTTCCCTTGGCCATGAGAGATGGACAATCCCTCATCTTGTGACCACTCTTTCCACAATTATAACAACCATCCATATCAGCTAGACATCTACCCTCATGCTTTTTCCCACACTTGGCACAAGGAGCCAATAAAGAACCATCATTATACCCTCCTTGAGACTTGGGGTTAGACACCCTATCATTGTTGGACTTCAGAGGAGCATTGGAGAGCGTTGGCCAGAGAACCTTTGCCAAAACCTAGGATGACCATGTCCATCGGACCTTGCATGCGAAGAGTTACCATCTCCAGTCCTAGCCCTCTTGGTCTCCCTAGACTTTCCTTAAGCTTTTCTTTTTCAATTTGTTCGGCATAAACTATAAGGCGAGAAATATCCATGTCATGCACAAGCATGGTGGTGTGGCACTCTTTCACCAACATATCAGACACTCCCGACACCAATTTGCTCATTCTTGCCCTTGGGTCGGCAACTATGGACGGAGCATATCTAGCCAATTGTGTGAACTTCAATGCATACTCTTACACACTCATATTTCCTTGTCGAAGGTTGATAAACTCTAGCACCTTAGCCTCTCTCTTCTCAAGAAGGAAGAACCTATCAAGAAAAGCAACCTTGAATTTCTCCCAATCAAGAGGACCCTCATTAACCGCCCTCTCACTCTTCCATTGATTGAACAAGATTTGGGCAACACCCATGGGTTGATAAGCTGCCAACTCCGCCTTTTCTTTCGGCGTCACACCCATGATCATCAACACCTTGTACACTTCATCAATGAATTCTTGAGGATATTCCTCAACCTTAGAGCCATGGAATTTCGGAGGATTCATCCTCGTAAAGTCCCTCACTCTTGATGCCGCTGTACCCATATTTAAGTTCACGAGAGCCACCACCTCTCTATTGGCTTGAGCCAACACTTGGAAAGCAGCCATAAACTCCGCATTAGTCACTTGTTCCGCCAAAGGGTCGGCCGGAACTTGAGGAACTTGAGGGGGAGCTTCTTGTTCCACATTCTCTCCCATGTTTCTTCTAGCGTAAGTTCTTCGGGTCGCCATATCCTGAAACGCGTAGGATAGGGATTAGGAGAGAGATATATAGAGTTGAACTCTATGGCACGACTTAAGAGTAATGAAAGAAGTGGAATTTCTTAAACGTCTTATAGCCTCTCATTTGTAAATGTGGCGCGCTTCACACTCATGAACAAGACTCTACTTGACGCGGCTTATGAGACATCCTAGGATCTTTCTAAAACCTTGCGCTCTGAATACCAAGTTTGTCATGACCCAGGGTAGCCCCTAGATGTAACACGGCGTACAAGACCCCGAGAGGCCTCATACAAGCCCTAAGCATACATAACATACAAGATAATAGAGAAATAAGAGTTCAAAAGAGCATTTTATATCAAAGCTTTACTCAAAACAGTGGAAGTCTACAACTCATGTCTCAAAGCCTTCTAATATCATAGAATACGAATAAAAGTAATAGGGACGCAGCCCAATAGAATATCCAACATAAGGAAAGACATAAAATGTAAAATCCAACTAGGCCATGTCCTCGGATGGATGAGGACTCTCCAAGTCTTCTTCTCAACTCTAAGTCAATGCTCTAGCCATAAGTGGAAGGTTAATCGCCATGTCTTACACCAATGAAGTTAATGTAAGCAAGAGTATGCGTTAGCAAAATTAAGTACTAAGTATGATAACAATGCACATAAACACATAAGTCATGCTAGAGAGAGAGACATAATCATGACATGCGATGGCAAAGATAAAAACATGAAACATAAAGCATATATCAAGGCCAAAGCAAGCTAAATCATCTTTCTTCTTTTATTTACTTCATTATGAGAACATTTGTTCATGAACTTGTGGGGAAAAGCCTTAACCGACATGTAAGACCATGTGAGCTATCAACACGGAATCCGGTGTCTACCCCACACCGAAAAGGGGTGTCCTACTTGCCAAGGTAAGACCATGAACTTCTTAGCTAAGGTGGATCCACTAGCTAATGTCTACTTAAAGACCACATTCTATGGTGGCAACAATGTTTATGGAATAGAGATTGCTTTAGGAAACTCGGCCTCAACTAACGGGAGAGTTCCATCAAGTAAACCCGGCCTCTACTAATGGGAGAGCTTTCACTAGAAGACCCGGCCTCTACTAACGGGAGGGCTTCCATCTCAATATCCACTCGGTGCTAAGCATAATTCCCACGGATTAGTCATTAACATATTTATATCATCAAACATGAAAAGGTACAATGTGTCTCCGCGTCGCGGACAAGAGCTCCAGTTTTCTGCCGGCTCTCCCCAAATTATAAATAAACTCTGATTTTAGTTTATTAATTATTATTTTTTTGGTTTTTGGAGAACGAAGACTTTGGGGAGCTATTTCATCTTATTTAGGGTTCATTTCTAAACTTTTCTTCATTCATTCTCTTTTATGTCAATTAAATATTTCAAGATTGAGATTTCTGTTATGAGTAGCTAAATTCTCTAGTTCTAGGGTTGTGGCTATGGGATGATTGTATTTTTATTAACTCTAATGGATTGATTTTGGTTATCATATGAATCGCTCTTTTGTTCTTGATTTAGTATTTCGTGACTGGCCATCATTGAAATAAACTTATTGTCCAAATTGAACTCAGGAGAGTAATAAAAGGATAGAACGTGGGACAAAAGGACCATGATATTCTCTAAATTTAGGGTTGATTTGTGTCTAGGATAGGGATATACCTAGAAACCTTATTTGGTTAATAAAAAAGATGAAAACATAATACTCGGTAATTGGTCCAGCCTATCCCTGCTCAGCGATGTAGCTAGGCTGCCAATTACGGTAGGTGATTAGAGGTCGGGAGACCATTAACATATATTTAACCCTGTAATCAATGATTTGATAACCAAGTGACATTCATTAGAGAAAATAATATGCATGAACCCATAACAGGCTGCAGCCCTGGAATTTCTCAAGTCATTATTTGAACTCCAAGTTCAAATTGAATCGTAGTAGTTTCCTTTCTTATTTAGATAACTAATAATTTAGAACAATACATCACTCTTTCTGAAAACACTTGCGTAACTGATAGTTATTGGAAAAATTAAAGACCACTTAATCTTAAGTCTCTGTGGGTATGACATTCGGGTCTTAAAAGAGCTACTTTATTACTGGCACGACCACGTACACTTGCGTGTGTGTTTGGGATGCAAAAAAGTTTTTGACCTTACCTCTTTAATATCACTCCAGACCACAATTGAGCGTAGCTAATGCAAGACACTAAGGTCGCAAGCTCTAACATAAGATAACTAACCCAATCCAATCTCTACAAGGAGCAACTCACAACTACAAGGGCTATAAAAGAATATTCTAAGGCATCTAAAGTTCAACCCTAGCCTAAAACCACAAATAACAATCCGAGCAAGGATAATCACGCTAAGGTATACTACAAGCAAGGCTACAAGCCTAAATTAAGGACCCATTTACCCATAATAAGCCTAATGCTCCTATAAGAATCAAGAAAAGATGGAACAATAGAAGGAGGTCTAATACATGACAAATACATTTCTAAATCACATGCAATTCATACTAAACATTATCTAGCAAAGCTCAATCAAGAAAGTAGACCAAAGACTACCTCAAACCGATCGTATGAGCTCCGAATCAACCACACAAGAGCAATCTACTTCCGAAACACCTCTGATCACTACCACACTATCAAATTATTAATCAAAATTTCATTACGTACATTTAGACACAAAAAATGCAATAACTGGAGATAGACTCAAAGTTGAGTCAAAATGGGAATATGGGACCCACATTGGGAATCTCAAAATTGACTTCTTCAAAATGTCCCAAACGACTTACCAAGCTTGTTTCCCAAAATAGGACACAATTCGATGCCCCAAACAGCCCAAATGAAAACATGCATAAATTCTCTAATTTAAAGAGACATGGCAGCCCCTTCGAGGTAAGAATTACCTCAAAATGATGCTCCTCGCAGTTCCCCAAACACTCCAATGCATAGCCACGATCAACATGAATGCCCATCACTTGAAATCACCTCAAATGGATATCCCAAGCTCAAGAAATTGCCAGAAGAGTAAAAGGGTTAAAGTTGAAATGGTAGTTGGTCTTAATTTAAAAGACCAGCCATGAAAACTTTGGTTATTCGCGGAGCCCAAGACTTGTGATCACGGCCCACAAAGAAATAGACCCTTGGGAATGCGAAGGAGAGCCTCACGAAGCAGAGGGAAACCTTGTGAACATTTAGAGAGAGGGGCCACAAGCCCTCGCAATGGCGGCCATAGGCAACACGATTACGCAGGCCTAGACAATGAGGCTCCACAAATGAAACCCCAAGAGCTCGCAAACGCGAAGTGCATTTTGAGCTGCACTAGTTGATGCATATGAACTAGTTTGCTCAACTTGGAATTCTCCGACGGGTGCCTATGATTTGTTTGGAACCCCGTGAGTGCAAATAAAGTATGCTACCCCATAAAATTTGGCATTTCAAACTGAATAGAACCATCAAACTTCCATCCGAGATCATACCGATGTAAAGTGGGTCCCATACCCAAACTTCATTTTAAGCCAAAATCCACAAGGGGGCTCGAAATGAGACCAAAAGTATCGGGATATTCACAAAAGGTCATTCCAGACTAAATTTGACATTTTAGAGGTAACATAATCGTTAGAATTGCATTCTAAGGCCGTCTCCCTAGAGTTTTGATCGAAATCGACCGAACAAACTCAAGAGCTCCAAAACATGAAAAGTTTCCCAAAACAACGAACAACCCGATAACTGAAATTTTAGTCCCAGCAAGTCATAAATCACTTGGGGTCTCTACAGGAAATCTCTAAACACTAAAAAGATAGGAAATTGCAGGAAATGACATAGAGGGTCATTACAACATCGACTACTATAAAGGACTTTTATCCGCGAAAGAAGAAGGACAGTGACAACTTGAAGGCATAAAAGGATGAGGGTAATGGGCCCACATGCTCTCCTAGATCCTCACACACCCTCTCAGATTGAACAACGCCAACACAGATCTTAGGCTAAAAGAGAAATTCTCAAGTCCACTTCAAAACTCAAAAACTCCTTTAATTCCTTTTTAGCAACAACTCTCACCTATTGAACTGAACTAGACTAAAACCGCCATATTAATCTGATAACCAACACCACACTGAAATAACAAAATAGAACAAACATAGGACAATGGCAGATGCAACCCAACTGACAAATTGAAATACCTACCATATACTCGAAATCCAATATCTTTTAACCAATAAGAGAGTACTATGGTCCTTAGCTATCCTAAACATATCCAGCACCATCTAAAAACCCCCTACAAAACCCACACAACACAAACCATGAAATAATGACATACTCCACCTGAACATCGAGGAACAACAACGGCCAACACAAGGAACTCAACCCAAGGCAAAGAGCAAAATCCAATCCCAACTCCTAAAACCAACAATCCGAGCTGAAACACAACCGTCTGAGATAAAGCACTCTACTCCAAACAAAGATCATCATGTAAACAACAAGGCTACACAGAGCCCATCTCTAGTGACCTACCCCTATCGAGGAAACTTCAGGAAAGCCGACACCAAGTGCCCGCAAACTATTCTGCCATCATAAAGTTGAGCCAACCACCCCAAACCAAAGAAAACCAAGCCGGTAGGTGGTGTGTATGCATATTCAACCAACCGATAATGGCCCAAGGGCACCAACTCCCATCGACAAACACCACATGCTCCCCATATGTCAAAAGTAAACTTTGCATCTTGAACAAATACAAATTACAGATTCCATGAATTACTTTGACCCCGTCTTGTCCAAGAACCTTCTAAGAAAATTTCCACTCCCCAACAGAAGCTAAAGCCCGAGGCCATCGATGAACACCACCACTCTGGCATAAAATCAAAAATAAAACCTCGAGAGCTACCAGCACAATAGCACAGAACCAACCACAATAGTAACATGGTGCAACAAGGAATCACACCTCCAAACTCAAACTAGTCATGACCAGACACCATGAGCACCAGGAAGAGATGAATCAAAAAAGACCAAATGGGCGAAAACACAACCCCCAGTTGGAATAAGACAAAGGCAAGGGAAAGAGAAGGCCAACTAGAACTACCACAACACAACAGAAGGCCAAGCTACCCTTCACACAACTTTGAAAGCTAGCAATCTCCCAGCTACTACTCCAAAGGGATGACACGCAACCAAGGCAACCTTCTAAGACGACTAGGCCTAGTAATACACAAATTTCAAATCGAGCAAAGATGGTCTAGCCACCTATCTAACAAGGATCGACATCACAGTAGAAACAAATAACAAGGGTGGCAAAGAGGGAAACTAACAATCTCGACACCACTAGTAAAACAAAATGACCAAGGCAAAGGCACGAAACCACTACTCCCAAACAAGGAAACACTACCAATTTGATCCACTTCTAAAAGAAATCAACTACTGGAGGTAAAAATAATACACAATCCCAAATAAAGCTTTCATAATAAGCACACGATGAGTAACACATCTCCACACTATGGGGTGAGGTTACAGTTCAGATGCTACAGCTCCTATGCCGGAGATGTCTTTCGCTAGTATTCTTGGAGCTATTATAGATGTTGAGACTGTTGTTGAGGATTAGAGTGATAGGGTGGATGAGGAGGGGTTGCAAATAGTAGAGCACAGGATTGTTGAGACACTGACATAGCTGCAAGAGACTGAGAAGGCCATATGTTGGGTCCAGTGGAGTCACTCCAGAATCTACCATACTTCCTACTACTGAGACGGGCACTAATGCCCCAGTTGATGCTTCATTGCAGCCTCCACTGATCCTTTTTCCAGGCATCGATGCCCCTCTTGAGGCCTCTCTACCCGAGACTCCAGATGAGAGTGCTCCACAGGTATAGCTTGTCAGGGGGACCCTTTCTCTTAGCCTCCCAGTACTTTTATTTAGTTTGCATTGAGGGCACTGCATTCTATTTTTGGTGGGGTGAGGGCCTTCGTGCCAATATTCCCCTTTTGCTTGTATTTTGTTATTTCATATTTTGAACATTTGTAGTTTGATGTTTTTTATATTAGAGTGTTCTTTTGAATAAATGTGTGCCTCTTTATTTCTTTTTGTTCTCTCTTGATGAGTGAAACCCCCCCATGACTTTTAAAATTGTCAAATGCTTGATGTTTTCATTGATAAAAATTTGAGAATGGATTTTGTTAAATATCGATTTCTTAAATAGTGCTCATGATGATCATGATGCGTAGTGTTGGTGTTGCGAGAATGAAATTGATGGAGTTACACCTTTGAATGATCTCTTTGAATCTTTTCTTGACTAGCTGAGTTTTGATGTGAGCCTTGTAATGAACATCACACATACACTTTTGATCTTTTCAGGATGTGCTAAATGAGTGTATTTTGAAGTGCTATGTGTGGTGAGGTTTTACTTGAAAGCATGCATGTGGAGTCCTAGAATTTTCCTTGTTAGTCCATTTGTGTGAATCTTTGTGAATGTGAGACATGATCTTGTGCAAAAATTCAATGAGGGAACCAAATCGTCCATAAACAATTTGTGACAACCTAGTTAGTGTGTGAATCCATTTTTGCACCATTTGAGCCTAATCCATTTGTTGTCAACCAAAAGAAGCCTCTTGAACCAAATTATTCCTACCTTCTCACCAAAAATCCTTTTTGAGGTATTGTGATGTTTGAATAGCCAACTTAGGCCAAAAGCCTAAGTTGGGGTGTGGAATGGAAGGATGAATGAAATCCAAGTAAAGGGAAAAGAAACACAAAATGAGGCTCAACTTTGAAAGTGCTACTAAAAATAAGGAACCCCTCATAAACAAAAAAAAAGTGTTGAATGAGAGAAAAATGAAAAAGAAAAAGAGTGAATGAAATAAAAAGGTAATTCCAAATAAAGTGAATGGCAAGTCAAGGGTTGAGTCCTCAAATGAAAAAGAAGGAAAGATAACTTAAGAAGAGGTGATGATGTGTCATGACCCGATCTCTCGAGTCATGATGGCACCTACCACCCCACCAGTAGGCCAGCCAAAACCCTATCCTGGAACTTAACAGTAATGGGACTAAGGGTTGAAACTAACCTAAACTAAGAGGAAACATAAAATAAGAACACACAAGAGAAGGCGGAAACGAAACCAAAACCATATATATATAAGACACCTCTTAGAGCCTAGAAGTCACAAGTATAGAGCTACTAAAAAGAGTACAAGTCCCAAAAGTGGACCACAGAAACAAACTTTCTCGAAAGCAAAAGACAAGTTAAAATATTAATACAGAAAAGGACAGGTAATCCCAGAACTCCATGTGCTCACCCTCGTCTCCTGGACAGACAACTGTAGGCTCGAACTCAACGATGATGACTGGTGCTCAGACCTGCATCATGAAAACACATGTAGAGTGTAGCATTAGTACCAAAATAACCGGTACCCAGTAGGCATCATAGGCCGACTGATTAAGAACGATAAAAACAAGCAGACAAGCTAGAATCAATGCAACAGAGGTCAACAAAACAGGAATAGAGTAAATGAAAAGTAAACCTAAGAATATCACAACTAAACCCAACTTGGGCCCCCATAAGACCCACTAGGCACACTGAAGCATAGACAAACAAGAACACGAATGGACCCCCATAAGCCCGACAGGTATATAGAGAAGCTACACTATGAAACAAGGGAACCCAACTCCAAAAGCCTTGACACTCATGGGCCTCGAACCCAATAGAGATAGAACTTGGGCCTCGAACCCAATAAAGATAGCACTTGGGCCTTGAACCCAACCATCAGTCCCAAGCTAGAAATAACAGACTCTAACCATGTAACATCTGCCTCGGACTGGAAATAACGGACTCGAATCATAAATAATAGAACCTGGGCCTCGAACCCAAACCATCAGTCTTAAGCTGGAAATAATGGACTCTAACCATGTAAGCCTCGAACTGAAAACAACGGAATCGAACCATAAATACTAGAACCTAGGCCTCTAACCCAACCCATCAGTCTCAGGCTAGTAATAACGGACTCTAACCGTGTAACATCAGCCTAGGACTTGAGCTAGCAGCCTTCGATCAACAATCCCAAGCTGGGAATAACGGACTCTAACCGTGTAACGTTAGCCTCGGACTGGAGCTAGCCGCCTCGAACTGAATCAAGCCACCACCAACCAACTCAGCATAAGGCTAGACACCGCGGGACGCCATCCCCACAAGGATATCAACTGAAGGCTCCAAGCCTATTATAACCCAACCATCAATCGATGCAATAGAAAAATCTTCCGGCAGCACCCCAGAACCGCAGAGATAGGAAGAGAAAGAAGAGAAGATCAGAAAATCCATGAATTCGCCTAAACTAAGGCCTATACTATCAGACCCACTCAGGATTTTCTGGAGTTGACTCTCTGAAGAGGTCCCAAACCTGTATTCCAAAATGAAACACCAATCGGGGCTCGGATCAGCTCCAAACATCCAAGAACAAGAAACACAAAACTTTACAAAATAGGCCTAGGATAGCACTTACGCCTCGAATTTACGGAAATTGAGGAACACCTAACACAAATAGACAACAAACCCACAAAGACAACGAGAATCCAAATGCCTAGGACTTTGAATCATTGCAAATCAACAAAATATGAGAGATATGAATTTCCAAACATTTCTCCAAATGAGCCTCGACCTCCCTTTATAAGACACTGCAACCCATTGACCTTCGCAAATGCGGCCAAGGCCCCGTGAATGCAGAGGGAAAACAAACACTGCTCCATGAACGCGGAGAGAAGAAATTCACACCTCTGCAAATGCAGAACCCTATCCGCGAATGCGGAGAGAAGACTTCCCCAGGACTCCAGACCTCCGCGAATGCGGAGCCTTATCCGCGAACGCGAGAAGGATACCTCAGACCTCTGCAAACATGGAGTAGACACACTTACACCTCCACTAACGTGGAGCCTATCCCGCGAACGCAGAGAGAAGAGGTGTCTGCAGATATCAGTTTCACCAGCTGAGTTTTGGTCAACTCCAAAACTCCGACGGGGTGCTCGAAATTTGTTGAGAACCCCGTGCACGTAAAAGAGATATGCTACCCCATTAAATTCGATGTTCCTGACTCAATGGCGCAATAAAAATTTCCATACGATGTTGTTTTGATGAAAAGTGGGTCCCACACTCAATGCACCATTTTAGCTAAATTCTATAAGAGGCCTCAGAATTTGATCAGAAGCTCTCGAAAGTTCTCGAAGGGTCATTCTAAACCAAACTCGACATTTCAAAACTTACCGCGCTAACAGAATTCTTATCCGAGCGCGTTTATAGAAAATGTTGACCAAAGTCAACTTTAAGCCAAATTTCGAAGGCTAAAGAGCTAACTGGCCCCAAAATCATACCGAAAGCCCCGGGACTCGGGCTAACCACACATCTAGCATAATTTTGCCGCTCTGGAGCTGGTGGAACCGCCAGAACTTCCATCTGAGGTTGTTTACCTGAAGTTATGACCGAAATCAATTTTTAAAAGTTCAAAAGCTACCAAAATAGGAAAACAGGCATAAAAACCAAACGAATGACCAGGCGACCAAACCTAGAGTGCCAACAAGTCAGAAATGACTTGGGGTCGCTACAGGAATGATCTTAACGACAGAAAAGAGGCACAAACACGCAAATAACCTAAAGGGTCATTACATGATGATTACAACAATGCTTCGAAAAAGGGAAGTCACCAATCCAAATTGACCATGCCGTAACTCTCAGCCCCATTACAAGCCTAAAAGACCCTTGAGATCTTATATGAACTAGATTTTTTGAAGATTGGAAAATATGGGAAAACCTATGGCAGAAAGCTTGCATGTATTGTTCTTTTGAGAGAGTGAGAGTTGCATTGATTCCTTACACCTTTGTTGAAATTGCTTTGTGAGAGAATGAAATCGTTCTTGATGTGAGGACACTTGAATGCATTGGTTGAAACGTGCTCTTGCATTAGACAAGAAGCTATAGTGAGCTTGAGCTTGTATTGACACTAGCTAGTCTTCATTTGAAGCTTTTTGATCATGATGTAGGGTAACATGCTATTGAGAGTAGTCTTTTCATGACATTTGCATGTTAGCTCTAATTGAATACTGTTGTAGACACCCTTATTGAGCTTATTGTATTCTTGATTTCCTTGAGGACAAACAAATGTTTAAGTTGGGGGTGTTGGTGAGTGGTAAATTTGCACTCGTTTAAGGTCCATTTAGCTCAATAAATAGTGTCTTCAATGTCTAAATTTTTCCTTTTCTAATGGAATGTTGATGATTTGCAGCTATGAAGGAAATTGGACAAGGCAAGGAATGATGTTTGAAATTATGGCAAAAATGCAAAAAAAGAAGTACAAATTGAACATTATTGATCGCCTAACATGAATAGTGGATTGCCAACGAAGAACAACATCGCGCAAAGTGACAGTGTGCAAAGAAAAGATTTAATGCTCGAATGGCGAACTAAGGGGTATTCTGTGATTCACGGAACATGAAGGCTGACTTAATCGAAGTCACCGACTGAGGTTCAAACACCTGAAGCCTAGAGCTTCACAAGGTGAACTGAGGAGCGAAGGTCGATTCACCGAGTAGGTTTGGCATGCCTGATTAATGTTAATGAAGCAGTCACATGGTGGAATTTTGGAAATATATAAATATCCCAAACCATGTAATTTTAAAGAGAGGAGAGTTTGAGTTTGAAAAGAGAGCTCGGGAGAGAATTAGAGAATTTGGAGTGAAGTTTGAAGAACACTTTACTTTTGAAGCGCACTTTTCTAGCTATTGGGGTCTTACAACTTTGTGCTTGAATTTGACAATTTGAAGTTGAATCCAAAGTGAGTTTGCTTGTAATTGCTTAATTTCATGTTAATTATGGCTGCTTTCATGAAAGGTATAATTTCTTTACTTTTTATGATGGCTAGCTAAAACCCTAATATCTAGGGGTGTTATAATGGGGTTGAGTGTTGATTTAATATAGTGAGTATTGTGCTACGCTCTGTTTTGCTGTTGTTCATGCATGAATGTGGTCTAATTACCATGGGGTTAACTAATAGGTTAAGGTTGCAAACTCAATTCCTACTTCCAATCTTCGGTTGATGCTCGAGAGAGATTGATTGGACTGGGTAATTAGTTCAGTACTAGCAATTTAGGTTTGATGTCTGTAGCTTGCTCGAAAGAGAGGTTATGGGTCGGATCTATTTGCCCTATTCTCGAAAGAAATGATAGAGTAACGTATTAGGTTGTTTAGGATTGGCATATAGATGAGACCGAAAGGAGATTCTATGCATAGATTCTTTGAGATCAAAAGATGATTAGCGTCAATAAAGATGGCGTAGCCTATTCATGAATGTTCATCACAGTAGAGCAGCATAATTGCCCCTATGTGAGATTGACTTCTGATCCCCTCACCCCTAGATTACTTGTTAATTCTTGATTTCATTTTTTTTAGTTTAACTGTGATAATTGATAACCAAAGCTTCATATTAAGTTGGTGGTTCCATCCACCCAATTGTTATTACTATTACAAATGAGCTAATTCAAAATCCAAATTTCTTGATAAGGAATTCTCTACGATGCACCATTCCATGTGGGATTCTACCCCAACTCTTCATTAGGTTTTTACTAACTATGATCGCTCACTCTTTTAATTGGTTTTGAAGGGTGATTTGAGCGTTATTAGTTCTTGGTCAATATTTTTGAGAAACTATATGATGACCTCCGTAATGAGTTTGGGGTGCATATCGTAGAGTATCACCATTTTTACAACATATTTTACCTTTTAGGGGACAATTTATAGGAATTAGGTCACTTTCATTGTTTTTCATTATTATAACCCATGTGTGTTGTCTCCTAATAGCCCTCGATCGATTGTTCTTAAAAAATTTACAAAGCCCTCTGTAATGTGTGTGGGGAGCATGTCGTTGATAATGCTCAAGTGTCCTCCTTAAAACCAATTAAAAGGGACAACTGTCATTGTCAATAAAAACCCAACGAAGAGTCAGTGAAGAATCCCACAGGGAACGGTATATCATAGAGAATTCGTATCTAAGAAATTAGATTGAAAAATTATGTAATGACCATCTAGGTCATTTCTGTGTTAATGCCTCCTTTATGTCATTTAGAGCTTTCCTGTAGCGACCCCAATTCATTTATGACTTGCTGGCACTGATTATTCGGTCGCCTGGCCGTTCGTTTGGTTTTTATGCCTGTTTTCCTATTTTGGAGCTTTTGAACCTTGAAAAGATGATTTCGGTCATAACTTCAAGTAAACGACCTCAGATGGTAATTATGACGGTTCCATCAACTCCGGAGCGGCTAAATAAGGCTAGAAGCATGGTTTGCCCGAGTCCCGGGGTTTCCGGTGTGATTCTGGGGCCAGCTAGCTCTTTAGCCTTCGAAAATTGGCTTAAAGTTGACTTTGGTCAACATTCTTGGAAGAAATGCTCGGATGAAAATTCCAATAGCACGATTAGTTCCAGAATGCTGAGTTTGGTCTAGAATGACCCTTCGAGAACTTCTGGGAACTTCCGATCAAAATCCGAGGTCTCCGGTAGAAATTGGCTAAAATGGCCCATTGGGTGTGGGACCCACTTTTTGTCGAAACGATCTCATATGGATATTTTGATTGCACCATGGAGTCGAGAACATTGAATTCAAGGGAATAGCATATCTCGTTTGCATGCACGAGGTTCTTAACAGATTTCGAGCATCACGTCGGAGTTTTGGAATTGTCCAAAACTTAGCTGTTTCAGCTGTGAAAACTGCAGACATCCCATCTCTCCTCGTTCATGGGATAGGCTCCGCATTCGCAGAGGAGTGAGGGAGTCTACTCCGCATTCGTGGTGGTCTGGGTGCTGGTGCTCCGCGTTCGCGGAAGTCTGAGACCCTATGCTCCGCGTTCGCGTGAGCTGCTCCATATTCGCTGAGGTCTATGGTGTGTGGGGTGTCCTTGTTATCCACGTTCGTGGGCCTGGGGCTGCATTCGCGGATGTCTGTGTGAATGTGGAGTTCTTTTTCTCCACGTTCACGGAGCTGTGATTGGTTTCTCTCGGCGCTCGCAGAGCTTTGGCTGCGTTCGCGGAGCTGTGATTTGTTTCTCTCCGCGTTCGCGGGGAAGAGCGGGGTTCAACAGTATTTAAGTGGAGGTCGAGGCTCATTTTGAGTTAAGCTTCCAAAAATCATATCTCCCTCCTCGTTGTCGGTTTTCGGTGATTTGAAGTCCTATACGTTGAAAATCTCATTGGCTTTGTGGGTTTTTGGTTGATTAGCATTGGTTAGCTCTCGATTGTCGTGAATTCGAGGTGTAAGTTGGTTTCTTGGCCTAATTGTGTAAAGTTTTGTACTTTCTTGTGTTAGCTGTTTGGAGCTGATTCGAACCCCGATTAATGTCCCATTTTTTACTGCAGGTTTGGGGGAGGATTTGGGAATTCTTCACGGAGTCAATTCCAAAAATTCCGGAGCGGGTCCCACATTTTTTATTTTGACTCCGAAATTGGTCTGTCTCTGAATTTGATGATTTTAGTGTCTAAACGACCGTATTGACGTTGTGATTCTATTTTTGATAGCATGGTAGTAGTCTTAGGCTGTTCGGAAGGGAAAAGCTCTTGCAGAATGACTTGGAGCACGCGTGATCGACTTTCTGGTAGGTTACGGCTTCCCTTCTTTCTAGATTGAGCTTGAATGAATAAATACTGGTTGATATGTGCGAATCTGGGCTGGGTAGTTAGTACTTATGTTCTTGTTCTCCAATTTTCTTTGTTTAGAGTTGATTTCTGGGCTATTCGGGATTAGTATCATGTTTTATGTTGAGTCGTTGATCTGGGTTGTTTTTGATTTGCTATGGGTTATCTTTTGGGTGACTATCTGTTGATGAATGTGTAGGTTCAGGATATTTGCTTGATTTCTGGGATTGCTTTTGTCATAGAATAGGTTAGGATAGAATTGCCTTAGTCATATGCACCTGTTGACTTGAGTATGTATCCGGCGCCATTTTGGATGGACTAGGTCTTTGTAGGCTAGTATAGCAGACTTGGGTCTGATAGTTGAGCCTTAGTTTAGGCATTTTCGTGGCTTTCAAATCTTTCGATTCTTTCTCTCTTATTTCTGTGATTCTGGGATGTTGCCAGAATATTTAGCATTATTGCGTCGATTGACGGTTGGATTGTGCGAGGTTTGGAGCCTTCGGTTGATATCGTCGTTGGGGCGGCGGCCCATGGTGTTTAGTCTTGCGTTTTATTGTTTGTTTGGCTGTGGCTATATCCTGTTCGAGGTTGTTAGCTCCAGTACGCAGCTAACGTTACCTGGTTAGCATCCGGTATTACCGGCACTGGCTGTCGGGGGTAGGCTGCTAGCAACCAGTCCGCAACTGATGTTACACGAATGCAACCAGGTATTTCAAGCGCGAGGCTGTTGCTCGTAGGCTACTAGTCCCAGTTGCGCAATTGACGTTACCCGATTGGAGCTGGTATTTCCAGCGCTAGGCTGTGAGCGAGAGGTGTGATTCTAGTCCTATGTTGACGCTAACTAGTTAGAGTCCGGTGTTTCCAGCTCATGACTGATGATTGGGCGGGGCCCGGTGTTATCTTTTCGGGTCCTTGACCCATGGGTGTTGAGGCTTCTAGAGTTGGGTTTTCCTTCATTTTTTTAGAATAGATCTTCTGTGTACCTGTCGGGCTTATTGGGGTCCATTTGGGTTTTATTTAAACTTGTACGCGATAGTGCCCAGCGGGTCTTATGGGGGGCTAAGCTGGATCTAGCTTAGTTGTTCTTAGTTTGCTTCTGCTTTCTCTATTTTTATTTTCCATTGACCTCTGTTTGTGCTGATTCTATCTTTTCTGCCTGTTTTTACCTTTCTTGCTAAGTCGGCCTATGATGCATACTGTGTACCTACTATTTTGGTACTCATGCTACACTCTGCATCCGTATTCGTGATGCCTACTGGGTACCTGGAGTCTTGTATATATAGTTTTATTTCGCTTATGCCTTCTTTATGTGTTGTATTTGTTGCTTTCGCATAGTTGAGCTTAGTTTCCACCCTTAGTCTCATTACTGTTCAGTTCTGGGATAGGGTTTTTGCTAGCTTACTGGTGGGTTGGTAGGCGCCATCATGATTCAAGAAATCAGGTTGTGACACGTTGGTATCAGAGCCCTAGGTTTGTTGGTCTCACCTATACAGAACTAGTATCTAGTAGAGTCCTGAGGATCGGTGCGGAGATGTCTGTGACTTATCTTCGGGAGGCTATAGGGTGTCCTTAGGATGTTTTCTTCTTTTTATTCTGATTGGTTTCATGAAATCTCACTTGCTTCCCTCTGTTACAGGATGGCTCATACGTGCAGTGGAGGATGACCTCGAGGTCGAGGTGGTGCTGCAGCACCAGGCCTTGATAAAGTGAGGACTTTGGAGTCGGAGCCTCGGGTGGATAAGATTCCTCCACAGCTGGTGGAGACGGGACCAGCCCAACCACCGCCCATACCAGTTGTCGCTCTAGATATTCAGGCTGCTATCGGGGGTATGCAGCAGCAACAGCCTGCCCCAGCACCAGTTCCAGAGCCGGTTCCAGCACAGCAGAGCCAGCCTGTGGTAGCGGCTCTAGAGGTTCACCAGCAGCCAGCACCGGCAATAGTTTAGCCAGACCCTCTGGACGGGCTTATCCCTCTGCGGTAGCAGAAGATGCTCGGTGTATTTCTTAGACTATCACAGTCGAGGTTCTCTGGGGCTGTGGGGTAGGATGCCCACGAGTTCTTGACCACTTGCCTAGAGAGATTGCAGACGTTGGGGTTAGTGGAGTCCAGAGGACCCGACTTCACAGCGTATCAGTTAGACGGACTGGCCTGACAGTGTTGGCGTTCTTTCTTCGAGACCAGCCAGCTAGGTCACCAGCGGTATCTTGGACGGAGTTTTTTTTAGGCTTTTCTAGCTAGATATATTCCACGGAGTGTCAGGGATCGACTCCTTGATGAGTTTATGAGGTTGGAGCAGGGCTCCATGACAATATCGGAGTATGAGGCCATATTTCTGGAGTTGTCTCGTCATGCCACCACGATTCTTCCTATAGAGGAGGAGCGGGTCCAATGCTTCGTTAGAGGTTTGAGGCTACAGTTGAGTATTGAGTCGCAGTCTATGCTATCAGCGGGCCATTCATTTTTGGATGTGGTAGATCACGTCTGCATTATTGAGAAGCTCCATCGCGAGGCCCATGGGGGAAACGGCAAGAGGACTAGGCTAGATGATAGCTTCAGTAGGGCCCTTCACAGGTTGAGGGATACTCGAGATCGGGTTCATCAGGGGTTCCAGTCGGGCCTGTCTAGTCGCCCATATCAGGCAGCATTGCATATCTAAGAGAGTGCCCAGCACCATCAGAGTGGGCATCGTACCGGCTTGAGTTAGGGCCGAGGTGGTTTCCAGTCAGGCGCATCAGGTCGGGGTGGCGGCCTTCAGCGGGTAGCAGATCATTACAGGGTTACTTCACTTGCGGAGAGCTTTGTCATTGGGTTAGGAAGTGCCTTTTCTCCAAATTAGCTTTACCAGCTCCTCAGGCGGCGAGGCCAGTCTCAGTGTTAGCACCTCCAATTAGGGGAGGAGGTCGGCAGCAAGGCGCTCAGGGAGGTTCTCGGGGAGGCAAGATAGGCGGTCGAGTGGATGCGCGGGGTAGAAGTGCCCAGGGCCATTTCTATGCAGCTCCAACTAGAGCTGAGGCTGAGGCATCCGATTATGTGATCACAGGTACGGTTCTTTTATGCCATCAGTCTGCTTCAACCTTATTTGACCCTAGTTCTACTTATTCTTATGTGTCGGCTTATTGTGTGCCTCGATTAGGAGTGAGTCCTGAGCCCTTATCTTTGCCTTTGCGTGTTTCGACCCCAGTAGGGGATTCTTTAGTAGTGGATTGGGTGTGTAGATCCTGTGTGGTGGCTATTCAGGGGCAGGAAACTCTTGGTCGATCTTATGCTGCTTTGTATGGTAGATTTTATGTGATTTTGGGCATGGATTTGCTATCCACTCACCGGGTCGTCTTGGACTGTTATGCCAAGATCGTTGCTTTAGCCATGCCTGGTATTCCGCGGGTGGTGTGGCAGGGCTCTCGTAGTTGCACACTAGTCGGGGTGATTTATTGTATTAAGGCCTAGAGGCTGGTGGACAACGGATGTTTGGATGGCTCTACAGTTGATTCCGTGCCTATAGTCTGAGAGTTCGCGGATGTGTTTCCTGCCAACCTCCAAGGCCTACACCCAGAGTGAGATATTGACTTCGACATTGACTTGGAGCGTGGTACGCGTTCTATTTCTATCCCGTCGTGTCGTATGGCACCTACAAAACTCAGGGAGCTCAGTGTTCAACTTCAGGACCTCTTGGGTAAGGGGTTCATTCGGCCTAGTGTGTCGCCTTGGGGTGCCCCAGTCCTATTTGCGAAGAAGAAAGATGGCACCATGCGGATGTGAATTGACTACAGGCAGTTGAATAAGGTGACGGTGAGGAACTGTCATCCAATGCCTCGTATTGATGATTTGTTCGACAAGCTTCAGGGTGCCGCAGTGTTTTTAAAGATTGAATTGAGATCTGGCTACCATCAGTTGAGGGTGAGAGCAGCGGACATCCCTAAGACAACATTTAGGACTCGTTACGGCCATTATGAGTTCCTAGTGATGTCTTTTGGGTTGACTAATGCCCCTGCCGCCTTTATGGATTTGATGACTCGTGTATTAAGGCCGTATTTGGACTCCTTTATCATAGTCTTCATTGATGACATTCTGGTATACTCAAGGAGCCATAGTGAGCATGAGCAGCATATGAGGATAGTGCTCCAGACTTTGAGAGATCATCGGTTGTATGCCAAGTTCTCAAAGTGCGAGTTTTGGCTTGAGTCCGTAGCATTCTTGGTGCCCATGGTGTCCAAGGATGGTATTATGGTGGTTCCAGCGAAGAATGACGCTATTCATGATTAGGCTAGGCCCACTTCTGTGACTGAGGTTCGGAGCTTCGTCGAGTTGGCAGAGTACTACATGCGCTTTGATGAGGGTTTCTCCACTATAGCAGCACCTCTGACTCGGTTAACTCACCAGGATGTTTCCTTTGTGTGATCGGAGGAGTGTGAGCGGAGATTTCTAAGGCTTAAGGAGTTGCTTACCACCGCTCCTATATTGACTCTTCTAGTTGAGGGCGAGGGTTTCACGGGTTATTGTGATGTATCCGGTGTTGGTTTGGGTTGTGTTTTGATGCAGCAGGGCCGGGTTATTGCATATGCGTCGAGGCAGCTTAAGCTGCATGAGCGCAACTACCCCACTGATGATCTGAAGTTTGCAGCGGTAGCTTTTGCGCTTAAGATCAGGAGGCATTACCTTTATGGAGTTCATTGTTAGATCTACACCGATCATCAAAGCCTTTAGTACATTATGAGCCAGAGGGATTTTAATTCGAGGCAGCACCATTGGATTGAGCTCTTGAAGGACTACAACCTCTCTATTCTCTACCACCCGGGCAAGGCGAATGTAGTAGCGGACGCCTTGAGCCAGAGGGCAGGGAATATGGGTAGTCTAGCCTTCCTTTTGATTACGGAGTGACCCTTGGCTATAGATATCTAGTCTTTAGCCAATCGGATGGTCGGGCTTGGCGTTTTAGATTCAAGCCGAGTGTAAGCTTATATAGGGGTTCAGTCATCGCTTCTTGAGCAGATCTGTAGTCGTCAATTCAAGGATGATTCCTTGGTGGCACTCAGAGATAGAGTTTTAGTGGATGATGTCGGGCAGGCTTCCTTAGATTTAGATGGGGTTTTGAGGTTTGCTGGCCGTTTGTGTGTTTCGAGAGTTGGTGATTTGATCGAGATGATCGTTAGAGAGGCCCATGATTCCAGATATTCCATCCATCTGGGCACAGCTAAGATGTATCATGATCTAAGGCAGCACTACTGGTGGATCGGTATGAGGGACATCTCAGACTATGTGTCCCATTGATTGTGTTGCCAGCAGGTGAAGGCCGAGCATTTGAGGCCTGGTGGAGAGTTGCAGAGATTACCCATTCCTGAGCGGAAGTGGGAGCGCATCACCATGGACTTCGTTATGGGGTTTCCACGGACTCCTAGAGGTGTTTTCAGCATTTGGGTCATCATGGATCGATTGACCAAGCAGCACACTTCATACCTGTTCATACATCCTTCCATGCTGAGAGGTTAGTTCGTATCTACATCCGGGAGGTAGTTCGTCTTCATGGTGTGTCTGTTTCCATTATTTTAGATCGGAGTCCGCAGTTCACTTTTAGCTTCTGGAGGGTGTTTCAGGAGGAGTTAGGCACCCGGGTGGATCTTAGCACAACTTTTCACCCGCAGGATATGTTGCGGGCCTGTGTTATAGATTTTGGAGGTCAGTCGGACCATTTCTTGCCCTTGGCAGAGTTTGCGTACAACAACAGCTACCATTCCAGCATTTAGATGGCCCTGTTTGAGGCCTTATATGGTATGCGTTGTCGCACTCCAGTTGATTGGTCTGAGTCTACAGAGCCTAGGCTGCGGGTCACAGATCTGTTTAAGGAGACCATCTTGCATGTGAGGTTGATTCAGGATCGGCTTAGGACGGCTCAGAGTAGACATCAGAGTTATGCAGACTGCAAGCGCCGACCGTTGAGATTTGTCTTGGGTGATAGAGTATTCCTTCGAGTGTTTCCCATGAAGGGCGTGATGAGATTTGGGAGGCGGGTCAAGCTTAGCCCCAGGTATATTGGGCCTTTTGAGATTTTGAGGGTAGTTGGTGAGATGGCTTATGAGTTAGCTTTACCTCCAGCATTCTCTGCTATTCATCCAGTTTTCCATGTTTAGATGATGCGCTGGTATGTTCCAGATGAGTCTTATGTGCTCCAGTATGATGCCGTTGAGTTGGATGATCGCCTGACCTATGTTGAGGAGCCATTTGCTATTTTGGCCAGAGATGTGAGTCAGCTCAGGTCGAGAGCCATTTCGGTAGTTAAGGTCTGTTGGAGGCACCGTCTAGTTGAGGAGATTACTTGGGAGACCGAGCTGGAGATGTGGGAGAAATACCTTAGCTTATTTGAGCCCTCAGGTACTTCATGACTTTTACTTTCGAGGACGAAAATCCTTTTAGTAGTGGATGTTGTAATGACCCTCTAGGTCATTTCTATGATAATGCCTCCTTTCTATTGTTTAGAGCATTCCTGTAGCAACCCCAAGTCATTTATGACTTGCTGGCACTAACTGTTCGGTCGCCTGGTCGTTCGTTTGGTTTTTATGCCTGTTTTACTATTTTGCAGCTTTTAAACCTTGAAAAGTTGATTTCACTCATAACTTTAGGTAAACGACCTCAGATGGGAATTCTGACGGTTCCATCAGCTCTGGAGCGACCTAATTAGGCTAGAAGTATGGTTTTCCCGAGTCTCGGGGTTTTCGGTGTGATTCTGGGGCCACTTAGCTCTTTAGCTTTTGAAATTTGGCTTAAAGCTGACTTTGGTCAAAATTCTTGGAAAACGTGCTTGGATGAAAATTCAAATAGCACGGTTAGTTTTAAAATGCCGAGTTTGGTCAAGAATGACCCTTCGAGAACTTTCGATCAAAATTTGAGGCCTCCGATAGAAATTGACTAAAATGACCCATTGGGTGTGGGACCCACTTTTTGCCGAAATGACCTCGTATTGAAATTTTGATTGCTCCATTGAGTCTAGAACGTCGAATTCGAGGGGGTAGCATATCTTGTTTGCGTGCACGTGGTTCCAAACAATTTTCGAGCACCCTGTCGGAGTTTTGGAATTGTCCAAAACTTAGCTATTGCAACTGTAAAAACTGCAGAGATCCCATCTCTCCGCGTTCGCGGAGGAGTGAGGGAGTCTACTCCGCATTCGCGGGCCAGAGACCATGTTCGCTGAGGTCTAGGTGCCGGTGCTCCGCGTTCGCGTGTGTTCTCCGCGTTCGCGTGGGTTCTCAGCGTTCACGGAGGTCTAAGACCATGTGCTTCGCGTTCGCGTGAGCTACTCCTCGTTCGCGGAGGCTTGTGGTGTGTGGGGTGCTTGTTATCCACGTTCGCAGGCCTCCGGCCGCATTCACGAAGGTCTATTTGAGTGTGGAGTTCTTGTTCTCTGTGTTCGCGAGCCTGGGGCTGTGTTCGCGGACCTGTGCTTGTTAAACAACTAGATGATTTGTTTGACCAACTTCAAAGGACTAGTTACTTTTCTGAGATCGATCTCCGTTCGAATTATCACCAATTGAGGGTGAAAGAAGATGATATTCTGAAAATGGCTTTTTGAACAAGGTATGGTCACTATGAGTTCTTGGTTATGTCGTTTAGGTTGACAAATGCTCCAGCTGCATTCATGGACTTGATGAATCGGGTGTTTAAGCAATACTTTGACATGTTCGTGATTGTGTTTATTGATGATATCTTGATATACTCAAAGAATGAGGATGAGCATGCTTGTCATTTGAGGGTTGTGTTGCAAGTTCTCAAGGATCAACAACTCTTTGCAAAGTTTAGCAAGTGTGAATTTTTGTTTAGATCCGTGATTTTTCTTGGTCACATTATTTTCGGAGAGGGTATTAAGGTAGATCCTAAGAAGACCGAAGCAGTCAAGAATTGGCCTAGACCTTTATCACCTTCGGACATTCGTAGTTTCTTGGGTTTAGCCGATTATTATAGGAGGTTTGCTGAGGGGTTTTCTTCAATTGCTTCTCCGTTGACGGCTTTGACTCAAAAGAAAGCTAAGTTTATGTGGTTAGAGGCTTGTGAAAGGAGTTTTCAAGAATTGAAAGACAGACTTGTTTCGGCCCTGATATTGACTTTACCGGAAGAAACCGATGGTTTTGTAGTGTATTGTGATGCCTCAAGGATTGGGCTAGGGTGTGTTCTTATGCAAAACGGAAAGGTGATTTCCTATGCTTCGAGGCAACTAAAGGTGCATGAGAAGAACTATCCCACTCATGACTTAGAGTTGGCAGTAGTGGTGTTCGCTTTGAAAATATGGTGACATTACTTGTATGGATTACATTTAGATGTCTTCACCGATAATAAGAGTCTCATGTATGTGTCTAAGCAGAAAAATGTGAATCTCCGCCAAAGAAGATGGCTAGAATTGCTAAAAGATTATGATATGAGTGTTCTCTATCACCCCGGCAAGGCTAATGTGGTGACGGATGCTCTTAGTAGATTGTCTATGGGCAGTGTTGTGCATATTGAGGATGGCAAGAAAGAGTTGGTTGGTGATGTCCATAGTTTAGCCCGATTGGTTGTTCGGTTGAATGATTCCGCTAAGAGTCGAGTTGCCGTTCACAATAGTTTCGAATCCTCTTTTGTGCATGATGTAAAAGCTAAGCAAGACCTTGATCCTAATTTGATGGAATTGAAAGAAGTGGTTCTCAAGAATTCCATAGAGGTTTTTTCCCAAGGGGGAGAGAGTGTACTTCGTTACCAAGGTCGCTTATGTGTTCCCGACGTTGATGATTTGAGAGGGCAAATTTTATCGGAAGCTCATAGTTCTAGATATTCCATACACCCGGGAGCTACCAAGATGTACCGTGATTTGCGGGAAATCTATTGGTAGAATGGCATGAAGAAAGACATTGCGAAATTTGTGGCTAAGTGTCCTAATTGCCAACAAGTGAAGGTTGAGCATCAGAGACCGGGAGGTTTGACCCAAGACATAGAGATTCCTACTTGGAAGTGGGAAGATGTGAATATGGATTTCGTAGTAGGTTTGCCTCGCACAAGGCGACACTATGATTCGATTTGGGTTGTGGTAGATAGAATGACCAAGTCAACCCATTTCATTCCCGTCAAAACTTCTTATTCAGTGGAGGATTATGCTAAGTTGTACATAAGGGAGATGGTTAGGTTTCATGGAGTGCCTTTATCGATTATCTCCGATCGAGGAGCCCAGTTTACTTCTCAATTTCGGACGTCATTCAAAAAAGGTCTTGGTACTCGTGTTAAGCTTAGCACTGCCTTTCATCCCCATACCGATGGGCAAGCGGAGCGTACTATTCAGACATTAGAAGATATGTTGAGAGCTGGTGTTATTGAGTTCAAGGGTACTTGGGATGACCATTTGCCTTTGATCGAGTTTGCTTATAATAATAGCTACCATTCTAGTATTGGTATGGCTCCATTTGAGGCTCTCTATGGTAGGAGGTGTAGATCTCCCATAGGGTGGTTTGAAATTGGGGAAGTTGCTTTGATAGGCCCCGAGTTAGTGCATGAGGCTATGGAGAAAGTTCGGCTTATTAGAGAAAGGCTGAAAACGGCTAAAAGTCGACAAAAGTCTTATGCCGATGTTAGAAGAAGAGAATTAGAATTTGATGTTGATGATTGGGTTTACTTGAAAATTTCACCTACGAAGGGTGTAATGAGATTTGGGATGAAGGGGAAGCTCAGTCCTCGTTATGTAGGCCCATATTAGATTTTGAGACGTGTTGATAAGGTTGCCTATGAGCTTGATTTGCCTAATGAGTTGGCATCGGTGCATTTGGTTTTCCATCTCATTGTTGAAAAAGTGTGTTGGTGATCCGAACTCTATAGTGCCAATAGAGACTCTTGGCATAAAGGATAGTCTTTCCTATGAAGAGGTTCTAGTTGAGATTTTAGACCAACAAGTATGGAAGTTGAGAAATAAAGAAGTTGCTTCTGTGAAAGTTCTATGGAGGAATCAATTAGTTGAGGGTGCTACTTGGGAGGCCGAGGCCGATATGATGTCCCGCTATCCTCATCTCTTTCTTTCTGATCCTCCTCTAGGTTGAGGTACCTAGTTTCTCATGGTTCATTCTTTTGGTCTCATGTGTCGTAGTTGATTTTCATAATTCCTTGATTTTTATGCACATTCATGAAGAGTCTAATATGATATATGTGCATTAAGTATGAGTTGCATAAAGTCTTCATGAATTTAGTGTTGAGCAGTATTTAGCTTGGAGTTGATGTTTCCTCCTCGGATATATGCATTTATATGCTTGCATGTTAGGTTGGGTTGTTAGTCCGAGTCTATCACCCTTCTCATGATGTCCAGGTTCTCATTCGAGGACGAATGTCCCCAAGGGGGGAGATATTGTAATACCCCAGCTTTCCAGGGAATGAAAATGTAGAATTTACTTATAGGCAGTGACCTACAGAGGCAACTTACGGGCCGTAGTCAGGTTGACGGGCCATAGGTGAGGAGCCGTCCATGGCTCTGTCAATTTCACTAATTTTCAGTCTCTAAAGTGTGATCTACGGAGTAGCAGGACAGATTGTGAGTCAGTTGACGGTCCGTAGAAAGTAACCGTAGATGTCACCCAGACTTGGTTAAATTCTTCAACCTCTGGGTGTGATCCACGGTTGAGGTGTATGGTCCGTATATGGACCTACCAACCGTAGATTGAAGCCGTCCTTGCAGGGTCCCCAGATACCAACTCCCTGAATCTTTTGACAGTTCAACAGGACGGTCCGTCAATGGATGTACAGACCATAGGTCCTGACCGTAGATGGGCCCCGACAGTTTTTAATTAAGGGCTTTTTGTCTTTTCCCTGGTTAATTCTCTAATTAACTAAGTCGATTTTACCCTTAATGAAGGTCCTATATATAGTTCTCTATACCTAAATCACTTCATTCTAACTCATTCCCTAAATTCACCTCTAGAAATCCTCGCTAGCTCAAGGAAGAAGAAGAAGCTAAGTCCTCCATTGAAAGTCACGCAATTTCCTCCAAATTCTAGTGGGATTTGCTAAGGTATGATGGTATTGACCAATGGAGTTGCTTCCTCCATTGGGCCCTCCCTTTTCTTCATGAATTTCAAGGTTCAATTCCCTTCAAGTAAGCAAGGGTTTGATCAATTGTTATGGGTTCTTCTAGTATGAGTTCAATTACTTATTTAATGCTTTGTAGTGCACGATATAGCATGGGTAAAGTAATTTAGTGCACGATCTAGCGTGAATTACATGTCTAATTGTAATTATTGCAGGAACCCCCATGATCCTAAGTAAATTCTCCCCAATTTGATAATTTATGCCTTGATTGTTGGGTTGAGATATGAATTGATGAAATTGAGGGATTATCTATGAAATTGAGCATGAATTGGGGTTAAGTGCATGAATTTAGCATGTTCAAGCAAAAAGCATGATTTTCCTCTTTTATGTGGGTTACTTCAAGTATGACTAAATTGCCTTGATTATGACTTTTAAAAGCTAGCTTGCATTGTATTGCATGGTTTACAATAAAGGCAATATGAACCCATTAGCTATGAAGAAAAAGCATCGTAGAATCAGGAAGAAAGAGGTTTATAGAATCAAGCATGTTTTATATGAAATCTATGATATGTTGATGTTGAGTCTCGAAAGGGTTTTCTCATATAATGCTCAACCTAAGCTTGTGAAAGGTTTTCTCACATGTAAAGGATTCATAACTTGTTAAAAGGTTTCCTTAAATAAAATTGAATCAAGAGCTTAAAGAAGCTATTCTAGGTGTGTAAGCTTGGACAAGTCCATGAAAGAAGAAACACTCAATAAAGTAAGCTTGGACTAGTCCATGGTATGTGAAGTCATGTTTAGCTTTGATTGGCAACCCCAGTTGTGCCTTTCCATGGATATCAGTAGTTATGATTGTATAGTGGGAATTATGCATAGAACCGAGTGGAAGGGTGACAAGTCCCCATATGTCCTATGCCTATGCGCCTCCATAGGTGGTCTTTTACAAGCCCATATTATATCAGCTTAGCTAGTGGAACCACGTAGGCTATGGTTCAGGATTCTATCTTGGCAACTAGAATGGCCCTTTTTAGATGTAGGGAAGACACCGGATTCCATGTTGAGTTATTCCATGGTCTACAGATTGGTTTAAGGCTTTTCCCACACTTCAGCTTGCACAATGGTGCATGGGTTACTAAAAAGTACAGTAAAGAAGAGAAGAGTAAAAGAAAGATGATTTAGCTTGCTTTGGCGATGGTTTATGCTTTATGCTATTTGCTTATATGGCTTATCATGTTCAGCTTGGCCAATTGCATGCCATGTTTTTATCTCAGTTTCTAGAATGTTTTATGATTTTATATGCATTATTATCATACTTAGTACTTTATTGTGCTAACGTATACTCTTGCCTGCATCAACTTCTTCGGTGTAGGACGTGGCCGTTCTCCTACTCGTGGCTAGAGCATTGACTTAGAGTTGAGAAGAGGACTTGGTGAGTCCTCATCCATCCGAGGATATAACCTTGTTAGATTTTACTTTGATGTCTTTCCTTATGTTGGATATTGTATTGGGCTGCGTCCCTATCACTTTTATTCATATTCTATGATATTAGAAGGCTTTGAGACATGAGTTGTAGACTTATGCTGTTTTGAGTAAAGCTTTTATATAAAATTCTCTTTTGATCTCTTATTTCTCTAATATCTTTTATGTTATGTATGCTAAGGGATTGTATGAGGCCTCTCGGGATCTTGTACGCCGTGTTATATCTAGGGGCTACCCTGGGTCGTGACAGATGATTTGTGATATAAAGAAGATTAGCGTCATTGAAGATGACTTAGCCTATTTATAAATATTCATCACAATAGAGCAACACAACTACCCCTATGTGAGATTGACTCCTAATCCATGCACCCCTAGATTACTTATTAACTCTTGATTTCATTTAATTTCTAGTTTAATAGCAATATTTGATAACCAAAATTTCATATTAATTTGGTGGTTCCATCCACCCGAATGTTTTACCACTATAAATGAATTAATTTAAAATCCAAATTTCTTGATAAGGAATTCTCTACGTTGCACCATTCCCTGTGGGATTCGACCCCGACTCTTCGTTGGGTTTTTACTAACTATGATCGCTCACTCTTTTAACTGGTTTTTGAGGGTGATTTAAGCTTTATCATTTGGCGATCAACAATGTATATTTTGCACATGTTTTTGCCTTTTTGACCATTCTTTCAAACATCAATCCTTCCCTTGTCCATTTGCCTTCCTAACTTCAAATTCTCAACATTTCATTAGAGTAGGACAAAATTAGGCATTAAGGACACCATTTAATGAACTAAATAGACCTCAAATGAGTGCAAATCTACCACTCATCAACACCCAACTTAAACTTTTGGTTGTCCTCAAGTAAATCAAGAACACCATCAGCTCAATAAGGGTGTCTACAATAGTACTCAATTAGAGGTAACATGCAAGTGCCATTACATGACTACTCTCAACAACATGCTACACTCAATCATGATCAAAAATCTTCAAATGATGACTAGCTTGTTTCAACACTAGCTCAAGCTCACTTTAGTTTCTTTTCTAATCAATAACATGTTTCAATAAATGAATTCCAGTGACCCACATCAAAAACGATTCCATGTTGTCACAAAGCAAATCAACAAAGGAATAAGGAATCAATGCAACTCTCACTCTCTCAAAAGAGAAATACATGCAAGCTTTGTCCCATAAGTTTGCCCATATTTTCTAATCATCATACAACCTAGTTCTTGCAAGATCTCAAGGGTCTTTTAGGTTTGTAATGGGGCTGAGGGTTAAGGTATGACTAATTTGGCTTGGTGACTTGACCCTTTTCAAAGCATTGTAGCAATCATCTTCACCTCTTCTCAAGTATTTTTCCATTCTTTTCCATTTGAGAACAAACTTTGATCTATTACTCAATTTATTTGGAATCCCCTTAATTTCATTACTTCTCTTTTTCATTTTCATTTTTCCAAAGCATTTTCATCCCAATAACTCTCTTTTTTTCATAAGGAGGGGTTCCTTCTTTTTTATAGAAAACTTCAAAGTTGAGTCTCATTTCATCTTTCTTTGTCCTTCACTTGGCTTTAATTCCTCCCTTTCCATACCCCCAACTTAGGCTTTTGGCCTAAGTTGGCTATTCAAACATAACAATGCTTCAAAAAGTATTTTGGGTCAGAAGGTATAGACAATTTGGTTTAAGAGGCTTTCTTTAGGTTTTGCCAACAAATGAGTTAGGCTCAAATGGTGCCGAAATGGATGCACACCCTCACAAGGTAGTCACAAAATATTAAGGACATTTGGGTTCCCTCTTTAAATTGTTGCCCAAGATCACGCCTCACATTCACCAAGATTTAAATAATTGAACTAACAAGGAAAATTCTAAGACTCCACACACATGTTTTCAAGTAAGACCTCACCACACTAGGAACTTTGAAATACACTCATTTAGCACATCCTAAAAAGAACAAAAGCATACGTGCAATGTTCATTGCAAGGCTTACATCAAAACGCAGTTAGTCAACAAAAGATTCAAAGAGATCACTCAAAACTGCATCCAGATCGATTTAATTCTTTCAAAACCAACACTCTACATCATGCTCATCATGAGCACTATTAAAGGCATCAATATTGAACATAATCGATTCTCAAATCATTATCAATGAAAACTTCAAGCATTTCACGATATTCAAAACTCATGGGGGTTGCAAATTCAAGAGAGAATGAAATAGATACAAGAGATGCACTAATAGTATAATATAAACTAAAATAAAGTAATACAACCATAAAAAATTAAAAGTAACAAAATATAAGCAAAAAGGGGGATATTGGCTCAAAGTCCCTCACTCCACCAAAAAAATATGTGATGCCCTTAATGTGTTAAAAATAAAATAAGGGAGGCTAAGATAGAAAGGTCCCTCCCCTATGACAGGCTATTCCTGTGGAGCACTGTCATCTGGAGTCTCTGGAGGGGAAGCATCAGCCTAGGCATTAATGCCCAGCAATATGATCACCGGAGGCAGCAGTGAAGACTCGATTGGGTCATCAGTGCCCATCTCAACCTTAGGAGGGATGGTAGAGTTTGAAGAGACTCCACTATGACCAACCGCTAGAGTCTCCAGAAGGATTCTCTCTAGGGCTTCATGAAAAATTACATCCTCAGTCTCCTGCATCTTAGTCAGAGTCTGTGCAATCCCATGCTCATCCTCCTCACATCTTTGTTCCTCATCATCAGTCTCCTCTGCAAACTCGTACTCAACCCTCTCAACATCATCAACTTCAATCTCAACACTTACAGATATCTTAGGATGCACACTGGAAGCAGGCTCACTACAAGGCATCTAGGGTGGTATGGAGGTAGGTGCCTCTGATAAGAGAACATCACCCCATAACATGGAGATGTCTGTGAACTGCAGCTGAGTCACTTCTTCTCACAAAGACGCAAGCTCACCCGTCATGGTGTCTAGTGCGCCAGTACTAACCTTGGCCTTCCCCTGGGCCTCTAATCTAACTTTGAGGTTTTCCGACCTCACACCTTGGTCCTAAATCAGCCCCTCACATCTACCCACCCTGGCCCTCAAGGGAGCTAAAGCCTGCTAAATAACCCTATCAATAATCCTAGGTATGTCTGTCTCAACCCTGCAGCTCTAACATCTGCCGCCCGAGCAAGGCTGCCTATCTAATAAATCATCACCTATAAGAGGCCGATGTGATCCTCACATCTGTCTTCCCCCGAAAGGGAACTCCTACTCACTCGCATAGCTGAGTGATGAGCACTGGGAAAATGAGGGAGTTCTGCTCTTGCCTGGCTCGCATAAGAATTTTCTCAACAATGACTAACCCGACATTGAATCTAATCCTATCAGTTATGAATCCCACTAACACTGCTTTGGGTAGCCTAAGAATGGATTCATTTTGAAACGACAATAGATTTCTACTGATGAATCCAAACCAATAGAAACCTACTATATTCATGTCCTTTTTTTCAATATGCTTTTTCTACGCCATATATGGAGGAGAAGCATCTTCAATAAGAGGTGCCAGCCATTCCTTGTGAGTATCCAATTTGTATTTTAGGCAAAGTTGGAACTTGTCAAATGTGTTATTTGAGGTCCCAAGAACTCCATTGATTGCGCTATCATGACATTGCACATTCTTGCCACGTACCTCTACATCGTCAAGGGGCTTCCAGATTGTGCCATTTTTCTTCCTGGGTAGGGCCTTAGCATACGCATCGTAGAACTCCTTAACCCACTTACACAAATTTGGTTGTTTCGCATTAGTAAATTGCTCAAACTAGTGGAATTTAATAGTTTCCCATATGGTCCGATAGTCACTCATGACTCCATCAGCTGATAGACTGCGTTCCTCCATAATGGTTTTTTCTCCGTCTTCCTTGAGTCTATTTAAGGCCCTTTGAGCAATTATTGGGAGAACATGGGATGTCAGAGTTGGATCTTGTGGAGGTGCTACTAACTTTTAGCGAATGTTCACCTGATTTGTGGCAATATGCTTTCTAACTTTCTTACCCCCATTGGTAGGGGACTGAGGATTGTCTTGTTGGGCACGAGGGCCTCTGATGGCTCATTAATAGAAATGCCTCTGTGTCTCTTTAAAGGAGGAGGTGGAGGGGAGTCTCTGTCTGACTCTATGTCTTATGTAACCACATTCTTACCATTTGTTCATGCCATTACCTACAAAGCACACATTCAAACATAGGATTTGTGAAGGTTAGTTGAAATCAAACGTATTTAAAACAAAGTTCAATAATTATCCCAAGGCTCACCTAACGGGAAGGCGGATCCCCTAAAAGGATCGGAGCTCTCCTAATTAGACAGTGTAACACCTCGAATTTGAAAAGAAGGGCATTGCAATTTTTCATAACTGGTGCCAGCATTGACGGAAGCCATTTACGGACCCTAGGTTGACTTACGGGCTGTAGGTGGGAACCGTAGGTGGCAGGGTAAATGATTTTTAAATTTCAAGTTTTAGGATCCTTTCTACGGTTCAACAGGACGGCCCATCATTGTTTCTATTGGTCGTAAATAGGTCTCGTAGGTCACCCCCAGACTTAGTAATATTTTGAGAGTCAAGGTTGGGATCTACGACTGGTATGTATGGACCGTATGTGGACCAACGGACCATACATGGCAACTGTTGTTGGAAGCCAAAATTTAGTAGTTTTTGAATCCCACCTATGGTTGACCTGGACGGTCCGTAGTTGGACTGTAGGTCGGAGCCTGACAAAATTTTTAAGGACTTTTTGATCTTTTCCCTAATTGACTAATACCTAATCTAAGCCGGTTTAGTCCTAATCCTTGACTCTGTATAAATCTTCTAAGCCTAAAATCTACCCATTCTAATCACTTTACAACTTCCCCTAAAATTCCTCCAAGTTTCCCCAAATATTTCTCTCCCTAAAGCTTGAAGAAAAAGACTAAGGATTCAAGTTGAGCCTCTAATTCTTCATTGATTTTGGGAATGTAACTCCAAGGTATGATAGTTCTTCACCTATGGAGTCCTTTCCTACATAGGGTTCCTAAATTCTTCAATTTTCACAAGTTAGAATCTCCAATTGAAATTAGGGTTTTCTTCAATCTCATGTGTTCTTTCCAATTATGATCTAATTGATTGAATTATGTTTATTGATGCATGAATTGAGTTAATTGAATGATTTTAAGATAAAATTATATGAGCCCATATATGATTCATGATTTCTAAGCTATGAGTTTATGATGAAGTTTATGAATGATCAAAGGATGAATTTTATGAAGATATGCATGTTCAAATTATGAAATTGATGATGATTTAAAATTTGCTTTGAGAGTGAAGCATAAATGTTGTTGTGTTGTGAAAGGGTTTCTCACATACTACTCAAAACATGATATTTGAAAAGAATTTTTTACATGAAGGATTCATAGGGTTGAAAGGTTTTCTCAACTTAACTTGAATCAAGAACTAAGAAGCTATTCTAATGAATCTAGCTTAGATTGGCTATTTGATGTGCCTTCAAAGAGTGAAGGGATAAGAGGCGATTATCCATGTCCCCTAATGATAAGACAAGAGGTGATTATCCATGTCCCCTAATGATAAGACAAGAGGTGATTACCCATTTCTATTAATGAGAAGATACATTATGAATTATGATTAATCTGTTGGAACTATGCTTAGCAACGAGTGGATAAGTGGCGATTACCCATGTCCCATAAACTATGTGCCACCATAGGTAGTCTTAGATAGACATTAGCTAGTTGATCCACCTATGCTAGAAGTTATGGTTCTTACCTTGGCAAGTAAGGACACCTCTTTTCGGTGTGGGGTAGACACCAGACATGTTATAGCTCATATGGTCTATGTCGGTTAAGGCTCACTTCCCACAATAATGAACCACAATTTTTTTAAAAGGGTGTTTTCAAATGTGCTTTAAAGATATTTAGCTTGCATGGGCCATGATTATGATTTACGTTTTCTAACATGTCATTTATAATGAAGCTTAGTCATTGCATATCATGTAAATGTCCCCTTTAGCATGATTTCATAACTTTGTGCATTGTTAGCATGGTTGGTACATTCCATGTACTAACATATACTTTGCCTACATTGTCTCATAATGTAGGATCTGATGCTTCTCCCTCCATTCGTGGCTAGTGCTTGTGTTAGAGAGCCTTGAAGACTTGGTGAGTCCTCACACTTCGAGGACAATTTCTTGTTTATCTTTTCATGTCACTTTACTTTTGAACTTGTTATATGGGTCATAGACGCTTTCTTCCTCTTTAATCACAAATGGAGGAATGATAAAAAGTCATTTGATGGTACTATAGAGTGGAGATTACCTCCAAATACATTATCTGGTGATGACATACTTAATCAAGTGGCTAATTTAGATGGGTTACCTCTAAAAAAAAGATCAAAATAAGAAGATTAAAGTATCACATGATAGTAGAGGTGATAATTAGAATAAGAAGAGTATATTTTTTGATCTTCCATATTGGAAAACTCTGTTGTTGCGGTATAATTTAGATGTAATGCACATTGAGAAGAATATATATGTTAATATTTTGGGAACAATCTTAAATATCAAAGACAAAACAAAATACACCTTGAGCAGTCAGTTGGATTTGCAAGAAATGAAGATCAAGAAAGAATTACATCCAAATAAATGGAGAAAAATATGAGTTACCGATGGCATGTTTCACATTATCTCCAGAAGAGAAGCACAACTTTAAGTTTTTTGAAGGATTTAAAGGTTCCACAAGGATTTTCATCAAACGTTTCTCACTGCATCAATATGAAAGTTCAAGAAATATCAGGATTAAAAAGTCATGATTGTCATGTTCTTCTTCAACATTTAATCCCACTTGCCATGCGTAGTATGCTATGCAAAGAAGTGCATGAGCCACTAATTGAGTTGTCATTGTTTTTCAATCTTCTTGGAGCAAAGTGCTTGAAACTTGAGGAGTTGGAACAAATAGAAGCACAAATTCCTGAAACTCAATGCAAGTTAGAAAAGATTTTCATTCCTGCATTTTTTTTATGTCATGGAGCACAAGCCAATTCATTTAGCTAATGAGGCTATCATTGGTGGACCTGTTCAATACCGATCAATGTATCTAGTGGAGCGATGGTTATATTTTTTGAAGCTTTTTATTCGTAATAGATCTTGCATTGAAGGATCTATTGCAGAGGGATATATACCAAATGAATTTACGACCTTATGTTCAAGGTATTTGCATACAATGAAAACAAAATTTAATCTCCTTGAACGAAACTATGATGGGGGTGCTATAGAATCTGATGGAGGTTTAATGATCTTTTGTCAACCTGGAAAAGCTTTAAAAGGTGGCAAGCCACACCGACTTGATTTAAAAGAAAAGGAGGAAGCCCATATTTATATTGTGTAGAATTGTGATGAAGTTCAACCATTTCTCGAGTAAGGAATGACTTTTCCAAATAATGATCTTAACATTTCTTCAAAATGATTATTAAATTCTTATTTCTTATTAGGCTTCGCTCTTCAATAGAGAGTTTTCTCAAATTCCAAGTGATTCCTCTCAAAAATATTCTGATAGTAAATTCATCAGTTGGTTTAAAGAAAAAATGAATACTATTTTAAAACTATTATTTTCAAATCATGTAGATAATAATTTCTAAACTATGTTGTTAATCATTATAGATCGCAGGATTATACAAACATGACGATAGTAAGAAAATGGCAGATTTCCTCACATTATCACGTGGTCCCATGAAATACATGAAAAAATTCAAAGGCTACATTATTAATGGATATAGATTTCATGTACAAGATTACGATAAAGGCTTAAGGACTCAAAATTGTGGAATAGTTGTTGCTGGTAAGACTGATGAAGAAGATAGAATCATTGATTACTATGGTGAACTAACGGATATTCTTGAATTACAATTTGTTGGGGGCAGAAGGCTGGTTTTTTTAGATGTATGTGGATTGATGTATATGACAATGAAAGGGGAGTTAAAATGGATGAATATGACTTTGTAAGTGTTAACCCCCAATGATTTTTGAAAATCGATGAGCCTTTTGTATTAGCCAATCAAGCATCACAAGTATTTTATGCTAGAGATCATTCCAATAAAGGTTGGAATGTGGTGCGAAAGTTTATTCCTCATGATTCTTTTGATAATGTGCAGAAGAATGATAATGATTTCTAGGATTTACATAATTCAGTTGATAGGAAAAGAAAGAGAACTCATACAGGTTTGGAGTAGTCGATGCTTATAGTTTTTCAATTACACGAACATATTCTGAATCTTCTTTATGTAACTTTAATCAGTTGAAGTGCTTAGAGTGAATAAAGGTTGATCCAACAATAATATCTTCTTATTTACTTTGTACAGAATGAATAGAGAAAATGTGTAGTAGCATTTAGCTTTTGTTTGTTTATCCTAACTATTTTTATATTTGTTCTATGTTAATACACATTCTAAAAGATACTTAGCTAAAAGTACTCTACTGTTGGATTTTATGGTAGGATGACATGAATCCTTCAAAATTAAAGAAGTCTTAAATGGGATCAATTTCAAGGAATTTTAAGCAATCATTCCTTCCACCTAGTGCTTTAGCTAGGGGGTCCTTTAGCTAGGGGACGAGGGCAAAGCCTCAAGTCGATGGGCTCTGTAAGAGTAACTACTGAAAAGAGAACCTTAATTGATCAAACAGACATAATGCTAGAGACTCTGAGAAGCAAATCAGGTATTGTATTTTATTTTCTCATGCTATAGATATTTACTATTAGGCGACTGTTTCTTATTTTCTCAAGCTACAATGTTTGTACATTGAGTTTTCTTATGTAAACAGATAGTGTCATTTCAAAATAGTAATGTGGATTTCCATTTTTTCCCTATTCTCTGATCTAGAGTAGTTCTAAAGGATGTTTTCTTTAAGTTGATTCTAGCTCTACCTTTAGGAAAGTGTACTTTCATAGTAATTTTGAATAGGTCTAAATTGATGTTTTTTAAGTAGATTTATTTTAGGAAATCTTGTATGGAGAAGCCTCAAAGAAGAAATTTGGTTATTGATTGTACTGATTAAGGCTTTGTAATGTTTGAATTGCAGAAAAGGAAATCGGTCAGACTTTTACATCTGGGGCTCTGTTAAAGGAAGTATTGTAGTACAAACAACTTTGTTTTGAAAAAGTAAATGTTATAGTGCTGCATATTATGATAGAAATGAACTAACATCGGACAAGAATCTTATGAAACCTTGTCTTTATCTAATAGAAGATGAAACTTCCTTTCCTCATGAGAATCTTGAAGTAATGCAAGAGACTCCGAGAAGTAAACCAGGTTTCTAATCTTATTTTATTGAGATGATTTCAGAGACCTCCCCTTAGGTTTGACTTAGTAACACTCACCTCTCTTGTGGTTTACAATAGTACACTTACCTCCCTTATTTTGAGTTTTTGGTAACAATTCATTTAACTTATTAATTATTAATGTAGTGAATTATAATCTGACTAATTTACCCTTTTTAACATACTATTTTTTTAATTCCTTGATAATCGATGTATTTCGATCTTCCATTGAAACCCTTTTTGTTTAAGTAAATTTATAATTTTATACAATTCATGGTAAAATCACTTATAATAGTGCCAACAATTAAGAAAAAACATAATATGTAAAGATGACTTAATTATTGAACAAGAAAAGAAAATGATCAAAATTAGAACAAAGTGAATGTTAATTTGTTTGCATTCCAGTCGAGATGAAAATTTACTCCATTTTTCAAGTTCCAACATTTTGATATGAAATTTTTCATTTTCAATAATATTAGACCAACAAATCGGTGGCATCAACTCTAAAATAAGTTTAGCAGAATTGGTTAATGGAAGATGAAAAATATTCTTAATGAAAGATGAAAATATTTATTTTATAACATTTTAAAAAAAGAACTCTATATAAAATAGGATATATTAAAAAGGGTAATTTAGACATATTATAATTTTTTACATTAATAATTAATAATTTAAATGAATCATCACCAAAAACTCAAAATAAGGGAGGTAAGTGTAATATTATAAACCTCAAGGGAAGTGAGTGTTACGAAGACAAACTTGAGGGGAGGTCTCTGAAATTATCCCTATTTTATTTTTGTAGTGTAAATTTTTTTATTATTGTTAGACGATTAAGGCTGTATAATGTTTGAATTGTAGCAATGGAATGAGGAAAAGGGTTGACATCTTTAAGCTCCGTAAGAGGAAGAGTCGAAAAGAGAACAATGATTGGAAACAACAAAGGTTTAAATTCTGTAACATATAATCAACATGTCGTTGCGCATAAGACTAATGTCGTCCCTCCTGGTTTTAATGCAATGGGAGATGAAACTTCTTTCCTAATGATGATCTTGAAGTAATGCAAGAGACTATGAGAAGCAAACTTGGTTTCTAATCTTATTTCATTTTCTCAGTATGCAAATTTTATTATTGTTATACGATTAAGGTTGTATAATGTTTAAATTTTAGCAAAGGAGAATGGGAAGAACATTACATTTGTGTAGCAAAGGAGAATGGGCAGAACATTACGTCTGTGTGCTCTTGTCACGACCCGATTCCTCGAGTCATGATGGCCCCTACTATAACCCACCAGCAGGCAAGCCAACCCGTATCCCAGAACCTACAAGTAATGGGATTGAGGGCAGAAAACTAAACTCAAGCTAAACAGTAACATAAATAACAGAATCATAGAAGAAGAAGAAGCGGAAGCAAGCCAAAAAATCTACAAATAAAAGATTCCTCCCAGATCCTGGAAGTCATATGTACAGAGCTACTAAAAATTGAGTACAAGTCCCAAAAGTGAACCACATAAACTAGACTGTCTCAAAAGAAAAAGACAAGTCAATATATAAGTACAGAAGGAGACGGGTAACTCCAAGACGCTGTGTGCTCACCCTCGCCTCTAAATCTGACCGTAGCTGGCTCAGTGTCAATGCAGGTAGCTGGTGCTCAAACCTGCATCACGAAAATAGATGCAAAGTGTAGCATGAGTACCAAAACAACAGGTACTCAGTAGGCATCATAGGTCAAATAAACAAAAACGCAAAAGTAATATGAAATGCGAGAATACAAACCACAACCAAAAACAAGAATGAGAAATCTAATAGGTATGCACACGAGTGTACTAACACACAAAGACAAAGGAGAATAAATAACTAAATTCGACTGGGCTCCCATAAACCCGATGGGTACACTCGCGTGCAAGTTAAAGGTAAAACCCGAGCGGACTCCCATAAGCCCGACAGGTACAAGGAAGAGTTAGCAATGAAGTAAGAGGATCCAACGAAGTTTTCAAGATTTCCACAACCTTCCGTGGACTTGAACTTAACCAATCCATATGCCTGAAGGTTTTCCTGAAATAAAGAAAAAGGATCACGAACTCGTATCGAGATTTGGAGTAACCGAGGACCTGTACCAACGTTATGGATAATCATGGACGCAAACCACGTATAAACATGACCAAGGACTCGAACCGAGGTCTAAGTAGCTATGGACTTGAACCAAGCTGTAAGGATCGGTGGACTTGAACCACGACCGAAGAAAGCTAGGACTTGAACCAAGCTGAAAAATACCAATGCAAGGACTAGAACCCCACCCAGTGGAGTGAATTGGGGACTTATGGGTATATGGCTCCAAGAACCCAAAGTTGTAGAAGCTGGGCCTCGAACCCAAAATGATAGAATCTGGGCCTCTAACCCAAAACATCAGTCTCAAGCTAGAAATAATGGCCTCGAACCGTAAATAATCACTATAACCAACCATTTCATAACCTAACCAAAATGAGTGCCAAAGGTATGTTAATTCCAAGGAGAATCCCATACCAAGTCAAGTCACCGTGGGATGCCGCCCACCCAAAGGTATCAACAGAAGGCTCCCAACCTAGTACAACTCAATCTCCAATCGTCGCGATAGTATAACCATCCGGTAACACTTCAGAAGCACAAAGATAGAGAGAGAGGATAAAAGATCTGGTATGCTACGAATTCGCCAAAACTAAGGCTCATACTATCAGACTCAAGTCTACTATATAAGTCTACAAGTAGCTAAGCCATGCAAAGCAACATTGAAGAGATTTCAAGGCCTAACGACACCAAAAGTACGCGACGCATACACTAGTCCAAGCCTAGACTAAGGCCAAACATGCTTCAATAATAAACACAAGCCATAGAAAGGAAAACCACAAGGTAAAGAAAATCAATAATAGCAACCGACATGCTTCAACTACCCAAAAAACCCGCAATATAGCCTAAGGCATGGATTCTAGGTATTTAACAAGATCAACCACCAATTAAAGCCTAAATTCATACAAATCAACATAAAAGCACTAAATCAGGCTCAATCTAAGGACTGGAAGTCGTAGCCTACCTGTAAGCCGACCGCGCGCGCTCCAAATCAAGTTGCTAGAGCTTTCCCCTTTCGTACGGCCTCGGAGTGCTGCCACACTGTCAAACATAGGATCACAATCTTAGCACGGTCGTTTTGACACTAAAATTACAAAAATCAGAGACGGACCAATTTTAGAGTCAAAATGGGAATATGGGACCCTCTCCGGTAATTCAAGAATTGACTCCGTGAAGAGGTCCAACACACCTCCCCGAACTTGTGTTCCAAAATGGAACACAATTCGGGGCTCGAAACAGCGTGGAACAACGCAAACAAGGATTTCACCATAAAAACATAGAAATACAACAATGGCAGCAGCTTTAACAGGAAATTTACTTCCAACGAAGCCTCTCCGACACTTTTCGATCAATCACCCATGAAGCCACGACAATCCCGAACTAAGAGGATTTGGAATCACTCAATTCTCAGCTAAAACGAGCAAGAAAAGGCCAATTGAATATGCCTCCCTCGAGCTGGTTGCATGTGATCTTTAAATAAAAGACCAGACGGATTTGCTCTTCACGAATGCGGCTACTGTAGTCCGCGAACGCGGAGGGAAATATCCCAGACCTCCACGATTGCAGTGGCCTTCCCGCGAATGCGGAGTGAAGGACCCTAGACCTTGGCGAATGAAGAGACACTCCCGCGAAGGCGGAGAGAAGAGGAACAGAGCTCCGCTAACGCGGCCCCTGGCTTGCGAATGCAAGAAGGAGAGGACCTGCAACAGCAGCTGCTGCAATAGTTGATTTTGGGAAATTGCCAAGTCTCCGACGGTGTGCTCGGGATTCGTTCGGGCATGCGCATAAACGAGATATGCTACCCCATCAAATTGGACGTTCCAGACTCAACAGCATAGTCAAAATTTCCATACGAGGTCATTTTGACAAAAAGTGGGTCCCACACCCAAGTGCCATTTTTAGCCAAATTCCACAACGGGCCTCGGGATTAGACCAGAAGCCCTGGGAAGCTCACAAAGTGTCGTACTTGACCAAACTCGACATTCCTGAACTAACCACGCTGATGGAATTTTCATCTGAGCACATTTTCCAAGAATGTTGACCAAAGTCAAACTTTACACAAATTTCAAAGGCTAAAATCCCAAATGATCCAAAGTCGGACAAATAGCCTTGGGACTCGTGCCAACCATGCTACTAGCCTAATTTGGCCATGCTGGAGCTGATGAAACTGTCAAAATTCCATTCTGAGGTCGTTTACCTGGGGTTATTACCGAAATCAACTTTTCAAGTTTCAAAAGCTCCGAAATACTAGAACTCGCATAAAAACCAAACGAACGACCAGGTGACCAAACTGTCAGCCCCAGGAAGTCATAAATGACTTAGGGTCACCATAGGAACGCTCTGAATGACGGAATGAATGCATTAACTTGAAAATGACCTGGAGGGTCATTATAACATCCACTACTAAACGAACTTTTATCCGCAAAAGTAAAAGTCAAGAAGTACCTGAAGAGTCAAATAAGCTGGGGAACTGCTCGTACATCTCCTGCTCGGTCTCCCAGGTAGCCTCCTCAATTGGATGATGCGTCCAACGGACCTTAACCACAGGAATGGCTCTGGATCACAACTGCCTCACATCGCTGTCTAAGAGGCAACTGGCTCCTCAATATAGGTCAGATGATCATCCAACTCAACCACATCATGCTGGAACACATGGGACTCATCTGGAACATACCGGTGCAATATGGAAACATGGAAAACTAGATGAATAGCTAAGAATGCTGGAGGTAAGGCTAACTCATAAGCAGCATCACCAACTGTCCTTAACATCTCAAAAGGCCCGATATATCTGGGACTAAGCTTGCCCCGCCTCCCAAATATCATCATGCCCTTCATGGGTGATACTCGGAGGAATACTCTGTCACCCACGACAAATCTTAATGGCCGATGCCTAGAATCCGCATAACTCTAGTGTATACTCTGAGCCGTCCTGAGCCTATCCTGAATCACCCTCACATGATCTAAGGCCTCCTGAAGCAAGTCTGTACCACGCGGCCTAGGCTCCGTAGACTCAAACCAACCAACCAGAGAGAGACAATGCCTACTATATAAGGCCTCGAACGGGGCCATCTAAATACTAGAGTGGTAGTTCTTGTTGTATGCAAACTCCACCAAAGGCAAGAATTGGTCCCACTGACCTCCAAAATCCATAACATGGGCCCGCAACATATCCTCAAGGACCTAAATGGTACACTCTGACTGGCCATCAGTCTGCGGGTTAAATGTTGTGCTAAGGTCAACATGGGTGCCCAACTCCTCCTGAAAATCCCTCCAAAAGCTTGAAGTGAACTGTGAGCCCCGATATGAAATGATAGAAACAGCCACACCATGAAGATGAACCACCTCCCGAATGTATATACGAGCCAACCTCGCGGCAGTGAAGGATGTACTAACGGGAAGAAAGTGTGCTGACTTGGTCAATTGATCCACGACGACCCAAATGTTGTCAACACCTCTAGAACTGTGAGGCAAGCCCACAATGAAGTCCATGGTGATAGGCTCCCACTTTCACTCTAGAATGGGTAATCTCTGCAACTCACCACCAGGACTCAAATGCTCGGCCTTCACCTGCTGGCAACATAGGCAACGAAACACATAGTCTGAGATGTCTTTCTTTATACCGCTCTACCAGTAATGCTGCCTCAAATCACGATACATCTTAGTGGTGCCCGGATGGATAAAATATCTAGAATCATGAGCCTCGCTAAGGATTAGTTGAATCAAACCCCAACTCTCGAAACACATCACCGGTCGATAAACCTCAAAACCCCATCTGAATCTAAAATGGCATGTCCAGCATCGCCTGACAATACTCTATCTTTGAGTGCCTCCAAAGACTCATCCTCAAACTGTCGACCACGGATCCGATCTAGCAGAGATGACTGAACTCCCACATAGGCTTACCCCCGTCTGCAATCTAAAATATCAAGTCGGATTATCTGGTTGGCTAAGGACTGGATGTCCAAACCCAAAGGTCGCTCGAAATAGAAAGGAAGGCTAGACTACCCATACTCCCTGCCTTTTGGATCAAGGCGTCCCCTACTACATTCGTCTTGCCCTGATGGTAGAGAATAGAGAGGTCATAGTCCTTCAAAAGCTCAATCCAATGGCACTGTCTTGAATTATGGTCCCTCTAGCTCATAATGAACTGAAGGCTCCTGTGATCAGTGTAAATGTCACAGCGGACTCCATACAAGTAGTGCCTCTAGATCTTAAGCATTAAAATTACCGCCGCCAACTCTAAGTCATGAGTGGGGTAGTTGCGCTCATGCAGCTTAAGCTGCCTTGACGCATAAGCAATAGCCCGGCCCCGCTGCATCAATACACACCCAAACCAATGCCGGATGCGTCATAATACACCGTGAAGCCCTCGCCCTCAACTAGAAGAGTTAATATAAGAGCGGTGGTAAGCAACTCCTTGAGCCTCAGAAAGCTCCTCTCGCACTCCTCTGACCACTCAAAGGGAACATCCTGACGAGTAAATCGAGTCAAAGATTCCACTATAGTAGAAAAGCCCTCAACAAAATGCATATAGTACCCTGCCAATCTAACAAAGCTACGAATCTCAGTCATAGAGGTGGGCCTTGCCCAATCATGAATAGCCTCAATCTTCACCAAATCCACTGTAATGCCATCCGTGGACACCACGTGCCCCAAGAATGCTACAGACTCAAGCCAAAACACGAAGTTTGAGAACTTGGCATAAAGCTGATGATCTCTCAGAGTTTGGAGCACTACCCTCAAATGATGCTCATGCTCACTCCGGCTCCGCGAGTATACCAGTATATCATCGATGAAGACTATGACAAAGGAGTCAAGATACGACCTGAATACACGGGTCATCAAGTCCATGAAAATGGCAGGGGCATTAGTCAACCCAAAAGACATCACCAAGAAATCATAATGGTTGTAACAAGTCCTAAATGTGGTCTTAGGGATGTCTGCTGCCCTAATCCTTAACTGATGGTAGCTGGATCTCAGATCAATCTTAGAAAACACCACAGCACTCTAAATCTGGTCAAATAGATCATCAATGCGAGGCATGGGGTAACGGTTCTTCATCGTCACCTTTTTCAGCTGCCTATAATCAATACACATCCGCATAGTACAGTCCTTCTTCTTCACAAAAAGGACTGGGGCACCCCAAGGCGATACACTAGATCGAATAAATCCTTTACCTAAGAGATCCTGATGCTGCATACTGAGCTCCTTGAGCTCTGCGGGGACCATATGGTACGGTGGGATAGAAATAAGATGAGTACCTGGCTCCAAGTCAATGGCGAAATCAATATCACGATATGGGGGTAGACCAGGCAGGTTGACAGGGAGCACATACACATACTCTCGGATTATAGGCGCTAAATCAACCGTAGGGCCCTCCCTACTAACACCTCCGACATGAGCCAAATAAGCCAAACACCCGCTAGCCACTAACCTCCGAGCCTGAATGAAAGAAATCACCCCAACCGGCGTGCGACTACAAGAGCCCTGCCACACCACCAGCGAAATACAAGGCATGGCTAAGATAATGGCCTTGGCATAGCAATCCAAGACCGCTCAGTGAGGGGATAACCGGCCATGCCAAGTATCATATAAAAATCAAGCATATAAAGTAAAATAAGATCAGCCCGAGTGTCCCGCCCCTGAATAGTCACCGCACAGGATCTAAAAATCTGATCCACTACTAAAGAATCATCTACTAAGGTCGAAACACGTAACGACACTACTAAGGGCTCTGGACTCATACTCAATCGAGGAGCGCAATATGCAGATACATAAGATTAAGTGGAGCCTGGATCAAATAAAGCTGAGGTGGGCTGATGGCATAAAAGAATCGTACCTATAATCACATCATCCGATGCCTCAGCCTTTACTCTAGCTGGAGCTGCATAAAAGTGACCCTGGGTGAATCTGCCTCGCGCATCAACTTGACCCCCTGTCCTGCCTCCCAGAGAACCTCCCCATGTACCCTGATGCTGACCTCCTCCTCCAGCTGGAGGTGATGCTGCTAGTGCCGGTCTAGTTGTCTGTTGAGCTGTTGCGGCTGACCTACTAAGAGGGCACTCTCTTGATCAATGATCGAGCTCCTTGCAGGTATAACAACCCTGTAGCAGTCCCCTTACAACTGGAGGCTGGCCACCCCATCCTAAAGAACCAAACTGAACACCCCCTTGGTCTTGACTCAGACCGGCACTAGAGCCACCATGACGGCGCTGATCACCCTCTATAGCATGTAGTAATGCCTGAAATGGGTGACTGGACTTACCCTGTTGGAACCTCTAATGAGGCTTATCATGTGAATCTCTAGGCCTGAAACGAGGCCCACTATGACTATCATCTTGTCTGGACCTCTTGCAACTGCCCCCTTCGGCCCTCGTGATGAAGCTACTCAAGTGTACGAACGTGATCCACAACATCGAGAAAGGAGCGGCCTGCTAAAACCATGGATTGAGTCTCTATGCATAGCTGAGCCTCAATCCTCTGACAAAGCACCAAACCCTGTCCTCCTCCATATGTAAGATCATAGTAGCATGACAGGATAGCTTGTGGAATCTAGCCTCGTACTCAGACACAGTCATGGAGCCTTACTCTTAACCTCAAAAACTCATCATGAAGCCAATCTCTGACGCTCAGCGGAATGAACCTAGCCAAAAAGGCCTCTCAGAACTCTGGCCAGGATACCCGTAGACACCCAACTGTCCTTGTCTCTAAGTAAGAACGCCACCACTATCTGGCAGGCCCATCTAGCTGATAAGTAGTGAAGTTGGCTCCTCTCGACTCTACAAATCCCAAAGTATGCAGCTGCTCTTGGCAAGTAGCAAGAAACTCATGGGAATCCTCCCAAACAGCCCCAGAAAACCTCGGTGGTGACAGTCTCATAAACACCACAAGCATCTTATGCTCTCGCAATGCACTCCATCTAAATCATCATGCAGAGCGGTAACCAGTGCTGGTGGTTGTTGAACCTCTGGAACCGCTGGAGCAGGCTGACCCTGTGGTGCTAGAGCTGGAGCAGGTGCTAGGGCTGGAGCTAGAGCCTACTGTACATACTCTCTATGGCCGCTAAAATCTGGGTGAGCATCGCCTGAAGGTCCAGAGCGGTAGCTCGTGCGGGTGGTGGCTGAGCTGGTCCCGGTCCCACCGGCTGAGGAAAGACATGATCCACCTGAGGCTCCGCTTCTGGCTTCGGAGTCCTCTTTCTATCTTGGGATGGTGTTGCAGCCCTGCCTCAACCTCAGGGTCGGCCTCTTCCCCTAGTTGGGGTTCTATCTGTGACTCCGAGTGCATCACCCCTGGCCACTCTACTACTCGTGCGAGCCATCTTGAGAAAGAGAGAAAAAATAAGATTCAAGGAAACTAATTAGGCAAACGATGCACGAAAATGATACAAAATTGGAAATCTTCCTAACATCCTATATCCTCCCGAAGATAAGTCACAGACATCTTCGCACTGATTCACAAGACTCTACTAGATGTTAGCTCTGTACAAGTGAGACCGGTGAACTTGGGCTCTATTACCAACTTGTCATGACCTGATTCCTCGAGTCATGATGGCGCCTACTATAACCCACTAGCAGGTAAGCCAACTTGTATCTCAGAACCTACAAATAATGGGATTGAGGGCAGAAAACTAAACTCAAGCTAAATGGTAACATAAATAACAGAATCATAAAAGAAGAAGCGGAAGGAAGCCAAAAATATCTACAAATAAAAGATCCCTCCCAGAAACTTGAAGTCACATGTACAGAGCCACTAAGAAAATGAATACAAGTCCTAAAAGTGGACCACAGAAACCAGACTATCTCAAAAAGAAAAATACAAGTCAATATATAAATACAGAAGGAGATGGGTAACTCCAGGACGCTGTGTGCTCACCCTCGCCTCTGAATCTGATCGCAGCTGGCTCGATGTCAATGTTGGTAGCTGGTGCTTAGACCTGCATCACTGAAACAGATGCAGAGTGTACCATGAGTACCAAAATAACAGGTACTCAGTAGGCATCATAGGCCGACTGAGTATAAAATTAAAAGTAATATGAAATGTGAGAATACAAACCACAACCAAAAACTGGAATGACAAATCTAATAGGTATGCACACGAGTGTACTAATACACAAAGACAAAGGAGAATAAATAACTAAATCTGACCAGGCTCCCGTAAACCCGACGGGTACACTCGTGCACAAGTTAAAGGTAAAACCCGAGCGGACTCCCATAAGCCTGACAGGTACAAGGAAGAGTTAGCAATGAAGTAAGATGATCCGATGAAGTTTCCAATATTTCCACGTCCTTTCACAGACTTGAACTGAACCAATCCATATGCCTAAAGCTTTTCCAGAAATGAAGAAGAAGGATCACGGACTCGAACCGAGATCTGGAGTAATCGAGGACTTGTACCAAGGCTACGAATAGTCATGGACTCGAACCATGTATAAATATGACCAAGGACTCAAACCGAGGTCTAAGTAGCTATGTACTCGGACCAAGCTGTAAGGATCGGTTGATTTGAACCATGAATGAAGAAAGCTAGGACTTGAACCAAGCTGAAAAAATACCAAGGCAAGGACACGAACCCCGCCCGGTGGAGTGAATTGGAGACTTATGGGTATATGGCTCAAAGAACCCAAAGTTGTAGAAGCTGTGCCTCGAACCAAAAATGATGGAATCTGGGTTTCGAACCCAAAACATCAGTCTCAAGCTGTAAATAACAGCCTCGAACCATAAATAATCACTATAACCAACCATTTCATAACCTAACCAAAAAGAGTGCCAAGGGTATGTCAATTTCAAGGAGAATTCCATATCAAGTCAAGTCACTGGGGACACCGCCCACCCAAAGGTATAAACAGAAGGCTCCCAGCCAAGTACAACTCAATATCCAATCATCACGATAGCATAACCATCTAGTAACACTTCAGAACCGCAGAGATAGGGAGGGAGAGGATAGAAGTTTTGGTAAGCCATGAATTCGCCTAAACTAAGGCTCATACTATAAGACTCAAGTTTGCTATATCAGTCTACAGGGATCTAAGCCGTTCGAAGCAACGTCGGAGAGATTTCAAGGCCTAACGACTCTAAAAGAACTCAAGTCTATGGCAAACACTAGTGCAAACCTAGACTAAGGACAAACATGCTTTGAGTAATAAACACAAGCCATACAAAGGCACTCCACAAGATACAAAAAATCAACAATAGCAACCGACATGCTTCAACTACCCGAAAAACCCGCAATATAGCCTAAGATGTGGATTCTAGGAATTTAACAAGATAAACCACCAATTCAACCCTAAATTCATACAAATCAACATAAAATCACTAAATCATGCTCAGTCTAAGGAGAGGAAGTCGTAGCCTACCTTTAGGCCAACCGCGCGTGCTCCAAATCACGTTGCCAGAGCTTTTCCCTTTCTTACGACCTCGGAGTGCTGCCACATTGTTAAAAATAGGATCACAACATCAGCACGGTCATTTTGACACTAAAATAACAAAAATTGAACACGGACCAATTTCGGAATCAAAAATGAGAATGGGGACCGGCTCCGATAATTCCAAAATTGACTCCGTGAAGAGGTCCAACACACCTCCCTAAACTTTTGTTCCAAAATGGAACATAATTTGGGGATCGGAACATCGAGGAACAACGCATGCAAGGATTTAACCATAAAAACTTAGAAGTACAACAATGGCAACATCTTTAACAGGGAATTTACCTCCAATGAAGCCTCTCCGACACTTTCTGATCAATCACCCACGTAGCCACGACAATCTCGAACCCACAGGACTTGGAATCACTCAATATTTAGCTAAAATGAGTAAGAAAAAGCCAATTGAATATGCCTCCCTCAAGCTGGTCGCGTCTGGTTTTTAAATGAAAGACCAGATGGATTTGAGTTGGTTTTGATTCATTTGTAATAGCTAGGAACTATGAAAATCGAGAAAAGTACAAAAAGATGATTCGTGCCATGACCAAAACTATGGCACTGGGTGGGAGGAAACCCACCATTAACATAGTTTGGTTGATGCGCAAGAGTTCAAATGTGTACCACTCGCAAAACTAATGATGGGAGCAAGCAAAATGATCGAACGACGTCCAGCCCTGGCCGGGCGCAGGCCAGGCGCGTCGCGCCTAGAAGAAAATTACTGGGGGCAGTTTCGGGCACATTGCAGGTGCGCCGCTCCCCCCTAATGTGCCAGGCCATTACATGGCGCCGATCTAGGCACATCGAGCCAAGAAGAAAACAACTGGGGCGGTTTCGAGCGCACTGCAGGCGCACGCCCCCCCCCCAATGCGCCAAACCCCTTCAATTTTTTTGCGACCTACTCCAAAATCCACTTTAAATCTTCCACCTACTAACTCACTTTCTCTTCCTATTTCTCTCTCGACCCGACCCCAACCCCAAATTTCTCTCAACTTTTCAAATTTTTTCTTATTCTTCTCCACCCACTTTCTTCTCAAAATCCCACATCCCTCCATTAAAATTCTACCAAAATCTTCTTCTCATCACTTTTCCTCCATCCCCAACCACCAAGAACCACTATTTTCCAAAGAAAATCCTAAACCTACATTACCCCACCCCTTCCCCCCGCCCCAATGCCTACTCGACCCCCTCTCCTCCACTTTTCAAAAACAAATTTCTTCATCTTCTTTACCCAAATTCTTCCCCAAACCTCTAATCCTCCATTAATCCTTCCCAAAACCTTTTTTTATTCACTTTTCCTTCACCCCCACCACCAACTACAACTAATTTCCAACAAAAAAACAAAACCCACATTACCCCACCCCCCACTGCCTAGCCGACCCGACCCCCACCCAAACCCAAATTTTTTTCTGTCTCTATTTTCTTCTTCTTTGGTAGGTTTCATGGCTCCTAAAGGTAAGCAAAGTGAGGTTGGTGCCGGATGTAAATGTAATCGGAAAGGGTCCTCCACCGGAAGTTCTAGTCGAGCTAATGCCGGCTTGCCACCATAAAAATTTTGTAAGCAAGAAGTAATGCCCTACAGAGAGGAGTGGTATGATTGTCAATAGGAAGCGAAGTATTTGGGTGATGATCATGTGCATGAAGGGCGGTTGCGAGCCAAATTCCCTCAAATTCACGCCAAGTTCACTCCTTGGGACTCCACTACATCTTTTTTTATCAAGGTGATTGCAATTTGAGCCTTGTGTGTGAATTTTATGCTAATTGGAATATGTACCATTTGAATCGCAGTCAGGGTGTTATTCAGGGTCATCGTGTGGGATTTTATGTGGAAGCGTTGAATGATTTCTTAGGTTCACCTAATTGTCATGACACTGAGTTCAAAGATATGTTAGAACGGCCTCCGTATCGTGATATTCATCACACCGTGTGTGGGGTAAACTCTATTGCTGGGTGGGAAAGAACAAATGATTCGGGTCGACATTCGACTCTTCACTATTCCCACTTGAACCAAGAAGCATGGGTTTGGTTGAAAATTGTGTCAAGTACCCTGTTGCCGTGCAAGCACACTTCGGAGGTGACTAGAGAAAGAGTTGTGCTTATTTATCATCTCATGAAGGGGCTTCCGGTGAATGTGGGCGCAATTTTGCATCATAATATGCTAAAATTTAGGAGAAATAAGAGATGCCGTTTTTGTTATGGGAGCTTGCTCACTAGATACCTCCGCGCGTTAGAGATTAAGGAGGAGGTCCATGATGTGTGTCCACCCCGTGCCCCTTATTTGGTTTGTCATGTGGTAGATGTTACAAGGACTAAGGCGCATGATGTGTCCCATGTGCAAGTATTATCTCCGGCACATAGGCAGGGGCGTGATGATACTTGGATGGGCAGAATGTATGGAATGGCCGAGCTTCAATTGCAGATTAGTGGTCGTCCGGTGATTGAGGAAGAAATGGCGACATTAGTTGACTGCTAACCTTTGACGAGTAGCGCAATGTATATGTGTCGCATGGGTCCGGCATTCCAAGAGCCTATTGTTGATGATGATGCCACAACAGATGAGTAGGACAAGTCAAAGGAGGATGAGTCGGAGGATGATGCTACTGCGGGAGATGATTACTCCGGTGCTGGTGATGGTGATATAGCCTTAATGGCTGTAAATTTTTCCACAAATGTGGCTACTACGGATTGAGAGCACAAGGCCTAAAGGCCATACAGGGAGTTATCTTTACTCTTACTTTGTTTGAAATTATGCACTGGGGACAGTACAATCTTTAAATGTAGGGTGGGGGATGAACTCCCTTTACATATTTTTTCGCTTTATCGAGTCTTTTTGTATTTTTTAGGTGGGTTCCTCATTTTTTGTTTTCGGTACTTTTCCTAAGGATAGTCCCATTGAACCGACTAGGACTAGTGTTTGCTTAATTTTGTTGAGTCTTAGAGTCCTAGAAGTGACAGTTCCCAATGATGGATGGATGACGATCGTCTTAAGGGAAAATTAGTCACCAGGAGTAGGAGATGAGAGACCGATCCTTTGGTGCTTTGAAACCTTGTCTTAAAAGTTAGCAAGACATCATGGGTAGTCACACCTGTATGCAACTTGAAATGATGTAGTAACTTTGAAACAAACATAGGCTCTTTGCTTTGACTCTAATTGAATGAAGTTGGGCTTAATTGTGTGAAAACACCGCAATGTGAGCTATATAAGCATGCTAAATTGATTATGTCCTTATGTATGTTGTGATTCCATGTGAGGTTAGCAATTGCTTAGTTCTTGCGTTGAATGACACCTAGAACGTGTCCCGTGTGTCCTTACGAAGTAACTTGTATGAATTATGGAACATGATTGAGGCATTTCTTTGAATAGCCAATTCTTACTCCTTTGTATACTTCCAAATGAATGATCCTTAGTTAAGCCCCCTTGAGCCTTTTAGCCTCTATTTTTTTTTATTAAACAACATATTGAGTCTAATCCATTTTTATTGATACCATGACCTTGTTTGATCAAAAATTTGAGCCGTAGTGCACTATGTTAAGAAGAAAAATGCAAAGAATGGTAGATATGAAATTGGGTGAAAAGGTTTGTTGTGCGGTTGACCCCAAGAAAAGAGGTGGAAAAAGATAGCCCGTGATCTGCAATTGTAAAAGCACTTGTGATGACTAAAAGAAAAGAAATCTAAAAAATGATGATATTGCTTGAAAGAAAAAAATATGAATAAATAAATAAGAAACAAGTGCGTAAATAAACAAAAAAAAAAAGGCAAAGCTTGAAACACTTGAAACATGAAGGATTTTAATGAGGGGTGTACCACAAGAAAAGAGGAAGTGGATGAAGAAGTATGTCATGAAAATAAAACATGTGCATTAGGGAAAAATAGTCACTAACTATATCTTAAATGTATCCTCCCTAACCTTAAGTCAACATTACAACCAAATTCAAGGTCTCTTGATTCTGTGATGAATACTTAGTGAAAATTGATGTACACTAAGGGCAAGCTTATGGCATGTTAGGATATGTAGGAATATCATTTGTGAGAGTGAGCATTCAATGTAAAAAAATAGGCCTTGTTTTGAAATAAAATGTGCGAACATGATGTTTGTAAGAGGGGAAGGCTATACTAAAATTTGGCGAGGACATTCATGACATATGTTTGGATATAGAAAAGTTGGTATGTTTGTATGGTTACATTGGCCCATAAATATTTGTGAAAGAGTCAGTCATAGAGGCTATGTGTTGTTGATAGGTAAACTAAAATGTGAGCGAAAATGTTACTTTGTTGCATAGAGTGTCGATTACAAAAGCATGATTAAATGTGTTTGGTTGATTTAAAGGCGAGTAGATAAATCCAAAGGTAGTCATGATGAGTTGATAGCTTTAGAATTGTTCGAGGACGAGCAAAAGATTAAGTGTGGGGTGGTGATCTTGGGCATATTTATAAGCCAAATTACGACAAAGTACCCAACTTTAGCTTAGTTTTGAGGGCATGTTCTAATCTATTTGTTGTGGTTTGAGTGATTATTGCGATGGTTGCACACTAATATACATGATTAGCCATTTTTTAGGGTTCCTAAGAGATATGTGCACATGATGAGAGCAAAGGAAACAAGGACGACAAAGTACGCCAAAGAGGAAGTCGGGTGCAAGGCCCCAACCTGCCTTGCGCATTGGGGGCGCAAGGCCCCAGCCTTCCTGGCGCGTTGGTGGTGCCCTGCGCCAGAAGCAAACTTCAAAGACGCACTGCAGGCGCATTGCCCTGGATTTGGGCCGAATTTTTGGACAAAATTGAGTTTATTTAGGATTCCAACTTGGGCCAAAATTAGTTCTTTATTTCTAAAAGTCTATAAATAGGACCCTAGGGTTATTTTGCAAGGGGTTGACTACTTTTTGGTGTGCAAGAGCAAGAGATTACAATTCATCTTAGGTTTCAATTCTCTACTTCTTCTTTTAGTTTGAATTTGATGAAAGCTATTTTTTTTGAGTTTATGAACATTATGAGTGGCTAAACGCCTTTGTTATGGGGCTGTAGCTACAAGTGATTGTTGAATATCGAATTGCCTTTGAATTAATTGTTGTTGTCTTCCGAATTTCTTTTGTATTCTTCTTTTAGTATTTCATGATTGGCCACCATAGAAATAAACATATTGTCTATTCTTGGACTCGGGAGACGATAAGGTAGATAGACCAAAGAATACAAAGAGCATGATCTAACTTGCATATCACTTGATTAGATTTATGTTTAGGAGTGACGCCCGGATGAACACCAAGCTTGGCTACAACACAGGATGAAATATAAATGTTCACCAATTAGGACTGCCTATCCCCGCTCAATAATGTAGTTAGGCAGCTAATTAGGGTAGGCGATTAGAGGTCGGGAGACCATGATCATAAAATCAACCCTGTAAATCAGTAATTTGATAACCTTAGTTAATTTATTGCATGAGAAATGATACATGAAACCCAAAGTATGTTGCAACCCTGGAATTCTCTTTTACTTGTTTAACACACTGAAAATCAAAGTTGTCCGCATTAGTTACTTTTACTTTATCGCATTAGTAGTATAGAAAATCTCAAGTTCCTACTTCACTCGTGTTACTTTATAGATTTGATAGAATTGAATACAAATTGATTATAAGTCCTTTGGTATGACAACCGGGTTTTAAAAGAGTCAGTTAATACTTTTGCGATCACGTACACTTGCATGTGTAATTGGGAGCAACAACCCCTACACACTTCGGTCAGGCGACATCGGCCGAGGCCATACACAACAGCAGGCCCCTGCGAAAATTGGTTGACGCGGCGCACACAACGGTTGGCCCCTGCGCACATCAGCCAAGTGACATTGGATGATGCCCGCGCACAAGATCGTGCCCCTACGTGCATCGCTTAGGCGACATCTACAGACCTCTGTGGATGTCGGCCAAGTGACATCAACCAAGGCTCGCGCACAATGATATGCCCCTGCATGTATCAAAATGGCGGCATTAGTAGACCCCTGCACACATTGGCTAGGCGACATCGGCTGAGGCCCGCACACAACGGTAGGCCCTACGTACATCGGCCAAGCCATATCACTCAATGCTCGCACACAAGGTAAGGCCCTAATGCAGTGTTCTTCACGTAGGTGACATCGGCAAACCCCTGCGCAGACTGGTGTGCACTTCAGCCAAGCGACATCAACCGAGGCTCGCACACAATGACAGACTTTGCGTGCAACTCCCAAGAAGCATCCATGAACCCCTGTGCACATCAGTAGAGCAATATTGGATGAGGCCTTTACCCATTGGCAGGCTCCTGCGCATATTGATTGATAACCGCGCCCAAGGAAAGTCCTCTGCGCATCGCTTAGGTGACATCGGTAGGCCCTGCGCACGTCATTCAACCGACATTGGTTAAGGCCGATGCACAAAGGTAAGCCCCTGCGCGCATCACCTAGATGGTATAGACAAACCCCTACCCACATCGGCTAGGCAACATCAGTCGAGGCCTGCACATAACGGCAGGCTCCTATGCACGTTAGTCCAGCGAAATTGGTTAGGTCCCGTGCATAATGACTGGTCCCTGCGTGATATCAGTAGACCACTACACACATCAGTTAAGCGATATCGTTCGAGGTTCATGTACAATCGTACGCCCTTGTGCGCATCACCCAAGCAAAATTGGCAAGCCCTTGCACGATCGCTCAAGCTACAACGGTGACCCCTACGCATATCGGCCTAGGCCCACACGCAACAGCACGCCCCTATATGCATCATCCAAGCAACATCAGCGGACCCCTATGGACATCGATTGAGGCATGTGCACAATAGCAGGCCCCTGCGCACATCGACGAACCCCTTCACACATCGACTAAGCAACATCGATCGAGGCTCGTATACAAGGGCAGACTCCTATGCACATCGATTAAGAGACATGTGTCGATGCCCGCGCACAAGGTCAGGCCTCTATGCATCACTTAGGACACATCAACAAAGCCCTACGCACATCAAAAAAGCTACATCGGCTTAGACTCACGCACAACGGTAGGCCCATGTGCATATCACCAAGGCTACATAGGTGGGCCCCTACGCACATTGGCCATATGACATCGGCCAAGGCTTGCACACAATGGTAGGCCCTTGTGCTCATTAGCCAAGTGACATCGACCAATGCCCACGCACAAGTGCAGGCCCATGCACCCATCGCCCAAGCGACAGTCGACGAGCTCGCGCACATCTGATATTAGTAGATGTCTCCCTTATTTTTAGGAAAAATTTGATACGAAAAAATTGAAAACTTTTATTTTTGTTATATAAAAGTCATTTTTGCAAGCCGAATTGTGTTTGCTGGTGTTTTTATATTTTTTTAAAAAAATTCCTATTTAATAATTTTTTTGGGAAAATTGACATTTAAAAAATAAAATTTTCTTTTCGAAATCCATTTTTTTTTATATTTGAATGTCATCTGTGCAAGTAAAAAAAATTTTGGTGGTTTTTTATTTTTGTTTTATTTTTTTAATATTTAATTATTTTTTCAGAAAATTTCCACATATAAAAATATCAAAATTTTTATTAGAAATTTATATTTTTGACATTTGAAACTCATTAGTGAAAGCGGAATTGTGTTTGGTGGTTTACTTATATTTTTTTTTATTTTTTCTATTTAAATATTTTTTTTCAAAATATTTTGACATATAAAAAAATCAAATTTTTTTATTGAACACTATTGTTTTTTACATTTGAAACTCATTTGTGAAAGCGAAATTGTGTTTGGTGGGTTTTTCATTTTTGTTTTTATTTTTTTCAGAATATTTCGACATATAAAAAATCATTTTTTATTGAAAACTATTAATTTAGACATTTGAAACTCATTTGTGAAAGCGGAATTGTGTTTGGGGTTTTTTTTATAGTTTATTTTATTTCATTTACTATTTAATTACTTTTTAGAAAATTTTGACATATATAAAATTAATTATTTTTTAAAAAACTATTGTTTTTTATATTTCGAACTCATTTGTGCAAGAAGAATTGTGTTTTGTGGGTTTTCATACTTATTTTTATTTTTCCTATTTAATTATTTTTTCTAAAAAATTCGACATATAAAAAATCAATTTTTTTTATTTAAAACAATTATTTTAGACTTTTGAAATTCATTTCTGAAAGTGAAATTGTGTTTGGTGGATTTTTTATTTTTTTTCTATTTAAAATTTTTTTCGGAAAATTTTGTCGTATAAAAAAAAATAAATTCAAAACTATTATTTTTTATATTTGAAACTTATTTGTGTAAACGGAACTGTGTTTGACTACATCCCTACCCTTTGTACACATTGCCTGTTGCTCCTATCAATCAAATGATGCGGTGAAATGTTCAGATGCGGTGACATGGGTGATTCGTTGCCCGCGCCGTCGCGAGAATTCCATTGAACCATATCATTTAGAGTAATGATAATTCGTAATAAGGTTTACGTAGGTGAACATGAAGAAGGATCATTATATAAACCTACAAAGTAGAATAACCCGCGAACATTTTTGAACACTCGGGGGCAACGCGCGGCTAGGGTACCCAGGCCCACCGCCTGCGGGTCTCCCTCCCGTCCCTGGCGTGCGCGCTTGCACACCTATCGGGTGACTAAAGAATCCTAGCGCATAAAATGCCAAGGATTGTAAATTGATAGCCCGCCTCTCGCACCCAATCTGTAGAGTTCGTTGGGAGATGTGCGCTTCTTTTGAAACACAAACGACTCTGGATAACGGATATCTCAGCTCTTGCATATATGAAGAACGTAGTGAATTGTGATACTTGTTGTGAATTGTAGAATCAAGTGAACCATTGAGTTTTTGAATGCAAGTTGCGCCCGAAGCCATTTGGCCTAGGGAACTTCTAGTTGGGTTTGAAGCCCGCAGTCCGCTGCCGAGATAAAAGCGATGCATGCACCCTCGTCTGCATGCTGAGGCGTAGGAAGATGTCAATGCACATGTGACGTCGGCGGCGACTAAGTGTTGAACTATGTTGACAAATAACTTATCAATACGATGCTCACACCCAATACCGATGTAACAATTAGAGTTTTTCTGTGTCGTCGAGTGCATTTCTAACGCCTAATCATATGCCAACGACAAATTTGTGCCAAATAATGATGTCACTATTACATGTTTTTTTGGATGCTGAGTGTACTCCTAATGAAAAGTGATTTGTTGGGAGGTATATGCGAACTCGGCAGCATCTAGGTGACATCGGCAGCCCCCTGGATGCATTGCTTAAAGCCCAAGTGACATCGGCAGGCTGTTGCGCGTCTCACCCAAGTGACATCGATAGACCCCTGCGCACATAGACCTAGAGACATAGGTTGAGGCCCGCCCACAACGGCAGGACCCTACGTATATCTGTCAGGCGACATCGGCTAAAGCCTGCACACAACGGCATGCCACTGCGCACATTGGTTGATAACCACGCACAAGATCAAGCCCTTGCATGCATCATTTAGGTGACATGGATAGACCTGTGGACGTCGACTAAGCAACCTCGGTTGAGGCCGGCGCACAATGGCATGCCCCTGCGAGCATCGCCAGGGCGACATTGGTAGACACCTACGCACATCGGCTAGGCGACATCGGCCGAGGCCCGTACTGAATAGCAGGCCCATGCGCACATCAGTTGATGCCCGCACATAACGGCAGGCCCCTGCACACATCAGCCAAGTGACATTGGCTAATGCCATCACACAAGATCACGCCCCTACGTGCATTACTTAGGCGACATCTGCAGACCCCAATGGATGTCGATCAAATGACATCGACCAAGGCCCGCGCACAATGTCATGCCCCTGTGTGCATCAAAAAGGCGGCATTAGTAGACTCCTGCACACATCGGCCAGGCAACATCGGCTGAGGTCCGCACACAACGGCAAGACCTGCGTACATTAGCCAAGCCATATCACTCAATGCTCACTCACAAGGTCAGGGCCTAATGAAGTGTCTAATAACGCTCAACTACACCTCTTATGATTCAAAGTGTAGGCGGTCGCTAACAAGTATAAACCCAACAGAGAGTTGGGGTCGATCCCACAAGCGGTATGAAAATGAATTCAATTACAAATTATGAGTGTGTTCTAATCTTTTGTAAACTCTAAATACGCAGAACACAACATAAAATAAATCATCAAGTTTTAATTATCAATATCAAGAGAGTTTAGTAACCAATTTCTAATAAAGATGATTAACACGAGGCTAGAGAATGAAATCTTAGAAGTGTGTGAGCAGTCAGATACTAATTTCGCTTAATGGGTGATTACTAATTGCTTTAAGTTGTTGAATCTCAATGGGTAGGATGGATAATTTCTACGATAGCTATTTATCAATCAGCTATCATGTATCAAGCGAGTTCTATCGAACCTCAACAAGCTTTCAATACAAAACAACCCAATGCCTTAATTAAACCCACCTTACCAAGCTGGGTTGAATCGACAAGAATCAATACAACTATCAGTTATAAACCCCACTCTAATGCATGCATCACAAGCAAGCATAGAGATATAAAATAGAACTAAATTTGTAACTTCAGCTCATAATTGAAAACATGGAAAAACAACTGAACCCATTTCAAAACAACATTAAATATAGCAATTAGAAATACCCATAAGCTAATTTATGTATCCGATTACATAATCACACCCCTAAAGACAAGGGCTTTAGCCAATCATATAAAAAAGTAAGAGATAGTTAACAAAAAGGTTTTCCATTTGAATGACAAAGTCGTCAACACTCAAATGCTAAAAATTAAGATTAAACCTTCAAAACCCAATGTCTAAGATCAAAACCCTTCCAAAAATGTTCAAGAGCTTAAAAATATCAAAAGTATCTATGTTTTCTTCAGTCTTGTTTAGCTTTATGCCTTTCTCTCTCTTCAAACTTCAATTTATATGTTCTCAAAAAATTTTACACATTTCGGCACCTGGGACCACTTGGCGAGGTAATTTGGGGTCGCTGAATGACTCGGTAATCCGCCAAAGTACTTCACCTTGCCTTTCTGTACTTGATTTCTACCTCAATTGGTTTTGGTACTTTAGGCGATCTAAGTCGAGTGTGCCATTTGGTTCGGTGTGTTGCCAAAATCTCCTATGGTTCACCGACTTGGCCTAATTCCTGAGCCATCTTGCTGTACTTTTAGGCGAGCTAGAGGCTCACTCGGTGAGTCTCCGAGTGGCTTTTGCGAGCTCTTGCCTTTATTTTCTTCAGTTTTTCTAACTTTTTCACTTCTTTTCGCAATGTAATGTCCTTGCCTTGTTCTTGAGCCTCCATGGCTGCACATAAATAATTTAACATTAGTTTTGAACACAGAATAGGTATTGAGGACATTATTTTATTGAATAAGAAACTCTAAATGAGTCAAAACTCCCGACACATCAACACCCCAACTTAAACTTTTGCTTGTCCTCAAGTAAAATATAAGATCAATCAGTTCAATAGGGATGTATACAAGTAGTGCTCCTTGAGAATCAACATGAGAATGTACACAAGGTTCAATTCAAACATGCAACGCTCAAATGTGCACTCAAAGTTTCAAACTCTGACTAGTCATCATCAATTAGAGTTCATGCTCACAAATGCTTACTTCAAACGCAAATTCATGCCCAACAAAAGTATTCGAATGCCCTCACATTAAGAATGATTACATGCTCTCATAAAGCCCATCAAAGATTATAATTAAGGAATCGAAATCAACGTTCACACTCCTAAATGAGAAAAACATGCACAACTTTACCCATAGGCTTTCCCGTATTTTCCAACCAACACATCACTAAGCTTGTGTGGGATCAAAATGGTCTTTCAAGGCTTGTAATGGGGTTGAGGGTCATAGTATGGTCATTTGGGCTTAGTGACTCTACCTTCATGAAGCATGGCTCAACTTTCACGTCTTTTCCTTTTCTTTCATTCTTTTCACATTAACAATTCATCCTTTGCCTATTCATAGCACACAAAAATTTTGGTGTACCCTTTTTATTTTCACAACAATCCACAATGGATACTATTTATTCATTTCTTTTCTTTCTTCTCTTTTCCTTCACCACTTTTCTTTTCTCTTTTTTTTATATGGAGGGGTTCCATCTTTTTCATAGGTTTCCAAGGACCAAGTTCATGAACTCCTTGCTCAGTTTCTTTCTTCACTCTTACCACACCCCCAACTTAGGCTCATGGCCTAAGTTGGTTATTCAAAAAACCCAATGCTTCATGAAGGTTATAGGTGGGATAGACAAGGCAATTTCAACAATCGACTGAAACAATTGTGTTTGTGTTTCATCCAAACAAAGAGGGTAGGCTCAACTGGTGCCGAGCTGGGTTCACACACTCACAAGGTGGTCAAACAAAGGTATAGCAATTAGGTTCACACTCAACAATTTATTCCTAAGATCATTTCCTTCATTCACCAATGCTAGTCAATTGGACCAACGGGGCAAGTTCTAGGTATCATCATGCACACCGTTCAAGTAAACCTCACCATACATGGCATCCATACACGATTGTGGATCAGAACTCTACGAGTCAAGCTTGCGTGCAACGGTCATTGCAAGACTCACTTAGACATTCAACTAGTCACAATGAGATGCTAAGAGTTCACACAAGATTATGCAACTCAAATTTCCTCATGGGACTCACACAAACATATCGTTCATCAAGAGCACTATTCAAGTCATCGATATTGATCACAACCGACACTCAAATGTACAAGAGAACATCAACCAATCATTCACACACCAACATTCAATTGATAGAGAGAAATCAAAGGCTTTAAACTACGACAGTCATTCCAAATGAAAACATAAAAATACCAGCAAAGTAATATCTCGAACACAACAACAATAAAATACCAAAATGAACATACAATCAATAAGGGTAGGCAACTAGATTCCCTCACCCCACCAAAAAGAAATAAGTAATGTCCTCAATGCAAAAATAAAAATGAAAGTATCAACAGAAAATAAAATGGAGGGAGAGTAAAGATCCCCCTATCAGGCTAGGCCTAAGGTGAGCTACGGCCCGGTAGTGTGGTCACAACTTGGGCATCAGTGCCCAGCTCTCCTCCAACTCCTGAGGTCTGGGTAGCAGCCTCAGCTCTTGGCTTGAACCACTAGACCCAATCATAGACCTGTCTTGAAGTGACGCTGTTGTGGCCACCTGTATCCGATCACCCTCCAGGTCCTCCAAGTCCTCGTAAACATCTCTCTCACGAGCCAACTCCTCCTCATTCATCTCGGGGGTGTCTGAATCCCCCTCCTCATCAGCAGTGGCAGCAGAGAAAATTGCAGGAATAAAGGGCGATGACAAGATCTTTCGGGGAGTCACTGAGTTCACTCGATAAACGTAAGAGACCTCACCAAATTTCACAGAACCTAACAGCCCACAAACAAGTCAGAAAGGCGAAAGGGAGGACGTTTGGCGACACACTGAACCAACTCTGCGAGCTCGACGCAGCTCGCCGAATTGACCCTACACATCAGCTTCCCAAATTTTTTTGATTAAAAACTAACAGCCCACGACCCATCAATAGAAACACAATATCAACAAATTAGCAATCACCCACTACGCAATTGCTATCTGGGGTACTCAGACTTCCCCCAATCAACTTGAAATCAAAAAAACAACTATTTTCCCTTAAGAAAGTCGTCACCCAATCCATTATCGAGCAATATCATCTCATTTGATATTACCCACCAACTAACAATCACAATTTTATCATCTACCCCAGGAATTTAGAACAAAATTACTCAAACACAAGAATTAATCATGTTTGAATTCAAATTAACATAATACGAATCAAAAGGCATACGATTAAAGCATATAATTCAATTAAACAATGCTACACCCAATACACTAGCAAGTAGCATCACAAATATGACATGAAAATCAACTAAGGATGAAGAACCAACCTCAAAGTATGTAATTAAGATGGACGCGGCAAAGAGGAAGGAAAAAGAATGATCCACTCGACACTCCAGAAGCAGCACACACGACACAAATTACGAAATATAACTCTAGAGTTTGAGAGAAAGTGCAGGGAAATCAAAAATTTCAAACAAAATAAAAGATTTGAATTTAAAAAGGCTAAAAAAATTTAGTTCGCACCCGAGTCGGTGAGGGAACTAATGTCCCCTATCCATTCGGCGACATGCCAAAGGGGCCTCAGCTCACCGAACTTAACAGAAATCCAACCCTTGAGTAGGTCCAAAGGGAGAGCTTGATTGGGCTCGCCGAACCTACGCGGTAACTAGTCGAGTTGACTTTCATCTCGCCCAAACTTCCAAAAGATCCCTCACTTTCGACCTTCAAGGGGCGAGGCATTTAGGCGATGATGGGGGCAATTTGGCGACTCACCAATTGGTTCAGCCCCTCGCCCTTTGTATTTTGTCCAAAATATGACTCAACCTACACATCCAACAAACGTTATTCAAACAACTAAAAATAAAACTTGGGTTGCCTTCCAAGTAGCGCCTTAGTTAAAGTCGTGGCACGACGTGGACATGCCTTCAAGCATTGTCCAAATACACTACATCAATCATTGTCACATTGGGGCGCTCTCCAAAGTAATGCTTAAGTCATTGTCCATTCACCTTGAACATTTACTCACCCTCATTTACAACTTCTATTGCCCCATTTGTAAACGCACGATGCACTTTAAACGTGTCCGACCATTTTGATTTGAGTTTTCCCGGAAAGAGTACTAACTTTAATTTCTCGATGAAGGAAATTGGCATCATGCTACTTCTTCATTTTCTCCTTCTAAAGAGCGGAACTTTCATAAGCTCGAAGTTGAAACTCCTCCAAAACATGGAGTTCGTCTACTTGATCCTTGGACGCATCTGCCCAATTCAAGTTCATGGCCTTCAAGGCCCACAACGCCTTATACTCAAGCTCAACCAATAGATGACAAGATTTACCAAACACCAGTTGATATGGGGACATACCAATCAGGGTCTTTAATGCAGTTCTATACGCCCAAAGAACATTATCTAATTTCCGGGACCAATCGATTTGATTTGCATTAACGTTCTTGGCCAAAATCCCTTTGATTTCTCGGTTTGACACCTCGACTTGCCCACTTGTTTGTGGAAACTTATGCTTGACTCCAACTTTATCAATAATGAAGAAAACATTCGGTTAGAGAAATGAGAGCCCCCATCACTAAAAATTGCACGTGTAGTGCCAAACCTTTTGAAAATATACCGCTTGAGAAATTGAACCATGCTTCTCCCTTCATTATTAGGTAAGGCCACAGCCTCTACCCATTTAGAGACGTAGTCAACAGCCACCAAGATGTATTTGTTCCCATAAGAACTCACAAAAGGCCCCATGAAATCGATTTCCCATACATCAAACATCTCAACCTCCAAAATCAGAGTGAGAGGTAATTCATGCCTTCACGACACTCCTCCTTGTTTTTGACATTGAACACACTTTCTAAAAAAAGAGTTCGCATCTTAGCCAATAATAACCACTTTGCAGCTGTATGCACTCAACTATGGTATCCACCAGTCGGTGACGCATGGCAGGCGTCAAGAATAGCAGCTAACTCAACTTCCGGAATACATCTTCTAATCATATGATTTGCACACTCCAAGAATAAGGCTCATCCCAAAAATACTTATTCACATCAAAAAGAAACCTCTTTCGTTGGTAAAATTTCAACCCATAGGGAAGAATCCCACACACAGCATAATTTGAAAAATCAGTATACGAAGGTGTGGTACCATTCGACACAACCATCATTGACTCATCGGGAAAGGCTTCTTTGATGTCTTGTTCACCGGAAGTGACCACATTCATTTCAAGCCTCGAAAAGTGATCTACCACCTGGTTTTCACACTCTTTTTGATCTTTGACTTCAAAGTCAAACTCTTGCAACAACAACACTCATCGGATTAATCTTGGCTTTGCATACTTTTTGGCCATCAAGTAACGTATAGCAGCATGGTCAGTATGCACCACCACCTTGGTTCCCAATAAATGTGCTCTAAACTTCTCAAAATCATACACCATGGCTAACAACTCTTGCTCAGTGACGGTGTACTTCTTTTGAGCTACATTCAAAATCTTGCTTGCTTAATAGACCGGGTGAAATAATTTTTCCTTGCGTTGGCCAAGTATAGCCCCCAAGGCCATACCACTAGCATCGCACATGAGCTCAAAGGGAATATTTCAATCCAGAGCAACAATGATCGGAGGTGAAACTAACTTCTCTTTTAGACACAAAAATGCCTTGACACAAGCTTCATCAAATTCGGATACACTTTCCTATTCAAGTAACTTGCAAAGAGGATGAGTTATCTTAGAGAAGTCTTTTATGAACCTATGGTAGAAACCCGCATGACCTAAGAAGCTTCTAACACTTTTAACCGAAATAGGAGGAGGCAGCTTGGCTATAACTTCAACTTTGGCTTGATCAACTTGTATGCCTTCTCCCAAAATTTTGTGCCCCAACACAATACCTTCCTTGAACATGAAGTGACATTTTTCCCAATTGAGCATAAGGTTTGTTTCAACACATCTTTGCAAGATTCTACCAAGGTGCTCAAGGCACGCTTCAAATGTGTCCCCAACAATCGAAAAGTCATCCATGAAGACTTCCATAAAATCCTCTACCATATCAGTAAAAATGGATAGCATACACCTTTGAAACGTTGTAGGTGCATTGCACAACCCGAAAGGCATTCTTTTGAAAGCAAAGGTCTCATAGGGACATGTGAAAGTTGTCTTTTCTTGATCTTCCGGTGCAATGGAGATCTGTTTATAACTGGAGTAACCATCCAAGAAATAATACCATCAATGCCCTACAAGCCTATCAAGCATCTGATCCATAAAGGGCATTGGAAAATGGTCCTTCTCGGTCCATGTATTCAATTTCCAATAGTCCATACATACACGCCAACCGGTGATCGGTTGCAATGGTACAAGCTCACTTTTTCATTCGGGACCACGGTCATACCACCTCTCTTTGGGATGCATTGAACGGGGCTCACCCATTTGCTATCCGTAATAGGGTAAATCATCCCCGGCAACGGCGTCATTTTTGATAACGCTCAACCACACCTCTTATGATTCAAAGTGTAGGCAGTCACTAACAATTATAAACTCAATGGAGAGTTGGGGTCGATCCCACAAGGAGCGGTACGAAAAAGAATTCAATTACGAAGTATGAGTGTGTTCTAATCTTTTGTAGACTCTAAATGCGCAAAACACAACATAAAAAAATCATCAAGTTTTAATTATCAATATCAAGAGAGTTTAGTGACCAATTTCTAATAAAGAAGATTAACAAAAGGCTTTAATTAATAGAGAATGAGACCTTAGGAGTATGTGAGCAATCGGATACTAATTTCACTTAATAGGTGATTACTAATTGCTTTAAATTGTTGAACCTCAATGGGTAGAATGGATTATGACTACGACAGCTATTTATCAATCAACTATCATGTATCAAGCAAGTTCTATCGAACCTCAACAAGCTTTCAATACAAAACAACCCAATTCCTTAATTAAACTCACTTTACCATGCTGGGTTGTATCGACAAGAATCAATACAACTATCAGTTATAAACCCCACTCTAATGCATCTATCACAAGCAAGCATAGAGATATAAAATAGAACTAAATTTGCAACTTCAGCTCATAATTGAAAACATGGATATACAACTGAACTCATTTCAAAACAACATTAAATACAACAATTAGAAACACCCATAAGCTAATATATGTATCCGATTAATCACACCCCTAAGGACAAGGATTTTAGCCAATCATAGCAAAAAGTAAGAGATAGTTACCAAAAAGGTTTTCCATCTGAATGACACAATACTCAAATGCTAAAAATTAAGATTAAACCTTCAAAACCCAATGCCTAAGATCAAAACCGTTTCAAAAATGTTCAAGAGCTTAAAAATATCAAAAGTATATGTGTTTTCTTCAGTCTGATTTAGCTTCATGCTTTTCTGTCTCTTCAAACTTCAATTTATACGTTCTCAAAAGAATTTACACATTTCGGCACGTAGGACCACTTGGCGAGGTAAGTCGGGGTCGCTGAATGACTCGATCATCCGCCGAAAAACTTCACCTCGCCTTTTTGTACTTGATTTCTGGCTCAATTGGTTCTGGTACTTTAAGCGATCTAAGTCGAGTTCGCCATTTGGTTCGGCGTGTCAGTGAATTCTCCTTTGGTTCACTGACTTGGCCTAATTCCTGAGGACTTTTAGGCGAGCTAGAGGCTCACTCGGCGAGTTGTCGAGTGGCATTTGAGAGCTCCAGCCTTCCTTTTCTTCAGCTTTTCCAACTTTTTTGCTTCTTTTCGCAATGTAATGTCCTTGCCTTGTTCTTGAACCTCTATGGCTGCACATAAACAATTTAACATCAGTTTTGAACACAAAATACGCATTGAGAACACTATTTCATTAAATAAGAAGCTCTAAATGAGTCAAAACTCCCGACTCATCAGTGTCCATCACGTAGGTGACATCGACAGACCCCTGCGCACATCGCCCAAATAATAGCGTTAAAGCTCGCACACAACGACATATTGCTGTGCACTTTGGCCAAGCGACATCAACCGAGGCTCGCACACAATGGCAGACCCCTGCGTGCATCTCTCAAGAAGCATCGGTGAGCCCCTGTGTACATCGGTAGAGTGATATTGTATGAGGCCTTTACCCAATGGCAGGCCCCTGCGCGCATTGATTGATAACCGTGCACAAGGCAAGGCCTCTTCACATCGCTTAGGTTACATCGCTCGACCCTGCGCATGTCATTCAAGCGACATTGATGAAGGCCGATGCACAATGGTAAGCCCCTACGCGCATCACCTAGGTGGTATCGGCGGACCCCTACCTACATCGGCCAGGCAACATCGATTGAGGCCCTGACACAATGGCAGCCCCTACGCACGTCAGTCTAGCGACATCGGTTAGGTCTCGCACATTATGTTTGGTCCGTACGTGATATCATTGGACCACTGCACATATCAGTCAAGCCATATCGGTCGAGCTTCATGTACAATGGTACGCCCTTGTGCGCATCGCCCAAGAAAAAATGGCAGGCCCCTGCACGCATCACTCAAGCAACATCAGTGGACCCCGACGCATATCGACCTAGGCCCATACACAACAGCACGCCCCTAAACGTATCTTCCAAGCAACATCAGCGAACCCCTACGGACATCGGTTGAGGTCCGTTCATAATGGCAGGCCCTTGCACACATCACTCAAGCGACATCGACCGAGGCTCGTATACAAGGGCAGGCCCCTGCGCACATTGATTAAGCGACATATGTCGATGCCCACGCACAAGGCCAGGCTTCTGTGCGCATTGCTTAAGTGACATCGATAAAGCCCTACGCACATCAAAAAAGCTACATCGGCTTAGGTTCACTTATAATGGTAGGCCCATGCGCACATCACCAAGGTTACATCGAGGGGACCCTACGCACATTGGTCATACGACATCAGCCAAGGCCTGTACACAACGGTAGGCCCTTGCGCTCATCAGCCAAGTGACATCGACCAATGCCCACACACAAGCGCTAATGTAGTGTACATCACATAGGTGAAATCCTGTCCGTGGCGTGCATGCTTGCGCACCTGTTGGGCGACTAACTAATCCTGGTACATAAAATACCAAGGATTGTAAATTGATAGCCCGCCCCTCCTACCCAATCTGTAGAGTTCGTTCGGGGATGTGTACTTTTTTTAAAACACAAACGACTCTTGACAACAGATATCTCGGCTCTTGCATCGATGAAGAACGTAGTGAACTGTGACACTTGCTGTGAATTGCAGAATGAAGTAAACCATTGAGTTTTAGAACGCAAGTTGTTCCTGATTCCATTAGGCCGAGGGCACTTCTACCTAGGTTTGAAGCCCGCAGTTCGCTTGTCGGACTAGAAGCAACGTATGCATCCGTCGTCTGCATGCCAAGACGTAGGAAGATTTCAACGCACATGAGACATCGGCGGTGGTGAAGTGTTGAACTATGTTAACCAATAACTTGTCGAATGCGATGCTCGCACCCAATACCGATGTAGGGATTAGAGGTTTTCTGTGTCTTGGAGTGTATTTCTAATGCCCAATCATATGCCAACGGAAAATTTGTACCAAATAATATTGTCATAATTATAGGTGTTTTTGGATGTTGTGTGCAATCCTAATGAAAAGTGACATGTCCGGAGGTATAGGAATATGTCAACGCACATGTGAACTCGACAGAATCTAGGTGACATCACAGCCCCTTGAAAGCATCGCTTAAAGACCACGCGACATCGGTAGGCCACTGCGTCTCACCCAAGAGACATCGACAGACCCCTGTGCACATAGACCTGGCGACATAGGATGAGGCCAGCACACAACGCAGGACCCTACGCATATCTTCCATGCAACATCGGCTAAAACCCGCACACAATGGCATGCCCCTGCGCACATTGTTAATGCCCGCGCGAGATCAAGCCCTTGCGTGCGTCATTTAGGCGACATTGATAGACCGTTGTGGACGTCGGTTGAGGCCTAGGCACAATGGCATGCCCCTGCGCGCATTGTAGGGAAACATCGGTAGACCCATAAGTACATCGGCCAGGCAACATAGGCCAAGGCCCATACACAGCGGCAGACCCTTGCACACAACGGTTGATGCCCGCACACAACGGCAGGCCTCTGCGAACATCAGCCAAGTGACATTTGCTAATGCCCGCGCACAAGATCACGCCTCTACGTGCATTGCTTAGGCGATATCTGCAGACCCATGTGGACGTCGCCCTAGTGACATCGACCAAGGCCCCCACACAATGTCATGCCCCTACGTTAATCATAAGGGCAGCATTAGTAGACCCCTGCACACATCGGCCATGCGACATCGGCTGAGGCCCGCTCACAACAGTAGGCCCTGCGTATATCGGCAAAGCCATATCACTCAATGCTCGTGCATAAGGTTAGGGACCAATGCAGTGTCCATCACACAGGTGACATCAGTAGACCCCTGCGCATGTCGCCCAAATAATATCGTTAAAGCTCGCGCACTACGGCAGACTGTTGTGCACTTTGACCAAGCGACATCAATCGAGGCTCGCGCACAACGGCAGACCCCTGTGTGTATCACCCAATAAGCATTGGTAAACCCCTATGCACATCGGTAGAGTGTTATCAAATGAGTCTTTTACCCAATGGCAAGCCCCTGCGTGCATTGATTGATAACCGCGCGCAAGGCAAGGCCTCTGCGCATCTCTTAGGTGACATCGGTAGACCCTGCGCACGTCATTCAAGCGACATTGGTTAAGGCCATTGCACAATGGTAAGCCCCTACGTGCATCACCTAGGTGGTATCGGCGGACCTCTACCTACATCGGTCATGGAACATCGAGGCCCGCACATAACTGCAGGCCCCTACGAACGTCAGTCATGCAACATCGGTCAGTTGCTCTGCATAATGCCTTATCCGTGCGTGATATCAGTGGACCACTGCACACATCAGTAAAGCGATATCCCTCGAGGTTCATGTACAACTGTGCACCTTGTGCACATCGCCCAAGGAAAATGGCAGGCCCCTGCACGCATCACTCAAGCAACATCTGCGGACCCCTGCACATATCAGCCTAGGCCCACACACAATAACACGCCCTTACACTCATTATCCAAGCAAGATCAGCGAACCCCTACAAACAACGGTTGAGGCCCATGCACAATGGCAAGCCCATGCGTACATCACCCACACGACATCGATGGACCCCTTCATACATTAGCCATGCGACATCGATCGTGGCCCATATACAAGGGCAGGCGCCAACGCATATCGATTAAGTGACATGTATTGATGCCCGCACACAAGGCCTAGCCTTTGTGCACATCACTTAGGCAACATCGACAATGCCTTACGCACGTTGAAAAAGCTACATATGCTTAGGCTCACGCACTATGATAGGCCAATGCACACAACGCCAAGGCTACATCGGGGGGCCCCTAAGCACATTGGCCATACGACATTGGCCAAGGCCTGCACACAATGGTAGGCCCTTGCGCTCATCAGCTAATTGACATCGACCAATGCCCACGTACAAGCGCAGTCCCATGGCCCCATCACCCAGGCGACATCGACCAAGGCGCTCGCGTACACTTGAGATTAGTGGATGTCATCGCTTATTTTTAGGAAAAATTTGATACCAAAAAGATTAAAAACTTTTATTTTTTTATGTGAAAGTAATTTTTCCAAGCCGAAGTGTGTTTGGTTGTATTTTTATATTTTATTTTAAAAAATTCCTATTAAATTATTTTTTTTCTAAAAATTTTGACATTTAAAAAAATAAATTTTCCTTTTTGAAATTTATTATTTTATATATTTAAATGTCATTTGTGCAAGTAAAATTTCTTTTTGGTGGTTTTATATTTTTTTAAATTTTTTCATATTAAATTATTTTTTTCAGAAAATTTTGACATATAAAAATATCAAATTTTTTTGTTGAAAACTTTTATTTTTGACATTTGAAACTCATTGGTGAAAGCGGAAATGTGTTTGGTGGTTTTTTTGTATATTTTTTATTTTTTTCTATTAAATTATTTTTTAAGAAAATTACGACATATAAAAAATGAAATTTTTTTATTGAAAAATATTATCGTTTACATTTCAAACTCATTTGTGAAAGCGGAATTGAGTTTGGTGGGTTTTTCAGATTTGTTTTTAGTTTTTCCCTATTTAATTATTTTTTGGGAAAATATTGACATAAAAAAAAATCAATTTTTTTTATTAAAAACTATTATTTTAGACATTTGAAACTCATTTGTGAAACCGGAATTGTGTTTGGTGGTGTTTTATAGTTTATTTTACTTCATTTACTATTTAATTACTTCTTAAAATTTTTTGACAAATATAAAAATAATTAGTTTTTTTCAAGCTATTATTTTTTATATTTCGAACTCATTTGTGAAAGCAAAATTGTGTTTGGTGGGTTTTTCATATTTTTTTTTAATTTTTTTCCTATTTAATAATTTTTCAAAAAATTTTGACATATAAAAAAAAATATTTATTTAAAACTATTATTTGAGACATTTGAAACTCATTTGTGAAAGCGGAATTGTGTTTGATGATTTTTTATTATTTTTCTATTTAAATTTTTTTGGAAAATTTCGACGTATATAAAAATAATTTTTTTTCAAAACTATTATTTTTTACATTTGAAACTCATTTGTAGAAGCGGAATTGTGTGTTTGACTACATCCCTACCCTTTGTACACACTGCCCATTGCTCCTATCAATCGAATGATCTAGTGAAATATTCAGATGCGGTGACATAGGCGATTCGATACCCGCGACGTCACGAATATTCCATTGAACCTTATCATTTATAGGAATGAGAAGTCATAACAAGGTTTACGTAGGTGAACATGCAGAACGATCATTATATAAGCCTACAAAGTAGAACAACCCGCAAACATGTTTGAACACTCAGGGGTGATGCGCGGCTAGGATTCCCTAGCCCCCCGCCTGTGGGTCTCCCTCCCATCGCCGGCTTGTGCACCTGTCGAGCGACTAACGAATCCTGGTGCATAAAATGCCAAGGATTGTAAATTGATAGCCCACCCCTCACACCCAATCTGTAGAGTTCGTTAAGGGATGTGTACTTCTTTTGAAACACAAATGACTCTCGACAACGGATATCTCGGCTCAAGCATTGATAAAAAACGTAGTGAATTGCGATACTTGATGTGAATTGCATAATCAAGTGAACCATTGAGATTTTGAACGCAAGTTCCGCCCGAAGCAATTAGGCCGAGGGAACTTCTACCTTGGTTTGAAGACCGCAGTTGCTTGCCGAGCTAGAAGCGACGCATGCACCCGCCGTCTACATGCCGAGGCATAGGAATATGTCAACGCACATGCGACGTCGGCGGTGTCTAAGTGTTGAAATATGTTAACCAGTAACTTGTCGAATGCAATGCTCGCACCCAATACCGATGTAGCAATTAGACGTTTTATGGGTCATCGAGTGCATTTCTAATGCCTAATTATATGCCAACGGAAAATTTGTGCCAGATAATGATGTCACTATTATAGGTTTTTTGGGATGTCGAGTGCAATCCTAATGAAAAGTGACATGTCGAGAGGCGTAGGATTATATTAATGCACATGCGAACTCGGCAACATCTAGGTGACATCGGCAGCCCCTTGCAAGAATCACTTAAAGCCCAAGTGACATCAGTAGGCCGCTGCGCGTCTCACCCAAGAGACATCAACAGACCCCTGCGCACATAGACCTGCCGACATAGGCTGAGGCCCTCACACAACGGCAGGACCCTACACATATCTTCTAAGCGACATCGACTAAAGCCCGCACACAATGGTATGCCCCTGTGCTCATTGGTTGTTGCCCGTGCACAAGATCTGGCCCTTGCATGGATCATTTAAATGACATCAACAGACCTTGGTGAAATATTCAGATGTGGTGAATGATCCGGTGAAATGTTGCCCGCGACGTCGCAAGAATTCCATTGAACCTTATCATTTAGAGGAATGAGAAGTCGCAACAAGGTTAGGTGAACATTCAAGAGGATCATTATATAAACCTACAAGGTAGAACGACCTGCGAAAATGTTTCAACACTCGAGAGGCAACGCATCGCTAGGGTGCCCAGGCCCCACACTTGTGGTCTCTTTCCCGTCCCCGTTGTGCGCGCTTGGGCACCTATCAGGTGACTACCGAATCCTGGTGCATAAAACGTCAAGGATTGTAAATTGATAGCCCACCCCTCGCACCCATTCTTTAGAGTTCGTTAAAGCTCACGCACAACCGCAGAATGATGTGCACTTTGGCCAAGCGACATCAACCGAGGCTCACGCACAACGGCAGACCCCTGTGTGCATCTCCCAAGAAGCATCGGTGAACCTCTATGCACATCAGTAGAGCGATATTGGATAAGGCCTTTACCCAATGGCAGGCCCCTGCGTGAGTTGATTGATAACCTTTCACAAGGAAAGGTCTCTGTGCATCGCTTAGGTGACATCGGTAGACCCTGTGCACGTCATTCAAGCGACATTAGTTAAGGCCGATGCACAATGGTAAGACCCTACACGCATCACCTTGGTAGTATTAGCGGACCCCCAACCTACATCGGCCAGGAAACATCGATCGAGGTTCGCACACAACGGCAAGCCCCTACGCACATTAGTCAAGCAAAATCGGTCAGGTCCCGCACATAATGCCTGGTCCGTGCGTGATATCAGTGGACCGCTACACACATCAGGCAAGCGATATTGGTCGAGGTTCATGTACAATGGTATGTACTTGTGCGTATCACCCAAGCAAAAACGGATGGCCCTGCATGCATCGCTCAAGCAACATCGGTGGACCCCTGTGCATATCGGCCTAGGCCCTCACACAACAGCACACCCCTACACGTCTAATCCAAGCAACATAAGCGGGCCCCTACAGACATCAGCTGAGGCCCGTGCACAATGGCAGGCCCCTGCGCACATCACCCAAGTGACATTGACGGACCCCTTCACACATCGACCAAGCGATATAGACCAAGGCTCGTATACAAGGGCAGGCCCTTGCGCACATTGATTAAGCGACATATGTCGATGCACGCGCACATGGCCAGGCCTCTTCGTGCATCACTTAGGTGACATCGACAAAGCCCTATGCCTGTCGAAGAAGCTACATCGGCTTAGACTCATGCACAACGGTAGGCCCATGCACACATCGCCAAGGCTACATCGGGGGACCCCTATGCACATTCGCCATATGACATCGGCAAAGGCCTGCACACAACGGTAGGACCTTACGCTCATCAGCCAAGTGACATGGACCAAGTTCCACGCACAAGTGCAGGCCCATGCCCCAATTGCCCAGGCGACATCAGCCGAGGCGCTCGCACGCGCCCTACATTAGTGGATGTCATTGCTTATTTTTAGGAAATATTTAATACCAAAAAAATTGAAAACTTTTATTTTTTTTTATGTGAAAGTCATTTTTGCAAGTCAAAGTGTGCATGGTGGTGTTTTTATATTATTTTTTTAAAATTCCTATTTAACTATATTTTGGGAAAATTTTGACATTTAAAAAAAAAAAAATTATTTTTGAATTTTATTATTTTTAATATTTGAATGTCATTTGTGCAAGTAAAATTTATTATGGTGGTTTTTTTTAATTTTTTTCATATTTAATTATATTTCAGAAAATTTTGACATATAAAAATATCGAATTTTTTTGTTGGAAATTTTGATTTTTGACGTTTGAAACTCATTGGTTAAAGCGAAATTGTGTTTAGTAGTTTTTTTATTTTTTCTTTTATTTTTTTCAGAAAATTTTGACATATAAAAAAATTAAGATTTTTTTAATGAACACTATTATTTTTTACATTTGAAACTCATTTGTGAAAGAGGAATTGTGTTTGGTGTGTTTTTCATTTTCATTTTTATTTTTTTCCTATTTAATTATTTTTTCAAAAAATTTCAACATATAAAAAAATCAAATTTTTTATTGAAAACTATTATTTTAGACATTTGAAACTCATTTGTGAAAGCAGAATTCTGTTTGGTGGCCCCTGCGCATATCGGCCTAGGCCCACACACAATAACACGTTGTTACATGCATTATCCAAGCAACATCAGCGGACCCCTACGAACATCGGCTGAGGCCCGTGCACAATGGCAAGTCCCTACGCACATCACCCAAGCAACATCGATAGACCCATTCACACATCGGCCAAGAGACATCGATCGAGGCTCGTATACCAAGGCAGGCCCATTTGCACATCGATTAAGCGACATGTGTCGATGCCCGCACACAAGGCCTGGCCTTTGTGCACATCGCTTAGGTAACATCGACAAATCCTTACGCATGTTGAAAAAGCTATATCGGCTTAGGCTCACGCACAACGGTAGGCCCATGCGCACAATGCCAAGGCTACATCGAGGGGCCCCTACGCACATTGGTCATATGACATCGGCCAAGGCCTGCGTACAATGGTAGGCCTTTGCGCTCATCAGCTAAGTGACATCGACCAATGCCCACGTACAATCGCAGGCCCATGCCCCCATCGCCCAAGCAACATCGGCCGAGGCGCTCGCGCACACCCGACATTAGTGGATGTCATCGCTTATTTTTAGGAAAAATCTTATACCAAAAAGATTTAAAACTATTATTTTTGTTATGTGAAAGTCATATTTGCTAGCCGAAGTGTCTTTGGTGGTGTTTTTATATTTGTTTTAAAAAATTCTTATTTTATTATTTTTTTCTTAAAATTTTGACATTTAATAAAATAATTTTTTCTTTTTGAAATCTATTATTTTTTATATTTGAATGTCATTTGGTGAAGTAAAATTTATTTTTGGTGGTTTTTTTATTTTTTTTAATTCTTTTCATATTTAATTATTTTTTTCAAAAATATTTTGACATATAAAAATATCAATTTTTTTGTTAGAAATATTTATTTTTCACATTTGAAACTCATTGGTGAAAGCGGAAATGTGTTTGGTGGTTTTATTTATATTTTCTTTTATTTTTTCAGAAATTTTGACTTACAAAAAAATCAATTTTTTTAATTGAACACTATTATCTTTTACATTTAAAACTCATATGTGAAAGCGGAATTGTATTTGGTGGATTTTTTTAAAAAAAATTTAGTTTTTTACTATTTGAATATTTTTTTGGAAAATTTTGACATATAAAAAATTGATTGTTTTTATTAAAAACTATTATTTTAGACATTTGAAACTCATTCGTGAAAACGGAATTGTGTTTGGTGGTTTTTTATAGTTTATTTTATTTCATTTACTATTTAATTACTTCTTAGAAAATTTTGACATATATAAAAATATTTTTTTTGAAAACTATTATTTTTTATATTTCAAACTCATTTGTGCAAGCGGAATTGTGTTTAGTGGGTTTTTCATATTTGTTTTAATTTTTTTCAAATTTAATTATTTTTCGGAATATATTGACATATAAAAAAATTAATTTTTTTAATTGAAAACTATTATTTTAGACATTTGAAACTCATTAGTGAAAGAGGAATTGTGTTTGGTGGTTTATTATTATTTTTTCTAATTAATTCTTTTCAGAAAATTTCGTCGTATATAAAAATAAATTTTTTTCAAAACTATTATTTTGTATATTTGAAACTCATTTGTATAAGCGGAATTGTGTTTTTGACTACGTCCCTACCCATTGTACACACTCCCCGTTGCTCCTATCAATCGAATAATCCGGTGAAAATTTCAAATGCGATGACTTGGGTGATTCGCTGCCCGCGATGTCACGAGGATTCCATTGAACCTTATCATTTAGAGAAATGAGAAATCGTACCAAGGTTTACGTAGGTGAAAATGCTGAACAATCATTATATAAACCTACAAAGAAGAACGACCCGCGAACATGTTTGAACACTTAGGGGCGACACGTGGCTAAGGTAACCTGGACCCCCGCCTACGGATCTCCCTACCGTACCCGGCTTGCACGCTTGTGAATCTGTCGGGCGACTAACGAATCCTGGTGCACAAAACGCCAAGGATTATAAATTGATAGCCCGCTCCTCGCAGAGTATCTGTAGAGTTCGTTGAGGGATGTGTACTACTTTAGAAACACAAACGACTCTCGACAACGGATATCTCAGCTCTTGCATCGATGAAGAACGTAGTGAATTGCGATACTTGCTGTGAATTGCAGAATCAAGTGAACCATTGAGTTTTTGAATGCAAGTTCCGCCCGAAGATATTAGGCCGAGGGCTCTTCTGCCTAGGTTTGAAGCCTACAGTCTGCTTATTGGGCTAGAAGCGACGCATGCACCCGCCGTCTGCATGCCAAGGCGTAGGAAGATGTCAACGCACATGCGACGTCAGTAGCGGCTAAGTGTTGAACTATGTTGACTAATAACTTGTCGAATGCGATGCTCGCACCTAATACAGATGTAGCAGTTAGACGGTTTCTGTGTCATAGAGTGCATTTCTAATGCCTAATCATATGCCAACGGAAAATTTGTGCCACAAAATGATGTCATTATTATAGGTTTTTTGAGATAATCCTAATGAAAAGTGACATGTTTGGAGGCGTAGGATTATGTCAACACACATGCAAACTCAGTAACATCTAGGTGACATCGACAGCCCCTTGCAAGAATCACTTAAAGCCTACGTGACATTTGCAGGCCGCTGCGTGTCTCACCTTAGAGACATCGACAGACCTCTGCGCACATCCCTACACATATCTTCCAGGCGACATCAGCTAAAGCCCGCACACAATGGCATGCCTCTGTGCTAATTGGTTGATGCCCGCGCACAAGATCAGGCCCTTGCGTGCATTATTTAGACGACATCAACAGACCTGTGGACGTCAGCTAAGCGACATCGGCTGAGGCCCGTGCACAATGGCCTGCCCCTGCGCGTATCGCAGGGCGACATTGATAGACATTTACACACATCGGCCAGGTGACATCAGCCGAGGAATTTACACCAATGCAAGCCCTTGCGCAAATCGGTTGACGCCCGCACACAATGGCAAGCCCCTGCACACATCAGCCAAGTGACATTGGCTGATGCCCGCGCACAAGATCATGTTTCTACCTGCATCGCTTAGGCGACATCTGCAGACCCCTGGCCGACATCGACCAAGGCCCTTGACATTGTCATGCCCCTGCGTGCATCAAAAGGGGGGCATTAGTAGGCCCCTGCAGACATCGGCCAGGCAACATCAGCTGAGGCGCACACACAATGGCAGGCCCTGCGTACATCTGCCAAGCCATATCACTCAATGCTCGCGCAAAAAGTCAGGCCCTAATGCAGTGTCCATTACATAGGTTACATCGGTAGACCCCTGCGCACATCGCCCAAATAATACCGTTAAAGATCGCGCACAATGGCAGACTGTTGTGTACTTCGGCCAAGTGACATCAATTGAGGCTCACGCACAACAGCAGAACCCTGCGTGCATCTCTCAAAAAGCATCGGTGATCCCCTGTGCACATCGGTAAAGCGATATCGTATGAGTCCTCTACCCAATGGCAGGCCCCTGCGCTCATTGATTAATAACAGTGCACAAGGCAAGGCCTCTGCGCATCGCTTAGGTGACATCGGTAGACCCTGCGCACATCATTCAAGTGACATTGGTTAAGGCCGATGCACAATGGTAAGCCCCTACACGCATCACCTAGGTGCTATCGGCGGACGCTTACCCACATCTGATAGGCAACATTGGTCGAGGCCGGTACACAATGGCATGCCCCTACGCACGTCCGTCATGCGACATCGGTCATGTCCTGTGCATAATGCCTAGTCCATTCGTGATATCAGTGGACCACTGCACACATCAGTCAAGCGATATAGGTCAAGGTTCATGTACAATGGTAAGCCCTTGTGCGCATCGCCTAAGCGAATACGGCAGGCCCTTGCACGCATTGCTCAAGCATCATCAGTGCACCCTTGTGCATATCGGCCTAGGCCTGCACACAACAGCACGCCCCTACACGTATCATCCAAGCAACATCAGCGGACCCCTACGGATATCGGCTGAGGCCCGTGCACAATGACAGGCCCTTGCGCACATCACCAAAGAAACATCGATGGACCGCTTTAGACATCGGCCAAGCGACAACGACTGAGACTCCGATAAAAGAGCAGGCCCATGCGCACATTGATTAAGCGACTGTGTTGATGCCCGTGAACAAGGCCAGGCCTTTGACGCATCACTTAGGTGACATGGACAAAGCTCTATGCACGTCAAAAAAGCTACATCGTCTTAGGCTCAAGTAGAACGGTAGGCCCATGAGCACATCGCCAAGGTTACATCGGGGGGCCCTACGCATATTAGTCATACGACATTTGCCAAGGTCTGCATAGAATGGTAGGCCTCTGCAATTATCAGCCAAGTGACATTGACGAATGCCCAAGCACAAGCGCAGGCCCATGCCCCTATCACCTAAGCGACATAGGCCAAGGCGCTCACGCACACCCAATATTAGTGAATGTCATCGCTTATTTTTAGGAAAAATTCGATACAAAACAATTGAAAACTTTTATTTTCGTTATGTGAAAGTCATTTTTGCAAGCTGAATTGTGTTTGGTGGTGTTTTTATATTTTTTTAACAAATTCCTATCTAATTATTTTTTCAGAAAAAATTGACATTTAAAAAAATATATTTTTTAAATGAAATCTATTATTTTTTATATTTGAATGTCATTTGTGCAAGTAAAATTTTTTTGGTGGATTGTTTTAATTTTTTTATTTTTTTCATATTTAATTATTTTTTTCGAAAACTTTTCGACATATAATTTTCTTTTTGACATTTGAAACTCATTGGTGAAAGCTGAAATGTGCTTGTTTTTATATTTTCTTTTATTCTTTTTAGAAAATTTCAAATTTGACATTTAAAAAAATATTTTTTTTTAAATCTATTATTTTTTATATTTGAATGTCATTTGTGCAAGTAAATATTTTTTGGTGAATTGTTTTTATTTTTTTAATTTTTTTCATATTTAATTATTTCTTTCGAAAAATTTTGACATAAAAAATATCAAATTTTTTTGTTCGAAATTTTTGTTTTTGACATTTGAAACTCATTGTGGAAAGAGGAAATGTATTTGATGGTTTTTTTTATATTTTTTTGGAAAATTGACATATAAAAAAATCAAATTTTTTTACTGAACTCTATTATTTTATACATTTGAAATTTATTTGCCAAAGCGGAATTGTGTTTTGTGAATTTTTCATATTTTTTAATATTTTTTTCCTATTTAATTATTTTTTCAAAAAATTTCGACATATAAAAAAATCATTTTTTATTGAAAATTATTATTTTAGACATTTGAAACTAATTTGTGTAAACGAAATTGTGTTTGGTGGTTTTTTATGGTTTATTTTATTTCATTTACTATTTAATTAATTTTTAGAAAATTTTGACATATATAAAAATAAATATTTTTAAAACTATTATTTTTAATATTTCGAACTCATTTGTGCAAGCAAAATTGTGTTTGTTGGATTTTTCATTTTTGTTTTTATTTTCTTCCTATTTAATTATATTTTTAAAAAGATTCGACATATAAAAAAAATCAACTTTTTATTGAAAACTATTATTTTACACATTTGAAACTCATTTGTGAAAGCGAAATTATCTTTGGTGGTTTTTTTTTATTTTTTCTATTTAAATTTTTTGTAGAAAATTTTGACTTATATAAAACTAATATTTTTATTCAAAACAATTATTTTTTAATATTTGAAACTCATTTGTGCAAGCGAAATTGTGTTTGACTACGTCCCTACCCTTTGTACACACTTCCCATTGCTCCTATCAATCGAATGATCCTGTGAAATGTTCAGATTCGGAGACATAGGCGATTCGCTGCTCGCGACGTCGCGAGAATTCCATTGAACCTTATCATTTAGAGGAATGAAAAGTAGTAACAAGGTTTACATAGGTGAACATGCAGAAAGATCATTATATAAACCTACATAGTAGAATGACCAATGAATATGTTTCACCACTCGGGGGCGACGCACGCTAAGGGTGCCTCGGTCCCCCGCCTACACGTCTCCCTCCTGTCCCTGGTGTGTGCACTTGCGCACGGGCGACTAACGAATCCTGGTGCATAGAACACCAAGGATTGTAAATTGATAGCCCACCCCTCGCACCTAATTTGTAGAGTTTGTAGGGGGAAGTGTACTTCTTTGTAAACACAAATGACTCTCGACAATGAATATCTCGGCTCATGCATTGATGAAGAACGTAGTGAATTGCGATGCTTGCTATGAATTGTAGTATTAAGTGAACCATTGAGTTTTTGAATGCAAGTTGCGCCCGAAGCCATTAGGCCGAGAGCACTTCTGCCTACGTTTGAAGCATGCAGTCTGCTTGCCGGGTTAGAAGCGATTCATGCGCCTGTCGTCTGCATGCCGAGGTGTAGGAAGATGTCAACACACATGAGACATCGGCGGCAGCTAAGTGTTGAACTATGTTGACTAATAACTTGTCGAATGTGATGCTCACACCTAATACCGAAGTAGTAATAAGAGGTTTTCAGTATTGTCAAGTGCATTTCTAATGCCTAATCATATGCCAACGAAAAATTTGTGCCAAATAATGATGTCACTATTATAGGTTTTTTGGTATTTCGAGTGCAGTCCTAATGAAAACTATCATGTCAGGAGGCGTAGGAATAGGTCAACGCACATGCGAACACAGCAGCATCTAGTTGACATCGGCAGCCACTTTCAAGCATCGCTTAAAGCCCGCGTGACATTGGTAGGCCACTGTGCGTCTTGCCCAAGAGATATCGACAGACCCCGCGCATATAGACTTGGCGACATAGGCTGAGGCCCGCACACAATGGCAGGACCCTACGCATATTTACCAGGCGACATCGCCTAAAGCCCGCACACAATGGCATGCCCCTGCGCACAATGGTTGATGCCCGCGCACAAGATCAGGCCCTTGCATGAATCATTTAGGCAACATCGACAGACCCCTATGGACGTCAGCTAAGTGACATCGGCTGAGGCCAGCGCATAATGGCATGCCCCTGCGCACATTGCTTGAGCAACATCGATAGACCCCGATGCACATCAGAAAGGCGACATCGGACGAGGCCTGTACATAACAGTAGGCCCCTGCGCACATCGGTTGACACCCATTCACAACGACAGGCCCCTGCGCACATCAGCCAAGTGTCATTGGCTGATGCCCGCGCACAAGGTCACACCCCTACCTGCAAAGCTTAGGCGACATCTGCAGTCCCTTCTGGATGTCGGCCAAGTTACATCGACCAAGGCCCGCACACAATGTCATGCCCCTGCGTGCATAAAAAAGCGGCATTAGTAGACTCTTGCACACATCGGCCGAGCGACAACGGCTGAGGCCCGCACACAACGGCAGGCCCTGGATACATCAGCCAAGCCATATTACTCAATAATCACGCACAAGGTTAGGCCCTAATGTAGTGTCCGTCACGTAGGTGACATCGGCAGACCCCTGAGCACATTGCCTAAATAATACCGTTAAAGCTTGCACACAAATGCAGACTACTGTGCACTTTTGCCAAGCGACATCAACCGAGGCTCGCGCACAAACGGCACACCGATGCGTGCATCTCCCAAGAAGCATCGGTGAACCCCTGAGCACATCGGTGGAGAGATATCGAATGAGGCCTGTACCCAATAGCAGGCCCCTGCACACATTGATTGATAATTGCGCACAAAACAAGGCTTCTACGCAACGCTTAGGTGACATCAATAGACCCTGTGAACGTAATTAATGTGACATTGGTTAAGGCCGATGCATAATGGTAAGCCCCTACGCGCATCACCTAGGTGGTATCAGTAGACCCCTACCCACATCGTCCTCGCAACATTGGTCTACCCGCACACAATGGCAGGCCCCTACGCACGACAATCTAGTGACATCAGTCAGGTCCCGTGCATAATGCCTTGTCCATGCGTGATATCAATGGACCACTACACACATCAGTCAAGCGATATCAGTCGAGGTTCATGTACAATAGTACGCCCTTGTGTACATCACCCAAGAGAAAATGACAGGCCCCTGCACGCATCACTCAAGCAACATCGGCAGACCCCTGCGCATATCGGCCTATACCCACTTACAACAGAATGCCCCTACACACATTATCCAAGAAGCATCAGCCAATCGACATCGACGAACCCCTTCACACATCAGCCAATCGACATCGATCGAGGATCGTATACAAGGGCCGACCCCTGTGCACATCGATTAAGCGACATGTGTCGATGCCCGCGCACAAGGCCAGGCCTTTGTACGCATCACTTAGGTGATATCGACAATGCCTTAGGCACGTCGAAAAAGCTACATCGGCTTAGGCTCACGTACAATAGTAGGCGCACGCGCACATAGCCAAGGCTATATCGTGGGGCCCCTACGTACATTGGCTATACGACATCGGCCAAGGTCTGCACACAACGGTAGGCCATTGCGCTCATCAGCCGAGTGACATCGATCAATGCCCACGCACAACCACAGCCCCATGCCCCCATCGCCTAGGCGACATCGGTCGAGGCGCTCGTGCACTCCCAACATTAGTGGATGTCATCGCTTATTTTTAGGAAAAATTCGATACAAAAAAATTGAAAATTTTTATTCTTTTTATGTGAAAACCATTTTTGCAAGACGAAGTGTGTTTGATAGTGTTTTTATATTTTCTTAAAAATGGTCCTCTTTAATTATTTTTTTCGTAAAATTTTGACATTTTAAAAAAAAACCTTTTTGAAATCTATTATTTTTTATATTTGAATGTCATTTGTGCAAGTAAAAAAAATTTTGGTGGTTTTTTTTTTTAAAAAAAATTTTCATATTAAATTTTTTTTTTCGAAAAATTTTGACATATAAAAATATCAAAAAATTTTGTTGGAAATTTTTATTTTTTACATTTGAAACTCAATTGTGAAAGAATAATTGTGTTGGGTGGTGTTTTTATATTTTCTTTTATTTTTCTATTTAATTATTTTATTTGGAAAATTTTGACACATAAAAAAATCTATTTTTTTTATTGAACATTATTATTTTTTACATTTGAAACTCATTTCTAAAGCGGAATTGTGTTTGGTGGTTTTTTCATATTTCTTTTTATTTTTTTCTTATTTATTTATTTTTTTAGAAAATTTCGACATATAAAAAAATTAATTTTTTTTATTGAAAACTCTTATTTTAGACATTTGAAACTCGTTTGTTAAAGAGGAATTGTGTTTGGTGGTTTTTATAGTTTATTTATTTCATTTACTGTTTAATTACTTTTTAGAAAATTTTGACATTTATAAAATAATTATTTGTTGTTGAAAACTATAATTTTTTATATTTCGAACTCATTTGGGCAAGCGGAATTGTGTTTGGTGGGTTTTTCATATTTGACTTTATTTTTTTGAAATATTTTGACATATAAAAAATCAATTTTTTTATTGAAAACTATTATTTTAGACATTTGAAACTCATTTGTGAAAGCGGAATTGTGTTTGGTAGTTTTTTTTATTATTTTTTTTCTATTTAAACTTTTTTCAGAAAATTTCGACGTATAAAAAAGAAATAATTCAAAACTATTATTTTTTATATTTGAAACTCATTTTTGTAAAAGGAATTGTGTTTGACTACGTCCCTACCCCTTGTACACACTGCTCGTTGCTTCTATCAATCGAATGATCCGGTGAAATGTTCAAATGCGGTGACATGTGCGATTCGCTGCCCGTGAGGTCACGAGAATTCCATTGAGCCTTATCATTTAGAGGAATGAGAAGTGGTAACAAGGTTTATGCAGGTGAACATGCAGAAGGATCATTATATAAATCTACAAAGTAGAACGACCCGTGAACATGTTTGAACACTCGGGGCGACGCGCGGCTAGGGAGCTCAGGCATCCCCACCTGCGGGTCTCCCTCCCATCCACGGCGTGCACGCTTGCGCAACTGTCGGGCAACTAATGAATCCTGGTGCATAAAATTCCAAGGATTGTAAATTTATTGCCCGCCCCTCCAACCCAATATTTAGAGTTAGTTGGGGGATGTGTACTTCTTTCGAAACACAAATGACTCTCGACAACGGATATCTCGACTCTTGCATCGATGAAGAACATAGTGAATTGCGATACTTGCTGTAAATTGTAGAATCAAGTGAACCATTGAGTTTTTGAACACAAGTTGCGCCCGAAGCCATTAGGCCGAGGGCACTTCTACCTGGGTTTGAAGCCCGCAGTCCGCTTGCCGGGCTAGAAGCGATGCATGCACCCGCCATCTGCATGCCGAGGCATAGGAAGATGTCAACGCACATGTGACATTGGCGGTGGATAAGTGTTGAACCATATTGACCAGTAACTTGTTGAATGCGATGCACGCACCCAATACCGATTTAGAAATTAGAGGTTTTCTTTGTCGTCGAGTGCATTTCTAATGCCTAATCATGTGCCAACAGAAAATTTGTGCCAAATAATGATGTCACTATTATAGGTTTTTTGGGATGTTTAGTGCAATCCTAATTAAAAGGGACATGTTGGGAGGCATAGGAATATGTCAACGCACATGCGAACTCAGCAGAATCTAGGTGACATCGGCAACCCCTTGCAAGCATCGCTTAAAGCCCACTTGACATCGGCAGGCCGCTACGCGTCTCACCCAAGAAACATCGACAAACACCTATGCACATAGACCTGACAATATAGGCTGAGGCCAGCACACAACAGCAGGACAATACGCATAACTGCAAGGTGACATCGGCTAAAGGCTGTACACAATGGCATGCCCCTGGGCACATTGGTTTATGACCGCGCACAAGATAAGGCCCTTGCGTGCATTATTTAGGCGACATCGACAGACCTCTATGGACGTCGGGTAAGTGACATCGGCAGAGGCCCGCGCACAATGGAATGCCCCTGCACGCATCGCTAGGGCAACATCGGTAGACCCCTACGCATATCGGCCAGGCGATGTCGGTCGAGGCCCTACACAAATGAAGGCCCCTGCGCGCATCATTTGATGCCCGCACACAACGGCCTGTCCCTACGCACATTAATCAAGTGACATTAACTGATGGCCGTGCACCAGATCACTCCCCTACGTGCATCGCTTAGGTGACATCTACACACCCCTGTGGATGTCGACCAAGTGACATCAACCAAGGCCCGCACACAATGTCATGCCCCGGCATGCATCAAAAGGGCGGCATTAGTAGATCCCTGCACACATTAGCCAAGCGACAATGGTTGAGGCCTGCACACAACGGCAGGCCCTGCGTACATTGACCATGCCATATCACTCAATGCTCGCGCACAAGGTCAGGCCCTAATGTAGTGTCCATCATGTATGTGACATCGGCAGAACCCTGCGTAAGTCACCCAAATAATACAGTTAAAGCTTAAGCACAACGGCAGACTGTTGTGCATTTCGGCCAAGCGATATCAACCGAGGCTCGCGCACAAAGTAGACCCCTGCTTGCATCTCCCAAGAAGCATCGGTGAACCCCTGTGCACATCGGTACAGTGATATAGAATGAGGTCGTTACCTAATGGAAGGCCCCTGCGCGCATTGATTGCTAACCGTGCACAAGGCTAGGCCTATACGCATCGCTTTGGTGACATCGATAGACCCTACGCACATTATTCAAGCGATATTGGTTAAGTCTGATGCACAATAGTAAGCCCCTACGCGCATCACCTAGGTGGTATCGGCCGGACCCCTACCAACATTGGCCAGGCAACATAGGTCGAGGCCTGCACACAACGGCAAGCCCCTACGCACGTCAGTCAAGCGACATCGGTCAGGTCCCGCGCATAATGCCTGGTTTGTGCGTGATATCAGTGGACCACTGCACACATCAATAAAGCGATATCGGTCGAGGTTCATGTACAATGGTACGCTCTTGTGCGCATCTCTCAAGCACCATCGGTGGATCCCTATGCGTATTGACCTGGGTCCACACACAACAGCACGCCCCTACACGCATTATCCAAGCAACATCAGCAGACCCCTACGGACATCAACTGAGGCCCATGCACAATGGCAGACCCCTGCGCACATCACCTAAGCGACATCGATGAACCCCTTCACACATCGGCCAAGCGACATCGATGAACCCCTTCACACATCGGCCAAGCGACATTGATGAACCCCTTCACACATCGGCCAAGCGACATCGATGAACCCCTTCACACATCGGCCAAGCGACATTGACCGAGGCTCATATATAAGGGTAGGCCCTTGCGCACATCAATTAAGCGACATGTGCCGATGCCCGCGCACAAGGCCAGGCTTCTACTGCATCGCTTAGGTGACATCGACAAAGCCCTACGCGTGTTAAGAAAGCTACATCAGCTTAGGCTCATGCACAACGGTATACCCATGTGCACATCGCCAAGGCTAAATTAGGGGGTCCCTACACACATTGGCCATAAGTCATCGCCAAAGCCTACACACAACGGTAGGCCCTTGCACTCATTAGCCAAGTGACACCGACCAATACCCACGCACAAGCGCAAGCCCATGCCCCCATCGCCCAAGCGACATTGACCGAGGTGCTCGCGCACACTCGACATTAGTGGATGTCATCGCCTATTTTTAGGAAAAATTCGATACAAAAAAGATTGAAATTTTTTATTTTTATTATGTGAAAGTCATTTTTGCAATCCGAAGTGTGTCTGGTGGTGTTTTTTATATATATATTTTAATAATTCCTATTTAATTACTTTTTTTCAGAAAATTTTGACATTTAAAAACATAATTTTTTCTCTGTGAAAGCTACTATTTTTTATATTTGAATGTCTTTTGTGCAAGTAAAAAAAATTTCGGTGGTTTTTTAAATATTTTTTTTCTGAAAATTTTGACATATAAAAATTTCAAATTCTTTTGTTGGAAATTTTTATTTTTGACATTAGAAACTCATTGATGAAAGCTGAATTGTGTTTAGTGGGTTTTTATATTTTATTCTATTTTTTACGAAAATTTTTCACATATCAAAAATCAAAATTTTTTATTGAACACTATTATTGTTTTACATTTGAAACTCATTTGTGAAAGCGAAATTGTCTGTGGTGGGTTTTTCATATTTGTTTTTATTTTTTTCCTATTTAATTATTTTTTCAAAAAATTGGGACATATAAAGAAATCAATTTCTTATTGAAAACTATTATTTTAGACATTTGAAACTTATTTGTAAAAGAAAAATTGTGTTTGGTTGTTTTTTTTATAGTTTCTTTTATTTCATTTACTATTTAGTTACTTTTTAGAAAATTTTGACATATATAAAAATATTTTTTTATGAAAACTATTATTATTTATATTTCGAACTCATTTTTGCCAGCAGGATTTTGTTTGGTGGGTTTTTCATTTTTATTTTTATTTTTTTCATATTTATTTATTTTTTCAAAAAATTCGACATATAAAAAAATCAATTTTTATTGAAAACTATTATTTTAGACATTTGAAACTCATTTGTGAAAGCGCAATTGTGTTTGGAGGTTTTTTTAATTATTTTTTCTATTTAAATTTTTTTCAAAATATTTTTGACTTATTTCAAAATATATTTTTTTCAAAACTATTATTTTTTATATTTGAAACTCATTTGTAAAAGCAGAATTGTGTTTGACTACGTCTCTACCATATGTACACACTACCGTTTCTCCTATCAATCGAATGATTCAGTGAAATGTTCATATGCGGTGACATGGGCGATTCCCTGCCCGCGACGTCGCGAGAATTCCATTGAACCTTATCATTTAGAGGAATGAGAAGTCGTTACAAGGTTTACGTAGGTGAACATGCAGAAGGATCATTATATAAACCTACACAGTAGAACGACCCGTGAACATGTTTGAACACTCGAGGGGTGACGCGTGGCTAGGGTGCCTAGGCCCCCCACCTGCGGGTCTCCCTCCCGCCCCCGGAGTGTGCCTTTGGACACCTGTCGGGCGACTACCGAAACCTGGTGCATAAAATGCCAAGGATTGTAAATTGATAGCCCACTCCTGGCACCCAATCTGTAGAGTTTATTGGGATATGTGTACTTATTTTGAAACACAAATGACTCTCGACAACGGATATCTCGGCTCTTGCCTCAATGAAGAATGTAGTGAATTCCGATACTTACTGTGAATTGCAAAATCAAGTGAACCATTGAGTTTTTGAACGCAAGTTGCGCCGGAAGCCATAAGGCCGAGGGCACTTCTACCTGGGTATGAAGCCAGCAGTCCGCTTACAAGGCTAGAAGCGACGCATGCTCCCTCCGTCTGCAAGCCGCGGCGTAGGAAGATGTCAACGCACATGCGACATCAGCGGTGGCTAAGTGTTGAACAATGTTGACCAATAGCTTATTGAATGCGATGCTCGCACCCAATACCGATGTAGCAATTAAAGGTTTTCTGTGTAGTCGAGTGCATTTCTAATGCCTAATCATATGCCAACAGAAATTTTGTGCCAAATAATGATGTCACTTTTATAGGTTTTTTGGGATGTCGAGTGCAATCCTAATGAAAAGTGACATGTCTGGAGGTGTAGGAATATGTCAACGCACATGCAAACTCGGTAGCATTGCATCTAGGTGACATCGATAGCCCCTTGTAAGCATCACTTATAACCCACGTAATATCGGCAGGCTGCTGCATGTCTCGCCCATGAGACATCGACAGAACCCTGCGCTCATAGACCTGGTGACATAGGCTGACGCCCGCACACAATGGCAGGACCTTACGCATATCTTCTAGGCAACATCGGCTAAAGCCCGCACACAATAGCATGCCCCTACGCACATTGGTTGATGCCCGCACACAACATTAGGCCCTTGCATGCATCATTTAGGCGACATCGACAGACCCCTATGGACGTCGGCAAAGCGACATCGGCTGAGGACCGCGCACAATGGCATGTCCCTGCGCGCATCGCTAGGGCGACATCGGTAGACCCCTACGCACATCTGTAAGACGACATCGGCCGAGGACCGTACACAATGGCAGGACCCTGCACACTTCACACAAGTGACATTGGCCGATGCCCGCGCACAAGATCACGCCTCTACGTGCATCGCTTAGGTGACATTTGCAGACCCCTGTGGATGTCAGCCAGGTGACATCGACCAAGGCCCGCGCACAATGTCATGTAACTAAGTGCATTAAAAGAGCAGCATTAGTAGACCCTATCACACATTAGCTAGGCGACATCGGCTGAGGCCCGCACACAATGGCAGGCCCTATGTACATCGGCCAAGCAATATCACTCAATGCTCGCGCACAAGGTTAGGCCCTAAAGCAGTGTCCATCACGTAGGTGACATTGGCAGACCGCTGCGCACGTCGCCCAAATAATACCATTAAAGCTCGCGCACAATGGCAGACTGCTATGCACTTCAGCCAAGCGACATCAACTGAGGCTCTCACAAAACGGCAGAACCTTGCGTGCATCTCAAAAGAAGCATCGTTGAAACCCTGGGCACATCAGTATAGTGATATAGGATGAGGCCTTTACCCAATGGCAGTCCCCTGCGCGCATTGATTGATAACTGCGCATAAGGTAAGGCCTCGGCACATCGTTTAGGTGACATCGGTAGACCCTGTGCCTGTCATTCAAGTGACATTGGTTAAGGCAGATGCACAATGGTGAGCCCTTCTGCGCATCACCTAGGTGGTATCAGCGGACCCCTACCCACATCGGCCAACCAACATCGGTTGAGACCCGCACACAATGGCAGGCCCCTACGCATGTCAGTCAAGCGACATCGGTCAGGTCCCGCGCATAATGCTTGGTCCGTGGTGATATCAGTGCACCACTACACACATCAGTCAAGCAATATCGGTCGAGGTTTATGTACAATGGTACGCCCTTGTGCGCATCGCCCAAGAAAAAAGGAAGGCCCCTGCACGCCTCACTCAAGCATTACCGGTGGACCCGTACGCATATCGGCCTAGGCCCACAGGCAACAGCACACCCCTACACGTAGCATCCAAGCAACATCAGCAGACCCCTACGGACATCGGCTCAGGCCCGTGCACAATGACAGGCCCTTACGCACATCACCCAAGCGACATCGACGAACCCCTTCATACATCGGCCAAGCGACATCGACCTAAGCTCGTATAAAAGAGCTGGGCCCTGCGCACATCGATAATGTGACATGTGTCGATGCCCGCAGACAAGGCAAGACCTCTGCCGTCATTGCTTTGGTGACATCGACAAATCACTATGCACGTCAAAAAAGCTACATCGGCTTAGGCTTACGCACAACGATAGGCACATGCGCATATTACCAAGGCTACATCGGGGGGCCCTACGCACATTGGACATACGACATCAGCCAAGGCATGCACACAATGGTAGGCCCTTGCACTCATCAGCCAAGTGACATCGACCAATGGCCACATATAAGCGTAGTCCCATGCCCCCATCGCCCAGGCGACATCGGCCGAGGCGCTCGCTTACACCCAACATTAGTGGATGTCATCACTTATTTTTAGGAAAATTCAATTCAAAAAAGAATTGAAAACTTTTACTTTCATTATGTGAAAGTCATTTTTGCAAGCCGAAATTTATTTGTTGGTGTTTTTATATTTTTTTTAAAAATTTCCTATTTAATTATTTTTTTCAGAAAATTTTGACATTTAAAAAAATAAAATTTTCATTTTGAAATCTATTATTTTTTATATTTGAATGTCATTTGTGCATGTAAATGTTTTTTGGTCGTTTTTTTTTTCATAATTAATTGTTTTTTCTTAAAATTTTGACATATAAAAATATAATTTTTTTTTTGGAATTTTTTTTTTGACATTTGAAACTCTTTGGTGAAAGTGGAATTGTGTTTGGTGGTTTTTTATATTATCTTTTATTTTTTCTATTTAATTTTTTTGAAAAATTTTGACATATAAAAAAATTAAATTTATTTATTGAACACTATTATTTTTTACATTTGAAACTCATTTGTAAAAGTTAAATTGTGTTTGGTGGGTTTTTCATAATTTTTTGAAAATTTTTGACATATAAAAATCAATTTTTTATTGAAAACTATTATTTTAGACATTTGAAACTAATTTGTGAAAGCGAAATTGTGTTTGGTGGTTTTTTTATAGGTTATTTTATTTCATTTACTATGTAATCACTTTTCAGAAAATTTTGCCATATATAAAAATAATTACTTTTTTTGAAAACTATTATTTTTTATATTTCGAACTCATTTGTGCAAGCAAAATTCTGTTTGGTGGATTTTTCATATTTGTTTTTATTTTTATCCTATTTAACTGTTTTTTCAAAAAATTTCGACATATAAAAAAATTAATTTTTTATTGAAAACTATTATTTTAGACATTTGAAACTCATTTGTGAAAGTGTAATTGTGTTTGGTGGTTTCTTTTAGTACTTTCTATTTGAATTTTTTTCGGAAAATTTCAACGTATATATAAATAATTTTTTTTGAAACTATTATTTTTTATATTTAAAACTCATTTGTGCAACCGGAATTGTGTTTGACTACGTGCCTACTCTTTGTACACACTGCCCGTTGCTCCTATCAATCGAATGATCCTGTGAAATGTTCAGATGTAGTGAGATGAGTGATTTGCTGCACGCGACGTGGCGAGAATTCCATTGAATTTTATCATTTAGAGGAATGGGAAGTCGTAACAAGGTTTGCGTAGGTGAACATGCACAAGGATAATTATATAAACCTACAAAGTAGAATGACCCGCGAACATATTTGAACACTCGGGGGCGACGCGTGGCTAGGGTGCCCAGGACCCCCCGCCTGCGGGTCTCCCTCTTGTTCCCGGCGTGCATTCTTGGGCACCTGTCAGGCGACTATCGAATCCTGGTGCATAAAACGCAAAGGATTGTAAATTGATAGCCCGCCCCTTGCACCCAACATGTAGAGTTCGTTAGGGAATGTGTGCTTCTTTTGAAGCACAAACGACTCTTTACAACAGATATCTCAGCTCTTGCATCGATGAAGAACGTAGTGAATTGCGATCCTTGCTGTGAATTGCATAATCAAGTGAACCATTGATTTTCTTAACGCAAATTGCACCTGAAGACATTAGGCCGAGGGCACTTCAGCCTGGGTTTGAAGCCAGCAATCTGCTTGCCGGGCTAGAAGCTACGCAAGCGCCCGCCATCTGCATGCTGAGGCGTAGGAAGATGTCAACGCACATGCGACATCGGCAGAGGATAGGTGTTAAATTATGTTGACCAATAACTTTTCGAATGCGATGCTTGCACCCAATATGATGTAGAAATTAGACGTTTTTAGTGTCGTCAAGTGCATTTCGAATGCCTAATCATATGCCAACGGAAAATTTGTGCCAAATAATGATGTCACTATTATAGGTTTTTTGGGATGTCGAGTACAATCCTAATGAAAAGTGACATGTCGGGAGGCGTAGGAATATGTCAATGCACATGCAAACTAGGCAGCATTTAGGTGACATCGGCAACCCCTTGCAAGCATCGCTTAAAGCCCATGTGACATCGGCAGGCCGCTGCGTCTCTCGCCCAAGAGATATCGAAAGACCCCTGTGAACATAGACCTGGCGACATAGGGTGATGCCAGCACACAACGGCAGTACCCTACGCATATCTTTCAGGCGACATCGGCTTTTAGCGCGCACACAATGGCATGTCCTTGCGCACATTGAATGATGCCCACGCACAAGATCAGGCTCTTGCATGCATCATTTTGGCGACATCGACAGACCCCTGTGGACTTCGGATAAGCGACAACGGCTGAGGCCCATGCACAAAGGCATGCCCCTGCACGCATCGCCAGGGCGACATCGATAGACCCCTACGCACATTAGCCAGGCGACATCGGCCGAGGCCCGTACACAACAATAGGCCCCTCGCACATCGGTTGACACCCCCGCACATAACAGAAGGCCCATGCGCACATCAGCCAAGTCACATTGGTTGATGCCCGCGCACAAGATCATGCCTCTACTTGCACCGTTTAGGCGACATCTGCAGACCCCTGTGGATGTCAGCCAAGTGACATTGACCAAGACACGCGCACAATTTCATGCCCTTACATGCATCAAAAGTGCGACATTTGTAGACCCTTGCACACATCGACCAGGCGACATCGGCTGAGGCTTGCACACAACGGTCGACCTTGTATACGTCGTCCAAGCCATATCACTCAATGCTCGCTCACAAGGTTAAGCCCTAATGCAGTAACGTCACCCTTATAATACTGTTAAAGCTCGCGCACAACGGCAGACTGCTTTGCACTTCGGCTAAGTGACATCAACCGAGGCTCACGCACAACGACAGACCCTTGCGTGTATCTCCCAAGAAGCACCGGTGAACCCCTCTGCACATCGGTAGAGCGATATCAGATGAGCCCTTTACCCAATCACAGGCCCCTACACGCATTGACTGATAACCACGCACAAAGGAAAGCTTCTGCACATTCCTTAGGTGACATCGATAGACCCTGCACACGTCATTCAAGCAATATTGGCTAAGGCTGATGCAGAATGGTAAGCTCCTACGCGCATCACCTAGGTGGTATCGGTGGACCCCTACCCACATCATCCATGCAACATTGATTGAGGCCCACACACTACGACACGCCCCTACGCATGTCAGTCATGAGACATCGGTTAGGTTCTGCGCCTAATGCCATGTCCGTGTGTGATATTAGTGGACCACTGCACACATCAGTCAAGTGATATCGATCGAGGTTCATGTACAATGGTACGCCCTTGTGCGCATTGCCCAAGCGAAAACAGCAGGCCCCTGCACGCATCGCTCAAGCAACATCGGTGGATCCCTGCGCATATCAGCCTAGGCCTACACACAACAGCACTCCCCTACACACATCATCCAAGAAACATCAGCGGACCCCTACAAACATCAATTGAGGCCTGTGCACAATGGAAGATCCGTGTACACATCACCCAAGTGACATCGACAGACCCCTTAACACATTGGCCAAGCGATATCGATGGATGCGCGTATACAAGGGCAAGCCCCTGCGCACATCGATTAAGCGACATGTGTAGATGCCCGCGCACAAGGTCCGACCTCTTCACGCATCGCTTAGGTTACATCGACAAAGCCCTACGCACCTCAAAAAAGCTACATCGGCTTAGGCTCATGCACAACGGCAGGCCCATGCGTACATCGGAGGGCCCTACGCACATTGGCCATACGACATCAGCCAAGACTTGCAAACAATGGTAAGTCCTTGAGCTCATCAGCCAAGTAACATTGACCAATGCCCACGCACAAGCGCAGGCGCATGTCCCGATCTCCCAGTTGACATTGGCTAAGGTACTCACTCACATTCGACTTTAGTGGATGTCATCGTTTGTTTTTAGGAAAAATTCGATACAAAAAATATGAAAACTTTTATTTTTGTTATGAGAAAGTCATTTTTGCAAGCCGAAGTGTGTTTGGTGGTTTTTTATTATTTTTTTCTATTTAATTTTTTCAAAAAATTTTGACGTATATAAAAGTAATTTTTTTTCAAAACTATTATTTTTTATATTTAAAACTCATTTATGCAAGCGAAATTGTGTTTGACTATGTCCCTACCCTTTGTACACAATACTCGTTTCTCCTATCAATCAAATGTTTTCGTGAAATGTTCAGATGCGGTGACATGGGCGATTCGCTACCCGCGATGTTGCGAGAATTCCATTGAATCTTATCATTTAGAGGAATGAGAAGTCGTAACAAGGTTTACATAGGTGAACATGTAGAAGGATCATTATATAAACCTACAAAGTAGAACGACCCACGAACATGTTTGAACACTCGGGGGTGACGCGCGGCTAGGATGCCTAGGCCCCCCGCCTGCGGGTCTCCCTCCCATCCGAGGCGTGCACTTGAGCACCTGTTGGGCGACTATTAAATCCTGGCACATAAAATACCAAGGATTGTAATTTGATAGCCCGCCTCTCGCACCCAATCTGTAGATTTCATCGAGGGATGTGTACTTCTTTAGAAACACAGACGACTTTTGGCAATGGATATCTCAGCTCTTGCATCGATGAAGAACATAGTGAACTGCGATACTTGCTGTGAATTGCAGAATCAAGTAAACCATTGAGTTTTTGAACGCTAGTTGCACCTGAAGCCATTAGGCCGAGGGAACTTCTGTCTAGGTTTTAATCCTGCAGTTCGCTTGCCGGGCTAGAAGAGACGCATGCACCCGACGTCTACATGCCAAGGAGTAGGAAGATTTCAACGTACATGCGACATTGGTGGCGGTGAAGTGTTGAACTATGTTGACCAATAACTTATCGAATTTGATGCTTGCACCCAATACCAATGTAGCAATGAGAGGTTTTCTGTGTCATCAAGTGCATTTCTAATGCCTAATCATATGCCAACGGAAAATTTGTGCCAAATGATGATGTCACAATTATAGTTGTTTTGGGATGTTGTGTGCAATCTTAATGAAAAGTGACTGCCGGGAGACGTAGGAATATGTAATCGCACATGTGAACTTTGCAGCATCTAGGTGACATCAGCAGCCCCTTGAAAGCATCACTTAAAGACCGCGTGACATCGATAGGCCGTTGCGCGTCTTACCTAAGAGACATCGACAGACCCCTGTGCACATAGACCTTGGCGACATAGAATGAGGCCTGCACACAACGCATGACCCTACGCATATCTTCCAGGCGACACCGGCTAATGGCTATACACAATGGCATGCCCCTGCGCACATTGGTTGATGCTCGTGCACAAGATCAAGCCCTTGCATGCATCATATAGGTGACATCGACAGACCCCTGTGGACACCGGCTAAGCGACATCTACTAAGGCCCAGGCACAAGGGCATGCCCCTGCACGCATCGCCAGGGCGACATTGGTACACCCCTACACATATCGGCCAGGCGACATCAGCCGAGGCACATACACAACGGTAGGCCCTTACGCACATCGATTGACGCCCGCACTTAACGGCAGGCCGTTGTGAACATTAAACAAGTGACGTTGGCTAATGCCCGCGCACAAGATCACGCCCCTACGTGCATTGCTTAGGCGACATCTGCAGAACTCTATGGATGTCAGCAAAGTGACATCGAACAAGGCCCGCGCACAATGTCATGCCCCTACATGCATCATAAGGGCGGCATTAATATACCCCTGCACACATCGGCCAAGCGATATAGGCTGAGGCCCTCTAACAATGGTAGGCCCTGTGTACATCAGCCAAGCCATATCACTCAATGCTCGTGCATAAGGTTAGGGACTAATGCATTGTCTATCACGTAGGTGACATCGGCAGACCCTAATGCACATCGCCCAAATAATACCGTTAAAGCTCTCACACAACGGTAGACTGTTGTGCACTTCGACCAAGTGACATCAACCGAGGTTCGCGCACAATGGTAGACCCCTGCATGCATATCCAAAGAAGCATCGGTAAACCCCTGCGCACATCGATAAAGCGTTATCAGATGAGTCCTTTACCCAATGGCAGGCCCCTACGCGCATTGATTGATAACCACGGGCAAGGCAAGGCCTCTGCGCATCGCTTAGGTTACATAGGTAGACCATGTGCACGTCATTCAAGCGACATTGGTTAAAGTCGTTGCATAATGGTAAGCCCCTACGTGCATCAACAAGGTGGTATCGACGTACCCATACCCACATCGGTCGAGGTCCGCACGCAAATGCAGGCCCCTACTCACGTCAGTCATGCGACATCGATCAGGTGATGCGCATAATGCCATGTCCGTGCGTGATATCAATGGACCACTGCACACATCAGTCAAGCGATATCGGTCGAGGTTCATGTACAATGGTACGCCCTAGTGCGCATCGCCCAAGTGAAAACCTGCAGGCCCCTGCACGCATCGCTCAAGCAACATCGTCGGACCCCTGTGCATATCGGCCTAGGCCCACACACAATAGCACGCCTTTACACGCATTATCCAAGCAACATCAGCGGACCCATACTGACATTGGCTGAGGCTTGTACACAATGGCAAGCCCCTACGCACATCAACCAAGCAACATTGACGGACCCCTTCACACAGCGTCCAAGCGACATCGATCGAGGCTCGTATACAAGGGCAGGCCCCTACGCACATCGATTATGCGACATGTGTTGATGCCCGCACACAAGGCCTGGCCTTTGTGTACATCGCTTAAGTAACATCGACAAAGCCTTATACATGTTGAAAAAGCTACATCGGCTTAGTCTCACGCACAATGGTAGGCACACGCCCACAACACCAATGTTACATCGGGGGGCCCTTACACACATTGGTCATACGACATCGGCCAAGGCCTGCACACAATGGTAGACCCTTGCGCTCATCAGCTAAGTGATATCGACCAATGCCTACATACAAGCGCAGGCCCATGCCCCCCCATCGCACAGGCGACATCGGCCGAGGCGCTCGGGTACACCCGACATTAGTGGATGTCATCGCTTATTTTTAGGTAAAATTTGATACAAAAAAGATTTAAAACTTTTATTTTTGTTATGTGAAAGTCATTTTTGCCAGCCGAAGTATGTTTGGTTGTTTTTTATATTTTTTTTAAAGAATTCCTATATAATCATTTTTTCTGAAAATTTTTACAGTTTAAAAAATAAAATTTTCTTTTTGAAATCTATTATTTTTTATATTTGAATGTCATTTGTGCAAATAATTTTTTTTGGTGGTTTTTTTATTTTTAATTTTTTTCATATTTAATTATTATTTTACAGAAAATTTCGACATATAAAATTTTCAAATTTTTTTGTTGAAAATTTTTACTTTTGACATTTGAAACTCATTGGTGAAAGAAGAAATCTGTTTGGTGGTTTTTTTTATATTCTCTTTTATATTTTTCTATTTAATTATTTTTCAAGAATACTTAGACATAAAAAAATCAAATTTTTTTATTGAACAATATTATCTATTAAATTTGAAACTCATTTGTAAAAGCGGGATTGTGTTTGGTGGTTTTTCAGATTAGGTTCTAGTTTTTTCCTATTTAATTATTATTTTGGAAAATTTTGACATATAAAAATATTAATTTTTTATTTAAAGCTATTATTTTGTATATTTGAAACTCATTTGTATAAGCGAAATTGTGTTTGACTACGTCCCTACCCTTTGTACACACTGCCCATTGCTCCTATCAATCGAATGATCCAGTGAAATGTTCAGAAGCGGTGACATGGGAGATCCGCTGCCCGCGACGTTGCGAGGATTCCATACATGCGACTAACGAATCCTGGTGCATAAAATTCCAAGGATTGTAAACTGATAGCTTACCCCTCGCACCTAATTTTTAGAGTTTGTTGGGGGATGTGTACTTCTTTTGAAACACAAACGACTCTCGACAACGGATATCTCAGCTCGTGCATTGATGATGAACGTAGTAAATTGCGATACTTGCTATGAATTGCATAATCAAGTGAACCATTGAGTTTTTGAACGCAAGTTGTGCCCGAAGCCATTAGGCTGAGGGAACTTCTGGCTAGGTTTGAAGCCCACAGTCCGCTTGCCGAGCTAGAAGCGACGCATGCACCGGCGGTCAGCATGCCGAGGCGTAGGAAGATGTCAACAGACATGCGACATCGGCGGCAGCTAAGTGTTGAACTATGTTGACCAATAACATGTCGAATGTGATGCTCACACCCAATACCGGTGTAGCAATTAGAAATTTTCTGTGTCGTCAAGTGCATTTCTAATGCCTAATCATATGCCAACTGAAAATTTGTGCAAAATAGTGATGTCACTATTACAGGTTTTTTGGGATGTCGAGTGCAATCCTAATGAAAAGTGACATGTCGGGAGGTGTAGGAATATGTCAATGCACATGCAAACTCGGTAGCATCTAGGTGACATAGGCAGCCCCTGTCAAGCATCGCTTAAAGCTTATGTGACATCGGCAGGCCACTGCGCGTCTTGCTTAAGAGACATCGACAGACCCCAACGCACATAGACCTGGCGACATAGGCTGAGGCCCACACACAACGGCAGGAACCTATGCATATCTGCCAGGCGACATCGGTTAAAGCCCACACAGAATGGCATGCTCCTGCGCACATTGGTTGATGCCCGTGCGCAAGATCAGGCTCTTGCATGCATTATTTAGGTGACATTGATAGACCCCAGTGGACATCAGCTAAGCGACATCGGCTGAGGCTCGCGCAAAAAGGCATGCCCCTGCACGCATTGCCGGGGTTACATCGGTAGACCCCTACGCACATTAGCCAGGCGACATTGGCTGAGGCTCGTACACAACGGTAAGCCCCTGCGCACATCGGTTGAGACCCGCACACAACGAAAGGCCTTTGCACACATCAGGCAAGTTACATTGACTGATGCCCGCGCACAAGATCATGTTTCTACGTGCATTGCTTAGGTGACATTTGCAGACCCCTTTGGATGTCGGCCAAGTAATATCGACCAATGCCCGCGCACAATGCCATGCCATTGCGTGCATCAAAAGGGCAGTATTAGTAGACCCCTGCACACATCGGCCAGGCGACATAGGCTGAGGCCCCACATAACGGCAGGCCCTGCGTACATTGGTCAAACCATATCACTTAATGCTCGAGCACAAGGTCAGGCCCTAAAGATATGCCCATCACGTAGGTGACATCGGCAGACCCCTGCGCAGGTCGCCCTAATAATACCATTATAGCTCGCGCACAACGGTAGGCTAATATGCACTTCAGCCAAGCGACATCAACCAAGGCTCGTGCACAACAGCAGACCCCTGCGTGCATCTCCCAAGAAGCATCGGTGAACCCCTGTGCACAACAATAGAGCGATATCGGATGAGGCCTTTACCCAATGGAAGGCCCCTGTGCTCATTGATTGATAATCGTGCACAAGGCAAGGTCTCTGTGTATCGCTTAGATGACATCGGTAGATCCTGTGCACGCCATTCAAGTGACATTTGTTAAGGCCGATGCACAATGGTAAGACCCTAGGCGCATCACCTTGGTGGTATTAGCGGACCCCCAACCCACGTCAGCCAGGCAACATAAGTCGAGGCTCGCACACAACGGCAGGCCCCTACACAAGTCAGTCAAGCGACTTCGGTCAGGTCCCACGCATAATGCCTCGTCTGTGCATGATATAAGTGGACCACTGCACACATCAGTCAAGCGATATTGGTTAAGGTTAATGTACAATGGTACGCACTTGTGTGCATCACCCAAGAGAAAATGAAAAGCCCTGCAAGCATCGCTCAAGCAAAATCGGTGGACCCCTGTGCATATCGACCTAGGCCCTCACACAATAGCATGCCCCTACACGTCTCATCCAAGCAACATCAGCGGACCCCGACGGACATCAGCTAAGGCCCGTGCACAATGGCAGGCTTCTGCGTGCATCACCCAAGAGACATTGATGGACCCTTTCACATATCGACCAAGCGACATCGACCGAGGCATGTATACAAGGGCAGGCCCGTGTGCACATAGATTAAGCGACATGTGTCGATGCACGTGCACATGGCCAGGCCTCTACGTGCATTGCTTAGGTGATATCGACAAAGCCCTATGCATTTCGAAAAAGCTAAATCGGCTTAGACTCATGCACAACAGTAGGCCCATGCACACATCGCCATGGCTACATCGGGGGCCCCCTATGCACATTCACCATACGACGGCTAAGGCCTGCACACAATGGTAGGCCCTTACGCTCATTAGCCAAGTGACATCGACCAATGCCCACACATAAGCGCAGGCTCATGCCCCTATTACCCAGGCGACATCGGCTGAAGAGTTCGCGAACACCTGACATTAGTGGATGTCATCGCTTATTTTTAGGAAAAATTTGATACAAAAAATTTAAAACTTTTATTTTTGTTATGTGAAAGTCATTTTTGCAAGTCCAAGTCTGTTTTGTGGTGTTTTTATATTTTTTTTAAAAATTCCTATTTAACTATTTTTTTAGGAAAATTTTGACATTTAAAAATATTAATTTTTATTTTTGAATTCTATTATTTTTTATATTTGAATGTCATTTTTGCAAGTAAAATTTATTTTGTTGGTTTTTTTTATTTTTAAATTTTTTTCATATTTAATTATTTTTTTCAAAAAACTTTGACCTATAAAAATATCAAGTGTTTTTGTTGAAAATTTTTATTTTTGAAATTTGTAACTCATTGGTGAAAGCGAACTTCTGTTTGGTTGTTTTTTATATTTTCTTTTATTTTTTTCTATTTAATTATATTTTCAGAAAATTTCGACATATAAAAAATCAATTTTTTTTAATTGAACACTATTATTTTTACATTTGAAACTCTTTTGTGAAAGAGGAATTGTGTTTGGTGCGTTTTTCATATTTTTTTTATTTTTTTTTCTATTTAATTATTTTTTCAAAAAATTTTGACATATAAAAAATCAATTTTTTTATTGAAAACTATTATTTTAGGCATTTGAAACTCATTTGTCAAAGCAAAATTGTGTTTCGTGGCCCCTGCGCATATCGGCCTAGGCCCACACACAATAAAATGCCTTTACACACATTATCCAAGCAACATTAGCGGACCCCTATGAACATCGGTTGAGGCCCGTGCACAGTGGCAAGCCCCTGCGCACATCACCCAAGCGACATCGACGGACCCCTTCACACACTGGCCATGCGACATCAACCGAGGCTCGTATACAAGGGCAGACCCTTATGCACATCGATTAAGAGACATGTATTGATGCCTGCACACAAGGCCTGGCCTTTGTGCACATAGCTTAGGTAACATCGACCAAGCCTTACGCACTTTGAAAAAGCTACATAGGCTTAGGCTCACGCATAACGGTAGGCCCATGCGCACAACGCCAAGGCTACATCGGGGGTTCCCTACGCACATTGGTCATACAACATCGGCCAAGGCGTGCACACAACGGTAGGCCCTTGCGCTCATCAGCTAAAGTGACATCGACCAATGCCCAGGTACAAGCGCAGGCCCATGCCCCTATCGCGCGGAAGAAATTTGTCGAGGCACTCGCGTACACCCGACATTAATGGATGTCATCGCTTATTTTTAGGAAAATTTTGATAACAAAAAGATTTAAAAAATTTATTTTTGTTATGTGGAAGTCATTTTTGCAAGCCGAAGTGTGTTTTGTGGTATTTTATATATTTTTTAAAATTCTTATTTAATTATTTTTTCTTAAAATTTTGACATTTTAAAAAATAAAATTTTCTTTTTGAAATCTATTATTTTTTTATATTTGAATGTCATTTGTGCAAGTAAAATTTTTTTGGTTTTTTTTTTATTGTTTTCATATTTAATTATTTATTTCAGAAAATTAGGACATATAAAAATATCAATTTTTTTGTTAGAAATTTTTATTTTTGACATTTGAAACTCATTGGTGAAAGAGAAAATGTGTTTTGTGTTTTTTTTTTATATTTTCTTTTATTTTTTCTATTTAATTATTTTTTCAGAAAATTTTGATATATAAAAAAATCAAAATTTTTTATTGAACACTATTATCTTTTACATTTGAAACTTATTTGTGAAAGCGGAATTGAATTTGGTGGGTTTTCAAAAAAAAATTTAGTTTTTTCCTATTTAATTATTTTTTTTGAAAATTTTGACATATAAAAAGTATTTTTTTTATTAAACACATTTATTTTAGACATTTGAAACTAATTTGTGAAAACGGAATTGTGTTTGATGGTTTTTTTATAGTTTATTTTATTTCATTTACTATTTAATTACTTCTTAGAAAATTTTGACATATATAAAAATAATTTTTTTTTGAAAACTATTATTTTTTATATTTCAAACTCATTTGTTCAAGCGGAATTGTGTTTGGTGGGATTTTCATATTTGTTTTTATTTTTTCAAATTAAATTATTTTTCGGAAAATTTTGACGTTTAAAAGAATTTTTTTTTATTGAAAACTATTATTTTATACATTTGAAACTCATTTGTGAGAGCGAAATTGTGTTTGGTGGTTTTTTTAATTATATTTTCTATTTAAATTTATTTTAGAAAATTTCGACGTATATAAAATATATTTTTTTCAAAACTATTATTTTGTATATTTGAAAAAAATTTGTACAAGCGAAATTGTGTTTTTGACTACGTCCCTACCCTTTGTACATATTGCCCGTTGCTCCTATCAATTGAATGATCTGGTGAAATGTTCATATGCGGTGACATGGATGATTCGTTGCCCGTGATGTCGCGAGAATTCCATTGAACCTTATCATTTGGAGGAATGAGAAGTCGTAACAAGGTTTACGTAGGTGAACATGTAGAACGATTATTATAGAAACCTACTAAGTAGAACGACCTGCGAACATGTTTGAATACTCGGGGGCGACGCGCTGCTAGGGTACCCTGGCCCCCCGCCTGCGGATCTCCCTTCCATCCCCGACTTGAGTGCTTCTGCACCTGTCGGGCGACTAACGAATCCTGGTGCACTAAACGCCAAGGATTGTAAATTGATATCCCGCCTCTCGCACCCGATCTGTAGAATTCGCTGAGGGATGTGTACTTCTTTTGAAACACAAATGACTCTCGACAATGGATATCTCGGCTCTTGCATCAATGAAGAACGTAGTGAATTGCGATACTTGCTATGAAATGTAGAATCAAGTAAACCATTGAGTTTTTGAATGCAAGTTCCACCCGAAACATTAGGCCGAGGGCTCTTCTGCCTGGGTTTGGAGCCCGCAGTCTGCTTGCTGGGCTAGAAGTGACGCATGCTCCCTCCATTTGCATGTCGAGGCGTAGGAAGATGTCAACACACAGGCGACGTCAGCAGCGGCTAAGTGTTGAACTATGTTGACTAATAACTTGTCGAATGCGACGCTCGCACCCAATATAGATGGAGAAATTAGACGTTTTCTGTGTCATCGAGTGCATTTCTCATGCCTAATCATATGCCAACGGAAAATTTGTGCCCAAAATGATGTTACTATTGTGGGTTTTTTGGGATATCGAGTGCAATCCTAATAAAAAGTGACATGTCAGGAGGCGTAAGATTATGTCAACGCACATGCAAACTCGACAGCAACTAGGTGACATCGGCAGCCCCTTGCAAGCATTACTTAAAGCCCACGTGACATCGGCAGGCCGCTACGCGTCTCACCCAAGAGACATTGACAGACCCTTGCGCACATAGACCTGGAGACATAGGCTGAGGCCCGCACACAATGGCAGGACCCTACACATATCTTCCAGGCGGCTTCGGCTAAAGGCCGCACACAATGGCATGCCCTTGTGCTCATTTGTTGATGCTCGCGCACAAGATCAGGCCCTTGCGTGCATCATTTAAATGACATCAACATACCTGTGGACGTCGGCTAAGCGACATCGGCTGAGGCCCGTGCACAATGGCATGCCCCTGCGTGCATCATCATGGTGACATTGATAGACCCTTATACAGATCGGCCAGGCAACATCGGCTGAGGCCTGTACACAATGGCAAGACCCTGCGCACATCGGTTGACGCCTGCACACAATGGCAAGCCCCTGAACACATCAGCCAAGTGACATTGGCTGATGCTCGCGCACAAGATCACGTTCCTACGTGAATCGCTTAGGTGACATCTGTAGACCCCTATGGATGTCGGCCAAGTGACATCGACCAAGGCCCTTGACATTGTCATGCCCCTGCGTGCATCAAAAGGGCGGCATTAGTAGACCTAAGGCTGGCAAGGGGACGGGGACGAGGATACCGGGACGGGACATAGGGGGACGGAATGGGACGGGTCGAGGTTTGACTGGAATTCAACCGGACCCGGGATGAACCGGGCCGGGATTCGCGGGATAAATATAAGTCCCATCGCATCCCACTAGATTAACGGGATGGGACAGTGTTTTAGGGGACGGGACGGGACAAGGGATTTTTATTTTTTTTATATTTATTTAATTTTTTTGAAGTTATATTTTTTTTGAATGACATTTTTAATTTTTATTGTTTTGAATATTATTTTTTAGCTAATTTAAAATGCTTAAGTTTTGATAAATTCAAATTTCATCTTTTAACTTTCAAAATTCAAATTTCAAATTTCAAATTTCAAATTTTGAAGTAAGTTTTGATAAGTAAAGTATTAAATTTAAATGCAACACAATAGTTGTATAAAAAAGACTTGAATAAAGCCTTTAAATTTATTCAAATAAAATTCAATTGCAACTAACAACTTACAAGTTACAATTTACAAATTAAATATTAGAGGAGTAACTAATCTACGCAGCCACCTTCTAGGAAGGGTTCTGTTTCAATAAGTTCTCGTATGTAAATCTAATATTTGTAACAAATATTACATGAGTAACTAATCTACGCAGCCACCTTCTAGGAAGGGTTCTGTTTCAATTAGTTCTCGTATGTAAATCTAATATCTGTATTGTCCAATAAAACTTTTTTCTAACTCTTGTATCAAATCGACGGTAACATCCTCTGGTGTTGGCAATGATGCTTGAAACTCTTGTGCATCTAGTTCATCGTCACTACTACATCCAAATATTGAATTAAAATAAGAGTCTTGTTTGGCGCTTAACTTTGGCAAATTATAATTTCTTCTCTCGGCGTTGATCCAGTCTCTAAATAAAACTGATGACTCCAAGCTTTCTTCAGCCAATGAATGTCTGTGATCTCCAATTTGAAACCTTGCCGCACTAAAAGCAGCCTCTGAAGCAACTGATGAAGCTTGAATAGCTAGAACATCACGAACCATTTTGCTAAGAGTTGGAAATGCACTACCACGTTTCCTCCACCAATCTAATACTTTTACGTTGCCCTGCTCGTCGGTAACTGTTTCCAAACACTGATTAAGATATTCTTCAAAATCATCACGGTTAGTAGAATTAAGACCAAGAAAACCAAGCATATAATCATTGTTGATAGCATTAGAAGTTTGAGCAACAACTCTTTCATTAATTTCCATAGTTTTATATTTTTCATATAAAATTTTGGCTTGCACTTTTATGCTAGACTTACAAAATTCAAAACTTGGAACTTCTTCCGGTAAAATTTCTAAAGTATCATAAAAAGTTTGACCAAGTCCTTGTACACCTCGTAATTTATATTGAGGGTTAAGTAAAGTCGCAGTTAAAAAAATTTGAGGAATAGGAAAAAAATATTTTTAAAATTTTTCAATCATAGCTTCAATTGACGATCTAAATTTTTCAATTTTTTTGTATGTTTGAAATTGAATTGAAATAGCACAAATATTTACTAAGTCTGATAAAATAGTAGGATAATAAACTCCAGAAAACATGGTTGTAGCATTATAAAAAAGTTTTAGAAAATCCAATAGTTCTTTGGTTTCTATCCAATCTTCATCACAAATTATTTCTAGTGGGTCAGAATTATGGGCATTAAAAACCATTTGTATGGGTCGTTGATATTCATAAGCAACTGAAAACATTTCATAAAAAGAATTCCACCTAGTTTTAACATGTTTTGGAACTTTTCGTGGTGTAAGATTACATAGTACACAACGCTCGTTAAATTCCCTAATTCTAGCAGGTCTATGAGCATAAAAAATCCATAAAACAACATATTCTATTTTCATACAACCACAATCAAATAATGAAATACCATCTTGTACAATTAAATTTAATATATGTGCAGCACATCTAACATGAAAAGCGTTATTATCAATTGGACATAGTCTAGTTTTTAACATAGCAGCAGCGTTGGTGTTATTAGAGGCATTATCTAATGCGACACTCATCACTTTATCACAAAGCATATAAAAATCTAAAATACCTAAAATAGTTGAAGCTATATAAGCACCAGTTTTTTTCTCTACACATTCTTTATAACTTAAGATTCTTTTTTGCAAATTCCAGTTATGATCAATCCAATGTGCTGTGACAGTTAAATAATCACGTCCATTAACACTACGACCCATATCAGAAGTTATAGACACTCTACAATCTAATATGCTAAATAAACAACGAAGATATTGACAATGTTTACCTTGAAATTCTAAAACATCAGATTTAACTGTATTTCTTGAAACACCTTTAAAAGACGGATTATAAGTTTGTTGAATATATTCAATAAAACCGGGATGTGAAGGAAAACCAAAAGGTAAACCACAAACAGAAACCATCGTAGCTAAATTTTCGCGATCTCTTTCTTTATTATATTTACGTTGTGTACTTGGACCACCGGGGTTAGAAGGATCCAATGTTCCTTGTACCATGTTAGAACACTCTACCGATTGAGGAACACTAGAATTAATATCATCATCATCAATTTGAATTCCTCTTTTTTTATCGGCTAGAGCTTTGGCCGCCTTATATTCAATCGGTCTACAAGATAGCAAATGTCTATTTAAACCCCCCCGTCCCACCTTGACCTCCACCGACTCTATGTATAAATTTTTGTTTACACTTATTACAAATAGCAAGAGAGTTTACAGTATCTAAAGTCATAAATTGCCACACAACAGAAGTTTTAGGGCGTTGATACTTCACCTTTCCCCTTGTAGGAGGTACAAGGGGGGAGGGGTGGGGGAGTTGACTATCTTCCTCAGTTGGAGGTGTAGTTTGTGTTGGAGCTTCCGTCGCCGGACTGGTAGGTGTTTCATCTAATTCATCTTCTTCCAAATCAACTTGTACTTCATCATCTAAATTTTCATCAACATTAGGATTATTAAAACGTCGTTCTAAAAATTCATGATCAATTTCAACATTTGTATCTATATTATAATGAGGAGTGAAAGAAGTATCATCAACAAATGTAGAATCATTTGTATTAATTCTAACTCTAGGCATTGATTTAGAAGAAGAACCACCACATTTACTTTTATTTTTTTCCTTACTACATTTTTTAGGAAAATTAAATAAATTGGAAACAACGGTTGCTATTTTTTCCTTACCGGTATTTTTTTTATTAGAACTCATATTTAATAAAATGTAAAATGTAATATATAAATATTAATAACACAAAAACTAATTGCGAAAAAAATGTATAAATAAAGAAATGGAACGAATGTACCAAACGTCTGCGTTAATAGCAGACGGTTATAACCAATTCTTGAAGCTTGCTCCAACCAAATGTATTATCGTAAGTTGTAAGTTGTAGCTTCAATACTTAATAGCAACAATATAAAATATAAAATAATTGAATTATAAATATTATGATATTAATTGAAATATAAATATTATGATATAAATTTAGAATTGAGAATTAAGTGGAATCAAGATTCAAGAATGAGAGAATATAAAATATAGAATTGAGAGAGTAGATAATTTGTGAGAAATAAAAGAAGAATAAAGGGGTATTTATAATATAAAGAGTGGACTAAAGTGTATTTTATGTAACTTGAGGGTTAAAATAAAAGATTAAACAATAGGAGTGGTAGGGGGGTGTTTGGGACTCCCAAAATTCAAATATATCCGTTGGGGGGGCCCACTAGCCGTTGCCCCAACGGTCCCCACCGGATAAATTGCAAAGTTTCAAAAAAAAAAATGGTTGGCCCACTTGACCGGCCGGTTCGACCGGGACAGGGACGGAACCGCGACGGGACCGGGACTGGGACAGACCGGGCCGGGTCGACCGGGACCAAATCGTGAACCGTCCCCCTACCCGTCCCCCTATCCCCCTATCCCCTATCCTACTTCGACACGTGGGACCGGGACCGGCGAGACGGGTCTCGAGTCGGTACCGGGCCGGGGCGGGCTGTCCCGGTCCCCTTGCCAGCCTTAAGTAGACCCCTTGACATGGAAGGCCCTGCATACATCAGCCAAGCCATAACACTCAATGCTCACGCAAAAAGTCAGGTCCTAATGCAGTGTCCATCACGTAGGTTACATCGGCAGACCCTTACGCACATTGCCCAAATAATAATGTTAAAGCTCGCGCACAATAGCAGACTAATGTGCACTTCGGCCAAGCGACATCAATTGAGGCTCGTGTACAACATCAGACCCCTGCATGCATCTCTCAAGAAGCATCGGTGAACCCCCATGTACATTGGTAAAGCGACATCTTATGAGGCCTCTACCCAATGGCAGGCCCCTTCGCGCATTGATTGATAGGCGCGCACAAGGCGAGGCCTCTGCGCATCACTTAGGAGACATCGGTAGACTCTGCGCACGTCATTCAAGCGACATTGGTTAAGGCCAATGCACAATGGTAAGCCCCTACGCACGTCAGTCATGCGACATCGGTCAGGTCCTGTGCATAATGCCTAGTCCATGCGTGATATCAGTGGACCACTGCACACATCAATCAAGCGATAAAGGTCAAGGTTCATGTACAATGGTACACCCTTGTGCGCATCGCCAAAGAGAATACGACATGCCCCTGCACGCATCACTCAAGCATTATCGGTGCACCCCTGTGCATATCGGCCTAGTCCCACACACAACAGCACGCCCCTACATGTATCATCCAAGAAACATCAGCGGATCCCTACAGACATCGGCTGAGGCCCGTGCACAATGGCAGGCCCCTGCTTACATCACCAAAGAAACATCGACAGACCCCTTCACACATCGGTCAAGCGACATCGACCAAGGCTCGTATACAAGAGCATGCCCATGCGCACATTGATTAAGCGACATGTGTCGATGCCGGTACACAAGGCCAGGGCTCTCGACGCATCACTTAGGTGACATGGACAAAGCCCTATGCACGCCAAAAAAGCTACATCGGCTTAGGCTCACATATAATGGTAGGCCCATAAGCATATCGCCAAGGCTACATCAGGGGGCCCTACACACATTAGCCATACGACATCGGCAAAGGCCTGCACATAATTGTAGGCCTTTGCGCTCATCAGCCAAGTGACATCGACGAATGCTCATGCACAAGCGTAGGCCCATGCCCCTATCACCCAGGCGACATCGGTCAAGGCGATCATGCACACCTGATATTAGTGAATGTCATCTCTTATTTGTAGGGAAAATTCGATACAAAAAACTGAACACTTTTATTTTCGTTATGTGAAAGTCATTTTTGCAAGCCGTAGTGTGTTTGGTGGTGTTTTTATATTTTTTTTAACAAATTCCTATTTAATTATTTTTCAAAAAATTTTGACATTTAAAAAAATAATTTTTTTTTGAAATATATTAATTTTTATATTTGCATGTCGTTTGTGCAAGTAAATTTTTTTTGGTGGATTGTTCTTATTTTTTAAATTTTTTTTCTTAATTAATTACTTTTTTCAGAAAATTTCGACATATTTTATATCAAATTTTTTGTTAAAAATTTTTGTTTTTGACTTTTGAAACTCATTGGTGAAAACAGAAATGTGTTTGATGGTTTTTTTTATACTTTCTTTTATTTTTTCTATTTAAATATATTTTTCAGAAAATTTCAAATTTGACATTTGAATATAGTTCTTTTTGAAATGTATTATTTTTTATATTGAAGGTCATTTGTGCAAATAATTTTTTTTTGGTGGATTGTTTTTATTTTTTTAATTATTTTTTTCTATAAATTTCGACATATAAAAATATCAAATTTTTTTGTGGGAAATTTTTGTTTTTGACATTTGAAACTCATTGGTGAAAGCGGAAATGAGTTTGATGGTTTTTTTATATTTTCTTTTATTTTTTTTGAAATATTTCGACATATAAAAAAATCAATTTTTTTATTGAACTCTATTATTTTATACATTTGAAACTCATTTGTGAAAGCAGAATTGTGTTTGGCGGGTTTTTCATATTTGTTTTTATTTTTTTCTATTTAATTGTTTTTTCAGAAAATTTTGACATATAAAAAAATCAATTTTTTATTGTAAATTATTATTTTAGACATTTGAAACTCATTTGTGTAAGAGGAATTGTGTATGGTGGTTTTTTATGGTTTATTTTATTTCATTTACTATTTAATTAATTTTTAGAAAATTTTGACATAGATAAAAATAATTATTTTTTTAAAACTATTATTTTTTACATTTTGAACTCATTTGTGCGAGCCGAATTGTGGTTGTTGGGTTTTTTATATTTGTTTTTATTTTCTTCCTATTTAATTATTTTTCAAAAAATTTTGACATATAAAAAATCATTTTTTTATAAAAAACTATTATTTTACACATTTGAAACTCATTTGTGAAAGCGAAATTGTCTTTGGTGGTTTTTTAATTATTTTTTCAATTTAAATTTTTTGTAGAAAATTTCGACATATATAAAAATAATTTTCTTTTCAAAACTTATATTTTTTATAGTTGAAACTCATTTGTGCAAGCGAAATTGTGTTTGACTACGTCCCTACCCTTTGTACACACTGCCCATTGCTCCTATCAATCGAATATCATATGAAATGTTCAGATGTAGTGACACAGGAGATTCGCTGCCCGTGACATCGCGAGAATTCCATTGAACATTATCATTTAGAGGAATGATAAGTAGTAACAAGGTTTATGTAGGTGAACATGCAGAAGAATCATTATATAAACCTACAAAGTAGAATGACCCGCGAACATGTTTTTACACTTGGGGGGCGACGCACTGCTAGGGTGCTCAGGCCCTCCGCCTACGCGTCTCCCTCCTGTCCCTAGCGTGTACGCTTGCGCACGGGCGACTAACGAATCCTGGTGCATAAAATACCAAGGATTGTAAATTGATAGCCCGACCCTCGCACCTAATATGTAGAGTTCATTGGGGGATATGTACTTCTTTTGAAACACAAATGACTCTCGACAACAGATATCTCGGCTCGTGCATTGATGAAGAACATAGTGAATTGCGATACTTACTATGAATTGTAGAATTAAGTGAACCACTGAGTTTTTGAACCCAAGTAGTGCACGAAGCCATTAGGTCGAGAGGACTTCTGCTTGGGTTTGAAGCACGCAGTCCGCTTGCCGGGTTAGAAGAGATGCATGCGCCCGTCGTCTGCATTCCGAGGTGTAGGAAGATGTCAACAAACATGAAACATCAGCGGCGGCGGCTAAGTGTTTAACTATGTTGACCAATAACTTGTTGAATATGATTCTGACACCCAATACCGATGTAACAATTAGAGGTTTTTTGTGTCGTCAAGTGCATTTCTAATGACTAATCATATGCCAACGGAAAATTTGTGCTAGATAATGATGTCACTATTATAGGTTTGTTTGGATTTCTAGTGCAATCCTAACAAAAAGTGACCTGTCGGGAGGCATAGGAATATGTCAACGCACTTGCGAACTAGGCAATAAATAGTTGACATCGGCAGCCACTTGCAAGAATCGCTTAAAGCCCACGTGACATCGGCATTCAGTAGTGCGTCTCGCGCAAGAGATATCAACAGACCCTGCGCACATAGACCTGGCAACATATGCTGAGGCCAACACACAACGGCAAGACCCTACACATATCTGCCAGGTGACATCGGCTAAAGCCCGCACACAATGGCATGCCGTTGGTCACATTGGTTGATACCTGCGCACAAGATCAGTTCCGTGCGTGCATCATTTAGGCGACATCGACAAACCTCTGTGGATGTCAGTTAAGCGGCATCGGCTGAGGCCAGCGCACAATGGCATGCCTCTGCGCACATTGCACGGCGACATCGGTAGACCCCAATGCACATCAGAAAGGCGACATCACCGTGGCCTGTACATAACAACATGCCCTCACGCATATCGGTTGACGCCCACACACAACGACATGCCCCTGTGCACATCAGCCAAGTGACATTGGCTGATGCCCGCACACAAGATAATGCCTCTATGTGCAAAGCTTAGGCGGCATTTGCAATCCCGTATGGATGTCGGCCAAGTGATATCGACCAAGGCCCGCACACAATGTCATGCCCCTCCGTTCATCAAAAAGGAGGCATTTGTAGACCCTTGCACACATCGTCTAGGTGAGATCGGCTGAGGCCCACACACAACGGCAGGCCCTGCGTACATCGGCCAAGCCATATCACTCAATACTCACGTACAACGTCAAGCCCTAATGTAGTGTCCATCACGTAGGTGACATGGCAGACCCTTGCGCACATTGCCCAAATAATACCGTTAAAGCTTGCACAAAATAGCAGACTGCTGTGCACTTTGGCCAAGCGACATCAATCTTGGCTCGCTCACACCGGCACACCGGTGCGTGCATCTCCAAAGATGCTTCGGTGAACCCATGTGCACATCGGTAGAGAGATATCGGATGAGACCTTTACCCAATAGCAGGCCCCTACACGTATTGATTGATAATTGCGCACAAGGTAAGGCCTCTGCGCATCGCTCAGGTGACATCGGTAGACCCTGTGCACGTCATTAAAGTGACATTGGTTAAGTCCGATGCATAATGGTAAGCCCCTACGCGCATCACCTAGTTAGTATTAGCAGACCCATACCCACATCGGCCCGGTAACATCAATTGAGGTTCGCATACAATGGCTGGCCCCTACGCACGACAATCTAGTGACATCGATCAAGTCCCGTGCATAATGCCTTGGCCGTGCGTGATATCAATGGACCACTAAACACATCAGTCAAGTGATAACAGTTGAGGTTCATGTAAAATAGTATGCCCTTGTGTGCATCACCCAAGCGAGAACGATAGGCCCCTGCACGCATCGCTCAAAAAACATAGGCAGACCCCTACGCATATCGGCCTATACCCACACACAACAACACGTCCCTACACACATTATCCAAGCAGCATCAGCGGACCCCTACAGACATCGACTAAGGCCCATGCACAATGGGAGGACCCTGCGCACATCACCCAAGCGACATCGACGGACCCCTTCACACGTCAGCCAAGCGACATCGACCGAGGCTCATATTCAAGGGCATGCCCCTGTGCACATCGATTATGCGACATGTGTCGATGCCCGCGCACAAGGCCAGGCCTCTGGCTCATCACTTAGGTGATATCGACAAAGCCGTATTCACGTCCAAAAAGCTGCATCAGCTTAGGTCCACGCACAATGGTAAGCGCATGCGCACATCGCCAAGGCTACATCGAGGGGCCCCTATGCACATTGGCCATACGACATCGGCCAAGGCCTGCACACAACTGTACGCCATTGCGCTCATTAGCCGAGTGACATTGACCAATGCCAACGCATAAGCACAGGTTCATGGCCCCATCGCCTAAGGGACATCGATCGAGGCGCTCGCGCACACACGACATTAGTGGATGTCATCGCTTATTTTTAGGGAAAATTCGATACAAAAAAAATTGAAATTTTTTATTTTGTTATGTGAAAATCATTTTCGCAAGCCGAAATGTGTTTTGTAGTGTTTTTATATTTTTTTCAAATAGTTCCCGTTTAATTATTTTTTCGAAAAATTTTGACATTTAAAAAAATAATTTTTTTCTTTTCGAAATCTATTATTTTTATATTTGAATGTCATTTATGCAAGTAAAAAAATTTTTGGTTGTTTTTTTTTATTTTCTAAATTTTTTTTTATATTAAATTATTTTTTCGAAAAATTTCAACATGTAAAAATATCAAGATTTTTTGTTGGAATTTTTCATTTTTGGCATTTGAAACTCAATTGTGAAAGAATAATTGTGTTTGGCGGTGTTTTTATATTTTCTTTTATTTTTCTCTTTAATTATTTTATTTGGAAAATTTTGACATATAAAAAAATCAAATTTTTTTACTGAACAATTTTCTTTTTTACATTTGGAAGTCATTTATGAAAACAGAATTGTGTTAGGTGGTTTTTTCATATTTGTTTTTATATTTTTCTTATTTAGTTATTTTTTTGGAAAATTTTAACATATACAAAAAATTTCTATTTAAATTCTTTTCGGAAAATTTTGACGTATATAAAATATATTTTTTCAAAACTATTAGTTTTTATATTTGAAACTCATTTGTTCAAGCGGAATTGTGTTTGACTACGTCCCTACCCTTTGTACACACTGCCCGTTGCTCCTATCAATCGAATGATCTGGTGAAATGTTCAAATGCGGTGACATGGGCGATTCGCTGCCCGCGAGGTCGCGAGAATTCCATTGAACCTTATCATTTAGAAAAATGAGATGTCGTAACAAGGCTTACGTAGGTGAACATGCAGAAGGATCATTATATAAACCTACAAAGTAGAATGACCCACGAACATGTTTAAACAATCGGGGGCGAAGTACGGCTAGGGAGTTCAGGCCCCCCTCCTGCGGGTCTTCCTCCCATACCCAGCGTGCACGCTTGCGCACCTGTCGGGCTACTAATGAATCCTGGTGCATAAAATGCCAAGGACTGTAAATTTATAGCTCGCCCCTCGCACCCAATCTTTAGAGTTCGTTGGGGGATGTGTACTTCTTTCGAAACACAAATGACTCTTCACAACAGACATCTCGGCCCTCGCATCGATGAAGAACGTAGTGAATTACGATACTTGCTGTAAATTGCAGAATCAAGTGAACTATTGAGTTTTTGAACGCAAGTTGCGCCCGAAGCCATTAGGCCAATGGCACTTCTGCCAGGGTTTGAAGCCCGCAGTCCGCTTGACGGGCTAGAAGCGACGCATGCGCCCGCCGTCTGTATGCAGAGGCATAGGAAGATGTCAACGCACATGCGATGTCGGCCGCGGATAAGTGTTGAACTATGTTGACCAATAACTTGTCGAATGTGATGCTCGCACCCAATACCGATGTAGCAATGAGAGGTTTTCTTTTTCACCGAGTGCATTTCCAATGCCTAATCATATGCCAATGGAAATTTTGTGCCAAATAATGATGTCACTATTATAGGTTTTTTGGGATGTTTAGTGCAATCCTAATGAAAAGGGACATGTCGGGAGGCGTAGGAATATGTCAACGCACATGCGAACTCGGCAGCATCTAGGTGACATCGGCAGCCCCTTTCCAACATTGCTTAAACCCCACGTGACATCGACAGGCCGCTACGCATCTCACCCATGGGACATGGACAAACCCCTACGCACATAGACCTAGCGACATAGATTGAGGCCATCACACAACGGCAGGACCTTACGCATATCTGCCAGGTGACATTAGCTAATGCTTGCACACAATGGTATGCCCCTGCGCACATTGGCTAATACCCGCGCACAAGATAAGGCCCTTGTGTGCATTATTTAGGTGACATCGATAGACCCCTATGGACGTCGGGTAAGTGACATCGGCTAAGGCCCACGCACAATGGCATGTCCCTTTGTTCATCAATAGGGCGTCATCGGTAGATCCCCATGCGTATCGGCCAGACAATGTCGGTTGAGGCCCATACACAACGGAAGGCCCTTGCGCGCATCGATTGTTTCCCGCCCACAACGGCTTATCCATGCGCACATCAATCAAGTGACATTGGTTGATGGCCGCGCACCAGATCACTCCCCTACGTGCATCGCTTAGGCGACATCTACAGACCCCTGTGGATGTTGACTAAGTGACATCAACCAAGGCCCTCATGCCCCTGCAAGCATCAAAAGGGCGACATTAGCAGACCCCTGCATACATTAGCCAAGCCACATCGGCTGAGGCCTGCACATAACGGCAGGCCCTGCGTACATTGGCCAAGCCATATCACTCAATACTCGCACACAAGGTCAAACCCTAATGCAGTGTCCATCACGTATGTGACATCGGTAGGCCCTTGCGCACATCACCCATATAATACAGTTAAAGCTTGTGCACAATGGCAGATTGCTGTGCACTTCGGCCAAGCAACATCAACCGAGGCTTGCGCACAACGGCAAACCCCAGCATGCTTCTCCCAAAAGCATCGATGAACCCTTGTGCACATCGACACAGTGATGTAGAATGAGGCCTTTACCTAATGGCAGGGCCCTACACGCCTTGATTGATAACCGTGCACAAGGCTAGGCCTCTACGCATTGCTTAGGTGACATTGATAGACCCTACGCACGTTATTCAAGTGATATTGGTTAAGTCTGATGCACAATGGTAAGCCCCTATGCGCATCACCTAGGTGGTATCGGCGGACCCCTACCCATATCGGCCAGGCAACATCGGTCGAGGCCTGCACATAACAGAAGGCCCCTACACACGTCAATCAAGCGATATCGGTCAGGTCTCGTACAGAATGCCTGGTCCGTGTGTGATATCACTGGACCACCGCACACATCAGTAAAGCGATAATGAAAATAACTATATAAATATACTAAATTATAGGTAAAAACATGTAATTGAAGACTATCCATGAAGAAGAATAGAGATATGATGAAACAATTGCTTTACATAAGAACCCTAAATTTTGTAGGAATCATGAACGGATGAAATAAGTTTACTTTTGGACTCAATGGGTGAAAAATACTTATTGATTAAATTCCACATACCTAGATTGGAAAACCGTGTTGAATTTTAGAAATTCTTGGAGAAACTATTTAGGCTTGGAACTTTATAGCTTGAGCATGACAAACCCTTCTATGGAGTTCTTGGAGATAAAATTTGGGGAAAATCTTGATTAAAAAACTTACGATTTTTGTAGATCTTTGTAACACCCCAAAAGTTCCTAGGTCAGATTAGATCAGGAGAAGTTCAAGAAAAAATCCAAGTCTGTAGAATAGTAGCATTTACCACCAGCATCTATGTAGTGTAGATGGAATCACAGACCTTAGATGAAGCTGGTAGACCAACTTTAGAAATAGAGAAAAATGGTATGTGATCTATGAGTTAGGTTTACAGTTCGGTAAACAATTTAATGGGTCGTAGACTTGATTCGTAGATCAACTTCAGAAACTTGGATTTTTACCTATTTTATGGGTTGTAAATGGACTCATAGACCAAAGTCCTTAAACTCAATTTTCTCCTAATTCAAACGGACAGATTCTACATATCATAAAAGGGACTACGGGCGGTAGGTTGATCTCGTATAATAATCTTCAAAAACACAATATTCTCCTCTGATTTCCAGAAATTTTTTCTATGGTCCCTAGATGGAAACATGGACCATAGATGACCCTCGTGAACATGTCGACAACTTTTAATTCAAGGTCGTTCTAGCCTTTTCCCGCCCTTTTAATTGCTATCCTACATCGTTTAGGACAATTCTAACTGGTATTAAAGGAAATTTAGTGATATAAACCCTCCCCTTACACGCACAATTCCCATAAATGATACGAACATAGTACATATGAGAATATGTGGAATACTACTAAGTTTGACATAAGACTTTCTAACATCATAGGAGTGGTCCGGACGTAACCCATATACCATGTACAAGTTTGAAACAAAATAGGTCATAGAAGCAATAAAAGTTTCTATAGCTTTGCCCTCGAATCATAAGGACTCACCTATCCAACGGTCAAAACTGAGCAATTCCGATCTAGGCACGTCCGAGAGGAGGAGCGCCGAATCCTATATTATGAGACAATATAGGCACAAATATGCATTAGTACGGTGCATGTACAAAGTATGGGGAAATGCATAAAATTGTATACATGATAATATGAGGATTTTTAAACATGATATGCATGACCAAGTATACCATTGTAAGAACTTTTAAAGAGAAATCATGAATCATAAATAAGATCAATGAATACTTTAAATCATAAGAAAAGCTTTCCTAAAACCTCTGAAGAAATCGTAGTTCATTTATGGGAAATCAACTGTTAACTGACAATAAAACCACGTGAGCTATAACATGAAATCCGGTATGACCCTCACACCAAAAAAGAGAATCTACTTGCCAAGGTAGAACTTCGTCTCATTCATTATTGCTATGGTGGATCCACTAGATAGGTCATTTAAGATAATCCTACGAGGCCACGTAGTTTGGGACAAGGAGATTGCTTCTAGTCACCCGAACACTATTAATGGGAGAGCCTCCATCTCAAAGTTCTCTCGATACTAAGTAAATCCCAACGAAAATGACATAATCATATTCATAATCAAAATATTTGGAAATTTACACTTACGACTACTAATCCAATCATAAGTCATAATAGAGTAGCTACTTTCAAAATCATGATTTCATAAACTTCTTCATAAGACACTCCCTTTTCAAGCATCTAAAGCATGATTCCTTTCATATGTGAGAAAACTTTTCACAAAGGTATCCATTGGTGAATTACCACAAACCTTAGCAATCAAGGCCCAAAAGAAATGTAGAAGAAGCTCTTGAAACCCTAGTTCTTCACTTTGGAGGTCTTGAGAGAATTTGGAGAAGAAGATTTGGGAAATTTGGGAGAATTGAGTAAATGAGAGGAATTAGGCTAAGTCTTAAGATTAAAAACGTTTATAGGTGTAGTTATAGGGCCAAAACTACGTAGTTTAGGGGTTAATTAAGTAGAAAAAGACAAAAACACCCTCAATTAGAAACTATCAGAAGACCTTATAGTTTTGACCTACGATTCGTAGGACTTCCTACGGACCGTACTGGTCAACTTTAGACCCAATAACTGCAACCCAAAATCCATCCAACTTCAATGAAAATTTCCTACAAGTCATCATCCACTCTATGTTTTGTAGACCTATTCCGTAGAGTCCAAATAAAGGTCCAAAATTTCTCTAAGTCTGGATCACCTCTACGGTTCTTAGAACACTCTACAATTCATCCTGTGAATTTGTAATTCAAACATAAGAGATTTGATATTTACTAAAAATGAACCCAAGTCCTACAACTGCATTTTTAGGGCCTGAAGAAAATCCTACGATCCGTAGGTGGCTTCCGTAGAATCTGTCTCAGGAGAATTTCGTGTAACTTTTCCTTTCCAATCTAACTTTTTAATTTCCAATGTTTTACAATGTAGGTTTTAGTATGTCTCATAGTCAGTCTTTCAGTATTATAGCATGACCAAGCATTCAACTAATTTAGTACAATATTTACCAGAATCTCATGTTATTTACTTGGTCATTGCATCATCATACCTTTACAGTTCAACATGTTCAATTATCTCTTTCTGCATGCATATCCTACATAATAACATTCAAAGTATTTTTTATTAATAGATTGATCTTTTATTAATCAAAAAGTGACACATTATACAATCGGGTAGAAGCTGGCAGTCTATTCTAACTAGTTAGAAAGCTTAACAAATCCTAGAATAGACAGAAAAATATCAGGCTAACAAAACCTTACACCTAGGGGAAATAATTCAGCAAGTTCAACAGCCAAGATGTATTGTTCCTTCCTTGAAAGTGCAAGTGCATATAAGTGTCTTTACAGGTTCATGTGACTTCTACTTGTCCCTTCTTGAACCTAAAAGTATTCCTATCTGTCTGGATGTTATAGATAACCATTGCAAAGGTGCAGCATATTGCTTCAGCATGAGCAACTTTCCTCTTTGCTATCCGACACACCCAATCTATTTCTTGTTTCCATGGACCAATGCTTCTGTGGATTCCCAGCTAATTTAGGATTTTTGTCCAGACCTGGTTATTGTAAGTACATCTAAAGAACAAATGTTCAAAAGACTCCACCTCTTGATCACAAAAAATGCATATCTTTGGCACTTGAATTCCAATCTTCTGAAATCTATCCATTGTTGCTAAGCTTTGTTGTACTGCAAGCCACAAAGTGAATTTGAATCTTTGATGTACCGCTTTATGAAGAGTGAGACTCTTCCATGAAACTTTAGGCATCTGGGGCTGCATAGGTACATAAGCTTGCTGAATCTTGAACTTGTCACCCTGCACCATTCTTCCCAAAGTGTGGTGAATAGAACCTTGGAAGAATTGTTTTATCATAAAACTTTGCTGGCTGTCAATAATCTTCTTCACAACCCAGGCTGCACACTTGGGACTGGTCATCAGCTTTAAACTGTTCTGCTTGATGTAATAATAGTGCACCCACCTAATCCACAAAATGTCTTTATTCATAGAGATGACCCATAAGTATTTTAAAATTGCAGCTTTATTCCATAGCTTGAGATCAATGACATTTAAGCTTCCTGCTGAGCTTGGTTGACAAAGTTTGTCCCATGCTACTAGCGATTTCTTTGAGATCTCACCTTGACCTGTCTATAGATATGTTCTACACACTGCCTCTAACATTTTGACCACGTTTTTGGCAAAACAAATTTTTTTCCCAATAGCTTTGCATTCCAAAAAAGACTGATTTATAAGTTGTAGCCTCCCGAAGTATGATAATAATTTTGCTAACCAACATTGAATTTTAGTAGTAAACTTCTCTACTAGTTATAGACATTGTGGAACAGTCAACTTCTTTATGGATAAAGGGACTCCCATGTACTTGAAAGGAAGCCTTCCTTCCACATACCCTAGCTTTTGTATAATATCTAATATGAGTCTTTGGTTAGTACCTTCCATGTATATAGAGCTCTTCTCAAGATTAGCCCTTAATCCAGAAGCACGAGAGAATTTATCAAATGTTTCTTGCAGTAATAAAATTGAACTCAAGTCAGCCCTGCAAAACATTAACAAATCATCAGCAAAGCACATGTGGATCAGTCCAAATCTCTTGCATCTGGGTGGAAGTGGAACTGTTTCTTCATAACTAATTGAATCATTTCCTTGTGTTGGTACTCCATGGAAATAACAAATAGGTAAAGGGATATGGGGTCCCCTTGCCTTAACCCTTTTCAAGCTTGGAAAGGTTTTTTTAGCCTCCCAAACATCATCAAGGAGTAAGACATAGTAGACACACATTCCATTACCCAATTAATAAATTTGTAAGGAAACCCTAGCTCAGTCAGTATAGTTCTCAGAAAGTGCCAAGTGTGTCATAAGCATTCCTGATGTCCACCTTCAACACACACCTAGGAGAGATCCATTTCCTAGTGTATCCCTTGAAAAGTTCATGACTCAGTAGAATGTTATCTGATATGTTCCTTCCCTTAATAAAAGTAGACTGTGAATTTCCAATCAACCCATTCAATACCTTCTTCTTCCTATTGGTTAGTATTTTAGCAACTAGCTTATACATGGAAGAACAACAAGCTATAGGTCTAAAGTCCTTCACCATAGTAGGTGATGAAACCTTAGGAATCAATGTAATTGCAGTACAATTTCAGGCTTTCATCATCTTCCCCTTTGAAAAAATTGTTTCACGGCAACATACACTCCACCTTTAACCATTTCCCAATTATTAGTGAAGAACTCTATAGGGTACCCATCTACCCCTGTAACTTTTATCATGTGGCATAATCTTTATTGCTTGTTTTATCTCCTCTTTGGTAACCATTTGTATCAATAATAGTTGTTGGTGCCTATCAAGGCATGGCCCTTGTTTGATCACCAGAGAGTTTGGGCAAGGCAGTTCCTTAGCTCTGTCTTCCATTAGAGAGGTGAAAAGAGAAACAAATTATATTTCCACCTTCTTTGGATCAGTTAACTTGATCCCATTCTCAGTGTAAATAGAGGAAGTAGTATTATGGGCATTTCTAATTTTCATCTGGGCATGAAAATACTTTGTGTTAGCATCTCCACTATCAATCCAACAAGCTGTAGATTTTTGTCTCATTAATTTCTCTTCAGCTAGTCTCCACCTTTGAATTTCTACTAACAAAGCCTCCTCCTGGGCAAATAAAAATTGATCAAACAATGGGAAGAGATCTGACCTTGTACTATCTCTAATTGTTGCCTTGCTTGATTTAATTGTTTTGCATAAGAAGCCATGTATATATTAAGGTCCTTCAATTCCCTCTTTAACTATTTCATCTTCTCCCAGAGCTCCACCATAGCCTCTCCATTTCCTTGCATTTGCCACACTTGCTGTACAAGCCCCTTGAATTTAGGATGTTCCATAACAGTTGAGTACAATCTAAATGGCTTAGGATGCAGGTTAGTCTGCTGCCTACAATAAACCAAAGCAGGAGAGTGGTCTGAAACTCCTGGTTGCATATAGTTAGCTTCAACATGTCCATATTGCTGCAACCATTCTAGATTACCAAAAACCCAATCAATTTTTCTATATACCCTATCAGATCCCAGCTGCTTGTTGCACCACGTGTAGAAGCACCATTTTGATCTAAGTGGAGTGAACTGGAGATTATCAACCATGTCCTTGAACCCCTGCACTTCTGCTCTTGTAACTAGTTGCCCAATTCTCCCCTCTACAATAAGGACATTATTAAAGTCACCACTAATAAACCAAACTCCTTGCACTCTAGCACCAATATGTTGCAGGTCATTCCATAGTTTTGTTCTCTGAATCAAATCATTTTTTGCATAAACCACAGTGATTATAGCTGAGAAATTAATGGCTAAGTCCTCCACCTTACAATGGACAAATTGTTCATGTACATGTACAACCTGCACATTAATATGTATCTTCCAAAGCAACCAAATCCTACCATTTGCACCATGTGGATAGTTGCAAAAGTGATCCCATTCTTTAGAAAATTTCAACAAGATTGTCTTAGCCTTCCCCTCCCTTATTCTTGTTTCTAAGCAACCAAAAAAACTAACATTCAAAGTATTGACTTGATACTTTCTGCCTATATTGTTTGATAATATAGATTCAGATGTTTTGCACTCAGGCTGCGGTTAGTACGACTTCAGACCAGCTTAGTATTATTTTGGTTAGTTCTCAACTCTCTAGGAAATCATTTACATTTCATTTAGTATTGTTCTTTCAATTTTAGACAGTTAGAATTAGCTAGGAATTTGTCCTAGTAAGTCGTCTTAGTAAAGGCTCTCAGACAGTTAGTTTAGATGGAGCGTATGTGTTATAAGATATTTGCCTATTTTGGTATCGTTATTCGAGCGCTCCTTCAGAAGCGTTAATTACATTTTGGGAATCAATTTTAGAAATAATCAAAATGAGACATCTAAATCTTGGATTCTAACTTGTTCTGGGAACCATAGGTTGCTGATCTGAGTTCATAAAGTAGGAAAGACTCAGAATTGAACATAAGAGACCTTTGGTCTATAGTTATATATCATGAATCATGAGTATCTTGTACTGAAAGCAACAATAAGACTACTATACATTAAAAAATGCAATTGCTATCTCCCAAACCTAACAAAACTTCTCGTAAATGCTCCTTCTTACAGGGCGCCATGCTTAACGGTCTAAACGTGAAACTTCTAATTATTTTGGTTTACCTAACATATGGTTGTCAAAGGCTAAATCTAGTCGCATGATCTAACTTTGTTAAACCCTAACTCTTGGAGATACAAGGCACTAATAATAAAATTACTACGTTGGTGTCATTATAGGAATCTATATTCTATATCCCTTAGGATCTATAATCCTAAAAAAAACACTTCTTCTTGCTGCCTTGAACAATAACCTTAAATTTCAAACAAGTGGGTCACACACCAAAAAAATTTGTTACCTGCAGGTATATCGACAATAATTCAAACCTATCTCTTGTTGATAAAATATCTTTATTATCTTAAAAAGTATAAGAATAGTATTTGAAATTCTTTATATCTATTATTAAAGATAGTCAAAAGAATTTATTACATATTATTGCCCCATATTATTTTAGCCTTAATAATATTCTATTAAGTACCTTTTAATAGTGTGGCCAATGGCTGGTTTTTGTTAATATGGTAGTGGGTAATGCCGTTATGGCAGTAATCAATACTATTGATTTGGGAGTTACAAATTCAAATGAATATTTGGCAGTGATTCTATAGGAAATTATTTTATATTAATGTGCACTTATGCGTGGCTGATTAGATTAATATATATATATATAATATGTTTGTGTGTAAAAGAGAGTAAAAAAAGATTAAAAAGGAAAACTTTTCTTCCTTAGTTTATTTTTGCTGGGTTTTCTTAAGTAAAATATCCTCTTTGTTAGTTTCTGGCTCCTAGTTTTAATACTAGAAGACCTTGCTGAATCCTGGGGGATACACCTTAACCGATAAAATATCCTGAAGGACAATGCCATATGCACGCCTCAAGCTACAAGATTTCCGTGATTTCCAATATTTTTCAACATCTCTCAGCTACAATCAACAACACTGCCATAGCCTGTGAAGGGTCATTAAAACACTAGAACGTGGGGATCAGGAAGAAGAAGGACACTGTAAAATCTTGACTGGAGGATTTTCATAACTTTTACACTCAACTAGGGGCTAAGGAGTAAAGTATAATATGAACGAACTTTTTCAAGAGGTTTGATCTAAGAGCATACATGATGTAGTGTGATCTCAGTAGTCACTGAGCATATATCATGAGTACATCGAACTGAGCATACTGTGAAACATTAGTGCATGAGTCATAAATTGTACGACATGGAACTGGAATGCATAGATTCGTGGAGTATGATTAGGATATTGAGTGAACTATTTGTCATCATCATATATTATTAAGAGTGGGAAGCCCCTGAGTTAAAAGTTTGATTATGAAAATACCCTTCAAAAGTTAATTAATTATTTATCCTTCATAATTAAAAAATAATATCTTTTATTAAATAAATAAAAATTCAAATGCATTAAACTTTATCAAATTCATTATTTTTTATTTTTTAATTAAGTTAAAGGATGCTGCACGTCGAACTTTTATAACAGTTTGCCAGTTTTTCTTCTTCATCTTTTTATCTCATTATTATTGATAATAAATCTACATAAGTTACTGTACATTGATTGATGATAAAATTTATATCAATAAGGATAATGAATAATAATAAAGGTCAAAAGAATTTATATATATATATATAGGGCTGGAATCCTATTTATTTTTTTTGTGGATTTTTTGAGTTTTTTCTTCATTTTAAAAGACAAAAAGTATTATATGAAGTTTTTGCTGAATATTAAAGTATAGTATTTAATTTTCTCCTCATTAAATCATAAACATAAAAGCTTATGTTATCAATTCTTCGCCCTAAAAGATATTTTCCTTAATTATAAAATTTAAAAGGATTTATTCCTTATCACTTAATTACAGAATTTGAAAAGTTTTTTCACAAGTTATCTCTTCTGCACACAAGTTTAATTTGAAGGGTACTAATATTTAAGGTAAAGAAACTAATCACAAAATATTTCAAACAATATGGAAGAAGGTATTCACAAATTTATATTGATGTGTTTATTCTTGGTGGAGCAGTAGAAAAACTCATGGTTTGGTTAGCTCTTTTCTCAATGTTTCATTTTTTTTGTACAATTGTCTTTCATACATTTTTTTGTTTTAATTATTTTCCTTCATTTCTTTAGTTTTTAAATTTTGCAGCAACATCAAACAAGTTTCATTGAACATACACATACCAGTGAGAGGAAAATTCAACAACGCACCAAAACAGTTAAAAAATCACGAAGAAGAGAAAGATAACAAGCTGCAACGGAAAAAGAATAACAAAAATGACATAGCTTCTTGAAAGCTAATTTAGAGATGAGGAGAAGAGATCTTAGAATGATCAAAAAAATCGCCGAATCCTTTACTTTATCTCTTCTTCTTCTTCTGATGGAATGTTATTTCTTTATGCAAAGAGAAAGAGACAGTATCTCATGATCCTTTTGAAGATACCAATGTAAAAAGAAAAGTCATGTAATAATGATTTCTTTATAAAAAAAATAAAAGAGTTTTTGATAAGATGTTGCACTTTAATTCCTTTTACAAGAAAATATATATTGAGAAAAAAAATCATTTCGATTGAAAAACTTATAGAAAGATTGATAAGTGCAACATATTAAATTATTTAGAGCAAGAAGAATTATTTAGAGAGAGAATCAATTTATTTATGGAATTCATACTAAATTAGGAGGAAAATAAAGAGAAATCTATATTCTATTCCTTTTTTAAAAAAAAATGTTTTTCTATTTTATTTTTTCTTATCTATCTTTAATTAAAGTTTATTTTATTTTATTTTATATATTTTTAATTGAAGTTTGTTTTATTTTGTTTTGTATATCATTAATTAAAGTTTATATATGGGAGAATAAGTATACAATTTGATAATAATTCAGGTAGTAGATTTGATATTCAATTTTCTATTTTTTCAAGACATTCTTTCTCTGATCGAAGATTGTTGGCTTTTATGCATCATATCTCTCCTATTGAACCTGTTTATAAATTAGTTCGAAATCGTGCAGCTTCTCTTCATACTCTTTCTACTATAAAACCTGTAGAAAAAATTAATTATATTGGGGCAATTAAAGTCGATCCTCAAACTAACATTGTGCAGGTGGTAAATACCCAGGGAGATATTCTCTCTGCTTCTCAAATAGGTGATATAATAATAGTAATAATAATAGTAAAAGTAATAATAATAGTAATAGAGATAGTAATAGTAATAGTAATAGTAATAATAGTAATAACAATAATATTAATAGTAATAGTGTTAGTAATATAATAATAACAATAATAATAAAATAAAAAAATTCATAATAATAATAATAATAATAATAATAATAGTAGTAATAATAGTAATAATAGTAATAGTATGTCAAAAGTGGAGATATATGGAATAGTATGCCTAAGGTGGCCTCATGAACGATTCAACAAATTTTTAAAGCCACAAGATATGTGGAGGAAACTGGGATCACTATGCCAGAGCTCATGGGAATGCAACAGTTCTCCATTAAGAAGATGTATCAGCTATTATTAGGAGTACTCCCCAATGTCACTTGGAGGAAGTTGGTGTGAAACAATAGAGGATGTCCCAAGTGGAAATTTATCCTTTGGCTAGCCATAAAAGGAAAGTTACAGACTAGGGACAAGCTTGCTAAATGGATAAATGATATAGAGGTAATTTGTCCTTTATGCAGGAATGCTGAGGAATCCATCCAACACCTATTCTTTAGCTGTACTGTAACACCTCAGTTTTCAAAAGAAAGATTTTCCAGTTTTGGGCCCAGAGTCACTTTCTTCGGACACAGTCTACGGGTCGTAGACCAGTTGATGGACCGTAGAATGCATCCGTAGAAAGAGGGTAAAATGTTTTTACAAAGTCAAGTCTCTGAAGTCGAGTCTACGGGCAAGCAGGACGGACTATAGAAATGTCTCGTCAAAAAGTTTCAGACTTAGTCAAATTTTTTAGGGTCAAGTTAGGTTCTATGGGTTGGATCTACGGATCGTAGAATGGTCTACGGGCCGTAGATCGAAGTCGTCAAAAGTGTCCTGATAATTTGGGTTTCTAAAGTTTTCTACGGTCCAACAGGATGGTCCGTACGAATTCCTACGAACCGTACGTTGGAGCCGTAGACTTCGTCCGATATTCATTTTACAGGGGTTTTTATGTCTTTTTCCAATTCTTTTAAGTCCTTTTAATTACGACTTTGCCCCTAAATTGACCCACTATATAAGTGTTTCTTCCCAAATTTTCCTTCATTAGTTACATTCTCAAATTCCCAACTTCCCCAAATTATTTCTCTCTCTAGAAAGTTCTCTCAATTCTCAAGGAAGAAGAAGGTCTAGGATCCTCCATTGAAGGTCATCAATTCTTAGCAATTTCTTGTGGGCTTTGTTGAGGTATGTTAGCGTTCACCATTGGAGTTCTTTCCTCCATTGGGTCCCTAGTTTTTTTCAAATTTCAAGGTTTAATTCCCCAAATTGAGTTAGGCTTTTTGATCAATTCTTATGGGTTCTTCAATTATGATTTCAATTGTTGATTTTATGATTCCTAGTGCACAATCTAACGTGATAACGTATTTTAGTGCACGATTTAGCGTGATTTATATGATTTGAGTAGAAATTGTATGAAACCATGCATGAGCCATGATTCCTAATTATGAATTCATGATGAAGTATGTTCCATGCATTTATGAACTTATGAAATTGATGAAAATATGCATGAGTCTAGTTTATTGCATTATTCTAAGATGAATTGACATGTACCCATACTAGATCATGATTTATGCACATATGAATAGCTTGCATAAGAGATGTATGTTTCATTAGAATTATGCTTATAATTGCTAGGGTGCTTATAGATGATGGCATCCATGAGTTGTGAAATTGTTTTCTTCACACTAAGATATGAATGTGAAAGGTTTTCTCACATAATTTAGGGTTCACATGGTTGAAAGGCTTTCTCACCTATGAATCAATCAGGAGCTATTCTAATGACGTAAGCGTGGGGCAAGCCCATGGTAGTTGAAACGTCTTGATATGATCTTAGCTTTGATTTGGTAACCCTAGATGTACCTCTTCCTTGGTTAAAATATGAATAAGTTTAATTGACTATTCCTTGGGATTTTACTTAGCACCGAGCGGGCTTTTGGGATGAAGGTTCCCGTTTAGTGTCTGTGAACCTTTAGTAGCAATCCCTAAGTCCCAGAACTACGTGCCTCATAGGTTTTGTCTTAGATAGACACATAGCTAGTGGATCCACATAAGCTACAGATTTATGGTCCTTACCTAGGCAAGAAGAACACCCATTCTAGTGGTGTGGGGTAGACATCACTCCCTTTTTTGGTGTGGGATAGACATTAGATTCTATGTTATAGCTCACATGGTCTATGTCGGTTAAACATAAAAATCCCATAATAAAGAACTAGGGGACTAGAAGTGTCTCACTAGACAAGACTTATGATATGACTAGCTTGCATTGACCATGTTATGCAACCCTATTGTCACATGATTTAGTTTGGTCATTGCATGTTCATGATGATTTCCCATTAGCATGATTTCCTATATGAAAGCATTTCATTGGCATGTTTTATGTGATTATGTGCATTTGCTTCATACTTAGTACATTCCACGTACTAATGCATACTTGTGCCTACATTCTCTTATAAAGTAGAGTCACACAGTCATCCTTCACACTCTCATGGTTAGTTGTTTTCAAAGTTGGAGCTATCAACCTTGGTGAGTCCTCATGCTTCGGGGACTAAGAGACTTTATTGCTTTTCTTTACTTTTTAGTTTCAGACGTGTATATGATGTACGGGTTATGTCTCGATCATTCTATTGTATTAGATGGCTTTTGAGACATAGTAAAGACTTTCGCTTGTAAATGCTTTACTTTTATGAGATTGTCTATCTTTTTCCTCATTATTGTCTTTACCTTATGTATATGTATGCTAAGTGGCTTTTATGGGGCCTCTCGGGGTCCTATACACAATGTCACACCTAGGGGATACTTTGGGTCGTGACAAACTTGGTATCAGAGCCAGGTTTAGAAAGGTCCTAGAATGTCTCAAAGCCACGTCTAGTAGAGTCTTGTTCATAAGTGTGAAGCGTGCCACATTTATGAATAGGAGACTACAAGATGTTAGGAAATTCCACTTCTTTCATATTCTAGAATCATGCTTTAGAGTTAAACTCTATACGTTCCTCTCCTAATCCATGTCCTACGCTTTTTAGGACATGGCACCTAAAAGAGCTTGTGCATGGAGGAATGCAAATGAGAATGTGGAGCAAGAGGCTAACCAAGTTTTGACTGCTCCTTTGGCCGAAGAGATTACTAATGCGGAGTTCTGAGCCGTTTTCCACGCATTGGCCCAAGCCGTGACGGCCCAAGCCAATAGAGAAGTTGTGGTCCCCGTGAACCCACATGTGGGTACTGCGGTGGCAAGGGTAAGAGATTTCACAAGGATGAACCCTCTGAAATTCCATGGCTCCAAGGTTGAGGAGGATCCACAAGAGTTCATTGAAGAGGTTTACAAGATTCTATTGATCATGGGAGTGACGCCGAAAGAGAAAGCGGAGTTGGCCGCTTACCAATTGAAGGGTGTGGCCCAAGTGTGGTTTAACCAATGGAAAAGTGAGAGGGCTAGAGTGCGGGTCCTCTTGAATGGGAGAAATTTAAGGAAGCTTTTCTTGATGGATTCTTTCCTCTTGAGATGAGGGAGGCTAAGGTCCTCGAGTTCATTTACTTGAAGCAAGGTGGTATGAGTGTCAAAGAATATGCATTGAAATTCACTCAATTGTAAAAATATGCGCCTTCCTTGGTGGTCGATTCAAGGGCCAAAATGAGTAAGTTTGTGTCGGGAGTGTCCGACATAGTGGTCAAGGAGTGTAGAACTGCAATGCTTATTAAAGAAATGGATATTTCATGGTTGATGGTACACGCACAACAAATCGAAGAAGAGAAGCTAAAGGAGAGGTCCAAAGAGGCAAAGGGGGCTAGGACCGGAGATGGTGACTTCTCAAACCAAAGGATCGGAGGACATGGCCGTCCTAAATTTTGACAAAGGTTTTCAAACCAAGGGTCTTCTAATGTTCCTATGCCTAAGTTTGACAAGAATAGGGTGTCTAACCCTAAGCCTCAAGGAGGCAATAGTGGTGGTGATACAACTCTAATTTCCCCATGTCAAAAGTGTGGGAAGAAGCACGAGGGGAGATGCTTAGACGGATCGGATGGTTGTTTCACTTGTGGAAAAAGGGGTCACAAAATGAGGGATTATCCAATGAATGTTACAATGGGGAAAGATGGTAAATAAGGTGCTCCTAGTGGTTCGGGTTCTAGTGCTCCCAAGCAAAACCGATTTTATGCACTCCAAACTCGCCAAGAGCAAGAAGATTCTCCCGATGTGGTTACCGATATGTTGAAAGTCTTCCATCTTGATGTATATGCTTTACTTGATCCCGGTGCTACTTTATCTTTTGTGACGCCATATGTAGCTATGATATTTGGTATTGCCCCGGATGTGTTGATAGACCCCTTCTGTGTCTCTACTCCTATTGGTGATTCTATTGTGGCTAAAAGAGTCTATAGGAAGTGTCTCCTTTTCTTGTTCCATAGAGTCACCTATGTTGATCTTGTAGAGCTAGATATGATAGACTTTGATGTCATATATTGGGATGGATTGACTTCATTCTTGTTATGCCTCGGTTGATTGTAGAACCTGAGTGGTTAAGTTTCAATTTCCTAATAAGCCCATCCTAGAGTGGAAAGGGGGAAATTCTATGCCTAGAGGTCGGTTTGTTTCTTGCCTTAATGTTAGAAAGATGATCTCCAAGGGTTGCATTTATCATCTTATTCAGGTGATGGATATAGATTCTGAAACCCCTTGTCTTGAGTCGATTACTGTGGTAAATGAGTTTTCGGATGTGTTTCCCGATTAATCTACCCGGTGTTCCTCCCGAAAGGGAAATAGACTTTGGTATTGACCTTCTTTCTGATACGCAACCTATCTCTATTCCTCCTTACCGTATGGCTCTGGTGAAACTTAAGGAATTGAAAGAGCAATTGAAGGATTTGTTGGATAAGGGTTTCATCTGACAAAGTATTTCTCCCTGGGGTGCTCCGGTGTTGTTTGTTCTAAGAAAGATGGCTCTCTCCGTATGTGTATTGATTACCGGCAATTGAATAAAGTTACTATTAAGAATAAGTACCCGATTTCGAGGATAGATGATTTGTTTGACCAACTTCAAGGTGCTAGTTTCTTCTTTAAGACTGATCTCTGGTCGGGTTATCACTAATTGAGGGTGAGGAGTTGTGATATTCCAAAGAAGGTTTTTCGAACAAGATATGTCCATTATGAGTTTGTGGTTATGTCTTTTGGATTGACTAATACTCCGGTATCTTTTATGAATTTGATGAATAAGGTGTTTAGACAATACCTTGATATGTTCGTCATTGTATTCATTGATGATATTTTGATTTACTCCAGAAGTGAGGAAGAGCATGCCGATCATTTGAGGATTGTATTGCAAGTTCTTAAGGATTGTGAGTTATATGCTAAGCTCAATAAATGTGACTTTTTGTTGAGATTTGGCCTTCCTTGGTCACATTGTGTCCGGTAAGGATATTGAGGTAGATCCTAAGAAGACGGATGTGGTTAGAACTTGGCCTAGACCTCTATCTCCTTCGAATATTCATAGTTTCTTGGGCTTGGCCGGATAATATAGGAGCTTTGTGGAAGGGTTTTCTTCTATTGCCTCTCCATTGACCTCACTGACTCGAAAGAAGACTAAGTTTGTATGGTCGGAGGCTTGTGAAGAAAGCTTCCAAGAATTGAAAGATAGGCTTACTTCAGCTCCAATATTGACATTGCCGGAAGGTTTCGATGGCTTTGTGGTTTATTGTGATGCTTCAAGGGTTGGCTTAGGGTGTGTTCTTATGCAAAATTGGAAGGTGATTGTTTATGCTTCAAGGCAACTTAAGGTTCATGAAAGAATTACCCTACCCATGATTTAGAACTTGCGGCGGTTTTCTTTGCCCTAAAGATTTGGAGGCACTCACTACACCAAAAGAGACCTTTAGCGGCAATAGATTTTCCTTTTAGGAGCAATATTTATTGCCACAAATACATTTACCAGCATTTGGATCCAATGACATTTAATCAAACGCCGGTAAATGTATTTGTGGCAGTAAATATTGCTGCTAAAAGGAAAATCTATTGCAGCTAAAGGTCTCTTTTGGTGTAGTGAGTGCCTCCAAATCTTTAGGGCAAAAACAACAGCCGCAAGTTCTAAATCATGGGTAGGGTAATTCTTTTCATGAACCTTAAGTTGCCTTGAAGCATAAGCAATCACCTTCCAATTTTTCATAAGAACACACCCTAAGCCAACCGTTGAAGCATCACAATAAACCACAAAGCCATCAGAACCTTCCGACAATGTCAATATTGGAGCGAAAGTAAGCCTACCTTTCAATTCTTGAAAACTCTTTTCACAAGCCTCCAACCATACAAATTTAGTCTTCTTTTGAGTCAACGAGGTCAATGGAGAGGCAATAGAAGAAAACCCTTCCACAAACCTCCTATAGTATCCAGCCAAGCCTGAGAAAGTACGAATATCCGAAGGAGATAGAGGTCTAGGCCAATTTCTAACCACATCCATCTTCTTAGGATCTACCTCAATATCCTTACCGGACACAATGTGACCAAGGAAGGCCACAGATCTCAACCAAAACTCACATTTATTGAACTTAGCATATAACTCACAATCCTTAAGAACTTACAATACAATCCTCAAGTGATCGGCATGGTCTTCCTCACTTCGGGAGTAAATCAAAATATCATCTATGAATACAATCACGAACATATCAAGGTATTGTCTAAACACCCTGTTCATCAAATCCATAAAAGTCGCCGGAGCATTAGTCAACCCAAACGACATAACCACAAACCCATAATGGCCATACCTTGTTCGAAAAGCCGTCTTTGAAATATCACAACTCCTCACCCTCAATTGGTGATAACCCGACCGGAGATCAATCTTAGAGAAGAAACTAGCACCTTGAAGTTGGTCAAACAAATCATTTATCCTCGGAATTGGATACTTATTCTTAATGGTAACCTTACTCAATTGTCGGTAATCAATACACATACGGAGAGAGCCATCTTTCTTACAAACAAACAACACCGGAGCACCCAATGGAGAAATACTTGGTCGGATGAAACCCTTATCCAACAAATCCTTCAATTGCTCTTTCAATTTCTTAAGTTCTGCTGGAGCCATACGGTAAGGAGGAATTGAGATAGGTTGCATATCGGGAAGAAGGTCAATACAAAAGTCTATTTCCATTTCGGGAGGAACTCCAGGTAGATCATCGGGAAACACATCCGGAAACTCATTTACCACGGGAACCGACTCAAGAATACGGGTTTTGAAATCTATATCCCTCACCCGAATAAGATGATAAATGCAACCCTTGGAGATCAACTTTCTAGCTTTAAGACAAGAAACAAATCGACCTCTCGGGATAGAATTTCCCCCTTTCCACTCTAGGATGGGCTCACTAGGAAATTGAAACTTAACCACTCGGGTTTTGCAATCAACCGAGGCATATCAAGAATGAAGCCAATCCATCCCAAGAATGACATCAAACTCTATCATATCTAGCTCAATAGGATCAACATAGGTGACTCTATGGAACAAGGAAATGGGACTCTTCCTATAAACTCTTTTAGCCGTAATAGAATCACCAATAAGAGTAGAGACACAGAAGGGGTCTAACAACACATCCGGGGCAATATCAAACCTCATAGCTACATATGGCATATACATTAATATTGAAGACTTTCAACATACTGATAACCACATCGGGAGAACCTTCTTGCTCTTGGTGAGTTTGGAGTGCATATAATCGATTTTGCTTGGGAGCACTAGAACACGAACCACTAGGAACACCTTTTTTACCATCTTTCCCATTTGTTACATTCATTGGACAATACCTCATTTTGTGACCACTTTTGCCAAAAGTGAAGCAACCATCCGATCTGGATAAGCATCTCCCCTCATGTTTCTTCCCACACTTTGGACATAGGGAAATTGGAGTTCTATCACCACCACCATTACCTCCTTGAGGCTTAGGCTTAGACACCCTATTCTTGTCAAACTTAGGTGTAGGACCATTAGAAGACCCTTGGCCCGAAAACCTTTGTCAAAATTTAGGACGGCCATGTCCTCTGGTCCTTTGGTTAAAGAAGTCACCATCACCGGTCCTAGCCCTCTTTGCCTCTTTGGACCTCTCCTTTAGCTTCTCTTCTTCGATCTGTTGTGCGTGTACCATCAACCGTGAAATATCCATTTCTTTAGTAAGCATGACAGTCCTACACTCCTTGACCACCTAGTCGAACACCCCCGACACAAACTTACTCATTTTGGCCCTTGAATCGGCCACAAAGGAAGGCACATATTTTGACAAATTGAGTGAACTTCAATGCATATTCTTTGACACTCCTACAACCTTGCTTCAAGTTAATGAACTTGAGGACCTTAGCCTCTCTCATCTCAAGAGGAAAGAATCGATCAAGAAAAGCTTCCGTAAATCTATCCCATTCAAGAAGACATGCATCTCTAGCCTTCTCACTTTTCCATTTGTTAAACCACACTTGGGCACACCCTTCAAGTAGTAAGCAGCCAACTCCGCTTTCTCTTCCGGCGTCACTCCCATGATCATCAGAATCTTGTAAACCTCTTCAATGAACTCTTGTGGATCCTCCTCCACCTTGGAGCCATGGATTTCTGGAGGGTTCATCCTTGTGAAATCTCTCACCCTTGCCGCCACCGTACCCACATGTGGGTTCACGGGGACCACAACTTCCCTATTGGCTTGGGCCAATGCATGGAAAGCAGCTTGAAAATCCACATTAGTAATCTCTTAGGCCAAAGGAGCGACCAGAACTTGGTTAGCCTCTTGCTCCACATTCTCATTTGCATTCCTCCTTACAAAAGCTCTACTAGGTGCCATATCCTGAAAAGCGTAGGACATGGATTAGGAAAGGAGTGTATAGAGTTAAACTATAAAGCACGATTCTAGAATATGAAAGAACTGGAATTTCCTAACATCATGTAGCCTACTATTCATAAATGTGGCGCACTTCACACTTATGAACAAGACTCTACTAGATGTGGCTTGGAGACATCCTAGGACCTTTCTAAACCTTGCGCTCTGAATACCAAGTTTGTCACGACTCAAAGTACCCCCTAGGTGTGACATGGTGTATCGGACCTCGAGAGGCCCCACACAAGCCACTTAGCATATATATACATAAGGTAAAGACAAGAATGAGGAAAAAGATAGACAATCTCATAAAAGTAAAGTGTTTACAAGTAGAAGTCTTGACTATGTCTCAAAAGTCATCTAATACAACAGAATGATCGGGACGTAAGCCGTACATCATATACAAATCTGAAACTGAAAGTAAAAAAAAAACAATAAAGTATTTTAGTCCCTGAAGCATGAGGACTCACCAAGGTTGATAGCTCGAACTCTGGAAAAAAACTAACCACGAGAGTGTGAAGGATGACTGTTTGACCCTATATTATAAGAGAATATAGTCACAATTATGCATTAGTACGTGGAATGTACTAAGTATGAAGAAAATGCATATAGTCACATAAATCATGACAACGAAATGCTTTCATATAGGAAAAATCATGCTAATGAGATATCATCATGAACGTGCAATGACCAAACTAAATCATGTGACAATAGGGTTTGAAACTCAATGCATAAACATGGTCAATGCAAGCTAGTCATATCATAAGTCCTGTGAGATACTTCTAGTACCCTAGTTCATTATTATGGGATTTTTACCTTTAACCGACATAGACCATGTGAGTTATAACATGGAATCCAGTGTCTGCCCCACATTGAAAAGGGAAGTGATGTCTACCTACACCACTAGAAGGGGTGTCCTACTTGCCAAGGCAAGGACCATAAATCTGTAGCTTACGTGGATCCACTAGCTATGTGTCTATCTGAGACAAAACCTACGAGGCACGTAGTTATGGGACTTAGGGATTGCTACTAAAGGTCCACAAATGCTAAACGGAAACCATCATCCCAAAAGCCCGCTCGGTGCTAAGTAAAATCACAAGGAATAGTCAATTAAGCTTATTCATATTTTAACCAAGGAAGAGGTACATCTAGGGTTACAAAATCCAAGCTGAGATCATATCAAGACGTTTCAACTACCATGGGCTTGCCCCAAGCTTACGTCATTAGAATAGCTCCTGATTGATTCATAGGTGAGGAAGCCTTTCAACCATATGAGCCCTAAATTATGTGAGAAAACCTTTCAAATTCATATTCTTAGCTTTTTGTGAAGAAAACCTTCTCACAACTCATGCATGCCATCATCTATATGCACCCTAGCAATTATAAGCATAATTCTCATGAATCATGCATGTCTTATGCAAGTTATCCATATACATGCATCTCTTATGCAAGCTATTCATATGTTCATAAATCATGATCTAGTATGAGTACATGTCAATTCATCTTACAATCATGCAATAAACTAGAATCATGCATATTTTTCATCAATTTCATAAGTTCATAAATGCATGGAACATACTTCATCATGAATTCATAACTAGGAATCATGGCCCATGCATGGGTTCATTCAATTTCTACTCAAATCATATAAATCACGCTAAATCGTGCACTAAATTACGTTATCACGCTAGATCGTGCACTAGGAGTCATAAAATCAACAATTGGAATCAATAAAGAAGTACCCATAAGAATTGATCAAAACCCTAACTCAATTTGGGGAAATTAAACCTTGAAATTTGAAAGAAAACTAGGAACCCAATGTAGGAAAGGACTCCAATGGTGAATGCTAACATACCTCAACAAAGGCCACAAGAAATTGCTAAGAATTGATGACCTTCAATGGAGGATCCTAGCCCTTCTTTTTCCTTGAGAATTGTGAGAACTTTGTAGAGAGAGAAATAATTTGGGGAAGTTGGGAATTTTAAAATGTAATTAATGAAGGAAAATTTGGGAGGAAAGACTTATATAGTGAGTCAATTTATGGGCAATGTCATAATTAAAAAGACTTAAAAGCATTGGGAAAAGACATAAAAACCCCTATAAAATAACTATCGGACGAAGCCTATGGCTCAAACTTACTGTTCGTAGGAATTCCTATGGACCGTCCTGTTGGACCGTAGAAAACTTCAGAAACCCAAATTATCAAGAAACTTTTGACGACTTCGATGTACGGCCCGTAGACCATTCTACGGTCCATAGGTCCAACCCGTAGAACCCAACTTGACCCTCAGAAATCTGACTAAGTCTGGAACCTTTTGACGGGACCTTTATACGGTCCGTGGAAAGACCTATGGTCCGTCTTGTCAGCTTATAGACTCGACTTCAGAAACTTAATTTTTAAAACATTTAACCCTCTTTCTACCGATGCATTCTATGGTCCGTCAACTAGTCTATGACCCATAGACTGCGTCCATAGGAAGTGACTCTGAGCCAGAAACTTAGAAATTTTCTCTTTTGAAAACTGAGGTGTTACAAAGGTGTCCTTTTCGACGGAAGATTATGCTAAGTTGTACATTAGGGAGATGGTTAGGTTGCATGGAGTGCCCCTATCCATTATCTCCGATAGAGGTACCCAATTCACTTCTCAATTTTGGAAGTCTTTCTACAAAGGTATTGGTACCAAGGTTAAGCTTAGAACGGCTTTTTATCCCCAAACCGAAGAGCAAGCGGAGCGTACTATCCAAACCTTAGAGGATATGCTAAGTGCTTGTGTGATTGATTTCAAGGGTAATTGGGAACATAATTTGCCTTTGATTGAGTTTGCCTACAATAATAGCTACCATGCAAGTATTGGTATGGCTCCATTTGAGGCTCTCTACGGTAGGAGATGTAGGTCTCCTATAGGATGGTTTGAGTTGGATGAAGTTACTTTGATGGGTGGTCCCAAATTAGTGCATGAGGCTATGGAGAAGGTTCAGTTTATTAGAGAAAGGTTAAAAATGACTCAAAGTCGACAAAAGTCCTATGCTAATGTTAGAAGAAGGGATCTTGAGTTTGAGGTTGATGATTGGGTCTATTTGAAATTTTTGCCCATGAAGGGTGTCATGAGATTTGGTAAGAAAGGAAAGCTTAGTCCCCGGTACGTAGGCACGTATAAGATTTTGAGACGCATTGGCAAGGTTGCTTATGAGCTTGAATAGCCTAATGAGTTAGCATCGGTTCATCCGAATTTCCATGTGTCTCTTTTAAAGAAGTGTGTTGGAGATCTGACATCCATAGTGGCCTTAGAAAGTCTTGGCATCAAAGAAAGTTTATCTTATAAAGAGGTTCCGGTTGAGATTCTAGATCGACAAGTCCAGAAGTTGAGAAACAAAGAAGTTGCTTCCTTTAAGGTATTGTGGAGGAACCAATTAGTTGAGGGTGCTACGTGGGAGGCCGAGGCCGATATGATGTCTCGTTATCTTCATCTCTTTCCTTCCGAGTCTTCCCTAGCTTGAGGTATTTAGCTCCTCATGGTTTATTTCTAGGATTCATGTGTCTTAGTCATTCTCATGTTTCCTTATGCATGCATTCATTATGTGTTTATGGCTTGACATTTTGTGATGAAGCATGCTTTTTCTTTGAGTTGATCTTCCTCCTAGGATATGTGCATTATGTAGTTGCATTCATAATTGGAATCATAGAATTGTTGTTTTCCCTACTCTTGTTGTTGCTAACTGAGTTCCATTCGGGGATGAATATTCCCAAGGGGGAGATATTGTAACACCTCGGATCTCAACAGAAAAAACTTTCAAGTTTTGGTCCCAGAGTCACTTTCTACGGATGCAGTCTACGGGTCGTAGACCAATTGACGGACCGTAGAATGCATTCGTAGAAAGAGGGTAAAATGTTTTGAAAAAATCAAGTCTCTGAAGTAAAGTCTACGGGCTAGCAGGACGGACCGTAGGACTTTCCATGGACCGTAGAAAGGTCCCGTCAAAAGGTTCCAGACTTAGTCAAATCTCTGAGGGTCAAGTTGGGTTCTACGGGTTGGATCTACGGACCGTTGAATGGTCTATGAGCAGTAGATCGAAGTCATCGAAAGTTTCTTGATAATTTGGGTTTCTGAAGTTTTCCTTGGTCCAACAGGACGGTTCGTAGGAATTCCTACGAACCGTAGGTTGGAGCCGTAGACTTCGTTCGACAGTTATTTTACATGGGTTTTTATGTCTTTTCCCAATTCTTTTAAGTCCTTTTAATTACGACTTTGCTTCTAAATTTACCCACTATATAAGTCTTTCTTCCCAAATTTTCCTTCATTAGATACATTCTCAAATTCCCAACTTCCCCAAATTATTTCTCTCTAGAAAGTTTTCTCAATTCTCAAGGAAAAAGAAAGGCTAGGATCCTCCATTCAAGGTCATCAATTCTTAGCAATTTCTTGTGGGCTTTGTTGAGGTTTAATTTCCCAAATTGAGTTAGGGTTTTTGATAAATTCTTATGCGTTCTTCAATTATGATTCCAATTGTTGATTTTATGATTACTAGTGCACTATCTAGCGTGATAACATAATTTAGTGCACGATTTAGCGTGATTTATATGATTTGCGTAGAAATTGCATAAACCCATGCATGAGCCATGATTCCTAGTTATGAATTCATGATGAACTATGTTCCATGCATTTATGAACTTATGAAATTGATGAAAATATGCATGAGTCTAGTTTATTGCATGACTCTAAGATGAATTGACATGTACCCATACTAGATCATGATTTATGAACATATGAATAGCTTCCATAAGAGATGTATGTTTCATTAGAATTATGCTTATAATTGCTAGGATGCATATAGATGATGGCATACATGAGTTGTGAAAAGGTTTTCTTCACACTAAGCTAAGAATATGAATGTGAAAGGTTTTCTCACATAATTTAGGGTTCACATGGTTGAAAGGCTTTCTGACCTATGAATCAATCAGGAGCTATTCTAATGACGTAAGCTTGGGGCAAGCCCATGGTAGTTGAAACGTCTTGATATGATCTTAGTTTTGATTTGGTAACTCTAGATGTACCTCTTCCTTGGTTAAAATATGAATAAGCTTAATTGACTATTCCTTGGGATTTTACTTAGCACCGAGCAGGCTTTTGGGATGAAGGTTTCCGTTTAGCGTCTGTGAACTTTTAGTAGCAATCCCTAAGTCCCAGAACTATGTGCCACGTAGGTTTTGTCTCAGATAGGCACATAGCTAGTGGATTCACGTAAGCTACAAATTTATGGTCTTTACCTTGGCAAGTAGGACACCCCTTCTAGTGGTGTGGGGCAGACACTGGATTCCATGTTATAGCTTACATGGTCTATGTCGGTTAAATGTAAAAATCTCATAATAATGAACTAGGGTACTAGAAGTATCTCACGAGACAAGACTTATGATATGACTAGCTTGCATTGACCATGTTTATGCATTGAGTTTTTAACCCTATTGTCACATGATTTAGTTTGGTCATTGCATGTTCATGATGATATCCCATTAGCATGATTTCCTATATGAAAGCATTTCATTGGCATGTTTTATGTGACTATGTGCATTTGCTTCACATTTAGTACATTCCACGTACGAATGCATACTTGTGCTTACATTCTCTTATAATGTTGGGTCAAATATTCATCCTTCGCACTCTCGTGGTTAGTGTTTTTCAGAGTTCGAGCTATCAGCTTTGGTGAGTCCTGATGCTTCGGGGACTAAGAGACTTTATTGCTTTTCTTTACTTTTCAGTTACAGATGTGTATATGATGTACGGGTTACGTTCTGATTATTCTATTGTATTAGATGGCTTTTGAGACATAGTCAAGACTTTCGCTTGTAAATGTTTTACTTTTATGAGATTGTCTATCTCTTTCCTCACACCTAGGGGGTACTTTGAGTCATGACATGTACAATAACTTAAAGTATATGGCAAAGATTACTACAGTGGCAAGGAATCACAAGATTGAATCAAGGGTGGGTGGATGAAGTGCAATGGGATCAGAGGTTCTGCAGAGGAAAAATCAAAGGTGTTGGTGTATACAAGATGGTGTTATCTGCTACAGCGTACCAGATGTGGCAGGAAAGGAACCTCCAAGTCTTTCAACAATCTACAAGACCATAACATATTATCATCCAGCTGATTGTCCAGAAGGTGTTTCATAGAGCTAGTATGGTACCTGAGCTAGCATCTTACATGACAAAGCTTAATTATTACCCAGTGTGATGTTGTGTTTGTTGGTGACTAGATGTTAGGAGGTCTAGGTGAGCTTGTAGGGTGCATTTGGCATGCGTTAATACTAGCCAGTGCAGGTCCTATTCTGTAGGAGTTATTTTATGTTTGTTCTATTTATTGAGTTGTGAAGTTCACTTGGTAAATAATAAATTTTTCTTACCAAAAAAAAAAATAATAATAGTAATAGTAATAGTAGTAATAATAGTAATAATAGTAACAGTAGTAATAGTAGTAATAGTAATAGTAGTAGTAGTAATAGTAGTAATTGTAATAATAATAATAGTAATATTATAATACTAATAATAATGGTAATAGTAATAGTAATAGTAATAGTAATAGTAATAGGAATAGTAATAGTAGTAATAATAATAATAATAATAGTAATAGTAATAGTAATAGTAATAGTACTAGTAATACTATTATTATTACGATTATTATTATTGTTATTATAATGAAACAACAAGAAGAACAACAACAAGAAGAACCCGAATAACGAGAACAACAACAGAATAAGAACAACAAAAATAACAACAAGAACAATAACAACAATAACAACAACAACAATAATAAGAACAAGAATAAGAACAAGAACAATAACAACAAACAACAACAACAACAACAATAATAATAATAAGTAGTAATAATAATAATAGTAATAGTAATATTATTATAATTATTATTATTATTATTATTATTATTATTATAATAAAACAAGAACAACAACATAACAAGAACAAGAACAACAACATAACAAGAACAAGAACAACAAAAATAACAACAAGAACAAGAACAATAACAACAAAAACAACAATAAGAACAAGAATAAGAACAAGAACAAGAACAACAAACAACAAGAACAAGAACAACAAGAACAAGAACAAAAACAAGAGTAAGAACAACAAGAACAAGAACACGAACAAGTGCAAGAACAAAAACAACAACAATAACAACAAGAAAAAGAACAACAAGTCTAAATAATAACAACAACAATAAAAACAACAACAAGTACAAGAACAAAAACAATGACAAGAATAACAAAAAAACAATAACAACAACAAGAATAAGAATAAGAACCAGAATAACAAGAACAAGAATAAGAACAACAAGAACAAGAACAATAATAACAACAAGGACAAGAAACAACAACAAGAACAACAAGAGCAAGAACAACAACAATAATAATAACAACAACAATAAGAAAAAGAGTAAAAATAACAACAAGAACAAGAACAAAAAACAATAGCAACAACAACAACAACAAGAAAAAGAACAAAAATAACAATAAGAACAAGGACAAAAAACAACAACAATAATAATAACAATAATAACAACAAGAGCAAGATCAAAAACAAACACAAGAATAACAACAAGAACAACAACAACAACAATAACAAGAACAACAACAAGAACAAAAATAAGAAGAACAAGATCAACAACAAGAATAAGAACAAAAAACAACAACAATAATAACAACAAGAAGAACAAGAACAAAAAAATGACAAAAATAATAACAAGAACAATAATAAGAATAAGAACAATAAGAAAAAGAACAAGAACAACAACAATAACAACAAGAATAAGAACGAAAAAAACAAGAATAATAATGACAACAACAGAACAAGAACAAGAATAACAAACAAAAAGAACAACACAACAACAACAACTACAACAATAAGAACAAGAACAAGAACAAGAATAACAATAAGAATAAGAATATGAATAAGAACAAGAACAAGAGCAAGAACAACAATAACAACAAGAACAAGAGTAACAACAACAACAACAACAATAATAACAAGAAAAAGAACAACAAGTACAGAAAATAACAACAACAACAACAATAATAACAAGAAAAAGAACAACAAGTACAGAAAATAACAACAACAACAACAATAATAACAAGAAAAAGAACAACAAGTACAGAAAATAACAACAACAACAACAAGAACTAAAAAAACGACAAGAATAACAACAAGAACACCAACAATAAAAAGAATAAGAATAAGAATCAGAATAACAAGAACAATAATAACAACAAGAACAACAACTACAACAAGAACAAGAACAAGAGCAAGAATAACAACAACAACAGTAAGAAAAAGAATAAAAATAAGAACAAGAACAAGAGAAAGAACAACAACAACAATAACAACAAAAAAAAGAACAACAAGTACAAAAAATAACAATAACAACAAAAACAACAAGAGCAAGAACTAAAACAACTACAAGAATAGCAACAAGAACAATAACAATAACAAGAATAAGAATAAGAACCAGAATAACAAGAACAAGAACAACAAGAACAATAATAACAACAAGAAAAAAAATAAGAACAACAACAAACACAAGAACAAGAGCAAGAACATCATCAACAACAATAATATAACAACAACAACAAGAAAAAGAACAAAAATAACAACAAGGACAAGAACAAAAAATAACAACAAGAATAAAAACAACAACAACAGCAACAAGAACAAAAATAATGACAAGAATAAAAATTATAACAACAACAATAATAAGAACACCACCACAACAACAACAACAATAAGAAAAAGAAAAAAAATAACAACAAGAACTAGAACAAAAAATAAAAATAAATATAACAATAACAAGAACAAAAACAATGACAAGAATAACAACTAGAACAACAAGAAGAAGAACAACAACAAAAAGAACAAGAACAACAACAAAAAATAACTACAACAACAACAACAAGAACAAGAATAAAAACAACGACAAGAATAACAACAAGAACAACAACTAGAATAACAAGAACAAGAACAAAAAGAACAAGAAGAAGAACAACAAGAAGAACAACAAGAAGAAGAACAAGAACAACAACAACAAAGACAAAATGAAAAAAATAACAAGAACAACACCAACAATAATAATAATAATACCAAATAACAACAAGAACAAAAACAAGAACAAGAACAACAATAAGAACAAGAATAACAATAATAACAACAATAGAACAAGAACAAAAATAAGAACAAAAATAACAAAAACAAGAATAACAACAATAATAATAACAACAACAACAGAACAAGAACAAGATCAAGAACAATAAAAACAAAAACAACAACAACAATAAGAACAAGAACAACAACAAGAAGAAGAAGAACAAGAAAAAATAACGACAAGAACTACAATAACAATAACAATAAGAATAAGAACCAGAATAACAAGAAAAATAAGAACAAAAATAATAATAACAACAAGAACAAGAACAACAACAAGAATAAGAGCAAGACCAACAACAACAACAATAATAACAATAACAACAAGAAGAAAAAGAATAAAAAGAACAAAATGAATAAAAACAAGAACAAAAAAATAACAACAACAAGAAGAACAAGAACAAAAACAAAAATATTAACAAGAATAACAATAACAACAACAACAATAAGAACAACAACAAAAATAAGAATAAGAACAAAAAATAACAACAACAACAACAAAGACATGAACAAGAATAAAAATAACGATAAGAATTACAACAAGAACAATAACAAGAATAAGAACAAGAACAAAAACAACAAGAACAACAAATAAGAATAATAACAAGAACAAGAAATAACAACAAGAACAGCAACAAGAATAAGAACAAAAAGAACAAAAACAAGAACAATAAAAAAAACAAAAATAACAAGAACAACAAGAAGAAAAATAAGAATAAGAAACTGTAACACCTCAGTTTTTTTCAAAAGAGAAAATTTCCAGTTTTGGGCCCAGAGTCACTTCTAAGGACGCAGTCTACGAGTCGTAGATCAGTTGACAGACCGTAGAATGCATCCATAGAAAGAGGATTAAAAAGTTTTTAAAATCAAGTTTCTGAAGTCGAGTCTACTAGTTAGCAGGACGGACCATAGGTCTTTCCACGGACCGTAGAAAGGTCCCGTCAATTGTTCCAGACATAGTCAAAATTATGAGGGTCAAGTTGGGTTCTACGGGTTGGATCTATGGACCGTAGAATGGTCTACGGGCCGTAGAACAAAGTCGTCAAAAGTATCTGAAATCTGGGTTTCAGAAATTTTCTACGATTCGACAGGACGGTCCATAGGAATACCTACGAACCGAAGGTTGGAGCCATAGATCTCGTCCGAAAGTTATTTTTTAGGGGTCTTTATGTCTTTTCCAATTCTTTTAAGTCTTTTTATTTACGACTTTACCCCTAAATTTACCCACTATATAAGTCTTTCCTCCCAAATTTGCCTTCATTAATTTATTCTCAAATTCCCAACTTCCCCAAAATAGTTCTCTCTCTAGAACGTTCTCTCAATTCTCAAGGAAGAAGAAAGGCTAGGATCCTCCATTGAAAGGTCATCAATTCTTAGCAATTTAATATAGGCTTTGTTGAGGTATGTTAGCATTCACCAATGGAGTCCTTTCCTCCATTGGGTCCCTAGTTTTCTTCCCATTTCAAGGTTAATTCCCCAAAACTGAGTTAGGGTTTTTGATCAATTCTTATGGGTTCTTCAATTATGATTCCAATTGTTGATTTTATGATTCCTAGTGCACGATCTAGAGTGATAACGTAATTAGGTGCACGAATTAGCGTGATTTATATGATTTGAGTAGAAATTGTATGAACCCATGCATGAGCCATGATTCCTAGCTTTGAATTCATGATGAAGTATGATCCATGCATTTATGAACTTATGAAATTGATGAAATATGCATGATTCTAGTTTATTGCATGATTCTAAGATGAATTGACATGTACCCATACTAGATCATGATTTCTGAGTATATGAATAGCTTGCATAAGAGATGCATGTATATGAATAGCTTGCATAAGAGATGCATGTTTCATGAGAAGTATGCTTATAATTGCTAGGGTGCATATAGATGATGGCATCCATGAGTTATGAAATGGTTTTCTTCACACTAAGCTAAGCATATGAATATGAAAAGTTCTCTCACATAAATTAGGGTTCATATGGTTGAAAGGCTTTCTCACCTATGAATTAATCAGGAGCTATTCTCGTGACATAAGTTTGGGCAAGCCCATGGTAGTTGAAACTTCTTGATATGATCTTAGCTTGGATTTGGTAACCCTAGATGTACCTTTTTCTTGGTTAAAATATGAATAAGCTTAATTGACTATTCCTTGGGATTTTACTTGGCACCGAGCGGGCTTTTTGGGATAAAGGTTTCCGTATAGCATCCGTGGACCTTTAGTAGCAATCCCTAAGTCCCATAACTACGTCCTCGTAGGTTTTTTCTCTGATAGACACATAGCTAGTGGATCCACGTAAGCTAAAGATTTATGGTCCTTACATTGGCAATTAGGACACCCCTTCTAGTGGTGTGGGGTAGACATCACTCTCCTTTTTGGTGTAGGAGAGACACTAGATTCCATGTTATAGCTCACATGGTCTATGTCGGTTAAATGTAAAAATCCCATAATAATGAACTATGGTACTAGAAGTATCTCACAAAACTTATGATATGACTAGCTTGCATTGACCATGTTTATGCATTGAGTTTCTAACCTTATTGTCACATGATTTAGTAAGGTCATTGCATGTTCATGATGATATCTCACTAGCATGATTTCCTATTTGAAAGCATCTCATTGGCATGATGTATGTGTTTATATGCATTTGCTTCATACTTAGTACATTCCATGTACTTATGCATACTTGTGCCTACATTCTCTTATAATGTAAGGTCAGACAGTCATCCCTCACACTCTCGTGATTAGTTGCTTTCCGAGTTCGAGCTATCAGCATTGGTGAGTCCTCATGCTTCGGGGACTAAGAGACTTTATTGCTTTTCTCTACTTTTCAGTTTCAGACTTGTATATGATGTACGGGTTACATCTTGATCATTCTGTTGTATTTGATGGCTTTTGAGACATAGTCAAGACTTTCGCTTGTAAACGCTTTACTTTTATGAGACTGTCTATCTTTTCCTTATTCTTGTCTTTACCTTATGTATATGTATGCTAAGTGGCTTGTGTGGGGCTTCTCGGGGTCCTATACGCCATGTCACACCTGGGGGGTACTTTGGGTCATGACAAACTTGGTATACAGAGTGCAAGGTTTAGAAAGGTTCTAGGATGTCTCCAAGCCACGTCTAGTAGATTCTTGTTTTTAAGTTTGAAGCATGCCACATTATGAATAGGAGGCTACTAGATGTTAGGAATTCCACTTCTTTCATATTGTAGAATTGTGCCTTAGAGTTTAACTATATACGTTCTTCTCCTAATCCATGTCCTACTCTTTTCAGGATATGGTAACTAGAAGAGCTTTTGCAAGGAGGAACGCAAATAAGAATGTGGAACAAGAGGCTAACCAAGTTTCGGCCGCTCCTTTGGCCGAAGAGATTACTAATGCGAAGTTCCGAACCGCTTTCCACGCATTCACCCAAAGTCGTGACGGTCCAAGCCAATAGAGAGGTTGTGGTCCCTGTGAACCCACATGTGGGTACGGCGACGGCAAGGGTGAGAGATTTCACAAAGATGAACCCTCCGGAATTCCATGGCTCCAAGGTGGAGGAGGATCCACAAGAGTTCATTGAAGAGGTTTACAAGATTCTCATGATCATGGGGGTGACGCCCGAAGAGAAAGCGAAGTTGGACGCTTATCAATTGAAGTTTGTGGCCCAAGTGTGGTTTAACCAATGGAAAGGTGAGAGGGCTATAAATGCGGGTCCTCTTGAATAAAAGAAATTTAAGAAAGTTTTTCTTGATCAATTCTTTCCTCTTAAGATGAGAGAGGCTAAGGTTCTCGAGTTCATTAAATTGATGCAAGGTGGTATGAGTGTCAAAAAATATGCATTGAAATTCACTCCATTGTCAAAATATGTGCCTTCCATGGTGGCCGATTCAAGGGCCAAAATGAGTAAGTTTGTGTCGGGGGTGTTCGACTTGGTGGTCAAGGAGTGTAGGACTTCCATGCTTATTAAAGAAATGGATATTTCACAGTTGATGGTACATGCACAACAAATTGAGGAAGAGAAGCTAAAGGAGAGGTCCAAAGAGACAAAGAGGGCTAGGACCGGGGATAGTGACTTCTCAAACCAAAGGACCGGAGGACAAGGCCGTCCTAAGTTTCGACAAAGGTTTTCGAACCAAGGGTCTTCTAATGATCGTATGCCTAAGTTTGATAAGAATAGGGTGTCTAACCCTAAGCCTCAAGGAGGCAATGGTGGTGGTGATAGAACTCCACTTTCCCCATGTCCTAAGTGTGGAAGGAAGCATGAGGGGAGATGCTTAGCCGGATCAGACGGTTGTTTCACTTGTGGCAAGAGTTGTCACAAAATGAGGGATTGTCCAATGAATGTTACAAAGGGGAAAGATGGTAAACAAGGTGCTCCTAGTGGTTCGGGTTCTAGTGCTCCCAAGCAAAACCAATTTTATGCACTCCAAACTCGCCAAGAGCAAGAAGGTTCTCCCGATGTGATTACCGGTATGTTGAAAGTCTTCCATCTTGATGTATATGATTTACTTGATCCCGGTGCTACTTTATCTTATGTGACGCCATATGTAGCTATGAGATTTGATATTGCCCCGGATGTGTTGTTAGACCCCTTCTGTGTCTCTACTCCTATTGGTGATTCTATTGTGGCTAAAGGAGTCTATAAGAAGTGTCTCGTTTCCTTGTTTCATAGAGTCACCTATGTTGATCTTGTAGAGCTAGATATGATAGACTTTGATGTCATTCTTGGGATAGATTTGCTTCATTCTTGTTATGCCTCGGTTGATTGTAGAACCCGAGTGGTTAAGTTTCAATTTCTTAATGAGCCTATCCTAGAGTGGAAAGGGGGAAATTCTATGCCTAGAGGTCGATTTGTTTCTTGTCTTAAAGCAAGAAAGATGATCTCCAAGGGTTGCATTTATCATCTTATTCAGGTGAGGGATATAGATTCCGAAACTCCTAGTCTTCAATAGATTCCCAAGGTAAATGAGTTTCCAAATGTGTTTCCCGATGATCTACTCGGTGTTCCTCCCGAAAAGGGAAATAGACTTTGGTATTGACCTTCTTCCCGATACGCAACCTTTATCTATTCCTCCTTACCATATGGCTCAGGCAGAACTTAAATAATTGAAAGAGCAATTGAAGGATTTGTTGGATAAGGGTTTCATCCGACCAAGTATTTCTCCATGGGGTGCTCCGGTATTGTTTGTTCATAAGATAGATGGCTCTCTCCGTATGTGTATTGATTACCCGCAATTGAATAAGGTTACCATTAAGAATAAGTACCCGATTCCAAGGATAGATGATTTGTTTGACCAACTTCAAGGTGCTAGTTTCTTCTCTAAGATTGAGCTCCAGTCGGGTTATCACAAATTGAGGATGAGGAGTTGTGATATTCCAAAGATGGCTTTTCGAACAAGATATGGCCATTATGAGTTTGTAGTTATGTCGTTTGGATTGACTAATGCTCCGGCGGCTTTTATGGATTTGATTAACAAGGTGCTTAAACAATACCTCGATATGTTCGTGATTGTATTCATCAATGACATTTTGATTTACTCTTGAAGTGAGGAAGAGCATGCCGATCACTTGAGGGTTGTATTGAAAGTTCTTGAGGATCGTGAGTTATATGCTAAGTTCAATAAATGTGAGTTTTGGTTGAGATCCGTGGCTTTCCTTGGTCACATTGTGTCTGGTAAGGGTATTGAGATAGATCCTAAGAAGACGGATGTGGTTAGAAATTTTCCTAGACCTCTATCTCCTTCAGATATTCGTAGTTTCTTGGGCTCGGCCGGATGCTATAGGAGGTTTGTGGAAGGGTTTTCTTCTATTGCCACTCCATTGACCTCGTTGACTCAAAAGAAGACTAAGTTTGTATGGTCCAAGGCTTGTGAAGAGAGCTTCAAAGAATTGAAAGATAGGCTTACTTCCACTCAAATATTGACATTGCCGGAAGGTTCTGATGGCGTTGTAGTTTATTGTGATGCTTCAAGGGTTGGCTTAGGGTGTGTTCTTATGCAAAATAGGAAGGTGATTGTTTAAACTTCAAGGCAACTTAAGGTTCATGAAAAGAATTACCCTACCCATGATTTAGAACTTGCGTGCCCTAAAGATTTGGACTTGCGTGCCCTAAAGATTTGGAGGCATTATTTGTATTCTATCCATGTTGATGTATTTACCGACGACAAAAGTTTGCCATACGTGTTCAAGCAGAAGGATCTAAATCTTCGACAATGTAGGTGGCTAGAGCTCTTAAAAGACTATGATATGAGTGTCCTCTATCACCCGGGCAAGGTTAATGTAGTGGCCGATGCCTTGAGTCAATTGTCAATAAATAGTGTTGCACATATAGAAGATGATAAGAATGAATTGGTTCGGGATGTTCATAGACTAGCTCAGCTAGGTGTTCGGTTGGTTGACTCCAATGAGGGAGGTGTGCTTGTCCAAAATGGGTTCGAATCGTCCTTTGTGGTGGATGTTAAGGCTAAGAAAACACTTGATCTGATACTATTTGAATTGAAGGAAGTGGTTCTAAAGAAGGGCAATGAGGCTTTCTCCCAAGGGGGAGATGGTGTCCTTAGATATCAAGGCCGTTTGTGTGTGCCTAATGTTGATGGCCTAAGGGAGCAAATTCTGGAAGAAGCTCAAAGTTCCCGATACTCTATTCATCTAGGAGCCACCAAGATGTGCTGCGATTTGTGGGAGGTCTATTGGTCGAATGGAATGAAGAAAGATACTGCGAAATTTGTGGCAAAGTGCTCAAATTGTCAACAAGTTAAGGTTGAACATCAAAGGCCGGGAGGCTTATCCAAAAATATAGCTATTCCTATTTGGAAGTGGGAAGATGTTAATGTGGACTTCATAGTGTGTTTACCCCGTACTCGCCGTAACATGATTCTATATGGGTTATAGCAGACCGTATGACGAAGTCAGTTCACTTCATTCCCATCAAGGTGTCCTTTTCGGTGGAAGATTATGCTAAGTTGTACATTAGGGAGATGGTTAAGTTGCATGGAGTGCCCCTATCCATTATCTCCGATAGAGGTACCCAATTCTCTTTTCAATTTTAGAAGTCTTTCCAAAAGGGTCTTGGTACAAAGGTTAAGCTTAGCATGGCTTTTCATCCTCAAACCGATGGGCAAGCGAAGCGTACTATCCAAACCTTAAAAGATATTTTAAGAGCTTGTGTGATTGACTTCAAAGGTAAATGGGATGATCATTTTCCTTTGATTGAGTTTGCCTACAATAATAGTTACCATGCAAGTATTGGTATGGCTCCATTTGAGGCTCTCTACGGTAGGAGATGTAGGTCTCCTATAGGATGGTTTGAGGTGGGTGAAGTTGCTTTTATGGGTCTCAAATTAGTGCATGAGGCTATGGAGAAAGTTTGACTTATTAGAGAAAGGTTGAAAATGGCTCAAAGTCAACAAAAGTCCTATGCCGATGTTAGAAGAAGGCATCTTGAATTTGAGGTTGATGATTGGGTCTATTTGAAAATTTCACCCTTGAAGGGTGTCATGAGATTTGGTAAGAAAGGGAAGCATAGTCCCCGGTTTGTAGCCCCATATAAGATTTTGAGACGCATTGGCAAGGTTGCTTATGAGCTTGAATTGCCTAATGAGTTAGCATCGGTTGATTCGGTTTTTCATGTGTCTCTTTTGAAGAAGTGTGTTGGAGATCCGACATCCATAGTGCTTTTAGAAAGTCTTGGCATCAAAGAGAGTTTATCTTATGAAGAGGTTTCAGTCGAAATTCTACACAAACAAGTCTGAAAGTTGAGAAACAAGGAAGTTGATTCCGTTAAGGTATTGTGGAGGAATCAATTAGTTGAGGGTGCTATGTGGGAGGCCGAGGCCGATATGATGTCCCGTTATCCTCATCTCTTTCCTTCCGAGTCTTCCCTAGCTTGAGGTATTTAGCCCCTCATGGTTTGTTTCTAGGATGCATGTGTCTTAGTCATTGTCATGTTTCCTGATGCTTGCATTCATTAAGTGTTTATAGCTTGACATTTTATGATGAAGCATGCTTTAGCTTGGAGTTGATTTTCCTCCTCGGATATGTGCATTATGTAGTTGCATTCATGATTTGGATCATAGAATTGTTGTTTCCCCTACTCTTGTTGTTTCTAGCTGAGTTTCATTCGGGGACGAATGTTCCCAAGGTGGAGATATTGTAACACTTCAGTTTTTTTCAAAAGAGAAAATTTCCAGTTTTGGGCCTAGAGTCACTTTTATGGACACAGTCTACGGGTGGTAGATCAGTTGACGGACTGTAGAATGCATCCGTAGAAAGAGGGTTAAAAAGTTTGAAAATCAAGTTTCTGAAGTCGAGTCTACGAGTTAGCAGGACAGATCGTAGGTCTTTCCACGGACCGTAGAAAGGTCCCGTCAATTGTTCCAGACTTAGTAAAAATTATGAGGGTCAATTTGGGTTCTACAGGTTGGATCTACGGATCGTAGAATGGTCTACGGGCCGTAGATCGAAGTCATCGAAAGTATCCTGAAATCTGGGTTTCTGAAGTTTTCTATGGTTCGACAGGACGGTCCGTAGGTAGGTTTGAGCCATAGATCTCGTCCAACAGTTATTTTTCAGGGGTCTTTATGCCTTTTACCAATTCTTTTAAATCTTTTTATTTACGACTTTGCACCTAAATTGACCCACTATATAAGTCTTTCCTCCTAAATTTTCCTTCATTAATTCATTCTCAAATTCTCAACTTCCCCAAAATATTTCTCTCTCTAGAAAGTTCTCTCAATTCTCAAGGAAGAAGTAAGGCTAGGATCATCCATTGAAGGTCATCAATTCTTAGCAATTTCTTGTGGGCTTTGTTGAGGTATGTTAGCGTTCACCAATAGAGTCCTTTCCTCCATTGGGTCCCTAGTTTTATTCCAATTTCATGGTTAATCCCCAAAAATTGTGTAAGGGTTTTTGATCAATTCTTATGGGTTCTTCAAATTATGATTCCAATTATTGATTTTATGATTCCTAGTGCACGATCTAGTGTGATAACGTAATTTAGTGCATGAATTAGCATGATTTATATGATTTGAGTAGAAATTATATGAACCCCTGCATGAGCCATGATTCCTAGCTTTGAATTCATGATGAAGTATGATCCATGCATTTATGAACTTATGAAATTGATGAAATATGCATGATTCTAGTTTATTGCATGATTCTAAGATAAATTGACATGTACCCATACTAGATCATGATTTATGAATATACGAATAGCTTGCATAAGAGATGCATGTTTCATGAGAATTATGCTTATAATTGTTGGGGTGCATATAGATGATGGCATACATGAGTTATGAAAAGGTTTTCTTCACACTAGGCTAAGCATATGAATGTAAAAGGTTTTCTCACATAAATTAGGGTTCATATGGTTGAAAGGCTTTTTCACTTATGAATCAATCAGGAGCTATTCTAATGACGTAAGCTAAGGCAATCCCATTGTAGTTGAAACGTCTTGATATGATCCTAGCTTTGATTTGGTAACCCTAGATGTACCTTTTCCTTGGTTGAAATATGAATAAGCTTAACTGCCTATTCCTTGGGATTTTACTTAGCACCGAGCAGGCTTTTTGGGATGAAGGTTTCCATTTAGCATCTGTGGACCTTTAGTAGCAATCACTAAGTCCAATAACTACTCAAATAGACACATAGCTAGTGGATCCACGTAAGCTACAGATTTATGGTCCTTACCTTGGAAAGTAGGACACCCCTTCTAGTGGTGTGGGATAGATATCACTCCCCTATTCGGTGTGAGGCAGACACTGGATTCTATGTTATAGCTCACATGGTCTATGTCGTTTAAATGTAAAAATTATGTAATAATGAGATAGGGTACTAGAAGTATCTCACAAGACTTATGATATGACTAGCTTGCATTGACCATGTTTATGCATTGAGTTTCTAACCTTATTGTCACATGATTTAGTATGGTCATTGCATGTTCATGATGATATCTCACTAGCATGATTTCCTATTTGAAAGCATCTCATTGGCATGATTTATGTGTTTATATGCATTTGCTTCATACTTAGTTCATTCCATGTACTAATGCATACTTGTGCCTACATTCTCTTATAATGTAGGGTCAGACAGTCATCCTTCACACTCTCATGGTTAGTTGCTTTCCGAGCTCGAGCTATCAGCATTGGTGAGTCCTCATGCTTCAGGGACTAAGAGACTTTATTTCTTTTTTTTACTTTTCAGTTTCAGACTTGTATATGATGTACGGGTTACATCCCGATCATTCTATTGTATTAGATGGCTTTTGAGACATAGTCAAGACTTCCGCTTGTAAACACTTTACTTTTATGAGATTGTCTCTCTTTTCTGCATTCTTGTCTTTACCTTATGTATATGTATGCTAAGTGGCTTGTGTGGGGCCTGTCGGGGTCCTATACGCCATGTCACACCTAGGGGGTACTTTGGGTAGTGACAGAACCAGAATAACAAGAACAAGAATAAGAACAAGAAGAATAAGAATAAAAATAAGAATAAGAACCAGAATAACAAGAACAATAATAAAAGCAAGAACAACAACAACAACAAGAACAAGAACTAGAACATGAACAAGAACAAGAAAAAGAACAACAACAAGAAAATGAACAACAACAACAAAAAAGAACAAAAATAACAAGAAAAACAACAACAATAATAATAACAACAACAACAAGAAAAAGAATAAAAACAACTAGAAAAATAAGAACAAAAATAAGAACAAGAAGAATAACATAAAGGATAACAACAAGAACAACAACAAGGATAACAACAAGAACAACAACAACAATAATAACAACAATAACAAACAACAACAATAATAACAACAATAACAAACAACAACATAACAAGAACAAAAATAAGAACAAATAATAACAACAAGAACAAAAAGAACAACAACAATAATAGAAACAATAACAATAACAGATCAAGAATAAGAACAACAACAACAAAAAACAACAACAACAAAAAATAACAACAAGAACAAGAACAACAATAATAATAACAACAAGAATAAGAATAATAATAACAACAATAACAACAACAGAACAAGAATACGAACAAAAATAGAACAAGAATAAGAACAAAAATAACAACAACAATAAGAATAAGAACCAAAATAACAAGAACAAGAATAAGAACAACAAGAGAAAGAACAAAAATAATAATAAGAATAAGAACAATAACAATAAGAAGAACAAGAACTAGAGGAAGAACAACATAACAACAACAATAACAAATAATAACAACAACAACAATTAAAAAAATAAAAACAATAAGAACAAAAAACAACAACAACAACAAGAATAAAAACAATGAAAAAATAACAACAAGATCATGAATAACAACAAGAACAATAATAAGAACAAGAATAAAAATAATAATAACAATAACTACAACATAACAAGAACAACAATAACAATAACAATAACAACAACAATATCAACAAGAATAAGAATAATAAGAACAATAAAAACAACAACAAGAATAGAACAACAAACAACAACAATAAGAATAAAAACAACAACAACAAGAATAACAAAAACAACAGTAACGTCAAGAATAAGAATAATAAGAAAAAGAACAACAACAACAGAACAAAAACAAGAACAAGAACAACAAACAACAAGAACAACAACAATAAAAAAAATAAGAATAAGAACAAGAATAACTATATTAACAAGAACAAGAATAATAAGAAAAATAAGAACAAGAACAAGAACAAAAACAAGAACAACAACAAGAAGAAGAAGAAGAAGAAAAAGAACAAAAACAACAAGAACAAGAACAAAAACAACAACAAGAAGAACAAAAATACGTACAAGAGCAACAACAAAAATAAGAATAACAACAAGAACAAAAACAACAAGAATAAGAATAACAAGAAGAAGAAGAAGAACAACAACAACAACAACTAAAACAAGAACAAAAATAAAAAGAACAACAACAATAACAACAACAACAATAAGAAAAACAACAACAAGAACAACAACAACAAGAATAACAACAACAAATAACAATAAAAACAACAACAACAACATAACAAGAACAAGAACAAAAACAAGAACAAAAAAAAACCACCAACAAGAATAAAAATAACAACAAGAATAAGAACAACAACAACAATAATAACAAGAATAAGAACAAGACTAACAACAACAACAACAACAGAACAAGAATAAGAACAAGAACAACAAACAACAACAACAAAAACAAAAACAACAATAACAATAAGAACAACAACAACGACAACAACAACAGCAACAGAATAAGAGCAAGAACAAGAATAAGAACAAGAACAACAAAAAAACAACAATAACAAGAACAACAAAACTAACAACAACAACAATAATAACAACAAGAATAAGAACAATTAGAACAAGAACAATAACAATAACAACATAACAATAACAAGAACAAGAACAACAAATAACAAGAAGAAGAACAAGAATAAAAACAACAAGAACAACAACAAGAACAAGAATAAGAACAAGAATAAGAACAACAAGAACAAAAACAAGAATAACAACAAAAACAACAACAACAAAAATAAGAACAAGAACAAGAGTAAGAAGAACAACATCAGCAACAACAGTAATAACAACAATAACAAGAACAACCACAAGACCAAATGTACTAAAAGAAGACTCATCAGCTTCGAAGGTAAAAATAATAATCTCAATTTGTTTTTCCGTTCAATTTTCTTAATCATTAATCTGATCACATTTTTTTCAAATGTACTGAAAGAATTTGTAGTAAAAAAGTGTGTAGAACTTGGCAAGTTACTCAGGGAAAGTGGAGGATTTGTTCTTGATTCAAAGAAATCTCAGTCGATCCTTCAACGGTGAACGCCAAGCCCAAATTGGTGAATGAAATCCTAGCTAAGGTAATTACTTTTTACAATTCCTTATAGGATCATGTGTTTTAAATTCTCAGGTCTAATTTAAGTCACTTTCACCCTTTTAAATTATACCCAACAACAACAACAAGTACAACAATAACAAGAATAACAAAAAGAACAATAAGAACAAGAACAAGAACATGAAAAACAACAACAAGAACAATAACAACAAGAACAACAACAAAAAACAATAACAACAACAACAACAACAACAACAAGAACAACAATATCAACAACAACAACAACAACAACAATAACAAGATGAAGAAGAAGAAGAAGAAGAAGAACAACAACAACAACAACAAGAACAATAACAACAACAAAAATAACAACAACAAACAATAACAACAAAAACAACTACAACAAAAATAATAACAATAACAACAACAACAACTAGGGTTGTGAGAACCATGAGGAATTAACAATGTAGACCTAATAATTAGTAATTATTGAATAATGTGTATGCATGTATTATTTTTCTCTCCACTTTGATTGCTTTTAAATGGTGCACAACATTAAAACTAGCCTTATTCTTACTTGACTGATCAAAGAGGTAACGGATGAGAAAAAAGATTATACAATGGAGATTTGAGGACATCAACCTTCATCTAATAGCTTGACCTAGACCAAGAGATAGTTAATCTAGGGTCAAAGATAAGAGTTAGTAAAACATACACCCGTACACTAACCAAATTTGTATAGTGAAATTTACTTATTTGGGTGATCAATACATAACTTACCGACTTTTCTTGCTAGTTACTAGATAAGGTTAGTACTATAGAGTTTAATGCGTTAAGAACTTGTAGGGAACACTAACACCCTAGTTTTATCTTCTATTGATTTATGAAACATTTAATCCAACCTACTGTGTTACGTATTACTATAATTATTCAATAAAGCTTTTGTTTCACAAACCCCCCTCCTTTTTTATAGAAATAACTTGACTAAAAGTACAACTAACAATCGATTAGGCTAAATCTAGACCTCATTCCTCGTGGGATCAACCCTCACGTCTGTTAGGTTCTTTATTTTAACAACGACCACTAATACTTCTTTAGGAAGGTGTAATTTGGGTGTATTAAATTTTGGCACTGCTGCCAGGGAATAAGTCTTTTATATTAGACTAATTTTGTTGTTGGACTGTTATTCATTATTTCTTGATTTATGTTTTCTTTTGTTTTTGTTTCTTACCGGTTTAGTTCTAAGTGTATGCCAAGTACATGGAGTAAAGGCATTCCCCTGACCCCTTTTAATCCAGAGCTAAAGAAAATTCTTTGAAGAATGCCCAACACTAGACGTGACCAAAATCTAGGATTGAACGATGATCCATTCGTTCGAAGGAGGACAAGAGGGTAATAATAAAGCCCGACTTCCAAGTGCATAAGAGGTACATGTAAACAACCAGAACAAGCCACCGATAGTGCAAGATCAATGTCCACCCATAGAGACGCCATCAGTCGATGTGCAAAATAATTACAAGATTAATCATGATGCTATTGGAACAATGGGTCCCATCATCGTACCTCCACTACCACTCGAACATACATTCATTTTCATTAGCAGCTTGATGCAAATGCTTACATCTAGGGATTTATTTTTTGGTCTGCCCTCTAAAGATCCATATGCTTATCTTAGCAAAGTTACCAGGATTTGTAAGAGTAGTGTGGGAAGGCTAGACTTAGACATGGACGTCATCAGGTTGCGAGTGTTCCCATTATCATTGACTGGTGATGCAACTATGTGGCTATCTAATATTCTATATAAATCAATTACCACATGGGTGGAGTTGCATAGAGTATTCTTGGAAAAATACTTCTCATTATTAAAGAAGTTGAAGCTGAAGGATAAAATCAACAACTTTGAGCAACTACTCGGAGAGTTGGTGAGTGCTACATGGGAATGATTCATAAGATATCTGAGAAGTGTTCTGAACAACCAAATTGATGATTAGTCACTTAAGGAGTTCTTCTATAAAGTATTGGATGACAATGGTAAAGCAGAGGAGGATACTATCACTGGAGGATAGTTTGGTGCAAACACATTTGAACAAGTTGTAGAGAAACTTGAAAAGATAACCAAAACTAATAAGGCTTGGTGCACTAGAGGTATAGACACTACAAGGAGTACTTTCTTGGTAAAAGTAACCTATAACCCAGTGAATGAGGAGATGCGTCAGGAGGTGACTCAATTGAGAACAAAGGTTGGCTTGGTGTTGAAACATTTAGGTGCTAGTGCAGAAAAAGTTAATGCAGTCAACTATCAGAATAGAGCGCCACCACATGATGACCATGGATATGATGAGGATGCATACTATGTGAATGATCAGACGGGGGTTTTTGGACTAACCTCCAAGCATCCAATCAGGACACTTGGCATCAAAGTCAAGGAACCAAGTTCAAAACTAGAGCAACTACAACCGAGATGGGAACCATAATCGTGATAACAATTATAACCAGAATGGGTATAATGACATAAATCAAGGCCAAGACAGAGAAGGCGATTGGGAAAGGAAAGACGATTACAGAAATGATAAGAGTGGCCCGTATGTTCAACCAGGAAATCTAGATGGAGGATCAAGTTTGACTCACATTGAGGATATGATAACCAAGATGATGAAATGTGCAACTCAATCGATGATAATGTGAAAGAGATGTACCCTGCTCTATCGAGCATTGGTCAATAGGTAGACTCACATGCGGTATCCATTAAACAGATCGAGCAAACATTGAGTCAACTTTCTTCATCCGTGAATCCATGCCAGCAAGGAACACTCCCTAGTAATACTGTCTAGAATCTGATGAATGATGGGCAATGCGTAGAAGCTACTAATCAAGCTTAAAAGTAGACCATCGATCCTCTTATTCCTACCAAAGTGGAAAGTGTGAAAGAACTCGAGGATACAAAAGTTGAAGAGTTGGAGAAACCCAAACATCAAGTTGGGAAAGAAGAGGAAGCCACTCAAAAGATAATTCTGATGCCCGGACCTCCTCCTCTGTTTCTCCAAAGATTAGTCAAGAAAACTAAGGAAGGTAAATTTCACAAGTTCATCTCAATGTTGAAGCAACTCTCAATCAACTTTCCTTTGATTCAAGTACTAGAACAGATGTCGGGCTATGCTAAATTCATGAAAGATCTAGTGACTTAAAAGAGTGCCACGTGTTTTAAAGAAGATGACAAGTTGAAACATTGTAGTTCCATTGCCACCAGATCTTTAGTGTAAATGAAAGAAGATCCTGGAGAATTCACCATCCATGTACGATTGGCGCATTACATTTTTCTAAGGCCATATATGTCTTGGGTGCTAGCATTAACTTGATGTCTCTATCACTGTTCAAACTGTTGGGTTTGGGAGCCCCTAAACCGACTGCAATGCAACTACATATGGCTGATCGCACCGTCAAAAAACTAGTTGGTATCCTTCAAGATGTCTTGGTTAAGGTCGAGGTGTTCATATTCCCTACGGATTTCATGATTCTAGATTGCGAGGTTTATTTTGAAGTACCTATCATCTTAAGAAGACCATTCCTTACAATCAGCTGTGCTTTAGTTGATATGGAGAAAGGGAACACGAAGTTCAAATTAAACAATTAAGAGGTAACAGTCAATAAATATCAAAGTGATTTCAAAGTGGTGTATGTTGTGAACTTGAAAATTGAGGAGCAACCAGAAGTACTAATTGAAGAAAGATTAGTTCTTGAGGCGTTAGCAGCTGTGATCATGATTTTTGATGGTGAGAACATTGTTGAATATGATGAGATGGTGAATGCACTTGATGGAATTAGAAATTTTAATCATGCACCAAAGAAGCAGGATTTGGATCTGAAGAATAGAGAGACCCCGCATGCAAAACCATCTATTGATGAGCCTTCATAGTTAGACCTCAAGGATCTTCTATCTCACTACGGTATGTGTTTTTGAGGCAAGATAATACCCTACCAGTCATCATTTCTATTGCTCTTGATGAAAAGCAAGTAGAAGCTTTGACATGTGTGTTGAAGCATTTCAAGAGAGCAATTGGTTGAACTATTTTTGATATCATAGGTATCCCATCCAGCATTTGTTCTCACAAAATCTAACTTATACCTGATAGTAAACCTAGTATTGAGTACTAAAGGAGACTTAATATGCCCATGCAAGAAGTAGTCAAGAAGGAGATCATCAAGTGGTTGGATGCTGGAGTGGTTTTTCCGATTGCTGTCAGTAAGTGGGTAAGCCATGTTCAATACATACCTAAGAAAAAAGGAATCACTATGGTTCACAATGCAAAGAATAAGCTCATACCAATAAGGCAGGTCACGGGTTAGAGAGTATGCATTGATCATCACAAGTTGAATGCATAGACTGAGAAAGATCACTTCCTAATGTCATTCATGGATTAGATGTTAGATTATTTTCTTGGTAAAGGATGATACTATTTTCTTGATGGTTATTCGGGCTACAATCAGATCTCTAGAACCCCTGAAGACCAAGAGAATACACTTTCACTTGCCTCTGTTAGATATTTGCTTTCAAGAGGATATTATTTGTGTTATGTGATGCACAGGTGACTTTTCAAATTTCCATATTCTCATACATGGTAGAAGACACTATTGAAGTATTCATGGATGTTTTCTCTATAGTAGGTGACTCTTTTGATGATTGTTTGTCCCATCTAGGTGATTTACTAAAACGGTGTGAAGACTGTAATCTTATGCTAAATTGGGAGAAGTATCACTTCATGGTGAAAGAGAGTATCATTCTTGGTCATCGGATCTCTAACAAAAGCATTCAAGTGGCTCGAGTTAAAATTGAGGTTATTGAAAAATCACCTCCACATATATCTGTGTAAGGTGTTAGAAGATTTCTAGGACATGTTGGCTTTTATTGATGATTTATCAAAAACTTCTCCAAGATAGCGCACCCATTATGCAAGTTACTTGAGAAGGAGACAAAGTTCGAGTTTGATGGAGCTTTTATGAAGGCATTTGAAGGGTTGAAAGAGAAGTTGATTTTTGCACCTATCATTATTTCACCAGATTGGGAACAGGCATTTGAAGTTATGTGCGATGCAAGTGGGGTGGCGTTTGGTGTAGTGTTAGGGTAAAGGCGAGAGAAGATTCTTCACCCTATACACTATGCTAGCAAAGTCCTGAATGTTTCTCAAAGGAATTCCACAGTCATTAAGCAAGAATTGCTTATCGTAGTCTTCACATTCGAGAAATTTAGATCCTACTTGCTTGGAACCAAATTCATTGTGCACACTGATCATGCATAATTCAGGTACCTTATGGCAAAGAAGGATGTTAAAATAAAACGGATTCGGTGGGTGCTACTGTTGCAAGAATTTGACTTCGAAGTGAAAGACAGAAAAGGGACTAAAAATCAAGTTGTTGATCACTTGTCCAGATTAGAAGAAGAAGCAATGTTGAAGTTGGCTGATGAGGTTGAAATAGATGATACTTTTTTAGACGAGCAAGTCTTAGCTTCTTCATTTGATTTAATTCCATGGTTCACATATTTTGCTAACATTTAGTAAGTGATGTGGTGCCTTTGGATTTGTCTTTTCACCAATGTAGAAAATTTGTGATTGATGTGAAGAAGTTCTTTCGGAATCACCAATGTAGAAAATTCATGATTGATGTGAAGAAGTTATTTTGGAAAGAGGCATACTTGTTATGTGTTTGTGTGACAGGATTATTGGCCGTTGTATTCCTAAGGTTGAGATGATAAGCATATTGGAAGCTTTCCATTCGTCTCCTGTTGGTGGTCATCATAGTGGTGTCCGGACTGCCTACAAAATCTTGTAGTATAGGTATTACTGGCCTACCATTCACCAAGACGCTCATGATTTCGCCAAGTCTGGTGATTGGTGTCAAAGAGAATGAGGTATTTCTAGGAAACATGAACTCCCACTTACTCTGATTTTGTGATTGAATTGTTCAATGTACAATGCCTTGACTTTATGGGTCCATTTGTGAGTTTGAATAGGATGAAGAACATACTAGTAGCGGTTGACTATGTGTCTAAATGGGTTTAAGCTGTTGCACTTTCAAACAATGAAGGAAAAAGTGTCACCGCGTTCCTTAAAAGAAATATATTCTCCACATTTGGTACACCAAGGGCAATTATTAGCAATGGAGGTTCTCACTTTTGTAATAAGTTTTTCGAGGCGTTGCTTGAGAAGTATGGTGTTTGACATAGCATAGCAACTCCCTACCATCCACAGGTAGTGGGCAAGTAGAAGTTTCAAATAAAGAAATTAAGCAAATATTTACGAAGACTGTAAATGCGAACATATTGGATTGGTCGAGAAAGCTTGATGATACTTTATGGGCATATCAGACTGCATTCAAGACTCCCATAGGTATGTCTCCTTAGCAACTTGTGTTTTGGAAGTCTTGTCATTTGCCTATAGAGCTAGAACACAAAGCCATGTGGGCACTCAAGAAGCTAAATCTAGATTGGGGTGCTACATCAAATCAAAGGTTGAATGAGATAAATGAACTTGATGAGTTTCTCCTGCAAGCATATGAATGTTCAGTCCTATACAAAGAAAGAATGAAGAAGTACTATGACCGAAAAATTGAAAAGCCGGAACTTACACTCAGAGATTTGGTCCTTCTCTTCAATTCAAGGTTCCGCTTGTTCCCTGGCAAACTCAAGTCAAAATGGATGGGACCATTGTGAGTAGCTCAAGTGTTTTCATATGGAGTGGTTGAATTAGAGAACGATAAGGGAACAAGGTTCAAAGTAAATGGGCAAAGGATAAAGCACTACATGGGAAATCTGGAAGAAGTCAAGATGATTGAAGGCTGGGTTCTTGATAAAGTCTGAGTAATCAAGGAGCTTGCATCATGCCACGACGTTAAATCGAACTCTGCTTGGGAGGCAACCCAAGATGTTTAGCTTAGTTTCTTTTTGCATTTTTTCTCTTTTTAGTTTTGGTTTAGGATAGTTTAGGCTAACTTAGGGTTGGTGTAAAAATAAGGTCAAGAAAACGTAAAAGGAAGGCCTAACATTTGTTATATGTGCAGGAACAAAAGAAAAATCTGGAAAAATCTAAGTACAAAGGAGTCCTATAGATGGGTTCTACCGTAGGCCCTATTCATAGAACCTCGGATGAATAAAAAGCATTAAGGACTTGTTCTACGGGTCCCACCTATGAATCATAGTTAGGAAACCTAACTCCCAGTACAACTGCAGCTTTAGGCCTACGAGTGCACAGTATAAACCATAAAAAAATTTACGGTCCATAGTCTATACTCGTAGACTCCATGTATGTTTCTCAAATTTCATGAAGTGTCAAGATGACCTGCGGAACTACGGATCGTATATAGGCTTTTGTGAAGGCCAGTGACTTTAAATAAAATAACCCAACCTGCGACCCAAGAGGCAGTTGGACCCCCCAATTTTTAATTTTGCGTCAAATTCCAATTTCCCCCATTCATTTCCTTCCCAACTGTTACAATTAATCCCACAAACCTATGCATACCCCACCTTTACAACCTTTCACTATTAACAACCCCTCACTACCCCACATCCTCCACATGTAATTCCATCTCCAGTCCCAAAAACCACCCTCTCACACTCCCCAATTCTCCCAAAAATAAAAAGAAGAAGTTAAACAGGGAAATCATGGTCGCGAGTCAGTTAGGGAATCACTTTGAGTCGTCATTATTGCAAAAACACTCACACAACTGTAAATTATAGCAATAAGGTATGGATTTAAATCTTCATTCTCCATTGTGTTGAATTTAGGTTGATGAACCTTGACTTAGGTTTGAAAGTTTTAGCTAATGATTTTGATGTGATTGTTAGAATCAATCCTAGGAATGCTAGTCATATGTGAGTGTTATGTGTTAGAAAGCATAAATAATTAGGTTAGGCTGATAGTTGATTAGATTTTTTGAATTGTGCAGGTGAAATAGCAACACTTGTCTGGGGCTTTGTGACCTACGAGTGTCTTCTACGGATCATAGAGAGTTCTATGATCCGTAGTTGCCCCTCGTAGACAAGCCTAAGGAATCAGTGTTACATATTTCATACCATTGCTTGTATGAAGTCTATCTATGGACCATAGAACTTTCTCCGGACCGTAGATAGGACTCCTACAAGCAGCCTGAAAGTTTAAAAATAAAAGATGTTTAAGTTGGGCACTACCAAGCCTGATATGATCCGTAGAAATTTCTACGGCTCATAGATCATTCTCGTAGTCTCAAGGTACAAATTCCAGTAACCTAAGTTAGGAACTACGGTCCGTAGAAATTTAAATGGACCATACTGGCAAACCATGGTTCCAACTTTAGAAACATGACTTTAGGCCTAACTTCCTATGAGAGGATCCTACGGCCCATAGAACCTTCTACAATCCATAGAACCCTTTCGTAGGTCCAAAAATAGTGTACTACCCTTGAATTTGTTTTTCTTTCTTTGGTTTCTTTTTAGTTTCTTTGCTTTCTTTCCCCATTTCTAAGTTGCTAATAGTTACTCTTTAGGTACTATGCTGCCTAAAGGAAATCCAAGGCGTGGAAGCAAGGCCGCTACTAAGCCCAAGTGTAGACTCACTAATGAATCATCCGACGAAGAATTGAGTGGGTCAGAATACAACGGAAACGTGGGAAACGACTCTCCAAGAGAGACTCAGACCACCAGGAACAAAGCCAGGAAAATGGAAATGGTCTCGAAGCCGGTCAGTATGGCCGCACCCCTATAAACAACTTCTCCCCAGTCTAAAAAAAGGGAGAATAAGCCTCAAGGGATGACAATGAGGACACACACAGTAGGGTCCAACATTGGTTCACAATCTGAATCAGAGTCAGATTCTGGTTCATTACCTGAGAGACCAAAAGAGTTGGTACCAGTGGCATGAAAGCCCAACCGATGGTGTGTCCAGGGCATGTGTTACATCTGTTGGAAAGTAGCTGCTCAGAAAGTGAGGGGCAAGCCCAAACGGCCGATCATTGAAGAGTTGCGAGTACTAAGAGGTAGTTTATACACAGCACCAGAGATTCATGCTCTATTCCAGTGACATAGATGTGGTTGGATGGCATACCCACCAGGTAGTTACAGTAACAACATCATTCGGGAGTTCCATGCCTCATACGCCGTAACTTTGAGGAAGGACTTGCCGAAGAGGGCTAAGGAATTAGAGCAGCCGCCCCTACAGAGTACCTTGGTTCAGAATATCTCGGTTGATATATCTGAGCAGACCATCCGATGGTTCATCCATGGACCTACCTATGAGCAGACTGCCTCCAGTGCTGAGTTTGATTATCAGATGCAAATAGTCCGAAACAAAAATGCAATGAAAGATGCATCTTAGAAAGAACATTTGCTCAGATGGGTAGCAGGATACATCACCGAGCAGGTTTTTGATGTTGATAGGGTACACGATATAGTCCTGATCAAGAAGGCGTCGCTGAATTTCATGGCTAAGTTTTGGTGGTCTATTGTGTGTGCTCGACTATCCCCTACCATGGTGGATAATCACCTGACTCTGCATTGCGTAATGATTGTAGCATGTTTGATGGCAAGGTACAAGATTCATTTTGGTCACCTACTACTTGCTGAGATTCACGAGTGGGCATTTAGGGAGACCACTATTATTCCCTTTTCGTGCTTGATTTTCAATTTATGCCGAGAGACCACGGTGCCCATGATAGACGGAGTCGACCAGTTAATAGAGGTGACTAGGACTGCAGATGTTAGAGTGATTAGAGATGAGTCCAACCCTGGTGCACCATGATGAGGTTCACAATTCAGCATGTTGAAAATGAGTGAGATGCTTGCATCCGAGTAGCTTGAAGGTGGAGATGTTCCTGCCACTAATGAAACGACAGAGGCCACTACCTCCATGTCCGCACCATTTTCTAGCACACCGTGCTTCTACTACTACATCGGGTCACTACACAATGCCAACCTCCATATTTCAGAGGTTAGAGGCCCAGATGGCTCGGTTGTTATAGCGACTTCGACCTGGGTCCAAACAATTATTGAGGAGTCAGAGACTGGTGTACGAACAATGTTGGAAGAGCAGAACCAGATGATGTACTGTGAACTTATGGTACTTTTGATGCATTAAACTAAGAATGTTGCATGCATCTTAAGTATTTTGTTATTAGATGTGATGGTATTTGTGTTTAACTTTGCAGGAAATAGGCTTTAGAGTAGTTGGAGGTACAAAAGTGCAGCACTAGGATTTTTGGTGATAGACGACTCCTCTTATGAGCCGTCGTTCCTCTTATGAGCCATAGGTGGAAGGCGTGGATGGAAAGTGATGAAAAATGGACTAAGTGTTGAACAGTGAGAGAAATCGACGAGTCGTAATTGTCATTACGAGCCGTACATGAGGAGTCATAGATAACTTTAGAGAAGATGAATTCCAGTCCATGAACAACGATTGAACAGGACGGGCTATGCTTAGACTTACGGACCAAAGGACATGCCCGTCAATGGCACCCACTGTAATATTGACTAACTGCTAAATGATGAAGGAACATACGAGCCATCGTTCCTTCGATGAGCCATAGGTGGCCAACCGTAGGTGATACTGCTCAAGACCGGATTTTCTTAGTTTTCCTTTTCCTACTCGGCTTAGGATTTATTTTCTATAAATACAAGTTGTAATTTTTGTTTTTGAGAGGTAGACATTGTTGGAGATACCTTATTTTGGCTTTGAGAATTATTGTGCAAACACTTTTAGCATTTAATTCTTGAAGTTTGGGTTATGAAATTTGCACTCGTTCTTCAAATTCAAGAATTTAGATTTCATCTATTCTGATTGTAAGTTCATGATTTATACTATAAACCTTAACATGAATTGTGAATATTCAAGCATGAATAACTAAATTCACAGCTAGGGTTGTGGGAACCATGAGTAATTAACAACGTAAGATTAATAACTAAGTGATTCTTGAATAGTGTTTATGCATGTATTATTGATCTCTTCGTTTTGAATGCTTTTTAACGGTTTGCAATGTTAGAAATTGCCTCATTCCTACTTGTTGGACCAAGGAAGTAATGAATGAGAAAGAGATTAACCAATGGAAATTTAGCGTGACAATCCCTATCTAATAGCCTAAACCAAATACGTGCGAGCTAATCTAGGGTCAATGGTAAAGGGTAGTACATCATACATCCATAGACGGACCAAGTTGCGTGGTGAAATTTCCTATTTGGAGGACCAATCAATTAGGAGATACATAACTTACTGATCTTTTATGTTAAACGCTAGGAAATAATTACTATTATTAGGATCATTGAGTTAAGAACTTGTGGGGAACACGTGTGCCCTAATTTCATTTTACATTGATATTACAAACTGCGAATCTTATTACTTGCTTACTTGTTACTTCACATAAATGAATCATTATTTTATTTTACAAACTCCCTTTTTTATAGAGATAACTTGACTAAACGTACAATTAACAATAAGTTAGCCTAAGTCTGAACCATATTCTTCATGGGATCGACCCTAACCTTTGTTAGGTACTTTATTTGACAACGACTGCTTATACTTCTTAAGGGAGGTGTAATTTGGGCATATCAAATTTTGGAGCCGCTGCCGGGGAATAAGGTTTTTAGATTAGACTAATTTATGATTGTACTTTAATCAATTATTTCTCAATTGATATTTTTTTTTGTTTTTGTATTCTACAGGTCTTAAGTCTAGTGTATTCCAAATACATGAAGTCAAGGCAATCCCTTGTCTCGACCCGAAATTTAAAAAAACTCTACGTAGAATGATCGGAAGAGGTCAAACCCTGGGACCGTAAGAAGACCACAACAGAGAGGGTCGTGAAGAGGTACCTGGAGTTCAACTTTAAGAAGTAGTGGAAGTGCCTAGAAACATCTAGGATAATCCTCTCTTTGAAAATGCTACTAGAGTACAAAATCAGCAGCACCAGATGTGCGTGCTAATTTCAGGGTAGATTATGATGTTGTGGGATCAACGGGTGCCATAGTTGTTCCTCCACTACCACCGGTACATACATTTGTGGTTACTAGCAGTTTCATGCAAATGCCTACATCTAAAGGTTTATTCTATGTACTGCAATCAAAAGACTCGTATGCTCATCTGAGTAAAGTTATCAGTGTGTGTAAGAGCAGTGTAGGGAGGCAAGACTTAGACATGGATGCGATCAGTTTGCATGAGTTCCCATTATCCTTCAAAGGTGACACTACCGTGTGGTTGTCTAAACTCCCATATAACTCTATTTACACATGGGCAGAGCTGCATCGAGTGTTCCTCAAAAAAATACTTCCCCTCGTCAAAGAAGATGAAGCTCAAAGATAAACTTAACAATTTCTTGGCTTTACATAGGGAGTCAGTTAGTGATTCTTGGGACATATTTAAAGGTTTCACGAGGAGTGTGCCAAATCATCGCATTGATGATGAATCGCTTAAGGATTATTTCTATATACGGTAGGATGAGAATGGAAAAGCGGTGTTAGATACTATTGCTGGAGGATCTTACGGGGCAAACACATTTCAGGAGATTGCTGAGAAACTTGAAAAGATCTCCAAAAATAATAAGGAATGGAGCACTAGAACATCGGCTACTACAAAAAATACTTTTTCAATTCAAGCTACACCAAATCAGTCCAATGATGATATTCCTGAACAAAAGGCGCAGTTGATGACAAAGATTGGCCTAGTGTTGAAACATATGAATGGAAGTGCTAAGAAAGTCAATGTAGTAAATTATCAAACTCGAGCACCACTGGTTGATGAGTATGTCTATGAGAAGGAAGCCCACATTGTGAATGATCAAGCGGGGGGTTTCTAGACTAACGCACAAGGATCCAATAAGGATAATTGGCTCCAAGGTCAAGGAAATCAAGGTCGGAACTACAACAATTATAATCGCGAAGGGAACTATGTTCGTGATGGGAACTATAATCATGATAACAACTACAATAGGAGTTGATACAACATCAGAAACGAAAAGAGAGGCCCTTATGTTCCACCAGGGAACTGAGATGGAGGATCGAGTCTGAATCACATTGAGGATAAAATGAGCAAGATGATGAAATGGTTTGACTCTACGGATGAAAATGTGAAGGAGATGCGTACTGATTTATCAGGCATTGGGCAAAAGGTAGAGTCACATGTAGTATCGATAAGACAAATTGAGCAACAACTGAGTCAACTATCTGCAAATGCAAATCCACGCCAACAAGGAACACTTCCCAGCAATACTATTCAAAACCCAAAGAATGATGGGCATTATATGGCAGTTACTATTAGGGGTGGAAAGCAGACTATTGATCCCCCTATGACAACTAGTATGGAAAGTACAAAAGAGATGGAAGAGGATGAAATTGAGGTGGTAGAGCAACCCAAAGATCACATTGAGAGAGAAGCTGAAGTTACTCAAAAGATCATTCAGATGACGAGACCTCCACCACCCTTCCCACAAAGGTTGGTTAAGAAGACCGAGGAAGGAAAGTATCATAGGTTTATATCCATGCTGAAGCAGTTATCGATAAATGTTCCCTTGATTGAGGCACTTGAGCAAATGTCTGGCTATGCGAAATTCATGAAAGACCTCGTTACCAGGAAGAGAGTTGTCAGTTTTGAAGATGATGATAAGGTGCAACACTGTAGCGCCATTGCTACTCGATCGTCAGTCATGAAGAAGGAAGATCCCAGAGCATTTACTATCCCATGCACAATTGGCATGATGCATTTTGCAAAGGCCTTATGTGACTTGGGAGCTAGCATAAATCTGATGCCACTGTTTATGTTCAAGAAATTGGGCTTGGGAGCCCCCGAACTGACTGCAATGCGACTACTTATGGCTGACCGTACTATGAAGAGACCAATAGGGGTGCTCTAAGATGTTTTGGTTAAAGTTGAGAAATTCATATTTCTAGCGGATTTTGTGATACTAGATTGCGAGGTTGATCTTGAAGTGCCTATAATCCTTGGGAGACCATTCCTTGCTACGGGGCGTGCAATAGTAGATGTGGAAAAAGAAAAGATGAAGTTTCATTTGAACAATGAAGAGATGACATTTAACATCTGCAAATCAATGAAGCATCATAGTGATCTTAAATCAGTATCTATTGTAAAACATATTAATGAGGATAAACCAGTGGTGTCCATCAAGGAGAGAATAGGTGTTGAAGCACTTGTTGTTGTGATCATGAACTTTGATGGAGACGGTATTGAGGAGTATGATGAGTTAGTCACTACACTTGATTGGACGGACTTCCAGTGTCGTCCACCAAAGAAGCTGGATTTGGATCTAAAGAACCAACAAACTCCACCTGCAAAACCATCCATTGATGAGCCTCCAAAACTAGAGCTAAAAGCCCTTCCTTCTCATTGAGGTATGTGTTCTTGGAGAAAAATAGTACTTTGCCAGATATCATTGCCGGTGATTTGAATGACAGGCAAGTAGAAGCTGTAGTATCGGTGTTGAAGCATCTTAAGAGAGCTATTGGGTGGACTATTGCTGACATTATTGGTATTCCACCGGGAATATATTCACACAAAATCTAACTCATGCCTGATAGAAAACAAAGTATTAAGCATCAAAGAAGATTAAATCCACCAATGCAAGAAGTTGTGAAGAAAGAAATCATCAAATGGTTAGATGCCGGAGTGGTGTATCCAATTGTTGATAGTAATTGGGTGTGCTCGGTTCAATGTGTGCCAAAGAAGGGAGGAATCATTGTGGTTTCTAATGCAAAGAATGAGCTGGTTCTGATAAGGCATGTCACTGGATGGAGGGTCTATATGGATTAACGTAAATTGAATGCTTAGACGGAGAAAGATCAATTTCCAATGCCATTCATGGGCCAGATTTTAGATCGTCTTTCTGGAAAAGGTTGGTACTATTTTCTGGATGGGTATTCAGGCTATAACCGAATATCAATCACACCGGAAGACCAAGAGAAAACCACCTTTACCTTTCCCTATGGCTCTTTTGCATTCAAGAGAATGCCTTGCGGATTGTGTAATGCATCGGCTACATTTCAACATTGCATGGTGTCTATTTTTTTTATATGGTTGAAGACACAATCAACGTATTCATGGATGACTTCTCGGTGATTGGTGACTTCTTTGAAGATTGCTTAACACATTTGAGTAACGAGATGAAACGATGTGAAGAGTGTAATCTCATGCTAAACTGGGAGAAATGTCACTTTATGATGAAAGAAGGCATCGTTCTCGGTCATCACATCTCTCAAAAAGGTATAAAGGTTGATAAGGCAAAAGTTGAAGTGATTGAAAAACTACCTCCTCCAATCTCTGTGAAAGGTGTTAGAAGTTTCTTAGGCCATGCAAGTTTTTATAGGCAATTCATAAAGTACTTTTTGAAAATTACACATCCATTGTGCAAGCTGCTCGAAAAGGAGACAAAGTTTGTATTTGATGATGCTTGTCTGAAAGCATTTGAGGAGTTGAAAAAGAAGTTGATATATGCACCTATCATTATTTCACCGGATTGGGGACAACCATTTGAAGTTATGTGTGATGCCAGCGGGGTGCCACTTGGCATAGTGTTGGGGAAAAGGCGAGATAAGATTCTTCATCCACATATTATGCAAGCTAAGCTCTAAATGTTGCTCAAAAGAACTATAGAGTCACCAAACAGGAATTGCTTGATGTAGTATTCGCGTTTGAAAAGTTTAGATCCTATTTGCTGAGCACTAAAGTTATTGTGCACACTGACCATTCCGTATTGAGGTATCTTATGGGAAAGAAGGATGCAAGACTAAGGCTGATTCGATAGGTACTATTGCTACAAGAATTTGACTTTCAAGTGAGAGATAGAAAGAGGACAGAAAACCAAGTGGTTGATCACTTATATAGATTAGAGGAAGAGGCTATGTTGATGCTAGTTGATGGAATAGAGATAGATGATATGTTCCCAGATGAACATGTTTTGGCAACTTCTGTTGATCTTATCCCTTGGTTCATAAATTTTTGCCAATTATTTGGCAAGCGATGTGGTGCCTTCATATTTTTGTTCCACCAAAGAAGAAAATTTATGTCTGATGCGAAGAAGTTTTTTTGGGAAGAGCCTTACTTGTTTCGTGTCTGTGCTAATGGGATTATCCGTGTGTGCCTGAGGTAGAGGTGGCGAGTATATTGGAAGCGTGTCATTTGTCTCCTGTAGGTGGCCATCATAGTTGTATCCGAACTACGCATAAAATCTTGCAGTGTGGGTATTATTGGCCTACTATCCACCAAGATGCTCATGATTTTTCCAAGTCTTGTGATTGATGCCAAAGAGAAGGATGTGTTTCAAGATAGCAAGAACTGCCAATGACTCCTATACTGGTGATTGAACTTTATGATGTTTGGGGCCTTGACTTAATGGGTCCGTTTGTGAGTTCAAATGGGATGAAGTACATACTTGTGGCGGTTGACTATATGTCTAAATAGGTGGAAGTTATTGCTCTTTCAAACAATGAAGGTAAAAGTATCACTACATTCTTGAAAAAGAATATTTTCTCCAGATTTAGTACACCAAGGGCAATTATTAGAGATGGAGGTTCCCACTTTTGTAACAAGTTGTTCAAGACATTTCTTGAGAAGTATGCCGTTCATCACAGCGTCGCAATTCCTTATCATCCGCAGTCTAGTGGAGAAGTCAAAGTGTCAAATAAAGAAATCAAGCAAATCCTTGCGAAGACTGTGAATGCGAGCAGAACTAATTGGTTGAGAAAGCTTGATGATGCTCTATGGGCCTATCGTACTGCATTCAAGACTCCCATAGGTATGTCTCCTTACCAACTTGTTTTTGGGAAGTAGTGTCATTTACCTATAGGCTAGAGCATAAAGCGATGTAGGCACTCAAGAAGTTGAACCTGGATTAGGATCCCGCATCGAGTCAAAGGTTGAATGAATTGAATGAGCTGGATGAGTTTTGCTTAAAAGCATATAAAAGTTCTTCTTTGTATAAAGAGAAGATGAAGAAGTACCATGATCAAAAGATCGAAAAGTATGATTTTGCTTCTGGTGATTTCATACTTCTATTCAACTCAAGGCTGCGTTTGTTTCCTGGCAAGTTCAAGTCCAACTGGACAGGACCATTCAGAGTCGTCCAAGTATTTTCACGTGGAGCGGTCGAACTTGAGAACAAGAAAGGAACTAAATTCAAAGTCAATGTTCAGAGGATCAAAATCTATTGGGTCAAATGGAAGAGGTCAACGAGGTGATCAAAAAATGGAGTCTTGATGAAGTCTGAGTAGTCAAGATGTCTACATCGTGTCGCGATGTTAAATCAAGCGCTACTTGTGAGGCAACCCAAAATGTAAAATCTTGCCAATTTTAGGAATTTTTAGAGATTTTTATTATTTTTAAGGATTTTCTATTGAGTTTTATTTTTATTGAGTCTTAGTATTAGCTAGATTTGGGTAGTATAGGGTCAATGTCCAAAAAGAGTCAAGAAATTGTAAAAAGGAAGTCCTAATGTTTGCTACGTGTGCAGGAAAGAAATAGAAATCTTAAAAATTATAAGTGCGGGATCATCTACAATTGCCATAGACGAGCCGCCATTCAGTTGATGGACCCTAAATGGCAGTCATAGATCTCAGGTATGTTTCCTAAATTTGACTAAGTATAGAGGGTAACGATGACTCCCACCAACGGACCGTAGTTCTCACTACGGATCGTTGACGGGGAATCGTAAGTCCAAATAGGGACTTTGATTCGACCCGACCAACGACATTAATAATAAAAACCTTTCATTTTTAAAACCATCCCCCATTTCCCTCTTTCCCCAATCATTACAAACCCCCTAAAATCAGTTAATCCCCCTAATTCCCACCCTTTCACTTCCATTTCCACCCTTTCAATCACCCATCCTCAACTATATAATCCCTTTCTTCCCCAAATTCCCTCATCCTCCTTAAATTCCCTGATTTTTCTCTCACAAGAACTTTCCTTCCATTAAAACAACGAGTCGCGGGTCTGGAGTCTAGCAAGTTGGTTGATTAAGGCAACAAGAACACACTCACACAAATTTATACTTCGTTGAAAGGTACTGATTTCTAACTTAAGCTATTCAATTTGTAGTTGAAATACTTGACCTCTGGTATCAATTGTTTGTTGAAATTGATTTAATTCGTTGAAACGTACCCTTGGGATGATGGTATTGTGAGTGTTGTTGAATTTTTATGTAAACATGTGTTAATGCCTTCTAGTTGTGTTCTTGACTTAGGGTTTCGAGTTTAACTATTGTTTGTATGCCTAATTACATGATTGGAACCCTAGGAACGATTGAATAACACGAAAATATGTTGAAATGCATATTCTTGAAGTGCTTAGTTAGTATAAATGGTGAAATTTTGATGTTGGATAAAAATTGAGAATGGAACTGAAATAGTGGTTACTGACGCCTTGACTTACGGCTCATAGGGCAACCTACGGACCGTAGGTCAGGTCCCGGCAGTCCGATGCACTAAACCAGTAGCTTAAGTTTGAATGACAATTTGGCTTACGGTCCGTCATTCCATCAACAGACTGTTCTAGTGAACGTCGTTCCAACTTTTGGGACCCAAAATGTGACCTTCTGACCTACGGGTGGTACCTACGGTCCGTAAAAGCTTCTATGGCCCGTCAGTACTACTTGTTGGTCCCAAAAATATAGTTTTTTCTAGAAAATTATTTTTAGCTTCGTAGTTTATTTTTCTTCTCTTATTGTTTTGTTTAGCATGTTTGGGTACTAATATGAGACTCCGCAGGTACTATGCCGCCAAAGGTTACTCGATGGTACGAGCGAAGGGCCAAATCCACAGCTCCTTCAGCTCCTTCAGCTCGCTTGCAACTTGTCAATGAACCCACAGATAATGAGCGGAGTGGGTCTGACTATGACCCTCCCTTGGCGGATGACTCACCTAAGTCACCCCGGACGACTCGCCAGGAATCTAGGTAGCTAGCTCTTGTTAGGGCATCGGAGAAGTGAGACTCCAAAAATCAGGATAACATTTCCCAGTCTGACGAGGGAGACCAGAGTTCACCAGAGGGAAGTGAAGAGTCCCAGCCCCAGGATGGCACAGGCTCGCAGCATGTCTCACAATATGGGTTTGGCTCCGACTCAGGCACAGTTCAAGTATCCATATCTGATGCTTCTTCATTTAGAGAAGCTCATGATCCTCCTCACAACAGGGTTGAGCCAATAATCCTAACTACTGAGCCTAATAGATGGTGTGTTCAGGGGATGTACCAGATATTCTGGGATGGCTTACACATGAATGACCAACAAAAGCCTGCCTGACCCATTATTGAGGAGCACCGAGTGCTTTCAGATAGCCTGCACACAGTGCCATTTATTCATGAGCTATTCAAACAGCACCGATGTGAGTGGATGGCAAAAACTCTGGGGAAGTATATCCTGAAGATGGTTAGGGAGTTCTATGCTTCATACGCAGCTACGGTGAAGAATGTTTTGCCACCACGGGCTAAGGCACTAGCTCAGCCCCCACTTCTGACTACTTTGGTGCGAGGCATCCCCGTCGACTTATCGAAGGCCGCGATTCACCATTTTATTTATGGCCTTTCACATGCTCAGCCAATTAATACCACTAAGTTTGACTACCAGATGGGGGTGGTGCAGAATAGAGCTGCCATGTGTGATACTGAGCAGTGAGAGAGTGTACTACGCTGGATGGCTAGACACATTATTGGGGAGAGGGAGAATGCCCAGTGGGTTCGTGATATGACGTTTCCTATTAAGAAGGCGATACTCATTATTCAGGCCAGGCTGTCCCCCCACTATGGCAGATAACATAGTGACTTGGGACTACGCAGTGATACTTGTTTCATTAATGGCGGGGCATGAGATAGATTTCTCTCGGATTCTGATAGCCCAGATTCATGAGAGGGCGTTTCGGGATAAGACCACTTTACCATTCCCCTGCCGGATTTTCTGCCTATGTAGAGATATGACTGTTCCTATTTGGGGATGTGATAGATTGATAGAGGTAACCAAGATGGGCGATGTCAGTCTAATATGAGATGATACAAACCTCACAGCTCCACAGAGGGGTACCCCGTTTGATTTACCGCATGTAGGCGAGGGACTTGTTACTGATCCGGCAAATGAGGGCACAATTCCTGCCCCTACTGAGGAGCCTGATGTGACTGCTCCATCTTCCACTTCGTTCGGCCTGGTTGTGGGCATAACACGTGCTCCTACTCCCACAGGGTTTGCCATGTTACCATTAGCAAGAGTCCTCAAATTGGAGACTCCAATGGTGACCCTTTTGCAGCATATTAGGCCATAGATGTAGAAGTTCATAGAGGAATCAGATGCACGGCCTGAGAAGGCTGTTGAAGTGAAGATATAGGTTGTGCACCAGAGGATTGATGCTTTTGAGAGCCAGATGCTGGATAGGCCTCAACATGGGCCTACTGTTGATATTGATGCATTTCATATGGAGTTGGCCAAACATCGTGCTGACATTGTTGCTTTGGCATCGGTTGACTCTACCATACCAGAGTCTACTCTTGAGGGTGATGTTGGAGATATGGTGCATAATGCACTGTTTTGTGAGGATGAGCCCACCCTAACCCTCCTCGTATGGTTGGAAAGCACATACGTACTTCAAGGCATACTACTGATACTAAGTAAGAGTAGAGAGCTAAAAAGAAGGAGAGACAGTAGATCAAGGTGGCTCAGCGGTAGTCACACATTGATGAGGAGCTACGATAGCGTCGAGAGAGAGAATTGTCTAGTGAAGCATCTGGTTCCGGGACCACTCCTATTGATACTCCGATGAGTGTGGAGGGCGTTACTGAGGGTACTGCATATATTGATCCAACGGGTTCTGGGCTACCGGACCCACCCGCTTCTTGATTGATCTTCGGCGCTTATGCGCCACAGGTTTGTCTCACCCTATGTTTTTACTTTTATTTGTACATTTAGTGTATATCACTGCTTTTTATGTGGGGGTGGGATGAATGGATTGTGAGTGTTGGGGTGAAGTCTGAGTAACTGAACTCACAGTCCTTCCTTGAAGTTTTCTTGCATGTGTTCTTTTTCCCCAAGGAACTGTTTAATTTCTATTGAACCGGCATGTCTAGGATAGTATAAGTTTAGAACTAAACAAGAATGAAAGCATGATGGCAAAAGAGCATGAAACTTGATACCCCTCAATTTTTGGATATGTGTTTATCTGTGTGCTTGATAAGTTGAATGTGTAGGATATGTATATGACATAATAGGAATCGATAAGACAACCTGACTTAATGTCACGACCTAAGGTAGCCCCTAGATGTGACATGGCGTACAAGACCCCGAGAGGCCTCATACAAGCCACTTAGTATACGTTACATACAAGATAATAGAACATAAAAGTTCAAAACAGATTTCATAGCAAAACTTTCAAAGAAATAGCAGAAGTCTACATCTCGATGTCTCAAAGCCAATCTAAAGTAAAGATAAAGTTTGGGACGTAACCCAATACAATTTGAAAACTGAAAGAAAATACATGAAAAAGAAATAAGAGCCAGGCTATGTCCTCGGATGGATAAGGACTCACCAAGTCTTCTATCAACTGCCTAATAAAACTCTAGCCACGAGTGGAAGGTGAAACGGCACGTCCTACACCAAAGAAGTTAATGTAGGCAAGAGTATGCGTTAGCACAATTAAGTACTAAGCATGATAGCAATGCACATAAACACGTAAATCATGCTAGAGTGAAATATAATCATGACATGCAATGGCCAGACTTAAAACATGAGAAACATGAAACATAAAGCATATATCAAGGCCAAAGCAAGCTAAATCATCTTTTTTTCTTTTCTTTACTTCATCATGAGAACACTTGTTCATTAACTTTTAGGAAATAGCCTTAACCGACATGTAAGACTATGTGAGCTATCAACATGGAATCCGGTGTCTACCCCACACCGAAAAGATGTGCCCTACTTTCCAAGGTAAGACCATGAACTTCTTAGCTTATGTGGATCCACTAGCTATTGTCTACTTAGAGACAACATCCTATGGTGGCAACATAGTTTATGGGATAGATATTGCTTTAGGAGACTCGGCCTCAACTAACGGGAGAGTTCCATCTAGAAAACCCGGCCTCTACTAACGGGAGAGCTTTCACTAGAAGACCCGGCCTCTACTAACTGGAGGGCTTCCATCTCAATATCCACTCGGTGCTAAGCATAATTTCCATGGATTAGTCATTAACATATTTATATCATTAAACATGAAAAGGTACAACTAGGGTTACCAATTCAAGCTAAAATCATGCTTATAGACGTTTCATCTTCCATGGACCTTGTCCAAGCTTACGGCATTAGAATAGCTCCTTAAGAACATGGGCAATCGCCTCTTGTTCTTTTAAGTCATATTGGGAGTATTATGTGAGAAAACCTTTCACAACTCAACCATAGCATCACTATATCATAACTTTGGCACTTCACTCTCAAAGCACCCTTAATTCATTATTAACTTCATATGAGACATGCATAAGTTCATTAGCTTCTTCTTCACTTAGATTATAATGCTCATACTTCATAGTTCATCGAGTTCATATGGGTTCATACGAGTTCAACTCATATCATGCAATTCAATGCAAGCCCATGCTTAGAAAGCCATAATTAAGACAATTTATCCATATTGAAGGAACTCACTTAATAGAGGAAAATCATGTTTTACACTTGATCATGCTAAATTTATAGGATTATCCTCAATTCATTCATAATTCATGCTTAGTTTCATAGAGAATTCTTAAACTTCATCAATTCATGGCTCAACCCAACAATCAAAGCATAGATTATTAATTTGGGGAGAATTAGTTTGGGATCATGGGGGTTCATGCAATCTTTACATCAAATCATGTATTTCACGCTAATTCGTGCACTAAATTACTTTATCACGCTAGATCATGCACTACAAATCATAAAATCAATAATTGAAATCTCAATTGAATAACCCACAATGATTGATCAAAACCCTAATTCAATTGGGTTAGAGTAACCTTTGAAAATCATGAAGAAAAGAGAGGACCCATTAGAGGAAAGAACTCCTATTGGTGAACACAATCATACCTCATTGAAATCCATAAGAAAATTGGAGAAGATTGATGGTCTTCAATGGAGGATCCTAACTTCTTCTTCTTCCTTGAGAGTTGAGAGAGTTCTTTTAGAGAGAGAAATATTTGAGAGATGAGAGTTTAGGAATGAATTAGAATGAGAGGAATTAGGCTTAGAAAGTATTTATAGGTCTTAGATTAAGGGTATAACCAACTTAACTTAATAAGTAAACAATTAGGGAAAAGACCAAAAAGCCTTAGTTAAAAACTGTCGGGGCCAATCGACGGAGGGGATCTACGGTCCGTAGGTCAGATGACGAACTGTACTATCCTTCTGTCAAAAGATTCAGAAACTAAAATTTAGGGGACCTGCAATGACGACATCAATGTATGGCTCGTAGGTCCATTGATGGACCGTACATTGAAGTCGTAGGTCAGCCTTCTGAGTCAAAATTAAAACTAAGTCTGGGGGACACCTACGAGTCTTAGCTACAGACCATCAATCGATCTACAACCCGTCCTGCTACTCCGTAGGTCAAAGTTCAGAAACTTAGAAATCCTGAAGATTTACAATCCCATCGACGGTCCCTACCTACAGCCCGTAGGTGGCCTCCGTAGGTAACTTACTTCAGTTAAATTTTGCAATTAAAATTCTTTGGAAGATAGGGTATTACAATATCTCCCCCTTGGGAACATTCGTCCTCAAATGAGAATCAAGACATAAAGAGAAGGGTAATAGACAAGGACTAACAACCCAACCTAGCATATAATCACATAATGCACATATTCGAGGAGGAAACATCAACTCCAAGCTAAAGCATGTTCAACACATAATTTCATGAAGACTTTATGCAACTCATACTCAATGCACATAATCATACTAGACTCTTCATGAACATGCATAATCAAGGAATCATGGAAATCAACTATGACACTTGAAACCAAATAATGAACTATGAGGAACTAGGTACCTCAAGCTAGAATAGGATCGGAAGGAAAGAGATGAGGATATCGGGACATCATATCGACCTCGGCCTCCCAAGTAGCACCCTCAACTAATTGATTCCTCCATAGAACTTTCACGGAAGCAACTTCTTTATTCCTTAACTTCCAGACTTGCCGGTCTAAAATCTCAACCGAAACTTCTTCATAGGAAAGACTATCTTTTATGCCAAGATTCTATAATGGCACTATAGATGTCGGATCACCAACACATTTCTTCATCAATGAGACATGGAAAATCGGATGCACCGATGCCAAATCATTAGGCAAGTCAAGCTCATAAGAAACCTTACCAATACGTCTCAAAATCTGATATGGGCCTACATAGCGGGGACTAAGCTTCCCTTTCTTCCCAAATCTCATCACACCTTTCATGGGAGAAATTTTCAAGTAAACCAAATCATCAACATCAAATTCTAAATCTCTTCTTCTAACATCAGCATAGGACTTTTATCGACTTTGAGCCATTTTCAACCTTTTCCTAATAAGCTGAACTTTCTCCATAGCCTCATGCACCAACTCCAGGCCTATCAAAGCAACTTCACCAACTTCAAACCAACCTATAGGAGACCTACATCTCCTACCATAGAGAGCCTCAAATGGAGCCATACCAATACTAGAATGGTGGCTATTATTATAAGCAAACTCAATTAAAGGCAAATGATCATCCCAAGTACCCTTGAAATCAATTACACAGGCTCTCAACATATCTTCCAAGGTCTGAATAGTATGCTCTGCTTGCCCATGAGTTTGGGGATGAAAGGCCGTACTAAGCTTAACACGAGTACCAAGGCCTTTTTGGAATTACTTCCAAAATTGAGAAGGAAATTGTGCACCACGATCGGAGATAATGGATAAAGGCACTCCATGCAGCCTCACCATTTCCCTCAAGTACAACTTAGCATAATCCTCCGCCGAATAAGAAGTCTTGACGGGAATGAAATGGGCTGACTTCGTCATTCTATCAACCACAACCCAAATCAAATCATATTGTCACCTAGTGCGAGGCAAACCAATAATAAAATCCATATTCACATCTTCCCACTTCTAAGTAGGACTATCAATGTCTTGGGTCAAACCTCCCGGCTTTTTGATGCTCAACTTTCACTTGTTGACAATTAGGGCACTTAGCCACAAATTCCGCAATATCTTTCTTCATTCCATTCCACCAATAGATCTCTCATAAATCACGGTACATCTTGGTAGCTCCTGGGTGGATGGAATATCGAGAACTATGGGCTTCCGATAAAATTTGCTCTCTTAAGCCCTCTACATTGGGAACACACAAACAACTTTGATATCGAAGCACACCATCTCCCCCTTGGGAGAAAGCTTCAACGGACTTCTTGAGTACCGCTTCTTTTAGATCAACCAAGTTAGGATCAAAATCTTGCTTAGCTTTCACATCATGCACAAAAGAGGATTTAGAACCATTGTGAACCGTAACACCACCCTTAGCGGAATCAAACAACCGAACACCCAATCGGGCTAGACTATGCACATCACGAACCAACTCTTTCTTACCATCCTCAACATGAGCCACACTACCCATAGATAGTCGACTAAGAGCATCCGCCACCACATTAGCTTTACCGGGGTGATAGAGAACACTCACATCATAATCTTTCAACAACTCAAGCCACCTTCTTTGGCGGAGATTCAAATCTTTATTTTTAAACACATATGGGAAAATCTTATGGTCGGTGAAGACAACTACATGCACCCTATACAAATAATGTCGCCAAATTTTCAAAGCAAACACAACCGCCGCTAATTCCAAGTCATGAGTAGGATATTTATTTTCGTGCACCTTAAGTTGCCTTGAAGCATAAGCAATGACTTTCCCATTTTGCATAAGAACACATCCTAGCCCAATTCTCGAGGCATCACAATAAACCACAAAACCATCGGATCCTTCCGGTAGAGTCAATATTGGAGCCGAAGTAAGTCTATCTTTCAATTCTTGAAAACTCTTCTCACATGCCTTGGACCACATGAATTTAATCTTCTTTTGAGTCAAAGCCATCAATGGAGAAGCAATCAAGGAAAACCCTTCAACAAACCTCCTATAATAACCGGCTAAACCCAAGAAACTACGAATATCCGAAGGTGATAAAGGTCTAGGCCAATTCTTAACCGCATCCGTCTTCTTAGGATCTACCTCAATACCTTTACCAGAGATAATGTCACCGAGAAAAGCCACGGATCGTAACCAAAACTCATATTTACTAAACTTTGCAAAGAGTTGTTGGTCCATGAGGACTTGCAATACAATCCTCAAATGATTGGTGTGATCATCCTCATTCCTTGAGTAGATAAAGATATCATCTATAAACACATTCACAAACATGTCGAGGTATTGCTTAAACACCCTGTTCTTCAAGTCCATAAATGCGGCCGGAGCATTTGTTAACCCAAACGACATAACCAAGAACTGGTAGTGACCATACCTAGTCCGAAAAGCCATTTTCTGAATATCATCTTCTTTCACCCTTAATTGGTGATAGCCCGAACGAAGGTCGATCTTAGAGAAATAACTAGCCCCTAGAAGTTGATCAAACAAGTCATCTATCCTTGGTAGAGGATACTTATTCTTAATTGTAACCTTGTTCAATTGGCGATAATCAATGGACATACGGAGTGAACCATCCTTCTTCCTTACAAACAAGACCGGAGCACCCCATGGAGAAATGCTTGGCCGGATGAAACCCTTATCTAACAAATCTTTAAGCTTCTCTTTCAATTCCTTAAGTTCCGCCGGAGCCATTCTATAAGGAGGAATAGAAATAGGTTGCGTATCCGGGAGAAGGTCAATACCGAAGTCTATTTTCCGCTCGGGAGGAATACCGGGCAAGTCATCGGGAAACACTTCCGAAAACTCATTAACAACGGGGATCAACTCAAGAGTAGGGGTCTCAGAATCTATATCCCACACCCCAACAAGATGGTAAAAGAAACCCTTTGAGATCATCTTTCTAGCTTTTAGATAAGAAACAAATTAACCTCTAAACATGGAATTTCCCCCCTTCCACTCTAGGATAGGCTCATTTGGAAACTGAAACTTGACCACTAGGGTCCTACAATCCATAGAGGAATAACAAGCATGCAACCAATCCATCCCAAGGATAACATCAAAATCTAGCATATCTAGCTCTACGAGATCAACAAGAGTGACTCTATAGGATAGGGAAATGGGGCAATTTCTATAAACCCTCTTAGCTAAGATAGATTCCCCAATTGGAGTAGAAACTCGAAAAGGATCTAACAATATATCCGGAACAACATCAAACCGCATGGCCACATAGGGCATCATAAAAGATAAGGTAGCACCGGGATCAAGAAAGGCATACACATCAAAATGGAAAACTCTTAGCATATCGGTAACCACGTCGGGAGAGCTCTCTTGCTCATGAAGAGCCTGAAGTGCATAAAATTGGTTTTTGCTTCTGAGCATTCGAACCCGATCCTCTAGGTGGAGCTTGCTTATTCTCCCTTCCCTTGGTCGTGAGAGATGGACAATCCCTCATCTTGTGACCACTCTTTCCACAACTATAACAACCATCTGTACCGGTTAGACATCTAACCTCATGCTTTTTCCCACACTTGGCACAAGGAGCCAATAAAGAACAACCATTATTCCCTACTTGAGACTTCTGGTTAGACACCCTATCATTGTTGAACTTTGGAGGAGCATTGGATGAGCCTTGGCCAGAGAACCTTTTTCGAAATCTAGGACGACCATATCCATCGGACCTTGCATGCAAAAAGTTACCATCTCCGGTCCTAGCCCTCTTGGTCTCTCTAGACCTTTCCTTAATCTTTTCTTCCTCAATTAGTTGAGCATACACCATAAGATGAGAAATATCCATATCATTAACAAGCATAGCGGTGCGGCATTCTTTAACCAACATTTCGGACACCCCCGAAACAAACTTACTCATTCTCGCCCTTGGATCGACAACGATGTAAGGAGCATATCGGGACAATTGTGTGAACTTCAAAGTATACTCTTTCACACTCTTATTTCCTTGTCGAAGGTTGATAAACTCAAGCACCCTTGCCTCCCTCATCTCAGAGGGAAAGAACCTATCAAGGAAAGCAATCTTGAATTTCTCCCAATCAAGAGGACCCTCATTAACTGCCCTCTCACTCTTCCATTGATTGAACCAAATTTGGGCAACACTCTTGAGTTGATAAGCGGCCAACTCCGCCTTTTCTTCCGGCGTCACACCCATAATAATCAATATCTTATACACCTCATCGATGAACTCTTGAGGATCTTCCTCAACTTTAGAGCCATGAAATTCTGGAGGATTCATTCTAGTAAAGTCCTTCACTCTTGACACAGTCGTACCCACATTTGGGTTCACGGGAGCCACCACCTCTCTATTGGCTTGGGCTATCACGGCTTGATCCAACACTTGGAAAGCAGCCCTAAACTCCGCATTAGTCACTTGTTCGGCCAAAGGGTCGGCCGGAACCTGAGGAGCTTGAGGAGGAGCTTTTTTATCCACGTTCTCTCTCATGTATCTTCTAGCGTAAGCTCTTTGGTTCGCCATATCCTGAAACGCATAGGATAGGGATTAGGAGAGAGTCTTATAGAGTTAAACTCTATGGCACGACTTAAGAGTAATGAAAGAAGTGGAATTTCTTAAACGTCTTATAGCCTCTCATTCATAAGTGTGGCGCGCTTCACACTCATGAACAAGACTCTACTTGACGTGGCTTATGAGACATCCTAGGATCTTTCTAAAACCTTGTACTCTGAATACCAAGTTTGTCACGACCCAAGGTACCCCCTAGATGTGACATGGCGTACAAGACCCAGAGAGGCCTCATACAAGCCACTTAGCATACGTTACATACAAGATAATAGAACATAAAAGTTCAAAAGAGATTTCATAGCAAAACTTTCAAAGAAATAGCAGAAGTCTACATCTCAATATCTCAAAGCCAATCTAAAGTAAAGATAAAGTTTGAGACGTAACCCAATACAATTCAAAAACTGAAAGAAAATACATGAAAAAAATAAGAGCTAGGCTATGTCCTCGGATGGATGAGGACTCACCAAGTCTTCTATCAACTCTCTAATCAAACTCTAGCCACGATTGGAAGGTGAATCGTCACATCCTACACCAAAGAAGTTAATGTAGGCAAGAGTATGCGTTAGCACAATTAAGTACTAAGTATGATAGCAATGCACATAAACACGTAAATCATGCTAGAGTGAAATATAATCATGACATGCAATGGCCAAACTTAAAACATGATAAACATGAGAAACATGAAACATAAAGCATATATCAAGGCCAAAACAAGCTAAATCATCTTTTTTCTTTACTTTACTTCATCATCAGACCACTTGTTCATTAACTTGTGGGGAATAGCCTTAACCGACATGTAAGACCATGTGAGCTATCAACATGGAATCCGGTATCTACCACACACCGAAAAGAGGTGTCTTACTTACCAAGGTAAAACCATGAACTTCTTAGCTTATGTGGATCCACTAGCTAATATCTACTTAGAGACAACATCTTATGGTGGCAAAATAGTTCATGGGATAGAGATTGCTTTAGGAGACTCGGCCTCAACTAACGAGAGAGTTCCATCTAGAAAACCCGACCTCTACTAACGGGAGAGCTTACACTAGAAGACCCGGCCTCTACTAACGGGAGGGCTTCCATCTCAATATCCACTCAGTGCTAAGCATAACTCCCACGGATTAGTCATTAACATATTTATATCATTAAACATAAAAAGGTACAACTAGGGTTACCAATTCAAGCTAAAATCATGCTTATAGACGTTTCATCTTCCTTGGACCTTGTCCAAGCTTACGGCATTAGAATAGCTCCTTAAGAACATGGGTAATCGCCTCTTGTTCTTTTAAGTCATATTGGGAGTATTGTGTGAGAAAACCTTTCACAACTCAACCATAGCATCACTATATCATAACTTTGGCACTTCACTCTCAAAGCACCCTTAATTCATTATTAACTTCATATGAGACATGCATAAGTTCATTAGCTTCTTCTTCACTTAGATTATCGTGCTCATACTTCATAGTTCATAGAGATCATATGGGTTCATACAAGTTCAACTCATATCATGCAATTCAATGCAAGCCCATGCTTAGAAAGCCATAATTAAGACAATTTATCCATATTGAAGGAACTCACTTAATAGAGGAAAATCATGCTTTATACTTGATCATGCTAAATTCATAGGATTATCCTCAATTCATTCATAATTCATGCTTAGTTTCATAGAGAATTCTTAAACTTCATCAATTCATGGCTCAACCCAACAATCAAAGCATAGATTATTAATTTGGGGAGAATTAGTTTGGGATCATGGGGGTTCATGCAATCTTTACATCAAATCATGTATTTCACGCTAATTCGTGCACTAAATTACTTTATCACGCTAGATCATGCACTACAAATCATAAAATCAATAATTGAAATCTCAATTGAATAACCCACAATGATTGATCAAAACCCTAATTCAATTGGGTTAGAGTAACCTTTGAAAATCATGAAGAAAAGAGAGGACCCATTAGAGGAAAGAACTCCTATTGGTGAACACAATCATACCTCATTGAAATCCACAAGAAAATTGGAGAAGATTGATGGTCTTCAATGGAGGATCCTAACTTCTTCTTCTTCCTTGAGAGTTGAGAGAGTTCTTTTAGAGAGAGAAATATTTGAGAGATGAGAGTTTAGGAATGAATTAGAATGAGAGGAATTAGGCTTAGAAAGTATTTATAGGTCTTAGATTAAGGGTATAACCAACTTAACTTAATAGGTAAACAATTAGGGAAAAGACCAAAAAGCCTTAGTTAAAAACTGTCGGGGCCAATCGACGGAGGGGATCTACGATTCGTAGGTCAGACGATGGACCGTACTGTCCTTTCGTCAAAAGATTAAGAAACTAAAATTTAGCGGACCTGCAACGACGACTTCAATGTACGGCTCGTAGGTCCATTGACAGATCGTACATTGAAGTCGTAGGTCAGCCTTCTGAGTCAAAATTAAAATTAAGTCTAGGGGAAACCTACGAGTCTTAGCTATACCCGTCCTGCTACTCCGTAGGTCAAAGTTCAGAAACTTAGAAATCCTTAAGATTTACAATCCCATCGGCGGTCCCCACCTACAGCCCGTCATTCCATCTACGGCCCGTAGGTGGCCTCCGTAGGTCACTTACTTAAGTTAAATTCTACAATTAAAATTCTTTGGAAGCTTGGGATATTACACTTAAGGCATAACATGAACTAGATGCATTGATGATTCGATAGTGAAACAAGGAGCCATGTGTGTGTGTGAGATTGTTTCTACATTCATATGGTACGTGCCAATCTTGAACTTGCCCTGTTAGTCTTGCTAAGATGATTTAAATCGGAACTTGGGAAATGACCATAGGCCATTTGTTGATAATGAGTCCACTTAAGCCTAAAACAACCAACCAAAAGGATAAATTGCTCCCTTCGATCCAAATGTTTGAGCCTAAAGAATTCCATTCTTTTGATACACCCAATTCACCTTCCCTGAAAATCTTGTGAAACTTTATTTTAGCCCTGGTCCCTCCTTGCACATTGTGTACCTCGACTTAGGCCAAAAGTGTAAGTTGAGGATGGCTACTGCAAAGTTATACCTTAATGTTGGCACTAGTCCTTCCTAGGACATTGTGCACCTCAACTCATACTAAACGTCTAAGTTGAGGGTGACTATTATGAAGGAAAACATGAAAGAAAGGGTATGAAAAGAGTCATGTGTAGAGAAAAGAAAGAAAAAAATGAGCAATAGTGTTGATAATAATGTGACTGGAAAAAAAAGAAAGAAAAGTTTAAACCAAAAATGAAGAATGGATGAATAGAATGAAAGATCAAGTCAAAAAAATCATTGTAACACCTCGGATTTGAAAAAGGGAAGAATTTCAGGGTTTCAAAGAAATCGGTGCAGTACCAACGAGACCTATGACCATGATGCACAGCTTGGTAGTGGACCCACGAGCAGTAGATCTGCTCATTGGTGGAGGGTTGACAGTGACTTTTTTAGGATCTTTTGGTCTTTTCCCTAATTGCTTAATTCCTAATTTAAGTCAGTTACGCTCAAATCCAAAGAACTATATAAGTCATTTAAGCCTAAATTCTACCCTTCCTAATCACTTTTTTACTATTCCCAAAACCTCTCCAAATATTTCTCTCTCTAGAAGTAAAGAAGAAGAAGAAGAAAGCTAGGATTTGAAGGTCAAGTTCTCTAATCCTCCATTGATTTCAAGCTTTTGGCATTGAAGTATGATGAATTGCACCTACGGAGTCCTTTCCTCCATAGGGTCCCCAAATTTCAAAATTTTCAAAGTAAAAATTCTCAATTGAATTGAGGATTTTTCTTCTTTCATGTGGGTTCTTTCAAATTATGATAAAATTGATTTAAATATGGCTTTTAATACATGAATTGAGTTGAATTGCAAGTTTTTAAGATGAATCTCCATGAACCCATGTGAGTACTGTGATTTCTAAATGGTGACTCATGATGAAGTTATGAATGATCAAAAGGAGACTTTTATGAAAATATGCATGTTCAATTATGAAATTATGATGATTTGAGATTTTGCTTTGAGATTGAAGCATAAATGATATTGTTGTTGAGTTATGAAAGGGTTTCTCACATATTACTCAAATCATGAATGTGAAAGGATTTTTCTCACATAAAGGATTCATAAAGGGTTGAAAGGTTTTCTCAACTAAACTTGAATCAAAGTTAAGGAGCTATTCTAATGAAAGGGACAAGAGGCGATTACTCATGTTCCCTAATGATAGACAAGAGGCGATTACCCATGTCCACTAAAGATAAGATGAATTATGATTTATGACTATTCCGTGGGAATTATGCTTAGCATCGAGTGGACAAAAGGCGATTACCCATGTCCCATAAACTATGTGCCACCATAGGATGATTGTCTAGATAGACATTAGCTAGTGGATCCATGTAAGCTAGAAGTCCATGGTCTTACCTTGGCAAGTGGGAAACCTCTTTTTGGTATGGGATAGACATCGGACTCCAGGTTAATAGCTCACATGGTCTTAAATGTCAGTTAAAGGTAATTTTCCACAATAATGAACGAAAGTGACTTTCAAAGTATCTCATACGTATTTTAAGCATGTTTCGCTTGCATTGACCATGATTTTATTATTTATATTTCTAATCCCTTTTATCTCATGTTTTAGCTTGGTCTTTGCATGCCATGTAATTTTTCCCTTTATGCATGATTTTATGGTTTTATGCATAGTTATCATAATTGGTACATTTTTTTACTAACGCATACTCTTACCTACATTGATTTATTGATGTAGGACGTGGCGACTCCTCTCCATCCACTCGTGGCTAGAGCTTGTAGTAGAAGAGCTTTGAAGACTTGGTGAGTCCTCATATGTTTGAGGACATTGCCTTGTTATTCTTTTATGTTTCATTACTTTTGGACTTATATTGGGTTACATCCCAACGTTCTTTCATTCTATGAGTTTAGATGGCTCTGAGACTATGTATAGACTTTCCCTACTTTTGATGAAACTCTTTGGTTATGAAGTTGTCTTTTGAACTCTTTAATTTCTATGGTCTTGTATTATGCATGCTAAGTGGCGTGTATGAGGCCTTTCAGGGTCTTGTATGTCATGTCACGTCTAGGGGTACTTTAGGACGTGAAAAACTTGGTATTTAGAGCGCAAGGTTTAGAAAGGTCCTAGGAAGTCTCATAAGCCGTCGAGTAGAGTCTTGTTCACAAGTGTGAAGCGCGCCACATTTATGAATGAGATGCTACTAGATGTTTAGGAAACTCTACTTCTTTCATTATTTTAAAGTCGTACAATAGAGTTTAACTCTATATCTATCTCCTAATCCCTATCCGATGCTTTTCAGGATATGGCCACTCGAAAGGCATATGCTAGAAGGAATGCGAGAAAGAATATGGAACAAGAAGCTCCTCCTCAAGCTCCTCAAGTTCCAGCCGACCCTTTAGCCGAGCAAGTGAAAAATGTGGAGTTTAGGGCTACTTTTCAAGTGTTGGCTCATTCCAATAGGGAGGTTATGGCTCCCGTGAACCCAAATGTGAGTACGGCGGCATCTAGAGTGAGGGACTTCACTAGAATGAATCCTCCGGAGTTTCATGGCTCTAATATTGAGGAAGATCCTCAAGAGTTCATTGATGAGGTGTACAAGATTCTAATGATCATGGGCGTGATGCCGGAGGAAAAGGCGGAATTGGCAGCTTATCAACTAAAAGGTGTGGATCAAGTGTGGTTTGAGCAATGGAAGAGTGTGAGGGTGGATGATATGGGTCCTCTCGATTCAGAAAAGTTCAAGGTTGCTTTCCTTGATAGGTTCTTTCCCCTTGAAATGAAAGAGGCAAAGGTACTTGAATTTATCAACCTTCATCAAGGAAACATGAGTGTGAAGGAGTATGCTTTGAAATTCACACGACTGTCTCGATATGCTCCTACTATGGTTGTCGATCCTAGGGCAAGGATGAGTAAGTTCATTTTGGGGGTGTCCAAAATGGTGGTCAAGGAATGTCGCACCACCATGCTTATTAGTGATATGGACATTTCTCGTCTCATGGTGCATCTTCAACAAATAGAAGAGGAAAAACTCAAGGAGAAGTCTAGGGAGACAAAGAGGGCTAAGACCGGTGATGGTAACTTCTCACATTCAAGGTCCGATAGACAAAGCCGTTCTAGGTTCTGGAAAGGGTTTTCTGGTCAAGGTTCCTCCAATGTTCCTCCTAAGTTTAACAAGGATAGGGTGTCTAACCCTAAGCCTCAAGGAGGTAGTGGTGATGGATTTTCATCAATTGCTTATGCTAAGTGTGGAAAAAAGCATGAGGGTAAATGTCTAAGCCGATTCCAATGCATGTTTTGGTTGTGGTAAGATGGATCACAAGATAAGGGATTGTCCCTTAGTGGCTAAGAGTGAAGGAGATAACTGTCGAAGGGCTCAACCTCAACATCCTACGGGTTCAAGTGGGAATCCAAAGTAAAACCAATTCTATGTGCTTCAGACTCGTCAAGAGCAAGAGGGTTCTCCCGATGTGGTTACCGGTATGTTGAAGGTCTTTCATCTTGATGTTTATGCTTTGCTTGACCTCGGTGCTACCTTGTCTTTTGTGATGTCATATGTGGCTATGAGGTTTGATGTTCTTGTTGCTAGATCCTTTTTGTGTCTCTACTCCTATTGGTGAATCCATTGTGGCTAAGAAAGTCTATAGAAATTGCCCCGTTTCCTTATCCCATAGAGTCACTCATGTTGATCTTGTAGAGATTGATATGTTAGATTTTGATGTTATCTTTGGGATGGATTTGTTACATTCTTGTGATGCTTCTATTGACTGTAGGACCCGAGTAGTTAGGTTTCAATTTCCAAATGAGCCTATCCTAGAGTGGAAAGGGGGAAACTCTATGCCTAAGGGTCTGTTTGTTTCTTGTCTTAAAGCTAGAAAGATGATTTCTAAGGGTTGCATATACCATCTTGTTAGGGTACGGGATGTGGATTTTGAAACCCCTACTCTTGAGTCGGACCTTATTGTTAATGAGTTTCCATAAGTGTTTCCCGATGATCTACCCGATGTTCCTCCCAAAAGGGAAATAGACTTCGGTATTGACCTTCTCCCCGATACGCAACTTATCTCTATTCTTCCTTATCGAATGGCTCCGGCAGAACTCAACGAATTAAAGGAACAATTGAAAGATTTGTTGGATAAAGGTTTCATCCGACCAAGTATCTCTCCATGGGGTGCTCCAGTTTTGTTTGTTCAAAAGAAGGATGGTTCACTCCGTATGTGCATCAACTACCTCCAACTGAATAAGGTTACCATTAAGAAAAAGTATCCTCTTCCAAGGATAGATGACTTGTTTGACCAACTCCAAGGGGCGAGCTATTTCTCCAAGATTGACCTTCGATTGCGCTATCACCAATTAAGGGTGAAGGAAGATGACATCCCTAAGATGGCTTTTCGTACTAGGTATGGTCACTACGAGTTCTTGATAATGTCGTTTGGGTTGACAAAAGCTCCGGCCGCATTTATGGATTTGATGAATAGGGTGTTTAAACAATACCTTGATATGTTCGTTATTGTGTTCATCGATGCTATTTTTATTTACTCAAGAAGTGAGGATGAGCATATCGATCATTTGAGGATTGTGTTGCAAGTCCTCAAGGACCAACAACTCTTTGTAAAGTTTGATAAGTGTGAGTTTTGGCTAAGATTCGTGGCTTGTCTTGGTCACATTGTTTCTGGTAAAGGTATTGAGGTAGATCCAAAGAAGATGGATGCAGTTAAGAATTGGCCTAGACCTCTATCACCTTCAGATACTCCAAGCTTCTTGGGTTTGGCTGGTTATTATAGGAGGTTTATTGAAGGTTTCTCTTCAATTGCTTCTCCATTGACGGCTTTGACTAAAACAAAGGTTAAGTTCACATGGTCCAAAACGTGTGAAAAGAGTTTTCAAGAATTGAAAGATAGACTTACCTCAGCCCCAGTTTTGGCCTCACTGGAAGGGTCTGATGGGTTTGTGGTTTATTGTGACGCTTCAAGGATTGGACTAGGGTACGTCCTTATGCAAAATGGGAAATTCATTGTTTATGATTCAAGGCAACTTAAGATTCATGAAAAGAACTATCTCACTCATGACTTACAACTAGCGGCGGTTGTGTTTGCTCTAAAGATATGGAGGCATTATTTGTATGGTATGCATGTTGATGTCTTTACCAACCACAAGAGTTTTCAATACGTGTTCAAGCAAAAAGATCTAAATCTTCACCAAAGAAGGTGGCTTGAGTTGTTAAAGGACTATGACATGAGTGTCCTCTATCACCCTGGCAAGGCGAATGTGGTGGTGGATGCTCTTAGTCGGGTGTCAATGGGTAGTGTTGGTCACATTGTGGATGGTAAGAAGGAATTAGTTCGAGATGTTCATAGATTGGCCCGATTGGGTGTTCGATTGATTGATTCTAGTGAGGGTGGTGTTGTCATTCATAATGGTGCACAATCGTCCTTGGTGTCGGATATGAAAGCAAAGCAAGGTCTTGATCCAATCTTGATGGAGTTGAAAGAAGTGGTGCTCAAGAAGTCCGTTGAGGCTTTCTCCCAAGGGGGAGATGGTGTGGTCTATTAGTGGAATGGGATGAAGAAGGATATTGCAGAATTTGTGGCAAAGTGTCCTAATTGTCAACAAGTGAAAGTTGAGCATCAAAAGCCAAGAGGTTTGTCCCAAGATATTAGTAATCCTACTTGGAAGTGTGAAGATCTGAATATGGACTTTATTGTTGGTTTACCACGCACCCGGCGACAACATGATTCGATTTGGGTCATTGTGGATCGTATGAAGAAGTCAGCCCATTTCATTCCCGACAAGGTTTCTTACTCGGGGAAGGACTATGCTAAGTTGTACTTTAGAGAAATGGTTAGGTTGCATGGAGTTCCCTTATCCAATATCTCCGATCGTGATACTCAATTCACTTCTCAGTTTTAGAAATCTTTCAAAAAAGGCTTTGGTACTCGTGTTAAGCTTAGTACGGTCTTTCATCCTCAAACCGATGGGCAAGAAAAATGAACTATTCAAACTTTGGAAGACATGTTGAGAGCTTGTGTGATTGATTTCAAGGGTAATTGGGATGATCATTTGCCTTTGATTGAGTTTACCTATAATAATAGCTATCACTCGAGTATTGGTATGGCTCCATTTGAGGCTCTTTATGGTAGGAAGTGTAGATCTCCTATAGGTTGGTTTGAAGTTGGTGAAGTTTCTTTGATAGGTCCCGAGTTAATACATGAGGCTATGGAGAAAGTTCAGCTTATTAGAGAAAGGTTGAAAACGGCTCAAAGTCGACGAAAGTCCTATGCCGATATTAGAAGGAGAGACTTAGAATTTGATGTTAATGATTGGGTCTACTTGAAAATTTCACCCATGATAGGTGCAATGAGGTTTGGAAAGAAAGGAAAGCTTAGCCCCCGTTATGTGGGCCCATATCAGATTTTGAGGCGTATTGGTAAGGTTGCTTATGAACTTGACTTACCAAATGACTTGGCATCGGTGCATCCGGTTTTCCATGTCTCCTTGTTGAGGAAATGTGTTGGTGATCCGACATCCATAGAACCATTAGAGAATCTTGGTATAAAGGATAGCCTTTCTTATGAAGAAGTTCCGGTTAAGATCTTAGGCCGGCAAGTTCAAGGGTTGAGGAATAAATAAATTGTTTCCGTGAAGGTTCTTTGGAGGAATCAGTTAGTTGAGGGTGCTGCTTAGGAGGCCGAGGCCGATATGATGTCTCGATATCCTCGTCTCTTTCCCTCCACTCCTACTTTAGATTGAGGTATTTAGTTCCTCATGGTTCCCTCTTTTGGTCTCGTGTCTTAGATATTCCCATGATTCCTCATTTATGAATGTTCATGAAAAGCTTAAACTTTGAGAAAATGAGTTAACTTCATTGATTTCTCCATGATCATGTGCATTGAGTATGAGTTGCATATAAACTTTATGAAATGATGTTTTGAACATGCTTTAGCTTGGAGTTGATGTTTCCTCCTCGGATATGTGCATTTATGTGATTGCATTCTTGTTGGGTTATTAGATCTTATTTCTACCCTCCGTATGATGTCTTGAGTTCCATTCAAGGATGAATGTTCCCAAGGGGGAGAAAATGTAACACCTCAAATTTGAAGAAGGGAAGAATTTCAGGGTTTCAAAAAAATTGGTGTAGTACCAACGAGACCACCGATGGTCCGTGGTCTGACCTACGGACCGTAGTGGAATAGTGGTTGGCACTGTCCAAGTTTTCCAAATGTTAAGTTTCAGTAGTTGATATACGGTTCAACAGGACAAGTCGTCGTTCCATGTACGAGCCGTAGGTTTGATCGTAGGTGAGTCTAGAAATTTGAGCAAATCTTCAGGTCCAAACAGTGGGACCTACGACCATGATGCACGGCTCGTTGGTGGACCCATGAGCCGTAGGTCTGGTCTTTGGTGGAGGGTCGACAATGATTTTTTTTAGGTCTTTTGTTCTTTGCCCTAATTGTTTAATTCCTAATTTAATTCAGTTACCCTCTAATTCTAAGCACTATATAAGTCATTTAAGCCTAAATTCTACCCTTCCTAATCACTTTTTAACTATTCCTGAAACCTCTCCAAATATTTCTCTCTCTAGAAGTAAAGAAGAAGAAGAAGAAGAAGAAAGCTAGGGTTTGAAGGTCAAGTTCCTAATCCTCCACTGATTTCAAGCTTTTGGCATTGAGGTATGATGACTTTCACCTATGGAGCCCTTTCCTCTATAGGGTCCCCAAATTTCCCAATTTTCAAAGTAAGAATTCTCAATTGAATTGAGGGTTTTTCTTTTATCACGTGGGTTCTTTCAAATTATGATCAAATTAATTTAATTATGGCTTTTTATGCACGAATTGACTTGACATGTTTTAATATGCATCCCCATGAACCCATGTGAATACTATGATTTCTAAATGGCGACTCATGATGAAGTTATGAATGATCAAATGATGAGTTTTATGAAAATATGCATGTTCAATTATGAAATTATGATGATTTGAGATTTTGCTTTGAGATTGAAGCACAAATGATGTTGTTGTTGAGTTGTGAAAGGGTTTCTCACATATTACTCAAACCATGAATGTGAAAGGATTTTTCCCACATAAAGGATTCACAAAGGGTTGAAAGGTTTTAACTAAACTTGAATCAAAGTTAAGGAGCTATTCTAATGAAAGGGACAAGAGGCGATTACCCATGTACCCTAATGATAGACAAGAGGCGATTACCCATGTCCCATAAACTATGTGCCACCATAGGATGATTGCCTAGATAGACATTAGCTAGTGGATCCACGTAAGCTAGAAGTTCATGGTCTTACCTTGGCAAATAGGATACCTCTTTTCGGTGCGGGGTAGATACCAGATTCCATGTTAATAGCTCACATGGTCTTAAATGCCGGTTAAAGGTAATTTTCCATAATAATGAACGAAAGTGACTTTCAAAGTATCTCATAAGTATTTTAAGCATGTTTAGCTAGCATTGACCATGATTTTATGACTTATATTTCTAATCCCTTTTATCTCATGTTTTAGCTTGGTCTTTACATGCCATGTAAATGTTCCCTTTTTGCATGATTTTATGCCTAGTTATCATACTTGGTACATTTTTGTACTAACGCATACTCTTGCCTACATTGATTTATTGATGTAGGACGTGGCGACTCCTCTCCATCCTCTCGTGGCTAGAGCTTGTAGTAGAAGAACTTTGAAGACTTGGTGAGTCCTCATATATTCGAGGACATTGCCTTGTTATTCTTTTATGTTTCATTACTTTTGGACTTGTATTGGGTTACGTCCCAACGTTCTTTCATTCTATGAGTTTAGATGTCTTTGAGACTATGTATAGACTTCCGCTACTTTTGATAAAACTCTTTAGTTATGAAGTTGTCTTTTGAACTCTTTAATTTCTATGGTCTTGTATTATGCATGCTAAGTGGCTTGTATGAGGCCTTTCAGGGTCTTGTACACCATGTCACGTCTAGGGGGTACTTTAGGACATGACAATCACACTCAAGCTTCAATGAATCATAAGGAGAAGAGCGGAAAGCAAGACGATGTCAAAATTGGTTGTAAAAGAGGTAAATTAGCCAATGTAATGTCAAAGAGGGCAGAAAAGTTACTTAATATTCAAATATATCACACTTGACCCTAAGCCTACGTTAAAAGCTAAGAAAATCCTATAGTGATCCTAAGTGAACCGTTTGGAAAGTCAAAGCCTAGAAAATAAGGGCAAGCCTATAATATTGAGCACAAACTGTATTGAATTCATTTCTGAGTGTGAGTGAATACTGAGTCCCAAACTAAAATTCAAAATCTGTGTGAAACATGGATTTCTTTGCAGTAAGGGCACAAGTTACATTATTGAAGAATTGATATCTTGGTGATTGTTGTATGTGTATGTGAATATGTCTATTGGTACATCTATTTCATGTATTGATCCATATAAATTAGCTTGTTGAGTTTAAATAGAAGATTTGCACTGAGCTGAAAATAAATAAAGGGGGTGATTGTTGAGGGAATGCCATGTGATTGCTTGAGTTTTTGGGTTACTTCTGCATAGTGTCATTTAGAGTCTGTTGTGTCGCTTGAGGACAAGCAACGCTTTTAAGTTGTAGGGTGTTGATATACCGTGAACTTACGGTACTTTTGATGCATTAAACTTAGAATTTTACATGCATCTTAAGCATTTTGTTATTAGATGAGATGGTATTTGTGTTTAACTTTGCAGGAAATAGGTTTACAGCAGTTGGAGGTAAGAAAAGTGAAGCAGTAAAATTTTCAGTGATAGACGAATTCACTTACGAGCCGTCGTTCCTTCGACGAGCCGTAGGTGGAAGGCATGGGTGGAAAGTGATGAAAAATGGACTTAAGTGTTGAACGATGAGAGCAATCGGCGAGTCGTAGTTGTCATTACGAGCCGTACATGAGGAGTCATAGATTACTTCAGATAAGATAAATTTTAGTCCATGAACGACGATTGAACAGGATGGGCCATGCTTAGACTTACGAATCGTAGGTCATCCCCGTCGATGGCACCCACTTGAATATTGACTAACTGTTGAACGACAAAGGCACCTACAAGCCGTCGTTCCTTCGATGAGCCATAGGTGGCCAGCCGTAGGTGATACTGCTCAAGACCGGATTTCCTTAGTTTTCCTTTTCCTACTCGGTTTAGGATTTGTTTTCTATAAATACAAGTTGTAATTTTTATTTTTGAGAGGCAGACATTGTTGGAGATACATTATTTTGGCTTTGAGAATTATTGTGCAAACACTTTTATTAATTCTTGAAGTTTGGGTTATGAAATTTGCACTCGTTCTTCAAATTCAAGATTTCATATTTCATCTATTCTAATTGTAAGTTCATGATTAATAGTCTAAACCTTAACATGAATTGTGAACATTTAAGCATAAATAACTAAATCCACAACTAGGGTTGTGGAAACCATGAGTAATTAATAATGTAAGATTAATAACTAAGTAATTCTTGAATAGTGTTTATGCATGTATTGTTGATCTCTTCATTTTGAATGTTTTTTAACGATGCACAATGTTAGAACTCGCCTCATTCCTACTTGCCGAACCAAGAAAGTAATGAATTAGAAAGAGATTAACCAACGGAGATTTAGCGTGACAATCCTCTATCTAATAGCCTAAACCAAATATGTGTGGGATAATCTGGGGTCAATGGTAAAGGATAGTAAAGCATACACCCGTAGACGGACCAAGTTGAGTGATGAACTTCCCTTTTTGAAGGACCAATCACTTAGGAGATACATAACTTACCGATCTTGCATGTTAAATGCTAGGAAAGAATTACTATTGTTAGGATCATTGAGTTAAAAACTTGTGGGGAACACGTGTGCCCTAGTTTCATTCTTATATTGGTATTACAAACTACGAATCATGTTCCTTGCTTACTTGTTACTTTACATAAATCAATCATTATTTTCTTTTACAAACTCCCTCTTTTTACAGAGATAACTTGACTAAACGTACAATTAACAATAAGTTAGCCTAAGTCTGAACCATATTCCTCGTGGGATTGACCCAAACCTTTGTTAGGTTCTTTATTTGACAATGACCGCTTATACTTCTTAAGGGAGGTGTAATTTGGGCATATCACCAGGCCACCCACCGGATGATCGACGCATTTGAGTTGAGGATGCTGACCCAACCCCAAACCACTTGAAGTGCTGACCTACAAAGTTTCTGGGCGGAGTTAGATAAACTATGAGTTGATATAGATACATTGTTGCTTCCCCACTACCTCCACCTCCACCATCTGATCCCTCACTCCTGGATGCTGGAGATGAGGTTTTACCGGCCCTATTTGGTGATGAGGACCCTTCCCGTGTGGCTAAAAAGTGCACACAGTCTGACGCTGACATTGAAGATGGCGATGAGGAGTGAGCGAGAAAGAGGGAGTCGCATGCATTTGAGACGGCTTGATGAGACTCCAATGTCTCTAAGGAGGACATGTTAGAGAAGGTCTAGTAGTAAAGGGTTGGAGCTTCGAGCTCAGGGGGCACTACTGAAGGTGCTTCCTTGATTGATCCAGAGGCACCAAGGTTCATCGATGCTTAGTCACTACAGATTTGTCTTCACCCTCCATTTTATATATTTTTAGTGCATTGGGGACATTGCACAGTTTTTTTGGTGGGGGTAGGATGAACTACTGAAGAGTGTTAGGGTGAAGTCTGAATGGCCTAGACACTCAAATCTTTCCTTGAGGTTTTCTTGTATGTATTCTTTTTCTTCAAGTACCATTTAATTTTTGTTGAACCGGCATATTTAGGATGTAAATTGTGAAAGTAGACTAGATGTAAAAGTATGATGGCAATGTTGATGAAAAATGACCTCAAAATGTGCTAATATTTGTGTTACTTATCAGTCGACTATGTAGGATCTTGTATGACATGATAGGAACTGATAGAATAACATGACTTAAATTGAAGCATGAACCAGATACATTGATAATTGATAATGAAACAATGTGCCATGTGTGTGAGAGGTGTTTGTTCATTCTTACAGTATGTGTCAATCTAGAACTTGCCTGTTAGTCTTGCTAGGATAATTGAACTGTTATTTAGGAAAGGATCATAGGTCGTTTTTGAAATAAAGTCCACTAAGCCTAAAAACAACCAGCTAAATGAAAATATTCCCTTCGTTCTAAATTTTTGAGCCTTGAATAGACTGTACTTTTTGTTTACCCAATCACCTTCCCCATTCGGAATGTTAACCTTTGTTTTGACCTTGGTCCCTCCTTGGACATCGTGCACCTCAACTCAGGCTAAAAGCCCAAGTTGAGGGTGGCCACTATAGAGGAGAACGAGAAAAGAAAGGGGTATAAAAAGAGTTGTGTAATGAGAGAAGAGAAAAATAAGATGGTGTGGCAGCGAAAAATAAAAAGAAAAATGTATGTAAAGCAAAAAAAAATATTGAAATGAAAAAAAAAAAAAAAAAGCCAAAGCCACACCTGAGCATAAATGAAAAATGAGGAGAAAAGAAAATAGAGGTGAAATAAATATTGGTTGTAAAAGAGAAAATTAGCCAATGTAATGTCAAGGAGGGCAGAAAAGTCATTTTAAATCTAAATATACCACACCTGACCCTGAGTCTATGTTACAAGCTAAGAAAGTCATAGAGTGATTCTAATTTAACGGTTGGAGAGTCTAAGTATTGAATGTAAGGGAAAGCCTACGGTATTGTTCATGTATGGTATTGAATTCTATTGTGAGAGTGAGCGTCTACCGAGTCCCTGTACTTGAGAAACATGTTAATATTTTTGTGAAAATGGGACTTTTTTACAGAGAGGGCACAAGTGACATTATCGAAAAGTCAGTATCTTGGTGATTGTTATCTGTTTATGTGAATGTATCCATTGGTATGTCTATTTCTGAATTGATCCGCATGTATTGAGTTGTTTTTGAAATAAATGATTGCACCGCTGATTTAATGAAAAAAGTGAAGGATGTGTTGTTTGGAAAATGCATTGTGATTGCTTAAATTCTAGATTTTCTTTGGTATTGTATCGTTTTGTGTTAGTAGCATCTCTTGAGGACAAGCAATGATTTTAAGTTGAGGGTGTTGATGTACCACATATTTAAGGTACTTATAATGCTTTAAACTTGAGGTTTTGCATGTCTTTTAAGAACCTGTTAGTAGATTTGATGGTAGTTTATCTTTGTTTTGTAGGAAAATAGGTTTTGACAAGTCGGGTTGAAGAGTACATTAAACAACAGCTTTCGAGGACTGACAAGTTGACCTACGAGCCGTAGACTCTTTTACGAGCCATAGGAATGAGTTGTAGAAGGGACCAATGAATTTTGGAGCTAAGTGTGGGACCACGAAATTGGACTACGAGCCATAGGTCCAAGTTGTAGAAAATATTAGAGATGTTGTGTTTCAGTACTTGAACTACGAGTAGCTAGGATAGACCGTGCAATGTTCTACGAGTCATAGAACATGTCCATAGAAACGTTCAGAGAATTTAGTGAAGAAGCAATTTTACACGAAAGGTTCCAACGAGCCGTAGGAATACCTACGAGCCGTAGAACCTGAACTGTAGAAGCGACTGTCAAACCTTACTTTTCCTATGATTTATTAGTCTATTTTATTTAGGATTATATATCTATAAATACTCATTTTTTATTTTCTTTTTTGATGTTAGACAGTCGAGACTTTGTTTTTTATTTTGAGAATTATTTTGTGAAATACTTTTCCATTTACATTCTTTAAGCATTGGTTTACATTACATCTTTATTCATCAATTCAAGATTCTGGAATTCATCAATTATTCTCGTAAGTTCATGATTTATTTTAACTCAATTAATAAGAATTGTGATCAAAACAAGCATGAGTAGCTAATTCCACAACTAGGATTGTAGGAACCATGAGGAATTAACAACGTAGAGCTAATAATTAGTAATTCTTGAATAGTGTTTATGCATGTATTATTTTTCTCTTTGCTTTGATTGCTTTTTAACGGTTCGCAACGTTAGAACTTGCCTTATTCCTACTTGCCTGACCAAGGAGGTAATGAATGGGAAAAGAGATTATACAACAAAGATTTGGGGACATCAACCCTCATCTAATAACTTGACCTAGACCAAGGGATAGTTAATATGGGGTCAAAGGTAAGGGTTAGTAAAGCATACACCCATAGACTGACCAAAGTTGAATGGTAAAATTCACTTATTTTGGCGACCATTCACTTAGGAGATACATAACTTACCGACTTTGCATGCTAGACACTAGACAAGGTTACTACTATAGGGTTTACTGCGTTAAGGACTTGTGAGGAACACTAACACACTAGTTTTATCTTCTATGAATTTTACAAAACATTAATTATTCTTAGTGTGTTACGTGTTACTACAATCATTCAGTAAAGCTTTTGTTTCACAAAACTCCCTCCTTTTACGAAAATAACTTGACTAAAAGTACAACTAACAATCAATTAGAATAATTCTAGACATCATTCCTCGTGGGATCGACCCTAACCTCCGTTAGGTTCTTTAGTTGAACAACGACTGCTTATACTTCTTTAGGGAGGTGTAATTTGAGTGTATCAATACCTTGGTTGATTTGTATTAAAATATAAGAATTTGAATTAGTTCCTAGGATTGCAAGAGTTGTAATCTAAATTCATAACTTGAAATTTAGTAATTAGAGTTAGTTCCTAGGATTGCAAGAGTTGTAATCTAAATTCATAACTTGAAGTTCAATAATTAGAGTTAGTTCCTAGGATTGCAAGAGTTGTAATCTGAATTTATAACTTGAAGTACATTCGGCGATCTGATTGATTGTTGGCATTTAGAAATTAGAGTTTATATTTCCTTAGGTTTCGTAGGTTTGTAATCTTTTGTTGAAAGGGTCATTGTGGTTTAGTGAATTCGGAGTAAATACAGTAGAGGTACAAGTCATGGTTTTTAAACCTTTGTGAGCCGAATATTTCTATGTAAAAATAGTGTGTTCTTTCCTTATTGCTCTTACTACTTTTTATTAAAACATGTTAGACAACCTGTTTCACTTAGGAAAATAGTTATGATAATTAACTAAAATTCCGATCATGTAGAATAACAAATCCTTTTTACCTATTTTTTTAGGATTGATGGCTTTAAGCTTTGATCTCCCCACGTAACATTTAGTTGGACGTTAGATCTGATAGTCACATTAAACATATTTTCTTTTATGATATATTAATCAAAATTAACCTTTGTTATTAATAGTAGTAATTAGCCAATTTGTGTGCGAGGACGGGTGCACATAAATTTATTTTATGAGAAATATCATAAAATATCTCTTTTATGATATATTTTATTTTTATATTGCCTCCAATACACATTTTACTACTAAGAAAAGAGAATAGCAATCAGAAGACTGTCAACATGTGTGCTTATTGGGATAAAAGTTTAACTTGAGGACAGTCTTGTCATTTTATGATTTTCCATATGCCTGTTATTTTTGTGGACCCCAAATTATACCAGGTCTCACATATCCATACATAGTAAATACCTAGGTCCATATGAGCAGAATTTTCTATATTGTCCCTACTTTATCCCTTCAGCACATAACATACTTCTTGTCTATTGGCTATTTTATTGGAACAACTTTGTAAGATTCACATAAATAAAATAATTATTTTACTATACCATTTTTTAATATAACAAATTTAATATATTGAAAAATAATTATAGTTAATAATAAAGATAAATTAAATAACAAATTATTTTTTAATTTTTCAATTAAGCAAATAAAAAAATCAAATTGGTATAATGACCAAGTGAGCAAACCAAGTATTATTTTTATTTTATTAGAATTACTCTTTCCCCTCTATTTAAATTATGACAAAAGAATTTTGGAAGATTTCCCTTAAGAATCAATTAAAGCATTAATATTACAACTTAATAATGTACTACAATAATTAAGATAAACTTTGCCTACTTTTGTTTAAAAGACATTATTCCGAATATTTTTTTGTTAAATATATAGCTAAACATGATTTCACTTTTATAAATTCAAATAAAATGATTTTTAAAATAAAAAATTAAGATCTTAAATGGAAAAAAATTAAAGAATAATTAATTTTTTCTACTATTTTATTATTATTGATAAAGTATTATGAATAAGTGTAACTTAAATAAATTATAGATGTAAAATTAATGTTATTGGGCCCGCGCACAACACGGTCTATCCATAACTAGTAGGAGTATATCAACAAAAAGTCACTATCTCAATCACGAAAAGGAAAAATTATTTGCAGAAGATCCTCAACTCTAATTAATAGGCATTGTCACAAAGTAATTGTTTGAAGTAAGAAAACTTGTGCTGTGAATTCATGTGATGCAATCAATTTTAAGCAAAATTAGTGTTGCATACAAAAGCTATACATTATTAGTTTAGCGACAGGAAAAAATTGATCAGATTGGTTGGTAATTTGAACACATAATTTTTTTTAGAAAAAGATTTAGGACTCCATAGCTAGTGAAACACTTTTACATTTTTGTACATTAATATTATAGATATGTTTAATAAATAAAGGATATAAAAGTTGATCAATATTTAAAGAATATTTTAGTCAAGTAATATTTATATTCATGCTTTTATAATAATATTAATGATTAATTGATGATTAAGATCATGTTTAGTATTGCTGCTCAAAGCTGCTTATTTTTAGAAGTACTTTTTTTAAAATAGCTTTTCAGAAAAGTGCTTCTGGAAAAAAAAACAATTTGTGTTTGGTCAATTCATTTGAAAAGTGTTTTTGATAAGCGAATTATATTTGACTAATCTTTTTTAAAAAATACTTTTGAGAGTCAAATTACAAAAAATGGCAAGTATCAATGTACTTTTAAGATTAAGATTATTTATTTTAATTATCTATTACAAAAAATTAATTAAAAAAATTTATTTTTATTAAATTAAAATGCACATATTCAAATTTTCAATCAATATTATACTTTATTTTGGAAGGGTTGATGTCACGACCCAAAATTCACATGTCGTGATGGCACCTATGTTCCCAACCGATAGGTAAGCCAACCCACTAGTTTTACCAATTTAACTAAGTGAATAAGGTGAAAAGTAAACAATGAGTAGAATATCTCCAACCATAGTCCTTGATAAATACGAAATGCGGAAAATAAAATACCATCCAAGAATTGGTGTCATAAGTACGAGAGCTCTAAAATATGGTGCGAGTCTGAAACTAAAATGACAAGTCTAAGCATAAGAAATATCCTGTCTGAATACTAACACAACAGAATAAGTAATAAGATAGAGGGAGGTGTGGGCCACGGAACAGTCAAGCAGCTCACCACAACTCCAAGATACTCCAAGCTCTAACTCAAAAATCTCCACGGGATGCACTCGTTTTCGAATTCGGATCTGCACCACAAAAGAGTGCAACAAGTGTAGTATGAGTACGAAACCACGTGTACCCAGCATATCTCATCGACCGACAACGAAGAAGTAGTGACGGGAGTTCATATCAGAAAAATCTTTTTAATCTTTTACAAGGTCACATTATACTAATCAAACAAGTTTCATCAAGAAGGGATAACCAATTATCATGTAAAGTCCAATCACCAATAAAACACATAATCAACAAGAATGAGGATGTAATGAGATGCAATGCAATGCGACACCATGAAATGATATGCCTCAGATGCCAAGTACTCTCTCAACCGTATATACATGATACTCCTCGGAAATACATCGAGAGTTCATGACCCATGGGGGACTCGCGAGGTCCATATACTGACACGGATGATTTCCACGTGTCTGTGCGGACGATCTCAACGCACTATCATAAAATCAACCAATCCCCAGCACGGACGATCTCCACGTGCCCAACTTATAATCATAACATCTCACAATCTCCAGCACGGACGATCTCCACGTGCCCAACTTATACTCAATCTCATGTCAATGCATGTGTACAATATGATTTCAGCAAAATTAAGGGAATGAAGACGCATCTCAATCAGTCAAATATCAGTATCATATAAAATCACCTCAGCTATCACAAATATACGGGTTTAACAAGGAACACAATCACACTAAAGAAATCAAATTAATAATACATCAGCTAATGCCCATATGCTTTGGCATTCTCAAATTATAATGCGCATTCTATAGTAATAAACTTTCCCTTTATAACACCGGTACTCGTACCAATGCCCGTCACACCATTGGTACGAGACCCCCATCTTTCGCCCTTACCTATTGTTTATTCCATTTTTAATCTTTAATTAGGAAAATGTCCTTCAATGAAGTCTGAAGTCTTAACATACCTTGAATGCCGAATGCGTGTTATGAATCCTCAAGATTTTGCCTTTCCCTTCCGTAAAGCTTCAGAATATTCCCAATCTATCAATCATGCAATATTCGTAAGTAAACGAATCTATAGACATCCATAGAGCTATACCTCTATCCTAAACTCCAAAACTCATTCAAACTTCACGAATATTACCATCTTATTCCCCTTTAATTTTTTGCAACTTTTAAATATATTATCAACTTAAATGCGATGGCCACTCTTGAAGCAATTAACCACTGTTGGTAAACAAATGTAAACTCCACCCGAAAATTTCAAGACACGAAAATATGCTACGAATTTGACCAAGTGATACAGTGATCATGAACCAAAGCAACAACAGCACCTTCACTATCCATTAAGCTGCACCACACATCCACTCATCTATCATTAATTCCTATGATTGGTTAATCCTATAGTTGGTCATCATTAACTCAAGATGATTCATTAATTTTATCAACCCACTAACGCCAAAACTAACCCCCCACAATTGATTTCTATGGTCTAATGAAATCATATCTACATAGTACTACTATTATATAATAATTTATACTAGGAATCTGACAATGCAAAGGATCAAACCTTGGTCTTATAGAGATTTCCTTGAAAGTTTTTGATTTGAAAATTTCTTCGTAACTTCTACGTCGTCCTTTGTCTGACTTTTGATGTCATTTCTTAATATGCCAAACCCTTCCCAATAAATTTTATTCTTGTACACGGGTTACCAATTATGGGCATTAAAAGATCTATTAACTTGGCCCATTAACCATCAACTAAATTGAATAAATTAAAATTTTCCCATTAATTTACAACCGTAGTTAAATGAGTAGTTTAAAACTCTCACTTAAAACTTTACGGAAAGAGTCAAAATAGGTTTAGTTCTTAAAACGACCTAACGGGTCGCTACAGTTGAAATCTTTAATTGTTATTTTTTTTCTTTTTTTTCTAATCTTGCAAAAATATTATTGTTATCTTTCTTTCTAGTTCTGCAAAATAATACGTAAAATAATATACAAAATATGAAATACAAAATAATAATATATAAACCTAAAATAAAATAAGAAATTTATTATATAAAATTAAAATAAAATTTTAAATGAAACTTAGCCAAATTTATGAGATATGCTAATTAATTAATAAGAGATATATTGGTAAATATTTATATATGGAAGGGATATTTTAGTATTGAAAAAAATAATTTTCTGCTTCTGATTCTGTTCTTTTTAAAAAGCAGAAATTTTTAGCTTCTTCCCAACAGCAGAAAAACTGATTCTGCTTCCATTTAAAAGCAGTTTTACTGATTACTCAAACGCTTCGTTTTTCAAATAAAGTGTTTTTTTCTCAAAATAAGTGTTTTTGACCTCCCAACAGTAATGTCAAACGGGCTCTAATATTGATATTGATTGATATTAAATGAACTGGATTATCTTCTTTTGATAAAAGTAAAATTCATTAATTAAATTGTGGTCGAACAGTACTACATGAATGATTTATATCCTAAATAAATGAAAAAAATATCTATATATATAATAAAGGAGAAACATAGACAAGGTGATGTGGCACCTCTCTAAGATCTTCATTCTTATTTATATTTTTTCTCCTTTTTGAACTTTTTTTTATTTCTTCAATTATTTTATTTTGTAAAATCATCTCCTTAACTCATAATTCTTTAATAAATAAATGCATAACTTTCAAGCTTTTCATATTCATAACTTTCAATTATTTAATGTACAAATTTGTAACACCTTAATAGAAATTTATTTTGAGGTATATCTACCTCCCACTATAATTGAGGTATGTGTACCTCCCACTATAATTGCCTTATTTATTAGAGTTTTTAATATATATTCATGTATTCTTCCACCTTCAATTTTAATATTCTTAATTAATTTTATTAATGTGGAGTATTAATTTATTAAAAGATGAGAGAAAAATTTATTTTTTATTTTCTTTTTATAATTAAAAAATATATATACAGTTCAATCAACTTTTCACCTCCCACTATAATTACCTTATTTATTGGAGATTTTAATATATATTCATGTTTCACTACCAAATAATGCATACATGAATCAACTATTTCAATTTTAATTGTGCTTAGGAAATGCTTCAACATAATTTTCAATGTATTTTAATTTATTTTTTTAAGTAGTGGTAATTTATCTAATGAGATCATATATTGATGAATATTTATCTTGATTACACTTACTTATTTGTGTTCTATTCTCAGTAAAATTTCTTTATAGGCTAAGATTTCTCATCTTATTGGTTGAAATTTTTATATTTTTTGCTTCATTATTATTTTTTGCTCAACATTTGCTAAATTTTAATGATTCATTCTGTGTCATCTATATCGAGAAGCTTGGTACATATAACGAATTTCTTCTAATGTGATTTTATACACTCAATCTTTAAATTCATAAAAATAAATTCTGCTCCTATTTTATTTTAATTTCTTTTATGATGTATAATTTTCTTAGATTAAATTTATTCAAGAATATGATTAGTGAATAGTGATTGATATTGTGTAACTTTTAAAATTATTTTGAAGTTTATGACTCAAAAATATAGGCAAAAGTTAATTTCATAACAAGAAATTAAAAGGAAAATAAGAAGTCTGCAATTACAAATAAATCATTTGTATTGGTTCATAAAATTAATAACATGCCTTATACATTATATATGTTAATGCATTTGAAATAATTTTTATGAGTAGTGCGAGAGTCAAACTATTCACTTAGTAACTGTAATCTTTTGATTTTTCTTAATAAAGATATCATTCAAGTAAATTAGTAACTTCTTTCTATATTAATGGTAGTTACACATTGGATAATTCATCTCTTTTTTATCACGTGCTTATAAATATATATAATACCTTTTTTTATTAACAGGTTGCTCTTTTATTAATCAAAAAGTGACACATTATATAGCCGGGTAGAAGTTGACCATCTATCTCCTTATATACCACTAGTAGTCTATTCTAACTAGATAGAAAGCTTTACAAATCCTAGAATAGTCAGAAAAACACCAGGCAAACATAAACTTATACCTACAAAAAATAATTCAATAAAATCAACACAGTCTGCCAAGATGCATTGTTCCTTCCTTGAATGTGCAAGTGCATAGCTATGTCTTTACAGGTTCTTGTGACTGCTACTTGTCCCTTCTTGAACCTCAAAGTGTTCCTATATCTCCATGTGTTGTAGATAACCATTGCAAAGGTGCATCATATTGCTTTAGCATGAGCAGCTTTCTTCTTTGTTGTCAGACACACCCAATCTAGTTCTTGTTGCCATAGACCAATGCTTCTATGGATCTCCAGCCAATACAGGAGCCTTTTCCAAGCATGGTTATTGTAAGTACATCTAAAGAACAATTGTTCAAAAGATTTCACCTCTTGATCACAAAAAACGCATATCATTGGTACTTGAATTCCAATTTTTTGAAGTCCTTCCACTATTGCTAATCTCTGTTGTACTGCAAGCCGCAAACTAAATTTGAACCTTGGATGGACCACTTTATGGAGAGCAAGGCTCTTCCGTGAAGCTTTAGACATCTAAGGAATCTTGAACTTGTCACCCTGCACCACTCTTCCCAATGTGTGGCGAATAGAACCTTTAAAGAAATGTTGTGTCATAAGAGTTTGCCGGCTATTAATAATCTTCTTCGAATGTAGACTTGGGATTGATCATTAGCTCCAAACTGTTCTGGTTGATATAACAATAGTTCACCCACCTAATCCACAAAATGTCTTTCTCCATAGAAATGGCCCACAGATGTTTCAAATAGCAGCTTTATTCCATAGTTTGAGATCAATGACATTTAAGCCTCCTGTTAAGCCTGGTTGACAAATTATTTCCCATGCTACTAGTGACTTCTTTTATAGCTCACCTTGACCTGTCTAGAGATATGTTCTACACACTACTTCTAACATCTTAACCAATTTTTTTGGCAATACAAAAATGTGTGCCCAATAACTTTGCATTCTAAAGAAGACTGATTTTATAAGTTGTAGCCTCTTAGAGTATGATAATAACTTTGCTGACCAACATTGAATTTTAGCAGTAAACTTCTCTACTAGTGGTAAACATTGTGGTATAGTCAACTTCTTTGTGGATAAAGGGACTCCCAAGTACTTGAAAGGAAGAATTCCTTTCACATACCCTAGCTTTTGTATAATAGCTGGTCTAAGGCTTTGGTTAGTACCTGCCATGTATATAGAACTCTTCTCAAGATGAGCCTTCAATCCAGAAGCACAAGAGAATTTATTAAAAGTTTCTTGCAATAGTGAAATTGAACTCAAATTAACCCTACAGAACATTAACAAATCATCATCAAATCATATGTGGATAAGTCCAAATCTCTTGCATCTTGGGTCGAAGTGAAACTATTTGTTCAAAGCTAATTACATCATTTCCTTGTGTAGGTACTCCATGGAAATAACAAATAGGTAAGGGGACATGGGATCCCCTTACCTTAATTCCCTTCTAGCTTGGAAAGGTTTTGTTAGCCCCTCATGCATCAGCAAGGAGTAAGGCACATTAGACATACATTCCATTACCTAGTTAATAAAGTTGTAAGGAAACTCCAGTGCAAGTCAGCATAGTTCTCAGAAAGGGTCATTCATGTGTGTCATAAGCTTTCGTGATGTCCACCTCCAACACACACCTAGGAGAGATCCATTCCTAGTGTATCCCTTGAAGATCTCATGACTCAGTAGAATGTTATCTCATATGTTCCTCCCCTCAATAAAAGCAGACCGTGAACTTCCAATCAACTCACTCAACACCTTCTTCATCCTATTGGAAAGTATTTTAGCAACTAGCTTATACATGGAAGAACAACAAGCTATAGGTCTAAAGTCCTTCACCATAGTAGGTGATGAAACCTTAGGAATCAATGTAATTGCAGTACAATTTCAGGCTTTCATCATCTTCCCCTTTGAAAAAATTGTTTCACGGCAACATACACTCCACCTTTAACCATTTCCCAATTATTAGTGAAGAATTCTATAGGATACCCATCTACCCTAGGACTTTTGTCATGTGACATACTTTTTATTGCTTGATCTATCTCCTCGTTGATCACCGTTTGTATCAATAATAGTTGTTGGTCCCTATCAAGGCATGGCCCTTGTTTGATCACCAGAGAGTTACGGCAAGGCAATTCCTTAGCTCTGTCTCCCATTAGAGAGGTGAAAAAACATACAAATTCTCTTTCCACCTTCTTTGGATGAGTTAACTTGATCCCATTCTCAGTGTAAATAGAGTTAATAGTATTATGGAAACTTTTAATTTTCATTTGGGTATGAAATACTTTGTGTTAGCATCTCCACTATCAATCAAATAAGCTCTAGATTTTTATCTCATTACCTTCTCCTCAACTAGGCTCCACCTATGAATTTTTGCTAACAAAACCTTCTTCTAGGCAAACAATGATTGATCAAACAATTGCATAGAGATCTGAACTTTCACTATCTCTAATTGTTGTCTTGCTTGAGTTAGTTATTTTGCATAAGAAGCCATGTATGCATTAAGGTCCTTCAAGTCCCCACTGTTTCAGCTTCTCCCAGAGACACACCATAGCCTCTCCTCCTCCTTGCCTTCGCCACACTTGTTGTACTAGCCCCTTGAATTTAGAATGTTTCATAATAGTCGAGTAAAATTTAAATGGCTTAGGATGCAGGTTAGTCTAGTACCCTGGTTGCATATAGTCACTTTCAGCATGTCCATATTATTATAGCCACTCTGGATTACCAAACACCCAATCAATTTTGCTAGACACCATGTCAGATCCCTGCTACTTGTTGCACCATGTATAGAAGCACTCTTTTTATCTAAGTGGAGTGAGTTGGAGATTATCAACCATGTCCTTGAACCCTACACTTCTGCTCATGTGACTGGCTGCCCAATTCTCCCCTCTGTATAAGGACATTATTGAAGTCACCACTAATCAACCAAACACCTTGCACACTTGCACCAATCTATTGCAATTCATTCCATATTTCTGTTCTCTGAATCAAATCATTTTTTGCATAAACCACGGTGATAACTGAGAAACTAATGGCTAAGTCCTCCACCTTACAATGGATAAATTGTTCATGTACATGTAGAACCTGCACATTTATATGTTTCTTCCAAAGCAATCAAATCCTACCACAATTTATATATATATATATATATATATATATATATACCTTTTGTTTGGGAAAAAGTGTGTTATCCATAAAAGTAGAAGTGTTCAATTTTATATTTTTTCTATATAATAGATGACTCAATATTATTAATTGATGGTCCATCAACTATTTTTATTTTCTTGATTATCCATATAATATATACACACATAAAATTAAGCATACGCAAGACGATATGGTACTTTTCTATAACAAACATCCATAAAAAAATTTCCCCATTTTCTATTGACACTTTAACTATTGTTTTCATTTAATTATTTTAAAGAATCTAATATCCATTATTAATAAGAAAAAATTAGCTAAAAATCAAAAATCTAATGTGACACCTCTCTATGGCAAGTATTTTTATTTATTTCTTATTTTTTTGGTCTTTTCTTCCATTTTGTCAAGATCTGACTTCTCGAGTCATGATGGCACCTACTATAACCCACCAGTAAGTAAGCGAATCAATACCCAGAGCGACAACCAATGAGTACAAGGATAGAACTAAATAGAAAATAGCACCAACAACAAGATAAAGCAGGAACAGAAACAAACCAAAACTATCTATAATAGAAATCCTCCCAGAACCTGGAAGTCACGAGTACAGAGTTATCTAGTATGAACAAATACAAGTCCCAAATGTGGACCATAAAAAGTTGTCTCAAAGGCAAAAGACTAGCCAACATAAATACAGAAGGAGACATGTTGGTTCAAGATGCCAAGTGCTCACCCTCGTCTATGATATCCACAAGATGGCACGAAAGATCACCATGGTAGCTGGTACTAGGATCTGCATCACGAAAAGATATAGATTGTAGCATAAGTACCAAAATAAAGGTACTCAGTAGGCATCATAAGTTGACTGAGCAAGAAAGGTAAAAACAATCCGAAAAGAGAGAATCTAGACAAACAAAGGTCAAAGCGGGAAAAGAAAGAAAGCACACGAGCATAGTGAAAGTAAATCTAAGTATAGCTACACTAAACCTAACCAGATCCCATAAGCTCAGAAGGTACACTCGTGCGCAAATTTAAATAAAAACTCGAACGGACCCCTACAAGCCTGACAAGTACACAAAATAGCTAAGACTACAAGAATGAAGAGTAACCCAAATTTGAATTCAAAAAAATCATAGGGGCTCCCAGCCCAATTAACCACAAACGAAGAAACCAGTCAACCCCCAACCCAGCTAGCAAGAGTGACAATCAATCCAGGTCGCCCAGCCAGACAGTTTACTACCAAGGGTGTAAGCTCCCCCCCTGGCTAGCAAGAGTGACCCGGGGATGTGTCAACTCCATAGAGGATCTCAAATATCAAGACCGCCCAGCCAACCAGTCCACTCCCAAGGGCGTAAACCGCCTAACTAGCAAGAGTGACCCAGGGTCATGTCGACTCCGAAGAGGATCTCAAGTAGGCTTCAAGCCACTGTGGATCGACGTCCACTCCCAAAGGATCATAAAAGGCTCAAAGCCTAAACGACACCAATACCGAGAAAGCACAAAACCTCCGATAATGCATAAGAGCCGTAGAAGTAGGGAAGGAAGACAGAAAGATCTAACAAGCTGCACAAATTCCTAGACTAAGGCTCATACTATCAGACCCAAGTATGCTATTCCTGTCTAGAGGGACCTAGCCTGTCCGAAATGACGTCGGAGATATAATAAAGCTACAAGGCTGGAGAATCTAAGACAACACTAGACTATCCTAGAATAAGGCCAAACATGCTTCAGAAAAAATATTTAAAAGCAGGTAGTTTATAACAACATACAATAACACACATACAACCCCAACTAGCATGGTACTACTCACAAACAACATCGATCAACCCCAAAACATAATTTATAAGAAGAAAAGTAGGAATAACTAGGTGCCCACCCCCAATTCACACTAGTCATCATGAATTCACACATTCAGGCTCAATCTAAGTAGAAAGGAATCTGTAGCCTACCTGTAGGCCGAATGCGCGCTCTCCAAACCACAAGGCTGGAGCTTTTCCTTTCCGAACGATCTCCGAATGCTGCCACGCTATCAAGAATAGGATCACAATAGTACGGTCGTTTAGCCACCAAAATCACATAAAACGGGAATGGAGCAATTTTAGAGTCAAATGGAAATTGTGAGACCCACGCTAGAATTTTCAAAATTGACTCCGTCAAAAGATCCTAAACTATGCCTCAAACTTGTGTTCCAAAATTGGCCACAATTCGAGGCCCAAAAACAGCCAACACAACAACATGCCAAGAATACACCAAATTTAAGCTAAAGAAGCTTGGGGCAGCAGCTTAAACATCAAATTTACCTCGAAAGGGGGTTGTTGCACCCCCTTTTTCGCAATACGGGTGAGTGCAGCGACCTAACAACTCTTTTGGGTTTATTTTAAAAGAAGAGCCGCCACCTAACGAATTAAAGGCACTCTAGGGAACCTATCTAACCTAACTAATTCTAATCTAACAAAGGTCAACGAACCAAAGATCGGGTAAGGGTTCAAATTACCTCAAAGGTAAGGTGTTAAGCACCCTTCGAGGTCCACAAAAGGTGGGTCCCTGCCGCATCTCATATTTTCATGTGGGAGTTGCAATTAAGCAAATAAGGTCAAACTTTTATTAATCTATATTAAAACTAAGTGATAAAAAAATATGAACCTTAAAATACTTAAATAAATAATTAACAAAACAAATAAAAGAAGGTAAGCGAGAAGACAGAAAGTGCACAATTAGATATAGGAAAGATATTTTTTAATTAATTAACTACCCCAAATAAGACACATAATAAAAGAAAAGAAAGGAAAGAAAAGAAAGAAAAAAGAGAAAACCTAAGTAAGATTTGCCCTTTTTGGATCAGCACTCGGCTTACTCGGTATGCCAAGACAAATTCATAATATTTTTTTTCTTTTATCGGCTTTTTGTTCAAGTCACCTTCCATCATTTCCAAAGGCCCTAAATACCCCTACCCTCCCTATTTCTAAGGTTCATTTATTATTTTAAAAGCCTAAAGCGATCTAAAAGAAATTATAAAACTAACGTCCTAAAAGGTGCCTAGCGTCCCAACTTAAAGTCCAAGAGGCATTGGACTAACTAAATGGTAGGTTTTAGACTAAAAAAGAATATAAGTTACCTATTAGACTCTCTAAGCATCAAGCACAACAACTTGGACAAACACTTAGCACATAAAATCTCATATTGGCCTCTAAGTTTTAATTATTTAACATGCTTACAAACACAATTAAATAGTGAAAGGTCTCATGCATAATGTGTGTGCACAAATGACATATAAACAGGTATTATAACAACATGTTTATTAATTAACTTAGGTGGCAGAAATATTGCAAAGGAGTGATAAATTATTTATGATGCAGAGTTTTTATTTTATTCTAAAATTTAATTGTGGGGGGGGGGGGGGGCAAACCAGTACAAAAACAATTCAAACTTTTAAACAGTTGTGATTGACATGCTATATTTATCACAATCAGATTATTTAACATGTTGAGATTCATTAAGATCTGATTAATTAATCATTCTATTGAAGTTGTCCTATAAGCATGATTTCTAATCAATTAGCATGCTGAACTTTATTGAATCCTATAGGAAGGATGTCTACGTGCTTTACCATTTTATGTCTTAAACAGGTAGCATGCTGGAAATAAAGTATTAGGCCTAAGACTCAATTAACCAATTTAACAAACCAAGATTTATTTATTAAGTTCAAATGCATGATTTTAAATTTGTACAATATCACACAAATATTAATGGCAGATTATGGAGGACAAAATTATTAACTATCTGTAATTACCTATTCATGTATTAAGGTTGGTGATTTCACAAAAAAAAGGCAGGGGCACATATAAAGAGTGATTTATTTATTTTAACACATGTTGATTGATTTCAGATTGAAATAAAAACAAAGTTATAAACAAACAAAGGTTGATTTTAGGCCGATTACTTAGGAGATATTCTAACATGTTCACATGGCTTTAAGCGATAGGCAGATTATTTATAACACTAACATGTGATAAAATAAAATAAAAAGAAAACATTTAGCACGTAGTTCCCCTCTCCCCTTAGAGTTAAGAGTTATATAAAACTTCAAGCCGAAATAAAAGAACAAATAAATAAGAAATGCGGATCCGAATAAAAAATTAAAAACAAAATTGATCCTGTCCGAATCCCATCCCAGGCGACTCTTCAAACTTGAACTCAATTTTCATAGCCCTGTTAACTAAAAAGAGAGGCAGTACAACACAAATATAACACAAAGGATACAATATTGTACATGTAGGCAGAATAAGACACATTAATCCAAGAAGCAAATATATAGAACTCAAAACAAGTGGTAAACATCAAACATTACATCACGCATAGAGAAAAGGATAAAGGCTAAACCGGATCCTTCCTTATGATCCATTATACAAACTTAAGTAATAATGTAAACATACATAGAAGAGAAAGGAGACTAACCCGGACACTTCCTTTTGATATCATAAACTAATATGTAATGAATACTAATGCAAGAGGAGTAAATTACTAGCGAAGATCACTAACAGGTTAAGCAAATTTAATTATTTAGTAAACAAATTTGACCCACTATCTAACAACAAACCAAGCAAGGAACTTTATAAAGGTAGAAAATTATGTGCCTTTCTTTTGCCAGAGAGTTTTAGAGTGTTTTATGTTGTTAAAGCGTGAGCCAGAATGAAAAGAGGGTCTTCTTTTTATAGTGATGGAGGGGCAGACAGAAAAGGAAAAAGGATAAATTTTATTCAATTTAAAAAAAACTTATTCAAGAGAGCACCAAATCAGTCAAATTCTACCAAATCAACAAAGATTTTACCATAAATAACTATGTAAGAATCTGTCCATCTCTTCAATATAGCAAGGAAGATCAATTAATACTAGTCAATAAAATAGTATTATATATAAATCAGGCAAAATCAATTATAGTGAAGGGAAGAAGTGATCATGCAAACCCCATCATATATCAATATTACCGTAAATAAAATGAGTAAGAAATTTGTCGAGAGTAAATAAAATCAGTAACCAGGCCTCTTACCAATACCAAATATATCTTCCAATAATATTCGAAAAATTTTCTATTCTTAATTAAGGCAAGAAAGTCAATTAACAAACTATCAATTACATCACCAAGCAAGAAGGAAGAAACAATTTACGGAAGAAAATAAAATACAGCTTTATTCGAGTGCTAAGATACATTCCCTTCTCTAGCAATCAAAACATGTAAACATCTAGCACATTAAATTGAGCAAATAAGGAAGGGCAATCAATTAAGGTTGAGTCACTGTAACATTGGTAATCCGATTTTTAAAAAAAAGATTGAGGAAGAATTGGAGCCAATTAAGACAGAGTCAAAGATTAACAGCTTTAGCAAAATCACTCGAATAATGCTCAAATATTATGGAATCAACTCAATCATCAGGCACAAAGTGATAGAAGCAAATTGATATCTATTTCACATAAGCCAAAATATTAATCATATAGAGAAACCCAATTAACAGGACATCAAATCAAAGCACAATGATATTTCAGTAATAATAAAACAAATGGGCAAGTTCATGGGATCAGGCATCCGCAAACAGTTCATAAGATCAACAGAACAATCACAGCAATAATTCATACAATAAAATCATAAATCGCAGATTCCATAATCACCAAGGGATTTGATGATAAATCGAACAAGATAACTAACCCGGACGGATCTGTTAAGATTCATCTTTAGCAAACTCGAGATCTTCGAAAGCTCCGCCGTCTCCGTGCCACATCTACCATTGTTGTCCTAGCTCATTTCACCGGAGCTCGCCGGTCGGAGAAGTGATGGAGAGAGGGGCGGCTACTGGTGGATTATCGCCGATCGGAATTGTTGTTGTTGTTGTCGCCGGTCGGAAGAGAAATAGGGGCGGAGACGCTAAGGTCTCGAGGTGGTTCGCCGGTTCTCGCCGGCTGCTGCTGATTTCGAAGGAGCTTGCTGGTCGAGGCAGTGACGAGAGGAGGGAGAGAAGAAAGAGAGGAGGCAGCGGCCTAGAGTTTTCGCCGGAGAAAAGAGAAAGAGAGGGCGGCTGTTCTCCGGTGGTGCTCGTCGGAACGAGAACGAGGAGAGGGAAAGGAGGAGAGGAGCGGCTGCTCCTGGCGGCATTCGCCGGTGGCTCGCCATCGCCAGAGAGGACGAGAAGGACGCGCGGCTGCCTCGGCTTTTTTAGAGGAGTAAGGGGTGAAAGTGATTTAGGGTTTTTGATCTTTTAATGAATAAAATAGGAAAGAATGGTGTTCTTAAACTGGACCCCTGGATGTGATGACTTTGAACGGCTAGGATCTAATCTTGAATTTAATTTAAATGACGGACGGTTGAGATTAAAAGACGGTATTCAGAATTGAATTAACTTTGATTAAAAGAGGCTACATTTGAAATGCACAATTGACTACAATTGACATGCAATTGGATAGGAAAGGCTAGAATTGAAATAGAATTCGATTAAATAGGTTAGAATTGAAATAGATTGGATAGAAGAGGCTATGATTTGAATAATTTAAGAGATGATTAAATGAATTGTTATTTAATTAATAATGTACTACATATACTAAATAATTTTTATATAAAATAAGCACATTTAAATATTTTAAACTTTTAACCGATAAGTGAAATAATTATTTTAAAAATTACAATCGATAAATATAATAATAAAAATAATAATTTGATAAGGATAATAATTACAATAAAAAAATTTAAAATATAAATATTAAAGTATAATTATTTTCATGAAAAATTACTTATAATTTTGCAATTTGTAATGAGAAAAAGGTTTTGTAATACATGTTTAATCAAGTAGCAATTCGGAAAAGGCTTATAGGTCAGTCAAAATTGGGTGTCAACAGCTGCCCCTTGGTTGCTCGAGAATGAAGGATAAATTGTCGGGCAATCAACGTTGACTGAGTAGTCGATTTTGTCCGACCAGCAAGAAGATGTTGGTAGGATCAATTGAAATGATATAGAGTTATGAAAAAAGGGTATGACCGAGACTTTGGTTTTAAGTCGCCTACATATCTCTAGTATTACAAGAATCAGGCCATGTGTAGTTCTAGATTCAGGAACGAACTAAGTTCCTAAAAAATGAAATGACGATAAGAGATTCGAACAGGAACGATAAGAGCTTGAATAGATAGGATTAGAGCTCGAGATAGGATGAATAGTGGGGAGCGACTTAGGTTGAGAGCAAATGATCATATGAGCAGCAGGAGTTGAGCAATGTGAAAAGTTCCAATAAAGTTGCAGTGATACGGAAATGAAGAGTTACAGAAAAAAAATTCTAATGAGCTCTCGATACCTGCAATTTCTAATATAACTATATAAAAGGTTAGCTTATAACTGCAAGTATGAATCAACATGATAAAAGTATAATAATGACAAGGGGAGATAAGAAAACGACAAGTTCTGGCTTAACTTCTTGAAGGGTTATAACAAACTTCCAAGTTAGCTCTGAAGATTTGTTAGTATACAGAGCAAGCATTAATAAATAACTTAAATATCCAATTTTAAGGCGGACGAGCCTAAACGTCCTATTGTAAGGCGGACGAGCCTGAATATCGTATTGTAAGGCGGACGAGCCTGAACGTCCTATTGTAAGGCGGAAGAGCCCGAATATCGTATTGTAAGGCGGACGAGCCTGAATATCGTATTGTAAGGTGGACGAGCCTGAATGTCCTATTGTAAGGCGGACAAGCCTGAATGTCTTATTGTAATGTGGACTAGCCTGAATGTCCTATTGTAAGGAAGACGAGCCTAAACATGATTCAAAATAAATATTCAGTGGGCCAATAGCAACCTAATACAAAATAGTAGCCTCTTCAAATAGTAGCTCAATAGTAGTCTGATTCAAACAGTAACCAAATAATAACCTGACTTGAATAGTAGCCAAGTAGTAGGTTGATTCAAATGATAACCTGACTCAAATAGTGGCCAAATAGTATCTCTTAGCGTCAAATCCGATAACGGGCTCATATATAATCTATTCTTGTATCCAGAGAAAAATCTTAAGATCTAAAAAGATAGATTGGATCATACCTTTGCTTTATGACTTTGTGAAATTCAAAATTTCACTCCTTCGTAATGAAATTTTTGAGGATTTCTCAAAATTTCTGCCCCAGCTTAGAATATAAGATATATATTCACTTTTTAAAATGCTGTCTATTCATGAAATTTTTTAGGTTCCCTTAAAAATTCTGCCCATTTTAATATGTAGGGACTTCGTGATCCTGCTTCACTCAAAGAAAATTATCAGTTCAAAAGAAAAGTAATTGTCTTAGATTTGGACATTAAGGCTCGACTTCGAATCCGAAAGTCAATTGTATTCAAGGATCGGGTCAAAAACCCTATATTTGAATTTGAAAAAGAATGTCTTGAAAGGTCATAGGAAAAGAAGAACAATTTATTTTGATAGAGATCGGACCCACCAAAGGGTTGCCTACGTATCCAAAATGGAAATCAAGTCAAACATAGTTCATGAGTACAAGGAAAATGAATGGAATAAAAGGAAAAAATTTGGCACAAATTTTGTAGAGACACTTTCCTCATAAGAGTTTTGTCCTCGTCAATTTATTTGATGCGACTTCCGCTTCCTTGGCGGAGGTCTCGAATGTATCTCCGTAGGATCTCCTTGAACAATAACCGCATTCACCATGGTAGGAATATTATTATCGCTTAGTGGTCCTTATTGCACTATGATTTTTCCTTTTTCAATCATATTCTGAATCTTATTTATCAATGCTAGACACTCCTCAGTGTCATGACCTTGAATATTTGAATGATATGCACAATTCTTGGATAGATCAAAAGTTGAAGAGTGCTCAGAAATCCATACTTTTCTTGGTTTCAGGAGCCTTTTAGCCCATAATCTCTTAAAATGCTAGTCAAAGTTTCAGCCAAATGGGTAAAGGTACGAGGCCTCCTTATTTTATGTTGAGATACTTGAGAATTATAAGACTTGGAATGCATATCACATTAATCGAAAATAGCATGAACCTGTTCAGTAGTCTGATTACTTTGTTTCGGAGGTATAAAGGTTGAGGCTGTTAGGATATCTACTAATCCTAGATAAGGATGAATAGATTTTAAATATTTGTATATAATTACTGTAGATAGAGTTAAGTACTCTTTGAATTCTATTAGGACTATAAGTCATTCTCCCATCTGTGTATTTAAATATTGGATGTATCATTGATAAGATCAATTCAATCAAAACTCTTTCATGGTATCAGGAGCAGAGAATACGCTTCCTTTGACCATGGCCAACTCATCAATCAATAGCTCATCCTCTACCAATTTTCCACATCCAAATTTGATTAAGTTAGAGAGAAATAATTATGTATTGTGCAAGTCGCAAATTTTACCTGCGATAAGAGGTCATGACCTAGAAGGGTACATTGATGGATCGCATAAGTGCCCTGCAAAATTCATCCCCGATAGTTCAACTAACGAACAATCACGTGAATCAATTGTGAATCTTGCGTACTCAACATGGCGAAAACAGGACCAATTACTCCTTAGTTGGCTTCTTTCGACTCTCACTGAGAGCATTTTGGCACAAGTTGTGGGATGTGCCTCATCCATGGAAGTCTGGCAAACATTAGAAAATATGTTTGCATCTCAATCGAAGGCGCGACTTATGCAACTCCGTCTTCAATTACAGACCACAAAGAAAGGCTCTTTGTCTATGACAGATTACCTTCAAAAAATGAAGTCTATTGCAGACAACCTTGCTGCAGCGGCACAGTCAGTCCAAGATGACGATCTCATTCTCTACATTCTTAGTGGCCTAGGCCTGGATTACGATACGTTGGTTGTTTCAGTTACCTCCAGGGCAGAAGCTATCTCCATTGCTGATCTCCATGGGCTACTCTTAAGTCATGAAACTAGGCTTGAGAGTTTGAATCTTATAGAACAAGGTCTTGGTCAAGTTAATTTGACAGTAAGGAATTCTAATACTAGTAAAAAAAAATGAGAATGGTTTCCGCAAGAACAATACATCAAATAATAACAATGGCAGGTTTGGACGAGGTCGAGGTCGTGGTGGTCGATATAATATGGGTCATGGTCAATTTCATAATTCCACTGGCTCTTCTCAATGTCAAGTGTGTAGCAAATATGGACACACTGCGATAACATGTTATCATCGTTATGATCATGCTTATCAAGCAGGTTCTAATACTCAAATGGCAACAGTTATAGCTCAACCAAATACGGTTTCTGACCCAGCTTAGTATCCTGATTCCGAGGCTACAAATAATCTCACCAATGATCTCAATAATGTCACTATCCGTGGAGACTACAGTGGTAATGAGCAAATTGTGGTCGGTAATGGAACAGGTTGGCCTATCTCTCATATTGGTGATTCTAAGTTACTTTCTTCGTCCCGCTCACTACACTTAAAGAATATTTTATTTGTGCCAAAAATTACTAAAAGCTTATTAAGTGTAGCACAATTCACTGTTGACAACAATGTGCTTTTTGAATTTCATCCTTATTTTTTTCTTGTGAAGGATCGGGCAACGGGGAAGATCCTATTGGAAGGGAGACTTGAAGATTACATGTACAAGCTTCTCTCTATTGGCAGACCGGATTTGCGCCCATTCAATAAACCTCAAGCTTTTCTAGTGACGAAACCATATCTAGATGTATGGCATAGTCGTTTAGGTCATCCTTCAATAAAAATTGTTAAAAGTGTTGGTAAAGCTCTCAATCTAGCAATTCCTATGAATAAAAATTTAGGTGTTTGTGCTTCTTGCCAACAAGGCAAAAGTCATAAACAACATTTTCCTGTTTCAACTTCATTGTCCCTCCATCCTTTAGACCTGATTCACTCTGATGTATGGGGCCCTGCTCCTTCGTTAGCAAGCAATAAATTTCGTTATTATGTTGTGTTTATTGATGATTGTACCAAATATACTTGGTTTTATCCTATGTCATCTAAAAGTGAGGTATATACTATCTTTTTACGTTACAAATCATAAGTTGAAAACTACTTTGAACGTAAAATAAAGGTAGTCCAGTCTGATTGGGGAGGAGAATATCAAAAATGCTCTAAATATTTTGAACAAGTTGGCATACTTCATCAGGTGTCCTGTCCTCACACTCATGAACAAAATGGCTCCGCCGAAAGAAAACATTGTCACATAGTTGAAACGAGCTTAACTCTTCTAGCTCATGCCTCTCTTCCTCTTCAATTTTGGGACTATGCATTCTCTACGGCAACCTATCTCATAAATCGTATGCCAACTCCTATCCTAAAGAATATCTCACCTTTTGAGAAATTACATGGAAAGCTCCCAGATTATCATTTTTTGAAAGTATTTGGTTGTGCTTGCTATCCTTATTTGCGACCTTATACTTCTCACAAGCTTGCTTTTCGATCTTCTCAATGTATTTTTTTGGGATATAGTTCAAATCATAAAGGTTATAAATGTTTTCATGTTCCAAGTGGTCGTGTCTATACTACTCGTCATATTGTCTTTGATGAGTCTCTTTTCCCATATGTCACTTCAAACCATCTCATCACTATAGTTCCTTCACCTTCTGTGTGCTCACCTATGTTAACCGTAATTGCTCCATGCAATACTTCTACGTCCAGCAACATACTTCCCCTTCCAACTCCCCTTTCACAACCTTGTACTCCTCTTCCTTCAAATTCCTTAACTAATATAAGCCTATCAGTTGAGTTACCTCCTCCACTCTTGCACAATCAACCCCCTGAACAGATTCCTAAGTCCAACCCTTCCACTAGAACTAAATCCACCACCACAAATCATACTCCTCATCACATGATTACAAGAAACAAAAGTAAAGTGACTAAACCTCAAGCCAACCTCTCCACTAAATATCCACTTCAAGATTCATCTCTTCCAATTGAGCCGACTTGTTTTACCCAGGCAAATAAAGATTCAAAATTGAGGGAAGCTATGCAAGAGGAATACAATGCTCTCATTCAAAAAGGAACTTGGACCCTCGTACCCGCATCCAATATCAAGAACATTGTTGGTAGCAAATGGATTTTTAAACTCAAACTTCATCTAGATGGGTCCATTGAGCGCTATAAGGCTCGTCTAGTTGCAAAGGGGTATAATCAAGAAGCTGGCATCGATTATGATGATACATTTAGTCCTGTTGTGAAACCTACCACAATTAGAGTTGTTTTGACTTTAGCTCTGTCAAAAGGATGGTCTCTTCGCCAACTTGACGTCAATAATGCATTTTTACATGGCGAGTTACAAGAAGAGGTATATATGGCACAACCTACTAGATTTATCGATCCACAGTTTCCTGATCATGCGTGTCGTTTACATAAGGCGTTGTATGGTCTCAAACAAGCCCCTAGGGCTTAGTTTGAGAAGCTCAGTTCAACATTACTTCGCCTTGGCTTCAGTAGCTCTAAGTCGGATAATTCTCTGTTTATTCATTCATGTGGTTCCAATATTACTATTGTGTTGGTTTACTTAGATGACCTTATAGTCACAGGAAGTTCTACTGAATTCATAAATGCTCTCATTCAGAAGTTGTCCTTTGACTTTGCTCTGAAAGATCTAGGAAACTTGCATTATTTTTTAAGTGTGGAGGTTACTTCTTCTCCTACTGGTTTAGTATTATCTCAAACCAAATATATTAGAGACCTTTTACAGAGAACTCATATAGATGGTGCACGACCGATTTTAACTCCAATGGTCAGTGGGTTGCAATTATCCAAGCATGGAAGCACTCCCTTTAAAGATCCAGTGCTATATCGAAGCCTAACCGGGGCTCTTCAGTATATCAACATTACTAGGCCAGATGTATCCTATTCTGTTAACAAATTAAGTCAATTTATGTATTCTCCCAATGTTGCTCATTTTCAAGTGATGATGCGAGTGCTGCGTTATTTGAAAAGGACTATGCATCTTGGTTTACAACTTCGACAATCTCCAATACTAGTCATCAATGGCTTCTCTGATGCGGACTGGGCAGGGAGTCCTGATGATCGGCGCTCCACTCATGGTTACTGTATTTTCCTAGGGCCTAATATGGTATCGTGGTGTTCCAAGAAGCAAAGAGTTGTTGCACGATCTAGTACTGAATCCGAATATCGAGGCCTAGCTGCTACTACGACTGAGATTACATGGTTACAACATCTGTTACAAGAATTACATGTTCCTTTGCCTAAACCTCCTAAGCTCTGGTGTGACAGCTTATCTGCTACTTATCTTACTGCCAATCCAATCTTTCATGCTCGTACGAAGCATATTGAGTTGGATTTTCATTTTGTCAGAGAAAAAGTTACCTCTAAGGATCTGGACGTCTGTTACATAAGCTCAAGAGATCAAGTAGCTGATACCTTAACTAAAAGTCTACCAGCTCGGCGGTTTTTGTTCCTTCGAGACAAGCTCACTGTTACTACAACACAGTTTCACTTGCGGGGGGATGTTAGGATATCTACTAATCCTAGATAAGGATGAACAAATTTTAAATATTTGTATATAGTTAATGTAGATAGAGTTAAGTACTCTTTGAATTCTATTAGGACTCTAAGTCTTTCTCCCATCTGTGTATTTAAATATTGGATGCATCATTGATAAGATCAATTCAATCAAAACTCTTTCAGAGGCATCCTTGTTACCATCGTCCGATGAATTTTTCAGTACTTGAAAAGGGGTTTGTTCATCAATAATTCTCCCCGACTGAATGTCGTATTCTAATTCTTTTCTAATTCGAATTAGACTGTCAAAGCTTTGAATACTCGCGAAGAACAAAGTTTTGTAATATATACCATCAAGTGATCTGATGAGAGTTTGGACCAACTCATCTTCATGTGGTGAATGACATATTTTGGAAGCTTCCATTCTCCATCGTATGACGTATTCCTCAAAAGATTCATGACTCATTTTCTTTACTTCAAGCAAATCCAACATTGTAGGATCATTTTTAATGTTAAACTTATATTGTTCTACAACATTTCGAGCCATATCTTCCCATGCGAGCCATTTGTCAAAGTCATGTTTGACGTACCAAGTGAAGGCTATTCCTGATAAACTTTGAATAAATGGTCTCATTAAGAGAGCTTCATTATCTCCTATGCCGACTAATCTGTTGCAATAATCCTTGAGATGTGCAATTGGGTCTCCATGCCCGTCAAATATGTTGAATTTTGGAACTTTGTATCCTGATGGCAATTCAACTCTCGGATGTAGACATAATTTCTTATACCTCAGGTCGTGGATAGGTTTTAAGTTTATCTTTCCATTCACCTCCTTTTCCAAGTCATGCATTTTTTGTTGTAATGCATCTAGCGTAGACTTCTCCATCTTGTCATGTGTTCTCATACTATGCAAAGTGTCATAATTGATGTGCGTCGGAGACTTTTGAGAGAGGGTGTGAGGTGGAATAGGATGAGAAGAGATAGTCCAAAAGGTACTTTGTGTTGGACGAGAAGAAGGTCGATTGAAATTTTTTCGAATGTTGAACATAGTTGTGATATTGCAGATTCTCAGTCAAGCCAAAGTCCAAATACTAGACAAACTTTAAGTAAAATAAATAAATCAAATACGAGCAAGATGTAGTTTACAACATAAGTAAAAGGAACAATGAAGATATTTAATTTCAAATGAGTGACATAATACTTAACGAATGAAGGATGTTAACTTTTTTTTTTTAAAGTGTGACAGTAATAACGACAAAGTTGAAAGATAGAACGAAGGCCACATAATTTTAAAACAAATAAGTGACCTAAATGTGCGGGACCTCATTGAGCTAGAGGTAGGCCTAAGACGACAAATAAGTGATTTGCGATGGTTAATCCAAGCCTTATTGACATTATTTGGAGTTTAGAGTTAGAAAGAATTTGAAGGACTCCGACGTCATGAATCTGCAAAAATAGATAGTAAAATTTTTCTAAACTCCATTTTGTCATAATACGGCTTGGACTACTTCACCGTGATCACTTTGACACATAATATGCAATTTGCCTAAAGGACGTTGGAGCCCTTTAGACAATAGGGTGGCTGCTAATAATGTGAGTTGACACCAAGAGTCTTGCTACCTAGGTTTTATGCATGCATGACTTAATCAACGACAGATAACTCTATCTTAAGTTTTCTAAGAGTTGGGTAGACACGGACTGATGGTATTTTATGCAAGAAAGCTCGTGGTTTCACGGTAGTAGAACTACCCATTTCTGCCACACATATGCTAACTCTCTGATATTGGGTGTTTTTCTGAATGAATATTTGTGAGAGGTGCAAAGGCACAACATCACGATAAAAAAAAAAGAAGAAAGAGGATCCCAATTGGGGGAAGTATGAACAGAATGCCAATTATCAAAGCAGTAACATTGAGCATTTAAGTGGAAAGCGGTAACACATAGGCAGTTTAAGGAAAGCAATAAATAAATAATAAATACATAAATAAAATATGAATTAAATAAATAAATAAATAAAACATATAAGGATAGGGAAAGGGTTTGACATGAAAATAAACAAATGAGGGGAGGGGAAGGGAAGAGGATTAAACATGGAATGGACAAATAAACAAAATAGCAAATTAATAAATCCCACATAAATCATGGAACACAATGGTAAGAACCTAATATTCCCAGCAGAATCGACATTCTGTCGCGCCCCATTTTTCGCAAAACGGGTGAGTGTCACGACTTAACAACTCTTTTGGGTTTATTTTAAAAGAAGATTCGCCACCTAATGAATTAAAGGCACGTTAGGGCACCTATCTAACCTAACTAATTCTAATCTAACTAAGATCAACGAAACAGAGATTGGGTAAGGGTTCAAGTTACCTCGAAGGGAAGGTGTTAAGCACCATTCGAGGTCCACAAACGGTGGGTCCCGGCCGTATCTCATATTTTCATTTGAGGGTTATAATTAAGCAAATAAGGTCTAATTTTTATTAATCTATAATTAAACGAAGTCATAAAAATAAATGAACCTTAAAACACTTAAATAAAATAATTAACAAAACAAATAAAAGAAGGTAAGCGAGAAGACAAAAAGTGCACAATTAGATATAGCAAAGACATTTTTAATTAATTAACTACCCCAAATAAGACACATAATAAAAGAAAAGAAAGGAAAGAAAAGAAAGAAAAAAGAGAAAACCTAAGTAAGATTTGCTCTTTTTGTATCAGCACTCAGCTTACTCGGTATGCCAAGACAAATTCATAAAAAAAATAAAAAATTGTCGGCTTTTTGCTCAAGTCACCTTCTATCATTTCCAAAGGGCCTAATACCCCTACCCTCCCTTTTTCTAAGGTTCATTTATTATTTTAAAAGCCTAAAGGGATCTAAAAGAAAATTATAAAACTAACATCTTAAAAGGTGCCTAGCGTCCCAACTTAAAATCCAAGAGGCATTGGACTAACTAAATGGTAGGTTTTAGACTAAAAAGAATATAAGTTACCTATTAGACTCTCTAAGCGTCAAGTACAACAACTTGGACAAACACTTAGCACATAAATCTCATATTGGTCTCTAAGTTTTAATTATTTAGCATGCTTACAAAAACAATTAAATAGTGAAAGGCCTCATGCATAATGTGTGTGCACAAATGACATATAAACAAGTATTATAACAACATGTTTATTAATTAACTTAGGTGGCAGAAATATTGCAAATGAGTGATAAATTATTTATGATGCAAAGTTTTTATTTTATTCTAAAATTTAATTGGGGGTGGGGGTGGGGCGTGGGGGTTAAACAGTTATTACTAAGCTGGCTAGTTATGCGCATGTTGAAACTCATATCAATTTCAGTTTATTTAAAGAGGCAGAAAAATAATTATTACGCAGAACCGATCACATGGGCGGTAACTAATCCAGAGCAGGTCAATTTTGATTTTAAGATCTATTTAACAAGTTGATTTAATTATCAAAGGCTAAGAATTATTGATGGAACAAGTTGGCAGTGATTAACCAAAAGCAGGTTAAATTTAATCTTAAAATCTGTTAGACATTAAAGTTATTCCTAAAGGCAAAAAGTGATTGACATGCTATATTTATCACAATAAGATTATTTAACATGTTGAGATTCATTGAGATCTGATTAACTAATCATTCTATTGAAGTTGTCCTATAAGCATGATTTCTAATCAATTAGCATGCTAACTTTATTGAAACCTATAGGCAGGATGTCTACGTGATTTACCATTTTATGTCTTAAACAGGTAGCATGCTGGAAATAAAGTATTAGGCCTAAGACTCAATTAACCAATTTAACAAATCAAGATTTATTTATTAAGTTCAAATGCATGATTTTAAAGTTGTACAATATCATACAAATATTAATGGCAGATTATGGAGGACAAAATTATTAACTATCTGTAATTACCAGTCCTCGCTTCTCCTCGCAAATGCGGTTAGGGCCCTGTGAACATCGCCAAGAGGGGCCCGGGGAACCACGAATGCGGCCAGGGGTCCCGTGAATGTGGGCTCTGCAATCACGGTCAGAGCCTCGTGAACACGGCCCTCAGGTCAACTGACCTTCGCGAATGCGGCCAATGGCCCACGGACGGGAAGGCCTGCACAAGCTGATGCATATCAGCTGGTTTGGAAAGTTTGAAATCTCCGACGGGATATTCCGAATTCGTTCGAAGTCCGTGCACGCAAACGAAATATGAAACCCTACCAAAGTTGATATTCTGGACTCAATGGAGCAGTCGAAATTCCTATACGAGGTCATCTTGGCAAAAAGTGGATCCCACACCTAAATTTCATTTTAAGTTAAAATCCACAAGGGGGCTCGAAATTAGCCTGGAAGCCTCGGGATCCAAACGAAGGGTCGTTCTAGAACAAACTCAACATTCCGGAGCTAACCACGCTGATGAAATTCTCATCTGAGCTTGTTTACTCAGAATATTGACTAAAGTTAAACTTAGGCCTTAACTTGAAAGTTAAAATGCCTAATCGCACAGACTCACACTGAAAGCATCGAGAGTCATGCCAACCATGCTAATAGCCTAAAATGACCCTTCCGGAGCTGATGAAATCGTCAGAATTGGATTCTTAGGTCATCTTCTTTAACTTTTGGTCAAAACTGATCGTTCAAGGTTCAAAAGCTCTAAAACAGAAAAACTCGCACTAAAACTAACAAACGACCAGGTGACCAGTCCCGGCAAGTCATACATGACTTGGGATCGCTATAGAAAAACTCTAAACAATGAACAGGAGGCATAAACACATAAATGACCTGGAGGTCATTACACATTTACTTATTGTGTTAAAAAACTATTAAAGAAGATAAAGAAAAAAATAATGTCTGGTATATTAACGACAGTTATGCATATCCATAACTAAAACACATAAATATTAGAATTAAAAGAGAAATAAATAATTATTTAAGAGGAAAAAAAGTCTTAGTTATAATCAAAATAAAATTTATCTCTTTAATTCTGCTTAATTTATAAAAAGTTCATTCTAAATTATTGTTATGCCGCGCGAAGCGTGGACAAGTTTCCTAGTTTATGATAATAGATGCATAATGAGTGATAGTTATGTGAGGTTCCATTCCTCTTTTGACACTTGGATAATGGACACATTTCTTACTTTTGTTGCTACTCTTTTTCACTTTTTGTTTTTTGGTTTTCCACTCGGTATCCGAAGCCCACATTGGAGCCCCGACTAAATTCGGATCACGCACTGTAAGGCCCATTTGAGGGTGAAGCTTCCAATATAATTTTTTTCATACCCAGGACTAGAAACTTTTTTTCAGTTACTCCTCTTTTTTTTCATTCTCTTATTCTTTTTAGTCCTAACAAATATTCAATTCTCAAATACATAATTAAGCAATTGATATATTTAATAAAAAAAAATTACTCCCTCCGTACCATTTTATGTGGCACAATTTCCTTTTTAGTCCGTCCCAAAAAGAATGTGTCACCTTACTATGACTAGAAACAATTTAATTTTAAAATTCCCTTTTTACCCTTAATGAAATGATTTACAACCACACAAATATCTAAGGATTATTTTAGACCACAAGTTTCAAAAGTCTTCCTTTTTTTCTTAAACACCATGCCAAGTCAAATGGTGCCACATAAAATGGGACGGAGGGAGTAATAAGTATCTTTTTGTATTTGAGAAATTGGATATTTTTTAAGAGGAATTTTTTTTTAAAAAATAAAATAAAAGAGGGGTGAGTGAAAGAAAAGTGGTGATAACATATAAAAAGTAGTCTCTCGTCCCATTTTATGTGACACTCTTCGTTCCAAAAAGAATATTATCTCACTATAACTAGAAACAATTTAATTTTAAAATTCCACTTTTACCCTTAATGAAATAATTTACAACCACACAAATATCTAAAGATTATTTTAGATCACAAGTTTCAAAAGTCTTCCTTTTTTTCCTTAAACACCGTGACAAGTCAAACGATGGCACATAAAATGAAATGGATGGAATAATAAAAATTAAGAAAATATGCCTATTATCCGAGTGTCAAAAAAAGAATAGAGTCTTATACAATTATTGTTAATTGTGTCTCTATCATTATAAAAATTTTCCTAAATAAACTAATCCAAAATAGCATATTGTACGTGGATGAGATACCTTTTGTCTTTTTTCCCCTTGATGATACATGCTTTTGGTTTGCTAATTTCATGGATAAGAAGAATCATAGCCTCATCTATGAGGTCATACTTGGAGTGCAAGTAAAACTTTCAAATTTTCAGCTCCTTGGTAGTTTAATGTTTATTAGATCGTACACTAGGTTCGTGTTTAACTTGTACTATTTTTGGCAGGTCGTCCCCCTTGCTATGTGTTCTCCACCGATTCAGTGACACATTAATCACGTCTTTTTTCTTTTCTAACATATAGCCTCTTAATCTCTTTATTTATCTTTAGTCCCCCGAATAAATAAGACTTCACACTTTTTAAAAAGAGGGCAATAATAAGAAGGTTTTTTTTTTATGTTTTCATTCGCATAAGTTAATCCAGAACCTATAAGTTATTTCGTAAAAAAAGCATAACTTAGTACCTATAAGACTTATGTCGAGCGAGACAAAAGTTCAATTTCAGAGATATAATTGAGTGTCGGGCGAGCTGAGGCAAAACTTTTCAAACTTATGCCGAGCAAATAGATAATACACGATTTATGCTGAATAACGTAATTCCTACAAAACTTATGCCTAACAAGACAAAAGTTCTCTTAACTTTTGCAGAGTAAAATTAGGTCATAGAAAATGTTACTTTGACCCACAAATTTTCATTAAATAAAGGGAAAAGGGTTAAAAATGTTCTTAAACTATGCGAAAGTAAAAAAAATGCCCTCAGTTTGTAGTTTGGTCCAAAAATGCCCTTGGTGTCAATACTTTGGTCCAAAAATGCCTTTATTGTTATTTTAATGGGTCAAAAATGCCCATTTCCCAAATAAATATATTATTTATTTTCTTTTTAACACATTCTTTTTCTAATAATATTTTTTTAGAACTAGCAAATGTTTATCCTACTTCAATTCAAAAAAAATAAAAAATAAAAAATTTCTTATTTTATTATAATTACTTTTTATCGTTATATAAATAAAATTAATGATGGATATAGTATGATCTTATATATATGACATATATTATCGATCGAAAGGATACATGAAGTTATTTTATTTTATTTGATAAAGTGAGATTAAGAAGAAAACAATTATTTTCTACATTTTTATTTGTTAAAGTGATTTTAAAAGAAAGAAAAACAAGTATAAGATTTTTAAATAATATTTTAATTAGGAAGAAGATGTGTTCAAAAAGAAAATAAATAATATATTTATTCGAAAAAGGGCATTTTTGACCCATTTAGTAACTATAGGGGCATTTCTGGACCAAAATATTGACTATAAGGGCATTTTTGAACCAAAGTATTAACACCAAGAACATTTTTGAACCAAATTAAGAACTGGGGCATTTTTTTTCCTTTCAAATAGTTTAAGGGCATTTTTGATCCTTTTTCCTTAAATAAATAATAAGGGCAAAAGAATAAATAACACCACCAAAATAGAGGGCAATCCATGCAACACTTGATGATAATATAACATAGAGAAAAGAGTAATAACAAAATTTCAAAATAAGCCACATTAATAATGATTTTCCTTGATGTGTAGCTCAGCTTGTCTTATTATTAGTGTTTGAAGATGCCATTTCTGTATCAGGTGCATCTGCTTGGTCTTTAAACTTCTTGTATATATCTCCTTTGTAAAACTGTCTAGTTCTTGCAACCAAAATCAATGAGGCCATAGCTCCAAAAAATGTGACACTAGCCAGGATAATGAAAGGTAGCTGATAACATTGGTGACCAATACAAGTCAGTTCCTTCACAGATGCTCTTGTCAAACCTTTTTTCTCAAGATCCTTCAATGCTTCTCTATCATAAAGTGGTCCAGTAACTTTGACATTCAGAATGTATGAGCCAAGAGGGCTAGCCAATTGCCCACAATTGAACAATGTTGAATAGTACTTCAATCCAAAGAGCTCAGAAATTATTGTGAAAAGTAATGGCAATTGAGCACCAAATGAGAAGCCGATAATTATAGATGCCACGTATAGTGAACCGGGGAATGGGAAAGCAATGAGAAGGAGGCCGATGCATGAGAGAAGGAGGACTAATGTCATCATGAGGGTCCTAGGAAATTTATACCTGACTAGTAGGCTTTCAGACACGAATCCTGAGAATATTCTCCCGAAAAAATTCCATATGCTGAGAAGTGACAAGAAGGATTTAACAGTTGTTTTTGGATATCCTAAAGATCCACCTATCTGACCCATGTTATCAACCGCAGTTAGGCTTGATCCAAGTCCACATAATGTAGCCACAAACAGAATCAACATATCAGTACTTAGAAGTGCTTGTAAGATGGTATAATCTTCCCCTCTTGCAGGTTTTTCGAAGAAGATTTTTGAAAAACATGAAGAGGTCGACGTCTTAGAGTTGACTTCTGTTTGTGGCTGTGGGATTTGATTCATCTCCTTATTCTCCACCGTTGCTGGTGAATTTTCCACGATTGTGTTTGCAGCTACTCCATTATTAATGGGCGTCTGTTTCATTTGACGCCAGATAGCCAACTCCTCTCTAATGAAAACTAAAAGAGGGGTGAAAAGTAAAGCACAGGAGACAGTGGTGGCTACAACATAGGCAGCATGAGAAAACGATATTGCTTTCTCGAGAAGTGTCATGACCATAAGAAACAATGCCAGGACAATTGATATTAACAAGCAGTGGAAAAAAACAGTTTGCTGATTTGGTTGCCTAATGACTTTCATTTCTCGAATGGTATAAACAAAAACGAGTGATAATGCAGCTGGCATCCAGGCAATAAGGAGGATAAGTGATTGAGCATCATTTCCATAGACAGCCAAATATAGTTGTGTCATTATAGCTCCACTTAGCCCTGTAAATCCTTTTAAAAGACCTATCATGTTACCTCTACTCTCCGGGAAATTCCTAACAGAGGTTACAAGAGCTCCTGTATTTGCAAAATTCTGAGAATTGGCTCCAAGGCATATGTATATACACATTTGCCAAACTTTTGGCTTCGAAATCTTGCCAATAACAGAAAGCCATATCATAAAGTAGCCGGTAAAGTTCATAGCCGCACCAATTAGCAGCACGAACCATGTTGGACTTACCTCGGTTATTAGACCAGAGAGAACTCCAACATTAGCTCCCAAATCCTTGAAGAAACCCAAGAGAACAAGTGTCGTCTGATCATATCCAAGAGAGTTTTTTATTTCCTGGGAGTATGTCCCGAACAGGTAAGTAGCCCCTGCTCCAGACATAATAAGGAACGAGGCAAAAAGTGAGAACCATCGTCCTCGAATCACATGTAACACAAACTGGAGGCCTCCACCCCCCTTGGTGGTGCTACCACCCCCTTGCGTCTCAACCATATCTACTTGTCTGAAAATTGAACAAACAGTAATAAACAGTGTCACAATCTTAGCTGCCATGACTTTTGTGATTATAGAATATAAGTACTATGTTTCCCTTTTAATCTGTTTCAACATCTTACATGGCATGTTGAAAACCACAAGATTAAACGACATTTTGGTACATTATACATGTCTTAAGTTTAAGACCACATAATCCTTTCTTAAACTCCGCACTCAATCAAACTAAAACAAAGAAATTGAAACAGAGGGAGTATACATTAAGCTCATCTTATAAATTTTTGTGTGGCAGAGACTAGAAAGGTCCTGGAGAAGCTGAGTAAGTGCTGTCTAAAATACAACATGGAGACTAAAATACTTATGCGAACCAAGTAGGAAAAGAATTCATCTCTGGTTTAAAAGGTACATATTATACCCCTCCGTTTCAATTTATTTGTCCTATTTTGTCTTGGCACCAAGTTTAAGAAAATAAAGAAACTTTTGAACTTTGTGGTCTTAAATTAAACATATGTAAAAATTACTGAAATACTCGTTTTTTAAAAATAAAATAAAATTGTGGGTAGGGAAAGGAAAACGAGAAGGAGATTACAATGTGGGAATCGAACCCTCACCAACAAGGTGGAATTCAGGTAATCTACCAACTAAGCTATTAAGATTTTCCTGTGATTTTAAACATATCAGAGTGGACAGACTTTCTTGTTTTCAGCGGTTTATGCTAAATGTACGAGGGTTGCCCGTCGATTATTGTGGGATGCAATGGACTCTATTCATAGGACTGTAAAGTTGGAATCAAGGAGTTACTAAAAAAGGAAAGAGTCATTCTTATTAAAATGGACTAAAAATAAAAGTAGCTTAAATTACCAAATTTGTAACTTGTTAGTTTTCTCTCGTATACTTGGCATCAGCTTCGTGGATTAATTGGACTTGACAGCTCCTTTCTTACTGGAAAGTTTATCAAAAATATCTTATTCTTTACGTTGTGTTTTCCTGAAAAACATACAATTTCAGTAGGTGCATGCAACTTAAACAATGGGTTTTTGTAAGACACCTTTTCAGTTGATATCATTATCCTATCAACTGGAGGGTCGGGTCGGGTCGGTTCAAAATCAATAAATTGATGAATCTGGAATACAGATAATCTAGATATGTTTATTCTAACAAACCAAAATTTATATTTAAAAACCTCAGGCGTAGATGGACCTTTGAGGTACCGTACCACGAGCAGAGCATAAATTTATATTTAAAAATTTACTAAAATTGCAATAAATCACAGACTTAGATATATACATATATATACAATGCAACCAGATTGACTCAACCTGCGCCATCCTACATGAAGACATAAATTTTGGGCATAAAAACTGTAAATTTTGGTGAGAAAAAATAGTATTTGCTTTCATGTTGAAAATCGTATTTGAAAATTGGAGTTGCTTTTCAATTTTGTGACAGTGAAATTGTGAAAACAAGTTTTTCGAATTGTACATTTCTATTTCCAAACAGTTTAATTTCCGGAATAGAAGTCTCGGAAGAAGTGAAAACTATCAAAATTTTGGTGGATAGAGTTACGTTATATATGTCTTACCTATCATATATAACGTAAGACATATATGATACGAAATGTAGGTCAATATGAGAAATACATATATATTGAAAGACATATCTGATGACAACACCCACAAGTTCTCTCCAATTTGATTAATCCAGCCTAATCTAAGCCAAAACCTTTTCTAGGTAAAAAAAATAATTAAACAATTATTTCCTAAAAAGCTCTCACTTTCTCATTTATGCGTCAATCACAATCATTCTATCAATAATATTCTAATATTAGAAGGTTCACCCACGCAACGCATGACTTACACGAATGCGATTTATATGAAGTCTTGATCTAAAGTCAAGGTGAATGGTGTCATTTATTCTCATAAATAAATACATTGTAAGATCAGACAAGATGGTGTTTGCCTTTTAAGTTCTAAGGCAGTTACGTTCCTCTTATTCCACGATAATCCCAATTGCAAAAACCTAATTAAACAATTTTCATGAATAAAAGAAATTTGAATGCACGTACGTACCATTTCTTGATAAAATTATGGCGAATATGGCAGGTAATCAGCGTTTACAAAAATGGAAATTGTCAGATAATTGAGTAAAACAATATAATTAGGCTCGATCTTTAGCTGCACCATAGACGTATTTGCAGCCATGCACGGTATAATGAAAGCTTGATCACATGGAAGATAAAAGGGGGGAGAAAAAAAAAATATTTTATTGAATGGATTATCCAAAATCTAACATTTTATATACCTAAAATATCGATAGGAAAGTATGAACCGTAAATTGAACGTAAGGATCGACTTACCGTTATTTACTCTTGGGGTGTTTGTATTTCACCTAGAGGTGGCAATTGGGCGGGTTGGGTTAAATTTGGGCGGGTCAAAATGGGTCAAGACCTAACCCAACCCAAATTTGTTTGGGTCAAAATGGGTTAGGTAACGGGTCATAACCCAACCCGCCCAATTTTTACTAAGTTTTAATAGCTTTATTTGTTATGTTATAAGCCTTTAAAACCTAATAAAATTATTTTTTTCTTTATTATAACTATGTATAACATATAAAATCAAAAAAATGCTTTTTAATAATATTTTCACAAGATTTCTCAAAATCCAATTCGGGTTACATATCAACCCAATTTTTAATGGGTTGAAATGGATTGGGTTGAGATGGGTTGAACTTACTAATGGGCGGGTCATAACCCAACCCAAACCTAAATGGGTTGGGTCGGGTTGAGCGGGTTGGGCTTGATTTTGCCACCCCTAATTTCACCCTACCCCTACAACCCTTTTCCTTTTGATTAGTATATAAGCAGGGAAACTTAGATTTCACCAAATTTATTTTTTATATATGGTATGTATGTGTATGTCTAATAAACTAGTTTTCTCTTTATTTATTAATATGACAATGACAATATATAAACATGTATATGTATAGTATACTTAAATATATAAATTTATATATCTACGGGCTAGTTTGTAAACTAGATTAGACGGTAATTATGACATATAGTGGTGTTTTAAGTTTAATAGGTAAAATTGACTCTTGAGCCTAAGGAGTCATCAGTCTCTGTATATTGCTATACTTGATTGAATAAAATCTTTTATTATAACCCCCAAAAATGTTTAATACTGGATTTTATTTTAAGAAAAAACTCAGAAAGCACAACCAATATTACGGTGAATTTTTTTTTTTCTTCATAAATAGCACTATCTATATCCCTAATAACAAATTATGATGATATTCATGAATTTTCAAAATATATCGATTAATTTTTTAAACACATATCATACATGACATACACGAGCTAGTCATACATACAGTGCATGAATACATATATTAACCGTTGTACATGCATACGATCATACTATATCTACTATTCCCTTTGTCCAAATTTATGTGACACATTTTGGATTTCGAGATTCAAACAAGTCTATCTTTGATCGTAAATTTTTCATATATCTTTTAAATATTTTGAATTGTCAATTATTGTGACTTATAGTACTGTTTACGTAATTTACAAATATATAAATTTCATTTTAAAAAAAATTGAAAATCCCATGAGCAAATTCTCGGTCAAATTTAAGATCTTTGACTCTCGAAAAACGAAATGTGTCACATATATTGACACAGAGGAGTATTTTTTAATATATAAGTGGTAACAAGCAAGTAGTTTATGGTCAATGTGCTTGTGCTACTTACTGATTGTGAGTCGTACTTTAAATTTATAATAAATCTATATATATATTAAAATCAAATTATTTAGGGAAAAGGGTCCGAAAAATACACCAACTTTGGCCGAAATTGTTGTAACAATCCCAAACTTTGGGAAGGACCTAATACCCCCCCCCCCCCCCCTCACTATTAAATTGTGTATTTTAAATACATATATACGCCCAGCTGGACAAGTGCGTGAATACACGAGGCACAGGCGCATTGGGCACGAAATTAAAATTTATGAGCCTATCATTAACTGCCACGTATCAATACAGTCATTAATCTATACCCATTTCTTTTTACCTCTTTAAAATTATAATTTATAATTCATTTTACCCACTTTCTCTTTCACTCAAACGCAAATTTGGAAGATCACCATTGTAGGTCTTACGAGGTAAGCTTTAGCTTAAGCGAATTATTCTCTTTAACTTCTTATTGTTTTGTTTGTCTTGTTTGTTCGATTGTTAATTAGGGCTTCTAATTTCTTCTCTCCGATTTCTAATTTTTCTTGTTAGGGTTATCCATGGAAGATGTAAAATTGGATTCGAGTAGCATTTGTTTTGATAAAGATGATCCCAAGTTGAATGAGGAAGTGCGATGCTTTCACGGTTTGTTGCTCCCTTTGAAAACTTCTTGGTCCGATAATAATCCGGGTAGAAGATTTTGGTCTTGCCCATACTATGGATCAGAAAAGTGTAAATATTTTCGTTGGAGGGATGATATGGTTAATGAACGATCTAAGTTCATCATTCATAAGTTGGTGAAGAAAATGAAGGACATGAATGAACTATTAATTGCAAATGTAAAGAAAATGAAGGAGATAGAAGAAATCAATGGCTATAATGATAGAGAAATTACGGATATGGAAGCTCAATCTATCTTTACACAGTTGGAAGAACACTGCAGTAAGAAGGAGATGGAAGGAGTGTTTTCGGACTATGAAGAGGTAGAGAAACTGATTGAGGTGAAGAAGAAAGGGAATAACTATTGTAGCCTCAATAGAATTTTCATGTTGTGTCTCTTGATCATGTATGTTGTTGTTTGGATCAAAATAGGTAGTTGATGTTGTTGTTTGGATCATAGTAGGTAGTTGAAGCATCTTGATCATGTATGTTCCTGTTTGGATCAAAATAGGTAGTTGATGTTGTTGTTTGGATCATAATAGGTAGTTGAAGTTGAAGCATTTCCTTAGGTTATCGTAGGTTGTTGTTTGATTAGGTAGTTGAAGTATTTCCTTTGGTTGATGTAAGTTTGAAAGTATTTCAATGAACTTGATTTTGTGTTGGATGCAATATCCTTGTTCCTTATGTATGTTGCTACTTTGAATGTGTTTATGTTTATTGTAAAATGCATATACAAAGTACAATAGAAAGTGTAAACACAAATTTTTGTTACTGTTAGCACAATTGATTAACACAAGTTGTTAGCACAAATGGTTAATACAAAATCAGTGTATCAATAATAATAGCAAATGTAGCATACATTAGTTGGTTCATACAAAATCAGTGTATCAAGTTAACAAAGGTGTTCAACTGGACCATCACAACTTCAAAACATACAAACATAACAATGTTACATCATCTTTGATCTCAAAAAACTATCAACATCTTAACACTACTCTCATTGTTCCTTGGATTGTGAAGAAGCCTTTTTCTGTCTTTTGTTCACTCTCATTTCATCCCTCATCACTTCAAGTTGATTTGATGTCATTGCTTTTTTCCCCTTCCATCTTACACCAGTTCTTGGTTTGAAACCAAGCTCCCCAGTAACATCAGCAGACCTGATAGGCTGTCCAGAGCCAGTATGTAATATCCTATTACTTGGAGTCCTGGCTGTAATATGTAGGAAAAAAGTTAAGACAAACATTAAAGTTAATACAAAGTTAATAGAGGTTTTAGGACTTACATTGTATGTTGTAAAGCCATTTTCTGCAATAAAAACTCCCATCCCAATTGTTCTGGACCTTTTAGTAGGTTCTGCATTAGATTGAGAATGAACAGGTGGATTTGGTGGAGCATTTGTAGTGTAACTTGTTGGATTTTCAAACCACTCATACAAAGATGTTCTCCTTGGCACTCCTATACCACTTAGAGGTATTTTCAAACCCCTGCCCCTTCCTGTTGCTTGAACAATTGAATCACTCCTTCCCCTACCTCTTCCTCTTACACCCCTTCCAATGCCTATGCCTCTTCCCCTTGCAGTTGTTGTATCAGTCATTCCAATGTCTATGCCTCTTTCTCTTGCTTGTGTTGTATCAACAATAGGTTCACAAGTGCTTCCTCTGCCTCCTACAGGTACTTCAACATCAAAATCATTGTTTGTTGTTTTTCTTGGCCTTCCCCTAGCTCTAGGATGTGCATCAGGATTAACAGTTGTTTTTCTTGGCCTTCCCCTAGGTCTAGGAGCTTCTCCAGCAGTAGCAAGTGCTTCAGTAGTAGTAGTAAGTGGTGTCTTTCTTGGCCTTCCTCTAGGTTTAGGAAGTGCTCTAGAAGTACCTGCTTCATTACTTGGTCCAGCAGCAACATAATCCTACAACATCAAATAGATGACAAGTCACATAACTCAAATATAAACCATAAATAAGGAATAACATATAAATTACATACCTTTAAAGGACAACTCCTTTTGTTGTGATTTTTTCCATGACAGATGCTACAAGTCATGTAAACACCTGTTCTTGGTAATTTTCCAGACTTTTTTGACTCCATACACTCTCTTTTTCTAATCTTTCTTGGCCTTCCTGGCATAGGTTTAACAACTGGTGGTTCCACATGAAGATTTCTTGAATCAGGCCACATGTTCATGTTGGTCACTGGTTGAAGATAATGACAGTAGGTTGTTAGATAAGTCTCCTTACTGTAGAAATTATCAACGTAGTCAATTGGTTCCCATTTCTTGTAAAGAATACCAGCAATGGCATGTGGACATAGTATTCCCTTGAGCATCCATGATTTACAACTACATGTCCTACTCCTCATATCAACAGTATGGACATAAGATCCATCTGAAATTTCAAAGTCTCTTTCTCCATTGAACTCAATATGACATTTCATTGACTTTTCTGTGTTCTTTTCTATCACTCTCAATGCCATTAGAGAAATATTTGTTAACCAAGTTTCAGGAAATTTATGAAATTGTCCTAGTCTAGTCATTACTTTTACCCTTATCTCTTCAAGCATAGTGATAATGATTTTATGCCTTGGAGCTAAGATCCAAGAATTGAAGCATTCAGCCATATTATTATCTATGCTATCACACTTAACATCAATCCTAAAGTACATTTTGCACTAACTTTTTACATCGAAGTGAAGTAAATCTGGAACAATATCTTTGTTACCTAGCAATGCCATTTGAGCCAAATTTGCCTTCAATTCTGCCTCAAAGGTGCATCTCGCACATTTCCAAAATTGATTCCTTCTTTCTAAACCTCTCCTATCTTTTGCCCAGTTAGCAAGAATGTGTCTTGCACACATCCTATGCTCCTCCTCTGGTAAAAGTTCCATGACTGTTGCTGTAAGCCCCTGCAATGAACAAAAAGACAATAATTGCAGTAACAAAAATAATAATGTATTAAACATAAGTAAATTAACAAAAAAAACATACCTTTTGCATGTCTGAAATGAGTGTGTAATCTCTGCCATCACCTAATCCCAAGTCCTCTATCAATAATTTCAAAAATCATGTCCATGTGTTCTTATTTTCATACTCTACTACACTCTATGCAATAGGCAACATTTGATTATTGGCATCTTTAGCCACAACAACCAACAATTGTCCTTGGTTACACCCTTTAAGAAACATCCATCTAAACCGATACATTTCCTACATCCACCAAGAAAAGCTTTTCTGCAAGCATCAAAACATATATAGAAACTCTGAAAAATCAGCTTACCATTACCTTCAGAATCATCAACTTTTACTACACAAGTGCTACCTCGATTGGTCCTCAACAATTCATCCCTATAGTAAAAAATTCTACCAAACTCTTTCACATGATAACCCATTAGTTCCTGCAATATTCTCTGTCTTGCTCTCCTAGCAGTAGTCTTCCCAACATGTATTCCCAACTCTTTTCTTATCAACTATTGAAATTTGAAAATTCTAATGTTTGGTTGCTCACTGATTCTATCTTTGTAGTGCTTATGCAAGAACTTAGCATTACACATGTAATTTCTTGTGGTCTTCACACATCTGTGTCTAGGATTGTAGGTTTTAATCACAAAGTTATTGGTAGCTCTATCAAGGCTTGCATATAACAACCAAGGACACCCTTCTCTACATTTAACCCTCACCTTTTTTGAGTCATTAGTAAATTTTTCTAACTGGACACCTTTTTGAAGTCAATATTTTGTAACAGCATCCCTAAAATCATTCACATTCTCAAAAATCATGCCCAACTGCCACATAACCTTTTCAACTATTTTATCAAAAATCACTTTTCTACTATCCCTCCTTGTCTCATCATCTGAATCAGTTTCAACACTATAAGCATCAGAACTACAATACGCATGCTCATCCCCAGCAACTTTACCTTTTAACTCTTTATCAACAGGTTTTGTCTCATCAAAACCCACATCTGGACCAACTTCAGCAACTGAAACTTCTTCTGGGTCATTTGGTATTCTTTCTCTTCTCTTCCTCCTTTGGTATGACCTCATCTCAGCCCTTAAGTTTATATTTTCTTCATGGACATCACTTCCATATTCAGCATCACCTTCATTGAATAAATCTTGATGGTCTGAATCTGAACTATTTTCAGTTGATTGATATGAATCTAGCACTGAAATGTCATCCTCAACAATATCAGATTCAACACTTGGATTAACTGCTGGTTTAGTTACATTAGTTGATGCTTGAGCAGGTGCAACAGTCTCAGGCTCAGCAGCTGCAGAACTTTGAGAAGCTGCTGGTTGAGTAGTTGCAGCTTCAAACTCTGGTTGAGTTGGTTCAACAACAATAGGCTCAGTAAATGTAGTACATGATGCTTGAGTAGTTGCAACTATAAACTTAGTATTTTCATTAATATCAACAACCCTCTCACTTTCATGGTCCCCCTTGTCTCCCTTGTCCCCTTCTTTATTAAAAGCACCAAAAGATTCCTCATTGGTAGGAGTGTATTCCAAAAAATCAATGGGGCCATCCACTTGATCAACCATGTGACAAACATAGACCTCAACAATATCCCCATCTTCAAGCTTTGTGAAAGTTCAAAAAAATCCCCATCACTTTGTATATCTAATAGAAAGTCACTCCTAGGTGGCCTATCATAAAATGTGCAACTTGTAGTATACCCCAACTCTTTAATATCATTAGTTAGTTAAAAGTAAGACATTCTATCCACATTGACATTGAATATTTGAGTGATTTCTCCACCCTCATATAATGGTTTTCGGCTCTTAGTATTCAAGTTTCCACCATGATAATATCTCATTGTTATATAAGTAAAAGCACCCATTCTTGAAATTATGTCACAATCGCAGTACATAAATATTCAAATTTGAAGAAAATAGTCGGTTCTTACAATAAATCCAAAATAGTCGATTCTTACAACAATTGGTATGCATATACAACTCAATCATATATCGCAATCAGTAACAAGTCACAATTACCAGAAAAAATTATGACTAGTGAAAAACCCTAAAAAAATTTACTTCAAAATCAACAATAGCGTCAATAGTAACCAAACCTTAGATAATTTCTGATGAAAGATTCAATTCTAAGATTAAACGACACAAAAAAAGGACTAAACTTCAAGTTATGCAGGTTACTGATTCAAGTCACTAGTTCAGGAATAGTCACACATCCACGATTTCAGCAACGCTATCAAGAAGTATCAAGAAACACAATCAAGAAGTTATCACGCTATCAAGAACTATCAAGAAACACAATTTGGTCTTTGGTGTCGGATCAGCCTAAGAGAAAAAGGTTTGGGAAAGAGAAAGGTTTGCCTACATTTGATTTCTTGTTTGAGACTTTTAAAATATATTACTTAAAATGAATTTATTAAAGTAATAGGCTAATTTAATTAATTTAATGAATTAAATAGCGCGTGCGACACACTCAATCGTTATTGACTGAGTAACTTGTTCCGCTGGGCATATATATGTATTTAAAATACACTATTTAATAGTACAGGGGGGTAATAGATCCTTCCCAAAGTTTGGGATTGTTACAGCAATTTCGGCCAAAGTTGGTGTATTTTTCAGACCCTTTTCCCAATTATTTAAAAGTAGTATTAAAACAAATAATTAGTGGTCATAAATCAACTAGCAAAAAATAATGACGCATAAGCGGGCGGCATGCTAGCACAATTTTTCAAGAAAATATTCAGTCAACCTTATCCATTGTTAAGGTGATGTCAACGGCAACACAAGACTAGGTCTTGGAGTGATTTCTTGAACAATATTTAACTCAATCATCCAAATTTTCACCATTAAAAGATAAGAGGGAAAAAGAGACAAAAATATTGAAGATCATATAAAATAATCCTTATTAAAGTTTAATAAAATCTTAGTTTTGAATTACCACATTGAGGTTCATATATGAATTTGAGCTGGTAAAAAATCTCTCATGAGTAATAAAAGAGTAGTAATTAGTTAAAAATATGGATAATAAAATAATACATGACAACTTAATAGTTTATGTCCATGTTTGTATATAGGATTTGAGCCAAAAGTTAAAAGGTTTTAAAGATAAACGTTAATGTGGGGGATATGATTAGTTTGAAATAATTTAAAAGAGGTAAATAATATATATATATATATATTCTTCTTTCATCTTTCCAGTGACCTACTTTAGAAAAAAACAAAGAATGAATAGATACAGACAAATGACCTCATAAGTAGAATAAGCACAAGTGTATCGCGATTGACCATCCATCAAAATTTGTGTGAAATGCTAAATACTCCTCCATTCTTAATTAATTAGAATTTTTGGATTTTCTTGAAAATGAAGCCGCGTTTAATAGAAAGAGAGTGTGTAATATTACTTGTATTGAATTCGAACTAAATATTTACATCCAGAAGGTCTCCCCTTAGGAACCACTATAACAAGTTCGGATAATTTTTTTTATCGTATTTGGGGGACGTGTAAGATTTCCCCTTTAAAACAGATTACAATAACTTGGCAATTTTTTTTATAAAGAGGAAGCGATAGAGGGCATGAGAGCAAATGAAAATAAGAGAAAAAGAGAAACAAAGAGGAAGTGTAAGTGTATACACTTACCCCCTGCCCTGATCAGGCGGGGTAGGACTCATGCAGCTCCCCCATCCAGTACATGGAACACATGACCAGAGGGACTCATAGGGGATGCGAAAAGTCTATGTACATTGCCTAGGCCCGAACCAGGTCTTATACCAAGTCATCTCCGTTGTGGTACCAGAGGTATGATCGAGTAGCCAAACCAATGCAGGAAAGGGCATTGACGTGCCGGCTAGTCAAGTAAAAGTTGAGCACATCCCAGATGCCTCTAATATTTCAAGTAGAAAAAGAGTGTATCCTCAACGCCTCATAAATCTCAAAAATCAGTTTAGTAAAGTGATCCAGGTGGTATGACTCCCGTTAAAACCAGTTAGAATAGTAACCGAGTGAAAAAAGTCTTTCTCCAAAAATAATAATGATAAACCAATGCATGAATTGGGATCGTATCACAAAACACATGAGAATGAGAAACCAATACAACGCATGCCATCACCAGCATCCAAACAAGGCACACACAATTATCAGAAATATAATACCAACCCTACCACGCAACCAAGGTGAAGAGAGCTAACCTGGAATCCAACTAGTCCTCGACCACGGCCTCAGGCCCAACAATATAACAACAGCTCAATGAAGCACAACAGGTCTACCTCTAATCAACAAGTGAAGGAATCAAGAAGAGCTTTCGAATCAATAAGGGGAGAGAAATATCTCAAGGAATGACATCTTACCCATATCATACTACTCCCGTCTACAATCGAGCACAACTAATGCCGACCTATGACTACAACGAGCCACTAAGGTATCAAGCACTAACACAAGATAAGAAACTCAATTCAAGCCCTACAAGGAGCAACTTGCAGCTACAAGAGAGATTTAACACATTTTAAGGCATTTAAGGATCAACCCTAGCCTAAGGCTACAAACATCAATCCTAATAAGGATAATCACGCTAAGTCATACTACAAGCAAGGCTATAAGCCTAAACTAAGGATCCCGCCACCCACAAAAAGCCCAATGCTCCTACGACAATCAAGAAAGGATAGAATAAAAGGAAGCAATGCTAATACTCGACAAATACCAACCTACATCACATGCAATTCATACTAAACATTATCTAATAAAGCTCAATCAAGAAAGTAGACCGAAGCATACCTCGAAGTCAATCACACGTGCTCCAAATCTGCCACACAAGATCTATTCGCTTTCGAAGCACCTCCGAACACCGCCACACTAACAAATTATTAATCACAATGTCAATACAGATGTTTAGAAACTAAAATCACAATAATTAGAGACAGATCCAAAATCGAGTCAAAACAAAAATATGAGACCCACGCCAAAAATTTCAAAATTGACTCCGTCAAAAGGTCCCAATCGACTAGCCAAACTTGTGTCCTAAAATGGGACACAATTCGATACTCGAAACAGCCCAAACGACAACATTCATTAATTCTCCAAATTATAGAGAAAAGGCAGCCCCTTTAGGGCGAGAATTACCTCAAAACGACGTTTTTTCGCACTTCTCTAAATACTTAGACGCGTATCCACAATCAAAATGAACACCCAACACTTGAAATCACCTAAAACGGAGGTATGAAGCTCGAGGAAAATCGCCAAAAGAGTAAATGGGGTCGGGCTGATGCATGACTGGTCTTATTTAAAGCACCAATCAAAATTCCCCATCGCAATCATGGCCCACCCACGAACAGATCATCGCGAATGCGGAGGAAAACCTCGTGATCGCGCAGGGTCAGCACGCTAGGGCCTCGCGAACGCAAAGGCTAAGGCTGTCAAGGCATCACGAATGCAGCCATGGGCTTCGCGAACACGCAGGCTTGGGCGACCAGCCTTTGTAAATGTGTCCCTAGGCGCACGAACGCAAAGAGCATTTTTGAGCTGCACCAGCTGATGCACATCAGCTAGTTTGCTCAAACAAGAATTTTTCGATGAGGTGTCCGGGGTTCGTTCGAAACCCCATGCGCCCAAACCAAATATGCTACCCCACCAAATTCGGCTCATCAAACTCAACGGAACCATGAAAACTTCCATTCGAGGTCGTCTCAACAAATAGTGGATTCCGCGCTCAAGCTCTGTTTTAAGCCAAATTTCACAATAAGGCTCGGAATGATTGCATTATATTGTATCAATGATATCGTCGATAAGATATCATTTTGTATCGATTCATAGTACAATATAACTTAATGAGATCTCATCACTTCATTATTTTCATGTATCTAACCCTCTCATAAGGTTTATAAAGTGTTATGTCGTACGTTGTTCAAAAGCATATTATCTCCTTGTTATGATCAGTTTGATAATTTGCTTTATTTTCTTAAGGATAATTTTTGAAAAAAGACATAAAGTAATCATTGAAATTGTCCCGAATTTTCAAAAAAATACTTTAACTTTGCTGGCGTCTTATTACCCCACAAAAGTATTAAATACCTTTGTAAATAGGCTATTTTGACCCATTTTTTCCCATTGTTTGTGAACACGTAGATGAAGCGCGTGACTGTATCAATTTGTTTCCCAAAACCAATTAAAAAATGTCACATATTAGTTAATTTCTCTATTAATGAATTAAATCATTAAATACACCATCGGGTTTATCGATCTTAGAGCTACTATTTCAAACTTCTTGAAATTTGATCAGAGTCAGAGGAAATGAATTCCTTCAGATCTTCCATAACAATCCCAATTACATCAGAGGAATCAAACATCATCTCAGCTAAAGAAACAAAAGCACTTATGAGCTTCAAAAATCTCTGGTTCTTTTTAACCATAGAGGGTGAACAATAAGCCTTATAAGTGCCATAACCAATAACATCAAGAGCTCCTAAAGCAACAACCCAGTTCCTATTTTTCTAAGTATAATCAAAACCCATCCTTAATAGCTTTAAATCCGCATGATTCAAAGCCATGTATCTCCTAAAATCTTGGACTCTGAACTTCAATTCTCGAAAAGGGTTTGAGAAAATGTTCGATAGATCCAAAATTTAGGGAATTTGTTTATAGAGTTAAGGTGGAAAGATGTATACCAACCTGAAAATGCTCAAGGCTGATGTAGAAGCAGTTTTTTACTATCTAGATTCTGGTGCAGGGCATCAACAATAGAGAAAAAGGAGAAGAAAAATGGGGAAACAAAAAAAAAAAGAAGTTGATCCACTATAGAAATACTGTATAAATTATGCATACTAAATTGATAATGAATGACTAAAAATAGGACAATTACTACTGTTAAATGCAAGAAAAATGGTATTGAAAAGGATATAGATGATGAAGTTTATGGGAAGGAAGAGTGAGTGACGTCTAAATGGAAGGATTTTATTAAGATTCAGGTCAGTTTATTCTTACTTTTATTAATATTTAAATTTAATTAAAATGGGTCAAAGGGGTGAGAATCACGCACGTCTTCATAGATGAGAAAATGGGTCAAAATGGTCTATTTACAAAGGTATTTAATACTTTTGTGAGGTAATAAAACGCCCGCAAAGTTAAGATGTCTTTTTAAAAATCCGGGACAACTATAATAGTGACTTTATGTCTTTTCTCATACAAAAAATTATGGAGTTTCTAAATACATGATAATATGAATTGACAACTATGCCTCTATTTTCTTTTCTTTTCTCACTACAACAATAAAGACTTTTAGCGGCAATTAATATACACTTTAGTGGCAATACAAATTGTCACTAAAGCTTTTATCGATATTTAATTAACTGTCATTGGATCTAGTGTTGCTAAAGGCTTTAGCGGCAATTACAAAGAGTGTCGGTAAATATATAAATTATTGCCGCTAAAAGGTTTCAACTTTAGTGGCATTTATTGGCGGCAATAACAATTGCCACTAAAATCACCTAGAATTTACATCTTACAATGCTATTAATGATACACCTTATTAGCAGTAAAATTATCTACAAATTGACAAATATTAATAGTAAGAAATATTGTGCTTCATTAAAATCACAATAAACAAAAAACTAGTAATTCATTATCTCAATGTCAACAACATAAAATAAAAAATTACACCATTTAATTCCAAAAGCTAATCTTATTTTGAGTGTAATAACTTGATTAAAAAACAAGCAGTTGTCTAGTATCGTCCTAGATAGGCATCTGCAAGAAATGCCCCATTTAGGGGTGGGATGTAGCATGTTCCAGATCAATTTGAGGCATTCTTTTAAGCTGTAGCACTATGTTGGTTGAGCCTTTTCTTGAAATACAGAACGAGTTTTGTTCTCATCCCATTTCACAACATTCATTTCCTGCCAACAAATATCAAGAACAAACACTCAATCAAAAATGAAAAGCTCCAAATTTTAAGATATCGTTATTTCATATAAAATGACAGCCTAAAAGTGAACTTTAAATAAGTAATTGGAGGGAATGATAGCTGACAGAACCCAAAAAATGTCATGGTGGGCAGTGATTGCGGACATGTACATTACTGGAGGGCTGGTAATATCAATGTCCATTGTGTGGCTTGTAGAGGAGCATCATAAAGAGTTCATACGACTTCAACAATATCACATATAAAATGCGTCTAAAGAGCTTACCAAAGCAAAAACTGCACAAATCAAGTTGAATCCTTTGTAGTTGAAAGGTTCATTGTTGGACAAGAACCAAGCTGCAACAATTTCAAGTCAAATTAACATGATTTATTGAAGAAGAAACTCTAGCTATAACATGATCTTCAATAAAGAAAGAAGGGTGTAGCAAAAGCTCGAGAGCACAAGCATTATACAGTGAATGTCATGCAGCAAGCCTTAAGGGGCATCAACAAATTGATGCAGATAGCCTCGTCACTGCAATTTCTTCACCACCTTATAGCTTGTACCAGAATTTAAGCTTTGTAGTTCAAACTAACAGTAAAAACTTACGATGTGCTAAGGATATCAGAATGGACGTTGTATTCTTTTGCAAACACAAAGGGAACAATGCTTTGGGGAAGAGCATCCTACAAGTTATAAATGACAATATCATTCATTAAAGAGACAATATATCTGTCATGGCATTATGAGCTAAAATTACTGTATACTTGAATATAAGACAAGATTGAGATGCATGATTTGGATCTCTTTTTAAGAACCCATTCTGTTGGTACTATTTAAGAAAGTTACAAGAACTCCAAAAAAAATAAAAAATTTCGGGTCTCACCAACTCACTCTGTTTATAACAACATACTCAGTTTAATCATACAAGTAGGATCAGGGAAAGGGTGGTGTGTACACATAGCTTACCCCTTAGTGAAGGTGGTAAAGAGGTTGTTTCAAAAAGACTCTCCGTTCACTCTGTTTACATCATCTCAAATATTTGGCATCTCTTAAATGTAACCCAAAGTGATCATAATTAGCTATTCATGGAAGTGTATGCAAGTTAATCTAGACAGCATCGCTATCAGAAATAAATAAATAAAATAAAACACAACACAAAAAAGAACCAAAAAGTTGTGTGAAGATACCTTATTATCTGCAATTATGACTGAAACAATACAAATACTAGAACATCCTCTCAACTCTAAATCATGAATACAACTAAGCAAATTAAATCATCATAAATTGCCATGTAGTTCTGAAGCGTTCAACTCAGATGCCAAGTAAGATCTATGTACAATAACGGTTATGTTACACCTACATGCTAATTCCAAAAATCGGCTGCACTCTAATTTAATTATTTGAATCTAGTGTTAGAGAGGAAAAACAAGAGGGGAAAAATGAAACCTCTTGGCTGGGATGTATGTGTTAAAAATCAATGTTTGCTCTAGTCAATACCTTCAGGTATGATTCCTATTTTTCAGGACATGTAAAATGCCATCAGCAAGTGAGATTGACATCTATCAAAACGGATCCTGCAAAAGAACAGAAAGAACAAAGTTAAACCCAGATTAATTTCCACCCGAACACCAAAATATATTGGTGCACTGAGGAGAGTTGTCAAACTCCTACATCTTAATATATAAAAGTAGTGAATTTTTTAAGGATCCGACAGGAGTGCGTCATCGTTTTTGGAGAATCTGAGGAACATAAAACAGTACAGTGCAAATTTAAAAAACTCATTCATTTTCATTTTTTCCCTTCACATCTCTTTTCCTTTTCCCATTTTCATGAGCACGACTACAAGTTTTTGGATCAGTGAAGAGCACACAGGGGCACCCTTAAGAAATGTCAAGAGGTCTCTAGATGTCTATATGTAAAAAGTTACGTAGTTTCTTTCCTTAATCTTCACTCTAGGTTCCATTTTAATTGGGCAATATACAGAATTAGATAGACAGGCAATAGAATGTATAATGGATTTTAATCATTCCCCCTGGCCAACAACGTACCATCTCCTTCCCCTTCATATCCCCAATTATCAAAAACATCAATTTCTTCTCATCAAGATTTCATGTCTATACAGCTAAGGAAATCAGTTGTCTTGCAACTATCTTAACTTTTAACTTCATATTGCTCGTTTTGACGGGGAAAACAAATTATAAGCTTGACTCACCAGATGCGTTTGTTTACCTAATTGTTGCATCCCAATTTCTCCCTACACAAAAATTAAAATGTTGGCTTACCTCAATTTCAGCTCGTGGCATAAGTGCTGAGACTAAATCAATACAAATGAGACATCCAATCTACACATTTGGTCTATGATTGTAATAGCTAAAAAGTTGTTAACAATACAAACTATAGTAAGAGTACCACAATCATCGACGGGTAGAATTAAATCAAACACATACTGCACCTGTAATTGTGCAAAAGTATTGAGTGCTAAGGTAGTCTTCCCACTATTTTTATGCCCATATATATGTAAAGACAAATGTAAGGAAAGCAATCAGATAACAAATTGCAGCAACATTGTAAATAAAACTTCATTGCACCATGCTTAAAACTTATGATGACCAGAAAACACATTTTTTTTATATATGCAACAGCAGTGTAATGCTAAGTCACAATTCAGCACTGAAATGCAACATATGTATGGCCAACACACTCCTTAACACTTAAATTCATCCATATTGATATAAAGCACTCATGACGCATTGAAGGAAAAATATTTTTGTGAAACAATTTATCAAACATCTAACAAAATGCATATCCATGTAACACCTCGGATTTTAAAAAGGGAGAAAAAGGCAGCATTTCAACTTTGGGGCAGTACCAACGACATCATCTATGGCTCGTTGGCCTGACCTACCAACCGTAGGTGGAGTCGTGGATCAGCCTGGGAAATTTAGCAAATTTTGGCAATTTCCAGTGTGACCTACGACTTGGACCTACGGCTCGTTGGTTGACCTACCAACCGTAGGTCAAGTCGTAGGTTGGGGGTCGTCAGCTGGGTTTTAAAAAAATGAAAGGGTTCTTTAGGTCTTTTCGTTAATTGTTTAATTCCTAAGTAAAGTGGGTTATCCTCTAATCCTAAGCACTATATAAGTCTTATAAGCCTAATTTCTATCCTTCCTAATCACTTTTCAACTATTCCCAAAACCTCTCCAAATATTTCTCTCTCTAGAAGAAGAAGAAGAAGAAAGCTAGGGTTTGAAGGGGCAAGTCTCCAATTCCTCCATTGATTTCAAGCTTTTGGCATTGAGGTATGATAGCTTTCACCTATGGAGTCCTTTCCTCCATAGGGCTCCCAAATTCCGCAAATTTTCAAAGTAAGAATTCTCAATTGAATTTAGGGTTTTCTACTTTCATGTGGGTTCTTATCAATTATGATCCAATTGCTTTAATCATGACTTCTTATGCATGAAATTGAGTTGAATTGCATGTTTCAAGTTGAATCCCCATGAACTCATATGAATTTCATGAATTCTAGACTATGATCATAATGTGAGGTTTTTAAACTATGAAATATGAAGTGGGGAAATTAAATGATTTTGAGATAAAGATACATGAGCCCATGTATGAGATATGTCTTCTAAGCTATGAGCTTCATGATGAATTTATGAATGAACAAAAGATGGGTTTTATGAATATATGCATGTTCAATTATGAAATTTATGATGATTTAAGACTTGCTTTGAGATTGAAGCATAATTGATGTTGTTGTTGAGTTGTGAAAGGGTTTCTCACATATTACTCAAACCATAAATGTGAAAGGATTGTTCTCACATAAAGGATTCATAAATGGTTGAAAGAGTTTCTCAACTAAACTTGAATCAAAGTTAAGGAGCTATTCTAATGAAAGGGACAAGAGGCGATTACCCATGTTCCCTAATGATAGACAAGAGGTGATTACCCATGTCTACTAAAGATAAGATGAATTATGATTTATGACTAATCCATGGGAATTATGCTTAGCACCGAGTGGACAAGTGGCGATTACCCATGTCCCACAAACTATGTGCCACCAAAGGATGATTGTCTAGATAGACATTAGCTAGTGAATCCACATAAGCTAGAAGTTCATGGTCTTAGCTTCCCAAGTAGGACACCTCTTTTCGGTGTGAGGTAGACACCGGATTCCATGTTATAGCTCGCATGGTCTTAAATTTCGGTTAAAAGTAATTTCCCACAATAATGAACAAAAGTGACTTTCAAGGTATCTCATAAGTGTTTTACGCATGTTTAGCTTGCATTGACCATGATTTTATGACTTATATTTCTAACCCCTTTTATCTCATGTTTTAGCTTGGTCTTTGCATGTTATGTAAATGTCCCCTTTTATCATGATCTTATGGTTTTACGCATAGTTATCATACTTGGTACTTGTTTGTACTAACACATACTCTTGCCTACATTGATTTATTGATGTAGGGCGTGGTGAGTCCTTTCCATCCACTCGTGGCTAGAACTTGTAGTAGAAGAGCCTTGAAGACTTGGTGAGTCCTCATATGTTCAAAAACATTGCCTTGTTATTCTTTTATGTTTCTTTACCTTTGGACTTGTATTGGGTTACGTCCTAACGTTCTTTCTATTCTTTTGATAGATTGCTTTGAGACTATATGTAGACTTCCGCTATGCTTTGTAAACTCTTGTGATAATGAGTTGTCTTTTGAACTCTTAAATTGCTATTATCTTGTATGATGCATGCTAAATGGCTTGGATGAGGCCTTTCGGGGTCTTGTACGCCATGTCACGTCTAAAGGGTACTTTAGGTCATCATAAACTTGGTATCAGAGCCAGGTTTTTGAAAGTTCCTAGGAAGTCTCATAAGCCACGTCGAGTAGAGTTTTGTTCATGAGTGTGAAGCGCGCCATATTTATGAATGAGAGGCTGCAAGATGTTTAGAAAACTCCAATTCTTTTATTATTTTAAAGTCCTGCGATAGAGTTTGACTCTTTATGTCTCTCTCCTAATCCCTATATCCTATGCGTTTCAGGATATGGCCACTCGAAGGGCATATGTTAGGAGGAACGCGAGAGAGAATATGGAAGAAGAAGCTCCTCCTCAAGCTCCTCAAGTTTCGACCGACCCTTTGGCCGAACAAGTGACTAATGCAGAGTTTAGGGCTGCTTTTCAAGTATTGGCCCAAGCCATGATGGCTCATGCCAATAGGGAGGTTGTGGCTCCCGTGAACCCAAATGTGGGTACGATGGAATCTAGGGTGAGGGACTTCACTAGAATGAATCCTCTGAAGTTTCATGGCTCTAAGGTTGAGGAAGATCCTCAAGAGTTCATTGATGAGGTGTGCAAGGTGCTAATGATAATGGGCGTGATGCCGGAGGAAAAAGCGGAGTTAGCCACTTATCAACTACAGGGTGTTGCTCAAGTGTGGTTTGAACAATGGAAGAGTGAGAAGGTGGTTGATGCGGGTCCTCTTGATTGGGAAAAGTTCAAGGTTGCTTTCTTTAATAGGTTCTTTCCCCTTGAGATGAGGGAGGCAAAGGTACTTGGATTTATCAACCTTCATCAAGAAAACATGAGTGTGAAGGAGTATGCTTTGACGTTCACACGATTGTCTCGATATGCTCCTACAATGGTTGCCGATCCTAGGACAAGGGTGAGTAAGTTCATTTTGGGGTGTCCGAAATGGTGGTCAAGGAATGACGTACCGCCATGCTTATTAATGATATGGACATTTCTCGTCTCATGGTGCATGCCCAACAAATAGAAGAGGAGAAACTCAAGCAAAAGTCTAGGGAGGCAAAGAGGGCTAAGACTAGTGATGGTAATTTCTCTCATTCAAGGTCCGATGGGTATGGTCGTCCTAAGTTCCGACAAAGGTTCTCCGGTCAAGGTTCCTCCAATGCTCCTCCTAAGTTTAACAAAGAAGGGGTGTCTAACCCTAAGCCTCAAGGAGGTAGTGGTGGTGGATTTTCGACGGTTGCATGTGCTAAATGTGGGAAAAAGCATGAGGGCAAGTGTCTAGCCGGTTCTAATGCATGCTTTGATTGTGGTAAGATGGATCACAAGATAAGGAATTGTCCCTTAGTGGCTAAGAATGAAGGAGATAATTGTTGATGGGCTCAACACCCTACGGGTTCAAGTGGGAATCCGAAGCAAAATCGATTCTATGCGCTTCAGACTCGTCAAGAGCAAGAGGGTTCTCTCGGTGTAGTTACCGGTATGTTGAAAGTCTTTCACCTTGATGTTTATGCTTTACTTGATCCCGGTGCTACCATGTCTTTTGTGACGCCATATGTGGCTAGGAGGTTTGATGTTCTTCCGGATGTATTGCTAGGTCCTTTTTCTGTCTATACTCCTATTAGTGACTCTATTGTGGCTAAGAGAGTCGATAGAAATTGCCTCGTTTCCTTATTCCATGAAGTCACCCATGTTGATCTTGTAGAGCTTGATATGTTAGATTTTGATGTTATCCTTGGGATGGATTGGTTGCATTCTTGTTTTGCTTCTATTGATTGTAGGACAAGAGTGGTTAAGTTTTAATTTCCAAATGAGCCTATCCTAGAGTGGAAAGGGGGAAACTCTGCCTAAGGGTCAGTTTGTTTCTTGTCTTAAAGCTAAAAAGATGATTTTTAAGGATTGCATATACCATCTTGTTAGGGTGAGGGATGTGTATTCTGAAACCGCTACTCTTGAGTCGGTCCCCGTGGTTAATGAGTTTCTGAAAGTATTTCCCGATGATCTACCCGGTGTTCCTCCCGCAAGGGAAATAGACTTCGGTATTGACCTTCTCCCTGATACGCAACCTATCTCTATTCCTCCTTATCGAATGGCTCCGGTAGAACTTAAGGAGTTAAAGGAGAAATTGAAAGATTTGTTGGATTAGGGTTTCATCCGAACGAGTATCTCTCCATGGGGTGCTCCAGTTTTGTTGTTCGAAAGAAGGATGGTTCACTTCAAATGTGCATTGATTATCGACAATTGAATAAAGTCACCATTAAGAATAAGTATCCTCTTCCAAGGATAGATGATTTGTTTGATCAACTTCAAGGAGCGAGCTATTTCTCTAAGATTGACCTTCGATCGGGCTATCACCAATTGAGGGTGAAGGAAGATGACATCCCTAAGATGACTTTTTGGACTAGGTATGGTCACTACGAGTTCTTGGTAATGTCGTTTGGGTTGACGAATGCTCCAGTCGCATTTATGGATTCGATTAATAGGGTGTTTAGACAATACCTTGATATGTTCGTGATTGTGTTCATTGATGATATTTTGATTTACTTGAGAAGTGAGGATGAGCATACCGATCATTTGAGGATTGTGTTGCAAGTTCTCAAGGACCAACAACTCTTTGCAAAGTTTGATAAGAGTGAGTTTTGGCTAAGATCGGTGGCTTTTCTTGGTCACTTTGTTTCCGGCAAAGGTATTGAGGTAGATCCTAAGAAGACGCATGCGGTTAAGAATTGGCCTAGACCTCTATCACCTTCAGATATTCGAAGCTTCTTGGGTTTGGCTAGTTATTATAGGAGGTTTGTTGAAGGGTTTTCTTTGATTGCTTCCCCATTGACGGCTTTGACTCAAAAGAAAGTTAAGTTTACATGGTCCGAAGCATGTGAGAAGAGTTTTCAAGAATTGAAAGATAGACTTACCTCGGCTCCGGTGTTGACCTTACCGAAAGGGTCCGATGGGTTTGTGGTTTATTGTGACTCTTCAAGGATTGGACTAGGGTGTGTCCTTATGCAAAATGGGAAAGTTATTGCTTACGCTTCAAGGTAACTTAAGATTCATGAAAACAAATATCCCACTCATGACTTAGAACTAGCGGCGGTTGTGTTTGCTTTAAAGATTTGGAGGCATTACTTATATGATGTCCATGTGGATGTCTTCACTGACTATAAGAGTTTGCAATACGTGTTCAAGCAAAAAGATCTAAATCTTCGCCAAAGGAGGTGGCTTGAGTTGTTAAAAGACTATGAAATGAGTGTCCTCTATCACCCCAACAAGGCAAATGTGGTGGTGGACGCTCTTAGTCGAGTGTCAATGGGTCGTGTTTCTCACATTGAGGATGGTAAGAAGGAATTGGTTCGAGATGTTTATAGATTGGCCTGATTGGGTGTTCGGTTGATTGATTCAAGTGAGGGTGGTGTGTTCATTCATAATGGTGCACAATCGTCCTTCGTGTCGGATGTAAAAGCAAAGCAAGGTCTGGATCCAATCTTGATGGTGTTGAAAAAAACGGTGCTCAAGAAGTTCGTTGAGGCTTTCTCTCAAGGGGGAGATGGTGTGCTTCGATATCAAGGTCATTTGTGTTTTCCCGATGTTGATAGTTTGATGGAGCAGATTCTATCAGAAGCCCATAGTTCTTGATATTCCATTCACCCGGGAGCCACCAAGATGTACCATGATTTGCGGGAGGTCTATTGGTGGAATGGAATGAAGAAGGATATTGCTGAATTTGTGGCTAAGTGTCCTAATTGTCAACAAGTGAAAGTTGAGCATCAAAAGTCGGGAGGTTTGTCCCAAGATATTGGTACTCCTACTTGGAAGTGGGAAGATCTGAACATGGACGTTATTATTTGTTACCACGCACCCGGCGGCAACATGACTCGATTTGAGTTATTGTAGATCTAATGACAAAATAGGCCCATTTCATTTCCGTCAAGGTTTCTTATTTCGTGGAGGATTATGCCAATTTGTACTTGAGAGAAATGGTTAGGTTGCAAGGAGTGCCTTTATCCATTATCTCCGATCGTGGAACTTAATTCACTTCTCAGTTTTGGAAATCTTTCCAAATGGGGCTTGGTACTCGTGTTAAGCTTAGTACGGCCTTTCATCCTCAAACCGATGGGCAAGCGGAACGAACTATTCAAACTTTGGAAGACATGTTGAGAGCTTGTGTGATTGATTTCAAGGGTAATTAGGATGATCATTTTCCTTTGATTGAGTTTGCCTATAATAATAGCTATCATTCGAGTATCGGTATGGCTCCATTTGAGGCTCTTTATGGTATGAGGTGTAGATCTCCTCTAGGTTGGTTTGAAGTTGGTGAAGTTGCTTTGATAGGTCCCGAGTTAGTACATGAGGCTATGGAGAAAGTGCGGCTTATTAGAGAAAGGTTGAAAATGGCTCAAAGTCAACAAAAGTCTTATGCCGATATTAGGAGATATTTAGAATTTGATATTAATGATTGGGTCTACTTGAAAATTTCACCCATGAAGGGTGTAATGAGGTTTAGAAAGAAAGGGAAGCTTAGTCCCCGTTATGTGGGCCCATATAAGATTTTGAGGCGTATTGGTAAGGTTGCTTATGAACTTGACTTACCAAATGACTTGGCATCGGTGCATCCGATTTTCCATGTTTCCTTGTTGAAGAAATGCATTGGTGATCCGACATCCATAGTACCATTAGAGAATCTTGGTATAAAGGATAGCCTTTCTTATGAAGAAGTTCTGGTTCAGATTTTAGACCGGCAAGTTCGAAGGTTGAAAAATAAAGAAATTGCTTCCGTGAAGGTTTTTTGGAGGAATCAATTAGTTGAGGGTGCTACTTGGGAGGCCGAGGCCGATATGATGTCCCGATATCCTCATATCTTTTCCTCCACTCCTACTCTAGCTTGAGGTATTTAGTTCCTCATGGTTTCCTCTTATGGTTTCATGTATCTTAGATATTCCCATGATTCCTCATTTATGCATGTTCATGAAAAGCTTAAATTTTGAGAAAATGAGTTAACTTGATTGATTTATCCATGATTATGTGCATATGAGTATGAGCTACATATAGACTTTATGAAATGAAGCTTTTAACATGTTTTAGCTTGGAGTTGATGTTTCCTCCTCGGATATGTGCATTTATGTTATTGCATTCATGTTGGGCTGTTAGATTAAGTTCCTATCCTTCTTATGATGTCTTGATTCTCATTCGAGGACGAATGTTCCCAAGGGGGACATAATGTAACACCTCGGATTTTAAAAAGGGAGAAAAAGGCAACATTTCAACTTTGGGGCAGTACCAACGACATCACCTACGGCTCGTTGGCCTGACCTACCAATTGTAGGTGGAGTCGTGGATCAGCCTGGGAAATTCAGCAAAATTTTAGCAATTTCCAGGGTGACCTACGACTTGGACCTACAGCTCATTGGTTGACCTACCAACCGTAGGTCAAGTCGTAGGTTGGGGGTCGTCAGCTAGGTTTAAAAAAAAGAAGGGGGTCTTTAGGTCTTTTCCTTAATTGTTTAATTCCTAAGTGAAGTCGGTTATCCTCTAATCCCAAGCACTATATAATTCTTATAAGCCTAATTTCTACCCTTCCTGATCACTTTTCAACTATTCCCAAAACCTCTCCAAATATTTCTCTCTCTAGAAGAAGAAGAAGAAAGCTAGGGTTTGAAGGGGCAAGTCTCCAATTCCTCCATTGATTTCAAACTTTTGGCATTGAGGTATGATAGCTTTCACCTATGGAGTCCTTTCCTCCATAGGGTTCTCAAATTCCTCAAATTTTCAAAGTAAGAATTCTCAATTGAATTTTGGGTTTTCTTCTATCATGTGGGTTCTTATCAATTATGATTCAATTGCTTTAATTATGACTTCTTATGCATGAAATTGAGTTGAATTGCATGTTTCAAGTTGAATCCCCATGAACCCATACGAATTTCATGATTTCTAGACTATGATCATAATGTGAGGTTTTTAAACTATGAAATATGAATTGGGGAAATTAAATGATTTTGAGATAAAGATACATGAGCCCACGTATGATATATGTCTTCTAAGCTATGAGCTTCATGATGAAGTTATGAATGAACAAAAGATGGGTTTTATGAATATATGCATGTTCAATTATGAAATTTATGATGATTTAAGACTTGCTTTGAGATTGAAGCATAATTGATGTTGTTGTTGAGTTGTGAAAGGGTTTCTCACATATTACTCAAACCATGAATGTGAAAGGATTGTTCTCACATAAAGGATTCATAAAGGGTTGAAAGGTTTTCTCAACTAAACTTGAATCAAAGTTAAGCAGCTATTCTAATGAAAGGGACAAGAGGCGATTACCTATGTTCCCTAGTGATAGACAAGAGGCGATTACCCATGTCTACTAAAGATAAGATGAATTATGATTTATGACTAATTCGTGGGAACTATGCTTAGCACCGAGTGGACAAGTGACGATTACCCATGTCCCATAAACTATGTGACACCATAGGATGATTTTATAGATAGACATTAGCTAGTGGATCCACGTAAGCTAGAAGTTCATGGTCTTACCTTGGCAAGTAGGACACCTCTTTTCGGTGTGGGGTAGATACCGGATTCCATGTTATAGCTCGCATGGTCTTAAATGTCGATTAAAGGTAATTTCCCACAATAATGAACGAAAGTGACTTTCAAGGTATCTCATAAGTGTTTTACGCATGTTTAGCTTGCATTGACCATGATTTTATTTTTTATATTGCTAACCTCTTTTATCTCATGTTTTAGATTGGTCTTTGCATGTTATGCCAATGTCCCCTTTTATCATGATCTTATGGTTTTATGCATAGTTATCATACTTCGTACATGTTTGTACTAACGCATACTCTTGCCTACATTGATTTATTGATGTAGGGCGTGGTGACTCCTCCCCGTCCACTCGTGGCTAGAGCTTGTAGTAGAAGAGCCTTGAAGACTTGGTGAGTGCTCATATGTTCGAGGACATTGCCTTGTTATTCTTTTATGTTTCTTTACCTTTGGACTTGTATTGGGTTACGTCCCAACGTTCTTTCTATTCTTTTGATAGATGGCTTTGAGACTATATGTAGACTTCCGATATGCTTTGTAAGCTCTTGTGATAATGAGTTGTCTTTTGAACTCTTAAATTGCTATTATCTGGTATGATGCATGCTAAGTGGCTTGTATGAGGCCTTTCGGGGTCTTGTACACCATGTCACGTCTAGGTGGTACTTTAGGTCGTGACAATCCACAAATGTTCAAACATAGAAGACATGAAAAAACTAAAAAACTACAAAAATCTGAAGCCATTAAAAGTGATGATAAGTGTAAAAGGGAGAGAAAGACAAAACACCTCCTGCCGGCTAGTGAAATCATCAAAAGTGTTATGGTTAAGCCTTTTCTGTATCGACCTCTTTGTAGTTGTCTCCACCCGATCCAATGTAATAGTTTGTTCCAGCCACACTCGATTCTTCGCACATAACCCTAATTATACTTCACTTACAGACACGTATTGAAGGAAATTGAGAACTGAAAATAACTAGGGCAGGGATTTGGGGGGAGCTAATTCGGTTGAGAGAGAAAAGCATAGAGCATCTGATGAAGAGCGAATAGTTTAATTTTTTCCTAAAAGGATTTTCACTTAAAAGCCACTTGAAAGTACTTATCTTTTACCAATAAAAGTTTAATTGCCACAATAGGTGACTTCAGAATATAAATTAGTGACATTTAATTAATTGCCACTAAAAGTCTATTATGGTATAGTGTCTTTATCAAATTCTTTTGGGAGCAAGACAAGTGGAGCTTATATTATGTCATTATCGAATCAGCTATTGTAAGTGCAGCTAGTCATCATAAAAACGACTCTAATTCCTTCATCATTTCATTAAAAATGAATTCAACAATTGCGTTTCAATCAAGGCCAATATTTCTTTCTATTTTAATTTGTTTGTCTTAATTTAATTGGACATGAAATTTAAGAAAGTAAAAAATAATAATTAAATTTTAAAGAGTCTTAAATTAAAGATATACTATAATATATCAAACTAAAATCCTTTAATCTTGTTATATTAAACATGTTATATGAAATATTAAAATCAAAAAGTTGTCAAAGCAATACTCTTCATTTGTGTAATTAAAATAACAAGTATTTAATTTTGAGAGCTATATAAAAGCATATTAAGAGATGATCAAACCATCATTCCCAACTCCCCACAAATTATCACTTGTTGATCAAATCTAACCTCCAGTTTTCATCCCTCTAATTTTCTTTTACCGACATGCATCATCAACTTTTTCATGACAAGTTAGAGTCCTTGAAGCACTCTTTATCCCATGCTTAATTCGATTCTACCCATTGGCTGCAAGGCTTAATGACACCAAATATTCCATTGATTGCAATGATGTTGGAGCCCAGTTTATTGTAGCTCATGTTCATGGTTATAACCTCTCACATGTTTTACAAAGTCCAAAAAAGAGAATTCCTCCAAGTGTACGCGACGATGATGATGTACTTCTAGCTGTCCAAGTTAATTTATTTGAATGTGATAAAGGGATTGCAATAGGTGTATCACAAAGTTGGTGATGGATCATCCACAGCAACATTCATCAATGCATCATGCATGGGCAGCAATTGCCCGAGGCCACGCGGAGCCTAATTTTAACTTGGCAAGTACTCTTTTCCACCGATATATATATCTCATCAAACCTTCCATTAAAGGAAGTGTGCCTTTATGGTCTAAGCTAACCAAAATAACAGAGATAATATCTCATATGCTCACTCAATTAAAGTTTTTTCTCAGAAAGTCACTCAATTATGAGTTCTTTTCTCAGAAAGTCACTCAACTTTCTTTAATAACCTCAAAGTCACTCAACTATGAATTCTTCTCTCAGAAAGTTAGTCAACTATTGAATTTTCTCTGAGAAAGTAACTCAACTTTTATTTATAGCCTCATAGTTGACTGACTATGAGTATTTTACTTAGAAAGTCACTCAACCTATTTAATTGAATTTTTCATAAAAAAATTTGTTGACATGAAAATTTTCTATTTAAAATAAAAATAGAATAATAATAATATTGTTATTATTTTATTATTATCATTAGTCATTAACCTAAGACTATTTTAAACGTGGTTTTTTAGTTGTATTTTTATTCCAACTGATAACAGTGCACAGAATGGAGCCTAATTTTTAAAAAAAGCAATTTTATGTAAAATGAGCCGTCTTTTCCATGTTAAAACGGAAATTTAAATTAACTTTCAAAAAAACAAATACCCAAAACCCAATTAAAAACAATTTGGAAAGACACCAAATTTTTGATAATCTTTGTTAGTCGACTTAAAACTACTTTTATTAAGATTATTTAAATCCTACTTTTGTTAGGATATTTTCCTATTTTTAAAAATTTTTATTTTAAATAAAAATTTTATGTCAACAAATTTTAGTGAAAAAATTAATTAAATAGGTCAGGTGACTTTGTAAGTAAACTATTCATAGTTGAGTGACTTTGAAGTTATAAAAGAAAATTGAGTGACTTTCTGAGAAAAGAACTCATAGTTGAGTGACTTTCTGAGAGATCAACTCAAATCGGCTTTGAGGTTATAAAAGAAAGTTGAGTTACTATGACTTTCTGAGAGATCAACTCATATTTGAGTGGCTTTGAGGTTATAAAAGAAAGTTGAGTGACTTTCTCAGAAAACAACTCATATTTGAGTGACTTTCTGAGAAAAAAATCCTTAGTTGAGTGACCATCTGAGATATTATCTCCAAAATAACAGAACTAAACAGAATGAAAACCCACAAATTGAAACAAAACAAAAAAAAAAAAAATAGATAGAGAAAGAAGTAAATACAATGACACCAGCTTACTAGTAAATCAAATCAATAGTAAAAAATTACATTTCATATTTTTCCCTACTGATTTATTTCAATGCACTAAAAATAATACCACAGAAATAAAAATACAATTTCGTGTAACGCTGGGCTGCTTAGTGGAGTTTAAACTCATTGACCATCTCCAACATGACTTACATCTCGATCGTGCTATGAAACAATCTGGATAAGCAACACTTCTTTATTCTAATCAATATGTCAAAGATTCCATAGCTAGGGAGATGGAGAATACCAACAGCAAAGTACCTGCAATTTCGACATTCGTGTGAAAACATGAAGAGCACAAATAAGCACATCAACAACTCTGCGTACTAATTTGCTCATCTCAATTTATAAACTCAAGTGAAATCTGATTCATAGTCCATCACAACTCTATTTTGTTTGAAACTATAGATGCATTTATAGGAGGTTTTTACAAGTATTTCCTTTCCTAAGAAGTCTTGTTGTATGAAAATTACCTTATGGGAAACTCAAAGTCATCAATTAGTTATAAAATGTAACGAAACATGAAAGCCAACAATTAGATGTAATATGTCACATATTGTTTAGCTGTCAAAAGAGCCTAATCATCGATTTAGTAAAATATTCAGTTTCTTAGTTGAGGTAAGATTTTAATATTTCAATGAGAAAACACATAAAAACCCCCATGAACTTGGCAACAAAACTTACTTTAGCACTTACCTATACGGACATTTGTTTACCCCCTAATCTTATTTGAAGTGAATAAATACCACCCTTAATGCTGACGTGGCATAAAAAAATAGTAAGGCGCATATATTTTTTGGTTAAAAAATTGGTCCCACTAATATATGTATTATATAATTAAAAAAGAAAAATCACCTCCTTATACATCTTAATCTCATCTTCTTTCTTCTTTTTTTTTCCAGATAGACTAAAGAGAGCAAAATTATTAATGAAAATTGGATAAATCCATTAAACTATGTTCCTATTAAAATTGAGATTTCTGTCGAACAATAGAAAAACGCATTAACCTATTTTTATGGTTTCAGAAATTATTAGTGTTGTATGTGGGTTTTTGAGATTAGAATATTGAAAAGAGGATTGTACTTTGCCTTTTTACTAAAGGTCGAATTCATCTACATTTTCAGCATATCTATTTGCCCTCAAATACCAAAGAGAGCAATAAATCAGTAAAAAATTTGATGGAGGATCCATATTATTGCAATCTCACATCAATGGATATTGGTAGAAAATGCTGAAAAGAATTTTCTCAAAAGAAATTGGTGAAAATGTTAGAAGAAATTGAGGTTAAAAACAGAGAAGTTATTAGTGAAAATTAAAGATAATCAAGCAAGGACTAAGAAAATACAAATGGAGGTGGAGGGTGGTGTGTCCATTGGAGAGAGAAGGGAAGAAAAAGAATTAAATTTTTTAAATGGATTTTCAACACGGGAGAGAGATCAGAAGGGAAGAAATTTTTTTTAAAAAAAATTAAAATTTTAAACTGATTTCCAAGATGGCTTTGACGTGGCAATGATGTGGTGTTGATCTGGTAATAACTTGGCGCGTGTGTAATACGCTTGCCATTGTGAGACTGGTTTTGTATTCTCAGTGTGGTATTTAATTTCTTCAAATGAGATTAGGGGGTAAATAAATGCTCGTGTAGTTAAAGTGCTAAAGTAAGTTCACTTGCCAAGTTCAGGGTTTTTTTTATGTGTTTTCTCTATTTAAATTGTAGGAGGAGACAAATAATTTGTTTATGTGGCTATATAAAGGCCTACGATTAATGAGACTTGTAAGACACAAATTTTCATCCTTATCTTCAACCTTGCTACTCATCTCTCTACACACAAAAATCAGAACACGTCGTGTAAAAAAGTTCTTAGGAGGTTGCACACATACCAAAGGGGAGCATATTGAGATGAAAAATCTAGAAAGGGATACGGCCACCTGTTGCAACAGAAGTTAACAGTTTTTTTAGTAAAATGCATAAGCCTTCGATAAGTCCGGTGTCCCATACGAACAATAGTCACCATGATCAAATGCAAATATACCTTAACGAGACAAAAATATGGAGGATCCACTGGAAAATAACAAACACGCATGTCCAAAGAACAAAATACGCTATCCGGAAGAAAGGGAACTGCTGAAAAGGAAGTAAGAATGAATATTAACTACGCTAAGATATGGATAATGTAAATCTTAGACAGTAGGGAACTTCAAACTTACTAGACGATTTAGAAACACATCACCCAGAAGGCAAATAGCATTGACAGAATGCATACAGACAGCCAGCTGCAGTAACACGTAGACTATCAGATTAGGCAGAGGCAGATATAGTATATAATACAACTGAAAAACCCAATACAAGGGGAAGAAGATCAAGGCCAGGATAAAAATGATCTTTGTCAACTTTTGATGGTAAGAATTTGATAGTGAGCTGAAGATTACAACAATTGGATAGCAATGCATAACTGCACCAAAAACCTGGTCCTTGCAGTAAATCCCATATCATTAAGAAGAATGTTCAAGCTTGATTTAATTAACACTAGCCCAGATGAGCCATAATTGAAGCAAAGCATCAAAGATACGAGACAATCAAGCAAAAAATATGAACTAAAAGAAGATTAAGATAAGAAAGAAAAAGTAGTTCTCATACTTACAAAATGTAATTTGTAGTTTTTGTCAGTAAGGAATGGATAGATAACGAGCCAGAAAACACAATCTGTAAGCACAACGGCACCTGCAGTAATCTGCAAATTATTTGGGGGAGGAGGAACAATTAGCCAAGTATCCATAAAATGCAGCATGAATAGTACTAAACCACACCAAGGCCTAAATATGTTAGACTAGTCTGAAAAGAACTAAATAATCAACATTTGTGACAAACGTGAGAAATTATAGAAGATTCAGATATTCTATATACCACATGGGAGTAGATAAACTCTCTGCGTCTTTACCTTCAACAGCAAAAAGGAATGAAAAGAAAAAGAAACCGACATGACTGGTTGTATAACTTGCGATCATAGAGAACATGCCTGGAAGATTATTTGCAAGGCGAGGCCCCAAGGATCATGTGGCTCGCCATGGGAATTCAAGCCATTGGATACAATAAGTACACTTGCATTTTCAGGAACTGGAGCAGTGTAAGTGCCTCTCTCTGTATCAACACCATCTGTGCTAGCACCACTACCTCCCTTGCAAGATTGGAGACAGCCACGGATGGACAGTGAAGACCCTAGCTAGTAAATTTAGCTGAGAGCATTACCAACTTATATAAGAAATACAATAATCAGAAAATAAAAGGGACGAGGACAGACATGACGGGTAGTGTGAATGACAAATTTTTTAGCTATTTACTGAAGGATAACAAATAAATAGTCTGCCTTGCAGGGGAGGGGAAACAGAGTATTAATTCCTCCGTATTCCATCTTTTCATGCCTGTCCATTCTAAAAAATGTGTATACATGAACCAAATTGGGGAAATATTAAAAGATGGTCATAGATGAGTAACATACCCCAAAGTAGACCGTAACCAAGGTGAATGTCCACCTGTTCAGTACAAAAAAAGCAAAAAAAAAACAAAAGATAAGACGATAATAACTCAATCAAGAAAATAGCTTGTTAAAATACAAGGAAGTCAAAAGTGAAATTTATTAGACATTGTTATCTTTAGATTTTGAAGTTACTGTTGCTGAGCTATTGAGTTTCTAGTGAGGTTGTTTGTGTATTAAAGGGAAATAATTGACATTAAAGCAAGTTCAAACCCTGGATCCGCTTCTGATTAACATCCACAGAGTGTACACAAAACAAACTAATGCCAAGATGAAATATGGAGCAAAAGAACATGGAGAATATCCTTACTGAGTATAGAAATAAAGTATGCGTACGCCGTGGAGAACTACATCTGCAGTGAGTAAAGACAGAAGTAGGGAGAAAGCAATAAGTCTATAAGCAAGCAGCCAACTAGGATGGATTGGCTTATAACATGTCTTCCAAACATCATCTTTGTACAAATATCCTGCTTTCTTTTGCCCATTTTCTCTTCGCTGGCTTCTCGACTTTGAAGAACCATCATACTTCCATATAAGGAGAACTGATACCACCATAGCTGCTAATATCAATATTGCACATATTAAGAATCTCCAGTTGAGCCAATAACTCAGAGTTGTTGTATCTGTTGTCATAATTGGTAGCCAAGTATGATTTGAAGATCCTGTTAAAAAGCGCATCGTAATTAAGTATTTGTGACCAAGTTTGATTTACCAAAATCTTGATAGTTTGAAATTTGCAGAGGCTATTTGCGAGAATTCGACAGAAGATGTAATTTCAAATTGATCAAAAAATCATACAATTCTTGAAATTTAACTTTGTTTTCCCATTTCCTGCACAATAAAAGGAAAGTAGTTCCACTTTCCAACTTAAAACAGGACTTGTTTATCAAAACTATGTACTAGTAAACTTTTAACAAAATGCTTTTGTAACACTATTTATTGAAAGAAACTGAGTATCTAGGGAAGAATATTGTATTACCATGAACCGCAAGAGGTTTCAAAAATTATACGATTGAATCCTTATAATTTCTTAGCTCTTCATATTTTGAACCCCTTGATGAAGCATGTAGACTCTAAGACATTCAGTGTATATAATATATTCTTCAGATTGATGATTGATTACTATAAAGAAGAATAAAAAAAGGATAAGTATAAAAGCATTTTTCAAGATTCGAAAGAATGGTATTAAGAAGATAAAGATGCTCTTCTCCAAATAGTAGCAAGCACAAAAGATGAACAAAGAGTAGAGCTTACCCAGAAAATTTGTTGTTCAAGAAACTGCCATTTTTGTCTTTTGTGAGCTGAAAATGTTTTGTGGAAATTGGAATATCAATTGGGAAATGGGTTAGTTGGGGGTGGATTAAAGTGATGGGTCCAGGGAAGTTATACAATACAGAAATCACGAGAATCACCACAAAACGACCACGTGGATCTCAATCTGGACCAATACATTATTTTTGTCCATAAAAAATACACGCAATTCCGTTCCCTACGTCTCCTATTTCCTTCTAAGCTACTCACTCAAATAATTAATCTCTAATTTAATTTATTGCTCTTTATTTTTCTTTTTTGCTTTTCTATCAAAACACACCCCTTTTTTTTTTTAAATCAAAATATCGGGATTTATTCATAATCAATGTTTAAAGCAATACACCTCCATTATCCATACACTCTCTTCGGCAATGCCCAACCCAACACTACCCCTACTGAAACTATCAAAACATACCCTTTTTCGTCCTGGTTACTATTTGGACATTAATATACATATATATTTTTATTCGATATGTACATTAAAATTCAATTAATTCGGATTCGCGCCGTATATAGATATTAGATGGGAAGTGCTTTCTACTAAAAAAATTTCTATACACAAGGTTTGAATCAAAAATATTAAAATTAAGTGGTCCCATCCCGTGCACAACATTCTTTCTAGATATTTTATATTTATTAATTATTAAATTTTATTTTTAAAAAATTATATCTAAATTTACATCTATTTTGTTTTTTGTACTCTTGATTAAGCCAAAAAAAATAAAAATAAAAATGATTTAAAAAAAGATGGCGACATTAATATTGTTCCAACCGATAGACTGTTAAACATGTCCATCGGCAGTTTTTTATTATTTGTTTGAAGGAAAAGAAGAAACTTTGGGCAATGCATTATCTTAGGATTTGCTAATTTTGTATCATTATTAAAAAAAAAAAAACTTTTAATGGAATTTCTTTTCTAAATTTTGATTTTTGTACTCTTGATTAAGCCAAAAAATTTTAAAATGATTTAAAAAACGATGGCGACAGCCGACAGTAAAATGGTACCCAACCGATAGATAGTTAAATGTCTCAGTCGTCAATTTGTTATTAATTGTTTCATAATGAAGGAAGAGAAGAAACCTTGTGCAATGCATTATGTTAGGATTTGCTAATTTTGTATCATAATTAAAAGAACTACTTTTTAATGGAATCTCTTTTGGTTAGTTGGATAAGGTCTTTTCATAGTTATTTAACTTTTAATCAGAGTGGACTTCCATAAATTAAAGATGCTTTTCTTTCGCACAATATGATATAATGATATGCATAATGTTGTTTAGGTAGAGATTCTTCTCTCAATAATTTTTTTTATTAAATAAGAACATGTTGTGGGTATTCAAATTTTATTTAGAATTCAGTCCCAAAGAAATATAAACTATATAGTAATTAAAAATATAGTATAATTTCATAATAAATATTATGATCTATATATTAAAGTCTAATATATGTAAAAAATTCAATTAGAAAAAATTATCAAAACGGAAAGATAAAGAGGGAGGAAGAAGAGAGACCGACAGAGCCGAATGGGAAACAATCCAAAATTATCTTGCATAGAATTTTCTATTTTATGTATTAAAATTGAATTTGAATAAAGAATTAATAGAAGACGAAATCATTGCATGTAGAGTCGTAGTAATAATAATAATAATAATAATAGTAATACTAATAGTAATAGTAATAATATATATATATTAATCAAATATAAAATGGGTAACATATATACCTTGGAGGATAGAAGAAATTTTGGAATCACAAATATATCTTTCGAGACTTGTGTGGACAGCTTTACTTTCCAAGAATATAAGTATCTTACGTGTAGTCATACATAAATATTCTCATGTGTTTCCTAAAAACCTACTTCCTAATTTCCTATTATGAAAATAATAACTTTTTCCTACCAAATTATTCTTACGCCTAATAAATATAAATTATTTACCCAAAGCATATCTTAGGTGTGACATGGCGTATAAGACCCCAAGAGACCCCACACAAGCCACTTAGCATACATCATACAAGATAATAGAATTTAAAGAGTTCAAAAGAGAGCATTTCATACATACGAGTTTGACAAAACAGAAGTCTAATATAAGTCTCAAAGCAAAGCCATCTAATACATCATAAGGAAAGTGATTGGGATGTAACCCATACATCACGTACAAAGTTTGAAACGAAAAGACATAAAGCTATAAAGTCTCTTGGTCCTCGGAACATGAGGACTCACCAATCACTTGAAGCACCAAAATAGATGTCTAGCCACAAGTATGCAGGGTAGGAAAGTCGGACCGTACATTCATGAGATAATGTAGGCACAAGTATGCATTAGTACATGAAATGTACTAAGTATGAGACAATATGCATAAACATGAACATGATAGTAAATATGACTTAAATAGAATAGGCATGATCATAATGAGACATTTAAAAGCTTTATAAAGAAGAAATGACATAAAGTTCATAAGACATAGTCAAATACATTAGTATAAAAGGACATAAGAAAACTTTGAAGAAAACATGGGATATTAGTTTTAACCGACAATAAGACCATGAGAGCTATATCATGGAATCCGGTATATCCCTCATACCGAAAGAAGGAAAAACTACTTGCCAAGGTAGAATCCGTACATATCATCATTTGCTAAAGTGGATCCATTAGCTAGGTCATTTAAGACAATCCTATGGGGGGCACGTAGTTTGGGACTAGAGGTTGCTACTAGAGACTACCCTATTTGAGCCTCCACCTCAAAGCCCTCTCGGTGCTAAGCCTAAATCCCAAAAAAATAGATAAAAGTCAATTATCAATTTAACATATCAATCCACACTTTTGGAATCAAAACATAGAATAGCTCTTTAAACATCATTTAACATAGATGAGAAAATCTTTCATCAATGTGAACTTATTGTGAGAAATACCTTCAACATAGATGGGAAAGCCTTTCATCAATGTGAACTTATAGTGAGAAATACCTTTCACAATCATGATCATCATAGTAAGTGATAAATCCTTTCACCATAGCATCAATACTTTCCTTTCAAAGCATCATTTAGTCATTTACAATAGCTTCATGAAACATGCATATCTTCATAAATTCATAATTCATAATTCATGGGTTCATCATAGGATCATAGTTGAAAATCATAATTTAGGCATGGGTCAATGCAATTTCAACTAACTATCATAGATTAACATTAATTCATGCATTAGAAAACTTAATTAATCATAATCAATCATAATTGAAAGAAACCCACATTCATTGGATTGAAACCCTAATTTGATCAATTAGAAATTGAATTGGAAAATTGAAATCTTTGGGGACCCCATGGAGGAAAGGACTCCATGGATGAATACACACATACCTTGATCCTTTAAGCCCAAGAAAATAGAGGATTTGGAGACTTGAATGAAGCGCTAGCTCTTCTTCTTCTTTTTTAGACTTGAGAGTATTTGGGGGATGAATTTGGTCAAGTTTTGGGAAATTAGGAGAATGAGTTGAGAATGGATAACTTCGGGATTAAAATCCTTTAAATAGGGCATAGGGTAGAAGACAAAACGATATAATACCGGGTTAAAACAATTAGGAAAAGAGCAAAAATCCCCTTTAAAAAAACTGTCGAGCCTACCTATGGTTCAGACCTACGGACACGTCTGTAGGCCCTACTACGGACCGTCCTAGTCAACCGTAGGTAAGGTTCAGAAACCTGATTTTGGACCATCAAATGACGGGACCCATGTATAGTTGGTAGGTCAACCTATGGACCGTACATGGCCACCGTAGGTCCCAACCTTACCCCTTAAATTTTCACTAAGTCTGGAAGTGACCTACGAGACCTACCTACGACTCATACATAGGGTGACGGACCGTCCTGGTAAATCATAAAAAGGTTTCTGAGACTTGATTTTTGATAATTGTTTCCCCACTACCTACGGATGCCATCTACTGTCCGTAGGCACTTCTACCAACTGTAGGTCATGCCTGCAACTCAAAATCTACATTTTTCCTCTTTTCCAATTTCGAGGTGTTACAATATCTCCCTTGGGAACATTCGTCCTCGAATGGGACTCAAGGCAACATAAGGAGGGTAGGGAAGGAGATCTAACAGCTCAACAAGAATACAACTTCATCAACAACACCTAACCAAGGAGAACATGCTCATAACATCATTTCATAAGGTATCCATGCAAGTCATACTCAAATGCACATAATGATGAAGAAATCAATCATAGCTAAATCAAAATCTCAAAAGCAAGTTTTCATGAGCATGCATGCATGAGGAAACATTAGAATGACTAAGACATGAGGACGAACCATGAGGAACTAAATACCCCTAGCTAGAGTAGGATCGGAGGGAAAGAGCTGGGGTAACGGGACATCATATCGGCCTCGGCTTCCCATGTAGCACCCTCAACTCTTTGATTCCTCCATAAGATCTTCACGGATGAAACTTCATTATTTCTTAAATTCTTAACTTGCCGGTCCAAAATCTCAACCAAAACTTCTTCATAAGAAAGACTCTCCTTTATACCAAGACTCTCCAATGGTACAATAGATATTGGATCACCAACACATTTCTTCAACAAGGAGACATAGAAAACCGAATGCACCGATGCTAAGTCATTAGGCAATTCAAGTTCATAAGCAACCTTACCAATTCACCTCAAAATTTGATATGGGCCCACATAACGGGGACTAACTCAAAGATAGGGATTTCGGAATCCTTATCCCTAACCCGAACAAGATGGTATATGCAACCCTTAGAAATCATCTTTCTAGCTTTAACACAAGAAACAAATTGTACCTTAGGCATATAGTTTCCCCCTTTTCACTCTAGGACGGGCTCATTTGGAAATTGAAACTTGACCACTCGAGTTCTATAATCAATAGAAGCATAACAAGAATGGAGCCAATCCATACAAAGAATAACATCAAAGTCTACCATATCAAGCTCTACAAGATCAACATTAGTGACTCTATGGGATAAGGAGACGAGACAACTTTTATAGATTCTCTTAGCCACAATAGATTCACCAATGGGTGTAGAGACAAAAAAAAGGTCTATCAACACATCCGGAAGAACATCAAACCTCATAGCCACATATGGTGTTACAAAAGACAAGGTAGCACCGAGATCAGGCAAAGCATAAACATCAAGGTGAAAAACTTTCAACATACTAGTAATAACATCGGAAGAACCCTCTTGATCTTATCAAGTTTGGAGTGCATAGAACCGGTTTTGCTTAGGAGCATTTGAACCCGAACCACTAGGCAGAGCTTTCCTATCATATTTTTCTTTTTCAAGCCTAAGTGGCCAATCCCTCAAGCGGTGACCACTCTTGCCGCAACCAAAGCAATTATCCGTACCCATCAAGCATTTTCCCAAATGACTCTTGCTACACCTTTGGCATGTGGGAATCAAAGATCCATTTCCACCACTATTTCCTTCTTGAGACTTGGGATTATACACCCTCTTTTTGTTGAACTTAGGAGCCAGAGAATTGGAGGAACCTTGATCGGAAAACCTTTGTCGGAACTTAGAACGACCATGTCCATCGGACCTTGAAAGTGAAAAGTCACCATCACCGGTGTTAGACCTCTTTACCTTCCTAGACTTCTCCTTAAGTTTCTCCTCTTCGATTTGTTGAGAATGTATCATTAGGTGAGAAATATCTGTTTCTTTGATGAGCATGGTGATATGAAAATCTTTAACCACCATTTCGGACACACCTTAAATAAACTTGCTCATCTTTGCCTTAGGATCAACAACCATAGTAAGAGCATATCTAGACAATTGTGTGAATTTCAAAGCATACTCCTTCACACTCATATTTCCTTGACGAAGGTTAATGAATTCAAGCACCTTTTGCCTCTCTCATCTCAAGGGAAAAGAACCTATCAAGGAAAGCAACCTTAAGCTTTGCCCGATCAAGAGGACCCACATCAACCGCCCTCTCTTCCTTCCATTGGTTGAACCAAACTTGAGCAACACCCTTAAGTTGATAAGCGGCCAATTTTGCCTTTTCCGCCGGCGTCAGACCTATGATCATCAAAACCTTATACCTTATTGATGAACTCTTGAGGATCTTTCTCAACCTTGGAACCATGAAATTCCAGAGGATTCATTCTAGTTAAATCCCTTACTCTAGTTGCCGCCGTACCCATATTTGGGTTCACAGGGACCACAACCTCCCTATTGGTTTGAGCCGTCATGGCTTAAGCCAACACTTAAAAAGCAGTCCTAAACTCCGCATTAGTCACTTGTTCGGCCAAAGGGTCATCTGGAACTTGGGGAGCTTCTTGAGGAGGTTCTCATTCCACATTCTCACCCACATTCTTCATAATGTATGCTCTTCGAGGGGCCATATCTTGAAAAGCATCGGATAAGGATTATGAGAGAGACATATAGAGTAACACTCTATCGCACGACTTTAGAATGATGAAAGAAGTAGAATTTACTAAACATCTTATAGCCTCTCATTCATAAGTGTGGCGCTTCACACTCATTAACAAGACTCTACTCGACGTAGCTTATGAGACATCTTAGGACCTTTCAAAACATTGTACTCTGAATACCAAGTTTGTCATGACCCAAAGTATACCCTAGCCGTGACATGGTGTATAGGATCCCGAGAAGCCCCGCACAAGCCATTTAACATACATCATACAAGATAATAAAATTTAAAGAGTTCAAAAGAAAGCATTTCATACAAACGTGTTTGACAAAACAGAGGTCTAACATAAGTTTCAAAGCCATCTAATACATCATAAGGAAAGTGATTGGGACGTAATCCATACATCATGTACAAATTTCAAAATGAAAAGACATAAAGCTATAAAGTCTCTCAGCCCTTGGAATATGAGGACTCACAAATCACTTGAAGCACCAAATTAGATGTCTAGCCACGAGTATGAAGAGTAGGAACGTCGGACCCTACATTCATGAGATAATGTAGGCACAAGTATGCATTAGTACACAAAATGTACTAAGTATGAGGCAATATGCATAAACATGAACTGATAGTAAAAATGACTTAAATCGAATAGGCATGATCATGATGAGACATGTAAAAGCTTTATAGAGAAGAAATGACATGAAGTTAATAAGACATAGTCAAATATTTTAGTATAAAGGACATAAGAAAAATTTGAAGAAAACATAATCATTTTGTGGGATATTAGCTTTAACCGACAATAAGACCGTGAGAGCTATATCATGAAATTTGGTATATCCCTCATACCGAAAGAAGGGGAAACTACTTGCGAAGGTAGAATCCGTACATATCATCATTTGCTAAAGTGGATCCACTAGCTAGGTCATTTAAGACAATTCTACGGGGGCACGTAGTTTGGGACTAGAGGTTGCTACTAGAGACTACCCTATTTGAGCCTCTACCTCAAAGCCCTCTCAGTGCTATGCCTAAATTCCAACAGAATAGATAAAAGTCAATTATAAATTTAACATAGGGAAAGGCAATGATCAATTCCAATCCACACTTTTGAAATCAAAACATAGAATAGCTCCTTAGACTAGAGGTTGCTACTAGAGACTACCCTATTTGAGCCTCTACCTCAAAGCCCTCTCGGTGCTATGCCTAAATTCCAACAGAATAGATAAAAGTCAATTATAAATTTAACATAGGGAAAGGCAATGATCAATTCCAATCCACACTTTTGAAATCAAAACATAGAATAGGTCCTTAAACATCATTCAACATAGATGAGAAAACCTTTCATCAATGTGAACTTATTGTGAGAAATACCTTTCAGAATCATGATCATCATAGTAAGTGAGAAATCCTTTCTCCATGGCATCAATACTTTCCTTTCAAAGCATCATTTAGGCATTTACAATAGCTTCATGAAAACATGCATATCTTCATAAATTCATAATTTATAATTCATGGGTTCATCATAGGATCATAGTTGAAAATCATAATTTAGGCATGGTTCAATGTAATTTCAACTAAATATCATAGATTAACATCAATTTATGCATTAGAAAACTTAATTAATCATAATTAGAAGAAACCTACATTTATTGGATTGAAACCCTAATTTGATCAATTAGAAATTGAGTTGGAGAATTGAAATCTTTGGAAATTCCATGGAGGAAAGAAATCTATGGGTGAATACACACATACCTTGATCCTTTAAGCCCAAGAATATGGAGGATTTGGAGACTTGAAGGAAACCCTAACTCTTCTTCTTCTTCCTTAGACTTGAGAGGATTTGGGGGATGACATTGGTCAAGTTTTGGAAAATTAGGAGAATGAGTTGAGAATGGTTAATTTGGGGGTTAAAATCCTTTATATAGGGCGTAGGGTAGAAGACAAAACAACCTAGTATTGGGTTAAAACAATTAGGAAAATACCAAAAAGCCCCTTTAAAAAAAACTGCTGAGCCTACCTACGGTCTATAGGTCCTACTATGGACCGTCTAGATCAACCGTAGGTGAGGTTTAGAAACTTGATTTTGGACCATCAAATGACGGGACCCATGTACTGTTGGTAGTCAACCTACGGACCGTACATGGCCATCGTAGGTCCCAACCTTACCCCTTAAATTTTCACTAAGTCTGGAAGTGACCTATGAGACTTACCTACGACTCGTACATAGGGTGACGGATTGTCCTGGTGAACCATAAAAAGGTTTCTGAGACTTGATTTTTTGAAATTTATTTCCCCACTATCTTCGGATGCCATCTACGGTTTGTAGGTACTTCTACCAACCGTAAGTCATGCCTGCAACCCAAAATCTACATTTTTCCTCTTTTCCAAGTTCGAGGTGTTACAATTTCACTAAATTTCATAATTCTACTCCTTTATAAATTTATAATTCAACATTTACCACTTAACTCCCCGAGTTGAAATTAAATAGCAAATCAATTATATTAAAGTTGCACTACGAGAAGATTCCGAATTACTGAGATTTCTTTTACTCCAGTCAATAATTTTCCGATTTTGTCCCCTTAAGCGGATTTTATGAACTTCTCGAATTTGTTAGTATATTAGCAACAAATTACAAAAAAAATTCTAACCAAATTATTTTTATAATTTAATAACGAGTAATGGATTACCAACCAAAATGTTACTAACTAAATACTTTAGTAATTGATAAATATGGGGGGAAATAGCGTCTAATTTAGTAATTTTCTATCAACGGATTACCAACTCAAATATTACTAGCACACACCTTTTGTTGGTATTTTTATTAACGGAGTACATATTGGTTGGTAAATATGACAGAAAAATAGAGTATAATTTATTAACATATTACTAACAAATTGCCAACCAATCATTTACCAACGACATAATTTGTTGCTAATTTTACCAATCAATTAGAAATGTGTTAGTAAATTACTAACAAATTGTTATTTGGTAAACTTGCCAACACATACTCAATAGGTTTGAAAATTTTACAAACGGATAAAAATATTAGCTTGTAAATTACTAACATACTAGAAATAGTTGGTAATACACCAATCGATTATTAATTGATTAAATCTATCCACATAACCATCTTTAGTTGGTAATGTTACATATAAATGTTGAATCGGCTAGTGTTATTCAATCTGTATTAGTAAAATACTTAGAACAATAACTTTACAGAAATAATAAATAGCAAACTTTAAAGCATATTTTTCTAAACCAGAAATTAAAACTACTAAAGAAAATAGAAACAATTTTGATAAGAAGAAAATCGAGTCCACTGTATGCACAATATGTCCTTAAGAAAATTATTTCCCTCAAGTATATGAGGTTAAAGGAATATATATTCCCAAGATAAAACGATTTTACTCACCAGTGTATCGGTACAAAAAATAATGGTGTTAGCGAACCACTCAACGGGAGCAAAGCATACTAGAATACTAGATTTAGTTGTGCAGAAGAAGGAAAAGTAGTTCAGAAATTTTGTAGTGAAAAGTATGAGGAATCACAAGTAATTATAGCTAAGAAGTACTGATTCTACAATTTGCAACCTTCTAGGACAGTCACTAAGAAATCACTGTTTCTGAAAGTGTGCAACCTTTCAGAATAGTCAATAAGAACGACATATATTTTAAATAAAATTGGAATGAAATTTTAAATAAAACGGAAAAGAAACTGAATTGGGCCACCCAGATCCGATTCAAAATTAGAAAGTTTCTCGTTTGCTATTTAATGATTAATTAATTAATAATTAAATAAATAAATAATGGATCAGATTTGAAACTAGGCCGTTTCTGGTTTGATATTTAATGATTAATTAATTAATAATTAAATAATTAAAGAAAACTTTGTCTAAATATAATATCTCGATCGATAATTTTCTAGCAAAAATCAAAGTCGAAGTTGAGCCGAGGGAATGAGCGATGACGATGGAGCGAGGGGGTCCCTCTTTCCAACCGTTTTATCAAGTAGAGGTGTTTCCTTATAAAACACTTGAACTTTTTTTTCCACCACGAATGTGGGAGAAATTCTTTTCACTAAAGCATAAGAGAACACTTCATATTCCCTCCATTTCTTATTTATTCTTACTATACCCAACAATCTCCCACATGAATGGGAAATGACTAAAACATAAAGGAATGCACAGATGAGTGTGTACTTTACAAGTAAGAATCAATTGCATCTGGATAAATAGGTTTCCCTTTGAACTTTCTGTAGTAAACGTATGTCGGTTATACTCGGTCAATCAGTAGATTTTGTTAACTTCATATGTTCGATTAATTTTGATACTTAACAATTTAATGGCTCACTCGCAGGAAATCAAAAAGGAAAAACACGAAGTTCTCTATACAACATATCTCAAGCAAAAATCTAACCATAAAAGAAAAGCCATCATCACTAGAGCACAAAATCAATCCCATTCATTACAAAGCTATCGAATAAATCAATCAAGCAAGACCCTGTAGAAAATCACGACAAAACAAATTAATCCAGGTCAAGCCCAAGATCATTAACAGATCAATCAAGCAAGTTCCTAGAGATAATCACGATAAGATCAATCAAGCAATACTCCCTAGCAAATCTCAAAGATAGGACAATATCAGTGCAAGATACTCTGCCAGCTTCAAGATAGCAAGAAGATCAAATTGAGAAGAAAAGAAGACAGATTTATTCATGCACATATATGATATGGACATGACTCAGCAAATCAGTACAAATCAAGGATTCCTTTATTATCCTTGATTTGAAATCCCTTGGGTTTTCCATACAAAGAACATTTCTCAGAACTATAAAAACCTCTCTTAGCCATAGTTTTAAAGCACACACTTCACTTGAACTTGTACTATTTTCTTCTATTGTCTTTCATAAAACAATTGTATTCTCTCAAGTATAAAACTGAAAAGAAAAGAAAAAGAAAGATCTAAGTGTAGGTTATACAAGTAGAGGTTGTGTCAAGATAGACAGTCTGATTTGCACATCAGACACAACTTTAAGTTGTATCTCTTTGTAATTCCCAAAGTTCTCTTCAGCTCTTAAGGAAACCCTTGAAACCCAAGGGGACTGGAAGTAAGCACCACACCGGTGTTACGAACCAGTATAAAGCTCTCTGTGTTGTTTTATTTTCTGCTCTCTTATCTGTTTTATATTGCTCTAACTTATCTACAGGTGAGTCAACTATTCTGTCTAGACAGTCGACTGAAGAAGTTTTAAATTCACCCCCCTCTTTAATTTCAATTGGTATCAGAGCAGGTCTTATAGTCACAAGTGTTTAACCACACGTGATCAAAGATCAAATAGCACATTATCAAATTCCAGGCGCTCTCCTTCAAGACGGACACTCTTTAACTCGACCTCCTTACTTCAATGGCCAGCATTACTCTCACTGGAAAGATAGATTAATAATCTTCGTCTCCTGAATTGATCAACAAGCTTGGATAGTTATCAAGAAGGGTCCAAAAACTATTCTTGAACTCACATGAAAAGATGCTTCTAACAAACCCTTTGATCCAGAATCCTTTGATATCACAAAGGAACAACAAGAGGTAATCCAAACTAATGCCAGGGCTATAAGTTTATTATACTGTGTAGTTAATGGAGCAGAATATGACAATATATCAACATGCGAAACTGCAAAAGAAATGTGGGACAAACTTGAAGTAACTATGAAGGAACTTCCAAAGTAAAAGAAGCTCGAATCAGCTCTCTATTGAATGAATATGAATTATTCAAAATGGCAGACGATGAAAATGTAGAGGACATGTTCACCAGATTTAGCAAAATTGTTAGCTAACTTAAATCTCTGGGAATGGTGTACTCTAACAGACTACAGATTAGAAAACACGTCAGAAGTCTTCCCAAGGCGTGGGAAAATAAGGCGGCTATTCTTGAAGACGAAGATCTACAAAAGATGACCTACGATGAACTTCGTGGAAATCTGATGGCCTATGAACAAAACCACATCAACAGATATAATAAAGAGGATAAGAAGAAAACTGTCGCTTTTACTGCCGAAATAGCTGAAATTGAGGAAGAAGTTGATGAATATCAAAGTGAAGGAATGGCCTTCATAAATCGAGGAGTTAGACAAATGCTCAGACAAAGGCCTCAGCAAGACTTCAAGAGAAAGGATGATCGATTCTACTACTGTGGAAAACCATGACATATTAAGCAAAACTGTCCAGAACGAAGAAGGAGAAACAACCAAAGAAATGAAGATCCAAAAAGTCTTGGAGCCTGGAGCCAAGGAGAAACCTCTGACGATGATCATGATGAAATTTCCAACATATGTTTCATGGCTCTAGGAGAATCAAGCGAGGTAAGACCTTTCAATCGCTCAAATTATAATGACTTACAAAATTCTTTGGATATGGTCACTGAGGAACTGGAGAAAGTCATCGACGAGTATAACAAAATTGCTCTAGAAAAGAAGGATTGGCAAATCCTCCTAGAAGCAAGCCAAATTGAGGTTGACTTATTATCTAAAGAACTGGAGAAAGTAAAAATGCAACTGAATAGCATTAGAAAATCTCCCAGTCATAGCTCTGTCAGATCAAATAGATCTATTTTCAATATCCCCAAGAAGTCCTTCAGTCGTGGTTCCGATAGATCTAATTGTTTTACTTCAAATATCTCTCATAAATCCTCTTATCATTCTGCTGAACCATCTGCTAGAATTACTTGTTTTACTTGTGGTGACATTGGTCACAAATCTTTTAATTGCAGAAAATATTCCTCTGGTAAATGGATTTGGAGACCAAAAGTTATTAACCCTCAAGGACCCAAGAATGCTTGGGTACCTAAAAGAAATTAATTTATTTGTTTCGCAGGAGCAATCCAAACGAACTTACAAAAAGGAAATGTGGGTGATAGACAGTGGGTGCTCCAGACATATGTGAGAAAAAGAGAAAATTTCAAAACCTTAAAACATTTTGATGGAGGATATGTACGGTTCGGAGACAATGCAATAGAAGAAGTAATTGGAGTTGGATCCATTACCATCAGTTCATCTTGTGATCTATCGGAGGTATATCTTGTTGATGGACTCAAACATAACTTACTCAGCATCAGTCAACTATGTTATGCTGGATTCAAAGTATCATTCAGCACCTCAAGTTGCACCATCAGACATACAGCAAAAGACATCACAATTATTGGAGATCGAATTGATAACATTTATGTGTTAAATAATGTAAATCTTCCTACACTTACTTGTCTCACTGCTGTCTCAAATGAATCATGGCTATGGCACAGAAAACTGGGTCATACAAGCATGCATCCTCTTGAAAAGCTATCCAGATTCGAGCTAGTCATTGGACTTCCAAAGATAAAATTTGAGAAAGATCACATCTGTGATACATGTCAACTTGGTAAGCGAACTCGTTCCTCATTCAAAGTCAAGGACATTGTAAGTACCACTAAACCTCTCCAACTTCTACATATGGATCTTTTTGGCCCTACTCGAACCGCAAGTATTGGTGGTAAGAAATATGCTTTCGTAATAGTGGACGATTTCTTGAGATTCACCTGGGTTATCTTCTTATCTCATAAAAATGAAGCCCATGCTAACTTTGAAGTGTTTTGTAGAAAAATTGAAAGAGAAGCAGGATATTTCATTTCTACCATTCACAGCGATCATGGTGGAGAATTCGAAAATAAAGCTTTCAAGGAATTCTTTGATAAAAATGGTTTTACTTAGAATTTCTCTTCCCCCAGGTCTCCTCAGGAAAATGGTGTCGTAGAGAGAAAAAATCTCTCCTTACATGACATTGCCAGAGCGATGCTCCTTGATCGTAGCCTTCCTGATCATTTCTGGGCTGAAGCAGTATGTACCGCATGTCATATTTTGAACAGATGCCTTATCAGACCAATATTGAAGAAAACTTCATATGAACTATGGAAAGGTAAGAAACCCAACATCAGCTACTTTCATCCTTTTGGATGTAAATGCTTCATCCATAACAACGGTAAGACAAATCTCGGTAAGTTTAATCCAAGAAGCGATGAAGGCATATTCCTCGGCTATGACCCAGTCAGTCGTGCTTTTCATTTTTTTAATAAAAGAACTCTAAGTGTTGAAGAATCTATTCATGTTATTTTTTATGACTCTAACCCAAGATTGCAGGAAGTTGAATTTACTGATGATGAAAAATCCTCCAAACAAAGTGCTGAAAACTGCAACGAGATTCCAAATCAATGTACTGAAACTTCAAAGTCAGCTATTCCAGAGTCAAAGCTGACTACTCCAACAAATAAAACAGGAGTTCCCAGGGAATGGAGACATAATGCTAGTTATTCGAATGATTTCATCATAGGAAATCCAAATGATTCACTACAAACCAGAGCTTCACTGAGAAAACAAGCATCTGTGGCTCTCGTCTCTCAAATAGAACCTATATGCATAAATGAAGCTTTGGAAGATGAATCTTGGATCCAAGCAATGAAGGAAGAACTAGATCAGTTTGAAAGAAACCAAGTATGGACTCTCACTGAAAGACCTAAGAATTGCTCCGTAATTGGAACCAAATGGGTCTTTTGAAATAAACTTAATGAAGAAGGGAAGGTCATCCGAAACAAAGCACGGTTAGTAGCTCAAGGTTACTCACAACAGGAAGATGCTGACTTTGTAGGTGATAAAAATGATAGAAAAAGCACGAGTGGAACTTGCCAAATTCTAGGAGATTCCCTAATTTCCTGGCACAACAAAAAGCAAACTTTCGTCGCTCTTTCAACCACCGAATCTGAATATCTCATGGTTGGAAGCTGTGGTACTCAATTACTTTGGATGATGCATCAATTACTTGACTATGATTTATCTTATGAAGTTGCTCCTATTTTTTGTGATAATACTAGCACTATTAGTCTCTCTAAATTTACTACGCATCATTCTCGTGCTAAGCATGTTGATATTAAGCATCATTTTATTAGAGATCATGTTGAAAATTGTGACTTTTCTCTGGAATTCGTTGATTCTGAAAATCAATTAGCTGATATTTTTACTAAACCTTTGCTTGAAGAAAGATTTTGTTTTTTTAGAAATCGCCTCTGTATTACCTTGTTTCAATAAATTGCCCTATTTATGTTTTTATTTCCTTGTTTTGAAGTTACCGACGCTTTCATTTTTGGTGCCTCATTATGACTTCCGCCTTTTCCTCTTCTCCATAACCTTTCTTTCCTTTTTGTCTTATCCGCCCTTTCCGTTCACGTCTCCTCTTCTCTCTCCATAAAATCCTTCCTCTTCTTTCCCCCTCTATTTAGTTGGACTCCTCTGTTCTCCTCTCCTCACTTTTTCGTTATGCCTAAAACTCGATCAATGGCCTCTCTCAAAAGCTCTGATCATCTCTCCTCTAACTCTTTCAAGAATTCCATTCTCTCTCTCTCTTCTGATTCTTTTGATGATTCCATGGTGCCTCCTTCTCCTAAACGAAAGGCCACCTCTGCAAAGAAGAAGGGACTGAAGAAAGCACACCCCTGTGCATCTGGATCTCTCTCACCCGAGGACATGCACCATTTCTGGGGAGTCGAACAGAAAGTCAGGTATGATAGCTTTTCATCTCACCCTATTGTTCCTGGCCAGGTAGTAAATCTCAGTCAGTTGCGAGATTCTCATTGTCCGGTAAGTTCTTTTCTCAAAGCCCAGAAGTTATCTCTGTGGTTTAGTCTTTGTGTCATGGAACTTTTTGAAGAGGCTGTTAAATTATTTTATGCGAATCTTCGGTTATCTGCTGATAGTGGTGAGTTGGAAACCCTTGTTCTGGGTAGTCGCATCATTGTTAATGATCTTTTATTTGAAGATGTGTTTGGAACTAAGTTTTCTGGTGTGGTTCCCTATATGAACGGTACTTGGCCCGAGGATTTTGAAGTTTCTCTGGAAAGAGCAAAAAGGGCAGTCGCTGAACCGGGTGCTGACATCTCTAATTTTGGACCTTTATCTCTTTGTTTTGAACATAGAATCCTGGCTCACATTGTAGCTACCTCTCTCGTTCCCAGAAAGGGCTCCCTAAGTAACATCACTACTCGGGATGTTTTTGTACTTTACTATCTGTTAAAGAAATATCGCATAAATTGGGCGATATGATTCAAGGAATATATGTTGGAAAGTGCTGAGGATTCCAATTCTTTTGCTAGCCTACCCTACGACTTGCTCATCTCCCGTATTCTTGTGGACCGTCTGGTGGATCTCTCACAGTTTAAGCCGATTGTGATCAATGCTACTTATGATTCCTGTACCTTCTCAAGTATGGGATACGTGCAAGTCAGCTCAAAGTGGATAAAGAAAGAATCTGTCCAAGCCAGAGCTGATGCTGCCAAACTAACTAAGATCTCCGTAGAGTTAGCTGCCCTCTTGATGAAGGATAATGATGAAATCAAAATCCACATTCTCGCAGTGGAAAGGGGGCTGGAGTCTCTTCGGATATGATTGAAAAGGTATTCTGGCTTTAGAAGGACACCAACACAGATGTAGGTAAGCTTCGTATTGCAATGACAGGAATCAAGCAAGAAGGTATTGCGACGGTAAATAAGCTCATCAAACAAGTCGACTCTCTTAAGAGTGGAGTTAGCTCCTCCAACACTGAACTTGCTGTTATTGTCCAGACCTCATATTCTAGCCTTTCTAGAGGCGTGGAGCGATCCTACAACACCTTCTGTGGAAAAGTCATCAACACCCTCAAATACTTTCTGGGTGATCGCTGAAGTTTCCTCTCTGTCTATCTTTTTTCGCTACTTTTGGACAATCATTTAATGGGGGTCTGTCCCTAGCCTTGACACTCTTTTGGCTTGTACTAAAAGGGTCCTTATCCCTCCCACTATGCTCTAGCTTATGCTCTTGTTCTGGTTTACATTTCGTTATTCGTTATTTCTTTTTTGATTATGCCAAAGGGGGAGAATAGCCCCATAATCTTTTGACAGGAGATAACATAGACAGGGGGAGCACCAAACACTACTGTATCTCAAAAATAGGGGAGCTTCACAAATTCAGACAGCAGGACACTCATATGAAAGGGAAGTATCACTATCTCCTTCAAAAACCTAAAATTGGCATTATCAAAATGGGGGAGATTGTTAACTTCATATGTTCGATTAATTTTGATACTTAACAATTTAATGACTTACTCGCAGGAAATTAAAAAGTAAAAACATGAAGTTCTCTATACAACTTATCTCAAGGAAAGATCTAACCATAAAAGGAAAGCCGTCATCACTGGAGCACAGAATCAGTCCCTTTCAGTACAAAGTTATCGGATAAATCAAGTAAGCAAGACCTTGGAGAAAATCACGGCAAAACAAATCAATCCAGGTCAAGCCCAGGATCATTGACATATCAATCAAGCAAGTTCTTGGACATAATCACGACAAGATCAATCAAGCATTACTCCCTAGCAAATCTCGAAGATAGGACAATATCAGCGCAAGATACTTTGCCAGCTTCAAGATAGCAAGAAGATCAAATTGAGAAGAAAAGAAGACTGATTTATTCATGCACATATATGATATGGACATGACTCAGCAAATCAGTACAAATCAAGGATTCCTTCATTAACCTTGATTTGAAATTCCTTGGGTTTTCCTTACAAAGAGCATTCCTCAGAACTATAAAAACCTCTCTTAGCCATAGTTGTGAAGCACGCACTTCACTTGAACTTGTACTATTTTCTTCTATTGTCTTTAATAAAACAATTGTATTCTCTCAAGTATACAACTGAAAAGAAAAGAAAAAGAAATATCTAAGTGTAGGTTATACAAGTAGAGGTTGAGTCAAGATAGATAGTCTGATTTGCACATCAGACACGACTTTAAGTTGTATCTCTTTGTAACTCCCAAAGTTCTCTTCAGCTCTTAAGGAAACCTTTGAAACCCAAGGGGACTGGAAGTAGGCACCACACCGGTGTTTCGAACCAGTATAAAACTCTCCGTGTTATTTTCTTTTCTGTTCTCTTATCTATTTTATATTGCTCTAACTTATCTACAGGTGAGTCAACTGTTCGGTCTAGACAGTCGACTGAAGAAGTTTTAAATTCCCCTTCTCTTTACTTTCAGATTTAATATCTTTGTACCGTTGAGCTTGGTGTATACCTTGACAACCATATGTTGCTCAATCAACCATTTACTGTTTATGGTTCTCACGATTATATTCAATTCAAGCATGAACACCTCCTGATTTCATGAGTGTATAGAGAATGGGCTTTTACAATCATCCTTTTTGAAGCGACTTACACTTCACACTCACATATGTGATTCCTAACCGTGTTATCGCGTAGATAAACTATTTGGTCAAATATATCAAACCTAGAAACCATATTAACTTGTTAAAAGGCCTTAATGTTTTATTTGTGTTCTTGAACATTGTCTTCTTCATGAGAATGGATTGAGTTATTTGACAATGGTGAACCATCAACCATAACTTTGTTTTATCTCCTTGAACCTAGCTCTTGGAATCTCTTGCCTGCTAGGTAGAGTTACCGCAATGATTACTCGTCCTAAGCCTTAAACATATTTCCTTAGATGATCTTTTAACTGTCTCTCTAGCCAGGCCTCTTGTAAGTGAATCTGACATATTATCTCTAGACTTAACATAGTTAATATTGATAACTCCACTAAAGACTAGTTTTCTTATGGTAATATGCCTTCATCGTATGTGAAGAGATTTTCCATTGTACATAGTGCCCCCACCCTACCTATTGCTTCTTGACTATCATAGTATATGCATATAGGTCCCACAGATTTGGATCAGAATGACATGTATTCTAAAAAGTTTTGAAGCCATTCAACTTCTTCACCGGCCTTATCTAAAGTAGCAAATTTAGATTCCATTGTAGAGCGTGCTATACATGTCTGTTTGGATGATTTCCAAGAGACTACTCCTTCTCTAAGAGTTATTACATACCCACTTGTGAATTTTACTTTATTTGACCTGGTGATCCAATTTGCATCACTATATCCCTCAATTATGGTGGGATATTTATTATAATGCAAATCATACTTTTGTGTATGTTTCAGATACCCTTAACACTCGTTTCATTGACATCCTATGAGTTTGGTTGAGATTACTTGTGAACAGACTCAGTTGGTTAATAGTACATGCTATATCTGATCGCGTAAAATTCATAATGTACATCAAACTTCCCAACATTCTTACATAGTCCAATTGTGAATCACTTTAACTTGCATTCCTCTGAAATGTAAAATTTACATCAATTGGAGTCTTGACAATATTTAAATCCAAATACTTGAACTTATCTAGTATTCTTTCAATATAATAGGACTACGATAAAGCTAGACCTTGTGGAGTTTTGTGAATTCTGATTCCTAAGATCAAATAAGCAAATCCTAAGTCTTTCATATCAAATTTGCTAGACAATATCTTTATTTATTATTAACATGTCATTAACAAATAAACAAACAATGACTTTATGATTTGGAGTGTTTTTAATGTAGGCACATTTATCACACTCATTGATCTTAGATTCGTTTGCCAACATTGTTTGGTCAAATTTAGCATGTCATTGTCATGATGCATGCTTGTTTGAGCCCATAAGTGACTTAACAAGTTTGTACATTTTCCTTTTTTTACCAGGAACTACAAATCTCTCAGGTTGTTTCATGTAAATTTAAGAAGGCTTTCTTAACATCCATTTGATGGATTTGAAGATCATGTACAACTGCTAGTGCCACTAACACCCGAATAGATGTTATCCTTGTTACTGGCGAGTATGTGTCAAAGTAATCAAGACATTCTTTCTGTCTATAATCTTTGACCACAAATCTAGCCTTATATTCATCAATAGTGCCATCATCTTTCATTTTCCTTTTAAAGATCAATTTTGATCCTAAAGGTTTATTTCTAGAAGGAAGATCAACCAGTCCTCATGTATGGTCATTTAAAATTGATTCAATCTCACTATTGACTGCTTCTTTTCAAAATGCTGACTCGAAAGAAGATATCACTGCTTTAAATATTTGAGGCTTGTTTTTAAGCAAAAACGCTACAAAATCTGGTCCAAAAGAACTAGATATCCTTTGATGTTTGCTATGCCTTGGATCCTTTGTACTTGACATACTTTACTTTGGTTCTTTCCACGGTCATTTAAATATTTCGTTTGATGACTCACATTCAATTTTATACGGATAGACGTGTTCAAAGAAATCAGCGTTATCTGAATGACAGGCCTTGCTGTTTGTAGCATATCTAATGAATACCCAATCCACAAACATGGGTCCAATTCTTACCCTTTTGGTAAATGAGCTTGTACCTTTGCTAAACACCCTCACACTTTGAAATAATTCAAGTTGGGTTTTCTTTCTTTCCACAATTCTTATGGAATATATTGAGTTTTGCTGTGGGGCACCCTATTGTGTATTTGGTTGGCCGTGAGGATAAATTCCCCCATAAGCTCTGTGGTAAACCTAAACTTATTAATAAAACATTCATCATCTCTTTTAATGTTTGATTTTTTTCTTTTCGCAATTCCATTTGATTGTGGTGTGTAGGGAATAGTAGTTTGATGAATAATTCCACATTCTAAACATATCTCTGCAGAAGGAGATTCATAATCTCCACCCCTGTCACTTTGAATCATTTTTATCTTTTTATTCAGTTGAATCTCCACTTTGTTCTTGTATTTCTTAAATGTCTCAATTGCTTCATCCTTACTATTAAGAAAATATACATAACAATATCGAGTGCAATCGTCAATATAAGTTATGAAATATATTTTCCTCTGTGAGATAATATTGACTTCATATCACATATATATGTGTGAATTAAGTCTAATTGATTTGAATTCCTATCAACAAACTTATATAGTTTTTTAACAAACTTAGATTCAACATATATTTCACATTTTGATTTATTACACTCGAACTTAGGCTATACTTTTAAGTTAATCAATTTTCTCAAGATTTTGTAGTTAATATGTCTTAAATGAACATGTCATAAAACATTTGAATCCAATAAGTAAACATCAGAAGAATTCTTATTTAATACTGTCAACAACCATTACATTTAGCTTGAAAAAGCCCTTAGTGAAGTAGCCCTTTTCTAAGAACATTCCATTCTTACTTATTACTACTTTGTCATTAACAAGGATACACTTAAACCCATTTTTTTAATGAATAGTCCGGCTGAAACTAAATTCTTCCTAAATGTAGGAACGTGCAGGATTTTGTTGAAAGTCAACGCCTTACCGAAAGTCATCTTCAAGAGTACCTTCCCAGTTCCTTCAATCTTGGTGGTTGTAGTATTCCCCATAAAAAGTTCTTCATCGAATTCAACCAGAGTGTAGCTTGCAAATACTTCTTGTACAAAACAAACATGTCGAGGGGCACCAAAATCAATTAACCATCCTTTGTGTTTCCAATCAAGTTGCACACTGATATCATAGCACAGAGGTCATCACCATCCTTCATTTTTTTCACCATGTTTCCTTGACCCTTGCTCTTATTATTTTCCTTGTCCTTCTTTGAGGCACGATAGTCGAGAACCTTGTGGCCAACTTTTCTAAAATTATAGCAGTTACCTTAGAACTTTTTCTTGGCCTGCTCCTTCTTATGTCCGGTGAACTACTTTTTTTCTTTCCTTTTGTAGTATCCTCTGCAATAATGTTAACTCCCATAACTATTGAATTCCCACATGACTTCTTTTCGGCTTCTCTGTTATCTTCCTCAATCTTGAGACGAATCAGAAGATCTTCGAGCTTCTTCTCTTTTTTCTTGTGCTTTAGATAGTTTTTGAAGTCTCCACGAAGGAGGTAACTTTCAATCGTCAGAGTTACTTGAAATACTTCATTAACCACCATACCCTCAGCAGTAAGTTAATGAAAATTAAGTTGAAACTCTTGAACATGGATTTTAACTATTTTGTTGTCTATCATTTTATAGTCTAGAAACTTGACAATGACAAACTTTTTCAAGCATGCGTCTTCAATCTTATACTTTTCCTCAAGTACATCCTACTCCTCTTTTGAAGTATTCAATGTTCTATGGACATTGTATAAGTCATCCTTTAAAGAACTTAGGATATAGCCTTTGCATAGGAAATCTTCCGATTTCCATGCATCAATAATCATCAATTTCTCTCTTTCTGGCATATCAGCGACATGCACTATAATTTCTTCATTAGTAAACTTATGCATACCAAGAGTGGTAAGCAAGAATAATACTCTTTGTTTCCATCCAGTGGTAAGCGAGCCCACTGATTGCATAGTGTGTCCTTAAGAAAATTATTCCCCTCAAGTATCTGAGGTTAGAGGAATATAACCTTTCAGGATATAACGATTTTACTCACCAATGAATCGGTACCAAAATCAATGATGTCAACGACCCACTCAACGAGAGAAAATTACATTAGAATACTAGACTTAGTTGTGCAGAAGAAGCAGAAGAAGTTCATAAATTTCATAGTGATAAGTCTTAGGAATCACATGTATTTATAACCACGAAGTACTGTTTCTAAAAATTTGCAACCTTCTAGAATAGTCACTAAGAAATGGATATTCGTAAAAGTTTGCAACCTTTCAGAACAGTCATTAAAAATGGTGAAAATTTTAAATAAAATGAAAAAGAAATTTTAAACATAACGAGAAAAAAATTGAATCAGGTTGCGTGAATCTGATTCAGAACTGGGCTATTTAATGATTAATTAATAATTAATTAATTAAATAATTAAATAATTAAAAAAACTGTCTAAAAATAATCTTTCGATCGATCATTTTCCAAAGCCAAAGCTAAAATCGAAGCCGAGCGAGCGACAATGATGACAGCACGAGGAGGTCCCTCTTTCCAACCATTTTAACAAGTAGAAGTGTTTTCTTATTTAAACACTTGAACTTTTTTCCTCCACCAATGAGGAAGAAATGTTTTTCACTAAAGCATAAAGAACCTTTCATATTTCCTCCTTTCTTATTCCCTCCATTTCTCGTTTATTCTTACTATACCCAATAGTTAGTAATTAATACCAACTGAGATTAAATTTGTTGTTAAATTACTAATTGATATTGGAATAATTGATAAACTTAACAACAAAATGTTAAATTGGTTGGTAAATCACCAATTGGTGCTGAAAATATTGGTAAATTTCACGATGAATGTTAAATCAATTAATATTTTTGATATATTTAAAATTTGACGGTAAATTCAATGATGGATATCTATTTTTATTTCCTTTATTTTTTAATCTTGAAGATTTTGTCTTTTGGTGAATGTGGCCGATTTAATCTTGAAGTATTAATTTGATATGTGTGGAGTTGGTGAGAAATTACTTGGAGTTTTCTCATTTCTTATAACTTTGCAACTTTGATGCCTCTCACTCACGATCGCGTAATTATAGTGAAGAATTGATTATTGCTACTTTGCAGTTGCATGACTATATAGCTTGCGGCCTTAGAAGAAATGACTTAAAGCTTCCCCGGTCAATTATTTGGCTTCAATGAAGGATTATTTTTGCGTCCATCCTAGCAGATTTGCTTGTGTATTTATTTCAAACTCCCTTTTCTTACAACAATAAAAAAGAATAGTCATAAGGCCAACAAATAATGTAGTAAAAAAGTGGATTAATACGTACATATTAAGAAGCCTTAATTCATCTTGGGAAGTGATCCGAAAGTCTACTGGTTATAAATAAGTCTTCATCTCTGGTAGTGATCCGAATGTTTTCTATATTTAAAAAATTATTCATACCGTGATTCATAAGTCCTTTGTATATTATGAAGTATTTCCTTCTAGTGATGATCAAGAAGTCTTTCCTTCAAGTGATGATCAAGAAGTCTTTCTTATATTAAAAAATCTTTCTTTCTGGTAATGAGCTGGAAGTCTTCCTTAATTCCATATTCGAGATCAAAGTGGATTTCATATTCATGGTCAAATTCAACAAACAAAGTTTAGTTCATTAATTCAAGAACAAACGATCAATTTGTTGAGTTGACGATTGTATGAAGAAGAATTAGAGACTTTCGTTTGATATAAGTTTAAAATTGTGATGTACGTGATCTATTGAATACACATATTACTACTATTTTTATGTTTCTTGTCTTTAATTTTTTAAATGCAAAATTTGGTGTTGCACACATTGATTGGTATGGAGGAAAATAATTTATGAAACCAAAAGTATATATTATCAAAAAGAAAATTAAAATGTTGATCCATATATATATGTAGAGATTAAAATATGCAGTGTAGAGTTTTTACATAGTATTAAGTATTTTAATTAAGTTTCTATTCTTACATATTCTTATGAATTTTTGTATCAATATTAATTTCATCTCATGTATTAAGTTTAAATATTTTTTTAGCTATTAATCTTTTTCTGTCATGACCCAAATCACGGGACCACGCAACCACCTATTCTAATTCAACTAGAAAGGCAAATTCTCACCATTTAACCCCATTAATACAAAGTGGTTAAATAAAACATTTTCATTAATAAGAATAAACAAAATAAGAAAAAATCTATCAATTTTTTTATAAATGACTAATATTTCTCAAGGAATTAGCCTAGAGAGGTGCAAGAACGTCTACCAGAGAACAAAAAGAAGAATAAAATAAATAATATAAAAATCGACACAACTTTCCCTTGAGAATAAAATAAATTAAAGCTGATGATGAGTAACCGCCATTTCACACTTCAAATAATCTGAAACAAAGACTACACCAACAAAAGTATAGCAAGACTAGTACCAACATGCTACATATACTGTGTAGGTATTATAAATTGACCTTAATAAAAGTATCACAAAATCAACAGGAATGATACAACTAAAACAACCATATTCTATCACAATTAACATTTCTCAACATTCTCTATTTTTTTCCTTATTTTAGCAATTCACAGAAAACTATAACTTCAGTATAGATTCCTTATTAGAATAATTTCTAACCTAATTACTATTCATCATGAAATGCCCTCCTTCCTATTACGGTAACAAGCATAGCTCACCTGACCTCCTAATCACTAAATGCACACACCCATGTATTCCTAAGTGATCTAACCTCCGCAGTTGTTTATAGTGAGATATCAACGAATAACATCAAATAAGTTTTCTTATATAAGTATCTATATATAGTTGTCTAAACACGACTCCTTAATAACCTTCCTACTAATTTTTCGTCATTCAGTAACATGCCGTGTCATATCTATCTATAACATAAAATTAAAGGCAATAGTCATACTTGATTAACCTGTCACCAGCATCAATCAACATAAACTATAAATACAACTCATCTCATGTCTTATCAAGAAGCAACAAGATGTTTCAACACACTAGTCATAATGCAACAAGATAATTCCACATACTTATCACAATAAAACAAGATTATTCAACGCACTTGTCATAATACAACAAGTCAAATAGAATTTATATTCATTCTGGCCTCACAGTTGTAAAATCACTACACCTGTTAGGAATCACAACACATACATCTCAAATCATCAATTACTCTCATTTGTACACACATGTGTCACACTCCTATTTTTCAAACCTGCTCTTAAAAAGAAAATGAAGTTCTGAAAAAAGAGTTATTTCCAATTAAAGTGACTATTTTTAAAAGGGATAATTTTATTGATTCAGAGTCGCCACTTGAAATTGAGGTCGTGTTTTACAAGTCACCTAATTTTGATCCTAATAAAAGGAAATGAATCTATTTTTATTGATCTTCGAACTAAAAAACTGGTAAGGAATTCTGTTGATCGAGGTGAAGATATTGGGCAACCCCCCGAGTTCTGCGGTTCTAGCACGATCGCTTGGTTGACTTATATATAGCTTAAATTAAATTTTGGATATATTATACTCATGAACTTTATTAAAGTGCTTATTATCCGTCTTCTTTGATTTATTAAAAACTTGTTTAAAACTGTTTTATTTTATTTGTGTGGTGTATTAGTACCAGCGCTTTCCAACCTTGCCACAATTTATTTATTTATATTTCACGTCAAAATTTTGCGTAATGCTCTTTAAATCGTAAAATTTACCTATTATTATTGTCAGGCTTATCATGCTCCTAACGATTCAATTTAAAAAAAATTAATTATAAATGTCACGCCCCGAGCCTACATCCTGGACGTGGCCGGCACTAGAGAAACATTGCTGGTCCCCAAGCGAATCCTTGACTTAGCTGATTACTTAGCGGAAGACTTACTCAAGCGATAATAGGCTTAAAAAATAATTTAGTTTTGTTAAACTCAAAGTAAATACTCAACTCAAACTATCTGTAAAATACTCAACGACATAAGTATAATAGTTTGCAAAAACATCTCAAGGAAAAATAAATACTGAGAGACTCCTCAACTATAGCTATCTATGAAGCCGTTACTTCTTAAGATGGATGTCGGGACAAGACCCACAACATCTCAAGACAAATGACTAGAAAATAATGTGAAGTCCCCCAGAATGCAAGGAGGCTCACCCAAGCTATCTGAAGTGCAAAGTGATCTCAACGAAACGCCTGTTTATGATCCTGAACACCTATATCTGCATCATAAAAAAATGCAGGTCTAATGACATCAGTACATTGAATGTACAAGTATGTAATATAGCTGAATGGATAAATAACTGAACTGGTAAGGCTGAAAGAATACTTACATCAACTCAACTCAATACAAAACAATAGAAGATATGAAAATATTTTAAGCTTCATAAATAAAAGATGTTAACTCAATGATGTATAGAAAAATATAATAAAATACTCTTTACTCTTATTTGGGAGATTCACTAACCGACAACCATCACTATGAGCTACGTGATGATAAATCATCTCACCCATGCTGCAAAAACTGTCCTATACCGTGTTGGGATATAGAACCTCTCGACTAAGTTTATCCACTAAGCAATAAGGATTCATCTAAAAAGTATGATCTTGTACCTATGTTGGCAAGACATGATTTATGAGGATTTTGAGTTGTTTGAACTCATCCCCATATCGATACTCAATACTACTCCCAATAATATATATACTCATGCCCAAATGTATAAAATATACTCTTTCTGTGGTTAGAGGTAATTACTCAAAATAACCTTTTACAAGAGGTAACTGCTCTGAAATATCTCTGAACTCATAAACTCTTTTTAGAAATCAAAGTTTCTCTTTACTCAAAGTAAAAATGATACATTTGGGAATACTTAGTTCCCTTATATTCTTTCTCAATCATCTATAAAACTCTTCTCAAATCTCATCTTTGCTTTCTCAGAAAATTATTTTAAGACCATTGTTTGGTTAAAAGGATTCTCAATAATAACTCAATAAATGCTCAATTATAACTCAACAATAGGGTTCATGCTGAAAAATAGGCATGAACAATCAATTCAAGAATCTCAATGCAAGATATAACAACTCAATAATCAGGAAGTAGAATTCAGAACTCATCAATGAAACTCATCTCAAGAATTATAAAAACTAAGGATGTAACCATAGATTATTCTTTACTGATAGAAAGTAGATGTAGGGCGTGAGGACGAACTCAGTCCATCAATATGATAGCCTTACATACCTGATTATGAAGATTTTAGAACGAAAACTTTGGTGGAGACTTGATTTATCTTGGGGCTTGATCTTGAGAGAAGAAACTCTTTTATGAAGTTTTTAGAGTGGAAGAACTAGGGAAAACCTTGGATGGAAAGTTTCTCTTTGAATCTTGAATTTTTGACTTGAAACTTTTAGCGTTCTTGATAGAGAAGAGGAACCCTAGGTAAGTTTTAAGAAACTTTCTAAATACTTGTGAAGATATGCATGCGATGAATTTGTGAAGATATGCATGCTTTTATGAAATTGATGTAAATGAATTTGAGGATGCTTTATGAATATATTTTATGGAAATTATGCATGTTTTATGAAAGTAATAATTATGACTCAAGTAAGCTTATAGATGAAGGTAACTATATGTTCTATGAAGTTTGGCCATATGACATGAATGACATCTAGATTTGCCAAAAATGCTTTTGGGATATTTTCCGAAATTAGGTCTTGATTAGTATTGTAGACGGTTATGCCATCAATGATCTTAGATCACACTTTTTAAAACTATTTCCATTAGTTGTATGGCACTTCTAGTATGAAGTTAATGACTATGGGCCTTATAAAGCTATTATGAAAAGATCATGGATGGTGAAAGGTTTTCTCATGCATGGTCTAAGGAGCTATTCTAAATGACCTAAGCTTGGACTAGTCCATGGAAGATGAAACGTCTATTGTAATGAACTATAGGTTGGATTGGCTACTTAATTGTGCCTTTCCATGGATAATAAGATGAATATGATTAATGACTAATTCCGTGGGATTTATGCTTAGCACCGAGTGGATGAGCGACGAATACCCATGTCCCATAACTATGTGACACCATAGGATAATTGTCTTAGATAGACATTAGCTAGGGGATCCACCATAGCTTTAACTCAAATCCTTACCTTGGCAAGTGAGGACACCCTATTCAGTGTGTAGGGCAGACACCGAATTCCATGTTAGAGCTCACATGGTCTATGTCGGTTAATGGCAAACTTCCCATAATAATGAACTAAGTTAATTTCTAAAAGTATCTCAAAGGTGTTTTAAAGATGTTTAGCTTGCATTGACCATGGTTGTGACTTATGTTTTCTAGCATGATTATTTTATGAATTAGCCTCGTCATTGCATGTCATTTAAAATCCTTTTTGCATGATTTATAACTCTTATGCATTGCTATCATACTTGGTACATTACATGTTCTAACGCATACTTTTGCCTACATTATCTCATGAGTGTAGGGTCCGACGTTCCTACCTCGCATTCTCGTGGCTAAGTGATTCTATTGACTTTGAAGATTGGTGAGTCCTCATGTTCTGAGGACCGAGACTCTTTTGTTGCTTTTGTCATTTCCATTTCAGACTTTTGTATGTGATGTATGGGTTACGTCTCAATCACTTTCCTTATCATGTATTAGATGGCTTTGAGACTTATGTTTAGACTTTCGCTTTTGTCAAACTCTTTTATATGAAATGTTGTTTTAAACTCCCTTTGAATTCTATTATCTTGTATGATGTATGCTAAGTGGCTTGTGTGGGGCCTCTCGGGGTCCTATACGCCATGTCACGTCTAGGGTGTACTTTAGGTCGTGATAGTATGATTCGTTATGACATTCGATATAAGAATATGCATGACATAACATTATGTTGCTGGACATTGAGAGTAAATCATGAATTCACGAGACTGAGCATACTATGAGACATGAGTGCTTATATGAATAGGTTCATATCATGAGTCTGATATCCATAACTTTATGGAGTAAGATTGAGATCAATGGGCTAAAGTCTTTGCCCCTCATTTTGGGAACTGAGCATAGATGTGAATCTGTCTGAAGTGTATGAGCATAGGTCGTGGACACAATTATGATATTAGAAACATCAATCGGATGTTGTAAGACTAAACTTTGAGGATTACGCTAGAGTATGAATGGACTGATATATCACTTTAACTCTTTCTGAACCCATAACTATTTGATTCTCAACACTTGACTTGGTTCCTCACCTTATCTTCTTCCCCTTAGGTTTGAAGCTGAAATTTTAAAGCTACGGATCTATTCCATCATCTCTAAACTAGTCTATATTCGATTTACTTTAATACTTGGGAAAGGCTAATCTTATCGCTACTGAACTCTCCATGTGCAGATACTAAGATTCCTTCTAAGACCTCTTTCTGAGATGCTTCTCTTAACCTCTTCTCATTAACTTATAAAGCCGCTTATTCTAACTCTTAATAGTCTAACTTCTCCTTCTTTCTCTACAAATACCATCTTTCTAAGTTTATATTTATCTAATGGGAGGAAACTTGAACTATATTTAAGAGGTTAATCATTGGCTGGGCTATATAAAATCTTTTCTACCAAACTCTTAAGGGTAATAAATAATACTTACATCAGCCTACTCCACATTGACAGCTCAAATATACTATCTAGGCATACATGAGAAATTATAAACTTAATTAGAACCTCGTCTGACTACATACAATCTCAGGTACACCTCGTAGTGCACTTATTAATCTAATGACTTAGGCACCTTCATTGCTCTAATCTAAGGGTCATAATACCACTCTTGTACCACTCACATTTATTGCAAAGTAACACCTTAATTTCTCACCTACTTTATGTCAAAACTACTAGATCAAATCTCAAAACTAATATCAACACCCTCATGTTGCCATCCTTTTTATTCATGACACTCTTCTCAAATTCAAGCTTAGTGTCTAGTACTAAACACATATATCAATATAATTGGTCACATACTTTACTAACTTATGGATACTAGGTAAACTTAAGAAACACTTTCCCACTAAGACCTCATGACAAGTAATCAACCTTTATCTCCCAGTCTACCTATTTATAGTTTACCGTCACATTTCCTTTCACAACTTAAGTATTATTACCCATTCACTATACATCATTGCCAAATTAGTTCTATAACCCTCTAAACATCATGACTCTCACTAAATAATCATAAGCCTAACTTAGATCTATCACTTCATGAATACGCTACTCTTTTATTCAACATCTATACTTGGCCTTCACTAACACAATGTTACATTGACATAAACTCCTTTCTGGTTAAAGTATACTCTAACTCATCCATTCTAGTAACTCTTACTCTACCTTCTATCATGAAATCTATACAAACTCATCACTTCTTAGTCTACCCATAAGGGAAAACTCCTTATTAATAACTTACTGGGTGCATGACTGCAATAACATAATTTACCTCATCAGTATCTACCTTTTCTTAGATTACTATACCTCTGCATGCATACTTCTAACTCTGGGCACTTATACTACTACTGCTTATAACATCATAACTCATACTATCTTTTTGGGTGAAAATACTATTCAAGCTCTAAATATACTTTCCTCATAAGAGTCTCACCTGAATAAGGTTTAGAGAAGAGAGTTTGGGAGTACATCGTGTATTTAGCTCAAATGTACGATTCATATGAATAAGAGTGTATGCTTTCAAATTCAAACACTTAAGTTCACTCACGGGCTTCTCTCAAGCCCCTCTGTAGTCTCATGACTTTCTTAACAATTTTGCTGAGTGTAGATCATCGATACGGATCTGGGCTTTGCTTTTCAACCACCTTGAGTATGGGGGTAGTCGAATGTATTTGAGAAATGCTTTGAATAAGTTCCTTATGACACAATTCTATTACATGATTTAGAGTATGAAAGAAGGGAAAGTTTTCTTAAATGTCTGTAGTCCCTTGTTTATAAGATCCTACCGACACGACTTCATAGACACCCTAGGACACTTGAACTATGTGCTCTGATACCAAGTTTGTCATGCCTCTACCTACACCCTGGACATTGCCAGCACTCGAGAACCATTGTTGGTCCCCAAACGAACCCTTAGCCTAGCTGACTACTTAGCTTAAGACTTACTCAAGCGATAATAGGCTTAAAAACAAAATTTAGAACATTTAAACTCAAAGTAAATACTCAACTCAAACTGTCGATAAAAAACTCAACGGCATAAGTATATAATAGTTTGCAAAAACATCTCAAGAAAAAGTAAACACTGAGAGACTCCTCAACTCTATCTATCTATGAAGCCTCTACTGCTTAAGATGGATGTCGGGATAAGATCCACGACATCTCAAGACAATTGACTAGAAAATAAATGTGAAGTTCCTCGAAATGCAAGGAGGCTCACCCTAGCTATCTGAAGTGCAAAGTGATCTTAACGAAATACCCGTTGATGATCCTGAACACTTGTATCTGCATCATAAAAAGATGCAGGTCGAATGACATCAGTACATTGAATGTACGAGTATGCAATTTAGCTGAATGGATAAATACCTGAACTTTTAAGGCTGAAAGAATACTTACCTCAACTTAACTCAATACAAAGCAGTAGAAGAGATGGAAGTATTTAAAGCTTCATAGATAAAAGATGTTAACTCAAGGATGTATATAAAAATATAGTAAAATACTCTTTACTCTTATTTGGGAGATTCTCTAATCGATAACTATCACTATGAGCTAAGTGATGATACAATGTCTCACCCACACTGCCAGAGCTGACCTTTACCGTGCCGGGGTATAGAACCTCTCAACTAAGTAGATCTACTAAACAATAAGGATTCATCTAAAAAGTATGATCCTGTACCTATGTTGGCAAGACATGATTTATGAGGATTTTGAGTTGTCTGAACTCATCCCCATGTCGGTACTCAATACTACTTCTAATAATGTATATACTCATGCTCAAATGTATAAAACATACTCTTTCTCTGTTTTGAGGTAATTACTCAAAATAACCTCTTACAAGAGGTAACTGCTCTGAAATATCTTTGAACTCATAAACTCTTTTTAAGAATCAAAGTTTCTCTTTTCTCAAAGTAAAAAATGATACATTTGGGAATACTTAGTTCCCTTATATTCTTTCTCAATCATGTATAAAACTCTTCTCAAGTTTCATCTTTGCTTTCTCAGAGAATTAGTTTAAGACCATTGTTTGGTTAAAAGGATTCTCAATAATAACTCAAAAAATGCTCAATTATAACTCCACAATAGGGTTCACGCTGAAAAATAGACATGAACAATCAACTCAAGAGTCTCAATGCAAGATATAACAACTCAATAATCAGGAAATAGAATTCAGAACTCATCATCGAAACTCATCTCAAGAATTATCAAAACTAAGGATGTAACCCTAGATTATTCTTTACTGATAGAAAGTAGATGTAGGACGTGAGGACGAACTCAGTCCATCACTATAATAGCCTTACACACATGATTATGAAGATTTTAGAACGAAAACTTTGGTGGAGACTTGATTTATCTTGAGCTTGATATCTTGGGGCTTGATCTTGAGAAAAAAAACTCTTTACGAAGTTCTTAGAGTACAAGAACTTGGAAAAAACCTTGGATGGAAAGTTTCTCTTCGAATCTTAAATTTTTGACTTGAAAGTTTTAGGGTTCTTGATGGAGAAGAGGAACCCTAGGTAACTTTTAAGAGAATTTCTAAATACTTTAATGTTTAGATTAATGATTTTGAGAGGAAAACTAATTAGTTGAATGATAAACTTAGTTAAAACACTCAAAAACGACTTAGAATATGATTAAAACGCTTGGGAAAGGATCAAAATAACCCTAGAACGTGTGTAGGAAGTTGCTGAAAAACAATTGCAGCAATCCTTCACAGAAGGGTCTACCATTTGTTGAAATTTCCACCGTCCGTAGGTCTAGTCGTAGAATATCGACGGCCAGACAGGGCTTCACTAAAACAGACATAACCTTTTACTTTAAACTCGAAATGAGGCAAACTCAGTGGCGTTGGAAAGAAGACTCATAGACCTTTAATTTAATAGGCTATGGGCCACCTAATGAATTATATGCTGAGAGATATGGTTGTTCAAAGTTGACCTAAGTAGAATCTTATATCAAAACTTAATCGGTGAGGGAGCTTTCAACTTAGCTTTTTGCTAGGGGATTTTAGTGACCTTAATTCATATCCAAAACTATTCCCACACTAAAGAATTGACCTTAACACCTAAGAAAAATTTAACAATCATCTGATACGATCTTATACACAAATGAAGAATGATTTAGGTCTTAGCTTTGAAATTATCGGGGTGTTACAATAAAAATTTATTTAAAAGGCAAATTCTTTTTATAAATTTGAAGGACTTTAAATTAATTTTTTAAATGGCAATCATTGTGACTCAATAAAGACATAATTCAACAATCAAATATTAATTACATAGATCAACATAATATCGTTAATTTAATACTCTAAAAGAAATCATCACTCAAATGAAATGCAAAGAAAGTTACAAATTTTATTTTATTTTAATTTTAATTTTTCTAAAAAAAACATAATTTTATTAAGTATGCAAAGTGGGAAAGTAACTTAATTCTTTAGAACTAAATGTCATCTAAATGTTAAATAACTACATAACATAGAACATCAAGTTTCATGTTTTAATTAAAAACAAGTTAAAAATTGACATTTAAGGATGTGAGAAATAATCACATGCTATATCAATTTTAATTTTAATTTAACATATAAAAGGTTCACACACATTTCAATATTATAAAGTCAAAGTTACACATATATAATTTGCACAACTTTGTAATGTTGGAATCAAGTCTTATATATATAATTGTGAAATTAAATCATACAATGAAGATCAAGTATTACCTTTTGATGAAGATTAATTCACAATAACAAAGCATCTACAATCTATTGATTTTCAAAGTTAATAAAAGTTAACTTTTAGGCCCACAAACTCGAAACCACGAACGAAAACCTTAAAACTTTGACCTCAAGCTCTTTATATTTTTTTGTGTCTCTCTCGTTCTTCGCTCTTTTCTTAGTTGCTCCATCCGTACGTAATGTTGTTTATTTTTTAAAAAAGATTTGTAGTGTTGTTTTTTTTGGTTCCCAGTGTGTGGATTTTTTTTGTTCTGTTGCTGTTTTTCTCCTTTCGTAGAGTGTGTGATAATTGTAGATATATAGGGATGTGAGATGTGGTAGATATAGGATGTGTGAGTTGTTGTAGTCTAGGGGTGTATCGGTGTAAGATGCGAAGTGAGTGCAGTTTGTGGGATAATAGGGGTAAGGAAATGGGTGTATGAGTAGTTTATGTTAGTAAGTCTTTTTTTAATTAAATTATATAAAATATATAATGATAAAAATTAGTTTCTATTTTAAACTAACAAAAATATAAGAAATGTTAAATAACTAATCTAACTTATTTATTATAATTTAAATTAAAAGAAAATATTGTTATGAACATAGTAGTGTTATAGTGAATGTCTACTATATGAAGTCCTTTTAGGGTATGGTTAGGAATTCTACTTGGGGACCAAGTTAATTTTCCCCTATAAATAGAGGGGTTTTCTTCATTGTAAAACACATCTATGAATCCCTAAATATCAATAAGAAGTCTTCTCTCTTCTCCCTACTTTATTCTTCTTGTTGTTATATTAAGTTTCATAACACGTTATCAGCACGAGACTCTACCATCTCAAAGAGTAAAGGTTAAGTTTGAATAATTAATAAGCTATTATTTATTCTTTTGCTTTTAATTTTAATGGTCAATCTTACAAAACTAGAGTTCGTTGCCCTTCACAGTTCGGGCAAGAACTACCTTTCATGGGTGTTGGATGCTGAAATCCACCTTGATGCAATGGGTCTTGGAGACACCATAAAAGATGAAAACAAAGCATCTATGATATTTTGCGTCATCATCTTGACGAGATTCTAAAATTCGAATATCTCACAGTTAAGGATCCACTTGTTTTGTGGAGTAGCCTAAAAGAAAGATAGACCACTTGAAGATGGTCATACATCCAAAGGCACGATATGATTGGATGCATCTAAGGCTACAAGACTTTAAGTCTATACATGAGTATAATTCTGCCATGTTCAGAATCACATCTTAGTTGAAACTATGTGGAGAAACGGAGAGTGAGAATGATATGATGGAAAAGACGCTCTCCACTTTTCATGCCTTGAATGTGCTCCTGCAGCAACAATATCGAGAGAAAGGTTTCAAAAAATATTCTGAACTAATTTCTCATCTTCTCGTGGCTGAGCATAATAATGATTTATTAATGAAAAATTATGAGAATTGGCCTACTGGATCTGAACCACTACATACGCCCACCATACTAGGCGTGGAAAAGGTCGCGGCCCTAGTCGTGGTCATGGGCGTGTACATGGACGTGGACGTGGTTGTGATTATGGTCAAGAACGAAATTCTTTTCCTGGTGTTAATCATTCATCAAATAAAAATCAAAAGGAAAAAAGAAAGGATGAGAAGCATGAAGCAACTAGGGTAGGTTGTTTTCGATGTGGTGGAAGAGGTCATCATGCACGTGATTTTCGTACTCCCAAACACTTGGTTGAGCTTTATCAAGAATCGCTAAAGAAGAAAGAGAAAAATCCTGAAGTGAATTTTGTCTCTGAAAATCAAGTTGACATCATGCATTTGGATGTAGCAGATTTCTTCGCACATCCTGAAGGAAAGATAGATCACTTTACTGGTGATGGTTCTGTGGCCATGGAAGAGTGAAAGTTTTGTTTATTTGTTTTGTTTTGTTTTATTGGTAGTAGTTATTAAATAAAACATGTAAAGATAGTTGTTTACATGAGTGCTAGTTTTTTTTTTCTTTTTTTAGTTAGTATTAATTAGTTTTGTAATTCATTATTGAATTGAATCTGAATTTGATTTTGGTTTAGTTAAATAATATTTTTTATATTTTATTTACTTGCTGAAAAGAAAAAAAAAGAACACTGCATCGTATTAATGCCATTGATTACATGTACATTTGATTTATTTTTTTAATCTCGGATATTTGAGCTGATTTTTATATTTGGAAAAGTTTTAGAGGAATATTTTTTTGAAGTCAAACACTAAACCCTATTATGTGTTTATATGAAACTAGGACTTCAATTGGTCTAGTGAATAAATAATACAATTACTATTAGTTTGTTTTCTAATAGGTTTTGTATATTTTTATTTTTTCAATGGTTGAATTTTTTATGTATTGGGTGTATTAAGTATATCAAAAATAGTGTACTGAAAAGTTAGTAAATATCTATTATATCAAAAATAGTGTACTGAAAAGTTATTGAATATCTATTTAATTATTGTACACTAGTTAATGTGTTTTTCTTACTTTGTCAAGTAACACAACTTATTCGTATAAGCATGAAAAAAAATACATTGGTATACTATGTGCATGGGTGCATTACTTTATTAATTACATAATAGAAGATAGTTAATAATTTATTATGCTATCTTACTTTTACTTTGTAATAAAGGCTTAATAGATATTTATTTCATTTTATTTGAAGATATGGACACTTCCCAAAGCATGTTATCTAATTATGAAGACATTTGCTTGATTGATTCTGGTACAACACATACGATATTCAAAAATGAGAAATATTTTTCTCATTTAAGTATGGGCAAAATAAATGTTACTACAATTTTTGATAGTTCTAATATGATTGAGGTCTTTGGAAGAGCCATTATAATTTTGCCTAAGGGAACTAAACTCATCATAAATAATGCTATGTTTTCTCCCAAGTCTCGGAGAAATTTGTTGAGTTTTAAAGATATCCATGAAAATGGTTATCATATTCAATCAATGGATGAAATAAATCTTGAATATCTTGGTATCACCAAGAATGTCTCTGGGTAGACATATGTTATAGAAAAGTTCCATGCTTTATCTTCTGGCTTGTATTGGACAAGAATTAGTACAATTGAGGCACATTCTATAGTAAATACGAAATTTACTGATTCCAATACTTTTGTACTCTGGCATGATCGTCTGGGACATCCTAGATCTATAATGATGAGATGAATTATACAAATTCAAATGGACATCCATTAAAGGACCTAAAAAATCTTTTAAATGGTGAATTTTCTTGTATTGCTTGTTATCAAGGCAAGTTAATTGTGAGACCATTACCAACGAAAGTTAAGATTGAGTCCCCTGCGTTCTTGGAACGTATACATAGGGATATTTGTGGACCTATTCACCCACCTAGTGGGTCGTTTAGATACTTTATGGTCTGAATAGATGCTTCTTCTATATGGTCTCATGTGTGCCTATTGTCATCTCGTAACTTGGCATTTGCAAAATTATTGGCACAAATAATAAGATTAAGGGCACAGTTTTCTGATAATCAGATTGAGTCTATTCTCCTTGATAATGCTGCAGAGTTTTCATCCCAATCATTTAATGATTATTGCCTATCAATTGGGATAAGAGTTGAACACCCGTTGCTCATGTTCATACTCAGAATGGTATTGCTGAGTCATTAATTAAACGTCTACAGTTAATAGCAAGACCATTGCTTATGAAAACTAGGTTGCCCATTTTTGTATGGGGTCATACAATTGTGCATGGGGTCATACAATTGTGCATGCTGCAACACTTATTCATCTCATACCGACAAATTGTCATAAGTTTTCTCCATTGCAATTGTTTATGGGTGAAGAGCCTAATATATCCCATCTAAGAATTTTTTAATGTGCTGTACATGTGCCTGTGGCACCACCAAACCGCACTAAGATGGGCCATCAAAGAAGGTTAGGAATATATGTTGGGTTTGAATCACCTTCCATTATTCGCTATCTTGAACCATTAACTGGAGACATGTTTACTGCTCGATTTACAGATTGTCGGTTTGATAAGACAATTTTTCCAAAATTAGGGATAGAAAATAGTGAAATAAAAAGAGAAATTTTGTGGAAAAATTTATCATTGTCTCATCTTGATCCATGTTCTTCTATTTGTGAGCAAGAAGTAGAAAAGATTATTCACCTGCAGAAAATTACAAATCAAATGCCAGACGCATTTACAGATTTGAAAAGGACTACTAAATCACATGTTCCTGCAGAGAATGTCCCAATTTAAATTGATGTCCCTATAGGACCATCCACTAGTGTCTTAGTTAATGAGTCAAAAGCACGCCTAAAGCGTGGTAGACCATTGGGTTCCAAGGATCAAAATCCTAGAAAAATTAAAATTAAAGGTCAAGATGACACTATGAAAGAATTTCATATGGAAGTTCAAAATTTGAATAATTTTGATATCCATGAAGGAATCAATGAGCTTGAGACTCAAGAAAATAATAAACTATCCATAAATTCAAGAGATGTTGAAACTAATCTGAATCGATTAGAAATAGTGGTTGATTATGTTTGCATATAATGTTGCAACAAAAATCATGCAAGATAGTGAGGATTTTGAACCTCAATCTGTTGTAGAATGTCGACAAAGAAATGATTGGCCAAAATGGCAAGAAGCAATTCAATCAGAGTTGAATTCACTTGTCAAGCGTGAAGTTTTTTGACCTATAATTCAAACACCTAATGGTATTAAACCTGTTGGTTGTAAATGGATTTTTGTGCGAAAAAGAAATGAGAAAAATGAAATACAAAGGTATAACGCACGCCTTGTTGCACAAGAATTTTCACAAAGGCCTGATGTCGATTATGCAGAGACATACTCTCCTGTTATGGATGCAATAACATTGTATTATTTCATTAGTTTCACAGTCCATGAGAGACTTGAAATGCATTTGATGGATGTGGTTACAACCTATCTTTATGGATCACTTGAGAATGACATATACATGAAAATTCCCGAAGGATTTATGATGCCTAGAGCATGTAGTTCAAAATCTCGAGAAATGTATTCAATTAGATTGCAAAGATCATTGTATGGTTTGAAGCAATCTGGACGCATGTGGTATAACCGTCTTAGTGAGTATTTATTTAAGGAAGGTTATAGAAATGATGCAATTTGCCCATGTGTTTTTATAAAGAAAACAACATTGGAATTTGTTGTACTTGCTGTTTATGTTGATGACATAAACCTTATTGGAACTTCAACAGAGTTTCAAAAGGCAATTGATTATTTAAGGAACGAATTCGAGATGAAAGATCTTGGAAGGACAAAACTATGTCTTGTTTGCAAAATTGAGCATATGACAAACGGTATTTTTGTTCATCAATCTACCAATACAGAAAAAGTGTTGAAAAGATTTTGTATGGATGAAGTGCATCCATTAAGTACTCTGATGGTTGTTCGTTCACTTAATGTGAATAAGGATCCATTCCGACCTCAAGAAAATAATGAGGAAATCCTTAGTTCTGAAGTACCATATCTTAGTACAATTGGTGCACTAATGTATCTTGCTAATACTACGAGGCCCGATATAGCCTTTTCTGTCAATTTGTTAGCAAGGTATAGTTCTGTTCCTACTAGGAGACATTGGAATGGGATCAAACACATATTACGGTATTTAAAAGTGACTACCGGTATGTGCTTATTTTATTCTAACAATTGCAGTCCCAATCTTGTTGGTTATGCTGATGCAGGATATTTATTTGATCCACACAAAGCTCGATCTCAAACAGGTTATGTGTTTATATAGGGGGTACTTCCATATCTTGGAGATCTACAAAGCAATCTATCGTAGACACTTCATCAAATCATGCTGAGATAATAGCCATCCATGAAGCAAGTAGAAAATGTGTGTAGTTGAGGTCCATGATACATCTCATTCGAGAAAAATGTGGATTGGAGTGTGATAAAGTACCCACCACTATATATGAAGATAATGCAGCATGCATAGCACAACTAAAGGGAGGATTCATAAAAGGAGATAGAACAAAGAATATTTCGCCAAAGTTTTTCTACACACATGAGCTCCAAAAGAATGGTGATATAAATGTACAACAGATTCGTTCAAGTGACAATGTGGCTGACCTATTCACCAAGTCTCTACCAACTGCAACTTTCAAGAAGATGGTGTACAAGCTTGGAATGCGAAGATTCAAGTCTCTGAATTGATGTTCTCATTAGGGGAAGTTAATACGTGTTGTGCTCTTTTTCCCTTACGAGGTTTTATCCCACCGGATTTTCCTTGTAAGGTTTTAAATGAGGCAACCTAGATGCGTATTATTGGATATGTGTACTCTTTTCTTTCACTAGAGTTTTTCTTTTTCTAAAGTTTTGTTAGTAAGGTTTTTAGCCAGGCACATTATCTACCAAATAGACATTCAAGGGGGAGTGTTATAAACATAGTAGTGTTATAGTGAATGTCTACGATGTGGAGTCCTTTTAGGGTATGGTTAGGAATCCTACTTGGGGACCAAGTCAATTTTCCCCTATAAATATAGGGGTTTTTTCATTGTAAAACACATCTGTGAATCCCTAAATGTCAATAAGAAGTCTTCTCTCTTCTCCCTACTTTATTCTTCTTCTTGTTCTATAAAGTTTCATAACAAATATAGATATATTTTTTGTTAGTTTTCATTAATTTTTTTTTTGAAACAATTGAAAATAAAACTCACCTTAAAATGAGATTCTATTTTTGTATTTTTAAATATTTTAAAATAAACTTAATAAGATAAAAATTAAAATATTTAATTTGGATTAAAAAAATATAATAATAATATTTAAGCACTAAAAATGTGTAAAATATCAAGTTCAGTAAAAAAATCATGTGTCTATAATTTGCCCCTCTTTGACTGGAAACACGAAGAGTTTGCAGACAAAGAAATAGACAACGTGATAAATTTTGACTAGATTCTTATTTGAAAGGAAAAAAATATGAGACCAAGTCCTAGTTTTGGACAACCTACATATCCCGGGTTATAATGGAATCAAGTGTAGTTCAAGTAGATGAAATGATGAGTTGGAAGTCAATGGAATATATTGACTTCAAAGAATTGAGTGAGTTCTTGTCGAGGCTTAGGTCTGCAGCTCCTATCAGTACATCAAAAAATGAAAGCTAATAGTCGAAAAGAAAATACAAGTACAAGCTCTTATCTATGCAACTTCTCTTGAATCTTGATATGTATCTTAGCTTGAGTTTTGGCAATCAATATCACCTTATTTTTTGAGAGTATCTTGATATTGATCTTAATTTGAGATTTAAACTTGACACTTAAAATGAGCTTTTGATGCTCTTTCAAGTGGCAGTTTGAGAATCTTCTGGGATGCATGTTTTCTTGGAATAAATATCAAGAAGTCATGCCGCTACATGCATTGAAGGAACCAATTCAAGCTATCATGGCGATTAAACATTATGAAAAGAGTTGAGTTGAAACTTTATTTTTGAATTTGATATCCATGTTTTTCTTGAAGAAATCTGTAAAGCATCACAGACAAAAGAAATAAACAAATTTTTTGCCTCACTGGAAAAATTTTGTGAGTTATTAGGAATTGTGAATTTACAAAAATAAACTCAGACTAAGAAGTGTTTATCCTAGGAGAAAAATAAAAAATAGATGTTTCAGACTATGAAGTTTTTCTCCTAGGAAAAAAAATAAAAAATATATGTCTCAGACTAGGAAGTATTTATCCTAGGAGAAAATAAAAAAGAAATATCTCAGACTAGAAAGTGTTTATCCTAGGAGATAATGAAAAATACCTGTCTCAGATTAGGAAATGTTTCTCCTAGGAGAAAATGAAAAATAACTGTCTCAGACTAGGAAGATTTATCCTTGGAGAAAATGAAAAATAAATGTCTCAGACTAGGAAGAGTTTATCGAAAATAAAAAATAAATGTCTCAGACTAGAAAGTATTTTTTTGGTAACTGTAAATCTTATTTACCAGATAGTGCAATATGTACAAGTGTGGAATTCTGGCTATGAACATTCTCCATTCTCAGAGCCCAGCTAAACAAAGTTTCTAATACTGCTAGCACCTATTCTAAGGGTAGAAATTATATCTATGAATACCAGCCATAATTCTAGGATTCATGCTAGCTCTCAAGTGTATATCCTAAATGATTGCTCTTGTAATCACCTCTATGGTCTTCTCCTTGTGCTGAAAAATCCTGTAATTCCTCTCCCTTCAGATGTGATACACTGATGCTGCTAGAGCCATTATGTACACTTCTGTCTGTCTTGTTTTATTGTTGGCATGCTCTATAGCCCAAATTAACTCTTCATTCCAGCCACTGCTACTTCTCTTAATTGATAGCCAACTCAAGATCTTTTGCCATATCATCTTTGAGATGGTGCATTAAAACAAGAGGTGTTGGTGTGTCTCAAGTGTTGCACTACATAGGGAACAAGTTATATCAGTTATAATCCCCCACTTTCCCAACCTATCTTTGGTATACAGTCTTCTATGTATTGCTAAGTTGAGTGCAAAGATCCATTTAGGGCTAACCTGATTGTTGCAAGTCATTCTTTTCCATGAAACTTTGTTGTATTCTCCTCTCAACTTTTTGTATGTTGTTTTAATTCTAAACTCATCAGCTTCCATGATTTCTGTCACTTGCAAGTTCCTCTCTACAAGTCAATGCCCTGCATAAAGTATTTTCTTCACAATCCAAGAAACTTGATTTGCTATCACCTCCCATGGTTTCCTGCCCTTAAGATAGAAAGTGTGTACCCATACAATCCACAATTTGTCCTTTTTTTGTTGAGATTCCACAGGTGCTTTAAGACAGCTACTTTGTTCCACACATGCATATCTATAATATTAAGAACTCTTGCTACTTTTGGCCAGCAAATTGTGTCCCATGCTACAAGTGCTTTTCCTTTACTTTGTGCCTCACCATTCCATAGAAACCTTTTATATATTGTTTCTATTCTTTGTAGTATTTGTTTAGGCAGTATAAATATTTGAGTCCAGAATGCTTGCATGGATTCTAGTACACTGTTCACCAGTTGGAGCCTTCCTGCATAAGATAAGTATTTGACTATCCAGCTTGTGATTCTCCCCAGCATCTTATCTAGAAGAGGTTGGCATTGCCCTACTGAAAACTTCTTTGTGCTAAGAGGTACTCCTAGGTATCTGAATGGGAGTACTCCTCTTGTGAAGCCTGTCTGATGTAATATTTCTTGCTGAGTATTTTCTGATACTCCACCAAAATATATACAACACTTGGTTTGGTTTGCTTTGAGTCCGGAAACACTGGAAAATTCCTAGAAGAATTCATACAATTTGATAGTTGATATTAAGTCTCCTTTACTAAATAGCAACAAGTCATCAACAAAGCTTAACTGTATAATGTGTTGTTTATGACATCTAGGGTGGAACTTAAAACTTGTATCAGTTTTCAGGTTCTTCAGCAGCCTAGTAAGGTAATCCATAGCAAGTAAAAACAAATAAGGAGATAAAGGATCCCTTTGTCTCACACCCCTCTTTGCCTGGAAAGGAGGACTAGGGAAACCATTTATCATGATAGAATAAGAAACTGTTTTGACACAGTTCATTATCCATGAGACAAATTGATAAGGAAATTTCATTCCAACTAATACCTCCTCCAAGAAATGTCATTTCACAGTGTCATAAGCCTTCTGCATATCAATCGTGAACATACATCTTGGTGAGATCCCTTTCCTGCTATACCCCTTAACCAGCTCATGGCTTAAAATCACATTATCTGTCAGTGCTCTTCCAGGAACAAATGCAGCCTTCCCTGGATCAACTAGGTACTCCATCATACTATGTAACCTGTTAGTGAGCATCTTTGAAATGATCTTATACTGTGTAGTACAACAAGAAATAGGCATGTATTCTCTGATTGAGGTAGGGTGAGCCACTTTAGGAATTAGTGTAACAGAGGTTCTATTTATGGGGGCATACATTTCACCTGTCTGGAAGAATTGTAGTACAACAGTAGTTACCTCATCACCTATGACTGGCCAGGCTTGTTTAAAAAAATATGCATTGAAACCATCTTCTCCTGGTGCTTTAGAATCTCCAATGCTTTTAAGTGCTTCTTTGACATCCTCTCCTGTGAATGACTGAATAAGAAACAATTGTTGTTCCCTTGTAAGTACTGGTCCTGCTTGTAACACTTCTGGTTTTGTAGCTGGCATTCGATTTGTTCTCTGTCCTAGAAGACTTTTGTAGAATCCCACAGCTTCCTTGGTGATCTCTGTTGCATCTCTAATAGTAGTACCATCCTCTTTTGTCAGCATATGTATTTGATTCTTAGCCTTCATGTCCTTCATACTAGCAAAGAAATAAGCTATGTTAGCATCCCCCAGTTTGAGCCACTGAATCCTAGATTTTTGCTTGTAGATACTCTCCTCAATCAGACTCCATTTACTCAATCCATTCCTCAGTATTTTCTCCTCATCCATCATGCTTTAAGTTAATGGGACTATCCTCATGTTACTTTGTTTGTCCATGAGCTCTCTCCTAATCTGTTGAACTCTTTCTGAAACACCCATGAACTCTGCCTTATTTAATTGTTGCATCTCTTTTCTCACCATTTTTAGATTCCTCCATATCCCTTTCATTTCTCCACCTAGTATTTGCCAACTTTCCTGGACCCTTCTCCTAAATTCTGAGTGTTTTCCTATACAATTGTAGAATCTGAAAGGCCTCTTCCTTCTATCTCATTGTTCCTCCATTATCAAACCTAAAGGGGAGTGGTCTGAGAATAAAGGATTCATAACCATGGCTTGGTGAACAGACATCTTATCCATCCATGTTGCATTTACTATAACTCTATTAATTCTACTAAATACACGTCCATTTGTCCAAGTAAAGTTCCTCCCTCCTATATGTAGCTCTGATAGGTTATATTCAATCAAACATTCTTTAAAATCCCTTGTTTCTACCTCCTGCACTTGACTTCCAATAGGTCTATTCTCTTGTGTTAATATAGAGTTAGAGTCCCCCATAATCACCCAAGGATCCTTGATATTATTGTTAAGTTGGTGTATTGCTGCCCATAATGGTGTCCTACTTTCTATAGTATGTAGCCCATAAACTGCAGTAAATTGGAACTGTGTACTGCTATGTTTTAAATCAACTACACCATGAATATATTGCTCTGAATCCTCTATCTTTGTGAAGCTAATATCATTTGGATTCCATATTACCCATATCCTCCCTTTCACTATTGCTTTTGCATTTGTACACCACTCCCAACCTGGCATACTTTTATTAATGATAACCTTTTCTCTATCTAAGCTAACTCTATGTTCACATATTGCTATCAAACTCACTTTATTTCTCCTCACAAACAACCTGAGCTCCTTGTGCTTCACCTCTTTGTTGAAGCCCCTTACACTCCATGTCACTATCATGCTTCAAAGGGAGGTTTAGGTAGTACTTCCATTCCCCAGTTTCTTTTCCACAATGGTTACCTTCCTCATAATGTAAATTTTCTGATCTTTTCCCCATTTATCTCCTGTAACCTGTCTGTTGTTACTACCTCTTCTCATAGAGTGTTTGGATCTAACAGTTTGCCACTCCTCTTGTACCTGTGAAGTATTTGTTTCTTCCTACTCATATGAGTGAGTTTGAGATACATCTTGTACTTGCACTGGAGCCCCATCTTGACTTATATCAGTGCCCTGCTGTTTGTCTTTGATAGGTAGCCATTCCTTCCTTTAGCCTTTTCCTGGACCTTTTTTTTTGTGCCTGTGTATTAGTTACTGGCTTGTCCACACATGAATGTCCTACTTGTAGGCATTTTTGGCAGAACACAGGTTTTCATTCAAACCAGATTTGTTGTTCCACTATTCTTCCTTTGGGATCATGAAGCTTTATCATTTTTTGTAAAGGTCTTGTAATATCCACTTCAACTAATATTCTTCCAAAAGAGATTCTACTGGCTTGGGTTGTGCATTCATCTGCATATAAAGGTTTCCCTAGACTACTTCCAATTTTACTCAGGACAGTTGGATTCCAACAGTTAAGTGGTAAGTTTGGAAGTTTAACCCACAAAGGAATGGTGGTTAAGATTTCCTCCTTGAAATTGAATGATAGGCCTTCGCAACATGTAGTGAGGTCCTGAGCACAACACCATATCCCTCTCTCCCTGATTCACAAATCTCACTACAAAATAACCAGTAGTGTGGAATAAAACTATAGGTTTAATCGAGAAAACTCCATGAGCAAGGATGAATCTCTACATCGAGCCAATGGATGGGGCTGTTCCCATTACATACGCTACAATCGATGGGCCCCATTTCTCATCATCTTGAGCTACATCTTCAGGCAAAATAGTCACTAATTTCTCTCCTTCAATTATCCCCGGTGGTATGTAACTTAGATTCATGCCTCTTGCAGCTAATCTATTAGTAGCAAACAAATTTGCCCAAGGTTTACCTGTCCCTGCTTCATTCATCTCCAGTTTCCTCATTTTGTTGTTTGGGGTTTTGACCTACGCTACTGTTCCATTGGTCTTTATCAAGTTCTGTTGTATTCCAGTTCCTTTTCCACTTTGTTTTGACAGCTCCTTCCATTGCTCATCCTCAATTGATTTCCCCTACTCTGCTCTTGATGCACCCACCTGGATACTTGCTACTGGTGTTTGCATCGGTGTTTCAGTAATACCTGTCACCATTTCTGCCTGTGTTGATTTGCCTATGGAACTACTAGTAATGCCATGATTTATTTCTTCCTCATAATGTCGTTGTGTTCCTCGTCGTGGTCTTCCCCGTCCCATTTTCGGTAGGTGCAAGTTAGTACACACTAACGTGCGCCGAGAGAGAAAGGAGACTATGCGAGAGTTTCCTACTAGAAAGTATTTATTCTAGAAGAAAATGATATTTAACTGTGTCAGAGAAGGAAATTTTTATCCTAAGAGAAAATGAAAAATAATGCCTCGGAGTAGGAAGTGTTTATCCTAGCAGAAAATAAAAAATTACTATCTTAGACTTGGAAGAGTTTATCCTAGGAGAAAATGATAAATAAATGTCTTAGACTAGGAAGTATTTATCCTAGGAAAAAATGAAATTTAACTATCTCAGACTAGCAAATGTTTATCCTAAGAGAAAATAAAAAATAATGTCTCAGACTAGAAAGTGTTTCTCCTAGGAGAAAATGAAAAATAAATGTCTTATACTAGGAAGTGTTTATCATAGAAAAAAAATAAAAAATAAGTGTCTCAGACTAGAAAGTGTTTATCCTAGGAGAATGAAAAAATAATAATTTGTGTAAGCATAAAAAGAAAAATGGTTAAATGTTTTTATTGTAACTCTGTTAGCAAATTTGAACTTCTGAAACAACCTTTATTTCAGCAAGAAACGCCCCTATTTTTTTTTTTAAAAAAAGAACAAAATAGTGAGTTTTAAAATGGTGGTCAGTTTGTGGCCCTTGGCTTTGAGGATGATTGCTCCTGTTGTTGCCATATTTGAAGCTGATTTCAGCTTGGGTAGACTGTTTTCGTTTGCTAGTCAGCCCATCTTGATAATCTTGAAGATAGTTCTAGTTATTTAGAACTTCAAACTTCACATTTGTTATATTATTTCCACCTTCCAATAATCATTGAATCTTGTATTCATATAAATTCTCAAAATTCATCAATTGTTGACAAATTACTGTGCATATCATTATTTCTTGAATCATGTCGCATTTGATGTGCTGACCAAACTTGGCTTTGTGCAATTGAAGAGATGGTAGCAATTTTGAAATCATTTTCTGCTTATTCTAACGAAGACTAACTTAAAGAAAAATCACAAATCGAATTGAGTGACACAAAATAAGAAGAAATAATATTTGATCCTTTTGAGAGAAAATAAAAAATACAATAAAAAATGGACTCATTTGAGAATGGTGGTCAATTCTGTTGATCATGACATGCCTTTTGGATTAAATGGCCTGTTCTGTCCAATCAATCTAAACTTCAACTTTGTCAAACTTTCAACTTTTGTAATCAGACTTCTATAATCCTGTCACGATTCGATCCCTCGAGTCATGATGACACTTACCATAACCCACTGACAGGTTAGCCAACTTGTAACCCAGAACAACAAGTAATGAGTGCCAGAGTAGAACTAAACAAAAAATAATGCTAATAATAAGAAAAGACATAAACTTTAGAAAACCAAAAACTATATACAGTGGAAACCCTCCCAGAACTTGAAAGTCATGAGTATAGAGTTGTCTAATATGAACAAATACAAGTCCCAAAGGTGGACCACAACAAGCCGTCTCAAAGGCAAACTAGCTAACAAATATATACAGAAGGAGATAGGCTGATCTAGGACGTCAAGTGCTCACCCTCGTCTCCGGTATGTACAAGCTACAAAAGATAGCACGAACGATCACTGTTAGTAGCTGGTACTAGGACCTGCATCATAAAAATGATGCAGAGTGTAGCATAATTACCAAAATAAAGGTACTCAGTAGGCATCATAGCCGACCGAGCAAGAAAGGTAAAAGCAATCTGAAAAGGGAAAATCTAGAGCAGCAAGGGTCAAAACGGGTAAAGAAAGAAAACACATGAGCATATTGATAGTAAATCTAAGTACAACTACACTTAACCTAAATGGACCCCATAAGCTAGAAGGTACACTCATGCGCAAGTTTAAATAAAACCCGGACGTACCCCATAAGCCCGACATGCACACAGAATAGCTAAGTCTACAAGATAGAAGTGCCTCCAAACCAGATCCAACCCGTGTATGCTGGGCCTCGAACCCCAAGTGATAGCCTCTAACTAAAGGTGACGACCTCTAAATGTAAACCATCAGTCTCGGATCAGGAATATGGCCTCGAACTGTGAACATCAGCCTCAGACTGGAGATAACAGCCTCGGATCGTAAATATCGGCCTTGAAGCGAAAATAGTCATAGTGTCCACTCAACTTCCAACCCGTCTAGCAAGAGTGACAAAAGAGCTAGTCGACTCTGAAGAGGATTCCAATATCAAGACAGGTCATTGTGGAACAACATCCACCCACAAGCATCCATTGGAGGCTACAAGCCTAGAACAACCCCACCTCAAGTTGCCGCGAAGACACAACCCTCCGGTACTGCATCAGAGTCGTAGAGATAGGGAGAGAAAGCAGAAGGTGTATAAAGTTGTGCAACGCCTAAGCTAAGGCTCATGATATCAGACCCTAGTCTGCTATTTTAGTCTACAAGGACCTAGTCCGTCCGAAACAACGTCAGAGACATACCAAAGTCACAAGGTTCACGGGTCTAAGGCATCATAAGTCTATCTTAGACTAAGGCTGAACATTCTTCAAAACACACATAATAACATAAGTAAATCACATAGCATGCAACAACACACATATAACCCCAACTAAGATGGAACTACCCTCGAAACGGTGTCGATCAACCCTAAAACATGGTATCTAAGAAGAGAAGGTAAGAATACCTAGGTACCCGCCCCAAATTCACTCTAATAATCATGAATTCACACATTCAAGCTCAATATAATTAGAAAGGAAGTCGTAGCCTACCTGTAGGCCGACCGCGCACTCTCCAAATCACAAGGCCAGAGCTTTTTACTTCCGAACGACCTCCAAACGCTGCCACACTATTAAAAAATAGGATCACAACATAAGTAAGGTCACTTAGAAACAAAAATCACATAAAACGGAAATGAACCAATTTTAGATTCAAACGGTTATCACGGGATCCATGCTAGAATTTCTGGAATTGACTCCGTCAAGAGGTCCTAAACTACGCCTCTAACTTGTGTCACAAGATTGAACACAAATCGAGGCCTACGGCAGCCCAAACAGCAACAAATAAAGAAACACAAAAAAAAGCTAAAAGAAGCTTTGAGGCAACAACTTACAAGAAAAATTCACCTCGAACAAAGGTTCCTCAATGCAATTCAACTACCAATCCACGTAGCCACACTTCCAATTAACACACAGGACTTCGAATAGCCAAAATACACTCTATACTTAGAGATGATCGTGTCTAAGTCCTATTTAAAGGACTGGAAGAAGCTCTTCATCGCGATCGCAGAGACCAAGGCCCGCGATCGCGGCCCACTTGATAGTCGGCTATCGCGAACGCTAAGGGAGCTCCCGCGAATGAGAAGGAAAGGAAAGTTCAGGTCCCGCAAACGTGATTCGATCCCCGTGAATGCGAAGGCTTAGGAACGTGGATAGGACCTCGCGAACACGGCGGCCAGGCCCAGTGGTCTCCGCGAATGTGCCACCCCAGCTCACGGTTGCGAAGGCCAAAAGATGGCCTGCACCAGCTAATTCATATCAGTTGGTTTGGCAAGTTCCAAAACCCCCGACGGGGTGTTCCAAATTCATTCGGAACCTCATGCACACAAATGAGATATGCTACCCCATTGAATTCGACATTCCAGACTCAAAAGAAATGTCAGAACTTCCCTCCAAGGTCGTCTCGATGAAAAGTGAGTCCCACACCGAATTTCCATTTTAAGACAAAATCCACAAGGGGGCTCAAAATTAGCCTGGAAGCCTTGGAACCTAAGCGAAGGGTCATTCTAGACCAAACTCAACATTCCAGAGCTAATCGCGCTGACAAAATTCTCATCCAAGCTCATTTACTCAAAATGTTGACTAAATTCAAACTTACGCCTTAACTTAAAAGTTAAAACACCGACTCACACTAAAAGCCTCAAAAGTCATGATAACTATGCTACTAGCCTAAAATGACCTTTTTCGGAGCTGATAGAATCATCAGAATTAGATTTTGAGGTCATCTTCCTGAATTTTTGATCAAAACTGACCGTTCAAGGTTCAGAAGCTCCAAAACACTAAAATTCACATAACAACTAAACGAACGACCAGGTGACCGAGCTGTCAGTCCCAGTAAGTCATAAATAACTTGGGGTTACTACAAGAAAGCTCTAAACGACGAACATGAGGCATAAACATAGAAATGACCTGAGGGTCATTACAACATCAACTACTAAAATGGACTTTCGTTTGTTAAAGTAAGAGTCAAGAAGTACCTGAAGGCTCAAACAAGCCAGGAATCTGTTCCCGCATATCATGCTTGATCTCCCAGGTAGCCTCCCCAATTGGATGATGCCTCCAACGGAGCTTAACTACATGAATGGCTCTCGAATGCAATCACCGCACATCTCTGGCTAGAATGGAAACTGGCTCCTCCACGAAGGTCAAGCGATCATCCAACTCTACCGCATCATACTGAAGCACATGAGACTTATCTGGAACATACTGGTGCAGTATCAAAACATGAAAAACTGGGTGGATAACAGAGAACAGCAGAGGCAAAGCTAACTCATAAGCAACCTCTCCAACTTTCCGAAGGATCTCAAAAGGCCCAATATACCTGGGACTAAGCTTGCCTCGCCTCCCAAATCTTATCACGCCCTTCATGGGCAACACACGGAGAAACACCCTATCGCCAATAGAGAATTTCAAAGTCCATCACCTACAATCAGCATAACTCTTGTGCCTACTCTGAGCTATCCAAAGTCTATCCTGAATCACCCTCACCTTCTCCAAATCCTCCTGAATCAAGTCTGTACTACGCGGTCTAGGCTCTGTGAACTCAAACCAATCAACTGGAGAGTGACAATGCCTATCATATAAGGCCTCGAACGGGGCCATCTGAATGCTAGAATGGTAGCTGTTGTTGTATGCAAACTCCGCCAAAGGCAAGAACTGGTCCCAATGACCTCCAAACTCTAACACACAAGCCTGCAACATGTCCTCAAGGACCTGAATAGTACGCTTTGACTGACCATTAATACGTCCCATTTTAAAACTAAGTTAAAAATTTCCTATAACTTGGCTATTTATTAATTTTGAAAATAATAATGATAGAGTCGACACTTAATTTTTAGGAACATTTAGAAAACCATTTTAAAAAGGTAATTTTGAAATAAAGCTTTTAATAAACCAGAATTCGGGTAAGTGTTCAAGTGATCCTCTAATGAAGATTTTAAGCACCTTAAAAGATCCGCTAACATGCAGTTGACCAACGAATTTTACTATGTTTGGCTAATTTTAAAAAATGAAAGTACTTGTAAGAAAAATCTTTAAGGTTATTTGTTAAAAAGGTTTTGTTTGAAAATGAATAAAATTTATTTTTTACTTATATATATACTACCTTAAAAGCATGAACTCCCTAAATTGAATGTTAAATTACTGTAATACCTCCAACTTAAAACATCCAATTTAGTATATATTCGATATTATTTATTATATTATATTATATTATATTTATTGGTTCTATATTATATTAAAAGCTAACACCTTTTCACATTGATGGACAATGACTTCTCCAAAGGGTTGTGACCTTTTTTAAGAGCTGTGACTTTTTCGATGAGCTATGACATTTCTGAATGGTTGTGATTTTTCTGAAGGATTGTGACTTATCTTATAAGGCACGATAAACACATTTTCATACAATCATTTGTTGTCTATATATAGAAGGGTTTTCTCACATTTTTAATCTATGAATTTTATAAGTTTTCTATTCTTCTTCTTCTTAAAACAAGAAAGATTGCGAGAATTGTTCAATTATGCAATTACAACATTTTTTGTGGGTAAAATAGACAGATCAACAAAAATTTATACAACAAGGAGAATGCAATAACTTAACTTCAAACGAGAAGACTATCTATATAATTAATATGTACTCATTTTCATTGTCATAAATATACTTTTGCAGTAACTTTTACTTGACAAGAAGTTCAATGATTTTATGTTGCACAAACTACAACTTGGTGTTCAAGCTGTGAAAAGCCTCAAGCTGTTGGAGAAAAAGGATTTGATCAAAAACTTGTTTGAAGAGTCCAAACAAGATTTAATAAGTACTTCTCTGTTTCCAATTTATTTGTTGTACTTTTATTTTTATTCGGTTTAATATATAATGTTCTTTTTGTGTGTGTGTGGGGGGGGGGGGAGGGGGTGTTGCATGTTTAAGACCACAAAGTTAAAAGATTATATTAAAAGCAAACACATTTTCATATTGAAGGGTTGTAACATTTACAAAGAGTTATAACTTTTCCAATTAGTTGTGACCTTTTCGAAGGGTTGTGACTTTTTTAAAGGGTTGTGACTTTTTCGAAGAGTTGTGACTTTATCAAAGGGTTGTGACTCTTCCAAAGAGTTATGACTTTTCCAATGAGTTGTGACATTTTTGAAGATTGTGACTTTTCTAAAGGGTTGTGACTTTTCTTGATAAGGCACAATAAGCATTTTTTTCATACACTACCATTTGTAAGCTTTAAAAAGACGGTTTCCTCACATTTTTAAACTATAAATTTTTTAAGTTTTCTATTATTCTTCTTCTTAAAACATCCAATTTATTGTATCTTCTATATTCTATATTATATTTATTTATATTATATTATATTAAAAGAAGACCTATTCACATTGAATGCTTACGACTTTTCCAAAGAGTTGTGACTTTTCTGATGAATTATGATCTTTTAGAAGGGCTGTGACTTTTATGATAAGACACAATAAGCACATGCTCATACTACCCTTTGTTAACTTTAAATAGAGAAGTTTCCTCACATTTTTAAACTAAATTTTTTTATGTTTTCTATTCTTCTTTTTTAAAAACTCAAGTGTGATTTACAGACATTGAGAATCTGAATGTTCAATGGAATTTGAACACTTCCTAACATGAATGTTAAATTAATGTAGTACTCCAACTACTTCTTTATTTTATATCAATATTAATTTATATTATATTATATTAAAAGTAAGAACTCCAACAATACAATAATAACTAAGTAATGAACTATAGGGGAGGGAGGAGAAGTATATTTAAGAGGTGTAACTAACCGATTTTAAGAGTTACTTTTTTATTTTTACATATTACAATTAATTTTAAAATGAGAAAAAATTCAAAAAAAGAAGAGGAAAAAGATAAATTTAATTGGATGCCATGAGAAGGTGTTAGATCACCTTTTCTATATCTAGCTTTATATTATAAATAATTATAGGTGTTTTTTGGATGGTGATTTGACAACTTTCAGTAGTAATCAAAAGAAAGTTTGCATTCACTATTTATAAGAACTTATACTTTATCATTCCATTTGTTCTTCATTTAATTTTTTATTTAATAATATTGATATTATTTTTAAAAATAGTATAGTACATGGTTTTATATTTACGTGCATCAAAACTAGTATATATATATATAAACTTTCCAAATGATTAAATAATTATAATGTTACAGTCTTATAAATAATTTTAATTTAACAACTTTATCCGAGTTAAAGTTTTTGAGTTAAATAATTGACACAATCACTTAAATATGGATTTTGAAAGCTAAACACTAACTATGTAAGAATATGAATAATTCTCAAGTTAGTCTTGAAGCTTAACTTGTCTAAAATAACATAGAGCTTGATAAATCATTGCAAGGCACGAGATGATGAAGAAAGTTTTCATATCTTGATAACAAATTCAAACTCTTGTGAGGATTCAGTAAGTTAAAGCATAAAACTGCACTAACATTAGTGGTTAGACATTTAAGAGATAAAAATAACGTATAGAAAGAAGGGAGACATGAAAGCTTGAACTTTGGCCCATTTCTTTGTGCTGCTCGTGTTCGGGTTTTAGACCCAAGTTCTTCTTGTTTGGGCAACTAGGATGATTCAAAGAGGGACATTGTTGGCCCCTGAACCAATGGAATGATGTGAGGCGGTTGAGGGACTCCAATTGGACTCATATTAACGTTACATGAAATGGAAAGAAGAAAAAAAAAAGATTAGCGCTCACCATTTGGTAAAAAATCATAAATCTATTCTCCAAAGAATGTGTGGCAAGACAATATTACAAGCTACTGCTTCAACATATGAGAATACTCATAATAATTAAAATAAAAGGCCAAGCTTTTTGTCTGAGACAGTGAATCAGGTGATTTGTAGGATTTAATCCATAGATGAAGAGAAACATGGTCTTATATATGATAGAGGACACACTAGAAACTAATAAAATCACTTAGATTTTTCAGTGATCCTTTACTTTCTGGAAAGACATGTTCGAGAACTAAAGATAAACACACTTTAAGTGAATTCACAGCTAAGTCGAGTTAACTCAACAAGGATAGAAACATACAAATATGAGTTAACAAATCATGAAAGAAAAATTAAAACTCAAATCCACAGTAGCAAACTTTAGCTCTTTTGAAAATTTTAAGACGTCGACAACACAATTATTTCAAATCGACAAGCAAGCTGCAGGAGTTAAACATGCTACGACAGTTCATCAGGATAACCCAATAGTAAGAAAAAACAAAAATTTAATATACAAAATATGGTAAACTATGGGATTTCTATGACTTAATAGACAGAAAAGAAGTATCGGGTAAAGCTGAAATAGAGGAGTGACAACTCTAGATCTAGCCGAATCCTCATCAAGTTAGCACTCAAAATTCGATCAAAAGTGATGCTAATCGAGATATACATACTAAAACAATAAAAATATTTTAATAAAACTTATGTTTGAGTGCGAAGAGTAACAAAGAAAATCAACCTGAAACTATCAGATTCCCTAAATGTGAGGAGCTTTTATCCAACAGCTAATACGAATTCAGCTAACACGAATTCACATTCAGGTTGTCATTGAAATGAATATTTGGATCTAATCACACAACATATGACAAAGAACTTGATTTAAACAGGATGGAGGGATATCGAAAGCATAGGTTAACAGAGAAGAATGTAAACTATTGAAATGAAAAGCTCAAGTTAAATTTATCTGAAGCAAAAAATTTAATCAGACGCGACAAAGAAAAGGCAATAGCGATTTCAAACAAAAATGAAAGGAATTCAAGTTGGTAGAATCATGGATGTAATCAAGAATGAAGCCTAACTAGCTCAAACAGGTTGCAGAGATCGGTGGAACCATTTAGACTAAACTCGTATACAGAACTCGCTTACATTAGGAGCATGAAACCAATTTATTCAAGCAGTCGACGAGTTGAACACTTGAACCATAGCAAAATTGTGACTCAAAGATTGGGTAAAATATCAGCAGCTCCAAAGAAACATCACACATGGTTTGAAATTATTCAGTAAATCAATACTTCACTATTGAGATTCACAACTCTAAAAAAAATATTTGCTATCAGTTCAAAATTTGCACAAATGAGTCAACCAATTACGGACAAATCTCAATTGAGAGGAATAGTATAATATTCAGATTTTAACCTTTTTTTTTTTAAGAAAAATTGAAACATTCAAATAAAACGACTACATCACTACTGCTCAAAGGGTTATTTCAAACATCAAACCAAAACACATATTTTTGCTCACATTATGTAGGTTAAATCATACCCATAGCATCTAATATAAAGACTTCGTACTTTGAATTAAAGGGGTCGAGACTTATCCTACATTGTTAAGCTTAAAACAAACAGGACTTTGAACAAGGATAGTAATGTAGCTACTGATTTTATAAGTGAACTACTGAACGACAATAAGATTAGCAAGGATAGCAATTCCTAACAGTGAATTTTTTTTTAACTTCTGGCTAACCCAACATGGAAAAAACAATCAGCTAACAAAGTTACTGGGAAAATAAATAAAAGGGCTTAGAGGCTATTCCTTACAGAAGCTGAATATCGAGAAGAAGTAAGCGAAATAACTATGGGAAATCAAAAATTAAACGAGAAAAAAAAAGTGTATTACCTGGTTCTGGGCAGCCACTCAGACAACGAGTTGAAAAGATCAATTTCCACACCGATTTCGAGTGTGAGTAATTACAAGAGACAATAAGAATTGAGTGATTGCGTTGAAAATCAAAGGAAAGTACAATAGAGAAATTAGTGAATGAAAGAGTATCAAAAACTCTAGTATTCCCAAACTCTCTGCCACTTAACCCTTTCTCTACAATGGCAACAAGTGCCGATATTTATAGCTGAAAAAAGGTTGGATTTGAATTTTAAAAATAAGTAACCATTTGAGAGGGAGGGCAAAGGATTCAGATTTGACAAAGTGAAAGGAGATGTTACTAACTCTCTGAAAATAGTGCATATTGCACATGGCTGGAGTCTGTTTTTTCAGAGAAAAGAGAAGGAGAGGGTATGGGTGAAAGGTCAACTGATCAAGCTCGAAATCCGGCAAATTTTGGGGGATTTTCGCAGGGAAAGGGGCCGGTTAGGGCATTCTGTTGCTGAAGTCGAATATATAGAGAGTAATGGAATCACAACTGCTATATCTAAAGGTAGCTAATAAATAATAAATGAGACAACAACAAAAAGAACACCAGGAATTTACAAGGTTCGGCATCATTTTGTTTTCTTTTGCCTACTCCTTGGACACAATCAACCAATATTTATTTCACTTTAAAAGAGTACAAGTGAAATACTATAAGAGAGAAAGAAGATCAAATGTCTTAGAAGATGAGAAGGCAAGTGAGAGGTGCGTCTTACAAATGAATAAGAGCTACCTATTTATAGGAGTAAATTCTTTCTATTGATGTCATCCATGACATCACTATGTGTTAAAATGTTGAGGTTTAACTTATGAAACCATTTTATGATTTACCTAAATTTCACCTACAAAGTTGCTATCTTGATTTTTGTACCAATAAAGAATTAATTCATCTTGAATCTTGTCAAATTTAACAAATCTCCACCTTGGCAAGATTCTCCAATTTCAACTTTCTCTTAACAACAATTTTGATTGTGTCTTCAACCTCAATCTTCAATGTTCAACAATGTTGAAACTTGACCGCAGTCACCACTTTTGTCAGCATATCGGCAGGGTTATCTGTAGTATGAATTTTTTGCACTATGACTCCACCTTCTTCTATGATGTCCCGTACAAAATGACATCGGACATCAATGTGCTTCATCCTTGCATGATAGACTTGGCTCTTTCGTAATTGAATATCACTTTGACTAACACAAAATATTGTGATTCTTTCTTATCCAATACCAAGCTCTCTAAGCAATCCCTGAAGCCAAATTGCCTCTTTCGCAGCCTCTGTAATTGCCATGTACTCTGCCTCAGTGGTAGACAAAGGAACTGTTGACTACAAAGTAGACTTCCAACTAACTGGTGCGTTTGCAATAGTGAAAACATAACCAGTAGTTGATCTTCATTTGTCCAAATCACCTACATAATCTGAGTCACAATATCCAACAAGATATTGACCATCTTCCTGCTTGAAAACCAATCCAACATCTATAGTATTATGAATATACTGTAGAATCCATGTTACAGCTGGTCAATGCTCCTTTCCAGGATTATGCATATACCTACTAACAACTCCTACAACATGTGAAATACCTGGTCTTGTGCAAACCATTGCATACATCAAACTACCAACAACATTCGCATATGGTACTCTTGACATATATTCTCGTTCAGCTTCATTCTTTGGTGACATAGCATCACTAAGCTTAAAATGAGGAGCAAGTGGAGTGCTAACCGACTTCCTCTTCTCATGCTACCAAATCGGTTTAGTACCCTCTTCAAGTACTCTTTCTGAGATAAATAGAGTTTCTTTGAATGTCTATCTCTTTTTATCTCCATGCCAAGAATCTTCTTTGCCTCACCCAAATCCTTCATCTCAAACTCCTTTCTTAGTTCAGTCTTCAGCTTCTCAATTTCTTCTTGACTTTTAGAAGCTATCAACATATCATCAATATATAGGAGAAGATATATAAAGAATTCATCTTCAAGCTTGCGCAAATACACACAATGATCGTATTTGCTTCTTATGTACCTTTGCTGCAACATAAACTTGTCAAATCGTTTGTACCATTGTCTAGAGGATTGTTTCAATCCATACAACGATTTTCAAGTTTACACACCATATTTTCTTTTTCAACAACTTAGAATCCTTCTGGCTATGTAGATTTCCTCTTCCAAGTCTCCATGTAAAAATGCAGTTTTTACATCCAACTGAACTAGTTCCAAATTCAACTGTGCTACCAAAGCCAACAAAACTCTAATGGAGAAGTGTTTCACGACTGGAGAAAACACCTCATTATAATCAATTCCCTCCTTTTAAGCATATCCTTTGGCCACCAATCTTGCTTTGTAGCGAACATCTTCTTGGTTAGGAAATCCTTCTTTCTTTGCAAATACCAATTTGCACCCAATTGTTTTCTTGCCCTTCGGGAGATTGGCCAATTTCCATGTATGATTCTGATGAAGGGACTGCATTTCTTCATCCATGGAAATCCTCCACTTATCTTCTTCTGAACTTTGGACTGCGTCTTTATAAGTTGTAGGAATGTCATCAGCTGCAATTGAGACTGCACAAGCCACCATATCTATGAGTCGAGCAGGTTTTCTTATTATTCTTTTTGGCTTGCTGGTTGCTATTGATTCAAGTTGTGGTTGAGGTTCTTGAGATGGAACCTCCCTCTCGACTGGCTCTTCTTCCAGAGGAAATCTTCTGTTGTTTCCTCGTTTGCTCCCTGTGTTGGGAAAATTATTTTTCCCTCAAACTCCACCTGCTTTAAAGTACCATCAGTTTGTTTGACATCTTTACCTGTTACCTTATTTGTCAAGGCAGATTCATCAAAGGCAACATCCCTACTGCAAATAATTTTTCTGGTCTCTGGATACCATAACTGTTATCCTTTGACTCCAGAAGTAATCCCCATAAATAAAGTTTTCTTTGCTCTTGGGTCCAATTTTGACTCTCTTACATGATACTATGCAATTGAGCCAAATACATGTAAAAAGTCATAATCTTCAGCAGGTTTTCCATACCATTTTTCTAATGGTGTCTTGCCACCAATAGCGACAGATGGTAGACGATTAATGAGGTGGCATGCATATGTTATTGCCTCAGCCCAAAATTCTTTGCCCAAGCCAGCATTGGACAACATACCTCGAATCTTCTCCAGTAAAGTTTGGTTCATGCGTTCTACCACTCTATTTTGTTGTGGTGTATTTCTGATGGTGAAATGTCTGACGATGCCATTGTCTTCATAAACTTTTTGAAAAAGATCACTTTTGTATTTTCCACCATTGTCTGTGCGAAGACACTTGATCTTTTTGCCACTTTGAGTCTCTATCATCCCCTTCCATTTGAGAAAAATTTCCAATACTTCATCTTTAGTTTTCATTGTATACACCCATAATCTTCGGGAGAAGTCGTCAACAAAGATTACAAAATTGTGCTTCCCACCTAATGAAGGTGTTTTGGAAGCACCCCAAACATCAGAGTGAACATAATCCAAAATACCTTTAGTATTATGGATTTCAAATTTAACCTTTGTCTGCTTTCCCTTGACACAATGTTCACAAAACTCCAAGTTGCAAGTTTTTACTCCTTTTAGCAATCCTTGATCTGATAAAGTTTTCAAGGATTTTCCTCCAGCATGTCCCAAGCGCATATGCCATAGCCTAGTCATTTATGCCTCCTTGTCGTCACTGGATGTTGTTGCCGCTGTCCCAATAACTGTATTACCTTGATAGTGGTACATGTTATTATTTCTTCAAATTGCCTTCATTACCACCAATGCACCGGAGCATATTCTCATTACCCCATTATCTGCAATGACTTTGAACCCCTTTGATTCTAGGGATCCTACAGAAGTGAAATTTTTCTTCAAATTCGGTACATATCGAACATCTGTTAATGTTCTACTCAATCCATCATGGTTCCTTAATCGGATTGAACCAACACCATATGCCGTAAGAGGATTATTGTTCGTGGTGTGAATAACTCAACATTCTCCTTCTTGTAAATCAACAAACTAGTCCCGATTGGGACACATATGATAGCTATAAGCTGAGTCCATCAACCATACATCAGATGATTTGGATGGCTCCATTGTAATTAGTGAGTAATTAGAGTCATCACAATCAGCTACATTTGAATCCATGATAGCCTTCCCATTATGGTTTGGCCTTATTTTTCAACTTTGGACAGTCTTTCTTCCGGTGCCCTTTTTCTCGGCAAAAGGCACATTCATCTTTGCTGAGTATGGATCTTGACTTGGATCTTCCTTTCTTCGTTCTCAACTGATTTTGAGAACGACCTCTCACGATCAGTGCTTCAGCTTCTCCACCTTTTTGTTTTTCTCTCTTTCTTTGTTCATAACTATACAAGGCAGAACAAACTTCTTTGAGAGATGCTTCATCATTCCCATGAAGTAGAATAGTTTCAAGGTGCTCGAATTCATCGGGAAGTGAACTTAACAACATTAAGGCCATATCTCCATCCGTAAAAGTAACGTCCATATTCTGCAAATCTGTCGCCAACTTATTAAAGCTGGTGATATGATCATTCATTGTGCTACCAGGAATATAAGTGAAGCGTAACAGTCTCTTTTTTATGTAATGTTTATTTTGACTGTTTTTCTTCAAGAATCTCTCCTCCAATGCACTCCACAATTTACTTGCAGAAGTTTCCTTTGTGTATGGATACTTTTGTTCTCTTGCAAGGTAAGATCGGATGGTACCGCAAGCAACACGGTTGATAATCTTCCATTCTTCTTCTCCTACACTGTCTGGTTTCTTTTCTTCAATGGCAATATCTAGCCCTTGTTGAAAAAGGACACCAAGGACCTTGCCTTGCCACATTCCGAAATGTCCTGACCCATCAAAAATTTCAACTGCAAATTTTGCATTAGACACAATTCTTGTCATAAGCGAAGATGCCAACGATGACGTATTACTGACATTCGATGTGGAGTCATCATTTTTCTTGTTTTCCATTTTGCTACAAATACTATTTATTAGCTAACAATGTAAAAGACCTAAGTAAATCTTTTCTGATGTGGAAGTTTAGACTGTGCTGCAACCACAGAGCATACACAGATAAAACCTTGGCTCTGATACCAATTGTTACGGAAGCCAAATATATAGAGAGTGATGGAATCACAACTGCTATATCTAAAGGTAGCTAATAAATAGTAAATGAGACAACAATAAAAAGAACACCCGGAATTTACAAGGTTTGGCAACATTTTGTTTTCTTTTGCCTACTCGTCGGACACAATCAACCAATATTTATTTCACTCTAAAAGAGTACAAGTGAAATACTACAAGAGAGAAAGAAGATCAAACGTCTTAGAAGATGAGAAGGCAAGTGAGAGGTGTGTCTTACAAATGAATAAGAGCTAGCTATTTATAGGAGTAAATTCTTCCTATTGATGTCATCCATGACATCACTATGTGTCAAAATTTTGAGGTTTAACTTGTGAAACCATTTTATGGTTTACCTAAATTTCACCTACAAAGTTGCTATCTTGACTTTTGTACCAATGAAGAATTAATTCATCTTGAATCGCGTAGAGTTGTTGCTGCCTTCTCTGAGAGCGTGGAAAGGAAAACAAAAAGAAAAGAAAGATTAAGAGTGGGCAAAGTTATTAATGGATATGTTGGGCTGAAGTAGCTGAGACAAATTGGGTCCACATTGTATTAAAAATAGGAAAAATTACCTATATACACATCTTTATTTACCATATTTTTTATTATTTCCTATTATTTTAAAACTAGGTAAATTGCTCGCGCTTCGCGCGGTTCTGAATGATTTTATTAAATTTACAAATGATTATTTCCTGATATCCAAATATTAAAATTAGAGAAAATACAAATATTAGTAAAAACTTAATATTCAAGTATATTCCAACATAATTAGAAGATTTGACATAGTCACATATTTTGAAAACTTTAATTAATGATTGGAAAATTTTTCCTCTTCTATCAACTTCATCTTCTACATATTTTTCGATTTTAACATTTGTTTCTTACCTTTTAATTTCGAATGATCCTTTATGAATAATCAATCATCTGTTTCTCTAACTAAGAGTACAAAATACTTCATCACACATTTGTTTGAAAGCGGTGCACGATGTGAAAGTTCCCTCTAATCATCACTATTAAGATCCCTAGTTATGTATTTAAATAAGTCGGGGTTGGTAATAAACAACATAATTTTTTTTTTTGACTAAACATTAAGTCTATGTAAATGTTGATTGAAATATATCAAGCACAATGTAATTTCAATATTCTTTGTTCTTCAAATCACCATTAGTTTATATGTAATGAAGAAACACAAAGATAAGAGCAAAGCAGAAAGCAAGATAGATCCCAATAAGGAAAATAAATAAATTGCATCTATAATACTAAATAATTGTGATGTACTCTCCGATTAGTTGTACGAAATGTGATCTAACATTCTACCACAAAAAAATTACATCTGTATAGATAAAATACTAACGAATAAAGGTTTGATATCAAATGAAAACAAAAACAAAATAAATGAAGATAAACAAATGATGTATTTAAAATCTTCAAATCTCAAATGAGAGCAAGGAACAAATCGAATATGAAGCTCACATACATATTGTCATTGTGTCTTAATATTTTTATACCCTATAGCAATGTTTCAGTGTGCAACGAAGGCATCTAATAGTTTTTCATACTGTTGAACAATTAGAATGATTTCGGACAATATCCTTCAATCCAGGAAAAAGATTTGCCTTAACCTTTTCTTTATTAGACGTGATATAATAAAATACTTCTTCTATTTGCATCATCGTGGTAATATGTTACCAAGTGATTTAAACTGAGTAAAAACTAATTCGAAAAAATTCATAATCTAAATACCATGCATACGATTTGTGTACATCAAATACAAAGATAGCTCAGAACAATGATATGTGCAAAAACAAATAAATATGTTAGCTAACTTTTATTGACTTAAATTTGTAGAGCAAGTTTTATCAAAATCCTACTATTAAGACCACAAGAAGAGAATGAGTCAGTTCTAAATGGGTCCAGGATGCACTATCGTCCTCCAATAATATCATCCTATGCTACACAATGTTTAGATAATATCAAGTAAATACAACCAATTTGCAGAAAGAAAGGGAATTAGAACTCACTTCTATACTCCGATCCTATGTTATCCTCATTTATTGCAATCACTCACACTCACAACTCTTCATGCGCAACTGTTCTCTAATTTTTTACTATCATCTTTCTTTTCTGATTGTTCTGTTCTACAAGGTCTGCCAGAATCTGCATTATGTCTTTCAAAACCCCTCTTCATTGAATTTCAAGTTCATATATTATGTAGCATACTATTCTTTCTCTTCTTCATTGACCTGACTATCAATTACTTCAACTATCTCTCTGGTAGCGCGTTATTAGTAGCAGAACCTGTATTCATTTCTGAAATGACAGCAGGATTTTCATATAAACTTGCATATCCTTTAGCCTTGACTTTGGAATCTACAGAAATGCATGCTGAAGAATTTTCATGAAACTCTCACCTGGCTGGATTTTTCTCCATTAGGTCGCCCATGAAACCTATTTGAGACGTTCGAACATGTGAGGAAAACTCTTCCCATGTCATGTTATTCAATTAAATAGCCATTTATATATCTTCTTCACATTTGACTAATTAAAATCAAGAGTTCGTAGGAGTCGGTTGGGCTGCATTTCTATCTTCTCCCATGTTTTTTACCATTCTTTCACCATGTGTCAAATTCATAGATCGAACCTGAATCACAAACTCACCATCTGGATACAACGATGAGTGGGGAGGGGGTTCTGTTGCGCGGTGTTCCTGGTGCTGGTGGATTTGATGCAGTCTTTGTTGTCACTTTGGGGGGTTCAACCAAAAATGTGATAAAAACTTGGAGTTCTCTTAATGTTCTTGCTATACTAGTGGCAGGAGATCCTTCTGGTGTGTTTTTGGAAAACAATAATCCTCGAGGAAAGGAAATTACTGCAGCTGTTTCTTTGATCCAACTTCAATAATGACCAGCGAGTGTAGGATATTACATGAAATGGTTTTATCATGTTGTATGACTGCAACATCAGATTTTACAACACAAAATGAATATATTAGAGCTCTATACTGTAAGGTCAGAATCACCTTCAAGAATAAATACTGAATGACAGCCTGTTGTAATTTTACCCAAAATTTTGATCTTGGTAGGATTAGGTACCCCTTTACTTCAAAACTCTTTATGGTTATTTTCATGTTTTGTGGAATCAAAAGGTTATCTCATTCTACTGGTTAGTCTATCTTACTGGTATTATGTTTGGAGTTTCATGTCCATTCTCTAGTTGATCCCAACCCCGAGCATTACCCACCGAGAAATAAACTTTAGTTCTTAAAGTTGCTTGCTTATTTTTTCTTTTGGAACTGAACAAAGGAAATGACAGTCTTAAGGGACAAAGTGAAAAAGGGTAAAAGTTATTCACCACTCACCAAGAGTCTTTTCAAGAGCAAGTTCCATTTTTGAGGTGGTGGAACCTATTTTGGTCTCCCTAAGAAGAAGTTCATTTTCATAAATCATGGAAGCTTTGTCTATATATATGTGGACAACCACTAAACGTACGTTCTAACATCTCTAACTATTCTTGTAGGGGAACACAGATGTTTGTGTTAGTGCAAAAGCATTTTCCAGCTTTAGGCAGCCACATTTACATACAAATTTATTAAAGAAGAACCAACCAACACAATTACCAAGTAATTCTATCAATTAAGATTTAAGCAAATATGAAGAAATCATGTAAGATTTTTTTCCGCCTCCTATGGAATTCGAATCATGATCTCTCATGGTTTGATCCCATTTCATTTTCACTTAGCCCACACTCTTGAGTGCTCTACTGTAAAATTTTCATTCATTCATGATCCTCAAAGATATTCACGAGTGGCCTTGCCTGAATCAAGGACATCCAAATAGATTTAAGCTAAAAGCACATCAACCAATGTACTTTCCCTCTCGCCTCTAACTAAGATTTCTCAAAATATTTAACCATAAATATTATAGGCTCAAAAACGTGAATATCCCCCTTATAACCTAAGGCAACCGACAACCCTTTCATCTTAGCCCACCTTCATAAGGAAATTTGGTTGCGACAACTAATAAGATCATGGCACAAATCCATTAACAGAGGATAAAGAGATGTACCTTGGCATTAGAGATAAAGAAACCAAAGAAGTGATTACAGGGAAGCATTGTAATGGAAGAGGAAGAGTCCGAGAAGCGCTGGAACATGATAAAGACAGACACTTATTTTATTATTTTGTAATAATTTAATGTATTGTGTTTAAGTTCACAAAGAAATACCGGAAAATTCAAAGTGCCATACCTGGCGCTGTGGTGTAATTTTGGATGGAGTTTTGAATGAATGCAACAGTTTGTAATTAACAATTTCTATGCTTTTATGGTAATAGTTTTGAATCAGCATAGTCTCAGGTTCAAGAGATAACAAAAGTGTCATTTACACATGCTAAAAGGAGTTCAAAGAATTGCTTCATTCAAATCAGTTTCATACTACTCACAATAAGATATATTGTAGCACTCTCAAGTTTATATATTTTTAGTAGTTATCAAACTTAGGATAGCAAATTCCAGGTTACATTTGGAATAGAAACCATTGAAATTATATTGTCACATATTGTCAGTAGACTTCTCAATCTGTTTAACTCTGATTAGATTGAGGCTAATTTATTAAGTAATAAAGAACTAATGTCAAAATGATTTTTTAGAGTATTCTGTCTAAGGTAATTTCTGTTTCTGTTAGTAGGCTACTTCATTAATAGCTCATGAAGTTGCAAAAATGCATACTCATTGATTAATTAAGATTTAAATTTTCACAGTGAAAAATCATCAAATTGAATCATCCATAAATTAACTATGCAAGCAAACACATATTTATCTACGACTGATTTGAGTCTAACTATCACGTAAACTGAAAAGTTTATTCTTTACAATATGCACAGCTTCCATAAAAAACAGAAACTAAGGATATCTACTTACCTCAATATGGTTGAGGGGAGAACCTGATCTTGCACCTCAGTATTGGATGTGTTGCTTGATCCTCTAGTCTGAGTCCACACACGTCAACTACACTAAAAAGCTCACTGTCACCTATAGAAGGGTGTCCATTAGCAATTGTATCAGTCCCTGTAATAGTAGTGTCATTGGTAGCACTCAACTTATACATATCCAACTCTCCAAGATCAACTTTAATGCCAATGTCTTGAGCCTACTTGGCTCCTTTAAAGATTTCAATAATATTATCGAATTGTGCATTTATCTAGTTATCACTGATCTTTTGTGCCACCTAAAGCTAGTGATCGCGAGCTTTGACATCTACCTGCAACTGTCGAATTTCACCCTTCAATGCATTGATGCGGTCTCCATTAGACAGTCTGTGGGCAGGCTCCTCATCTAAGTTCAGGAATGCACATATGTCATGGAATGTCGACTTTGTCTTAGACGCCATCTCATCACTTTTTCTTTTTCAGCGTGTAGTGAGCTAGCATGGCAGTCAGGGTACAGATGAAATATAGGGTCAATTTCTTATTTGTAAGTGTGCTCACAGGGATGTCATCCAATATAGCATAAATAAGGAACACGCGGTCCCATATGACATCCGTCTTATGAGTAACTGACATATAATAGCCTAGCTTTAGCCTTAATAATAATTTTTTTATTTAATAATGAATTTGTTATTAACTCAGAGTCTTTTAATCTTGTTCATGTCAATCCACAATGTTAGTATTTTCAACCGAAGAGCTCAATATCACAGTATCACTTTCTCATAAGTAATTTCATCATGTCCCTGCTAAGTATATGATTCGAAAAGACACAGTTTCTCTATCGATACTCAATGTGCTTAATAAGGTTAAAGTGAAAGAAAATACTTGTGTACATGTTAAATCCCATCATATTGTTAATGTTAGAAGGAGTAGAATGGAAATGAGCAATAGCTAGTCCAATGAAAGCACCAAGTGCACTTGATACAAATAAGGGTTCATGATAAAAACTTTTGAAGAACTGCATAAATGATAAGCTAACGTAAAAGTTTTAAATCATCTCTTTCTTAATTTTTTCGGGTCGACATATTTAGCCTTTGATATTTTGTCTGATCAGTTCTTAGCAATACAGAGGACTTCATAATTATCTCAACCCATAAAGATATAAACATATACAAATAAACTTCAAGGCAGATTAACAGAAGCCATTTTTTTCACTTGCAAGTGCCTAAAATTGCTGAAAACATATAAAGGCCTAATGGTGAACTTCAAAATAGGCCATGTGAATGGGACAGGGCACATGAATTCGCAGCGGTGTCACAGGTAATTTCAAATATAGGGCGTGAAGGAGGGGAAAAGGAATTGATAAAGCGACTGTTGAGGTTGAAATGGTGAGAATACCGTTTGAGTTTGGAGTTCTTGTTGCGGATGGGAAGGTTAATTGGTCACAACTCTCTACTGGGGCTTCCAATGTCAAGTAAAAGTTGGTGCTTTGGGTTGTTTGGAACTAAGGTATATGGGAGTGGATGAAAGTAACAATTTGGAGCAATAACAGGGAGGGAAAAATATATCATAAAGGGAATTTCAGGAGCAATAAACATAAAAATTTATGGGGAGTTGTGGAAATTGCAGCAGTTAGAGTGTTTTGTAAAAGCTTGAGAAGAGAAATATATTGTATGGGAAAGAGCTTAACATATCAAAAAAAAAGAAAAGAATGTCATATAAAAATAGTGGTGTGTTTTTATTAGCTTTGACAGGGGAATCGAAGATGGTAGAAAGCGTAGTAAAGGATAGTGGGAGACTTTAAGGGACAGTAATAAAGCAAAGCGCAATCGCAAATTCAGCATACCTGCATAATTCTTAGCAGCATGAGAGTAGCTTTGTAGGAAGTAGAAGCCTGCATTGGTAAATCCTGTTTTTCTGGGAGTCTCCATCTCCATGGGTCAACTATAGGGAATAAGACCATCATATAATCTCAATAACTTTAAAAAGAATGTTCATTACCACAACAATTCAATAGGTGATGTTTATTTGCAGGATATTTTGTTCAGGCAGTAGTTAATGTCATTTTTTGTTCTGTTTATCCAGAATTACCAGCATGTGTGAACCGTATTCTGTAATCATCAGTGCAAGAGCCGTTAAAGGGAAATTGTTGGGAAGAAATACGTGAAAACGGAGAGATTAGGGGAGAGCTTTGGATAGTCCGTACGAATTTGCACTGGACTTTTGCGTTGCTTCATAGACAGGGCGTGAGAACGGGCAAAATCAATAGATTAGATTGATATAACATAATACTTGGATAGTGGGTAGGATTTGCAGCAGCATGTTGAAAAGCTTCAAAGACAAAAGACAGGGCAAAAGAACTCGATACGTTGTAGGAATTTGCAGCGGCGGTTGCACAACTTAGAAGACAGGGCAGCGGAACTTGATGGGGCGTAGGAATTTTGTAGCGGCGTTTTGCGAAGCTTCAAATAGAGGATGTGAAGAATAGTCAATTTGTAAGATATGGCGTCCGTTCTAAACAGGCGCATTGTTCATGAGGTTGAAGCGGCATTTGATGTCCGCGTTCCTTTTGCGGAGGAGAAGGGTATATTTGGAAATATATTAAAATAAAAGGGTTTTCTGGTTTGTGGTGACACCACATAGCGGTCTAAGGGTCCTCTTTTATATATATATATATATATATTATATTTCAAAAATCCCTTATTTTCCCCGAAAATTCAATCTTCCGGATACATTACTCTTCTACTCCAAACCCACGTTCCCCATTCCTTTTTTAACTCCTTCAATCACTTCCTATTTTCACTCCCATAATCTAATCAATTACATCTAGGGGTGTACATCACCGGGTTAGTTCGGGTTTTTTAAATATCAAACCAAACCAATAATAGTCGGGTTAAAAAATATATAAACCAAACCAAACCAATAATAGTCGGGGTTTTTTAACCTTGGATTTTTTCGAATTATTCGATTTTCTCGGGTTTTTCGGGTTTTTTGGTAAAGACTAAAGAGCCTGTTTTCTTTCGTGATTTTAAAATAATTGTTGAACACTAACTTGATTTTTCATCCTAGGAAAAGCATTCGGTAGTTTCTTTTGGCATTGCAAGCCCATGAGTTCAATAGGCAATTCCCCATTCCATTTGGAACTATAATTGGCAATATCAACCTAAACTTGATACAATACAACTCTTCATAGTTGCAATGGAATATGAGCATAAAGCATCTTTTCAAGAGTGATTCATTATACAACTAATCTAGTAGACTAATACATCAGAGAAATTGATGAAAGTAAAATAGTGGCTTAAACAATTTACATAGTCAAAATACTGTCCTCAAAAGTTAATACAAGTTGTTAACATTCAAAATTTTAAATTCTACACCATCATTGCTTACAACTTAAGACCTTGTACCTAGAAGAACAAAATATTGTTGAAGTGAGATCTTCTATACATATTTTTCAAAATACCAAGCTTTTGTTGAAGTGAGATCTTCCATACATATTTTCCTAAATACCATAGCCTGCATCTGCGAAGTAGACTATCCAAAATTGTGGTGTTGTTGACAATGGCAACAAAAGAAAAAATCTAAGAGATGAGTGGGTAGCGATTACTTACCCAAATTAAGATGAGTTGATGATGATTTGAACTAAAATTGAAAAAGCGAGCTCAATATTTGCCCTAATAACTTACGCCTACAGTGACTAACACTTTGAAGATGAAGGGTTACTTTTTAAGTTTTTGACTTTTGTTAATTGAGATAGAGAATAAATATAGGGCTAGTTGAATTGTAATATTGTATATTTGATTTGGGCTTCTGTTTATCCCTAAAAACAAGAAGTGGGCTCAACTATGTAGTCCAAAGCCCAAATTAATATTAAACATAATTATAAAATTATGAGAAAGATAAAGAAAAATATATAAATTATATAATAATAAATATTTTTCCATATAAAATAAAATTAATATATATATATATATAATGTCGGGTTGGCTTTTTTTAGTTAAAACCAAACCAACCCAATTATAGTCGGGTTTTTTTTTCAATACCAAACCAAGTCAAACCAAACCACTAGTCGGGTTATTTCTCCAGTTTGACTCGATTTGCGGTTTGGTTTGGTTTGCGGTTCGGTTTTGTTCACCCCTAGTTACATCCTTCAAAACAATTTGAATTTCAAAAGGTTTCTCTCTCCATTCTATCAAATTCAAATCATTGAATAGGTAGATTTCGTCTTCTCCATCTTGCTGTCCTTCAAATTTTATTTTAGATTCTGTATCATCAATGTCTTGATACATATGGATGATAAATGGGCTCAAAACAAATCTAAGCGTTTGCATGATTCACTATCCATGACGAATCAGAGTATTGAGAAGGCGAAGTCGAAGAAGGTTGTACCTTCATCTTCTAAAGCGAATGTGGAAAAAAATTCTAAGAAAAGGAGTAGAAAAGTTGCATCTGCAATTTCTCGATCTACACTACCCGGGGTATATATTTTCTGTCTGTTTACGTTTTTTTTATGTTTGATATTGCCTTTTGTTATTGTTCCAAAAATCTGATACATGATTGATAAAGTTTCTTTCTCATACTGTTATGTATCTTGTTTTAAATGTACTATGTAGATAACATAAAATCCTAATTGTGTGATATTTTTGAATAGTTGTTATGTGCCTGATACATAAGTAGTACATAATGGGTATATGAAGTTATAATTAGTATCAGATACAAAATTTTCATACATTTATCGTTCATCAGGTTGTAATGAGTATCAGATACATTTTTATCATTGTGTATCACATAAACGGGAAAGATATTTTGTAGTAGCAATTTTGTATCATATAATTAAAATTTAATGTTTACATTTTTATCACTATTATCAGATACATTTTCCCCACAATTTACTCCCACGTCGTTTTTAATTTTCAGTGGAGATGAGTTACCTTCTACGATGTATCGAATTTTCAAGTTTTTTCTAATCTCATTGATCTCCAACTCAACTGCAATGACGGATTTAAGATTCATAAAACAAATTGATCGTTCAACAACAATTCCATCACTTTTGTATCCTTCATAACTCAATTCGCTTACCCAAATTTCTGAATGCCTCAGCAAAATCGATACATTCATCATGTATCATCTACTTTGGTAGATTATTTTTAATCTGTTACGATTTGGGATAGATGGAGGAGATGAAAATTTAAATTTTGAATTCTTTGAAGTTGTTACAGTTTGGAATAGATTGATATCAATCCATTTAGCGTGATTTGGGGGACTGAAAATTAATTTTAGGTTTACATTCCATATTAAGCGCAACAGACAAGGTTTTGTAATGTATCGCATGTAATGTATCTGGATGAACCTTATGTATCCGGATGGCTCATATTTTAAGGGATTTTTTGTAAATTAGAAAAGAGTAGGGATAGGATGCAATTTACTCCTTAAATTATGTGATTCCGATAACTTATCCTTAAAAATATGTCGAAGGGAACAAATCCTCGGTAAATTTTAGGAAAAACTACATAAATGGGCCATAAAATCCAAAATAATTACATGTTCATACCCAAACCAAAAGTAATTCAAGAAATACCTATTCTCTCATAAATAATTACAGCCCATACCCCCTATTCATTAAGGCTAATAATTTTCACTTAACTGATACAAATCAGTATCATATATTGTATTAGTATAATTAAAACTGATAATTTTCGCTTAACAGATACTAAATCAGTATCATATACTGTATTGGTATAATTAAGGCTGATAATTATTAATTAGTCAATGGTATTATAAGAGTATATATATATATATTTATGGTATCATTAATGTTTCTTGTTCAGAAATTATTCATTAGTCAATGATACTATAAGAATATATGTATATTGTTGTGGTGTCATTAAGGTTTCTTGTTCAGAAATTACTCATTAGTCATTGATACTATAAGAGTAAATGTATATTGTTGTTGTATCATGGAGACTTCTTGTTCAGAAATTACTCATTAGTCAATGATACTATAAGAGTATATATTGACTAATAAGTAATTTCTGAACAAGAAACATTAATGATACTATTACAGTATATATATATATATATATACTGATTTAGTATCAATTAAGCAAAATTATCAGCCTTAAGGATATCAATATAGTATATGATACCGTTAGTATAAGTTAAGCGAAATCAGTTTGGTGGGGGGGATATATAGTGTAATTATTTAGTGGGGTATGAATGTAAAGGGACATATGTTTGTAATTATTTTGCTTTTATGGGGTATTTGCTTAGTTTCCCCTAAATTTTATCAAATTGAATTCGGAGAAGGGCCTAAAATGCCTCTCAACTATTTGAATTGGTACAAAACTATCCTCCATCTACCTTTTGGCACCCAAATACCCTTGACATCAATCTTTTGGCTAAAAAATACTCTTATGTCTAACGGCTCATATGCATAAGGTGGATGGAGGGCAATATGGTACCAAATCTCATAGTTTAATGACATTTTAAGCCTTTTTTCATTAAAATAATTTGAAATTACTTAATATATGAGCTCATATGATCTCTATCCATTATCTCCGATTGTGGTACCCAATTCACCTATCAGTTTTTGAAATCTTTCCAAAAAGGCCTTGGTACTCGTGTTAAGCTTGGCATGGCCTTTCATCGTCAAACCGATGGGCAAGCGAAACACACTATCCAAACTTTGGAAGATATGTTGAGAGCTTGTGTGATTGATTTCAAGGGTAATTGGGATGATCATTTGTCTTTGATTGAGTTTGCCTATAATAATAGCTATCATTCGAGTATTGGTGTGGCTCCGTTTGAGGCTCTTTATGGTAGGAGGTGTAGATCTCCTATAGGTTGGTTTGAAGATTGTAAAGTTTTTTTGATAGGTCCCGAGTTGGTACTTGAGGCTTCTCTCATCCACTTTTTTCCTTTTTGGATCTTGTCCACCATATTTCAAATTGTATTTTTTTAAACTTATGACTAAATAAGGGAGAAAAAGGAGGAAAATAACGATGACCTACGTATAGAAATAATTAGTTCAATAAAATATGATTTAATTGAGTAACTATGTACGTATATTAATTTTTTCTTTTGTGTGTACCTAAATTCAAAATAAAAGAATAAAAATAACATTTCTCCTGTCTCACCCCAACCCCACCATGATAATTATACAAATTAAAAAAAAAGAATTTAGATATTGATAAAAAAATTATATTAATAAAACAATAAAATAATTTAGATGGACAATCAGTCGAGACGAGTATGGATTTAAGTTGGATTCCCATTTATGAGTTGGGTTATAATATATTGAGGGTTGATTTAAAATAGGCCAATGGGAATATATCATTAAATTAATAATTTTTAATATTATTTTCAAGTGTATCGGGTCAAAATATGAATCATATGTGATTTTTATTATTTATTTGAGAAGTGTTTAAATTTGAAACAATTCCATTAGGCAACATAATAAATAAATATTTAATAATTTTACTTTAAGGAGTTGTTAAAAATAAGGACAAATATGAGCCATAGGGTTAATATTAAGGATATTTTTGAGCCAAAAGGTTGACGGCAGGGGTATTTGGGGGCCGAAAGGTGGATGAAGGGTAGTTTTGTACCAATTCAAATAGTTGAGGGGCATTTTAGACCCTTTTCCGAATTGAATTTGATTCGATACTAATACAAATTTGATAAAAACGGGAAGGAAATAAATCATATATTTAATTAATTATTAAGCTTATTAACTTTAACAAGATAAAAATAATTATTTTGAAATAAAAGATTGACAATATCAATTGCGTCATGAATTAGTCAATATTAAGGGAAATAAGTGCATACTTAATTGAAACACTATTTTTCGGTAAAAATGATTTTTCAAATCTTTATTCAAAGTAATAAATATATAAAACTATATAGAGATGTATTTTATAGGAAAAATGAATAAATTTCCTTGAAAATAATTTTGAAAGTACTCTTTGAATTTCGAAAATAATTATTTCAAATTGTTTGAAATTGAAGAAGCTTGAAAATTAATTAAATTGTGGAGGGTCGAAATTGGGTGTCAACAACCATCACTCAGCGGGTGGAAGGCTATGCTAAGGTCAACACAAGTGCACAACTCATCTTGGAAAGTCCTCCAAAAGCTAGAAGTAAACTGAGCACCCCGATCTTATATAATAGAGACCGGCACACCATGAAGACGAACCACGTCACAAATGAATGAAGACTAAATAGGGCAGAAGTGTGTTGACTTGGCCAATCAATAAACGATGACCCAGATGCTATCCACACCTCTAGACGGCCGAGGCAACCCTACGACAAAGTCCATAATTATACGATCCCACTTTCACTCTTAAATGGGTAATCTCTGATACTCACCACCAGGTCTCTGTAACACCACGGATTAGAAAAGAACGAAAATTTCCAACTTTTGAAAACTTTGGTGACCTACTACTTGACCTACTAACCGTTGGTTGACTTACCAACAGTAGGTCAAGAGGGGGGGGGGGGAGCCGTAGGTGAGGCTACCTAAGGGAAGAAATTGGAAAAAAATGATATGGGGTGACCTACGACTTACTGCCCGTCACTTGACCTACCAACCGTAGGTCAGGAGGTGGGTGGAGTCGTTGGTGGATCTGTTTTGAGGGTGAAAAATTAATGAATTTTGGGGCCTCGGCAGTAGGACCTACGGTTGGTCACCTACGGGCAGTAGGTTGACCTACCAACCGTAGGTCACTATAGTAGGTGAGGGGTTCTAGGATTCTTTTTAAGGGATCGTTTGGTCTTTTCACCTAATGACTTATTTACTAATCTAGGTTGGTTCCCTTCATCTCCTAACACTATATAAGCCTTTTTAATCCAAAAATCTACCCTTCCAAATTACTTTACAAGTTTCCCCAAACTTTTCTCCCTCAAATATTTCTCTCTCTAGAAGTTAGAATAAGAAGAAAAAGAAGAAAAGGGAAAGCTAGGGTTCAAGAAATCAAGTTTTTCTTCATCAATTGCTTAAGGAAATTGAACACTAAGGTATGATAGTCTTCATCCATGGAGCCCTTTCCTCCATGGAATCCCAAAAGTCTCCAATTTTCAAGTTTGAAATTCCCAATTGAATTAAGGATTTTCTTCCATGTCATGGGTTCTTCGCAAGGTTTCTTCAATTGATTGTTTTATGAACTTTGAAGTTTAAATTGAGTTGAATTTCATGAATTTAGATGAATCCCCATGAACCCATGCTTTTTTCCCCAATTTCGAAATTATGAATGTGTTGATGGGTTGAATTTTGAAGACATGAATTTCATGAAGTCTATATGAACCTATGTATGAATTATAATTCCTCAAATAAAACTTTTCATGATGAGATTATGAATGACCTAATGATGGTTTATGAAAGTAAGCATGTTCAATCAAAAACTATGATATTCCACTATCATGTGGGTTCCTTCAATTATGATCAAATTGCCTGGTTTATGGTTTTCTAAGCATGAGTATGCATTGAATTGCATGATTTAAGAGGAATTCTCAAGAACCCATGTGAACTCTATGATTTGTAAGTTATGAGCATGATGAACTATGTAAAGATGAAGTTTACGAAATCATGCATTTCTCTTATGAAGCTAATGATGAATTAAGGGTGCTTTGAGATTGAAGCATAAAAGTTTATGACATGTTGATGTTGTTGTTGAGTTGTGAAAGAAATTCTCATATATTACTCAACCCATGAATGTGAAAGGTTTTCTCACATGTAATGATTCATAACTTGTTGAAAGGCTTGCTCAACTAAACTTGAATTGATGATTAAGGAGCTATTCTAATGAAGGGAGAAGAGGCGATCACCCATGTCTACTAATAATGAACTTATGACTAATGATATACAAGAGGTGACTACCCATGTCTACTTATGATAATTGAACTATGTCTAATCTGTGGGAATCATGCTTAGTAACGAGTAGACAAGTGACGATTACCCATGTCCCATAAACTATGTGCCACCATAGGATGATGGCCTATGATAGACACTAGCTAGTGGATCCACATAGGCTATACATTGAGTAAAGGGTCCTACCTTGGCAAGTAGGATGGCCCTATTCGGTGTGGGGTTAGACCCCAGATTCCATGTTGATAGCTCACATGGTCTTACATGTCAGTTAAGGCTACTTCCCACAACCAAAGAACTAAAGTGGTTTTAAGATATTTCTCAAGTAAAGTAAAGTTGTTTAGCTTGCTTTGACCATGGTTTATGACTTATATTTCTAACCTTTTTCATGTTTTAGTTTGGTCAATGCATGTCATGAAAATGTCCCGTTTTAGCATGTTTAAATGATTTTGTGCATTGCTATCATACTTGGTACATTCCTCGTACTAACACATACTTTTTGCCTACATTGTCTCATAACGTAGGGCTTGGCGATTCTCCTTCTATTCGTGGCTAGAGCTTATTAGAAGGTTTTCGTAAGACTTGGTGAGTCCTCATGCATTTAAGGACATAGCCTTATTGTTCTTACTTTTATGTTTCTTTGCTTTGACATTGTATTGGGTTACCTCCCGAACTTTATTTCTCATTCTTATGTTAGATTGCCTTTGAGACATTTGACGTAGACTTCTGCTACTTTCTTTAAAACTTTGATATGAAATTGTCTATTGAGCTCTTAAATCTCTATGATCTTGTATGCATGTATGCTAAGTGGATTGTATGAGGCCTTTCGGGGTCACGCCATGTCACGTCTAGGGTGTACTCTAGGTCGTGACAAACTTGGTATTTAGAGCACAAGGTTTTAGAAAGATCCTAGGATGTCTCATAAGCCATGTCGAGTAGATTCTTGTTCATGAGTGTGAAGCGCGCCACATTTATGAATGAGAGGCTATAAGATGTTTAGGAAACTCCAATTCTTTCATTACTCTTAAGTCGTGCGATAGAGTGCAACTCTATATGTGTCTCTCCTAATCCCTATCCTATGCGTTTCAGGATATGGCTACCCGAAGAGCTCATGCTAGAAGAAATGTAGGAGAGAATATGGAACAAGAAGCTCCTCCTCAAGCTCCGGCCGACCCTTTGGTTGAACAAGTGACTAATGCGGAGTTTAGGGATGCTTTTCAAGTATTGGATCAAGCCATGACGACTTAGGCCAATAGAGAGGTTGTGGCCCCCGTGAACCCAAATATGGGTACGGTGGCATTGAGGGTGAGGGATTTCACTAGAATGAACCCTCCATAATTTCATGGTTCTAAGGTTGAGGAGGATCCTCAAGAGTTCATTGATGAGGTGTACAAGGCGTTAGTGATCATGGGTGTGACGCCAGAGGAAAAGGCAGAGTTGGTCGCTTATAAACTTAAGGGTGTGGATTAAGTGTGGTTTGAGCAATGGAAGAGTCAGAGGGCGGATGATGCGGGTCCTCTTGATTGGGAGAAGTTCAAGGTTGCTTTTCTTGATAGGTTCTTTCCCCTTGAGATGAGGGAGGCAAGCGTGCTTGAGTTCATCAACCTTCATCAAGGAAGCATGAGTGTGAAGGAGTATGCTTTAAAGTTCACCAAATTGTCTCGATATGCTCCTACTATAGTTGCTGATCCTAGGGCAAGAATGAGTAAGTTCGTTTCGGGAGTGTCCGAAATGGTGGTCAAGGAATGTCGTACTGCCATGCTTGTCAATGACATGGATATTTCTCATCTCATAGTTCATGCTCAACAAATAGAAGAGGAGAAACTTAAGGAAAGTTCTAGAGAGGCAAAGAGGGCTAAGACTGGTGACGATAATTTCTCACATTCAAGGTCCGATGGACATGGTCGTTCTAGATTTCGACAAAGGTCTTCTGGTCAAGGTTCCTCCAATGCTCCTCCTAAGTTTACCAAAGATAGGGTGCCTAAACCTAAGCCTCAAGGAGGGAATGATGGTGGTTTTTCATCGACTACCTGTGCTAAGTGTGAGAAAAACATGAGGGTAAATTTCTAGCCGGTTCTAATGCGTGCTTTGCTTGTGGAAAGATAGATCACAAGATAAGGGATTGTCTCTTAGTGGCTAAAAATGAAGGGGATAATCGTCGACAAACTCAACCTCAAAATCCATTGGGTTCTAGTGGAAATCAGAATCAAAACCGATTCTATGCACTTTAGACTCGCCATGAGCAAGAGGGTTCTCCCGATGTGGTTACCGGTATGTTGAAAGTTTTTCACTTTGATGTTTATGCTTTGCTTGATCCCGGTGCTACTTTGTCTTTTGTGATGCCATATGTGGCTATGAGGTTTGATGTTCTTCCGGATGTGTTGTTTGATCCCTTTTGTGTCTCTAATCCTATTGGTGAATCTATTATGGCTAAGAGAGTCTATAGAAATTGTCCCATCTCCTTATCCCATAGAGTCACTCATGTTGATCTTGTAGAGCTTGATATGTTAGATTTTGATGTTATTCTTGGGATGGATTGGTTGCATTCTTGTTATGCTTCTATTGATTGTAGGACTCGAGTGGTCAAGTTTCAATTCCCAAATGAGCCTATCCTAGAGTGGAAGGGGGGAAATTCTATGCCTAAAGGTCAATTTGTGTCATATCTTAAAGCTAGAAAGATGGTTTCTAAGGGGTGAATATACCATCTTGTTAGAGTGAGCGATGTGGATTCCAAAACTCCTACTCTTGAGTTGGTTTCCATTGTAAAACAGTTTCCGGAAGTGTTCCCTAAGGATCTACCCGGTATTCCTACCGAAAGAGAAATAGACTTTGGTATCGATCTTCTCCCCGATACGCAACCTATCTCTATTCCTCCTTACCGAGTGGCTAGAGTAGAACTTAAGGAGTTAAAGGTGCAACTGAAAGATTTTGATAGCAGCGAGGTTACGGAGATCACAAATATAGAGTTGAATATTAGAGTGCGGAAACAATAATAGAAAAAAAAAGAAACAGAAACTAATAAAAAAAGATATGGAAAATTCTAAGGAAAGATCTAAGAATTTCAAAGGAATTTATATTCTAAGGCCTTGACAAGATCCAAGTAACAACATATAGATTTATGAAAGAAATCTAACGCCTTTACTTGAGAAAACGAATAAAAAACAATAGAAATGGATCTTGACCGCTTTATGAGTAACTAAAGACAATAATTAGTATAAACTAATCACCTTCTAAAGAATACCAAAAAGAAATCACAGATATCATAAGAAGAAATTACTTTATACCTTAAACTATGAAACTAGTAAATGTTTAAAGATAAATTCTCAAAGAACAAGTCACAAAGGTTCAAAAGAACTCTCTCAAATATTATTAATATCAATCTAATGTCTTCCTAATGAATGAAAAAGCACTCCTATTTATAGAATAAATAAGTTGGCTGCTAGCCCTAATAAAACCCTAAAAGAATAATCTAGAACTTAATAAAATAATACCCTAGCTTGGGGGCTAAGGTAAAATAATGAAAACCCTACTAATTGTGGCTGATTTAAGGCCTTTATGGGGCCCCTTGGTCGTGGCTTTTGAGCCCCTATTGGGCCTTTATTGGGCTGCTGATTTTGAGCCTCTTTCTGCACCACTTTGGACTTCTTCAAGGCTAAACATTGGACCCCAATATTCTTCCTCTTGGACTTCAACTTGGGCCACCAAATAATTGTAGCATTTGGAAAATTTATCTCCCTTGAGCTTGGGCTTTTCTTCCCCAACAAGACACCTTTGGATCAGCGATTGAAGCCCGTTAAGCTTATCATTGAACTCCTTGTTTTGAGATCTTGTTATGGGCCTCCTTGGAGTTTGTAAAGCTTCATCCTTGTCCTTCAATGGAGTAGATCTTCCTTGGATGCTATCAAATTTGTTGGATAAGGGTTCATCCGACCAAGTATCTCTCCATGGGGTGCTCTAGTATTGTTTGTTAGAAAGAAAGATGGTTCACTTTATATATGCATTGACTACCGACAATTCAACAAGGTTACTATCAAGAATAACTATCCTCTCCCGAGAATAGATGACTTGTTTGATCAACTCCAAGGGGCAAGTTACTTTTCTAAGATTGATCTTTGTTCGGGTTATCACCAATTGAGGGTGAAAGAAGATGATATTCCAAAAGCGGCTTTTCGGACTAGATATGACCATTATGAATTCCTAGTGATGTCGTTTGGGTTGACAAATGATTCGGCCGCGTTTATGGATTTGATGAATAGGGTGTTTAGACAATATTTTGATATGTTTGTGATTATGTTCATAGATGATATTTTGATTTACTCAAGGAGTGAGGGTGAGCATGCCGATCATTTGAGTATTGTATTGCAAGTCCTCAAGGACCAACAACTCTTTGCGAAGTTGAGTAAATGTGAGTTTTGGCTAAGGTCCGTGGCTTTTCTGGGTCACATTGTCTCCGGTAAGGATATTGCGGTAGATCCTAAGAAGACGGATGCAGTTAGGAATTAGCATAAACCTCTATCACCTTCGGATATTCAAAGTTTCTTGGGTTTAGCCGGTTATTATAGGATATTTGTCGAAGAGTTTTCTTAGATTGCTTCCCCATTGATGTCTTTGACTCAAAAGAAGGTTAAGTTCACTTGGTCCGAAGCGTGTGAGAAGAGTTTTCAAGAGTTGAAAGATAGACTTACCTCGGCTCCGATATTGAGTTTTTCGGAAGGGTCCGATGGTTTTGTGGTTTATTGTGATGCTTCAAGGATTTGGTTAGGGTGCATTCTTATGTAAAATGGAAAGGTTATTTCTTATGCTTCAAGGCAACTCAAGGTTCATGAAAATAACTATCCTACTCATGATTTAGAATTAGTGGCGGTTGTGTTTGCTTTAAAGATTTGGAGGCATTATTTGTATGGTGTGCATGTTGACATTTTTACCGACCATAAAAGTTTACAATATTTGTTCAAACAAAAAGAACTAAATCTTTGCCAAAGGAGGTGGCTTGAGTTGTTAAAAGACTATGACATGAGTTTCCTCTATCACCCCGGCAAAGCAAACGTGGTGGCAGATGCTCTTAGTCAGTTGTCTATGGTTAGTGTTGCTCAAGTTGATGATGGTAAGAAATAATTGGTTCGGGTCCTTCATAGTTTGGCCCAATTGGGTGTTCGGGTTATGGACTCTAGTGAGAGTGGTGTTGTGATTCACAATGGTTCAGAATTGTCCTTTGTGTCCGATGTGAAGACTAAGAAAGATCTTGATCCTAATTTGGTTGAGTTGAAGGAAGCGGTGCTCAAGAAGTTCGTTGAGGATTTCTCCCAAGGGGGAGATGGTGTGCTTCAATAGCAAAGTCGTTTATGTGTTCCCAACGTAGATGACCTAAGAGGACAAATTTTGTCGGAAGCCTATGGTTCTCAATATTCCATTCATCCGGGAGCTACCAAATTATACCGTGATTTGCGGGAGGTCTATTGGTGGAATGGGATGAAGAAGGATATTGTGGAATTTGTGGCTAAGTGTCCTAATCGTCAACAAGTGAAAGTTGAGCATCAAAATCCGGTAGGTTTGTCCCAAGATATTAGTATTCCTACTTGGAAGTGGGAAGCTTTGAATATGGACTTTATTGTTGGTTTACCATGCACCCGGCGACAATATGATTCGATTTGACTTATTGTGGATCGTATGAAGAAATCAGCCCAATTCATTCCCGTCAAGGTTTCTTATTCGGCAGAGGATTATGCTAAGTTGTACTTGCGAGAAATGGTTAGGTTGCATGGAGTGCCTTTATCCATTATCTCCGATCGTGGTGCACAATTCACTTCTCAATTTTGAAAATCCTTCCAAAAGGGTCTTGGTACTCGTGTCAGTTTAGTACGGCCTTTCATCCTCAAATCGATGGGCAAGCGGAGTGTACTATCCAAACTTTGGAAGATATGTTGAGAGCTTGTCTAATTGATTTAAAGGGTAATTGGGATGATTATTTGCCTTTGATTGAGTTTGCTTATAATAATAGCTACCATTCTAGTATTGGTATGACTCTGTTTGAGGCTCTTTATAGTAGGAGGTGTAGATCTCCTATATGTTGGTTTGAAGTTGGTGAAGTTGCTTTGATAGGTCCCGAGTTGGTACTTGTTGCTATGGAGAAAGTTTGGCTCATTAGAGAAAGGTTGTAAATGGCTCAAAGTCAGCAAAAGTCTTATGCCGACGTTAGAAGGAGAGATTTAGAATTTGATGTTGATGATTGAGTTTACTTGAAAATTTCATCCATGAAGGGTGTAATGAGATTCGGGAAGAAAGGGAAGCTTAGTCCCCGTTATGTAGGCCCATATAAAATTTTGAGACGTGTTGGTAAGGTTGCTTATGAACTTGACTTGCCTAATGATTTGGCATCAGTGCATCCGGTTTTCCATGTCTCTTTGTTGAAGAAATGTGTTGGTGATCCAACATCTATAGTGCCATTGGAAAATCTTGGCATAAAGGATAGTCTTTCCTATGAAGAAGTTCCAATTGAGATTTTAGATCGGCAAGTCCGAAAGTTAAGAAATAAAGAAGTTGCTTCCGTGAAGGTTCTTTGGAGGAATCAATTAGTTAAGGGTGCTACTTGGGAGGCCGAGGCAGATATGATGTCCCGATATCCTCATCTCTTTCCCTCCGATCCTACTCTAGCTTGAGGTACCTAGTTCCTCATGGTTCATTCTTTTGGTTTCATGTGTCATAGTTGTTCCCATGATTCCTTGATTTTGCATGTTCATGAGGATTTTAAATCTTGAGAAATGAGCTAGCTTGATTGATTTCCCTACGGTTATGTGCATTTGAGTGTGAATTGCATTAAGCCTTTATGAAATGATGTTTTGAACATGCTTTAGCTTGGAGATGATGTTTCCTTCTCGGATATGTGCATTTATCTGATTGCATGGATGTTGGGCTGTTAGATCTTGATCTTACCTTCCTTATGATGTCTTGATTCTCATTCAAGGACGAATGATCCCAAGGGGGAGATATTGTAACACCCCGGATTCGAAAAGAACGAAAATTTCCTTTTGAACACTTTGGTGACCTACTACTTGACCTACTAACCGTTGGTTGACTTTCCAAAAGTAGGTCAAGAAGGGGGGGGGGGAAGCCGTAGGTGAGGCTGCCTAAGGGAAGAAATTGGAAAAAAACTGATTTGGGGTGACCTACGCTTGGACTTACTGCCCGTCACTTGACCTACCAATCGTAGGTCAGGAGGTGGGTGGAGTCGTTGGTGGATCTGTTTTGAGGGTGAAATATTAATGAATTTTGGGGCCTTGGCAGTAGGACCTACGGTTGGTCACCTACGGGCAGTAGGTTGACCAACCAACCGAAGGTCACTATAGTAGGTGAGGGGTTCCGGGATTTTTTAAAGGGATCGTTTGGTGTTTTCACCTAATAGTTTATTTACTAATCTAGGTCGGTTCCCTTCATTTCCTAACACTATATAAGCCTTTTTATCAAAAAATCTACCCTTCCAAATTACTTTACCTGTTTCCCGAAACTCTTCTCCCTCAAATATTTCTTTCTCTAGAAGTTCGAAGAAGAAGAAGAAGAGGGATAACTAGGGTTCAAGAAATCAAGTTTTTCTCCATCAATTGCTCAAGGAAATTGAACACTAAGGTATGATAGTATTCATCCATGGAGTCCTTTCCTACATGGAATCCCAAAAATTTCCAATTTTCAAGTTTGAAATTCCCAATTGAATTAAGGGTTTTCTTCCATGTCATGGGTTCTTTGTAAGGTTGCTTCAATTGATTGTTTTATGAACTTTGAAGTTTAAATTGAGTTGAATTTCATGAATTTAGATGAATCCCCATGAACCCATGCTTTTTTCCCCAATTTTGAAATTATGAATATGTTGATGGGTTGAATTGTGAATACATGAATTTCATGAAGTCTATATGAACCTATGTATGAATTATAATTCCTCAGCTAAAACATTTCATGATGAAATTATGAATGACCTAATGATGGTATGATGAAAGTAAGCATATTCAATCAAAAACTATGATTTTCCTCTATCATGTGGGTTCCTTCAATTATGATCAAATTGCCTTGTTTATGATTTTCTAAGCATGAGTTTGCATTGAATTGCATGATTTAAGAGGAATTCTTATGAACCTATGTGAACTCTATGATTTGTAAGTTATGAGCATGATGAACTATGTAAAGATAAAGTCAATGAAATCATGCATGTCTCTTATGAAGCAAATGATGAATTAAGGGTGCTTTGAGATTGAATCATCAAAGTTTATGACATGTTGATGTTGTTTTTGAGTTGTGAAGGGAATTCTCATATATTACTCAACCCATGAATGTGAAAGGTTTTTTCACATGTAATGATTCATAACTTGTTGAAAGGCTTGCTCAACTAAACTTGAATCGATGATTAAGGAGATATTCTAATGAAGGGACAAAAGGCGATCACCCATGTTCCCTAATGTAGACAAGAGGCAATCATCCATGTCTACTAATAATGAACTTATGTCTAATGATAGACAAGAGAGGCGACTACCTATGTCTACTTATGATAATTGAACTATGTCTAATCCATGAAAATTCTGCTTAGCACCGAGTGGACAAGTGGCGATTACCGGCATCCCATTAACTATGTGCCACCATAGGATGATGGTCTATAATAGACACTAGCTAGTGGATCCACGTAAGCTATACGTTGAGTAAAGGGTCCTACTTTGGCAAGTAGGATGGCCCTATCGATGTGGGGTTAGATACAGGATTCCATGTTGATAGCTCACATGGTCTTACATGTCGGTTAAAGCTACTTCCCACAAACAAAGAACTAAAGGGCTTTTAAGATATTTCTCAAGTTAACTAAAGATGTTTAGCTTGCTTTGACAATGGTTTATGACTTATGTTTCTAACCTTTTTCATGTTTTAGCTTGGTTATTGCATGTCATGAAAATGCTCCCTTTTATCATTTTAAAATGATTTTGTGCATTGCTATCATACTTAGTACATTCCTTGTACTAATGCATACTATTTTCCTACATTGTCTCATCATGTAGGGCTTGGCTATTCTCCATGTATTCGTGGCTAGAGCGTAGAAGAAGGTTTTTGAAAGACTTGGTGAGTCCTCATGCATTTGAGGACATAGCCTTGTTGTTCTTACTTTTATGTTCTTTTGCTTTGCATTGTATTGGGTTATGTCCCAAACTTTATTTCTCATTCTTATGTTAGATTGACTTTGAGACATTTGATGTAGACTTCCGCTACTTTCTTAAAAGCTTTTATATGAAATTGTTTGTTGAACTCTTAAATCTCTATGATCTTGTATGTATATATGCTAAGTGGCTTGTATGAGGGATTTCAGGGTCTTGTACTCCATGTCACGTCTAGGAGGTACTCTAGGCCGTAACAGTCTCGAGTGCTCGACCTTCACCTGCTGGCAACTTAGGCAATGAGACACATATTGTCACGACCAAAGGTACCCCCTAGACGTGACATGGCGTACAAGACCCCGAAAGGCCTCATACAAGCCACTTAGAGTACATACATACAAGATCATAGAGATTTAAGAGTTCAAAAGACAATCTCATATCAAAGCTTTTAAGAAAGTAGCGGAAGTCTACATCAAGTGTCTCAAAGCCAATCTAACATAAGAATGAGAAATAACATTTGGGACATAACCCAATACAATATCAAAAGGAAAGAACATAAAAGTAAGAACAACAAGGCTATGTCCTTGAATGTATGAGGATTCACCAAGTCTTCCAAAAACCTTCTACTAAGCTCTAGCCACGAAGAGATGGAGAATCGCCAAGCCCTACAATATGAGACAATGTAGGCAAAAAGTATGCATTAGTACGAGGAATGTACTAAGTATGATAGCAATGCACCAAATCATATAAACATGCTAAAACGGGACATTTTTCATAAACATGCAATGACCAAGCTAAAATATGAAGAAAAGATTAGCAACACAAATCATAAACCATGGTCAAAGCAAGCTAAGCATCATTACATCACTTGAGAAAATATCTTAAAGACTCTTTAATTCTTTGTTTGTGGGAAGTAGCCTTAACCGACATGTAAGACCATGTGAGCTATCAACATGGCATCCGGTGTCTAACCCCACACCGATAGGGCCATTATACTTTCCAAGGTAGGAACCTTTACTTAACATATAGCTTACGTGGATCAACTAGCTAGTGTTTATCATAGACCATCATCCTATGGTGGCACATAGTTTATGGGACATGGGTGATTGCCTCTTGTCCACTCGGTGCTAAGCATAATTCCCATAGATTAGACATAGTTCAATTATCATAAATAGACATGGGTAATCGCCTCTTGTCTATCATTAATCATAAGTTCATTATTAGTAGACATGGGTGATCACCTCTTGTCTATATAAGGGAACATGGGTGAGCGCCTTTTTTCACTTCATTAGAATAGCTCCTTAAGAAACATGGGTAATCGCCTCTTGTTCGTTTCTAGTTCAAAGTTTGAGTATTACATGTGAAACGCTTTCACAACTCCACCATAACATCAACATATCATAAGCTTCGATGCTTCAATCTCAAAGCACACTCAATTCATCATTAGCTTCATAAGCAAGATGCATGATTTCATAAACTTCATCTTTACATAGTTCATCATGCTCATAACTTACAAATGATAGAGTTCACATTGGTTCATAAGAATTCATCTTAAATCATGCAATTCAATGAAATTCATGCTTAGAAAACTATAAACAAGTCAATTTGACCTTAATTGAAGGAATCCACATAATAGAGGAAAATCTTATTTTTTGATTGAACATGCTTACTTTCTTAAAACCATCCTTAGGTCATTCATAATATCATCATGAAAAGTCTTGGCTTAGAAATCATAATTAATGCATGGATTCGTAGAGATTTCATAGAATTTGTCACTTCTTAATTAAACCCACCAATAAAGCATAGATTTCAAAATTGGGGAAATTGACATGAGTTCATGGGGATTCATCTAAATTCATGAAATTCAACTCAATTTATAATTCAAAGTTCATAAAACATTCAATTGAAGCAACATTGCGAATAACCCATAACGTGGAAGAAAACCCTTAAGTCAATTGGGAATTTCTAACTTGAAAATTGAGATTTTTGGGATTCCATGGAGGAAAGGGCTCCATGGAAGAAGACTATCATACCTTAGAGTGTCAATTCCTTAAGCAATTGATGAAGAAAAGCTTGATTTCTTGAACCCTATCTTTCTCTCTTCTTCTTCTTCTAACTTCTAGAGAGAGAAATATTTGTGGGAGAAGAGTTTGGGGAAATCTTGTAAATGGTTTTGAAAGGGTAGATTTTAGGATTAAAAGGGCTTATATAGTGTTAGGAGTTGAAGGAAACTGATTTAAATGAGTAAATAGGTCATTAGGTGAAAAGACCAAACGATCCCTTATTATTTTTTTCAGAACCCCTCACTTACTATAGTGACTACGGTTGGTAGGTCAACCTAGTGCCCGTAGGTGACCAACCGTAGGTCCTACTGCAAAGGCCCCAAAAATTATAAAATTTTCACCCTCAAAATAGATCCACCAACGACTCCCCCCACCTCCTGACCTACGATTGGTAAGTCAAACGACGGTTATTAGGTCCAAATGGTAGGTCACACCTTAGCATTTTTTTCAACTTTTTTTCCCCTTAGGCAGTAGCATTAACGGCTCCCTCCCCCCTTGATCTACTGCTGGTAAGTCCACCAACGATTAGTAGGTCAAGTAGTAGGTCACTAAAGCTTTCAAAATTTGAAAATTTTTTCCCTTTTCGAATCCGGGTTATTACATTATCTCCCCCTTGGGAACATTCGTCCTCGAATGAGAATTAAGACATCAGAAGGATGGTAAGATACAAGAGATAACAACCCAACCTAGAATGCAATCACATAAATGCACATATCCGAGGAGGAAAACATCAACTCCAAGCTAAAACATGTTCAACACATCATTTCATGAAGACTTTATGCAACTCATACTCAATGCACATAATCATAGATAAATCAATCAGGTTAGCTCATTTTCTCAAAATTAGACTCTTCATGAACATGCATAATCAAGGAATCATGGAAAAAACTAAGATACATGAAACCAAAAGAATGAACCATGAGGAACTAGATACCTCAAGCTAGAGTAGGATCGGAGGGAAAGAGATGAGGATATCGGGACATCATATCGGCTTCGGCCTCCCAAGTAGCACCCTCAACTAATTGATTCCTCCAAAGAACCTTCACGGAAGCAACTTCTTTATTTCTTAACTTTCAGACTTGCCAGTCTAAGATCTCAACCAGAACTTCTTCATAGGAAAGACTATCCTTTATGCCAAGATTCTCCAATGGCACTATAGATGTCGGATCACCAACACATTTCTTCAATAATGAGACATGGAAAACCGGATGCACAGATGCCAAATCATTAGGCAAATCAAGTTCATAAGCAACCTTACCAACACGTCTCAAAATTTGATATGGGCCTACATAATGGGGACTAAGCTTCCCTTTCTTTCCAAATCTCATTACACCCTTCATGGGTGAAATTTTCAAGTAAACCCAATCATCAACATCAAATTCTAAGTCTTTCCTTCTAACATCAGCATAGGACATTTGTCGACTTTGAGCCGTTTTCAACATTTCTCTAATAAGTCAAATTTTCTCCATAGCCTCATGTACCAACTCGGGACCTATCAGAGCAACTTCACCAACTTCGAACCAACCTATCGGAGATCTACACCTCTTTCCATAGAGAGCCTCAAACGGAGCCATGCCAATACTAGAATGGTAGCTATTTTTATAAGCAAACTCAATCAAAGGAAAATGATCATCCCAATTACCCTTGAAATCTATTAGACAAGCTCTCAACATATCTTCCAAAGTTTGGATAGTACGCTCCGCTTGCCCATCGATTTGAGGATGAAAGGCCGTACTAAGCTGACACGAGTACCAAGACCCTTTTGGAAGGATTTTCAAAATTGAGAAGTGAATTGTGCACCCCGATCGGAGATAATGGATAAAGGTACTCCATGCAACCTAACCATTTCTCGCAAGTACAACTTAGCATAATCCTCTGCCGAATAAGAAACCTTGGCGGGAATGAAATGGGCTGATTTCGTCATACGATCCACAATAACTCAAATCGAATCATTTTGTCACCAGGTGCATGGTAAACCAACAATAATGTCCATATTCAAAGCTTCCCACTTCCAAGTAGGAATACTAATATCTTGGGAAAAACCTCCTAGATTTTGATGCTCAACTTTCACTTGTTGACAATTAGGACACTTAGCCACAAATTCCACAATATCCTTCTTCATCCCATTCCACCAATAGACCTCCCGCAAATCACTATACTATTTGGTAGCTCCCGGGTGAATGGGATATCGAGAACCATAGGCTTCCGACAAAATTTGTTCTCTTAGGTCATCTACATTGGGAACACATAAACGACCTTGATATCGAAGCACACCTTCTCCTCCTTGGGAGAAAGACTCAATGGAATTCTTGAGCACCGCTTCCTTCAACTCAACCAAATTAGGATCAAGATCGTGCTTAGTCTTTACATCATGCACAAAAGGCGATTCCAAACCATTGTGAATCATAATACCACTCTCACTAGAGTCAATCAACCGAACACCCAATCGGGCCAAATTATGAACATCACGAACCAATTCTTTCTTACCATCCTCAACATAAACAACACTACCCATAGACAACCGAGTAAGAGCATCAGCCACCATGTTCGCCTTGCCGGGGTGATAGAGGACACTCATGTCATAGTCTTTTAATAACTCAAGCCACCTCCTTTGGCAAAGATTTAAATCTTTTTGTTTAAACACATACTGCAAACTCTTATGCTCGGTAAAAATGTCAACATGCACACCATACAAATAATGCCTCCAAATCTTTAAAGCAAACACAACTGCCGCTAACTCTAAGTCATGAGTAGGATTGTTCATTTCATGAATCTTGAGTTGCCTTGAAGCATAAGCAATAAATTTTCCATTTTGCATAAGTACACACTCTAACCCAATCCTTGAAGCATCACAATAAACTACAAAACAATCGGACCCTTCCGGTAAAGTCAATATCGGAGCCGAGGTAAGTCTATCTTTCAATTTTTGAAAACTCTTCTCACATGCTTCGGAACAAGTGAACTTAACCTTCTTTTGAGTCAAAGCCATCAATGGGGAAGCGATTGAAGAAAACCCTTCAACAAACCTGCTATAGTAATTGGCTAAACCCAAGAAACTACGAATATCCGAAGGTGATAGAGGTCTAGGCCAATTCCTAACCGCATCAGTCTTCTTGGGATCTACCTCAATACCCTTACCGGAGATAATGTGTCCAAGAAAATCCATGGACCTTAGCCAAAACTCACATTTACTAAACTTCGCAAAAAGTTGTTGGTCCTTGAGGACTTTCAACACAATCCTCAAATGATCGGCATGCTCATCCTCACTCCTTGAGTAAATCAAAATATTATCTATGAACACAATCACAAACATATCAAGATATTGTCTAAACACCCTATTCATCAAATCCATAAATGCGGCCGGAGCATTTGTCAACCCAAACGACATCACTAGGAATTCATAATGGCCATATCTAGTTTGAAAAGCCATTTTCGGAATATCATCTTCTTTCACTCTCAATAGGTGATAAATCGAACGAAGGTCGATCTTAGGGAAGTAATTAGCTCCTTGAAGTTGATCATGCAATTCATCTATTCTTGGAAGAGGATACTTATTCTTAATAGTAACCTTGTTCAATTGGCGGTATTCAATGCACATACGAAGTGAACCATCTTTCTTCCTTACAAACAAGACCGGAGTACCCCATGGAGAAATACTTGGTCGTATGAAACTCTTATCCAACAAGTCTTTCAATTGATTTTTTAGTTCCTTAAGTTCCACTGGAGCTATTCGATAAGGAGTAATAGAGATAGGTTGCATATCCGGGAGAAGATCAATACCAAAGTCTATTTCCCTTTCGAGAGGAATACAGGTAAATCATCGGGAAACACATTAACAACGGGGACCGACTCAAGAGTAGGGGTTTCGGAATCCACATCCCTCACCCTAACAAGATGGTATATGCACCCCTTAGAAATCATCTTTTTAGCTTTAAGACATGACACAAATTGACCTTTAGGCATGGAATTTCCCCCCTTCCACTCTAGGATAGACTCATTTGGGAATTGAAACTTTACCACTCGGGTCCTAAATCAATAGAAGCGTAACAAGAATGCAACCAATCCATCCCAAGGATAATATCAAAACTAACATATCAAGCTCTACAAGATCAACATGAGTGACTCTATAGGATAAGGAGACGAGGTAATTTCTATAGACTCTCCTAGCCACAATGGATTCACCAATCGGAGTAGAGACATGAAAAGGATCTAACAATACATCCGGAACAACATTAAACCTCATAGCCACATATGGCGTCACAAAAGACAAAGTAGCACCGGGATCAAGCAAAGCATAAAAATCAAAGTGAAAGACTTTCAACATACCGGTAACCACATCGGGAGAACCCTCTTGCTTATGGTGAGCTTGAAGTGCATAGGATCGGTTTTGCTTTTGATTTTCGCTAGAACCCGACGGATTTTGAGGTTGAGTTCGTCGACGGTTATCCCCTTCATTTTTAGTTGCTAAGGGACAATCCCTTATCTTGTGATCCATCTTGCCACAACCAAAGCATGCATTTGAACCGGCTAGACATTTACCCTTATGTTTTTTCCCACACCTAGCACAAGTATTCGATGAAAAACCACCATTCCCTCCTTGAGGCTTAGGGTTGGACAACCTATTCTTGTTGGACTTAGGAGGAGCATTGGAGAAACCTTGACCGGAAAACCTTTGCCGAAATCTAGAATGACCATGTCCATCGGACCTTGAATGTGAGAAATTACCGTCACCGGTCTTAGCCCTCTTTGCCTCTCTATACCTTTCCTTAAGTTTTTCCTATTTTATATGCTGAGCATGAACCATGAGATGAGAAATATCCATGTCATTGACAAGCATGGCGGTACGACATTACTTGACCACCATTTCAGACACTCCTGAAATGAACTTACTCATCCTTACCCTAGGATCGGTAACCATAGTAGGAGCATATCGAGACAATTTAGTGAACTTCAAAGCATACTCCTTGACACTCATTCTTCCTTGACGAAGGTTGATGAAATCAAGCACCTTTGCCTCCCTCATCTCAAGGGGAAAGAACCTATGAGGAAAAACAACCTTGAACTTCTCCCAATCTAGAGGACCCGCATCATCCGCCCTCTCACTCTTCCATTGCTCAAGCCACACTTGAGCCACACCCTTAAGTTGATAAGCAACCAACTCCGCCTTTTCCTCCTGTGTCATACCCATGATCATTAGCACCTTGTACACATCATCAATGAACTCTTGAGGATCCTCCTCAACCTTGGAACCATGAAATTCTGGAGGGTTCATTCTAGTGAAGTCCTTCACCCTTGATGCCGCCGTACCCACAATTGGGTTCTCGGGAGCCACAACCTCTCTATTGGCTTAAGTCGTCATGGCTTGAGGCAACACTTGAAAAGCAACCCTAAACTCTGCATTAGTCACTTGTTCGGCCAAAGGGTCGGCCGGAACTTGAGGAGCTTGAAGAGGAGCTTGTTGTTTCACATTCTCTCCCGCATTTATTCTAGCATGAGCTCTTCGGGTAGCCATATCCTGAAACGCATAAGATAGGGGTTAGGAGAGAGACATATCGAGTTACACTCTATCACACGACTTAAGAGTAATGAAAGAAGTGGAGTTTCCTAAACATCATATATTATCTCATTAATAAATGTGGCGCGCTTCACATTCATGAACAAGACTCTACTTGACGTGGCTTATGAGACAACCTAGGATCTTTCTAATACCTTGCGCTTTGAATACCAAGTTTGTCACGACCCAAGGTACCCCCTAGACGTTACATAACGTACAAGACTCCGAAAGACCTCATACAAGCCACTTAGCATACATACATACAAGATCATAGAGATTTAAGAGTTCAAAAGATAATCTCATATCAGAGCTTTTAAGAAAGTAGAGGAAGTCTACATCAAGTGTCTTAAAGCCAATCTAACATAAGAATGAGAAATAACATTTGGGACGTAACCCAATACAGTGTCAAAAGGAAAGAACATAAAAGTAAGAACAACTTTTAAATCCAATCTAACATAAGAATGAGAAATAACATTTGGGACGTAACCCAATACAATGTCAAAAGGAAAGAACATAAAAGTAAGAACAACAAGGCTATGTCCTCGAATGTATGAGGACTCACCAAGTCTTCCAAAAACCTTCTACTAAGCTCTAGCCACGAATAGATGGAGAATCGCCAAGCCCTACATTATGAGACAATGTAAGCAAAAAGTATGCGTTAGTACGAGGAATGTACTAAGTATGATAGAAATGCACCAAATCATATAAACATGCTAAAAGGGGACATTTTTCATAAATATGCAATGACCAAGCTAAAATATGAAGAAAAGATTAGCAACACAAATCATAAACCATGGTCAAAGCAAGCTAAACATCTTTACATCACTTTGAAAATATCTTAAAGACACTTTAATTCTTTGTTTTTGGGAAGTAGCCTTAACCGACATGTAAGACCATGTGAGCTATCAACATGGAACCCGGTGTCTAACCCCACACCGATAGGGCCATCCTACTTTCAAAGGTAGGACCCATTACTTAACATATAGCTTACGTGGATCCACTAGCTAGTGTCTATCATAGACCATCATACTAAGGTGGAACATAGTTTCTGGGACATGGGTGAGTGCCACTTGTCCACTCGGTGCTAAGCATAATTTCCAAGGATTAGACATAGTTCAATTATCATAAGTAGACATGGGTAATCGCCTCTTGTCTATCATTAGTCATAAGTTCATTATTAGTAGACATGGGTGATCGCCTCTTGTCTATATTAGGGAACATGGGTGATCGCCTCTTGTCCCTTCATTAGAATAGCTCCTTAAGAAACATGGGTAATCACCCCTTGTTTGTTTCTAGTTCAAAGTTTGAGTATTACGTTAAAAACCCTTTCACAACTCAACCATAACATCAACATATCATAAACTTCGATGCCTCAATCTCAAAGCACCCTTAATTCATCATTAGCTTCATAAGCAACATGCATGATTTCATAAACTTCATCTTTACATAGTTCATCATGCTCATAACTTACAAATGATAGAGTTCACATGGGTTCATAAGAATTCATCTTAAATCATGCAATTCAAAGGAAACTCATGCTTAGAAAACCATAAACAAGGCAATTTGACCTTAATTGAAGAAACCCACAAAATAGAGGAAAATCATAGTTTTTGATTGAACATGCTTACTTTCATAAAACCATCCTTAGGTCATTCATAATCTCATCATGGAAAGTCATAGCTTAGAAATTATAATTCATGCATGGGTTCATAGAGATTTCATATAATTCATCACTTCATAATTCAACCCACCAACAAAGCATAGAATTCGAAATTGGGGGAATTGGCATGGGTTCATGGGGATTCATCTAAATTCATGAAATTCAACTTAATTTATACTTCAAAGTTCTTAAAACAATCAATTGAAACAACATTGCATAGAACCCATAACATGGAAGAAAACCCTTAATTCAAGTGGGAATTTCTAACTTGAAAATTGAGATTTTTGGGATTCCATGGAGGAAAGGGCTCCATGGATGAAGACTATCATACCTTAGAGTCTCAATTCCTTAAGCATTTGATGAAGAAAAGCTTGATTTCTTGAACCCTAGCTTGCCCTCTTCTTCTTCTTCTAACTTCTAGAGAGAGAAATATTTGAGGGAGAAGAGTTTGGGGAAATCTTGTAAATGATTTTGGAAGGGTAGATTTTAGGATTAAAAGGGCTTATATAGTGTTAGGAGTTGAAGGAAACTGATTTAAATGAGTAAATAAGTCATTAGGTGAAAAGACAAAACGATCCCTTAAATTTTTTTCCGAAACCCCTCACTTACTATAGTGACCTACGGTTGGTAGGTCAACCTACTGCCCGTAGGTGTCCAACCGTAGGTTCTACTGGCAAGGCCCCAAAAATTATTAAATTTTCACCCTCAAAACAGATCAACCAACGACTCCCCCCACCTCTTGACCTACGATTGGTAAGTCAAACGGCGGTTAGTAGGTCCAAATGGTAGGTCACACCTTAGCATTTTTTTCAACTTTTTCCCCCTTTGGCAGTAGCATCAACGGCTCCCTCCCTTGTTGACCTTCTGTTGGTAAGTCCACCAACGATTATTAGGTCACCAAAGTTTTCAAAAATTGAAATTTTTTGCCCTTTTCGAATCTGGGGTATTACACGTGGTCTGCAATATATCTCCTCATACCGCCCCACCAATAATGCTGCCTCAAGTCATGATACATCTTTGTGTTGCCCAGATGGATAGAGTATCTGGAATCATGGGCCTCACAAAGTATCAACTGGATCAAACCCCCAACTCTCGAAACACAAATACGGCTTGTAAACCTTAAAATCCCATTTGAATGTAAGGTAACCTGACCGGCAGCACCCACTAACACCTCATCTCAAATTTCCCCCAAGTCCTCATCCTCAAATTGGTGGCTATGGATCTTATCAAGTAGAGAGAACTGAGCTACCACTTAGGCTAAAATATACCTAGATTCTGAAACATCCAATTGAACCATGTGATTAGCTAAGGAGTGAATGTCTGAAGCTAAAGGTCACTCCACAGTAGATAAGAAGGCTAGACTACCCATACTCACTGCCTTTAGACTCAAGACGTCCGCTACTACATTCTCCTTTCTCGGATAGTAGAGAATAGAGAGGTCATAGTCCTTCAGTAGCTTAATCCAGCAGTGTTGTCTTGAATTAAGGACCCTCTGGCTCATGATGTAATGAAAACTCCTATGATAAATGTAGATCTCGCAATGAACTCCATACATGTAGTGTCTCAGAATCATAGCGGCAAACATTATTGCCACCAACTTTAAGTCATGGGTGGGGTAGTTGTGCTCATGTAGCCTAAGCTGCCTCAATGCATAAGCAATAATCCAGCCCTGGTGCATCAATACACAACCAAAACAAACGTCAGATGCATCACAATAGACGATGAAGCCCTCACCCTCAACTAGAACAGTAAATACAAGAGCAGAAGTCAACAACTCCTTGAGATTTCGAAAGCTCAACTCACACTCCTCAGACCACTCAAACAGAACATTAAGTCGTGTCAACCGGGTCAGAGGTGTTGCAATGATGGAGAAGCCCTCCACAAATTACCTGTTGTAGCCTGCCAATGCGACGAAGCTTCAAACCTCAGTAATCGAAGTGGGCCTAGCCTAATCACAAATAGCCTCAATCTTCACTAAATCTACCATGATGCCATCCTTGGACACCACGTGCCCCAAGAATGCTACAAACTCAAGCGAAAACTCACATTTTGAGAATTTGGCACAAAGCAGCTGATCTCTCAAAGTCTGGAGCACAATCCTCATGTGTTGCTCATGATCACTCCTGCTCCGAGAGTATACCAGAATGTCATTTATGAACACAATGATGGACAAATCAAGATATTGCCTGAACACCCAGTTCATGAAGTCCATGAAGGCGGTAGGGGCATTAGTCAACCCAAAAGACATCACTAGGAACTCATAGTGGCTATATCGAGTCCTAAATGGGGTCTTAGGGATGTCTGCTGCTCTAATCCTCATCTGATAGTAACCATACCTCAGATCAATCTTCAAGAACACTGTGGCACCCTGAAGCTGGTCGAATAGATAATCAATATTAGGCATGGGGTAACGGTTTTTCACCATCACCTTATTCAGCTGCCTATAGTCAATACACATGCACATCAATGAAACCAAGACCAGCCCGTGAAGCATCACAATACACAAAACCATCCGATCATTCTAGTAGTTTCAAAATAGGCGCTGAAGTGAGTCTATCTGTCAACTCTTTTTAGAAGCTTCCGACCATAGGAATTTCACCTTCTTTTTCAGTCAAGGTAGTCAAAGGTGAAGCAATAGAAGAAAATCCTTCCACAAACCTTCTATAATAACCAGCCAAACTTAAGAAACTCCATTTATCCAAAGCGAACAAAGGTCTTGGCATATTCTTAACCGCCTCTATTTTCTTAGGATCAACTTGAATACCTTCACCGGAGACAATATGGCCAAGAAAGGCAACAAACCTCAACCAAAACTCACACTTGTTAAACTTAGCATACAACTCACGATCCTTGAGAATTTGCAAAACAATTCTCAAGTGCTCAACATGCTCATCCTCACTTCGTGACTAAATTAAAATATCATCAATAAACACCATCACAAACATATTAAGGTATTGCTTGAAGACCCTATTCTTCAAATCCATAAACACTGCTGGAGCATTAGTTAACCCTAATGACATCACAAAAAACTCATAATGACTATACCAAGTTTGAAAAGCCAACTTCGGAATGTCACTCTCTTTCACCCTCAATTGGTGATGATATGATCTGAGGTCAATCTTGGAGAAATAACTCGCTCCTTGGAGTTGATCAAGAAAATTATCTATTCTTGAAAGAGGATACTTATTCTTAATGGTAACCTTGTTCGATTGTCAGTAATTGATGCACATGCAAAGTGAACCATCCTTCTTAGAAACAAATACAACTAGAGCACCCCATGGAGAGATACTCGGTAGGATGAAACCCTTATCAAACAAATCTTTCAATTTCTCCTTTAATTCTTTAACTTCTGCCGGAGCCATATGATAAGGAAGTATAGAGATAGGTTACATATCGGGGAGAAGGTCAATACCGAAGTCTATTTCCCTTTCGGGGGAACACGGGGTAGATCATCGGGAAACACTTCCAGAAATTTATTTACAATGGGAATTGACTCTAGAGTAGGGTTTTCAGAATCCGTATGCCTAACCCGAATAAGATAATGGATGCAACCCTTATAAATCATATTTTTAGCTTTAAGACAAGAAACAAACTGACCCTTAGGCATAGAATTTCCCTTTTTCCAATCTAGGATGGGATCATTTGGAAACTGAAACTTAACCACTCGGGTTCTACAATCAACAGAAGTATAACAAGAATGGAGCCAATCCATTCCAAGAATAACATCAAAATCTAATATATTCAGCTCTAAAAGATCAACATGAGTGACTCTATGAGATAAGGAGATGGGACAATTTCTTAAGATTCTCTTAGCCACAATAGATTCACCAATAGGAGTAGAGACAGAAAAAAGGGTCTAACAACACATTCTAAGGAACATCAAATCTCATAGCCATATATGGCGTCAAAAATGACAAAGTAGCACCGAGATCAAGCAAAGCATAAACATCAAGATGGAAGACTTTCAACATACCGATAACCACATCGGGAGAACCCTCTTGATCATTTCGAGTTTGGAGTACATAGAATCGGTTCTGCTTTGGAGCCTTTGAACCCAAACTACTAGGCATAGCTTGCCTACCATTTCTTTCCTTAGTAGCAAGTGACGGACAATCCCTTATATTGTGACCACTCTTACAACAACCACAGCAACCATCCGTACCGGCTAGGCATTTACCATCACGCTTCCTTCCACACATAGCACAAGTAAAAAAATAAGACCCACCACCATTTCCTCCTTGAAGCTTAGGGTAAGACACCCTATCTTTGTTGAACTTTGAAACCGGAGCATTAGAGGAACCATGAATGGAAAACCATTTTCAGAATTTAGAATGATCATGTCCATCGGACCTTGAATGTGAACTGTAAACTTCACCGGTCTTTGCCCTCTTTGCCTCCCTAGATCTTTCCTTAAGCTTCTCCTCTTCAATTTGTTGAGAATGTGTCGTCAAACGTGAGATATCAATTTCCTTAATGAGCATGGCGGTATGTTATTCCTTAACCACCATTTCAGACATACTTGAAAACAAATTTACTCATCCTTGCCCTAGAATTGGCAACCATAGTTGGAGCATACCTAGCCAATTGAGTGAACTTCAAGGCATACTCCTTCACACTCATATTGCATTGATGAAGATTAATGAACTCAAGCCCTTTCGCTTCTCTCATTTAAAGAGGAAAGAAACGATCAAGAAAATCAACCTTAAACTTCTTCCAATCAAGAGGGCCCGCATCAACTGCCCTCTCACTCTTCCATTGTTCAAACCAAAATTGAGCAACACGCCTAAGTTGATAAGCGGCCAATTCCGCCTTCTCAACCGTAGTCACTCCCATAATTTCCACTATCTTATAACCCTTATCAATGAACTCTTGAGGATCCTCATCTACCTTAGAACCATGGAATTCCAGAGGATTCATTCTAGTGAAGTCCCTTCTCCTTGCCGCCACTGTACCCACATTTGGGTTCATAGGAACATTAGTCTCTCTATTGGCTTGAGCCGTCATAGCGTGAGCCAACACTTGAAAAATGGCTCAGAACTCGGCATGAGTCACTATCTCGGCCATAACTTGAGGAGCTTCTTGTTCCACATTCTCACCCACATTTCTTCTAATGTGTGCTCTTTAAGGGGCCATATCCTGAAAAGCATCGGATAAGGATTAAGAGAGAGATGTATAGAGTTACACTCTATCGCACGACTTTAGAATGATGAAAGAAGTGGAATTTTCTAAACATCTTATAGCCTCTTATTCATAAATGTGGCGCACTTCACACTCATGAACAAGACTCTACTTGACGTGGCTTGTGAGACATCCTAGGACCTTTCTAAACCTTATGCTCTAAATACCAAGTTTGTCACGACCCAAAGTATACCCTAGGCATAACATGGCGTATAGAACCTCAAAAGGCCCAACACAAACCACTTAGTATACATCATACAAGATAATAGAAATAAAGTTTTCAAACGTCGTGGTCTTATATCATAAAAGAGTTTGACAATGTGGAAGTTTAACATAGTCTCAAAAAGCCATCTAAACATAAAAAAAAGTGATTGGGACGTAACCCATACATCACGTATAAATGTCTGAAAATTGAAGTAAAGAAAAGCATATGAAAGTGTCTTGGTCCTCGAAACGTGAGGACTCACCAATCTTCAGATTCGAGAGAGATATCAACTAGCCACAAGTGTGAGAGGTAGGAGCATCGGATCGTACATTAGTGAAACAATGTAGGCACAAGTATGCATTAGTACATGGAATGTACTAAATATGATAGCAACGCCTAAGTGTTATGAAATCACGCTAAAAAGGACTTTACATGACATGCAATGACCAAGCTAAATCATGAGATAAAAAGGTTCGAAAACATAAGCCATAATCATGGTCAATGCAAGCTTAACATATTTAAAACACTTTGTAAGATACTTTAGAAGTAACCTTAGTTTATTATTGTGGGAAGTTTACCATTAACCGACATAGACCATATGAGCTAAAACATGGAATCTGGTGTCTATTCCACACCAAAAAGTGATGTCATTGCTTGCCAAGGCAACGACCTTAAACTTCTAGATTACGTGGATCCACTAGCTAGACATCCTACGGGGGCACATAATTAGGGACAAGGTGATTGCTATTAGAGAATCGACCTCTACTAACGGAAGAGTCTCCATCTCAATATCCTCTCGGTGCAAAGTTAAATTCCACAGAATAGTCATTAATCATAATCCATTCATCATCCATGGAAAGGCATAATTACATTACCAATCCAAGCTAATGTTAATTAGGATAACTCCTTGAATCTTGATTCAACTTAGTTGAGAAAACCTTTCAACTTATTGAATCCTTATGTGAGAAAAGCTTTCACAATCATAATCGTAGAAGTATGTGAGAAAGCCTTTCACAACAATTGACATTTTCCTCTCAAAGCATCCTCAAATCATTTACATCAATTTTATAAAAGCATGCATATTTCATAAATTCATATTTTCATAGTTCATAAGCTTCATCATGGGTTCATAATCAAAATCATAGATCATGCATGGGTTCATTTGATTTCAACTCAAAATCATGTAATTACTTCAATTCATCCATCAAAAGATAAAAATTAATCAATATAATCACAATTGAAAAGAACCCATGAGAATTGCATAAAACCTAACTTTTGAATTGAGAATCTAAATTTTAAATTGGAAGATCTTGAAAATTTTATGGAGGAAAGGACTACATAGGTGAACATTAACATACCTCAATGATCAAAGCCCAAAAGCTATGGTGGATTGGAAACCTTGAAGTAAAACCCTTCTTCTTCTTCCTTAGCTCTAGAGAGAGAATATTTGGGTAAGAACTTGGAGGGAATTTGTGATTTTGGGGGAATGATTTAGAATGGGTAGTTTTAAGACTTAATCCACTTATATAGGGCTTCGAAGAGGGGTTAAAATTACATTACTTAGGTATCAAACACATAGGAGAAAAACCAAAATGATCCTAACATAAAAGTTGATAGGTCATCTATATGGACACCTAAACAGGCCGTACAAATCTTCACTGGCCATTTAGGGATCCGTCCAAGTGATCCCAAATCCTGGCAGCCCTAAATGACATGGCCACTTACCCTAAATGGGCCGTGGACCCCTAAGTGGACCGTTTTGGGTTCCATGAAGGGTTCATGGTCCATTTTGGGTTTGTGGACTTACCCGTTAACCTAATTTAACCTTTCAAAAGTTTGAGGTGTTACATCGATTAGCTTTGGAATGCTGAGTTTTGTATAGGACAACGTTTTGTTCAATTTTCGAGGTAATTGCGATTTTCTTGTGGCGTTTAGCATTTAGTTTGGTTTTTTTATTAGTGTTTACTTTTGTCAACATTTTGATAAGATGACCTATGTTGGTTGTTCTACAGATTCTGTTGAGTCCGGAATGCCATTTCCATGTAGGTAGCACAGTTCATTTGTGTTGACGGGATTTTGAATGAATTCTGAACCCCAAGTGGAGAATTTTGGCATCTTTGTGGAATTGCTAATGTATTGTTGCAAGTACGGTGCTACTAGTACCGCGTTCATGGAGACCAAGTCCCCAGGCCTTTGCGTTCACATGGGTCTTGCTGCGTTCACAAAGGGTCACCCCCTTCACGTTTGTTGGCCCTTGGCTGCATTCAAGAAGTGTTGACTAGCCTAGCCTCTATGTTCGCTGGCCTCGTGCCGATACACAGAGGGTCACCTTGATTGACCTCCATGAATGCGTGGGGCCTCCACATTCACAAAGGCCAGTTAACTTGCAGTTGGTCTTTTAAAAGACCCCTTTTTCTGCTAGCATGTATCATTTCTAACTTGGTGTTTTGCAAATTTTGAGAGGTTTTCTTGAGGAATTTAAGTGTTTCTTGCTAGAATTGATCGGGGAGTTACATGGGCACGTTCTTGGGGCGATAAATATTCAATTTTACTTGGTTATATCCACAACTTCCTTAATTCTCCATTGTTGATTTCTTTTGAGCTAAATTAATTGGGGACTAATTTGGCTCGATGGTAGCTTGGATTGTACCCATTTTCAGGGCACAACTTCCTTGAGCAGTTTGGCAACTCATGACAGAGTCGATTTTGTGACTCCATGTGCGGGTCCCACATTTGCATTATTTGGATTTCTTTCCATTTTTGATTTGCTTTATTGATTTGGGTATTATTGTGTTTGTTTTTGCATTCTCGTGGCGTTATGGATAGATTGACATCACTCGGAGGCCTTTCGAAAGGGAAAAGCACCCGAGTTGTAGTTTATATATGGATTTAACCTCGAAGCAGGTTACACTTTCCCTTTCCTTAGACTTGGCTAATTTTTATTAATTGTATTTTGAGTAGTATTGTATTTTTAGGTTGGAATTTAGGATTAGTTAAGGCTTTTTGATACTTACTTGACTTATGACCTATATTGGGTTGGTTAGTATAGTTTTAGCCAGAAAACCTTAGTTTAGGTTGATCTATATGGTTTGTATCGTATAGTATCCTTAGAAATGGCTTCTAGATAGCGTGAAACTTAGGTTGCCACGTGTTTTCTTGATTTGAATTTTTTGGTTATTCTATGGTACTTTTTGAGTTATGAGCTTATTTGATATTGAACTGTTGTGCCTGAGGCTGTAGGCTTGGATTGGCGGAAGTTCCAGGTTAATATACTTGTTGTGTGAAAGTTGTTTACCTAGTTGTATGTTATATGGATTGGTTTGTGATGATGAATGGGTTTTATTGGTATGAAAGCATGACCACGGCATATTTGCATCTGTTTTATGAAAGAAATGAGATTTTTGAGATACTCTTGAGTACAATGTGCTTTCTGTTGATTTTTTCTCCTAGGGAGCAGGATTACTAATTTTTGACTAAATTTACTGATGGAAACTTGGTTTTGAGGAAAATGTTCCATTTTTGCCTTATAAGGCATAGGTTGATGAGCTCTGGCGGCATTCAAATTATATTCTAGGTTATACTTTTTTGATAGGCTGAGGTGGGGTTCTGTAGTGGTCTTGGGGGTCAATGGGACAACCAATTACACAACTCCGAAACTTTTTACATTAAGCATGCATCAGCCACATGTGCATTTCATCTCATTGTGTGTTTAATTGTCTGTGTTGTCTCAAAAGTATGATTGATTTGTTGTTGCTTTACTTGTCGGTAGTTATGGTTCTTTTAGCCTTATATCAGACTTCTGCTAGTATCATTGTGCTGCTCTTTATATACTTGACCTTTCTAAGTTTGGTCGGCCTATAATGCCTATGAATATCACGTGTTTTGGTACTCGTACTGCACTTCTATATCTTTTTCATATGTATCTCCCAGGACGAGCCACCATTAGTGAGTTCTTCACGTTTAGAGACTTACTACTTTCTCTCTTTTGTACTAACTTATATTTTGTATTTTTCTTAGTGAGTTCTCTTGTACATATAGCCTTTCGTAATAAGTAGCTTCTGTATAGGTGACACTGGGTTCGGGGGGTTAGGTCTAGTGTTAGTTTTTCATTTTAGTCACTTTTGGGCTTCTTTTGTATATTTTATATTGCACTACAGATTTATGATATGACATATTTCCTATATTCTATTCTGGTTTCCATTTTGTTATTATTTATTATTATTTAAATTGTTGTCTTCTATATGTTTTGAAATTGGGTTTAAGGTTGCCTACTCATGGGTTGTAATAGGTACCATCATGACCCAATTTTGGGTCGTGACAACGTGGTATTAGAGCTTTAGGTTCACTAGTTTCACCACTATATGAGAAAGTGTCTTGTAGAGTCTCGCAAATTGGTACGATTACGTGTATATCCAATAATCGAGAGGCTATAGGGCATTATTATGAATACCTCACTATATCTTATTTCTTATCATGCATTGATGGTTGTAAAAATATCCTCAATCCGTTGTTTCAATCTTTTTTAGATGACTAGGATGAGGTCATCCGCTGCTAGGTGAGAGCCTCCTACACCTCTAGATGGAGCCCCAGATATGGGTAGAGATCGAGGCCAGCCTAGATGTCGAGGGAGAGCACGAGCTGCAACACCAGCTTGAGATTAGGAGTGGGACCCACCACCAGAGACCGAGATAGGGTTTGAGCATGTTCATCATCAGCCCAATGGTTTGGGGTCAGTCCATCCTCCAGTAGGATTCGTGGCTACGCCAGTGCTATAAGATACTTTAGCCAGGATCCTCAGCTTCATGGAGGGCATGTCGTAAGCGGAGACTTTTCCTAGCACTTTAGTTGGACCCCAGGTTCGAGATGAGGCTCAAACTTCAGGCTACGCAGGGGAACATGGTGTTCAGACCCCACAAGCACATCATGCTGCTGAGGCTCCTCATTTAGTAGTTCAGTCAGTACAACCTTTTGGTCAACCTATGACAGTTAGGCCAGCTATGTCTTCAGAGGAGTAGAAAATATTGAGACGGTTCATCAAGTTGGGTTCTCCCAGGTTCACGGGTGTTGTGGGCGAGGATGCTCACTAGTTTCTAGTCAATTTTTTAAGAGGTTGCATAACCTTGGGTTAGTGGAGTCCCACGGTGTTGATTATACAACTTTCAAGCTTGATGGGTTAGCAAAATAGTGGTGGAGGCCTATCTTGAGTGCAGACCAGCCGGGTCACCTTTGATGACTTGGGCTCAGTTCTCTAAGGCTTTCTTGGAGAAGTAAATATCCCGTTGCCTGAGGGAGCGGTTACGGGATAAGTTTACGAAGTAGGCTTATGGATCCTTGTCTGTTGTGGAGTATGAGACAAGATTCCATGAATTGGCTAAATATGTGACTATTGCTTGAGAGATATTATATAAAGTGAGTAATTGACTTGATGCTTGCATATTAGTTTTGAACTTCTTATTTGCTTGAGAAAGAAATTTGGAGTTTCATCTCTAAATGCTAGACTTGCTCGAGAGAGAAGATCTATGTCAAGGTAATGGGTTTCTTAGTACATGGGAGTGTCTGAGAAGAACCCCTATGATAAGTGTCTTGTCATTGAGAAATGCAATGTGTGTTTGAGATTGACCAAGCCTATCCATGAGTAATTAATGTTATTAAGCAATTACATTGATCCACATTTTGAAATTGATACCAACTTCCACACACTCCTAGATTGTTACTGTGCTTGCTTTCTAACCACTCGCTTTAGTTTATTTTGTCAAAAATTAGTTACTAAATAATCTTAATTTAATATTTGAAATTTATCCACCCTTGTTTCCATCTCTCAACAATGGATTAGATTACTCTTTGACTTCCTAACTAAATTCTTTTATATACCACTCCCCGTTGGATTTGACCTTGACCCCATAAGTTGTATAAATAGATTGCTAACAACCGCTTACTTTTTAAATTATTTCACAAGTAATTTGAGTGTTATCAAAAATGGCGTTGTTGCTGGGGAGTGGTGCTTAGAATTCTTTTAGTGATGCAATTTTGTGAATTGATTTAGTGTAGTAGAATACTCTTACCATTTATTTCATTGGTGTGCTCTTTATATAAGTGATAATATGAGTGTCATTGGGAACAATGATGCTAGTCAAAATGGGCAAAATGATGATGTTGGGAATCTAGATGATGTGAACTTCAATGAAATAGGGAGTACACGAGCTTTTCGATTACCCCCAACTGTGGGGACAGCTATGTTTCATGTAACGGAGCCATGCTTCAATTACTCCAAATGAAGGGAATGTTTGGGGGTCTAGCTTATGAGGATCCCCATGAACACATTCGCAATTTTATGGATATATGTGGTCCATTTATTTTTAAGAATATCACCCAAGAGTCCATTCGGTTGAGGTTGTTCCCTTTCTCTCTAATGGGGAAAGCTTCGAAATGGTTGGCTGAGCTACCAAGGGACTCAATCACTTCTTGGAAAGAGCTAACTTAAGCGTTCTTTGAAAGATTCTTTCCTCCTTCGAAGATGGTGAATCTTAGTGACAACATCAAAAAATTTCAAAGAGTTGAAGGTGAACCTATCCATAAAACATGGTTAAGGTTCCCAAAGTTGGTATTACAATGCCCTAATCATGAGTCGCCAGATAAAGTGTTGTTGCATAATTTTTATCGGAATCTTGATACCATGAATAAAGAGATAGCTAACAAAATCATCCGAGGTGGAATTAGGAGACAATTATTTGCAATTGCTTCAGCTTAGCTTGAAGAGATGACCAAAATCAACCGTGCATGTCATACTAGGAAGATCAAGTATCCCCCCTCAGTCTAGGTTTGACAGAAGAGCAATTATAGAAGAACCAAGAGCGTGATGAGAATATGGCTAAAATGATGACCCAACTTGACCTATTGTCAAAGCTTGTCATGAGGGTTGATTTAAGTCAGTGAATGCAGTTGGTACTAGTAGTGGGTTGAGCTTGGAGGATGCAAAATTTGAAGCCATGTATGACGAAGAAGTCAAATTCTTTATTAACCAAAATGGGAGTTCTCACCCGAGCTATCGAAGGTAGGATATCAATCAAGGTTGGAATAAAGATCATGATAAGTGTTGGATAGACCGTGAAAGGGATTGGCATGATGGAGACACAAACTGGAGAAGGTGACAAAGGTAGATATATGCCCCGTCATGACCGCCCTTAACCAAAGGAACAAGCGGATCCAACAAAGTTTTGGACCAAAGATATGTTGGTAAGAATCTTTAACAAAGTTGAGGGTTCTGACAAAATGTTGACAGAATTGAAGACTGATTTCTCCACTTTGACCAAATTCATGACTTCTCACTCAGTGTCAATTAAGAAACTTGAAGCTCAAATGTGCCAAATTTCAAATCATTTAAACTTGAGGCCAAGAGGATGTTTGACAAGTGACACTGTTGCCAACCAAAAGATTGACGCTTGAAAGTATGACCATGTCATGCCACGATGTTAAATAAGGTACTTTTTAGGAGGCAACCCAAGTTTTTCATGTTTTCCAATAAAGTGTGTTGAAATGTGTAGGTGGAGGTAAAGTCCCTAGGTCCAGGAAAGGTTAGCAATAAGCAGGCATAGTGGGCTATTTGCTGAATTGGTTTGGCGAGAAGATCTTAGCTCGCTTGGCAGGCTCAAAAATGTTTGAAAGGGTTCTGTCAACTTCGGCGAGTTCTTATACCACCGGTCAATTTGCCAATCTGATTTGGCGAGATGAGTTGAGTTCACCGAGTTGAAATTCAAGTTCGATACTCCGAAGTGGTTGAATAAGAGAGCTTAAGCTCCTTTTGTGAGTGGCAAAATAGATTTAGCGACGTTAGTCGCAACTCGCCGTTTGGGTTGTCAACCAAAAGGCCAAGAGTCTTTTGACCTTTAAATGACCAATCTTTTAAAATTTCTTGACTTTTCTCCTTTCTAACTCTTCAATACGTATTGTTAATAAAGTACTTTACATTTTTACCATCACTGTGCTCGTGTTGATTGCATATTTACTAAAGTGAATGTGCCTAAACCCTGGCTTCCCTATTGTCTACTTGTCTTTGATATTAGATATTTATTTTCAAGTTTAAATCCTCGTGTCTCGAATATTTCTTGATTATCAGACTCTTGTATGCTCATTTTAGTATAGTACTACGTGATTGTATGCTATTGCATAGTGGGTAGGTGATTTAGTATGAATAATTGATTTCCCATTGTTATATTTGCTAAATTGCCGCCCTTGTGTTGAATATTGAGGTGTTAGGGTAGTTGTTGCTTAAAATTGGAAGTGCTATGCTTATGGGTCTGGTTGTTATAGTTTTTGGGGGAAGTCTGGCTAACCCAAACTCGATAAATAGGGTTGAATTTACCCAATGATACATTGTGTGATGTCATTCTTAAGGGCGAATTGTCATTTTGTTGGGTAAAACTTGAAATTGGGGGGAAGTCTGAGTACCCGAGGGTTTGTTGATGTTATGGGTAGCTATTATTTGATACAAATTATGTGCATGTCTTATTTGGTGCTTGAAAATTGCATTAATTTTTGAACATTAGATGATGGGATAATATTTACATGATCGGTGAGCTCCATCGAGCTTGCGAAGGTGGATCAGTGACTCACCGAGTAATCCCCAGCTTGCCCTTTTGTTGATTTTTTTGGTCTTAGGTTCTTTAAATTTCGGTGAGCTTCCTTTAGATCAATGAACATATTCGGTGACTCACCAAATTGTTATTGATCTCACCCTTTCTACCTAAGTAGCTATTGTTTCTTTTGATGAGCTCGTCTAAGCTCACCGAACCTGTTCAGTGACTCACCGAACCTGTTCAGTGACTCACTGACCTGGTTGGTGAGCATTAGGACAAGTTTTTACTGAGCTTTCTTTTTGAATATTTTTCAACTAACCCTTCACTTGATATATGTTTTGGGTTGTTGTGCAATGCAGGTATTTCAAGACCAAAGTTATCGGTGGCCCGGAGGTCTTTTCCTTCTATGTCTCCTTCTCTACCCCGTAAAAGACAAAAAGGGGTGGTAATATCAGAGCCAAGTAACAGACCCTAGGCTACTCCACGTATCTCTACTCATGTGAGTAAGAGGTCCTAGAAAAAAGTTGTAGCAATATCTCAATTGAGGGGGGAACAAAAAGTAGGAGAACCTCTGATGAAGTGCACAGTTTTGACAATGAGTCGATATACTTCACTTTGACTGAGAGTGAAGAAGAGAATGACAGAGTACCGACTCCAGTTCATCATTAACAAGCTATAGTTCCTCCAGTTCCTCATAAGAAAAGGAGCACAATCCATTCCAAAATTATGCGAGACGCAACTGTCAATGTGGTGTCCCAGGTATTACCAATTATTGCTCCATGGGCTATGAATAGACTAAATGCAGCAGGGTTGATGATTATCTTGGAGGAGAAGAGGTTGTCCACTAACTGGGTAATAGAATTTTATGAGGCGTATGCCAGGGAACTCCCAAAGAAGATAAAGAGAGTTGTTTCAAAGTCAATTGAGAAAGTTGAAGTTAGAGGGAAGATGGTCCAATGTGGGGCTGGTATAACTAACGATGCTTTGAATTTTGGGAATAATGATACAACATTCTACAAGGAGAGGAAGAAACACCTCTCGATGATTTGAGGGGTTGGTTGGCCCCCATTGCTTTTTGATGCTACTCCCCTATGGATTGTTGACAAGGTGAATATTGAGATGGACCTTAATGTGGCTATGAGGATCACTCCGGCCTCCTATACAACATCCGAAGGATAGAGGCTGACGATTTGAGGGATGATGCAGCTAGGAAAAATCCGCCACCAACTGACACCACTTCGGTAGTTGACCCAACAACCTTGGCACTTGAAACTATACATCCGGCTCCTACTGTGGAACCATCAAGTATTGCTACTCCTTCTACCTCTGTATCTACAATGCCTCCCTCTATATCCTGGCCCCCATTGACATAGGTCTTGCTTTAAAGGATGAGGAGTATTGCCCATTCGATAGATAGTAGAGCTCTTCTTATATAAAAGGAGGTCCTTGTCATGATTTCTGCAGCCCTTGAGGCTGCCCTTACCACTCTTCGGACCGAGATAGAAGGTCATAGGACCTTGTTGATGGCCTATGGTTTTAGATTTGACACCCTTACCCCTTGGGTTGATGAGCGTGAAAATGTTAAAAGGTGCATCAACGGATGTGACAACCTTGAGGGTTGATATAGATTCTTTAAAGACTGATGTAGACTAGCCCAAGTCCATAGATATTGCTATGCTTTAGGGTGAGATTCCCCTTTCTGCGATGCCAAGTTTTGAGCCTTCTTTAGCATCAAGAGTGGATGGGTTCGGATCTGCAGTTGGGCAGATGGTTGCTAAAGAACATGAGGACTCCACTATGGAGGCAGATGAGGGGAAGTTCGGAAGATATAAGCAACTGAGCATAGAGGCTATCAAAGAGCTGTAGGAGTTGGAGGAGTCCATTTTGCATACCACCATGGAGCCTTCTCTCAAAGAAACTTCCACTATTGGTCTGAGTGGGACCCTGACTTTAGACTCCATTCCTCCCCCAGATGCTCAAAGCATAGATGCCCATCAGGCATAGCCTTACAGGGCGACCCTCATCCTTACATTTCCGTACTTATGTTTTCTGCAGTGAGGACAGTGCTTTTATGTGTCTTGTGGGGTGAGGGAATTTTCTATTGCCTATCCCCTTTTGATTTTATTTGGTTGTTTTGTTTTGACATTATATTTAGGTTGTATTATATGTTATCTTTTGCTTAGTAGGATATATAGTTTTGTTGGTCGAAGTGCATAACTCTTGCATAATCTTCTAGCTTCTCATTATGACTAGTTGTGTATTAATCGTGAGACTTGCAATGAACCTTGCACGAAAGCTTAATCTTGCAGATTTACTCCCAATGATTATGTTTGAAGTGTGTTCTATGGTAAGGATTACTTTAAAGGCATGTGTGTGGATTCCTAGAATTTGACGTGTTGGTCTAATTGTTTAAGCTTGGCGAATACTAGAAATAATCATAGGCATGTTTTGTGAGGGAGGCCAAATAATCATACCTATACTGTGACTACCTTGTGAGGGTGTACAACCATTTTGGCTCCAATTGAGCCTAATCCATTTGTTGACAACCTTGCTGAAATCTCTTGACCCAAAAATGTTACTTCCTTATCACCTATAAATCCTTTTTGAAGCATTGGTTTGTTTTAATAGCAAACTTAGGCCAAAGCCTATGTTGAGGGTGTGGCAAGGAAGGAGAAAAGATTCCAAGTGTAAAAGAAGCATGAGACTGACTCTCCCTTAGTTCTTGTGGAAAAAAGGTGGAACCTGTCCAGATATATATAAAATGGAGAAAAGAATAAGAAATAAAAAAATTATTTTGCAAAGTAATGACGTGATCATCTTTGGGGAATAATGAAGTAAAAAGGGTTCCCGATGATTTGAATAAGAAATGAATGTTGTGAAGTACTTGAGGTTGAGTCTCTTGGTCAAAAGAAAGAAAGAGCATGAGAAGAGGTGAAGTTGAAAATAACAATGCTTCGAAAAGGTGAAGTCACTAAGCCAAATTGATCATGCCTTTACCCAAGCCCCATTAAAAGCCTGAAAATGACATTTGAGATCTTGCTAAAGTCGGGTAATGTGGTTATTGGAAAATATGGGCAAGCCTATGGGTTGAAACATGCTTGCATTTCTCTTTGAGAGAGTGAAATTTTGCATTGATTCCTAAATTCATTGTTGATAGGCTTTGTGAGAGCATGAAATCGTCTTTTAATGTGAGGGCACTTAAATACTTTTTTTGAAGCATAATTTTTCATCATGAGTGAGCATTCGTGAGTTTGAGCTTAGATTGATAGCGACTTGTCATCATTTAAGGCTTTTTGAGGATAATTAAGAATTGCATAAACTTGATATTAGCCTTGTGATTGCACTTGCATGTTTGCTCGCAAGAAGCACTGTTGTAGACACCCTTGTTGAAATGATTGAATTCTTGATTTACTTGTGGACAAGCAAAACTTTATGTTAGGGGTGTTGATGAGTAAGATATTTTGACTCGTTTGAAGCCTTTTAGTTCAACAAATAGTGTCCTCAATTCCTTTTTATGTCCATATCTAATGGGTTATTGTTATTTTGTATCTATGAAGCCTTAAGCACACTGGAATGATGAAATTATGGAAAAAGAGGCTAAGATTATTGGAAAAGGATGAAAATGTGAAGCTGATGCTTGCAAAAGGCACTTGGTGACTCGCAAAACATGCCTGGCCTCACCGAAAATGACAGTATTTGATTGAAAAGCTCAAGGTAGGTCAGTGAGAAAAAGGATCAAACAATGATTCGCTGAACACTGTTGGCCAGATGATTGATGCTTGCCAAAATTGACAGAACAGTTGGGATAAATTGAAGGTCAAAATGGTGAGCATAGGTGGAGATCGGTGATAATTGAATGTGAACGGTGAGATCCATTGAGTTTTCCAATTGCGGTACCAACATCTGAAGCCTGAAGCCAATAAACGGTAGGGAAAGGTCAAAGTCAGAGACTCGATGATTGAGTTGGCGTGCCCGACTAACCTCGTCAACTGAATCAATTAATGAAATTTTGGCTGAGTTTTGGGGAAAATAAAAATAGTCGAAAAGAAAGAGAAAAATACATCTTTTGATCATATATTTTGGATGTGAGACTTTCTAAAATTAGAGTATAACATAACTTTCTTTTTTCTTGAGTGAGAAGCAAGCTTGTAACCCATTGTTTTGGTGGAATTTTGAAGTGGGTCTCTAGATTTGAAGTTGTAAATCAACAATTCCATGGCTGAGAATATGTCACGACCCAAAATACACCCTAGACGTGATATGGCGTATAAGACTCCAAAAGGCCCTACACAAGCCACTTGACATACATACAACACAATATAATAGAAAGTACGAGAAAATTTACAATAGGTCTCATAGCATAAAAAAATTTGACAATAAAGTGGAAGTCTAATCATAAGTCTTGACAAGCCATTCTAGTACATCAAAAGAAGTGGTTGGGACGTAACCCATACACCAAGTATAACGTCTAAAAACTAAGGATATGAGAAAGCATAGTAAGGATAACACAGTCCTTGGAATATGAGGACTCACCAAGTCTTCACCGATCAACTAATCAACTAGCCACGAGCGGGAAGAGGAGAATCATCGAACCCTACATTATTAAATAATGTAGGCACAAGTATGCATTAGTACATGTAATATTCTAAGTATGTGGGATATGAATGAAATTATGAAAACATGATCATAAGGGGTCATAAGGAAGACATTATATGCATTACCAAGCTAAAACATAGTAAAAACTTTGAAAGAAGAATCATAAATCATAAACATGGTCAATGCCACTTTAAACATAATGAAAGCTTCATAAAACCTTTGAGAGAAACTTAGTTCTTTTTGTGGGATATTAGCTTTAACCGGCAATATACCATGCGAGCTATAACATGTAATCTGATGTAACTCCCACATCGAGAAGGGAGAGTCTACTTGCCAAGGTAGAACTCTGTATCATTCATTCATATTCTATTTAGGGATCCACTAGCTAGGTTATTTAAGACAATCCTACGGAGGCACGTAGTTTTGAATTAGAGGTTGCTACTAGAGATACCTTATTTGAGCCTTCACCTCAAAGTTCTCTTGCTGCTAAGTAAAATCCCAACGAAAAAGATCAAGTTAATTATCAAAGCAGAACAATATGATATGCAATAATTAACATACCAATCCAAATCATAAAGTCATCATAGAGTAGCTCCTTGAATCATGAATAATGCATGTGTGTGAAAACCTTTCACCAAATCATGATTTCTTAATATGTAAGAAAACCTTTCACAATTTCTTCGATGCTTATCTTAATAGCATCCTTAATTCATAAAATATTCTTTTCATAAAATATGCATAGCTTTCATAAATCATATTCATATCTTCATAGATTCATAGTCAAAATCATGAATAATACACGTGTCTATATAAAATCAATTCAAAAATATGTAATTGAAATCTTAATATGCATAGGAAGATTGAAATTGAACAATTAACTCAAAATCAAATAAGACCCAGGAAGAATACATGAAACCCTAAGCAATTTAGGTGAAATTGAATTGGAAGCTTAGAAATCCTTTGGGACCCATTGGATGAATGACATCTAATGGTGAAATCCCACATACCTTGATGACCAAAGCCCAAAAGTAATGGAGGAAAAATGATACTTGAAGCTTGAACCCTAGATTTTCTTCCTTGAAGCTTGCGAGAGAATTTTTTGAGAGGAGACTTGAGAGAATTCAAAGGGATTTTTGGGAGAATGAGGAATTTAGGCTACTTTTTATGGGTAAAAATGGTTAGGGGTAGTTTATAGGTCTAAAATGATGTGTTTTAGGGATTGTATAGATAGGAAAAGACCAAAGCACCCTTACATAAAACTACCGGAAGTGACCTACAGTTCTGACCTATGGTCTGTACTGGTCAACAATAGAACCAAGTTCAGAAACTCAAACTTCATTCACTTCCCATGGGGCCTTCCTATGGTCCATCATTCGATCTAGGACTCCTAGATACCCTTCCGTAAAAACCAAGTCAGATTCCAAAATTTCACTATGTCTCGGTCACTTCTACAGGTGCTTCCTACGACACGTAGAATGCCCTACAATTTGTCCTATTCACTCATAAGTCCAACTTCAGAAACATGAATTTTCCAAAACTCATCCAAGGCTCTACGATCACCTTCCTATGGCTCGTGGGATTTCTTATGGTCCGTAGGTCAGTCTCGTAGACCACTGCATCAATGCAAAAGCTGAACTTTTCCTTTCCAATCAACTTTCCAATTTCTGAGGTGTTAGAATATCTCCCCCTTCAGAACATTCGTCCTCGAATGGGATTCAAGTTAGCATGAATAAAGTGGGAGACAAACTAACAAACCAACATGAATGTAAATCTCATCATAATGCACATAAAAAAGGAGAAATCACTCCAAGCTAAATTATAAAATCAAAATCATGTTTTTCATGAACATGCATGCATATGGAAACATGAGATTGACTAAAACACATGAATCCGAAAGAGTGAACCATGAGGAAATAATAGCTCAAGATAGAGTAGGAGCGGCGGGAAAGTTATGAGGATACAGAGATATCATATCCGCTTCGGCCTCCCAAGTAGCACCCTCAATTAATTAATTCCTCCAAAGAACTTTCACTGAAGCAACTTCTTTATTTCTCAACTTCCAGACTTGTCGATCTAAAATCTCACCCGAACCTCTTCATACAAAAGATTTTCTTTAACTCCGAAACCTTACAAAACCACAATGGACATCGAATCTCCAACACATTTTTCAACAAAGAGACATGGAATACCGGATGTACCGATGCTAAATCATTAGGCAGCTCAAGTTCATAAGCAACCTTTTCAATACGTCTCAAAATCTGATATGGGCCTACATATCATGGACTAATCTTCCCTTTGTTTCAAAATCTCATTACACCCTTCATGGGTGAGATTTTTAAGTAAACCCAAATATCAACATTTTCTTCTTCTAACATTGGCATAAAACTTTTGTCTACTTTGATTCATTTTCAACCTCTCTCAGATAAGTCGAACCTTTTCAATAGCCTCATGCATCAACTCAGGCCCTATCAAAGCGACATCACCAACTTCAAACAAACCAATAGGAGACCTACACTTCCTACCATAAAGAGCCTCAAATGGAGCCATCCCAACACTAGAATGATAGCTATTATTATAAGCAAACTCGATTAAAGGCAAATGGTCATCCCAATTACCTTTGAAATCAATTACTCAAGCTCTTCACATATCTTCTAAGGTTTGGATAGTACGCTCAAATTTTCCATCAGTTTTAGGGTGGAAAAGTCCTGCTAAGTTTCACTTGAGTACCATGACCCTTGTGAAATGACTTCAAAAATTAAGACGTAAACTAAGTTTCATGATCGGAGATAACGGAAAAGGGCACTCCATGCAACTTTACCATTTCTCAAAAATATAGTTTGGCATACTCTTCGGCTAAAAATAAAGTTTAACGGGAAGAAATTGAGTAAATTTCATCATTTAGTCCATAATAATCCAAATTGAGTCAGATAGGCGCTGAGTACGAGGTAAACCCATAATAAAGTCCATATTCAATAAGTGAAAGTTTAACATCATCTCCAACATTTGGCATACACAACCGACCTTCATATCGAAGGACACCATCTCCCCCTTCAGAGAAAGCCTCAATAGATTTTTCAAAAACCAACTTCTTCAAATTAACTAAAATCAGTTCAAGATCTTGCTTTGCCTTCACATCCGATACAAGAGACTATTTCAAACCATTTTGAATAATCACACCACCTGTAAAAAAATAAACCAAGTGAACACCTAATCGGGCCAACCTATAAACATCATGAACTAGCTCTTTCTTATCATCCTCGACATGAGCAACACTACCCATGGATAGCCGACTAAGAGTATCTGCCACCACATTCACTTTTTTGGGATAATTGCGGACACTCATGTCATAATCCTTTAATAACTCAAGCTACCTTCTTTGGTAAAGATTCAAATCCTTTTGGGTGAACACATACTTCAAGGTTTTATGGTCGCTAAACACATCTACATGAACACCATATAGGTAATGCCTCTAAATCTTTAGAGCAAACACTACCGCTACTAACTCAAAATCACGAGTAGGACAATACTTTTCATGTACTTTCAATTTCCTTGAAGCATAAGCGATGACTTTTCCATTTTGCGTCAAGACACAACCAAGGCCAATCCATGAAGCATCATAATAAACCACAAAACCATTTGATTCTTTCGATAATGTCAAAATAGGGGCTGAAGTGAGTCTATCCTTCAACTTTTAGAAACTCTTCTCACAAGCTTCTGACCATAGGAATTTAACCTTCTTTTGAGTCAATGTTGTCAAAGCGAAGCAATGGAAGAAAATCCTTTCACAAACCTTCTATAATAACTGGCCAAACCCAAGAAACTCTGTATATCTAAAGCAGACAAAGGTCTAGGCCGATTCTTAACCGCCTCGGTTTTCTTAGGACTAACTTGAATACCTTCATTGGAGACAATATGACCAAGGAAAGCAACAGACCTCAACCAAAACTCACACTTGATAAACATAGCATATAATTCACGATCCTTAAGAATTTGCAATACAATCCTTAGATTCTCAACATGTTCATCCTCACTTCGTGAGTAAATCAAAATATCATTAACAAACACAATCATGAACATGTCAAGATATCGATTGAAGACCCTATTCATCAAATTCATGAACGCCACCGAGACATTAGTCAAACCAAAAGATATTACCAGAAACTCATAATGACCATACTGAGTTTAAAAAGCCATTTTCGGAATGTCATTTTTGTTCACCCACAATTGGTGATAGACCGATCGGAAATCAATCTTAGAGAAGTAACTCGCTCCTTGGAGTTGATCAAACAAATCATCAACTCTTGCAATGGGATACTTATTCTTTATGGTAACCTTATTCAATTATTGATAGTCAATGCACATTCGGAGGGAGCCATCCTTCTTCCAAACAAAAAAAACTGTAGCACCCCATGGTGAGATACTTGGTCTAATGAATCCCTTATTCAATAGGTCTTTCAACTGATCCTTTAACTCCTCATATTTTTTCAGGGCCATACGTTATGGAGAAATAGAGATAGGCTGAGTATCTGGGAGAAGGTTAATACTGAAGTTTATTTCCCTTTCAGAAGGAATACTGGGAATATCATTGGGAAACACTTCTAGAAACCCATTTACAATCGAAACTAACTCAAGAGTAGGGGTTTTAGAATCGGTATCCCTAACCAAAACAAAATGATAAATGCAACCCTTAGAAATCATTTTTCTAGCCTTTAGGCAAGATATGAACTAACCCTTAAGAAAATAATTGCCCCCTTCCTATGACATGATAGGCTTGTTTGGAAACTTGAATGTGACCAATTTGGTCTTACAGTCTATGCAATCATAACATGCTTGAAGCCAATCCATCCCAAGAATAACATCAACATCTAACATATCGATCTCTATAAGATCAACTTGAGTGACTCTAGGATAAATGGAGATAAGATATTTTCTATAAACTCTTTTTGCAACAATAGAATTGCCAATGAGAGTAGAGATATGAAAGGGATTAGAAACGATTTTAGGACTTAGATCAAATCTCATGGCCACATAAGGAGTAACAAATGATAACGTAGCACCGTGTCATGACTCAAAGTATACCCTAGGCGCAACATAGCATATAGAACCCCAAATGGCCCTACACAAGCCACTTAGTATACATCATACAAGATAATAGAAGTAAAGATTTCAAAATTCATAGTCTTATATCATAAAAGAGTTTGACAAAGTGGAAGTCTAACATAGTCTCAACAAGCCATTTAAAACATTAAAAGAAGTGATTGGGTCGTAACCCATACATCACGTACAAATTTCTTAAAACTGAAGTAAAGAAAGAATTAAAAGTGTCATGGCCCTCAGAACATGAGGACTCACCAACTCTTGATCTTTGCATCGCCAAGGAGATCAACTAGCCACAAGTATGAGAGGTAGAAGCATCAAACCCTACATTAGTGAAACAATGTAGGCACAAGTATGCATTAGTATGTGGAATGTACTAAGTATGATAAGAATGCATAAAATTTATGAGGTCATGCTAAAAAGCAGTTTACATGGCATGCAATGACCAAGCTCAATCATAAGATACAAGGCTTAGAAAATATAAATCATAGTCATGGTCAATGCAATGCAAGCTTAACATATTTTAAAAACTTTGTGAATTACTTTGAAAGTAACTTAGTTCATTATTGTGGGAAGTGTACCATGTAATCGACATAGACCATGTGAGCTATAACACGGAATCCAGTGTACTACTCCCACATTGAAAAGAGTGTGTCCTACTTGCCAAGGTAAGGAGCATGAGTATGAGCTAAGGTGGATCCACTAGCCAATGTCTATCTGAGACACCATCCTATAGTGGCACATAGTTTTGTGACTTTAGGGATTGCTACTAAAGGTCTATGTACACTTACGAAAACCTTCATCCCAAAAGCTCTCTCAGTGCTAAGTAAAAATTCCATGGAATAGTCATTAATCATATTCATATTATCACCCATGGAAAAGTACAATTAAGATACTAATCCAAGCTAAAAACATCATAGAGTAGCTTCTTGGACCATGCGTGAGAAAACCTTTCATCATCCATGATCTTTACATATTAGCTTTATAAGGCCCATAGTCATTAACTCCATGCTAAAAGTTCCATACTACTAATGATATTAGTTTTAGGTAAACTTGATCCATGATCATTGATGGCATAATCGGATACCATACTAATCAAGACCTAACATAGGAAAATAAATCAAAAGCATTGATGGAAAATCTAGATGTCATTCATGTCATATGGCCAAGGTTCATAGAGCATATAGATACCATTATCTATAAACTTACTTAGGCCATAAACATTGCTTTCATAGAACATGCAAATTTTTTAAAAAACATGTTCATATATTCATAACTTCATCATGTATTCATAGTCAAAGCATCCTCAAATTCATTTACATCAATTTCATAAAAGCATGCATATCTTGTTAAATTCATAGTGCATAGTTCATAAGGTTCATCATGGGTTCATAGTCTAAAGTCATGGATCATGCATAGGTTCATGTGAATTAAACTAAAAATTGTGTAATTACTTCAATTCATGTATCAGAAGAAAGAATGTAATCAATAAAATCACAATTGAAGGAAACCCTAACTTTTGAATTGAGAAACTAACTTGTAAAATTGAAGGAAAGTACTCCATAGGTGAATACTAACATACCTCAATGATCAAAGCCCAAAAGCTATGGTTAATTGAAGATCTTAAAGTGAAACCCTTCTTCTTCTTCCTTAGCTTTAGAGAGAATTTTGGGGAAAAACTTTGAGAGAAATTTAGGAATTACGTAAATGATTTAGAATGGGTAGTTTTGGACTTAATTCACTTATATAGGTTTTGAAATAGGGGTTATAGGAGTAAGGAAGCGGCGAGGACAATAATTTAGAGAACTTCATTATTTTCAAATGTTAGTTATCATACCATTTCTTTGGATGTTGGGTGATGAAAGTTGGGGTTGTACGAGACAAGGTAGAGAAAGTAGTAAAGAAGTCTTTGCAACTATGCTTGGAAGTAATATTTAGTATATTTGAATTAGATTTTATTGTTATTGGCATGTTTTACTTTAATTGAAGGAGCTTTTAAGTAAATATTACTATCTTAGTATTTAGTTATTAATTGCATGATCATGAATGTTTTTTTTAATTTATTAATAATTATGAAATTTTATTTTTAAAAGTAATCTTAATATGAAGATAAAAATAGATATTTGTAATTATTGACAAAATTATCTTCAAAGGATTAACTTTTAACGACGACTAAATATAACATTTCAAGACAAATATTTTTGTCACAAAATAAATAAATTTGCCATAAGTTTACTACATCTAGTGACAAAAAAATTTCTTACTAATCATAACTATTTTTATTGACAATTCTATGTTGTCGGTAAAAGCAATATTATTTTTACAAGATGATAGATTTAACGACAAAATTGTTAACTTTTTATAATAATAAATTTGTCACTAATTTGTACATTTAAAGACAAAATGCTTTTTCATAAATAAAGACGGTTATTAGTGACAAAATTATATTTTTTCAACTACAAAATACATACAACTTTAGAGACAATTGGTGTCCTCACTAATTGAACAAAATAATTAGTGACTACATAGTTTTGTCATTGTTAATAACCTTTTTAGTGACAAAATTATGTTATAAGCTACAAAAAAATTCACTTTTTATGACAAACAAAATTTTCACAATTTCTATGCATTTGGGGACGATTTTTTTATTTTTGTAGTTAATATAACTTTTTTAGCGACGAAGCACTAAATCGTCTTTGTATAAATTTAGCGACCCACATTTAGTGACGACTGATTGATGTATTTTTTTTCGTCGTAAAAGATCTTTAATGACAAAATATGGGTTATAAGTGACAAAATTATTTGTCTCTGATAATCAAATTTGTTGTAGTGTATCATCGTCTTCACCTATGAAACATCACTAAATTCTTGCAACCAAATTATACCAAGTGGTATTGCAATAATAGTATTAGTACAAACAACACATACTGATAGGCAGCATTGATCAACCCAAACCTACCACATAATATAAAGTAAATATTGAAAAGGGATTATGCAATATGAAAGGTATACCACCCCAAGTCTTTATCCACATGCTTTTACCATCCCAAGTATAATTCCCATAAACTAGTACACTTTGAACACAATCTCCTATCTTATTCCGCTACCAACTCTAAGGCTTCCCAAGCCTACCTGTGTTGTCACCCTAAGGCTTACCAAGCCTAAATGTGATGTCACCCTAAGACTTTCCAAGCCTACCAGTTATGTCACCCTAAGGCTGATCAAGCCTGCCTTTGATGTCACCCTAATATCAAATCATAACCTAACCATGTTATCACATAAAGATTCTCAAATACAAGACAACCACTAATGCCAAATCATAACCTAACCCTTATTCACAAATACAAAGCCCTCACTAGCCCTATCAACAACTTACTGGTCCTACTGGAACAGTACATAAAACTTGCGCCTTACACCAACTCATCTGATCATAGGCATATTTATATGCCGGTTTACCAATAATTACCTACTTTAGTCTTGCGTTGAAGAATAATCTTTAAGCTATTTGTTGTGTTTTGAGTAACTTGTAATGATTGCACACTAAGATATATGATTACATTATGCAAGAGTTTCAAAGAAAAATGGAGTCTATGGAAGAAAGCTCAAAGAGGGAAGCATGAACACAAGTCGAGAAGGCACGTGCCGGATGAAATGAAGAGAAGAAAAATCAGGCCTGGCATCCGTTGGCGCAGGACGCCTAGCCCTAAACTACAGAGGAATGTAGGTGGTGCACTGGTGGTGTACCACGCTAGGCAGCAAACTGCTGAAGGAAGCTGTTGGCGCCCCACGCCAACCCTTTTCTAGCGTCCCCAGCGAAATTAAGTTAAATTAGAATTCCTACTTGGGCCATAATTAGGATTTTATTTCCAAAACTCTATAAATAGGACCCTAGGGTTATTTTGTAAGGGGGTCGAGTACTTTTTGGTGTGCAAGAGCAAGAGATTACAATTCATCTTATGCTTCAATTCTCTACTTCTTCTTTAAGCTTGAATTTGATGAAAACTATTGTTTTTGAGTTTATGAACATTATGAGTGACAAAGCCTTTGTTCTAGGCTGTAGCTACGGGTGATTATTGAATATAAAATTGAATTTCTTTGAATTAATTGTTGGTAATCTTCAAAATTACTTTTGTATTCTTATTTTAGTATTTCATGATTGGTCAGCATAGAAATAAATATATTGTCTTTTCTTAGACTTGGGAAACGATAAGGTATATAGACCAAAGAATACAATGAGCTTGATCTAACTTGCATATCACTTCTTTAAATTCGTGTTTAGAAGTGATGCTCGGACGAACACCAAGCTTGGTTATGAAATAGGATGAAATATAAATGCTCGCCAATTAGGACTTCCTATCCCCGCTTAATGATGTAGTTAGGCAGCTAATTGGGGTAGGCAATTAGAGGTCGGGAGACCATGATCATAAAATCAACCCTGTAAATTAGTAATTTGATAACCTTTAGTTCATTCATTGCATGAGATATGATACTTGAAACCCAAAGCATGCTGCAACCCAGGAATTGTCTCTTATTTGTTAAACAACCCGAAAATAAAAGTTGTCCTCATTAGTTACTAGTTTTGAAATGATTGCAATAGTAGTACAGAAAATCTCAAGTTCCTAATTCACTTGTGTTACTTTATAGATTTGATAGAATTGAATACAAATTAATTGTAAGTCCCTTGGGTATGACAACCCGGTTCTAAAAGAGCCAGTTATTACTTTTGCGACCACGTACACTTGCGTGTGCTATTGGGAGCAACAAGTTTTTGGCGCCACTGCCAGGGACGTTAAAATTAATTTATATTTAATTCTTTTAAGGCTACTAGTCAACTATTCAAGTTCTAATAAACTTGATCTTAGCTGTTCGTTGTTGCAGGTACTAAAAGCTAAAGACTGGGTCAAAAAGGAGATCTTGTTGAACCAGATGACGAAACTGAAAGAGCTCTTCGACTACGAAGAGAGTTGGCGAACCACAGGTGAGAACAGGAATTGGGAATAGGTCTCCAGGGAAACCGGGAGGAAAACCTAGCTGACGCTCGTGAGGAACACATGGAAGAAGAACAGGTGGCTATACCGGCAGTGATAGCTACAAGGCCAGTCTGTGATGTGGCAGTCCCACTCACCACCAATGCTACATTGAGAATTCAGAAACCACCACCGGGTGGAAGATTTGAGCTTAAACAAGCTATGGTGAAACTCATTCATTTGATTGGGCAATTCACTGGCCTGCCCCATGAAGATCCCCGAGTGCACATCAGGAATTTTTTGGAGATAAGCGACACTTAAATTCCGCATGGGGTATCAGCTGATTATATGCGACTGACTATGTTCCCATTCTAACTATTGGGAGAAGCGAGGCGGTGGTTAGATTATGAGCCACCCAACTCCATCACCACATGGGACTATTTAGTGAAGAAGTTCCTTTATCGATTCTTTCCATCTGGCAGAACAACCAGATTATGAAGTGCTATCTTGAGTTTTAAGCAGAAAAGCAGGGAGAACATGTGGGATCGATTTAATCAAATGTTACTTTCTTGTCAACATCATTATCGGGCGAATGAAGTACTAGCTCACACATTTATTGAAGGTATTGAATATAATGAAAGGGTACAATTGAATACTGCAGTAGGTGGGCAAGCTTTTGAAAAGACCTATGATGAACTCTTGGACAAACTGTCCAAAGGAAACCCTGATTGGAATGGTGATACGCAAAGGAACACGGTACAGAAGGCTGCAGGTATGTTAGAAGTGGATCAAGCAACTACACTTTCATGACCCAAAGTACCCAATAGACGTGACATGGCATACAAGACCCCGAGAGGCCTCATACAAGCCACTTAGCATACATAATACAAGATCATAGAATTTAATGAGTTCCAAAAAACAATTTCATATCAAAAGAGTTTAAGGAAATAGCGAAAGTCTACATATAATCTCAAAAGCCATCTAAAACTCATAGAATGAAACGTTGGGACGTAACCCATACAAAGTTTCATCGAAAGTAAATGACATGAAAGTAAATGTGGCTACGTCCTCGAACATATGAGGACTCACCAATTCTTCAAGGTCTCTAATATCACGAACTGGCCACGAGAAGATGGGGATGAGCCGGATCCTACACTTATATGAAAATGTAGGCAAGAGTATGCGTTAGTACTAACATGTACCAAGTATGAAAACTATGCATAAAATCATGTAATCATGCCAAAAAGAATAAAATCGTAGGATGCCATGACAAGGTCAAATTATAATACGACATGATAAAACATGAGTTAAAAGCCATGGTTAATGCAAGGAAATCATCATTTAAGAGAACATGCTTGAAATATCCTTGAATGAAGTAAACTTAGTTCATTATGTGGGAAGTATCCTTAACCGACATGTAAGACCATGTGAGCTATCAACATGGAATCCGGTGTCCTCCCTACACCGATAGGGCCATCTTACTTGCTATGGTAGGACCCTTAGACTTCTAGCTTACGTGAATCCACTAGCTAATGTCTATCTAAGACAATCATCCTATGGTGGAACATAGTTAAGGGATAAGGAGATTGCTACTAGAAACCCGACCTCTACATACGGGAGAGCTTCCATCTCGATATCCACTCGGTGCTTAGCTTAAATCCCACGAAATAGTCATTTAATCATAATTCATACTTTATCATCATCATTAGTAGATATGGGTAATCGCCTCTTGTCTATTCTTAGAATAGCTCCTTAATATTTGATTCAACTTTAGTTGAGAAAACCTTTCAACATGTTATGAATCTTTTAATGGAGAAAAATCCTTTCACATTCATAGTTTGAGCAATATGTGAGAAACCATTTCAAAGCTCAACAACCACATCATTTATGCTTCAATCTCAAAGGAAATCATAAATCATCATAAATTTCATAATTGAACATGCATACTTTCATAAAACCCATCTTTTGATCATTCATAACTCATCATGAAGTAATAGCTTGTAGAAATCATAAATCATGCATAGGTTCATCTACTTTCATAAAATCCATCTTTTCATGGTTCAAACCCAACAATAAATCAAACTCTAGAAATTTAGGGATTTCACATGGGTTCATGGGAATTCATCTTAAAACATGCAATTCAAACCAATTTCATGCTTAGAGAGCCATAAACAAAGCAATTTGATCATAATTGAAAGAACCCACATGATAGAAGAAAACCTAGTTTTTGATTGAAAAATTCTTACTTAGAAAATTAGGGATTTTGGGGACCCTATGGAGGAAAGGACTCCATAGGTGAAAGCTATCATACCTCAATGCCAAAAGCTTGAAATCAAGGGGAATTGGAGACTTGCCCTTCAAACCCTAGCTTTCTTCTTCTTCTTCTTCTAGAGAGAGAAATATTTGGAGAGGTTTTGGGAATAATTGAGAAGTGATTAGGAATGGAAGAAATTAGTCTTAGAAGGCTTATATAATGCTTAGGATAAAAGGGTAACCATTTTAAATTAGGCATTAAACATTTAGGGGAATAGACCAAAAAACACTTTAAAATAACTGTCGAACCCTTACCGACGACCCGACCTACGGTCCGTAGGTCCTTCCATGGACCGTACTGGTCAACCATCATTTGGTTCATAGACCTCAAACTTCAGACCCCTATCAATGGGGCCCACCTACGGCCCGTGGGTCCTTCCACGGACCGTACATCAGGGCCGTGGTCCTAACATTTGACCCTAAAATTTCTCTAATCTGGGACTCATCCTTGAGACACACCTACGGCTCGTACATTGAAAGATGACTCGTCCTGCTGAACCATACAAAAAGTACTGAAACTAGACATCTTTTGGAAACTTGTACCTTGCAAACCACAGTTCTACCTGCGGACCGTAGGTCAAGCCACGGATCGTCGGTGGCTCCGTAGGTGATGACACCAGAATTTAAAGATCTGCAACCTTTTCTTTTCTTTCAAATCCAAGGTGTTACATGCACTAAATGCGAAGCTAGATGCTTTAGCAAATCACATTACCACGCAGTTCAAGTAGTTATCAGTCGGGTAGCAACAAGCACAGGTAAATGTTGTACACCAACCGCAAGGATGGTGTGAGGTTTGCAGAAGTGGAGACCATGTGGCTCAAACCCAGACTCTGTAAACAATCTAGGGAATGCCCAAAGAGGTGGAAGCATGCAGAACTATGGTAACACCTATAATGGGGTGGAAATCAGAATCAACACCAAAACAAGGCAGAAGGGAAAAACCAATACCAATCACAAGGGAACGGGCCGCAGTATCAACATCATAGCCAAGGTAATAATCAAGTTACGAAGCAAGGCGGCATGACTAATGAAGAGCCGTTTCAAAAGCTAAGCACAGAGATAAATGCAAAGGGGGATAAGATGGGAGAAGAGTTGAGAAGCACCTAGTTGTTGCAGAAAACTTTGGAAAGGCAGTTTTCACAATTGGATAATGCTATAAATTTGCGTCCACAAGAAGTTCTTCCAGGTGACACGGAGCCAAACCCAAAACAATTTAATGCAGTGAGTACAAGAAGTGGGTTACAACTGGAGGAGCTAGCCCTAAAGAAAAAAAGTACTGAAATAAGGAGTGGAGAGAAGAAATCAGAAGAGGTGGTGCAAAATTCAAATGTTGAGAAGGTTGTTCCTCAAGTAAAACCACCTCCTCCTTTTCCACAAAAGTTCAAAAACCACAGTGAGGATGAATGCTTCGGTAAGTTCCTCTCTCTCCTAAAAAAAATTCATGTTAATCCACCTTTGGTTGATGTTTTGTAAGGAATTCCTAAATATGCCAAGTATGTGAATGTGATAGTAGAGAACAAGAGGAGATTGACAGAGTATGAAACTGTGGCACTCACTGAAGTGTGCAGTTCAAGAATTCAGAATAGACTACCTAAAAAGTTGAAAGATCCGGGTAGCTTCACGGTACAAATCACCATTGGTCAAAGTGTTCATGCCCGAGGGTTATGTGATTTGGGTGCTAGTATAAACCTCATGCCGGCATCCTTGTACAAGAAACTTGGGTTGGGTTGTCCAAAACCAACCACGATCATCCTCCAACTTGCTGATCGATTTGTGGCAAGGTTGGAAGGAGCAGTAGAAGATGTGTTGGTACAAGTGGGGTCGCTGATCTTTCCTGTGGACTTTGTGGTCCTAAATTTTGAGCCTGATCCTAAAGTTCCATTTATTTTGGGATGATTATTCTTAGCCACGGGGTGAATATTGATTGATGAAGCAGTTGGGCAGTTGACCATGCGAGCTCACGATAAGGTGGAGGTGTTTGATGTCTATCGCACCTTGAAATTACCCTCTATCTATGAATAGTTTTCTGCCATTATGGTTGTTGATCTAGCCATAGAATCCTAGTGTATGACATACAAAGACCCCTTGGAAACAGTCTTTGTGGGACATGACATAGATGGAGATACAGAAGCTCAAGAAGTGGCCGCTTGTCTTAATGTGGCTAGTTGGAATAAAAAATGGTATAGTAGAACCATTAGAGTGAGCGTTGGGTCTTCCTCAAAAACGCTCGATTGAAGAGGCACCTAAATTGAGCTAAAATCTCTTGTGAGGCACTTAAGGTATGCATATTTAGGCAACTATGAAAGTTTACATGTGATACTTTCTGTAGAACTATCTGAAGCACAAGTTGACGCGGCATTGATGATTTTGAAGACAAGGAATAAAGCTATTGGGTGGTAGATGGCTGCTATTCATGGGATTAGTCCGGCATTTTTTATGCACAGAATCTACATGGAGGAAGACCACAAGCCGAGTGCACAAAACCAACGTCGGCTAAATCCACTAATGAAGGAAGTAGTGAGAAAGAAGTGATCAAGTGGTTAGATGCTGTCATTGTGTACCCTATCTCCGAAAGTAAATGAGTAAGTCCTGTGCAATATGTACCAAAGAAAGGTGGGATGACAGTGGTGAAGAATGAAAAGAATGAGTTGATTCCCACAAGAACTGTTACTGGATGGAGGATCTACATAGACTACCGGAAATTGAATCATGCCACTAGAAAGGATCACTATCCTATCCCGTTCATTGATCAAATGCTTGACCGCTTAGCAGGGCAAGAGTACTATTACATTTTAGATGGGTATTCCGGATATAATCAGATCTTGATTGAACCTGAGGATCAAGAAAAGACCACTTTTACTTGTCCCTATGGCACATATGTGTTTAAGCACATGCCATTTGGGCTTTGCAATGCTCCTACCACATTCCAGAGGTGCATGATGGTTGTTTTCCATGATATGGTGGAGGACTATGTGGAGGTCTTCATGGATGATTTCTCTGTCTTTTGGAAGTCTTTTGAGGTATGTCTTCGAAACCTTGATAAAGTACTTGCTCATTGTGAAGATACCAACTTAGTGCTTAATTTGGAGAAGTGTCACTTCCTTGTTCGAGAAGGCATAGTGTTGGGTCACAAAGTGTCAAAGCAGGGACTCGAGGTTAATCAAGCAAAGGTTGAGGTTATTGAAAAATTGCTCCCTTCGATTTCTGTCATAGGGGTAAGAAGTTTCCTTAGTAGTGCTATTTTAACGGAGATTCATCAAAGGTTTTTCCAAAACTACTAGGCCTATGTGCAGTCTCTTGGAGAAGGAGGTGAAATTCGAGTTCGATGAGATGTGTTTAAAAGCTTTTGAGATGCTGAAGTTGAACTTAATTGAAGCTCCAATCTTGATTACCCCTAACTAGGAGCTACCATTTGAACTCATGTGTGATGCAAGCGATGTGGCAGTAGGTGTAGTCTTTGGGCAATGAAAAGACAAAGTGTTCCATTCAATCTATTATGCAAGCAAGAGCATTGATGCTGCTCAAGCTAATTACATAGTGATTGAGAAGGAGATGCTGTCTCTAGTGTTCGCCTTTGACAGGTTAAGATCGTATTTGGTAGGTACCAAGGTTATTGTTTTTACCGACCATGCAGCTATTAAGTACCTATTCAACAAGAAGGATGCTAAGCCATGGCTAATTCGGTGGATATTACTTCTCCAAGAATTTGACTTTGAGATCAAAGACCGGAAGGGCACTGAAAATCAAATAGCTGACCATTTGTCAAGGTTAGAAGACTTTTCTCATGTGCATGAAGGGGAGAAAATACGTAAGGAGTTTTTGGATGAGCAATTGATGGCTTTGGACATCTCCCAAGTGTCGTGGCATACCGATATAGTGAATTTATTGGTGAGTGGTGTTCCCACCGGGCGCAACAACCTAACAAAAAAAGAAGTTGTCACATGATGCCAAATTCTATATATGGGATGAACCATTCTTGTTCAACCAGGGAGTTGACCAAGTGGTGAGACGATGTATTTCAGAGAATGAGGTCAAGCAAGTGCTCGAGAGTTATCATGCGAGTCCTTATGGAGGACACCATGGAGGAGAGCGTATAGCTCACAAGGTATTGAAATCCAGCTTCTTTTGGCCTTCTCTTTTTAAAGATTCTATTCTTGAGGTGGAAATATTTGATGTGTGGGGTATTGACTTCATCGGTCCCTTCCCACCATTGAGTGGAAACCAATATATTCTTGTGCCTGTTGATTATGTGTCCAAATGGGTTGAGGCTATGGCTCTTCCCACGAATGACTCAAGAGTGGTGATTAAATTCATCACGAAGCACATTTTCACGCGATTTGGTACTCCAAGGGCGATCATAAGTGATGGAGGTAAGCACTTCATTAACCATCTAGTGAAGAAGCTTCTTGCTATGTATGGTATATGAAAAAAGGGAGCCACAATTTATCACCCTAAAACTAGTGGTCAAGTCGAAGTGTTGAATTGTGAGGTGAAGGATATATTATAGAAAACAGTGATTGCGCAGCGCAAAGATTGGTTGGAGAAGCTTGCTGATGGATTATTGGCGTATAGGACTGCATATAAAACACTTATAGGGACTTCTCCCTATCACATGGTGTTTGGAAAAGTATGTAATCTTCCGGCAGAGTTAGAGTACCCAGCATACTGGGCGGTAAAGAAGTTGAATCTTGACCCTGAGCTCATAGGAAGGAAGAGAATTTCTCAAGTGCAACAACTTGAGGAGTTTAGGCTCCACGCTTATTAAAATGCAAATATATACAAAGAGAAGACCAAGAGATGGCATGACAAGCACATAATCCCTCGAACTTTGACTCATGGCCAAAAGGTACTACTCTTTAACTCTACACTTAGATTATTCCCCGGAAAACTAAGGTCTAAATGGAGTGGACCCTTCGAAGTGGTGAGAATGAATCAACATGGCATGGTAGAGTTTAAAGGCAAAAATGCCCCGTCATTCTTGGTAAATGGGCAAAGGGTCAAGCACTACTTTGGAGAAAATACAGATTGAGATCGTGAAGCTCTTGAGCTAAATGATGAAAGATCCAAGCTGGGTCAAGCCGCGATGTTAAACTAGGCGCCCCACGAAAGGCAACCCGTGAAACCATGTACTAATTAATTAGTTTTTTCTTTAGTTATTTTTAAAAAATTTAGTTAGTTTTTAGTTCTACAGAATTTAAGTGCATTTTCTTATTCATTAGGCTTTTACTTAATTTTGATTCCATTGTGATAGTTAGGATCTATAAACGTGAAAAATACAAAAAGATGAGTCGTGCCATGACCGAAACTAAGGCGCTGGGTGGGAGGCACCCATTATTTTAATATGGGGTGTTCATGATACAAGAATACAAGAAAAATCAGAGAAAATCAAGTTGGATTGATCCATGTAAGAAGAAGCAAAGGAGAAAATGTTGGCCTGGCAGGCAGGCGCACTTATGGAACGCCACGCCAGGCCTGAAACTACTGAGCACCCCTTTGGGCGTGTTACATGCGTGCCATGCCAACTACTATCCAGCATGGCGCACTGATGGCATCCCACACCAATGTTTAAACTACTAAACGCCTTGTTAGGCACATCCATGGCGCCCCGCGCCCCTATCACGCCAAAACAAAATCTTTTCAGGGGCTGGCCCATTCGACCAAAAACCCCACTCACACCCCAAATTTTCCCCTTTTATTCCTCCACCCACCAAATTTTTTATTCCACTTTCTCTCTCTAACCACACTACTCGACCAACTTCCCCCAATTTCTCTCAAACTCTCAACATTTTTCTTCTTCTTCTTTACTCGCTTTCTTCTCCAAACTCTCAAATCCTCCATTCCTCAGCCCCCCTGAAGCTTCTTCCAACATATATTCCTCCATCCCCAACCCCATAAACCTAGAAACGACCAAGAAAACTAAAACCCACCAACCCCACCCCTCCACTGCCCATAACCAAACCACCCTCACCCCTACCCAAAAAAAATTTCTTTTCTTTTCTTCATCTCTTCTAGTTCTAATGCACCTAAGGGAAAAATTTTGGAGGTTGGCACGGGGAGCAAGCGATGTAGTGCTATGGTGTTGATTGGTTTGAGTGTGAAAAGGAGGCCAAGTACCTCGGGGATGAACATGTCAATGAGGTGCGATTGCAACTTGAATTTCCTGGAATTTATGAAACTGTCTGTAATCTTGGGCTGCAGTACATTTTTGATGATCAATAGGATTGTAAACTTACCCTTGTACGAGAATTCTATGCTAACTGGCTCATTGAGCAGCGGTTTAAACATTCGGTGGATGTTAGGGTACAAACGGTTCGATTTTCATTCAAGAGTGCTTAATTCATTTTTTGGCACACCCCATTGTGAGCTTCTAAATATAATTGGTGGAAAGACATCCGTCCCTATAGAGATATTAGGCATACATTATGTGGTGTTGAATCCACGGCTAGATGCGATCGAAGCAAAGATACTTGTCGACATGCTCACCTCCATTATTCTCATCTAAAAGGAAGCAAGGGTATGGTTGAAAATTGTGTGTAGTGTGCTATTTACCTTGCAAGCACACGACGGAGGTGATTAGAGATCGGGTTGTCCTAGTGTACATGTTGATGAAGGGTATGCCGATCAATGTGGGGTCTATATTGAGGTAGATCATGATGATGTTCAGGAACAACAAGCGGTGGTGCTTCTGTTATGATAGCATGATGACTCGGTTTCTGCAAGCGGAAGGCATTGAAGAAGAGGTTCATGACATGTACAAAGCTAGGGCCCCATACCTAGTATGCAACCTTGTGGATGTTACTCGCACGAAAGTGCAGGATGTGTCTCACGGGCCAGTTTTATCTACGGCTGATAGGCAAGCGAGAGATGATAGTTGGATGGGGCGAATGTTTGGCATGGCGGAACTACAACTTCGCAGTGGAGGTTTCCCTATCATGGAAGAGGAGATGGAGGCATTGGCCTAGCGCTATCTACTGACAGATAGTGTCATGTACATGTGCAAAATGGGCCCAGCTTTTCAAAAGCCGGTAGACAATGACGAGGCCAGATGAGGAGAAGATGAGGCCGGTACGACATTGATGGCAGTAGATGGTTCCACATATTTGGCAGATGTTCGTGCTAATGACGACGACAAGGCCTAGAGGCCTAAGGACGTTTCTCTCTAACTCCATAGTTTATATTTTATTGCTCACTGGTACAATGCTATCTTTAAGTGTGGGTGGGAGATGAACTTCCTCGTAGATATTTTTACTGCTTTATCGAGTGTTTTTCTATCTTTAAGTGGGTTCCTTGGCTTTTGTTTTCAGTTCTTTTTCCTGAGGATAGTCCCATTGAACTGACTAGAACTAGTGGTTTGTTTCATTATGTTGAGTCGTATAGTCGTAGAAGTGACCATTCCCAATGATGGATCGATGAAAACCATCTTAAGGGAAAATTAGTCACTAGGAGTAGGTGAATAAGAAACCGACCTTTTGGTATTTTTAAATCTTGTCTTAAAAGTTAGCCAGACATCAGGTAGTCACACTTGTATATTCAACTTGAATTGAAATGCTAACCTTGAAACAACTATGGGTTCTTTGTTTGACTCTAAATTAATAAAGTCGGGCTTAATTGTGTGGAAACACCGTAATGCGATGCATTTGAGCATGCTAAAAATGATTGTATCCTTACTTGAGTCGTGATGCCATTTGTGGTTAGCAATTGCTTAGTTCTTGCATTGAATGACATCTAGAACTTGCCCCGTGTGTGCTTAATAAGTAACTTGTATGAATTATGAAACATGATTGAGGCGTTTCTTTGAATAGCCAATTCTCACTCTTTTGTCTGCTTCCAAACGAATGATCCTTAGTTAAGGCCCTTTGAGCCTCTTAGCCTCTTTTTTTGATTAATCCACATATTGAGCCTAATCCATTTTTATTGATACCATGACCTTGTTTGATCCAAAATTTGATCCTTAATGGACTATGTTAAGAAGCAAAATGCAAGGAATGGTAGAAGTGAAATAGGGTAAAAATGTTATTTTGTGGTGGACTCCAAGAAAAGAGGTGGAAAAAGATGGCCCCTGATCTTCAAATGTAAAAGCACTTGTGATGAGAAAAAGAAAAGGAAAAAATGATATTGTGTGAAAAATAAAATAAAATAAAATAAGAAACAATGCGTAAATAAACAACAAAAAAGGGCAAAGCTTGAAACACTTTAAACATGAAGGATTTTAGTGATGAGTGTACCAAAAGAGAAAAAGTGGATGAAGAAGTATGTCGTAAAAATAAAACATGTGCATTAGGGAGGAATAGTCTCTAATTATATCTTAATTGTATCCTCCCTTACCTTAAGCCGATATTACAACAAAATTCAAGTCCTCTTGATTCCATGAATACTTTGTGAAAATTGATGTACACTAAGGGCAAGCTTATGGCATGTTAGGATATGTAGGAATTTCATTTATGAGAGTGAGCGTTCAATGTTGAAAAATTTCAATAAATGGCCTTGTATTGAAATAAATGTGTGAACGTAATGTTTGTAAAAGTGAAGGCTATACTAAAAAATATGTGAGGGCATCCTTGACACATGTTTGGTGTATTGTTGTTTGGTGTGTTTTTCTTATATAATCACATTAGCCCAAAATTATGGGAAAAGAGTCATTCATTGAGGTTATGTGTTGTTGATAGGTAGGCTAGCATAATGAGTTAAAAACGTTAGCTGTTGCATAAAGTGTGTATTACAAAAGCATGATTAAATATGTTTGGTTGATTTTGAGGCGGGTAGATGAGTCCAAGGGTAGTGATAAAAAGATGATAGTGAATAGTTTGTTCGAGGAGGAACAAGAGTCTAAGTGTGGGGTGGTGATCTTAGGCATATTTATATGCACTAATAATTACCCACTTTAGTCTTGTGTTTAAGAATAATCTTTAAGCTATTTATTGTGTTTTGAGTAACTTGTAATGATTGCACACTAAGACATGTGATTAGATTATGTAGGAGTTTTCAAAGAAAAATGGAGTCTATGGAAGAAAGCGCAAAGAGGAAAGCGTGAACACAAGTCAAGGAAGCACGTGTTGAATGAAACGAAGAGAAGAAAAATCAGGCCTGGCAACCCTTGGCGCAGGGCGCCAGGCCTTAAATTACAGAGGAGTGCAGCTGGCGCACTAGTGGCATCCTAGGCTTGTAGAAAACTGCTGAAGGAAGCTGTTGGCGCCTTAGTGACGCGCCACGCCAGCCCTTGTCCGGCGTCCCAGTGAAATTAAGTTAAATTAGGATTCCTACTTAGGCCAGAATTAGGATTTTATTTCAAAAACTCTATAAATAGGACCCTAAGGTTATTTTGTAGGGGGGTCAACTACTTTTTGGTGGGCAAGAGCAAGAGCATACAATTCATCTTACGTTTCAATTCTCTACTTCTTATTTAAGCTTGAATTTGATGAAAACTATTGTTTTTGAGTTTATGAACATTATGAGTGGCTAAACGCCTTTGTTTTGGGGCTGTATCTATGGGTGATTTTTGAATATTGAATTTCTTTTAAATTAATTGTGGGTTATCTTCCAAATTACTTTTGTATTCTTGTTTTAGTATTTCATGATTGTCCACCATAGAAATAAATATATTGTCTATTCTTAGACTTAGGAGCCGATAAGGTAGATAGACTAGAGAATACAAAGAGCTTTATCTTACTTGCATATTCGTGTTTAGGAGTGACGCCTAGACGAACACCAAGCTTGGTTACAATATATGATGAAATATAAATGCTCACCAAGTAGGACTGCCTATTCCTGCTCAATGATGTAGATAGGCGACTAATTGGGGTAGGCAATTAGAGGTCGGGAGACCATGATCATAAAATCAACCCTGTAAATCAGTAATTTGATAACCTTAGTTAAATCATTGCATGAGATATGATACTTGAAACCCAAAGCATGTTGCAGCCCTGGAATTGTCTCTTACTTGTTTAACACACCAAAAATCAAAGTTGTCCACATTAGTTACCTTTACTTTTAAAATTATCGCATAGTATTATAGAAAATCTCAAGTTCCTAATTAACTTGTGTTACCTTATAGATTTGATAGAATTGAATACAAATTGATTGTAAGTCCCTTGGGTATGACAACCCTGTTCTAAAAGAGCCAATTATTACTTCTGCGACCACGTATCCTTGCGTGTGCTATTGGGAGCAACATCATCCATCTTGACTCACATCTCCATTATCAAATAAGTTCTAAAAGCACTAGACAATCATGACCAGTTCAAACTTTTAACCATACACCACACCCCGGTCATCTGTCTAACCTAAAGATCACCACTTCAATAAACTAATAACATCGTGATACATAGAAACACAATTTAGAAACAACTAAGAATTAATTCCTCATAAAATCAACCCAATATTTAAAATAATTGTAATCACAAGCATAACATAGCCCATACTCCTAGTCCTCATCCTGAATTGATGTACAATAATCATGAACAATATCAGCACAATAATTCACATATGATTCATCACACTTTTCAAGCAACCTGAACCACTCAAGTATCCTACATGAAACAATTACATTTTGCAGAAGTAAATCAAGTTCACTTATTGAACCATAATCACATACGTAGTCCTCTCATAGGACCCAAACCCAAATTGTTAGTGTACTCGCGTGGTACCCAAGCCATCAATAGTGACTGTACTAGCATAGTACCCAAGCCATCCTTAGTTAGTGTACCGACGTGGTACCCGAGCTAATCATATATGGATATCTCTTTACAAAGCATAGTACCCAAGCCAACCATTAGGATATACCAAGCGTGGTATTCGAGCCAACCATAGAAATATCCTATACCAGGCGTGGTACTCGAGTCAATCAATAATCACAAACAACGTGCACAATCACAATCACAATGACTTAGCACACTTGCAATGGTTGGCTCAAATAACACACCTGGTATAAATACTAACATTGGTTGGCTCGGGTACCGCACTGATACATTACCAATTTGTGTGTAGATTCCATGAGAGGACTGGATATGTGCATTCATGGTTCCATGAGGTGACCTAGTATATCTAATTGTGATCATGTGGGACATGATCCAGATATGGGTTGAGTCAGTATATTGTGACTGAGAGTCTAAGAAACTGTGATTGTTAATTATATATGTTGGCATGTGTTTACTATGTTGTGGGTGTCTATGTACATTCATAGTTTGGAACTGGTCGAGTATAACGACATGTTCCCGTCGTTATGGATAAGCCAAATGGGAAGGAATTTGGGCTAGAAAACTTTCGAGTAGTAACTTGGAAATTTTGAGCCTAGGCCAGACTTGGATGAAATCTGAGTTAGGTGAGGTCTAGGGTAATCCGGTAATGGAAGGGGGATTTGATTATAAATTTGATCATTTGAGTGGATTGCCAAGATGATAAAAATCTTGTACGTCATTATTGAATCGAATTAAGACAGGTAGAACTCCCACAATTGATCTTAGCGTGAAATGGTGGTTTCAGAACATCAAGTTTCGAGGGTATGTTGTGAAATGGGGACTTGGAACACAAATTTCGAGTCTCTGTCTCCATGCAACCTGCCATGGTGGAATTATTTCTGCCATCCTTGGGCTTCTATGGCGGACCAATCGTGAGTAAAAATGGGAAAAGTCCCAAAAACATTATTTTTCTACAAACTTCATTCTTGGAGAGAAAAGGATGACCAAGGGCTATTTCTTCTTGCTTTTCACTAATTCTCGTGCTGAAGGTAAGTCAATTACTCCCCTAATTCGTTAATTGATTCTTAGAACTTAGAGTCCTTGCTATTTATCCTTGGGGGAGGGTATTGGCTTGAATCTAATGGTGGAAAAAGCCCTTGTTGGGTGTTAGGATCATGGAGTTCGCCAAGGGTTAGTATTTGGATATAATCCGAGTAAACTAGGCCACAATTATTCATCCTTTGTATTAATTACTTCTTTTAGACCATGAACAAGCTGAGAGACTCTGGAAAGGGAAAGCTCAAGTTCCTTACGAGTGTTCAGGCTTGGTTTCGAGGTAGGTGATGATTTGATTTCCCATCTGTGTTATATATACCTACTAACTGCTCCATTGAGTACATGCATGTATGAGAATAGGAAAAGATGAAATGAATTCAGTGAAATGACTATCATTACTTAACTATTATCATCAACATCCCTATCAAAAATGAAAAAGAATTACTGAAAGAGCTTAGAGAAAAAAATCGTAAGTATGATTCATTCAAGAAATCTGATATAAGAATATGCATGACAACATATTATTTTGCTAGCCTTTGAGGGTAAATCATGAATTTGCGAGACTGAGCATACTATGAGACATGAGTACTTATATGAATAGATTCATATGATGTGGCTCATATTCATAACTTTATGAAGTAAGGTTGAGATTGATGGGCTAAAGTTTTCGCCTCTTATTCTGGGAATTGAGCCTAGATGTGGATCTATCTGAAGTGTATGAGCATAGGTGATGTGGCATGAATGTATAGCACATTTAACGCCCAAAATAAAGGATTAGTGCATGAAGTCGAGCATGTTTATGTGGATATGATGGTTCTTTTGGTTATGTGCAGGTAAAAATACTTAGAATAATTTGGTGGAAGGAAAGGAGTAAAAGTGAAGTTGAAGTGTAACAGGACGAGGCTCTAGATGAGCCGTGGTGCAATGCACGAGCCGTGAAGATGCTCATGGAAGTGATCTGGAAGGAATTAAGTTGAAATGTAACAAGACGAGGCCTTAGACGGTCCGTGTTGCACTGTACGAGCTTTATAGTGGCTTGTGAAGGAGCTGCAGTGAAGAGTGACAACATTTTATCTAAGTATGGGTTCACGAGGGGGTTGACAGGCCGTGAGCTTCTTCATGGACCGTTACCTTGCTCGTGAGCTGAGTCGACTGTAATGTTTCCTACTCCATGTAGGACTCGTTTCTAAGACTACTTTTAAAATACCTTAGGTTATATTTTCAAATTATCAGGGTCGATACTCTGAGACAGTTTGGCAGAGAACAAACGATAGTTTCCTTTTCGATACGTTTTCATTGATACTTGTGATCTTGCTTTGGTGCTTATAGCCAAGAACCTTTTGGTTTTACAATTACTGTAAGTCTACTTCATTATGCTTTCAATAATCTCTACTGTTTGTTTTATTGACACCATGAGCAGCTAAACACCACAACTAGGGTTGTGAGAACCATGACTAAAACGCAATGTTAGATTCAAACCCGAATAAATTTTAGTTGATGACTTCATATGTCATTTCTATTTTCATAATTAATGCCTTTTAATGAGTGCACACATTAGAACATGCCTGTATTCATCACTTGTTCGAGAGAAAAGTAATGATTAGAAAAATTTAGAAACGAATCTACTAACTTGTTTTAAGAATTTGAACTCGAGAAAGGATAGTCATCTTAACAAGTACGTAAGAACCAAATCTAAGACACTCTAGGACCGAGAGGAGACGAGTAACATTCGTCTAATAGGGCTGAAAAGCATCTAGGTGTACACAACTTGCTATAAACATATAAAGTTGGTCAAGAAATTGTTATTGGTGCTAAGATTCAAGTTATAACTTTAAAGTCACGGGGAATACAATCCTAGTCTACTTAAATAAATCAAAAAATCTTGGAAATATTGTTTGCTACTGCTAACTTGCAATCGTGATCAACAATTGGTTACTTGAATACAAAACAACCCAAAATTCACTTTCCGTAATTTATTTTTCTTAGGAAATATTAACAACAACTGAATAAAAGCACTAGTACGTTTATTTCTACTGTAAATTCTTTGTGGGATTGACCTCTACCCCAGTTGAGTTCTATAATTGACTTTGACAATTTATACTTCTTAATTGATGTGTAAGTTTAGACGTATCAAATTTTGGTGCCACTGTCCGGGAATTTTGGTTTAGAAATATTCTATTAGTGACTTCTTCAGCTGTAGGGATATTTCCTAATTTTACTTCTTGTGTTTGTCTGTGTCCTCTACAGGAAATTCAGGTAGTGCATGCAAAATACTAAAAGTAAGGGAGCTGCTTTGATTCCTTACGATCCTGAATTGAGACGAACCATTAGGAGAACAATGCACAGGAACTTGAAGCCCAGAGGCAAAGGGTGAGATAGGATGCTGAGACCCTAGCTAGGGGTTCTCACAATAATACCAATGACCCAAACATAGTAAATGTTGAGGATGAAGAGGAAGAAGAGTTAGCCCCTCATTAACAACAACCACTAGCTCCAAGAGGCCGAGGCCAACAACCGATACGTGTGGCATTCGAAGAGGATAACTTAGAACTAGATGGAACTGGAGCTACTAGAGCCATAGTACTCCCAGCACTGCCACAAGGAGTCAAATTCACTATCACTAGTACCATGATTCAGCTGTTGAACCTGAAAGGGTTGTTTAGAGGTACAATTGGTGAAGATGCGCATAAGCACTTGATGAATTTTGTCGCTACTTGCAAATCAGATGAGATTCCTTGAGTTAGCCAAACTTTAATGAGACTGAGGCTATTTCCATTGTCTCTCACTAGGTAAGCAATAAATTGGTTGAATGATTGCCACATGACTCAATCAGAAGCCTGAATGGAGAGATTTTTTCCAGAGGCAAAAGCATTGCAAATGAAAGATGAGTTAGGTTCTCACAAGAAGCTACCAGGAGAAGCTTTTTATGATACATGGCGGCGTTTGAGCCAGAAACTAAAGAAATGCCCAACTCACGACCTCACAGAAAGGCATTTGAAATAATTATTTTACAAATCACTAAATTTTGTAACCAAGCCAGTGGTAGACCTAGTGTGTGGTGGATCCTTTATGAGAAAGCCCTTTCCTAAGATTATGACAATCATGAGTGAAGTAGCAAAGAATAACCGAGCTTGCCATACAAGAGATGTAGAAGTCAGGGATCTTGGTTTCACATTTGAGCTGTCAGTAGAGCGAAGAAAAAGGGAAGAGAAACGGGACCAAGATATGGCCCACATGAAAACTCAAATGGATTTACTCACAAATCATCTACTCAATGTTCCGGAAAAGGTAAATGCAGTGAATGCTGTAGGCAGGTATGAAGATCAGGAATTTGATTTTGATGAAGAAGCTAAGTATTTGAACAATCAGGGGGGTTTTCGAAATTATAACTCGGGAAACCAAGGCTATAATTATGGAAATCAAGGTAGGAACTATCAGCGTGAGGGTCAGTATGACTGACCCGAAAACAGATACTAAGGAAATTGGCATGGTAGAGATTGGTATAAGAATGAACAAAGTAGCGTCTATGTGCCTCCAGGAAATAAAGATCGAGCAAGAAGTGGGTATAGCGGGTCCAAGACAGAGGACATGCTAGCAAAGGTGTTGCAGAAGGTTGAATCTAAAGATGTGGGGGTGGAAGAGTTCAAGAACAATTTCTCCAACATGAGTCAGCTTTTAGACTCACACACAACCTCTATCAAGCAGTTAGAACAATAGTTGGGCAACTCCCTGCCTCATTTAATCAAAGAAAAAATGGGAAACTACCGAGTGATACCATTCAAAACCCAAGTTATCACCACGTGGTAAATCACTACTAGAATCTATACCTGCAAGAATTGAGCAGGAAGAGAGTATATAAAGAGATGCTGAAAAATGGGTAAATGCCAAGGTTTTAGAGGAATTAGAAGTAACTAGAAGGGTAGAAAAATTGCCAGGAGTTGAAGAAAAGGTAGGCAGAACTAAAAAATCTACAGTAGAGGCATCACAACTTTTACAACAGATTCCTAGACCTCCTCCTCCATTCCCTCAAAGGCTCAAGAAGAAAGTTAAGGATGGAAAATTCTTGAAGTTCATATCCATGCTTCGTCAGCTATCAATAAACATTCCACTAGTAGAAGCTTTGGAACAGATGCCAGGTTATCCTAAGTTCATGAAAGAATTGGTGACAAAGAATAGGGCAGTGAACTTTGATCCTATAGACAACATTCACAATTGTAGTATTATTTCTACAAGGTCCTTGATGCAGAAGAAAGAGGACCCAGGTGCATTTACTATACCTTGCATTATTAGCACATTCGAAATCGCCAAAGCTCTGTGTGACTTAGGAGCCAGTATAAATCTCATGCCGCTAGGAATATACAAACAGCTGGGATTGGGGACTCCAAAGCCTACGACTATGAGATTGATGATGGCAGATAGGTGAGTGAAGAGGCCCGTTGGCATTTTATGTAATGTGTTGGTCAAGGTGGAAAGTTTCATCTTTCCAGCTGATTTTGTAATTCTAGACTGCGAGGTAGATTTTAAAGTTCCCATAATTTTGGGAAGGCCATTTTTGGCCACTAGTAGAGCATTGGTTGATATGGAGAGCGGAGAGGTAAAGTCTTGGATGAATAATGAAGAGGTCAAATTCAAAGTGTGCAAGTTGATGAAGCAACAAACAGATATGAGTGTGGTGTCTGCGATTGATATAGTTGAGGAAGAAGCCACTAAAGCATCTATAGAGGAAAAGTTTACTGTAGAGACACTAGCTACAGTAATAATGAACTTTCATGAGGTCTTTCGAGTAGATTATGTAGAGACCCTAAATGCACTACAAGGCATAGGATCACTTTCATATTCTCCTAAAAAGTTAGATCTAGATTTGAAGAACAGGCCAAGTCCTCCAGCAAAGTCATCTATTGAAGAGCCACATGTGCTTGAATTAAAGCAGTTGCCTGGTCATTTTAGGTATGTCTTTCTAGGTGAAAATAACACTTTACCAGGTATTGTGGCTGCAGATCTTAATGTTGAACAAGTGCAAGAATTAGTGAAGGTGTTGAAAAGGTTCAAGAAAGCAATTGGTTGGACCATTGCTAACATAATTGGGATACCTCCCGGTATCTGCACTCACAAAATTCAACTGGAGGAAGATTGCAGCCCAAGTATAGAGCACTAGAGGCGATTGAACCCACAAATGCAAGAGGTGGTAAAGAAGGAGATCATTAAATTGTTAGATGCAGGGGTGGTTCACCCCATTTCTGATAGCCATTGGGTGAGCCTAGTGCAGTGTGTACCAAAAAAGGGTGGAATGGCGATGGTGGAAAATGAATTGATCCCACAAAGACCAGTCATAGGTTGGCAAGTTTGCATTGACTATAGGAAGTTGAACAAGTGGACTTTGAAAAAGCACTTTCTGATGCCTTTCATGGATCAAATGTTGGATAGGTTGGCAGGGAAAGGGTGGTAATGCTTCTTGGACGGGTACTTTGGTTATAACCAGATTTTAATTACGCCTGAAGATTAGGAGAAGACTACTTTCATATGTCCATATGGCACCTTTGCTTTCAAACGCATGCCATTCGGACTATGTAATGCTCCTACGACTTTCCAGTGATATATGATGTCCATATTTTTTAACATGGTTAAAGACACTTTGGAGGAATTCATGGATGACTTCTCTGTGGTAGGTGACATATTTTTATGATTGTTTGTTAAATCTTAGTAGGGCACTACAGAGATGTGAAGAGACAAACCTAGTGCTAAACTGAGAAAAATGTCATTTCATGGTCAAGGAAGGCATAGTACTAGGCCATAAAGTGTTCGAGAAAGGTTTGGAGGTGGATAGAGCTAAGATTGAAGTTATTGAAAAGATTCCCCCACCTATTTCTATAAAGGGGATTCGTAGATTCCTAGGTCATGCAGGATTCATCCGACGATTCATTAAAGACTTCTCAAAAATTGCAGATCCCTTGTATAAGTTGTTAGAAAAGGAGATAAAATTCACTTTTGATGAAGCATGCACCAAAGCCTTTGAATGTCTTAAGGCGAAGTTAATTTCAGCCCCAGTGATTATTGCGCCAGATTGGTCGGAACCATTTGAAGTAATGTATGATGCAAGTGGTGTTGCTTTAGGGGTTGTGCTAGGGTAGAAGTGCAACAAGATCTTTCACCTGATATATTACGCAAGCAAGGCATCAAATGGTGCTAAAAAGAACTACACTGTCACTGAGCAAGAATTGCTCGGAGTTGTATACACCTTTGAGAAATTCAGATCATACCTGCTAGGAACAAGGGTGATAGTGCATACCGACTATGCAACATTGCGATATCTGATGGTGAAAAAAGATGCTAAGTCGAGATTGATAAGATGGGTGCTGTTGTTATAAGAATTTGACTTTGAGGTCAAAGACAGAAGAGGTTGTGAAAATTAGGTAGCAGATCACTTGTCCAGATTGGAAGTAGAGAAGAAAGGGGAATCTGAGCTTGACATTGATGACTCATTTTTGGATGAGCAGGTATTAGCTGCTACTCTTGATCTTATTCCCTGGTTTGCTGAGTTTGCCAACTATCTTGTCAGAGACTTGATGCTCGAGGACTTGACCTTTCAACAAAGGAAGAAGTTCTTACATGATGTGAGCAAGTACTTTTGGGACGAACCTTACTTATACAGGGTTTGTGCGGACAACATAATGAGGCGGTGTGTACCTAAAGCTGAAATGCTGAGTATTCTATAAGCTTGTCACTCCTCTCCAGTTGGTGGACACCATGGAGGAGCTCACACTACCTATAAGGTATTTCAAAGTGGTTATTACTGGCCCACGATTCATCAAGATACACTTGATCTGGTAAAAGGCTATGAAAATATGTCAAAGGAAAGGAGCTATATCTCGTCGTCATGAGTTTCCTATGACTCCTAGCTTAGTGGTAAAGTTATTTGATGTATGGGACATCGATTTCATGGGACCATTGGTGAGTTCATATGGGCAGAAATACATATTGGTGGCAGACGACTACGTCTCCAAGTGGGTAGAAGTTGTTGCATTGACAGAAAATGATGGCAAGAGTGTTGCAGGATTCTTAAAGAGAAATATTTTCTCTAGGTTTGTAACACCTAGAGCGATTATTAGTGACGGGGGTTCACATTTATGCAATAAAGTGTTTAGCACTCTGCTGGCCAAATATGGGGTGAAACAACATAAAGTAGCAATGGCATATTGCCCACAAACAAGTGGACAAGTGGAAGTCTCTAATCAGGAGATAAAGTCCATATTGGCAAAGACAGTGAATGCCAATAAGACTGACTGGGCAAGGAAGTTAGATAATGCATTATGGGCATACCGAACAGCTTTCAAAACACCCATTGGTATGTCACCGTACCAACTAGTGTTTGGAAAGACATGTCATTTTCCCGTGGAGTTGGAACACAAAGCGTTGTGGGAACTAAAGAAGCGAAACTTGAGTTGGGGTGAAGCAGCAAATATGCGACTAAAGCAGATAAATGAGATGGATGAATTTTGACTGAGAGCTTGTAGGAGATCTGCATTGTACAAAGAGAGGATGAAGTTGTATCATGACAAACATATTGAGTGAAGAACTTTCAGTCCTGGAGATTAGGTGCTATTGTTTAACTCAAGGATGAGACTGTTTTCAGGAAACCTGAGATCCAAATGGTCAGGACCATTCAAAGTGACCCAAGTGTTTCAGTCTGGAGCTATTGAACTTGAAAATGAAAAGGGTGAAAAGCTCAAGGCAAATGGACAGCACTTCAAGGCATACATGGGGATCTCAGAAGAAGTGAAGATAGTTGAGGAATGCAAACTTGATGAAGTCTGAGTAATCAAGTAACCTGCATCACACCGCGACGTTAAATTATGCGCTATTTGGGAGGCAACCCAAGATGTAATTGTACTAAGTATTTAAAGTCTTGTAATTTTTCATTATTATAGGGTCACTGTGTGTTAGATTATGCAGGATGGACTGAAGGCAAAAAGGTTGCCACCATGAGTAGACGGGTCGTGAGGACCTATACAGCCCGTAATGGTTATGGCAAAACCTATCGTGGATTCACAGTTCATGTGGGAAAATGTTCACGGAAAGTTTTACGGCCCATTTGGTCTTAGATGGACCGTTTAGCCTCCCGTGAACATTGAGGTAAGTTTTCGATCATTGTTTGTCTAAGTGCAATGTCACGAGTATCTATACGGGCTGTGATGCTCTTCATGAGCCACTTCATGGCCCGTCTAAGGTAGGTCGGCTCCAGTAAACCTGACCTAACCTAGCGTGACCCAAACCTTATTTTTTTAATAAAAGACACCAAACCACCAAGAGACCGATTCTTCCCCCTTTCCTTCGAATTCACAACGTCTCTTGGCAACCAAATAGTCATTCTCATTCATTTATAACAAGGAATCAAAGAAATCAAAAGCATAAGTCTCATAGTCTAAGCATTCTCCATCTTCCAACAAGAATCACTCCTCAACTCTTGTGCATTGTGATGTAAATTTGAAGTAAGTCCCCTAATTCTACACTTACAATTGTGAAATTATGATTGGGGTAGTGTTAATTGTTGATGATTTCATTATGAACCTGTGTATTTCGAATTCCTTGAGTGCATTGGTTGAGGGATGTTTGAAACCTGACTAATCGCATGATTAGGGCTTGAACTTAATTGAATCGTTATTGGGTGTTGAATACAATGCGAATCATGTATATGATATGATTAGAAAGAAGATATTTCATGTTGTACGCGTGATATTGGTGACATGTATGGGTTAGTTTGGAAGACAATGCAAAAGAAATACACAAAAGTGTAAGTTCACGAGAGGCTTCACAAACCATATACTTCTTCATGGGTGGTGAAACCCCTCGTGAACGACAATTAGGTTTTTGTCACTGCAACATCACTTCACGAAGGCTAATAAGGGTCGTGGTCCTTCTCACAGACCGTGTAGCCCCTCGTATAAAAAATCAAAAAAATCAAAAATACCAAAATTATTTTCTTTTATTATTTCATTTCTTATTCATTGCGTGGACCTTCCCAATGATGGATTGAGTAATGACATTATTAAAGGAACGCGTCACTTTGTATAAATAAACAAAGGAAGTTTGAGTACTCGTTATTGTAGTCATTTAGTATACTTCAATTCTAACTCGTTGTCTCACAAGTACAATGGTTAAAGTAAGAAGTAAAATAGCACAACTACTCAGTAGCCCTGGTGTCTAGGTCAACACTGAAATAGAACAACATTCTCCTCGAGCAACTCGATCTTGGACAGCTAGGGCAAAAGAACAGCATAATACCACTCCTTCCTAGTCTGAAGAGGAAGAAGATAGTTTTGATAGTGAGCAGGGGTTTGATGGTGCTTCCCTAGCTTTTGCTAGTGACCTACCTGTAATTGAGGCAGAGGAGGAAGAAAGGGATAGTCAAGAGGACACTGACACCAGTGATATCGATGACTCTATGGCGAAGTTTGTTTGAATGAGGGAATCTGACCCAGAGACTCAACAACAGTTCATTGATGTCATCCAAAATACCTGGGCAATTCCTGGAGCAAGAGATATATTTGAATCAGGAATAGTGTCCAAGTCCAGTAGCATGAGACAAAGATTTATTGTACCAGAAAGCAAAATCGTCGATGCTGATTTACATGCTTTCCCAGATATCCTCAATTTATTCAAGCGACATAATTTTGAGTGGATGACAAAAAATCAGGGAACTATGTGAAGCACTTAACCAGAAATTTCTACGCTTCTTATGCTACAACACTACTAAATTATGAATCTGGCGAAACATCTAAGAGAAGGAAAAAGCAACAGCAATGAAGGCTGCACCACTAGAGATAGTGGTTGTTTGGGGCATATCAATGGATATTTCTAAAGCAACAATCAATAGATTCCTGCATGGACCAGAATACATTGCACCTATAGTGGTAGGTTTATATGAAGGACATCACCATTCGGTGACAAGTGAAGTTGGGAAGTTGGGATGAATGATCCGGCGTCTCGGGGAGGTATAATGAGGTGGATTGCTGGGCTAATCATGAATGAAGGTGAGGCAGCTTCATAGGTGACTAACCCATAACCTACACATCACTAAGGCATCGTTGACTTTTCCAGCTAAAGTTTGGTGGGTAGTGGTTAGTGCACAGTTGAGGCTGACAAGGAGTAATAACACCCTCTCACCCTCACAGACTTCCTTAATAGCTTGCATCATGGCTTGTTATGCATTGAACGTAGGGAGGCTAATTGCTACAGAGATGAAAGATCGCGCTCTAAATGAAAGAGCAAATCTTCCATTTCCATGTCTTATCAGGAGATTGTGCCAGCATGCTCATATACCACGTAACAAGTTGGTGGATAGATACTTTGAGGCCACCAAGTTCACAATAGTGGCTAAAATTAAAGATATGGCCAACCAGATACGACTCAAGGGGTAGGACCTGAAGCACCATTGGTTGTGTTGCCACATATAGCAGTTGAGCCAGCACAAGGGGAGGGCGTAACTAGTGAGCCTACAGAGAGGACATCACAAGTAGCCCCGGGAGTGCAGCCTTTAACAGCAGCATTTTCATCAGCGACAGATACATTTGTTTCTCTACTAGTGACATTCTTTGAAAACCTTGTAGCAGAGCAGGGGTAGACCAGTGTGATACTTGATCAGGTAGTCGAAAAACTACCACAGGTGGTCCAGGGCCAAGTTCAAAGTGCAGAGCAGAGGTTGAGAAATAAACTTCGGCAGGAGCTTTTTGGGATGAATAATAGGATTGACAGCTTAGAGGCCCATGCCACGAGTTAGATAAATGCTTTACACCCTGCAGATGCTGCTGCTATGTAAGCCCAGCTGACAGTGCTGAAGGCTGACATTGAGAAATTAGCTGCCAAGCCAGTTGATCAACCTCCCACACTCGCACCAGATTCATTGATGAATCTATTCGGCATGCCTCCAGCCACTTGGAGACATTTGGGGTGACTTTGCTATGATTGAGACGGGTAAGGATAAGAACCTTGAGTCTGATCTTCATGATGACATTCCACGAGAAGAAAAGAGGAGACTCAAGAAAGCTAGGAGAGAGTCCAGGAAAGCTGCCAAAGAAAAGGAAAAATTAGAGAGGCAACAACGTGAAGCAATAAGGTCTAGAGCTTCAGGCAGTGGGCCCTATGCCTTTGCAGTCAGTAAGGCACTAGTTCCAGAGAGTAGCTGACCCGATATAGTCCATGCACCAGAGAGAGCACCTGCTGATGAAGGTGCCACCAGCACTCCGACTCCTGACACCTAGAGCATCGCAGGTATGACCCCTCCTCACAATCCTTGTATTTTGTACTTTAAGGTCAAAGTATATTTTGTGTGGGGGTGTGGTTGAGTAACCTTCCATTAGTATTCATAGTGTATGGAGGTTTTCTCAGTAGTTTGTTAATTTGTTTGTGTACAAATATGTTGAAATTGTTAAATTTGTTTGTGTACAAATATGTTGAAATTGTTAAAGTATGCGCATCAAGAGTTTTGTGTAAAATATGGTAAAAGCATCCTGTGATATGAAAATTGACTGTTAGGCTCTTTGTGTGGCATTTCATATACTTGTGTGTTGATCATTGCTAACTAGACGTGAATTGGTTGACTAAACGCTAAAAAGTGTAAGCATGTGCCATGAGTGAGTGTAAGTATTTGTGTGAAGTCTAACTCTGTAGGTGTAAGCTAGAACTTGCCCGAGTACTCTTGCTAGGATTGTTGAATAATTGGATAGGAAAGGATCATAGGCCATTTTTTTGTATATATGTCCACTTTGACCAAAAACAACTACCAAAAGAAATCATGAACCCTTTAACCCTATTTGAACCTTGAAGTTGATTTTTGTTGACACCTTGTTGATATCGTATCCTCGGTTCTCCGAAGGCTCGATGCCTCAACTCAGGCGAAAAGCCTAAGTTGAGGGTGGTCATGACCTAAAAAGAGGGAAATAACTTCACATATCATATCCTTGGTTATTCCGAAGGCACGAAACCACAAGGCAATGTTTTGAAAGGTTCAAGAAGATGGTGGTTATAAAAAAAGAGAAAGAAAGAAAGAAAGAAAAATAATAATAAATAAATACATATATATATATATATATATATAGAAAAAGACAAAGTAAAGAAGAAACAAAATAATGTGGGTGCCGGGATGTGCTTGGAATCACTCAAGTAAGGGTTGTGTGCTAATAGTAACTTTGGGAAACCAAGGTAATCTAGTCACTCATATACCGAAATATTCCACTCCCTAACCCGAGCCAACGGTACAAACAAATAAAAGTCCTATAGTGATCCTATTCCGGTTGGTTAATAGTTGAAGTATAGAAAACAGGGGCAAGCCTATGGTCTGCGTACTTGCAATGTTAGAAGTTCTTTTGGAGAGTGAGAGTATTCGCCAGTCCCAAATATCATGTGTGAGGGACTTCTTTGTGGTAAGGGCACTATGTTTGCATTTGCTAGTTGTTTAAGTTAGCTAATAAGTTGTAATAGTACAAGCATGATCGACTGTGTGTAATGGAATGTCGTCCATTGATCCTTGCATGCAAATTAGATAATTCTGGATGTAAGCCTTGTGGAAATAGCTGTTGCATATCTTTGATAGTTCTCCTATGTATTTGAGCATCGGGTGTTATTCTTTTTCATCGCTTGAGGACAAGCAATAGTTCTAAGTTGAGGGTGTTGATGTGCCAAGAATGTATAGCACATTTAACGCCCAGAACAAAGGATTAGTGCAAGAAGTCAAGCATGTTTATGTGAAATGTGATGGTTCTTTTGTTTAAGTGTCCCGAGCCATGAAGATGCTCATGGAAGTGATCTGGAAGGAATGAAGTTGAAGTGTAAAAACACAAGGCGCTAGACGGGCCGTGTTGCACTGTACGAGACGTACAGTGGTTCGTGAAAGAGCTGCAGTGAAGAGTGACAAATTTTTGTCTAAGTGTGGGTTCACGAGGGGTTGACGGGCAGTGAACTTCTTCATGGACCGTTACCTTGCTCATGAGTTGAGTCGACTATAATGTTTCCTACTCCATGTAGGACTCTTTTCTACGACTATTTTTAAAATTTCGTAGGGTTTATTTTCAAATTATCTAGATCAATACTCTGAGACAGTTTGGCAGAGAACAAATGATAGTTTCCTTTTTGATACGTTTTCATTGATACTTGCGATCTTTATTTGGCGCTTATAGCCAAGAAGCTATTGGTTTTGCAATTATTGTAAGTCTACTTCATTATGCTTTCAATAATCTCAACTGTTTGTTTCACTCAGAATATGAGCAGCTAAACACCAAAACTAGGGTTGTGGGAACCATGACTAAAACACAATGGTAGATTCAAACACGAATAACTTTTGATTGATGACTTCATACGTCGTTTCTATTTTCATAATGAATGCCTTCTAATGAGTGCACACATTAGAACATGCATGTATTCATCATTTTTTCGAGAGAAAAGTAATGATTAGGAAAATTTAGAAACGAATTTGTTAACTTGTTTAAAAGATTTGAACTCGATAGAGGATAGTTTTCTTAACAAATACGCAAGTACCAAATCTATGACACTCTAAGACAGAGGGAAGAAGAGTGACATTCATCTAATAGGGCTGAAACGCGTTTAGGTGTACACAACTTGCTGTAAACGTATGAAGTTGGTCAAGAAATCGTTATTGGTGCTAAGATTCAAGTTGTAACTTTAAAGTCATGGGGAACACAATCCTAGTCTACTTAAATCAATCAACAAATCTTGGAAAGATTGTTTGCTACTGCTAACTTGCAATCCTGGTCAACAATTGGTTACTTGAATATAAAATAACCCAATATTAACTTTCCGCAATTTATTTTTGTTAGTAAATATTAACCACAACTGAATAAAAGCACTAGTACGTTTATTTCTACTATAAATTCCCTGTGGGATCGACCTCAACTCCAATTGAGTTCTATAATTGACTTTGACTGTTTATACTTCTTAATTAGGTGTTAATTTGGACGTATCTGATGTGGGGCCAAAAAAATTTATTTTTTATCATTATTTACCTCACATTTATTATTTGTATTTGTCCTTTTTGAGCATGAATTTTATGGATTGTGCTAAATAGTATATTTTATTTGTACGATTAAATTGGTGTGAAGATGAAGAAGTTTGGAGATAAAACGAATTAAAGATGGAAGATTATAGAAGGAAATCAAGAAGGCAACTTAATGGATTAAATTCAATATTATAATGTATAAATATATGAAGTGCAGCTGGCAACAAACAGGGAAAAACAAAAAAACCTTGCTACTTCGTGGCATCAACTAAATGCAACTACAAAGTGTTGAGTCGATTACATTGTTCACGCGTACAACTAGGAAATCTAATTCCGTTTGATTTTGGATTCCTAATTTGTTTTGGACTCAATTATTTGATTTAGGGTTTTCTACTTCTATAAATAGCCAGGAGAATAATTATTAGAAATAATATATTTTGGAAGGAAAAGGTGTCAATACTTTTTTGGGTTCTTTTCTTAGGTATTAGTAGCTAAAGACCTTTAACCAAAAACCATCACTATGAGATTCGTGATAATACAACGTCTTGTCCACACTATCAGAACTTTCCTATACCTTGCCGGGTATAGAACATACTCAACCCATGGATCCATCTAATAGGCCTTCTCAGAGGCAGTGAGGAGTCGCCTGAATGTCGGTACGATCCTATCCCACGCTAGCTACTTGGTTTATGGGGTGATGAGTTATCTGAACTCTTATCCAAATCGGTGCTCAATACTTCTCCCAAAGCATATAACTCAGTGCTCAAGTAAAATACTCTCTGACTGAGATAAGTTCTCTGAAGGGCCTCTTTAAGAGGTAGCTACTTTGTACTCAATCTTTCAGAAAACTCTTTATACCTTTCTGAAAATAGTACTCTCTTTTAAATGTGAAAATAATACCCTTTTTAAGAAGTAATAGAACTTATCTTTATCTGATTGAAATACTTCTGAAAATTCTTTATAATTTTCTTGCAACAATACTTTCTTTCTCAATGTAAAAATAATACATTTGGGGCCATTAATGTTCCCCTAAAACTCTTTTCAAAATAATATTTTTAAAATATACTTTGACACACTTTAAATTCCAAAATCAATGCATGGAAATAATCGAAAAAAAAACTTTTAATAAAATCTCATTAATTAGGGTTCATGTAAAAATATAAGCATGAACAAGAATTCAAGGATCTCAATGAATAAGATACCGTAATCTCATAATTAGAAAAACAAACTCGGAATAAGAACACAATTCGAATTCAGAAAAAATCATAGAAAATTGAATAGAAAAGTAGATTTAACTCTTACTGACTGAATTTAGATGTAGGGCGTGAGGAAGAACTTAGTCCAACACTATAAATAACCTTACAAACCTGAAAGAACAAAGTTCTTAAGGAAGTTTGAAGAAGAACTTTATTGGAAGACTTGAAACCCTATTTTTTGTTTTCCATGAAGAATCTTGGATTGAAAACCTTAGGATTCTTAAAGAGCCTCTTGAACTTGGAGCCTTTAGCTCTTGAGAAATTGGAGAAATCCGGTAATGACCCTCCAGGTCATCTCTGTGTTAATGCCTTCTTCCTGTCGTTTAGAACATTCCTGTAGCGACCCCAAGTCATTTATGGCTTGCTGGCACTAACTGTTCGGCCACCTGGTCCTTCATTTGGGCTTTACGCCTGCTTTCTAACTTTGGAGCTTTTGAACCTTGAAAAGTTGATTTCAGTCATAACTTCAGGTAAACGACCTCAGATAAGAATTCTGACGGTTCCATCAGCTCTGGAGCTGCCAAATTAGGCTAGGAGCATGGTTTCCCGAGTCCCGGGGTTTCCAGTGTGATTTTGGGCCCAATAAACTCTTTAGTCTTTGAAATTTGGTTTAAGGTTGACTTCGATCAACATTCTTGGAAAACGTGCTCGAATGGAAATTCTGATAGCACAGTTAGTTCTGAAATGCCGACTTTTTTCTAGAATAACCCTTTGAGAATTATCAGGAGCTTCTGATCTGATTTTGAGACCTCCGGTAGATGTTGGTTAAATTGGCTAAATGGGTATGGGACCCACTTTTTATCAAAACGACCTCGTATGGAAATTTTGACTGCACCATTGAGTTCGGAACGTCGAATTCAAGGGGGTCGCATATTTTTTTTGCGTACACAGGGTTCCAAACGAATCCCGAGCACCCCATCGGAGTTTTGAAATTGTCCAAAACTCAGCTGGTATAGCTGTCAAAACTGTAGACTCATTTACTCTCGGCGTTCATGGGATAGGCTCCGCATTCGCGGAGGTGTGGTAGAGTCTTCTCCGCATTTACAGGCTAGAGGCCACGTTCGCGGAGGTCTATGAGACTGGGTGTATCCCTGTTCTCCGCGTTCATAGAAGGCTCTCCGCGTTCGTGGAAGTCTGGGTCCCTGAGCTCCGCATTCGCGGAGGCTTATTTGGTGAGAGTTTTCTTGTGCTCCACGTTCGCGGAGGTCTGGTGGGTGAGGGAAGAATGTGTTCTCCACGTTTGTGGGCCTGGGGCCACGTTCGCGGAGTACTTGTTGGCTTCTCTCCGCGTTCACGAAGCATTGACCGCCTTCGCAGAGAAGAGCGGGCTTAGCAATTTATAAAAGTGAACCCAAGGCTCATTTGATGGGAGCTTCAAACTCCCATATCTCTCTCAATTTTCTTCGGTTTTTGGCGATTTGAAGTCCAGGCATTTAAATTTTTGTAGGCTTCGTGGGTTTTAGGTTGGGTTCGTTGGGTGTTCCTCATTTTCCGTTAAATCGAGGGTAAGTTCCTTGTTGGACTATTTTGCTAAGCTTTGTAAATTGTTGTTGTGGGCTGTTAGGAGCGGATTCGACCCCTAATGGGCGATCCATTTTGGGATTCTTGTTTAGGGAAGAATTTGGGACCTTTTCACGGAGTCAATTTTGGAAAATCCATAGCGGGTCCCAGTTTGCCCGATTTGACTACAAAATTAGTCTGTCTCCAAATTTGTTGATTTTAGTGTCTAAACGACCGTATTGACACTGTAATTCTATTTTTGATAGCTTGGAAGCAGTCTGAGGTCATTCGAAAGGGGAAATCTTCGGCTGAGTGACTTGGAGCGCTCGTGATCAGCTTTTTAGTAGGTTGCAACTTTCCTTCCTTCTAGCTTGAGCTTGAATGTGTAAATGGTATTTTTGAATCTGGGGTGGTTAGCTAGTTTTGTTTTCCTGTCCTCCGGTTTCCTATTTTGGAGTTGATTGTTGGGTTGTTATGAGCTAGTAGCATGCTGTAGGTTGGGTTGTTGAATTGATTTGTTGTATATGTTGTTATGGGGTATCTATTGGTGGTTATTTGATGTTGCATGAGTGGGTCCGGATGATTTCACCTCGTGATTGGCTGATTATTGTGATTCTACCTTAGAATAGGTTGTTATGACGATGACTTAGTCCCATTTACGTGGTTGACTTGAGTATGTATCCGACGGTGATTCGAATGGACTAGATCCTTGTAGATTGATATAACAGACTTGGGTCTGATAGTATGAACCTTAATATAGGCATTTTCGTGGCTTTCGGATCTATCAATTCTTTCTCCCTTATCGCTGCGATTCTTGGGATGCTGCCGGAAGATGCTGTTCTTGCGCAGATTGTCGGTTCGATCGTGGTAGGTTATGTGCCTTCGGTTGATATGCTTGAGAGGGTGGCGGCCCGTGTTGTTTAGTATGACGTGGTATTGTTGGGATAGTTGTATTCGGCTCGGTGTTGCGGATATGTGGGGAGTGGATGGCGATCCATGAGATACGAGTTATTTGGGGTCCTCTGCGAAGTAGATATAGTCCACACACTCGTCTGGCATGGCCATGCCCCCGGAGTGATATATGGTACACTCTTCTGGCAGACGCCCCCGGAGTGATAGATGGTACACTCGTCTTGCAGGGCCACGCCCCCGGAGTGATAGATGGTACACTCGTCTGGCAGGGCCACGCCCCTGGAGTGATAGATTGTACACTTGTCTTGCAGGGACACGTCCCCAGAGTGATAGATTGTACACTCGTCTAGCAGGGCCACGCCCCCGGAGTGAAAGATGGTACACTCGTCTGGCTGGGTTAATGCCCCAGGAGTGGTAAATGGCACACTCGTCTGGTTGGGTTAATGCCCCTAGAGTGGTAGATGGCACACTCGTCTTGCTGGGTTAATGCCCTCAAAGTGGTAGATGGTACACTCGTCTGGCTGGGTCAATGCCCCTAGAGTGGTAGTTGGCACACTCGTCTGGTTGGGTCAATGCCCCTAGAGTGTTAGATGGCACACTCGTCTGTCTGGGTCATTGCCCCCGGAGTGGTAGATAGCACACTCATCTGGCTGGGTCAACGCCCCCGGAGTGTTAGATGGCTCACTTGGCTGGTCTGGGCTGGGCCCAGGGCGATGCCCCCAGAGTGATAGCCTATTTGGATAGTTTGATACCGGGTTATTTAGAGGGATTGGCGTACCCCCGCCCTTTTTGCAGTACTCGACTGACTGGGTTCATGCCTCCGGAGTAGCTTTCTGGATTGGCGTATTGCTTTGGGAAGTCAGACTTGTGGTCGGTTGAGTATTGGTCGTTTGTTTGGTTCGGAGTTCTGTTCCTTGATCCTGTCGTTCTATCTTTTCAGTGTACCTATCGGGCTTATGGGGGTACATTCAGGTTTATTCTAAAACTTGCGCACGAGTGTCCCCAGCGGGTCTTATGGGGGGCCCAGGTGGGTTTAGCATAACTATCGTCGGTTTACATTCCGTTTTCTCTGTTTTCGTGCTGTTGACCTCTGTTGTTGTTGATTCTATCTTGTCTGCCTGTTTTTATCTTTCTTGCTCAATCGATCTATGATGCCTACTGGGTACCTGTTGCTTTGATACTCATCCTATACTCTACATCTATTTTCGTGATGCAGGTCCGAGTACCAGTTATCAGCGTTGAGATCGGGTCTGCAGCTGTCAGTTCAGGAGAAAAGGGTGAGCAAATGGCGTTCTGGGATTACCTGTCTCCTTCTGTATATATATTTTGGCTTGTCTTTTGTTTTCGATACAGCTGTTTCTGTGGTCCACTTTTGGGATTGTACTCTTGTTAGTAGTTCTGTACATGTGACTTCCAGGTTTTGGGAGGTGTCTCGTATATATTTAGTTTGGTTTTTTTTCAGCCTTCGTTTATGTGTTCTTATGGTATGCTTCTGCTTGGTTTAGAATTAATTTTTGCTCTTAATCCCGTTACTGTTAAGTTCTGGGATGGAGTTTGGCTTACCTACTGGTGGGATGGTAGGCACTATCATGACTTGAGAAATTGGGCCGTGAAAAATTTGTACCAAAGCCAGGTTTGTTGGTCTCGCTTGTACAGAATTAACATTTAGTAGTGTCCTGCGGATCGAAGTGGAGACGTCCGTGACTATCTTCGGGAGGCTACAGAATGTCCTTAGGATGTTGTCTTATCTTTGTATCTTTTTTGTGTGATGCTGTCCAGTTGGTTTCTTGAAATCTCACTTGAGTCCTTTTATCACAGGATGACTCGTATGCGTCGGGGATGTGGTGCTGCGGCACCAAGCCGGGATAGAGAGAGGACTTTGGAACCAGAGCTGGAGCCTCGAGCAGAGCAGATTCCTCCTCAACCGGTGGGGTCAGGACCAGCCCAGCAACCACCAGCACCAGCTGTGGCTCCTGATCTGCAGGGCATGCTTTCCCAGATCTTAGCTTCTATCAGGGGTGTGCAGTAGCAGGTACATCGCGAGGCCCAAGGGGCCCGGCCGAGAGTTACTCGAGTCCAGTTTATTCCTCAGAGGGTGATCAGTACCGTAAGAGCAGTCTTAGTGCTGGTCCGAGTCAGGGCCAAGGTGGGTCTTAGACAGGTGCATCAAGTCGGGGTGTCTGACCTCCAGCAGTTAGCAGTTCTTCTCAGGGTTGCTTCACTTGTGGGGAGCTGGGTCATTGGGCCAAGGAGTGCCCTTCTTTTAGATCAGCTTTACCATCCCCTCATGCAGCAAGACCGATTTCGATAGTAACACCTCCAGCTAGAGGAAGAGGTCAGCAGCAGGGTTCTGGAGGAGGCCCCAGGGCAGGCAGGACAGGTAGTAGAGTGGATGCGAGAGGTAGATGCGCCCATGGCCACTTTTATGCAGCTCTAGCTAGAGCAGAGGCCGAGGCGTTAGATAACGTGATCACAGGTACAGTTCTCTTATGCCATCGGTCCGCTTCAGCATTATTTGATCCAGGGTCTACCTATTCGTATGTGTCAGCTTATTGTGTGCCTCAATCAGGAGAGAGTCCTGAGCCTTTAGCCCTTGCGTGTTTCGACCCCAATAGGGAATTCTTTAGTAGTGGATCGGGTGTGTAGGTCCTGTGTGGTGGCTATATAGGGGCAGGACACTCTAGTCGATCTTATTGTGCTGTGTATGGTAGACTTTGATGTGATTCTGGGTATGGATTTGTTGTCCCCTTGTAGGGCTGTCATGGGCTGTTATGCCAAGACCGTGACTTTAGCCATTTCTGGTATCCCGCCGGTGGTGTGACAGGGTTCTTGTAGTCGCACACCAGTTGGGGTGATTTCTTGTATTAGAGCCTAGAGGGTTGTGGACAACGGATGTTTGGCTTACTTGGCATATGTTAGAGATGTGAGTAGGGAGGGCCCTATGGTTGATTTAGTGCCTGTTGTCCGAGAGTTCACAGATGTGTTTCCTGCCGACCTTCCGGGCCTACCCCCCAGATCATGACATTGACTTTGGCATAGACTTGGAGCTGGGTACTCATCCCATCTATATCCCACAGTACCGCGTGGCACCTGCAGAGCTTAGGGAGCTCAGTGATCAGCTCTAGGATGTCTTGAGTAGAGGGTTCATCAGACCTAGTATATCGCCTTGGGGTGCCCAGTCCTGTTTGTGAAGAAGAAGGACAGCACCATGCGGATGTGTATCAATTATAGGTAGTTGAATAAGGTAACGGTGAAGAACCGTTATCCTATGCCTCATATTGATGACTTATTTGACCAGGTTCAAGGTGCTGCCGTGTTTTCTAAGATCGACTTGAGATCTGGGTACAATCAACTAAGGATCAGAGCAGAGGATATCCCTAAGACAACATTTAGGACTCGCTATGGCCATTATGAGTTCCTAGTGATGTCTTTTGGGTTGAGTAATGCCCTTGCCACTTTTATGGATTTGATGACTAGTGTGTTCATGCAGTATTTGGATTCCTTCGTCATAGTCTTCATTGATGACAACTTGGTATACTCGCAAAGCCATGGTGAGCATGAGCAGCATTTGAGGATAGTGCTGCAAACTTTGAGAGATCATCGGCTTTATGCAAAGTTCTCAAAGTGCGAGTTTTGGCTTGAGTTTGTAGCAATCTTGGGGCATGTGGTGTCCAAGGATGATATTATGGTAGATCCGGTGAAGATTGAGACTATTCGTGGTTGGGCTAGGCCCACTTCTATGATTGAGATTTGGAGCTTCTTCGGACTTGCAGGGTACTACAGGCGAATGTAGTAGCGGACGCCTTGAGTCGGAAGGCAGTGAGTATGGGTAGTCTAGCCTTCTTTTCTGTTTCGTAGTGGCCCTTGGCTTTGGACATTCAGTCCTTAGCCAATCAAATGATCAGACTTGATGTTTCAGATTCCAGCAGGGTATAGCATATGTTAGGGTTCAGTCATCTCTACTTGATCAGATCTGTAGTCGTCAGTTTGAGGATGAGTCTTTGGTAGCACTCAGAGATAGAGTGTTGAAAAGTGATGCCGGTTAGACTTCCTTAGATTCAGATGGGGTTTTAAGGTTTGCTGGCCGATTGTGCATTCCAAGAGTTGGTGATTTGATCCAGCTGATCCTTAGCGAAGCCCATGATTCCAGATACTCTATTAATCCGGGCACAACTAAGATGTATCGTGATTTGAGGCAGCATTACTGGTGGAGCGGAATGAAGAGAGACATCTCAGACTATGTGTCTCATTGTTTGTGTTGCCAGCAAGCGAAGGCCGAACATTTTAGGCCTAGTGGAGAGTTGCAGAGATTGCCCATTCCTGAGTGGAAGTGGGAGCGCATCACTATGGACTATGTGGTAGGGTTGCCACGGACTCCTAGGGGTGTTGAGAGTATTTGGGTAATCGTGGAATCAATTGACCAAGTCAGCACACTTCATACCAGTTCATACTTCCTTCCATGCTAAGAGGTTAGCCCGTATCTACATTCGAGAGGTAGTCCGTCTTCATGGTGTGCCCGTTTCTATCATCTCAAACTGGGGTCCACTGTTCACTTCAAGCTTTTGGAGACAATTCCAGGAGGAGTTGGGCACCCGTGTGGATCTGAGCACAACATTATACCCGCAAACTGATAGCCAGTCAGAGCGCACTATTCAGATTCTTAAGGATATGTTCCGGACCTATGTTATGGATTTTGGAGGTCAGTGGGACAAGTTCTTGCCCTTGGTGGAGTTTGCGTACAACATCAACTACCATTCCAGCATTCAGATGGCCACGTTTGAGGCCTTATACGGTAGGCATTGTCGCACTCCAGTCGGTTGGTTTTAGTCTACAGAGCCTAGGCCGCGTGGTACGGACTTGTTTCAGGAGTTGTTGGAGCATGTGAGGTTTGTTCAGGATAGGCTCGGGATGGCTCAGAGTAGACAGCGGAGTTATGCAGACCGCAAGCGTAAACCGTTGAGATTTGCCGTGGATGACAAAGTATTCCACCGAGTATCGCCCATGAAGGACGTGATGAGGTTTGGGAGGTGAGGCAAGCTTAGCCCCGGGTATATTAGGCTTTTTGAGATTTTGAGGGCAGTTGGCGAGGTAGCTTATGAGTTAGCTTTACCTCTAACATTCTAAGCTGTGCACACAGTTTTCCATGTTTCGATGCTGCACCGATATGTTACAGATGAGTCGCATGTGCTCCAGTATGATGATGTTGAGTTGGATGATCGCTTGACTTATACTGAGGAGCCAATTGCTATTTTGGCCACAGATGTAAGGCAGCTGAGGTCGAGAGTCATTCTTGTGGTTAAGATCTATTCGAGGCATCGCCCAGTTTAGGAGGCTACTTGGGAGATCTAGCGGAAGATGCGAGAGCAGTTCCCCAGCTTATTTGAGCCCTCAGGTACTTCTTGATCCTTACTTTCGCGGACGAAAGTCCTTTTAGTAGTGTATATTGTAATGACCCTCCAGGTCATCTCGTTAATACCTTATTTCTGTCGTTTAGAGCGTTCCTGTAGCGATCCCAAGTCTTTTATAACTTGCTGAGACAGAATGTTCGGTCGCCTGGTTGTTTGTTTGGGTTTTATGCCTGTTTTCCTGTTTTGGAGCTTTTGAACCTTGAAAAGTTGATTTCGGTCATAACTTCAGGTAAATGACCTAGAATGAGAATTTTGACGGTTCCATCAACTCTGGAGCGGCCAAATTAGGCTAGGAGATGGTTTGCCCGAGTCCCGGGGTTTCGAGTGTGATTTTTGGGCCAGTTAACTCTTTAGTCTTTGAAATTTGATTTAAGGTTGACTTCGATCAATATTCTTGGAAAATGCGCTCGGATGGAAATTCCAACAGCGCGGTTAGTTCCAAAATGGTGAGTTTCGTCTAGAACAACCCTTCGAGAATTACCGAGAGCTTTCGATCTGATTTTCAGACCTCCGGTAGAAGTTGGCTAAAATGGCTAAATGGTGTGGGACCCACTTTTTGTCCAAACGACCTCGTATGGAAATTTCGATTGATCCATTCAGTTTGGAACGACAAATTCAAGGGGTAGCATATTTCGTTTGCGTGCACGGGGTTCCGAACGAATCCCGAGCACCCCATCTGAGTTTTTGAATTGTCCAAAACTCAGCTAGTGCAGCTATCAAAACTGCAGACTCATTTACTTTCAGCGTTCGCGGGATAGGCTCCGCATTCACGGAGGTGTGGGAGAGTCTAGTCTGCATTCGTGGGCCAGAAGCCGCCTTCGCGAAGGTCTAGGTCCCTGAACTCCGCGTTCGCAGAGCGGTCTCCACGTTCGTGGAGACCTATTTGGTGAGAGGTTTCTTGTGCTCCGCTTTCGCGGAGGTCCGGTGGGTGAGGGGAAGATGTGTTCTCCGCGTTTGTGGGCCTCGGGCCGCGTTCACGAAGCGTTGACTGCGTTCACGGAGAAGAGCGGGCCTGGCAGTTTGTAAAAGTGAACCCGAGGCTCATTTGATGGGAGCTTCAAATTCCCATATCTCCCTCAATTTGGTTTAGTTTTTGGAGATTCGAAGTCCCAGGTGCTCAGATTTTCGTAGGCTTCGTGAGTTTTAGGTTGGGGTTTGTTGGGTGTTCCTCGTTTTCCATGAAATCGAGGGTAAGTTCCTTGTTGGCCTATTTTGCTAAGTTTTTTAAATTGTTGTTGTGGGCTGTTAATGCGGATCCGACCCCTAATGGGTGATCCATTTTGGGATTCGTGTTTGGGGTAGGAATTGGGACCTTTTCACGGAGTCAATTCTGGAAAATTTGGAGCAGGTCCAACTTTGCCTGATTTGACTCAAAAATTGGTCTGTCTCTAAATTTGTTGATTTTTGTGTCAAAACGACCATATTGATGCTGTGATTCTATTTCTGATAGCGTGGCAACATTCTGAGGTCGTTCGGAAGGGGAAATCTTCGGCTGAGTGACTTGGAGTGTTCGTGATCGGCTTTTTGGTAGGTTACGACTTTCCTTCCTTCTAGATTGAGCTTGAATGTGTAAATGCTAGTTGATATTTGTGAATCTGGGGTTGTTAGCTAGTATTGTTTCCCTGTCCCCCGGTTCCCTAGTTTGGAGTTGATTGTTGGGTTGTTATGAGCTAGTAGCATGCTGTAGGTTGGGTTGTTGAATTGATTTTCTGTATATGTTGTTATGGGGTACCTATTGGTGGTTATCTGATGTTACATGAGTGGGTCTGGGTGATTTCACTTTGTGATTGGCTGATTATTGTGATTCTGCTTTAGAATAGGCTGTTATGACGATGACTTAGTCCTATGTACCTGGTTGACTTGAGTATGTATCCGACGGTGATTTGGATGGACTAGATCCTTCTAGACTGATATAGCAAACTTGGGTCTAATAGTATGACCCTTAGTATAGGCATTTTCGTGGCTTTCGGACCTTTAGATTCTTTCTCCCTTATCTCTGTAATTCTTGGGATGCTATCGGAAGATGTCGTTCTTGCGCTGATTGTCGATTCGATCACGCTTCGTTAGGAGCCTTCAGTTGATATGCTTGAGAGGGCAGCAACTTGTGTAGTTTAGTCTAGCGTGGTATTTTTTGGATAGCTGTATTCGGCTCGGTGTTGCGGATATATAGGGAGTGGACGGTGATACACGAGATACAATTTATTTGGGGTACTCGACGGAGTAGATAAAGTCCACACACTCGTCTAGCAGGGCCACGACCCCGGAGTGATAGATGGTACACTCGTCTGGCAGGGCCACACCCCCGGAGTGATATATGGTACACTCGTCTTGCAGGGCCATACCCCCGTAGTCATAGATGGTACACTCGTCTGGCAGGGCCACGCCCCCGGAGTCATAGATGGTATACTTATCTGGCAGGGCCACGCCCCCGGAGTGATAGATGGTACACTCGCATGGCAGTGCCACACCCCCTGAGTGGTAGATGGTATACTCGTCTGGCTGGGTCAGTGTTCCCGAAGTGGTAGATGGCACACTCATCTGGCTGGGTCAATGCCCCCGGAGTGGTAGATGGCACACTCGTCTGGCTGGGTCAACGCCCCCGAAGTGGTAGATGGCACACTTGTCTTGCTGGGGTGTGTTAGATGACTCACTTTGCTGGTATGGGCTGGGCCTAGGGCGATGCCCCTGAAGTGATAGCCTATTTGGACAGTTGGATACCGGGTTATTTAGAGGGGTCGACGTACCCCCGCCTTTTTTGCAATACTCGACTGGCTGGGTTCATGCCCCCGTAGTAGCTTGCTGGATTAGCGTATTGCTTTAGGAAGTCAGACTTGTGGTCGGTTGATTATTGGTCATTTGTTCGGTTCGGAGTTCTGTTCCTTGATCCTGTAGTTCTAGCTTTTTAGTGTACCTGTCGGGCTTATGGGGGTCCGTTTGGGTTTTTACTCAAACTTGCGCATGAGTATGCCCTGCGGGTCTTATGGGGGACCCAGTTGGATTTAGCGTAGCTATCCTCGATTTACATTATGTTTTCTCTGTGTCCATGTTGTTGACCTCTGTTGTTGTTGATTCAATCTTGTCTGCCTGTTTTCACCTTTCTTGCTAAGTCGGCCTATGATGCCTACTGGTTACCTGTTGCTTTGGTACTCATGCTACACTCAGCATCTATTTTTGTGATGCAGGCCGAGCACCAGTTATCAACGTTGAGATCGGGCCTGCAGCTGTCAGTTCAGGAGACTAGGGTGAGGACATGGCGTTCTGGATTACTTGTCTCCTTCTATATATATATTTTTGCTTGCCTTTTGTTTTCGAGACAGTTGTTTTTGTGGTCCACTTTTCGGAGTTTACTCTTGTTAGTAGTTCTGTACATGTGACTTCCAGGTTTTGGGAGGTGTCTCATATATATTTAGTTTGATTTCGTTTCAGCCTTCGTTTATGTGTTCTTATGGTATGCTTCCGCTTGGTTTAGAATTAGTTTTCACTCTTAATCCCATTACTGTTAAGTTCTGGGATGGAGTTTGGCTTTCCTATTGGTGGGATGGTAGGCGCCATTATGACTTGAGAAATCGGGTCGTGACAAATCCTTTCTTGGAGTTCTTGATCTAATGAAGAATGAGAATTGGGGATTTGGAGAGTTGCTATACGTATAATGATGTTATTAGGTTGAGGGTAAAAGGTGAAGAATACCATTCTAGGAACGTAAAAGGACCATAAAAATCAAAGAAATGACCTTTTAATGAATCTTGTTAACCAAATTGGTGATCTGGAGGTCTCCTTGTTAACCTTTTAATTTCCTAGTCTGGGTATGTTTCAGTAAAACTATCATAAGTTTTTCCTTTGAACTTGAAATAAGGCAAACTTGGAGGATTTTGAAAGAAAACTAATAGACCTTTAATTTGATAGGTTATAGGCCACATAATTTATTATGTACCGACAAATATGATCATTTAAAGTTGACCTTTATATGAACTCATGCGGAAACTTAGCCTATAGAAATGCTTTGAACTTGGCTTGGTGTTTAGGGTCTCTTATGACCCTAGATCACTTTACATACCCTTGCTACACTTGGTAAATGACCTTAAAACATATGAGCAAGTAGGACATCACCCGGTTCAAGCTTATATACTTACGATGAATGATTCAAATTTTAAAAGTAGAGTTGCAAGGTGTTGCAGAATGACTTGAGTCTTACCTTAGAATTTTTTTGGGGTGTTACAATATCTCTCCCTTGGGATCATTCGTCTTTGAATGACAGCTGAACTGAGCATGGAAGGGAAAAAAGTTACACTTACTATCTTTTTGACTTCTTAACTTGCCTACTAACATAAGCGGATCTGATTCATACTATGAGTTTAGAACTCACTATAGCACATAAGTCATGATCGATGTGGGTTTGAACATAGTCACGCTCTATCTCAAGTTATTGACATGAAACAAGGGTATCTGAGCACGAAGTAAGAATATGACTACCAAGCCTTAGCGATACGACCGCTAGCTTTCAAGCCTAGCTACATCTCTAAACCCTGCCCTCCTTTGTGAATACCACACCTCATTAGCTGCAACTCATGGCTCCTACAAAGGTATATGACTACTCATACTAAGGTCTACATCAAACTGCCAGGTCTTACTATGTTAAAGCCTAAATCTAAATCACAAGATGCTAAACATGAACTAGTTATACTAATGTAAACCACAAGATTCAGATTTTATTCCTCTATTGGGGATCCCATCCCAAGAACACTACTCCTTAACACCACATTCAACCAACCACGAGCCTTAACCAAGATCCACCTAGTACCTCATGTATTCATCTACATATTACCAGCACCACTTTCAATCCTAATACTATAACCACTCTATGGACTCTTACTAACCAATCCTTCTAAGAATTTCTCATGCTCTCTCCATCTGTACCAACTGAAATTTCACGCATTACTACCCGGAAACAACATAACTACCTCATCTAATTATTACTCATAGTAAAACTTCACCTCAATCTTCCTCTATATTTATAACCTTAGGTGGAATAAGCACACCATCACTACCATAATAAGAAACAACAATCCCCTCCTATCTATCATTACTCAACTACTATCATCAACATCCCTATCAAAACAAATAAAGGATTACTGAAAGAGCTTAGAGTGAAAGATCGTAAGAACGATTCATTCAAAAAATTTGATATAAGAATATGCATCACATTACATTATTTTGCTAGCCACTGAGGGTAAATCATGAATTCATGAGACTGAGTATACTATGAGACATGAGTGCTTATATGAATAGATTCATATCATGAGGCTGATATTCATAAGTTTATGAAGTAAGGTTGAGATCAATGAGCTAAAGTTTTCACCACTTATTCTGGGAACTGAGCATATATGTAGATCTATCTGAATTGTATAAGCATAGGTCATCAATTCTGATATTAGAGGCATCAACATGATGTTGTAATGACTAAACTTTGAGGAATACGCTAGATTATGAATGAATTCATATATCACCAAAACTCTTTCGAAACATATCACTATCTGGTTCTTCACACCTGACTAGGTTTCTCATCTTATCGTCTCCCCTTAGGTCTGAACCTAACATTTTAAAGTTATGGATCTATTCCATCTTCTCTAAACTGTCTATAATCTCTTTACTCTAATACTCGAGAAATGCTATTCTCATGGCTACAAATCTCTCCATAGGGAAGGACTAAGATTCCTTCTGGGGCTTCTTTCTGAGATGCTTCTCTTAACCTATTCTCATTAGCTTATAATACTGCTTAGTCTAACTTTTAATAGTCTGACTTCTCATTCTTAGTCTATTAATATCGCCTTTCTAAGTTCATATCAACCTGATTGGAGGAAACTTGAAATATATTTAAGAGGATCATCATTGGCCATATATGATCCCTTCGACAAAACTCTTAAGGATAATAAGGAAGGCTTACATCAGCATACTCCACGTTGACAGCTCAATATACTATCTAGGCACACATGAAAATCATAAACTTAATTAAAATCTTATATGACTACATATGATCTCGGGTACACATCTTAATGATCTGGTTAATCTAATGACTTAGCCAAACTTCACTGCTCTCATCTAAGGGTCATATTACCACACTTGTACCAGTCACATGTATTGCAGAGTAACAACTTAATTCCTCTCTTACTTTATGTCAAGCCTACTAGATCAGATCTCAAAACTAACATCATCACCCTTATGTTGCCATTCTTTTTACCATGATACTCATCTCAAATTCAAGCTCAGTGTCTAGTACTAAACATGGATATTAATATAATTGCTCGCATACTATAATAACCTATAACTACTAGATAAAATTACGAAACACTCTCACACTAAGACCATATGACAAGTAGTCAATCTTTATCTCCAGTCTACCTATTTACAGGTTACCGTCACACTCCTTTTCACAACCTAAGTACTATTTACCCATTCACTATACATCATTGTCTAATTAGTTTGATAACCCTCTAAATACCATGGGGCCTTCCCTTCAAAAATCATAAGCCTAACTCAGATCTATCACCTCATGAATACTCTATTTTTTTCAACACCTATACTTGGTCTTCACTAACACAGTGGCACATTGATATAAACTCCCTTCTGGTTAAAGTATACTCTAATTCATCCTAACTAGCAATTATTCCTTTACTTTCTATCATGCAATCCATACAAAATTATTACTCCTTAGCCAACACATAAGGAAAAACGCCTTGATAATGACTTACCGGGTGCATGGCTACAACTACATACTCTACTCAATAACTATTCTCATTTCTTACTACACTTCTAAATGCATACTTCTAACTCTGGGATACTCTTCTACTACTATCATATAACATCGCAACTCATAGTATCTTTCAGGCGACAATACTACCCAAGCATTCTAAAACATACTCCCTATTAAAGGGTATCACCTGAAACAAGGTGTTAAAGAAGAGAATCTAAGAGTACATCTTGCCTTTAGCTCAAACGCATGGTTCATACGAATAAGATTGCACTATTTCAAATCAATACACTTAAGCACACTAATGGGCTTTCCTCAAGCCCTTCTGCAGTCTCTTGACTTTTTTGAAGACTTTATCTAAGAGTAACTCATCAATAATAATCTTGGCTTTGCTATTTCAACCACCTTGAGTATAAGGGGTACTCAAATGGATTTGAAAAATGCACGAGTATGAATAAGTTCCTTATGGCACAGTTCTATTGCATGATTTAGAGTAAAAAAGGAGGGGAACTTTTCTCAAATGCCTATAGTCCCTTATTTATAGAAATGGGGCCCTCATAACCATAAATAAGGTCCTACTGATAAGGCTTCATAGATTTCCTAAGACACTTAAACTCTGTGCTCTAATACTAAGTTTGTCACACCCTGAGCCTACACCCTGAATTTGGCTGGCATTCAAGAGCTATTGATGGTCCCCAAGTGAACCCTTGGGCTTGTGATGTGCCATGAACTTATGGCACGTTTGATGCTCAAAACTAAGGATTAATGCGAGAAATTGAGTGTGTCAATGTGGATATGATGTTTTCTTTGGGTTTGTATAGGTAAAACACTTGGATGCGGAAGATAGAAGAAATGAAGTACAGTGAACGGAAGTAAGCATCACGGAGCATCAGACGGACCGTTATCATGTCAACGAGTCATCTGATGTCTCGTGGAGAGGAAATAGTGAAGCTCTGAAACTTTTCTCAGGTGGACTTAAAGCCACGACAACCTAAATGAGGCGTGATGCATTGAACGAGTCGTGCAATGACTCGTGAAGAAGTTCCAGTTGAAGACTAACATTTTATCCAAGTGTTAAGTCACGAGGCTCTGGACGAGTCGTGAAGCACTACATGAGCCATGTAGTAAATCGTGAAGGAAAAGAAGTAGTAGAAGACCCCCACTGACTGTGTTAGATGACGAAAGGCTTGATGGACCGTCTAGCACTTGACGAGCCATCAACCCTCTCCTGAAGGTGTGCGACAGGAGAGTTCTACTTCAAGTAGGACTTCTTTTTCTCAGATTATTTTAATTATTTAGGGTTTATTTTTGAACAGTATATTTTTTTATGATTGTCTAGTTTGAATATTGTGAGTGGGGGAAAACACTATTTTTTTCTACGCCTGAACACATAGCTAATCATTGGGACTTTGGATCAAGACTTTGTGTTCCAATTTTAGCATTGATAGTCAAGAAATTCTTGTTTTACTATTCTTGTAAGTTTATTTCGTTATGTTTTCAATAGTATCTATTGATATGTTTCTTGAAATAATGAGCATCTAAATATCAAAACTAGGGTTGTGGGACCATGATGAATACTTAGCTACGAATTCAAATACGAGCAATGTTAACTTGTTAATTGCATATGTTGTTTCTACTTTCGTAATAACTTCTTTCTAATGAGTGCACGCATTAGAACTCACCCGTATTTATTACTTGTTCGAGAGAAAAGTAATGATTAGGAAAAGGTAGAAACAAACTCTGTAAAATTGATGTGAAAGGTTAGATTCGAGAGAAGGTATCCAACACAACAAATAAGCAAGGGTAAACTCCAAAGCACTCTAAGACCGAGAGGAAAAGAGTGAACATCATCTAATAGGGCTGAGATGCATTTAGATGTATCTAACTTACTAATAACATAAAATATTAACAATAAGCACCCTTTCGTATAGAATTCAAGAGTGAAGTAAAAGTCACGCGGAACACAATCCTAGTCTCATTTATAAATTACTGAAACTTTAAAACGATCAGTACTTTTGTTGACTGTGATACTAAATTTCGCTTTTGTTACTAGAACAATAAACAACCCACTATTTACTTTACGCATGTTACTTTCTATTGGAAATATCAACCACAATTGAGTAAGAGTGTTAGTAAGACTATTTCTGCTGTAAATTCCCTATGGGATCGACCTCAACTCCAGTCGAGTTCTATAAATTAACTGCGACCGTTTATACTTCTAAATTGAAGTGTAAGTTTGGACGTATCACCTGGCTGACTACTTATCAGAAGACTGACTCAAGCAAATATAGGCTTTAAAAGCTTAAATAACTCACTTGTCTCAAAATACTCAATTTAAACTGTCTGAAATATATTGAATGAAAACAATAAGAGTTTACAAAACATCTCAAAATAAACACTCTAAGAATCTCAAAAATATCCATCTATGAAGCCTCTACAGTTCAACATGGATGTCGAGACAAGACCCACGACACCTCAAAACTACTAAACTAAAAAATAAAAACAATGGAGTTCCCCGAAATGCAGGGAGCACTAACCAAAAGTAGTCAAGATGTACAAAGTAATCTCAATGAAGCACTTGTTGATGATCCTGGTACCTGTATCTGCATCATGAAAAGATGCAGGTCGAAAGACATCAGTACATTGAATGTGCGAGTATATAATATAGTTGAGGAGAATAAATAACATAACTGAAGAAGCTGAAGCAAGGTACTCAACTGAATGTAAAGCATAAGTAGAGATAAAATCATTTAGAAGCTTTAGAAATAAATAAGCTAACTCAATGAACTGCACGTGTATAAATATGATAATGAAATACTCTTTACTCTACCTAGGAGATTTTCTTACCAACAACCATCACTATGAGCTTCGTAATGATACATGTCTCTCCCATGTTGCCAGAACTATCCTATACCTTGCCGGTTATAGAGCATACTCAACTCATGGATCCATCTGATATGCCTTCTTAGAGACAGTTAGAAGTCTCTTGAATGTCGGTACGATCCTATCCCACACTAACTATGTGGTTTATGGGGTTATGAGTTATCTGAACTCTCACCCAAATTAGTGCTTAATACTACTCCCAAAACATATCACTCTGTGCTCAAGTAAAATACTCTTTGGTTGAGATATTTTCTCAAAAGGGTCTCTTTAAGAGGCAACTTCTCTGTACTCAATCTTTCCAAAAACTCTTAAAAGTCTTTATACCTTTCTAAAAATGGTACTCTCTTTTCAATGTGAAAATAATACCCTCTTTAAGAGGTAATAGAACTTCTCTTTATCTAACTAAAATGCTTCTGAAAAACTCTCTATACTTTTTTTGCTACAATACTTTCTTTCTCAATGTAAAAATAATACATTTGGGGCCATTAATGTTCCCCTTAAAACTCTTCTCAAAATAATATTTTTAAAATATACTTTAACTCACTTTAAATTTCAAAATCAATGCATGGAAATAATCGAACAAAAGCTTTCAACAAAATCCCATTAATTAGGGTTCATGTGCAAATATAAGCATGAACAATAATTCAAGGATCTTAATGAATATGATACCATAATCTCATAATTAGGAAATCAAACTAGGAATAATAACACAATTCAAATTCAGGAAAAATCATAGAACTTTGAATAGAAACTAGATTTAACTCTTACTTACTGAATTTAGATGTAGGGCGTGAGGACGAACTTAGTCCAACACTATGAATAGCCTTACATACCAGGAAGAACAAAGTTCTTGAAGAAGTTTGAAGAAGAACTTGATTGTTGAAACCCTAGCTTTTGTCTTCTTTGTAGTTCTTAGAGATGAAGAGTGGAGAAGAATCTTGGATTGAAAACTTTAGGATTCTTAAAGATAATCTTGAACTTAGAGTCTTTAGATCTTGAGAAATTGGAAAAATCCTTTTTTGGAGTTCTTGATATTTGTAAGAATGAGAATTGGGGATTTTGAGAGTAGTTATACGTATAATGATGTTATTAAGTAGTAAGATGGACTAAGGGAAGTTTATTGATGGTAAAAGGTCAATAATACCTTTCTGGGAATGTAATAAGACCACAAAAATCAAAGAAAATTACCTTTTAAGGAGTTTCGTCGACCAAATCGGTGATCTGGAAGTCTCCTCACCAAAAATACTCAGCGAGTCACCCATTGGGACTTTAGATCGCCCAAATAGACAAAATCTTAAGGTTTTTGGGACATTTTGGTGAGCTAATTCGGTGATTCGCCAACCCATTCGGTGGATCACCGATTGAGCAGGTGACCTCGCCTAATTTCCAGTCCAGGTATATTTTAGTGAAACGACCATAACTTTTTACTCTAAACTCGTAATAGGAAAAACTTGGTGGTGTTGGAAAGAATACTCATAGACCTTTAATTTTATAGGTCATAAGCCACCGAATTCATTATGCTCTTAGAGATATAATCATTTAAAGTTGACCAATATATGAACTCATGCGAGAAGTTAGCCGATAGGAATGCTTTGAACTTGGCTTGGTATTTGAGGTCCCCTCTAACCCTAGATAACTTTATATACCCTTGATAAACTTGGTAAACGACCTCAAAACATATGAGCAAGTAGGAACTCACCTGGTTCAAGCTCATAAATACTTACGACGAACGATTCAGATTTTAAGAGTAGAGTTGCGAGGTGTTACAGAATGATTTAAGTCTTAGCTTAGAAATTTTTGGGTGTTACACATTTCTTGCCCATTTAGTCTTCCTTCAATGCTGAAAGGTTAGGCTTTATCTATGTTTCAGAGGTGGTTCATCTTCATGGGGTACCGGTGTCTATTAACTCCGATAGAGGCTCTCAGTTCATTTTTAGTTTTTGGAGGGCTTTCCAGGAAGAGTTGGTTACTCGGGTTGATCTTAGCACAAAATTTCACTGGCAGACCGATGGGAAGTTGGAGTGGACTATTTTTATTTTAAAGGATATGCTTTGAGCCTGTGTGTTGAACTTCGCAGGGCAGTGGGATCAATTTTTGGCTTTGGCAAAGTTTGTTTATAATAACAAATGCCATTCGATTATTCTGATGCCCCATTCGAGGCATTGTATGGTAGGAATTGTCGATCTCCATTGGTTGGTTTGAGGCCTTGGAGCCTAGGCTGCTTGGTATAGACTTAGTTCAGGATAGTTTGGCTCGAGTTTGTATGATTCAAGATAGGCTACAGAAGGCTCAGAGCAGGCAGAAGAGATATGCTGACCATAAATGTCTTCCTTTGAGTTTTGGTGTTGGTGATCTTATGTTCCTCTGATTGTCTCCCTTGAAGGACGTGATGAGATTTGGGAGGTAGGACAAGCTTTTCCCTAGCTATATTGGGCCCTTTGAGATCCTTCGAGCTGTTGGTGATGTTGCACATGAGTAGACATTTCCACTTGCTTATTCGCTTGTTCATCTATTTTTCCATGTGTTGATGATTCACCGATATGTTTCTAATGAGTCCCATGTGCTTTGGTATGACTCAGTCCAATTGGATGACTATTTGACCTTCGTAGAGGAGCTAGTTGCTATTTTTGCTAGGGATATCATGCAATTGTGTTCGAGAGATATACATGTGGCTAAGGTTCAGTGGAGGCACTAACTAGTTGAGGAGGCTACCTCAAAGATTGAGCATGACTTGCAGTCCCAGTATCCCCACTTACTCGAGGCTTCAGGTACTTGATCACTCTTTACTTTCGAGAATGAAAATCCTTTTAGTAGTGGATATTATAATGACCCTCTAGGTCATTTCCTTTGTTTTGCAGTATATACAAAATTTAGAGCTTTCCTATAGTGACCCCAAGTCATTTATGACTTGTTAGAACTGACAATTTAGTTACGTGGTCGTTCATTTTGTTTTAATGCGAGTTTTTATATTTTGGAGCTTTTGAAGTTTGAATGGTTGACTCCGATCAAAACTTCAGGTAAATGACCATAAAATACAAATTTAATGGTTTGTTTAGCTCCAAAACATTGAGTTTGTTCTAGTTGGACCGTTGGTTTGTGTCCAAGGCTTCCAGACTCATTTTGAGCAACCTTGTATCTTTTGGCCAAAATAGAGACTTGAGTGTGGGATCGATTTTTTATCGAGATGACCTCCATTGGAAAATTTGACATCATCATTGAGTTTAGAATATCAAATTTAGTGGGGTAGCATAGTTTATTTGCATGCATCGGGTTCCAAATGAATACCGAGCCCCTATCGGAGGATTTTGCCAACATCAAGTTTGAGGTGGTGCACCTCAGTTTGCTTTTCGCATCCGCAAGCTTTAAGCGGCATTCACGAAGGCTAATGAAATTGATCTTTGCAATCTCAGGCTTGGCATCGCATTCATGTAAATTGTGCTTCTTAGTCTTCATGGTCACGGATGTTGGCCTGTGCGATCGAGATCAAGACCTGTGGACCCAGTCATTAATTGACCATTGTGATCGGAAAAACTAGGTCTCGCAATCACGAAGATTAGTGTGGCTGACACTTATTTCTGTTCAGTCACATTTTCAACCTCATTAATTCTTATATTTTTCTTCCTTAAAGGCTGTTGAGAGCTCATTTTCAAGGGATTTTCAGTGGTTATTGATTCTTTAAATGTGAATTCTCAATTTTTGATGCATGGGCTGTTTCGGGTGATGTTTGGGCTTGGATGTGCCCATTTTCGAGGCAAAAGTCCCTTGAGCTAGATGGGACCCCTTGACAGAGTCAATTTTGAGATTCTTTGTGCAGGTCTCATAATGCCATTTTGGTTCATTTTTGTCCCATTTTTTGTAGTTGTAAATTGGTTTTTAAATGATCGTATTTATTCTAGGATCATTAATTTGATAGTGTGGCATCGTTCCAAGGCCTCTTAGAAAGGAAAAGCTTCGATTTAGAGGCTTAGAGCGTGCGTGATCGGCCTCGAGGTAGGCTACCACTTACTATCATTAGACCTTGTTTGTTGATTGTCCTAGCATGGTAATTAGCTATGTATGGGGTCAATTCCTAGCATGGTTCCTTGTTATGTTGCGGACTTGTATTGTTTTGGTTTTTTTTGGTTATTTCAAGTAATTCTTGAGATTTCTATGGCTTTTTAATATTCCATTTATACCTGTGTGTTGAAATTAGGCTAGAATGACCTTAGTTTCATTGTTCAGAAGCCTTAGCCTAAGTTTGGCTAGAGTTGCTTTAGAAGTTGATTTTGGAGCCCATGGAGCTAGTTTTGAGTTTGAAGTTGGGCTACATATGACCCTCCGGGTTAGGTTGTGACCTTTGGGTTTCCCTTTTAGTATCTATAGTTGGTTAGTGGTGGTGAGTAGTTACCTAGACTCATTCAGGACCCCTCTTCCTTTTTGTATTATAGCTGACCCGAGGTGAGATTCCAAAAGGGGATAGTTAGCATTATAGCTATTTCGATGTAGATTCCAGGATAGGTTAGAGTTCTGTACAGGTGATCAATGTAAGATTTTGGTAGCTTCTAGGTGTTTATGTGTGGCCATTCCAACGTAATATTTTTGCATGGGACCAACCTCTTTGATGTAATATTCCGGGGACTGTTGGGTTCTTATAAGGCTTTCTGATGTAAGATTTCGGAAAGGACTAGCTATTTTGATGTAAGATTCTGAGATACGTTAGGTTATATCAAGTGTTTCTAATGTAAGGTGTTGGGAAGGACTAGCAGTTCCAATGTGATATTCCGATAAGGCTTTTTGATGTAATATTTTGGGAAGGACTAACTATGCCGACGTAATAGTCCGGGAGATGCTAGGTTCAGGGGGCTAGTGTTCATCTCAGAATTTTGCCTTATAGTGTAGCCTTTGAGTTTATCCGTCAGGCTTATGGAGTGTTTTACTAGGTTATTGTTTGTATGATTTATCATTGTTATGCCTTTGTATGTGCCTTCTGGGCTTATGGGGTCCAGTTAGGTTAGTGTCTGGTCAGGTTATTATTTGTATGATTTATCATTGTTATGCCTTTGTATCTGTCTTCTGAGCTTATAGGGGTCCAATTAGGTTTAGATAGATTACTGTTTTCATTATTTATTATAGTATATTCATCTTGATTCATGTCTAGTTATACCTTTCTCGTTGTCTTCCTACCTTGTTATACTCACTTCTTATCTTGTTATTACAATCGCAAGCTCAATCAGCCTATGAAGCCTACTGGGTACCCATTGTTTTGGTACTCATATTGCACTCTGCATTTTTTTCTGATGTAGATCCAAGCTCTTGTCGCGTTGATTATTGTGCTGTTGTTGCTGATTTCAAAGATCAAGGATGAGGCTATTGACGATCAGTGTTCACCCATCTCCATCTGTGTATAGTTTTTGGCTAGTCTTTTATATGTTGAGACAACTTGTGTTCTTGTTGTATATGTCTAGTTTATGCTCTCCTTTCGTAGTAGCTTTGCACTGATATCTACCAGGTTTTGGATTGGATCTTGTATTTTGTCCTCGTTCGTGGGTTATACATATACACACACACACACATATATATATATTTAAAATTTTGTATTATTATGCTTCCTTCTATCTCTTCTGCTCCCTACGCCTGTTACCGTCGATTCCGAACTATCGATTGGCTTACCTACAAGTGGATATATAGTAGGTTCCCTCATGACCCCAGTTTTGGGTAGTGATAGGTTTAATCAATTAATATTAAAATAAATAATTAATAAATATCAACATCCAGAAATTGATATTTTTTAAACAAAACAATAATTAAAATATACCGACCTGTTGGGGTTGATTTTAATTAATTAAAATGAAAAATATCTGATGAATACCAACCTTAAGATGTCGGTTTTGTAAAAAGTAAATATAAATTTAAATTTACCAACCAATGGAAGTCAAATTTTGGAGAAATTTAATTTTTTTTTTACATATCATTAAACTTTTTCAATTAATTGTTGTAAATAGGTGGATCATCGGTTATCCATGGAGGTCGATATTTGTAGAACTTGGTTTGATTTGTTAGATATATAACTCAATGAGTATAGTAATTTATATTTATTACCTCCTAATTATATCAACATATTCCATACATCTTAGATGGATTATTGCTTACCTTTTGTCTACGATATCATTACACAAGACATCCATTCAAGTTCGAACGTATGAACCTTGATAGAACTTATTTTGTTACAATACTTTATGAACCTTGATAGAACTTGTTTTGTTACAATACTTCACGAGTATAACTCCTAAAATCAACATATTTCATACGTCTCCGATGAATTATCGTTTACCTTTTGTCTACGATGAGATCACTGCATGAGACATACATTCAAGTTTAGACGTATAGTTGTCTATATCTTGAATAAGACAACACATTAAATATTTGATGAATCATTAATATATATAAAACATGATTTGTTACGACATTTCTATGAGTATCACCTTGCACTTCATACTCAGATAGATTATCAATTATCCCTTGACCACTACATCATTATATGAGAGTTAAGTTCATGATTTGAGACAGATCGAAAGAATTTGTTACATTACGCTATGAATAAATATAATTACCTTCTAAGTAATATCAACATTATTTCATACTCCGAATATAAATTATCGGTGTTTCTTTATCTGCTCCACGAATTCTAATTTTTTAAATAAAACTATACAAAGTAATTACACTTTCAAAAGAATTAATTATAAGCATAAAATGAAAACATTAGTGTTATACACAATAGTAAAATATTATTAGTATAAATATAAATATTTTTAAACACTGACCTCGGAATATCGATTTTATTAAAAATAATTACATAACATAAATACTACCGACCTCCAGAAGTCGGTATTACATAAAATTTTATTAAAAATAAAATTAATTATGTTAAATTAAATAATTCCGACCTCTGGAAGTTGGTATTTTATATTATTTTTTTATTTGACATAAAGTTATCTTATGGAAGATGATTTATTTAAAATTAAAATTAAAATGTCACTTTTAAAGTTCACTGTATATTTAATTGAGATAAAATTAAATTGTACTTTTAATTTTATAAAATAGAACCGACCAATGAAGGTCGGTATAAATAATAATAAAGATACCGACTTTTGATGATCACTATTTGAATATTTTAATAAAAATCAAATTAACTATATAAAATTTAATATAATCGACCTCTGGAGGTCATTATTATAATATTTTTATTTTTATTTTACATATAATTGTCCTCCGAACGATGGTTGAATTAAATTTTGTTTAAAAAGTTTCTATTTTTTATTTGTTAAATTTAATTAGGATAAAATTAAATATTATTCTTTATTTATTAATCCAATAACGACTATAAGAGATCAAATTTTCTTTTATATATTTTTACCGGAAATTTTTTCGACCTTCGGTTGTTGGTATGTGATTTTCCCGTATTTTTTATCAAAAAAAAAAAACTTCTTGAATTCCGTTTTCTTAAAAAAAAATTTAACAATACCAACCTCTGGAGGTCGGAAATTACCAACTTTCATTGGAGGTCGAAAATTTAAAAGTCGATATTCACAGTTTTTTCCAGTAGTATTCATATTTTAAACCTCTTGGAAAAAATTCTGACTCCTTCACTACATTCAACACAAAAATTATTTCATAATTGAATGTTATTTACTAAAGGTTATTTTCTCTCAACATCATGGTAAATCAATCAGTTAAGTAATTCTTTAATCCTCAAAAAGAATATTAAAAGAAACAATTCGTCAATATTTCAAACATGTTTTCATTTGAGACCTTTGTGATTTTAATTAGAAATTTGCTACAATTTCTTATGAATTCAACTTGTAGTGGCAACAATATTCCTATTAACACTCAGATCTGGTGATGCAAACTTTAACATTTTTTCAAGGCTCCATTTTTTCTCTATTTTCATAAAGTTTAGAAAGAGAAAATTGTTTAACAGATCTGACCTAGGGTTACAAGGAATAAACATTATGAAAAAAGGAAAAAATAAGAGACCCCGACACCCTAGACCCTATTCCGACCTTGACCTCGACCCCGACCCGAGATTCAAATCCCAACTCCGACCCGGAACCCCTACCCCGATGTCGACCTTAAGACCCTAGACCCAACCCTGAACCTGACACCGACACTCGAGACCCGACCCCTACTCGAATGCCGACCATGAGACCCGAGACCTGACCCTAACCCTGACCACGACACTCGAGACCTGACCCCGACACCCGACTTGAGACCCTGATGTCGATGCCGACCTTGAGACCCGATACCCGACCCTGACGCTGACCCCGACACTCGAGACCCTACCCAGACCCGAGACTTGACCTTGACACCCGACACCGGACTATCCAACCTCGGCATCGACACTCGGCTTCCAATTTGTAAACCCTAATTCGATACTGATCCCCGAATCAAGATCCAACACTGAAACTGAGACTCGATTTATATGATTTATATTCATAATTTTTAAAAATTATTTAAAATATTTATAGATTTGTATTATTATTTTTAATGAACATGTTCCGTGATAAAAATTAAATTCATCGATTATAACCTTCAACCTGCTTATAAATAAACATCTAATTTTTATATTTATATTACTTTTAACAAACTTTATGAAATAATATTATTACATACCTGAGTGTCAAATAATAACAAATACATCATAAATAGAAATATAGTACACAAGTTGACTGAGTGCATTCATAGTGCGTTTCTCAAGTTTGTCAAGTTGAAATTAATAAATAGCGGAGTATTTTTATAAAATATAAAAATTTGAGATAAATTTTAAATTTTTAAAAGTTCCCAAAAATTAATACCCAAACTTCATATTTGTTTATCATTTGTTTTTCTTAGAATTGTTTTCAAGATTGAATTAAAGTAAAAGTCATGTGAATATGGTATTTCTAGTCACGTTTTCTTTATATATGTGTATGCTCATGCATATCTTAGTATTTTTAATGCTCATTAATATGTATTTGAGAGAATCTTTAGTGTGTGAACGGAAAATGATAAGATACAAGAGAGGATATTTGAGTGAGAAGAGAATCTTGCACTTATGCAATCTACGGTAAAATTTATATTTTAGAATAAAAATGATTTAATATCGCTATTCATATTTTTATCTGAGGTTCATTCATTCATTCTTTATTAATGAGTATTAATATGTTATTTAACAAATTTCTACCATTAATTTTTGTGAGAATTATCTAACCATTGAATGGTATTGGATTTGTATCATTATAATAAAATTTGTAGTTGTTACCATTGTTCCCTATATCCTCGTATTGCCAACTATATCATACTATTCGGAAGCCTCATTATTTCTCTCTTCATTATTGTCTTTTAGGCCGTTGCAGGCTTTAGCCTTATGAGTTTGACATATAAATCTAATTTTTTTCAATCACAAAGAGATAAGAATAAGATATATGTCTAAAAGAAATTCTTCCTCCAATATTTTTTGTGCTCCTAATTTTATATTTGGAGAGCTTATTGAATATTGAAGGATACACTCATACTAGGTGAAATATACTTAAAAAGTTATCCTCACTACAAAATATCAGACCAATAACGATAGTTTTATAAGGATATTATGGTGGTTTTAATCGCACACAAACACAAACACACACACACACACATATATAACGTAAATAAAGTAATAAATTATCATACTCTTTAAGCACACATCTATATTTCCTAATATATAAAATTTTCATACATTTCAAGTGCATTTATTTATTTACTTATTTATTTTACTTTACGATAAACACACTACTATTAAATTTATTTTATACATATCATAGATATATATGAGACTTACCTTGCATTTTGCTATTTTCTCGAATTAATGAAATTTACTTATCACGAACATTAAAGCAAATAAATGAATAAAATTTTTCCAATTATTTTCCTAAATTGAGTTTAAGGACTATTTTTGGATAGGCTCTGAGGGATGCTTAACACCTTCCCCTTGAGTAACCAAAACCCTTACCTAGAATCTCACTGGTTCCGCAAATTTAAAATAGAGTTTTCATTTATATATTTAAAAAAAAATGATTTTCCTAATCTTTTCCTTAAAATTAGGTGGCGACTCTAAACAATTTTCAAAATAAGAGGCATAGCCATTTTATGTTGCGAACTATTTTGACCTGGTTTGAAAAAGGGGTGCGACAGTCACCCATCTGATCATTTTGCCTGTTGTAACTAGCATCGTCACTACAATTTTTACTCATGTTTATACCTGCAAATTAGCAAAACAACAACACCAACCAACAATCTACTACAACTAAACAAATTTACGAACTAATTTCACAATCATAATTCTTAGCCATCACTCCTCGGCAATGACGCCATTTTTGATAATGCTCAAATTATCCTCAAGACAAGTAAGAGAATAAGCGGTCGTTATCAATAAAAATACCCAACTATGAGTTGGGGTCAAATCCCACAGAGAGTGATATAGTGCAAGGAATTCTATTAGGAAATTTAGATTGTAAATCAATTCATTTGTAGCAATTAAGAGAGAAGGGTGGATAATTCCACCAAATTTACGAAAAAGGGTTTTGATATAAAGTAACACAATTAGACTAAACTTAAGATTTCAAACAATGAAGAAGTATTTAAGAGTGCGGGGATTGGAATCGATGTCACATAGGGGTAGTTGTGTTGCTCAATAATACTAAATAGTCATGGATAGGCTGGGTCATTATCAATGACACTAATCTTCTTTCGATCTCATAGTACCAATTCATAGAATCTCCTTTCGGTCTCATCTATGTGAATTAAAAATTAACCCATTACCTTATGGAATCTCTCTTTCAAGCAGATTTGGGCAAATATATCTTAACCATTATCTCTCTTTCCCGCAAACCATATAAATCAAACCTAAATTGCATGCATTAAACTAATTACCCACTCTAATTGATCTCTTTCGAGCATGGATTAAGTTTGCAACCTTAACTCATAAGTTAACCCATTCTAATTAGCCTATATTGTCTCTAGTGAAGGTATTCAAGTTGATCCTAAGAAGACCAAGGTAGTTAAGAATTGGCCTAGACCTCTGGACCGCTTCGGATATACAGAGTTTTTTGGGTTTGGCCAGTTATTATAGAAGGTTTGTGGAAGAGTTTTCCTATACTGATTCGCCTCTAACGACATTGAATCAAAATAAGGTAAAGTTTCTATGGTCAGAAGTTTGTGAGAAGAGTTTCCAAGAATTAAAGGATAGACTCACTTAAATCACTATATTGACATTATCGAAAGGATCAGATGGTTTTGTAGTTTATTATGATGCATCACGGGTTGGGCTTGGTTGTGTTTTGATGCAACATGGAAAAGTCATCACTTATGCTTCAAGGAAATTGAAAGTTCATGAGAAGAATTATCCGACTCATGATTTGGAGTTAGCGGCAGTAGTATTTGCTCTAAAGATTTGGAGGCATTACCTATATGGTCTTCATCTAGATGTGATTATCGACCACAAGAGCTTAAAGTATGCGTTCACTCAAAAGGACTTGAATCTTCACCAAAGAAGGTAGCTTGAGTTATTGAAAGACTATGACATGAGTGTCCTTTATCATCTGGATAAAGCGAACGTGGTGGCAGATGCTCTTAGTCGACTATCGATGGGTAGTGTTGCTCATGTTGAAGATGATAAGAAAGAGTTAGTTCGTGATGTTCATAGATTAGCCCGATTGGGTGTTCGCTTGGTCGATTCGAATGAAGGTGGTGTGATTGCTCAAAATAGTTCCCAATCGTCTCTTGCTTTGGATGTTAAGGCTAAGCAAGATCTTGATCCAGTTTTGGTGGATTTGAAGAAGTTTTTGAAAAAGCCATTGAGGCTTTCTCCTAAGGGGGAGATGGTGTCCTTCGATACTAAGATCGGTTCTGTGTTTCGAATGTTGATGAGTTGAGAAATAAGATTCTGATAGAAGCTCACAGTTCTCAGTATTCTATTCACTCGGGAACCACAAAGATGTACCACGATTTGTGGGAGGTCTATTGGTGGAATGGGATAAAGAAGGATATTGTGAAATTTTTGACTAAGTTTCCCAATTGTCAACAATTAAAAGTTGAGCATCAGAAATTGGGAGGTTTGGCTCAAGACATTAGCATTCCTACTCGGAAGTGGGAGGACTTGAATATGGACTTCGTCACGGGTTTACCTTGTACCCGCCGTCAGTTTGATTTGATTTAGGTCATTATGGACCGAATGATGAAATTGGCTCACTTTCTCCTCGTAAAGACTTCATTTTCAATCGAAGAGTATGCCAAGCTTTGTATTCGGGAAATGATGAGGTTGCATGGAGTACTCTTATCTATTATCTCCAATCGTGGTACTCAGTTTTGGAGGTCATTCTAAAAGGGTCTTTGTATTCGAGTAAAACTTAGCATGACTTTTCATCCTCAGACTGATGGGCAAGCCAAGTGTACTATTTAAACTTTGAAAGATATGTTGAGAGCTTGTGTGATTGATTTCAAGGGTAATTGGGATGATCAATTGCCTTTGATTGAGTTTGCCTATAATAATAACTATCATTCTAGTATTAGAATGGTTCCGTTTGAGGCTCTTTATGGTAGGAGGTGTAGGTCTCTTATTGGTTTGTTTTAAGTTGGTGAGGTCACTTTGATAGGGCTCGAGTTAGTGCATGAGGCTATGGAAAAAGTTTGACTTATTCATGAAAGGTTGAAAATGGCTCAAAGTCGACAAAAGTCTTATGTCGATGTTAGGAGAAGAGAGCTCGAATTTGATGTTGATGATTGAGTCTACTTAAAAATCTCACCCATGAAGGGTGTGATGGGATTTGGAAAGAAATGGAAGCTTAGTCCCTGTAATGTGGACTCATATCAAATTTTGAGGTGTATTTGCAAGGTTGCTTATGAATTAGAGTTACCTATCTACTTAGCATCAGTACATCCGAATTCCATGTCTCTTTGTTGAAAAAGTGTGTTGGAGACCCGATGTCCATAGTGCCATTGGAAAGTTTAGGAGTTAAGAAAAGTCTTTTGTATGAAGAGGTTCTGGTTGATATTTTAGACTGTCAAGTTCAGAAGTTGAGATATAAAGAACTTGGTTCTGTGAAAGTTCATTGAAGGAATCAATTAGTTGAGGGTGCTACTGAGGAAGCCAAAGCCGATATGATGTCCACGTATCTTCTTCTCTTTTCCTCTGCTCCTATTCTAGCTTGAGGTATTAGTTCCTCATGCTTCATTCCTTCGGATTCATGTATTTTGATCATTCTCATGTTTCCATATGCATGTATGTAGATGAAATCTTGATTTTGATGTTATGATTTATTTTGGAATAAATTTTCCTTGTTTAGGTGAATTTTTATGAGATTTACATTCATGATGGGTTGTTAGTTTCTATCCTACTCTATTCATGCTAGCTTGTGTCCCATTAAGGATGAATGTTCCCGAGGGGGATATATTGTAACACCTTGAAAAATTGAAGTTGAGTTTGGAAAGGAGTTGCAGATTTTGGGTTGACTGATGCAAGGTCTAAGGGGCTTGTTTATGGTTCGTAGAAGGTTCTACGGGCCGTAGAAGGCAATTGTAGGAAAGGATTTGAAAATTTGTAAAATGTCAAGTTTCTGATTATGGTCTACGGATGAAAATGACGAGCTATAAGGTTTTCTATGGGCCGTAGGAAGTGCTTGTAGAGTTGATGCAAGCTTGGTGAACTTTGTGAACCTTGGACATACGGGTCATGGGATCTGTTACAGACCGTAGGATGGGTTCCGTGGAAAGGTATTTGGACTTGGAGGATTTTAGATACTTGGCTTCTACGGGTGATGTCAACAAGTCGTAGAAGGGGTGACGACCCGTAGTAACGTATTGTTGAAAAGTTCCAGGATTTTTAAGTCTTAGTAAGTTACTCTACGGTTGAGTAGGACGGTCCGTAGGAAGACCTATGGGCCGTAAGTCAGAACCATACAAGCCACTCAAAAAATTTTAAGCAAGGGTGTTTTGGTCTTTTCCTACCCATTTAACCCCTAAACTACGTCGTTTTGGTCCTATAACTACCTTATAACCATTTTACCCTTCAAACTAAGCCTAAATTCTCTCATTTACTCAAACTCTCCCAAAATCTCTTCAAATCTTCTTCTCCAAATTCTCTGAAGAGTTCTCAAGGTGAAGGTTAGGGTTTCATCAAGCTTCAAGGTTCTTCTCTCCATTGCTTGAGCTTTGATTATAAAGGTATGTGAGAATTCACCAACGCATTCCTTTCATCCATTGGGTCACAAAAGAAACTCATAATCTCCTATTCAATTTCAATCAATTATCTAGATGCAAATCTCCATGGGTCCTATTTATTATAATTTAATTGTTTATTTTCAATCTTATTATGCATGATTTAGTTCAATTACATGGTTTTCAATTAATTCATATGGACCCATGCCTACGACTACTTTATGAAAATAAAATATATTTTATGCTTATGAACTCATTAATTGTGAAATATTAAAGTGATGAGCAGGGAATTTCCCCTCGTTTGAGGCTCTTTTCTGATGATTTTGTGGCACTAAAGTAGATAAAGAGGCTAATTATTAATTAAATTGTGTTGATTTCAGGTATTTGTTGCTTGGAAGGAACTTGATGGAAAAGAGTGGAAAAAGGAGCTGAAATTGGTAGAAAACATTGCTTTGATCTCACACTTTCAAGCTGAAGTTCGCTACTGCGAACAGTCAAAATGAAGTCAAAGGTTCGCTTAAGCAACCACACGGGGTTTGCTTCTGTGAAGGGGCCAAGAAAGCTGGGCTTCACTTTTGTGATATGACCAATGTCTTATGGCGACATTCAGTTTAGCAAACTTCTAGCCACTTTACCGAAGCCCAGATTTTGGGACACGGGCAGAGTTGGAATTTTACAGATTTTGGACCCAAATTCTGACAAAGGGTTGAAGAGAAGCATCATCTATCATCTTGCTTAATATCTTTTGTCCTTGAATCTGTTGTTAGCTTAGTGTTTAACTTTGATCTAAGAATTTTATATTTTGGGTTGAGACTTTGAAGGTAAGTTGCGTCATAATTCATCTTTTGGATTGAAGATTGTGTTCTTAATAGTAATATTTATTATCTTATCTCTTTCCCTTGCTATATATTGCATGAATTGTGGGTGTAATTGCTAATTGAAATTGGGGTGTTATGCTAGAAATAGACAATTCCTTTAGGTCTGTGATGGCTTATTCAATTGCTTTGCTAACTGATTCCATGCTTCTACTGATGAAATTGTTTTAGTCTAATTTTCATGTTTTCATTTATGATTTGAGAGTACACAATCAGATCTAGTTTCCGATCTTCATGGGTTGCTAAAAAGAGAATTCATGAAGTGGAGAATTAGATTGATAATTGCAAATTAGCATTGAATCTTGAGTTTGCTCGAAAGAGAGATTTAGGTTTTCATTGTTGAATGCAAGGTTTGCTCGAAATAGAGGTTTAAGTTAAGGTAATAGGTTGTTTTGTTAAATTACATGATTGAATTAGCATGTGTTGATACTGCAATGGACCGTTGAATGAGTATTGAGTTTCAAATTTCCCAATTCCCAATTATCCCTTGATTATATATCTACCCAATCTTAATTTTGTTACCAAAACCAGTCTCTTTTTGATAATTAAGTATTATTAATTTAGATTCAAACTAGTAGCTTGTAATCCTTTGCTTTTTGATTGGTGACAAATTGTTTCTTGTGGGATTTGACGCCGACTCTCTTTTTGGGTATTTTTATTGTCGGCGATCGCTTACTCATTTAATAGTTTTTGTGTGTAATTTGAGCGTTATCAAAATAGTGTTGTTGCCGGGGAACAATTAGGCGTATTGAATTGATTTAGGGTTTATTGTTACTTCTTTCTATCTAAATTGTGAATAGTTGTCTTTAGTTTCTTTCGTTTTGTTCAATGGACTTTTGTGATAGTAATATGCTTGGAGTTCTAAGCCCTATGTTGATGACCCATGGTCTTGTTGTGAAGAAATGAGTGTGGTGAGTCAATCTTTGCTCATGAGCTTGGTCTTAAGGCTTGAAGAGGTAGAGAAGCTCTTACATCAAATGTCCCAATTTAGGAATGAGTTTAGCAACTTGCCTAAGTCGGTGCACTGAGATAATTCAACTTGAGTTTTGAATTGCTACTTTGGAGGCGAAGGTGAAAAAGAGAATGGGGTTACGTGATGCCTCTTGTGAAATGGCCAACAAGAGTGAAGTGGGGTTGGAATCTCAAGAAGAAGGGGTTATGATTAACATGGATGAAATCTTGGGTATTTTCTACCAAGCCAAGCTAGTAAAATTCCATGATGCCGAAATCAAAGAAATGTTATTAGAGTTGCAAGAAAACGCCAAAAATATCATATATGGCAATTCTAGTTCATTTGGAAGTGAGAGTGTCACTCACTTGAAGTCCAAGGATTATAAAATTCAATACTCAAATGGCCTAGTGATCCTTCTACTCTTGTCCAATGCTTCTCAACAAAAAAATGATTTGAAGTTGGGTAAGAAATTCAAGTCTTCGAAGTGGAGAGATCGAGTGAAACTCTTGATGCTCTCATGTTTTTCCCATGCTCTTTGAAGAAAAATTGATCTAAAGTTGGGGAGAAGGTTTATTGTCTCAAAGTGGAAACACAAAGGGTGATATAACTGACATCGTGCCGCGACGTTAACATTTGCGCTTGATGGGAGGTAACCCATCAGTATCCAAAATTTTTAATTCTTAGTTAATTTTGAGTTTTTGAATTTTTAGAATAGGTTAGGATTTTAGTTTTGACTAATCCTCATGATTTCAAAGTGTTTGGAGCTAATTTGAACAGGTTTGGAGGCAAGGATATTGAAGGATATGAAGTCTGAGGTTGAAACCCCATCAAAATGGGGTGTAGAGGACTTTTTGGGTACTCCATCTTGCCAAATACAGCTGGGCGAGTCGCCAACTGTGCCCTGAGCCCGCCGAAATGGATAGAAAGTGACCTGCTACACTGTCCTCTGAAGTCGCAAAAGCGAAATGGAGTTTGTAAAAGTGGAGTACGCAGAAGCGGCCACCCCTCGCTAAAACGAAGTTCGCTAAAGAGGAGGGGAGCTCACTAAAGTGACACCCGTGTTTCATTTTAGGGTCACGAAAGTGATCCAACAAACATTTAAGCAAGACTCGCAACTTCAGAAGTGGAAATATAGAACACAAACGGTCCGAAAACAAAAACAAAAGGTCCCATTTCTTGCTCTCTTCCTATTCTATCTTGAATCTGCGCCAAAACTCTTGATCTTCATCATGAAAGCACAATCCAGTATGTCTCTCTCACTCTTTCTCTATTAAGATGGTAATTTGTTCTTGACTTCCTTTTTCTTTGTTGAAATTTGGGGTTTTGTTTGGGGTGAAAACTTCTCAACTTGGGGAGTTAAATTTTTTTGTGAGTTGCCCGAATCTTTCTTGATATTTGTTGATTGCATATGTGTGGGTTGATTTATTGTAATTGGGGAAGTCTTGAGTACCCATTTCATGATCAAATTGATGAGTAAAGAGGTTGCCCACCATGTGTTGGATAGAAGGCTCATGAGAACTCAAAAATAATTTCGGAAGTTTTGATGATGAATTGATTGAGTTTTCAAAGTTCTTGTTGGTTATTGTTGAATCTGAACTCATTTGGAGTGATCTTTGTGTGCAAAATTTGGGGTTGAAAGTTGTTTGTTCATAATGGTGGATGACATGTCGCGAAAGTGACTCAGTTGGTGCTTAAGCGGCAACCCTATTGCTTTTGTGATTCCTGCGTTAGCTGCCTTCTGGTCATTTCGTTATGTTCACTTAAGCGAACCTCTGGTCACTTAAGCGACATCAGAGGCCATTTTTGCCAGAGTTCAATTTTTCAGCAGCCTTATTTTTTGTCTCGGATTGGTTCCTAACACTTTTCTTTGACTTCTACCAATAGAATAGCATTGTTTAACACATATTTCTTACACTTCCATGCTATTTTGATTTTTAGATTTCAAAATTCAAGAATGGCACAATAAAGTTTTGTTGAAGTGGAAGTTGTGGTCGACTACCACCAAAATCGATTTGTGTCTCTCCAAGCTCAAGAGAACTACAATGCTGATCTGATCAAGAAGAAATTGCTCCTCAAATGAGGCATTGCACTTGAGGAAGTGGCTTAGATGCTTACCATCTTTTACCAAAGGTTGGATAACTTCGGATGGATTTGCTTCACTACTAAGCCATGCAAGGCAAACGAGCAATGGGTGAGGTAATTCTATGCCAACCTCATGGAGTCCGACATGACAACAAGGTTGATAACTATTCGAGGCAAAGTTGTTGATTATGGGTCAGAAGCAAAAAATATAGTCTATGGGATGTTAGATCACGACATTGAGGCCTTCATGGCTAAGGATTGTGCGTCGGGCGCTTGTCTAGCATCAAAGCTATGCCCAAGTACAAATGTTCAACAGTCTATTACTAAAGCCAGAATTCTATCCTCTGCTTCGATGGCCAAAACTAGAACATGGATGTCACCAGTGTGCAGCCAAATCTCACCAAGTGGGGATATTAACAACATTCTAGTGTTGAAAGAACAGATTGTGGCTTGTGTACTTGATGACATACCCTTTAATGTAGGCCACTTGATAGTGAATGAGTTTCAGGAATTCAAGCTCTATGATAACATCTCGCTCGTTGTCCCTTCTTTGATCACAGAGTTGTGCAGATGGGCTGAAGTGGAAGTGTACCCGACTGATACTTGGGTGAGCTCCAAAAATCCAATCTTTCCTCTTAAAATGTGAGGTGAAGGCACTGTGGTCCAAAACAAGAAAAGGAAGATGGATTCGGGGAAGTTTGTGACTGTGGAGGAGGATTATCCTATACCTCTAGTTTTAGAGCAATTTGAGTATTTGGCTAGTGAGTTGAAGATTGTGAAGGACATAGTGACGTGGCTGCCTCAAGGGCCAGGTGAGTCGTCTTCTAGGCCTATGTCATTTTTGCCACAATGGATTTTGATGCCTACTTAAAAGACCAAAGGTAGTAGAAGGCTCAACTAGATATCTTGGAGAAGGCCTACACCGGTTTGGCCAAGTCACATGGTGAGTTGAGTCTCTCTCACATGAAGATAAAGAAGCGGGAAAAAGTAGGGATAAATTCTTCACCCAGATGTGGAAAGGATTCAGAGGACTTTGGAAGGTGTTGAAAGCGAATGGGCCACTCCCGACTTCAAGGCTAGATGAGGTTGGAGATGCACCAGCTAAGTGGACTGATGATGAGGGAGATGAGGACAGTGAATCCACTGAGAGTGAGGAGGATTGATGTAGCCCAGGGAGCCCTTTCGTATTTTCTTTATGATTTTCATAGTTGTGCTGTGAGGACACAAAACCATTTTTAGTTGGGGTGCTCCCTTTGGGTTGTTTTTATTGTTTTGTTGACATTGTGGATTGATGTTTTTGATTATCCTTGTCGGCTTTTTGTTTATATTGTATGGATTGGTTGTTTTTATTATCTTTTCGCCTTATTCTAGTTTCACATTTCTTTTGTTTGTTTCTTTTTGTGATAATAATGCTTGGTGAAGTGACAATGCCCGATGATAGATAGTGTGACGACTTTCTTAAGGGAAAATTTTCATGGTGGTGTTTTCCTCTTGTATGCCTTGGTGCAGGGGAAGTTCGATTACCCGTAGATAGTGTGATTGGATTAGCCCTAGTGAAAATTAGACTAAAAGGCTTGAATTTGTCCAATGATAGATTGGGTGATGTCATTCTTAAGGAAAAATCATCATTTTGTTGGGTGTTGTTGGCCTTGTTGGTTCTTTGATGTGAGGTTGTGAATTGTTTTGTACTAATAGACTTAGTCAAGCCTTGCTAATCATAAATGAGCACCCCTTCTAAAATTTTGTGAAAAGAAAATTTGTGGAAGTGAATGACTTTGTGATAATGTTGTAACTCGTTTTGTAACTTCGTACTTACTAGTTGGTAAATGTGAGAAATAATTCCTTTGTTCTTGACTAGAAAGTGAAATTTATCCATTTTGAATAGTTTGCATGCCGTGTGTGGTGAGTTTTTGAAAATAATTTCTTGCGTTTGCTTGTGTTAACTAAAACTTACCCAGTTGATCTTGAAATATTGGTCTTGATTGCTTTTGGTTGGTGACATGATCTTAGGCTTTCTTTATGAATTATTGAAGTCCACTTGACCTAAAAGGCCCACCTTTGCAATAAATATATCCCTAGTTGTCCTACTTTGAGTTTAATACCATTTTCTTGGCAACCTCATTACAAGCCTTTCCCATTTTGAAAAAATAATCCTCTTTTGAACCCTTTCCTTGAACTTGACAATTGTGAAAGTTGAGGCTAAAATCATAAGCTGGGGATTCTGTGAAAAACACATAGAGGAGACGCTAACCTCATGAAAGATTGTTTATGAAGTATGAAAAAAAGATAATCAATGAATGGAGGAGGAAGTTTAAAGAAAGAAAAACTTTGAAAAGAAGAAAAGTTGAGAATAAAAGAAATTGAATCCTCCAAGGTATAGAATCGTAGTATGTTGGTCATCTTGAATTAAATAAGAAAGAAGTGTGCATTGGTTTGAGAAATGAAGAATAGTGGTGAAGTTGAGAAAAATTGAAAAATTGTAGTGTTCAAGGAGGGTGTAGTTATTTTACCCAAATGTTCTACTAACCATCCCTAAGCCTACAATACAAGCTTGAAAAAGACCTTTGTGATCTCTGACCGATTTCATTTGAGCCAAAGTTGATTAAAAATAAGGGCAAGCTTATAATGTATCACTTGTGTACATGAGATGTTCCTTGTGAGTGTGAGTGTTTGATGCTTTTGTCCCTTGTAATTACTAAGTATGATATCAATGCACATAAACACATAAATCATGTTAGATAGAGAGACGTAATCATGACATGCAATGGCCAAGCTAAAAACATGATAAACATGAGAAACATGAAACATAAAGCATATATCAAGGCCAAAGCAAGCTAAATCATCTTTCTTTTTTTCTTTACTTCATCATGAGAACACTTGTTCTTTAACTTGTGGGGAAAAGCCTTAACCGACATGTAAGACCACGTGAGCTATCAACATGGAATCCGGTGTCTACCCCACACCGAAAAGTGGTGTCCTACTTGCCAAGGTAAGACCATGAACTTCTTAGCTTATGTTGATCCACTAGCTAATGTCTACATAAAGACAACATCCTACGGTGGCGACATAGTTTATGGGATAGAGATTGCTTTAGGAGACTCGGCCTCAACTAACGGGAGAGCTTCATCTAGAAAACCCGGCCTCTACTAACGGGAAAGCTTTCACTAGAAGACCCGGCCTCTACTAACGGGAGGGCTTCCATCTCAATATCCACTCGGTGCTAAGCATAATTCCCACGGATTAGTCATTAACACATTATATCATTAAACATGAAAAGGTACGACTAGGGTTACCAATTCAATCTAAAATCATGCTTAAAGACGTTTCATCTTCCATGGACTTTGTAAAAGCTTACGTCATTAGAATAGCTCCTTAAGAACATGGGTAATCGCCTATTTGTTCTTCTTTTATCATAGTGGGAGAATTACGTGAGAAAACCTTTCACTACTCAACCATAGCATCATCATGTCATAACTTTGGTACTTTACTCTCAAAGCACACTTAATTCATCATGCTCATATTTCATAGTTCATAGAGTTCATATGGGTTCATGGAATTTCAACTCATATCATGCAATTCAATGCAAGCTCATGCTTAGAAAGCCATAATTAGGACAATTTACCCATACTTGAAGGAACTCACATAATAGAGGAAAATTATGCTTTTGACTTGATCATGCTAAATTCATAAGATTATCCTCAATTAATTCATAATTCATGCTTGATTTCGTAGAGAATTCATAAACTTCATCAAATCATAGCTCAACCCAACAATCAAAGCATAGATTATCAAATTGGGGAGAATTAGCTTGGGATCATGGGGGTTCATGCATTCTTTACATCAAATCATGTGATTCACGCTAATTCGTACACTAAGTTACTTTATCACGCTAGATCGTGCACTAGGAATCATAAAATCAACAATTGAAATCATAATTGAAGAATCCCACAATGAATGATCAAAACCCTAATTCAACTGGGTTAGAGTAAACCTTTGAAAATCATGAAGAAGTGGAAGGGTCCATTGGAGGAAAGGACTCCTAATGGTGAACACTATCATACCTCAAAGGAATCCACAAGAAATTGGAGAAGATTGAAGGTCTTCAATGGAGGATTCAAGCTTTCTTCTTCTTCCTTGAGAGTTGAGAGAGTTTCTTTTAGAGAGAGAAATATTTGAGAGGAGAGTTTAAGAATGGGTTAGAATTAAAGAAATTAGGCTTAGAAAGTATTTATAGGTCTTAGATTAAGGGTCTAACCGACTTAGCTTAATAGGTAAACAATTAGGGAAAAGACCAAAAAGCACTTAATTAAAAACTGTCAGGGCCAATCGACGGACATGATCTACGGTCCGTGCATCAATTGACGGACTGTCCTGCTCTTCCCTCAATTGATTCAGAAAGTTCATTTGGGGTTGAAAATTTGGCTAAGTCTAGAAGGCATCTACAGAACTTATCTACGGCCTGTCAACTTAACTATGAACCATCCTGCTATTCCGTAGGTTAAGTTTCAGAAACTAGGAAATCCTGAAAGTTCACGGTGCCATTGACGGTCCCCACCTACGGCCCGTCAATCCATCTACGGTCCGTACGTTGCCTCCGTAGGTCACTGTCTTCAGGTGAGTTCTGCACAAAAAAAAATTCTTTGAAAGCTTGAGGTGTTACATCGGTCTTGTAGGATTAGCTATTCTTTGTACCTGTTGGGCTTATGGGTGTCCGTTCGGGTTTTATTTTACTTTGTTCTCGAGTGTACCTACTGGGCTTATGGGGGTCCAGTTAGGTTTCGTTTAGTTGTTCTTAGATTTATTTTTGGTGCACTCGTGTGCTTTTTTTCTTGTCCTCTTGACCTCTATTCTTGTTTAGATTCTACCTTTTCTTATTCTTTTTACCTTTCTTGCTCAGTCGGCCTTTGATGCCTACTGAGAACCTGTTGTTTGGTACTAAAGTCTGCATCTGTTTTCATGATACAGTTCTGAACACCAGCTACCAGCATTGATATCGAGCCTGCTGTAGTTATTTTTAGAGACAAGGGAGAGCACACATTATTCGGGGGTTACCTGTCTCCTTATGTATATATGTTTACTTTTCTTTTGCTTTTTGAGACAGTCTTGTTTTTGTGGTACACTTTTGGGACATGTACTTATTTTGTAGTAGCTCTGTACATTTGATTTCTAGATTTTTGGAGGGATCTTTTATTTGTATATAGATTGTTTGGCTTGCTTTCGCTTTTCGTCTGTGTTTTGGTTATTTATGCTTCCGTGCAGTTTGAGTTTTTCTCTTCCCTCAATCCCATACCTTTAGGTTGCGGATATGGGTTGGCTGGTCTACTGGTGGGTTATAGTACGCGCCATCATGATTCGAGGAATCATGTCGTGACACATGCATACTTAAATACACAACATCTCTCATATGTTGCCGATGTGGGACTTCTAATCTTATGCTAGGGCGACACATACACCCCCTCTATGAACTTAGCGTCCTCTCTGAGGTTTACCCCACCGAATGGGATTTGCCTAGACTCAGCATTGAGGTTTGCCCTGCCTTACCGGGATTTGCCTAAACAAAGTTAAACTCTGGCCCAAATCGACAAGGCTGACACAAGAGTGCTCTGATACCATTTTTAAGAGCCCAACCCACTAGTGATATTGTCTGCTTTGGGTCTAGGCTCGTACGGCTTTAAACCACGTCACTAGTTTGTAAGGCCTGCTTACTTAAATACCCAACATCTCTCCTGTGTTTTTCCAATGTGGGACTTCTAATCTTAAGTGGAGCCCTCTCAACCATAAATAAGATCATACTGCCACAGCTTCATAGACACACCTAGGACACTTGAACTCTATGCTCTAATATCAAGTTTGTCATGTCCCGAGTCTACACCCTGGATGTGGCCGGCACTCGAGAACCATTGTTTGTCCCCTAGCAAACCATTATCCTTGCTGACAACAAGTGGAAGACTAACTTAAGCATACACGAGTATCAAACTGAAAGAAATGCTAAATCAATAGTTTTTTTAAATCTCAAAACTTTCTAAATATAATATGTATGAACATATGTTTTAAATAAAACATCTGAAACTGAAAGACTTTCCAAAACAACCTATCTATGAAGCCTCTAATGTATGAACACAAGGGTCTCGACAAGACCCATGACTCCTCAAGAGAACTACTACTAACAACTTAAAAAACTAGAGTCCTCTGGAACCAAAAAGGCCTTACGCAAAAGCTGACAAGCGGATGATGCTATCTCAACGAAACTCTTATTGAGGATCCTCAATGCTTGTATCTACATCATAAAAGATGCCAGTTGAATGACATCAGTAAATTGAATGTACGCGTATGTAATATATCTGAATAACAAATAATAGAACTGAAACTCTAACAGTAACTCAACTAAAATATAATGTAACTCATGATGGAAAAATCATTTAAACTCTTATCGAAAGAATGCAATAATAGCATATACGGAACTGACTAGGCTGAAAGAAATACTCAACTCAACTCAACTCAAATCAATGTAAATCATGATTAGAGATAAATCATTTAAAGCTTCACATATTACAATATAATAACTCAAAAAAAATTATATGTGAAAATACTATGAAAGTACTCTTTATTTTGTTAGGAAATTTCTCTAACCGACAACCATAATTATGAATAACGTGATGATACAACGTCTCGCCCACGCTGCCAAAACTGTCTTATACCTTGCCGGGGTATTGAACACCTCAACTCAATGGATCCACTAAGCTCTATCCGAAGGCATAAGAAAATCATCTAAAAATTATGAATCCTTTACCCATGTTAGCATACATGGTTTATGAGGAATTTGAGTTATCTGAATTCATCCCCATATCGGTGCTCAATACTACTCCCAATAATATATACTCATGCTCAAATGTGTAAACACATACTCTTTCTCTATTTTGAGGTAATTACTCAAAATAACCACTTAAAAGACGTAACTACTATGAAATATATCTGAACTCATACCTCATTTTAGAAATCAAAGTTTCTCTTTTCTCAATGTAAATATGTTACATTTGGGAATACTTAGTTCCCTTATACTCTTGCTCAACTCTTGGTTAAAAATCTTTCTCAAATTCCTCTTTACTTTCTCAAAACTCAGTTTAAAACAATTATGTTTTGTTTAAAAAGATTCTCAAAATTTGTAACTCAAAATAGGGTTCATGCAGAAATATAGACATGAACAACTGAACTCAAGGATCTCAATAAAAATATAGAAAAACTCAATACTTAGAACTCAACAACAAACACATCTCAAGAATTCTCAAATCTAAGGATAGAACCCTAGATTTACTCTTTTACTGATTTGAAAGTAGATATAGGGTGTGAGGACAAACTAGTCCAACACTATGATAGCCTTACATACCTGGGAAGAATGAAGTTCTTGGGGAAATCAGAAGAACGATTGAGAACCTAGCTTTCTCCTCTTGGATCCTTGCTCTAAGACTTGGAAGCGTTAATGAGAGTATTAGGGTTTATTAATACTATTAAGGACCTTAATTAATTGTAAAAACGTCGTAGGTTAGGCTTAAAAGAGGTGGAAAAAGACTGAACCACCCCTTTTTAAAAGCTGATAAAAATTTTCCACGGGACCATCTATGGTTCGTGGTTTGATCTACACATCGTAGATCCCATCCATGGAATTGATATTGAATTTTTTAGGCTCAGAAGACCACTTACGGGTCAAAACGACAGCCCATAGTAGTACATGTGGCCCATTGGTTGGATCTTTAGGTTTTGAGTCCCAAAAGTTGACTCTTACTACTTTACCAACGACTTGATAGGACGGTTCGTCATTCAATCGATGGACTGTAGGTCTGATCCGTGGTTCACAGACTCAGAAACTTTGATATGGTAGTCTCTAGTAAATTGGCCATAACGTTTTACTCCGGGATCGAAAAAAGCAAACTTGGTGGCATTGGAAAGAGGACTCAAAGACCTTCAATTTGATAGGTCATGGGCCACCTAATTCATTATGCGCTACAAGATATGATTGTTTGAAGTTGACCTAAGTAGAATCTTATGTCAAGACGTAATCGGTACGGAAGCTTTCAACTCAACTTTGTGCTAGGGGATTCTAGTGACCTTAATTCATATCCAAAATCATTCCCACACTAAAGAATTTATCTTTACACATATGAAAAATTTAAGAATTACAGGATACGACCTTACATGTAAATGAAGAATAGCTCAAGTCTTAACTTAGAAATGTTTGGGGTGTTACAATTTTTTCTTAAAGTAGGTAGATGTACTCATTTGTGTCAGAAGAATTTTTATTTACTTTTCATTTTCATTTTAGTTTATGTTAATTCCATGTTCTCCTCGATTGTATTGATGGTATGAGAGTCATGCTTCACCCTTCGTGTCCACCATGTCAGGAAGACGTGTGGCCACCCAACTCAAAAAGGGCTAACTTAGAAAAAACTACCTAGTGTGGAACCATCGATGCTCTCCGACATTAATAGATAGCTTTTAGGGTGTTGAAGAGTGGATTTAGAGTGCCAAAATTTGTATAAGAAAGCTATTGTCTTAATAAATTGCATTGCACAATGGATAACTTTTTAGTTGAGTTACGTGCAAATGTTCATTTTCTTTGTTTGATAAAATGTACCATGGGAGCAAAATGGATGGGTTGTTATTTATAAATAGTTAATCTAGAGTTTGCAAAGGGTTTAAATTGGACTCTCAGTGCAAATATAGTAGTGGCCGAAGGAGATGCAGAAAATAATTTTTTAGATAAACACTAGAATGTATACCTAAGATTTGAATATATGATCTAAAACAGATTTTGAACCCCATTTGCCACTACACTAGTATCTTCCCTTATGTCAAGGGGATTCAACGATTTACATATAACTAGGAAGATTAGATTTTCCTTAATTGCACAGTATAATTTTTTAACGAAGGGGATCAAATTAACAACATTGTCAATATGTAGTTCCACCACTTAATAATAGTTCTAACTTCTAACTACCTATTCTAAATGGAACTGTCTTCTATAAATAGTAATAAGTTCAATAAAATATATAGCTCAGATGACTGTTTTCTTCTAAAATTAGGGGTGAAGTAAATTCAATTATAGTTCTAACTGCTAACTACCATTTCTAAAAGTAGGGGTGAAGTAAATTCAAAACATAGCATTAATGGGAGGAAACCAAAAATGTGTTATAGGTAGCTTTTTTTCCTCCTAGGAATTTGATTTCTTAAGAAATGATTTTGAAAGATAAATATAAGTACATGAGATTGAGACTTTTTGTGCTTCTACATACTGACATTTCTGAAAGAAGATTTGTTTTTTTATCCTTCTTTCATCATAACCTTAAATTTGTACCAACCGAATGGATTTGAGACCATATTACTTGTCACGACCCAAAGTATATCCTAGGCGGACATACCGTATAGGACATCGAGAAGCCCCACACAAGCCCCTTAGCATACATTATAAAGATAATAGAATTTAAAGAGTTCAAAGAAAGCATTTCATATAAAAGAGTTTGACAAAAGCAGAAGTCTAACATAAGTTTCAGAGCCATTTAATACATCATAGGAAAAGTGATTGGGATGTAACACATACATCACATACAATGTTAGAAATGAAAAGACATAAAGCTATAGTCTCTCGGTCCTTGGAACATGAGGACTCATCAATCACTTAAAGCACCAAAATAGATGTCTAGCCACGACTATGCGAGGTAGGAGCGTCAGACCCTACATTATGAGATAATGTAGGCACAAGTATGCATTAGTACATGGAATGACTTAAATCGAATAGACATGATCATAATGAAACATTTAAAAACTTTTTAGAGAGGAAATGACATGACGATCATAAAACATGGTCAAGTACTTTAACATAAAGGACATAAGAAAACTTTGAAGAAAACATAATCATTTTGTGGTATGTTGGCTTTAACCGACATTAAGACCATGAGAACTATATCATGGAATCTTTTATATCCCTCATACCGAAAGATGGGAAAACTACTTGCCAAGGTAGAATCTGTACATATCATCATTTGCTAAAGTGGATCCACTAGCTAGGTCATTTAAGACAATCCTACGGGGGCACGCAGTTAGGGACTAGAGGTTGCTACTAGAGACTACCCTATTTGAGCCTCTACCTCAAGCTCTCTTGGTACTAAGTCTAAATCCCAACGGAATAGATGAAAGTCAAATATCATTATAACATAGGAAAGGCAAACCAATCCACTTCTTAAGATCAAAACATAGAATAGCTCCTTAAAACATAATTAAACATACATGAGAAAACCTTTTACCAATGTGAATCCATATGTGAGAGTTACCTTTCACAATCATGATCATTGTAGCATGTGAGAAAACCATTCACAATCATGCTCTTTTCATAATAGCTTTAGAAGGCCCATAGTCATTAAAACTTCATACTAAAAGTTCCATACTACTAATGATAATAGTTTTAAAAGTGTGATCTATTGTTATTGATGGCATAATCGGCTACCATACTAATCAAGATTTAATTTTGGAAAATAGACCAAAAGCATTGATGGAAAATCTAGATGTCACTCATGTCATGTGGTCAAGCTTCATGGAACATATAGATACCTTCATCTATAAGCTTACTTGAGTTATAACCATTACTTTCATAAAACATGCATAATTTTTCATAAAACATATTCATAGATTCATAACTTCATCATGTATTCAAAGTCAAAGCATCCTCAAATTCATTTACAATAGCTTTATGAAAACATGCATATCTTCATAAATTTATAATTCATAATTCATGAGTTCATCATAGGATCATAGTTGAAAATCATAATTTAGGCCTGGGTCAATGCAATTTCAACTAAATATCGTAGATTAACATCAATTAATGCATTAGAATATTTAATTAATCATAATCAATCAAAATTGGAGGAAACCCACATTTTTGCATTGAAACCCTAATTTGATCAAGTGGAAATTATTTTGAGGATTTGAAATCTTTAGGGATCCCATGGATGAAAGGACTCCATGGGTGCATACACACAAACCTTGATTGTTTAAGCCTAAGAAAATGGAGAATTCGGAGACTTGAATGGAACCCTAGCTCTTCTTCTTCGTCCTTAGACTTGAGAGAATTTGGGAGGATGAATTTGGTTAAGTTTTGGGAATTTAGGAGAATGAGTTGTGAATTGGTAATTTGGGGGTTTAAAACCATTATATAGGGCTTAGGGTAGAAGGTAGAATGACATAGTATTAGGTTAAAACAATTAGGAAAAGACCCAAAAGCCCCTTAAAATTAACTGTCGGAACCCCACCAATGGTTTGGACCTACGGTCCATAGGTCCTTGTACGTACCGTCATGGTAAACCGTAGAAAGATTAAGAAACTATTATTTAGACCAACTTTTGACGGAACCCGTTTATGGCTCGTAGATTTTCCTACGGCCCATACATGCCAACTGTAGAAGCCAACTTGACCTTTAAAATTTCACCAAGTCTGGGACCTACCTATAAGACCCATCTACGATTTGTCAATCACTTGACAAACCGTCCGGTTCTCTCGTAGAAAAGTTACGAGGCCTGGGTTTTCAAAGAAGATTTTCCCCTTATCCACGAAACTAGTTTACGACCCTTAAAAAGTGCTACGAACTGTAGACTGGTCTCGAGACTTGAACCAATGGACCAAAATCCTTGCACAATTTTCCTTTTGGAAATCTGGGGTGTTACATTAGGACTGGCCTGTTGTAGGATCTATTAAAAAAGAATCCTTCAAGGTCATAATTTATCTAATGCCATGAGTAATTGTTAGGTTTGAAAATGTGTGAATGAAAAATTAAGAATTGTCACTTTTATAAAGAGTTTTGACTTTTCTGAAGTTTTGTGACTTCTATGAAAAGTTACGACTCTTGTGAAGAGTTGTGACTTTTATGAGAAGTTGTGACTTTTCCATAAGGCTGTGACTTTTATGAAGGGATGTGACTCTTTCAAAGAGTAGTGGCCTTTTTGATAAGGCCCAATAAATATTTGTTCACATACCCTCTATTGTCTATAAATAAAGGGGTTTCCTCTTAATTTTCAATAACGAATAGTGACTTTCTGGACTTATTCTTTTTCTACTAAATCTAGTATTCTAAGTGTACTTTACTGTTGTTGAGTGGTTTGCTGACACCGCGGTTTTAGGTACTGATACACGGGTGAGTAAGATCATTCTATCCTAAGAGGATACATTCCATCAGTGGTGGTATACCTGCCCTTCCTGTTTGTGATCTACTTCCATCAGCTCGTGGGCCAGAGCTAGCACCAAATTGAAGAGCTATGGTATTTATCCTGAGGCCTCGTGAAACACTACCTGAAAAACAGAGGTAGTATGTAAATAAGAAGATGGTGGATATTATTTATCACTTCCCATGACTTCCCGATCCACCAAACCTCAGACTTGAAATATTTGAGAACTGCAGCCTCAAGTAAGAATAATCATGGTCATGTTAATCCATTTTGAAACCTGGAAAAATTTCGTTATTAGTCAATAACGGAAGTTGGACTGTGGATTTATATCATTGAGAAAAAAATCACCTTTTAATGCACTCAAAGCAGTAGTAGCACACGCTGGATCTAAGAGTATCATGGTGGAGATACTCTTATCCTTGGCTTTGTGGATTTTGTAGATCTAGCATGTGCAACTACTGCTTCAAGTGTATTATGAGGTGATTTTTTTCTCAATGATAATAATCCACTATCCAACTTCTCTTAGCGACTTAGAAATTTTTCTAGGTTACAAAATGGATGAACATGAGCATGATTTTGCCTACTTGAGGTTGCAGTTCTCAAACTTTCCAGGTCCGAGGTATGGTGGCTCGAGAAGTAGTGGGAAGCGATAAATAACATCCACCAACTTCTTATTGACATACTACCTATGTTTTTAAGGTAATGTTTCACGAGGCCTTGGCATAAATACCATAGCTCTTCCATTTGGTGCTAGCTCGAGTCCACGAGTGGATGGAAGTGAATCATGAACATGAATGGCAGGTATACCACCTGCACCTGCTCTAGCTAATCCAACTCCCTTGTAGTTATTAGCTTCCTCGTCTAGAAGAGAAGAAATTTGCTAAAAGAGAAAGAGGAAGAACAGTAAAAAATAGAATCCAAATTAGCACGAAACAAAGCATGCCTGAGGAATGTAGGAGCACTGTCAGCCTTATTCGAAGACCATGCTTTGTGATATTTGTTGCGCTGGGCCTGGTTTTTACCGAGACTGTTGTTGTAAACTTATCAGTTTTGACTATGATGGGTAAAATTACATTCGATGTGAAGCAACAGTGGATGGCTACATATGTGGACATGTTTACCATATACACTAAGTATACATCCCTACTTTTGCAAATAAGGTGAAATGTCATGGTAACTCAAAAAAAAATTAATTCAATTCAGTTAAATTAAATTTAAAAGAATTTTAAGAAAAATATTTAAGTAGTTACCACCTAATTTTAGAAAAAAATAAGGAAACCAATTAATTAATTAATTAACAAAAAATAATTTATGAAACTAATAAATTCTAGGTGAGGGTTTTAGTGATTTTGAATGGAGGGTATTAGCATCCTTCATAATTCACAACTGTGGATCGCGATTGAATTTATTTTTACAAATTGAGGAGGAGACAAAATATTGTACAAGTATAATAAATAAGCAATATACACAAAGAATAAAATAAAGCAATAATATGAGAAATGGCCTAATATTTTTCTAACATTAATAGTATACATAATAATGAATCAAGAATATCATTCAAACTCCATTGGAATAGCTTCCTCGGAAAGCAACTCTGAGTACTTGTAAAGACACTTAGTAAAAGTGTTAGTCTTTGATAAATATTAACTAAAATAAAAAAAAAATGAATAACTCAAAATAAAACCTGTCTTAGTAATATTAGAGGCCTTGGAAATCGACAGTAATTTCTTCATCGGCCAATTTTAACTTGTAATATATATAAACTTAAACTAAATTTAAGTCTTTTATAATGGGGAGGCCTCGAAAACCGACTGACATATTTTTTTCATTGACAATTTTTATAGTATTTTCAAATGCAAAATCATATAGAATTAACAAAGATAAAATAACATCCAATCACTATCAAACAGTAAGCAAAATGACTCACGATAAAATGCACTAAATCAATGTGTAACAAGATTGTGAATAAAATAGAGCAACAACTAAAAAAATAATGAGGAAATTAACATAGCTGAAACAATACACACATTTTTTGAGAATGAGACATAACAATATAATAATTAATTTTTAAAACTAGACAAAGTAATAAAACAAAATCAAATAATAGGTTTCTGATCGATTTATTGGGGTTTGGGGTGGCTTTGGTTGGGGTTTTGTGGTGTAATTTAGGTGTTTTTGGGTTGGATGACGCCGGAGAAGACAAAGAGAATGGGTGTTTTAGTGGTTTCCGAGGTTGTTTAGCGATGGTTGTGTGTGGGTTTTGCTGGAGAAAGAGAAAAAAGGGAGGAAGGGTCTTGAGATGGTGGTGGCTGCTTGGTTGAAGCTTGTCGAAGACCATGAGAATGGAGGCGGTTTTGTTGGGGTTTCAGATGTGGTTTTGCCAGTGGGTTTTGTGCTTGGTGGTGGTGGCGGCAAAGAGGGAAAAAATTGAAGAGAAACCTTTTAGGGTTTTGTCAATTCTTGAAACTTTACACCACAAATAAAAATTATTTTACCACCACTTTTATGACTACGTAAGACTTATATAGAAAACAAATCACATCTATACAATATAATGGGTTCAAACTTTGTGCTCAAGATCGTGGCCCAAAATTATTGGTTAATAATATATGTGTGTATCAATATATCCTTAGACTATGTTTAAAATACTAAAATAAATATTAACAAAGTGTAATTAATGACATGTTAAAAAAATACAATTTAACAAAGAATAATGATTTAATCAAATAGAGACAATATTGTTAACATATTGAACTGACTATGACAAAAGTAATGTAATCAAAATTAACTGATAAAAATTCTAAAATTTGAGAAATATGGAAACGTATCGCTTTAAAACTATAAAAAAAATGTATTTTGAACTATTTAATTAATAAAACTTAAAAGTATGAATTTTAAAAATATTATGCCAAAACTGAGTGTCAACAGACTTTGCTCTACGAGCTTACATGGCTTGGACAATCAGTGGAAGCATCAATTATGCCTTCTTCTAACAAATTTTGGATGTCTCATTTTTATTTTGCATATATCATTTAGGATTAGTATCATATTAAAACATAAGTTGAAATATAAGTTAATGAACCAAATAGTACGTGTTATTGGTTCTCTTCCTTTAGCAATACTGCTCAGTTTTACTGGAGCATATCTCTTAGGCTGATATAGATATGGTGGATTTCGACTTGATTCTTGGAATGGATTGGCCATCTCCTTATCATGCGTTCTTGGATTGTTTTTCCAAGACTATTACTTTATGCATGCCTGGCATCACTCCGGTTGTGTGGAAATATACCGATAGCCATATGCCGAGGGGTGTGATTTCATTTCTGAGGGCACGACGGCTGGTAGGAAAGGAGTGTCTAGCCTACATCACTTATGTTTGTGACACTAGTGCCAACATTCTATCTCTTGAGTCAATTTATGTGGTTTGAGAGTTCACTGATGTATTTCCTACCGATATATCTTGTCTTCCTCATGATTTTGATATTGATTTTGACATTGATGTTAAGTCGGGCATGCAACGAGTTTCTATTCCATTACTCCAACTGAGTTGAGCGAGCTTAAGCAGAAGCTCCAGGACTTCTTGTGAAAGGGGTTCTTGAGACTGAGTGTGTCTTCTTGGGGTGCTCTTTTCCTGTTCGTGAATAAGAAGGACGGTGCCTTCCATATGTTCATTGACTACAAGCATCTGAACAAGCCGACCATCAAAAATAGTTATTGTTTGTCACGTATTGATGCTTTTTTTGACAAACTTTTTGGTGCAACATTTTTTTCTAAGATATATTTGAGGTCTAGCTACCACCAATTGAGGATTTTGGTTGTGGACATCCCAAAGACTTATTTTTGGACTCGATATGGCCATTATAAGTTCCTAGTCATATCTTTTGGGTTGACTAATGCCCCATCAGCGTTCATGGAGTTGATGAACTATGTTTCCCAGACCTATTTGGACTCCTTCATGATAGTGTTTATTAATGACATCTTGATCTACACTAGGCGTTGGAAGCAACATGAGCAACATCTAAGGATTGTACTCCCGACCATGCGAGATCAGTAATTGTATGCCAAATTCACTAAGTGTGAGTTTTGGCTTGACTTTATAGCATTCTTGGGGAACGTGATGTCTAAGGATAGGATTATGGTGTATCTGGTGAAGATCGAGGCAGTCCATGGTTGGGCCAAGCCCACTTTCCCTACTGAGGTTCATAGTTGTGTCAAGTTGGCAAGCTACTACAGACGATTCGTGGAAATATTTTCTTTGATTGCGACACCTTTGATTAGATTGTCTCAAAAGAATGTCCCTTTTCTGTGGTCTGACAAGTGTGAGGAGAGTTTTCAGAAGCTCAAGGCCTTATTGACTTCAGCATCGATTCTTACTCTTCTTTTTGAGGGCTATGGTTTTACAGTCTACTGAGATGTTTCTGGTGTTGGCCTTTGTTTTGTGTTGATGCAGTAGAGTAGGGTTATCTCTTATACTTCTAGGAAGATGAAACTTCACTATAAGAACTACCCCACTCAAGACTTGGAGTTGGTAGTGGTAGTCTTCATGTTAAAGATTTTGAGTTACTACTTGTATGGATTTCACTACAAGGTATTCACCAATCAACGTAGTCTTCAATACATTTTTAGCTAGAGGGACCTTAATCTGACACAACAAAGGTAGCAAGAATTGCTGAAGGACTATGACATTTTGATCCTTTATGACTAGGACAACGCTAATGTGTTAGTAGATGCCTTGAGCCAGAAGGCAGTGAGTATGCAAAGTTTTTCTTTCTTTGCAGTGGAGGAGCAACCTTTGGCTTTAGAAATCCAGTCCTTAGCAAATCGGATGATTCAACTTGATATTTCTGAGCCCAATAGGGTGCTTGCTTGTCTAGAGGCTAGATCTTTTTTGATGGAGTACATTTGGCACAACAGTTTGACGACCCGAGGTTATTCGAGGCAAGGTTTATAGCAACGAGGCTAGGAAGGTGACCTTAGATCCTGAAGGTGTTTTGAGGATTAATGTTCTTATATATGTTCCTAGTGTTGGAGTTTGGTTATAGTGATTCTGAAAGAGTGCCATTGCTCTAGATATTCTATTCATTTCGGTGCTTCAAAGATGTATCATGATCTGAGGTAGCACTACTACTGGTGTGGAATGATGAGGGATATTGCGTCGTTTGTTGCTAGGTATTTTAACTGTCAGCATGTGATGCACGAGCACTAGAGGCTAGGTGGTTTGACCCAACAGCTACTCATTCTAGAATTGATTTTGGAATGGATAGCTATGGACTTTGTGGCAGGCTTGGCACATAGTTTTAAGAGTTTTGATGTTATGTGGGTCATCGTTGATTGTGACCATGTCAGTTCATTTTCTATCGGCTGAGGTTGGCTAAGATTTAGATTCGGGAGATTGCTCATTTGCATGCCATGTTGGTGTCTATCATTTCAGGTGATGGTACCAAGTTAACTTTTCATTTCTAGAGGTCCATTCAGAGAGAGTTGGGTACCTGAGTTGAGCTCAATATCACTTTACACCCTTGGACTGACGGTCAGTCTGAGAGGACTATTCAGGTCTAGAAGGACATGCTTTAGGCATGTGTTATTTATTTCAGAGATAAGTGGGACTCATTTTTTGCTCTAGTAGAGTTTGCATATGGTAATAACTACCATAGGATTATTGAGATTGCTCCATTCGAGGCGTTGTATTGTAGAAGGTGTTATTCTCCGATGGGCTAGTTTGATGCTTTTGAGTTTAGGCCATTTTTGGGGTCATTTTTCCATTTTTGAATTCCTTTAATGATATGGGTATCTATTTTCCTGTTTTGGTGTTTCTGTCATGTTTTTGATGGTGTAGCTGTAACACCTCAAATTCGAAAGAAGGAAATTTCTATTTTTTCAAGTCTGGTCCTAGTATTGACGGAAGCTACCTACAGACCGTAGGTCGACTTAAGGGCCGTCGGTGGGGACTGTAGTTGGCAGGGTAAATATTTTTAAATTGACAAGTTTCAGGATTCCATTGACGGTTTGCCAGGACGGCCCGTTACTTCATGAACGAGTCGTAGGTAGGTCTCCCCCTGACTTAGTGAAATTTTTAAGCTTCAAGGTTGGATTGATGGTTGATCTGTAATGACCGTGAATGGACCTACCGACCGTACATGGGGCCCCATCATTTGAAGCTCCAAAGAAATAGTTTCTGAACTTTTCTACGGTTGACCAGGACAGTCCGTGGTTTGATCTACAGACCGTAGATTGAAGTTGACAGTTAATTTTTAAGGGCTTTTTGGTCTTTTCCCTAATTTATCCATTCCTAATCTAGGTCAGTTAAACTCTAATCCTAAGACCTATATAAATCATCTAAGCCTTATTCTCTCACTTTCTAATCACTCCAAACTTCTCTCCAAAGTCTTTCCCCAAATATTTTCTCTCTAGAAGATTGAAAAAGAAGAAGAAGGTTCTAGGGGTTTCATTTAAACATCCTAAGTTCACCATGTATTTCAAGCTTTTGGCATCAAGGTAGGAAAGCTTTCACCAATGGAGACCTTTTCTTCATAGGGTTCCTAAATTCTCCAATTGAAATTAGGGTTTTCTTGTATCTCATGGGTTCTTTTCAATTATGATATAATTGATTAAATTAAGGTTGTTTATCCATGAATTGACTTAATTCTTTGATTTTAAGATGAAATTATATGAGCTCATGAATGATTTACGGCTGTCAAGCTATTATTCTATGATGAAGTTCATGAGTGATCAAAAATGAGTTTTATGAAAATATGCATGTTCAATTATGAAATTGATGACGAAATAAGTTGCTTTGAGAGTGAAGCATTGTTATTGTTGTTGTTTTGAAAGGTTTTATCTCATATAACTCAAATCACGAATGTGAATGCTTATTCTCACATAAAGGATTCATAAATGTTGAAAGGTTTTCTCAACTATACTTTGAACAAAGATTAAGGAGCTACTCTAATGATAAGACAAGAGGCGATTACCCATGTCTATGGATGTTAAGATAAGTTATGAATTATGACTATTCCATGGGAACTATGCTTAGCACCGAGTGGATATTGAGGTGGAAGCTCTCCCGCTAGTAGAGGTCGGGATTCTAGTAGAAATCTCCTTGTCCCATAACTATGTGCCACCATAGGTTTGTCGTAGACAGACATTAGCTGGTGAATCCACCTAAGCTAGAAACAATGGTTCTTACCTTGGCAAGAAAGGACACCTCGTTTCGGTGTGGGATAGACACCGGATTCTATGTTATAGCTCACATGGTCTATGTCGGTTAAATTGCTCACTTCCCACAATAATGAACTAAGGTCATTTTCTAAAGGCTTTTAAGCATATGTTGTTTTAAGAGGATTTTCTTGCATTGACCATGACTTTTACCTCATGTTTTCTATCATATCATCATATAATTTAACTTGGTTATTGTATATTATTTATAGCCCTTTTATGCATGATTTTGTAACCTAAATGCATAGTTATCATACTTGGAACATTCTTGTACTAACACATACTTTTGCCTGCATTTTCTTATAAGTGTAGGGTCTGGCTTTTCTCCATCCACCCATGGCTAGTCGTTGCATTCGAGAATTGAAGATTACGTGAGTCCTCATATGTTCGAGGACATAGCCACATTTACCTTTTATGTCATTTTACTTTTAAGACTTCTATGGGTTACGTCCCACTTTCCTTCTATTCATGTATTAGATGGCTTTGAGACTATGTTTAGACTTCCGCTACTTTGATATAACAGTTGTCTCTTGAACTCTTATTTACTATTATCTTTTATGATGTATGCTAAGTGGCTTGCATAGGGCCTTTTGGGGTCTTGTACTCCATGTCACGTCTAGGGGGAGGGGTACTTTAGGTCATGAAAAACTTGGTATCTAGAGCACAAGGTTTTAGAAAGGTACTAGGATGTCTCATAAGCCACATCGAGTAGAGTCTTGTTCATGGGTGTGAAGAGCGCCACACTTATGAATTAGAGGCTATAATATGTTTAGGAAACTCCACTTCTTTAATCACTCTAAGGTCGTGCTATCGAGTTTAACTCTATATGTCTCTCTCCTAATCCCTATCCGATGCTTTCAAAGATATGGCCACTCGAAGGGCACCTACTAGAAGAAATGCGAGAGAGAATGTTCAACAAGAAGCTCCTCAAGTTCCGATCGACCCTTTGGCCGAGCAAGTGACTAATACGGAGTGTAGGGCTGCTTTTCAAGTGTTGGCCTATGCCATGAAGGCTCAAGCCAATAGAGAGGTTGTGGTTCCCGTGAACCCAAATGTGGGTACGACGGGGACTTCATTAGTATGAATCCATCGGAGTTTCATGGGTCTAATGTTGAGGAAGACCCTCAAGAGTTCATTGATGAGGTGTATAAGGTGCTAATGATCATGGGTGTGACCTCGGCGGAAAAGGTGGAATTGGTCGCCTATCAACTCAAGGGTGTGGCTCAAGTGTGGTTTGAGCAATGGCAGAGTGAGAGGGCGGTTGATACGGGTCCTCTTGATTAGGAGAAGTTTACGGTTGCTTTCCTTTATAGGTTCTTTCTCCTTGAGATGAGGGAGGAAAGGGTGCTTAAGTTCATCAACCTTCGTCAAGGATACATGAGTGTGAATGAGTATGCTTTGAAGTTCACACAATTATCTAGGTATGCTCCTACTATGGTTGCTGATCCTAGGGCAAGAATGAGTAAGTTTGTTTCGAGAGTGTCTGAAATAATAGTCAAGGAATGTTGTACTGCCAACCTCATCTATGATATGGACATTTATCCTCTAATGGTTCATGCTGAACAAATAGAAGAGGAGAAACTTAAGGAAAAGTATAGGGAAGCAAAGAGGGCTAAGATCAGTGATGATGACTTTTCACGCTCAATGTCCGACTGATATAGTTATCCTAAGTTTCGACAAAGGTTTTCCGGTCAAGGTTTCTCCAATGCTCCTCCTAGATTCAACAAAGATAGGGTGTCTAACTCTAAGCCTCAAGAAGGAAATGGGGCTGGATCTTTATTGACTACTTGTCCTAAATGTGGAAAGAAGCATGAGGGTAGATACTTAGCAAATTTGGATGGTTGCTTCGGTTGTGGTAAGAGTGGTCATAAGATAAGGGATTCTCCATCACTTATGGCTAAGGAAAGAGAAGGTAGACAACCTCCACCTAGTGGTTTGGGTTCGAATGTCCCCAAGCAAAACTGGTTCTATGCACTCCAATCTCGACATGATCAAGACAGTTACCCCGATGTGGTTACTGGTATGTTAAAAGTATTTAATCTAAATGTTTATGCTTTGATTGATCCTAATGCTAACTTGTCTTTTGTGACACCATATATGGCTATGAGGTTAGATGTTCTTCTGGACGTGTTGTTAGATCCTTTCTCCGTCTCTACTCCTATTGGTGAATATATTGTGGCTAAGAGAGTCTATAGAAATTGTCCCGTCTCCTTATTTAACAGAGTCACTCATGTTGATCTAGTAGAGCTTGATATTTTAGATTTCAATGTTATTCTTGAGATGGATTGGTTGCATTAATCTTATGCTTATATTGATTGTAGAACCCGAGTGGTCAAGTTCCAATTTCCAAATGAACCTGTCCTAGAGTGGAAAGGGGAAAATTCTATACTTAAGAGTCGGTTTGTTTTTGTCTTAAAGCTAGGAAGATGATTTCTAAGGGTTGCATATACCATTTTGTTCAGGTTATGGATATGGATTTTGAAACCCCTATCTTTAATTCGGTCCCCGTTGATAATGAGTTTCCAGAAGTATTTCCCGATGATCTACCCGGTGTTCCTCCTAATAGGGAAATAGACTTCGGTATGGACTTTCTTCTAGATACGCAACCTATCTTTATTCCTCCCTAACAAATGGCTCCGACAGAACTTAAGGAATTGAAAGAACAGTTAAAAGACTTGTTGGATAAGGGCTTTATCCGACCAAGTATCTCTCCATGGGGTGCTCTAGTGTTGTTTATTCGAAAGAAGGATTGTTTGCTTCGCATGTGTATTGATTATCGGCAATTGAATAAGGTTACTATTAAGAATAAGTATCATCTCCCAAGGATAGATGATTTGTATGACCAACTTCAAGGAGCGAGTTTCTTTTCAAAGATTGACCTTTGATCTGGCTATCACCAATTGAGGGTGAAAGAAGATGACATTTCAAAGACATCTTTTCGGATTACATATGGCAATTATGAATTATTGGTAATGTCATTTGGCTTAACAAATGCTCTGACTGCATTTATGGATTTGATGAATAGGGTGTTTAGACAATACCTAGATATGTTTGTGATTGTGTTCATCGATGACATTTTGATTTACTCAAGGAGTGAGGATGAACATACTGCTCATTTGAGGATTTTGTTACAAATTTCACGGACCAACAACTCTTTGCGAAGTTTTGTAAATGTGAGTTTTAGTTAAGATCTGTGTCTTTTCTCGGTCACATTGTTTCCGAAAAGGGTATTGAGGTAAATCATAAGAACACAGATGTGGTTAAGAGTTGGCCTAGACCTCTATCCCCTTCAGATATTCGAAGTTTCTTGAGTTTTGCTAGTTACAATAGAAGGTTTGTTGAGGGGTTCTCTTCGATTGCCTCTCCATTGACGACATTGACCCAAAAGAAAGTTAAGTTTGTATGGTCTGAAGCATGTGAGAAGAGCTCCAAAGAATTGAAAGATAAACTCACCTCCGCTCTAGTGTTAACTCTACCGAAAGGGTCCGATGGATTTGTCGTTTATTGTGACTCCTCACGAATTGGGTTGGGATGTGTCCTTATGCAGAATGGGAAAGTCATTGCGTATGCTTCAAGGCAACTTAAGATTCATGAAATGAACTATCCTATCCATGAATTAGAACTGGCGGCAGTTGTGTTTGTTTTAAAGATTTGGAGGCATTACTTGTATGGTGTTAATGTGGATGTCTTCACTGACCACAAGATTTTGCAATACGTGTTCAAGCAAAAGGATTTGAATCTTCACAAAAGTAGGTGGCTTGAGTTGCTAAAGGACTATGACATGAGTGTCCTCTATTACCCCGTCAAGGCGAATGTGGTGGTGGATGCCCTTAGTTGGTTATCCATGGGTAGTGTTACTCATGCTGAGGATAGTAGGAAGAATTGCTTCGAGATGTTCATAGATTGGCGCGATTGGGTGTTCAATTGATTGATTCTAGTGAAAGTAGTGGTATTGTTAATAATGGTGCAGAGTTGTCTTCTGTGTCGGATGTGAGAGCAAAGCAAGGTCTTGATCAAATTTTTATGGAGTTGAAGGAAACAGTGCTTAAAAATTCCATTGAGGCTTTCTCACAAGGGGGAGATGGTGTAATCTGATATCAAGGTCGTTTGTGTGTTTCAAAAGTTTATAACTTGAGGAAGCATATTTTATCAGAAGCCCATAGTTCCTGATATTCCATTCACCCGGGAGACACCAAGATGTACCGTGACTTGCGTGAGGTCTATTGGTGGAATGGGATGAAGAAGGACATTGCGGAATTTGTGGCTAAGTGTCCTAATTGTCAACAAGTAATGGTAGAGCACCAAAACGCGGGCGGTTTGTCCCAAGACATTAGTATTCCTACTTGGAAGTTGGAATATTTGAATATGGACTTTATTGTTGGTTTACCACGTACCCGGTGACAACATGACTTGATATGGGTTATTATGAATCGTATGACGAAATCAGCTCATTTCATTCCTGTCAAGGTTTGTTACTCGGCGGAAGACTATGCTAAGTTGTACCTAAGGGAAATGGTTAGGTTGCATGGAGTTCCCCTATCCATTATATCCAATCGTGGTACACAGTTCACATCTCAATTTTTTAAATGTTTCCAAAAGGGCCTTCGTACCCGTGTTAAGCTTAGTACAACCTTTCATCCCCAAATCGATGGGCAAGAAGAACGTACTATCAAAACTTTGGAAGATGTGTTGAGAGATTGTGTGATTGACATCAAGGGTAATTGGGATGATCATTTGCCTTTGATTGAGTTGGCTTACAATAATTGCTATCAATCTAGTATTGTTATGGCTCCATTTGAGGCTCTTTATGGTAAGAGGTGTAGATCTCCTATAGGTTGGTTTGAAGTGGGCGAAGTTTCTTTGATAGATCCCGAATTGGTACATGAGGCAATGGAGAAAGTTTCGCTTATTAGAGAAAGGTTGAAAACTGCTCAAAGTCGACAAAAGTCCTATGTCGATGTTAGAAGGAGAGATCTAGAATTTGATGTTGATGATTGGGTCTACTTGAAAATTTCACCCATGAAGAGTGTAATGAGGTTCGAGAAGAAAGGGAAGCTTAGTCCCCGTTATGTGGGCCCATAGCAGATTTCGAGGTTAATTGGTAAGGTTGCTTATGAACTTGACTTGCCTAATGATTTAGCATCGATTCATCTGGATTTCCATGTCTCCTTATTGAAGAAGTGTGTTAGTAATACGGCATCTATAGTGCCATTGGAGAGTCTTGGTGTAAAGGAGAGTATTTCTTATGATGAGGTTCCAGATGAGATTTTAGACTGGTAAGTTCGGAAGTTGAGGAATAAAGAAGTTGCTTCCGTTAAGGTTGTTTGGAGGAATCAATTAGTTGAGGGTGCTACTTAGGAGGCCGAGGCCGATATGATGTCACGTTAACCTCATCTCTTTCCCTCCACTCCTACACTAGCTTGATATATTTAGTTCCTCATGGTTCACTTTTTTGGTCTCATGCGTCGTAGACATTCCCATGATTCCTCATTTATGCATGTTCATGAAAAAGATTAATTTTTAAGAAAATAAGTTAACTTGATTGATTTCTTCATGCTTATGTGCATTTGACTATATGTTGCATATAGACCCTATGAAATTATGCGTTGAACATGCTTTAGCTTGGAGTTGAAGCTTCCTCCTCGGATATGTGCATTTATGTGATTGCTGCATGTTGGGCTGTTAGGTTTAGTTCCTATCCTCCTTATGATGTTTTGATTCTCATTCGAGGAATGTTCCCAAGGGGGAGATATTGTAACATCTCGGATTCAAAAGAAGGAAATTTTTGGTTTTTAAGGTCTGGTGCCAGTACTCACGGAAGCTACCTACTGATCGTAGGTCGATTTACAAGCCGTAGGTGGGGACTGTAGTTTGCAGGGCAAATATTTTGAAATTGCCAAGTTTTAGGATCCTATTGATGGTTTTGAGGATGGCCTATCACTCCATAAACGAGTCGTAGGTATATCTCGTAGGTCCCTCAAGATTTAGTGAAATTTTAAAGGTTCAACGTTGAACTGACAGTTTGTATGTACGGTCCGTCAATGGACTTAAGGACCATACATGGGGTCCTGTCGTTTGAAGGTCCGAAGAAATAGATTTTGAACTTTTCTACCGTTAACCAAGACGGTCTTTCGTCGGACGTACGGACCGTAGGTCGTGACCGAAGGTCGAAGCCGACAGTTAATTTTTAAGGGCTTTTTGATCTTTTCCCTAATTGATCTATTCCAAATCTAGGCCGGTTAAACTCTAATCCTATGCCCTATATAAGTCATCTACGCCTGATTCTCTCACTTTATAATCATTCCAAAATTCCCTCAAAAGTCTTTCCCCAAATATTTCTCTCTCTAGAAGATTGAAGAAGAAGAAGAGGGTTCTAGGGTTTTCATTCAAGTCTCCTAAGTTCACCATTGATTTCAAGCATTCGACATCGAGGTATGATAGCTTTCACCTATGGAGTTCTTTCCTCCATAGGGTTCCTAAATTCTCCAATTAAAATTAGGATTTTCTTCTATGGGTTCTTTCAAATTATTATTTAATTGATTAAATTGAGGTTGTTTATGCATGAATTGAGTTAATTCATTGATTTTAAGATGAAATTATATAAGCTCACGCATAATTTAGGGTTTCCAAGCTATGATTCTATGATGAAGTTCATGATTGATCAAAAATGAGTTTGATGAAAATATGCATGTTCAATTATGAAATTGATGAAGAAATAAGTTGCTTTGAGAGTGAAGCATTGATATTGTTGTTGTTGTGAAAGGTTTTCTCACATATAACTCAAATCATGAATGTGAAAGGTTATTCATACATAAAGGATTCATAAAGGTTAAAAGGTTTTCTCAACTAAACTTTGAATCAAGATTAAGGAGCTATTCTAATGATAAGACAACAGGCTATTATCTATGTCTATTGATGATAAAATAAGTTAAGAATTATGAATATTCCTTGGGAACTATGCTTAGCACCAAGTGGATATTGAGATGGAAGCTCTCCCTCTAGTAGAGGTCGGGTTTCTAGCAGCAATCTCCTTGATCCATAACTATGTGCCACCATTGGGTTTGTCTTAGATATACATTAGCTTGTGGATCCACCTAAGGTAGAAACAATGTTTCTTACTTTGGCTAGTAAGGAAACCTCTTTTCGGTGTGGGGTAGACACCGAATTCCATGTTATTGCTCACATGGTCTAAGTCGGTTAAAAGGGTCACTTTCCACAATAATGAACTAAGGTTACTTTCTAAAGGCTTTTAAGCATATGTTGTTTTAACAGGATTTTCTTGCATTGACCAGAAATTTTACCTCATGTTTTCTATCATGTCATCATATAATTTAACTTGGTTATTGTGTATTATGTATAGCCCTTTTATGCATGATTTTGTAACCTAAATGCATAGTTATCATACTTGGAACATTCTTGTACTAACACATACGCTTGCCTACATTTTCTTATAAGTGTAGGGTCTGGCTTTTCTCCATCCACCCATGGCTAGTCATTGCATTCGAGAGTTGAAGATTACGTGAGTCCTCATATGTTCGAGGACATAGCCACATTTACCTTTTATGTCATTTTACTTTTAAGACTTCTATGGGTTACGTCCCACTTTCCTTCTATTCATGTATTAGATGGCTTTGAGACTATTTTTAGACTTCCGCTACTTTGATATAACAGTTGCCTCTTGAACTCTTATTTACTATTATCTTGTATGATGTATGCTAAGTGGCTTGTATATTTGAGCACTATGATCATTAGGAAGGCTTTAGGATTAGTTCATAGGCTTGCATGATCCCTAGTTGATATTTGGCCATTTCGGGTTATTTAGCTTAGTATTCGATAAGCCTTATTTTAGGTGGATTCTTAGCTTGGTTGTTGTTTTAGATCCTTAGAATGATCTTGGGTGTCGTGAAACTTAGACTTTATGAGCATTGGTTGTTTTTGCTTTGGTGTACTCCTTTTCAACCATTTTTGAGTTTATCGCTTTATAGGTTGTAATGTTTTGGGCTTACGGCCATGAACTTGGACTGGTTGGAGTTCCAAGTTAGTACAATTGTGTTGTGATGGGTTTTTTACCCGGTTGTGTGTGTAGTATGGCCTCTTCGAGAATTTATTTATTGTGTTTGTGTGGAATCATGTTCATGACGCATGTTTTTGGCATATTCACATTTGTTTTTGGGGGATAGGGTGCTTTTGGGACACTTAATGGCTTTACTACATTTTCTACTGGCTTTTTGCTGAGTGGAATTACTAATTTTACTGAAGGAAACTTTGTTTTTGAAAGGAAATGCATTATTTATACTTCCTATGCATATGTCTATAAACTTCGGCGGCATGTGGACTGAATTATGGGTTTTGCTTGATTCAATCTATAGTCGAGCTGAGGCACGTTTCCTAGTTGTCTCGAGGGTCCACGGGAAGGCCATCGAGATAATCCCGTAATGTTTTACTTAAACATGCATTGGCCACATATGCATCGCATCTCATTTTTTATTTGTTTGCCTGTGATTGGTTTACTTATATAGATAGAGTTGTTGTTGTCTTTCCTCTTGGTAGTGGTTTCTTACTTTTAGCCTAATATCAGACTCCTGTTAGAACTATCGTGCTGCTTATGTATATTTATGATCTTTCTGATCTTTGGCAACCTATGGTGCCTACTAAATACCCCGTATTTTGGTACTCATACTACATTTCGACATCTTTTTCTGATGCAGCTCCTATTATGAGCCATCCTCTTTGAGCGTCGGATCTCCCGTGGTTGTCACACACATGGATAGTGGAGAGCTTCTGGTGTCCAAAGACTTGTTGTTTTACCTCTTTTCTACATACTAGTGTTTTGTATTTTGATTAGTCTGTTTAGTTGCATATAATCCTTTCTATACTTAGATGCTCCTACACCGGTGACACCAGGTACGGGTTTGGTTCTCTTAGATAGTTTGTCTTTCTTGGTCACTTTCAAGCCCATTTTATATATTTTGTAACGTATTTACATATCTATGCTATGGGCCCTAATTTGTATCTTTATTATTCCAGTTTCCGCTCTTTCTCTTCTTTTAATGTTTGTCTTCCACTTTATGTTGTTTGGATTTTTTGCTTGCCTAGCGGGGGTTTTAGAAGGCACCATCATGGTTCAATTTCGGGTCGTGACATAGAGGAATCGAAAAGATGTGTATTTTATTATGCTAAAGAAAATAAGATAATTATTAACACAAATGTTAGATTTCTGTGAAAGGACCATTTAATAAGTCATGATTCTAGAAGAAAACTAGTTTTCACAGTAACTAAGAATAGAAATAATAAAAGAGCAATTCATAATTTCAAGAACATTTAATTGTCAAGTCAGAATTGACATTCAATGCATTTAAGTAAAAGAAGAAACATTTATAGATGTAAGAAAATGCACTACTTCAAAGTAGGGAGAGTGATATTAAGCAAAAAAATACTATAGGAATATGTTGTTAATACATCAATAACAAAAGATATGGAAAAAAAATATTGAGACTCAAAATATAATAGTGTGACTAAAATAGTAGTAGTACTTTATCGTAGTGAAAGAATAATAACAATGATTGATTTGCTGTACACTCTTGAGAGAATTTTATCATAGGATCCCTGAAGATGTTAGTGCAAAATCGGTCAATAACGATGAAACACTATTAAACAAAGTTTCATTAAGAAAATAACTTGTGAAGATCATTTTGCAAAGAGCTTATTGGCGAAAGCATTCAATAAGTCATGTAAGTGAATTTTTGTTAAAGTTGTAGATGCATAGTTAAGAGTCTCAATTGGAGATTGTTAGGGAATATATTATTAATCATGTACTTAAATATAGTAATTCTAACAATTGTCATGATTAAAAGTCTAAGTGGGAGTTTGTAGGGATTTATTATATTAATCATATGTTTAGTATAATATTTATTATATAATAATTATATAATTTAAATTTAATAAAATTTTAAATACATCACATATTCGTTAATATATCTGTTTACTTATATAGTAGGAAAAATTACAAGAATATTGAATTTAAGACATTAATTTACACAATATAAATCTAATCTTTTTATTTACAACATTAACATTTTAATTACAAATATGAAAACTTATAAAAAATACATACCTACATGTTTCTATACCTATTTTATTGACTTTGTGGGCTAATTTTTTGGACTCATAATTTATTTTATTTATTTTTGAAATCTCAATCACAATTATATTTCGATATATTCTTTTGTCAAATACTACGAAGTACCATTCAATTTCCCAATATATTTGTCAAAATATTGAATTAATTATATTCAAGGAATGATATAATAAAATTACTCTTTTATTTATTGCTCGTTAAGGAATGCGACAGGAGTGTACCAACTCAGACATGAAGGGACTATAAAATTTTTAAATACTAAAAAAAATCCTTATTATAATCTTTGCATTTCGCAAGGTTTTAGGGTTTGGATTTCTCTTTTTCCTTTGCTTTTGAATTTTTAATTTTTAATCTTCGTCTAGGATTACCAGGAGACTGAGTTGATTCAAGTCCTTAATCTCCTCAGGTATATTCCAAAATTCAATCAGAGCTTCCCCTATTAATTGATATAAATGTCCTCAATATATATGATAACTAGTTTTGGGAACGTGCGTTGCACGTTTGTCCTCAATTGTTGTGTAAAATTTGTAAAGGCTGAGGAAAGACTTATGGTGCTTTCTAAATAGAAGCAACTCAAGCACAATAATTTAAGTTAAGTACATCCTCAGAAAATAATTAAAAAAGGATGAAGATACTTCATCAATATGAAGGAGAATTTTTCTTGCCTTTATACTACAAATCTAGAAAACAAAATTCCTTAAGTTACTTCATTTTTCTCCTATAAATTTGAAGAGCTTAAATAGAGAAACGTAGAGAAAACAAATGAAAATAACTACATCTACATGTTATAGAGTTTATGTTCAACAATATTGAGCCTCAAATAGAGTTCATGTTCAAATTCCTACTCAACACAGTGCCTTAAGAAGAATCCCAAGCAAGTGGATAGCGTAGGCGACAAAAAGTAAAGCAGAATATTTACAGAAAAATTGTGTACGGAGAAAGTAAGGCACAATAATTAGTGATTGACTAACGCATCTAATCTTCTACGTTTTGCACAATGTTTAGATTGATGACAATATGAAAAGCAAGATGGTGAATGCATATAGTGTGTATGTTTATTTGTAATGTTCAAAATTTTATGGTTAAGAATTCATTTAAATTCCATAGTTAAGTGATCAATACATAAATTGTAACAAAAAGAATTGACAAAGACTTATAACAAAAATATTTGGTAGTGTACTTATCCGCAATTTGAGCGGTCAAGAAAACTAATTTTCTTACTGATACACATTCATAGATTAAGTGGAAGAAAATTGAAAAACACAAAATAATTGACATATATAAGTAAAATAGAGGTAAAGACCTAAATTGTTAATAAATAAATTTTACTGTTAAAAATTAAAGAATCTACACCTAAATTCATAATTAAAATTAATTAAGTGTTTTAACCCCGAAACCCCTCACATAAATTAAGACAGAGAAAGTAACTACTCTTATCAAGAAAATAAAGTTTTATTAAGATATAAATGAACAAAATGTAGAACTAACATGCTATAATGCATAAACTGTTCATATACAAAAAATAAGAGAACAAAAGTGGAATAAGGAACATATGGAGTGCCCAAAAAAACATATTTGTAGCCTTAATTGATTTAACATAGGTTCACGCAGATATAAAGAAAATCTAAATTCCTAAAGAATTAAAATGGTAAATTGAAAGTTATCTGTAACAGAAAATGCATATACTTCTCCTAAAACAAATAGAAAAAAATTCATGTCTCTTTCGAGGCTAACAAATATACAGCCTAAGATCACTTGAGACATAGGTGAGTTTCAATGAGTATTTACTAAATGGACATATCTTGATATTTTGTCTAACTGATTGATCCTGGGTAAAACAAAAGAAAATATATAGTAGAAATTTTTTAGATCATTACTTGTAATACCAAATAGGCTTAAGATCCTCCCTAGTAAATATCATTCTATCATCTATTTGATACAATTGAATCACTCATTTATTTACAAGGATACATATGTTTCATATACTAATTTAGCATTTATCTATAAATAAGGGTATTTGACACCTGACGGTATCGGGGATCGTTTCTTCTCCTGTTCTTTCCAATGCCTACTCACTTTGTAATCCTTCAATATTCACAAGAATTTCACCTACAAGTGAATCCAAGTTTACTTAATAACATCATAAATTAAAGAAATTATCCAGAAAATTCTACTTTCAAAAGAACTCACCCTGTTATATGTACAGAAACAACTTCTGACTCTCATATCCAAAACTCGTGTCTTGTTAATCAAAATATCAACCATACTTGAGCATAAAAAACATTGAGTTCAATTTGTGATAAATTTCCAATAATAAGGTTTAACTTATACCATTGAAAGAGCTAAAGCAAAATATATGGAATTTGTTTTTGACTGAATGACTTTGAGTCACGACTTAAAGTAACCCCTAGACAATACATGGCGTATAAGACCCCGAGAATCCCTACACAAGCCACTTCGAATACACCATACAAGATAATAGAGTTAAAGAGTCTGAAAATAGCATTTCATATGAAAAAGTTTTACAAAAGTGGAAGTCTAAGCATAAGTCTCAATAAGCCATCTACTACATCAATATAAAGAAATCTGGGACGTAAACCATACAACATCGAAAAACTGAAATGACATAAAGCTATAAATGTGATATTGTCCTCGAAGTATGAGGACTCACCAAGTCTTCAAAATCTCATTACTCACTAGCCACGAATGGAAGGAGAAGAGTCATCAAGCCCTACATTATGAGATGATGTAGGCACAAGTATGCGTTAGTACATGAAATGTACCAAGTATGATATCAATGCATAAGAGTTATGGAATTGTGCTAAAAAGGACATTATATGGCATGTAATGACCAAACTAAATCATAAGATAAAAATGGTTAGAAAACACAAATCATAATAATGGTCAATGCAATGCAAACTTAACATTTAAAACACTTGTGAGATCATTTAAAAGTAGTTAGTTCATTATTGTGGGAAGTTTACCATTAACCGACATAGACCATGTGAGCTATAACATGGAATCCGGTGTCTATCCCACATCGAAAAGGGGTTTCCTACATGCAAAGGTAAGGACCATGAACTTGAGCTAAAGTGGATCAACTAGCTAGTGTATATCGAAGACAATCATCCTATGGTGGCACATAGTTTATGGGAAAAGGGTAATCGCCGCTTGTCCACTCGGTGCTAAGCATAAATCCCATTGAATATTCTTTAATCTTAACTTGTCTTATCATTAGAAGACATGGGTATTTGCCGCCTGCCATGTCATCCATGGAAGGCACATCAAGTAGCCAATCCAAGCTAGAGGTTCATTAGAATAGCTCCTTAGACCATGTCTGAGAAAACCTTTCACCATCCATTATCTTTTCGTAATAGCTTTATAAAGCCCATAGTCATTAGAACTTCATACTAGAAGTGCCATACTACTAATGGAAATAGTTTTAAGAACGTGATATATGATCATTGATGGCATAACCAGCTACCATACTAATTTCGGAAAATAGCCCAAAAGGCATTGATGGCAAATCTTGATATCATTCATGTCATATGGCCTAGATTCATAGGACATATAGAAACCTTCATCTATAAGCTTACTTGAGTCATAAACATTGCTTTCATAAAACATGCATAATTTTAATAAATATATTCATAAAGCATCCTCAAATTCATTTACATTAATTTCATAAAAAGCATGCATATCTTCATAAATTCATGGATCATAGTTCTTAAGCTTCATCATGAGTTCATAGTTAAAATCATGGATCATGCATGGGTTCGTTTGAATTTAACTCAAATACGTGTAACTACTTCAATTGACACATAAAAAGATACAAAACAATCAATTAGATAATAATTGAAAGGAACCCATGAGATTGAATAAAACCCTAGTTTCAATTCGGAGAATGTAACATGTAAAATTTGAGAATTTAGGAACCCTATGGAGGAAAGGACTCCATAAGTGAATGCCATCATACCTTGATATCAAAATACCACAATCAAATGATGAATTTGGAGGCTTGATCTTGAAACCCTAGTCTTCTTCTTCTTCAAAGCTTTAGAGAGAGAAATATTTGAGAGGATGAACTTTGGAGGGGTTTAGGGAATTTGAAGACATATATAGGGTCTAGGATTGGGACTAATCTGACCTAGCTTAGGTATTAATTAATTAGGGAAAAGACCAAAAAACCCTTAAAAAAATTAACTGCCGACTCGACCTACGGTTCAGACGTACAGTTCGTAGGTCAAACTACGGACCGTCCTAGTCAATCGTAGAAACATTCTAAAACTATTATTTTTGACCTTCAAATGATGGAACCCATGTACGGTTGGTAGGTCGACTTACGGATCGTACATGCCAACCGTAGAATCAAATTTAAGGTCTTGGAGTGACCTACGAGACCTATCTACAACTTGTAAAAGAAATGACGAACCATCCTGTTGAACCGTGAAAAGGGTTCTAAGACTTGATTTTTAGAAAATTATTTCTCCTTCACCCATGGATGTCATCTACGGTCCGTAGATACTTCTACCAACCGTAGGTGGGAGTCGTAGGTCATGCCTGCAACCAAAAATCTGCATTTTTCCATCTTTTCCATGTCCGAGATGTTACACTTTGAGGAGGACTCATGGTAGCAAAAAAAAGAAGGGAATATGAAGAAGTGAAATATAAATTTATTAGACTTTTAGATCCCTAATAACATCTATAACTTCATATAATGGCTTTTGAACTGTCCACTAATACTTTCCCTTTTAATTACAATTTTGGATTTTCAAAAAAGTAACTAAATGAAAAGAATGAGTAGAAAACGCAAAAAATGAATATAAAAGATAAATAGAAATACTGGCAATAGAGTGGTATCACATCACCTTGTCTATATCTAATTTTATATTATATATAGTTACAGATTTAAAGGAGGAGATAAATTGAATAGAAGAAAAGCTGAGAAAGTAAGTGTAGAATGTGGAAAAACGGTAATACCTATATTGTGGGACTAAGCTTCTCTTCTTTTATTATTATTTTGAATATTTTACCATGACTTTAAGTAGTTCTAGATAAATTTTATTGTAAGGGTAATTATTTTACTTATAGATAAATAGGGCTGCTAAACTTTTTTTTTACCCAACTTGAAATGGTAATTAAGCCTTGAGGTAATTAAAATTTTACTATTTACTATTTAATTAATTCAATATTTTGAATATTTTTATTTAGCGAAGAGAGAAATGGTAATCCAACTTTGAAGGTTGGAGCTTCTCACTTTTAATAATATATGATATGATATGATGATTTATGCTATGCTTTTTCCTAAAGTAGGTAGATATACTCATTTGTGTCAGAAGCATTTTTATTTTCTTTTTTAGTTTATGTTAATTCCATGTTCTCCTCAATTGTATCGATGGTATCAGAGTCATCCATAACCCTTCGTGTCCACCGTGTCAGGAAGACGCGTGGCCACCCAACTAATAAAGGGCTACCTCAGAAAAAGCTAACTCCTTGTGGTAGAGTGAAAGCTACCTTGTCATGACCCAAAGTACCCCCTAGACATGACATGGCGTACAAGACCTTGAGAGGCCTCATACAAGCCACTAAGCATAATTCATACAGTATAATAGCAGTTTAAGAGTTGAAATGACAATTTATTATCAAAAGAGTTTAAGTAATAGCGGAAGTCTACATATAGTCTCAAAAGCCATCAAACATAGAAAATTAAAGAACGTTGGGACGTAAACCATACAAAGTCTTTAATGGAAGGTAAAAGACGTAAAAGTAAATGTGGCTACGTCCTGGAACATATGAGGACTCACAAAATTCTTCAAAGTCTCTAATATCACGAACTAGCCACGAGAATATGGGGATGTGCCGGACCCTACACTTATAACAAAAATGTAGTCAAGAGTATCCGTTAGTACAAAATTGTATCAAGTATGTTAACCATGCATAAGAACATTTAAACATGCTAAAAAGGGACATTTTCATAATCATGCAATGGTCAAGCTAAACCATGAGAAAAGGGTTAAAAATCATAAGTTATAAATCATGATCAATGCAAGCTAAACATGTTTACTTTACTTGAGGAATACTTTGAAAGAAAGTGTTGTTCATTATTGTGGAAAGTAGCCTTAACCGACATGTAAGACCATGTAAGCTATCAACATGGAATCCGGTGCGTAACCCTACACCTATAGGGCCATCCTACTTGCCAAGGTAGGAACCTTAAACTTCTAGCTTACGTGGATCCACTAGCTAATGTCTATCAAAGACCATCATCCAATGGTGGCACATTATTTAGGGATAAAGAGATTGCTCCTAGAACCCGACCTCTACTAACGGGATAGTTTCCATCTCAATATCCGTGAAAAGGTAAAACTAGAGTTACCAATCAAAGCTTACATCATTTAACAATAGCTCCTTAATCTTTTGATTCAACTATAGTTGAGAAAGACCTTTCAACAAGCTATGAATCCATTATGTGAGAAAATCCTTTCACATTCATTAATTGAGCAATCAAGTGAGAAAACCTTTAACTATGCAACAATTATCAACATTCATGTTTCAATCCAGAAGAAATTCACAAATCATCATAGTTTCCATCATTGAAATGCATAATTTCATAAAACCCATCTTTTGATCATTCATAATTCATCATGAAATCATAGCTTTCGAAAACATAAATCATGCATGGGTTCATATAGTTTTCAATAATTCATCTTCTTCATAATTCAACCATCATCAATGCGTAAATCTCGAAATTAGGGGAATTCATATGGGTTCATGGGGATTCATCTTAAAATATTTAATTCAACTCAATTCATACTTATAAAACCATAATTGAAAGTAATTTGATCATAATTGAAAGAACCCACATCATAGAAGAAAACCCTTACATCAAATTGGGAATTTGATATTTGAAAATTGGGAACTTTAGGGAATCTATGGAGGAATGGGCTCCAAATATGAAAATCATCATACCTCAATGCCAAAATCTTTAAATCAACAGAGGACTAGGAGGCTTGAATCTTGAAAACCCTAGCTCTTGCTTCTTCTTCTTCAAGCTTTTTAGAGAGAAATATTTGGGAGAGGAGAGTTTTTGGGAATGATTAGGAATCTGTAGAATTAGGCTTAAAAGGCTTAAATAGTGCCTAGGATTAAAGGGTAACTGACTTAGATTAGGAATTAAACATCCAGGAAAAAGACCAAAAACCTCTTAAAAATAATTGCCGGATTGAGACCTATGGTTGGGACCTACGATCCGTAGGTCAAACTAAGGACCATCCTGGTCTACCATAGAAAGAATCAGAAACCTTAAATTTTAGACCTCCAATCGACGGTTTCCATGTACGGTTAATTGGTCCACTTACGGGCCGTACATACCAACCTTTGATCCCAACTTTAACCTTCAAAATTCCACTAAGTCTAAAAGAGATCTACGAGACACACCTACGGTCTGTGGAACAAATGATGAACCGTCCTGCTAAATCGTAAAAAGAGTTCTGAAACTTTTCATCTTAAAGACATTCAATGTGCCAATTACGGTTCCCACCTACGGTCCGTCAGTCCATCTACGGTCTGTAGGTGGCCTCCATCGTCACTGGCATCACAACCTGCCACTTTTCTTCATTCAAAATCTTAGGTGTTACAATATCTCCCCCTTGGGAACATTCGTCTTCAAATGGAAATCAAGACATCATAGGAAGGATAGGAACTTAGTCTAACAACCCAACATGCATGCAATCACATAAATGCACATTATCGTAGAGAAATCAATCAAGTTAGCTCATTTTTTCTTAAAATTTAAGCTTTTCACGAACATGCATAAATGAGGAATCATGGAAACAACTATGACACATGAAACCAAAGGAATGAACCATGAGGAACCTATATACCTCAATCTAGAGTAGGATCGGAGGGAAAGAGATGAGGATATCGGGACATCATATCGGCCTCGGCCTCCCAAGTAGCACCCTCAACTAATTGATTCCTCCAAAGAACCTTCACAGAAGCAACTTCTTTATTTCTTAACTTTTGGACATGCCGATCTAAAATCTTAACTTAAACTTCTTCATAGGAAAGGCTATCCTTTATGCCAAGACTCTCTAATGGCACTATAGATGTCGGATCACCAACACACTTCTTCAACAATGAGACATGGAAAACCGGATGCACCGATGCCAAATCATTAGGCAAGTCAAGTTCTTAAGCAACTTTACAAACACGTCTCAAAAATTTTTATGGGCCTACATAGTGGGGACTAAGCTTTCCTTTCTTCCTGAATCTCATTACACCTTTCATGGGTGAAATTTTCAAGTAAACCCAATCATCAACATCAAATTCTAAATCTCTTCTCCTAACATTGGCATAGGACTTTTGTCGACTTTGAGCCGTTTTCAACCTTTCTCTAATAAGCCAAACTTTCTCCATAGCCTCATGTACCAACTCAGAACCTATCAAAGCAACTTCACCAACTTCAAACCAACCTATATGAGATCTACACCTCCTACCATAAAGAGCCTCAAATGGAGCCATACCAATACTAGAATGGTAGCTATTATTATAAGAAAATTCAATCAAAGGCAAATAATCATCTCAATTACCCTTGAAGTGAATCGCACAAGCTCTCAACATATCTTCCAAAGTTTTGATAGTACGTTCCGCTTGCCCATCGTTTGAGGATGAAAGGTCGTGCTAAGCTTTATACGACTACCAAGACCCTTTTAGAAAGACTTCAAAAATTTAGAAGTAAATTGTGCACCACGATCGTAGATAATGGATAAGGGCACTCCATGCAACCTTATCATTCCCCTTAAGTACAACTTAGCATACTCCTTCGCTGAATAAGAAACCTTGACGGGAATGAAATGGGTTGATTTCATCATATGATCCACAATAACCCAAATCAAATCATATTGCCGCCGGGTGCGTGGTCAGCCAACAATAAAGTCCATATTAAAATCTTCCCACTTCCAAGTAGGAATACTAATATTGTTGGACAAACCTCCAGGCTTTTGATTCTCAACTTTCACTTGTTGACAATTAGGGCTCTTATCCACAAATTCTGCAATATCCCTCTTCATCCCATTCTACTAATAGACCTCCTGCAAATCACGGTACATCTTGGTAGCTCTCGGGTGAATGGAATATCTAAAACTATGGGCTTCCGACAAAATTTATTCCCTTAGGTCATCTACATAGGGAACACATAAATGACCTTGATGTCGAAGTACACCATCTCCCCCTTGGGAGAAAGCCTCAACGGACCTCTTGAGCACCGCCTCCTTGAACTCAACCAAATTAGGATCAAGATCTTGCACCACCCTCACTAGAATCAATCAACCGAACACCCAATCGGGCCAATCTATGAACATCATGAATCAATTCTTTCTTACCATCCTCGACATGAGCAGCACTACCCATAGACAACCGACTAAGAGCATCTGCCAGCAGGTTTACCTTTCCGGGGTGATAGAGGACACTCATGTCATAGTCCTTTAACAACTCAAACCACCTCCTTTGGTGAGGATTTAGATCTTTTTGGTTGAACACATATCTCTTATGGTCGATAATGACATCAACATGCACACCATACAAATAATGCCTCCAAATCTTTAAAGCAAACACACCCGCCACTAATTCTAAGTCAAGAGTAGGATAGTTCTTTTCATGTATTTTGAGTTGCGTTGAAGCATAAGCAATGACCTTTCCATTTTACATAAGAACACACCCTAACCAAATCCTTGAAGCATCACAATAAACCACAAACCCATCGGACCCTTCCGGTAATTCAATATCGGAGCCGAGGTAAGTCTATCTTTCAACTCTTGAAAACTCTTCTCACATGCTTCGAACAATGTGAACTTAACCTTCTTTTGATTCAAAGTCGTCAATGGGGAAGAAATTTAAGAAAACCCTTCAACAAACCTCCTATAATAACCTGCCAAACCCAAGAAACTTTGAATATCCGAAGGTGATAGAGGTCTAGGCCAATTCTTCACCTCATCTATCTTCTTAGGATCTACCTCAATTCCCTTACCGGAGACAATGTGACAAAGAAAAGCCACGGACCTTATCCAAAACTTACATTTACTAAACTTCGCAAAGAGTTATTGTTCCTTGAGGATTGCAACACAGCCCTCAAATGATCGGCATGCTCATCCTCACTTTTTGAGTAAATCAAAATATCATCTATGAACACAATCACAAACATATCAAGATACTGTCTAAACACCCTATTCATCAAATCCATAAACACATCCAGAGCATTCGTTAACCCAAACGACATCACTAGGTATTCATAATGGCCATATCTAGTCTGGAAAGATGTTTTCGGAACATCATCTTCTTTCACCCTCAATTGGTGATAACCCGAAAGAAGATCAATCTTAGAGAAGTAACTTGCCCCTTAGATTTGATCAAACAAGTCATCTATCTTTGGAAGAGGATACTCATTCTAAATGGTAACCTTGTTCAATTGACGGAAGTCAATGAACATACGAAGTGAACCATCCTTCTTTCGAACAAACAAAATTGGAGCACCCCATGGACAGATACTTGGTCGGATGAAATCCTTATCCAACAAATCTTTCAATTTCTCCTTCAACTCCTTAAGTTTTGCCGGAGCCATTCAATAAGGAGGAATAGAGATATGTTGCGTATCAGGGAGAAGATCAATACCAAAGTCTATTTCCCTTTCGGGAGGAACACCAGGTAGATCATCGGGAAACACTTCCGAAAACTCATTAATAACGTGGACCGACTCAAAAGTAGGGGTTTCGGAATCCACATCTCTCACCCTAACAAGATGGTATATACAACCCTTAGAAATCATCTTTCAAGATTTAAGACAAGAAACAAACTGACCCTTAGGTATAGAATTCCCCCCCCCCCCTTCGAATCTAGGATAGGCTCATTTGGGAATTGAAACTTGACTGCCCGAGTCCTACAATCAATAGAGGCATAAAAAAAATGCAACCAATCAATCCCAAGAATAACATCAAAGTCTAGCATATCATGCTCTAAAAGATCAACATGAGTGACTCTATGGGATAAGGAGACGGGACAATTTCTATAGACTCTCTTAGCCACAATAGATTCACCAATAGGAGTAGAGACACAAAAGGGATCTAACAACACATCCGGAAGAACATCAAACCTCATAGCCACATATGGCATCACGAAAGACAAAGTAGCACCGGGATCAAGCAAAGCATAACCATCAAGACAAAAGACTTTCAACATATCGGTAACCACATCGGGAGAACCCTCTTGCTCATGGAGAGCTTGAAGTGCATAGAATCGGTTTTACTTGGAAGCATTTGAACCCTAACCACCAGGTGGAGCTTGCTTACCTTCTCTTCCCTTAGCCGCGAAAGATGGACAATTCCTTATCTTATGACCGCTTTTACCACAACAGAAGCAACCATCCGAATGGCTAGGCATTTACCCTCATGTTTCTTCCCACACTTAGCACAAGTAGCCGATGAGAATCCACCACCATTTCCTTATTGAGGCTTAGGGTTAGGCACCCTGTCTTTGTTGAACTTAGGAGGAGCATTAGAGGAGCCGTGACCGGAAAACCTTGGTCGAAACTTAGAACGACCATGTCCATCGGACCTTGAATGTGAGAAATTACCATCACCGGTCTTAGTCCTCTTTGCTTCCCTAGACCTTTCCTTAAGTTTCTCCCCTTCTATTTGTTTGGCATGCACCATGAGACGAGAAATGCCCATGTCATTGATAAGCATGGCGGTGCGGCATTCCTTGACCACCATTTCGGACACCGTCGAAACGAACTTACTCATCCTTGCCCTAGGATCAGCAACCATAGTAGGAGCATATCGAGATAATTGAGTGAACTCCAAAGCATACTCTTTCACACTCATGCTTCCTTGACGAAGATTGATGAACTCGAGCACCCTTGCTTCCCTCATCTAAAGGGGAAAGAACCTATTAAGGAAAGCAACCTTGAAGTTTTCCCAATCAAGAGGACCCGCATCATCCGCCCTCTTTCTCTTCCATTGCTCAAACCACACTTGATCCACACCCTTAAGTTGATAGGCAGCCAACTCCTCCTTTTCCTACGGCGTCACTCCCATGACCATTAGCACCTTGTACACCTTATCAATGAACTCTTGAGGATCTTCCTCAGCCTTAGAACCATGAAACTCCGGATGATTCATTCTAGTGAAGTCCCTCACTCTAGATGCCACTGTAACCACATTTGGGTTCACAGGAGGCACAACCTCCCTATTGTCTTGAACCGTCATGGCTTGAGCCAACACTTGAAAAGTAGCCCTAAACTCCGCTTTAGTCTTTTGTTCAGCCAAAGGGTCGATCGGAACTTGAGGAGCTTGATGAGAAGCTTCTTGTTCCACAGTATCTCTCGCAGTCCTTCTAGAATAAGCTCTTCGAGTACCCATATCTTGAAATGCGTACGATATGGATTAGGAGAGAGAGATATAGATTTAGACACTATCGCATGACTTAGGAGTAATGAAAGAAGTGGAGTTTCCTAATCATCTTGTAGCCTCTCATTCATAAATGTTGCGCACTTCACACTCATGAACAAGACTCTACTCGACGTGGCTTATAAGACTTCCTAGGACCTCTCTAAAACATTTTGCTCTGAATACCAAGTTTGTCACAACCCAAAGCATCCCCTAGATGTGACATGACGTACAAGACCCCGAGAGGCCTCATACAAGCCACTTAGCATACATCATACAAGATAATAGCAGTTTAAGAGTTCAAATGACAATTTATTATCAAAAAAGTTTAAGTAATAGCGGAAGTCTAGATATAGTCTCAAGAGCCATCTAACATAGAAAATGAAAGAATGTTGGGACGTAACCCATAAAAAGTCTTTAAAGGAAGGTAAAAGACATAAAAGTAAATGTAGCTACGTCCTCGAACATATGAGGACTCACCAAATTCTTCAAAGTGTCTAATAACACGAACTAGCCACGAGAAGATGGGGATGCTCCGGACCCTACACCTATATGAAAAATGTAGGCAAGAGTATGCGTTAGTACAAAATTGTACCAAGTATGATAACCATGCATAAAAACATTTAAACATGCTAAAAATGGACATTTTCATAATCATGCAATGGTCAAGCTAAACAATGAGAAAATGGTTAAAGATCATAAGTTATAAATCATGATCAATGCAAGCTAAACATCTTTACTTTACTTGAGGAATACCTTGAAAGCAATTTTAGTTCATTATTATGGGAAGTAGCCTTAACCGACATGTAAGACCATGTGAGCTATCAACATGAAATCCGGTGCGTAACCCTACATCGATAGGGCCCTCCTACTTGCCAAGGTAGGACCCTTAAACTTCTAGCTTACGTGGATCCACTAGCTAATGTCTATCAAAGACCATCATCCTATGGTGGCACATAGTTTAGGGATAAATAGATTGCTCCTAGAAACCCGGCCTCTACTAACGGGAGAGTTTCCATCTCAATATCCTCTCGGTGCTAAGCATAAATCCCACGGAATTAGTCATATATCATAATGCATCTTATTATCCATGAAAAGGTACAACTAGAGTTACCAATCCAAGCTTACATCATTTAGAATCTACTAACGGGAGAGTTTCCATCTCAATATCCTCTCGGTGCTAAGCATAAATCCCACGGAATTAGTCATATATCATAATGCATCTTATTATCCATGAAAAGGTACAACTAGAGTTACCAATCCAAGCTTACATCATTTAGAATAGCTCCTTAATCTTTTGATTCAACATTAGTTGAGAAAGACCTTTCAACAAGTTATGAATCTATTATGTGAGAAAATTTTTTCACATTAATCAATTGAGCAATCAAGTGAGAAAACCTTTTACTATGCAACAAATATCAACATTCATGCTTCAATCTCCAAGCAATTCATAAATCATCATAATTTCCATCATTGAACTGCATACTTTCATAAAACCCATATTTTGATCATTTATAATTTATCATGAAATCATAGCTTTCGAACACAAATCTTGCATGGTTTCATATAGATTTCAATAATTCATCTTCTTCATAATTCAATCCATCATCAAAGCATAAATCTAGAAATTTGGGGAATTCATATGGGTTCATGGGGATTCATCTTAAAACATGTAATTCAACTCAATTGATACTTAGAAAACCATAATTGAAAGTAATTTGATCATAATTGAGAGAACCCACATCATAGAAGAAAACCCTTACATCAAATTAGGAATGTGATACTTGAAAATTGAGAACTTTAGGGACTCTATGGAGGAACGGGTTCCATAGATGAAGATCATCATACCTCAATGCCAAATCCTTGAAATCAATAGAGGACTAGGAGGCTTGAATCTTGAAAATCCTAACTCTTGCTTCTTCTTCTTCAAACTTTCTAGAGAGAGAATTATTTGGGAGAGGAGAGTTTTGGGAATGATTAGGAATGGGTAGAATTAGGATTAAAAGGCTTATATAGTGCCTAGGATTAAAGGGTAATCGACTTAGATTAGGGATTAATCATCCAGGGAAATGACCAAAAAACCCATAAAAATAACTATTGGACTCAGACCTACGGTTGGGATCTACGGTTCGTAGGTCCAACTACGGACCGTCATGGAATACTGTAGAAAAAATCAGAAACCTTAAATTTTAGACCTCCAATCGATGGTTGCCATGTACGGTTAGTTGGTCCTTTTACGGGCCGTACATACCAACCGTTTATCCCAACTTTGACCTTCAAAAGTCCACTAAGTCTAGAAGAGATCTACCAGACACACCTATGGTCCGTGGAAGAAATGACAAACCATCCTGCTAAATCGTAAAAAGAGTTCTGAAACTTGATATCTTAGAGTCATTCAGTGGGCCAACTACGGTTCCCACCTACGGTCCATCAGTCCATCTATAGTCCGTAGGTGGCCTCCATCGTCACTGGCACCAGAAACTGCAACTTTTCTTCTTTGAAAATCTGAGGTGTTACATACCTAGTGTGGAACCGCCGAGGCTCACCCACATTAATAGCTAGCTTTTAGGGTGTGGAAGAGTGGGTTTAGAGTCCCAAAATTTGTATAAGAAAGTTGTTGTCTATATATATGGCCTTGGGCAATGGATAACTTTTGAGTTGAGTTAGGCGCAAATGTTCATTTCCTCTGTATGATAAAATGTAACATGGAAGCAAAATGGATGGGTTGCTATTCATAAATAGTTAATCTAGAGTTGGTAGAGGGTTTAAACAGGACTCTCGGTGCAATTATAGTAGTGGCCGAAGGAAATTCAGAAAATAAATTTTGAGATAAACACTAGAATGTATACCTAAGATTTGAATATATGATCTAAAACTTCTTTTGAACCCCATTTGCCACTACACTAGTATCTTTCCTAATGTCAAGGGGATTCAACAATTTACATATAACTAGGAAGATTAGAATTGCATTAATTGCATAGTATAATTTTTAAATGAAGGGGATCCAATTAACAATATTGCCAATACCTAGTTCCGCCACTTGATAATAGTGCTAACTTCTAACAACCTATTCTAAATGAATCTGTCTTCTACTAATAGTAATAAGTTCAATAAAATATATATCTAAGGTGATTGTTTTCTTCTAAAATTAGAGGTGAAGTAAATTCAATTATAGTGCTAACTGCTAACTACCATTTCTAAAATTAGGGGTGAAGTAAATTCAAAACATAACATTAATGAGACGAAACAAAAAATGTGTTGTAGGTAACTTTTTTTCCTCCTAGGAATTTGATTTCTAAAGAAATGGTTCTGAAAGCTAAATATAAGTACGTGAGATTAAGATTGTTTGTTCTTCTAAATACTAACATCTCTGGAAAAAGATTTGTTTTTTATACTACTTTCATTATAGCCTTAAATTTGTACATACAGAAAGGATTTGACACCGTATTAGGTGTCACGACCCAAAGTATACCCTAGGTGGACATGGAGTATAGGACCCCGAGAGGCCCCACACAAGCCATTTAGCATACTTCATACAAGAAAATACAATTTAAAGAGTTCAAAGAATGCATTTCATATAAAAGAGTATGACAAAAGTAGAAGTCTAACATAAGTCTCAAAGCCATCTAATACATCATAGGAAAAGTGATTGGGACGTAACCCATACATCACATACAAAGTTCGAAATGAAAAGACATAAAGCTGTAAAGTCTCTCGGTCCTTGGAACATGATGATTCACCAATCACTTGAAGCACCAAAATAGATGTCTAGCCACGAGTATGCGAGGTAGGAGCGTCAGACCCTACATTATGTGACAATGTTGGCACAAGGATGCATTAGTACATGGAATGTACTAAGTATGAAACAATATGCATAACTTGAACATGATAGTAAAATGACTTAAATCGAATAGGCATGATCACAATGAAACATTTTAAATCTTTTTAGAGAGAAAATGACATGAACTTCATAAAGCATGGTCAAGTACTTTAACATGAAGGAAATTAGAAAACATTGAAGAAAACACAATCATTTTGTGGGATATTAGCTTTCATCAACATTAAGACCATGAGAGCTATATCATGTGTCATGGCCCAAAATGAGTCATGAGTGGCACCCACACTTAACCTCCTAGGTGGGCGAACCAATGAATTCAAACGCCAACTTATTACGATATAACCATAATGCGGAAGCTTAAACCTTAGTAAAGTAAGTAATAAAAATCCTCTAGAGTCTATTACATATCATTTCTCAAAACTTGAAAGTCATCACATCAAGGACATCTATTCTCAAAATACCAAGTCTAAGAGTACTTAAAGACACAAGAATAAATAAATAGAATAGTTTATGTCCAAAAACTAAGGACATCATGACATGACAAAGAGAATCCCACACGAGCTAGAAGGAATAACTATCATGACCTAATGTATCCCCTACATGTGACATGGCGTACAAGACCTCGAAAGGCCTCATACAAGCCACTTAGCATAAATACATACTAGATCATAGAGAATAAAGAGTTTAAAAGATAATGTCATATCAAAGCTTTTAAGCAAAATAGCGAAAGTCTACATCTCATGTCTCAAAGCAAATCTAACATAAGGAAGAGTACTAAAGTTTGGGACGTAACCCAATACAATGCCAAACTGATAGAACATAACAGAAATAACAACTAGGCTATGTCCTCGAATGGATAGACTCACCAAGTCTTCAACAATCTTCTACTAAGCTCTAGCCACGAATAGATGGAGAATCACCGGCCCCTACATTAAACAAGTCAATGTTGGCAAGAGTATGCATTAGTACAATCAAGTACCAAGTATGATAGAAATGCACAAAATCCTTTAAAATATGCTAAAATGGAACATTTTCATAACATGCAATGACCAAGCTTAAAACATGATAAAGGTTAAGAAGCATAAAACATAAACTATGGTCAAAGCAAGCTAACCATCTTTACTTTACTTAAGGAACATCATAAAAGCACTTTAGTTCATTGTAATAGGAAGTAACCTTAACCGACATGTAAGACCATGCGAGCCATCAACATGGAATTCGATGTATATCCCCACACCGATAGGACCATCCTACTTGCCAAGGTAGGACCCTTTATTTATCATATAGCTTACGTGGATCCACTAGCTAGTGTCTATCTACACAAACCTATGGTGGCACATAGTTTATGGGACATGGGTAATCACCACATGTCCACTCGGTGCTAAGAATAATTCCCACGGATTAGTCATTGTTCATTTATCGTAAGTAGACATGGGTAGTCGTCTCTTCTCTACAATAGGCAACATGGGTGATCACCTCTTGTCCCTTCATTAGAATATCTCCTTAATCATAGATTCAAATTTTGTTGAGCAAACCTTTCAACAAGTTATAAATCATTACATGTGAGAAAACCTTTCACATTCATAGGTTGAGTAATACATGAGAATTCCTTTCATAACTCAACAACAACATCAACATATCATAAACTTGGATGCTTGAATCTCAAAGCACCCTTAATTCGTCATTAGCTTCATAAGAGAGATGCATGATTTCATAAACTTTATCTTTACATAGTTCATCATGCTCATAACTTACCATTCATGGAACTTACATGGGTTCATAAGAATTCATCTTAAATCATGCAATTCAATGCCAACTCATGCTTAGAAGACCATAAACAAGGCAATTTTATCATAATTGAAGGAACCCACATGATAGAGGAAAATCATAGATTTTAATTGAACAGGCTTAATTTCATAGAGACAATGTAGGCAAAAAGTATGTGTTAGTACGAGGGATGTACTAAGTATAATAGCAATGCACAAATTCATATAAACATGCTAAAACTGAATATTTTCATGACATGCAATGACCAAGCTAAAACATGAGAAAGGTTAGAAACAATAGTCATCAACCATGGTCAAAGCGAGCTAAATATCTTTACTTTACTTGAGAAATATCTTAAAATCACTTTAGTTCATTATTGTGGGGAGTAGCCTTAACTGACACGTAAGACTGAGTGAGCTATCAACATGGAATCCGGTGTCTAACTCCACACCAATAGGGCTATCCTAATTGCCAAGGTAGGACCCTTTACTTAGGAAATAACTTACGTGGATCCACTAGCTAGTGTCTATCATAGACCATCATCCTATGGTGGCACATAGTATATGGGACATGGGTAATCGCCACATGTCCACTCGGTGTTAAGCATAATTTCCACGGATTAGACATAGTTCAATTATCATAAGTAGACATGGGTAGTCACCTCTTATCTATAATTAGTCATAAATTCATTATTAGTAGACATGGGTGATTGCCTCTTACCCCTTCATTAGAAAAGCTCCTTAATCATCGATTCAAGTTTACTTGTGCAAGCCTTTCAACAGGTTATGAATCATTACATGTAAGAAAACCTTTCTCATTCTTAGGTTGAGTAATATAAGAGAATTCGTTTCACAATTCAACAACAACATCAACATATCATGAACTTTGATGCTTCAATCTCAAAGCACCCTTAATTCATCATTAGCTTCATAAGAGACATGCATGATTTCATAAACTTCATCTCTACGTAGTTCATCATGCTCATAACTTACAAATCATAGAGTTCACATGGGTTCATGAGAATTCCTCTTAAATAATGCAATTAAATGCAAACTCATACTTAGAAAACCATTAACAAGGCAATTTGACCATAATTGAAGGAACACACATCATAGAGGAAAATCATAATTTTTTATTAAACATGATTACTTTCATAAAACCATCCTTAGGTCATTCATAATCTCATCATGAAAAGTCTTAGCTTAGAAATCATTATTCATACATAGGTTTATATAGACTTCATGAAATTCATGTCTTCACAATTCAACCCATCAACACATTCATAATTTGAATTTGGGGAAGAAGGCATGGGTTCATGGGGATTCATCTAAATTAATGAAATTCAACTCAATTTATACTTCAAAGTTCATAAAAAAAATCACTTGAAGAAACTTTGCAAAGAAACCATGATATGGAAGAAAACCCTTAATTCAATTGGGAATTTCTAACTTGAAAATTAGAAATTTTAGGGATTTCGTAGAGGAAAGGGCTCCATGGATGAAGACTATCGTACTTCAATTCTAAGACCTTGAAATTAATGGAGGACTAGGAGGCTTGATCTTGAAACCCTAGGTCCTTCTTCTTCTTTAAGCTTTTCTAGAGAGAAAATTATTCGGGAGAGGAGAGCTTTAGAGGGGATGATATTAGACAAACCGACTTAATTTAGGCACTAAAAATTTAGGAAAAATACCAAGAAGCCCTTTTAAAAATAACTGTCGGGCCCTATCTACAGTTGGACCTACGGTCCATAAGTCAACCTAAGGACCTTCCTGTTCCTCCGTATATAGATTCAATGAGTTTTAACTTTTGACCCACAACGACGGGTCACCATGTACGGTCCGTGGTTCAATCTAAGGTCCGTACATGGCCACCGTAGGTCTGACTTTAGCCACTGAAGATTTCACTAAGTCTGGGTCTCATCTACGAGGCCTACCTAAGGTCCGTACATTGAATGATGGACCATCCTGGCGAGCCATAGAGAGATACTAATGCTTTATATTTTGAAGACATTTAATAGTTCAACTACGGTTCCCACCTATGGTCCGTCAGTCCATCTACGGTCCATAGGTGGCCTCCGTCGTCACTGGCACCAAAACATGCAACTTTCTTCTTTTCAAATCTGAGTTTTTACAATATCTCCCCCTTGGGAACATTCATCCTAGAATGGGATCCAAGACATCGCAGGAAGGATAGGAATTTAATCTAACAGCCCAACATGCATACAATCACATAAATGCACATATCTGTGGAGGAAACATCAACTCCAAGCTAAAGCATGTTCAAAACATCATTTCATGAAGGCTTAATGCAACTCATACTCAAATGCACATAATCATATAGAAATCAATCAAGCTAGCTCATTTTCTCAAAATTGGACTCTTCATGAACATGAATGATCAAGGAATCATGGAAATAACTAAGACACATGAAACCAAAAGAATGAACCATGAAGGCTAGATACCTCAAGTTATAGTAGGGTCAGAGGGAAAGAGGTGAGGATATCGGGACATCATATCGGCCTCGGCCCCCAAGTAGCACCCTAAACTAATTGATTCCTCCAAAGAACCTTCACGGAAGAAACTTCTCTATTTCTTAACTTCTGGACTTGCCGGTCTAAAATCTCAACCGAAACTTCTTCATATGGAAGGCTATCCTTTATGCCAAGACTATCTAATTGCACTATAGATTTCGGATGACCAAAACACTTCTTCAACATTGAGACATGGAAAACCAGATACACCGATGCCAAATCATTAGGTAAGTCAAGTTCATAAGCAACCTTACCAATACGTCTCAAGATTTGATATGGGCGTACATAACGGGGAGTAAGCTTCCCCTTCTTTCCGAACCTCATCACACCCTTCATGGGTGAAATTTTCAAGTAAACCCAATCATCAACATCAAATTCTAAATCTCTCCTTCTAACATCGGCATAGGACTTTTGTCGACTTTTGAGCCGTTTTCAACCTTTCTCTAATAAGCCAAACTTTCTCCATAGCCTTATGTACCAACTCGGGACATATCAAAGAAACTTCACCAACTTCAAACCAACCTATAGGAGATCTACACCTCCTACCATAGAGAGCCTCAAACGGAGCCATACCAATACTAGAATGGTAGCTATTGTTGTAAGCAAACTCAATCAAAGGCAAATGATCATCCCAATTACCCTTCAAATCAATCACACAAGATCTCAACATATCTTCCAAGGTTTGGATAGTATGCTTCGCTTGCCCAACGGTTTGAGGATGAAAGGCCGTGCTAAGCTTAATACGAGTACCAAGACCCTTTTGGAAAGACTTCCAAAATTGAGAAGTAAATTATGCACCACAATCGGAGATAATGGATAAAGGTACTCCATGCAACCTAACCATTTATTTTAAGTACAACTTAGCATAATCCTCCGCCAAATAAGAAACCTTGATGAGAATGAAAAGGGCTGATTTCGTCATATGACCCACTATAACGCAAATCGAATCATATTGTTGCCAGGTGCGTGGTAAACCAACAATAAAGTCCATATTCAAGTCTTCGCACTTCCAGGTAAGAATACTATTATCTTGGGAAAAACCTCTCGACATTTGATGCTCAACTTTCACTTGTTGACAATTAGGACACTTAGCCAAAAATTTAGCAATATCCTTCTTCATCCCGTTCCACCAATAGACCTCCTGCAAATCATGGTACATCTTGGTAGCTCTCGGGTGAATGGAATATCTAGAACTATGGGCTTTCGAGAAAATTTGTTCCCCTAGGCCATTTACATCGGGAACACATAAATGACCTTGATATCGAAGCACACCAACTCCCCCTTAGGAGAAGCCTCAACGGACATCTTGAGCACTGCTTCCTTCAACTCAACCACATTAGGATCACGATCTTGCTTAGTCTTCACATCTGACAAAAAAGATGATTCTTAACCATTGTGAATCATAACACTACCCTCATTAGAATCAATAAACCAAACACCCAATTGGGGCAATCTATGAACATCACGAACCAACTCTTTCTTACCATCCTCAACATGAGCAACATTACCTATAGACAACAGACTAAGAGCATCCGCCACCACGTTCGCCTTGCTGGGGTAACAGAGGACACTCATGTCATAGATCTTTAACAAATCAAGCCACCTTCTTTGATGAAAATTTAGGTCTTTTTACTTGAAAACATATTGAAAACTCTTATGGTCGGTAAAAACATCAACATGCACATCATACAAATAGTGCCTCCAAATCTTTAAAGCGAACACAACCGCCGCTAACTCTAAGTCATGAGTAGGATAGTTCTTTTCATGAATCTTGAGTTGCCTTAAAGCATAGGCAATGACTTTCCCATTTTCCATAAGGACACACCCTAGTCCCATCTTTGAAGCGTCACAATAAACCACAAACCCATCGGACCCTTCCAGTAAAGTCCATATCAGAGCTGAGGTATGTCTATCTTTAATTCTTGAAAACTCTTCTCACATGTTTCAGACCATGTTAACTTAACCTTCATTTAAGTCAAAGACGTTAACGGGGAAGCAATTGAAGAAAATCCTTCAACAAACCTCCTATAATAACCAGCCAAACACAAAAAGCTTCGAATATCCGAAGGTGATAGAGGTCTAGTCCAACTATTAACCACGTCCTTCTTCTTAGGATCTACCTTAACACCTTTACTAGAGATAATGTGACCAAGAAAAGCTACGGACCTTAGCCAAAACGTGCATTTACTAAACTTCGCAAAGAGTTGTTCGTTCCTTAAGGACTTGCAACACAACCCTCAAATGATCGGCATGCTCATCCTCACTCCTTGAGTAAATCAAAATATCATCGATGAACACAACCACAAACATATCAATATATTGTCTAAACACCCTATTCATCAAATCCATAGATGCGGCCAGAGCATTCGTCAACCCAAACGACATCACTAGGAATTCATAATGGCCATATCTAGTCCAAAAAGCCATTTTTGGAACATCATCTTCTTTCACCCTCAATTGGTGATAACCCAAACGAAGATCAATCTTAGAGAAGTAACCTACCCCTTGTAGTTGATCAAACAAATCATCTATCCTTGGAAGAGGATACTTATTCTTCATAGTAACCTTGTTCAATTGACGGTAGTCAATGCACATACGAAGTGAACCATCCTTCCTTTGAACAAATAAAACTATAGCACCCCATGGAGAGATACTTGCTCGGATGAAACCCTTATCCAACAAATCTTTCAATTGCTCCTTTAACTCCTTAAGTTCTGTCGAAGCCATTCGATAAGGAGGAATAGAGATAGGTTGAATATCGGGGAGAAGGTAAATACCGAAGTCTATTTCCCTTTCGGGAGGAACACCAAGTAGATTATCGGGAAACACTTCCACAAACATATTTACAATGGGGACCGACTCAAGAGTAGGGGTTTCAGAATCCACATCCCTCACCCTAACAAGATGGTATATGCACCCCTTAGAAATCATCTTTCTAGCTTTAAGACATGACACCAATTGACACTGAGGCATAGAATTTTCCCTCTTCCACTCTAGGATAGGCTCATTTTGGAATTTAAACTTGACCACTCGGGTCCTACAATCAATCGAATCATAACATAAATGCAACCAATCCATCCCAAGAATAACATCAAAGTCTAGCATATCAAGCTCTACAAGATCAGCATGAGTGAATCTATGGGATAAGGAGATGGGACAATTTCTACTCTCTTAGCCACAATAGATTCACCAATAGGAGTAGAGACACAAAAGTGATCTAACAACACATCCGGAAGAACATCAAACCTCATAGCCACATATGGCATCATAAAATACAAAGTAGCACAGGGATCAAGAAAAGCATAAACATCAAAATGAAAGACTTTCAACATATCGGTAACCACATCGGGAGAACCCTCTTGCTTATGGTGAGTCTGAAGTGCATCGAATCGGTTTTGCTTCTGATTTCCACTTGAACCCGATGGATTTTGAGGTTGAGTTCGTCAACGATTATTCCCTTTATTTTTAGCCACTAAGGGACCATCCCTTATCTTGTGATCCATCTTGCCACAACCAAAGCATGCATTAGAACCGGCTAGACATTTACCCTCATACTTTTTCCCACACTTAGCACAAATCATCGATGAAAACCCACCACCATTCCCTCCTTGAGGCTTAGGGTTAGACACCCTATTTTTGTTAAACTTAGGAAGAGCATTGGAGGAATCTTGACCAGGGAACTTTTGTCAAAAGTTAGAACGACCTTGTCCTTCGGACCTTGAGTGTGACAAATTATTGACACCGGTCTTAGCCCTCTTTGTCTCCGTAGACCTTTCCTTAAGTTTCTCCTCTTCTATTTGTTGAACATGAACCATGAGATGAGAAATATCCATATCATTGACAAGCATGGCGGTACGACATTCCTTGACCACTATTTCAGACACTCCCGAAACAAACTTACTCATCCTTTCCCTAGGACCGACAACCATAGTAGGAGCATATTGAGACAATTTTGTGAACTTCAAAGAATACTCCTTCACAATCATGCTTCCTTGACGAAGGTTGATGAACTCAAGCACCCTTGCCTCCCTCATCTCAAAGGGAAAGAACCTATCAAGGAAAGCAACCTTGAACTTTTCCCAATCAAGAGGACCCGCATCAACCACCGTCTCACTCTTCCATTGCTCAAACCACACTTGGGCCACACCCTTAAGTTGATAAGCGGCCAACTCCACCTTTTCCTCCGGTGTCACACCCATGATCATTAACACCTTGTACTTCTCATCATTACTTGAGGAGCTTGAGGAGGAGCTTGTTGATCCACATTCTCTCTCACATTTCTCCTAGAATAAGCTCTTCGAGTAGCCATATCCTGAAACGCATAGGATAGGGATTAGGAGAGAGACATATAGAGTTACACTCTATCGCACAACTTAGGAGTAATGAAAGAAGTGGATTTTCCGTATCATCTTGTAGCCTTTCATTCATAAATGTGGTACGCTTCACACTCATGAACAAAACTCTACTCGACGTGGCTTATGAAACTTCCTAGGACCTTTCTAAAACCTTGTGCTCTGAATACCAAGTTTTTCACTACCCAAAGTACCCCCTAGATGTGACATGGCATACAATACCCCGAGAGGCCTCAGACAAGCCACTTAGCATACATCATACAAGATAATAGCGATTTAAAAGTTTAAATGACAATTCATTATTAAAGAGTTTAAGCAATAGCGGAAGTATACATATAGTCCAAAAATCCATCTAACATAGGAATGAAAGAATGTTGGGACATAACCCATACAAAGTCTTTAAAGCAAAGGAACATAAAAGTAAGAACAACAAGGTTATGTCCTCGAATGCATGAGGACTCACTAAGTCTTTCGGAAACCTTCTACTAAGCTCAAGCCACGAATAGATGGAGAATCGCCAAACCCTACATTATGAGACTATGTAGGCAAAAAGTATGCGTTAGTACGAGGAATGTACTAAGTATGATAGCAATGCACAAAATTATATGAACATGCTAAAACTGGACATTTTCATGACATGCAATGACCAATCAAAAACATGAGAAAGGTTAGACACATAAATCATCAACCATGGTCAAAGCAAGCTAAACATCTTTGTTTTACTTGAGAAATATCTTAAAAGCACTTCAGATAATTATTGTGGGGAGTAACCTTAACCGACATGTGAGACCATGTGAGCTATCAACATGGAATCCGATGTCTAACCCCACATCGATATGGCCATCCTACTTGCCAAGGTAAGACCCTTTACTTAACAAATAACTTACGTTGATCCACTAGCGTGTGTGTATCATAGACCATCATCCTATGGTGGCACATAGTATATGGGACATGGGTAATCGCCACATGTCCACTCGGTGTTAAGCATAATTTCCACGGATTAGACATAGTTCAATTATCATAAGTAGACATGGGTAGTCACCTCTTATCTATAATTAGTCATAAATTCATTATTAGTAGACATGGGTGATTGCCTCTTACCCCTTCATTAGAAAAGCTCCTTAATCATCGATTCAAGTTTACTTGTGCAAGCCTTTCAACAGGTTATGAATCATTACATGTAAGAAAACCTTTTACATTCTTAGGTTGAGTAATATAAGAGAATTTGTTTCACAATTCAACAACAACATCAACATATCATGAACTTTGATGCTTCAATCTCAAAGCACCCTTAATTCATCATTAGCTTCATAAGAGACATGCATGATTTCATAAACTTCATCTCTACGTAGTTCATCATGCTCATAACTCACAAATCATAGAGTTTACATGGGTTCATGAGAATTCCTCTTAAATAATGCAATTAAATGCAAACTCATACTTAGAAAACCATAAACAAGGCAATTTGACCATAATTGAAGGAACCCACATCATAGAGGAAAATCATAATTTTTTATTAAACATGATTACTTTCATGAAACCATCCTTAGTTCATTCATAACCTCATCACGAAAAGCCTTAGCTTAGAAATCATAATTCATACATAAGTTCATACAGACTTCATGAAATTCATGTCTTCAAACCTTCAACACATTCATAATTTTGAATTTGGGGAAGAAGGCATGGGTTCATGGGGATTCATCTAAATTCATGAAATTCAACTCAATTTATACTTCAAAGTTCGTAAAACAATCAATTGAAGAAACTTTACAAAGAGCCCATGACGTGGAAGAAAACCCTTAATTCAATTGGGAATTTCTAACTTGAAAATTAGAGATTTTAGGTATTCCATGGAGGAAAGGGCTCCATGGATGAAGACTATCATACCTCAATGCCAAGACCTTGAAATCAAAGGAGTATTAGGAGGCTTGATCTTAAAACCCTAGGTCCTTCTTCTTCTTCTTCAAGCTTTTCTAGAGAGAGAATTATTTGGGAGAGGAGAGCTTTGGGGGGGATGAATAAGAATGGGTAGAATTAGGTTTAAAATTTTTATATAGGGTCTAGGTTAATGGAAAAACCGACTTAGATTAGGCACTAAACCTTTAGGAGAAAGACCAAGAAGTTCTTTCAAAAATAATTGTCGGGCCCTATCTTCGATTGGACCTATGATCCGTAAGTGAACCTACAAACCATCATGTTCCTCCGTAGATAGACTCAGAGAGTTTGAACTTTTGACACCCAAGGATGGGTCACCATGTACGGTCCCTGGTTCAATCTACGGTCCGTACATGGCCACCTTAGGTCTGACTTTTGCCAAAAGATTTCACTAACTCTGGGTCTCACCTACGAGGCCTACCTACGGTCCGTACATGAATGATGGACTGTCCTGGTGAGCCGTAGAGAGATACTGATGCTTGATATTTTGAAGACATTTAATAGTCCAACTACGGTTCCCACCTATGATTCGTCAGTCCATCTACAGTCTGTAGGTGGCCTCCGTCGTCATTGGCACCAGAACCTGCAACTTTCTTCTTTCAAAATCTGAGGTGTTACACATTGTTTCACTAATGTAGGGCATGACGACTCCTCTCCATCCACTCGTGGCTATATCGTTGTACTTGTGATTAAGAAGACCGGGTGAGTCCTCATACTTTGAAGACAATGCCACGATTATAGCTTTATGTCTTTTTACCTTTGAACTTGTATGGGTTACATCCTAATATTTCATTCTATTGATGTATTAGATGGCTTTCAGACTATGTTAGACTTCCGCTATTTTGTCAAACTCTTTCTTATATAAAACTTTCTTTTAAACTCTCAACTACTATTATCTTGTATGATGTATGCTAAGTGGCTTGTATGGGGCCTTTCAGGGTCTTATATGCAAAGTCACATCTAGGGGGTACTTTAGTTCGTGACATTTTTAGCACATATTGAAAAGTGTTACATTTATCTTTATCTGAAGCATAGTTGTCTTGTTTTCCTTAGCAGTATGCCCCACTTTGGGCTTTTCTCCTTTAGCTATTTTTTTCTTTCCCCAATAGTTATTTTATATCCAAAAATTGTTTACTTTTTGACGTTTCTTCTTTATTTTTTAGCCAAAAAGGTGGTTTTATTGTTATCAATAGAGTTTGAGATTTGCAGCAAAATGTCAGCCAAGGAATAGGTTCGAGAGAGTGGTGCACTTGTTTTATATAATGGGAGTGCATCTAGAATCAATGAAACTGGATTTCAACTTTATCCAGTGTATGAGTATTACTCTGGTGAAGGTTTATCGTAGATTCTTGTAGATTGGCCAAATGCTGGTGATAAGTGGGGCTGGCGAGCAGGAAAAAGAGCTACAAATTTAGGCACCTTTAAGGATAGATATGTATATCATACGAAGCGTTTTCAAGCTCCGAAAGGTGGAAATATTTTAGTTAAAAAGTCTCTCAAGTCTGAGTATCCTTATATGGATATCAATTAATTCTCTATCTTATTCAGTTGGGTGATTCCTTCGAAGCAGTCGCCAAGCTCAAAAGGTTAGCATCGACAAGGCTTTTTGGTGTATAGGATGTAGAGATTTATTCGGTTTTTTGCATCAATTTAATTAAAAGAACTTACCACATCTTTTTATTGATCAGATGCCAATTATTTTTCTTTTTTATCTAGATATTGATTTGACTGGGATATGAAAGAGAGGGCTTACATCATCAGGGACAGAAATGCAGCATGTATGTCTGATTCTACTATCAGAGCCATTACTTGTAAGACTGGTAATTAAATTTATAGAAGTTTGGTAATCATTCAAGCTGAGTTTTGTAAACCTGAAGCTGACACTGCTCCTACATTCCTCAGGAATGCTTGGATTTCGTGCTAATTTGGATTATGTTTTTGTTATTATTCCTCTTGTGGCAACTTTCTTCTCTTCTAGACGAAGAAGATAATAACTAAAAGGGAGATGGATTAGCCAGAGCAGGTGGTGGTGGTATACCTACCCTTCCTATTCGTGATCCACTTCCATCAGCTCATGGGCCAGAGCTAGCACCAAATTGAAAAGCTATGGTATTTATGTTGAGGCCTCGTGAAACACTACCTTAAAAATAGAGGTAGTATGTAAATACGAAGTTGGTGGATGTTATTTATCGCTTCCCATGACTTCCCGATCCACCAGACCTCAGACCTGGAAACTTTGAGAACTGCAACCTTAAGTAGGCATAATCATGATCATGTTAATCCATTTTGTAACATGTAAAAATTTCTTTATATGTCACTAACGGTATTTGGATAGTGGATTATTATCATTGAGAATAAAATCACCTTGCAATGCACTCAAAGCAGTAGTTGCACACGCTAGACCTAAAAGTATCGTGGTGGAGATACTCTTATCCTTGGCTTTGTGGATTTAGTAGATCCAGCATGTGCAACTACTTCTTTGAGTGCATTACTAGGTGATTTTTTTCTCAATGATAACAATCCACTATCCAACTTCCGTTAGTGACTTAAAAAGAAAATTTTCCATGTTACAAAATTGATGAACATGACCATGATTTTGCCTACTTGAGGTTGTAGTTCTCAAAGTTTCCAGGTCCGAGGTTTCGTGGCTTGGGAACTTGTGGGAAGTGATAAATAACATCCACCAACTTCTTATTTACATACTACCTCTATTTTTAAGGTAGTGTTTTACGAGGCCTTGGCATAAATACCATAGCTCTTCCATTTGGTGCTAGCTCTAGCCCATGAGTTGATGGAAGTGAATCACAAACAGGAAGGGCAGGTATACCACCACCACCTGCTCTAGCTAATCCGACTCCCTTGTAGCTATTAGCTTCTCCGTCTAGAAAAGAAGAAAGTTGCTACAAGAGAAAGAGGAAGAACAATAAAAATAGAATCCAAATTAGCACGAAACCAAGTGTGCCTGAGGAATGTAGAAGCACTGTCAGCCTTTTCCGAACACCATTCTTTGTGATATTTATTGCAGTGACCTGGGTTTTTACCGAGACTGTTCCTATATACTTATCAGTTTGGACTATGATGGGTACAATTACATTCGATGTGACGCAATAGTTGATGGCTAAATATGTGGACATGTTTCCCATCTACATAGTGTATACATCCCTACTTTTACTAATAAGGAAAAAAGACATGGTAGCTAAAAAAAAATTAATTCAATTCAGTTAAATTAAATTTAAAAGAATTTTAAGCAAAATATTTGTCATGCCCCAAGCCTACCCCCTAAGCGTAACAAGGGACCTAGGATCACAAGTGATCCCAAGCTAATAGTGAGTCTGGCATATCACAAGCATAAAAAAATATAACTACATAAGCGGAAACATAAATGTAAAGGGACTCAAAACTAAAAGGAGCTCAAGTGAGAATATAATTGAATATCAATGGAAACCAAACAAAAACAACTGAATACTAACTCTATGTCAGAAAGCCTCAAATACTGATGAGCTACAGGGACAAGTTCCCAGCTAACTCAAAATAAATACTAAAAGACTTATAATGAGCTAACTACACCAAAAGCATAAGAAATGTCCTCTAACTATCAGGACTCACCATGGAAGCTGCTGAGTATGGATTGGAAATCTAGCTAAGCACGGTCTGGATGCTGAACGCCTGAACCTACATCATGAAATGATGTAACGTAAAAGTATGCATCAGTACTTTGATTAAGCTGAACAATATAAACTAAACATGGAAATAGGTTGTATTGAATTATAACAGAAAACTGGGCTAGTTACAATGACCAAGTACTAATAATGAAGATAACAAGCTGAAATATATACTGAAGTAAATGATGATAACATGATCAATGAAATAAGAGTATGACTGTGGGAGCTACTATTAACCGACATAAACCACGTGAGTTAAATGTGGAGTCCGATGTATACGCCCCATCGAGAGGACCCAATATACCTTGCCAGGGGTATAAAGGCATGACTGTTGTGTGATTAGTAAAAATTGATCTCTAACAGAGGGGACTTCTGAACCTATGTTGGCACGTACTTCTGGGACTTTGAGGGTACACTGAACCCTAGTCCAACTCGGCGCTAAGTCTACTCCCAACCGAATATGTATAGCTAAAATTCAACTGAAATACTGAGTAGCTCAAAATACTGACATGTTATTTGAGAATGGAACATAAATATTCTGAAAGCTATGGTATTCGAATTCTGAAGCATGATTTTTTGACTGATCTGCCTAGGGAGTATAATTCATGAAATACTGATAACTAATACAAGCTAGACTTCTGAGTTCTATACATGGGACTATGTAAATTTTCCAAGAAACATCTTATTTAGATCGTGGAAACTATAGCAGTAAAAATCACAATGAATCTCCAAGGTTTTTTGAAACCCTAGGTCTGAACAAATTGAAGAACTGACTGAATTCTAGGGACCTAACGGGTGAAAGGAACCCACTAGTAAAATTTCACATACCCGATGATGAAAAATAAGGAGAAATCCTTTGGATTTCAGGGTTGAACTTTGAAGAACACCTCTGCTTGCTTTTGGGAGAAACTATCAACTCTTTCTCTTATTTTCCTTCTAAGTTGGATGATTTTTGAAGAATGAGGGCTCTAGGTAGTTTCTGACTAGATTATTAGGCTTAGATTGAGTAAAATGACGTAGTCTAATTACCAAACACATAGGGGAAAAGAACAATATGACCCTGACTTAAAAACTGACGAAGTGACTTCAAGAGAGGCTAAATGGGCCATCTAGAGCACCACGGCCCGTCTAATGGGTCATGAAGAAATTCTCCCAGACAGGGCTTCACTAAAATATGCATAACCTTTTACTCTAAACTTCAAATGGAGCACACTCGATGACATTGGAAAGAGGACTTACCTTTAATTTGATAGGTCATGGGCCACCTAATTCATTTTGTACAGAGATATATGGTCGATTGAAGTTGAACCAAAACTCAAACTCTGACAAACCTCTTTCACAAGCCACTTCACGGATCGTGGGATGCTCCACGGGCCTTTTAGGAGACCATGACTCTTCAAAGATGCTTGGGAGTAATGTACCCTTATTGACGTGCCACTTCACGGCTCGTGTGAAGCTCCACGGACCGTCTAGTTGTCTGTGGTCTTTCACTTTTTGCGGGGTGCACACCACGAGCAGGGTGATGGGTCGTCGTTCTCTTCACGGCTTGTGGACCTCTCCTTGGTTTACCCTTCTCTATTTTTCATTCTTTTTCTTGAAGTTCAAGGTGTTACAATATCTCTCCCATGGGATCATTCATCCTCGAATGAAGACTATGCAAGCTGAATTTGGAGGGAAAGAGTTGCAGTTCCTACTATATGAGTGCTAGAAACTGATATCTAACTGAACTGAGTTTCATGAACATGCAATTATACTGAAATGCAATAATAACTGAGGGACCGGGATACTGAGACTGAAATTGCACAAGATTAACTTAAAGACAGGAGAGGAACTATTACCTAAACCTGAAACTTAATCGGAAGGAAAGAGTTGAGGGTACTTGGCCATCATGGCCGCTTCTGCTTCCCAAGTAGCTCCCTCTATGGACCGACTCCTCCACCAAACCTTTAGTGAAGTGACTCCCTTATTTCTCAACCTACGAACCTGACGAACAAGAATTTCAACTGGAATCTCTTCATAGGTGAGGCTATCCTTCACATCCACACTTTCTAAAGGTATTATTGATGCCGGATCACCCGCACACTTCTTCAACAAGGAAATGCTAAAAACTGGATGAACCGCTGCTAGTTCTGTTGGCAACTCTAACTCATAAGTCATATTACCAACCCTTTTAAGGATTTTGTAAGGAGCTACATACCTTGGACTGAGCTTCCCTTTTTTCCCAAATCTCATCACCCCTTTCATGGGGAACACTTTTAGGAAAATCCAATCATTGATTTCAAACTCTAAGTCCCTTCTCCTCACATCTGCATAGGACTTCTGATGACTCTGCGCTACCTGTAGTCTATCTCTGATGAGCTAAACTTTCTCCATAGCCTCATTAACAGAATCTGGCCCAACCAAGGCTCCTTCAACTACTTCGAACCAACCAATCGGAGATCTGCATCTACACCCATACAGTGCCTCATAAGGGGCCATCTGAATACTAGAATGGAAATTGTTATTACAGGCGAACTTTATGAGAGGTAATTGATAATCCCAACTACCCTTGAAATGGATCACGCAAGATCTCAACATGTCCTCTAAGTTCTGAATTGAATGCTCTGCCTAACTATCCATCTAAGAAAGAAATGTTGTACTGAGATTTACCTAAGTACCAAAACCTTTCTTAAACAATCTGCAAAAATAAGAGGTAAAGTGAGGACCTCTATCCAAAATAATAGAAAAAGGAACCCTATGCAACCTGTCTATTTCATTGATGTAGAGTCTGGTGTAGTTCTCCGCTGAATCTGTAGTCTTGACAGCCAAGAATTGAGCTTACTTAGTGACTCGGTCCACTATCACCCAAATGGAGTCACACTGTCTGCGAGTACGAGGTAGACCCATAATGAAATCCATGTTCACCACTTTCCACTTCCAAGTAGGAATGCTAATCTCCTGAGTCTCACCTCCTGGTTTCTAATGTTCTACTTTAACTTGTTGACAGTTAGGACAATTAACCAAAAATTGCGATGTCTCTCTTCATGCCACCCGGATTAATAGAATATCTGGAATTATGGGATTCTATAAAAGATTTGATGCCTTAACTCACCCACATTAGGGAAACATAACCGACCCTAGTAATGAAGCACACCATCTCCCCCTTGGGAGAAAACCTCAACTCTATGTTGATGAACTACACCTTTCAACTGAAGCAATATAGGATCACTATCCTGTTTCTCCTTAACCTCCGCTACCAATGAAGATTCTAATCCATTCTAGACTATCACACCACCATCTGACGTGTCCATAAGACAAACTCCTAAGCGAGCAAGACGGTGAACATCTCTGGCTAATTCTTTCTTCTCTTCCACAACATGTGCTACACTACCCATGGATAGTCTGCTGAGGAAGTAAACCACTACATTGCCCTTACCCGGATGGTAGAGCACATTCATGTCATAGTCTTTGAGGAATTCAAATCATCTCCTCTGATGAAGATTCAAATCTTTCTGTGTGAACACATACTGGAGGCTCTTATGATCTGTGAACACATCAACAAGGACACCATACAAGTAGTGTCTCCAAATCTTTTGGGCAAACACGACGGCTGCAAGCTCGAGGTCATGATTCTTGTAGTTCTTCTCATGGACCTTAAGCTGCATGGAAGCATAAGCTATGACCTTACCTATTGCATCAACACACAACCTAGGCCAACCCTGGATGCATCACAATAAACCACATAACCGTCTGAACCCTCTAATAGAGTCAAGACACGAACTGTAGTCAACTTGGTTTTCAGTTCTAAGAAGCTTTTCTCACACTCATCTGACCACTTAAACATGACTTTTTCTGAGTCAACTTGGTCAATGGAGCAGGCATGGATGAAAATTCTTCAACAAACCTCTGGTAGTAACCTGCCAAACTCAAGAAACTTCTGATATCAATCGAAGAGGTGGGTCTGGGCCAGTACCTTACTGCCTCAATTTTCTTAGAATCCACTCGGATCCCTTTGTTGCTTACCACATGACCAAGGAAAGCAACCGAGTATAACAAGAATTCACATTTGCTAAAGTTAGTGAATAGATGGTGATCTTTGATTGTTTGCAGAACAACTCTTAGATGAGTCGCATGCTGTTATTCATTCTAAGAATAAACGAGGATATCATCAATAAAGACGATGAAGAACAAGTCCAAATACTTTTTGAACACTGTGTGCTTTATATCCATGAAAGTTGTAGGAGCATTTGTTAGTCAAAAATAAATAACTACAAATTCATAGTGACTATACCGAGTTTTAAATGATGTCTTTGGGATGTCACTATCTCTAACTCTAAGTTGATGATAGACGGACCTGAGATCTATCTTAGAAAAGCAACTAGCACCTTTAGGTTGGTCGAACAAGTCATCAATTCTGTGGATGGGATATTTATTCTTAATTGTGACTTTGTTCAACTTAAGATACTCAATGCACATCCTAAGGAACAATTTTTACTACGCATGAACAACACTAGAGCACTCCATGGAGAAATGATGGGTCTGATGAAGTTCTTGTCTTGAAGGTCTTTCAATTATTCTTTCAATTCCTTAAACTCAATTGCAGCCATCGTGTAAGGAGGAATCGAAATAGGCTGGGTATCAGGAAGGAGATCAATTTCGAAGTCAATTTCCCTTTCGGGAGGAACTCTAGGAAGATTTTCTGGGAACACTTCTGAAAACTTATTTATTACTTGGACAGATTTAAGAGTTGGTGTTTCACAGTTTGAGTCCTTAACCCGAAAAAAATGATAGATATACCCTTTGGAAATCATTTTCCTAGCCTTAAGGTAAGGGATAAATCGGCCTACAAGCACTGAGTTACTACCCTTCAACTCTAAGACTAGCTTATTTGGAAACTGAAACCAAACAATCCTGGTTCTACAATCGACTAAGTAATAACAAGAATGTAACCAAGCCATGCCTAGAATGATATCAAAATCTATCATTTTTAACTCTACAAGGTCTACTGAGGTGACTTTCTGGGAAATTGTGATAGGGTAATTTATGTATACCCGTCTAGCTATAACTGGGTCACCAACTGGAGTAGAGACTGAGAAAGGTTCTAGGAGAGTTCCTAGACTGACACCGAAGTTTACTACTATATAAGATGTTACAGAAGAAAATGTAGCCCCTGCATCTAACAATGCATAAACATCTAAATGGAAGAATTTTAACATACCAGTGACTATATCAGGAGAATCTTCTTGACCCTAGCGAGCCTGAAGAGCATACAACCTGTTCTGGCACTGACCACCACCTGTACAAGACGAGGCAACCTGCTAGCGCTGCAGAAGTTGTAGACTGAACCCATTTACCTTCTTGTCCTTGCCTGACAGAAGGGCCCTCCTTCAACCTATGACCAGACTGACCACAACCAAAACACCCCTCTTTGCCTGCAAGACACTCGCTCGGATGGTTCTTACCATACTTTGGAAAAGATGGAAAAGTCATGTTACCTGAATCAGTCCCATGGGACTTAGAGCCTGATGCCCTCCCTTTTTGATCCTATCGAAACCCAGGGGACAGAGCGCTAGCTGATAAAGGTGCTGGGGTTGTAGACCTTTGCTGATATTGTGAGTGATTCCACCACCCAACTACGCTGAGAGTATTCATAGTTGCCTATTCTAGCCTTTTTGTTATCCTTAGCCATTTCCTTAAGCTTATCTCCCTCAACTTGCTGAGCATGGGTCATTAATCTTGACATATCCATATCCCCTAATAGCATAGCATTCCTGCACTCAGTCTTTACTAGATCGGACACTCCGAATAAGAACTTACTTATTTGTGCTCTCGGATCGGCAACCATATGTGGAGAACACCTAGAGATCTGGGTGAAATTTAGCCCATATTCTTGGACTGACATCGAACCCTGCCTCAAGTTAAAAACTCTTGAGCCTTAGCCTCCCTCAATTCTCTCGGGAAGAACCTGTCTAGAAAAGCTCCAGTAAAAAACAATCCCATGTCAGAAGAGCTGCATCCGCACCTTTGTTGTCCTTCCACTGCATGAACAAAATATGAGCCACATCCTTAAGTTGGTAGGATGCTAGCTCAACACTATCAGTACCAGTCACTTGCATTACCTCAAGAATCTTTTTGAGTTCATCAATAAGGTTCTGTGGGTCCTCACCAACCTTCGACCCTAGAAACTCTTGCGGATTCATATGAACAAAGTCTCGAACCCTGGCTGCAGCTGAACCACCAGTGGGGTTTGTAGGAACTAGGGCCTACTGATTGGTCTTGTTCGCTACAGTCTAAGCCAATAGCTGGATCGCATTTTTGAACTTTGCATTTGTAACCTCATGATTCGGGAATAGAGGAACTGCGTTAGCATTCCGTCTGTTAGCTCTGCAAGGAGGCATGATCTGAAATGCATAACGATGGATTAGAAACAAGAAGTTGAATCACACTTCACGAAGGATAGGAATAACAAAAGAAGTGATTTTTTTCTTAGAACACCTAGTAGCCTCCCTCCCATAGGTGTGGCACACTTCACACTCATGAAAGAGACTCTACTTGGTTTGGCTTTCAGACACCTTAGGACTCTTGAACCTAATGCTCTGATACAAAGTTTGTCAAGCCCCAAGGCTACCCCCTAGGCATTACACAAAACCTAGGATCACAAGTTATCATAAGCTAACACATTGACCAAGTACAGCACCCAAGGCGACGCAACTAGCATCACACATCAATTCGAGTGGTCTACCCCAATCCGGAGCAACAATTACCGGAGCTGACACAAGTTTCTCCTTCAGGAACTCAAAAGCAACCATACAAGCCTCATCAAACATAAAATGCTGTCATTCTCAAGAAGCTTGCAAAGAGGATGAGCTATCTTAGAGAAATCCTTTATAAACCGCCGATAGAAACCAACATGTCCTAAGAAACTTCGGACACCCTTAACTGAGATAGGAGGTGGTAATTTGGCGATAACTTTAATCTTTTCCTGATCCACTTGTATACCTTTACCTGAAATCTTGTGCCCCAAAACAATCCCTTCTTTCACCATAAAGGGATATTTCTCCCAATTAAGTACAAAGTTCGTTTCGACACATCTCTTTAAGACTCGGCCCAATTGTTCATGGCATTCTTCGAATGAATCCCCAACTACAGAAAAATCATCCATAAAGACCTCTATCGAGTCTTCAACCATATCAGCGAAAATAGACAACATACACCTTTGGAATGCTACCGGTGTATTACACAACCCAAAAGGCATTTGCTTAAAGGCAAATGCTCTATAGAGACAAGTGAATGTAGTTTTTTCTTGATTCTCCGGGGCTATGGATATTTGATTGTAACCGGAATAACAATCAAGGAAGCAATACCATCCACACCCTGCCAATCTATCGAGCATTTGGTCCATAAAGGGCATTGAAAAATGATCCTTCTCAGTTACTGAATTAAGCTTCCTATAGATCATGCACACACGCGACCCGGTAACTGGATGCATTGGTACAAGTGCACCTTTCTCAATCGGGACCACGGTCATATCACCCTTCTTTGGGACACATTGAACCGTGCTTACCCACTTGATATCCGCAATAGGGTAAACCTCACATGCATCTAACCACTTGATGGTTGCCTTCTTCACTACTTCTTGCATTGGAGGGTTTAATCTCCTTTGGTGTTCGACACTCGGCTTACAATCAGCTTCCAACTGAATCTTATGCGTGCAAATACCTGGAGGGATTCCAGCAATATCAACAATTACCCATCCGATAGCTTTGATAACTATTTTTAACACACTAACTAGTGCTTGAACCTTCCGTTCAAGTAGGTCAGCTATAATGATTACCGGCAAGTTATTGTTTGCCCCCAAACATAAATATCGAAGATGAGAAGGAAGAGTTTTCAACTCAAGCTTTGGAGGAGCTTCAATGGATGGCTTCGCAGGAGGACTTTCTTTATTTTTTAGATCAATCTCAAGCTTCACAGGAGTTTTCGAGTAAGAACCTAAACTCGTTAAAGCAGCCACCACTTCATCATAATCTTGAATCTCTTCCCATCATAGTTCAACAGGACCGCAACTAAAGATTCACCAATACAAGAGATTTTGCCAATACTAGCAACTGCTTCATCAATCAGATCAATAACAGACACCACATGGATATCATTTTGTTGTTTCATAGATTTACACACGTTAAAAGTGACTTCCTCCTCATCGACTCAAAATTTCAAATCACCACTCTCCACATCAACCAAAGCTCTTCCGGTAGCAAGAAATGGTCTACCAAGAATAATCGGGATCTCGACATCCATCTCACAATTAAGAATAACGAAATCTATTGGAAAAATGAACTTGTCAACCCTTACCAAAATATCATACAGAATACCAATATGTCCCTTAATAGAACGATCTGCCATAAGGAGTCGCATTGTGGTTGACTTAGGCTCACCTAGCCCAAGTTGCTTGAAGATAACATATGGCATCAAGTTGATACTAGCTCCCAAAACACATAACGCTTTTGCAAACTTGAACATCCCAATAGTGCACGATATTGTGAATGCTCCTAGATCATATTTTTTAGGAACCACATTTGACATGATAGTGCTGCAACTATGGAATACATCAACTTTTTCAAAGTCCATACTTCTCTTCTTCGTGACCAACTCCTTCATAAACTTAGCATACCCCGACATTTCTAATAATGCGTCTACCAGTGGAAGGTTTATTGAGAGAAACTTCAAAATAGAGAGAAACTTTTGGAATTTTGCATCATCATCTCTCTTCTTTAAACTTTGTAGGAAAGGGGGTTTAATATTAGGAAACGGGTTTGGAGCATCTGATTTAGACACATCCCCTATCTTTGATGTAGTAGTTCCACCAGGTGTCACATCATTCGTTGAATCAGCATCTTTGTTGGGTACACCATTGTCTACATCATCATCAGCCCCATCAGCCTCAACCACATCATTACCCACAACTTTTCCACTTCGAGTCACTACCGCCATATACTGAGCATTCTAATTCTTTGGGTTAGCCAATGTGTCACTAGGAAGGCTACCATTTGGTCTTTGATGCAATTGAGTGGACAATTGAACCATTTGTGATTCTAGATGTTTAATAGAAGCAGAGTGAGAAGTCACCATTTGATTTAGAGAGGAGAAATCAGCCTTCATCTCATTAAGTACTTTGTCCGAACCTTCCACCTTGTGCAAAATACGAGCAAGCATATCTTCAGTTCAAAAACTCTCAGGATCAGTCTTTGGTTCGATAACTTTAGGACGATGATGTGGAGGTACATGTCGATCTCGCTCACCATCCCTCCAATTAGCACCTCGATCATGCTACTCATGATTATCTCTCTATCCACTACCTTGATCTTTGTTCCAACCTTGATTTCCACCTGTCTTTTGATAGCGAGAACGAGAACCCACCATTTGATTCGAAACAAATTGGACTTTTTCGTTGTACATAGTTTCAAATGAAGCATCATCTGGGCTCATAGCAACTGTGTTAACGGCTTTGGATCCCGCACCCATGACATGCTTTGTTAACAAGTCCATCTAAGTCATCTTCTTTGCCATGTTCGCATCACGTTCATGGTCTTTCTAATTTTCTCCTTAGTCATTCCGACTACAAGAGGAGATACTTGATCTTCTCTTGTATGCCAAGCCCGGTAGATCTTTGTCATATCGTCAAGCAATGCTGATGCAATAGGAAATGGTTGTCTTATGATTCCACCTTGAATCAAACGATCAGCAATAGACTTGTTTACCGAATGAAGGCTAAGGTAGAAATATTTCAACAACACATTTTCAGGCAACCCATGACTAGGACATTGTAGAAGAATCTTTTGGAATCTGAGCCATGTCTCATGATTGGTTCACCATCAAGTATCTTGAAGTTCTAAATACCATCTCTCAATTTCACCATCTTTGAAGGGGGAAAGAATCGTTCAAGGAATGCTTCTGTTAGCTCTGCCTAAGAGGTAATTTAATTTCTTGGTAATTTAGCCAACCACTTCGTTGCCTTCCCATTTAGAGAGAAAGGAAACAACCGAAGTTGAATTGACTCTTGAGAGATGTTCTTGAATGTGAAAGGGCTGCACACATCCAAAAAGTTCAAAAAATGTTCATGCGGATCCTCATGAGCAAGTCCTCCAAATGAGCGTTTGATTTGCAACAGCTGAAGCATAGTTTCGGTCATATGAAAGATGGCATTACCCACATTAGGGGGCAAGCGTATAACTCCAACACTTTCCACTTGAGCTACATTGAAGTCATTCAGATTACCAATGTCATCATTCACATGACGTATCTCATCATTCTGACCAACAATACTATCAGCGTCACTCATGCTGTCCCCTGTTGAAAATAAATAACGAAAAGACTAATAAGTAAATTTGACTACAATCAAACTAATTCACTCAATAATGTCGATACAAAAATTCTAAACTCCATTCCCTAGCAGTGGCGTTAGCAATATAGACCCAATGAGAAGTTGGGGTCGATCCCACGAGGAATGGTACAGAGTATAGAATTCAAATACGAAGTACTAAAGTGATCTAGCCTTTTGTAGAGGTAAACAACTAGATCGATGCATAAAGTAAATCGCCAAGTTTTAATTATCGACAATAAAGATTTTTAAAATGATTGATTTAAGCAAACACGAGCTAAAGAGAGATTTAACCAATGAAGATTTTGGGACCTTAGGGATGTGTGAGTGTTCAAATACCAATTTCACTAAATGGGTCATTACGAATTGCATAAAAATGCTGAAACTAAATGGGTAGGTAAGATTACAACTATGATAGCTATTTCGAAACCAACTACCATGCTTTCAATTGGGTTCTACCAAACCCCAATAGGCAATACAATACGAAACACAATCTAACACATTAATCAAACCCACTTTAACAACCTGAGTAGTACAAGTGAGAACTCATACGACCATTAGGTAATAACTCCACTCAATTGCAACTTCAACAAGCATACAAAGAGATATAAACTAGAACTGAATTTGCAACTTCAATTAATAAAATAAAAAAATGAATTATCAACTGAACCCATTCTATTTCAACATTTAATTCAGCAATTCATAAGACCCAAAAGCTAATTACACATTTGAACACATAATCTCACCCGTAAGGCAATGGGGTTTTAGCCAATCATAGTAATGATGAAGAGATAGTTTCCAAAAACATTAGCCATTGATTTTCCAAGTCTCCAAGCAAGGAATACAATCAGCTAAAATTTAACCAAAGTGCAATTCCAAAGAATTCACAATAATAGTTCACAAAATTAATTCAAGTGCAATGTACTTTCTAAGTTTGAGTTCTAGTTCTTCTCTCCCAGCTCTCTCTCTAAATTCAATAAAAAAATTTGATTTGAATTTCAGGGTCATTCAGCGGCGTTAGTTGGGCTCGCCCTTCCACTCGGCGATGCGCCGAGTTACTTGACCTCGCCTTTTAATTCTTGACTTCAGTACTGATTTAATTCTGGAACATTAAGCGAGGTGCATCGGGCCCGACATCTTGATCGGCGACTCGCCGTCTGATCCCTCATTTCGCCAACTTGACTTGCTTTTACCCTTTATTTGCTGGAACTTTAGGGGAGACTGCATTAACTCGGTGACTCGCCGAGTTGCCTTTGGCGAGCCTCAGCCTTCTTTTTCATTCAACTTTTGCATCCTTTTGGCTTCTATTTGCATTATATTTCCCTTTCCTCAGTCCATCCTTCATGCTGCACACAAACGATTTAACATTAGTTATAGGTGTAAAATTTGCATGAAGGACACTAATTTGGCACAATCGAAGCTATAAATGAGTCAAATCTAAAGACTAATCAATTGGTAGGTTGGATTTGCATAATTTCTTCGTTCATTAATTATTATGTCATTCATCACTGACTTAGTAACTTTTGTTGTTATTTTGATCTATTATTATATTTTTTTAGTTAACTTTGTGTTTAAAATTTCTATTAAATATGTGTCAATGCTATTATTTGATTTTGTTTTATTACTTTGTCTAGTTTTAAAAATTAATTATTATTATACTGTCATGTTTCATTCTCAAAAAATGTGTGTATTGTTTAAGTTATGTTAATCTCCTCATTGTTTTAGTTGTTGCTCTATTTTATTCACAATCTTGTTACACTTAAATTTAGTGCATTTTACCGTGAGTCATTTTTTTTACTGTTTGTTAGTGATTGCATGTTATTTTATCTTCGTTAATTTGATATGATTTTGCATTTAAAAATACTATAAAAAATGGGCAATGAAAAAATCTCTCCGTCGGTTTTCGAGGCCTCCCCATTATTAAAGACAGAAATTTAGTGTAAGTTTATATACATTACAAGTTAAAATTGGCTGATGAAGAAATTACAGTCGATTTCCAAGGCCTCTAATGTTACTAAGACGGGGTTTTTTTGACTTATTATCCTTTTATTTATTTTAGTTAATATTTATCAAAGAGTAACACTTTTACTAAGTGTCTTTACAAGTAGTCAGAGTTTTTTTCCAAGGAAGCTATTCCAATGGAGTTTGAATGATATTCTTGATTCATTATTATGTATACCATTAATGTCAGACATATATTTTGTCGTTTCTCATATTATTGCTTTATTTGTTTTTGTGTATATTGCTTGATTATTATACTTGTACATTAGTTTGTCTCCTCCTCAATTTGTAAAAATGAATTCAATCGTGATCCATTGTAGTGAATTTTGAAGGGTGCTAATACCTTCCCTTAGAAATCACTGGAACCCTCACCTAGAATTTATTATTTCATAGATTATTTTTTGTTAATTAATTAATTAAATGGTTTCCTTGTTTTTTCCTAAAATTAGATGGTAAATACTTAAATATTGTAACACCTCGGACTTCGAGAAAAGAAATGAAAAGAGAGAAGGGAAAACCACAGAGGGGTCCACGGTCCGTGAAGAGGACCACGACCTGTCACCCTGCTCGTGGTTGTGCACCTAGCAAAAGGTGAAAGACCACGGACCACTAGACGATTTGTGGAACTTCACATGAGTGGGGGAGTGGCCTGTTAAAAAGTCACATTACTCCCAAGCGTCTGTGAAGAACCACGGTCGCCTAAACGGCTCGTGGAGCTTAGACGAGCCGTGAAGTGGCTCTTGAAAGAGGCTTGTAAAACTTTTAGTTTTGGGTCAACTTCAATTGATCATATCTCTCAGCACAAAATGAAATAAGTAGACCATGACCTATCAAATTAAAGGTCTTTAAGTCCACTTTCCAATGCAACCGAGTTTACTCCATTTGATGTTTGGAGTAAAAGGTTATGCCTGTTTTAGTGAAACTCTGTCAGGAATAATATCTTGAGGACCCGTTAGATGGCCGTGGTGCTCTAGAATGCCCGTCTAGCCTCTGTTGAAGTAACTTTGTCAGCTTTTAAGTCAGGGTCGTATTGGTCTTTTCCGCTATGCGTTTGGTACTCAGACTACGCCGTTTGATGCTTAAACTACGTCGTTTTACTCTGTCTAAGCCTAATAATCTAGGTAGAAACTACCTAGAACCCTCATTCTCCAAAAACCATCCAACTTAGAAGAAAAAGAAGAGAAAGAGGTGGTAGTTTTTCCCAAGAACTATAACACCTCGGATTCGAAAAGGAAGGAATTTCAGGTTTTCTGGAATATCTAGTGCCAGTACCAACGGAGCCACCTATGGCCCGTGGACTGACCTTCGGTCCATTGGTCAGGCCCGTGGTTGGCTAGTATAAGTTTGTTAAAAGACCATTAAGCCTTAATACTTTTATACGGCTTGCCAGGATGGATCGTCGATCTATGTACGAGCTGTAGGTAGGTCTCGTAGGTGAGACCCGCACTTAGTGAAATTTTAAGGGCCAAAAGTTGGGCCTATGGTGGCCATGTACGGACCGTATGTTGAACCATGGATCGTACATGGGGTCCCGTCGTTAGGGGTTCAAAGTGGGAAAGCCTCTGAATCTACCAACAGTTGAACAAGATGGTCCGTAGGTTGACTTACACACCGTAGGTCCAATCGTAGATGGGGGTCCAACAGTTATTTTAATAAGGGTTTTTTTGTCTTTTTCCTAGGTATTTAATTCCTAATATAAGTCGATTACCCTTTAATCCTAGGCACTATATAAGCCTTTTAAGCTTAATTCTACCCATACCTAATCATTCCCAAAACTATCCTCTCCCAAATAATTCTCTCTCTAGAAAAGCTTGAAGAAGAAGAAGAAGGAAGAGCTAGAGTTTTCAAGAAAAGTCCCCCAATCCTCCATTGATTTCAAGCTTTGGGCATTGAGATATGATAGATTTCACCTAAGGAGTCCTTTCCTCCATAGGGTCCTCAAAATTCCCAATTGTCGAAGTAAGACTTCTCAATTGATTTTAGAGTTTTCTTCTATCATGTAGGTTCTTATCAATCACGATCAAATTAGTTTAATTATGAATTCTTATGCATTAAATTGAGTTGAATTGTATGTTTTAAGTTGAATCCCCATGAATCCATATGAATTTCATGATTTCTAGACCATGATCATAAAGTGAGGTTTTGAACGATGAATGATGAATTGGGGAAATTGAATTATTTTAAGATGAATTTATGTGAGCCCATGCATGATTTATGTCTTCTAAACTATGAATTTCATGATGAAGTTATGAATGATCAAAAGATGGGTTTTATGAATAATGCATGTCCAATTATGAAATTCATGATGATTTAAGACTTGCTTTGAGATAGAAGCATAATTGATGTTGTTGTTGAGTTGTGAAAGGGTTTCTCACATATTACTCAAACCATGAATGTGAAAGGATTTTTCTCACATAAAGGATTCATAAAGGGTTGAAAGGTTTTTCTCAACTAAACTTGAATCAAAGTTAAGGAGCTATTCTAATGAAAGGGACAAGAGGTGATTACCCATGTTCCCTAATGATAGACAAGGGGCGATTACCCATGTCTATTAAAGATAAGATTAATTGTGATTTATGACTAATCCGTGGGAATTATGCTTAGCACTGAGTGGACAAGTGGCGATTACCCATGTCCCATAAACTATGTACCACCATGGATGATTGTCTAGATAGACATTAGCTAGTGGATCCATGTAAGCTAGAAGTTCGTGGTCTTACTTTGGCAAGTGGGACACCTCTTTTCTGTGTGGGGTAGACACCGAATTCAATGTTAATAGCTCACATGGTCTTAAATGTCGGTAAAAGGTAATTTCCCACAATAATGAACTAAAGTGACTTTCAAAGTATCTTATAAGTGTTTTAAGCATGTTTAGCTTGCATTGACCATGGTCTTATGACTTATATTTTTCACCTCTTTTATCTCATGTTTTAGCTTGGTCTTTTCATGTCATGTAAATGTCCCTTTTTTAACATGATCTTTTGGTTTTATGCATAGTTATCATACTTGGTACATGTTTGTACTAACACATACTCTTTCCTACATTGATTTATTGATGTAGGGCGTGGTGATTCCTCCCCATCCAGTCGTGGCTAGAGCTTGTAGTAGAAGAGCCTTGAAGACTTGGTGGGTCCTCATATGTTCCAGGACATTGCCTTGTTATCCTTTTATGTTTGCTTCACTTTTGGACTTGTATTGGGTTACGTTCCAACGTTCTGAATATTCTTTTAATAGATGACTTTGAGACTATTTCTAGACTTTCACTACGTTGTGTACACTATTTTGATAAAGAAGTTTTCTTATGAACTCTTTAATATGATCTTGTATTATGCATGCTAAGTGGCACGTATGAGGCCTTTCGGGGTCTCGTATGCCATGTCACATCTAGGGGGTACTTTAGGTCGTGACAAACTTGGTATTCAGAGCGATAGGTTTAGAAAGGTCCTAGGGAGTCTCATAACCCACGTCGAGTCGAGTCTTGTTCATGAGCGTGAAGCGCGCCATATTTATGAATGAGAGGCTACAAGACGTTTAGGAAACTCCACTTCTTTCATTATTCTAAAGTCGTGTGATAGAGTTTAAGTATATATGTCTCTCTCCTAATCCCTATATCCTATGGGTTTTAGGATATGGCCACTCGAAGGGCATATGCTAGGAGGAACGCGAAAGAGAATGTGGAACAAGAAGCTCCTCCTTAAGCTCCTCAAGTTCCGACAGACCCTTTGGTCGAGCAAGTGAAAAATGCGGACTTTAGGTCTTCTTTTCAAGTGTTGGCTCAAGCCATGACGGCTCAAGCCAATAGGGAGGTTGTGGCTACCATGAACCAAAATGTGGGTACGGCGGCATCTAGAGTGAGGGACTTCGGTAGAATGAACCCTCTAGAGTTTGATAGATCTAAGGTTGAGAAAGATCCTGAAGAGTTCATTGATGATGTGTACAAGGTGCTAATGATCATGAATATGACGCCGGAGAAAAAGGCGGAGTTGGCCGCTTATAAAATTAAGATTGTGGCTCAAGTGTGGTTTGAGCAATGGAAGAGTGAGAGGGCGGATGATAAGGGTCCGCTTGATTGGAAAAAATTCAAGGTTGCTTTCCCTGATAGGTTCTTTCCCCTTGAGATGAGGGAGTCAAAAGTACTTGAATTCATCAATCATCGTCAAGGAAGCATGAGTGTGAAGGAGTATGCTTTGATGTTCACACAATTTTCTCGATATGCTCTTATTATGGTTGCCGATTCTAGGGTGAGAATGAGTAACTTTGTTTCGCAGGTGTCTGAACTGGTGGTCAAGGATTGTCGTACCACTATGCTTATTAATGATATGGACATTTCTCGTCTTATGGTGTATGCCCAACAAATAGAAGAGGAGAATCTCAAGGAAAAGTTTAGGGAGGCAAAGAGGGCTAAGACCGGCGATGGTAATTTCTCTCATTCAAGGTCCGATGGGTATGGTCGTCCTAAGTTCCGACAAAGGTTTTTCGATAAAGATTACTCCAATACTCCTCCTAAGTTCAACAAAGAAAGGGTTTCTAACCCTAAGCCTCAAGGAGGGAATGGTGGTTGGACCCCTAATGCCTATTTGTGCTAAATGTGGGAATAAGCATGAGGGAAAATGTCTAGCCGGTTCTAATGCATGCTTTGGCTATGGTAAGATGGATCACAAGATAAGGGAATGTCCCTTAGTGGCTAAGAATGAAGGAGATAATTGTCGACTAGCTCAACCTCAACATCCGTCAGGTTCTAGTGGGAGTCAAAAGCAAAACCGATTCTACGCGCTTCAGACTCGTCAAGAACTAGAGGGTTCTCTCGATGTGGTTACTGGTATGTTGAAGGTCTTTCATCTTGATGTTTATGCTTTGCTTGATTCCAATGCAACCTTGTCTTTTGTGACGCCATATGTGGTTATGAGGTTTGATGTTCTTCCTGATGTGTTGTTAGATCCTTTTTGATTCTCTACTCCTATTGGTGAATCCATTGTGGCTAAGAAAGTCTATAGAAATTGCCCCGTTTCCTTATCCCATAGAGTCACTCATGTTGATCTTGTAGAGCTTGATATGTTAGATTTTTATGTTATCCTTGGGATGGATTGGTTGCATTCTTATTATGATTCTATTGATTGTAGGACCCGAGTGGTTATGTTTCAATTTTTAAATGAGCCTATCCTAGAGTTGAAAGGGGAAACTCTATGCTTAAGGGTCAGTTTGTTTCTTGTCTTAAAGTTAGAAAGATGATTTCTAAGGGCTGCGTTTACCATCTTGTTAAGGTGAGGGATGTGGATTTTGAAACCCCTACTCTTGAGTCTGTCCCCATTGTTAATGAGTTTCCAAAAGTGTTTCTCGATAATCTACCTGGTGTTCCTCAAAAAAAGGAAATAGACTTCGGTATTGACCTTCTCCCCGATACGCAACCTATCTCTATTCCTCCTTACCGAATGGCTCCGATAGAACTTTAGGAATTAAAGGAACAATTGAAAGATTTGTTGGATAAGGGTTTCATCTGACCGAATATCTCTCCATGGGGTGCTCCCACTTTGTTTGTTCGAAAGAAGGATGGTTCGCTCTGTATGTACATCGACTACCACAAACTAAATAAGGTTACCATTAAGAATAAGTATCCTCTTCTAAGAATAGATGACTTGTTTGATCATATTCAAGGGGCGAGTTACTTCTCTTAGATCGATCTTCGTTCGGGTTATCACCAATTGAGGGTGAAGGAAGAGGACATTCCAAAGAGGCTTTCCAGACTAGATACGGACACTGTGAGTTCTTAGTGATGTACTTTGGCTTGACGAATGCTCCGACCGTATTTATGGATTTGATGAATAGCGTGTTTAGACAATACCTTGATATGTTTGTGATTGTATTCATTGATGATATTTTTATTTGCTCAAGGAGTGAGGATGAGAATACCGATCATATAAGGATTGTGTTGCAAGTCCTCAAGGACCAACACCTTTTTGCAAAGTTTGATAAGTGTGAGTTTTTGCTAATGTCCGTGGCTTTTCTTGGTCACATTATTTCTGGCAAAGGTTTTGATGTTGATCCTAAGAAGACGGATGCGGTTAAGAATTGGCCTAGACCTCTATCACCTTTGGATATTCGAAGCTTCTTGGGTTTGGCTAGCTATTATAGGAGGTTTGGTGAAGGGTTCTTTTCGATTGCTTCTCCATTGAAGGCTTTGACTAAAAAGAAGGTTAATTTCACATGGTCCGAAGCATTTGAAAAGAGTTTTCAAGAATTGAAAGATAGACTTACCTCGGCTCCGGTGTTGACCTTACCGGAAGGGTCTGATGGGTTTTTTGTTTATTGTGACAATTCAAGGATTAGACTAGGGTGTGTCCTTATGAAAAATGGAAATTCATTGATTATGCTTCAAGGAAACTTATGATTCATGAAAAGAACAATCCCACTCATGACTTAGAACTAGCGGCGGTTGTGTTTGCTCTAAATATTTGGAGGCATTACTTGTATGGTGTCCATGTGGATGTCTTCACCGACCATAAGAGTTTGCAATACGTGTTCAAGCAAAGAGATCTAAATCTTCACAAAAGGAGGTGGCTTGAGTTGTTAAAGGTCTATGACATGAGTGCCCCCTATCACCCCGGCAGGCCGAATGTGGTGGCGGATGCTCTTAGTCGGGTGTAAATGGCTAGTGTTGCTCACATTGAGGATTTTAATTAGGAATTGGTTCGAGATGTTAATAGATTTTCCCGATTGGGTGTTCAGTTGATTGATTCTAGTAAGGGTGTAGTTGTCATTCATAATGGTGCACAATCATCCTTCTTGTCGGATGTGAAAGCAAAGCAAGGTGTTGATCGAATCTTGATGGAGTTGAAGGAAGCGGTGCTCAAGAAGTCCGTTGAGGCTTTCTCCCAAGGGGGAGATGGTGTGCTTTGAAATCAAGGTCATTTGTGTGTTCCCGATGTCGATAGTTTGAGGGAGCAGGTTTTATCAGAAACACATAATTCTCGATATTCCATTCACCCGAGAGCCACCAAGAAGCACCGTGATTTGCGGGAAGTCTATTGGTGGAATGGGTTGAAGAAAGACACTGTAGAAATTGTGGCTAAGTGTTCTAATTGTCAACAAGTGAAAGTTGAGCATCAAAAGCCGGGAGGTTTGTCCCAAGACATTAGTATTCAAACCTGGAAGTGGGAAGATTTGAATATGGACTTTATTGTTGGTTTACCATGCACCCGGTGAAAACATGACTCAATTTGGGTAATCGTGGATCGTATGATGAAATTAGCCCATTTCATTCCCGTTAAGGTTTTTATTCGGCTGAAGACTATGCTAAGTTGTACTTAAGGGAAATGGTTAGGCTGCATGGAGTACCCCTATCCATCATATCTGACCGTGGTGCACAACTCACTTCTCAAATTTGGAAGTCTTTCCAAAGGGGCCTTGGAACCCGTGTTAAGCTTAGCATAACCTTTCATCCTCAAACCGATGGGCAAGCGGAGCGTTCTATTCAAACATTGGAAGATATGGTAAGGGCTTGTTTAATTGACTTCAAGGGTAATCGGGATGATCATTTGCCTCTGATAGAGTTTGCTTATAAAAATAGCTACCATTCGAGTATTGATATGGCTCCATTTGAGGGTCTTTATGGTAGGAGGTGTAGATCTACTATAGGTTGGTTTGAAGTTGTTGAAGTTGCATTGATAGGTCCCGAATTGGTTCATGAGGCTGTGGAGAAAGTTCGGCTTATTAGAGAACGATTAAAAATGGCTTAAAGTCGACAAAAGTCTTATGCCGACGTTAGGAGAAGAGACCTAGAATGATGTTCGTGATTGGGTCTACTTTAAAATTTCACCCATGAAGGGTGTAATGAAGTTTGGAAAGAAAGGGAAGCTTAGTCCCCGTTGTGTGGGCCCATATCAGATTTTGAGGCGTATTGGTAACATTGCTTATGAACTTGACTTGCCGAATGACTTAGCATCGGTGCATTCGGTTTTCCATGTCTCCTTATTAAAGAAGTGTGTTGGTGATTCGGCATCTATAATACCATTAGAGAATCTTGGTATAAAGGATAGCCTTTCTTATGAAGATGTTTCGGTTGAGATTTTAGACCGACAAGTTCAGAAGTTGAGGAATATTGAAGTTGCTTCTGTAAAGGTTCTTTGGAGGAATTAATTAGTTGAGGGTGCTACTTGGGAGGCTGAGGCCGATATGATGTCCCGTTATCCTCATCTTTTTCCCTCCGTCCGTAATCTAACTTGAGGTATTTAGTTCCTCATGGTTCACTCTTTTGGTCTCATGTGTCTTAGATATTCTCATGATTCCTCATTTATGCATGTTTATGAAAAGTTTGAAATTTTCAAAAAATGAGTTAACTTGATTGATTTATTCATGACTATGTGCATTTGAGTATGTGTTGCATGTGGACTTGATGATATGATGTTTTGAACATGCTTTAGCTTGGAGTTGATGTTTTCCTCCCCGGATAGGTGCATTTATATGATTGCGTTCATGCTGGGCTGTTAGATTAAGTTCTTACTCTTCTTATGATGTCTTAATTCCCATTTGAGAATGAATGTTCCCAAGGGGGAGATATTGTAACACATCGAATTCAAAAAGGAAGGAATTTCAGGTTTTCTGGAATTTCTGGTGCTAGTACCAACGGAGCCACCTACGGCCAGTGGACTGACCTACGGTCGGTAGGTCAGGCCCATGGTTTGCTAGTCCAGGTTCTTTAAAAAAATGTTAAGCCTTAGTACTTTTATACGGCTTGCTAGGATGGATCGTAAATCTATGGACGAGCCGTAGGTAGGTCTCGTAGCTGAGACCCGTACTTAGTGAAATTTTCAGGGCCAAGAGTTTGACCTACGGTGGCCATGTACGGATGGTAGGTTGACCCACGAACCGTACATGGGGTCCCGTTGTTGGGGGTCCAAAGTTTGAAAGTCTCTGAATCTATCTACGGTTGAACCGGACAGTCCGTAGGTTGAATTACGAACCGTAGGTCAAACCGTAGATGGGGGTCCGACAGCTATTTTAAAAAGGGATTTTTGGTCTTTTCCCTAGGTGTTTAATTCCTAATCTAAGTCGGTTACACTTTAATCCTAGGCACTATATAAGCTTTTTAAGCCTAATTCTACCCATTCCTAATCATTCCCAAAACTCTCCTCTCCCAAATAATTCTCTCTCTAAAAAAACTTGAAGAAGAAGAAGGAAGAGCAAGGGTTTTCAAGACAATTCCCCCAATGCTCCATTGATTTCAAGCTTTGGGTATTGATGTATGATAGCTTTCACCTATGGAGTGTTTTTCTTCATAGAGTCCCCAAATTTTCCAATATTCAAAGTAAGAATTCTCAATTGAATTTAGAGTTCTTATCAATTATGATCAAAATGCTTTAATTATGACTTCTTATGCATGAAGTTGAGTTGAATTGCATGTTTTAAGTTGAATCCCCATGAACCCATATTAATTTCATGATTTCTAGACTATGATCATAATATGAGGTTTTGAACTGTGAAAGATGAATTGGGGAAATTAAATGACGTTAGGATGAATTTATGTGATCCATGCATGATTTATGTCTTCTAAGCTATGAATTTCATGATGAAGTTATGAATGATCAAAAGATGGGTTTTATGAATATATGCATGTTCAATTATGAAATTCATGATGATTTAAGACTTTCTTTGAGATTGAAGCATAATTGATGTTGTTGTTGAGTTGTGAAAGGGTTTCTCACATATTACTCAAACCATAAATGTGAAAGGATTGTTCTTATATAAAAGATTCATAAAGGGTTGAAAGGTTTTTCTCAACTAAACTTGAATCAAAGTTAAGAAGCTATTCTAATGAAAGGGACAAGAGGCGATTACGCATGTTCCCTAATGATAGACAAGAGGCAATTACTAATGTCTATTAAAGATAAGATGAATAATCATTTATGACTAATCCGTGGGAATTACGCTTAGCACCGAGTGGACAAGTGGAGATTACCCAAGTCCCATAAACTATGTGCCACCATAGGATGATTGTCTGGATATACATTAGCTAGTGGATCTACGTAAGCTAGAAGTTCATGGTCTTAACTTGGGAAGTAGGACACTTCTTTTCGGTGTGGGGTAGACACCAAATTCCATGTTAATAGCTCACATGGTCTTAAATGTCGGTTGAAGGTAATTTCCCACAATAACGAACTAAAGTGACTGTTAAAGTATCTTATAAGTGTTTTAAGCATGTTTAGCTTGCATTGGCCATGATCTTATGACTTATATTTCTCACCTCTTTTATCTCATGTTTTAGCTTGGTGTTTGCATGTCATGTAAATGTCCGCTTTTTAACATGATCTTATGGTTTATGCATAGTTATCATACTTGGTACATGTTTGTACTAATGGATACCCTTGCCTACATTGATTTATTGATGTAGGGCGTGGTGACTCCTCCCCATCCACTCGTGGCTAGAGCTTGTAGTAGAAAAGCCTTGAAGACTTGGTGAGTCCTCATATGTTCGAGGACATTGCCTTGTTATCCTTTTTTATTTGCTTTACATTTGGACTTGTATTGGGATACGTCCCAACTTTCTTTCTATTCTTTTAATAGATGGCTTTGAGACTATTTGTACATTTCCACTATGATTTTAAAACTCTTTTGACAAAGAAGTTGTCTTTTGAAAGATTTACTTTCTATGATATTGTATTATGCATGCAAAGTGGCTTGTATGAGGCTTTTCGGGGTCTCGTACGCTACGTCACGTCTAGGGGGTACTTTAGGTCATGACAAGAACAAGCAGAGGTCTTCTTTGAAGTTTAGCCCCAAAATCCAAAGGATGTTTCCATAGCTTTCGTCTCCAGGCATGTGTGATTTCAATAGTGGGTCCCTTTCACCCATTAGGTCCTAGAATTCAGTCTGTTTTTAAATTTCTCATAAATTTTTCAGACCTTAGGTTTCCAAAAACTTTGGAGATTCATTTTAATTTTTGCTGCTATAGGTTCCATGATTTAAATAACATGTTTCTTGGAAAATATGCATAGTCCCATGTATAGAACTCAGAACCCTAGCTTGTGGTAATTAACAGTATTTCATGAATTATACTCGCTAGGAAGATCTGTCAGAAAATCATGCTTCAGAATTCGAATGCCATAACTTTCAGTATATGTATGTTGCATTCTCAGATAGTATGTCAGTATTTTGAGCTACTTAGTATTTCAGCTGCATTTTAGCCATACATATTCAGTTGGGAGTAGACTTAGCACCGAGTTGGACTAGGGTTCAGCATACCCTCAAAGTCCCAGAACTACATGCCAACATAGGTTCAGAAGACGCCTCTGTTGGGCATCAATTTTTAGTGATCACGCCACAGTCATGCCTTTATACCCCTGGCAAGGTATATTGGGTCCTCTCGATGGGGCTTATACATTTGATTCCATGTTTAGATCACATGGTTTATGTCGATTAATAGTATCTCCCACAGTCATACTCTTATTGCATTGATCATGTTATCAGCATTTACTTCAGTATACAATTCAACATGTTATTTTCATGATTAGTACTTGGTCATTGCACCTAGCCCAGATTTCAATTATAATTCAGTACATCCTATTTTCATATTCAGTTTATATTGTTCAGCTTAGTATCTATATCCTGCATGCTCAGTACATTCCAAGTACTGACGCATACTTTTGTGTTAGATTATTTGATGATGAAGTTCAAGGGTTCAGCATCCGGACCGCGCTTAGCTCAACTTTTTGTCCATACTCAGCAGCTTTCGTGGTGAGTCATTATACTTCGAGGACGTTTCTTTATGCTATTGGTTTAGTTAGCTCATTATCAGTCTTTCAATATTTCTTTTGAGTTAGCTAGGGACTTGTACCAGCAGCTCATCGGTATTAGAGGATTTCTGATATAGAGTGAGTATTCTACTGTTTTGGGTTGATTCCCATTAATATTTAGTTATATTCTCACTTGAGCTCCTTTTAGTTTTGACTCCCTTTACAGTTATGTTTCCGCTTACATAGTTATATTTCAGTATGCTTGTGATATGGTAAACTCGAACACACCCCTAGCATAGCGGAACAGGGAGACTTTCCATTGCACTATTTTTTATCTCCTTTTTGTTGTTTTGTTATTTAGCATTGAGGACATTGCTTTGATCTTTTGGTGGGGTGGTGTTTATTATTTTGGATATTATTTTAGTTGTTTTTCTATTGATTGTGGAATGAAATGTTTTTAAATTCTAGTGATATCTCTCTTTGCTTAGCATTGTCGATTTTGTGCTAATTGTATGATTGCACTTCTCTTGTACTTTTAAGCGTCGATTGTGCTCAATATCGATGACTTGAATAGTGCTTTTGATTGAAAAATATGTTGGGGTGGTGCATTCGACGAGGAAAATTTGAGTTGCATAGTCTTGTGTAAATCCTTAGCCTCACCTTGTGACTAGCGAAATTGTTGATGGTGAGTCTTGCAATGACCATTGCACGCAAGCTTGACTCGTAGAGTTGTGATCCACAATTGTGTTTGAATGCTATGCGTGGTGAGCTTTACTTGAAAAGTGCGTATGATGATGCCTAGAACTTGCCCTGGTAGTCCGTGTGACTAAGTATTGATGAGTGTGGGAGATGATCTTAGGCATAAAAGTTTTTGAGTCTGAACCTAATTGTTAAACCTTTGTGGACTACCTAGTGAGGTTGTGAATCCAGCTTGGCACCATTTGAGCCTATCCTTCTTCTTGGTTGAACCATTAACATAACAACCTCAGCCTTTTGAGTGAAAATACCATGTCTCTCATACCTATAACCTTCATGAAGCATTGGTAAATTGAATAACCAACTCAGGCCAAAAGCCTAAGTTGGGGATGTGGTCAGAATGAAGAGGAAAACTGAGCTAGAGGTTTGTAGTCTTGATCTTTTGAAATACTGATTGTGAAAAAATTTGAAAGCCTCTAAAAAAATGAAAAGAGGAGAGAAAAAGCTGAAAAGAAAAGAAAAGAAAAGAAAAGAAAAAGATGTGAATAAAATAGTGTCATTGTGCATGGAAGTAAAAAAATAATTGAAAGAGGGGGTGTTCATAGAAATGATTTTTGTTCTTCAAAGTAAAAAAAGGATCAGTTGTGAAATTGAAGTGATTGAGAGAAAAGGAGAAGTGAAATGGTTTCCATGCTTCATGAAGGTAGAGCCACTAAGCCGAACATGACCATACCTTGAACCTCAACCCCGTTACAAGCCTCTAAAGTCCTTTGTGATCTTACATGAACCTTGTGATGGTTGGATGGAAAACTCGGGCAAGCCTATGGGCAAAGTTGTGCATACTCTTTCTCTTGAGAGTGTGAGTGTTGTATTGATTCTGAAATATCAATTCTCAATTGAACTTCGGCAAGAGAGTAGAATCCTTCTTAATGTAAGGTCTTTCAAATATCTTTGTGGGCAGAAGTTTTCGTTTTAAGTAAGCATTTGTGAGAATAGACTTTAACCAATGATGGCTAGTCAGAATCTGATGTTTTTGGTGTGCATTTGATCCTCGTATCTTAGATTAATTCTTGTGTGCACTTTCATGTGAGTTCTCAAGCCGCACTACTTGTAGATCTTCCTATTAAGTCATTGATCTCTTGTTTTACTTGAGGACAAGCAAAAGTTTAAATTGGGGGTGTTGATGAGTCGGTAGATTTGACTAATTTATAGCTTCGATTGTGCCAAATTAGTGTCCTTAATGCCCATTTTGCACCTATAACTAATGTTAAATCGTTTGTGTGCAGCATGAAGGACCTGGAATGAGGAAAGGGCAATATAATGAAAAAAGAAGCCAAAAGAATGCAAAAGTTGAAAGAAAAAGAAGTCTGAGGCTCGCTAAAGGCAACTCGGCGAGTCGCCGAGTGAATGCATCCTCGCCTAAAGTTCCAGCAAACAAAGGGTAAATGCAAGTCAAGTCGGCAAGTTGAGGTATCAGATTGTGGGTCGCCGATCAAGATGGCGAGCCCAATGCACCTCGCTTAATGTTCCAGAATTAAATCAGTACTGAAGTCAAGAATTAAAAGTCGAAGTCAAGCAACTCGACGCATCGCCGAGTGGAAAGGCGAGCCCGACTAACGCCGTCGAATGACCCTGATATTTAAATCGTGTTGAGTTTTTTGGATAGTATAAATAGAAATTTTTGAATTGAATTTATAGAAAGAGCTAGGAGAGAAGAACTAGAACTCAAACTTAGAAAGTACATTGCACTTGAATTGACTTTGTGAACTATTCTTGTGAAATCTTGGGAATTGCACTTTGGGTAAATTTTAGTTGATTGTATTCGTTGCTTGGAGACTTGGAAAATCAATGGCTAATGTTTTTGGTAACTATCTCTTCATCATTACTATGATTGGCTAAAACCCCATTGCCTTAGAGGTGTGGTTATGACTTTAAATTCCTAATTAGCTTATGGATCTTATGGATTGCTGAATTAAATGATGAAATAGAATGAGTTCAGTTGATAATTCATGTTTTTATTTTATGAATTGAAGTTGCAAATTCAGTTCTAGTTTATATCTCTTTGTATGTTTGTTGAGGGTGCAATTGAGTGGAGTTATTAACTAATGGTCGTATGAGTTCTCACTTGTACTACTCAGCTTGTTAAAGTGGGTTTGATTAAGGTGATAGATTTTGTTTTGTACTGTATTGCCTGTTGGGTTTTGGTAGAACCCAATTGAAAGCATGGTAGTTGGTTGTGAAAAAGCTATCATAGTTGTAATCTTACCTACCCATTATGTTTCCACATTTTTATGCAATTCGTAATGACCCATTTAGTGAAATTGGCATTTGAACACTCACACATCCCTAAGGTCCAAAATTTTTCATTGGTTAAATCTCTCTTTAGCTCGTGTTTGCTTAAATCAATCATTTTAAAAATCTTTCCTGTCGATACTTGTAACTTGGCTATTTACATTATGCATCGATCCTGTTGTTTACCTCTACACAAGGATAGATCACTTTAGTACTTCATATTTGAATTCTATACTCTGTGCCATTCTTCGTGAGATCGACCCCAACTCCTCGTTGGGTTTATATTGCTAACAACCTCCTACATCTTGAATTGTGATAGGTGTAGTTGAGTGTAATCACTATCAATGGTAATCAATCATACAACAACACAACAAGAATGAAACAACATCTGAAATAGAATGAGTAAAATCAAGGTACCCCAACCTTTATGGAGTTTATTGGAAAAACCCTGGGCTAAAGTGCAAACTTAGCAACAAAAATAATATAAAACAAAGTAAAATAGAGATACAAGAGTCCCCAAAAGAAGAGGAAACAAAAGTAGTGAGCCGGATACGGTTCGCCAATGGTATCTGAGGCGGGGTCTGGTTGCTCCGTGTGGTGTTTTTGGTTGTTGTCAGACAAATCTATGCTGCAGCTTTAAACTTGCCGGACTACCAGCAAAACAAACAAAAGATACGAAAACGGAAAAAGAGGAAGGGAGGCAGTGGTAGTGTGGGTCTGTTTCCGACAGATTTATTGGGGTTTGGGGTGGTTTTGGTTGGGGTTTTGTGGTGAAATTTAGGTGATTTTGGGTTGGGCAACGCCGGAGAAGATTAAGAGAATGGGGGTTTTTGTGATTGCCGAGGTTGTTTAGCAATGGTTGGGTGTGGATTTTGCGGGAGGAGGAGAAAAAAGGGAGGAAGGGTCTTGAGATAGTGGTGGCTGCTTGGTTGAGGCTTGTCGAAAACCATGAGAATGGAGGCGGTTTGGTTGGGTTTAAAGGTGTGGTTTTGCCGGCGGGTTTGGAGCTTAGTGGTTGTGGTGGCTAAGAGGTAAAAAAAATGGAAGAGAAAGCTTTTAAGGTTTTGACAATTTTTGAATCTTTACACCACAAATGAAAATTATTTTACCACCACTTTTATGGCTAAGTAAGATTTATATAGAAAATAAATCACATTTTATACAATATAATGGGCTCAAACCATGGGCTCAAGATCGTGGCCCAAAATCATTGGTTAATAAAATATGTGTGTATCAATACATTCTTAGACTATGTTAAAAATACTAAAATGAATATTAACAAAGAGTAATTAAAGACATGTAAAAAAATACAATTTAACAAAGAATAATGATTTAATCAAATAGAAACAATTTTCTTAACATATTGAATTGATTGTGAAAATAATAATGTAATCAAAATTAACTGATAAAAATTCTAAAATTTGAGAAATATAGAAAAGAATCTATAAATTTATTTAAAATTATAAAAAATGTATTTTGAACTATTTAATGAATAAAACGTAAGAGTATAAATTTTAAAAATGTTAAGCCAAAATTGAGTGTCAACAGATTGTGCTCTACAAGCTTACATGTTTGGGACCGTCGGAGGAAGCATCAATTTGGATGCAGAGTATTTCTGTCGATACTGTGATTCAATGACGAATTTGGTTTCACATGTTGTGAAGCATTTAAACATCTGCACATCTGTTTCTTCTCATGCTAACATCGAAAAGATTTTGAATGTTGCCATTTGTATTTTGCATGGCTCACAAAAAAGGAGTGGAAAAGAGTTGTTGCATCGTATTGAATCAACCAAGGCAAAGGTATAACTAATTGATGAATTGTACTTGTTTCCTTATGATGTTATCTTTTTCAAATTTGAGGTTTACAGTTGAAAGAATGACCTATTATATAATCATAACAACTTACGAATGGAGTCCATATTCAAGATGCATTCAAAAAGGAAAGCTGGTAATTTCTATGCCTTGTCATCATCTTTTTTGTGTTGATCTATCACTTTGACTTGAATATCTGTATCTGATCACGACACTTCATTATGAGCAAATGTAGTTATCTTGCTTTAAGTTTTTTCTATTTCAATGCTTCATATTGTCCACAAATACAAAAAACACTAGTGGCAACTAAACAAGTCATTCTTCCTTGATTCTTGTAGGGTGTGCTTTCCTTGTGGTATGCTGCTGGCTCTTTTAGCTTCCATATTTATGTGAGTTAATCTTATTGATTTTGTTATACTCGTTTGTCAATCTTCCTTAATTCTAGTAGTGTGTGATTTCCTTGTTTAGATTTATGTCTTCTTTTCACAGATTTTGGATTTCTCATTTTTATTTTGCTAAGATCATTGAGGATTAGTGTCATCATTAAAACATTAGTTGAAATATAAGTTAGTAAAGCAAATAGTACGTGTTATTGGTTCTCTGTCTTTAGCAATACTACTCAGATTTAATGGAGTGTATCTGTTAGGATGATATATCAAGATATTGTCGTTATTGTGCTTATGATTCTTTTGGCTGGGCTTGATATGCAACCATATTTTCTAATGATGATGTCTATATGTTATGTCTTTCGTATTTCTGGAATCGTGGTTCAGTCCTCAATTTGCTACTATTAACGAATCTTGTGGCAATTCATACCCTACTCTATTTTTAATGTCATGTAGGATTCTTCTAATCCTTCAAATTTTGGACAATGGCTTTCATGAAGTTCACTATAATAAAAGCACCTTTAAGCAGCAATAAATATACATAATAACAAAGAAGTCTAAAGCCTTTACCGGCATTAATTAATTGTCATTGGATCTAATGTCGCTGAAGGCTTTAGGGACATTTACAAAGAATGCTAATTGCCATTAATTAATTGCCACTAAAGATCATTTTAGGTGTTTTGGTTGTTTTCTGGATCATTACAGTTTATAGCTAACTCTTGTACCTTGCAAGTTCAAAATATTAGTCGGAAGCAAAAGATAGTGGTTGATTCCAATCTGCCCAAACATTGATCACAAAGTTATCCTATGGTGATGGGATGTGACAAGTAAACATTGGAATGTGCAAGTGCGTCCGGACTCTATCGTCATAAAAAATGATTGGGTACATTGCTATGTGCCGCTAATTTTAACCTTGGGGTCCAAATATTTTGTTTAGCTTACTATTGGAGCAAGAGAATATCATAATTAAGATTGTAAAGCAGAACGCTATATAGAGTTGCATTTTTATTTATCCTATGCTTGTACAAGAAGCAAAAAAGTACAATATCACCATGTGCTCAAACATAAGGAGCCCAAGTTTGTACATTCTTTGATTGAGCTATATACCTTGTTATTAGTTGGAAGCACCTAACTTCAAAGTTAGATTACATTTTCGCTCCTCTATAAATAAAAATGTTATAAAACATATAATTATTTAAATATCCAATACTACGGAGAAGAGTCTAAAATTCCCCTCAACTATTTAAATTTGTACAAAATTATCCTCCATCCATCTTTCGGCCTTCAATTACCAATGACATTTACCTTTTGGCCCAAAAATATCCTAGATATAAACCTTTGGCTCATATTTTTCTCTTATTTTTAATAACTCCTCTAAAGTAAAATTATAAAATATTTATTTACTATGTTGCCTAATTTGATTTGTTTGAATTTAAACCCTTCTCAAATAAATAATGAAAACTACATATGATTCATATTTTGACCCAATAAGCTTGAAAATAATATTCAAAAAAATATTAATTTCATTATATCTTCCTACCCCAATTTATTATAGCCCAATTAATAACTGGAGATCTAACTAAAATCGATACTTGCCCTGTTTGATTGTCAATCTAAAAAAAGATTAATATTCTTTATTAATATGATTTTTTCTATCAATTATCCAATTGTCTTGTTCATTTCCCTCTTTTTATTCTTTTTTTAATCTTTTATTCTTAATTCAGATATCAAGGATTAAAACTTGAAATGAAATTAAATGTTCATATTCTTTTAATTTGTATTATTTTTATATTGGGTGGGGATATCATAAAAGGTTATTTTCATTCTTTTATTTTGAATTTTGGATAAACACACAAAAGAAAAATTACAGTATACATACATAGTTGCTTAATTAAATCATCTTCTATTGAACTAACTATTCATAAATGAATGTCGTTGTTATTTTTCTCCTTTTTTCTCCCTTGTTTAATTTATCATTAGTTGTAAAAATATAAAAATGTCAAATGGTGGACAAGATCCATGAAGAAAAAAAGTGAGGAGAGGAAGTGATTGGAGGAGCAAGGGGGAGAGGTGAGTATAGATAGTGTAGCACTTTTAAATTTTTTTTTACTATGGAACCCAAAATCAGGCCAAACATACGAGCCCATATATTAAGTAATTCAAAATTATTTTAATGGAGAAGGGCCTTAAATGCCCTTAAACTATGAGATCTAGTATAAATTTACCCTTCATCCACCTTATGAGTGTGGGCAGTTAGAAATAACGGTACTTTTGAGCCTAAAGGTTGGCGCCATGGGTTTTTAGTGGCCAAAAGGTGGACGGAGGGTAATTTTGCACCATTTCAAATAGTTGAGGGGCATTTTAGGCCCTTCTCCATAAATACTATATCATTTTAATTACATAAATGTGTAATGATTTTTTGACTTCATTCAATTAATTCCTAATTAAATATCTAATTTAAATTACATAAAGAGGTGGTTAAGAAAGAAATCATTAAGTTAAAAAGTTGAATTACATACTCATAAAAAATGATGGATTTTGTACCCCTAAAGAATAACTTATTTCTTAAACAATAACAAATAAAAATGCAAATTAAAAAAGTTTGTATGTAAATCGTAAGTTTGTACGTGATTGAACCTATAATATTTTGGTATAAACATATGAATATATATCTTACTAATAAATATTATTCCTTAGAGACATAAATGTTCAAGATAAACATATAAGAAAGTAAATGGTACTTTATGGTGCAATAAATAAATAATATTGTAGTCAAGTCTTTTCATCTACTCTTATTGGAATTCTTGAAGACAAACTTATAAAAACTAAAATGGAAGAAGTACTTTATCGAGTAATACATTATAATAATATAGCTAAGTCTTTTTGTCTACTCTTATTAAAATACCACTTAATGTATTTGATATTTTAGAAAGTTGTTCTACCTTTTGTGCTTTCAACTTAATTGCATTGCAGCAATATATTTGTATAAATTTATATCAAGTATTGCCAATTTGCAAAGATTGTAGCATGATTTTTAGGATTACAATTTAGATGGAAGAATTTTTTGTATAGCACGATTCTTTTTTTCAATTGATTTTTGATGTGCATAACTGATTTTGTCGTTCCTTTTGACACCACATCAATTAATTAGGTGACTTTTTTGTATTTCTCATCTTTTTGTAATATTTTGATGTAGTGTTATTGCTTCATTTGTAATTCTATTTACTTGATATGAGCATAGGTTTATCTTGTTGTGAAAATATGTTTTTGAAGTTATTATAATTTTTTCTTCCTCTCACTATGCATATTCTTTTATCACTATACTCTTATTTTGTTTTTCCTTTTTTTAGGTATCTAAAACGATCAATACTTTATTGCTTGTACTTTTATTCACGTGAATCCTCCAGTAGGTCAACTTCATCTCAATTTAGCATTTTCAAGAAATAAAACCTAAATAATAATAAACTGCAAAATTCCTGCATGATTTCTCAATTCTTTTGTATATAGCTTTTTTCCTCTAATTTTTTAAGTTTTTTGTAATCTAGTAAATGCATGTTTCTTGTATTCAAGTTCCTAGCATAGTTTTCTGGTGAATCTAAAGTGAAAAGACAACAATAATTATTTACATAAAGAATAAGCTAATAAATATACTGGCTATCTTCTTATGGACCAATATTAAATTTAAGCAAAGAAATATGTATATATTACCATCAAAACAAATTTAGATAAATTTTAATATTTTACCATATAGTACATGGAGCATTATTTCTATTATATGAAGTTTCTAACTACATAAATCACCCATCGAAGAAAGTTCCTAGAGTTATATATATATATATATATAACTTATCCACACTTTGCGCTGTAATCCATGATCTCATTAAGATTATGAATGATCATTTTTTTATATCCGAATATTACAAAATTTGTATTGCCACATATATTAAGAACTTGAAAGATTGTAAAATTCTTACTCATTAATGAATTTTATCTTGTACATAATTTCAATTATAATATTTGTTCTTTGATATAATTGGTTTCTCAATATTTAATGATTTTTCACAGATTAGTCAATTATCACTTTCTCTATTGTTTTGTACATGTGCATGCAAAGTATAAGATACTCAATTTGTTGGCCTATTATTCATTCTTTGGCCAATAGCAGCTAGTTTTCCTTGCTCTTCCATGTGATTGTTCATAAACACTCCTAAATATGCCGTAATAAATTAATCATGCGAAAGATATCAGCGTCTCGTATTCTCAAATGTGTGTTTCTTGATTATTCTAGACCTAGTAAATCATAAAAAAATCTCATTAAGTTTTTAAAAACTTTTTAACCATATTTAAAAACTAAAAATATTTTGAAATACATTATATTTTTTTTAAAAAAAAGAACAACTAAAGAATTATGAACAAAAACCAAGTCACATGTTTGTTATTCTTGAGGGCACGAGCTGAGAAAAATATAGGAAATAAAAACAATTACAAGTGTAACTAGAAGAATCAAGAAAGGATACAAGTAGCAGTAGTTTTAATAATTGACACTCTCCAACTTTTTTGGGTATTAATCATAGGAAAATGCACAAGTACCCCCCTAGACTATGACCGAAATTCCAGAGACACACCTAAACTTAACTAGGGTCCTATTACCCCCCCCCTCTCCCAAACCCTTTTTTTACATATTTTTGCGCACCTTTTCTGCTGACGTGGCAACTTCAACCAAACCAAGTTGGCTGTGTTTGTACACACGCTCCTGCCACGTTGGAACATATTATTTTGATTTTTTTTATTTCCTCTTTAAAAATTTTTATAAATTTTTCTTTAAAAAAATATTCTTATTTTTTTGTCATGTATTTAAGTTAAGTTAAGTTAATACACATTTTTTTTGCCTTGTATCTAAACTCTTTTTTTTTTTTTATCTTCATTCATTCTTTTCTCTCTTTTATTATTCTATTGATTTTATTTACTCTTTTATTTTCTTTCCTTTTGATTTGGTTTCAAATTTAATTTCAAATGTCTTGTATTTAAAATAAATTAATTTTAAACCGATATAAAAATAAGTGAAGAAAATCAAATAAAACATAAAAAAATTAAAACGTTAATTATTTTTTAACGTTTAAAAACATAAAAACATAAAAAACGTTAAAACTTTTTAATTACTTTTAAAAAAAATACACATAATTTTTTAAAAATAAGTAAAAGTGAAAAGATAACAAATTAATGAAAGAAAAAAAATTAAAAAGTTTAAAGTGAGAAAGAAAAATAAATATTTTACTAAGAAAGAAATGAAAATAATTAAATATATATAAGTTTAAATATCAATAATTATGTGTACTAACTAATTATAAAGGTACCAATTAAAAAAGAATATGTGTCCAATTTGTTCACCCATCGCATGCTTTAAAGAGAGTGTGCACACTTTTTGTGCCACGTCAGCGTTTATGGTGTATTTATTCCATTTTAAATTAGTTTAGGGAGGTAATAAGACCCTAGTTAAGTTTAGGTGTGTCTCTAGGATTTCTGTCATAGTCTAGGGGGGTACTTGTGCATTTTCCCTATTAATCATTAATAAAGAATAGAAAAAGAGTAATTGAAACATTTAAACATTTTTTAATAAAGAATGTGAAAGGTTAAGAAGCAATGTGTGGAAAATACGTTATAACATATATATTTATATATATGGGCTTCTATATATATCTATATTTATACTACCTTAAAAGCAGAAACTCCCTAACTTGAATGTTAAATTATTATAATACCCCAACTTAAAACATCCAATTGAGTATATCTTTTAAATTGTATATATATTACATTTATTTAAATGTTTATCTTTTAAAATATATTTAAAGCATTTCTACACATTTTTCACATTGAAGGATTATGACTTTTTCAAAGATTGTGTCTTCTTTAAAAGGTTGTAACATTTTCAAAAAGTTGTGACTTCTTCGATGAGTTGTGATATTTTCAAATGATTGTCACTTTTCAGAAGGGTTGCGACTATTCCAAAGGGTTGTGATATTTTCAAAGAGTTATGACTTTTCTGAAAGATTGTGACTTTTGTAAAGAGTTGTCACTTTTTTAGAGCGTTGTGACCTTTCTGAAGGGTTGTGACTTTTCTAAAGAGTAGTGTCTTTTCTGATAAGGGAAAATAAGCACATGTTCGTACTACCTTTGTTGGCTATAAATAGAGGAGTTCCTCATATTTTTAAACTACAAATTTTCTAAGTTTTCTATTCTACTTCTTAAAACACCCATTTTAGTACATATTGTGTATTTATTTATACTATAATTTAAAATATATTAAAAGAAGACACTTATTCACATTGAAGGATTATGACTTTTCTAAAGGGTTGTGACTTTTCCAAAGAGTTGTGACTTTTCCAAAGAGTTGTGACTTTTTCGAAGGGTTGTTACTTTTCCAAAGAGTTGTAAATTTTTCGAAGGATTGTGACTTTTCCAAAGAGTTGAGACTTTTCCAAAGAGTTGTGACTTTTCAGAACGGTTATGATTTTTCAAATAAGGCACAATAAACACTTATTCATAATACCCTTTGTTGGCTATAAATAGAGGGGTTCTCTCACATTTTTAAACCATAAATTTTCTAAATTCTCTATTATTCTTGTTCTTAACACCCAATATAGTACATATTCTATATTTCATACTAAATTTTTTTAAGCAACTTTATGAACCAATGGTCCAATTTATTGATTATCTCAAAAAAGCTGGATAAGTACTAATACCAAAAGTTTTAGCCCAAAACCTACAAAATATTCCATATTATATTTATTTATATTATAAAATATATTAAAATCAAACACCTTTTCACATTGAAGGAATGTGAGTTTTCTTGATGGGTTGTGACTTTTCCATATTAGCGAAGCTGTACAATATTTTAGAGATATGATTGATACAACAACATTTCAACTTCCAATAAAATATATTAACAGATACAAGTACCTTATCTAGTTGCGGCAAAATTTATTATCTATTTGCGTCTCTTCTTCAATTCTGATACCATCATGTATGCTTAAAAAGTTTTCATAACAAAAAACATAAGTAATTCAATAATGTTACACCCCAAAAATTTCTAAGTTAAGACCCGAACCTTTTTTGAATTTCATATAATGTCGTAATGAGTGATTCTTAATTATTCTTAGATTCTAAGGTCAATTCATTAGTGTGGGAATGATTTTTGATATCAATTAAGTTCACTAGAATCCCCAAGCACAAAGTTAAGTTGAAAGCCTCCCTACCGAGTAAGTTTTGATCTAAGATTCTAATTAGGTCAACTTCAAATGATCATATCTCTCAGCACATAATGAGTTAGGTGGCCCATGCACTATCAAAATAAAGGCCATTGAGTGCTCTTTCAAACGCTGCCAAGTTTTCTAAATTTCGAGCTCGGAGTAAAAAATTATGTCTGTTTGAGTGAAACCTCTCTATTTAAGGCATCTCCTTCGTTTTAGTAAAGGGTATTTTGGTTTTTCTCCTTTTTCCCACTAGGCTTAGCACATTTTTCCTGAACCAATTAAGGGTCTAATCAGATTCTCAATCACCTATTCACGCTCCAACCCACTTAGAGATTTAAAGCGAGGTTTCTAGAGGAGAAAAAGGGCAAAGTTCAAGTGCCCTTCAAGAATTGTGGTTTTCACCAAGAACATTGTTCTTTCCAGGTATGTAAGGCTTCTCATAGTGTTGGACTTGTTCGTCCTCACTCCATACATCTAATTCATCCTTTAATTAAACCATGAAATCGTTATATTAAGATATTCTTGAGTAGTTCTTGATTTTAGTTTCATTCTTTAACAATGGAGGTTTTAAGTTTCTTGGGTTGAGGAACTTGAGTATGAGTTTTGATTTTTAATAGGGATTGCATGAAATTTCTAGGAATTCGTATTGGGGTGCAGAATCAAGAAGAGTTTAGAAGGAATCACTCAATTCTAGATGTTCTAGGACCCTAAATTGAGTAGAAAAATTCGTCAGATTTTTTGGGTAGGGGCCTCGGGTGGTGCTCCACCATATCGCCAAGGCCTGACTTCAGTTGTTCAGGCCCTGGGGCGATTCGCCAGCAGTGCACCAAGGCCTGGTTTCTGTAGTTCAGTCCCTGAGGCGACGCGCCAACAGTACGCCAGGGTCGCCTTGCCCCTTTTCTTTCTGTGCTTCTTTCTGAACGTGTTCCTTTGAATCATGACTATGTTCTCTTCTTTGTATTAGCTCCTAAAGGCTCCATTAATCCTTGAGAGATCCTACATGTCCTAATCACATGTCTTAAAAAACATTCCAAACAAAAGTAAGTTTAAGAGAAAAGTTCAAGAGCTTTTATTGAGTTTTTAGTTCTATTCCTAATGGTTGAGTTGCTATATGTTATGAATTTAGATTCATGAGTTGATTCGTTCATGTATATATTTTAGCATGAATCCTATGAATTGAGTATTCTTGAGATGAGTAATATCATTGAGTTTTGAGTTCTTGAGTTCTGAGTAATGAGTTTTTCTATATTGTTATTGAGATCCTTGAGTTGAGTTGTTCATGTCTATATTTCAGCATGAACCCTATTTTAAGTTATAAGTTTTGAGAATCTTTTAAAACAAAACATAATTGTTTTAAACTAAGTTTTGAGAAAGTAAAGAGGAGTTTGAGAAAGAGCTTATACCAAGAGTTGAATAAGAGTATAAGGGAACTAAGTATTCCCAAATGTAATATTTTTACATTGAGAAAAGATAAACTTTGATTTCTAAAAAGTGTTATGAGTTCAGACATATTTTAGAGCTGTTACCTCTTTTAAGAGGTTACTTTGAGTAATTACCTCAAAACAGAGAAACAGTATGTGTTTACACATTTGAGCATGAGTATATATTATTGGGAGTAGTATTGAGCACCAATATGGGGATGAGTTCAGACAACTCAAATTCCTCATAAACCATGTATGACAACATGGGTAAAGGATTCATACTTTTTAGATGATTTCCTTATTTCTTCGGATAGAGCTTAGTTAAGGTGTTGTATACCCCGACAAGGTATAGAACAATTCTGGCAGCGTGGGTGAGACTCTGTATCATCTTGTAGCTCATAGTGATGGTTGTCGTTTAGAGAAACTCGCTAATAGAGTAAAGAGTACTTTCATTGTATTTTCACATACAATTTTAATTTAGTTATTATATTATACTTTGTGAAGCTTTAAATGATTTTATCTCTAATCATGCTTTAAATTTAGTTGAGAAGAGTTGAGTATTTCTTTCAGCCTCGCCAGTTAAGTATATGATATTAGTGCATTCTTTTGGTAAGAGTTTAAAAGATTTTTCCATCATGAGTAATATTATATTTCAGTTGAATTACTGTCAGAGTTTCAGTTCAGCTATTTTTTATTCAGCTATATTACATACTCCTACATTCAATATACTGATGTCATTCGATCTGCATCTTACTATGATGTAGATAGAGGCGTTCAAGGTCATCATCAGGCGCTTCGTTGATACCATTTGCCCTCCATCTAGCTTTTGTGAGCCTCCTCACTTTTCGGAGTGCTTCACACTTATATTTCCTATTTTGTTAAGTTATCGAGGGTCGTGTCCCAACATCTATCTTAGTATTTAGAGGCTTCATAGATAGTTAGAAGTTGAGGAGTCTCTCACTATTTTCCTTGTTGATGTTTCAAGACCTTGAGTCGATTGCTTATGTTTATTTAAGTATTTCCAGATATTAAATAAGTTAAGTTTTTATTGAGACATTATGAGTTTAATTATGCATTTGGAGTTCCTATTTTGCTTGAGTAAGTCTTCTGCTGAGTAGTCAGCTAGGCCAAGGGTTCGCTTGGGGACCCGCGATGGTTCTCGAGTGCCGACCACTTCCAGGGTATAAGCTCGGGGCGTGAAAAACTATGTATCAGAGCACAGAGTTCAAGTGTCCTAGGGCATCTATGAAGCCATGTCAGTAGAATCATATTTATGGTTGTGAGGGCCCACTTCTTTAAATTAGGGACTACAAACATTTAAGAAATATTTCCATTCATTCATACTCTGGATCGTGCGATAGAGCTGTCACCTAAGAAACATATTCAAACTCGTGTGTTTCTCTAATCCATTCGACTACCCCTCATACTCAAGCTGGTTGAAATATTAATGCCCAGTTCCTTATGGATAAGGTTCTCTCAACAAAAGTCTTCAAAAAGGCATGAGATTGCAAAGGGGCTTGAGAGAAGCTCATGAGTGAGCTTAAGTGTTGAGATTTGAAAGAATGCACTCTTATTCATATGAATTGTTCGTTCGAGCTAAAAACAAAATGTACTCCCGGACTCTCTTCTCTAAACCTTATTTCTGTTGAGACCCTTATGAGGAAGTGTGTTTATCAACTTGGGTAGTATTTTCACCCAAAAAGATAGTATGAGTTACGATGTTATGAGCCAATAGTAGTAGACGTGCCCAAATATAGAAGAATGCATGCAGAGGTATAATAATCTAAGAAAGGGAGATAGTGATGAGGTAAATTACGTTGTTGCAGTCATGCACCCAGTAAGTTATTAATGAGAAGTTTTTCCTTATGGGTAGTCTAAGAAGTGATGAGTTGATGTAGATTTCATAATAGAAGGTAGAGTGAGAGTTACTAGTATGGATGAGTTAGAGTATACTTTAACTAGAGAGAAGTTTATATGTGGTATTAATGCATTAGTATCGACCAAGTATAAGTGTTGAATAGAAGAGCCGAGTATTCGTGATGCGATAGATTTAAGCTAGGCCTATGATTTTTAAAAGGAGAGCCCCATGATATTCAAAGGGTTATAGAATTAATTAGGCATTGATGTATAGTGAATGGCTAAGTTGTACTTAAGTTGTGAAATGGAATGTGATGGTAAACTATAAGTATGTAGACTGAGAGATAAGGATTGACTACTTGTCATGAGGTCTTAGTGGGCGAGTGTTTCTTAATTTTATGTAGTAGTTGTAAGTTAGTATAGTATGTGAGCAAGTATATTGATATCCGTATTTAGTAATAGACACTACGCTTGAAATTGAGATGAGTGTCGTGATAAAAAAAATTGCAACATGAGGGTGATGATGTTAGTTCGAGATCTGATCTAGTAGGTTTGACATAAATTAGGTGAGAAATTAAGGTGTTAATTTTTGATAAGTGTGAGTGGTACAAGTGTGTGATTCTGACTTCTAGATGAGAACAATAAAGTGCAACTAAGTCATTAGAGTAACAAGAGCATTAAGAGGTGTACCCGAGATCGTATGTAGTCAGTCGAGGTTCCAATTAAGTTTATGATTTTTCATGTGTGCCTAGATAGTATATTTGAGCTGTCAGTATGGAATAGACTGATGTAAGCATTATTTATTAACCTTAAGAATTTCGTTGAGGGAATCATATATAGTCAATATGGGTAACGATCATAGAAAGACATCTATAGAAGCGGGAAAAGGTTAAGAGAAACATCTGAGAAAGAGGTCTTAGAATGCACTACTAAAAAATACTACGTTTAGCTACGAATCAGTCGCTAATTCATCGCTAAGTAGGATTAGCAATGGATTTTGCTGTTTAGCTACAAAATTTATTCTTTGCTAAATCCAATTTTTTTAGTTGTCATGAATCTTAGTACATGCATATGGAGAGTTCACTAGCAATGGGATTAGCCTTTCTTGAGTATTAGAGTAAATTGAATATAGACTAGTTTATAGATGATGGAATAGATCCATAACTTTAAAGTATTAGCTTCACACCTAAGAGGGAGATTGTAAGAAGAGAGACCAAGTCAAGCGTTGAGAGTTAGATAGTAATGTGTTCATAAAGAGTTAAAGTGATATATCGATCCATTCATATTCTAGCGTATTCCTCAAAGTTCAATCATTACAATATCCTATTAATGTATTTAATATCAAAATTGTGTTTATGACCTATGCTCATACACTTCAAACAGAATCACATCTATGCTCAGTTCCCAGAATGAGGGGCAAAGACTTTAGCCCATTGATCTCAATTTTACTCCATAAAGTTATGGATATTAGTCTCATGATATGAACCTATTCATATAAACACTCATGTCTCATAGTATACTCAGTCTCGCAAATTCATGATTTACTCTCAATGGCTAGCAACATAATGTTATGACATGCATATTTTTATATTTGATATCTTGAATGAATCGTACTTATGATCTTTCGCTCTAAATTTCTTTCAGTGACCTTTTTCAATTTTGATAGCGATATTGTCGATAGTAGTTGAGTAATGATAGAAAGAGAGGGTTGATGTTTCTTATTGTGGTAGTGGTGGTGTTCTTATTCCATCTAAAGTTGCAATGTGGAGGAGGAATAGGATGGAGTTTTACTATGAGTAATAGTTAAATGAGAGCAATTAGTCGGTTCCTGATAGTAATGTGTGAAATTTGAGCTTGTAGAGATGACAAGAGAATGAAAAATTCTTAGAAGGATTTGTTAGTAGGAGTCCATGGAGTGGTTATAGTACTAGGCTTGAATGTGGTGTTTTTAATATGTGGACAAATGCATGATGCATTAGGTGTTTCGTGATACGGGCTCAAGGTTTGTAGAATGCAACTATAAGGAGAAGTATTCTTGGGATGAGATTCCCTATAGAGGTATAGAACCTGAATCTCGTGGTTGAGATAAGTATAACCATGTCATGTTTATCACCTTATAAATTAGAGATTAGGCTTGAACACAGTAAGAGCAAGCGATTTGACTTAGACATTTGTAAGAGTAGTCCTATACTCTTGTGGGCGATATGAGTTGCAGCTAATGTAGTCAAGTAATCAAAAAAGAGAGCATAGTTGAGAAATGTAGCTAAGCTTAAAAGTTACCAGTCTTATCACACAAGGCATAGTAGTCATATTCTTACTTTGTGCCCGGATACCCTTGTTTTATGTCATGGCCTGTAATCTTGAAATCTTATGTGAGCTTCGTGCCAAGTGTGCTCTAGTCCAGTTTCAAAACTCTTAGTATGAATCACTACCGCCTATGTTAGTAGGCATGCTCAGAAGTCAAGAGAGATAGTGATAGTAACTCATTTCCCTTTCATGCTCAGTTTAACCATCATTCAAGGATGAATGATCCCAAGGGGGAGATATTGTTACACACCAAAAATTTCTAAGTTAAGACCCGAATAATTCTTGAATTGCATGTAAGGTCGTATCCGGTGATTCTTAATTATTCTTAGATTCTAAGATCAATTCATTAGTGTGGGAATGATTTTTGATATTAATTAAGGTCAGTAGAATCCCCTAGCACAAAGTTGTGTTGAAAGCCTCCATATCGAGTAAGTTGTGACCTAAGATTCTACTTAGGTCAACTTCAAACGACCATATCTCTCAGCACATAATGTGTTAGGTTGCCCATGACCTATAAAATTAAAAGTCTTTGAGTGCTCTTTCAAAATCCTCCAAGTTTTCTAAATTTCAAGCTCGGAGTAAAAGGTCATGCCCGTTTTAGTGAAGCTTCTCTATTTAAGGCATCTCATTCGTTTTAGAAAAGGGTATTTTGGCCTTTTCCTTTTTTCCACTAGGCTTAGCACGTTTTTTATGACCCAATTAATGGTCTAATTAGATTCCAAATCACCTATTCATGCCCCAACACACTTAGGGATTTAGAGTGAGGTTTCAAGAGGAGAAGAAGGGCTAAGTTCAAGCGTCCTACAAAAATTGTGGCTTTCGCCAAGAACATTGTTCTTTCTAGGTATGTAAGGCTTCTCACAGTATTGGACTTGTTCGTATTGGGTTGCAGAATCAAGAAGAGTTTAGAAGGAATCACTCAATTCTAGATGTGTTAGGACCCTATATTGAGTAGAAAAATTCATCAGATTTTTTTGGTAGGGGCCTAGGGCGGCGCACCCCCATAGCGCCAAGGCTTGACTTCAGAATTTCAGGCCCTGGGGAAACACGCCAGCAGTGTGCCAAGGCCTGACTTCTGATGTTCAGGCCCTGGGGCGACGCGCCAACAATACGCCAGAGTCGCCTTGCCCCTTTTCTTTTCGTGCTTCTTCCCGAACGTGTTCCTTTGAATCGTGACTACCTTCTCTTTTTTGTATTACCTCCTAAAGGCTCCATTCATCCTTGAGATATCCTACATGTCCTAATACCATGTCTTAATTTCTGTTACAAACTAAAGTAAGTTTAAGAGAAAAGTTCAAGAGTTTCTATTGACTTTTTAGTTCTATTCCTAATGGTTGAGTTGCTATATGTTATGTATTGAGATTTTTCAGCTGATTCATTCAAGTCTATATTTTAGCATGAACCCTATTAACTGAGTATTCTTGAGATGAGTAGTGTCGTTGAGTTCTGAGTATTGAGTTTTTCTATATTGTTATTTAGATCCTTGAGTTGAGTTGTTCATGTCTATATTTCAGCATGAACCCTATTTTGAGTTATAAATTTTGAGAATCTTTTTAAAAAAAACATTATAGTTTTAAACTGAGTTTTGAGAAAGTAAAGAGGAGTTTGAGAAATAATTTTAACCAAGAGTTGAGCAAGAGTATAAGGGAGCTAAGTATTCCAAAATGTAACTTTTTACATTGAGAAAAGAGAAACTTTGATTTCTGAAATGAGTTACGAATTCTGAGATATTTCAGAGCAGTTACCTCTTTTAAGAGTATATTTTGAGTAATTACCTCAAAACAAGGAAAGAGTATGTGTCTACACATTTGAGCATGAGTATATTTTACTGGGAGTAGTATTGAGCACCGATATGGGGATGAGTTCAGACAACTCAAATTCCTCATAAACCATGTATGCCAAACATGGGTAAAGGATTCATACTTTTTCGATGATTTTCTTATGCCTTCGGGTAGAGCTTAGTGGAATCACTTAGTTGAGGTGTTCTATACCCCGGCAAGGTATATAAAGTTTTGGCAGCGTGGCCGAGACGCTGTATCATCTTGTAGGTCATAGTGATGGTTGTCGGTTAGAGAAACTCCCTAATAGAGTAAAGAGTACTTTCAATGTATCTTCACATGCAATTTTCTTTGAGTTATTATATTATACGTTGTGAAGGTTTAAATGATTCTATCTCTAATCATGCTTTTCATTGACTTTATTTGAGTTAAGTATTTCGTTCATCCTGGTCAATTTAGGATATGATATTATTGCATTCTTTCGGTAAGAGTTTAAATGATTTTTCCATCATAGGTTATATCATATTTAGTTGAGTTACTCTCAGAGTTTCAGTTCATCTATTTGTTATTCATCTATATTACGTACTCGTACATTCAATGTATTGATGTCATTCGACCTGCATCTTATTATGATGCAAATACAAGCATTCATGGTCATCAACAGGCACTTAGTTGATACCATTTACACTCATGTTGGCTTTGGTGAGCCTCTTTGCTTTCCGGAGGGCTTCACACTTATATTTCCTATTTTATTAAGTTGTCGAGGGTTCTTTCCCGACATCTCTCTTAGTATTTAGAGTCTTCATATATAGTTAGAAGCTGAGGAGTCTCTCACTATTTTCCTTGTTGATGTTTCAAGACCTTGAGTCAATTACTTATGTTTATTTAAGTATTTCAAGATATTCATTGATTTAAGTTTTTTTTGAGACATTATGAGTTTAATTATACATTTGGAGTTCTCATTTTTCTTGAGTAAGTCTTCCGCTATGTAGTCAGCCAGGCAAATGGTTCGTTTGGGGACCAGCGATGGTTCTCGAGTACTGACCACGTCCACGGTGTAGGCTCAGGGCGTGACAAATACGAATTCAAAAAAGATAAAATTTTATAGATCATTGAATAGAACACTAACATAAGTTGTCCAACAAAGTGACAACAGAAGAAAAAAGCCCGTAAAAAGAAGTAGGAACGAACTATAAAATTTTCATGGTTGTGATAAGTTGTTTAAGAATTGAGCAGTTTAAATAGTTTTTATTTTGAGATGTTGAATGGAGGAAAACATGATAAGAAAAGTATAGTTTTGTTTCATTATTTTTTTGGTGAAATCCAAAGTAAACTTCCAAGGAATTGGCGAAATTTCACAGAAATTAGGGATGAAATTTTTCAAGAAAAAGAAGATACAACTACGGGTATGATTTGTTTAGTTTTTATAGGTAGTTCCTGAAGAGATACAACAGACTGAAGTGACACAAGAGTAGAAGAAGCGGGTTTAAAGGTAAAAATAAAATAGGAGTGAAAACCTAAAAGTACGAAGGAAAAATCAACAATGAATAGAAAAATTTCCATGGATAATACTCTCAGAAAACGTCCTCGTTTAAGGAAGTCTAATACCGATGTCAACAACCCAGTTGTTTGTTCAAGAACAAGTTTTGAGTTGAATTTTTCACCCCTTCTCCCAACAGTGAATCTGAAAGAGGTCATCCATCTGTTCGTGAAATCCTTACAGCTGGGGCCAATAAAACCTCCAAATGAAAGGGTAAAGAGAAAGTAATTACAAATGTTGAGTATCCTTATGATAGCAATTTTGCAGATGAGATTCTAATTTCAAAAGAATCCGGCTTAACTAGGTGACCAAACCAGAAAAATCCGGCTTAGTCAATTCCCTTTATTTTCTTTGTTTCCTTATTTTTTGGTACTTGATAATGTTCTACTCATGTTATAGTTTATGTTGGAAGTGATTTAGTGTCTGTGCAACTTATTTTTAGTGTATGTGCAGTTTATGTTTATTTTTATAGTAGTATAAATTGTGATAAAGATTGGTATAAATCAATTATTTTTCTTAGTTTAATTTATGTGCAGAATTAGATTATAAAAACCTGTTATTTTTATTTGTATAAATATGTTGTTATTATTGATATTAATTATGTGCAGTTTATCTTGGTATATACAATGGTATCAATTATGATTTAAAATGGTATGAACCTATTTTTTTTCTTGGTATAAATTATGTTATAAAATAGTATAAATTATGATATAAAATGAGTTTTGTGCTTCTATATTCATTATAGGAGTCACGACCCAAAGTACACCCTAGAAGTGACATAGTGAATAAGACCCTGAGAGATCCTAAATAAGTCACTTGACATAAGCATGACGTAAAAAAAATATAACAAGAGAGAATAGGCAATACAAATCTCATATCATAAGAAATCTAAAAATAAGTGCGGAATACTAAATAGTGTCTGACATAACCTTTCTAACATCATAATAATGGTTGGGACGTAACCCATATACCACGTACAAGTTTGAAAATGTAAATACAATAAAAGAAATAAAGCATCAATGACTTTGTCCTCGGAGTATGAGGATTCACCAATCAAATAGGATCTTTAAACATGATATGCATGACCAAATAAAATGTAGTAAAAGCCATTAAGAAATCCATAAGTCATAAACAAGGTCAATGCATACTTAAAGCATAGGGAAAGCTTTTATAAGACCTTTGAAGAAGAATATTCATTTCTGGGATATTTACTGTTAACTGACAATAAGACTATGTGAGGTATAACATGAACTCCGGCATGACCCTCGCACCGAAAAAGGGAAACTACTACGAAAGGTAGAATTCCGTCACATTCATTAATAATTGTTATTGTGGATCCACTAGCTAGGGTATTTAAGACAATCCTACGTGGGTGCGTAGTTTGGGACAAGGAAATTGCTAGTAAAGACCAAACCTCTACTAATAGTAATACCTCCATTCAAAAATCCTCTCGGTGCTATGTAAATCCCAACATAAAAGATATAATCATATTCATATCAAAATACTTGGAAACACACAATTAAATTGTCAATCTAATCATAAGTCATCATACAGTAGCTCCTTGCAAATTATGATTTCACAAACTTCTTCATAATAGACACTTACCTTTCTAAACATCTAAATCATTATTGCATTGATATGTGAAAAAACCTTTCACAAATCATTGATACTTATCTCAAAAGCATCCATAGTTCATAAATCATTCTTTTCATTAAACATGCATAGCTTTCTGATAACGCTTAAATTACTCACAAAAATAATTAAATGAGTAAGTGGTCTCTAGCAATAAAAATATCCAACAAGAGAGTCGGGTGAAATCGCACAAGGAATAATTTGTCACCAATCGAAAAGACAAATGATTACAAGCTACTAGTTTGAATCTAAATTAATAATGCACAATTATCAGAAAGAGGTAGGTTTAGGTAACAAAATTAAGATTAGGTATAGATTTAATCAAGCAAGGGATAGTTGGGAATTGGGAAATTTGGAACTCAATACTCATTCAACGATCCATTACAATCTCAACACATGCAAATTCAATCAAATGTAAGCTAGGTCATTTTCAACAACACAAAAAAAATTTCGATCTCATTGTGCTATATCATGAAATGTCCTTTCGGTCTCAATCATGTAATTTAATAAAAAAAACCTACTACCTTAAGTTAGAACTCTCTTTCGAGCAAGCCTCACATTAAACAGTGAAAACCTAAATCTCTCTTTCGAGCAAACTCAAGATTCAATGCAAATATGCAATTATTAATCTAATTCTTCACTTCACGAATTCTCTTCCGAGCAATCCACAAAGATCAGAAACTTGATCTGAGCCAGCACTCTCAAATCATAGATGCATTTCATGAATAGAAGCATGAAATCAATTACAAAAGCAATAGAATGAGAAATCAAAGACGCAAATGAGTTATCTATTTCTAATACAAAATCCCAATTTCAATTAGCAATTACACCCACAATTCATGCAATATAGAGCAAGGGAAAGAAGACATGATAAGAAATATTACTATTAAGAATACAATCTTCAATCAAAAAGATAAATTATGAGGCAACTTCTCTTCAAAGTCTCAACCCAAAATATAAAATTCTTAGATCAAAGTTAAACACTAAACTAACTATAGATTTAAAGATAAAAGATAAGATATGATTCTAGATGATGCTTCTCTTCAGCCCTTTGTGAGAATTTGGGTCAAAAATTCGTAAAACTTCAACTCTACCCCTGTCCATAAATCCAGGCTTCTCTAAAGCGAACATCGCAAAAGCAACTGGCCCTATCGTAAAATTGAAGCCCGCCTTTCTTGGCCCCTTCACAGAAGCGAACCCTGTGTGGTCGCTTAAGAGACCCTTTGACTCCATGTTGACTGTTTGCGGAAGCAAACTCCAGCTCGCAAGTGCGAGATCAAAACTTGTTTTCTGTACGTTTCAGCTCATTTTTCAACTCTTTTCCATCATGTTCCTTACAAGCAACAAATACCTAAAATCAACACAATTTATTGAATAATTAGCCTCTTTCTCTACTTGAGTGCCACAATATTATAAAAAAAGAGCCTCAAATGAGTGGAAATTCTCCACTCATCAACACCCCCAACTTAAAAAACTTTCCTTGTCGTCAAGCAAAACAAAATCAAAACCACAAGAGGCACACAATTTAAGCACAACATACTTACATTTCAAATAAGTATCGTGATCATGACTTTGGTTGGTACTAATAATTAGAAAGCAAGCAAGTGATTTAAAATTTGAGCAACTCCCTCAAGTTCAAGCACACTTTCAAAACACAATGTATTTTTAAGAATGGCCAAGTGACAACAATAATTTTCAAGAAGCTACTCACAACATATTAGTCAACCAATCAACTTCCCTTGACTCAATTTTTGAATAAATCAACTTCACCAGTCCATTCTAGTTTTCATGCCCTCACAAGAAAGAAAATGTTCCACAAATGCACGCATAAGTATTCACAAGACAAGGGACAAACACATCAAACACTCACACTCACAAGGAACGTCTCATGTACACAGTGCAACACCATAAGCTTGCCTTATTTTCAATCAACTTTTGCTCAAATGCAATCGGTCAGAGATCACAAAGGTCTTTTTCAAGCTTGTAATTTAGGCTTAGGGAACATTTGGGTAAAAGTTACTAGACCCTCCTTGAACACTACAATTTTTCAATATTTCTCAACTTCACCACTATTCTTAATTTCTCAAATCAATGCACACTTCTTTCTTATTTAATTCAAGATGAAAAACATACTACAATTTTATACATTGGAGGATTCGATTTCTTTTATTCTCAACTTTTTTTCTTTTAAATGTTTTTCTTTATTTAAACTTCCTCCTCCATTCATTGATTCTCTTTTTTTATACTTCACAAACAAGATTTCATGAGGTTAGCGTCTCCTCTATGAGTTTTTCACAACACCCTCAACTTAGGCTTTTCGCCTCAACTTTCAAAATTATTAAGTTCAAGGAGGGAAGGGTTCAAAAGAGGATTACTTTTTCAAAATGGGAAAGGCTTGTAATGAGGTTGCCAAGAAAATGGTATTAAGCTCAAAGTGGGACAAGTAGGGATATATTTAGTGCAGGGGTGGATGTTTTAGGTCAAGAGGACTTTAATAATTCACAAGGAAAGCCTAAGATCACGTCTACAACCTAAAGCAATCAAGACCAATATTTCAAGACCAACGGGAAAGTTCTAGCTAACACAAGCGAAAACAAGGAATTATTTTCAACAACTCACCACACACGACATGCAAACTATTAGAGATGGATCAATTTCACTTCCTAGTCAAGAACAAAAGAGTTATTTATCACATTACCACCTAGTAAGTACGAAGTGACAAAACGAGTCAAAACATTGTGACAAAGTCATTAACTTCCACAAATTTTCTTTTCACAAAATTTTAGAAGGGGTGCTTGCTTATGATTAGCAAGGCTTGACTAAGTCTCTTAGTACAAAAGAAGTCACAACCTCATATCAAAGCACCAACAAGGCCAACAACACCCAACAACACCCAACAAAATAATGATTTTCCCTTAAGAATGACACCACCCAATCTGTCATTGGGAAAATTCAAGCCTTTTTGTTGAGTTTTCACTATGGTTGCTCCAATCTCACTAGCTACGGGTACTCGAAATTCCCCTGCTCCAAGGCATACAAGAGAAAAACACAACCATGAAGATTGGCCCTTAAGAAAGTCGTCAATCTATCTATCATTAGGCATCGTCACTTAACCACGCATTATTATCACAAAAAGAAACTAACAAAAGAAATGTGAAACTAGAATAAGGTGAAAAGATGATAAAAACAACCAATCCACCCAATATAAACAAAAGCCCGACAAGGGCAATCAAAAACATCAATCCAGAATGTCAACAAAATAATAAAAACAACCCAAAGAGAGCACCCCAACTAAAAATGGTATTGTGTCCTCACAGAACAACTATGAAAATCATAAAGAGAATACGAAAGGGCTCCATTGGCTGCATCAATCCTCCTCACTCTCTGTGGATTCGTTGTCCTCATCCCCCTCATCATAAGTCCACGCAGATGGTGCATCTCCAACCTCATCTGGCCTCGAAGTCAGGAGTGGCTCATTTGCTTTCAACACCTTCAAAATTCTTGTGACTCCTTTCTACTTCAACTCGTCTGCACAACTCTGTGATCAAAGAAGGGACAACGAAGAAGATGCTATCATGGATATTGAATTCCTGAAACTCATTCACTATCAAGTGTCCTACATTCAAGTGTATGTCATCAAGCGCACTAGCCATGATCTGTTCTTTCAAAACTAGAATGTTTCTAATGCCCCCACTTAGGGAGATTTGGCTGCACACTGTTGACATCCATGTGCTAGTTTTGGCCATCAAATCAAAGGATAAAATTCTAGATTTTGTAACAGTGCGTTGAACATTTGTACTTGGGCATAACTTTGATGCTAGACAAGTGCCCAACTCACAATTCTTAGCCATGAAGGCCTCAATGTCGTGATCTAGCATCCCATAGAATGCATTTATTGCTTCGACCCATAATCAATGACTTTGCCCCGAATAATTATCAACCTTGTTGTCATGGCGGACTATATGAGGTTGGCATAGAATTCCCTCACCCGTTGCTCGTTTTCCTTGCATGGCTCAGCAGTGAAGCAAATCCATCTTGAGTTATCCAACCTTTGGTAAAAGCTTGGAAGCATCTCAGCCACTTCCTCAAGTGAAATGCCTCATTCGAGGATCAATTTCTTCTCGATCCGATCAGCATAGTAGTTCTCTAAAGCTTGGAGAGACACGAATCAATTTTGGTCATAGTTGACCTCAACTTTTACTTCAACACAAATTTGTTGCGCCATTCTTGACTTTTGAAAATCTGAAAATCCAAATAGCATGGAAGTGTAAGAAATATGTGTTAAACAATGCTATTCTATTGGTAGAAGTCAAGGAAAAGTGTTAGGAACCAATCTGGGACCAAAAAAGAGCCTGCTGAAAAATTGAAATCTGGCAAAAAATGGCCTCTAATGTCTCTTAAGTGACCAGAGGTTTGCTTAAGTGAACATCACAAAATGACCAGAAGGTTTCTAACGCAGGAATCGCAAAAGCGATGGGGTGGCCGCTTTAGCAAATGTCACTTAAGCACTTTTGCGACCTGTCGTCCCCTACTATGAACAAACAACTTTCAACCCCAAATTTTACACACAAAGATCTCTCCAAATGGGTTCAGATTCAAAAATAACCAACAAGAACTTTGAAAACTCAATCAATTCATCACCAAAACTTCCAAAATTTTTTTTGAGTTCTCATGAGCCTTCTATCAAACACATGGTGGGAAACCTATTTACTCATCAATTTGATCATGAAATCGGTACTTACGACCATCCCAATTATGATAAATCAATCCACACACATGAAATCAACAAATATAAAGCAAGATTCGGCCAACTCAAATAAAAATTTAACCCCCCAAGTTTAGAAGTTTTTACCCCAAACAATACCCCCACCGTTCAACAAAGAAAAAGGAATTCAAGAAAAAATTACCATCTTAAGGAAGAAAGAGTACGAGAGACATACTGAATTATGCTATCACGATGAAGATCAAGAGTTTTGGAGTAGATTCAAGACATAATAGGAAGAGAGTAAGAAATGGGACCTTTCGTTTTTGTTTTCTGACCATTTGTGTTCTGTATTTCAACTTTTGAAATTGCAAGTCTTGCTTAAATGGTTTTTGGATCACTTTATTGACTCTTTAATGAAACACGTGGGTCACTTTAGTGAGCTCCCCTCCTCTTTGGTGAACTTCATTTCAGCGAGGCTTTTGCGAACTCCACTTTTGCGAACTCCATTTCTCTTTTGTGACTTCAGAGGACAATTTTGCACGTCGCTTTCTGTCCATTTCGGCGGCCTTAGGGCATAGTTGGCGACTCGCCCAGCCATATTTGGTGATATAGAGTACCCAAAAAGTGCTCTACACCCCATATTGAAGGGGTTTCAACCTTAGATTTCATTTCCTTTAATATCCTTGCCTCCAAACCTATTCAAATTTGCTCCAAATTAAACACTTTGAAATAATGAGGATTAGTCAAAAATAAAATCCTAACCTACTCTAAGAATTCAAAAACTAAAAATTAATTAAGATTTAAAATTTTTGGATACCGATGGGTTGCCTCCATCAAGTGCAAATTTTAATGTCGCGGCGCGACGCCGGTTATATCACCCTTTGTGTTTCCACTTTGAGACAATAAACCTTCTCCCTAACTTTAGATCAATTTCTCTTCAAAGAGAATGGGGACAACATGAGAGCATCCAGAGTTTCACTCGATCTCTCCACTTTGAAAACTTGAATTTCTTACCCAACTTTACATCATTTTTTCGTTGAGGAGCTTTGGACAGGAGTAAGAGGATCACTACGCCATTTGAGCATTAAATTTCATAATCCTTGGCCTTCAAGTGAGTGACACTCTCACTTCCAAATGAACTATAATCGCCATATATGATATTTTTGGCTTTTTCTTGCAACTCTAGTATCATTTATTTGATTTCGGCGTCATGGAATTTTATTGGCTTGGATTGCTGGGAAATACCAAAGATTTCATCCATGTTAATCATAACCCCTTCTTCTCTAGATTCCAACCTCACTTCACTCTTGTTGGCCATTTGACAAGGGGCATCATGTAACCCCATTTTTCATTTTCACCTTGGCCTCCAAAGTAGCAATTCAAAACTCAAGTTGAATTATCTCATTGCACCGACTTAGTGTAACACCTCAGACTTCGATCAGTTTTCTATTTTGGGTCAACTTTAAATGACTATATCTTTTAGCACACAAAGAGCTAGGTGGCCCACGAGGTATCAAATCGAAGGCCTTTGAGTCCTCTTTCTTACACCGTCAAGTTTGTTAAATTTTGAGCTTGGAGTGAGAAGTTATGGCCATTTGAGTAAATCCTCTTTAGTTAAGGCTTTTCATCCATTTAAGGAAAGGGTATTTAGGTCTTCTCCTTACCACTATAGGGCTATGCACGTTTTTACTCACCCAATTTAGGGGACTAATCAGATGCTAAGTTATTTTTCATATTCTTAAACACTTAGAATTTTAGGGCGAAGTTCCAAGAAGAGGAAAAGAGGGTTTTCAGGCGTTCATTCAAGGGTTGAGAAATTTCGCCAAGAACAATGGTTCTTTCCAGGTATGTGAGGCTTCCCATAGTGATGAACTTGTTCATCCTCACGCCAAGCATGTAATTCTTTCGTTAATTCGCTCATATAATTATTTATGTGAAAATTCTTGAAGAGTTCTTGAGTTTTATGCTTCATTCTTTATCAATAGAGGTTTTCAGTTCTTGAGCTGAGGGTTTTGTGAATGAATGGTGGTTCTTGAACGAATTTGAGTGGGATTTTAATAATTTCTTGTTGGGCTTGTGAATCAAAGAGAGTTTGGAAGAAATCAATCGATTTTAGATAAGTTAAGACCCGTAATTGAGCAAGAGCTTTGTGAATCAGGCCGAACAATTCAAATTTGATAAAATTTGAAAAATCAAAAACACTAGTGGCCAACCAGATCCTTCAAATGCTCAAGAAAATATTTTTTAGATTGGAAAAAACATAGCAACACCACATCATAAATGATGAGAATGTTAAACCAAGTGACTAAAAATTTAGAACAAACAGGGGAGTGACTAAGAGGGTAAAATCTTAAAGCTAAAATAACAAACAATAGCCTTTGAAGAGCAACTTCATAATCAAAGTTAAACCAAGACTTTTCAGAATGAGATTAGGCTATATTGAAAAAAAAGTTAAACGAGATTAACGTTCTCAGCGATTCATGTATACACATCCTAAATTGTAGTCAAATCAAAGCAAGCATAAGGGAGATAGATATCATTGTAATACAGATGCTTAACTGTACTAAAAGTGAAAGACAAAATCTAAACAAGCAGATTAAGAACCTTAATTGAAATTATCGAAAATCAACCAAAACGACCAAATAGAGTTTGAAGAAAAATAAGGGCGAGGCAGTGTACCTTTTCAGGAGCAGCAAACAGGGACTCCAACGTCAAAGATTCCAACTTCAGACTCTTCTCCAAACTTAAATTCAAAGCCGAAAATAGAAAAGGTAAGAAGATGAAATAATTTTCGAAATCTTACCCTTGATGTATGTTTCTAATTGTTTTTCTTTCTATTTTTGAATTAGTTTTTTTAGTTGATTCTTGGGTTTTCTGGATGATCTTTCGGGTTGAAATGACCCTCCAGGTCATTTTGGTGTAAATGACTTCTTTATGTCATTTAGAGCATTCTTGTAGCAATCCCAAGTAATTTATGACTTGCTGGCACTGACTGTTTGGTCGCCTAGTCATTCGTTTGGGTTTTATGCCCGTTTCCCTATTTTTGAGATTTTGGACCTTGAGAAGTTGATTTTGGTCATAACCTCAAGTAAATTAACTCAGACGGGAATTCTGACGATTCCATCAACTCTGGAGCAGCCAAATTAACTTAGTAGCATGATTGGCAGGAGTCCCAGGGTTTTCAGTGTGACTTTAGGGCCATTTGGCGCTTTAGCCTTTGAGATTTGGCTCAAGTTTGACTTCGGTCAATATTCTTGGTAAACGTGCTCAGATGACAATTTCGTCAGCAAGGTTAGTTCAAAAATGCAGAGTTCAGTCTAGAATGACCCTTCGAGATCTTCTCGAGGCTTCTGATCTAATTCTGAGGCCTTTGGTTGAAGTTGGCTAAAATGGCGCTTTGGCTGTGGGACCCACTTTTTATCGAAACGACCTCGTATAGAAATTTCAACTATGCCATTGAGTCCGAAACATCAAATTTGATGGGATAGCATATCTCGTTTGCATGTACAAGGTTCCGAACGAATCCCAAGCACCCCATCGGAGTTTTGGGAATGCCCAAAACTCAGCTGGTGCACAGCTGATGTTGTAGACCCATTTGTTCTCCGCGTTCGGGGAATTGGTGGTGTGAGACTTCCTTCTCTATGTTCGTTGATAAGGCCCCGCGTTCACCGAAGTCTAGGAGGTCTGGTTAGCCTTTCTCTCCGCGTTCACAGATAGGGCTTCGCGTTCGCAGAGGCTTGTGGTCCTCTTCTCCACATTCGCAAACCCTTAGCTGCATTCACAGAGGTATAGTTGTTGATACTTTGCATTCGTGGGCCCTTGGCCGCATTCGCGGAGCTGTGGTTGTTTTCCTTTCGCTTTCGCGGGCCCTTGACCGCGTTCGCAGAGGTCAGCGGGTCTAGTAATATATATAGGGGCAGTCGGGTTTTTGTTGGAGGAAAGCTTGAAAATTGATATCTTTCTCGTTTTAAGTAAGTTTTCGGTGATTAGAAGTCCCAGATGTTTGGAATCTCATTTGCTGTGTGGGTTAGTGCTCGGATAGTATTGGGTGGTCCTTGATTTTTGTGAATTTGAGGCGTAAGTTGCTACCTTAGCTAAATGTGTAAAGTTTTGCATCTTTTGTTTGTTGTTACTTGGAGTTGATTCGAGCCATGAGAGGGGTTCCATTTTGGAACACAAGCTCGGGGAAGGGTTTAGGTCCTCTTCACGGAGTAAATTTTTGAAATTCCAGAGCATGTCCCACAATTCCCAATTTTGACTCTGAAATTGGTCTGTCTCCGATTTTGTTGATTTTAGTGTCTAAACGATCGTGTTGATGCTGTGATTCTAGTTTTGATAGCGTGGCAGCAATCCAAGGCCGTTCAAAAGGGGAAGACTCTGGCAGAGTGATTTAGAGCGTGAGCGGTCGAACTTTAGGTAGGTTATGACTTCTCTTCCTTTAGATTGAGCCTGATTGTGTTAATGCGTGCGGATTTGTGTGAATTTGGGGCGGGTAGCTAGTATCTCTTCTCTTCTTCTCAAAAACCATGCTTTAGGGTTGATTTTCAGGCTATTTTAGGGTTAGTACCATGTTACTGGAAGGGTTGCTTATCTGTGATTTGGTTGCATTATCTGTTGGGCGGTATATATGTTGTTGCATGCGGATTATTTTATTAGTTGTTTATTGTATAGGAGTATATCTTTGACCTTAGTTTTTTATAGACTAGTGTTGAGTTATACCCATGCACCTGGTTGACTTTGGTATATATCTGACGTCGATTTGGATGGACTAGGACCTTGTAGACCGGCATAGCAGACTTGGGTCTGATAGTTGAATTTAGTTTTGGCTTTGTAGTGCTTGCAATCCTTCTGTCTTTTCTCTCCTTTTTCTGAGGTGCTGATGTGTTATCGGATGCATGTTATCTTCATGGTTGGATGCTTCGAGGTCAGTTCTCTGGTCATGTGATTGGTAGTGGACGTTGATATGCTACGGCTTGGAGTTGATGCACTCGATGTGATGTGGTTGGTAATTGACATCAATCCACAATGGTTTGGAATTTTAGATTCTCTACGTAGTAGGTTCACCTTATACGCTATGTCAAGCTTGGTAGGGCCCCCGGGAGTGTTAGTTGATTCACTTGACTGGCTGGGTAGGGGCCAGGAGTGTTAGTCGGCTAGCAAATTAGATATAAGTTTGATACGGTTCTCTTCGGAGTTGGCATGCACCGCACACTCTGGCTGGCTGGGCAGGGCCCCCGGGAGTGTTAGATGGCTCACTTGGCTGGCTTAGGCAGGACCCTCGGAGTGTTAGCCAATCGTGCGGTTGGATATCAGGATCTTTGGAGGGGTCGTCGTACCCCCCCTCCCCCCCACAACATTCAACTGGCTGGGCAGGGCCCCCGGAATTATTAGCGGACTAGATGAGTTGATTTGGAAGTCGGACTGGTTAACTAGGTTGGAGTTGTCTGGTTGTTTCGGTTCGGAGTTGGTTTCCTTTAGTTCTGTAGATCTTGCTCTTCTGTCTACCTATCGGGCTTATGGGGGTGTGTTCGGGTTTTATTTAAACTTGTGCACGAATGTACCTTCTGTGCTTATGGGGGTCCAATTAAGTTTAGTTTAGCTGTACTTAGTTTACTTTTTGTGCGCTCGTGTGCTTCTTTTATTTTTCACTTGACCTCTGTGATTGTAGATTCTATCCTTTTAGACTATTTTTACCTTTCTTGCTCAGTTGGCCTATGATGCCTACTAGGTACCTGTTGTTAGGTACTCATGCTACACTTTGCATATGTTTTCGTGATGCAGGTCTGAGCACCAGTTAGCAGCATTGAGTTAGAGCTTGCTGCAGTCTGTTCCGGAGGCGAGGGTGAGCACATGGCATCCTGAGATTACCTGCCTCCTTTTGTACTTATATTTTGGCTTTTCTTTCATTTTTGAGACTGTCTTGTTTCTATGGTCCACTTTTGGGACGTGTAATCATTTTGTAGTAGCTCTGTACATGTGACTTTCTAGTTCTTGGAGGTGTCGTTTGTTGTATATAGTTGGTTTTGTTTTCGGCTATCCTTTATGTGATCCCTTATTTATGCTATTTCTAGTGGAGAATAGTTTCCACTCTAAGTCCCATTACTATTAAGTTCCGGGATATGGTTTGTCTTGCCTACTGGCGAATTGATAGGCGCCATCATGACTCGCAGAATTTGGTCATGACAAGTTGGTATCAGAGTCAGGTTCGCCGGTCTAACTTGTATAGAGCTAGCATCTAGTAGAGTACTGGGGATCAGCGCAGAGACATCTGTGTCCTATCTTCGGGAGGCTACATGATGTCCTTTGGAGGTTTTTTTGTTTTGTATCTTTTTTGTGCGCTGTTGTCCGATTGGTTTAATGAAATCTTACTTGTTTCACTCTGTCGCAGGATGGCTCACACGCATATTAGAGGTCAACCCCGAGGTCGAGGTGGGGCTACGGCACCAGGCTGTGATAGAGCAAGGACTCTAGAGCCGGAGCCGGAGCCTCGAATTGAGCATATTCCTCCTCAGCCGGTGGGGCCGGGACCAGCCCAGCCACCACCTGCACCAGCTGCCTCCCCTGATCTTCAGGTGATGCTTGCGTAGATTCTAGTTGTGATAGGGGGTATTCAGCAGCAGCAGGCCCCAACTCCAGTTTCAGATCCAGCTCCAGCACCGCAAAGTCAGCCTGCCCCAGCAGCTCTTGAGATTCTTCAGCAGGGTCAACCTACAATAGCGGCCCTAGAGGTTCAGCAGCTGCCAGCACCGGCTGCCATTCAGCAAGATATCTTAGATGGGGTTATGCCTCTTCAGGAGCAGAAGATGCTCGGTGCAGTTCTGATATTATCACCGCCGAGGTTTTTTGGGGCAGTTGGCGAGGACGCCCATGAGTTCATTACTTCCTTCCGGGAGAGATTGCAGGCTCTGGGATTAGTTGAGAGGAGCCAACTTCAATGCTTATCATTTAGATGGACCGGCCAGGTAGTGCTGGTGTTCTTTTATGGAGACTAGGCCAGTTGGGTCCCCACCAGTGACATGGTAAGAGTTTTCTGAGGCCTTCATGGCAAGATTTATCCTATGGAGCGTCATAGATTGGCCTCGTGATGAGTTCTTAAGGTTGGAGCAGGGATCTATGATGGTATTTGAGTACGAGGCTCAATTTCATGAGTTATCCCGTCATGCCACTATGATCTTGCCCATGGAGGAGGAGAGAGTCTGATGCTTTGTTAGAGGCTTGAGATTGCAGCTATGTATTGAGTCGCAGTCTATGTTTTTAGTGCGCCGGTCTCTTCTTGATGTTGTGGACCATGCCCACACGCTTGAGAAGCTCCCTCGCGAGGCCTACGGGGGCCATGTAAAGAGGGACAGGCAGGATGATAGAGTTAGCGGGCCCCATTCTAGGCTTAGAGTTACTCAGGACCAGGGCCATTAGAGACTCCAGTCAGGTCAGCCTAGTCACCCGTTTCACGCATCAGTGTAGCTATCAGAGGGTGACTAGCACCATCAATGTGGTTATAGTGCATGTCCGAGTCAGGGCCGAGGTGGTTTTTAGACAGATTCCTCAGGTCGGAGTGGCCGACCTCCAGTTAATAGTGGGTCTTCTCATGGTTGCTTTACATGTGGAGAGCTTAGTTATTGGTCTAGGGAGTTCCCTATATCAAAACCAGCCTTACCAACTCCTTAGGTGGCGAGACCGATTTCAGCAGTAGCACCTCCAGCTAGAGGAGGAGGTTAGCATCAGGGTGCACGAGGAGGTCCCCGGGGAGGTAGGATAGGTGGCAGGGTGGATGCACGGGGTAGAGTCACCCATGGCAATTTCTATGCAACTCCTGCCAGAGAAGAGGCCGAGGAGTCAGATGATGTGATCAAAGGTACGGTTCTCTTATGCCATCAATCCGCTTCAACTTTATTTTACCCTGGTTCTACTTATTTGTATGTGTCTGCTTATTGTGTTCCTTGGTTAGGGGTGAGTCCAGAGCACTTGGTGGTACCTTTGCGTGTTTCGACCCCGGTAGGGGATTCTTTAGTAGTGGAACAAGTTTGTAGATCCTGTGTGGTGACTATTCAGGGGCACGACACTCGGGCCGATCTTATTGTGCTTAGCATGGTGGATTTTAATTTGATTTTTGGCATGAATTTGGTATCCCTTCACCGAGCGATCTTGGATTGCTATTCCAAGAACGTTACTTTAGACATGCCTGGTATTCCGTTGGTGGCGTGGGGGGTTCTTGTAGTCGCACAACGGTTGGGGTGATTTCTTGTATTCAGGCCCTGAGGCTAGTGGGTAGCGGATGTTTTGCTTATCTGGCATATGTTAGAGATGTTAGTAGGGAGGACCCTACCATTGATTTCATGCCTATAGTCCGAGAGTATGTCGATGTGTTTCCTGCCGACCTTCTTGGCCTACCCTTAGAGTGGGATATTGATTTTGCCATTGATTTCGAGCCGGGTACTCATCCCATTTCCATCCCACCATATCATATGGCCCCCGCAGAGCTCAAGGAGCTTAGTGTTCAGCATCAGGATATCTTGGGTAAGGGATTCATTCGGCCTAGTGTATCACCTTGGGGTGCCCCAGTCCTGTTTCTGAAGAAGAAGGACCGTACGATGCGGATATTTATTGATTACAAGAAGCTGAATAAGGTGACGGTGATCCCCAAGACAGCATTTAGGACTTGTTACGGCCATTATGAGTTTCTAGTGATGTCTTTTAGGTTGACTAATGCCCTTGTCGCTTTCATGAACTTGATGACTCGTGTATTCAGGTCGTATCTGGACTTCTTTGTCATACTCTTCATTGATGATATTTTGGTATACTCACGGAGCCATAGTGAGCATGAGCAGCATTTGAGGATAGTGATCCAGACTTAGAGAGATCATTGGCTTTATGCCAAGTTCTTAAAGTGCGAGTTTTGGGTTTAGTCCGTAGCATTCTTGGGGCATGTGGTGTCCAAGGATGGCATTATGGTGTATCTGGCGAAGATTGAGGATATTCGTGATAATGCTAGGCCAACCTCTGTGACTGAGATTCGGAGTTTCGTCGTATTGGCAGGGTACTACAGGCATTTTATTGAGGGTTTCTCTTCTATAGCAGCGCCTTTGACTCAATTGACTCGCCAGGATGTTCCCTTTATGTGGTCAGAGGAGTGTGAGAGGAGCTTTCTGGGGCTTAAGGAGTTGCTTACCACCGCTCCTATATTAACTTTTCTAGTTGAGGGCGAGGTTTTCATTGTTTATTGTGATGCATCCAGTGTTGGTTTGGGTTGTGTATTGATGCAGCAGGGCCGGGTTATTGCTTATGCGTCGAGGCAACTTAAGCTGCATGAGCGCAACTACCCCACTCATGATTTGGAGTTGGCTGCTGTAGTTTTTGCGCTTAAGATAGGGATTCATTCCCTTTATGGAGTTCATTACGAGATCTACATTGATCATAAGAGCCTTCAGTACATTATGACCCAGAGGGATCTTAATTCGAAGCAGCGCCATTGGATTAAGCTCCTGAAGGACTATGACCTTTCTATTCTCTATCATCCGGACAAGGCGAATGTGGTAGCAGACGCCTTGAGCTATAAGGCAGTGAGTATGGGTAGTCTATCCTTCCTTTCTGTTTTGAAGCTTGGCTTTGCACATTCAGTCCCTAGTCAACCAGATGATCAGGCTTGATGTTTCAGATAGCAGTCGGGTGTTAGCCCATGTGGTAGTTCAGTCATCTCAGCTAGATCAGATCAGTAGCCGTCATTTCGAGGATGAGTGTATGGTGGCACTGATAACGCTCAACCACACCTCTTACAATTTGAAATGTGGGCGGTTGCTAACAAGTATAAACCCAACGAAGAGTTGGGGTCGATCCCACGAGGAACAATTTGCAAGGAAATTGAAGAAATAAATAATATCTAGCTACCAGTTTGAATGCAAAATGAAAAATACAATTATAATATGAGAAGATTTCAAGTACCAAATTAGGATAGGGGATAGAGGAGAATAAGGAACAAAGCCTTTTCAAGCAAGAATACCAACGAGATTTTGGAATGGGAAGTCAATTAAACCGATACGATCCATTGCAAACTAGCTTCATGCAATCTCAATTGATCATGGGTAAAATCATATATGCCTCGGACTCTAAATTATATACCTAATTCTATCGAACATAGGCTAATATTTCTTAACTAGTTCTCACGAACCCAATCAGGTGGCAACACAAGCAATCCGATTAAAGGCAATGCAAGGATTTACTATTACTAGCTAAAATCCGCCAAATGAGTTTTTAAACCTCAAATTTTGCACCAATCAACTTTTCCCAACCTCAATTGACTCTAACAATCTCAATCAAAGTAAATGGGCAAGTCCAAAGAGTGATCAATTCATATGGAAATCAATTAAAGCATGAAATTGATTGGATAATTAAAAACTCATTTGACAAATGATAAAGCATTCAACTAATTACAAAAGCATAAGATAGAAATCAAAAACCCAAATATTTTTTATTACTAACACAATATCCAAATCATCAATCAACAATTACACCTAAAATTCAACAATACAAAGCAAAGAGTTGAAGAAAGATGGAAAATAATTACAAATCAAGCTCACAATCTTCACTATAATGGTGTTTGTCGAGGAGTCTTTCTCTCAAAGCTAAGCCCAAGCCTCAATCCCCAAGGTTCTTCTCTCTATTTTTTGTATTCTTGTGATTTCTACGATTCTCCTCCGAAATTGGCTGTGTTCCAGTTTGTATGGTGAATTAGGATCAAAATGTGAATTTCCAGAACTGCCCAGACGCCTGGCATGTTTTCTTCTCTGCATTTGCAGAGGTAGCTCTGCATTCGCGGAGATCAGCATAATTGCCCTTCGCATTCGCGCTTCACAGGTGACTTGATCTCCACGTTCCCGCCTGACTCCCCGCGTTCGCGGAGAGTACTTCACTGTCAGCTCCGAAATCCTTGTTTTTAGCTCTATTTTGAACATATTTCCATTCTTTTTCATCAAAATTCCTTTTTAACCATCGTGTGTCTGAAAGAACCATATTCAAAGGAAAACTAGCCTCTTTCTCTACTTAAGTGCCACAAAATCACAAGAAAAGGACTCTAAATGAGTGAAAATCACGCACTCATCAACACCCGCAACTTAGAAACTTTGCTTGTTCTCAAGCAAAACAAAATCAAAAGCACAAAAGGCAATCAATTTAAGCACAAAACACTCTTATTTAAACTAAGGATCAAGATCGTGACTTAGGTTTGTACTAACAAATAGTCTTCAAGCAATCTTTTCACAAAAACAACCCCAAGTTCTCATGAAACATTTTTCAAACACCAAGAATTATTAAGTCACAACAACTCTAACTCAAGAAATGACGCTACTCTTTAGCTCTTCTACATGCTCACTTGATGCAATTAGGAATTTTCAAAATCACCACTCAAGCAACCTATATGCCCTAACAAGAAAAGAAATGTCCCAAAATACTCACAAAGTATTTACAAACACGGGACAAAAGCACAAACACTCACACTCACAGAAGAACATCTCATGAACACAAATGCCACAGCATAGGCTTGCCCATATTTTCAATCAACATTGACTCAACTTCATTTGGTTAGAAATCACAAAGGACTTTGTTAAGCTTGTATTGTAGGCTTAGGGAAGGTTAGGATATCATTTGGGTATAAGTGACTACACCCTCCTTTAAATCTACTCAACAACTCAATGTCTTCCAACTTTTTCACATTTTCTTTACTTTCCAAGCCCATGCATGTTTCACATTCTCTTTTTCTTATTTTCACTCTAGATGCCCCACATGTAACCATTTTTCACTTTTTGGAGGATTCAAGATTCTTTTATTCACTTTCTTTTTCACAACTTTTTCTTTCTTTTTGACTTTTTCCTCTATTCATCCTTCTCTCTCTCTCTTTTTTATTTCAAGCTCTTATGTAATAGGTATCATTTCTATGAGTTTCCCATAACACCCCCAACTTAGGCTTTTAGCCTCAACTTTCACAACTTCAAGTTCAAGGAGGGAAAGGGTTCAACAGAGATGTACATTTTCAAAATGGATAAGGCTTGTAATGAGGTTGCCAATTAAAAGGGTTTAGGCTCAAATGGGAGAACAAAGGATACATTTAGTGCAAAGGTGGGATTTTTAGGCCAAGTGGACTTCAAGAACAATCAAAGAAAGCTTAAGATCATTTTTCCAACCCAACTCAATCAAGACCAATGTTTCAAGACCAATCGGGGAAGTTCTAGGTAGCATAAGCGAACACAAGGCATTATTCAATAACTCACCACACATGACATGCTAATCACTCAAGATGGATCAAAATCTTATTTCCTTTTCAACAAACAAGTGGCAAAGAACAATTAAGCCGCCAACGAATCAAAAGTCACAAAAAGAGTCACAAGAGTTACCACAAAATCATTTCAAACATGCTCAATTTTCAAAACGGAGGGGTGTGTTCAAAATATTTTTCACATGCAAGACTATATTCTTAGTACCAAACAAGCTACAACCTCCCAAAAAAATGATGAATTTTCCCTTAAGAAAGCCGTCAACCAATCCATCATTGGGAAAACTCATACATCGATTCGGGAGCGGCTTCTCAGAATTCACCACACATCAACAATGGCTACTCAGACTTCACCACACAACAACAATGGCTACTAAAACTTCACCACACAACCAACCGACGCTTTACCCTTAAGAAAGTCGTCACTCTATCCATAATAGGGCATCGCCAATAAACAAAATCTCCAATCACAACACCATCACAAAACAAAATAAAAAAAATAAAGAAGATATCAAAAGCAATAAAAACTAATAAAACAAAAATGACTAATCCAACACAATCCACAATTAAGACCCAAAAGCTCCACAAGGGCACAATATCCACAAAATAAAACAACCATCAAACAACACAATCCTAATCATGCGAAACAAGAAATACAAAAGAAGAGTCATAAGGGAAACACCCCCAACTGAAAATTGAACTGTGTCCTCACAGTACAAAAATCAAAAGAGAATACGAGGGTCTCCCTGAAATGCAATTATTCTGAGCTCGCATCGGAGGGGAAGGACAAGTCCTCATCATGTGATACACTGCTACCGCATAAGCTCTAGAGCTTTCCCATCATCCTACTCAGAAACTTACCCTTCTTCTTCTCATGCTCTACAAAGGTCCTATGTCACTGCTCAATCTTCCCCTACCTCCGACTCATATGCTCAAGTATGTCGGACATGGCCTTCTGGGTAGCTACTACAGAAGTAAGGGTAGGTGCAAGGGCACCCTCAGATGTGGTAGCTACAAATGGTCCAGTGGGGAGGCCAACAACTAACTCTCTAATCTGAGAGTCAACTCCTTGTATCTGAGAAGATATGTAGCACATCATGGCTGTTCCAAATAGGAGGGGTCCTGCAGTAGAGGAGGCACCAGCCTCAGAATCATGCTCAGTAAACTGGCCAAATTGGGGGTCGGCCACATCTATCTTCCTCTTCTTACGCCTGTCGCCCTATGCCCCCTCTTCTTGAGAGGGTGAATCTCCGTGCCTGGCTTTTTCTCCTCATCAGTGGGCAGTCTCGACACCCTGCCACTGTAGCATAGCTGAGTGGTCAAAGAAGGGAAGATGATACTCATGGCTCTCCCTTAAGCAACATCAATGATGCGATCTGTAATCAGCTACCCCACATTCACCTATAACCCATCAATAATAGCAGCGATCACCAAAGCCCTGTCTAATGTCAACTCAGTGTCATGGGTTGAAGGAATGACCCGAGAGCATATGATAGAAAGCTAAGTCTTTGCCTCAGCTGTGAACTCACGAACTCCACCCCTCTCTTAGTCTCAAACCACTCTAGAGGCTCACCATTATGCAGTTTATCCACAAGCCACTCGCCATCCAATTCTTTGTAGTAGTTCATATATACCCTGTTGTCAGTGTTCGGGAGACCATAATAAGCATTGATCACTGCTGGGCTAAAAGGCACATGTACCCTTTGGACAGTAGTAACTGCTGCTTCATTAAAGTCCGTCTCTAGAGCATTTGCATAAAACTTTGCCACGATAGTATGATTATCCATGATAAGCTCAGCAACAAACACCATCCATCTACTAAACTCAAGCCTGTGAAATAAGTCCGGCATCCCATTATAAAGTTTCTCCAAGAAAATCCCCTTATCTTTCACTATAGCCCGGCAAGGTATTCATCGTACTTTTGGGCACATTTAGAGGAGAAGAATTTTGTGGCATCAAAATAATCTTCCTTAGGTGCAATTTCAGACGATTGAGGGATGTTGTCGGTCGAGATAATAAGCTCAAAGTACCTACAAAGGAAGCAAACATGTTAAAAGTTCTTATGGACACTTAAAACAATGTACTAGGAAGTATTTAGGCTAAAGAAAATAATTAAAAGAGGTCCCGATCGATGCATTTCAAGGTTACTATTTTGGGACAGAACAGTTTCCTTCTCCGCGTTCGAGGAGAAGCCTCTGCGTTCGCGGAGAGTCAGACGCCATACCTTCGCATTCACGGAGAGGCAACCGCTCTCGTGGCTCAGAACACAGTAGATCTCCGCTTTTGTGGACTAGTTTGCGACATTCACGGAGTACAAGGGGACTTAGACCTCCGCGTTTGCGGAGAAGTCGTCTTTCCTAGAAAAATAGTTCATTCAAGCATTTTGGACAAGCACATGGAGGGCATCAACATTTTGCACCTTTTTCTACCAAATTCCGCCCCCAATTAGACCCCACACATGAGCAACACAATCATAACACTACAAGCGTCTAATTCAACCAAAAACTAATACTTCGACACAAAAATCAAGTTCAATAGTAGAACACCATAAAGCACGAAATTTCAAGGTTTTCCTCACAAAAAAATCTCCCAAATAAAACCTAACAAATCATTTATCAATAACCACAAGGCAAATATCATGAATTCTACCCAATAACCAACAATTAAACACGACGATCAAGTTAAAATCAAAGATCACATTGAAGCACCATATTTAAATTCTCACTCACCAAACATCAAAATTAAAATAATGCAAGGGTCAGAAATCATACCTTGATTGTAGATTCTAATCACAAATTGATGAATTCAAAAACAAGATAGATGAGGGAGAATTTTAGGGGATGATTTCGATTCGTTACTGAGGAGGAACAACAGGGATATATATTTTATGCTTTGAAACTGAAATGGCCTTACAGTTTCTGCCTTTTCAAATACCCCGACATTCCACGTTCGCGCCCCTATGGGAGTCCTTGACCTTCGCGTTCGCGGGCATCATGGCTCGTTCGTGCCTCTGTGAGAATGAAACATCCGCGTTCGCGGTCAGGAGGGCGCGTTCGCAGAGTGTCTGGTAAATTGACTTCCGTGTTCGCGGACTCCACTCTGAGTTCGCGGAGAGCAATTTAGGCATGGACCCCTGGCAACATTCTTTAATTTGCGGCGATTGGTGGGTCCATTTGGTGACTCACCCAATGCACTTTGGCGACCTTCAGTTGCCAAAAAGTGTTCCAACCCCCATTTTGAAGGTAGTTCATCCCGAAACATCAATTCGAAGTGCATATTTTCTTCCAAACCTGTTCAAAACTCTTCTAAACACTTTGAAATCATGAGAATTAGTCAAAAATAAAATTCTAATCTATCCTAAAAATAAAAATTTACAAAAAAAATAATATTTTGATACCGATGGGTTGCTGCCCATCAAGCACACAATTTAACGTTGCGGCAGGATGCCGGTTGCATCACCCTTTATGTTTCCACTTCGAGGCGATGTACGTTCTCCCCAACTTCAAATCATTTTCTCTTCGAAGCATATGGGGACTACCGAAGAGCATCACACATTTCACTCGATCTCTCCACTTCGAAGACTTTAGTATCTTGCCCAACTTCTCATCATTTTTTCGTGGAGAGGCATTGGGCAATAGTGATAGGGTCAGTAGGCCATTTGAGCATCAATCTTCGTAATCCTTGGCCTTCAAGTGAATGACACCATGACTTACCAATGAATTAGATTTGCCATATATGATCTTTTTGGCTTTTTCTTGCACTTCCAATATTATTGCCTTAATTTTGGCAACTTGGAATTTTATTTTCTTTGTTTGGTTGAAAACACCCAAGATTTCATCAATATTTAACACAAACCCTTTTTTTTAGACTCCAACTTCAATGCGTTGCTTTTGACCATTTGACAAGGAGCACTACATAATCAAAATCTTGATCTCACATTAGCCTTCAAAGTAGCAATCTCAAACTCAAGTTGGATCATCTCATGACACCTAGTTAGGTGCAAGTTGCGAAATTCATCCCTTATTTAGAACATTAAATCTCTTAGCCTCACACCCTTTTCTAGTCGTTGAGACAAATGCAAGAGCAAAGCTTGACTCACAACACCCATCTCTTCCCACATCTTGTCATTCAAAGAGGCCTCCACATATCTCTTTCAAACATGTAGTCTTCCACAATAAGGCCATGGGTCATCAACGTAGGGCTTGCAATCACCAAACCTTTTCCCTTCAAAAGAAGCCATAAAGCCAAACAAAAATGAAGCAAAAACAAATATTCATAATTTGGATAGAAACTTGTAAACTATAAATTCTATATCAATTCAATACGCCAAATTATTCCACGGCAGCGGTGCCATTTTTTGATAACGCTCAACCACACCTCTTACGATTCGAAATGAGGGTGGTCGATAACAAGTATAAACCTAATGAAGAGTTAGGGTCGATCCCTTGAGGAACAATGTGCAAGGCAATTGAAGAAATAAAGAATATTTAGCTACTAGTTTGAATCAAAAATGAAATATACAATTATAATATGAGCAGATTTCAAGTAACAAATAAGGATATGGGATAGAGGAGAAGAAAGAACAAAGCCTTTTCAAGCAAGAATACCAACGTGATTTTGGAATGGGAAGTCAATTAAACCCATATGATCCATTGCAAACTAGCTTCATACAATCTCAAATAATCATGGGTAAAATCACATATTCCTCGGACTCTAAATTATCTACCTAATTATATTGAACATAGGCAAATATTTCTCAACTAGTTCTCATGGACCCAATCAAGTGGCAACACAAGCAATGCGATTAAAGGCAATGCAAGGATTTACTATTACTAGCTAAAATCCGACAAATGAGTTGTTCAACCTCAAGTTTTGCACCAATCAACTTTTCCCAACCTCAATTGACTCTAGCAAGCACAATCAAAGTAAATGGGAAAGTCCAAGGAGTGATCAATTCCAAAGGAAAGCAATTAAAGCATGAAATTGATTGGATAATCAAAAACCCATTTCCTAAATGATAAAGCATTCAACTAATTACAAAACCACAACATAAAAATCAAAAACCCAAATATGATTTATCACTAACACAATATCCAAATCACAAATCAACAATTACACCTAAAATTCAACAATACAAAGCAAAGAGTTGAAGAAAGATAAAAAAATAATTACAAATCAAGCTCACAATCTTCACTCTAATGGTGTTTGTCGAGGAATTTTGCTCTCAAAGCTATGCCCAAGCCTCAATCCCCAAGGTTCTTCTCTCTATTTTCTGTCTTTTCTGTATTCTGGTGATTTCTATGATTCTTCACCCAAATTGGTTGTGTTCCAGTGTATATGGTGATTTAGGTTCCAAATGTGAATTCCTAGAACTTCCCAGACGCCTTACATATTTTCTTCTCCGCGTTCACGGAGCTCAGCATAATGCACTCCGTGTTCGCGGAGGATATCCCACGTTCGTTCTTCACAGGTGACTTGATCTCCGCATTCGCGCGCGAAGAGTACTTCACTGCCAGCTCTGAAATCCTTGTTTTTAGCTCCATTTTGCCCTAATTTCCATTCTTTTTCATCAAAACTCCTTTTTAACCATCATGTACTAGAAACAACCATATTCAAAGGAAAATTAGCCTCTTTCTCTATTTAAGTGCCACAAAATCACAAGAAAAGGACTCTAAATGAGTGAAAGTCACCCACTCATCGGGCACTCCAAGATAAAGTATTGGAAAGTGATATCGGGCTGACTACATTAGACTCAGATGGGGTTTTGAGATTTGCTGGCCATTTGTGTGTTCCGAGAGTCGGAGATTTGATTCAACTGATCCTTAGCGAGGCCCATGAATCTAGGTATTCTATCCATCCAGGCACCGATAAGATGTATCGTGATTTGAGGCAGCACTACTGGTGGAGCCGTATGAGGAGGGAAATCTCAAATTATGTGTCCCATTGCTTGTGTTGTCAGCAGGTGAAGGCCGAGCATTTGAGGCCTAATAGTGAGTTGTAGAGATTAGCCATTCCTGAGTAGAAGTGGGAGCGTATCAGCATGGATTTCATTGTGGGTTTACCTCGGACTTCTAGAGGTGTTCACATCATTAGGGTCATCGGGGATCGATTGACTAAGTCAACACACTTCCTTCCAGTTCGTACTTCCTTAAGTGTCGACAGGTTGGCTCGTATTTATATTAGGGAGGTGGTTCGTCTTCATGGTGTGCCTGTTTCTATCATTTTAAAGTGGGGTTCACAGTTCACTTCCAGCTTTTGGAGGGTATTTCAAGAGAATTTGGGCACCCGTATCGACCTTAGCATAGCATTCTATAACGGGGGAAGCTACTAGATGATTGGCTGAGTAGGTGAATGATTCTATAACTTTTTAAGAGGAGTTAACCGAAGCATTCTTAGAGAGATTCTTTCCTCCCTAAAAAATGGTCATGCTTAGGGACAACATCCAGAACTTTAAAAGAGTCGGAGGTGAACCTCTTCACGAGACATGGTTGCAATTCCGAAAATTGCTTCTACAATTTCCAACAAATGGTGTTCTGGACAATTTGTTGTTGCAATACTTTTATTGTAGCCTTGATTAATTCAACAAGGGCTTGGCTGTTCAACTTATTCAAGGTGGGCTGATGCGACAATCGTTTGATGTAGCCACAATGTTGTTAGATGATATGACAAAAGTAAACTGAGCATGTCATACTATAGAGGATCAAGTATCTTCTTAGCAATGGGGAATGAGCAAGAACAAATACAAAAGGATCATGAGCACAATGAAAACATGGCTAAAATGAAGACCCAACTTGATGTGTTGTCTAAACATTTCTTGGGAGGTAGACTTAAAACAGTGAATGCAGTTGGTACAAGCATTGGACAATTCCCCAAGGATGCCAAGAGACATTATATAATGAAGAGGTACAATTCTTGGGAAATGAATGGGGGTTTATCCTAACTACACATGATAGAAAGAAAAGAATCACAATTTTTCCTTTTTTACTTGTATTTAATAAATGAATGAATATCAGATAGAGAAATGTGCCAATTTGGATCGAATGTGATGAACAGAGAGAGAAGCAATGTATAAAAAATTACTATTGTTTTCTTAAATGTAACACCCATCTTAAGATAAGAAGTTTTACATCGATAAAATACAAGAGAAATGTTGGATATATAATTAAGTCTTACCAACTAGTGACACGTTTTAAAGACATTCAAGCCTAGGACTAAAACAAGTAATATCACTAGTTTGTTGGGCTGTTACTAATGGTATCAGAGCCACTTTTGTGTCAGCGTTGTCGATGTAGGCCAGAGTTCAAGTGAGTTTAGGTAAATCTCGGTAAGGCGGGGTAAACCTCAGTTTTTAGTCTAGGAAAATCCCATTCGGTGGGGGCGAACCTTAGTGAGGACGCTTAGTCCATTGAGGGGTGTATGTAACACCCCATCTTAAGATAAGAAGTCCCACATTGACAAAACGCATGAGAGATGTTTGGTATATATGTAAGCCGGCCTTACGAACGAGTGACACATTTTAAGACCGTGAGGGCCTAGGCCCAAAGCGGACAATATCATTAGTGGGCTGAGCTGTTACTAAAATCTTAAAATGAATTTATTTGCAACCATTAGCCGATCTATTTGTTATAGAAGAAACATAAGCAAATATTAAGTGTGATTGATATATTAAACTAGTTAATTGAACAAAATCAACTCAATAGACAAGGAAAATTAGCTTTTTTCGAGATTGCAATAAGTGATCACACAAAATAAAAGGGTTGATTGATTTTGTAGTTAGTTTTTGCAGGAGATCCATTTACATCTAAGATGTTTGCGATCTAAAAATAACACATGAGAGATATTTGAAAAATATTATTTTCTTAAAATATTAAATGGCCATATGAGAAAGCTTCAAGCCTGCAAGACCACCACAAACATGATCTACAAATATATGCACGATTGTATGCTGAAAATGATATTCTTGAGCTGAGGGTCTATCGAAAATAATCTCTCTATTCCATGAAGGTAGAGGTAAGGTATGCGTATGCCTCACCTTCCTTAGACCCCATTTCCACTGCATTCTATAGATTCTTAGTGGGCATTTGATCACAGGATACGGAACACTGATTTCATGTTTTTATATGAAATTAACACTTGCTTGTGAAATCCATTCAAAACTTCAATTTCAAATCTCAAATTCTCCAAAAGTAGTATTTCAAATGTCAAAATGTGATTTCAAATCTTTTTATATAAAATTTGAACCAAAAAATTATATTTTACAAAAAGATACATAATTTTAAATTATGTAAAACAAACAAATGCTTGTCGTGATGAAATTGTCCTTACCAAATGTGACGATAGTATCAAGAATAAATAGTTACTACTATTATTAATTTATTGGACCTATCGATTGTTGTAAAATTATGTATATTTAAAAGTTTGTAATTTATATGTAATAAAAAGATTTATTTATAAAGGAACATAAGGATATATGATTTATTAATACGGCCTCTTAGGGTATTTTGATACTTTGTTTATGAATTATGATTGTGAGATTTTCATTTTAGTGTGAAAATATAAGTTAAAAAATTTAAATTGCATATCCACACAAATTTTTTACTTTTAATCACCCTGGATTTCAAATATGAAGAGAATCTTTAAGCATTCATGAAAAAGAAGTTTAGGAGAATCATTACACTTTCCCAAAGTATGATGAAAATAATTTATTATAGATTACTGTGGGGAAATGAAATATTTGAATAAGTTGCTCCAAATATGAAATGAAAAACAATGTATTGATCTCATGTATTAGAGTTGGTTAATAACATTCAAATAGTGATACATAATGTCTAGTACTTCATTGTGGCTCTTCCACTTGTTTGAAAAAAAAGGATGTAAAAAACATATAGCCGGGTAGTTATGGGACAAATTATATGCATATATGGAGACTCCCTGTAGCATACACTTTTGATACTTAAAAGGGGTGTGATATAAATTTTAAATTATAAGCATACCCTATAATCTTCTCATTGAAAGATTTTCTATGTTTTGTATTAGAAGTTAGAAAACAAAATGCAATATGATGTTGTTTGAGTCTTTTGTTGTGCATGATTGTCATTTTTCCTATTTGAAGTTATCTTAAATCTTTCAGGAGAAAGAACAGGAGTTTTGGGAAACAAGGGATGGACACTATCCTAATAGGAGCATTGTCCATCCTGACCCTCGACTTATGCCTCTAGATCTTGTCAGGAACTACTCTTATCCTATGGATGCTGGCTTCGCAAGGCAACATGTAATGTTCCTCTTCTCTAAAAGATTTCTATGCTTTCATCTATGCTTCTAGATGTTAATTGTATTTTCCGTTGAGAGTAACCAGCCAATGGCTTCTAAACAAATTTGTTCTCCTAAAAGGATGTTGTTCCAAATAAAAGATTGTGATTTGGTGATGGGGTTGAGTATCTTAGAAGACTAAGACAATGTACTTTTAAGAAATGAAACCAATCTTTATGATACCCTGTCAGTATATGATCCGTGTGCATATCATAGATAACATAAGTTACTAGCTTATTTATTAAAATTTAAGTTAATAGAAACATATAGTTTTTATTTTTAAAAAAGTTTGTTTCCCTTAAAGGGAATATCTAGTTTGTTTCTCATTGATTTGTGGATATTATTTATGTTGAATGCTTCCATTAATATGATGTTATCTTAAATCTTTTAGGTGCAAGGACTAGCGTTTCAGGAAATTAGGGATGGAGATTATCCCAATAGGAGCATTGGTCATCCTGAGCCTTAGCTTATGCCTCATCTTATGAATGCTAGCTTGACAAGGCAACATGTAATGCTCCTTTGTCTTTGAAACATTTCTAATTCCTATTGTTTGTTAAACTCTATCTTCTTCTTCTTCTTCTCCTTCGCCTTCTCCTTCTCCTTCTTCTCCTTCTCCTTCTCCTTCTCCTTCTCCTTCTCCTTCTCCTTCTCCTTCTTCTTCATCTTCTCTTGCAGCCATTACAGCCTAGTAAAGTCTTGTGTATATGTTTTCCACCCTTGGTCCATGTTGATAATGACATGCTACACGATGCTATGATTCTGCTCGGTGAGATTAATAAGATAAAAACATTTTATGATAAGAATTTATCATTGGTTGAGTTAAGAAGTATGAAGGAAGCCCAACGTGCTAAAGAGGGTTTGAAGGGAAAGCATGTCAATGATCCCAGAATCACAATTGAATATTCAAGACGTAAAAATCCATTTCAATCAGCATAGACGATGGGCATGTTTTGCCATAATCGCCCTATATTGGCCTCAAATGTATATGGACGTTTGCCATCTTATGCTTTTGATTTCCCAGCTAGACCTTTGAGTATGCAAGGCAGGTTTCACCTCGTCATTTCCGGACCAGTAACTAAATTAGAAGCTAAAAGATCGAGGATTGACGGGGCAAATGAAAGTTCTTATACTCATAAAAGAACAAGTGATCGAGGTCCTGTGTTGGATGAACAATATGGTTTGGGTCCATTTGGAAGCAATGTTCCTTCAGGTCCTGTAATAGTGTCACGACCCAAAGTACCCCCTACCGAGAGACCCCACACAAGCCACTTAGCATACATACACATAAAGTAAAGACAAAAATGAGAAAGGTAATAGGTAATCTCATCAAAGTAAGAATTTACAAGCCAAAGTTTTGACTATGTCTCAAAAGCCATCTAATACAATAGAATGATCAGGACGTAACCTGTAAATCATATACAAGTCTAAAACTGAAAGTAAAGAAAGCGATAAAGTCTCTTCGTCCCCGAAGCATGAAGACTCACCAAGGATGATAGCTCGAACTCTGAAAACAACTAACCTCGAGAGTGCGAAGGGTGACTGTCTCACCCTACATTATAAGAGAATGTAGGAACAAGTATACATTAGTACATGGAATGTACTAAGTATGAAGCAAATTCATATAATCACATAAATCATGCCAACGAATTGCTTTCATATAGGAAATCATGCTAGAGAGATATCATCATGAACATGCAATGACCAAACTAAATCATGTGACAAAAGGGTTAGAAACTCAATGCATAAACATGGTCAATGCAAGCTAGTCATATCATAAGTCTTGTCTTGTGAGATACTTCTAGTACCCTAGTTCATTATTATGGGATTTTTACGTTTAACCAACTTAGACCGTGTGAGCTATAACATGGAATCCAGTGTCTGCCCCACACCGAAAAGGGGAGTGATGTCTATGCCACACCACTAGAAGGGGTGTCCTACTTGCCAAGGTAAGACCAATAAATCTATAGCTTACATGGATCGACTAGCTATGTGTCTATCTGAGACAAAACCGATGAGGCACGTAGTTATGGGACTTAAGGATTGCTACTAATGGTCCACGGACGCTAAACGGAAACCTTCATCCCAAAAGCCCGCTTGGTACTAAGTAAACTCCCAAGGGATAGTCAATTAAGCTTATTCATATTTTAACCAAGGAAGAGGTACATCTAAGGTTACCAAATCCAAGCTAAGTTCATATCAAGACGTTTCAACTACCACGGGCTTGCCCCAAGCTTACTTCATTAGAATAGCTCTTAATTGATTCATAGGTGAGGAAGCCTTTCAACCATATGAACCCTAATTTATGTGAGAAAACCTTTCACGTTCATATTCTTAGCTTATTGTGAAGACAACCTTTTCACAACTCCTGGATGCCATTATTTATATGCACCCTAGCAATTATAAGCATAATTCTCATGAAACATGCATCTCTTATGCAAGCTATTCATATGTTCATAAATCATGATCTAGTATGGGTACATGTCAATTCATCTTAGAATCATGCAATAAACTAGAATCATGCATATTTTCATCAATTTCATAAGTTCATAAATGCATGGATCATACTTCATCATGAATTCATAACTAGGAATCATGACTCACGCATGGGTTCATACAATTTCTACTCAAATCATATAAATCACGCTAGATCGTGCACTAGATTACTTTATCACGCTAGATCGTGCACTAGTAATCATAAAATCAACAATTGGAACCATAATTGAAGAACCCATAAGAATTGATCAAAACCCTAACTCAATTTAGGGAACTAAACCTCGAAGATTTAAGAAAACTAGGGACTCATTTGAGGAAAGGACTCTAATTGTGAATGCGAACATACCTCTACAAAGCCCACAAGAAATTTCTAGAAATCGATGACCCTCAATAGAGGATCCTAGCCCTTTTTCTTCCTTTAGAATTGAGAGAACTTTCTAGATTGAGAATTATTTGGGATGTTGGGAATTTTAGAATGTAATTAATGAAGGAATAATTTGGGAAGAAAGACTTATATAGTGGGTCAATTTAGGGGTAAAGTCGTAATTAAAAAGACATAAAAGAATTGGGAAAAGACATATAGACCCTTGGAAAATAACTGCCGAATGAAGTCTACGGTCCCAACCTATGGTTCGTAAGACATCGTACGGACAGTCATGTTGGACCGTAGAAAACTTCAGAAACTTAAAATTCAAGATACTCTCTATGACTTTGATCTACGGCCCGTAGACCATTCTACGGTCCATAGGTCCAACCCGTATAACCCAACTTGACCCTCAAAAACCTGACAAAGTCTGGAACATTTTGATGGGACCTTTCTACGGTCCGTCCTATTTTCCCGTAGACTCGACTTCAGAGACTTGATTTTCAAAACATTTTACCCTCTTTCTACGGATGCATTCTACGGTCCATCAACTGGTCTACGACCATAGATTGCATCCGTAGAAAGTGACTCTTGGCCAAAAATTGGAAAAGTTTCTCTTTCAAATACTGAGGTGTTACAATATCTCCCCCTTGGGATCATTCGTCCCCGAATGGAACTGAGCTAGCAACAACAAGAGTAGGGGAAACAACCACTCTATGATTCCAGTCATGAATGCAACTACATAATGCACATATCCGAGGAGCAAGATGAACTCCAAGCTAAAGCATGCTTCATCACAAAATGTCAAGCCATAAACACTTAATGAATGCATGCATAAGGAAACATGAGAATGACTAGGACGCATAAATCCCAAAAATAAACTATGAGGAGCTAAGTAGCTCAAGCTAGGGAAGACTCGGGAGGAAAGTGATGAGGCTAACGGGACATCATATCGGCCTCGGCCTCCCACGTAGCACCCTTAACTAATTTATTCCTCCACAATACCTTAACGGAAGCAACTTCTTTGTTTCTCAACTTCCGGACTTGTCGGTCAAGAATCTCAATCAAAAACTCTTCATAAAATAAAGTCTCTTTGATGCCAAGATTTTTTAAAGGCACTATGGATGTCGGATCTCCAACACACTTCTTCAAAAGAGACACATGAAAAAGCGGATGAACCGATGCTAACTCATTAGGCAACTCAAGCTCAAAAGCAACCTTGCCAATACGTCTCAAAATCTTATATGGGCCTACATACCGGGTACTAAGCTTTCCTTTCGTACCAAATCTCATGACACCCTTCATGGGCAGAATTTTTAAATAGACCTAATCATCAACCTCAAACTCAAGATCCCTTCTTCTAACATCGGCATAGGACTTGTGTCGACTTTGAGCCATTTTCAACCTTTCTCTAATAAGCTGAACTTTCTCCAGAGCCTCATGCACTAATTCGGGACCCATCAAAGCAACTTCACCCACCTCAAACCATCCTTTAAGAGACCTATATCTCCTACCATAAAAAGCCTCAAATGGAGCCATACCAATACTTGCATGGTAACTATTATTGTAGGCAAACTCAATCAAAGGCAATTGATCATCCCAGTTTCCTTTGAAATCAATTACACAAGCTCTTAGCATATCCTCTAAGGTTTGGATAGTATACTCCGCTTGCCGATCGGTTTGGGGATGAAAAGTAGTGCTAAGCTTAACCTTGGTTCCAAGATCCTTTTGGAAAGACTTCCAAAATTGAGAAGTGAATTGGGTACCTCTATCGGAGATAATGGATAGGGGCACTCCATGCAACCTAACCATATCCCTAATGTACAATTTAGCATAATCTTCCGCCGAAAATGACACCTTAACGGGAATAAATTGAGCCAACTTCGTCCTACGGTCTACTATAACCCATATAGAATCATGCTGCCGGCGAGTACGGGATAAACCCACTATGAAGTCCATATTTACATCCTCCTACTTCCAAGTAGGAATAGCTATATCTTGGGATAAGCCTCCCGGCATTTGATGTTCAACCTTAACTTGTTTACAATTTGGGCACTTTGCCACAAACTCCGTAATATCTTTCTTCATTCCATTCCACCAATAGACTTCCCGCAAATCGCGGTACATCTTGGTGTCTCCTGGATGAATAGAGTATCTGGAACTAAGAGCTTCTTCTAAAATTTTCTCTCTTAGGCCAACAACATTAGGCACACACAAACTGCCTTGATATCGAAGGACACCATCTCCCCCTTGGGAGAAAGCCTCGTTGCCCTTTCTTAGAACCGCCTCTTTCAACTCAACTAGTATTGGATCAAGTGCTTGCTTAGCCTTAACATCCACCACAAAGGATGATTCCGACCCATTTTGGACAATCATTCCTCCCTCATCAGAGTCAACCAACCGAACACCTAGCCGAGCTAGTGTATGAACATCCCGAACCAATTCCTTCTTATAATCTTCTATATGTGCAACACTATTCAATTACAACCGACTCAAGGCATCGGCCACTACATTTGCTTTACCCGGGTGATAGAGGACACTCATGTCATAGACCATTAAGAGCTCTAGCCATCTATGTTGCCGAAGATTTAGATCCTTCTGCTTGAACAAGTATTGCAAACTTTTGTGGTCAGTAAATACATCAGCATGGACATCATACAAATAGTGCCTCCAAATCTTTCGAGCAAACAGAACCGCCGCAGGTTCTAAATCATGGGTAGGGTAATTATTTTCATGAACCTTAAGTTGTCTTGAAGAATAAGCAACCACCTTCCCATTTTGTATGAGAACACATCCTAAGCCAACCCTTCAAGCATCACAATAAACCACGAAGCCATCGGAACCTTCCGAGAATGTCAATATCGGGGCAGAAGTAATCCTATCTTTCAATTCTTGAAAGCTCCTTTCACAAGCCTCCGACCATACAAACTTAGTCTTCTTTTGAGTCAACGAGGTCAATGGAGAGGCAATAGAAGAAAACCCTTCGACAAACCTCCTATAATATTCGACCAAGCCCAAGAAACTACAAATATCCGAAGGAGATAGAGGTCTAGGTAAATTTTTAACCACATCCGTCTTCATAGGATCTACCTCAATACCCTTACCAGACATGATGTGACCAAGGAAAGCCACGGATCTCAACCAAAACTCACACTTGTTGAACTTAGCATATAACTCACGATCCCTAAGAATTTTCAATACAATCCTCAAATGATCGGTATGCTCTTCCTTACTTCGGGGGTAAATCAAAATATCATTAATGAATACAATTACAAACATATCAAAGTATTGTCTAAAAACCCTATTCATCAAATCCATAAAAGCCACCGGAGCATTAGTCAATCCAAACGACATAACCACAAACTCATAATGGCCATATCTAGTTCGAAAAGCCATCTTTGGAATATCATAATCTCTCACCCTCAATTGGTGATAACGCGACCGGAGATCAATCTTAGAGAAGAAACTAGCATCTTGAAGTTGGTCAAACAAATCATCTATCCTCGGAATCAGGCACTTATTCTTAATGGTAACCTTATTCAACTGTGGGTAATGAATACACATATGGAGAGAGTCATCTTTCTTATGAACAAATAACACCGGAGAACCCCATGGAGAAATACTTGGTCGGATGAAACCCTTATCCAACAAACCCTTCAATTGTTCTTTCAATTCCTTAAGTTCCACCGGAGCCATACAGTAAGAAGGAGTAGAGATAGGTTGCGTATCGAGAAGAAGGTCAATACCAAAGTCTATTTCCCTATCGGGAGGAACACCGGGTAAATAATCGGGAAACACATTCGGAAACTCATTTATCACGGGAATCGACTCAAGACTTAGGGTTTCGGAATCTATTTCCCTAACCCGAATAAGATGATAAATGCAACCCTTGGAGATCATCTTTCGAGCTTTAAGAAAAGAAACAAACCGACTTCTAGGCATAGAATTCCCCCCTTTCCACTCTAGGATGGGCTCATTAGGAAATTGAAACTTAACCACTCGGGTTCTACATTCAACTGAGGCATAACAAGAATGAAGCCAATCCATCCAAAGAATGACATCAAAGTCTATCATATCTAGCTCCCCAAGATCAACATAGGTGACTCTATGGAACAAGGAAACGGGACACTTCCTATAAACTCTTTTAGCCACAATAGAATCACCAATAGGAGTAGAGACACAGAAGGGGTCTATCAACACATCCGGAGCAATATCAAATCTCATAGCTACATATGGCGTCACAAAATATAATGTAGTATCGGGATCAAGTAAAGCATCTACATCAAGATGGGAGACTTTCAACATACCCGTAACCACATCGGGAGAACCTTCTTGCTCTTGGAGAGTTTGGAGTGCATAAAATCAATTTTACTTGGGAGCACAAGAACCCAAACCACTAGGAGCACCTTGTTTACCATATTTCCCCTTTTTAACATTCATTGGACAATCCCTCATTTTGTGACCTATTTTGCCACAAGTGAAGCAACCATCTGATCCGGTTAAGCATCTCCCCTCATGCTTTTTCCCACACTTTTGTCTTGGGGAAATTGGAGTTCTATCACCACCACCATTGCCTCCTTGAAGCTTAGGGTTAGACACCCTATTCTTGTCAAACTTAGGCATAGGAGCATTTGAAGACCCTTGGTTCGAAAACCTTTGTCGAAACATAGCACGGCTATGTCCTCCGGTCCTTTGGTTTGAGAAGTCACCATCACCGGTCCTAGCCCTCGTTGCCTCTTTGGACCTCTCCTTTATCTTCTCTTCTTCAATTTGTTGTGCATGTACCATCAACCGTGGAATATCCATTTCTTTAATAAGCATGGCAGTCCTACACTCCTTGACCACTAAGTCGGACACCCCCGACACAAACTTACTCATCTTGGCCCTTGAATCGGCCACTAAGGAAGACACATATTTTTACAATTGAGTGAACGTCAATGCATATTCTTTGACACTCATACAACCTTGCTTCAAATTAATGAACTCGAGGACCTTAGCCGCTCTCATCTCAAGAGAAAAGAATCGATCAAGAAAAGCTTCCTTAAATTTCTCCCATTAAAAAGGACCCGCATCTCTAGCTCTCTCACTTTTCCATTGGTTAAACAACACTTGGTCCACACCCTTCAATTGGTAAGCGGCCAACTCCATTTTCTCTTTAGGCGTCACTCCCATGATTATTAGAGTCTTGTAAACCTCTTCAATGAACTCTTGTTGATCCTCCTCCACCTTGGAGCCATGGAAGTCTAGAGGGTTCAACTTTGTGAAATCTCTCACCCTTGTCACCGCCATACCCACATGTGGGTTCACGGGAACCACAACTTCTCTATTGGCTTGGGCCGTCACGGCTTGGGCCAATCCGTGGAAAGGGGCTAGGAACTCCGCATTAGTAATCTATTCGTCCAATGGAGCAGCCGAAACTTAGTTAGCCTCTTGCTCCACATTCTCATTTGCATTCCTCCTTACAAAAGCTCTTCTAGGTGTCATATCCTTAAATGAGTAGGACATGGATTAGGAGAGGAACGTATAGAGTTAAACTCTAAAGCACGATTCTAGAATATGAAAGAAGTGGAATTTCCTAACATCTTATAGTCTTTTATTCATAAATGTGGTGCGCTTCACACTTGTTAACAAAACTCTACTAGACGTGCCTTTGAGACATCCTAGGACCTTTATAAACCTTGTGCTCTAATTACCAAGTTTGTCACGATCCAAAGTACCCCCTAGGTATGACATGGCATATAGGACCACGAGAGGCCCCACACAAGCCACTTAGCATACATATACATAAGGTAAAGACAATAATGAGGAAAGTAAAAGGCAATCTCATAAAAGTAAGAGTTTACAAGTGGAAGTCTTGACTATGTCTCAAAAGTCATCTAATACAATAGAATGATCGGGACGTAACCCGTACATCGTATACAAGTCTGAAACTGAAAGAAAAGAAATCCATAAAGTCTCTTCGTCCCCGAAGCATGAGGACTGACCAAGGCTGATAGCTCAAACTCTGAAAAAACAACTAACCACGAGAGTGCGAAAGGTGACTGTCTGACCCTACATTATAAGAGAATGTAGGCACAAGTATGCATTAGTACATGGATTGTAATAAGTATGAAGCAAATGCATATAATCACATAAATCATGCAAAGGAAATGCTTTAATATAGGAAATAATGCTAGTAAGATATCATCATAAACATGCAATGACCAAACTTAATCATGTGACAAAACGGTTAGAAACTCAATGCATAAACATGGTCAATGCAAGCTAGTCATATCATAAGTCTTGTCTCGTGAGATACTTCTAGTACCCTAGTTCATTATTATGGGATTTTTATCTTTAACCGATATAGACCATGTGAGCTATAATATGGAATCCAGTGTCTGCCCCACACCGAAAAGGGGAGTGATATCTACCCCATACCACTAGAAGGGGTGTTCTACTTGCCAAGGTAAGGACTATAAATCTGTTGCTTGCGTGGATCAACTAGCTATGTGTCTATTTGAGACAAAACCTACGAGGCATGTAGTTATGGGATTTAGGGATTGCTACTAAAGGTCCACGGAAGATAAACGGAAACCGTCATCCCAAAAGCTCGCTCGGTGCTAAGTAAGATCCCTAGGAATAGTAAATTAAGCTTATTCATTTTTTAACCAAGGAAGAGGTACATCTAGGTTTACCAAATCCAAGCTAAGTTTGTATCAAGATGTTTCAACTACTATGGGCTTGCGCCAAGCTTATGTCATTAGAATAGCTCCTAATTGATTCATAGGTGAGGAAGCCTTTCAACCATATGAACGTGACAAAACCTTTCACGTTCATATTCTTATCTTATTGTGAAGAAAACCTTTTCACAACTCATGGAGGCCATTATTTATATGCACCCTAGCAACTATAAGCATAATTCTCATGAAACATGCATCTTCTATGCAAGCTATCCATATACATGCATCTCTTATGCAAGCTATTCATATGTTCATAAATCATTATCTAGTATGGGTACATGTCAATTCATCTTAGAATAATGCAATAAAGTAGAATCATGCATATTTTCATCAATTTCATAAGTTCATAAATGCATGGATCATACTTAATCATGAATTCATAACTAGGAATCATGACTCATGCATGGGTTCATACAATTTCTACTCAAATCATATAAATCACGCTAGATCATGCACTAGATTACTTAATCCCTCCAGATCGTGCACTAGGAATCATAAAATCAACTATTGGAATCATAGTTGAAGAACCCATAAGAATTGATCAAAACCATAACTCAATTTGGGGAATTAAACCTTGAAGATTTAAGAAAACTAGGGTCCCATTGGAGGAAAGGACTCCAACGATGAATGCTAACATACTTCAACAAAGCCCACAAGAAATTTCTCCAAATCGATGACCTTCAATACAGGATCCTAGCCCTTCTTCTTCCTTGAGAATTGAGGGAACTTTCTAGAGAGAATTATTTGGGAAGTTGGGAATTTGAGAATGTAATTAATGAAGGAATAATTTGGGAAGAAAGACTTGTATAGTGGGTCAATTTAGGGGAAAAGTCGTAATTAAAAAGACTTAAAAGAATTGGAAAAAGACATAACGACCCCTTGAAAATAACTGCCGAATGAAGTCTACGGTCCCAAGCTACGATTTGTAAGACATTATATGGACCGTACTGTTGGACCGTAGAAAACTTCAGAAACCCAAAATTCAGGACACTTTCTATGATTTTGATCTACGGCCCGTAGAAAATTCTACGATTCGTAGGTCCAACCCGTAGATCCCAACTTGACCCTCAAAAACTTGACGAAGTCTGAAACACTTTGATGGGAGCTTTCTATGGTCCATGGAAACACCATGGTCCGTCTTGTTCGGCCGTAGACTCGACTTCAGAGACTTGATTTTCAAAACATTTTACCCTCTTTCTACAGATGCATTCTACGGTCCGTCAACTGGTCTATGACCCATAGATTGCGTCCGTAGAATGTGACTATGGGCCAACTATTGGAAAATTTTCTGTTTCGAAAACTGAGGTGTTACAAACAGTCCGTCAAGCAAATAACAGTGATGTAAGACTTTCTCCTGGACAGTACTATTCTGGCCATGACTATATATGGCGTAGCTTTATCGCCAAGAATGGAACATTTATGTTCCGTGCTATCTGTGTTACTATCGAGGAAAGTATAGAATCTTAAATGTAAGTATGATTTAACTGATTTCTCAGCTTGTTTATATCAGTTAGTTATCATATTTCCCAAAAAAATAAAATTCAACTAGTAGACTCTGCATTTTTTCTAACCTTTGGGTCCTGGGGAGGGGGGTTCTTCACAATATATATAATTCTTATATAAGTTAACAATTTTGTATGGATTTTTTTCAGCTACATTCAAGTGCTGACATTTTTCTTTTTTTTGCAACCCTAATGTAGTCTTTTGCTTAGTTGGAATGGGGTTAGAAAAGTTGACTAAACACTATTCAGATGCTGTTGTCAGGTTCAACATTGTGTTCTTCTTGCTTGATACTGATAAAGATGTTGCATCATACGCAGAGTTTTTGAGGTGCCTAAGTTAAAGAGATCATTTTAGGGCTGCAAAACTTCATGATGGAACCAACATGTTCTTGGTGCCACCTTCAGACTTCATTAGGAAGGTTTCTTAAAGCTGATGGTCCGGAATGTCTTTACAGTGTGGTCCTAAAGTCTGCACCTCATACACCTAGTGGCACATCCTTGCCACCAGAGTCCTATCAACCTCGATATGTTGATGTACCTGAGATAACATCCTCTTAGGTTGCCCAAGCAAGGTCCTTTTTAATAGATGACGTTATTACAAGTCTATGTAATTTTCAGCCATCAAGTAGTGTGGAAGGAACTGTTGGTATGACTGCATCGAATCTTACTGTTGCACCACTGTCTTGGAGATATGTTGATCATCAACTTTAGCTTGGAAGACATCAAGTTACTCAGATAGCTCATTGCACCAGCTATTTTAGTGGTGTTCTATATTGAATTTTGGAATTCAATTTTCTCATGGTTTAACTTCCTGTAGTATCTCTTTTCTTTCTGTTTCCTGAATTCTTGTTTGATAATGAAGTTTGACTTTTCTTGTTTAACTATTTAGTAGTGGGTCCGTACTCATTGCTTCGATTAATCCTCATGATATGGAGGACTTATTGAAGGGAAAAATTCTCCCGAATAGGAATTTCTACGGTCTTAGGGCTCGAGACCTCTGATTAAGAGTGGAAGAAATACATCCATCCCTTAAAAAAAGATGAATCTCTAATTGTTGAAACTTGGAAAAGTGTTTGGCGGTCCTCAAATATCTTGAAGTAAAATTATTTTTCAAAATATTTGAGAATTGTTTCTGGATTTTTTTCAAGATAAAATGGTCTAAACAGAGTGTTCTTATTATGGAAAGTGTCAAGTGCAAAATTCTATCTATCTTAGTCTAGTTAACACTTCTTGTTTTTACACACCCATTAAGAAACATCGATTAGAAGGGATTTTTGACTATTTAATCCTTATTTATGTCCTTAGATATCATCTCTCTTCATTGAATGTTTACTATGTTTATGTGTCATCTTCCCAGAATTTAGGATGTTTGTAGCCTTGAAGAATAATTAGGTAAATTAAAAAAAATTATGTACTAAATTTTATCTTGAACTTCTTAAATGACAAATAATTTGAAAAAACTATTATAAGAAACTACATAGATACTGTGAATGTAATGGCTTCATTATTTTTCAAAATGCTCTGACTTAATTTTATGAATATGATTTGAATATTTTGTGCGTGCATAAGTAAGACAGTATGCAATACTATATACAATGTTTTAGTTAACTACTTTAAGTTGATATGCAAATTTGCTAAAATCAATAATTGATCATTTCCCCATATTTTATAATTGATATCATTACAACAATCTTGAAACCATCCACGTTCAAAATTTGCCAGCAAAGATCCAACACGAATGAATCAAGGGACATGGAAAGTCGTGAGATTCTCACTCTTGCTGACCCGAATCAATTTAGCCCAACTTGGATTAGTCACTTTGGACTTGTGATTGCAAGCTTCTCCTAAGAAAATCAGACAACTTTGCCGTGGCAGCACGTCCTCGCTCCAAACAGCGAATGTAGTCAACAACCGACATTACTTAGTGTGTAGAAGATGGTATAAGCCCATGTTCCATGGGCTCACCTCTCACTTTCAATGATTCTTCAGGAAAACAAATGATGTCGATTTCGGGAAAATTCGATATACAAATTCCTTCATTCTCTGTTCTTCTAGCTTGCTAGTGTCTAGTTGAATATGTCCATTCTCAGATAGAATACAACATATTGCAATGGCAAGGTGCTTCAAAGGAATTCCAGCATCCACAAAGGCAACACATAATGCATTTATGGCATAAGGAAGAAGACCTCCATCATCGTTGACAACCTGGATGAAGATTCAAAACACAAATGCTTCGCACTGTCCTCATCAAAATAATCTCTTACTCTGTAATGACCCTCTAGGTCATTTCTGTGTTAATGTCTAATTTCTGTCGTTTAGAGCATTACTGTAGTGACCTCAAATCATTTATGACTTACTGGCACTGATTGTTCGGTCGCCTAGTCATTCGTTTGGTTTTTATGCCTATTTTCCTGTTTTGAAGCTTTTGAATCTTAAAAAGTTGATTTCGGTCATAACTTCAGGTAAACGACCTCAGATGGGAATTCTAACAGTTCCATCAGCTCCATAATGGCCAAACTAGGCTAGAAGCATGGTTTGCCAGAGTCTCGGTGCTTCTGATGTGATTTTGGGGCAAGTTAGCTCTTTAGCCATCGAAATTTAGCTTAAAGTTGACTTTGGTCAACATTCCTAGTACACTTGCTCGGATGAAAATTTCGTCAGTGCGGTTAGTTCTGGAATGCCGATTTTGGTCTAGAATGACCCTTCGAGAACTTTTGGGAGCCTCCGATCAATATTCGAGGTCTCCGGTAGAAATTGACTAAAATGGCCCATTGGGTGTGGGTTCCACTTTTTATCAAAACAACCTTGTATGGAAATTTTGAATGCGCCATTGAGTCTGGAACGTCGAATTCGAGGGTGTAGCATATCTCGTTTGCGTGCACGGGGTTCCGAACAAATTCTTAGCATCCCGTCAGAGTTTTGGAGTTGTCCAAAACTCAGCTGTTGCAGCTCTCAAAAATGCAGACACATTCACTCTAAGCGTTCAGGGACAGGATCCACGTTCGCGGAGGTTTGAGAGTGTCTACTCCGCGTTCGCAGAGTTATGTGTCCTTGGGCTCCATGTTCATGGGTTGGGCCACATTCGTGGAGTAGTTGTTAGTTTCCCTCCGCGTTCGCGAGGCCTTAGGGCTGCGGTCGCGGAGAAGAGCGGGTGGCAGTGGTTTATATAAGGAGGTCGAGGATCATTTGGATGATTCAATCAAAAAATCATATCTCCCTCCTCGGTTATCAGTTTTTTGTGATTCGAAGTGCCACACGTTCAGATTCTTTTTAGCTTCGTGGGTTCGTGGTTGGATTGCATTGAGTGAACCTTGTTTTTCGTGAATTCGAGGTGTAGGTTGCTTTCTTAGGTCTATTAGTTGTAAACTTTTGCGTTAATTGTTTGAGTTGCATGGAGCTGATCCGAGCCCCGATGAATGTTCTGTTTTTGAATAAAATTTTAGGAGTGGATTTGAGACCTCTTCACGGAGACAATTTGGGAAAATCTAGAGCGTGTCCCACTTTCTTGATTTTGACTCCGAAATTGGTCTGTCTCTGAATTTGATGATTTTAGTGTCTTAACGACCGTATTAATGCTGTGATTCTATTTTTGATAGCTTGGTAGTAGTCTGAGGCCGTTAGGAAGGGAAAATCTCCGGCAGAGTGACTTGGAGCACGCGTGATCGCCTTTCTCGTAGGTTACAACCTCCCGTCATTCTAGATTGAGTTTGAATGCGTAAATGCTAGTTGATGTGCGTGAATCTGGGGTGTGTAGCTAGTATTTCTGTTCTTCTTCTTTGATTTTCTTCGTTAAGAGTTGATTTCTGGGCTGTTCGGGATAAGTATCATGCTTAGGCTGAGTTGATGAATTGGGTTGCTGTTAATTTGTTGTGGGTTATCTATTGGGTGACTATCTGTTGATGCATGCATGGGTTTGGGATATTTGCTTGATTTCTGTTGAATTTTGTGATTGCTTCGGCCTTAGAATAGGTTAGGATAGTATTGCCTTAGTCCTATGCACCTGTTGATTTTAGTATGTATCTGACGTCGCTCTGGATGGACTAGGTCCTTGCAGACTGGTATACCAGACTTGGGTCTGATAGTATGAGCTTTAGTTTAGGCGTTTGCGTGGCTTTCAGATATTCTTATTCTTTCTCCCTTATTTCTGCGATTATGTTGTGCTGCCGGAAGATGTTGTTGTTGAGCCGATTGTTGATTGGATTGTGCTAGGCTGGGAGCCTTTGGTTGATATCCTTAGGGGGGGAACCCCATTGTGTTTAGCCTTGCGTTGTATTGTTTGTATGTGGTTGTATTCAGTTCGAGGTTGTTACCTCCAGTACACAACTGACGTTACCCGATTAGCATCTGGTATTTCCAGCGCTAGGCTGCCGGGGGTAGGCTGTTAGCATCCAGTCCACAGCTGATGTTACACGATTGCAGCCAAGTATTTCTAGCGCTATGCCATTGCTCGTAGGCTACTAGTCCCAGCTGTGCAGCTGACGTTACCCGGTTGGAGCAAGTATTTCCAGCGCTAGGCTGTTGAGCAAGAGGTGTCATTTTCGGTCCGAGGTTGACGTTACCCGCTTAGAGTCCGGTATATCTAGCTCTTGACTAATGATTGGGCTGCGCCCAGGTATTGTTCCAGCTCGAGGCTAACGTTACCCGATTAGAGTCCATTATTTCCAGCTCATGCCTGATGATTGGGCTGGGCCCTGACTGATGATTAGGTAGTGCCCAGGTGTGATCTTTTTGGGTCTGGGACCCATGGGTGTTGAGGCTTCTAGAGTTGTGCTTTCCTTCGTTTCTGTAGAATAGCTCTTCTGTGTACCTGTCGGGCTTATGGAGGTCCATTCGGGTTTTATCTAAACTTGTGCACGAGTGTGCCCAACGGGTCTTAGGGGGGACTAAGCTGGGTTTAGCCTAGTTGTTCTTTGTTTACCTTTCGCTTTCTGTGCTCCCATTCTGTTGACCTCTGTTTGTGCTGATTCTATCTTGTCTGCTTGTCTTTACCTTTCTTGCTCAGACGAACTTTGATGCCTACTGGGTACCTGTTATTTTGGTACTCATGCTACACTCTGCATCTATTTTTCGTGATGCAGGTCTGAGTACCAGTTCTCAGCATTGAGTTCGAGCCTGTAGCTATCTGTCCAGGAGACGAGGGTGAGCACATGGAGTTTTGGGATTACCTGTCTCCTTCTGTATTTTATATTTTAGTTGTCTTTTCTTTTCGAGACAATTTGTTTCTGTGGTCCACTTTTGGGACTTGTACTCTTGTTGGTAGTTTTGTACTTCTGACTTTCAGGATTTGGGAGGTGTCTTGTATATATAGTTTTGTTTCACTTCCGCCTTCTTTTGTGATGTATTTGTCAGAGGTTTGACACTACAGTTGAGGATTGAGTCACAATCTATGCTATCACTGGGCCGTTCATTTCTTGATGTGGTGGACCATGCCCGCACAATTGAGCAGCTCCGTCGTGAGGCCCATGGGGGCCACGGTAAGAGGGCTAGGCAAGATGGTAGCTTCAGTGGGCCTCGTCGTAAGTCGAGGGATACCCTAGATCAGGTTCATCAGGGGTTCCAATCACGCCAGTCTAGTCGCCTATATCAGGCACCATTATAGTTCTAAGAGGGTGACCAGCATCGTGAGAGTGGGCATAGTTCCAGCTAGAGTCAGGGCAGAGGTGGTTTCCAGTAAGGTGCATCACGTGGAGGTGGATGGTCTTCAGCGGTGAGCAAATCATCGCAGGGTTGCTTCACTTGTGGGGAGCTTCATGCCTGTTTCCAGGTCAGCTTTACCAGCTCCTAAGGCAGCGAGACCGATTTCAGTGGTAGCACCTTTAGCTAGGGGAGGAAGTCAGCAACAGGGTGCTCGGGGAGGTTCCTGGGGAGGCAAGATAGGCGGGAGAGTGGATGCTCGAGGTAGAGGTGCCCAGGGCCATTCCTATGCAGCTCCAGCTAGAGCAAAAGGCGATGCATGCGATGCTATGATCACATGTACGGTTCGTTTATGCCATCAGTCCGCTTCGACCTTATTTTACCCTGGTTCTATTTATTCGTATGTGTCGGCTTACTGTGTGCCTCGATTCGAAGTGAGTCCTGAGACCTTCTCTGTGCCTTTGCGTGTTTCGACCCTGTAGGGGATTCTTTAGTAGTGCATCGGGTGTGTAGATCTTGTGTGGTGACTGTTCAAGGGTAGGACACTCTAGTCGATCTTATTGTGCTTTGTATGGCGGATTTAGATGTGATTCTAGGCATGGACTGGCTATCCCCTCACCCGGCTATCTTGGATTACTATTCCAAGACCGTTACTTTTGCCATGCCTGGTATTCCGCCGGTGGTATGGTAGGGCTCTCGTAGTTCCACACCAGTCGGGGTGATTTCTTGTATTCTGGCCTAGAGGCTGGTGGACAGTTGATGTTTGGCTTATTTGGCATATGTTAGAGATGTTAGTAGGGAGGGCCCTACAGTTGATTCTGTGCCTATAGTCTGAGAGTTCACTGATGTGTTTCCCGCTGACCTTCCTAGCCTACCCCCAGAGCGGGATATTGACTTCGCCATAGACTTGGAGCCTGGAGCCGGGTGCTCATCCTATTTCTATTCCACCGTAGGCGCTCAGTGTTCAACTTCAGGACCTCTTGGGTAAGGGGTTCATTCGTCCTAGTGTGTCGCCTTGGGCTGCCCCACTCCTCATTCGTCCTAGTGTGTCGCCTTGGGGTGCCCCACTCCAATTTGTGAAGAAGAAGGATGGCACCATGGGGATGTGTATTAATTACAGGCAGCTGAATAAAGTGACGATAAGGAACCGTTACCCCATGCCTCATATTGATAATCTATTTGACCAGCTTGAAGGTGCCGTCGTGTTTTCGAAGATTGACTTGAGATTTGGCTACCATCAATTGAGGGATAGAGCAGCGGACATCCCTAAGATAGAATTTAGGAATCGTTACGGCCATTATGAGTTCCTAGTGATGTCTTTTGGGTTGACTAATGCCCCTGCCACTTTCATGGCCGTGATGACTCGTGTTTTCAGGTCGTATCAGGACTCATTCGTCATAGTCATTATTGATGACATCTTGGTATACTTTTGGAGCCATGGTGAGCATGAGAAGCGTCTGAGGATAATGCTTAAAACTTTGAGAGATCATCGGCTTTATACCAAGTTCTCAAAATGCAAGTTTTGGCTTAAGTCCGTAGCATTCTTCGGGCACGTGGTGTCCAAGGATGGTATTATGGTGGATCCGGTGAAGATTGAGGCTATTCGTGATTGGGCTAGGCCCACTTCTATGAATGAGGTTCGAAGCTTCAACGGATTGGCAGGGTACTACAAGCGCTGGGTTTCTCCACCATAGCAGCACCTCTGACTCGGTTTACTCGCAAGGATGTTCCCTTTGTGTGGTCGGAGGAGTATGCGAGGAGCTTTCTCAGTCTTAAGGAGTTGTTGACCACCGCTCCTCTATTGACTCTTCAAGTTGGGGGTGAGGGCTTCACTGTTTATTGTGATGCATCCCGCGTTGGTTTGGGTTGTGTTCTGATGCAGCAGGGCCGGGTTATTGCTTATACGTTGAGGTAGCTTAAGCTGCATGAGGGCAACTACCCCAGTCATGATCTGGATTTGGCAGTGGTAGTTTTTACGCTGAAGATCTAGAGGCATTACCTTTATGGAGTTCGTACTGAGATCTATACCGATCACTGGAGCCTTCGGTACATTATTAGCCAGAGAGATCTTAATTCGAGGTAGCGCCATTGGATTGAGCTCCTGAAGGACTATGATCTCTTTATTCTCTACCACCCGGGTGAGGCGAATGTAGTAGCGGATGCCTTGAGTCGGAGGGCAGGGAGTATTGGTAGTCTAGCATTCCTTTCTGTTTCGGAGCGACCCTTGGCTTTAGACATCCAGTCCTTAGCCAATCGGATGGTCATACTTAATGTTTCAGATTCTAGCCGAGTGTTAGCTTATATGTGGGTTCAGTCATGGCTTCTTGATCAGATATGTAGTCGTCAGTTTGAGGATGACTCATTGGTGGCAATAAGAGATAGAGTTTTGGCGGGTGATGTCGGGCAGGCTTCCTTAGATTCAGATGGGGTTTTGAGGTTTGCGGGCCGTTTGTGTGTTCTGAGAGAGTTGGTGATATTATCCAGCTGATCCTTAGCGAGGCCCATGCCTCCAGGTATTCCATCCATCCGGGCACAGCTAAGATGTATCATGATTTGAGGCAGCACTACTGGTGGAGTGGTATGAGGAGGGACATCTCATATTATGTGTCCCGTTGCCTGTGTTGCCAGCAGGTGAAGGCCGAGCATTTGAGGCCTGGTGGAGAGTTGCAGAGATTACCCATTCTTGAGTGGAATTGGGAGCGTATTACCATGGACTTTGTTGTGGGGCTGCCACAGACTTCTAGAGGTGTTGACAGCATTTGGGTCATCGTGGATCAATTGACCAAGTTAGCACACTTCATAGTTTTTCATACATCCTTCCATGCGGAGAGGTTAGCTCATATATACATTCGGGAGGTGGTTCGTCTTCATGGTGTACCTATTTCCATCATTTCAGACCGGGGTCCGCAGTTCACTTCTAGCTTCTACAAGGTGTTTCAAGATGAGTTGGGCACCCGGGTGGATCTTAGCACAACCTTTCACCCGCAGACTGATGGCCAGTCAAAGTGCACTATCATGGTCCTTGACGATATGTTGCGGGCCTGTGTTATGGGTTTTGGAGGTTAGTGGGATTATTTCTTGCCATTGGCAGAGTTTGTGTACAACAACAGCTACTATTCGATCATTCAGATGGCCCCGTTTGAGGCCTTGTATGGTAGGCGTTGTCGCATTCCAGATTGTTGGTTTGAGTCTGCAGATCCTAGGCCGCGGGGGACAGATCTATTTCAGGAGACCCTTGTCCATGTGAGATTGATTCAGGATCGGCTCAGGACGGCTCAGAGTAGACAACGGAGTTATGCAGATCACAGGCATCGACCGTTGAAATTTGTCGTGGGTGATAGAAACTGTGCCTTGATTTGTCAAAACAACCTGTATGGAAATAGAAATTGCGCCTTGAGTCCGGAATGTCGAATTCGAAGGGGTAGAATATCTCGTTTGCGTGCATGGGCTTCCAAAATGAATTTCGAGCGCCCCATCGGAGTTTTGGAGTTGTCCAAAACTCAACTATTGCAGCTGTCAAAATTGCAGACACATTTACTCTCTGCATTCGTGGAGGTGTGAGAGTGTCTACTCCATGTTCGCGGAGGTCTGTGTCCTTGTACTCTGCGTTAGAGAAAGGTTATCCGCGTTTGAAGAGGTCTGTTGTGTAGGGGTGTTCTTGTTCTCTGCATTTGCGGGTGGGGGGATTCATTCGAGGAGCTTTTGTGGGTTTGCCTCCGCGTTCGAGGGCCGGGGGCCCTGTTCGCGGAGTAAAGGTTAGTTTTCCTCCACGTTCGTGGGTCCTTGGGGCCGCATTCGCGGAGAAGAGCGGGTGGCAGTGGTTTATATAAGGAGGTTGAGGCTCATTTGGATGATTCATTCAAAAAATCATATCTCCCTTCTCAGTTATCATTTTTTGATGATTCGAAGTCCCAGGCGTTTAGATTCTTCTTGGCTTCGTGGTTGGATTGCGTTTGGTGTACCTTGTTTTTCATGAATTCGAGGCGTAGTTTGCTTTCTTAGGCCTATTTGTTGTAAAGGTTTACTTTTCTTGTTTGAGTTGCATGGAGCTGATCCGAGCCCCGATGAGTGTTCCATTTTGGAATACAAGTTCGGGGGAGGATTTGGGACCTCTTCGTGGAGTAAATTCTTGAAAATCAAGAGCAGCTCCCACATTTCTAATTTTGACTCTAAAATTGGTCTGTCTCTGAAATTGATGATTTTAGTGTCTAAACGGTCGTATTGAAGTTGTGATTTTAATTTTGATAGCGTGGCAGCAGTCTGAGTCCGTTCGGAAGGGGAAAGCTCCAATAGAGTGACTTGGACCGTGTGCGACCGGCTTCCTAGTATGTTACGGCTTCCCGTGTTTCTAGATTGAGCTTGAATGCGTAAATATTGGTTGATGTGTGTGAATCTAGGGTGGGTAGCTAATATTTCTTATCTTCTTCTCCGAGTTTCTTCATTTAGAGTTTATATCGAGCTGTTCGGAATTAGTATCATGCTTAGGCTGAGTTGATGACTTAGGTTGCTGTTGATTTGTTGTGGGTTATCTGTTGGGTGGCTATCTGTTGATGTATGCGTGAGTTCGGGATATTTTCTTTATTTATGTGATTGCTTGGGCCTTAGAATAGGTTAGGATAGTATTGCCTTAGTGCTATGCACTTGTTGATTTGAGTATGTATCTGACGTCGTTTCGGATGGACTAGGTCCTTGTAGACTGGTATAGCAGACTTGGGTCTGATAGTATGGGCCTTAGTTTAGGCTTTTTCGTGGCTTTCAGATCTTCCGATTCTTTCTCCCTTATTTCTGCGATTCTAGGGTGCTGCCGAAAGATGTTGTTGCGACGATTGTCGGTTGGATTGTGCTAGCCTGGGAGCCTTCGGTTGATATCCTTGGGGGGGTGGCGACCTATGGTGTTTAGCCTTGTTTTGTATTGTTTGTATGTGGTTGTATCCGGTTCGAGGTTGTTAGCTCCAGTACGCAATAGACGTTACCTGGTTAGCATCCAGTATTTCCAGCGCTAGGCTTTCGGGGGTTGGCTGCTAGCATTCGATTTGTAGCTGATGTTACACGGTTGCAACCAGCTATTTCTAGTGTATTACCATTGCTCGTAGTCTACTAGTCCCAGCTGCGCAGCTGGCGTTACACGGTTGCAACCAGCTATTTCCAGCGCTATGCCATTGCTCGTCGTCTACTAGTCCAAGCTACGCAGCTGACGTTACCCGGTAGGAGCCGGTATTCCAAGCGCTAGGTTGTTGAGCGAGAGCTGTGATTTCCGATCTGAAGCTGACGTTACCTGGTTAGAGTCCGGTATTTCCAGCTAGTGACTGATGATTGGGCTGGGCCCATGTATAGTTCTAGCTCAAGGCTAATGTTACTCAGCTAGAGTTTGGTATTTCTAGCTCGTGACTGATGATTAGGCTTGGCCCAGGTATTGTTCCAGCTCGAGGCTGACATTACACGGTTAGAGTCTGGTATTTCCAGCTAGTGACTGACGATTGGGCGGGGCCCAGGTGTGATCTATTTGGGTCTGGGTCCCATGGGTGTTGAAACTTCTGGAGTTATGTTTTCCTTCCTTTCGGTAGAATAGCTCTTCTGTATACCTGTCGGGCTTATGGGGGTCAGTTTGGGTTTTATTTAAACTTGCCCACGAGTGTGCCCAGCGGGTCTTATGGGGGGCTTAGCTGGGTTTAGCCTAGTTGTTCTTTGTGTACCTTCCACTTTCTCTACTTTCGTTCAGTTGACCTCTATTTGTGCTGATTCTATCTTGTCTGCCTTTCTTTATCTTTCTTTCTCAGTCGGCCTTTGATGCCTACTGGGTACCCGTTGTTTTTGTACTTGTGCTACACTCTGCATCTGCTTTTCGTGATGCAGGTCTGAGCACTAGTTCTCAGCGTTGAGTTCAAGCCTGCAGCTATCTATCCAGGAGACGAGGGTGAGCACATGGCGTTCTGGGATTACCTGTCTACTTCTGTATTTTATATTCTTACTTGTCTTTTGTTTTCGAGACAGTTTGTTTATGTAGTCCACTTTTTGGACTCGTACTCTTGTTAGTAGTTCTGTACTTGTGAATTCAAGGTTCTGGGAGGTGTCTTGTATATATAGTTTGGTTTCGCTTTCGCCTTCTTATGTGCTGTATTTGTTGCTTCCGTTTAGTTGAGGATTAGTTTCCACCCTTAGACTCATTACTGCTACGTTCCGGGATAGGGTTTTTGCTGGCCTACTAATGGGTTAGTAAGCGCCATCATAATTTGAGAAATTGGGTCGAGACATACTCCTTCTCTGCTTTACTAATTTGTCCAGTTTTTGGCTTCCAAATGACTTCAAAACATGCCTTTTCTGGGTTCTCATTCTTGTTTGTTCCAGGTTTTGGTCCATAAATAGTTGCAAGAACTTTTGTCTCCCCTTGAGACCAACTGACAGAGCCATGAGCACGCATGCCTTTTCTATGTTTTCGTCCTTATTTGTTCAGGCTTTTTGTCCATAAATAGCTGCACGAACTTTTGTCTCCCCTTGACACAAACTGGCAGAGCCATGAGCACGATTAAGAACATTGCGAGTGCAATTCAATGGTCTTAATTTATTCGCTATTCGCCCATCTTTTCTATCGATTTCCATATCTCTCTAAATTCTTTAGGGTTTAATTTGAAGGAAATATTTTATTCATAAACTCAAAATTTTTTGAATCTTAGTTCAAGTTCTTTCTAATCTCTATAGATCTTTCTTTTAGGTCTATTTCTTTATATTCAAAATAACTAGCAATATCCCTATTTATAATAATAACAAAACAAATTAAACTTGATCTAGAAAACATAATCCTATATGAACTAGGACAAACAAATCCTAACTAGACATTAATTAATTAAATACCAAAAATACCAAATCCTAAACAACTTAGGATCCTACTCTAACTTTGAATTATTATTCCAACAAAATTGCTCTTCTCTTTCACTTCTCAGAATTATTATTCTAATATGTAATTAATAAATGAATGAATAACAGATAGAGAAATGAGCCAATTTGGATTGAATGTAGCGAACAAAGAGAGAAGCAATATATGAAAAATAACTATTGTTTTTGTAAATCTGAAAATAAATTCCTTTGCAACCATTAGCCGATCTATTTGTTGAAGAAGAAACATAAGCAGATAACAAGTGTGAATGTGTGATTGATATGTTAAACTTATTAATTGACAAAGCAAATTAGTTTTTCTCGAGATTGGAGATAAGTGATCAAACAAATTAAAGGGTTAATTGGTTTTGTAGCTAGTTTTTACAGTAGAATGGAGATCCATTTACATCTAAGATATTTGCGATATAAAAATAACAAATAAGAGATATTTGAAAAATGTCATTTTCTTAAAATATTAAATAGCCATATGAGATCACTTCAAACTTGCACAACGACCACAGGCATGATCTACAAATATAGGCACGATTGTATCCCTTGACGCAATTTTTTAGAGAAAGAAACTCGAATCCTATTAAGCAAATCCCTTATTTGTTTCCCTGATACGCTAAAAAATAAATTTCTTGAGCTAGTGTTTATTGAAAATAGCCTTGCTATTCCACGAAGGTAGGGGCAAGGTATGCGTATACCTCACTTTCCTTAGACCCCATTTCGATTGCATTCTGTAGATTCTTAGTAGGCATTTAACAATAGGATTTGAAATCCCAATTTCAAGTTTTGATATGAAATCAACGTTTGCTTATGAAATCTGCACAAAAGTTCAATTTCAAATCCCATATTCTTTATGTAACACCTCGGATTTGGAACAGAAGGAAAATGCTAATATGGTACCCACCTACGGTTGGTAGGCATACCTACGGACCGTAGATGGCAACCGTAGGTAGTAGGAAAATAATTTTTGAAAATCAAGTCTCAGTACCCTTTCTACGATTCACCAGGACGGTTTGTCATTCTTTTTACGAGTCATAGATAGGTCACGTAGGTGAGTCCTAGACTTGGCTAAATTTTGAGGGTCAAGGTTTGAACCTACGGTTGGTATGTACGGTCCGTAAGTGGACCAACAGACCGTATATAGTAACTGTCTTTGGGAGTCCAAAAATATAGTCTCAGAACCCCATCAACGATTGGACAAAACAGTCCGTAGTTGGACCTACGGACTGTAAGTCCAACCGGTGGAGGTCCAACAGTTATTTTAAAGGGCTTTTTGGTCTTTTTCCTAATCATTTTAACCCTATACGACGTCGTTTTGTCTTCTACCCTAAGCCCTATATAATGATTTTAAACCCCAAAATTACCCAATTCAATTCATTCTCCTAAATTTCTCAAAGTTGATCAAGTTCATAGTCTCAAATATTTCTCTCTCTAAAGCTTTATGAAGAAGGCCAGGGTTTCAAGCCAAGCCTCCAAATTCTCCATTGATAGTGGTCTTTGAACTCCAAGGTATGTGACATTCACCTATGGAGTCATTTCCTCCATTGGGTTCCTAAATTCTCCTACTTTGTAAATCTAGAATCCCCAATGAAATTAGGGTTTTATTCAATTGTCATGGGTTCCTTCAATGTTGATCCAATTGATTGAATTATATCTTTTTATGTATGAATTGAGATAATTGCTTGATTTTAAGATAAATTTACATGAACCCATGCATGATCCATGATTTCGATATTGTGATTCAATGATGAAGCTTATGAATGATTAAAAGATGAATTTTATGATAAAATGCATGTTTCTTTATGAAATTGATTATGATTTAAGGTTTCTTTGAGACTGAAGCATCGTTGTTATTGGTTTTGTTGTTGTTGTGAAATGATTTTCTCACATGATGGACTCTTAAGGTTGAAAGGTTTTCTCAACTAAACTTTGAATCAAGAACTACGAGCTATTCTAACAAACTCTGGCTTGGATTGGCTATTGATGAGTGGGTGATTTTCAATCATTTAGAGTCCTTTTCTTGGTGATTTTGTGGTACTTAAGTAGAGAAAGAGGCTAAGTTTCCTTTGAATGTTGTGTTTCAGTCACATGTTGGTGAAAAAGGAGCTTTGATGAAAAAGAATGAAAATTGGGGCAAAATGGAGCTAAAACCAAGGATTTTGGAGCTGGCAGTGAATTGCACTCTGTGAAAGCGGAGAGCCAGGTGCGACTGTGGTGCTCCAGCCGGTATTGAATCGTGAACGTGGGATAGCCTCTGCGAATGCGGAGTGCTACTTCTCAGAGTACAGCGAACGCGGAGCTACTTCCACGAATGCGGAAAAGAAAAGATGACTGGAGTCTAGGCAATTCTGGAAATTCACATTTTGACCCCAATTCACCATATACACGGATTCAAAGCCATTTTGAGGGAGAACATACACATTCATCACCAAACAGAATATTGAGAGAGAAAAACATTGAATAGAGAATAAGAACTTGGGGATTGAGGCTTGGGCTTAGCTTTGACATCAAGATTCCTCAACAAACACCATTAGAATGAAGATAGTGAGCTTGGGTTGTAATTATTTTTCACCTTTCTTCAACTCTTTGCTTTGTATTGTGGAATTCTAGGTGTTAATTGTTGATTAGTTATTTGGATATTCTGTTAGACATAATCAATCTTTGGGTTCTTTTGATTTCTATCTTGTGCTTTTGTAATTAGTTGATTGCTTTAACATTTATGAAATGGACTTTTGATTATCCAATTGATCTCATGCTTTAATTGCTTCCCATTGGAATTGATCATTCCTTAGACTTGCCCATTTACTTTGATTTACCTTGTGAGAGCTAATTAAGGTTGGGTATGGTTGATTGGTGCATTAATTGAGGTTTAGCAACTCAATTGTCGGATTTTGCAAGAAATGGTGGATCCATGCATTGCCTTTAATCGGATTGCTTGTGTTGCCACATGATTGGGTTAGTAAGAGCTAATTGAGAAATATTTGCCGAAGCTCGATACATTTAGGTAGATAATTTAGCTTCCGAGGCATATATGATTTTACCCATGATTAATTGAGATTGTATGATGCTAATGTGCAATGGATCGTATGGATTTTGATCGATTTCTCATTCCCAAATCCCTTTGGTAATCTTGTTCTCTTTAGCTTTGTCCCTTGTTCTCCTCTATCCCCTATCCTAAATTCGTTTCTCGTTATCTTCACTTTATACTTGTATCTTTCATTTCGGATTCAAACTAGTAGCTAGTAATTCTTTGTTTTTTCAATCACCCTGCACACATTGTTCCTCGTGGGTTCAACCCCAACTCCTCGTTGGGTTTATACTTGCATAGCGACCGCCCACACTTTGAACTGTGATAGGTGTGGTTGAGCGTTACAAAAAATGGCGCCACTGCCGAGGAACAATTTGGCGTGTTGAATTGATTTAGAATTTTTAGTTTACTAGTTTTTATCCAAATTGTGAATATTTGTTTGTGTTTTGTTTTTGTTTGTTTTTATGGCTTCTTGTGAAGGAACAAGGTTTGGTGAGTGCAAGCCCTATGTTGATGATACATGGCCTTGTTGTGGAAGACTTCATGTTGGGGATAGTTGTTCGGATGCCTCGTTAGATGAAGAGTTGGGTGATGTGAGTCAAGCTTGGCTCTTGTTGTTGTCTCATCGACTTGAAAAGGGTGAGAGCCTAAGAGATATAATGTTCCAAATGCAGGATGAATCCCACAACTTGCACCTAGCTAGGTGCCATGAGATGATCCAACTTGAGTTTGAGAATGCTACTTTGAAGGCCAATGCAAGGTCAACATTTTGAGTACGTAAGGCTCCTTGTCAAGTGGTCAAGAGTAAGACATTGGAGTTGGACAGTCGAGAAAAAGGAGTTGTGTTCGATATTGATGAGATCTTGGGTATTTGCAACTAAACCAAACCAATAAAATTCCAAGATTCCAAAATCAAGGCAATGATACTAGAGTTGCAAGAAAAAGCCAAAGAGATCATGTATGACTAGTTTGTTGTTCGAATGGCGTAGTGATACTATCACTCTTGCCCAATGTTCCTATACAAAAGAATGATGTGAAGTTTGGCAAGAAATTCAAATCTTCGAAGTGGAGAGATCGAGTGAAACGCGTGATGCTCTCCGGTAGATACCAATTGCGTCGACGAGAAAATGATTTGAAGTTGGGGAGAAGATATATCGCCTCGAAGTGGAAACATAAAGGTTGATGCAACCTGCGTCACGCCGTGATGTTAAATTGTGCGCTTGATGGGCCCATCGGTATCCTAAATTTTGATTTTTGAATTTTCTTTAATTTTTAGGATAGTTTAGAATTTTATTTTTGAGCAATCCTCATAATTTCAAAGTGTTTGGAGGTATTTTGAACAGGTTTGGAAGAAAAAATGCACTTGAGATTGAAGTGTGGGGTGGAACTACCTTTAAAATGGATATTGGAACACTTTTTGGAAGCTAAAGATCGCCTAAATGCAATGGGCGAGTCGCCCAATGGACCCACCCATCACCAAAATTTCCATTAACCTGCCAGGGTTCCAAGCTTTAACTATTCTCCGTGAACGCGGAAACCATTCTGCCAGATACTCCGCGAACACACCAGTGTGTCCATGAACGCGGAGGCTTGACTTTCACAGGAGCGTGAACGCGCCAGGACCTCCGCGAACGTGGTGGTATCGGGTATATTTAAAGGAAAACTTAAGGATACTCAATTTAAGTTTCAAACCTCCCTCTTTAAAAGAGTTTCTCCCCTCATTCAAAGAATCGAAATCCCCCTATATTCTCCCCTTTTCTCCTTTACCTCCTAGTTTTCGCTTTGTAGTCTGCCTTAACTTCACAGGTATGTCCTTGCCCCTTCAATTTAGTTAATTTTTGGTGAATGAAAATTTAGTATGGTGCCTTACAATGCATATGTGATTAGTACTTGATTTTGGTATTTCATTGTTGGTTATGGGGTAAAATTCATGATAATTACCTTGTGAATATTGATATATGAATTGTTAGGCTTGATTTAGGAATAATTTTGGTGGAAAATCCTTGAACTACTATACCTATTTGTGTTCTTGCTCTAAACATGATTTTTTTGTTGAATTGCTAAATTTTTGTATCGAAATTAAATGTTTGTTGGGTTGTTTGCTTGTTGATCATGCGTGGGGGTAGAATTAGGAGTGAAATTTGTGAAAAATTGATGTTAAAAATGTTACCCGTGAGTTGTTTGATGAAATGCCTCTGTGAACACTATTTTCTGGGGACGAAGACATCTCTGCGAAAGCGGATCTTTCACCTTGAACGCGGAGGTGTCTAACTTCCAGTGCTCCGTGAATGCGCCCATTGTTCTGCGAATGCGGAGGTCTGCCTGTTACTAAGCCGTGAACGCGAAGGCAAGGCAAGTTATTCTCCGCTAACACAGAGGCTTCTCCGTGAACGCAGAGAAGGACTTCGTTCTGTCCCAAAATAATAGCTTTGCATAATCATTTGGGACTTCTTTTAATTATTTTCTTTGGCCTAAATACTTCCTAATACATCATTTTAAGTGTCCACAAGAGCTTTTAACATGTTGGCTTCTTTTGTAGATACTTTCAACTATAAATGTCAAACAACAACATTCCCGCATCATCCGGAATTGCACCCGAGGAGGATTACTTTGATGAAACCAGGTTCTTGTCAGCCAACTACGCCCGTAAATATGACAAATATCTGGACCAGGCTATTGTGAAGGAAAAAGGGATTTGTTTGGACAATTTGTAGTAGGGGATGTCAGATTTCTTTCACCGGCTTGAGTCTAGCGGATGGATAGTGTTTGTTGCTGAGACTTTCAAGGCTAACCACACCATTGTCGCTGAGTTCTATGCTAATTCCTCGGAGACTGACTTTAATGAGGCCGCTGTTACTACTGTCCGAGGAGTACTGGTCCATTTTAGCCCATCTTTGATTAATGCCCATTATGGCCTCCTAGATGCTGACAACAGTGTCTATTTGGATCACTATAAAGAGTTGGATGGACAGTGGCTATTTAATAAATTGCACAACGGTGTGCCTCCGGAGTGGTTCGACATGAAGAGAGGTGTTGAGTCCCGTGAGTTCACAGCGGAGACCAAGACCTGGCTCTCCATTATATGTGCTCGGGTCATTCCCTCAACACATGACACCGAGGTGACACTAGACAGGGCCTTGGTTGTTGTGGCTATTACGGATGGGCTGGCATTGAATGTGGGCCAGCTGATTTTTGACCATATTGGTGAGGTAGCCTAGGGGAGGACAAGGAGCCTTATCTTTCCTTCATTGATCACTCAGCTATGTTATAGTTTTAGAGTGCCGAGACTACCGATAGATGAGGTGAAGAAACCAGTCACTGAGATTCACCCTCTAAAGAAGAGGGGTGCACAGGGTGAGAGGCACAAGAAGAGAAAGATCGGCGTGCTTGGCCCATAGTTCGGGCAGTTCACTGAGCCCACCTATGAGACTGTTGCTTCATCTTCAGTAGGACCCCTCCAGTTTGGGCCTGCCACAATGCGATATATATCTTCTGAGATACAGGGAGTGGATGCTCAGATTCGAGAGCTAATTGTTGGCCTTCCTACCGGACCTTCTGGAGCCACATCTGAGGGTGCATCTGCATCTACTATTGCCTCTATAGCTGCTGCACAGATGGCTATGTCTGATAGACTGGAGAATCTGAGTAGGAGGCAGGGGAAGATTGAGCAGAGCCAACAGACTTTCCGATAGCATGAGAAGAAGAAGAGTCGGTTCCTAAGAAAGATGATGGGCAAGCTCCGGAGTCTATGCGGTAGCTGTCCAAATGATGATGAGGATTTTTCATTCCCCTCTGATGCTAGCTCAGAGTGATCATATTTCAGGAAGCCCCTCGTATTCTCTTTTGATTTTTGTATTGTGAGGACACAGTGTGATTTTCCATTGGGGGTGCTTTCCTTTTGACTCTTGTTTTGTATTTATTGTTTATAATGATTGGGATTGTTGTTGGCTATTTTTATGATGTTGTTGGATATTTTGTTTTTATTTGTGGATGATGTGCCCTTGTTGGGCTTTTGGAGCTTATTTATTGATTGTGTTGGATTAGCCATTTTCGTTTCAGTAGTTTTATTGCTTTTGATAGTATCTTTATTTTATTTCTTTTGTCTTGCGATGGTGTTGTTTTTTGGAGTTGTTATTGATTGGTGATGCCCTATGATGGATAGAGTGATGATTTTCTTAAGGGTAAAGCGTCGATTGTTTATTGGTGAAGTCTGAGTAGCCATTATTTTTATTGGTGAAGTTTGAGTAGCCATTACTGTTTATTGGTGAAGTCTGAGTAGCCGGTCTCGAATTGATGCATGAGTTTTCCCAATGATGGATTGGTTGACGGCTTTCTTAAGGGTAAATTTGTCGTGCTCTTTTCGGGAGATTGTGGTTTGTTTGGTACTAAGAATATAGTCTTGCTTGCAAAAAATGTGTTTTGAGCATTCCCATCCATTTTGAAAATTGAGCAAGTGTTGAATGATTTTGTGACAACTCTTGTGACTCTTTTTGTGACTCTTGATTTGTTGGCGGTTTAATTGTTCAATGCCACTTGTTTGTTGAAAAGGAAATAAGATTTTGCTCCATCTTGAGTGATTTGCATGCCATGTGTGGTGAGTTATTAAATAATGCCTTGTCTTTGCTTGTGCCACCTAGAACTTGCCCAATTAGTCTTGAAATATTGGGCTTAATTGAGTTGGGTTGGAAAAATGATCTTAGACTTTCTTTGATTGTTATTGAAGTCATTTGGCCTAAATATCCCACCTTTATGCTAAATGTATCCCTAGTTGTCCCCTTTGAGCCTAATACCCTTTTATTGGCAACCTTATTACAAGTCTTAACCATTTTGAAAATACATTCCACTCTTGAACCCTTTCCCTCCTTGAACTTGATGTTGTTAAAGTGAGGCTAAAAGCCCTAGTTGGGGGTATTGGGAAAATTCATATAAGGGATGCCAATTGCATAAGAGCTTGATAAAAAAAAGAGAAGAGAATGATGAATGGAAGAAGATATTGCAAAGAAAAAAAAGAAAGTTGTGAAAAAGAAAGTAAATAAAAGAAGCTTGAATCCTTCAAAAGTTGAAAATGGTTGCATGTGGGGGATCTAGAATGAAAATGAAGAAAATGAAAAGGTGAATTGTGCATTGGTTTAGAAAGTGACAAAAGTGTGGAAAAGTTGGAAAATGTTGAGTTGTTGAGTAGAGTTCAAGGAGGGTGTAGTCACTTGTACCTAAATGATATCCTTACCTTCCCTAAGACTACATTGCAAGCTTAACAAAGTCCTTTATGATTTCTAACCAAATGAAATTGAGTCGATGTTGATTGACAATAAGGGCAAGCCTATGGTGTGGCACTTGTGGGCATAAAATGTTCTTTTGTGAGTGCGAGTGTTTGTGCTTTTATCCCTTGTTTGTACATACGTGTGAGTGTTTTGGGACATTTCTTTTATTGTGAGGGCATGTAGGTTGCTTGAATGGTGACTTTGAAAATTCCAAATTGCATCAAGTGAGCATGAAAAAGAGCTAAAGAGTTGAGTCACTTCTTGTGTTTGAGTTGTTGTCACTTAATGATTCTTGGTTTTTGAAAAATGATCCTTGAAAATGAGGGGTTGTTTTCGTGAAAAGTTTGCTTCAGGACTATTTGTTAGTACCAACGCAAGTCATGATCATGACCTCTATTCGGAATGAAAGTGTGTGTGCTTATTGTGATTGCCTCTTGTGCTTTTGATTTAGTTTTGCTTGAGGACAAGCAAAGTTTCTAAGTTGGGGGTGTTGATGAGTGGGTGATTCTCACTCATTTGGAGTCCTTTTCTGGGTGATTTTGTGGTACTTAAGTAGAGAAAGAGGTTAATTTTCCTTTGAATGTTGTGTTTCAGGTACATGTTGGTGAAAAAGGAGCTTTGATGAAAAAGAATGAAAATTGGGCCAAAATGGAGCTAAAAACAAGGATTTTGGTGCTGGCAGTGAAGTGCTCTCCGCGAACGTGGAGAGCCAGGCGCGACCACAGAGCTCCAGCCAGCATTGAACTATGAATGCGGGATAGCCTCCGCGAATGCGTAGTGGAACTTCTAAGAGTACCGCAAACGCAGAAAAAAAGACGACTGGCATCTGGGCGGTTCTGGAAATTCATATTTTTACCCCAATTCACCATATACACTGATTCACGACCATTTTGCAGGGGAACATACACATTCATCACCAAGCAGAATATTGTGAGAGAAAAACATTGAATAGAGATGAAGAACTTGGGGATTGAGGCTTGGGCTTAGCTTTGAGATCAAGATTCCTCAACAAACACATTAGAGTGAAGATTGTGAGCTTGGGTTGTAATTATTTTTCACCTTTCTTCAACTCTTTGCTTTGTTTTGTTGAATTCTAGGTGTTAATTGTTGTTTAGTTATTTGGATATTGTATTAGACATAATCAATATTTGGGTTCTTTTGACTTCTATCTTGTGCTTTTGTAATTAGGTGATTGCTTTAACATTTATGAAATGGGTTTTTGATTATCCAATTGATCTCATTCTTTAATTGCTGTCCATTGGAATTGATCATTCCTTAGACTTGCCCATTTACTTTGATTTACCTTGTTAGAGCTAATTGAGGTTGGGTATGATTAGTTGGTGCATTAATTGAGGTTTAGCAACTCAATTGTGGGATATTTCTTGAAATGGTAAATCCCTGCATTGCCTTTAATCAGATTGCTTGTATTGCCACTTGATTGGGTTCGTAAGAGCTAGTTGAGAAATATATTCCTATGTTCTATAGATTTAGGTAGATAATTTAGTTTCCGAGGCATATATGATTTTACCCATGATTAATTGAGATTGTATGATGCTAATGTGCAATGGATCGTATGGATTTCTATCGATTTCCCATTCCCAAATCCCTTTGGTAATCTTGTTCGATATAGATTTGTCCCTTGTTCTCCTCTATCCCCTATACTAAATTCGTTACTCGTTATCTTCACTTTATAATTGTATCTTTCATTTTTGATTCAAACTAGTAGCTAGTAATCCTTTGTTTCTTCAATCGCCCTACACATTGTTCCTCGTAGGATCGACCCCAACTCCTCGTTGGCTTTATACTTGCATAGCGACCGCCAAAACTTTGAACTATGATAGGTGTGGTTGAGCGTTACCAATATTTAATGTCCCCTAATGATAAGACAAGCGGCAGATACCCATGTCTTTTAATGATAAGATAAGTTTAGATTGATGATTAATCTATGGGAATTATGATTAGCATCGAGTGGACAAGTGGTGATTACCTATACCCCATAAACTATGTGCCACCATAGGTTTGTCTTAGATAGACATTAGCTAGTGGATCGATTTAAGCTAGAAGTTTATGGTTCTTACCTTGGCAAGTAAGGACATCTCTTTTCAGTGTGGGATAGACAACGGATTTTAGGTTATAGATATCATGGTCAATGTCGGTTAAGGACAACCTCCCACAATAATAAACTAAGGTTACTTCTAGAAGTATCTCAAATGGGTTTTTAAAATGTTTAGCTTGCATTGACCACGTAAAGTCCCTTTTTGCATGATTTCATAATTTTTATACATTGCGATCATACTTGGTACATTCCATGTACTAACGTATACTCTTGCCTACATTGTTTCACTAATGTAGGACCTTACGCTTCTATCCCGCATACTCGTGGCTAGTGATCCCATAGTGAGCTTTGAAGATTGGTGAGTCCTCATGTTTCGAGGATCGAGGCTTCTTTTATTGCTTTCATGTCTTTTCAATTCGGAGTTTGTATGTTATGTATGGGTTATGTCTCAATCAACTCTCTTATCATGTATTAGATGGCTTTGAGACTATGTTAGACATCCGCTATGTTTTGTCAACTCTTTTAATATAGAACTGACTTTGAATTCTTTAACTCTATTATCTTGCATGATGTATTCTAAGTGGCTTGTGTAGGGCCTCTCGGGATCTTATACGTCATGTCACATCTAGGGGTACTTTAGGTGGTGATAAACTTGGTATTCAGAGCACATGGTTTTAGAAAGATCCTAGGATGTCTCATAAGCCACGTCTAGTAGAGTCTTGTTCATGAGTGTGAAGCGCACCACACTTATGAATGCGTGGCTATAAGATGTTTAGGAAACTTCACTTCTTTCATCATTCTAAAGTCGTGCATTGAAATTTAACTCTATATGTCTCTCTCCTAATCCCTATACGATGCTCTTCGAGATATGGTCACTCCAAGGGCATATGCTAGAAGGAATACGAGAGAGAATGTGGAACGACAAGCTCAAGAAGCTCCTCAAGTTCAGGTCGACCCCTTGGCCGAGCAATTGACTAATGGAGAGTTTAGGGCTGCTTTTCAAGTGTTCGCCCAAGCCATGACTACTCAAGCCAATAGGGAGTTTATGGTCCCCGTGAACCCAAATGTGGGTACGGCGGTAACTAGAGTGAGGGACTTTACTAGGATTAATCCTTCGGAGTTCCATGGTTCCAAGATTGAGAAAGATCCTTAAGAGTTCATTGATGAGGTGTATAAGGTGTTATTGATCATGGGCGTGACGCTTGTGGAAAAGGCAGAATTTTCCTCTTATCAACTTAAGGGTGTTTCTCAAGTGTGGTTTGAACAATGGAAGAGTGAGAGGGCGATTGATGCAGGTCCTCTTGATTGGGAAAAGTTTAAGATTGCTTTTCTTGATCGTTTCTTTCCTCCTGAAATGAATGAAGCGAAAGTGCTTGAGTGAATCAACCTTCGTCAAGGAAACATGAGTGTGAAGGAGTATGCTTTGAAATTCACACAATTGACTAGGTATGCTCCTACTATGGTTGCTGATCCTAGGGCAAGATGAGTAAATTCATTTCGGGTGTGTCCGAATTGGTGGTCAAAGAATGTTGTACAACCATGTTTATCAATGATACAAACATTTCTCACCTAATGGTTCATGCTCAAAAATTTGAGGAGAAGAAACTTAAGGAGAAGTCTAGGGAGGCAAAGAGGGCTAAGACCGATGATGGTGACTTTTCACACTCAAGGTCCGGTGGACACGGTCATTCTAAGATCCGACAAAGGTTCTCCGGTCAAAGTTCCTCCAATGCTCCAGTCCCTAAGTTCACCAAAGATAGGGTGTCTAACCCTAAGCCTCAAGGAGGAAATGGTAGTGGGTCTTCATTTTCTAATTGTGCTAAATGTGGAAAAAAGCATGAGGGTAAATGCCTAGCCGGTTCCAATGCATGTTTTGGTTGTGGCAAGATGGATCATAAGATTAGGGATTGTCCCTCTTTTAGTAAGAATGAAAGAGATAGCCGTCGACGCGCTCAATCTTATCCTTTGTCAGGTTCTAGTGGAAGTCAGAAGCAAAACAGATTTTATGCACTCCAAACTCGTCATGAGCAGGAGGGTTCTCATGATGTTGTTACCGATCTATTGAAATTCTTTAATCTTGATGTTTATGATTTGCTTGATCTCAGTGCTACCTTATCTTTTGTGACGCCATATGTGACTATGAGGTTTGATGTTCTTTCGGATGTGGTGATAGACCCTTTTTCCATCTCTACACCTATTGGTGAATCTATTGTGGCTAAGAGAGTTTAGAGAGATTATTTCATCTCCTTATTCTATAGATTCACACGTGTTGGTCTTGTAGTGCTTGATATGATAGATTTCGATGTTATTCTGGGGATGGATTGGCTGCATTCCTATTATGCTTCTATTGATTGTAGAACCCGAGTAGTCAAGTTTAAGTTTCCAAATTAACCCATCCTAGAATGGAAAAGGGGAAATTATATGACTACGAGTCAGTTTTTTTCTTGTCTTAAAGCTAGAAGGATGATTTCTAAGGGTTGCATACACCATCTTGTTCGAGTTAGGGATATGGATTCCGAAACCCCTAACTTTGAGTTTGTCCCTATTTTTATTGAGTTTCTGGAAGTGTTTCCCAATGATTTACCTGGTGTTCCTCTCGAAAGGGAAATAGACTTCGATATTGACCTTCTCCCAAATACGCAACCTGTTTCCATTCCTCCTTACCGTATGGCCTTGACAGAACTTATGGAATTAAAAGAGCAATTGAAGGATTTGTTGGATAAGGGCTTCATCCGACCAAGTATCTCTCCATGGGGTGCTCCAGTTTTGTTTGTTCGAAAGAAAGATTGTTCACTTCGTATGTGTATTGACTATTAGCAATTGAATAAAGTTACCGTTCAGAATAAGTATCCTCTCCCAAGGATAGATGATTTGCTTGATCAACTTCAAGGAGTGAGTTACTTCTCCAAGATTGACCTCCGGTTGGGCTATCACCAATTGAGGGTGAAGGAAGATGACATTCTGAAGACGGCTTTTCGGACTAGGTATGGTCACTATGAGTTCTTGGTAATATCGTTTGGCTGGAAAAATGCTTCGGCCATATTAATGGATTTGATGAATAGGGTGTTTAGACAATACCAAGATATGTTTGTGATTGTGTTCATCGATGATATTTTGATTTAATCAAGGAGTGGGGATGAGCATACCAATCATTTGTGGATTGTGTTGCAAGTCCTCAAGGACCAACAACTCTTTGCAAAGTTTAGTAAATGCGAGTTTTGGTTGAGATCCGTGGCTTTTCTTTGTCACATTGTTTCTGGTAAGAGTTGGGCTAGACCTCTATCCCCTTCGGATGTTTGAAGTTTCTTGGGTTTTGCTGGTTATTATAGGACGTTTATGGAAGGGTTTTCTTCGATTGCCTCTCCATTGAAGGGATTGCCCCAAAATAAGGTTAAGTTCGTATGGTCTGAAGCATGTGAAAAGAGTTTCTACGAATTGAAAGATAGACTTACCTCTGCTCCGGTGTTGACTTAACGAAAGGATCCAATGGGTTTGTGGTTTGTTGTGACGCTTCAAGGGTTGGATTAGGGTGTGTTCTTATGCAAAATGTAAAGGTTATTGCATATGCATCATGGTAACTTAAAATTCATGAAAAGAACTATCCTACCCACAATTTGGTATTAGCAACGGTTGTGTTTGCCTTAAAGATTTGGAGGCATTATCTATATGGTGTACATGTTGATGTCTTTACTGACAACAAGAGTTTGCAATATGTGTTCAAGAAAAAGGATTTGAATCATTGCCAAAGGAGGTGGCTTGAGTTGCTAAAAGATTACGACATGAGTGTCCTCTATCACCCCGGTAAGGCGAATGTGGTGGCGGATGTCCTTAGTCAGCTATCTATGGGTAGTGTTACTCATGTTGAGAATGATAAGAAGGAGTTGGTTCAAGATGTTCATAGATTGGCCCGATTGGGTGTTCGGTTGGTTGATTCTAATAAAGGTGGTGTTATTGTTCATAATGGTTCAAAGTCGTCATTTGTGTCGGTTGTGAAAGCTAAGCAAGGTCTTGAACCGATCTTGATGGAATTGAAGGAAGTGGTGCTTAAAAAGTCCGTTGAGGCTTTCTCCCAAGGGGGAGATGGTGTACTTCGATATCAAGGTCGTTTGTGTGTTCCCATTGTTGATAATCTAAAGGAGTAGATTTTATCGGAAGCCCATAGTTCCCGATATTCCATTCACCTGGGAGCCACCAAGATCTACCGTGACTTGCAGAAGGTCTATTGGTGGAATGGGATGAAGAAGGATATTGCAGAATTTGTAGCGAAGTGCACTAATTGTCAACAAGTGAAAGTTGAGAATCAGAAGCCGAGAGGTTTGTCAAAAGACATTAGTATTCTTACTTGGAAGCCGAGAGGTTTGTCCAAAGACATTAGCACTAATTGTTGGTTTATCCCGCACTCGGTGAAAACATGACTCGATTTGTGTTATTGTGGATCGAATGAAAAAAATTAGCTGATTTTATTCCCATCAAAGTTTCTTACTCGGCGGAAGACTATGCTAAGTTTTACCTAAGGGAGATGGTTAGGTTTCATGGAGTGCCCCTATCAATTATATCCAACTGTGGTACTTAATTAACTTCTCAGTTTTGGAAATCTTTGCAAAAGGCCCTTGGTACTCGTGTTAATCATAGCATGGTCTTTCATCCTCAAACCGAATGGGCAAGCAGAGAGTACTATCCAAACTTTAGAAGATATGTTGAGAGCTTGCGTATTTGACTTCAAGGGTAATTGAGATGATCATTTGCCTTTGATTAAGTTTGCTTATAATAATAGTTATCATTCAAGTATTAGTATGACTCCATTTGAGGTTCTTATGGTAGGAGGTGTAGATCTTTTATAGGTTGGTTTGAAGTCAGTGATGTTGCTTTTATAGGCCCTGAGTTGGTTCACGAGACTATGGAGAAAGTTCATCTTATTAGAGAGAGGTTGAGAATAGCTCAAAGTCGACAAAAGTCTTATGCCGATATTAGAAGGAGAGATCTAGAATTTGATGTTAATGATTGAGTTTACTTGAAAATTTCACCCATGAAGGGTGTAAAGATGTTTGGAAAGAAAGGGAAGCTTAGTCCCTATTATGTGGGCCCATATATGATTTTGAGGCATATTGGTAAAGTTGCTTATTGATTTTGAGGCATATTGATAATGAGTTGGCTATGATTCATCCGGTTTTCCATGTCTCCTTGTTGAAGAAATGTGTTGGTGATCCGACCTCTATATTATCATTGGAGAGTCTTGGTGTAAAAGAGAGTCTTTCTTATGAAGAAGTTCCGGTTGAGAATTTTGACCAACAAGTTCGGAAGTTGAGAAATAAAGAAGTTGCTTCCGCAAAGGTTCTTTGGAGGAATCAGTTAGTTTAGGGTGCTACTTGGGTGGCCGAGGCCAATATGATGTCCCGTTATCCTCATCTCTTTCCCTCTGTCCCTACTCTATCTTAAGGTATTTAGTTCCTCGTGGTTCTCTCTTTTAGTTTCATGTGTCTTAGATTCTCCCATGATTCCTCATTTATGCATGTTCATGAAAAGCTTAATTTTTGAGAAAATGAGTTAAGTTGATTGATTTCTTAATGTTATGTGGATTTGAGTATGAGTAGCATATAAACCTTATAAAATGATGCTTTGATCATACTTTAGCTTGGAGTTGATGTTTCCTCCTCATATACGTGCATTTATATGATTGCATTCATGTTGGGCTGTTAGATTTAGTTCCTACCCTCCTTATGATGCCTTGAGTTCCATTCGAGGATGAATGTTCCCAAGAGGGAGATATTGTAACACCTCAAAATTGGAAGGAAAATACAGATTTTGGATTACAGGCATGACCTATGGTTGGTAGGAGTACCTACAGACCGTAGATGGCAACCATAGGTAGTGGGGAAATAATTTTTGAAAATCAAGTCTCAGTACCCTTTCTACGGTTCACCAAGACGGTCCGTCATTCCTTATATGGGTCGTAGATAGGTCTCGTAGGTGAGTCCCAGACTCGGTGAAATTTTGAGGGTCAAGGTTGGAACCTACGGTTGGTATGTACGGTCCGTAAGTGGACCAACGGACCGTACATAGCAACCGTCGTTGGGGGTCCAAAAATGTAATCTTAGAACCCTATTGACGAATGGACTAGACGAACCGTAAGTCCAACCGTTGGTGGAGGTCCGATAGTTATTTTTAAGGGCTTTTTTGTCTTTTCCCTATTCGTTTTAATCCTATACTATGTCATTTTTCCTTCTACCCTAGGCCCTGTATAATGATTTTCAACCCCAAAATTACCCAATTCAATTCATTCTCCTGAATTCCTAAAAGTTGATCAAGTTCATCCTCTCAAATATTTCTCTCTAAAGCTTGAAGAAGAAGACCATGGTTTCAAGTCAAGCCTCAAAATTCTCCATTGGTTGTAGGCTTTGAACTCCAAGGTATGATGGCATTCACTTATGGAGTCCTTTCCTCCATAGGGTTTCTAAATTCTCCTATTTTGTAAAGCTAGAATCCCCAATTAAATTAGGGTTTTATTCAATTGCCATGGCTTCCATTCAATGTTAATCCAATTGATTGATTTATGTCTTTTTATGTATGAATTGAGATAATTGCATAATTTTAAGATGAATTTACATTAACCTATGTATGATCCATGATTTTCGTATCATGATTCCATGATGAAGCTTATGAATGATCAAAAGATGAATTTTATGTAGATATGCATGTTTCTTTATGAAATTGATGATGATTTAAGGTCGCTTTGAGAGTGAAGCATCATTGTTGTTGTTGTTGTTGTGAAAGGATTTTCTCACATGAAGGACTCATAGGGTTGAAAGGTTTTTTCAACTAAACTTTGAATCAAGAACTAAGAGCTTTTCTAACAAACTTTAGCTTGGATTGGCTATTTAATGTCCCCTAATGATAAGACAAGCTGTGAATACCCATGTCTTCTAATGATAAGATAAGTTAAGATTGATGATTAATCTGTGGGAATTATGCTTAGCACCGAGTGGACAAGTAGCGATTACCCGTGTCCCATAAACTATGTGCAACCATAGGTTTGTCTTAGATAGACATTAGCTAGTGGATCCACTTAACCTAGAAGTTTATGGTTCTTACCTTAGCAAGTAAGGACATCTCTTTTCGGTGTGGGATAGACACTGGAGTCCATGTTATAGCTCACATGGTCTATGTCGATTAAGGCTAATCTCCCACAATAATGAACTAAGGGGCCGTTTGGTTACTGGATAAGGGCAAAGTTAATACATGAATAACTTGGTTATTCATGTATTAATTTTTATACCATGTTTGGTTTGTAAATAGAATAAAAGTTATCCTTGTGTTAGTTTTATACAATGTTTGGTTATATTTTTGTAATTCTACATAACTAATACTCACATAAATATCGAAAACCGAAAAACCGCACCGAACCAAATTAATTCGGTTTTTCGGTTCGGTTTCGGTGTTTTTTTTTTCAGAATTTCGGTTTTTCGGTTCAGTATTCGGTGTCAGGGTAAGAAAAATACGGTGCACCGAAAAACCGAAATTTTATTAACTAAATTTAAAATAATATTTTAATTTTATTAATTATATACTTGGTAACTTGTGTTTGTGAGTTGTGACTCCTATTATTTTTTATTTGAATGAAGTTGAATATTAAGGCATTTTTAACTTTGTATTGTTTTAAATTTTGAATTTCAAGTGTTGAATTCTTGGTTTAAATTGTTGGCTGCTATTACAAAGAGTGCTTGTTGAAACAAAAAATCGGAAAGAGAAAAAAAAACTTCTTTAGTTCTTTGTTGGAAACTTTAACTATTAAATATGTTAATTGATTATTTCGAGTTTTCAACTTTTATCTTTAGTTAAACGTTTTGATAATTTAATTTTCACTTTATTTTTTATTTGCTTGCACCGAAAAATCATTTTAAAAACACCGAATTAAACCGAACAAAAGTTTAAAAAACCGAACCGAACCGAAATATTTTGGTTTGGTATTTGGTGCACATTTTTTCAAAACCGAACCGAAGAACCGAATGCCCACCCCTAGTTGATAGGTTTTTAAATATTGTATAAAAGTTATTTATGTATTAATTTTATACGGTGTTTGGTTGGTAGGTTTAAAATGTTGTATAAAAATTATTCCTGCATTAGTTTTATACAATTTTTGGTTGTGTTTTAGTGAATCCACATAACTAATACTTACATAACTTATGAGGAAATCTATGTATAATTTTATGCAGGGTAGAAGGTGGAATAAGTTATGTGGGTATTAGTTATACATGGATTAAATAATATATTTACATATTTACCCTTATTAATTAACTTTTAATTTTTTTTAATTATGTGTGCTTTTAAAAAAGTTACTATTTATTTTTGTCTTGATAGTTGCTTAATTATTTTTAGTTTCTTTGCTTTATTTTTTATTAATTATTTTCTTTGGCGATAAGATAGTGCCGGTTAATTGTAATTAGTTCTTTACTTAGTTTCTTTGCTTTATTTTTTATTAATTATTTTCTTTGGTGATAAGATAGTGCGGGTTAATTGTAATTCGTTCTTTACTTAGTTTCTTTGCTTTATTTTTTATTAATTATTTTCTTTGGCGATAAGATAGTGCCGGTTAATTGTAATTAGTTCTTTACTTAGTTTCTTTGCTTTATTTTTTATTAATTATTTTCTTTGGCGATAAGATAGTGCCGGTTAATTGTAATTAGTTCTTTACTTAGTTTCTTTGCAACGCACGGCCAATACATGTATTATAATATTTTTAGTTATTTCTTATTTACTTAATTACTTATCTTATTCAATACAAATTACTTAAGTGCTTTTAGTTATTTGTTATTTACTTTAGTGTTTTTAGCTATTGACATTTATTTAAATTTTAATGTGTTATTAAGATAGTTGTTTATTTTAATGGATATAATAAATATTAGCTCGCTAAACATTTTTGGAATTAAGAAATAAAAATTAGTTTACTGTATTGTAATTTGTACATAACTAAATCATGTATAACTAATACCTATATAATTAGACCCTGCATAACTAAACCATGCATAATTAATACCTGCAAAACTAAACCCTGCATAACTAATACATGCATAACTAATACCTGCATAACTAAACCCTGCATAACTAATACCTGCATAACTAAACCCTGCATAACTAATACCTGCATAACTAAACCCTGCATAACTCTAACCAGTAACCAAACGGCTCCTAAGGTTACGTCTAGAAGTATCTCAAATGGGTATTTAAGATGTTTAACTTGCATTGACCATGATTTTGACTTGTGTTTTACAACTTGTTATTTCATGATTTAGCTTGTTCATTGCATGTCACGTAAAGTCTCTTTTTGCATGATTTCATAATTTTTATGCATTGTTATCATACTTGGTACGTTTCATGTACTAACGCATAATCTTGCCTACATTGTTTCACTAATGTAGGACCTGATGCTTCTATCTCGCATACTCATGGCTAGTGATCCCATAGTGAGCTTTGAAGATTGGTGAGTCCTCATGTTCCGAGGACCGAGGCTTCGTTTATTACTTTCATATCTTTTCATTTCGGATTTTATATGTGTTGTATGGGTTACATCCCAATCACCTCTCTTATCATGTATTAGATGGCTTTGAGACTATGTTAGACTTCCGCTACATTTTTTCAACTCTTTTGATATAGAACTGTCTTTGTATTCTTTTACTCTATTATCTTGTGTGATGTATGCTAAGTCACTTGTGTAGGGCCTCTGGGGTCTTATACGCCATGTCACGTCTAGGGTGTACTTTAGGTCTTGACACTTTAAAAAGTAGTATTTAAAATTTCAAATTGTGATTTCAAATCTTTTTATATATAAAGCCTGACCCATAAATTTATATTTTACAAATTATCCATCATTTGAAATTATGTTAAACAGAAAAATGCTCGACATGAGAAAATTGTACATACCGTGTGTGGCTATTGTATCTATGAATAACTAGTTCCTACTATTGTTAAATTAGTGGACCAATGGATCTTTGAAAAATTATGTGTATTTGAAAGTTTGTAATAATATATAACAAAAAATAATACTTATTTATGATGAAACATAAAGATATATGATTTAATAATACGGTGCCTTGGGATATTTTTGATACTTTGTTTTTGAGTTATGATTTGTTCATTTGGTAAGATTGCATAAGAGTTGGAAAAGTTTTGATAGTTTTTACAAAATGTGATTTTCATGTTAATGTGATATTTAAGTTTAAAAAATTAAATTGCCTATCCACACAAAATTTTAACTTCAAATCCACCTGAATTTCAAATATGAAGTGAATATCTAGGCGATATTTGTAAACCTGTGAAAATAATTATTTGTAAAAGCATTCATGAAAATTGAAGTTTATGAGACTCTTTACACTTTCCCAAAGGGCATAATACATAAACATGTACATGTAGGACACAATATTGCCATGTAGGGTGTCATGTAGGACAAAAGTGTCTATTTGTTCAATTTCTTACAAGTTTAAATGTCTACTAGTGCACACCCAAAGTTAAAGGTCATAGTTGCCAGTTGACGCCAAGTTAAGGGTCATGTTTATGTATTATGCCTTCCCAAAGTATGATGAAAACAATTAATTATAGATTACTTGTGGGGAAATGAAATATTCGAATAACTTGCTCCAAAGCTTTACTTTTTACCTCCGTGTATTAGAATTAGTTAATTACATTCAAATAGTCACACATAATGTCTAGTGCTTCAACATCGCTCTTCACTTGAGTTCATTTGTTAGAAAAAAAGGATGTAAAAGACTCATATAGTCGGAACCAACTAGTTTGAGTTGAAATTAATGATTTTTTTTGTTTATGAAATTTGCATGATTTTCAACTTAAATTTCAAATCTTGATATATATTCTTCAAAAAACAGGATTTCAAATTACATGTTGTGATTTAAATTCTTTTAATAAAAAACTTGACTCATAAGTTTATATTTTGTAATTTTTTTCTATAATTTTAAATTTTGTAAAAAGAAAACAAAGACAAATGTTCAATGTGAAAATATTGTCCGTACCATATGAAAGGATTGAATCAAAGAATAACTAGTTAATACTATTGTTGATTTAGTAGACCAACGTATCTTTGTAAGATTTTGTGTATTTGAAAATTAGTAATCGCAAACATTAATTTAGAAAATCAATTTGCCTATAAATTTTCATACTTTATCATATTTTCTGGAAATAACATCCTACTTTGATCTCAGGAACCCCTCGAGGGGATAAGGACAATCCACATTTCAAACTCACGAGCTCGCCTGAAGAACAAAGTCAACTTTCAATTTAAGTAGCATGAGACCTCCTGGAGAATAGGGTTCACTTTCAAGTTCAACTTTAATCAAAATGCCTATGTGACCACTTGAAAAGACCTGAAGATTCAAGTCGATTCAAGAGAAGCTACGTAGATAGGATCATGCACTGGTATTTTCTTTTTGTTTTTTGTCTTTCATTTTAATGTAACAATCGAAGTTGTACACCGGAGCCTCAATGGGACATCAATCGACATCAAACTCATCTCATCATTCTATCTTCTTGAACTACACATGACCGGATACCCTTGTAACTCGGAATATGTAGGTTGTCAAAAACCAGAACTCGGCTACATCTTTTCTTTCCCCTTATAAATAATGTCGGGTCAAAACTTATCTCGTTGTTGAATTCTTTGTTTGAAAACTTTTCATGTTTTCAGTCAAAGAGGAGCAAGATGTATACACATAATATTTGATCCTTTACGAGTTTCAACCCATTTTTTAGTTTTAAATATCTATTTAAAATCTAATCTGTATTTCAATTTTTATTTTATTTTTTAAGTAGATTATACTTGAGAAAATTGAAAACCACAAAAATAGTTGCTTTTAGATAATACTTTTGTTTCTTATTTTTAAGGAAACAGAAAAATAACAAAAAATATGTTCTTAATTTTTTCTTATATTTAATATTATATATAGTAGTTTTTTATTGTTGGTTATTTTCAAAAAATGATTTTGCCTCATACGCAGAGTTTTTGAGGTACATGAATTCAAGAGACCGTGCTTGGGTTGCAAAACTGCAAGATGGAACCAACATGTTCTTGGTGCCACCTTCAGACTTCATTAGGAAGGTTCTGAAAGTTGATGGTCCTGAATGTCTCTATGGTGTGGTTTTAAAGTCTGCACCTCATGCACCTAGTGGCACATCCTTGCTACCAGAGTCCTATCAACCTCGTTATGTGGATGCACCAGAGATAACATCCTCTCAGGTTGCCCAAGCAAGGTCCTTTTTAACAGATGACCTTATTACAAGTCTAAGTAATTTTCAACCATCAAGTAGTGTGGAAGGAACTGCTGGTATGCCTGCATCGGATGTTACTGTTGTGCCAGAGTCTTGGAGATATGTTGATCGGCAGCTTTAGCTTGGAAGACATCAAGATACTGGGATAGCTCATTGCACCAGATGTTTTAGTGGTGTTCTGTATTAAATTTTGGAATTCAATTTAATCGTGGTTTAACTTTCTGTTGTCTCTCTTTTCTTTCTGTTTCCTGAATTCTTGTTTGATAATCAAGTTTGACTTTTCCTGTTTAACTAGTTAGTAGTCCATACTCATTGCTTCGATTAATCCTCATGATACATAGGACATATTGAAGGGGAAAATGCTCCCAACTAGTATTGGTTAGTTACATTCAAATAGTCACACATAATGTCTAATACTTCAATGTCGCTCTTCACTTGTTTAAAAAAAAAAGGATGTAAAAAACTTATATAGATGGAACCAATTAGTTTGGGTTGAAGAGTAGTTAATTGATTGACTGTTTCTTACAAGCATAACTTTTAGGATATTTTTATGTTGCATGTCTCCAATAATATAGCATTATCTTAAATCTTTCAGGAGCAAGGACACTAACATGACTTAAATCGTCCTATGAATATTGGCTTCACAAGGCAACATGTAATGTTTCTTTGTCATTGAAACATTTCTATTTATTTTCTTACAAGTTCTTTTAGTCTTTTGTTGTGTAGGATTGCCATCTGTCCTATTTTTTTACTGTTTAAAATTAGTTTGTTAACATGGTTCTATAGTTTGAATGATGTATGCAAACTAGCTTAACAGTTTTCACAAATTCTGGTTCTTTCCTGCTTAAGAAAACAAATACAATTTGGGATATCAATTTTGAAGTTATGATTTGAAACCAATTCTTGTTTATGAAATCATAAGTTTATTTTTTGCAAAAAAAGAAGTAGTTCTATAATTTTAAATTTTGTAAAAGAAAACAAAGATAAATTCTTGACGTGAAGAGATTGTCCGTACCAAGTGGAAGGATTATATTAAAGAATAACTACTTGCTACTATTGTTGATTTATTAGACCAACCTTTTAGAATGCCTTTCTCTTCTGTGAAATTGACCTTTTAAAATGTCTTTTGTCCAAAAGAATATTTATATGTCAAGAAAGTCCAATATATTCTTTACACTTCCCCAAAATATGATGAAGACTTCATTCTATTTTCGGGAAATGACATCCTCCTATGTCCTGTCCTTCCATAAAAATAGGCAGCTGAAGAATACTTAAGATATTCTATTAAGTTACAAACATGTGTGGGTTAAAACAAATTATATGCATATATCAGTTGTTTGAGTCTTTTGTTGTGTATGCTTGTCATTTGTCGTATTTGGGTTCACCCTGAAATCTTCTCATTATTTTGTGGATATTATTTATGTTGAATATCTCCATTAATATGATGTTATCTTAAATCTTTCAGGAGCAAGAACCGGAGTTTCGGAAAACAAGGGATTGATACTGTCCCAATAGGAGCATTGGCCATCCTGACCCTCGGCTTAAGCCTCGAGATTCTGTCTAGAACTAATCTCCTCCTACTAATGTTGTCTTCGCCAGATAACACGTAATGTTCCTCTATCTTTGAAAGATTTCTAATTTCTTTTCTTAGTAATTAGACAAAAATGCAATATTGTTCATCTATTAACTCTATCTTCTTCTTCTTCTTCTTTTGTGCAGCCACTTCAGTTGCCTAGTTAAGTCTTGTGTATAAGTTATCCTCCCTCGGTCCATGTGGGTAAACTAGATGATACACAAGGCTATGATTCTGCTTGGTGAGATTAATGGAATAAAAACATTTTATGAAAAGAATTTCTCATTGGTTGAGTTTAGAAGCGTGGAGGAAGCTCAGCGTGCTAAAGAGGGCTTCCAGGGTAAACTTTTCAATGATCCCAGAATCACAATTGAATATTCAAGCAATGATTTTCCATTTCAACCAGCACAGACAATGGGCCATAGTCACCCTATGTTGGCTTCTAATGTATCAAGACGTTTGCCACATTATATTCCTGACATCCCAGCTAGACCTTTGAGTATGCAAGGCAGGTTTCACCCTGTCATTTCAACACCAGTAATTACTGATTCTAGCCAACTACAAAGGGAAACTAAAAGATTAAGGATTGATGGGGCAAATGACAGTTCTTATCCTCATAAAAGAACAAGTGATCGAGGTACTGTGTTTGATGAACAATATGGTTTGGGTCCATTTGATAGAAATGTTCTTTCAGGTCCTGTAATAGTCAGCCAAGCAAATAACAATGATGCAAGAATTTCTCCTGGACAATACTATTCTTGCCATGACTATATATGGCATGGCATTATTGCCAAGAATGGAGCATCTGTGTGTCGTGCTGTTTGTGTTCCTATTGGGGAAAGTATAGAATCTGAGAGGCAAGTATGATTTAACAGAATTTCTTATGAAACTCATTTCAAAATTGTGTCAAGAAAAGTTGTTAGCACAAAATATATTCATGTTTGACCTTTCTTTGAATTAGCACAGTATATATAATTCTTATATAAGTTAACTAATTTGTATGGATTTTGTCAGCTATATTCAAGTGCTGACATTTTTCTTTCTTTTTTTTGCAGCCCTGATGTAGTCAACTGCTCAACTCGAACGGGGTTAGACAAGTTGACTAAACACTATTCAGATGTTGTTGTCAAGTTCAACATTGTGTTCTTCTTGCCAGATACACTTAAGGATTTTGCCTCATACGCAGAGTTTTTGAGGTTCCTGAGTTCAAGAGATCGTGTTGGGGTTGTAAAACTTGGTGACGGGACCAACATGTTCTTGGTGCCACCTTCAGACTTCACTAGGAAGGTCCTGAAAGTTGATGGTTCGGCTTGTCTTTATGATGTGGTTCTAAAGTCTGCACCTCATACACCTAGTGGCACATCTTTGCCACCAGATTCCTATCAACCTCGATACGTGGATGCGCCAGAAATGACATCCTCTCAGGTTGCCCAAGCAAGGTCCTTTTTAACAGATAACCTTATTACAAGTCTAAGTAATTTTCCGCTATGAAGTAGTGTGGAAGGAACTGCAGGAGCGTCTGTTGGTGTGCCTGCATCGGATATTACTGTTTTTCCACAGTCTTGGAGATATGTTGATCGGCAGCTTTAGCTTGAAAGACATCAAGATTTGGGGATAACTCATTGCACCTGATGTTATAGTGGTGTTCTGTATTAAATTTTGGAATTCAATTTTCTCATGCATGGTTTAACTTCCTATTGTCTCTCTTTTCTTTCTGATTCCTGAATTCTTGTTTGATAATCAAGATTTACTTTTCTTGTTTAACTATTTAGTAGTCCACACTCATTGCTTCGATTAATCTTCATGATTTGTAGGACTTATTGAAGGGGAAAATGCTACCGACTAGGATTTTCTACGGTTTTAGGGCTCAAGACCTCTTATTAAGTGTGGAAGAAATACATCCATCCCTTAAAAAGACAAATTTATTGCTGTTGAAACTTGGAAAAGTGTTTGGCAGTCCTCAAATATCTTGAAATAAAATTATATTTCGAAATATTTGAGAATTGTTTTTGGATTTTTTCAAGCTAAAATGGTCTAAACAGAGTGTTCTTCTAAAAGAAAGTGTCAAGTCCCTAATACTATCTATCTCAGCCTGGTTAACACTTCTTGTTTCTACACACCCCTTAAGAAAAATCCTTTAGAAGGGATTTTTGACTATTTTATCCTTATTTATGTCCTTAGATATCACTTTTCTTCATTGAATGTTTACTATATTTATGTGTCATCTTCCCAGAATTGAAGGTGTTTGTAGTCTTTAAGAATAATTAGGTAAAATGAAAAAAAATACATACTAAATTTTATCTTGAACTTCTTAAATGACAAATAATTTTGAAAAAACTATTATAAGAAACTACACAGATATTGTTAATGTAATGGTTTCATTATTTTTCAAAATGCTCTGACATAATTTTTTGAATATGATTTGAATCTGTCTGTACATATGTAAGACAGTATGCTATACTATACAATGTTTTAGTTAGCTACTTTCAGTTAATATGCAAATTAGCTAAAATCAATAATTGATCATTTCCCCATATTTTATGATTGATATAATTTATAACAATCATAAAACCTTCCACGTTAAAATTTTGCCAGCAAAGATTAAACATGAACAAATCAAGGGATATTTAGAGATCAACAAGATCTATAGAGTTCTCTCTAATCTCTATAGATCTTTCTTTCAGGTCTATTTCTTTATATTGAAAATAACTAGCAATATCTCTATTTATAATAACATAAAATCAAATTAAACTAGAACTAGAAAAACATATTCCTATATGAACTTGGACAAACAAATCATAACTAGAAATTAATTAAGTAAATACAAAAAATAGCAAATCCTAAACAACTTAGGATTCCTAATCTAACTTTGAATTATTATTCCAACATAATTGCTCTTTTCCTTCACTTCTCAGAATTATTATTTTAACTTGTAATTAATAAATGAATGAATAACACAGATAGAGAAATGTGCCAATTTGGATTGAATGTGACAAACAAAGAGAGAAGCAATGTATGAAAAATAACTATTGTTTTTGTAAATCTGAAAATGGATTCCTTTGCAACCATTAACTGATCTATTTTATGAAGAAGAAACATAAGCAAATACCATGTGTGATTGATATATTAAACTTGTTAATTGACAAAGCAAATTAGTTTTTCTTGAGACTGGAGATAAGTGATCAAACAAATGAAAGGGTTAATTGATTTTGTAGCTAGTTTTTACAGGAGATCCATTTACATCTAAGGTATTTGCGATATAAAAAAACAAAAATGAGATATTTGAAAAAAAATTTATTTTCTTAAAATAATAAATAGCCATATGAGACCGCTTGAAACTTGCAAAACCACCACGAGCATGATCTACAAATATAAGCCATGATTGTATGCCTTGACACAAAATTTTGGAAAAAAAAACTTGAATGCTAATAAGCAAATACCTTCTTTGCTTCCCTCATATGCTTAAAAATAAATTTCTTGAGCTAGGGTCTGTCGAAAATAGCCTCTCTATTCGACAAAGGTAGGGGTAACGTATGCGTATACCTCACCTTCCATAGACCCCATTAGGACTGCATTCTATAGATTCTTAGTAGGCATTTGGCCATAGGATTTGAAACCCCGATTTCAAGTTTTGATATGAAATCAACGTTTGCTTATGAAATTTGCACTTCAATTTCAAATTATGATATCAAATCTTAAATTCTCCAAAAAGTAGTATTTAAAATTTCAAATTGTGATTTCAAATCTTTTTATATATAAAACCTGACCCATAAATTTATATTTTACAAAATATCCATAATTTGAAATTATGTTAAACTGACAAATGCTCGACGTGAGAAAATTGTATGTACAATGTGTGACTATTGTATCTATGAATAACTCGTATATTAGAATTGGTTAATTACATTCAAATAGTCACACGTAATGTCTACTACTTCAACGTCGCTCTTCACTTGAGTTCATTTGTTTGAAAACATGGATGTAATAGACTAATATAGTGAGAACCAACTAGTTTGAGTTGAACTCAACTTTTTTTTGTTTATGAAATTTGCATTAATTTTCAACTTAATTTTCAAATCTTGATTTAATGTTCTTCAAAAAATAGGATTTCAAATTTCAAGTGGTGATTTTTTTTTTTTTAAATATGAAACTTGACTCATAAGTTTCTATTTTGTAATTTTTTTCTATATTTTTAAATTTTGTAAAAGATAACAAAGACAAATGTTCGATGTGAAAATATTGTTCGTACTATATGAGAGGATTAAATCAAAGAATAACTAGTTACTACTATTGTTTATTTAGTAGACCAATGTATCTTTGTATGATTTTGTGTATTTGAAAGTTATTAAACGCAAACATTAATTTAGAAAATCAATTTGCCTATAATTTTTCATACTTTATCATATTTTCTGGAAATAACATCCTACTATTGCCTATAATGTAATGTTCCTCTGTCTTTGAAACATTTCTAATTTCTTTTCTTAGTAATTAGACAAAAAATGCAATATTGCTCATCTGTTAAGTCTATCTTTTTCTTCTTCTTTTGTGCAACTATTTCAGTTGCCTAGTGTTGGTGAAAATTGCAAGATTACAAACTACAATTGAAAAATAAAATAAAGAAAATAAAATCTCTTCAGGCTAAGGTGCAGATATCTCACTCTCTTTAAGGAGATTCAAGTCCACTGCAACAAATATTTTTCACCGGTCCAGCAGTAGTTTTCTTGACTTGTCCTCTCTAGGATATAACATCCAATTCATAAAGTATAACTCAACAAACTCTGGACAAGAGTTGAGTCCAAAGCTCTACAAAAAGAACACCTCCCCTCAACTAATAAGAACTCTCTTGTTGACTAACTTTTATTCACTCTCTATTTTCTTGTACGCAAAAATAAAGGAAGACAACCACTATTTATAGTTGAGAAATTCTTCCTAGCAATGAGTAAGAAAATAATGGATAGTAAATAGAGAAGATAAATGGACTAGAAATTACATATGTTACAAGATATAATGGAGGATGAAAGAATAAGATAATGAAGAAATAATAGCCATGTTTCTACTATTAACTCAATGAGAATAAAGAAGAAATAATTCCACCAAAGGGAGTAAGAAGAGCTGTCGTACAATGCTACAAGCAGCGGACAAAAGGAGTAACTCATAATCAATTGCCCACCAACGGCTGAAATGAATAGGAACCAAAAACATGGGAAGTGCAACACTTTTGTACTCCAAAAATGAGCAAATTAATATAAATATTAATATTAAACTGCAAAGACCAACAATTCTCCACTCATTTTAATATTAATCAAGTCTATCAGCTGAAGGAAGACTACTATGCATAATGAAGGTGTACTCTGCATTAAACCTCCACTTAGTAAAACAATAATTTTTACTCTAGAGTCGTAGTGGTCTCATACTTAAACTATGCCTTCTTAAGGAAAATAAAAAATATCACTGCTCATACACAATATTCAAGGTGTTGACATGAGCTTTAAAAGCAAGTACTTTACAAGCTTGTGTTATTCTGGTTTCATAAGTGCTGTTGAGAATAAGCTTGATTCTCATAGGAAGCGGCCTACTTCCGCACTCACATAGGTGAAATCTATCGAGAGTGCTCCGGTAAGTTTAACACTCCACCCATATGGGCTACTAATTTTCATTATGATTTTTGTAAACTCAACCTTCACAAATCACTAGAAGAAACAATGCACTCACATCAAAGGGAGAGAATAAAAAATAGTGCATTTTTTCACAAGAAATCATCATATGATTCATTTTTCCCATTGAACTTGGTTATAGGATCTCTACTCCTCAGGTTGGGTTTTCTCATTTATGATTCATGGATTTATAGTCTTCAATCCCATCCCTCTCGATGTGCTCCAAGCGTTTTCTTTTGTTAAGGTCTTAGTAAGAGGATCTGCAAAGTTATCACAAAATTTGACATAATCAACATTAATGTTACCACTTGTCAAATATAATCTTACATTACTATGTTTCCTTCGTATAGGTCTGGATTTACAGTTCTAATAATTTCACGATCTAGAAAAAAAATAAGGATGTGATGGCGCTCATCTGATCCCACCTAGACAGGTCAGCCTCAAACCCAACGAAACGAAAGAAAAGCATAAAGTAAAACAATAATAACATAAGAGCGGAAATCTTAGTCATTCTAATATCGTCATGACCCAAAAACCGAGGTCATGATGGAACACATTCCAAAACTACCCTGATGTGTAAGCCGAATAGTAAAACTCATACGAGACTCCCAAAGAGGAAGTTTGGCCACAACTGAAAATAAGAGTATAACAATGAAGAATTTCACAAAACCTGGTATCATAAGTGTAAAGAGCATCAACAACAATCCCTGAATATAAGTACATCATAAGTCTCCAAATAATAGTAAAGACTGAAATGGAAGATGGAGTTAATGGTGATCCGGAGCACAGGATCTCACCACTACTTTGAAATGAGTCAACTCGCTAGATAATCAACCGCCACGAGGAGTACCCTGACTAGAATATGCATCAAAAGGGATACAGAAGTAGGGGTGAGTACAATTCACATGTACTCAGTAGGTTTGACCGACTAAGTATAAGTAATTAATCAAACTTATGAAATAAACTAAGGAACGCTTCCACCTGCGTACAGAAAAGTACCACTCCGGCATTGGTGCCGCTAGTTTATATAGAACGGCGCGAGTAATGTTAACACATAAGTCATAGTAATATCAAAGATCATCAGATAAGACACAAACACAAAGATCGATGCAATGTAATAAGATGATGCAATGATGTGGTAGTACGGTGGAATCAAGGTTGTCGCACAACCTGTTATATACACCCTGTCGAGCTAAGGCTTCCAGACAAGGACCCATGGGGGACTCACAGTCCATATACAAAATCACAATCTCAAAATCTCATCAACTTGCCACCTAGCTCGTGGTCAAGGATATAAAAAGTATCTCATTTTCTTTCTCAAAAAGAATCTCCACACTTCTCAACTTCCAAAGATCAATGATATGATGAATGAGGATAAATGCATCACAACACATATGGCATGGAGGCAATAATCAACACAACATGTAATGAAAGGTTAAAAGTTCTTAAAACTCGACCAAATCATGTTAAACAGCCTCATATAAAAATAATGGGAAAGAGTTCATTTGAAATAAGTTAGCATCATTTAGAAAAGCATTTCATTTCTCAAAGTATGCTAAAATCCCCAACTCAACCCCTTTCTCGGGAATTACAAGTCAAATAGTGTTACAAGCCTCTCTTACAGGTAACTCCTGAATCACATTCTCACAAAGAAAATAGAGTAACAACTAAGGCCCCCACACGGGCTAAACTATAGAAATAAGCCCCCACATGGGCAACATAATATAATCAAGCCCCCACACGGGCATCACAATATAATCAAGGCCCCACATGGGCATCAAAATATAATCAACAATCCCAAAATCATATTACGATTCCATCCCAAAGCTTATGACATAAGAACAATCGATTACCCAATCCCAGTCTCACAGAAGGATAGCCAAACCTACCTCAAAGGTCGAAAACTTCACCCGAACACTCTAGCAGAGCTTTAACCTCAAATACCAACTCCGAAACGATCCCCAACTATCAAGAATGGAAAGAATTCATCAAAAGAAGTTCAACGATGCCCATATTGCATTGTTTAAGAACTGGCGTTAAAATCGTCCAAAAATTACCTCATAAATGAAAAGGGCAAAACAAGCATTTTAGTTGAAAATCAGGTTCTACACATCAAGTGGAGTTTGTGGTTGAAAAGCCCATTAAAATCGAGTAGGAAACAAATTCGAAATCTTGAAATTACTAATTTTAAAATTTGGGGGGAAAAACCTCAAAACCCACATTGAGATCTTGAATTTTAAAGTGCTTTGGAAGATAAAATCATTACGAAATGATTTAGAAATGATAAAGAAACTTACTCCAACGAATTTCCTCAAAAGATTGCTTCAAAAATCGTCTCTCCTAAGCTCCAATTGTGTAACAATGGTGGAAATGAGAAAAAGAAGAAGAAACCCAAAATATGGGCTATTTTCAGCCAAAAAGGGTTTGTTGACCGTGGTAAACTTGCACAAACACCAATTAAAACATGTTTTTAACCCTCGAAACCCTATAAACAAGAATCAATAGTGCAAATTGATTAGAAAACATGTTTCGGAGCAAATGGAATTATCAAATTTCTGAAAAAGGATTGTTATGACAAAAATAACCCTATGGACCTCTTTTAGGCCTAAAACTCAACTTTTAGCCTAAATATCCAAAACAAATTATAAAGTCTCGGGACTCTAACCAACGACCCAATTAGAAAAAACTTGACGTTCCGGACGCAAAAGAACTGACAGAATCACCATCCGATGCTCGGATCTTGAAATGTTGACCAAAGTCAACTATCTCCTTCAAAACTCCACCCAAGGTCTCAAAATCACTAAAACCCTCCCGATCGCATTGGGGACCATACCAACCACTTCCGAAACACAAACATAGTATGAAACCGCTAAGGGAAAGGCCAAAATAGTTATTTCCCACAAAAAGATAATTTCACAAGAATTGGGACATTACACCATCCACCACTTAAAACACTCGTTCGTCCTCGAACGAAAAGCAAAGTAAAGTACTTGAAGGAGTGAAAAGCAGAGGATATCTATGACGCATGTCGGACTCCACCTCACAAGTAGCCTCCTCAACCGGCCGGTGTCGCCACTGAACTTTCACTGAATCAATATGCTTCGACCTCAACTGTCTAGTTTGTCTATCTAAGATAGCAACAGGCTCCTCCTTAAAGAAAAAATCCTGATCCAACGCAACTGAGTCCCACTGAATCACATGAGAATCATCATGACATTACCGCTTAAGCATCGAAACATGGAATACGGGATCAAAGGCTGACAGGTTTGGAAACAAGGCCAATCTATAGGCTACCTTCCCATACTTCTCAAAAATCTCAAAATGGCCAATAAACCTCGGAATGAGCTTTCCTTTCCTCCCAAATCTCAACACCCTTAGTAGTTGACACTTTGAGCAATACTCGCTCACCAATGGCAAAAGATACATCACGAACATGCCTATCGGCATAGCTCTTCTGCCTACTCTGGGCGGTCACCAGGTGCTACTAAATAAATCTTACCCTATCCATGGAGTCTCTCAAGTACCCCAAGGTTGAACTCCAAAAGAATCAAACCATCCCACGGGAGATCTACACCTCTTGCCATACAAGACCTCAAACGGTGCCATTTGAATGCTTGAATGGTAACTGTTGTTATAGGAAAACTCCGCAAGAGATAAGGATTGGTCCCAATGACCACCAAAGTCCATTACACAAGCTCGAAGCATGTCCTCTAGTACCTTAATAGTCCGCTCAGACAGACCGTCGGTCCGAGGATGGAAAGCGGTACTCAACTATAGTTTGGTACGCATCTGCAGCTACATAGAACTCTAGAAATGAGAGGTGAATTGCGTACCTCTATCAGACACAATGGAAATAGGCACTCCATGCAAACGAACAATCTCACGGATGTAGATCCTAGCTTACTACTCCGCATTGTAGCTAGTCTTCATCGAAATGAAATGAGCCGACATGGTCAACCAATCAACAATCACTTAAACAAAGTCATATTTGACCAAAGTCAAGGGTAACCCAATCACAAAGTCCATGGTAATGTGCTCCCACTTCCACTCGAGAATGGGCATCCTTTGCATCGAACCCCCTATCTCTAATGATCATACTTCACCTATTGATAGTTCAAACACTTAGCCACAAAATCCACGATGTCCTTCTTCATACCACATCACCAGTAGTGTTGTTTCAAGTCATGAAACATCTTTTCCGCTCCCGGGTGAATAGAATACTTCGCACAATGAGCCTCCTCCAATATCATATGCACCCAATCACCAACTTTAAGAACACAAATATGACCACTAATCCTCAAAACTCCCACGGGATCAAGAGAAGCCGACTTAGTTTCACCCCTCAACACTTTGTCCCGAATCATCCTCAACTTATCTTCATCAAATAGGTGGGCACGAATATGATCCATCAAGATAGACCTAGCCTCAACAAAGGCAAAAATAATGTGAGATGTCAAAATATCAAGTCCTCCATAATTTCAAAACTAAAAAACCACTGCCGCTAAATCCAAATCGTGAGTATGGTAGTTCTTTTCATGTACCTTCAACTGTCGAGAAACATAGGCTATGACTCTCCCCTTCTACATCAACACACCACCAAAACTAACACCCGAAGCATTACATAATATAATAAATGCCACACCCTCCTCGGGTAATGCGAGAATAGGTGCCGAAATCAATAACTCCTTGAGCTTTTGAAAGCTTGCCTCACACTTATCGATACGCTGAAATGCTACGTCTTCTGAGTCAACCTAGTCAATGGGGTTGCGATGGAAAATAAACTCTGAACAAACCGACAATAATAACCCACTAATCGAGTGAAACTCTGAATCTCGATAATTGAAGTAGATCTAGCCCAATCACAAACCGCCGTTACTTTGGCCTAATCAACCATAATCCCATCCTTGGTCACCACGTGACCCAAGAAAGTCACAGACTCAAGCCAAAACTCACACTTGGAGAATTTTGCATACAATTTCTCCTCCCTCAATCTCTGAAGCACGGCCCTCAAGTGATGAACATGGCCAGCCTCATTCTTGGAGTAAACCAAGATATCATCGATCAATACAATCACTAAAGAGTCCAAATAAGGCAGAAATACCCGATTCATCAACTCCATAAAAGCAGCAGGGGCATTAGTCAACCCAAAAGAAATGACGACAAACTCATAATACCCATAACGAGTCCTGAAAGTGGTCTTCGGGATATCAGAATCCTGAAATCTCAACTGATGGTAACCTGACCTCAAGTCAATCTTAGATAACACCGATGCACCCTGAAGCTGGTAAAATAGATCATCAATGCGAGGAAGAGGATATTCTTTCTTGATCATTACATTATTCAACTGTCGATAGTCAATACACATCCTCATAGTACCATCCTTCTTCTTCACTAATAAGACAGGTGCACCCCATGGTGAAACACTAGGCCAAATAAATGCTTTCTTTAATAAATCTTCCAATTGTTCCTTCAATTCCTTCAACTCAGCCGGTGCCATCCGATAAGGAGAAATAGAAATGGGCTTGGTACCCGGCTCCAGGTCAATCACAAAATCAATATCACACTCCGGAGGAACACCTGGTAAATCTATAGGAAATACATCCATGAACTCTCTCACCACTCTCGTGGTCTCTAAAGGAGATGAATCCTTAGTGAGATGACGAAAATGGGCCAAATAAGACAAGCAACCCTTTTCTAACATACGGCGAGCGCGAATATAAGATATCATCCCCTTCTAATAAGAACTCGGAGTACCCATCCACACTAATCGAGGCAAACTAGGATAAGCTAAAGTCACGGTCTTAGTATAACAGTTTAGAATCTCATGATAGGGAGATAACCAATCCATACCTAATATCACATCAAAACCAAGAATATCTAATAAGATCAAGTCTGCCTAAGTATCTCTACCCGAAAATGTCACTACACAACCTCATTCACCCGATCCACAACTAAAGACTCACCTATCCGGGTAGAGATGCTAATAGGTACTGCTAGGGGCTCACATACATAATCAATATCCGTAGCAAAATAATTCAACACTTAAGAGTAGGTGGACCCGGGATCAAACAATACTGAAGTAGAGCGATGGCACAGTGGGACAATACCTGTAATAACTACATCGGAGGCCTCTACCTCATCTCTACCCAGAATGGCATAACACAGCCTACGGTTACCATTGGTTTGGGACCCACAACGAGTAACCCCTTGAGCTCCACCCTTGGAACGCTTGGTACCACCTCTAGCACTTTGTGAAGCACCTCTAACTGCTGGAGCTGGTGTACAACAAACAACCTGTGACCCGGGCTGAATAGTAGAAGGAGCACATCTGGGCAATCCTTTGCCTTATGCCCAAACTCATCACAAACATAACAGCCTCGAGGACCTGAACCTCGGGGAGGATAACCAGAAGTGTTGACACTTCCTCAAAAACATAAAGAACCACCATGACAAGTCTACCCAGATCTGGTTCCACCTGTACTATCTGTACTCTGAATTGCCTTATGTACTGGCCTGCCCTGATAACCCTAGGTGCCCGGACCCGAATACTCTCTACCTCTAGAAGAATGGTCACTGAACTGACCCTGACGACGGAACCTCTTGGCGTTGCCCTGTCTAGCATGTCTGATGCTCTTGATCATCCTGGCATAATCAATAATACTCTGAAATGAGCCACCCGATAGCACAAGAGAGACTATGGCCTCCTGCAGATAGCCGGCGAATCCCTTCACCAACTTGTGAATCCGCTCAAACTGTATAGGGATACTCGACATAGAATAATGAGACAACTCATGAAAATGAGCCTCGTACTCATATACTGATAAAGTACCCTACTCTAGCCTGTCAAACTTATCTCTACGCTAATCGCAAAGGCTATACGGCACAAACCTCTCAAGGAACACATCAGTGAACTACTCCTAACCCATCATAGGAGAATTGGAAAATCTGTGAGCAAGAAATGATCTCCACCACTCCTTGGCCACTCCCGCAAACTGGTAGGAAGTGTAAGCCACTCCATGTGCCTCTAAAATACCAAGGTTTAACAACCTGTCCTTGCACTCAGTCAAGAAATCATAGGCCTACTCCCCCATTGTACCGTCGAACTTAGGAGGTACCAATCTCACAAACCTCTCAAAACTTTTCTACTCAGACACTGACATGGCTGCACTAGCAGAAATTGGTGGGGCTACAAATATCGGAGGTGAAATAGAGGGCACCACAGAAGAACCAGGAGTCTGAAACCCAACACTAGGCCCCTGAATTGGCGGGGTAGTACCAACTGTAATAGGGGAGCCTGAAGTGCCCGGAAGAATACTAGGAGTAGGAGCACCATCCAATCTAGCCAATAACTGAACAAGCAACTCCTAGAGCGTCGAGGTACTATCCGGAACTGAAGGAGGCTGGTCTGGCCTCTGCTCCTTAGTCTGCTGCTCAAAATCATCGTCATGCTCATATATAGGCTTAAGTGATGCCTCCCTATTCCATCCTCGAGAAGGTGCTGCTCCCCTCACTCGCCCACGACCCCTATCTCTTATGCATCCCTTGCCTCACCCACGGACTGGGGTTCGGGCAACAGGTACGGCCTCACCCTCAGTGAATCTGGCTCTAGTCCTCACCATCAGCACATAAAGAATAGATTAGAGGTACACAACACTTTGATACGAATGAATTGCACGAAAGGAATTTCTCCAAGTAAGTATCTTGTAGCCTCTCAAAGATAAGTACGGACGTCTACGTACCGATCCGCAAGACTCTACTAAACATCCTTCTCTTTAACTTATGAGACCGGTGAACCTGGCTCTAATACCAATTTGTCATGACCCAAAAACTGAGGTCATGATGGCTCACACATCCCAAAACAACCCTGATATGTAAGCCAAACAATAAAACACATCCACAACTGAAAAGAAAAGAATAACAACGAAAAATTTCCCAAAACCTAGTGTCATAAGTGTAAACAACGTCTAAAACAATCCCTGAATATAAGTACATCATACGTCTCCAAATAATAATAAAGACTGAAATGGAAGATGGAGTTAATGGCGATCCAGAGCACAGGATCTCACCACTACTCCGAAATGAGCATGCTAGCTAGATAATCAACCGCCACGAGGAGTACCTTGACTAAAATCCGCATCAAAAGGGATACAGAAGTAGGGGTGAGTACAATGAACATGTACTCAGTAGGTTTGACCGACAGAGTATAAGGAATTAATCAAACTTATGGAATAAACTAAGGAACGCTTCCAGTTGCATATGGAAAATTCCCACTTCGGCATCAGTACCGCCAGTTTGGATAGAACGGTGCGAGTAAAGTAAACACATAAGTCATTGAAATATCAAAGATCATCAGATAAGACACAAACATAAAGATCAATAGAATGCAATAAGATGATGCAATGTTGTGGTGGTACGGTGGAATCAAGGCTGTCGCACAACCTGTCGTATATACCTTGTCTAGCTAAGGATTCAAAACAAGGACCCATGGGGGCTCACAGTCCATATACCAAATCACAATCTCAAAATCTCATCAACTTGCCACCTAGCTCGTGGTCAACGATATAAAAAGTGTCTTATTTTCTTTCTCTAAAAGAATCTTCAGATTTCTCAACTTTCCAAGATCAACGATATGATGAATGAGGATGAATGCATCACAACACATACGGCATGGAGGCAATAACCAACTCAACAAGTAATGAAAGGTTTAAATTTCTCAAAACACGACCAAATCATGTTAAACACCCTCATATAAAAATAATGGGAAAGAGTTCATATGAAATAAGTGAGCACCATATAGAAAAGCATTTCATTTCTTAAAGTATACTAAAATTCCCAACTTAACCCCTCTCTCGGGCATTTCAAGTCAAATAGTGCTACAAGCCTCTCTCACTGGCAACTCATGAATCACATGCTAACAATACAAATAGAGTAACAACTAAGCCCCCCACACAGGCTAAACCGTAAAAGAAGCCCCCACATAAGAAACATAATATAATCAAACCCCCATACGAGCATCACAATATACTCAAGCCCCCACACAGGCATCACAATATACACAAGCCCCCACACGAGCATCACAATATAATTAACAATCCGAAATCATATTATGATCCCATACCAAAGCCTATGACATAAGAACAATCAATTACACAATCCCAGTCTCAAAGAAGGATAGCCAAACCTACCTCGAAGGCTGAAAACTTCACCAGAACACTCTATCGGAGCTTTAACCTCAAATACCAACTCTGAAACGATCTCCAACTATTAGGAATGGAAAGAATTCATCAAAAGAAGTTTAGCAATACCCATGTTGCAAGGTTTAAGAACCAGGGTTAAAATCATCCAAAAATCACCTCAAAAATGAAAAGAGCAAAACTAGAATTTTAGTTGAAAATCAATTTCTACACATTAAGAGGAGTTCGTGGTTGAAAAACCCATTAAAATCGAGTAGGAAACGGATTCAAAATCATGAAATTACTAGTTTTGAAATTTGGTGGGAAAACCCCAAAACCCACATTAAGATCTTGAACTTTAAAGAGCTTTGGAAGATAAAATCAATAGGAAATTATTTAGAAATGATAAAGAGACTTACTCCAATGAATTTCCTCAAAAGATTGCTACAAAATTCGTCTCTCCTAAGCTCCATATGTGTAAAAATTGTGGAAATGAGAAAACGAAGGAAGAAATCCAAAATATGGGCTATTTTCAGCAAAAAATGGTTTGTTGACCGTGCGTTGACTGGGGTCAACTTGCAGCAACACCAATCAAAACATGTTTTTAACCCTCGAAACTCTTTTGAAACCCTATAAACATGAACCAATAGTCCAAATTGATCAGAAAACATGTTTCGGAGCTAATTGAATCTTCTGATTTCCGAAAACAGATTGTTATGGAAAAAGTAGCCCTATGGACCTCTTTTAGGCCTAAAACTCAACTCTTAGCCTAAATACTCAAAATGAATTATAAGGTCTCGGGGCTCTAACTAACTACCCTACTAGACCAAACTCGATGTTCCGAACTCAATAGAACTGATAGAATCACCACCCGATACTCGAATCTTCAAATGTTGACCAAAGTCAACTATCTCCTTAAAAACTCCACCCAGGTCACAAAATAACTAAAATCCCTCCTGATCCCATCTGGGACAATACCAACCACTCCCGAAACACAAACAAAGCATGAAACCGCTAAGGGGAAAGGCCAAAATGGTCATTTCACACAAAAAGGTAATTTCACAAGAATTGGGACATTTCAAATATAATCACAAAACCTAGTTGTCACATGTACAAGCCACTAATATAAATAAAGAATTGAAAGATAGTTACAAGTTTCAACGTCTTTGTTTCTCGAATAGAACTACACATAAAGTGAGGATTAAGGGGGTCTGCTGGGATGATAAACAACTACCTCTCAACATATCCTAAGAAAAGCCTCATATGTAACTAGAAGAAGAGTGATCACATGGATCCAGTCCAAACTAGGAACCTACACAAGTATAGAAGCAAGGAGTGAGTACCAAACAACAGGGTACTCAACAAGCAACCTACTAAACAAAGCAAAGCTAGTTAGAATACGAGTATTCCTTTCATCCCAACCGAACCTCCTCAAACTACAACCTGTATAGAAATCAGCCCAACGTAATAGTTCACAATACACAGTTCACAAGTTCTCATAATCATAGTCCAATAGTCACAGTTCAACAAACATCAAGTATCAAGTATGACAATCACAAATGTCAAGTAGATCAATTATAGGTATCAAGTTCATCAAGGCATAATAATCAAGTATACTGAACACAAATTCCAAAGATTTATCATGCACAATATCAATTGGAACTCATGGGAACCACCCATAGTTTATGAACTCACTGGTTATGACCACGGTATAAGAAAAACTCACCGGTAATGATCTCAACATCAATAGCACTTACCGAAAATGACCTTGGCATCAATAACACTTGCCAAAGATGACCTCGGCATCAATAACACTTGTCGAAATTGACCTCGGCATCAATAACCATCACGTGTCTCATCACGGTGCATATAAATCAATGCAAATAAGCAATTTCACACCACAAGGAAGAGACACTAACTCAAGCAATTCAAGTGCACAACAATGACATCAAAGCATTTCCTCAATCATTACATTAGGGTCCACAACAAGGCAATTCAAAAAGTATTATGATGAACACATTGCCTTTTCATTAATCACCTTTTTATTAATTAATATCAATCAAGTGGGATAGTTGAATCCATCACTTCATTCCCATTACTCCCCAACACACACAATGAAGGGAAATACAAAATTCCACTAATTTTACAAGATTTAGAAGATCACTTGCCTCAAGTTCAATCAAAAGTCAATCCTAGACTTGAGTCTTCGCCTTCCAAACAATATCAAAAGCCACACAATCTAATTCAATAAAGTAATCACAATAAGTCTTCAAAAATAACAATACCCAAATCATACATTTTGAAAAATGGGTCAAATCAACCCAAAAACCCAATTCCAAAAATGAGGTTTGAATAGGAAAATCTTTACTTGAAAATGTTATCCCAAGGCATTTGGAACCCATTGGTGAAAACCATTTCAAAAAAGCGGGTTAAAATCAATTCACAATCACCATTTTAGTTTAGAACTCAAGTTCTTGAAAAACACTGTCATTTAACAATAAAAACCTCAAGTTTTGATGTTAAAATCGATGAATGATAAAAGGTAATTTAAGATATAGGATCACAAAGGCTTATTCAAATGACTTAGCACAAGAAATCTCTTCAGAATAGCCTCCAAGGGCTTTACCGAAATTTCAGACCAAAAACCCTCTCATATGTCACTTTAGCGAACATCACTAAAGCGGCCACAGGTTCGCTTAAGCAAACCCCACCTAAGTGAGGCCTCTCGCTAAAGTGAAGCCTCTTTCGCTTTTACGAATGTCGCTTAAGTGATTGGCCTTCACAAAAGTGAGGCCTGCAGAAACTTGCAAAGTACATCCAAAACCAATCATCAAAAGTACCCTCAAGATTCGTTCAGAACCCCGTACACACAAACCATATATGCAAATTGACAATACTCGACGTTCTGAATATAATGGAACCCTCAAAACACGAATCCAACGTCTCTTTGACCCAAGTCTCATGTAAGTCACAAGAAACTAATCATAACGCCTAAAAAGGCTAAGTTAAGCTTGGGACGTCTGAAAATTCAACCAAGACCTCACCTAGGCCTAATATCATCCCCCAAATCCAATAGAACTCTCAAAATTCCGATCCGAGCATCCCAAATGTTGACCAAAGTTAACTTTAAGGCTAAAATCTCACAATTTTCCAACTTAGGACCTCAAATCCTTAAAAAGACTCCAAATCCAAAGTCGACAACTATCTTAGATGAATTTTCACATTTCAGGACTAATGGAATCGACAGAATTTTTTTCGACACTCGAAACTCCAAAAGACACTGAAAATCACCTTTTAACAACTTAAGCCTTTTAAATTCAAAACTTACATAATTCACAACTTTTTACTCAAAACTTGAAACCAATTTAAAAACTCATACAATAATGACCCGAGGTTGATATCGGGAGGGGTCAAATGATAAGATTATGAAATTTCTAAAAATGATCAATCGGGTCATTACAAATAATGATTTTGAACTCTACCAATTGCAATAGTCCTATCACAATGAATTAAAATAGGAGGAATTGGTTTTTCAAAATAAAGTATTTGAAATAATAAATCTCTCAACCAATTCGCTTCCTCACTAGATGAAGCTAAAACAATTAGTTCAGCCTCGATTGTAGAGTTAGCAATTATAGTTTGCTTTTTTTTTCTACAACAAATAGCACCACCACCCAAAGTAAAGGTATAACCAGTGGTAGAACATGAATCACCTGATAGGGTGTTCCAATCTGCATCAGAAAAGCCTTCAAGTACACCAGGATAATTTTATAGAACAAACCACAAGTTTTTGTCCCAATTAAATATCTCATAACTCTTGTTATAGCATGTGCATGTTCATTACCTGTCTTTCTTGTAAACCGGCTAAGTACTCCTACCGCATATGCAATATTAGAGTGCAATAAGTCACATATCTCAAACTTCCAATTAAGCTAGCATATTCCTTTTGATTTATTACCTCATTTTCACTTTGAACAGAAAATAAGTGAACACTTGAATCAAAAGGAGTTGCAACATGCTTACAATCAAGAAAGTTATATTATTTTCAAAATTTTCTCAATATAATGTGATTGGTCAAGGAAAATTCCATCACATGTTCTTATAATTTTTATTCCAAGAATAAAATTTGCCTCACCAAGATCTTTCATATCAAAATGACTTTTAAGAATATTTTTAGCTTCATTAATAACATTCATGTTAGAGCCAAAGATCAATAAACCATCAACATATAGACAAATAATAACATGTGAATTATTCCAAGACATATGATATATGCACTTATCACACTCATTTGTTTTAAAACCATTTTCAATTGTGCATGAATTAAATTTTTCATGCCATTACTTTGGTGCCTGTTTGAAGCCATATAAGGATTTAATAAGATTACACACTTTTCTTTCTTGGCTTATATTGGAAGAACAATAATCCTTAGTGGAATATTCTAGAAATATAGGGAGAATTCCTTAAAAGACCATAAAATTTTATGGATTTGCATAGAAAGTCCTTGGAATCTTCTAGTTGTATAGAGAGTTCTAGAATAGGGACTTGTATTTAATTAATATTTGCAAATAGTCCTTAGTGAATTGTATAAATAGAGGGACACCCATTTACAATGGCATTAGGCAAAAGCAAGCAATATAAAAGTCTTCTTAAAAATTCTTTTGTGTTTTTCTTCATTTCCTTAGCGATCTAGTGTCAAAAAAGATTACTTGAGCTTGCAAGACCGTGAAATATTCGTGAGTGAGTTGTCAAGTACCTCACGGTGTGCTTAGTAGAAGTCTAAGGCCGTGACAAATGATCTATCAAAAATAACTTCTTGATTTCACGAAGGTAGGGGTAAGGTATGTGTATACCTCACCTTCCTTAGAACCCATTTTCCACTACATTATATAGATTCTTAATAGGCATTTGACCATAGGACTTGGAACCCCATTTCAGGTTTTGATATGAAATCAACGTTTGCTTATAAAATTGTACAAAACTTCAATTCTAAATCTCAAATTCTCCAAAGAGTAGTATTTCAAATTTAAAATTTTTTTATATATAAAGTTTGACCCAAAAATTTATGTTTTACAAAAAGATCCATAATTTGAAATTATGTAAAACAGACAAATGCTCGACATGAGAAAATTGTTCGGACCATGTGTGACGATAGTATCAATGAATAGCTAGTTACTACTATTGTTAAATTAGTTCATGACCAATATGGATCTTTTTAAAATTATTTGTATTTTAAAGTTTGTAATAATATGTAATCAAAAATATTTATTTATAAAGGAACTTAAAGATATATGATTTATTAATACGATGCCTTAGGATATTTTGATACTTTGTTCATGAATTATGATTTGTTTATTTGTTAAGATTGCGTAAGAGTTGAGAAAGTTTTGATAGTTTCTACAAATTGTGGGATTTTTATGTTAATGTGAAAATTTAAGTTAAAAACTTTAAATAGCATACCCACACAAAATTTTAACTTCAAATCAACCTGAATTTCAAATATGAAGTGGATGTTTAGGAGATTCATTACACTTACCCAAAGTATGATGAAAACAATTTATAGATTACTTCTGGGAAATTAAATATTCAAATAAGTTGTTCCAAAGCTTGACTTTACCTATGCATTAAAATTGGTTCATTACATACAATCAAATAAACTATCTAGGCATGAGGTACTTAGTCACACATTGAATGTCTAGTTCTTCAACGTCGCTCTTCACTTAAGTTCATTTGTTTGATAAAAAGGATGTAAAAGACTCATATAGTCGGAACTAACTAGTTTGAGTTGAAGCGCTGTTAATTGATTGATTGTTTCTTGCTAGCATAACTTTTGGGTTCACCTTATAATCATTTCGTTGATTTGTGGTTATTTTTATGTTGCATATCTCCCATAATAGGGTGCTATCTTAAATCTTTTAGGAGCAAGGACACAATATCCGAATATGAGCATTGGCCATCCTAACCCTCGACTTATGTCTCAAGATAACTACTCTCATCCTATTAATGTTGGCTTCACAAGGCAACATGTAATGTTCCTTTGTCTTTGAGGCTTTTGTTGTGTAGGATTGTCATCTGTCCTTACTTATCCAAGAAAAAAAGAAGGAAAATTAGGTTGTTATGGTTCGGTAGTATGAATGAAGTATGCATACTAGTTTGATAGTTCTCACAAATTGTGAATATTTTATGCTAATGAAACAATACAACTTGAGAAATCCAAATTGCATGTTTAAATAAAATGTCAACTTTCAATCAACATGATTCAAACCAATGATTTCAAACGGGCCTTTAATAGGCCTTTGTCCATATGATTTGGGATCCCAATTTGATGTTTTGATTTGAAAATCAACGTTTGTTTATGAAATTTGCAAAAAATTTCTACTCACATTTGAAATCATGATTTCATATTCTTCAAAAGGCAAAATTTCATAAGTTTATATTTTGTAATTTCATAAGCATGATTTAAATATAAAACTTTACTCATAAGTTTATATTTTGTAATTCTTTTCTCTAATTTTAAATTTTGTAAAAGAAAACAAAGACAAATGTTCGACATGAAGAGGTGCAAATAATATTCACAAGACAACATATACTGTTCCACATATTGTCTTTGAAATATTTCTAATTTTTTTCATAGAAGTTGTTTTAGTCTTTTGTTGTGTAGAATTGTCATTTGTCCTACTTTAACATAGATCTATAGTTTTGAATGAAGTATGCAAATTACTCTAATATTTTTCACAAATTACGGATCTTTCATGCTTATGAAACCAAATACAATTTAAGAAATTCAAATTTCATATCTAAATGAAATGTCAACTTTAAATCAATTTGTTTCAAATCATTGATTTCAAGTGGACCATTAGTAGGCCTTTGTCCATATAATTTGGGATCTCAATTTGAAGTTCTGATTTGAAATAAACGCTTGTTTATAAGAATAGACACTAATTTCCCAACAATTTAATCAATCATAGATATTGGTTTGTAGTTGTACAACAAACACTAATTTTAGTTTAAGAGTTCTTTAGGCATATGGACATCTAAAAAATCAAATTACCTATAATTTATACACAGTTTGATTCTAGAAAGCATTTTAGAATGTCTCTCTTTTCTGTGAAATTGACCTTCTAAAATGTTTCTGTCCCAAAAATATCCAGCTGAAGCATAGTTAAGATATTTTATTCAGTTATAAACATGTATGGGATAATTATGGGACAAATTAATTAGGCGACTCGCTGCATACACTTTGGTACTTAAAACGGGTGTGAAGTTTTGATGTAGAGGGTGTCTGGTGGTACAGTTTTTAAATTATAAGCATACCCTGCAATCTTCTCATTAAAAGATTAGAAATTAGAAAAAAAATGCAATATGATGTTGCTTGAGTCTTTTGTTGTGTATGATTGTCATCTGTCCTATTTGAATGCCTCCATTAATATTATGTTATCTTAAATCTTTTGGGAGCAAGAACCGGAGTTTTGGGAAACAAGGGATGGACACTATCCCAATAGGAGCATTGGCCATCCTGACCCTCACCTTATGCCTCGAGATCCTGTCAGGAACTACTCTCATCCTATGAATTCTGTCTTCACAAGGCAGCATGTAATGCTCCTTTGTCTTTGAAATATTTCTAATTATTTTCAAAATTGATTGAATTTCAAATTTAAGAAACTTCTTATACTCGAAAAATATTAGTAGCTAAGATAGTTGATTGACTAGCGAACCTTTTATTTGTTGTTGTAATTTATGCCCCATTTCCCATAACTTTTCTTGGGGGGGAGTGTTTATACTTTTCTAACTCTATCTTCAACTCCCAATTAAAATAGTGCTCTCTTCTTTTCTTTACAAAAAGTATATGAAACACAGCTTCGTGTTTGGATTGGATTTTTAAAAGTAGTTTACAAGTTAAAAGCTAAAAGCCATAAATTGGAAATACCCCATTTTTACTTTTAGCTTAATTTTATTATTTTTTCTCCTAAAAAGTAAGTTCTTAAAAACACTTTTTGTCTTGTCCAAACACCACAAAAAATAAAAAAAGAGTTTAAAAGTCAAAAGCACTTCCAATAACTAATTCAAATACGCATTGGGCTCATTTTCACCTGCTTAGTTCAACCATTTTAAAACTACACTTATATATAGTCCAAATTGACCTATGAAATTTTTTGTTTAAAAAATATTTTTCAAAAGACACTTTTTTTAATATTTGTTACGTCTTTTATAATGACGGAAAAAAAAGTTCTATGAGATACTCAAAAAATTATAAGAAGACAAAATTTGAATTTAAAAATTAGTAAGAATTGAGCAAGTGGAGTTATAACCTGATTTTTAGCTCATTAATTTCAGCGCAACACACGTCAACCCAAATTATATTTAGAAAAGGGTCAAATATACTCTTGTACTACTGTAAATGGTTTAAATATACCCCTTTGTTATACTTTTGAATCAAATATATCCCTCCTATTTTAATTTGGCACATACATAAAGTAACACATAAAGCGAACCATCTATTGGACACCCTTAAGTGTGAGCATGAACAAAAGGTTTCTTGGTTGGACAGAAGGAATGGAAGATAATTAGAAGGGGACAGGAGAGTGGTTCTTAACATTACTTAATTAAACTATATGTACTTAAAGATAGTTATAAAGGTTTGTGTACATTTTATATCTCATATGTCATTTTAAATTATATGCATATTGATTGATTGTTTCTTGCAAGTTCAACTTTTGGGTTCACCCTGTAATCTTCTCATTGATTTGTGTATATTATTTATGTTGCATGCCTCTACTAATAAGATTCTATCTTAAATATTTCAGGAGCAAGAACCGGAGTTTCGGGAAACAAGGAATGGGCACTATCCCAATAGGAACATTTACCATCCTGACCCTCGGCTTATACCTCGAGATTTTGTTAGGAACTACTCACATCCAATGAATGTATGCTTCACAAGGCAACATGTAATGTTCCTTTTGTCTTTGAAACATTTCTAATTTCTTTTCTTAATAACTAGACAAAAGATGAAATGACATTCATCTGTTAACTCTGTCTTCTTCTTCTTCTTTTGTGCAGCCATTTCATTTGCCTAGTAAAGTGTTGTATATAAGCTATCCTCCATCGGTCCATGTGGATAATGACATGATACACAAGGCTGTGATTCTTCTTGGTGAGATTAATGGAATAGAAATATTTTATGATAAGAATTTCTCATTGGTTGAGTTTAGAAGCATGAAGGAAGCTCAACGTGCTAAAGAGGGCTTGCAGGGAAAGCTTTTCAATGATCCCAGAATCGCAATTGAATACTCAAGCAATGAAAATTCATTTCAACCAGCACAGACGATGGGCTATTCTGGACAACACTATTCTGGCCATGACTTTATATGGCGTGGCATTATAGCCAAGAATTGAACATCTGTGTGTCATGTTGTCTGTGTTCCTATCGGAGAAAATATAGAATCTGAGATGTAAGTATGATCTAACTGATTTCTTAGCTTGTTGATATCATTCAGTTATCATCTTTCTTGAAAAAAAATTCAATTGGTGGTCTTTGCATTTTTCCTAACCTTTGGGGCCAGGGGATGGGGGTTCTTCATAGTATACATAATTCTTATATAAGTTAACTATTTCGTTTGGAATTTGTCAGCTACATTCAAGTGCTGATATTTTTCATTTTGCAGCCCTGATGTAGTCAACTACTTAGCCAAAACGGGTTAGATAATTTGACTAAACACTGTTCAGATGTTGTTATCGGGTTCAACATTGTGTTCTTCTTGCTAGATACTTATAAGGATTTTTCCGTATACGCAGAGTGTTTGATCTGCCTAAGTTTAATAGACCGTGTTTGAGTTGAAAAACTTGATAATGGAACCAATATGTTCTTGGTGCCACCTTCAAACTTCATTCGAAAGGTTCTGAAAGTTGGTGGTCTAGCAGGTCTCTATGGTGTGGCTTTATAGTCTGCACCTCATACACCTAGTGGCACATCCTTGCCACTAGACTCCTATCAACATCGATACGTGGATATACAAGAGCTAAAATCTCAGGTTGCCCAAGCAAGGCTTAACAAATGACCTTATTACAAGTTTAAGTAAGTTTTAGCCATCAAGTAGTATGGAAGGAACTGCTGGTATGCCTGCATCGGATGTTATTATAGCACCAGAGTCTTGGAGATATGTTTATTGGCAGCTTTAGCTTAGAATACATCAAGATGCTAGGATAGCTCATTGCATCAGATGTTTTAGTGGTGTTCTATATTGAATTTTTGAATTCAATTTTCTCATGGTTTAGCTTCCTGTTGTCTCTCTTTTCTTTATGTTTCCTGAATTCTTGTTTAATAATCCAGTTTGACTTTTCTTGTTTAACTATTCAGTATTCCATACTCATTGGTTCTATTAATCTCATGATATGTAGGACTTATTACAAGGGAAAATGCTCCCGAGTAGGAATTTCTACGGTCTTAGGGCTCGTGATTAAGGGTTGAAGAAATATATTCATCCCTTCAAAAGACTAATCTATAATTGCTCAAACTTGGAAAATTGTTTGGCGGTCCTCAAATATCTTGAAGTAAAATTATATTTTGAAATATTTGAGATTATTTTGTGGATTTGTTAATGGTTCAAATAGAGTGTTCTTATTACGGAAAATGTCAAGTCCAAATACTATCTATCTCAAAGCCTGGTTAACACTTCTTGTTTTGTAACCCCTAGGTCAAAAATTATCTCTCGTGATTTTTTTAAACACCCCTTAAGATACATCCAATAGAAGGGATTTTTTTTACTATTTTATCCTTATTTATGTCTTGAGATATCATTTCTCTTCATTGAATGTTTACTCTATTTATGTGTCATCTTTTCATAATTAAGTTGTTTGTAGTTTTCAAGAATAATTATATATAAAAAAAAATTAGAGTACTTAATTTTGTCTTGAACTTCTAAAATGACAAATAATTTGAAACAACTATTTTTAGAACCCACGACAGATATTATTAATGTAAGGGTCTGATTATTTTCCAAATAGAAACCATGACAGATACTGTTAATGTAATCATCTGATTATTTTCCAAATAGAAACCACGGCATGTATTGTTAATGTAATTGTCTGATTATTTTCCAAAATGTCGTGACATAAGGTACTGGCAATGTAATGGTCTGAGCATCTGCATCATCAGGTAGTCATTTCCATGTGAGGCAGCAGCTGATATCCATGAAGCAAACGCTATTGCCTTGTCCCACATCGGAATGAGATGATGTGTAGGCAGCCGAAAGTTGCTACACAAATGGATGTCTGTTAATCTGTTAAAGCATACCTTTCTCGGCCTTTTGGATAAGATCAAGTGAACTATATGTTCTTATTAATTTTAGTTAACTACTTTCAGTTGATAAGTAGATTAATTAAAATCAATAATTGATCATTTTTACCTTATTTGTATTGGCGCATCTCCCTGTAATAGTGCATAGTCAGTTGTAGTTGTTAGTTAGTTATTTACTGTTTATGGGTTAGTATTGCGCATTTGTTATTAAGAGTCCACTAGGAATACACTTCCTATAGTATAGGATTTGATGTTGGTCTTCACTTGTATTTAAAAAGTTTCTCCGCACATTGTAAAGATATAACAGATTTCATTGTTTTCTATCCTAAATCTTTATGGTATCAGAGCTCTTCTAAAGTCCAACGAGTATCAATAAATTTGCTCGTCTTTTAAAAAAAAAATTTCGTTCCTCTATCATGGTGTCTCCAAGCACTTCTGTCATTGCTATTGATAACACCACCCACCTGGTTCAATTTAATCCAGGCTCCCAACTCCCTATAAAGCTTACGGGTCCAAGCAATTTTGTTATTTGGAAGTCTCAGGTTGAATCTCTCATGTTAGGCCATGACCTTTACATTTATCAAGATGGAACCATGACAGCGTTGTCCAAGACAATCTTTGAGAATGCTTCAGAGGTACCCAACCCTAAGTACAAAATCTGGTTTCGATATGACTAGTTGATTCGCAATGCCTTGGTGGCATCAGTCAACAAAACCATCACCTCTGCAATCACAAAAACATCCACCTCTAAGCACGTCTAGGACGCGCTGCATCACTTGTATGCCAACAAATCTCATACACAAGTTTTCAGTCTTTGCAACTCCTCAGCCAAAATTACAAAAAGTTCTCGCAGTATGACTGTGTATCTACAAGAGATCAAGAATGTTGCCGATGTACTTGCAACTGCAGGGGCTCCTGTTCTAGATGACGAACTTGCTGTAAAAATACTCAGTGGCTTAGGGCTTGAGTATGATTCAAATTCAGCTACCATCCAAGCGCGAGATGCACCTATCTCGTATGAAGACCTGTATAACAAGCTTCTCAACAGAGAGCTCATTCTTCATCATAAAGAGCCTCACCAAGCAGCGCCCTCCATAACTGTTGCAATGGCGTAAAGGTCTTCCCAAGCCAATTCTGCACCTCGCAACCATAGGCGAGGCCAATCATGGCGTCCACAAAATTCTAGACAACAACCTTCCTCACCCACCAATTCAAATTTGCATTACCACTGAGCCTCCTTAAGCACATCATCCAGTTTGCCAGTTATGTGGTCGAATAGGGCATACTGACAATGTATGTCGTTCATTCTCTCACGAACACTTGGAAGCCAAGGCACACTATGCTTCAATGACTTGAATTGTTGATTACGGAGCATCACATCATGTGACCATTGACTCTCACCAAATTGAAAGTTAAGATGACTACACTAGGACTGACCAAATCACCACGGGTAATGGTAAGAAAGTCCCTGTAACTCACAATGGTAATATTCAGTTAAATGCTTTCAACAAAAAATTCCATCTTTCAAATACCTTGTGTGCCCAAGCTATTAAATGTAATCTTATACCTATGTCTATATTTTGTCAAGACAACCTGACATCCATGGATTTTTTTCCGTCTTCTTTTCTTGTGAAGGATTTGAGCACGGGGCCGGTGTTGGCACGCGGTTAGAATAGAGATGGACTTTATGAATGGCTCTTTGGAGGAGGCCAATGCAATCTGAGCTACCAACCAAATAAGGTGGAATCTCAAGAATCTTTGCATAGACGATTAGGACATCCAAATAAAAGAGTGCTTAAAACACTCTTGCATAAGTTTTCAATTCCTGTTTCCACTTTAAAATAGTTTGATTATTGCAATTCTTGTTCTTCTTATAAAAGTCATCGACTACCTTTTTCTCAGAATACTTTACAGAGCAAAAAGCATTTGCAAATTATTTTTAGTGATCTTTGGGGGCCCTCACCAGTTTTGTCGATTGATAAAATATTATATTATGTAATTTTTGTTGATCAGTTTACCAAATATATTTGGCTTTATACGATTAAAAACAAAAGTGAGGTTCAAAAATCACCTCGGTGAACACTGATGGTGGTGGTGAGTTTGAAGGCCTTAATCCATTCCTTCATGCCAACGGCATTGAGCACCTTGTCTCACTCCCATATACATCACAACGAGTAGCCATGGCTGAACGTAGGAATCGTCACATTATTGAAACAACCAAAACCATCATACATCAAGCCTCCATGTCGCCAATATTTTGGTCGTTTGCTTGTCAACAAGCCACATTCTTGATTAACAGATTGCCTAACCCAACTCTTGGTAATGATTCTCCATACCAACGGTTATTTGGTGAAATTCCCAATTACCAAGTTATTCAAACCTTTGGCTACCTTTGTTACCCATGGCTTAGACCGTATACGAAACACAAATTAGATCCACGATCTATTCCTTGTGTTTACATAGGCTATTCTAATGTCCACCACAGTCATCAGTGTTATGTCCCTATGTCTCAAAAAAAATATATTTCCCGAGATGTTATCTTTTATGAAAATAAATTTCCCTTTTCTGATTTGTTTTCCTCCATTAAGGAAAAAAAACCTTTGAATTTTAAATGGGATATTCTACCAAACGAATCACACGACTCCCCCCTACATACGTGCCATCAATAAATCATGAGATTCCACCCCCACTCTAGGTTTCTCTACGATTGCAAGAGGCTTCTTCTATGGATCCATCTCCAACTCCGTCTCTCGAGGTAGTGCCACCTTCCACCAGTGTCACAGATTCCTACGTGCAACACCTTGCTGCTCAAGGTTTTTCTATTTCCACTCCACATCCATCTCAACCCTAACTCCAACATAAACACTGAAATTGGCAAGCATAAATTCCACCCGCAACACCTCTTTTACCTAATGTAGATTCAGTCCCAATCCAGGTTTAGTTGACACCTCCTTATCCATCTTCCAGTAACAATCCATTGTCTACCTCAACCATATCATCTACCCAACCACCAATTGTTCATCGCCTTATCACTCGTTCTCAGAATAACATCACTGCACCAGAGAAAGTATTTGATTATCTTGCCATTACCTCTACCAAATCACTTCCCACCACTTATAACCAAGCCCAAAAGAGTTCCTACTGGAGAGAAGTTATGAAACATTAGTTTGATGCCTTAATGACAAATTTGACCTGGGAGCTTGTACGACCGTCCGCTTCACACAATGTGGTTGATTGCAAATGGCTTTATCGTATCAAAACCAAACCAGATGGAAGAGTGGATAGGTATAAAGCTCGAGTGGTTGCAAAAGGTTTTACTCAATGTCCTGGTGTAGATTATAACTCTACCTTCAGCCCAATCGTTAAACCTGTTACTGTTAAATTGGTTTTATCACTTGCAGTTCAGTACATTTCGCCCTTGCATCAGTTGGACGTGAATTAATGCATTTCGTCAAGGTCATCTTAATGAAGATGTTTATATGCGCCAACCTCCTGGGTACGCATATCCTAATTTTCCTCATTATGTGTGCAAATTAAAGAAAGTAATTTATAGCCTGAAGTAGGCTCCTCACGCATGGTATTCTGAGTTAAGGCAGTTCGTCATCCAAATGGGATTTCAAAAATCCAAATCTGATTCCTCCCTTCTTATTCGTCATCACAGTAGAACGCTGGTTTATATTCTTGTATACGTTGATGACATTATTATTACTTGTTCCAATTTTGATGTTATTCAACAAGCTATTCAAGTTTTTTTCTCTCGATTCTCTCTCAAAGATGTAGGACAATTACACTACTTCTTAGGTGTTGAGGTCCTTCAAATGCAAGCTGGAATCATTCTTTCTCAAGCCAAGTATGTCTCTGATCTTCTAGCTGCCCATAATATGTCTGAATGTAAGCTTGTTCACACACCCATGAGTTCTTCTACTTTTCTGTCCCTTAAGTATGGTACACCTTCTATGGATGCCACGTTGTATCGTCAAGCTATTGGTAAGCATTAGTATTTGTCATTTACCAGACCAGACATAAGCTTTGCCATCAATATATTGTCTCAATTTATGCATGCTCCTACAGAAACACACTGGTCTTCTATTAAACGGTTTCTGCGCTATCTCCAACATAGAAAGAATTATGGGTTACAGATAACGATAAAAACATCTCCCGAGTTGTATTTTGATGCAGATTGGGCAGGTGAGATTAATGATAGGACTTCTACATCTGGATACATTCTTTATTTTGGTCAAAATCCTATTAGTTGGTCTTCCAAGAAGCAACATAGTGTAGCTCGTTCTTCTATTGAAGAAAAGTACCGTGATGTCACTTCTGCCCTTACTGAAGTCAATTGGGTTCAAAAAGTTCTTATTGAACTACATGTCCAGCTGCCTGAACCACCAATAATCCTTTACGATAATGTTGGTGCCATGTATCTCTGTCAAAATCCTTTCTTGCATAGCAGGATGAAGCACATCGAAGTTGATTTTCACTTTGTTAGAGATCAAGTGCAGTGAAACCAGGTGCGCGTTCAACATCTACATGCTGCGGATCAGCTTGCAGGCACACTTACAAAGCCTTTGTCTCGTCTGCTCTTTCACAAACATCTACCCAAGTTTAAGGTTGTTGATTTCACTTCAACTAGCATGGGCGTATTGGCGCATCTCCCTGTAATAGTGCATAGTCAGTTGTAGTTGTTAGTTTGTTATTTACTGCTTATAGGTTAGTGCCGATGCACGTCTATTAATAAGAGTCCACTAGGAATACACTTCCTATAGTATAGGAGTTGATGTTGGTCTTCACTTGTATTTAAAAAGTTTTTCCGCACATTGTAAATATATAATATATTTCATTTTTTTCTATCCTGAATCTTTAATTTGATGATTGATAATAATGGCTAATAAATATAGTTAGACATATACTAATTTGATTTGTTCTATTCGCAAGTCCTGAACCTCATCTCTTAGCTCTGTTGTTCTCTGCTTTGCCTTTTGTTAGGTCATACTACTTTTTTAGTGGGTATAAATTTGCAAGAATATGGTCATCATTTTTTTGTGTAACTCATGTAATCACTAATGCCATGATCTATCACTAATTAACCACCAACCCTATGTTCTACAATATCACTATCCACATTCTTGACATTTATTTGTGGAAGAAATCTTACACCTATAAATAGTGGTGTTTTCTCATTTTTGCTGCTTTCGTCTTCTAGACGTGTGATTTCTTGATCGGCCAATACTCTACTCCATATAACATAGTTGGTCTGACAATCATTTTATAAAATATAATCTTGATGACACATTGCTATCACAAAAGATATCGAATGCAAACCTCCACTTCATCCATCCCACTCTAATACTATGTGAAACATTATTGTCAATCACCCATTTCCTTTGGACAAGCATGTACTAGGTCATATATGTTATTTTTAGTTATCATTGTTCTTTTGGCGTTCAAGACATTATCTTGAACTTGAGGTTCTATATTTGCCTACTGGGATCATGCTTACACTACAAAAGTATGCTAGTGATCTTGTTGCAAGGGTTTGTCTTACTAATGACAAGGTTGTTTACACCCCGATGGAGATTAATACGAAGTACAAAGAGGTTGATGTAGAACTATTCAATGATCCAACACTGTATCAGAATTTGGTGGGATCATTAGTTTCTCATTATGACAAGGCCAGACATCTCATATGCAGTACAAGTATTAAAACAGTTTGTGGTTAATCCTTACAGTATACATTACACTACATTACTTCGTGTTATTCGGTATGTTCGTGGTTCTATGAGTCAAGGTGTTCTTTTCAATTCTTCTATACATCTTGAAGGATATACTGATGCAAATTGGCTAGTTGTCTCGATTCTTATCGCTCTGTTACTGGTTGGTGCATGTTTCTTGGCATATCCTTGATATGTTGGAAATGTAAGAAACAATCTCGTATGTCTAAATCATATACGAAGGCTGAGTATTGTGTTATGTCGGCAGCAAGTTCAGAAATGGTTTGGCTACGCCGGCTATTATTTAATATTGGTGTCGCTATTAGATCTCCTAAAGTGTTACATGTTAATAACACTAGTGCGATTAAAATAGCCACAAAACCGGTGCAACATGAAAACACAAGCATATAGAGGTGGACTGTCATTACATTGGAGAATTGGTTGTCGATCGTCTCATCACTCTACAACACATTTCTTCTCATAATCAACTTGCAGATTTGTTTACAAAGGCAATGACAGGAGCACGACATCAGTATGTTATCTCAAAATTGCTACTTTGTGATCACCGGTATCAATTTGAGGGGGATGTTAGACAATGTTATAATTTTATAGTAATCATAAAATATATTATTTCTTAGAATCGGATTGATTTACAGAATATACATTTATAACCATATATACTCCTTCCTAGAATAGATCTCTAACCCTACAATTGTATAGCAATAAATATTTGTTTTCTACTGTATCATTCAATTCATAGAGAGTACTATTTTAGAATATCTTTTGTCTTTCAAGCAATATCTGGGACTTGACACTTTCCGAAATAAGAACACTCTGGGTGGACCATTCTACAATTGAAAAAATCCCAAAATTTTGAAATCTAATTTTACTTCAAAATATTTGAGGATTGTCAAACATTTTTCCAAGTTTCAGCAATAATAGATTCATCTTTTAAAGGGATGGATGGATTTTTTCCACCGTTAATCAGAGGTCTCAAGAACTAAAACCATAGAAATTCCTATTCCGGAGCATTTTCCCCGGTAATAAGTCCTACACAATGTAAGGATTAACTGAATCAATGAGTACGGAATACTAAATGGTTAAACAAGAAATCAGGAAATGGAAAGAAAAGAGAGGCAACAAGAAGTTAAACCATGAGAAAATTGAATACCAAAATTGAGAAACAGAGACTGGATAATAGAACAATTAAATGTCTTAATATTCAGTCAAACCGTTTGATTGTTGAGGTTCATCTGGAAGTGGCTTCCAATTTAATGTCAGAACATAAGGATGAATTGGAAATACAACTTCCTCTCTACGCGCACCTTATCAGGTACATCACGTAAACGATGGTACGAGTTGTTCATTTCTGCTAGACAAACTGAGTGCAAGATAGGACTCACCCTGTTGGTGAAAGACTAATTGTATCTGCTTTTACTTTAATATCCGTGTTTGTGATTTTTCCATTACTAATTTCTCAAAATACACATGTTTCGTTCTTTCAACAAAAACAAATATCCAATAATGGATGTGTAATAACCCAAAGCTTTCCAATAAATGAAAATACAGTTTTTCAACCTAGTGCCAGTGACTACAGAGGTCACCTACGGACCGTAGGTGGAATGACGGGCCGTAGATGGGAACTGTCGTTGGCATTGTGGACCTTCAGGATTTCCAAGTTTCTGAACCTTGACCTACGAAGCAGCAGGACGGGTCGTCGTCCAGTTGACGGTCCGTAGATAGGTTCCGTAGATCCCTTCCAAACTTAGCCAAATTTTCAGCCCCAAACGAAGTCTCTGAATCAATTGACAAAAGGACATGACGGTTCGTCGATTGATCTACGAACCGTAGGTCCTGCCTGTAGTTTGCCCCCGACAGTTATTATTTAAGTGTTTTTTGGTGTTTTTCCTAAATGTTTAACTATTAATATAAGTCGGTTATACCCTTAACCCAGACCCTATTTATATTTTCGAAGCCTAATTTCACTCATTCTAACTCATTCCCAAATTTCTCCTCTTCTCAAATATAGAATAAGAAAATTCTCTCAAACTTCAAGGAAGAAGAAGACTAAGATCCTCCATTAAAGACCATCAATTTCTTGTGGGCTTTGTTGAGGTATGATAGTGTTCACCATTTGGAGCCCTTTCCTCCAATGGGTCCTCAACTCTCTTCAAGGTTTTCAAGGTTCAATTTCCCCAATTGAATTAGGGTTTTTGATCAATTCTTATGGGTTCTTCAATTATGATTTCAATTGTTGATTTTATGATTTGTAGTGCACGATCTAGCGTGATAAAGTAATTTAGTGCACGAATTAGCTTGAATTATATGATTTGATGTAAAGATTGAATGAATCCCATGAACCCATGCTATTTCTCCCCAATTTCCTAATCTATGCTTTGATTGGTGGGTTGAGCTATGAATTGAGTAATTTTATAAAAATCTCTATGAAGCTATGCATGAATTATGAATTAATTGAGGATGACTTTATGAAGTTTAGTATGTTCAAGTCAAAAGCATGAATTTTCCTCTATTATGTGAGTTCTTTCAAGTATGGGTAAATTGTCTTATTTATGACTTTCTAAGCATGAGCTTACATTGAATTGCATGATTTAGTTGAAGTTTTATGAACCCATATGAACTCTATGATCCATGAATTATGAGCATGATGAACTATGTAAGGATGAAGCTTATGAACTTATGCATGTCTCATATGAGTTTTAATGATTAGTTAAGGGTGCTTTGAGAGTGAAGTACATAAGTAATGACATGATGATGTTGTGTTGAGTTGTGAAAGGTTTTCTCATGTAATGCTCGCATTATGAGTTAATGAACAAGGAGGCGATTACCGATGTTCATAAGGAGCTATTCTAATGACGTAAGCTTTGACTAGTCCATGGAAGATGAAACGTCTATAAACATGATTTTAGCTTGGATTGGTAACCCTAGTTGTACCTATCCATGGATAATTATATGAATATGATAATTAACTATTCCGTGGGAAATATGCTTAGCACCGAGAGGATATTGAGATGGAAGCTCCCTCGTAGTAGAGCCGGGTTTCTAGTTGCAATCTCCTTATCCTTTACCTATGTATCCCCATAGGATGATGGTCTATGATAGACACTAGCTAGTGGATCCACGTAAGCTACAAGTTAAGTAAAGGGTCCTACTTTGGCAAGTAGGATGGCCCTCTTTCGGTGTAGGGTAGACACCGGATTCCATGTTGATAGCTCACATGGTCTTATATGTCAGTTAATGCTATTTCCCAACAACTAATGAACACAAGTGTTGTTATGATAATCTAAAGTAAAGAAATATGATTTAGCTTGCTTTGGCCATGGTTTATGCTTCAAGCTTCTTATGTTTTATCATGTTTTAGCTTGGCCACTGCATGTTATGATTATGTCTCATTCTAGTATGTGTTATGTGTTTTATGTGCATTTCTATCATACTTGGTACTTGATTGTACTGCCGCATACTCTTGCCTACATTAACTTCTTTGATGTAGGATTTGGCGATTCACCATCCACTCGTAGCTAGGGCCTTATAGAAGATTTGATAGAAGACTTGGTGAGTCCTCATCCATCCGAGGACATAGCCTAGTTGTTCTTACTTTCATGTTATTTCATTTCGGATGTTGTATTGGGTTACGTTCCAAACATTATTTTTCAATGTTAGATTGGCTTTGAGACATGAGATATAGACTTCCGCTGTTTCTTTTAAAAGCTTGATATGAAATTCTCTTGTGAACTCTTAATCTCTATTTTCTTGTACGTATGTATGCTAAGTGACTTGTATGAGGCCTCTCGGGGTCTTGTACGCCATGTCACATCTAGGGGGTACCTTGGGTGGTGACAAACTTTGTATTTAGAGCACAAGATTTTAGAAAGATCCTAGGATGTCTCATAAGTTGCGTCAAGTATAGTCTTGTTCATGAGTGTGAAGCGCGCCACATTTATGAATGAGTGGCTATAAGAAGTTAAAGAAAGTTCACTTCTTTAATTACTCCTAAGTCGTGCCGTAGAGTTTAACTCTATATGTCTCTCTCCTAATCCCTATCCTACGCGTTTCAAGATATGGTGACTCGAAGAGCTTATACTAGAACAAATATGGGAGAGAATGTGGAACAAGAAGCTCCTCCTCAAGTTCCTGAAGTTCCGGTCGACCCTTTGGCCAAACAAGTGACTAATGCGGAGTTCAGGGCTGCTTTTCAAGTTTTTGCTCAAGCAAATAGAGAGGTTATGGCTCCTGTGTACCCAAATGTGGGTACGGCGGCATCAAGAGTAAGGGACTTCACTAGAATGAACCCTCCAGAATTTCATGTCTCTAAGGTTGAGGAAGATCCTCAAGAATTCATTGATGAAGTGTACAAGGTGTTGATGATTATGGGTGTGATGCTGGAAGAAAAGGTGGAGTTGGCCGCTTAACAACTCAAGGATGTTGCCCAAATTTTGTTCAACCAATGGAAAAGTGAGAGGGCGGTTAAAGAGGGTCCTCTTGATTGGGAGAAATTCAAAGTTGCTTTCCTTGACAGGTTCTTTCCCCTTGAGATGAGGGAGACAAGGGTGCTTTAGTTCATCAACCTTCGACAAGGAAACATGAGTGTGAAAGAGTATGCTTTGAAGTTCACACAATTGTCTCAATATGCTCCTTCTATAGTTGCCGATCCTAGGGCAAGAATGAGAAAATTTGTCTCGAGGGTGTCTGAAATGTTGGTTAAAGAGTGCCGCACCACCATGCTTGTTAATGATATAGATATTTCTCGTCTCATGGTGTATGCTCAATAAATAGAGGAAGAAAAACTCAAGGAGAGGTCTAGAGAGGCTAAGAGGGCTAGGACCGGTGATGGTAACTTTTCACATTCAAGGTCCGATGGACATGGTCGTCCTAGATTTTGACAAAGGTTCTCTAATCAAGGTCCTTCCAATGCTCCTCCTAAGACAAACAAAGATAGGGTGCCTAACCCTAAGCCTCAAGGAGGAAATGGTGGTGGTTCTTCATCGACTACTTGTACTAGGTGTGGGAGGAAGCATGAGGGCAAATGTTTAGCCGGTACATATGGTTGTCATGGTTGTGGAAAGAGTGGCCACAAGATGAAGGATTGTCCATCTCTCACGACTAAGGGAAGAAAGAGTAAGCAATCTCCATCTAGTGGTACGGGTTTGAATGCTCCTAAGCAAAACCGATTCTATGTACTTCAAGCTCGCCATGAGCAAGAGAGCTCTCCCGATGTGGTTACCGGTATGTTGAATGTTTTTTGCTTTGATATTATGCCTTGCTTGATCCCGGTGCTACCTTCTCTTTTGTGACGCCATATGTGGCTATGAGGTTTGATATTGTTCTGTATGTGTTGCTAGATCCTTTTATTGTCTCTACTCCGATTGGAGAATCTATCATGGCTTAGAGAGTCTATAGAAATTGCCCCGTCTCCTTATCCCATAGAGTTACTAGTATTGATCTTTTAGAGCTTGATATGTTAGACTTTGATGTTATTCTTGGGATTGATTGGTTGCATGCTTGTTTTGCCTCTATTGATTGTAGGACCCGAATGGTCAAGTTTCAATTCTCGAATGAGCCTATCCTAGAGTGGAAGGGGGGAAATTCTATGTTTAGAGGTCAATATGTTTCTTACCTAAAAGCTAGAAAGTTGATCTCTAAGGGTTGCATATACCATCTTGTTAAGGGGAGGGATATAGATTCTGAAACCCCTCCTCTTGGGTCGGTCCCTGTTGTTAATGAGTTTCCAGAAGTGTTTCCTGATGATTTACCCGGTATTCCTCCCGAGAGGGAAATAGACTTCGGTATTGATCTTCTCCCAGATACGCAACCTATTTCTATTCCTCCTTATAGAATTGGCCCGACAGAACTTAAGGAACTAAAGGAGCAATTAAAAGACTTCTTAGATAAGGGTTTCATCCGACCATGTGTTTCTCCATAGGGTGCTCCGGTCTTGTTTGTAAGAAAGAAAGATGGTTCACTTTGTATGTGCATTGACTACCGCCAATTGAATAAGGTTACCATTAAGAATAAGTATCATCTTCCAAGGATAGATGATTTGTTTGATCAACTTCAAGGGGCTAGTTATTTCTATAAGATCGACCTTGTTCGGGCTATCACCAATTAAGGATGAAAGAAGATGATATTCGTAAATGGCTTTCCAGACTTGATATGGTTACTACGAGTTCTTGGTAATGTCGTTTGGATTGACAAATGCTTCGGCCGCATTTATGGACTTGATGAATAGGGTGTTTAAACAATACCCTGACATGTTCGTGATTGTGTTTATTGATGATATCTTGATCTATTAAAGGAATGAGGATGAGCATGCTAATCATTTGAGGATTGTATTCCAAGTCCTCAAGGATCAACAACTCTTTGCAAAGTTTAGTAAATGCGAGTTTTGGTTAAGATCCGTGGATTTTCTTGGTCACATTTTCTCCAGTAAAGGCATTGAGGTAGATCCTAAGAAGATGGATGCGGTTAAGAATTGGCCTAGACCTCTATCGCCTTCAGATATCCATAGTTTATTGCGCTTAGCCGGTTATTATAGGAGGTTTGTTTAAGGGTTTTCTTCTATTGCTTCTCCATTGATGGCTCTGACTCAAAAGAAGGTTAAGTTCATATGGTCTGAGACATGTGAAAAGAGTTTCCAAGAGTTGAAAGATAGACTTACTTCGGCTCTGATATTGACTCTACAGGAAGGATTCAATGGTTTTATGGTTTATTGTGATGCCTCGAGAATTTGGTTAGGATGTGTTCTTATGAAAAATTGGAAGGCTATTGCTTATGCCTCAAGACAACTCAAGGTGCATGAAAAGAACTATCCTACTCATGACTTGGAATTAGCGGCGGTTGTGTTTGCTTTGAAAATATGGTGGCATTATTTGTATGGGATACATGTGGATGTTTTCACCAACCATAAGAGTTTAAAATATGTGTTTAAATAGAAAGATCTGAATCTTCGCCAAAGAAGGTGGCTTGAGTTGTTAAAAGATTATGATTGAGTGTTCTCTATCACCCCGGTAAGGCTAATGTGGTGGCGGATGCTCTTAGTCGATTATCTATGGGTAGTGTTGCTCATGTTGAGGATGCTAAGAAAGAGTTGGTTCACGATGTTCACAAATTGGATCGGTTGGGTGTTTGGTTGATTGACTCTGCTAAAGGTGGTGTTATGATTCACAATGGTTCCAAATCGTCTTTCGTGCATGATGTAAAGGCTAAGCAAGATCTTGATCCTAATTTGGTTGAATTGAAGGGAGCAGTTCTCAAAAGGTCCATAGAGGTTTTCCCCCAAGGGGGAGATGGTGTGCTTCGTTATCAAGGTCGTTTGTGTGTTCCCAATGTAGATGACTTAAGAGGACAAATTTTATCGGAAGCCCATAGTTCTCGATATTCCATTCACCCGGGAGCTACCAAGATGTACCGTTACTTGCGAGAGATCTATTGGTGAAATGGAATGAAGAAATATATTGCGGAATTTGTGGCTAAGTGTCATAATTAACAACAAGTGAAAGTTGAGCATAAAAGGCCTGGAGGTTTGACCCAAGATATTAGTATTCCTACTTGGAAGTGGGAGGATGTGAATATGGATTTTAATGTTGGTTTACCTAGCACCCAGAGACAATATAATTCGATTTGGGTTGTTGTAGATCGAATGACGAAATCAGTGCATTTCATTCCCGTCAAGACTTCTTATTCGGCGAAGGATTATGTTAAGTTTTATTTGAGAGAAATGGTTAGGCTGCATGGAGTGCCTTTATCCATTATCTCCGATCATGGTTCACAATTCACTTCTCAATTTTGGAAGTCGTTCCAAATAGGTCTTGATACTCGTGTTAAGCTTAGTACGGCCTTTCATCCCCAAACAGATGGGCAAGAGGAGCGTACTATCCAAACCTTGGAAGATATGTTGAGAGCTTGTGTAATTGATTTCAAGGGTAATTGGGATGATCATTTACCTTTGATTGAATTTTCTTATAATAATAGCTACCATTCTAGCATTGGTATGGCTCCATTTGAGGCTCTCTATGGTAGGAGGTGTAGATCTCCTATAGGTTGGTAAAGTTGCTTTGATAGGCACCGAGTTTGTGCATGAGGCTATGGAGAAAGTTCAACTTATTAGAGAAAGGTTGAAAACGGCCCAAAGTCGACAAAAGTCCCATGCCAATGTTAGAAGGACAAATTAGGATTCAATGTTGATGATTGGGTTTACTTGAAAATTTCAGCCATGAATGGTGTAATGAGATTTGGGAAGAAAGGGAAGCTTAGTCCCTGTTATGTAGGCCAATATCAGATTTTGAGACGTGTTGGTAAGGTTGCTTATGAGCTTGACTTGCCTAATGATTTGGCATCGGTGCATCCGATTTTCCATGTCTCATTGTTGTAGAAGAGTGTTGGTGATCCGACATCTATAGTGCCACTAGAGAATCTTGGCATAAAGGATAATCTTTCCTATGAAGAAGTTTCGGTTGAGATTTTAGACCGGCAAGTCCGGAAGTTAAGAAATAAGGAAGTTGCTTCCGTGAAAATTCTTTGGAGAAATCAATTAGTTGAGGGTGCTACTTGGGAGGCCGAGGCCGATATGATGTTCCAATATCCTCATCTCTTTCCTTTCGATCCTACTCTAGCTTGAGGTACCTAGTTCCCCATGGTTCACTCTTTTGGTCTCATATGTCTTAGTTATTTCCATGATTCCTTGAGTATGAATGTTCATGAAGAGTCTAATGTGATTATGTGCATTGAGTATGAGTTGCATAAAGTCTTCATGAAATACGTGCATTATGTGATTACATTCTAGGTTGGCTTGTTAGTCCGTGTCCTCTACCCTCCTCATGATGTCTTGATTCTCATTCAAGGATGAATGTTCCAAAGGGCGAGATATTGTAATACCCCAAAGCTTTCCAAGAAATGAAAATGCAGTTTTTCAACCTAGTGCCAGTGACTATGGAGGTCACCTACGGACCGTAGGTGGAATGACAGGCTGTAGGTGGGAACTGTCGTTGGCACTGTGGACCTTCAAGATTTCCAAGTTTCTGAACCTTGACCTACGAAGCAGCAGGAAGGGTCATCGTCCAGTTGATGGTCCGTAGATGGGTTCCGTAGATCCCTTCTAGACTTAGCCAAATTTTCAGCCCCAAACGAAGTCTCTGAATCAATTGACGGAAGGACAGGATGGTCCGTCGATTGATCTATGGACCGTAGGTCCTGCCCATAGTTTGCCCCTTATAGTTATTAATCTAAGTCGGTTATACCCTTAACCCAGACCCTATATACATTTTCTAAGCCTAATTTCACTCATTCTAACTCATTCCCAAATTTCTCCTCTCTCAAATACTTCTCTCTATAAGAAAATTCTCTCAAGCTTCAAGGAAGAAGAAGACTAAGACCTCCATTGAAGACCATCAATTTCTTGTGGGTTTTGTTGAGGTATGATAGTGTTCACCATTTGGAGCCCTTTCCTCCAGTGGGTCCTCAACTTTCTTCAAGGTTTTCAACGTTCAATTTCCCCAATTGAATTAGGGTTTTTGATCAATTCTTATGGGTTCTTCAATTATGATTTCAATTGTTGATTTTATGATTTTTAGTGCACGATTTGGCGTGATAAAGTAATTTAGTGCACGAATTAGCGTGAATTATATGATTTGATGTAAAGATTGAATGAATCCCCATGAACCCATGATATTTCTCCCCAATTACCTAATATATGCATGAATTATGAATGAATTGAGGATGCCTTTATGAAGTTTTGTATGTTCAAGTCAAAAGCATGATTTTTCCTCTATTATGTGAGTTCCTTCAAGTATAGGTAAATTGTATTGTTTATGACTTTCTAAGCATGAGCCTGCATGTCTTAAGTTTAAGTTTTATGAACCCATATGAACTCTATGATCCATGAATTATGAGCATGATGAACTATGTAAGGATGAAGCTTATGAACTTATGCATGTATCATATGAGTTTTAATGATTAGTTAAGGGTGCTTTGAGAGTGAAGTACATAAGTTATGACATGATGATGTTGTGTTGAGTTGTGAAAGGTTTTCTCATGTAATGCTCGCACTATGAGTTAATAAAAAAGGAGGCGATTACCGATGTTCATAAGGAGCTATTCTAATGACGTAAGCTTTGACTAGTCCATGGAAGATGAAACGTCTATAAACATGATTTTAGCTTGGATTGGTAACCCTAGTTGTACCTATCCATGGATAATGATATGAATATGATAATTCACTATTCCGTGGGAAATATGCTTAGCACCGAGAGGATATTGAGATGGAAGCTCTCCCGTAGTAGAGGCCGGGTTTGTAGTAGCAATCTCCTTATCCCTTACCTATGTGCCCCCCTAGGATGATGGTCTATGATAGACACTAGCTAGTGGATCCACGTAAGCTACAAGTTAAGTAAAGGGTCCTACCTTGGCAAGTAAGATGGCCCTCTTTCAGTGTAGGATAGACATCAGATTACATGTTGATATGCTTAGCACCGAAAGGTATGCTTTAGCAGGTTAACGGGCATCCATTTATGTAGCAACTTTCAGCTATCTACGCATTAGCTCATTCCAATGTGGGACAAGGCAATTGCGTATGCTTCATAGATATCAGCTGCTTCCTCACATGGAAATAAAAAACATGATTATGCAGAAGCTTAGACCATTACATTGCCAGTACCTTATGTCACGATATTTTGAAAAATAATTAGACCATTACATAACCAGTATCTGTCGTGGTTTCTAGAAATAGTTGTTTCAAATTATTTTTCATTATAGAAGTTCAAAACAAAATTAAGTATTTTTTTTTTCATTTTGTGTAATTGCTCTTGAAGACTAGAAACAACTCAATTATGAAAAGACGACACATAAATAGAGAACATTCAATGAAGAGAAATGATATCTCAAGACATAAATAAGGATAAAATAGTCAAAAATCCCTTCTCATGGATGTTTCTTAAAGGGTATGTAAAAAACCATAATATGCGAGATAATTTGAGATGTAGGGGGTACAAAACAAGAAGTGTTAACCAGGGTTTGAGATAGATAGTATTTGGGACTTGGCACTTTCTGTAATAAGAACAATTTCTTTAGACCATTTTAAGCTTGAAAAAAATCCAAAAACAATTCTCAGAATTTCAAAATATAATTTTACCTCAAGAGTTTTGACTGCCAAACACTTCTCCAAGTTTCAGCAATTATAATTCATTTGTTTGAGGGATGGATAAATTTGTTTAACAACAATTACACACATCGTGAAGATTAATCAAACCAATGAGTATGGAATACTAAATGGATAAACAAGATTTCAGGAAACATAAAGAAAATAGAGACAATAGGAAGTTAAACCATGAGAAAACTGAATTCAAAAATTCAATAAAGAACACCACTTATAAAACATCTGGTGCCATGAGCTAACCCAGCATCTTGATGTCTTCCAAGCTAAAGCTATCGATCAACATATCTCCATGACTGTGGCGCAACAGATACATCCCATGCAGGCATAACAACAGATGCTCCTGCAGTTTCTTCCACACTAATTGATGGCTGAAAATTACTTAAACTTGTAATAGGGTAATCTGTTAAAAAGAACCTTGCTTGGGCAACCTGAGAGGATGTTATCTGATGTGCATCCACGTATTGAGGTTGATAGGACTCTGGTGGCAAGGATGTGCCACTAGGTGCAGACTTTAGAACCACACCATAAAGACATGCCGGACCATAAACTTTTAGAACATTCCTAATGAAGTTTGAAGGTGGCACCAAGAACATGTTGGTTCCATCACCAAGTTTTGAAACCCCAACGTGATCTTTTGAACTCAAGTACCTCAAAAACTTTGCATATGAGGTAAAATCTTCTTCAGTATTAGGCAAGAAGAACACAATGTTGAACCAACACGACAGCAACATCTGAATAGTGTTTAGTCAACTTGTGTAACACTGTTCCCGGCTGAGCAGTTTATTACATCAGGACTGCAAAAAGGAAAATGTCAGCACTTGAATGTAGCTGACAAAATCCATACAAAATAGTTAACTTATATAAGAATTATATATACTGTGCTAATCCAAAGAAAGATCAAAGATGCATATATTTTTTACTAACAACTTTTCTTGACACAATTTAGGAATGAGTTTCATAAGAAATTCTGTTAAATTATACTTACATCTCAGATTCTATATTTTCCCCAATAGGAACATAGACATCATGACACACATATGTTTCATTCTTTGTGATATTGCCACATCATATATAGTCATGGCCAGAATTGTGTTGTCCAGGAGAAATTCTTGCATCACTGTTGTTTGCTTGACTTACTATTACAGGACCTCAAGGAACATTTCTACCAAATGGACCAGAACCATATTGATCATCCAACACATGATCTCGATCACTTGTTCTTTTATGAGGATAAGAACTATCATTTTCCTCATCAATCCTTGATATTTTAGTTTCCCTTTGAAGTTGGCTAGAATCAGTAGTTACTGGTCTTGAAATAACAGGGTGAAACCTGCCTTGCATACTCAAAGATCAGTTGGAATGTCAGAACCATAACATGGCAAACATTCTGATACATTAGAAGCCAGTATAGGGCGATTATTTCAAGTTGCATCTGTGGTGGTTGAGGCACCCTATGTTGGCCTCAAATGTATCTGGACTTTTGCCATCTTATGGTACTGATATCCCAGCTAGACGTTTGAGTATGCAAGGCAGGTTTTACCCTGTTATGTCAAGACCAGTAACTTCTAATTCTAGCCAACTTAAATGAGAAGCTAAAAGATCGAGGATTGATGGGGAAAATGATAGTTCTTATCCTCATAAAAGAACAAGTGATCGAGGTCCTGTGTTGGATGAACAATATGGTTTGGGTCCATTTGGAAGCAATGTTCCTTCAAGTCCTGTTACAGTCAATCAAGCAAATAATAGTGATGCAAGAATTTCTCTTTGATAGCACCATTCTAGCCAGGACTATATATGGCGTGGCATTATCGCCAAGAATGGAACACCTGTGTGTCGTGTTGTCTATGTTCCTGTAACACCCCAGTTTTTGAAAAGAAGGAAAAATGCAATTTTAAGATTCTTTTTTTTCTATTGCCAGTGACGATGGAGGCCATCTACAGACCGTAGGTGGAGTGACGGGTCGTAGATGGGAACCGTCGATGCCCTGCCAACTTTATGGATTTTGAGTTTTTGAACCATGACTTACGAAATAGCAGGACGGTTCGTAGTTCGATGGATGGGCCGTAGATGGGTTCCGTAGATGCCTTCTAGACTTAGCCAAATTTTCAGTCCAAAATGAACTTTCTGAATCGATTGACGGAAGAGCAGGACAGTCCGTCAGCGGATGTAAGGACCGTAGGTCCTGTCAGTCAATTAGCCCCGACAGTTTTATTTAAGGGCTTTTTGGACTTTTCCCTAAATGTTTATTCCTTATACTAGACGATTTTGCCCCTTAACCTTGGCCCTATTTATATTTTCTAAGCCCTAATCCCTTCAATCCTACTCTCATCTCCCAAAAATATTCCTCTCTCTAGAAGAACAAGAAAGAGAAGAAGAGAGCTAGGGTTCTCATCAAGGTCATCAATCCTCCTTTTATTTCAAGGCATTGGCATTGAGGTATGATAGTATTTACCATTTGGAGTCTTTCCTCCAATGGGTCCTCTTTTCCTTAAGGTTTTCAAGGTTTAGTCTTGCCCAAGAGAGCTAGGGTTTTGACAATTCTTATGGGTTCTTCATTATGCTTTCCATTGTTGATGTTATGGTTGATAGTGCACGATCTAGCATGGTAAAGTAAGCTAGTGCACGATTTAGTGTGATTTACATGCAACTTGATGAATCCCATGAGCTTATGCTAAGTTCCCCTAATTTATGATTATGTTTATGATTGTGGGTTGATTGAGAAAAGATGAATTGCATGAACTCTTTGTGAATGGAGTTAAGGATATGATTATTAACGTATGAGTTTCATGTAAGACTATGAATGATGAATAGACGATATTTTATGAAAAGATGCATGTTGAATCAAAATCTATGATTTTCCTCTATTATGTGGGTTCCCTCAATTATGACTAAAGTGCCTTGATTTATGGCTTTCTAAGTATTAGCTTGCATTGAATTGCATGTTTTAAGGTGAAGCTTATGAACCCATGATTTATGAGTTAAGAACATGATGAGCTATGTAAATATGAAGCTTATGAACTCATGCATGTTTTATGAAGTTATGATATGTTAGTGCAAATGTTGAGTTGTGAAAGGGTTTCTCATGTAATGCTCAACCTATGAATGTGAAAGGTTTTCTCACACGTAATGATTCATAACTTGTTGAAAGGTTTGCTCAACTAAGCTTGAATCCATGATTAAGGAGCTATTCTATGAAGAGACAAAGTGGCGATTACCCATGTCTACTAATAATGAAGTTATGACTAATAGAAGAAAAATAGGTGATTACCCATGTACCCTATTGTAGACAAAGTGGCGATTACCCAAGTCTACCGATAATGAGTTTATGACTAATGTAGACAAGAGGCGATTACCCATGTCTACCTAAGATAAAATGAACTATGATAAATCCGTGGGAAGTATGCTTAGTACCAAGTGGACAAGTGGCGATTACCCATGTCCCATAACCTATGTGCCACCATAGGGTGATGGTCAATGATAGACACAAGCTAAGCAATTCATGGTCTTACCTTGGCAAGTAGGACACCCCTTTTCGGTATGGGGCAGACACCGGATTCCATGTTCATAGCTCACATGGTCTTATATGTCGGTTAAGGCTATTTCCCCACAACTAATGAACAAGTGTTATGATGATGATCTAAGGTAAAGTAAAGGAAAGATGAATAGCTTGTCTTGGCCATGTTTTATGCTCATGTTTTCTTATGTTCTATCATGTTTTAGCTTGGCCATTACATGTCATGATTATATGTCATTCTAGCATAGTTTAAATGCCCTTTTATGCATTGCTATCATACTTGGTACTTGATTGTACTAACGCATACTCTTGCCTACATTGATTATATTGATGTAGGTTTTGGCGGCTCCTCTCATCCCACTCGTGGCTAGTCATTTCTACTGATCGTGAACACTTGGTGAGGCCTCCTATGTCCGAGGGCCTAACCTTGTTACTTTTCATGTTTTTTCCACTATTTTTGATATTGTACTGGGCTGCGTCCCAAACCTTCATTTCTATTCTATTATGTTAGATGGCTTGAGACATGAGATGTAGACTTCCGCTGTTTTTGACTAAAGCCTTGTTATGAAAATTGCTCTTTTGAACTCTTACGTCTCTATTATCTTGTATGTTATGTATGCTAAGGGCTTGTATGAGGCATCTCGGGATCTTGTATGCCATGTTACATGTAGGGGCTACCCTGGGTCGTGACAGTTCCTATCGGGGAAAGTATAGAATCTGAGATGTAACTATGATTTGACAAAAAAATTTATGAAACTCATTCCAAAATTGTGCAGAGAAAAGTTGTTAGTACAGAATATATGCATGTTTGATCTTTCTTTGGATTAGTATAGTATATATATAATTCTTATATAAGTTAACTATTTTGTATGGATTTTTTCAACTATATTCAAATGCTGATATTTTTCTTTTTGAAGCCCTGATATAGTCAACTGCTCAGCCGAAACAGGGTTAGAGAAGTTGACTAAGCACTATTCAGATGTTGTTGTCGGGTTCAGCATTGTGTTCTTCTTGCCAGATACTATAAAAGATTGTGCCTCATACACATAGTTTTTGAGGTACCTGAGTTCAAGAGATCATGTTGGGGTTGCAAAACTTCATGATGGAACCAACATGTTCTTGGTGCCACCTTCAGATTTCATTAGGAAGGTTCAAAAAGTTGATGGTCTGGAATGCCTTTATGGTGTGGTTCTAAAAGCTGCACCTAGTGGCACATCCTTTCCACTAGAGTCCTATCACCCTCGATATGTGGATGCACCAGAGATAACATCCTCTCAGGTTGCCCAAGTAAGGTCCTTTTTTACAGGTGACCTTATTACAAGTCTATGTACTTTTCACCCATCAAGTAGTGTGGAAGGAACTGCAGGAGGGTCTTCTTGTCTTCTTGCATCGAATGTTATTATTGTGCCACAGTCTTGGAGATATATTTATCGGCAGCTTTTGGTTGGAAGACATCATGATGCTGGGATAGCTCATGGCACCAGATGTTTTAATGGTGTTCTATATTGAAGAACTCTTTTGGAATTCAATTTTTTCATGGTTTAACTTCCTGTTGTCTTTCTTTCTTTTTGTTTTCTGAATTCTTGTTTGATAATCAAGTCTCACTTTTCTTGTTTAACTATTTAGTGCTCCGTACTCATTTGTTCGATTAATTCTCGTGATATATAGGACTTATTGAAGGGAAAAATGCTCCCAACTTGGAATTTCTACGGTCTTAGGGATCGAGACCTCTGATTAAGGGTGAACAAAATACATCCATCCCTTAAAAAGATCAATCTATAATATATGGAACATGGAAAAGTGTTTGGAGGTCCTCAAATTTCTTGAAGTAAAATAATATTTCAAAATTCTGAGAATTATTTTTGGATTTTTTCAAGCATAAAAAGGTCTAAACGGAGTGTTCTTACTATGGAAAGTGCTAAAGTCCCAAATACTATCTATCTCAAAGCCTGGTTAACACTTCTTGGTTTGTACCACTACATTCAAAATTATCTCGCGTGATTTTTTTACACACCTCTTAAGAAACATCCATGAGAAGGAATTTTTGACTATTTTATCCTCATTTATATTTTGATATATCATTTCTCTTCATTGAATATTTACTCTATTTATGTGTCATCTTTTCATAATTGACGTATATGAAAAGAAGCATATGTGTCATCTTTTTACCCGATTTGTGTTTTTGTTTATCTCTAATTCGGCTTAGCAAATTCAATCCTAAGAGGATTTCCATAAAAGAAGCATCCTTGGAGCACGTCTTTAGCCTCCTTGGAGTCGTTGATGTTTCTAAAATGGTTAAATCCAAACCCGTGAGAGGTATATGTCGTTACGCTATCAAGCGGACCAAAGTTGTAGAACAAAGACATTATGTCAGCATCGATAATGTCAGGGATACGATTACCCACCCATAGAAATTTTTTTGATGTTCATTCTCTCAACGCCATTAATAAAACCCTAGAAAACTACTCAACACAAACAATACTATCAAAGTAAGATTTAGGCAAATAAGAAGAGAAAGAAAGTAAGTTGTTGATTACGTCGGAAAAGAAAAGGCAATTAAGTAAGTGAAGTTTTGTAAATGACATTTCCTTCTTTAGGTTTTCATATCTTATAGGAGAAGGACAATAGCCGTCGATGGTAAATATTGAATTATGTAAATCCAAATTTGTAAGTGGTCACATCTGCTTTGGTTATATCAATAAATGGACAAATTTAACCCTCTAGTTTATATTTGTTTTCTTTTCTATACATAAGATGGTGATATTAATCTTGTAAGGATTCAACCCATCAATCTTAAGAAAAGGAGAAGAAAATGTGATTAAGAGAGGAGTATATCAGCAATACTTAGCTTGAAAGAGCTTGAAGGAAAAATATGGAAATTGAGTGCATGAAGTTGAGGGTCACAAAGACTCAGCCAGAGATGCAAGTCTGAGCTTCGACTAGATCATAGGAAGCAAGAATGAAGAGACAGCCACTGAAGCCTATCTAATATGATTTTGCTTTGTTTTTTAGTCTAGTTGGCTTAGTTTGTGGGCCTATTCCATCTGATATATTTTTGGACCTTGGTCCAATCTTTTTTTTTATTAATATAAACGCAGCATCCTCTTGTTTAAAATAAAAAGTTTTTTGGTAAGTTCTCTTTTTTTATAATAAGATTTATAGTTTTTAAGAAGGTTTGGATCAAGACGCGTAAACGCAATCTCGCCATTTTATTTACTTGTCTATATCTAAGACGCAAAGTTGCGACCTTAGTTAAGACGATAGATTGTGCACACCTTCCCTAGATCTTAAAACTTGAAGCAATTACTTCACTAAGATCGAGAAAATTATTTGTCCATCTTTCCATATTACTTAGTAATCAGTTAAACTTATACATAATTTAGGCCCAAAATTCTTGTACTAACATTCTAAACCAAATTAATAAATAAAAGAAAGTATTCAAACATGATTAAGACGATTAGAAAGAGCAAAAGTAACATCATATCAATTAAAACTTCACACAAACAATTGTCAACAAAAGAATTTTTACTGACTAAAAACTCCACAAGTTCTTCGCTGCCTCATTTGGATTAGTCACCAATTAATTTACTCAAACTTTAACAACATCAACTAATATGGTACATGGATATCCACATACGATCTTGGGAAATAGGGATTTGTTTTAGGTAACGGTTGCTCATGGTGTTTTCATGGTTTTAAGGTGGTGTTGTTGATCTCTAGGTCCTCCTTAGATTTAGGAATATAAGTTTCTATTTATAGGTTCTACTAGATCTAGGGTTTGGTATCTATATTTTAGTTCTATTTAAAATGTAACAATACTTAATTAAACTTGTACAAAAATACGTAGAATAAAACTTGTTGAGCTTTAACTTTTCTATTCAGATCTAAAATGTAGAAAAACAATGCAACAATAAGAGAGAATCAATTGAATTGAAGCTCCAGCAAAATATCAGCAATCTAATAAAAATTAATCAACACTGCCAAAGACATTCTCACAAATAAAAAGTAAAAGAAACACAACCAAGGATTGAAGCCCTAGAAACAAAATAAATCGGGGACTTCGAATTTCAAACTCACCGGAAATGGAGCTTGCTGGTGCTGTTTTTCGATTGTTCCGGTGTAAGAGCCTTGGCAGAGCTCGTGGAGGCAGCAATGGCGATCATTTTATCTCTCCAATCAACGAACTGAGAGAGAGTAGGGTCTGGTTTGGTTTGGTTTTGCGATCTTGGAGCTTGCAGCTCACGTCCGCAAGGAGCTCGAAGTTCACCGTTAATGGAGGAAAGCAAGGGAAAAAGAGTGGGTTTCGTTGTTGTTTGGTTGTTAACTTGTTGTTTTAGGCGGAGTTGTGGTGGTGGTTTGAGGTCTGTTTGGTGTGATTTCTGGTGGGTTTTGGAGTTGTTTTGTGGGCTGGGAGAGATCTAATTGTGTTCCGGTGAGCGTGGTGGTTTGTGCGTGAGTGAGAAACGGAAGCTTTGTGGCTTGTTGCAGTTGTAGGTTGTGTATGGCTGTTCTGCCGTGGGTTGATGGTTGTTGTTTAACTCCTGTTGAGTTGAGGGAGAAAGGAAGAGCAAGTGCAGGTTTGAGGCGGTGATTCAGCTGTCGGAGAAGAAGGGAAGAAAGGAAGAGCAAGGGTGGGTTTGAGGGGGTGATTCGGTTGTCGGAGAAGAAGTGCAAAAATGGGTTTGTGTGGTGGTGAGCTTTGGGAGGTGGCGGCTCAAAGAAAAAAAATTGGAATAGAGCTTTTTAGGGTTTTTATCCACCACCATTATTCTTTGCGGCTAAATAAGGCTTATATAGAAAACAAATCACATTTATACAATATAATGGGCTCAAGATCATGGCACAAAATCATTAGTTAATAAAATATATATGTATCAATATATTCTTAGAGTGTGTTAAAAATACTCAAACAAATATTAACAAAATGTAATCAATGACATGTAAAAAAATGTAATTTAACAAAGAGTATGATTTAATCAAATAGAGACAATTTTATCAGCATATTCAACTCATTGTGACAAAATAATGTAATCAAAATTAACTGATAAATATCTTAAATTTTTCAGAAATAAGGATAAGTATCGATAAATTTATTTAAAATTACAAAAAATGTATTTTGACCTATTTAATAAATAAAACTTAAAAGTATGAATTTTTAAAATGTTAGGCCAAAATTGGGTATCAACAGTTGTCCCTTTCATTGGATATGATCGATGAAAGATATCATGGACAAAGAAAATTGACAAATCAAATTTTTACCAAACACATGACATTCATATAAAAGTATGGTTTGAATGTGGTAGAAGTCGCTTTGCAACTTGCTTCCAAAAGGTTTCACATTATGCTGCGTCCTTATTGACGTAGTCCGCACCTATGGCTTAATTGAGAATGCATCCTCTTGGATCTTCTTCAAAAAAGAAAGATAAAACTCATTAATAGAGACAAAATTACAGAAAAAGGTAACATCCTTTATGATACTTTCTGCCATCTTCTTTGCATGTTTTTTTGGATACATTGTTGTCTTGGTGATTCAAAGTCATTCTTGCTTCAAAAGTCATGCAAGTTGACAACCTTCGTCTAATTGTTGAAGCCTGATATGAGTTTATTGAAAAGACAAACAATATCCATCAATAGGATATGAGTGTGGTGGCAAAATGATAGTCAGTCCATTGATAGGACAAATACAAATCCATTGGTAGGATATTTGGAAAAATAAATGCATGTCCATTGGTAGGATGCATGAGAATCCATCGGTAGGATATTCTGCACTATAACTATTTGTCCATCTGTAGGAGGAATGAGAGCGATCCATGGGTAGAATCTTTAGGGTAAAATAAATGCATGTCAGTCGGTAGGATATATAAAAATTCATCAGCAGGATATATGTAGATCCATCGGTAGGATATAAATGCAAGTACATTCGTAGAATGAATGAAAATGATCCAGTGGTAGGATATAAATGCATGTCCATCGATAGGACGAATGAAGATGATCCATCAATAGGATGAAAATGCATGTCCATCGATAGAACGAATGAAGATGATCCATCGGTAGGATATAAATGCATGTCCATGAATGAACCAACCAATTCCGGTGATGTAATATGCTTGGAATTACCACCTCTGGTAATGGACATTACCACCTCCAATAATGATTTATGATTGGCATTACCACTTCCGGTAATGAACATTACCACTTCCGGTAATGTAGTATGAATATCCTTTAACGTTACCCTCCTCCGACTTCAACATGGAATAGATAGGGTGTACATCTTTAACCTCCAAATTGATGCGCCTTATCAAATATCTTTCAACATCATCCTCCTCTAACTTCAACTTGGAATAGATAGGGTGCACATCCTTCACCTCCGAATTAATGCGACTTATAAATATCCTTTTACGTCAGCCTCCTTCGACTTCAATGGGGAATAGACAGGGTGCACATGTTTCACCTCCGAATTGATGCGACTTATCATATATCTTTCAATGTTAGCCTCCTCCGACTTAAATGTGGAATAGATAGGATGCACATCATTCACCTCCGAATTGATGCGACTTACAAATTTCATTCAACGTTAGCCTCCTGTGACTTCCACATAGAATAGATAGAGTTCACATCATTCACCTCTGAATTGATGTGACTTATGAATATCCTTCAACGTCAATCTCCTCCGACTTCAATGTAGAATAGATAGCGTACACATCATTCACCTCACAATTGATGTGACTTATAAATATCCTTAAACGTCAGCCTCCTCTGACTTCAATGTGGACTAGACAGGGTGCACATCCTTCACCTCCGAATTGAGGCAACTTATAAATATTCTTCAATGTTCGCCTCCTCCGACAAATCATGCAACAGCCCTCTCGGTGAATGAAAATACAATGTTCCTCTCGGTGATAAAAAATGAATAGCCCTCTTGGCGAATGAAAAATACAATGGCCCTCTCAGCAAATGAAAAAAGCAATGGCCCTCTCGGTGATTGGAAAATGCAATGGCCCTCTTGGAAAATGAAAATGCAATGATGTCCACTGTAATTAGGTGGATGGATCACAATTGTCCAACATTAATGAGGTACATGACTCAATAATTATCCGTTGTAATAAGGTGGATGGCTCGATGCTTGTCCACTATAACGAGGTGGATGACTCGATGATTATTCAACTGTAACTAGGTGAATAGCTCAATAGTTGTCCACTATAACGAGGTGGATGGCTCGATGATTATTCAACTGTAACAAGGTGGATGGCTCGTGTGTCTTGAACGTGTCATCCTCTTTATGCTTTCATTTGTTCCTCTATTTGGAAAGGAAAGATTAGTATATATAATATTGCTTTAGCTAGTGACTTGATCAAGAGAATTTAAGGAAAGAATCATAAGAGAATCTGTACAAAGTGCCTGATCACTTTGACGTAGGTGAGCAATCATCATTTTGCTCTTGAAAACTTTGTGTTTGGTGTGACTCATGTCTTATTGGATACGAGGCGTTCGTGGCTCAGATCCTAAATTTATTTTTTCTCCGGTATGTAATTCTAGAGATTTTGAAGTTGATTTTCAACTTCGGACGATGCTAGAGGTCATTTGAAGTTGACTTTGAACTTCAAGCAATGCTGGAGATCATTTGAAGTTGACTATCAAACTTCTGACAATACTTGATGGAATTTTTCAAGTCTTCCTCAAAAATTTTGTCCCGGTTAGATCTCTTGGCAAATCTCAAAATGATCTCCAATCTTGACTTGCTGGAGATAGCATCTTTATTGTGAATTTTTTTAGAAGTTTTCATTATAAGGAGATATGAAAATTACACTGGATACGTGACAGAGCTGTTATGGCACCTACATATCCTGCTGAGCAAGAAATCAGGTCAAATGTAGTTCCAATCCTATACATGATGAATACTACAAAAAATTTGAGATAAGATCATCAGTAGAAAATGTGTAATATGAACCTAATAAATAGAAAATGACATTCCTTGTGATATTTTAATCTAAAAGACAAAAGATATGTCACATGCTGGGACGGACGGCCCAGTATAGTAAAATAGGCGTCTCACATTGACGGAATTAGCCTAATGTCATATTTTATAATAGACAAACCAATTTTAAATGGAAATGCAAATTATTATATTTAAAGGAAAGAATCTAAGAAAATTGCTCTGAAAAATACTAAAGGGTGGGTGCTTGCTCATCTCTTTGTTTTCTTTTTTTTTATGAAGAATGAAGAGATAGTAAAATCTTGACTACAGTTGGTTCAACAGTTAGAAATGCATGTAAATTTCTCCTCTTTTTTCTTAATTGAGATTGAATTCAAGGTAATTTATATAGCTTCAAGTGTTACCTCAAACATACTTAAGTATCGACAAGATTTGTTCATCTTGCTACAAACAAAGGTTTTGAATTATACCAATCCTCATGTTTCAAGTGCCCTCACAATAAAGGAAAGTCCTATTTTTACACATATTTGAACTGTTTGATTTGAGGACATATTTCAAAGTGCACTCACACTCACAAGAATGTTCAACGCATGCAAATGTGATACCACATTCTTGGTCCTTATGTAAGTCTCCACTAATGTGAGAACATTTGGAATGAGATTATGTAGGTCTTGTCATTGGCTTGTAATGTAGGCTTAGTGGCGAGTAGGATATTTATTTGGGATAAGAGTGACTTAATTTCTCCTTGTATGTCACTCTGAATTTGTGCTTTTGACGATTCATATGCCTTTGGCGTCTGATCCTCTTTGCTGTCTCTTTCTTTTGTTTAGACTTTTTTTGAATCCTTATTTGTTGGAGCTCTTTCCTTTTCCACCCCTCTGTTTTGTTTCGACTTCTTTTGAGTCCTTATTTATTGGAGCTTTTCTATTTTTCACCTCTTTCTTTTGAAATTTCTCCTCTTTTGTTGGAGTATTTTCCTTTTTGTCTTTCATTGACCTTGTAGGGGTTTTTTGTCTTTCTTTATTTCTTTCAACCTTCTGTTTCCATTCTTTTTTCCTTTCTCTAGAAGTTGATTTTGTTTCCTTAACTTTGGGAGGCTTTATATCTTCTACCTTTGGCAACTTCAAACCTGGATCTTCTCTTATAATTTGCTCACCTTTGGTGCGCTCAAGAGGTTGGGCCAAGAGAGGGATAGTGCATGTAAGCACTTAGAAGGGTAATGGCTAAGATGTGGCTGTCCAAAGGAAAGGCTTCAGGCTCAAATTGAGGAAAATTAGGGATTAATGTCATTTGGTAGGCTTTGAAAGGTATAATCAGGTCAAAGAAGGCCTACAGTCCTTTCCCAAACGAAACATTACTCAAGATTTCTCCTCGATAAACATTCAAGCCAAGTTCTAGATCAACAGTGCAATGCAATTGATTTTTTTATCTAAAAGCTCACCACACCATGCACATGAAACCATGAGGTTGGTTATATTCTTATCTTGAATGCCTATAAGAGAATTTTAAAGCATCACAAAAGTACAAATGAGAGGTAGCAAAAGAATCAATGGTTTACCACAAAGTCAATCATTTTCATCATACCGAATATTCAACATGCTACTAACTATATTGATCCCAACTAAGAAGATATGACTCTTAAAATATGTACGCAATAATTTTTATTATATTCTTTTTTTTGAAATTTTGAAAAAGGAAGAGCGAACCCATGAAGGATTACCTACGAATCTCACTAAGATGAGAATCAGGTGCACGTAGTTCATGCAGATATGTCATTGAAAATATGCACAAACTATTTTACTTTATTTTTATAATTTGAAAGAATGAATAGCAAACCCAAGAAGGGTTGCCTATGTATCTCACCGAGATGAGAATCAGGTTCATGTAGTTCGTGCAGATATGGCTCTAAAATAAGCACACAATATTTTATTTTATTTTTTGAAGTTTGAAAGAATAAATACCAAATCTAAGAAGGGCTACCTACGTATATCACCGAGATGAAAATGGTGTGCGTGTAGTTCATGCATATATGGCTCTAAAATATGCACACAACATTTTATTTTATTTTTAAAATTTAATAGAATAAATACTAAACCCAAGAAGGGTTGCCTACGTATCTTACTGAGATTAGAATCAAGTGCGCGTAGTTCATGCAGATATGCCTCTAAAATATGAACACAATATTTTATTTTATTTTTAAAATTTAAAAGAATAAATACCGAATCCAAGAAGGCCTGCCTATGTATCTCACCGAGATGAGAATCAGGTGTGCGTAGTTCATGCAGATATGGTATAAAATAATTCAAAATTTTAGATAAACTCGGAGTGACTCCTCATAAGTCTAGTGCTACTGATATCTTTACTCAGAGAGTCTTTCAGACTCTTTGCACCAATATGTTTTTGTCACGACCCAAGCCTAGGGCCTAGATGTGACCGGCGAATGGGGAACCCGAAGGAACCCCAAACAAGCCTCATAGCGTATCATTACACATCCTTGGTCGCGGAAGCAATTAAATGACCATAAACGATAAGCATAATCAAGGGGGAAATCGGGACTAAGGGAGCAAAAAAAAGAAATGATACATAAATACCATAGATGAGTCAAGCTCAAGCATAATACACAACTTGTCCAACACCACCTCTAAACATGAGTACTTAGCGGGGGCCAAGACAAACTACCGGGCTCACCCTCATAGTCAAAACATAACTAGAAAGGAAAAGTTTTATACATAGCAAAAGATCATGAGCAACGTCCCCGAAATGGAGGACTCACCAATAACCACTATAGAAAATCGTACTAGCCACGCGGAGGAGGATGGTCAAGCGGTGCTCCGGTCCCTACATGGTGACATCATGTAGGCATAGAGTATGCGTTAGTACATTTGAATGTACTAAGTATATGGGATGCAATGCAATGCTACATTAGATGGACATCATAGGAAAAATGTGTAATCATACCCAATAGATAGCATATTAATGAAATGATATGTATAATGATGCTTACATAAAAATCATATTTAGTGGGACGTAGTACATGTGTGGCGAGTGACCATCAATATAGTATTTCCAAGGCCTACCACCCCCTTGGAGAGGCGAAAGAGGTACAAACCCCTCAATATGGTTACACGGGCCTACCACCCCCCGAGCTAGGGACCAAGGTACAAACCCCTCGATACGGTTATACGGGCCTACTACCCCCCGTACTAGGCAACCAAGGTACCAACCCCTCGATACGGTTATACGGGCCTACTACCCCCCGTACTAGGCTTGGTGACTCACAACACTTATATAGAGAAAATCATATACATGTGTCCATTTCATCATCATTTCAGTAATTTCATAACCATCCGACTCATAGGACGTACCTTGGACCTTCCCTTTCCTAAGAATTCTATAAATGGGCATTTTATCAAACACAACGTGGGCAATTGTTCATGTAAATGAAATCATGTATTTCAAGAATACTAAGTCCAACCAATTCCAAAATCCATATAAATCAGCCCACCAACAACATACATATATATATCAACCTTCATAATTTGATCATGGAAGCATGTAAACCATAAACATCACATAATAATTCCATTTCATGATAATATGCAAAATGGACCATAATAGGGTGTGTAGTAGTAATTCCATAATTCAAGAGTTCATAAATAATCATAAGGACCCATAAACTTGAAGTAGAAATAGAGGATAAATGGTTGGACTTGTGGAAAGGAAGGTTTCCACAATCAAACCCACATACCTCAACTTTGGAGAATCCTTGATGAAGATTGGAATGGAGAATCGAAGCTTGAGATTGAGTCTTGAATCCGGAATTAGAGCTTGAGATGTTTGAATTTGGTTGAAGATCTTGGTGGAATTTTTGGAGAGGGCTTAGAGAGTGTTTTTGGAGTTAAGAAAAATGACTAAGTATGGGACATATCCCCTTTTTATAAAAAATAAGTCTCCAACCCGCCTAAAAAAATAGCTCACTGGAAATTGCAAATCTGCACAGACAGGTTTTACGAAAATGGTCATAACTCCCTCATCCTAACTCGAACTAAGGTGAAACAAAGTGTGTTGGAAAGCTAACTCAAAGAGCTTTAATTTGATAGGTTGCAGCCCTTCCAGTTCCTTGTGTGCTAAGAGATATGCCCCTTTAAAGTTGACCCTCCTAATCGCAATTTTTGCGATTTTCGAATTTTGATACGGTTGCTCTAAAATTCGGGTTAGACCCATTTCCCACTCAATTTGACCCCACAAATAAGAATATGAAGTCGAATTTCCGAAATCATGCACGGATTTTCAGATATATGGAAATTACAATTATAGGTGTTTCCGAAGCACATTTTCGGGCATTTTTGGGGTCATTTCAGTTTTGTAACCTTTCAACTGTCGATGAGGATACCTATCGTTGTATCATATTTTTTTCAGGATATTTCTAAGGACTGTGTATTGATGTGGCTTTTCAATTTCCTATGGCAACCACTAGTTGTTGTATTCTTTCTTGATTGTCTCTTGGGACTACGTATTCTCCCGACTATTCATGAAAATCATGCATTGTTATAACCATCTCCCACTGTTGTCAGGGACGGTTTTCCTACAAAATATGAGAAATGCGTGAAAGCAGGGCTAGCCCTGATTTGTCTCTTTGATTGGATATTAATGTCTTGTGAAATTCAAAGACTCAAATTTCGTGAGTCCTCCTGCCCCTTGCCGCTCCAGACAAGAAATGACCTCCATGTACGTTTCCGACCTTGTAGAGATGCTGAAGTCTATGAAGATTGAATCACATAACACACAAACAACATATTAACACATAACACACAAAAAACATAATCACTCAAAACATTTATATCACATAGCACACAAACAATAAATGTGTGTCTTATACAAATATGTGACACTTTTGTGATAAGGGGAGGCCTAGTTATTTGAAGGATGTATTATGTCATTTGAAAACATTCCATTACCCCCACAAATACTTTATACAAATTTTATGAATAAATCAAATGGGGATTCAAAATGAGGGAAAAGAGATATAAATAATCAATCTCATGCAAGGGTACAATCCTATACTAAGCCTTCATGGAGAATCCTTCCTTCTTGAACTTCTTGTCATCTCCAAATGTCAACACCGTTTGGATGAAATGGTAGCTTACAAAGATTCTTCTTCGACAAGAGAAATATATTAAAATAAATTCTCCAACCCCAAGGGACAATGATTTGCAAATGACATATACATCCTTCAAATTTAAACACACAAGTATATTCGTCCATTTAGGCCGACGGCCGTTTTGGACTCAAGGTGGTCTTTCTAATTTGCCCAACACGCCTTGGGTGTTTGGGTCATTTTAGGCTAATGCACTAAATCACGGTTTTGACTTCGCTCTACTCTAGTTGACTAAGAGTGGGCTTTATTTTGAAGTGGACCAGTGACCCAAGCGGACTACTTGGGCTGGGGGAAGTTAATGAACGTTGACCAACCAGTGGCCAACTCACTTCGTCAGGATACCCCGATAAACAATTTGGATTCAATGGCTGCGACCCTCATAATCGTCATTTAAGCAATAGATAAGAAATGTCGAGCGGCGAAAAATATGCCAGCATGCAATTCCCTAAATGCCGTTATAGATTTTTGATAAGATCAAAAAACTTAGAGAGGAAGAATGGAATATTCTCCTCTCCCATAGAATATGCTTTTGATTAAGATTGAGATGAAATTTTCCATGTGGCAACATACCACTGGGTTCGATCTTTTTTTGGATTTTTATTTCTTAAAAATAATCAACAATAAAAAATACTATTATAATATTAAATATAAGAAAAATTTAAGAACATATTATTTGTTAATTTTTATATTTCCTTAAAAGTAAAAAAAGTATTATCTAAAAGCAACTATTTTTGTGGATTTCATTTTTCTCAAGTAAAATCTACCTAAAAAATAAATTAAAAATTAACATAAAAGTTAGATCTAAAACAGATATTTTAAACTAATTTATGGGTTGAAACTCGAGAAAGGTCAAAATTCTTGTGTCTATAGCTTGCCCCTCTTTGACTGAAAATATGAAGAGTTTTCAAACAAAGAAGTAGACAACAAGACATGTTTTGACCCAGCCATTATTTGAAAGGGGAAAGAAAAGATGTGACTGTGTCCTAATTTTGGACAACCTACATAACCCGGGTTATAAGGAAATTAGATCATGTGTAGTTCAAGAAGATAGAATGATAAGATGAGTTTTAGGTTGAATGAGGTCATGTCGACGTCCGGTCCACGGCTCCGATAGCTTCAACTGTTTTAGGTATTTTAGATTTTTATATGCTTTGTGATAAAGTGATGAGTGTCGCATTAGATAATGCCTCTAATAACACCAACGCTGCTGCTATGTTAAAAACTAGACTATGTCCAATTGATAATAACGCTTTCCATGTTAGATGTGCTGCACATATATTAAATTTAATTGTACAAGATGGTATGAACTTAAAAGTGAACCCTATTCTCCAAGCAGGATCCTTCTACTTAAAATTGAAAGTTGACTTTGTTCTTTCAGTGAGCTCTTGAGCTTGAAATGTGGATTGTCCTTATTCCCTAGAAGGGTTCCTGAGATCATAGTTTTGCCCTAGTTTAAATAAGAAAAAAATTTGTGAATGTGAATCAAAGATGGTGCTTAGATTGTGTATCGAGACTTTGAACGACACCAGAGCTTTATTGCAATGCATCCACATGGCTTTAGATTATTAAAAGTAAACTCCATTCTTCGTGAAGATATCTTACACTAAATCCTATTATTCAGGAGAGTCCTGCTAAATAAATCTCATTTTTCAGGAGGGTCCGGCTAGTCTCATTTTCTAAGTGGATCCTGCTAATCCCATTTTTCAAAAGGGTCCTACTAAATTAAGTCCCATTTTCCAAGAGGGTCTTGCTAATCCAATTTTTCAAATGAGGGTCCTATTAATCCCATTTTCCAGGAGACTCCTACTAAATTTCATTTTCTAGGAAGGTTCTGCTAATCCCATTTTCTAAGAGGGTCATGTTAATCCGATTTTCCAGGAGGGTCCTCCTAAATCCCATTTTCTCGGAGGATCGTATAAATCTCATTTTCAAGGAGGGTCCTGCTAATTCAATTTTCTAGGAGGGTCCTGCTAATTTCATTTTTCAGGAGGGTCCTTCTAAATCCCATTTTCCAGGAGGGACCTGCTAATCCCCTTTTCCAAGAGGGGCATGCTAATCCTATTTTCTAGGAGGATCCTGCTAAATTAAATCTCATTTTCTAGGAGGGTCCTGCTAATCTCATTTTTCAAGAGGGTCTTGCTACACTAAATCCCATTTTCAAAGAAGGCCTTGCTAATCAAATTTTCCAGGAAGGTCCTGCTAAACTAAATCCCATTTTCCAAGAGGGCCTTGCTACATCCCATTTTCCAAGAGGGCTTCACTAAACTAAATCCCATTTTTCAAAAGGGTCTTGCTAAATCTCATTTTCCAAGAGGGTCTTGCTAATCCCATTTTTCAAGAAGGTCATGCTAAACTAAATCTCATTTTCCAAGAGAGTCCTGGTAAACTAAATCTCATTTTCTAGGTGGGTTCTGCTATTTTCATTTTCCAGGAGTATGATGTTAAACAGGAATCCCATTTTCCAGGAGAGTCCTGTTAAATTCCATTCTTCCTCTCTAAGTTTTTTGATCTTATCAAAAATCTATAACGGCATTTAGGGATTTGCATGATGGCATATTTTTCGCCGCTCGACATTTCTTATTTATTGCTTAAATGACGATTATGAGGGTCGCAGCCATTGAATCCAAATTGTTTGTCGGGATATCTTGACGAAGTGAGTTGGCCACTGGTTGGTCAACGTTCATTAACTTCCCCCAGCCCAAGTAGTCCGCTTGGGTCACTGGTCCACTTCAAAATAAAGCCCACTCTTAGTCAACTAGAGTAGAGCGAAGTCAAAACCATGATTTAGTGCATTAGCCTAAAATGACCCAAACACCCAAGGCGTGTTGGGCAAATTAGAAAGACCACCTTGAGTCCAAAACGGCCGTCGGCCTAAATGGACGAATACACTTGTGTGTTTAAATTTGAAGGATGTATATGTCATTTGGCAAATCATTGTCCCTTGGGGTTGGAGAATTTATTTTAATATATTTCTCTTGTCGAAGAAGAATCTTTGTAAGCTACCATTTCATCCAAACGGTGTTGACATTTGGAGATGACAAGAAGTTCAAGAAGGAAGGATTCTCCATGAAGGCTTAGTTTAGGATTGTACGCTTGCATGAGATTGATTATTTATATCTCTTTTCCCTCATTTTGAATCCCCATTTGATTTATTCATAAAATTTGTATAAAGTATTTGTGGGGGTAATGGAATGTTTTCAAATGACATAATACATCCTTCAAATCGCTAGGCCTCCCCTTATCACAAAAGTGTCACATATTTGTATAAGACACACATTTATTGTTTGTGTGCTATGTGATATAAGTGTTTTGAGTGAATATGTTTTTTGTGTGTTATGTGTTAATATGTTGTTTGTGTGTTATGTGATTCAATCTTCGTAGACTTCAGCATCTCTTCAAGGTCGGAAATGTACATGGAGGTCATTGCTTGTCTGGAGCGGCAAGGGGCAGGAGGACTCACGAAATTTGAGTCTTTGAATTTCACAAGACATTAATATCCAATCAAAGAGACAAATCAGGGCTGGCCCTACTTTCACGCATTTCTCATATTTTGTAGGAAAACCGTCCCTGACAACAATGGGAGATGGTTATAAAAATGCATGATTTTCGTGAATAGTCAGGAGAATACGTAGTCCCAAGAGACAATCAAGAAAGAATACAACAACTAGTGGTTGCCGTAGGAAATTGAAAAGCCACATCAATACACAGTCCTTAGAAATATCCTGAAAAAAATTTGATACAACGATAGGTATCCTCATCGACAGTTGAAAGGTTACAAAACATATTGGTGCAAAGAGTCTGAAAGACTCTCTGAGTAAAGATATCAGTAGCACTAGATTTATGAGGCATCACTCCGAGTTTATCTAAAATTTTGAATTATTTTATACCATATCTGCATGAACTACGCACACCTGATTCTCATCTCGGTGAGATACATAGGCAGCCCTTCTTGGATTCGGTATTTATTCTTTTAAATTTTAAAAATAAAATAAAATATTGTGTTCATATTTTAGAGGCATATCTGCATGAACTACGCGCACTTGATTCTAATCTCGGTAAGATACGTAGGCAACCCTTCTTGGGTTTAGTATTTATTCTATTAAATTTTAAAAATAAAATAAAATGTTGTGTGCATATTTTAGAGCCATATATGCATGAACTACACGCACACCATTCTCATCTCGGTGATATACGTAGGTAGCCCTTCTTAGATTTGGTATTTATTCTTTTAAACTTCAAAAAATAAAATAAAATATTGTGTGCTTATTTTAGAGCCATATCTGCACGAACTACATGGACCTGATTCTCATCTCGGTGAGATACATAGGCAGCCCTTCTTGGGTTTGCTATTCATTCTTTCAAATTTTAAAAATAAAGTAAAATGGTTTGTGCATATTTTCAATGACATATCTGCATGAACTACATGCACCTGATTCTCATCTTGGTGAGATTCGTAGGTAATCCTTCTTGGGTTCTCTCTTCCTTTTTCAAAATTTCAAAAAAAAGTATATAATAAAAATTATTGCGTACATATTTTAAGAGTCATATCTTCTTAGTTGGGATCAATATAGTTAGCAGCATGTTGAATATTCGGTATGATGAAAATAATTGACTTTGTGGTAAACCATTGATTCTTTTGCTACCTCTCATTTGTACTTTTGTGATGCTTGAAAATTCTCTTATAGGCATTCAAGATAAGAATATAACCAACCTCATGGTTTCATGTGCGTGGTGTGGTGAGCTTTTAGATAAAAAAATCAATTGCATTGCACTGTTGATCTAGAACTTGGCTTGAATGTTTATCGAGGAGAAATCTTGAGTAATGTTTCGTTTGGGAAAGGACTGTAGGCCTTCTTTGACCTGATTATACCTTTCAAAGCCTACCAAATGACATTAATCCCTAATTTTCCTCAATTTGAGCCTGAAGCCTTTCCTTTGGACAACCACATCTTAGCCATTACCCTTCTGAGTGCTTACATGCACTATCCCTCTCTTGGCCCAACCTCTTGAGCGCACCAAAGGTGAGCAAATTATAAGAGAAGATCCAGGTTTGAAGTTGCCAAAAGGTAGAAGATATAAAGCCTCCAAAAGTTAAGGAAACAAAATCAACTTCTAGAGAAAGGAAAAAAGAATGGAAACAAAAGGTTGAAGGAAATAAAGAAAAACAAAAAACCCCTACAAGGTCAATGAAAGACAAGAAGGAAAATACTCCAACAAAAGAGGAGAAACTTCAAAAGAAAGAGGTGAAAAATAGAAAAGCTCCAATAAATAAGGACTCAAAAGAAGTCGAAACAAAACAAAGGGGTGGAAAAGGAAAGAGCTCCAACAAATAAGGATTCAAATCATATTTTCCAGGAGGGTCCTGCGAAATTAAATCACATTTTCCAGGAGGGTCCTGCGAAATTAAATCACATTTATTTTTCATTTTAATGTACTTATGGGTGCCACGGACTGGAGCCTCGACAAGACCTCATTCGACCTCAAACTCATCATTCTATCTTTTGGAACTATGCATGACCTGATTTCCTTATATCTCGGGATATGTAGGTTGTCAAAAATCAGTACTCAGTCACATCTTTGCTTTCAACTTTCAAATAATGGTCGATTCAAAACTTGTCTTGTTGTCTAATTCTTTGTTTGAAAACTATTCATGTTTCCAGTCAAAGAGGTGCAAGCTATAGACACGTAATTTTTTACCCTTCCCAAGTTTCAACCCATTTTTTAGTTTTAAATATCTCTTTTAAATCTTATCTTTATTTCAATTTATATTTCACTTTTAGTAGATTTTACTTGAGAAAATTGAAAACCCCAAAAATAGTAGTTTTTAGATAATACTTTTGTTTTTATTTTTTAGGAGATAGAAAAATTATAAAAAGTATATAAATGTTCTTTAGTTTTTCTTATATTACATAATATAGTAGTATTTTTATTGTTTGTTATTTTCAAAAAATTAAAATTCAAAAAACGATCGAGCCCAATGACATGTTGCCACGTTGTAAATTCAATCAAATCTTGATCAGAAGCATATTCCATGGGAGAGGAGAATATTTCATTCCTCCTCTCTAAGTTTTTTGATCTTATCCGAGGGCATTTAGAGAAAGATAAACCCAAAATATAGACACCAAACCCTATACCTAGTAGAACCTATAAATAGAAACCTATACACCTAAATCTAAAGGGGACCTAAAGATCAGCTGCACCACCTAAATTCCCTGAAATAACCATGAGCATCTATGAAAAAACACCTAAAACGTAGTAGAAGCTACTACAGCAAAAGAAGTCAACCGCTACCTTAAACAAATCCCTATTTTTCCAAAACAACAAACATGGATCGAATGTGGATCTCCATGCACCATCACAAATTCAGTTGAAATATCTTTGAGATTAAGAAGGAAATTTTTCGTTGGATCTCTAGCTCGAGGTGTCTATTTAAGTCGTCTTAGATCTCAGTTTAGTTCGGACATTAGAAACATTGTTTACTCAAATAAAGGTTCCGTATTTTTATTTAATCTCAGTTATTATTTCAATCTTTCCTATTATATCATCTGTTCATTCTTGTTGTCCCTTTGATTGAATTTTCTTTTATTTGAAGTTTTTTGCGTGAATTATTTGCTACTTTTATGAATGTTTTAATTGATATGATGCTACTTTTTTACTTTGAATTGTCTTAATCAAGTTTGAATGTTTTCAATTATTTGTTAATTAGGTTGGAATGTTAGTACGAGAATTTTGGGCCTAAATTATATAAAAGTTTAATTAATTACTAACTAATGTGAAAAGATGGACAAATAATTGTCCCGGTCTTAGTGAAGTAATTGCTTCAAGTTTTAAGCTATAGGGAAAGTGTGCATAATCTACCGTCTTAACTATGATCGTAACTTTGCATCTTAGATATAGACAAGTAAATAAATGACGAGATTGTGTTTACGCATCTTGATCCAAATCCTCTTATAAACTATAAATCTTTGATTCATCAAACGAGTTGATTCAATCCTAGGTGTGGTACATGAGTAGAGGTCGCGTTTACGCGTCTTGATAAATGTATAGAGGAGTTGAGTCGCAACTTTGCGTCTTAGAGAAGACTAATAAAATTCATTCTAAAGAATTTAATCATTCTAACAAATCTAAAAAAAATTACATGGACAACACGTGCAACGCACATGCCCAAAAACTACTTTATAGATATAACCTAAGCAGATATGACCACTTATAACTTTGGATCCACATAATCCTCTATTGGAAAACATCACCTCTTCTTCTTCCCACATAAGATATGAAAACCTAAAAACAGAAACGTCATTCACAAAACTTCACTTACTTAATTGCCTCTTCTTCTCTGGTGCATTCAACAATATATCTTCTCTCTTTTCTCATTTGCCCAAATCTCAGTGTGATAGTTTTGTTTGTGTTTAGTAGTTTTCTAGGGTTTTATTAATGGCACCCAGAGAAACACCATCCAACAAACTATGGGTGGGTAAACTTGCCCCTGACATAACTGATGAAGATCTAATATAATGTCGATGTTCCAGAACTTTGGCCCGATTGATAGCGAATCTGTGAGAGGTATATGTTCTTATAATATCAACCGGGCCAAAGTGTTTGAACATTGACATTAGAACTACATCAATAATGTCAGGGGAAATATTACAAACCATAGATTGTTGGATGGTGTCTCTCGGCGCCATTAATAAAACCCTAGAAAACTACTCAACACAAACAAAACTATCAAACTAAGATTTGGCAAAATGAGAAAAGAGAGAAGATAAGTTGTTGATTGCAGCGGAGAAGAAAAAACCATTAAGTAAGTGAAGCTATGTAGATGACGTTTCCTTCTTTAGGTTTTCATATCTTATAGGGGAAGGACAAAAGGCCTCGGTTTTAACAATAGAATTTTACGAATCAAAAATTATAATTGGTCATATCTGCTTCGGTTATATCAATAAATGGACATCTGAGTTCACACATAGTATCTTGGTATATTTAAATTTATTGTCCTTCCTGTCAATATTATATGTTGAGTTAGAAAACATTCACTACTAGAAAACATGCCTGTAGCAACAGTTATTTTAGCAACGATTAAATACGCGTTGCAATAGATAGTCATTCCCAACGGTTATAACCGTTGCAATAGACAACAAGACATAATAAAACACTTCTAAAATTAAATCGTTGCATTAGTACTACAACTGTTGCCATAGTGCCTCTTATTGCAAGGGTTCCACAAAACCGTTGCCGTAGGTAATCTATGGCAACGGTTCTTACGAAAATAAATGTATTGCAACGTATATTTTCCCTCAATTATTTTCCCTCTACTAATTTTACTTGAGGCGCGAAAAAAAAAATTTCATAAATTTTTTTTTAAAAAAATAATAAAAGTGTAAATGTATAGCATATAATTTCTATTTGTCTCTGCTAGCTTCTAGACCATTTCATCAAAAAAGTATCTTCACTACTCATTTCTCCTTGAAGATGGTATATCTTCTTCTGATTTTCCTTGTAGTAATCTGCCAAATTCTGTGTGTTCTTCGTGAGTGTTGCATTTTTGCAACTACAAGTATTGTGTATTCTTCAAAATTAGAAATTTCTTAGAAGGGTTCTTGAAAAAGATTTTAAAATAGACAAATGGGTTTATGTGAAGTAGATGCTCTTTGTTAGAATTTATGTTTATGATGTAATCTTGTTGTGGTTTAGAGTGTGTATCTCAATTTTTGTGGTGTATCTTCTTCTGATTCTTCTATGATTTTCCTTGTAGTAATCTGCCATATTCTGTGTGTTCTTCGTGAGTGTTGCATTTTTGCAACTACAAGTATTGTGTATTCTTCAAAATTAGAAATTTCTTAGAAGGGTTCTTGAAAAAGATTTTAAAATAGACAAATGGGTTTATGTGAAGTAGATGCTCTTTGTTAGAATTTATGTTTATGATGTAATCTTGTTGTGGTTTAGAGTGTGTATCTCAATTTTTGTGAAGATTGAGAAATCTCTGCAAAAAAATTAGATGAAAATTTGAAAATTCTTAGTTTAGGAAGAGTTGTTATGTAAGATGGGTGGAAAAACTTTTCAGCTCCACAAGCCATTTCTAACATTAAAATGAATTGAAGTATATTTCATCTCCAATAGTCATTGAAGTCGAGCATTTATGGATTTAGTTTCTTTCTTCCGAGTACAATTTCAAGTTCTAAGTTTGTATTGTCTTCCTTATTCTTAGAGATTTTTGGTTGATGAACAACAAGTCGGTCATCAAGATCTTGACGCATCAGTTCACTGTTTAAGAGGAGGTAATGTTCCTTTTTCTCTTAATTTTTTGTCTTTCTTTTCTTTCTTTCTTTATTTATTTTGATGTACATCAATGTGTATGTTAGATAATTTATTTTTACTATTCTTTGTTCATTATTGCTTATTCATTTCTAGTTAAATTATTTCATATAACTATGTTTTTCAAATTTAAGGTCGGAATTGTAAGTTTAGAGTGTTGGAAAAATTTTCACTTTATGCTTTATTGTGAATATGTTTTCCAGATACATTTTCTCTATTGTGTGTTAAGAGCATTACTGGTTCAGCAATACGTTGAGCAAATCTTGCGTCTAGATGATCATAGAATAAGGTTTTGATTATGAACCCAACCTCTTTAAGCTTTGAGTAGTGAATAAAACTTTAAGTATTGAGTAGATCTTCTTTCTTTTCTCTTTTGTTTTGCCAAAGCTTCTTATTGAATTCTTGTCGCGATAAGTTGTATTAAATCACCAGTACTTCAGCTTCCCATTTGGTGTTTATTTCTTATGAATTCCTTTCATTTTACTTTTTAAGTGTATACATGTGTTCGGAAATAACTATTTATCTGAATGTATCTCTGAGAAAATAAAAGAGTTGCACTTAGTACAAAGTACAAACTGATCTATATTATTGGGAATTGACTGTTCGACAATGTCAAATGGATGATTATCTTTACTAGTATAAAGAAGTTAACAATTAATTCTCCCTCAGCCCCTGATTATTTTAGTTTTTGATTGGTTGTGTTTTTATTAACATGTATTCTCTTATTTATTTGGTGGATTTACTTCTCTACCAGTAAATTTATTTTGTTAGACATGTATGTGTTCTAAGTTAAAGCAACATGTGGCCTCTGTAAAAATTTTATGTGGAGAAAGAATATAATCTAGTACAGCTGCAATTTGTTTTCTCCTATATGTTTCAATGTTAGTAGAAACTGTATGTCTTGTTATTAAAATAGGATTAAAGACAAGGTTGTGCTGAGACACAAAAGAATTTGAGTGTATTTGAGTGTTAACTCAGCCTCTCTAAGGCTGCTCCTAGATTTGGATCCTCATGTGTACCTTTCGAGTCATACGTTTCAAGTTCTTAGGGTTACTTGCTTGAGTCACTTAGTCTACGTACGTGTCTTCTTTTCATTGTCCTCAAGCCAATCTCCTAGTCTCTTTTTATGGGGAGTCTTGTGACTGTGTGCTGCTTAGTTTCTTGAGTGAGGTTACTAACTTTTACAAAATAGTATGAAATAGTTTTTCTATATATGAAATCATTTACATCATTTGAGTGTTTAGATTTGGCAAAATAGTTTGACTTTAGTTTCTTGTGTTATTATCTTAAGATTGAGTGTTTAGATTTAAAATCATTTACATCATTTCTCTGTTAACTAATTGAAATTATAGGTAAAATTGGTATTGTTAAGTACATAACTGATTATGTATAACAAAAAGTTCAAGGAAAATAAAAAGTCATTTTAGTTATGTTGTTAAATCAAATAATAGAGCCACTGATCAAAATCCACCGTACATAAGTTTTTAAGGAAACCAAATCTATTGGTGTGATATTTAGAATGTTTTCTTTTATTTCTTAACCTGGTAATTTGATTTTGGTGTCATATAGGATATTAAATATTAAATGGATAGTGGAGATAAAAGTTGGATGGGTCTCCGGAGATCCACCAGCAAGTATATCTGTGGAGTGAATAATTTTCTTGATATAGCTTTTGAACGAGCTTCCCAAGGAGATGAAATATTATGTCCTTGCAAAAAGTGTGCTAATTGTAATTGGCATCATCGAAATATGGTAGAGGATCACTTGATTGCTTATGGGTTTGTGCAAGGGTATACCAAATGAATTTTTCATGGAGAAAGATTTTCCTCGAGAAATGATCTAGACAATAGCAATAACGATGAAGGTTCCAACATGCGTGACAATATTGATGGCCTACTTCATGATATTTTTAGAGATGTTGAGGGTGACTTGAGGCATGAAGGAGTGAGAGAGGGGCCATCTGAAGAAGCAAAGAAATTTTTTAGATTATTAGAGGAAGGGAAACAAGAGTTATATCCTGGGTGTGAGAATTTCTCTAAACTAAATTTTACCATGCGATTGTTCTTGTTCAAATGCATTCATGGGTTGAGTAATGTGGCCTTTGGAGACTTGCTAGACTTGTTAAGAGAGGCATTTCCATTTGCTCATATACCTGAGTCATTCCACAAGGCCAAAATTGTGATTAAAGATTTGGGTCTTGATTATGAAAAAATACATGCATGCCCTAATGATTGCATGTTATTTTGGAATGAAAATGAGAAGGAAAATAATTGCTCTGTTTGTGGCTCTTCTAGATGGAAGACTGTTAGTGATCCCTTGACTAATGAAAGCTCCAAAATTCCAGCAAAGGTTTTAAGGTACCTTCCTTTAAAACCTAGGCTTCAGAGAATATTCATGTGTCCTGAAACAGCTGCAAATATGAGATGGCATGATACTGAACGACCCAAAGATGAAAATATAAGGCATCCGGCTGACGGGGAAGCTTGGAAGCATTTTGATTCCTTGCACGAAGACTTTGCTAGAGATCCTCGTAATGTTAGATTGGGTCTTTCAAGTGATGGTTTCAATCCATTTCGAACCATGAGTAATTCCCATAGCACATGGCCTGTTATGTTAATGAATTATAATTTATCTCCGTGGATTTGCATGAAGCCGGAGTATATGATATTATATATGATCATTCCAGGCCCATCGTCTCCAGGAAAGGATATTGATGTCTACCTTCAACCATTAATTGCATAATTGAAGGAATTGAGGGTAACTGGGATGGAAACATATGATGCTGATTCTAACCAAACTTTTCAATTGCGTGCAGCCTTATTGTGGACCATTAGTGATTTTCCAGCCTTGGCAATGCTTTCTGGTTGGAGCACTAAAGGAAAAAAGGCATGCCCAACTTGTAATCATGGGACATGCTCTCAATATCTCAAGCATAGTCATAAGATGTGTTACATGGGTCATCGAGCATTCTTGCCTCTTGATCATCCATTCCGAAGAGATAAGAAATCATTTGATGGTAAAGAAGATCACAGATCTGCTCCTACTTCCTTATCAGGCACAGAAGTGTTGGAAGAGTTGCGTGAATTCAATAATGTGTTTGGAAAGGGAAAAAAGAGAAGGCGTCGTGATAGTGAGGGTCCATGGAAAAAAAGATCCATCTTTTTTGAATTGCCATATTGGGAACATAACAAACTGAGGCACAATCTTGATGTGATGCACATAGAAAAAAATATTTGTGATAGTTTGCTCGGGACTTTGTTGGATTTAACTGGAAAGTCAAAGGACCATGTAAATTCTCGCTATGACTTGCAAGAAATGGGGATACGAAAGGAGCTTCAACCATTAGAAGATAATAATGGAAAAGTTCATTTGGCTAAAGCTTGTTTCTCCATGAAACCAGAAGAGAAGAAGTTGTTTTGCACTGTTCTTAAAAAGGCCAAATTACCAAAAGGTTGTGTTTCAAATATATCACGATGTGTGGAAGTGGATGAGCTGAAAGTATCAGGATACAAGAGTCATGATGCTCATTTCATAATGCATTACTTGCTCCAAGTTGCTGTTAGAAAAGTGTTGCCCAAAAATGTTTCAATGGCCTTGATTAGGTTGGGGAACTTCTTTAAAGCCATATGTAGCAAGGTGATAAGGCGAACAAATCTTGATACAATGCAGTCTGAGATCAATGAGATTATATGTGACCTTGAAAAGATTTTTCCTCCATCTTTTTTTGATATAATGGTACATTTGCCCATCCATTTAGTAAATGAAATTAAGCTTAGGGGTCCGACACATCTTCGTTGGATGTATTCCACTGAAAGAAACCTATGTGGCTTCAAGGGGCTTGTTCGTAATCGATATCATCTAGAAGCATCAATACTAGAGGGATATATGGCAGTAGAGGGCGTCAACTTTTATTCCAAATACCTACATGATAGGGCGAAAACAAAATTTAGTCGATACCAATCAAAGGATGATCAGCGAATTGAAATAGATGGAGATAATTTGTCACCTATATTCCCTAAGTTTGGCCATCCGATTGGAAGGGAGGAAAAAAGTGAAGGAAATAATTTTCACATGGATCTCCAGTTATGTTTTGATATACATCGATATGTATTGTTCAATACAGGAGATGAAATAATGGAGACCTTCATCATGTAAGATCTGTCACTTGTATTATAAACTTCAATCTTTTATTTATATGATAAGAACTTCTTAACTGTATGCATAAAATTTAATTTGAAACATGCATGCTTGCAGGGAACATAAGAGTGTAATTGACAATCACAGTAGATCAAATGCATGGGTTAGAGCGCAGAATCATAGTCAGGAATTCGGCAACTGGCTTAAAGAGAAAGTTAAAACTGTTGAAGTGCCTGAACATTTGCGACAACTCGCTAAAGGGCCTAATACTGCGGCAAAAAGATATACAGCATATTCCATCAATGGATATCGATTCCATACAATGAAGCGAGATAGTCAATGCAAGACTCAGAATTATGGAGTGACTTTATCAGCAACTACAGATAGTTTTGCTAGTGCTAGAGATCAAAATCCCATTGATGGAGAGGTTGTCTATTATGGAGTTATTCAAGATATCATTGAGATTGATTATTGGGGTTGCTTTAGTGTTGTATTGTTTAAATGTGATTGGTTTCGTAATGAAATAGATGAATATGGATTAACTCGGGTATACTTCAACAAGTCATGCAGTACTGAAGATCCCTTTGTACTGGCATCTCAAGTGCATCAAGTTTTCTATGTAGAGGATCCAATTGAGAAAGAGGTTTATTATGCAAGGACCAAAGTCAATGCTGATTTATATGATTTAGAAGAAGGGAATTGCCCTAATATTGGAGACACATTTTTTAGGGAACCTGACGATGCCATTGGAAAATCAAATAGAATACCTGATGTTGACCTCACATGGTCGAGAGAAGATGTACCTAGTGATGTCATTGATATGACAACTTATGATCAACATTCAGAAGATATGGAAACATCAGAAGAAGATGAGAACTTTGATGATACCGATTGGGATTGGATGGTGGCTGATGATTGACGAAGGGACTTTTCAACTTCTTTTAAATATTTACAAATATGAAAATATTGGAAAATTTTTGTATTGCATTTCCTTATCTGTACCATTGGTTTGAAAGAATATTGATCTTGCCTTTTTTTATATTATTGTGTACTTCTGTTTTTTTGGGTGATCTCGGTGTTATTAGAGATCACTTTAGTGCTTCATATGCTGAAATGAGCTGAGTGATTTGTGCTTCAGAAAGCCTAGGTGAATCAGGTAGCAAGAAGCAGTGATTCTGATTTCTGATTCATCCTTTCTCCCTTTTTTCTAGTTCGTCTTATGATGTTAAAAAAGTTATTACGACTGTAATCTTCTTTTCTCTTATTCTGCTGTATCTTCTTGATTATGTTGGGATGTCTAACTCCTTATATTTTTATATTTGTTTTTACAGTGGGCAGTTCTTGGTAGTCATGACACGAGGGTCTTCAAGAATAAGGAATAAAGAAACAAGAGCAGTTGTTCCAGCTGGAACACTTACATCTTTTGTGAATCAAAAGAAGTTGTTGCTAGCTAGAAGAAGAGATGATCTAACGAGTTCTATAAGGTCAATTGAAAAGAGTCAGCGTTTAACAGATGCTATAGAAGAACAACATCTACTAGAACCACAAAATCCAGAGGCAGGATTCCATATACAAGCTGACTCAACTAACCATGAAGCGCAACCAGTAGCAGAACAAGTTCAATTGAATTCTACTACTGTTGAACTAAATGAACAATGCGAAGAACAAGGCAAGAACATCTAGATTTTATTTAAAATATTGCTATCCTTTTTCACTTATAAAATCAAATTACATTACTAATTTTGACGTTATCTTTATTTATGTATTATTGTAGCCTCTTCCACTCAAAAAAGACAAAGAGGTCAAACAAAGATGTTAACTGTACATGGAAGGCATGATCGTAAATTGATTGTACTAAATAAAGATGGTCAGCCTGTTGGTCTTAGTAATGATGTCGTGATAGAGTTGAGCAGCTTCCTCGGTACACTTGCAAGGAATGCGACCATTTGTCCTCTTGATATAGAAAATTGGAAGCTACTTGACACAAAAAAAGATTTGTGGGATTATACCAAGGTTTAAAGTTTCCAATTCTCTTTTAAGTTGAATATATTTCACATTTATTGCACTAACTCATTGTCCCAACTTTTAGGAGAAATATGATATTCCGGAAATTGGAAATAGATGGACTTTAAAAACAATTCAAGAAGCTTGGAGAAGGCGTAAGTTTGATTTGAAAACACACCACTTTGATGCCTATGCTAATGATCAAATTCGAATGGAAAAAAGGCCTCATGATGTTCCAACATCTCAATTTAAGGAACTTCTTAATTATTGGAACTCAGAAAAATTTCAGGTGAGTCTTACTAGCTGGTAATACGCAATTAGAGTTATCTAAATCATCAATCTAGGGAAAAGATAAAAAAATCTCCTTTATTTTTGCATTTTTTAGGTTAACGGTGAAAACTTATGACTTTGATAAAAAAATCTCCTTTATCACTATGTCTGTGGGATATGCATATTAGCTGATCTTTCCTTTATCAAGAATCTTCTTTGTACAGCTAACCACAAGATAAACCTGTGTTTAGACTGAGCAACAACAGTCCACAAATATTCAGTTATCCTCCATCTTCTGTTTTGTCCTAGTAAATTATTATAACTCCTAGTAATAGAGTATTTGTAACTGGGAGTTAGATTATATCTGTCATGAGTGTACCAGCTTAACATATTCTCTTCTATTTGTAGAAAATGTCCAAAACCAATAGTGAGAATCGAAAAAAGTGGAAGAATCCGCATACCGTTGGCAAAAAAAGCTTTGCTTTAGTTCGCAATGATTTGGTATGAGCTCTCTTGTGTAGCATTGAATATAAACATGTCGACTTTTTAAAAGAAGATTTTTGATATCCACTTTTAATGTGTCTAGGAAAAAGAGAGGGGAACTAATGAGCCTCCATCACTTAAGGAATTTTTTGTGGTTACAAGAAAAACAAAACCCAATCGATCATACAAGGATACAGATGAAGATACAACTAGTAAAATTGTGAGTCTCCTATCTAATTTTTATTTTGTTTGATTTAAATTGAATTTTTCGTATTGACTCTTTATATGTATACTTGAATTCTCTTACTTTTTAAAAATAAAATTACATTATAGGCTGAGATGGAGAACATTGAAATGCAACAAAATGAAGATGGTAATGAGACAATTGATGCATTTGCATCTGTCATGGGATCACAACATCCGGGACATTTGAGATTGTATGGAAGAGGGGTTACAAAAACTACTTTGAAAGGGAAAGTGGGACATTTTGAAGCCTCGTCAAATGCAACAAATGAGATCATGAAAAAGATGGAAGAGAGAATGCTAAGAATGGAAGAAAAAATTGAGGAACAGAAGGAACACTTTGATGAACAGAAGACCATGATGAGACAAGAAATTGTAGAAGATGTCATAACAAAACTTCAACGTTCAGGCCTACCAATTGATGCTAATGTTCTAGCAACATTACTTGATGCTTCGTCAACACGAGAAACAACTGTTCGGTCAATCCACCGTCCATCTATCAGCAACAACATTCTTGGTCAGAATCCTCCTTCTTCTTCTTCCTTTTATTCGACTACTGCTTTTGCAGTTTCTTGTTTGCTTCAGCTTCATCTTCTTTCGATCTGTTCATCTGCTTCTACTTTTTCTTTTCTAATACTACTACACTTGCAATCTTCTTCTATTGTTGCTGGTGCAACTGTGATCATCTTGTTATTTTATCGAACTTGAATGTATCGAGATTATATTTACTGTTGTTTGCGTAGTTTTGGAGAATTTAACTAATCTTGAAACATCAATTGACTAAGAAGGTTTGAAAAGGTGTACTTAAGTTCTGGGTTGATTTTAGGTGTAGTTGTTTTTTTGTAAAAATATACTGATCTGGGTTGTTGAATTTACTAAATATGTGCACTTTCAGCTTCTTATTAAAATTCTGTTGTCCTAATTAACTGCTGTCCCTGAGGAGTATGTCAGCAAATACAATGGAAACTACACTTTTATTGGGGGTAAGGCAGTTGGCTATCGCAATTTATTCGCCATACCCTGGACTTCTTTCATGGCCGAGGACAGTCTCTATTTTATTAATGACATACTCCATCTCAGGGCTGAACTTACTATCAGGCACTATTTTTCTCTTCTCCTACAATGTCAATTACTATCGTCATTTTGCTTATTAGCTGAACTGCCAAAGTCCCTATCTTTTTTCTTGGCTTTGATCAAGCAAAAGAAGTGTAAGGTTTTAGGTGTCAGTACAAACTGCCATAGGTATTGAAACATTTTGTAATGTTATCCTTTAGACAATGATAGTCGTATCCTTGTGCTCTTCAAAACATGAGAAAGTATGTAAATGAAATTCAGTGAGTGAGAAACAACCATGATACGAGCTATATGACTTCTTTTCCCTTTTCATTTTTGAACTTTGTTTTTCCTTTTCCCTATCTTTAACTGTTGTCCCTTTTGAAATTGTAGGTGATCAAAATGAACAAAGCGGGAATGAAAGCAGTGAAGACCTTACTTAAAGAGAATTGGTTGATCTATATCTACAAACATTCTAGGACTATTTCTACTTTTGGCCTTAACTTTTGTGAACTTAAATGTATGCTAACTCTCGAACATTTTAGGACTATTTTTAAGTTTGGGCATAATTTTTGCAAACATCAATGTCTGCTAACTCTTGAATATTTTTAAGTTTTGGCATAGTTGAAGTACATATTGATTTAATATTTTCTATCATTATATAATATAGTTTATTGCAAAAGTACATAATATGTATAGTGGCTACAATAGCCTACAATTATAACCATTAAAAATAGCCTATTGCAATAGCTTAATAACACTGTTGCAATAGTTTAGCAGAACCGTTGTAATAGCTTGACCAAGCTATTTTATAAATCTGTTGTGGTAGCTCATTTGCAACGGTTTCAAATCGTTGGAATAAATTTGTCGCAATGGTTCGTAACTGTTGCAATAACCCATAAAAAGTGTTTTCATAGAATAAAATATAACTGTTGCTATAGATAGGTGTGTGGCAACGGTGTAGAAAGTGTTGCATAAAACCGTTACTATAGACGTATTGCAACACGCTTATATGCAACACACCCTTTTCTGTTGCCATAAGGCTACTGCAACACTTTTTGGGTCTATGGCAATGAATGTTCTGGCGTTGCAACAGGCCTATTTTCTAGTAGTGATTTTATGTTTATTAATAGTATACCATGGACCAGATTGCTTAGCTTAAGTTTTAATATTTTTGTTGAATAATATATAACTTTAAATATTTTGAGTATCTTATATTAGTTGATCGTATTAAAGTTTGTGTAAGTTAATTGTGAGTAGTCCAAATAAGGCAGTAAAGAAGTTGTGGAGTTTTAGCCAGTAAAAATTATTTTGTTGACAATTGTTCATTTGTTTGTATGAAGCTTTAATTGATATGATATTACTTTTGTTCTTTCTAATGGTCTTAATCAAGTTTGAATGCTCTCTTTTATTTATCAATTTGGTTTAGAATGTTAGTACGAGAATTTTGGGCCTAAATTATGTATAAGTTTAATAAATTAAAAATTAATGTGAAAAGATGGACAAATAATTGTCCCGATCTTAGTGAAGTAATTGCTTCAAGTTTTAAGCTCTAGGGAAAGATTGCATAATCTATCGTCTTAACTAAGGTTGTAACTTTTCACCTTAGATATAGACAAGTAATTAAAATGGTGAGATCGCGCTTACGCGTCTTGATCCAAACCCTCTTAAAAACTATAAATCTTATTATAAAGAAAGAGAACAACTTACCAAGAAACTTTTTAAAAATAAAAACTAAAGAGGTTGCTGCTTTTATATTGATAAAAATAAAAGATTGGACAAAGATCCAAAAATATATCAAATGGAATAGGCCCACAAACTAGGCCAACTAGAGTAGGAAACAAAACAAAATCATATTAGAATAGGGTTCAACGGCTTTCTCTTCATCTTATTGCTGCCTATGGTGTCATCAGAGCTCAGACTCTCATCTTTGCCTAAAACTTTGTGACCCTCAACTTGATGTAATCAGTTTCTATATTTTTCCTTCAAGTTCTTTCAAGCTAAGTATCGCTGATATACTCTTTTTTTCGTCGCATAGTCTTCTCCTTTTCTTAAGATCGATGGGTTAAATCCTTACAAGATTAATACCACCATCTTATGAATAGAAAAGAAAACAAACATAAACTAGAGGGTCAAATTTGTCCATTTATTGATAAAACCGAAGCAACAGTTATAAATGTGGATTCACATAATCATATATTTACAATAGATGCCTATTGCCTTTCTGTAAGATATTAAAACCCAAAGAAGGAAATGTCATTTACAAAACTTCACTTATTTATTTGTTTTCTTCTCCGCAGCAATCAACAAATTATCTCCTCTCTTTTCTCATTTTCCCAAATCTCAATTTGATAGTTTTGTTTGTAGTGAGTATTTTTTTAGGGTATTATTAATGGGGTCGATATAAACACCATCAGACAATCTTCTATGTGTGGGTAATCTTACCCCTGACATTATCGATGCTGACCTAATGTCTTTGTTCAAGAATTTTGGCTCACTTGATAGCGTAACAACATACACGTCTCGCGGGTTTGGATTTAACCATTTTAGAAACATCAAAGACTTCAAGGAAGCTAAAGAAGCACTCCAAGGATCCTTCTTTCATGGAAATCCTCTTAGGATTGAATTCGCTAAGCCAGCTTAGAGATAAACAAAAACACAAATCCGCTTAGCGAATTCGATCCTAAAAGGATTGCCATGAAAGATGGATCCTTCAAACGCGTCTTTAGCCTCCTTGGAGTCGTTGATGTTTCTGAAATTGATAAATCCAAACTCGCGAAATGTATATGTGGTTACGCTATCAACCTAGCCAAAGTTCTGGATCAGAGACATTAGTCCAACATCAGTAATGTCAATGGCAATATTACCGACCCATAGATTTTTTTATGGTGTTTCTCCTGGCGCCATAAATAAAACCCTAGAAAAGTAGTTAAGACAAACAAAATTATCAAATTGAGATTTGGACAAATGATAAAAGAAAGAAAATAGGTTGTTGATTGTTGCAGAAAAGAAAAGGCAATTAAGTAAGTGAAGTTTTGTAAATAACGTTTCATTCTTTAGGTTTTCATATCTTATAGGAGAAGGACAATATGCATCAGTTGTAAATATAGGAGTATGTGAATCCAAAGTTATAACTGGTCACAACTATTTCAGTTATATCAATAAATGAAAAAATTTAACCCTCTAATTTATGTTTGTTTTCTTTTCTATTCAAGACCTTTGTTTCTTGGTAAGTTGTTCTCTTTTTTTTATAATAATAGATATTCTCTGAATTTTGTTTGTTTTATCAAGCATTAGATAACCATTTTGGAAATTTAAACTATTGGTCAATAGTTAAAAGAGGCAAAAAATGGCCTTCCACTATCACGACTAAAATTCAAGAATCGTGATTGACTTTTAGTGAGCAACTACTCATGTCAAGTGAACTAGTATTCACCTTAGATAAGTAGCAAATATTAATTAAAAATTTTTATAACAAGAGTATCCCAATAATCCTTATAACCAAATATGAAACAATTCAACCAACAGAAATATCCACAATCATCAACACTTACAAGATAATGTCTTGAAGCCAAATAGTACAATAACAACTAAAAATAACATATATGACCTAGTACGTGCTTGTCCCTAGGAAATGGGGAGATTGATGCTGAAGTTTCATATAGTATTAGAGCGAGATGGATGAAGTGGAGGTTCCCATCCGATATCTTGTGTGATAAGAATGTGTCATCGAGAATTAAAGTTATATTTTGTAAAGTGATTGTCATACCAACTATGTTATATGGGGTAGAATTTTGATCAATCAAGAACTCGCACGTGTAGAAGATTGTCACGACCCAGGGTAGCCCCTAGATGTAACATGACATACAAGACCCCGAGAGGCCTCACACAAGCCTTTAGCATACATAACATACAAGATAATAGAGAAAAGAATTAAAAAGAGCATTATATAACAAAACAGCGAAAGTCTACAACTTATGTCTCAAGCCATCTAACATAAGAGAATAGAAATGAAGGTTTGGGACGCAGCCCAGTACAATATCCAAAAACATAACGGAAAGCATGAAAATGTAACAAGGTTAGATCCTCGGACATAGGAAGCCTCACCAAGTCTTCACCATCACTGAAACTGACTAGCCACTAGTGGAATGAGAAGAACCGCCAAGTCCTACATCAATAGAATCAATGTAGGCAAAAATATGTGTTAGTACAATCAAGTACCAAGTATGATAGCAATGCATAAAAGGGCATATAAACCATGCTAGAGTGACATATAATCATGACATGTAATGGCCAAGCTAAAACATGATAGAACGTAAGAAACATGAAGCATAAAACATGTCCAAGACAAGCTATTCATCTTTCCTTTACTTTACTTTAAACCATCATCATGAGAACACTTGTTCATTAACTTGTGGGAAAATAGACTTAACCGACATATAAGACCATGTGAGCTATCAACATGGAATCCGGTGTCTGCCCCACACCAAAAAGGGGTGTCCTACTTGCCAAGGTAAGACCATGAATTGCTTAGATTGTGTCTATCATAGGCCATCACCCTATGGTGGCACATAGATTATGGGACATGGGTAATCGCCACTTGTCCACTCGGTACTAAGCATATTTCCCACGGAATCATCATAGTTCATTTTATCTTAGGTAGACATGGGTAATCGCCTCTTGTCTACATTAGGGAACATGGGTAATCGCCTCTTGTCCATTCATATAATAGCTCCTTAAGAACATGGGTAATCGCCACTTGTTCTTCTATTAGTCATGATTTCATTATTAGTAGAAATGGGTAATCGCCTCTTGTATACATTAGGGAACATGGGTAATCGCCTCTTGTCCCTTCATAGAATAATTCATAAATCATGGATACAAGCTTAGTTGAGCAAACCTTTCAACAAGTTATGAATCATTTCGTGTGAGAAAACCTTTCACACTCATAGGTTGAACATTACATGAGAAACCCTTTCCCAACTCAAAAAATGCACTAACATATCATAAACTTCATAAAACATGCATGAGTTCACAAGCTTCATATCTACATAGCTCATTATGCTCTTAACTCATAAATCATGGGTTCATAAGCTTCTCCTCAAAACATACAATTCAATGCAAGCTAATACTTAGAAAGCCATAAATCAAGGCAATTTAGTCATAATTGAGAGAACCCACATAATAGAGGAAAATCATAGATTTTGATTCAACATGCATTTTTTTCATAAACTATCCTCTTTTCATCATTCATAGTCTTACATGGAATTCATAGCTTGATAGTCATAATCCTTAACTCACTTCACAAAGAGTTCATGCAATTCCTCTTTTCTCAATCAACCCACAATCATAAACATAATCATAAATGGGGGGATACTTAGCATAAGCTCATGGGATTCATCAAGTTGCATGTAAACCACGCTAAACCGTGCACTAGCTTACTTTACCACGCTAAATCGTGCACTATCAACCATAACATCAACAATCGAAAGAATAACGAAGAACCCATAAGAATTTATCAAAGCCTAACTCTCTTGGGCAAGACTATGCCTTGAAAACCTTAAGGAAAAGAGGACCCAATTGAGGAAAGACTCCAAATGGTAAATACTATCATACCTTAAAGCCAATGCCTTGAAATAAAAGGGGATTGATGACCTTGATGAGAACCTTAGCTCTCTTCTTCTCCTTCTTGTTCTTCTAGAGAGAGAAATATTTTGGGAGATGAGAGTTGGAAAAATGAAGGGGTTAGGGCTTAGAAAAATATAAATAGGGCAAAGGTTAAGGGGCAAAATCGTCTAGTATAAGGAATAAACATTTAGGGAAAAAGTCCAAAAAGCCCTTAAATAAACTGTCGGGGCCAATCGACAGACAGGACCTACGGTCTGTACATCCACTGACGGACCGTCCTGCTCTTCCGTCAATAGATTCAGAAAGTTCGTTTTGGACTGAAAATTGGCCAAGTCTGGAAGGCATCTACGACCCGTCAACTGAACTACGAACCGTCCTGCTATTCCGTAGGTCAAGATTCAGAAACTCAAAATTTGAAAAGCTGGCAAGGCCATCGACGGTGACCATCTACGGCCTGTCACTCCACCTACGGTCCGTAGATGGCCTTCGTCGTCACTGGCACAAGAAAAATTTTAAAACTACATTTTCTTTCTTTTCAAAAAACTGGGGTGTTACAAAGATTCTTATTATAAAGAAAGAGAACAACTTACCAAGAAACTAATGTCTTGAATAGAAACAAAACAAACATAAACTAGAGGATTAAATTTGTCCATATATTTAATGATATAATCGAAGCAGATGTGACCAATTATAAATTTGGATTTGCATATTCTATCTTTACAATCGACGCCTATTGTCCTTCTCCTATAAGATATGGAAACCTAAAGAAGAAAATGTCATTTACAAAACTTCACTTGTTTAATTGCTTTTTCTTCTCCGCTGCAATCAACAAATTATCTCCTCTCTTTTCTCATTTTCCCAAATCTCAGTCTGATAGTTTTGTTTATGTTGAGTAGTTTTCTAGGGTTTTATTAATAGCGTCAAGAGAAACACCATCAAACAATCTTCTATGGGTAGGTAATCTTGCCCCTGACATTGTCGATGCTGACCTAATGTCTTTTTTTTAGAACATTGGCCCTCTTGATAGTGGAACAACATATAGCTCTCAGAGGTTTGGGTTTATCCATTTAAGAAATATCAACGACTCCAAGGAGGCTAAGACGCGCTCCAAGGATCCTTCTTTTATGGAAATACTCTTAGGATCGAATTTGCTAGGACGGTTTGTGCTTTTGTTTATCTCTGTTTCTTCATTGTTTGATTTGGATGGATTTTAATTATTTCTTCATAATTACTTGTTGAGTTTTATTGGAAAAATTGTCAACTTTGTACTTTCCTGGATCCCCATACCCATAACAAGACCTCGATGTGGATGATTGTTACCACGAACCAGATGAGCTATCATGGCCACCTTGGTTGGAACCATAGGACCCTCGGGATGTCTTCCCACTCTCGGCTACTGGCATGGATACATGAACAAGCCCACGACACTCAAAAAGAGCTACCACCTCTATGTGAACCTTTACCTCCAGATGAGCCGCCAAAAACTTGACCAAATAAACGGGCTCTCTTGGGATCCCCAAACTCCTCTCTAACTATTAACTCTACCTCATTGGCAGTACTAATGATAGATTGGAAGGAAACCCTCTCTCTGGCTTCTCTAAGAACATAAGAACTGATGGAGAAAGTCAATCCTTTCACGAACCTGCAAACTCTCTCTACCTCATCCAGAACAATAGTCATAGCATTCCTGGACAACTCATAGAAACGAAACTCATACTCAGTCACAGACAAACTGCCATGTGTCAAGCCCTCAAACCTCAGACAACTCTCCTACCTCACGCTTAAAGAAATTAAGCGGTCCTGAAAAGCACTGGAGAACACATCCCACTCTGGCGGAGGAGATCCAATTGGTCTAGACTTTACATAAGTCCTCCACCACACTCTAGTGGGTCCACAGAGCTGAAGTGCAACAAAACAAACAACGCGTGCATCCACTATACCCACTACCTCAAGCATCTCATAGCATAAGGTCAAGAACTCATGAACATCCTCACTTTTACCACCCAAAAACTGGGGTCGTTTCATCTTCTGAAACCTATTATAACAACATTGATAATCTACTATAAGAATAACCTCAGGAGCAATATGTACACCAACAGCCGGAGCAGGAACCACTAGTGGCTGACCCACCTGATCATGAATAAGCAGACCTTGCTGTTGACCTAGGGTATGTGCCCCCACTCCTATCTGAGAACCATGTGGTGTACCTATCGCACCACCCTGAGAGAAGTTCTCCAACACTCCCAGCATTCTCAACAAAGTATCCTGAAACAAAAGAGTTGTACACTCAGGAGGAACCTGGTCGTGAACAACCTTAACATGTGGCTCAGAGGAGAGCTCTCTAGTGGGTGCCTCTCCATGGGCACCACCACTAGCCGGTGCTACTCCACAAATACGGCCTCTAGCTCAGGCCCTACCCCTACCTTAGCTGGGGTCTCAATAACTACCTCGGGGACTATCTCCCCCTACCACTGGAAATAGAATCACTGGTCCCAGTATCTACCAAAATATTATGCAGAACTCAGCAATAGCAAAGGGAACCATGAATGATAAGAAAGAATGAATGAAAGAGATGTTTCCTAACAATCTTCATAGCCTCTCGAAGATAAGTACAGTCGTCTCCGTACCGATCCTCGAGACTCTGCTTAAACTTGGCTAGTACACACGTGAGACCTATGAACCTGGGCTCTGATACAATTTACCACGACCCAAAATGGATGTGATGGCACTCATCTAATCCCAGCAAGATAAGTCAACCTCAACCCAACAATACAAAAGAAATGCGGAAAGTAAGAGAAGAATAACATGAAAGCGGAAAACATAGTCATCTAATATAACTCCAAAACATGGTTGGCATGTGTACAAGCTCCTAATATAAATACAGAATTGAAAGATAAGTACAAGTTTCAATGTTTTTGCCTCTAGAATAGAACAAAGAATAAAATAAGGAACAAGAGTGTCCGCCGAGATGATAAGAAACTACCTCTCAAAGTCCTTCAACATACCTCAGAAATAGAAGAAGAATAAGAAGATCACACAAGTTTGGGTTCGGAACCTACACAAGTGTAGAAGCAATGAGTGAGTACCAAACAATACGGTACTTAGCAAGCAACCTACAAAACAAAGCAAAACTAGATTGAATACGAGAATTCCTTTCATCCGAATCGAAACTCCTCAAACTACAACTTGCATAAAATTCAGCCCAACCTAATAGTTTTACAATACACAGCTCACAAGGCTTAATAATCACATTCCAACAGTCTCAATTGAACAACCAAAAAGTATCAAGTATGTCAATCACAAGTACCTCAATTACAAGAATCAAGTAGGTCACTTACAAGTATCAAATAGATCAATCACAAACATCAAGTAGATCTATCACATGCATCAAGTAGATCAATCAAAATAGTCAAAATTTGCCGAAACCTTGTCCCTCCAGCACAATGTCACACACCGAAACCATTTCCCTTCTACATTATATCACTAGCCGAAACCATTTCTTCTCAGCTTTCATATAAAGTCACTTGCCGGAACCACTACCTTTAGGCTCAATATCACTAGCCGAAATCATTTCCCTTCGGCTTTATCATAAAAAGTCACTTACCAGAACCATTTTCCTTCGGCACAATATCATTAGCCGGAACCATTTCGCTTTGGCTTTATATCACTAGCCGAAAGTATTTTCCATCGATTTTATTCAATATCACCTGCCGAAACCATTTCCCTTCGGTATAATACAACATATCTCATCATGGTGCACAAAATTCAATGCAAATAAGAAATTTCACACCATAAGGAATTGACAATAAACTCAATCAATTCAAATTTACAATGATGTCATCAAAGCATTTCATCAATCAACAAATGAGGGTCCACAACATGGAAATTCATAAAGCACAATGATGGTCCCCAAGCGAACCCTCACCTGGGTTGACTACAAGCAAAAGACTAACTCAAGCATACACAAGCATCAAACTAAAAGAAATGCTAAATCAACAATTTCTTTAAATCTCAAAACTCTCTAAATATACTAAGTAAAAACATAGGTTTTAAATAAAACATCTGAAACTGAAAGACTCTCCAAAACTATCTATCTGAAGCCTCTACTGTACATAGATGAGTGTCGGGATAAGACTCAGGACTCCTTAAGAGAACTACTACTATCAACTTATAAAATTGGAGTCCTCCGAAAACAAGGAGGGCTTACTCAAAAACTTACAAACGAATGAAGTGATCTCAACGAAACTCCTGTTGAGGATCTTAAGTACTTGTATTTGCATCATAAAAGATACAGGTCGAATGACATTAGTACATTGAATGTACGAGCATGTAATATAGCTAAATAACAAAATAACTGAATGGAAACTCTGGCAGTAACTCAACTAAAATATAATACAAATCATGATGGAAAACTCATTTAAACTCTTACCGAAAGAATGCAATAATACCACTAAACTGACCAAACTGAAAGACATACTCAACTCAATGTAAAGCATGATTAGAGATAAGATCATTTAAAGCTTCACAAAATACAATATAATAACTCAAATAAAATTGTATGTGAAAATACAATGAAAGTACTCTTTACTCTATTAGGGAGTTTCTCTAATCGACAACCATCACTATGAGCTATGTGATGATACAACGTCTTGCCCACGCTGCATGAACTGTCCTATACTTTGCCGTGGTATAGAACACCTCAACTAAGTGGATCCACTAAGCTCTGGCCGAAGGCACTAACGATTCATCTAAAAAGTATTATACTTTACCCATGTTGTAATACATGGTTTATGAGGAATTGGAGTTCTCTGAAGTCATCCCCATATCGGTGCTCAATACTACTCCCAATAAATATATATATCCTCGAATGATGGATGAACAGAGCATGAAAGGGAAAAGAGTTACTATCACTACCTCTCTTGACTTTTAAGCTTTCTTACTAACATAGAAAGAACTGATTCATACTGAGAGTTGTGATATTAGACTAGAGCATGCTTGGCATGAAGCTCACATAAGATTTCAAGATTACATGCCATGACATGAAACAAGAGTAAAACTGGGTACGAAGTAAGAATAGGAATAATATGCCTTGAGTGATATGACTGGCAACTTTTAAGCGTAACAACACTTCTCAACTATGCTCTCATTTTTTATTACTACACTTACAAACATCTTGGTCAAATCGTTTGCTCTTACTATATTAAGCCTAATCTCTAATTCACAAGATGCTAAACATGAGATGGTTATACTTATCTAAACCATGAGATTCAGGTTCTAAACCTCTTTAGGGAATCTAATCCCAAAAATACTTCTCCTTATAACCGTGTTCAAGCCTAGTACTAATTAACTCCATGGAATCATACTAACCAATCCTTCTAAGAATTTCTCATTCTCCCATCATCTCTACCAACTGAAATTTCACACATTACTACCAGGAACCGACTAATTGCTCTCATTTATCTATTACTCATAGTATAACCTCATCATATTCCTCCTCCACATTATAACTTTAGATGGAATAAGAACACCACCACTACCACAATAAGAAACATCAACCTTCTCCTTCTATCACTACTCAACTACTATCATCAGCACCGCTATCAAAACTGAAAAGAATCACTGAAAGAGCTTAGGGCGAAAGATCAAAAGTACGATTCATTCAAGATATCAAATATAATAATATGCATGACATAACATTATGTTGCTAGCCATTGAGAGTAATTCATGAATTCACAAGACTGAGCATACTATGAGATACGAGTGCTTATATGAATAGGTTCATATCATGAGGCTGAGATCCATAAATTTATGGAGTAAGATTGAGATCAATGGGCTAAAGGTTTTGCCCCTCATTCTAGAAACTGAGCATAGATGTGAATCTGTCTGAAGTGTATGGGCATGAACGTGAACATAATTCGGATATTAGAAACATCAACAAGATGTTGTAGCAACTGAACTTTCAGTAATATGTTAGAGTATGAATGGAATGATATGACACCATAACTCTATCTGAACATATCATTATATGATTCTGTACACTTTACTTGGTTTCTCATCTTATCATCTCCCCCTTAGGTCTAAAGCTGACACCTTAAAGTTATGAATCTATTCCATCTTCTCTAAAGTAGTCTATATTCGCTTTATTCTAATACTCAAAAATTGCTAATCTCATGGCTACTAGACTCTCCATGTGCAGGTACTAAGATTACTTCTAAGACCTCTTTCTGAGATACTTCTCTTAACCTCTCCTCATTGGCTTATAATGTTGCTTAGTCTAATGCTTAATAGTCTGACTTCTCCTTATTAGTCTATTAATACCTCCTCTCTCAGTTCATATCTACCTAACTAGAGGAAAGTTTAACTATATTTAAGAGGCACATCATTAACTATATATTATCTCTCCGACCAAACTTTTAAGGGTAATAAATAATGCATACATCAATCTATTCCACTTTGACAGCCCAAATACACTATTTAGGCACATATGAAGTCATAAACTTTATAGAATCTTATTTGACTACATATGATCTCGGGTACACCTCTTAATGCTCTTGTTAATCTAATGACTTAGCCGCACTTTATTGCTCTCATCTAAAGTCTGAATCTCACACTTGTACCACTCACATTTATTGCAAATTAAAACCTTAATTCCTCACTTACTCTATATCAAATCTATCATATCAAATACTAAAACTTACATCGTCACCCTCATATTGCACTCCTTTTTATCATGACACTCATCCCAAATTCAAGTTTAGTGTCTAGTAATAAATACGGATTTCAATATAATAGCTCGCATACTATTCTAACTTATAACTACTAGATAAAATTAAAAAACACTCTCCCACAAAGACTTCATGATAAGTAGTCAATCTTTATCTCTTAGTCTACATACTTACAGTTTACCGTCACATTTCCTTTCATAACATAAGTGCTATTTATCCATTCACTATACATCATTACTTAATTAGTGCTATAATCCTCTGAATACCATGTGGTTCTCCCTTCAAAATCATAAGCCTACCTTAGATCTATTACCTCATGAATACTCTGCTCTTCTATTCAACACTTATACTTGGTCTTCACTAACACAATGACTTATCGACATAAACTCCCTTCTAGTTAAAGTATATTCTAACTCATCTTAACTAGAAACTATTACTCTACCTTCTGTCATGAAATCCACACAAGATTACTACTCCTTAGCCCACACCTAAGGGAAAAACTCCTCATTAATGACTAAGTACATATCTACAACTTACATACTCTCTTTAATAACTATCCCCATCTCTTATGTTACAACACTTCCAAATGCATACTTCTAACTCTGGGTACTTCTACTACTACTGGCTCACACTATCACAAATCACACTATCTTTCGGGTGACAATACTACCCAAGAATTCTAAAACATACTCCCCTCTTAAAGGGTATCATCTGAAACAAGATTTTAAAGAAGAGAATCGGAGAGTACATCTTGCTTTTAGCTCAAACTCATGATTCATATGAATAATAGTGCATTCTTTCAAATTTAAACACTTAAGCTCACTCACGGGCTTCTCTCCAGCCCCTTGTAGTCTCATTACTTTCTCAAGATTTTTACTGAGAGTAACTCATTGATAAGAATCTAACCTTTGCTTTTCAACTACCTTGAGTATGAGAGGTAGTCAAATGAATCTGAGAAATGCACGAGTTTGAATAAGTTCCTTATGACACAGTTCTATTACACGATTTAGAGTATGAAAGAAGAGAAACTTTTCTTAAGTGTCTGTAGTCCCTCATTTATAGAAGTGGGGCCCTCACAACCATAAATAAAATATTACTGACACGACTTCATAGACACCCTATGACACTTGAACTCTGTGCTCTGTTACCAAGTTTGTCATGACCTAAGCCTACACCCTGGATGTGGCCAGCACTCGAGAACCATTGTTGTCCCCAAGCGAACCCGCATCCTGCCTGACTACAAGCGAAAGACTAACTCAAGCATACACAAGCATCAAACTGAAAGAAATGCTATATCAACAGTTTCTTTAAATCTCAAAACTCTCTAGATTTACTCAATTAATAGGGATAGAACTCTAGATTTACTCTTTTACTATATTGAAAGTAGATGTAGGGCGTAAGGACGAACTAGTCCAACACTATGATGGCCTTACTTACCTGCGAAGAACGAAGTTCTTGGTGAAATCGGAAGAACGATTGAAAACCTAGCTTTCTCCTCTTGGATCCTTGCTCTAAGACTTGGAAGCATTAATCAGAGTATTAAGGTAGATTAATACTGTTAAGGACCTTAATTAAGTGTAAAAACGTCGTGGGTTAGGCTTAGAAGGGGTGGAAAAGGACTGAACAACCCATCTTTAAGACTAGAGAACCATCTACAATTCGTGGTTTGATCTACGGACCGTAGATCCCATCCGTGGAATTAATATTGAACTTTTAAGGCTCAAAAGTCCAGTTACGGTCCAAATGATGGCCCGTAGTAGTACTTACAGCCCGTCGGTTGGATCCGTAGGTTTTGAGTCCCAAAAGTTGACTCTCAGTACTTTACCGATGTCTTGACCGGACGGTTCGTCATTCAACCGACGGACCATAAGTTGGATCCGTCGTTCATAGACTCAAAAACTTTGATATTACAGTTTCTGGTAAATTGGCCATAACTTTTTTTACTCCAAGCTTGAAAATAAGAAAACTTGGTGGCGTTAGAAAGAGGACTTAAAGACCTTCAATTTGATAGGTCATAGGCCACCTAATTCATTATGTGCTGGGAGATGTGATTGTTTGAAGTTGACCTAAGTAGAATCGTATGTCAAAACTTAATCGATAATGAAGATTTCAACTCAACTTTGTGCTAGGGGGTTCTTGTGACGTTAAGTCATATCCAAATCCATTCGAACACCAAATAAATGACCTTTACACATATAAGCAATTTAAGAATCACCCGATACAATTTTTTTCATTCAAATAAAGAATGGTTCGGGCCTTAGCTTAGAAATTTTTGGGGTGTTACACTTCACATCATTCTCATTACTCCCCAACACACACAATGAAGGGAAATACAAGAAATATACAAGTTTTATAAGGTTTAGATGTCACTTGTCTCAATTCAATCAAAAGTCAATCCAAGACTTGAGTCTTCCATTTGAACAATATCCAATGCCACACAATCTAGTTCAATCAAGTAATCACAATAAGATTCCAAAAATAAGAACTCCCGAATCATAAATTTTGAAAAATGGGTCAAAGAAACTCAAAATTCCAATTCCAAAAATGAGGTTTGAATCAAAAAATCTTTACTTGAAAATGTTACCCAAGGCATTTCGAACTCATTGGTGAAAACCATTTTGAAAAAAGGAATTAAAATCATTTAACAATCACCATTTTACTTTAGAACTTAAGTTCTTGAAAAAATCTTGTCATTTGCCAATCAAAATCTCAAGTTTTGATATTAGAATTCATAAATGATAGAGGGAAATGAAGTTTTAGGGTCACAAAGGCTTACCCAAATGATTTAGCAGAAGAAATCTCTTCAAAATTGCCTCTAAGGGTTTTACAATGCTCAAAATGGAGAAAAATTAGGTAAAACCCCTAAATGACAGGTACTCACTCCTTCTGGAACTTTAGGCGATCAAAGTCGGGCTCACCGTTCTGATCGCTGATTCACCGATTAGCTCCCAGGCTTGCCTACTTGACTTGACTCTTTTCCTCATCTGCTGAAACTTTAGGCGATATACACATCCACTCGGTGGGTCACCGAGTTGTCTTTTGCGAACTCCAGCCTTCGTTTTCCTTCAATTTTAGAGCTTTTTAGCTTCTTTTGCATAATCTTCCCCTTGCCTCATTCCCAAGTCTTCTTGCTGCACATAAACCATTTAACATTAGTTATGAGTGCAAAATAGGCATTAAGGACACCAATTTAGTATACTTGAAGCTCTAAATGAGTCAAAACTACATACTCATCATTGAGAAGGTGGAATTGATCGCTTATCAACTTAAGGGTGTCGCTCAAGTTTGGTTTGAAAAATGAAAGAGTGAGAGGGTGGTTGATGCAAGTCCTCTTAATTGGGAGAAATTCAAAGGAGTTTTTCTTGATCTTTTCTTTCCCCTTGAAATGAGAGAAGCGAAATTACTTGAGTTCATTAACCTTTGTTAAGGAAATATGAGTGTGAAGGAGTATGCTTTGAAGTTCACCCAATTGGCCAGGTATACACCAACTATGGTTGCCGACCCTAGGGCAAGGATGAGTAAGTTTGTTTCGGGTGTGTCTGAAATGGTGGTTAAGGAATGTCGTACCGCCATGCTCATTAAGGAAATGTATATTTCTCGTTTAATGACACATGCTCTACAAATTGAAGAGGAGAAGCTTAAGAAAAGATCTAGGGAGGTAAAGAGGGAAAAGACCGGTGATGGTGACTTTTCACATACAAGGTCCAATGGACATAGTCATTCTAGATTCCGACAAAATTTCTCCGGTCCAGGTTCCTCTAATGCTCCAGCTCCTAAGTTCAACAATGATAAGGTGTCTGACCCTAAGCCTCAAGGAGGAAATGGTGGTGTAAATGGATCTTCGGTTCCCGCATTCAAAAAGTGTGACAAGAGTCATTTAGGAAAATGGTTGATGGGTACGAATAATTATTTTTGTTGTGGTAAAAGAGGTCACCTCTTGAGAGATTGTTCATCTTGAATCGACAAGGGAAAAGATGGTAGGCAAGCTCCACCTAGTGGTTGGGGTCCAAGTGTTCCAAAGAAAAATTGATTCTATGCACTCCAAACTCGACATGATCATAAGGGTTCTCCCGGTGTAGCTACCAGTATGTTGAGAGTTTTCCATCTTGTTGTTTATGCTTTACTTGATCCCGGTGCTACTTTGTCATTTGTGACGCCATACGTGGCTATGAGATTTGATGTTTCTCCGGATGTGTTGTTTGAACCTTTTTCTGTCTCTACTTTTATTGGTGAATCTATTATGGCTAAGAGACTTTATAGAAAGTGTCCAGTCTCCTTATCACATAGAGTCACTTATGTGGATCTTGTAGAGCTTGATATGTTGGATTTTTAGGTTATTCTTGGCATGGATTAGCTCCATTCTTCTTATGCTTCTGTTGATTGTAGAACCCGAGTGGTTAAGTTTAAGTTTCCTAATGAGCCCATCCTAAAGTGGAAAGGGGGAAATTCTATGCCTAAGGGTTTGTTTGTTTCTTGTCTTAAAGCTAGGAAAATGATTTCTTAGGGTTGCGTATATCATCTTGTTCGGGTTAGGGATATATATTCCAAAACCCTTGCTCTTGAGTCGGTCCCCATTGCAAATGAGTTTTTAGAAGTGTTTTTCAACGATCTACCCGGTGTCCCTCCCGAAAGGGAAATAGTCTTCGATATTGACCTTTTCCCAATTACACAACCTATCTCTATTCGTCCTTACCGTATGGCTCCGGCAGAACTTAAGGAATTAAAGGAGCAATTGAAAGATTTGTTGGATAAGGGTTTCATCTGACCAAGTATCTCTCCATGGGGTGCTCTAGTTTTGTTTGTTCATAAGAAAGATGGTTCCCTTCACATGTGTATTGATTATCGACCATTGAACAAAGTTACCATTAAGAATAAGTATTCTCTTCCAATGATTGATGATTTATTTTATCAACTCCAAGGAGTGAGTTATTTCTCTAAAATTGACCTCCGATTGGGTTATCACTAATTGAGGGTGAAAGAGAGTGACATTCTGAAGATGACTTTTCGAACTCAGTATGGTCATTATGAGTGTTTGGTGATGTGATTTTGGTTGACTAGTGCTCCGGTGGTGTTTATGGATTTGATGAATAGGGTCTTTAGGTAATACCTTGATATGTTTGTGATTGTGCTTATTCATGATGTTTTTATTTACTCCATGAGTGTCGATGAGCATGCCGATCATTGGAGGATTGTGTTACAAGTCCTCAAGGACCGACAAGTATTTGCAAAATTTAGCAAGTGCGAGTTTTGGTTAAGATCCGTGGCTTTTCTTTGACACTTTGTTAAGAGTTTGCGTAGACCTCTATCTCATTTGGATATTCAAAGCTTCTTGGGTTTGGCAAATTATTATAGAAGGTTTGTGGAAGGATTCTCTTCTATTGCCTCTCCATTGACCTCGTTGACTCAAATAAAGGTGAAATTCCTATGGTCAGAAGCTTGTGAGAAGAGTTTTCAAGAGTTGAAGGATAGACTAACTTCGGCTTGTATTTTGACAATATCGAAAGGATCAGATGGTTTTATGGTGTATTGTGATGCTTCACGGTTTGGTCTTGGTTGTGTTTTGATGGAACATGGGAAAGTCATAGCTTATGCTTCGAGGCAATTGAAAGTGCATGAAAAGAACTATTCTACCCATGATTTGGAACTAGTAGAGGTTGTTTTTGCCTTAAAAATTTTGAGGCATTATTTGTATGGTGTCCATGTTGATGTCTTTACCAATTACAAAAGTTCGCAATACGTATTCAAGAAAAAGGATCTAAATCTTCGCCATAGGAGGTGGTTAGAACTCTTGAAGGATTATGACATGAATGTCCTTTATCACCCATGCAAGGCCAATGTAGTGGCCGATGCCTTAAGTCGTTGTCGATGAGTAGTGTTGCACATGTTGAAGATGGTAAGAAAGAATTTGTTTGTGATGTTCATAGATTGGCATGATTGGGTGTTCACATGATTGATTCTAATGAAGGTGGTGTAGTTGTTCATAGTGGTTTAAAATTGTCTTTTGTATCAGATGTGAAGGCTAAGCAAGATCTTGATCCGGTATTAGTTGACTTGAAGAAGTAAGTTTCCGAAAAAACCATAGAGACTTTAACCCAAGGGGGAGATATTTTTGATAACGCTCAACCACACCTAAAACTATTAAAGGTGTGGGCGGTCGCTATGCAAGTATAAACCCAACGAAGAGTTGGGGTCGATCCCACGAGGAATGGAACTGAGTATAGAATTCAAATATGAAGTATTAAAGTGATCTAGCTTTTTTTAAATGTAAACCAATGAATTGATACACAATGTAAATCTTCGAAGTTTAAATTATCAAATAAAAAGGGTTTTGAATGATTAAAATCAGCAAACATGAAGTAAAGAGGAACTAAACCAATGAGAAATGGGACCTTAGGGATGTGTGTGTGTTCAACTACCAATTTCACTAAATGGGTCATTACGAATTGCTTAAGTATGCTGAATTATAATGGGTAGCCAAGATTACGACTACGATAGTTATTTTACAACCAACTACCATGCTTTCAATTGGGTTTTATCAAACCCTAACAGGCTACACAATAAGAACACAATCTTACACCTTAATTAAACCCACTTTAACAAGCTGGGTAGCACAAGTAAGAACTCATACAATTATCGATTGATAATTCCACTCAAATGCATCTTCTACAAGCATACAAAGATATATAAACTAGAACTGAATTTGAAACTTCAATTAATAAGATGAAAAGATGAATTAACAACTGAACCCATTCTAATTCATCATTTAAATCAGCAATCCATAAGACCCATAAGCTAATTAGGTATTTGAACACATAATCACACCCCTAAGGCATTGGGGTTTTAGCCAATCATAGTGAGAATGAAGAAATAGTTACCAAAAAAATTAGCCATTGATTTCCCAAGTCTTCAAACAACAAATACAATCAACTAAAAGTACACCCAATGTTTGATTCCCAAAAATTCATAACAATCATTCAATCAATTAACTCTAAGTCTTTTTCAATTCAATTTACTTTGTTCTCTCAATACAATGCTATCCAACTCTCTTTTTCTCATTTAAAAATTTCTATTTATACTTCTAAAAAATTTCCCACGATTTTTAATTTCAGGACCATTCGGAGACGTAAGTCAGGCTCGCCTTCCAACTCGGCGATGCGCTGAGTTGCTCAATCTCGCCTTTTGTCTCTTGGCTTTTGTACAGTTTTGCTCTCGCCTTTTCAACTCGGCGATGCGCCGCTCGGTTCTTTAGCTCACCATTTTCCCTTTAATCCTCTCCTTGACTGCTGGAACTTTAGGCGATGAGAATGTCCACTCAGCGTGTCACCGAGTTCCTTTTTGTAAGTTTTAGCTTTCTTTTTCCTTCCATTTTGTTACTTTACAACTTCTCTTTGCATTATCTTGTCCTTGCCTCATTCTAAATCCTTCATGCTGCACACAAACGATTTAACATTAGTTACAGGTGCAAAATAGGCATTAAGAACACTAACTTGGCACAAACGAAGCTATAAATGAGTCAAAACTACCTTCTCATCAACACCCCCAACTTAAACTTTTGCTTGTCCTCAAGTCAGACAAGAAATCAATGAACTCAATAAGGATATCTACAAGCAGTGCTACATAAGAACTCACATGAAAGTGCATAGAAGTATTAATCTAAGATACAAGGATCAAATGTACACCAAAACATCAAATTATGACTAGTCATCATCATCTAAAGTCTATGCTCACAAGTACTTATCTAAAAAAAATGTAAAATTATGCCCACAATGACATTTGAATGCCCTTACACCAAAAAGGATTTCACTCTTTTGCCCAAATTCAATTGTAGATTAGCATTTCGGGATCAACACAACACTCAGAGTCTCAAAAGAGAAATAGTATGCATAACTGTGTCCATAGGCTTGCCCGAGTTTTCCATCTAACCATCACAAGGTTCATGTAATATCAAAAAGGACTTTAGAGGCTTGTAACGGGACTGAGGTTTAAGGTATGATCAATTTTTGGGATAGAGGCTCTACCTTCGTGAAGTAGGGTTCCCAAGTCACCTCTCCTTCCCTTTCTTTCACAATTTTCAACTTCTCACTTGATCTTTTGCTACTTTGTAGCACACAAAACACTTTTAGGAACATCCCCTCTTATTTTTACACCAATTCAATCTTCTTCTTTTTTTTCTTTTTCTTTTCATCTTCTCCTCTTTTTTTTACATGGAGGAGTTCCATCTTTTTTATACACAATCTTTTTAATGGATCAAGTTCTTGAACCTAAAGCTCGACTTCTTCCTTCATTCTCACCACACCCCCAACTTAGGGTTTTGGCCTGAGTTGACTATTCAAACAAACCAATACTTCACGAAGGTTATAGGTGGGGGAGACACGACATTTTCAAACAAACGGCTAAGGTCTTTGTGTTTGTATTTCAATCAAGTAAAAGGATAGGCTCAGATGGTGCCAAGCTGGGTTCACACCCTCACAAGGTGGCTAACAAAGGTATAGCAATTAGGTTCACCCTCAAAAAAATATGCCTAAGTTCATTTCCTACATTCACCAATACTTAATCAATAGGACTACCGGGGCAAGTTCTAGGCATAATCATACACACCTTTCAAGTAAAGCTGACCACACATGACATTCAAACACAATTATGGGTCACAACTCTACAAGTCAAGCTTGTGTGCAACGGTCATTGCAAGACTCACCATTGACAATTCGCTAGTCACAACAAGAGTCTAAGAGTTTACACAAGACTATGCAACTCCAATTTACCTAGTTGGATGCACACCAACATATTGTTCAATCAAGAGCACTGTTCAAGTCGTCGATATTGAACACAATCAACGCTCAAAAGTACAAGAGAACTGCAGTCATTCATTCATCACAACACCAACAATAAAGAGAGGTATCATGAGAGAAACCAAAGTTACATTTATAAATCAAGAGAAAAACAGTAATCCAAACATACAAACAAACGGGGAAACACCACCCCACAAAAAAGATAAAGCAGTGTCAATGCAAAAATAAAAAAATAAACATAAAAACACAAAGATAAGTAAAGTGCATAAGAGAGTCCCCCGTCCCGCTATGCTGAAGGTGTGTCCTCAGCCTGGGCATCAGTGCCCCGTGCACTCTCCGCGGTCTGTCTGGCCTCACTTGGCCCAACCATGGATGTATCCCGGAGAGAAGCGGCAATGGCAGCCTTGACCATATCATCCTCTAAGTCATCAGGGTCTGCATAAATCTCTCGATCATGCACAACTAGATCCTCCTCATCTGTCTCAGGTGTATCAGACACACCATCATCAACGGCCGTCGGGGCAACACCAAAGGTGGCAGGTAGGGGAATATTGGCACTCGTACCCTCTGATACTTCCACACTACCCCATAGCATGGTGATGTCAATGGACTCACTACAAAAAATAGGATTTACTGTGACAACCTTTTGTGCCGACTCATTCAAGTGCCACTAAATAATAGGTTTTAGTGGCAACCCAGAAGAATCGCTACAAATGATGATAGTTTTAGTGGCAAGTAATTTAGTCGCCACAGAAAATGATATTTTAGTGGCGACTATTTTTAAGTTGCCACTTATATGTGAAACTTTATTTAATAATATATAGCTGAGTATTTTGTTAGTGGCGATGAAACAAATGTCTCCACAAAAGTTTATTTGCGGCAACTATGTCGCCACTAAAAGTGGAGGTTTTGTGGCAGTCATTTAGGTCGTTACTAATATTTTCTTTGATACTGTAATATGATTTTTTTTAGTACATTTGTTTGATATTGTAATATGATTTTATATTACATTCAAAGTTTTATTAATAATTGTAGATATTCTTATATATTTGGTATTAACATTTAAGTACATTATTTTACTATATATTAATGGTCAGAAGTAGTTAATTGTGCGCTGACATGCTTTCTCCCCGTCGAGGGTATATTTATAATTTTTATATTTTTTCTATTTTAATTTGCTTGTTTTTGTTTTTCTTTTTTAATCAGTTATAAATTTAAAATTTTCGTAAAAATTACTAAAAACTACAATAATCAATAACGTAAAATATTTATTAGACATATAAAAAATTTGGTTAACTCTCAAAATTCTATCATGCCACATAAATTGGGAGAGAGAAATTAATATATATTATTTGAAATGACGTAAACAATACTATGAATTAAAATAATTACCAACTTAGAATACTTTAAAAACATATAAAAAATTTGGTTAACTCTCAAAATTTTATCGTGCTACATAAATTGGAATAGAAAAAATAACATATATTATTTGAAATTACAATAAATTAAAATAATTAACAACTTAAAATACTTTAAAAGCATGTAAAAAAATTGTTTGATTCTCTAAATTCTATTAGTGTCACATAAATTGGGACAGAAGGACTAACAATTAAAGACCTTCAATCTTCTTCAATTTCTTGTGGATTGATTTGAGGTATGATAGTGTTCACAATTAGGAGTCTTTTCCTCCAATGGGCCCTTCCTCTTCTTCATGATTTTCAAAGGTTTACTCTAACCCAATTGAATTAAGGTTTGTGATCAATCGTTGTGGGTTCTTCAATTATGATTCCAATTATTGATTTTATGATTCGTAGAGCACGATTTAGCGTGATAAAGTAACTTAGTACACGAATTAGCGTGAATTACATGATTTGATGTAAAGATTTCATGAACCCCTGTGATCCTAAGGTAATTGTCCCCAATTTGATAATCTATGCTTTGATTGTTGGGTTGAGTTATGATTTGATGAAGTTTATGAATTCTCTATGAAATCAAGCATGAATTATGAATGAATTGAGGATAATCTTATGAATTTAGCATGATCAAGTCAAAAGCATGATTTTCCTAAATTATGTGAGTTCCTTCAAGTATGGGTAAATTGTCTTAATTATGGCTTTTAAGCATGAGCTTGCATTGAATTGCATGCTATGAGTTGAACTTGCATGAACCCATATGAACTCTATGAACTATGAAATATGAGCTTGATGAATTAAGGGTGCTTTGAGAGTAAAGTACCAAAGTAATGATATGATGATGCTATGGTTGAGTAGTGAAATGTGTTCTCACGTAATTCTCCCATTATGATAAAAGAAGAAGAAAGAGGCGATTATCCATGTTCTTAAGGAGCTATTCTAATGATGTAAGCTTGGACAAGGTCCATGAAAGATGAATATTTATAAGAATGATTTTAGCTCTAGTTGGTAACCCTAGTTGTACCTTCTCATGTTTTATGATATAAATATGTTAATGACTAATCCGTGGGAATTATGCTTAGCACCGAGTGAATATTGAGATGGAAGCCCTCCCATTAGTACAGGCCGGGTCTTTTAGTGAAAGCTCTCCTGTTAGTAGAGGCCGGGTTTTCTAGATGGAGCTCTCCCGTTAGTTGAGACCGAGTCTCCTAAAGCAATCTCTATACCATAAACTATGTTGCCACCATAGGATGTTGTCTTTAAGTAGACATTAGCTAGTGGATCCACATAAGCTAATAAGTTCATGGTCCTACCTTGGCAAGTAAGACACCCTTTTTCGGTGTGGGGCAGACACCGGATTCCATGTTGATAGCTCACATGGCCTTACATGTCGGTTAAGGCTTTTCCCCACAAGTTAATGAACAAGTGTTCTCATGAGGAAGTAAAGAAAATAAGGAAAGATGATTTAGCTTGCTTTGGCGTTGATATATGCTTTATGTTTCATGTTTCTCATGTTTATCATGTTTTTAGCTTGGCCATTGCATGTCATGATTATGTCTCTCTCTAGCATGATTTATGTGTTTATGTGCATTGCTATCATACTTAGTACTTAATTGTGCTAACGCATACTCTTGCCTACATTAACTTCTTTGGTGTAGGATGTGGTGATTCACCTTCCACTCGTGGCTTGAGCATTGACTTAGAGTTGGAAAGAAGACTTGGTGAGTCCTCATCTATTCGAGGACACATCCTAGTTGGATTTTTCATTTTTTGTCTTTCCTTTTGTTGGATATTGTATTGGGCTGCGTCCCTATCACTTGTATTCGTATTCTATGATATTAGAAGGCGTTGAGACATGAGTTGTAGACTTCCACTGTTTTGAGTAAAGCTTTGATATAAAATACTCTTTTGAACTCTTATTTCTCTATTATCTTGTATGTTATGTATGCTAAGGGCTTGTATGAGGCCTCTCGGGGTCTTGTACCCCGTGTTACATTTAGGGGCTACCCTGGGTCGTGGCAAACTTGGTATTCAGATTGAAAGGTTTTAGAAAGATCCTAGGATGTCTCATAAGCCGCGTCAAGTAGAGTCTTATTCATGAGTGTGAAGCGCGCCACATTTATGAATGAGAGGCTGTAAGACGTTTAAGAAATTCCACTTCTTTCATTACTCTTAAGTCGTGCCATAGAGTTTAACTCTATATATCTCTCTCCTAATCCCTATCCTACGCATTTGAGGATATGGCAACCCGAAGAGATTACGCTAGAAGAAACATGGGAGAGAATGTGGAACAAGAAGCTCTTCCTCAAGCTCCTCAAGTTCCGGCCGACCCTTTGGCGGAACAAGTGACTAATGCGGAGTTTAGGGTTTCTTTCCAAGTGTTGGCTCAAGCCATAACGGCTCAAGCCAATAGAGAGGTGGTGGCTCCCGTGAACCCAAATGTGGGTACGACAGCATCAAGAGTGAGGGACTTTACGAGAATGAATCCTCTGGAATTCCATGGGTCTAAGGTTGAGGAAGATCCTCAAGAATTCATTGATGAAGTGTACAAGGTGTTGATGATCATGGGTGTGACGCCGGAAAAAAAGGCGGAGTTGGCCACTTATCAAGTCAAGGGTGTTGCCCAAATTTGGTTCAATCAATGGAAGAGTGAGAGGGCGGTTAATGAGGGTCCTTTTGACTAGGAGAAATTCAAGGTTGCTTTTCTTGATAGGTTCCTCCCTCTTGAGAAGAGAGAGGCTAAGGTGCTTGAGTTTATCAACCTTCGACAAGGAAATATGAGTGTGAAAGATTATGCATTGAAGTTCACACAATTGGCTAGATATGCTCCGTCCATAGTTGCCGACCCTAGGGCAAGAATTAGCAAATTTGTGTCGAGAGTGTTCGATATGTTGGTGAAAGAGTGCCGCACCGCCATGCTTGTGCATGACATGGATATTTCTCGTCTCATGGTTTATGCCGAGCAAATTGAAGAAGAAAAGCTTAAGGAAAGGTCTAGGGAGACCAAGAGGGCTAGGATTGGAGATGGTAACTCTTCACATGTAAGGTCCGATGGACATGGTCATCCTAGATTTTGACCAAGGTTCTCCAACCAAGGCTCATCCAATGCACCTCCGAAGTCCAACAATGATAGGGTGTCTAACCCCAAGTCTCAAGGAGGGTATAATGATGGTTCTTTATTGGCTCCTTGTGCCAAGTGTGGGAAAAAGCATGAAGGTAGATGTCTAGCCGGTACGGATGGTTGTTATAATTGTGGAAAGAGTGGTCACAAGATGAGGGATTGTCCATCTCTCACGGCCAAGGGAAGAGAGAATAAGCAAGCTCCACCTAGAGGATCGAATTCAAATGCTCAGAAGCAAAACCAATTTCATGCACTTCAAGCTCGTCATGAGCAAGAGAGCTCTCCCGATGTGGTTACCGGTATGTTAAGAGTTTTCCATTTTGATGTTTATTCTTTGCTTGATCCCGGTGCTACCTTGTCTTTTGTGACGCCATATGTGGCTATGAGGTTTGATGTTGTTCTGGATGTGTTGCTAGATCCTTTTCGTGTTTCTACTCAGGTTGGAGAATCTATCTTGGCTAAGAGAGGTTATAGAGATTGTCCCGTCTTCTTATCCCATAGAGTCACTCTTGTTGATCTTGTAGAGCTTGACATGTTAGATTTTGATGTTATTCTTGGGATGGATAGGTTTATGCTTGTTATGTCTCTATTGATTGTATGACCCGAATGGTCAAGTTTCAGTTTCCAAATGAGCCTATCCTAGAGTGGAAGGGAGGAAATTCTATGTTTCAAGGTCAATTTGTTTCTTATCTAAAAGCTAGAAAGATGATCTCAAAGGGTTGCATTTACCATCTTGTTAAGGTGAGGGATATAGATTCCAAGACCCCTACTCTTGAGTCGGTCCCCATTATTAATGAGTTTTCGGATGTGTTTCCTGATGACTTGCCCGGTATTCCTTCTGAGAGGGAAATAGACTTCGATATTGACCTTCTCCCAGATATGCAACCTATTTCTATTCCTCTTTATAGAATGGCTCTGATGGAACTTAAGGAACTGAAAGAGCAGTTGAAAGACTTGTTGGATAAGGGTTTCATCCGGCCAAGTATTTCCCCATGGGGTGCTTCGGTCTTGTTTGTAAGGAAGAAAGATGGTTCACTCCGTATGTGTATCGACTATCGCCAATTGAACAAGGTTACCATTAAGAATAAGTATCCTCTACCAAGGATAGATGACTTGTTTTATCAACTTCAAGGGGCTAGTTATTTCTCTAAGATCGACCTTCGTTCGGGCTATCGCCAATTAAGGGTGAAAGAAGATGATATTCCGAAAATGGCTTTTCGGACTAGGTATGGTCACTACGAGTTCTTGGTAATGCCGTTTTGGTGGACAAATGCTCCGATTGCATTTATGGACTTGATGAATAGAGTGTTTAAGCAATACCTTGACATGTTTCTGATTGTGTTTATTGACGACATTTTGATCTATTCAAAGAATGAGGGTGAACATTTTAATCATTTGAGGATTGTGTTGCAAGTCCTCAAGGACCAACAACTCTTTGAGCAGTTAAGTAAATGTGAGTTTTGGTTAAGGTTCGTGGCTTTTCTTGGTCACATTGTTTCCGGTAAGGCCATTGAGGTAGATCCTAAGAAGACGGAAGCGGTTAAGAATTGGCCTAGACCTTTATCACCTTCGGATATCCGTAGTTTCTTGGGCTTAGCCGATTATTATAGGAGATTTGTTGAAGGGTTTTCATCCATTGCTTTTCCATTGACGGGTTTGACTAAAGAAGGTTAAATTTGCATGGTCCGAGGCATGTGAGAAGAGTTTTCAAGAATGTCGGATCGACTTACTTCGGCTCCGATATTGACTCTACCGAAAGGATCTGATGGTTTTGTGGTTTATTGTGATGCCTCGAGAATTGGGCTAGGATGTGTTCTTATGCAAAATGGGAAAGTCATTGCTTATGCTTCAAGGCCACTCAAGGTGCACAAAAAGAACTATCCTACTCATGACTTGGAATTAGCGGCAGTTGTGTTTGCTTTGAAAATATGGCGACATTATTTGTATAGAGTACATGTAGATGTCTTCACCGACTATATGAGTTTGCAATATGTGTTTAAACAAAAAGATTTGAATCTCCGCAAAAGAAGGTGGCTTGAGTTGTTAAAAGACTATGATATGAGTGTTCTCTATCCCCCCCGGTAAGGCTAACGTGGTGGCGGATGCTCTTAGTCGATTATCTATGAGTAGTGTTGCTCATGTTGAGGATGGTAAGAAAGAGTTGGTTCGCGATGTCCATAGATTGGCTCGATTGGGTATTAGATTGGTTGATTCTACTAAATGTGGTGATACGGTTCACAAGGGTTCCTAATCCTCTTTTGTGCATGATGTGAAAGCTAAGTAAGGTCTTGATCCAAACTTGGTCGAACTAAAGGAAGCGGTACTCAAGAAGTCCATAGACGTTTTCTCCCAAGGGGGAGATGGTGTGCTTCGATATCAAGGTCGTTTGTGTGTTCCCAATGTAAAGAGCTTAAGAGAGTAAATTTTATTGGAAGCCCATAGTTCTCGATATTCCATCCACCCAGGAGCTACCAAAATGTACTGTGATTTGTGGGAAATTTATTTGTGGAACGGAATGAAGAAAGATATTGCGTAATTTGTGGCTAAGTGTCCTAATTGCCAATAAGTGAAAATTGAGCATCAAAGTGAGCATCAAAGGCAGGGAGGTTTGACCCAAGATATTAGTATTCCTACTTGGAACTGGGAAGATGTGAATATAGATTTTATTGTGGGTTTGCCTCACACGAGGCGACAATATGATTTGATTTGGGTTGTTATTGATAGAATGACCAAGTCAGCCCATTTCATTCCCGTCAAGACTTCTTATTCGGCGTAGGATTAGGCTAAGTTCTATTTGAGGGAGATGGTTAGGCAGCATGGAGTGCCGTTATCCATTATCTCGGATCGTGGTGCACAATTTACTTTTCAATTTTAGAAGTCGTTTAAAAAGGGTCTTGGTACTCATGTTAAGCTTAGTACGGCCTTTCATCCCCAAACCGATGGGCAAGCGGAGCATACTATTCAAACCTTGGAAGATATGTTGAGAGCTTGTGTAATCGATTTCAAGGGTACTTGGGATGATCACTTGCCTTTGATTGAGTTTGCTTATAATAGTAGCTACCATTCTAGTTTCGGTATGGCTCCATTTGAGGCTCTCTATGGTAGGAGGTGTAGATCTCCTATAGGTTGGTTTGAAGTTGGTGAAATTGCTTTGATAGGCCTGGAGATGGTGCATGAGGCTATGGAGAAAGTTCAACTTATTAGGGAGAGGTTGAAAACGGCTCAAAGTCGACAAAAGTCCTATACCGATGTTAGAAGAAGAGAATTAGAATTCGATGTGGATGATTGGGTTTACTTGAAAATTTCACCCATGAAAGGTGTAATGAGATTTGGGAAGAAAGGGAAGCTTAGTCCCCGTTATGTAGGCCTATATCAAATTTTGAGAATCGTTAGTAAGGTTTCTTACGAGCTTGACTTGCCTAATGATTTGGCATCTGTGTATCCGATTTTCCATGTCTCATTATTGAAGAAGTGTGTTGGTGATCCGACCTCTGTAGTGCAATTAGAGAATCTTGGCATAAAGGAAAGCCTTTCTTATGAAGAGGTTCCGGTTGAAATTTTAGACCGGCAAGTCCAAAAGTTAAGGAATAAGGAAGTTGCTTCTGTTAAAGTTCTATGGAGGAATCAATTGGTTGAGGGTGCTACTTGGGAGACCGAGGCCGATATGATGTCTCGATATCCTCATCTCTTTTCTTCCGATCCTACTCTAGCTTGAGGTATCTTGATCCTCATGGTTCATTCTTTTGGTCTCATGTGTCAGTTGATTTCCATGATTCCTTGATTATGTGTATTTGAGTATGAGTTGCATAACGTCTTCATGATATGATGTGTTGATCATGCTTTAGCTTTGAGTTGATGTTTCCTCCTCCGATATGTGCATTTATGTGATTGAATGCTAGGTTGGGTTTTTAGTCCGTGTCTATTACCCTTCTCAAGATGTCTTGATTCTCATTCGAGGACGAATTTTCCCAAGGGGGAGATATTGTAACACCCCAAGCTTCCAAAGGATTTTAAAATGCAGAACTCACCTAAAGAAAGTGACCTACGGAGGCCACCTACAGGCCGTAGATGGATTGACGGGCTGTAGGTGGGAACCGTCAATGGCACTGTGAAATTTCTGGATTTCCAAGTTTCTGAACCTTGACCTACGGAATAGCAGGACGGTTTGTAGTCCAGTTGACGGGCCGTAGATGGGCTCTGTAGATGCCATCCAAACTTAATAAAAATTTCAGCCCAAAATGAACTTTCTGAATCAATTGACGGAAGAGCAGGACGGTCCGTCAAGTGATGTATGGACTGTAGATCCTGTCCGTCGATTGGCCCCGACAGTTTTTAATTAAGGGCTTTTTGGTATTTTCCCTAATTGTTTAACTATTAAGCTAAGTCGGTTATACCCTTAATCTAAGACTTATAAATACTTTCTAAGCCTAATTTATTTCATTCTAATTCATTCCAAAACACTCCTCTCTCAAATATTTTTCTCTCAGCTCTCAAGGAAGAAGAAGAAGCTTGAATCCTCCATTGAAAACCTTCAATCTTCTCCAATTTCTTGTGGATTGCTTTGAGGTATGATAGTGTTCACCATTAGGAGTCTTTTCCTCCAATGGACCCTTCCTCTTCTTCATGATTTTCAAAGGTTTACTCTAACCCAATTGAATTAAGGTTTGTGATCAATCGTTTTGGGTTCTTCAATTATGATTCCAATTATTGATTTTATGATTCCTAGTGCACGATTTTGCGTGATAAAGTAACTTAGTGCACGAATTAGCGTGAATTGCATGATTTGATGTAAAGATTTCATGAACCCCGTGATCCTAAGGTAATTGTCCCCAATTTGATAATCTATGCTTTGATTGTTGGGTTGAGTTATGATTTGATGAAGTTTATGAATTCTCTATGTAATCAAGTATGAATTATGAATGAATTGAGGATAATCTTATGAATTTAGCATGATCAAGTCAAAAGCATGATTTTCCTAAATTATGTGAGTTCCTTCAAGTATGGGTAAATTGTCTTAATTATGGCTTTCTAAGCATGAGCTTGCATTAAATTGCATGATATGAGTTGAACTTGCATGAACCCATATGAACTCTATGAACTATGAAATATGAGCATGATGAATTAAGGGTGCTTTGAGAGTAAAGTACCAAAGTTATGATATGATGATGCTATGGTTGAGTAGTGAAAGGTTTTGTCACGTTAAAGAGGCGATTACGCATGTTCTGAAGGAGCTATTCTAATGATGTAAGCTTGGACAAAGTCCATGAAAGATGAATATCTAAAAGCATGATTTTAGTAGACATTAGCTAGTGGATCCACATAAGCTAATAAGTTCATGGTGTTACCTTGGCAAGTAAGACACCCCTTTTCGGTGTGAGGTAGACACCGGATTCCGTGTTGATAGCTCACATGGTCTTATATGTCGGTTAAGGCTTTTCCCCACAAGTTAATGAACAAGTGTTCTCATGATGAAGTAAAGAAAATAAGGAAAGATGATTTAGCTTGCTTTGACCTTGATATATGCTTTATGTTTCATGTTTCTCATGTTTATAATGTTTTTAACTTGGCCATTGCATGTCATGATTATGTCTCTCTCTAGCATGATTTATGTGTTTATGTGCATTGCTATCATACTTAGTACTTAATTGTGCTAACGGATACTCTTGCCTACATTAACTTCTTTGGTGTAGGACGTGGCGATTCACCTTCCACTCGTGGCTTGAGCATTGACTTAGAGTTGGGAAGAAGACTTGGTGAGTCCACATCCATTCGAGGACACAACCTAGTTGGATTTTATATTTTTTGTCTTTCCTTATGTTGGATATTGTATTGGGCTGCGTCCCTACCACTTTTATTCGTATTCCATGATATTAGAAGGCTTTGAGACATGAGTTGTAGAATTCCGCTGTTTTGAGTAAAGCTTTGATATAAAACGCTCTTTTGAACTCTTATTTCTCTATTATCTTGTATGTTATGCATGCTAAGGGCTTGTATGAGGCCTCTCGAGGACTTGTACGCCGTGTTACATCGAGGGGCTACCCTGGGTCATTACATCCCCTTCCGAAAGTAATCTAAAATAGCACAATCTATTTAAATTATGAATCACAATCAAATTTTGATACTAACAACACCAAGAACACTAAATTCAGGCAAAAGGGTAAAAATGGCTCAAAAATCTGATTCCAAAAATGGGGTTGAAATTCAAAAATATTTACAGGTAAATGATCCTCAAAGCATTAGAAATTCATTAATGAAAACCATTTTGAAAAAAGAGTTCAAACAAGCCCACAATCACCATTTGATAAAAAATTCGGAGTTCATGCAAAACCCCCAAAACCTCACTTTAAAAACCCAAATTCCAAGTTGAAATCATGATAAAATCAATGGGTAATAAAGGGTTAAGGTTTAAATCAATTACCCAATAGGTTTCACAGGAAAATCTTTTTCCAAAATCGCCCAACCAAGCTTCCAAAGTTTGAAAATGGTGAAAAATGGGTGTTTCCCAAATTTACACTGTTCAGGCGTCATTTGTTCTCTGCCGACGGAGCTCACTTAATGCGCGAACGCGGAGACCAAACTCACTACCCTCCACAAACGCGGCCACAGCTCCGCGAATGCGGAGGTTTAACACATGACAATCCGCGAACACGGGCAACCACACTCTGCAAATGCGGAGGTCAAAACAACAGGGGACCCTCCACGAACATGGGTAACTACCCTTCGCTAATGCGGAGGACAAGGCACTGGCACCAGAACTCAAACATCAGCAAACAGACAATGCAAACAAGTCTCCAAATGGACCCTCGAGATTTGTTCGGAACCCCATGCATACAAACCATATATGCTACCTACTAAATTTGACATTTCAGACTCAATGGAACCATTAAAATTTGAATTCGAGGTCTTTTTGACCTGGAACCCGATAGAGCACAACCAAACTAACTTAAGCCTCAAAAACTCAAATCAAGCTCGGGACCTCTAAAAATTCAACCAAGGTCACTCCTAGGCCTAAAATCTTCCCCTGAATCCAACAGAGTAGTCGGAATCCAATTCCGAGCATCTGATCTCCGAATGTTGACCAAAGTCAATCCTATGGCCAAAATCTCGCTAGTTTCCAACTCAAGGCCTCAAATCCCTGATATAGCTCCAAAACTGATTCCGTCAACTCTCCTAGACCAAATTCCACATTTTGGAGCTGATGGAATTGACGGAATCCCCGTTCAAGAACCGAAACTCCGAATGACCTCAAAACCCACATTTTCACATCTTAAGCCTTAGAATTCAAAACTTTCCAAAAACTTTATTTTAACACGAAACTTCACAATACCAACTTCGGATACTAATCAAACATAACTCGGGGAAACTTTCGAGCACGGTAAGATGGTCATTTTACAAAATTATCACGAATGACTTTAGAGTCATTACATTATCCACCACTTAAACCCATGTTCGTCCTCAAACAAAAAGTAAAAGAGAGTACCTGGAGCCTAAAAAAGCTGAACATATCTGGCACGCATATCGGACTCAGACTCCCAAGTAGCCTCTCCAACTAAACGGTGACCGCACTGCACCTTCATTGAAGCAATCTCTTTGGTCCTAAGCTTATGGACCTGCCTATCTAGAATGACTCTAGACTCCTCCTCATATCTAAAATATGGACTCAACACCATCGAATCGAGTGTACTCACATGAGACTCATCCGGGATGTACTTTCGAAGCATAGAAACATGAAATACAGGATGCACAACTTACAAGCTAGGTGGCAAGGCTAACTTATTGGTCACCTCTTCCACTCGGTCCAAAATCTCAAAAGGACCAACAAAACTAGGACTAAGCTTACCCTTCTTCCCGAACCGCATAACACCCTTCATGGGTGACACTCGGAGCCAAACATGATCACCCTCTATAAATACCAAGTCTCGAACTCTACGATCGGCATAACTCTTCTACCAACTCTAGCAGTCAACAACCTACTCTAAATCAAACGAACCTGATCCATGGCATCTCTAAGCAAGTCAGTGCCTAAGGAATCCATCTCCACCGAATCAAATCATCCAATTGGCGATCTACACTGTCTGCCATGCAATGCCTCAAATGGAGCCATCTGAATGCTGGAAATGTGGCTGTTGTTGTAGGCAAACTCCACTAGGGACAAAAGCTGATCCCACCTAACACCAAAATCAGTCACACAAGCACGGAGCATATCCTCAAGCACTTGAATCATCCGCTCAGACTGACCATTTGTCTGCGGGTGAAAGGTTGTGCTCATATCTAACCGAGTACCCAAACCATACTGTAAAGCCCTCCAGAAGTGTGAAGTGAACAAAGATCCTCAATCCGAGACTACTGATACCGGCACCCCATGAAGTCTAACAATCTGACTGATGTAGACCTGTGCTAATTTCTCCACTGTCTACTTAACCCGAACTGGAATGAAATGAGCGAACTTAGTCAGCCTATCAATAACCATGCAAATAGAATCATAAACACCCACGGTGGTAGGTAATCCCATAATGAAATCCATAGTAATCCGCTCCCATTTCAAAGTAGGAATGGGCATCCTCTGAAATACACCTCCAGGCCGCTGGTGCTCACATTTGACCTATTTACAGGTCAAACATTTAGACACGAAGTCTGCAATATCTCTCTTCATCCACACCACCAGTAATGTTGACTCAGATCATGATACATCTTCGCTGCTCCCAGATGGAAAGAATATCTAGAACAATGGGCCTCCTCTAGAATCAGTCTAATTAGCCCACCTACCTTAGGCACACAAATCCGACCTCGGATCCTCAATACTCCATTGAAATCAAGGACTGCCTCCTTGGCTTAGTCTCTTGTCCCATTTTCTAGAATGAGACACAACTTCTCATCCTCAAACTGGTGTTCTCGAATCTGCTCAACTAAAGAAGAACGGGCTTTAATAAATGCAATCAAACTAGCGCTCTCCTAAGAAACCTAAAACCTGACAAAGCCGTTGGCTAACCTCTAAACATCTCTAGCCAAGGGCCTCCCATCAACACTGATCACAGTGAAAATTCCAATACTAGGAGCCTTCCTACTCAAAGCATCGGCTACTACATTGGCCTTCCCAAGATGGTACGAAACGGTCATATCATAGTCCTGAAGCAACTCAAGCCATTTCCGCTGTCTTAGGTTAAGATCCCTCTGACTGAAAATATACTGAAGACTCCGATGATCGGTGAAAACCTCACAATGAACCCTATACAAGTAGTGCCGCCACAACGTAAGTACAAACACCACTACCACAAGCTCTATTTCATGTGTAGGATATTTCCTCTCATGTCCCTTCAATTGTCTAGAAGAATAGGCAATAACCTTCCCTTTTTGCATCAACACACCTCCCAAACCAACTCCGGAGGAGCAAAAATAAACAAAGTCTTGAGGCTTTGAAAACTCACCTCACACACATCGGACTAATGAAAATCTACGGTCTTCTGAGTCAATCTAGCCAATGGTGCTCCAATAGTAGAAAAGCTCTACACAAACCGTCGGTAGTAGCCTGCCAACCCCATAAAACTCCATATCTCGGTAGGAGAAGTAGGTCTCGTCTAGCCCTTAACTGTCTCAATCTTTGCCGGATCAACCCTAATCCCCTCCTTGGACACCACATGGCCCAAGAATGCCACAGAATCGAGCCAAAACTCACACTTGGAGAACTTGGCATACAACTTCTGCTCTCTCAATCTCTGAAGCACCAACCTCAAGTGACGGACATGATCCTCCTAGGTCCTGGAATATATCAAAATGTCATTGATGAACACGACCATGAAAGAATCCAAGTACGGACAGAACACTCCATTCATCAACTCTATGAATGATGCAGGGGCATTAATAAGCCCAAAAGACATCACCAAGAACTCATAGTGACCATAACGAGTTCAGAAAGATGTTTTAGGAATATCTGATGACCTAATTTTCAATTGATGATAACGGGACCTCAAGTCAATCTTAGAAAATAATACTGCACCCCGAAGTTGATCTAATAAATCATCAATGCGAGGAAGAGGATACTTGTTCTTAACAGTTACCTTGTTCAACTGTCTATAATCAATACACATCCTCATAGAGCAACCTTTCTTCTTAACAAAAAGAACCGGTGCACCCCAAGGTGGCACACTAGGGCGAATAAATCCTTTGCTCAACAAGTCTTGCAACTTGTCCTTCAACTCAGCCGGAGCCATACGATACGGGGCAATAGAGATGGGCTTAGTGCCCGGCTCCAAGTCAATAGCAAAATTGATGTTCCTATTAGGAGGGACACCAAGAAGATCAGTAGGGAACATATCAGCAAACTCCTGAACCACGGGAATGGACTCCACAGAAGGCGACTCAACACTAGTATCCCGAATAAAAGACAAATAGGACAAACACCCTATATCAACCAACCTCTGGGCTCAGATGTAGGAGATAATCTTACTAGGGTAAGAAACACAAGTACCCTTCCACTCTACCCTCGGAACACTAGGCATGTAACACCTTGAATTTTAAACGAAAGAAAAGGTTGCAGGTTTTTAAATCTGGTGCCAACACCTATGGAGCCCCCAACGGTCCGTAGCTTGACCTACGATCCGTAGGTGGAACTATGGTTGTCAAGGGACATGTTTTCAAAAATATCAAGTTTTAGGATTCTTCTTACGCTCCAATAGGAGGGTTCTTCATTGCTACTACGGACCGTAGATGGGTTCCGTAGGTGTCTCCTAGACTTGGTGAAATTTTATAGGTTCAAAGTTGGAATGACGGTAGGTATGTACGGTCCGTAAGTGGGCCAACAAACCGTATGTGGGAACCGCCGTTGGAAGCCCAAAATTTCTAGGTTCTGAATCCCATCGACGGTTGGACAGGACGGTCAGTAGTTGGACCTACGGACCGTAGGTCGACCCTGACAGTTATTTTAAAATGGCTTTTTGGTCTTTTTCCTAAATGTTTAATGCCTAATCTAAGTCAGTTACCCTTTAATCCTAGGCACTATATAAGTTTTCTAAGCGTAGTTTCTACCCTTCCTAATCACTTTTTAACTATTTCGAAAACCTCTACAAATATTTCTCTCTCTAAGGAGAAGAAGAAGAAAGTTAGTGTTTGAAGGACTAGTCCCCTAATCTTCTATTGATTTCAAGATTTTGGCACTGAGGTATGATGAATTTTACCTATGGAGTCCTTTCCTCCATAGGGTCCCCAAATTCCCTAATTTTTAAAGTAAGAATTCTAAATTGAATTTAGGGTTTTCATCTATCTTATGGGATCTTCCAAATTATGATTTAACTGATTGAATTATGTTTAATTATGCACGAATTGAGTTGAATTTCATGTTTTCAGTCAAATACCCATGAACCCATATGAATTTCATGATTTCTAGACTATGATCATAATATGAGGTTTTGAACTATGAAAGATGAATTGGGGAAATTGAATGATTTTGAGATAAAGATACATGAGCCCATGCATGATTTATGTCTTCTAAGCTATGAATTTCATGATGAAGTTATGAATGATCAAAAGATGTGTTTTATGAAAATATGCTTGTTCAATTATGAAATTATGATGATTTGAGATTTTGCTTTGAGATTGAAACATAAATGATGATGTTGTTGAGTTGTGAAAGGTTTTCTCACATAAATGATTCATAAAGGGTTGAAAGGTTTTCTCAACTAAACATGAATCAAAGTTAAGGAGTTATTCTAATGAAAAAGACAATAGGTGATTACCCATGTCGACTAATGATAAGATGAATTATGATTTATGACTAATTCGTGGGAATTATGTTTAGCACCAAGTGGACAAGTGGCGATTACCCATGTCCCATAAACTATGTGCCACTATAGGATGATTGTCTAGATAGACAGTAGCTAGTTGATCCACGTAAGCTAAGAAGTTCATGGTCTTACCTTGGCAAGTAGGACACCTCTTTTTCGGTGTGGGGTATACACCGGATTCCATGCTATAGCTCGCATGGTCTTAAATATCGGTTAAAGGTAATTACCCACAATAATGAATGAAACCGACTTTCAAAGTATCTCATAAGTGTTTCAAGCATGTTTAGCTTGCATTGACCATGATCCTATTACTTATATTTCTTACCTCTTTTATCTCATGTTTTAGCTTGGTCTTTGCATGTCATGTAAATGTTCCCTTTTTGCATGATCTTATGGTTTTATGCATAGTTATCATACTTTGTACATGTTTGTACTAACACATACTCTTGCCTACATTGATTTATTGATGTGTCGCGTGACGAATCCTCCCCATCCACTCGTGGCTAGAGCTTGTAGTAGAAGAACCTTGAAGACTTGGTGAGTCCTCACATTTCGAGGATAAGGCCACATTTATATTTCATGTCATTTACTTTCTTTGAACTTTGTATGGGTTACGTCCCAACTTTTATTCTATGAGTTTAGATGGCTTTGAGACTATGTATAGACTTCCGCCACTTTTGATAAATCTCTTTGGTTATGAAGTTGTCTTTTGAACTCTTTAATTTCTATGATCTTGTATTATGCATGCTAAGTGGCCTGTATGAGGCCTTTCGGGGTCTGGTACGCCATGTCATATCTAGGGGTACTTTAGGTCATGACAAACTTGGTATTCAGAGCATAAGGTTTAGAAAGGTCCTAGGAAATCTCATAAGCCATTTCGAGCAGAGACTTGTGCATGGGTGTGAAGCGCACCACATTTATGAATGAGAGGCTATAAGATGTTTTAGGAAATCTCATTTCTTTCATCATTCTAAAGTTGTGCGATAGAGTTTAACTCTATATGTCTCTATCCTAATCCCTATACTATGTGTTTCAGGATATGGCCACTCGAAGGGCATATGGTAGGAGGAATGCGAGAGGGAATGTGGAACAAGAAACTCCTCCTCAAGCTCCTCCAGTTCCGACCGACCCTTTTACCGAGCAAGTGACTAATACGGAGTTTAGGGCTGCTTTTCAAGTGTTGTCTCAAGGCATGACGGCTCAAGCCAATAGGGAGGTTGTGGCTCCCGTGAACCCAAATATGCGTATGGTGGCATCAAGAGTGAGGGGCTTCACTAGAATGAATCCTCTAGATTTTCATGGCTACAAGGTTGAGGAACATCCTCAAGAGTTCATTGATGAAGTGTACAAGGTTGCTAATGATCATGGGTGTGACACCAAAGGAAAAGGCGGACTTGGCCGCTTATCAACTTAAGGGTGTGGCTCAAGTTTGGTTTAAGCAATGGAAGAGTGAGAGGGCAGATGATGCTGGTCCTCTTGATTGGGAAAAGTTCAAGGTTGCTTTCCTTGATAGATTCTTTTCTCTTGAGATGAGGGAGGAAAAAGTACTTGAATTCATCAATCTTCATCAAGGAAACATGAGTGTGAAGGAGTATGCTTTGAAGTTCACACAATTGTCTTGCCATGCTCCTATCATGGTTGCCGATCCTAGGGCGAGAATGAGTAAGTTTTTTTCGGGGGTGTCTGAAATGGTGGTCAAGGAGTGCCGTACCGTCATGCTTATCAATGACATGGACATTTCTCGTCTCATGGTGCATGCTCAATAAATAGAGGAGGAGAAAGTTAAGGAAATATCTAGGGAGGAAAAGAAGGCAAGGACCAGTGATAGAAATTTCTCTCATTCAAGGTCCAATGGGTATGGTCGTCCTAAGTTTCGACAAAGGTTTTCCGGTCAAGGTTCCTGTAATTCTCCTCCTAAGTTCAACAAAGAAAGGGTGTCTACTCCTAAGCCTCAAGGAGGGAATGGTGGTGGACCCTTATTTCTTGCTTGTGCTAAGTGTGGGAAAAAGCATGAGGGTAAATGTCTTGCCGATTCCAATGCATGTTTTGGTTGTGGTAAGATGGATCACAAGATAAGGGATCGTCCCTTAGTGGCTAAGAGTGAAGGAGATAACTGTCGACAGGTTCAACCTCAACATCCTACGGGTTCAAGTGGAAATCTGAAGCAAAGCCGATTCTATGCGCTTCAGAGTCGTCAAGAGCAAGATGGTTCTCTCGATGTGGTTACCGATATGTTGAAGGTCTTTCATCTTGATTTTTATGCTTTGCTTGACCCCGGTGCTACCTTGTCTTTTGTGATGGAATATGTGTCTATGAAGTTTGATGTTCTTCCTGATGTTCTGTTAGATCCTTTTTCTGTCTCTACTCCTATTGGTGAATCTATTGTGGATAAGAGAGTTTATAGAATTTGCCCTGTTTCCTTATCCCATAAAGTCACCCATGTTGATCTTGTAGAGCTTGATATGTTAGATTTGATGTTATCCTTGGGATGGATTGGTTGCATTCTTGTTATGCTTCTACTGATTGTAGGACCCGAGTGGTTAAGTTTCAATTTCCAAATGAGCCTATCCTAGAGTGGAAAGGGGGAAACTCTATGCCTAAGGGTCAGTTTGTTTCTTGTCTTCAGTTAGTCCCCGTTGTTCATGAGTTTCCAAAAGTATTTCCTGATGATCTACCGGGTGTTCCTCCCGAAAGGGAAATAGACTTCAGTATTGACCTTCTCCCCGATACGCAACATATCTCTATTCCTCCTTACCGTATAGCTCCGGTAGAACTTAAGGAATTAAAGGAAAAATTGAAAGATTTGGTTGATAAAGGTTTCATCCGACCGAGTATCTCTCCATGGGGTGCTCCAATTTTGTTTGTTCGAAAGAAGGACGGTTCACTACGTATGTGCATCAACTACCGCCAACTGAACAAGGTTACCATTAAGAATAAGTATCATCTTCCAAGGATAGATGACTTGTTTGATCAACTCCAACAGGCGAGTTACTTCTCTAAGATCAATCTTCGTTCGGGTTATCACCAATTGAGGGTGAAGGAAGATGACATTCCAAAGACGGATTTACGGACTAGATAAGGACACTATGAGTTCTTAGTGATGTCCATTGGCTTGACGAATGCTCCGGCCACATTTATGGATTTTGTAATACCTCGGATTCGAAAAGGGTGAAAATTTTCAATTTTTGAAAACTTTGGTGACCTACTACTTGACCTACTAATCGTTCGTGGACTTACCAACAGTAGGTCAAGGGGGGGAGGGAATCGTTGATACTACTTCCTAAGCGGAAAAAAATTTGAAAAAAATGCTAAGGTGTGACCTACCATTTGGAACTACTAACCGTCATTTGACTTACCAATCGTAGGTCAGGAGGTAGGGGGGAGTCATTGGTGGATCTGTTTTGAGGGTGCAAATTTTATAATTTTGGGGGCCTTGGCAGTAGGACCTATGGTTGGTCACCTACGGGCAGTAGGTTGACCTACCAACTGTAGGTCACTATAGTAAGTGAGGGGTTCTGGAAATTCTTTTAAGGGATCGTTTGGTCTTTTCACCTTATGACTTATTTACTCATTTAAATCAGTTACCTTCAACTCCTAACACTATATAAGCCCTTTTAATCCTAAAATCTACTCTTCCAAAATCATTTACAAGATTTCCCCAAACTCTTCTCCCTCAAATATTTCTCTCTCTAGAAGTTAGAAGAAGAAGAAGAGGGCAAGTTAGGGTTCAAGAATTCAAGCTTTTCTTCATCAATTGCTTAAGGAATTGAGACTCTAAGTTATGATAGTCTTCATCCATGGAGCCCTTTCCTCCATGGAATTCCAAAAATCTCAATTTTCAAGTTAGAAATTCTCAATTGAATTAAGGGTTTTCTTCCATGTTATGGGTTCTTTGCAATGTTGCTTCAATTGATTGTTTTATGAACTTTGAAGTATAAATTGAGTTGAATTTCATGAATTTAGATGAATCCCCATTAACCCATGCCAATTTCCCCAATTTCAAAATCTATGCTTTGTTGGTGGGTTGAATTATGAAGTGACGAATTATATAAAATCGCTATGAATCAATGCATGAATTATGATTTCTAAGCTAATACTTTTGATGATGAGATTATGAATGACCTAAGGATGGTTTTATGAAAGTAAGCATGTTCAATCAAAAATTATGATTTTCCTCTATTATGTGGGTTCCTTCAATAAAGGTCGAATTGGCTTGTTTATGGTTTTCTAAGCATGAGTTTGCATTGAATTGCATGATTTAAGATGAATTCTTGTGAACCATGTGACCTCTATGATTTTTAAGTTATGAGCATGATGAAATATGCAAAGATGAAGCTTATGAAATCATGCATGTCGCTTATGAAGCTAATGGTAAATTAAGGGTGCTTTGAGATTGAAGCATTGAAGTTTAGGATATGTTGATGTTATGGTTGAGTTGTGAAAGGGTTTCTTACGTAATACTCTAACTTTGAACTAGAAACGAACACAGGTGATTACTCATGTTTCTTAAGGAGCTATTCTAATGAAGGGACAAGAAGCGATCACCTATTTTCCCTAATATAGACAAGAAGCGATCACCCATGTCTACTAATAATGAACTTATGACTAATGATAGACAAGAGGCGATTACCCATGTCTACTTATGATAATTGAACTACGTCTATTTCATGGAAATTATGCTTAGCACCGATTGGACAAGTAGCGATCACCCATGTCCCATAAATTATATGCCACCATAGGATGGTGGTCTATGATAAACACTAGCTAGTGGATCCACGTAAACTATATGCTTAGTAGAGGGTCCTACCTTGGCAAGTAGGATTGCCTTATCAGTGTGGGGTTAGACACCGGATTCAATGTTGATAGCTAACATGATCTTACATGTCGGTTAAAACTAATTCCAACAAACAAAGAATTAAAATGTCTTTAAGATATTTTCTCAAGTGATGTAAAGATGTTTAGCTTGCTTTGACCATGGTTTATGATTTGTGTTGCTAGTCTTTTCTTCATATTTTAGCTTGGTCATTGCATATTTATTAAAAATGTCCCGTTTTAGCATGTTTATATGATTTGATGCATTTCTATCCTACTTAGTACTTTTCTCGTACTAACACATACTTTTTGCCTACATTGTCTCATAATGTAGGGCTTGACGATTCCCCATCTATTCGTCGCTAGAGCTTAGTAGAAGGTTTTTGGGAGACTTTGTGAGTCCTCATACATTCGAGGACATAGCTTTGTTGTTCTTACTTTTATGTTATTTCCTTTTGACATTGTATTCGGTTATGTCCAAAATGTTATTTCTCATTTTTATGTTAGATTGACTTTGAGACACTTGATGTAGACTTCCGCTACTTTGTTAAAAGCTTTGATATGAGATTGTCTATTGAACTCTTAAATCTCTATGATCTTGTATTTATGTATGCTAAGTGGCTTGTATGAGGCCTTTCGGGGTCTTGTATGCCATGTCACGTCTATAGGGTACCTTGGGTCGTGACAAACTTGGCATTCAGAGCGCAAGGTTTTAGAAAGATCCTAGGATGTCTAATAAGCCACATTGAGTAGAGTCTTTTTCATGAGTGTGAAGCGCGCCACATTTATGAATGAGAGGCTATAAGATGTTTAGGAAACTCCACTTCTTTCGCTACTCTTAAGTCGTGTGATAGAGTGTAACTCTATTTGTCTCTCTCCTAACCCTTATCCTATGCGTTTTAGGATATGGCTACCCGAAGAGCTCATTCTAGAAGAAATGCGGGAGAGAATTTGGAACAACAAGCTCCTCCTCAAGCTCCTCAAGTTCTGGTCGACCCTTTTGTCGAACAAGTGACTAATGTGGAGTTTAGGGCTACTTTTCAAGTGTTGGCTCAAGCCAATAGGAGGTTGTGGCTCTCGTGAACCCAAATGTGGGTACGGCGGCATCAAGGGTGAGGGACTTCACTAGAATGAACCCTCCGGAATTTCATGGTGCCAAGGTTGAGGAGGATCCTCAAGAGTTAATTGACGAGGTGTACAAGGTGCTAATGATCGTGGGTGTGATGCCGGAGGAAAAGGCAAATTTGGCCGCTTCTCAACTTAAGGGTGTGGGTCAAGTGTGGTTTGAGCAATGGAAGAGTGAGAGGGTGGATGATGCGGGTCCTCTTGATTGGGAGAAGTTCAAGGTTGCTTTTCTTGATAGGTTCTTTCCCCTTGAGATGAGAGAGGCAAGGGTGCTTGAGTTCATGAACCTTCATCAAGGAAGAATGAGGGTGAAGGAGTATGCTTTGAAGTTCACTAAATTGTCTCAATATGCTCCTACTATGGTTGTCGATCCTAGGGCAAGGATGAGTAAGTTCATTTCAGGAGTGTCCCAATTGGTGGTCAAGGAATGTCGTACCGCCATGCTTTTCAATGACATGGATATTTCTAGTCTTATGGTTGATGTTCAACAAATAGAAGAGGAGAAACTTAAGGAAAGTCTATAGAGGCAAAGAGGGCTAAGACCGTGACGGTAATTTCTCATATTCAGGGTCCGATGGACATCGTCGTTCTAGATTTCAGCAAAGGTTTTCCGGTCAAGGTTCCTCCAATGCTCCTCCTAAGTCCAACAAGGATAGGGTGTCCAACCCTAAGCCTCAAGGAGGGAATGGTAGTTTTTCATCGAATGCTTGAGCTAGGTGTGGGAAAAAGCATGAGGATAAATGTGTAGCCGGTTCAAATGCATGCTTTGGTTGTGGCAAGATGGATCACAAGATAAGGGATTGTCCCTTAGCGGCTAAAAATGAAGGGGATAATCATCGATGAAGTCAACCTCAAAATCTGTCGGGTTCTAGTGGAAATAAAAAGTAAAACCGATTCTATGCACTTCAAGCTCGCCAAGGGCAAGAGGGTTCTTCTGATGTTGTTTCGGTATGTTGAAAGTCTTTCACTTTGGTGTTTATGCTTTTCTTGATCCTGGTGCTACTTTGTCTTTTGTGACGCCATTTGTGGCCATCAGATTTGATGTTGTTCCGAATGTGTTGTTAGATCCTTTTCATGTTTCTACTCCGATTGGTGAATCCATTGTGGCTAGGAGAGTCTATAGAAATTTCTCCGTCTCCTTATCCCATAGAGTCACTCATGTTGATCTTGTAGACCTTGATATGTTAGATTTTGAAGTATTCCTTGGGATGGATTGGTTGCAATCTTTTTACACTTCTATTTATTGTAGGACCCGAGTGGTCAAGTTTCAATTCCCAAATGAGCCTATCCAAGAGTGGAAGGGGGAAATTCCCTGCCTAAAGGTCAATTTGTGTCATGTCTTAAAGCTAGATAGATGATTTCTAAGGGGTGCATATACCATCTTGTTAGGGTGAGGGATGTGGATTCCGAAACCCCTACTTTTGAGTCGGTCCCCATTATTAATGAGTTTTTGGAAGTGTTTCCCGGTGATTTACTTGGTATTCCTCCCGAAAGGGAAATAGACTTCGGTATTGACCTTCTCCCGAATACGCAACCTATCTCTATTCCTCCTTATCCAATGGCTCAGGTGTAACTTAAGGAACTAAAAGATCAATTGAAAGACTTGTTAGATAAGGGTTTTGTCCGACCAAGTATTTCTCCAAGGGGTGCTCCATTTTTTTTTGTAAGGAAGAAAGATGGTTCACTTCGTATGTGCATTGACTACCGCCAATTGAACAAGGTTACCATTAAGAATAAATATCCTCTTCCAAGAATGTATGACTTGTTTGATCAACTTCAAGGGGCTATTTCCTTCTCTAAGATCGACCTTTAATCGGGTTATCACCAATTGAGAGTGAAAGAAGATGATATTTCGAAAACATCTTTCCGGACTAGAAATGGTCATTATGAATTCCTAGTGAAGTCGTTTGGGTTGAAATATGCTCCGGCCATGTTTATGGATTTGATAAATAGGGTGTTTAGAAAATATCTTAATATGTTTGTGATTGTGTTCATAGATGATATTTTGATTTACTCAAGGAGTGAGGATGAGCATGCCGATCATTTGGGATTGTATTGCAAGTCCTCATGGACAAACAACTTTTTGTGAAGTTTAGTAAATGTGAGTTTTGGCTAAGGTCCGTGGCTTTTGTTGGACACATTGTCTCCGGTAAGGGTATTGAGGTAGATCCCAAGAAAACGGATGCAGTTAGGAATTGACCTAGACCTCTATCACCTTCGAATATTCGTAGTTTCTTAGGTTTAGTCGGTTACTATAGGAGGTTTGATGAAGATTTTTCTTTGATTGCTTCCCCATTGACAACTTTGACTCAAAAGAAGGTTAAGTTCACTTGGTCCGAAGCATGTGAGAAGAGTTTTCAAGAATTGAAAGATAGACTTACCTCGACTCCGATATTGACTTATCGGAAGGGCCCGATGGTTTTGTGGTTTATTGTGATGCTTCAAGGATTGCGTTAGGGTGTGTTCTTATGCAAAATGGAAAAGTTATTGCTTATGCTTCAAGGCAACTCAAGATTCATGAAAAGAACTATCCTACTCATGACTTAGAGTTAGTGGCGGTTGTTTTTTCTTTAAAGATTTAGAAGCATTATTTGTATGGTGTGCATGTTTACATTTTTACCGACCATAAGTGTTTGCAGTATGTGTTTAAACAAAAAGATCTGAATCTTCACCAAAGAAGGTGGCTTGAGTTATTAAAAGACTATGACATGAGTGTCCTCTATCACCCCGGTAAGGTGAACGTGGTGGTGAATGCTCTCAGTCGGTTGACTATGGGTAGTGTTGCTCATGTTGAGGATGGTAAGAAAGAATTGGTTCGTGATGTTCATAGTTTGGCCCGATTGGGTGTTCATAGTTTGTCTCATGTTGAGGATTGAATTTGCGGGAGGTCTATTGGTGGAATGGATGAAGAAGGATATTGCGGAATTTGGGCTAAGTGTCCTCATTGTCAACAAGTGAAGGTTGAGCATCAAAAGCCGAGAGATTTGTCCCAAGATATTAGTATTCCTACTTGGAAGTGGGAAAATGTGAATATGCACTTCATTGTTTATTTACCACGCACCCGACGACGATATGATTCGATTTGGGTTGTTGTAGATCGAATGATGAAATAAGCCCCTTTAATTCCCGTCAAGATTTCTTATTCATGCTAAGTTGTACTTGAGGGAAATGGTTAGGTTGCGTGGAGTACCTTTATCCATTATCTCCGATCAAGGTGCAAAGTTTACTTCTCAATTTTGGAAATCCTTCCAAAAGGGTTTTGGTACTCGTGTCAAGCTTTGTATGGCCTTTCATCCTCAAACCGATGGGCAAGCGGATCGTACTATCTATAGTTTGGATGATATGTTGAGAGCTTGTGTAATTGATTTCAAATGTAATTAGTATGATGATTTGCCTTTGATTGAGTTTGCTTATAATAATAGCTACCATTCTAGTATTGGCATGGTCCCGTTTGAGGCTCTCTATGGAATGAGGTGTAGATCTCTGTTTGAAATTGGTGAAGTTGCTCTGATATGTCCCGAGTTGGTACATGAGGATATGGAGAAAGTTTGACTTATTAGGGAAAGGTTGAAAACGGCTCAAAGTCGACAAAAGTCCTATATCGATGTTAGAAGGAGAGACTTAGAATTTGATGTTGATGATTGGGTTTACTTGAAAATTTCACTCATGAAGGGTGTAATGAGGTTTTGAAAGAAAGGGAAGCTTAGTCCTCGTTATGTAAGCCCATATAAAATTTTGAGACGTGTTGGTAAGGTTGCTTATGAACTTGATTTGCCTAATGACTTTGCATCGGGACATCCGGTTTTCCATGTCTCATTATTGAAGAAATGTGTTGGTGATCCAACTATAGTGCCATTGGAGAATCTTGGCATAAAGGATAGTCTTTCTTATGAAGAAGTTCCGGTTGAGATCTTAGACCGGCAAGTCCGAAAGTTAAGAAATAAAGAAGTTTCTTCCGTGAAGGTTCTTTGGAGGAATCAATTAGTTGAGGGTGCTACTTGGGAGGCCGAGGCTGATATGATGTCCCGATATCCTAATCTCTTTCCCTCCGATCCTACTCTAGCTTGAGGTATCTAGTTCCTCATGGTTCATTCTTTTTGTTTCATGTGTCTTAGTAATTTCCACGATTCCTTGATTATGCATGTTCATGAAGAGTCTAATTTTGAGAAAATGAGCTAAATTGATTGATTTATATATGATTATGTGCATTGAGTATGAGTTGCATAAAGTCTTCATGAAAGGATGTGTTGAGCATGCTTTAGCTTGGAGTTGATGTTTTCCTCCTCGGATATGTGCATTTATGTGATTGCATTCTAGGTTGGGATGTTAGCTCTTGTTTCTTACCCTCCTTATGATGTCTTAATTGTCATTCGAGGATGAATGTTCCCAAGGGGGAGATAATGTAATATCACGGATTCGAAAAGGGCAAAAAGTTTAAATTTTTGAAAACTTAGATGACCTACTACTTGACCTACTAATCGTTCGTGGACTTACCAAGAGTAGGTCAAGGGGGGAGGGAGTCGTTGATACTACTGCCTAAGGGGAAAAAAATTTGAAAAAAATGCTAAGGTGTTACCTACCATTCGGACCTAGTAACCGTAGTTTGACTTAACAATTGTAGGACAGGAGGTGGGGGGAGTCGTTGGTGGATCTGTTTTGAGGGTGAAAATTTAATCATTTTTGGGGCCTTGGTAGTAGGACCTACGGGCAGTAGTTTGACCTACCAACCGTAGGTCACTATAGTAAGTGAGGGGTTCCAGAAATTTTTCTAAGGGATCGTTTGGTCTTTTCATCTAATGACTTATTTACTCATTTAAATCAGTTTCCTTCAACTCCTAACACTATATAAACCCTTTTAATCCTAAAATCTACCCTTCCAAAATCATTTACAAGATTTCCCCAAACTCTTCTCCCTCAAATATTTCTCTCTCTAGAAGTAAGAAGAAGAAGAAGAGGGCAAGCTAGGATTCAAGAAATCAAGCTTTTCTTCATCAATTACTTAAGGAATTGAGACTCTAAGGTATGATAGTCTTCATTCACAGAGCCCTTTCTTCCATGGAATCCCAAAAATCTCAATTTTCAAGTTAGAAATTCCCCATTGCATTAAGGGGATTCTTCCATGTTATGGGTTCTTTGCAATGTTGCTTGAATTGATTGTTTTATGAACTTTGAAGTATAAATTAGTTGAATTTCATGAATTTAGATAAATCTCCATGAACCCATGCCAAGTCCCCCAATTTCGAAATCTATGCTTTGTTGGTGGGTTGAATTATGAAGTGATGAATTATAAGAAATCTCTACTAATCCATGCATGAATTATGATTTCTAATCTTAGACTTTTCATGATGAGATTACGAATGACCTAAGGTTGGTTTTATGAAAGTAAGTATGTTCAATCAAAAACTATGATTTTCCTCTATTATGTGGGTTCCTTCAATTAAGGTCAAATTGTCTTGTTTATGGTTTTCTAAGCGTGAGTTTGCATTGAATTGCATGATTTAAGTTGAATTTCTTATAAACCCATGTGAACTCTATGATTTGTAAGTTATGAGCATGATGAACTATGTAAAGATGAAGTTTATGAAATCATGCATGTCGCTTATGGAGCTAATGATGAATTAAGGGTGCTTTGAGATTGACGCATCGAAGTTTATGCTATGTTGATGTTATGGTTGAGTTGTGAAAGGGTTTCTCACGTAATACTCAAACTTTGAACTAGAAACGAACAAGAGGAGATTACCCATGTTTCTTAAGGAGCTATTCTAATGAAGGGACAAGAGGCGATCACCCATGTTCCTTAATATAGACAAGAGGCGACCACCCATGTCTACTAATAATGAACTTATGACTAATGATAGACAAGAGGTGATTACTCATGTCTACTTATGATAATTGAACTATGTCTAATCCGTGGGAATTATACTTAGCACCGAGTGGACTGGTGGCGATCACCCATGTCCAATAAACTATGTGCCACCATAGGATGATGGTCTATGATAGACACTAGCTAGTGGATCCACGTAAGCTATCTGTTAATAAAGGGTCCTACCTTTGAAAGTAGGATATTGGGGTTAGACACCGGATTCCATGTTGATAGCTCACATGGTCTTACATGTCGGTTAAGGCTACTTTCCACAAACAAAGAATTAAAGTGTCTTTAAGATATTTTCTCAAGTGATGTAAAGATGTTTAGCTTGCTTTGACCATGGTTTATGATTTGTGTTGCTAATCTTTTCTTCATATTTTAGCTTGGTCATTGAATGTTTATGAAAAATATCCCGTTTTGGCATATTTATATGATTTGGTGCATTGCTATCATAATTAGTACATTCTTCGTACTAACACATACTTTTTGCCTACGTTGTCTCGTAATGTAGGGCTTGGTGATTCTCCATCTATTTTTTGGTAGAGCTTAGTAGAAGGTTTTTGGAAGACTTGGTGAGTCCTCATACATTCGAGGACATAGCCATGTTGTTGTTACTTTTATGTTCTTTTCTTTTGACATTGTATTGGGTTACGTCTCAAATGTTATTTCTCATTCTTATGTTAGATTGGCTTGGAGACACTTGATGTAGACTTCTACTACATTCTTAAAAGCTTTGATATGAGATTGTCTTTTGAAGTCTTAAATCTCTATGATCTTGTATGTATGTATGCTAAGTGGCTTGTATGAGGCCTTTCAGGATCTTGTACGACATGTCACGTCTAGGGGGTACCTTGGGTCGTGATAGATTTGATTAACAGGGTGTTTCGACAATACCTTGATATGTTCGTGATTGTGCTTATTGATGATATGTTGATTTACTCAAGGAGTGAGGATGAGCATACCGATCATTTGAGGATTGTGTTGCAAGTCCCCAAGGACCAACAACTCTTTGTAATGTTTGATAAGTGTGAGTTTTGACTATGGTCCGTGGCTTTTCTTGGTCACACTGTTTTCGGTAAAGGTATTGAGGTAGATCCTAAGAAGACGGATGCGGTTAAGAATTGGCCTAGACCTCTATCACCTTCGGATATTCGAAGCTTCTTGGGTTTGTCTAATTATTATAGGAGGTTTGTTAAAGGGTTCTCTTCGATTGCTTCTCCATTGACAGCTTTGACTCAAAATAAGGTGAAGTTCACATGGTCCGAAGCGTGTGAAAAGAGTTTCCAAGAATTGAAAGATTAACTTACCTCGGCCCCAGTGTTAGCCTTACCGAAAGGGTCCGATGGGTTTGTGGTTTATTGTGACGCTTCAAGGATTGGAATAAGGTGTGTCCTTATGTAATACGGGAAAGTCATTGCTTACGCTTCAAGGAAACTTAAGATTCATGAAAAGAACTATCCCACTAATGACTTAGAAGTAGCAGCGGTTGTGTTTGCTCTAAAGATATAGAGGCATTATTTGTGTGGTGTGCATGTTTATGTCTTTATCGACCACAAGAATTTACAATATGTATTCAAACAGAAAGATCTAAATCTTTGCTAAAGGAGGTGTCTTGGGTTGTTAAAGGACTATGACATGAGTGTCCTCTATCACCCCGGCAAGGCGAATGTGGTGGGGATGCTCTTAGTCGGGTGTCATTGGGTAGTGTTGCTCACATTGAGGATGGTATGAAGGAATTGGTTCGAGATGTTCATAGATTGGCTCGATTGCACTACAATAAAAGAGGGATATAGTGGCAATTAAAAATGGTTTTATCAGCCATAACAATGGCCGCTATAGCCTTTACCAGCCAATGGACTTCGGCCATTGTATCGGGGGTCGACAAAGGCTTTTGCAGCATTTCAAACAAGCGTTGGTAAAGCTAAGCTCTATTGCCGCTAAAACTCATTCATTTTAGCGGCAATTTGTTACGACAATTAAGATGGATGCTAAATCCAATACAAGTTAGTTAATTATGCTTATGTAGCATCAATTTCTATAGCTGGTAAATCAAATTAAATTGCCGCTAAAACTAGTTAGTTTCAGAGGCAAAACAACTTAATTTTCTCCTTTAGCGTCCAATTTTTATGGCTAGTAAATTCACTTAGTTAGACGCTAAAAGTCATATGCTTCAACGACCAATTGCTGATAACTAGTACATCCAACAAAATTGCTATTAAAAGAGATTCTATTAGAGGTGACAAAGTTTGTCAAATGATAAATAACATATAATGTTAGTTCATAAAACATAATAATATACCTCATTGAATCTAAACAAGCAAAAGGAAGTACTAATCTAAACTATAGTATCACAACTAAAAAAATTTTTATATTATTTGAACGAAATAACTAGTATAATGATATAACCAATCCAATAAAATAATGTCTTAGAGAATTTCCACAATTCTTCGTCAGATTGAAATATGTCATAGGCAAAGATTGCAAACATCAGACCGTATGACCCGAAATAATAAAAGAAATGTGTCAAAAAAATAAATGTAATGGATAAAAACATTATGAGTTAGGACTTATAAAATATCAGAACCGTATAAAGATTAAAAAAAATCTCAACGATCCAAAGACACTTGGATCTCCTATGGAGATTCCAACACCATGTTCTTTCATGTCTTTGTGAAAGCATGGCAGGCCAGTACAAGGTATCCAATATCAGTAGTTAGCTTGGACACATGTTTACAGATATACTACAGATACAATAAGAATTTGTGAAGTTCTAAAAAGGCTTTTAGAGAACAAATGTAACTACAATGTGCCTATGAAAAGTTTTGGCATAACAATAACAAGAGATGGCCCCTACCTTACACTTGATTATTAAAGACAATTGGAATAGAAGGTTAGTCGGGAGGAAGTGTTGCTAGCCTTCAACTGTTGATGGCTTCCCAACTGTGTAAGTAGGGAGGATCAGTCTTTGATATGTGAATATAGTAGCATCTGATTATCTAAGAGCAATTGAAAAATACAGGACTATAACAAGAGATGGCCGCTGCCTTACACCTGAATACCAAAGAGCAATTGAAAAATACAGAACCATAACAAGAGATGGCCCCTGCCTTACACCTGATTATCAAAGACAATTGCAATAGAAGGTAAGTAAGGAGGAAGTGCATCTGGCCTTTAGGTATTGATGGCTTCCCTACAGTGTTTTTCAAAACTTTTCGGGAAACAGTTAGGGAGGTGATGGAAGTTGTGTTACAATTCTTTGAAAATTGAATAGTCTTAGCTAGGATAAACTATATTACAATGACATTAGTTCCCAAAGTTCCCAATCCTATTTATGTCTAAGAGTTCAGAACCATTGCCTATTGTACTACTATCTATAAACTGATAGCTAAGGTGCTTCCAGATTTGAACTTGTGGTGGACTGCTTGGTGTGGGTTCCTCACCGTCAGATTTTATAGAAGGGAGGAGCATTAGTAACACTTCCCATCACAACTAATTGAGATCACAAGAAGCATATTATTTGGAGGAGTAGATAAAACTAGACAATAAGCAATTCAAAACAAAAATAACTATCTCTAAAAAGAGAAAAAGGATTTAACTATGTTCTGCATCTTACTTGATTCTTTGTATCATTTTAAATTATCACATTAGAATGCAACCATGCTAATGATTCTGGAATAAAATTCAAGGGCTGGTAAGGCATCAACAAGAATTCTCTCAATTGAAAAGTACATAACCAATGGTATACATACAGATCATATGAGACAAATAAAGCATGGGATGAGGTGTATAAAGACTAGTTCCAATAAGTAGACCAGTAATGTTGCTTTCTGTTATACAAATAGAACCTATAAATAAGACTAACTTCACTTTAGGGGTATCCTAGTATAGTATGAAGTATGTTTTTCCATCTACTCTACTTCTGTCAAAGTTAGATTAATTAAAGCCTAGCCGATCCTTTTTATCATACCTATGATCTTTAGCATTACCACTATGTTAGACATTAATCTGGAATCAGCAAAATGAGTACAGAAATATATTACTTTTAGAAGGCTAGTGCAAGACATGGAGTTAAAAAGAGCTATTGAATTCTTCAAGACCTTGGAATCATTTCAAGGATTCAATGTTACTAAATAGATATAATGCACCATATTCCAAGAAAGCAGATCCATTCACTGGATTATACTACTGCAACTTTAGGTCAAAACGTAGCTAATCCCTCTCATACAAATGAATTTAGGCTAATCTTTTGTCGTACACTAGTCTATAATTATACTTATGCATAAAAATCTTTGTAAACTGATGCATATGATGAGGTATTCAAAGAAATATTATTAATTTAGACTTGAATAGTAACTTAAACAGTAGAACAAAAGGATAAAGATGAGGTAATACCATGAGAAGTTTGAGTATTTTCAGCAGCACTAGGTATCCTTGTTGTTAGTGGTATTTGTCCATGAAACCTGCATCGGGGAGCTGATAAATATTACCACATTAGTTAATAATACTATTATAGTATTGAATTTCATATATAAATAGCTAAAACTTATGGAATCGAATTACCTGTCCACTTGAGGTGCCATTGATATTTTGAGGCATGGATTCATTAGGAACATATTTGCCCATGAATTATCTCATTCGGAGTAATTCTGATTGCATATTATCCTGTTTTTGTTTCATTAGATTCATTTCTTCATTTTGTTTTTCCTTTAAGTAAGTTATCTCCTGTTCTAACCTTTGTACAACTTCATTGGGTAAATCCTCTTCGTCTATATTTCTGAAGTAAGTTCTACAACCCCATAGAGCAGAAGGAGTTGGACCAAGTCCTAAACCACGAACATACCCAGTTCTTTCATTTCCCAACACTTGAGAATACACATCGCCTTTCCAAGCAACACGGTGAGGAGGTTGGTCAATAGATCCCTCACTTTTTTTCATCTTCTCATTGATCATGTCCTGACCAAAGAATATATATTAAATGAAATTTGAAATTCATTTATTCACTTTTAATGCTTTTTCTTATTGTTTCATGATGTAGAAACTAAATGAAAGAAGAAAACGTACAATTACTTTTGCAAAATTATCATCCAATGGTCTACCATCCACACATTTTTTATGAGTTAGCAAAAAAATTTCTGCTTGTGTAGGCTCTATACCATTTGAAGCCTAATAAAATAAAATCAATGTCATCTATGCTTGAAAAATTTCTGCTTGTGTAGGCTCTATGCTTGAAGCCTATTATTTCTATTTGCTTAGGTACGTTTCTGTCATTGAAAAATTAAAATGATATCTTATGAATGATATATAAAAATTGACCATAACAAAAATCTAAACACTATGAAAATTAGCAACTAGGAGTATATTTTCAAAATTTGTTGACACCTTAGATTAATTGGAAAGCCAATAAAAGACAAGACCACTCCATTGATCTCTCGGTATACGAATTGGTCTATTTTTCAACAAAGCGTCTTTAGTCTTATACTTTGGAAGATAGTCACCTTTTAAATAGCACTTGTAATCTTTCCATTTCTTTCCTAGTGACTTTAAGACAAAGTCTTCTCCGCATTTTGGGATCAAGAACATCTTCTGAAAAAATAAAAGCCAACATTTAGGAAACAACATCATGTATAACAAATTTATATTGTTCACCTCATAATAGCAACTACACTATACCCTCACAAAATTCAGCAATTTCTTCTTTTCCTCATTGTCAAAATTCTCCAATCATTTACGTGTAAAGGTGTTAATTCTGGAGTTCTTGCAATAATTCCTAGAAAGCTAGCAAGCTTTCAACCTTCTTTTCCAACAGATTGGTTACGACTATTAAATGGCACGTCAACTGTCTTCCCCAGAGGAGGTTTCCAAATATCTTTTAGTAAAGTAGGTCCACACACACTTCTTGCCTCTGAATTACCTAGAAGAGAAGAGATTTGAAGGCAATGAAATGATAAAAAAAATATATTGTTAAACAATTGAGAAATGCTCTAGAATTTGTTTTAATAGTATCATGACATAAATAAGAGAAAGAGTCTTATTCATCGACAGCCAACTATTCACTTCTATTTAGCTTTGAACCTTTTAATTTGTAGCAAAGAAAGTATCAATGGATTCAAGATACAAAATAAATGGTTGATTATAGAATTTGTTAGACAGCTGCACTATCTACCTTGTGTATCAGTGCCTTACAATTGACTTATTGTAAATGATGTATGACTCAGTGAATCTATTCAACATGAAATATTTGACGGACAAGTAGTTGACATGATCAGAAATTCTACGGAGCACCTCAGGTATCAAACATTAAAAATTTCACATAAGAGGAGTTTTTCATACCTAGTAGAATGAAAGGCTTAAAACAGAGTCTACTGAGCCCTGCCCAAGATGTATTTGTTGGAAAATATGAAAAGTATGCTGAGAAATGCAAATATAAGGACAAAAAGAACTTCAGCCTTTCCTTGAAACCAAACATGTGAGCTAGTAGAGAGGTTGAGACCAATCCCTATTTTCACTCAAGTTATATGGAATAAAACTCAACAAGGATGGGTAAAGATCAACACATATGGGAGCTACTGATGATAGTGAGAAGGCCGACATAGGAGAAGTGGTTAAGATGCTAATGGGTATCTAATATGGAAAATTAAAATGCAATGTATGCATATAGATATATAGATATGCACTCTTCCGGTAAGAGGGAGGTAATATGGGCTTTACAACATTTCAAGGGAAAACATGCTACAACACCAATTTTAAGAGTGGCTTTGGCAGCAAATTGTTTATGCTATGTGGCAGGAGAAAAATCTTCATGTCTTTCAGAACACAACAAGACTAGATGCTACAATAATCAAGAGTATTATCCAGGAAGTTCACATTAGAGGAAGCATGCAGACTTCATTGAATAGTGCATTGAACTATCTAGTCTACTTAGCTAATGAGTTAAGAGTTTTTTTTGCTTTGGTTGTAGCTTAGTATGACTGGGGCTATCTATTGCTTACTCATCATCTTTTACTCACATGTCTCTTGGGTAATAATAATTTATTACTACTCAAGAGGCATGTAAACACAAAATCTCTTCAGTATTATGATATTTTCCGAGCATGTAAAACAAAACAGAAGTAGAGAAAACGTATAACCTGATTCCCCATTGCCATCGGTAGAACTATTCAACTCATCAGATTGGTCATTGTGATCTTGAGTTTCAGAATGATTCTGACTATTTATCAACTGCTCAAGAAAAGGTCGGGCTCGATGGATGTTCCTTTCATCCTGCAACTGCTCAACATATTGTCGCAGATCTTCATCATTTCGTAGTTGAATGTCCAATTTGTTGCGACCTCTAGTTTGCATACATCCTTATCTAAAATAAAGTACTATCTAGCTGTATTTAGTTGCACAGATAGCAGAATAACATGACACATATACAAGAGGAAGTGTCATCCTCATCTCAAGTTGTGAATCACATACTAACGCACAAGGATTAAAAAAAATCAAACTCAAAAGAACACATATAAACTTCACAATCCAAGGGACAAAATAAAAAAATATAAGTTTCAGCAAGCACCAAAAAATCACTCGAAACATTCAATAATCGACGAACACAAACATGGAAAATTCATAGCTGAGTTACATGCATCTTTTATAAAATGATTTAAATTGAAAGAAAATTCATATATGTTTTTTATTCAAATTTCTCTATAAAAATAACAAATTCCTAAAGGTTCATTAATAAGACTTGTAAAAAATATATTTTATAATATCCACGTGTCATTCAGGATCACTTTGATTTTCAATATAATTTCCTTCCTCGAGATTAGCTTCACCATCATTTGGAAAGCTTGAGTATGGACTTCCGTATCAATTACTATCCCATCCTCTCCGCTTCTTACCCAATCATTATTCTCATATTCAAAATTATGAGAATTTTCTAAGATAGTCAAGTTAGTGCAATCACTGTGCATTGATGACTCAAACAGTACACTATTTTCTTCTCCCATATCAAAAATGTCTCAAGGTTTAATTAACCTAGGGACAAACCATTCATGATCTTGATGATCTTGCACACATATTACTTGTTGAACTTGTTCTGCAAAAATAAATGGCTCATGCGGTTCTCGATAACCAGAATCTGCCACGTGTGAAAAATTCAAAAGTGTGAAACCCAAGTCATCTTTCATAACGCGTCTACGTTTGGTTACATCAAACAAGTATCATATGATAACAAAATGCCATTAACTGCAAGATGGTCATATGTTGTGGCCTGATTTACTTGATGGAAAAGCACACATTCTGTACAAGGACATGCTATTTTATCTTCATCTTGTTTTTTAGAAAAGGCATGATTTATAAAGTCATTTACTCCATCCAAGTATTCTTTAATAAATCTGTCACAATACATCCACTTCTTATTTTTAGGATGCTCCATAAAGTTCAAGATATTCTTTTTTTTTCTGCATTTACTGTAAAAACTAAAGATACATTAGTAAAAATGGTGAAATTAATTAATCAATATGTAATTCCATAACTCAAAGATGTCATTTTAATAATTGAAACTACCAAACAAAGATTTGATTCTAATTATATAAATATATTGAATTATCTCAAAACAGATGAAAAAGTTAGAATGCTTTATTAAACATTTCCTTTCAAAGACACACTCAACTGTAAGACTGTATAAGTAAAAGAAACATAATATAAACAAAGAACAATATTTAAAAATTTAACTGTTAATTGTTCAAGCAGTAACATATTTCATATCTCAAGAAAAACAAAATGCACATGACAAAACAAATGTTCTATTGGGAACAAGTTATGATAATGTTAGCACAAAAGCTTCATGGACTGCTAAGAAGAATTTGGAGGCCAAAGACTACTCTACTACTGCTAGATTTACCTATAAGGAAGTGATGCATACTAAGAACTTTTCTATTTGGGGGAGGGGGCGAACAAAAATAACTTTTGTACCTAGCTGCGAGCAATTTATAGAACAAGCAGAAAATCTTTTAAAGGCAAGAAACTGGGCTCATGTGCATTAATCTTGAAAGAACATGTATTTCTTTTTCGATATCAATGCCAACTTTTATGGCCTTACTTTGACAGATATTGTTATACACAAATAACAGTAGGCAGTTTCCTCAACTTTTCTTTGTACAAAAAATTTGTGTACATTCAAAATTTTCCATAAAGTAGGTTTCCATGACCTGTGGGATGATTGCATATGGGTAAGGAAGGTAACCTGATAACTTTCCATTCATTTGGACTGTATATCAAATGTAAATTGGTGAAAGAAAGCAAAAATGGGAGGACAAACTTTCCACATCCAGACTACCCTAGAAAAGAAGAAATGCAAACAACTTGTTCGGTATGTCCAACTATGGAGAGTTTGTCTTCATTGTAGTCTCTTGCAGAATAATAAAATCTAATGGTCCATGAGTGTCTAATTACATGAGAATGAGAGGAATCCATCCAAAGGTTACATGGTGGAAACTTGTATGTAACGATCTTAAATATCCTAACTAGTTATTTATACTGAGGTTAGATATACACTTAAGGGTTACGTAGACGATTAAAATTGGGTGTACAAACTGGCGCTGGTTGTAAGTTAAGTAGCAGGAACCTGAGACAATTGAGCACCTTTTCTTTAAGTGTCTATTTACTGATATCGTTTGTCTAGACAGTTAAAATGACTAAGGGAGTGTCAAATGTCTATTGGCTGGTCTGTTGAGGTTAGCAGGGTCTACACAAAATGATTGAAGTAGCTCTAGTAAAGCTGAAATCTTTAGAATGTTACAAGGAGATTGTATCTACCACATAAGTTAGAGAGGAACTAACCAATATTTCAAGGCAAAGCTTGCACAATTGAGAATATTCTAAGAATAGTTCCTTAAGTTATTCATGTTGAAGGAGAATTATAGAAATTAAATCTGATTTCGTATCTTCAATTTAAGGATTTTAGCTTTTGACAGTTTAGGTATACAGAGCTTCTGATTTCTATGAATAATGTTAGCTTGACGATGAAAATAAAATAATGTTAGCTTGACGATGAAATAACTTTATTCTCTTGAAGTTATTCATGTTGAAGGAGAAATTACAGAAACTAAATCTAATTTTGTATCTTCAATTTACAGATTTTAGGTTTTGATAGTTTAGGTATACAGAGCTTCTAATTTCTCTGAATAATGTTAGCTTGACGATGAAAATTGAATAATGTTAGCTTGAAAATGAAATAACTTTATTCAACTCAAAATTTAAGTGAACAAGCTGATTGATAATAACTCTGTTCAAGAGTAGCACAACATAACCGAAATGGTATTTACTCACTCAACAAGATCATTTTATTCAAATTACTACCAGAACTTTCCAAACACCTAAAAACTACAGAATAGAACTTTCTCAAGAGCAGTGTTTTTCAAAGCGAAAAATGAAAAAAGTGATAAGGTCTTGCTTGACCGAAGCGAGAAGCATGATGCAGAAGAGCACATGATTATAACTGGGAGAAATTAACAGTTGTTATAGTTGTATATGTTTATAGTTTCTTCCATGGTTAATATCAAAATACACACAAAAAGTAAACTAATAACTTCAAAAAGTAAGTAAGTTAAGTTACATGTTTCTTATATCCAAACTATAGAACATGTAGTGATTTTAAAACAAAACAAAAAGAGTTAACCTGCTTTCTACAAGTCATTTGTGATAAAACCTATAAAATGCAATTCAACAACCAAAAACCAATCTAAGGAATTCATGAGTAAATGAAATAAAGGAAAATGATAAACCAAAGTGAAAATAGCACAACATCAGTTTTGGATTAGCTCAATATCACCAAAATGGTATTTACTCACTCAACTTGATTGCTTAGTTCAAATTAATACAAGAACTTGTAAAACACCTAACAACTACAACACAAAACTTCCTCAAGAGTAGTACTTTGGAGAGTGAGAAATAGGAAAAAAGTGATATAGAACAGTGAAAACTAGAGACAGATTGTGAAAACATTATAAAACAAAAGGTAAATTTTAGAATATGAAAAAAACAGAGAATAACAGAGAAATTAGTGCTACATGTTAGCTTTGTTTCTCGCTTTAAGTGACAAAATGCTCGCTTTTAAGAACACTGCTCAAGAGTTAGCCAAAACTTGTTATTGCTTAGCTTATGAAAAAAGCGGAGCGTAACAGAGAAATTAGTGCTACATGTTAGCTTAGCTTCTCTCTTTAAGTGACAAAACACTCGCTTTTAAGAACCCTGCTCAAGAGTTAGCCAAAACTTGTAATAGCAACTAGATAGAAGTGGAGCTAAACAAGTAACTATCAGAAATACCGATAACATAATATTATCAACTCAAGTAAAAACTTAGATATTCATCTGATACAATCAAAAAACATTCGAACAATCACGAATAGTTGAATTTATTAACATCAACCTTAGAAATAGAGTAATCAGTTCAGTCAATTGCCCATCAAATTAATAGCACACAGAAATCAAACAACACATGTAGCGAACACAGAAAAAGAATCTTACTTTTACAAAATCACAAATTGCCCTAACTATTTGAGTACGTGGAAGTAGGATTTTGTCCGATGAAAAGTGAAGGACAAGATGAATGCTGTAAAACCTACCAGAAACGTCAATTAAGAAACCTTCCAACATCAAATGATTTGAAATATCAACTCATGTTCAATTAGTTAACAGACTTCATCGAAAAATATAACCAACTAGTGCAAAATCTTAGCAGTCTCTATGTGATGAAGGGTCGTTTCAGTAAGACCATGAATCTGAAATTGAATGGAGTTGAAACCCTAGATTACCTGTGAAGATGGAGAATTTGAAGGCTTACCTGAATCCTTTTTTTTTAGCAGATGAGTGGAGGTGATAGAGAGCAGAGACCTATCGAGGAAGCAGGAATAGGGTTTTGTTTTTTATTTTCCTTATTAACAATTGGAGGGAATATCTAAATCCAGTATAAAAATTGGAGGGAAAACTAAAAAGAATGAAAGTTGCGTTAGTTACTACCTTTTACTGGCTAATTATTTTTATTGTAAAAAAACCTTTTGCTGGCTAATTAATTTTATTGTCACTAAAAAAATACCTTTTACTGGCTATTGTTCATATGCCACTAATATTTCAGCTTACAAAATTAATTAGCAGCAAGTCATTAATTGCCACTAAACAATTGCCGCCAAAACCCCATTTTGTAGTAGTGTTGGGCGTTTGGTTGATTGATTCTAGTGAGGGTGGTGTTTTCATTCATAATGGTGCACAATCGTCTATTGTGTCGGATGTGAAAGCAAGCAAGGTCTTGATCCAGTTCTAAGGGAGTTGAAAGAAGTGGTGCTTAAAAAGTCCGTTGAGACATTTTCCCAAGGAAGAGATGGTGTACTTTGATATCAAGGTCGCTTGTGTGTTCCAAATGTGGATAGCTAGAGAGAAATTTTTTTATCAGAAGCCCATAGTTCTCGATATTCCATTCACCCTGGAGCCACCAAAATGTACCGTGACTTACGGGAGGTCTATTGGTCGAATGGGATGAAGAACAATATTGCGGAATTTGTGGCTAAGTGTCCTAATTGTCAACAAGTGAAAGTTGAACATCAAAAGTAGAGAGGTTTGTCCCAAGACATTAATATCCCTACTTGGAAGTTGGAGGATTTTAATATGGCTTCAGTGTTGGTGTACCACGCACCTGGCGACAACATGACTCGATTTTGGTCATTGTGGATCGTATGACGAATTCAGCCCATTTCATTCCTGTCAAGGTTTCTTACTCAGTTGAGGACTATGCCAAGTTGTACTTGAGAGAAATGGTTAGGTTTCACGATGTGCCTTTATCCATTATCTTCGATCAGGGTACCCAATTCACTTATCAGTTTTTGAGATCTTTCCAAAAGGGGCTTAGTACTCGTGTTAAGCTTAGTACAACCTTTCATCCTCAAATCGATGGGCAAGCAGAATGTACTATCAAAAATTTTGAAGATATGTTGAGAGCTTATGTGATGGATTTCAAGGGTAATTGGGATGATCATTTGCCTTTGATTGAGTTTGCCTATAATAATAGCTATCATTCGAGTATTGGTATGACTCCATTTGACGCTCTTTATGGTAGGAGGTGTAGATCTCCTATAGGTTGGTTTGATGTTGGTGAAGTTGCCTTGATAGGTCCCGAGTTAATTCATGAGGCTATGAAAAAAGTTTGGCTTATTAGAGAAAGGTTGAAAACGGCTCAAAGTTGACAAAAGTCCTATGCCGATATTAGAAAGAGAGATTTAGAATTTGATGTTAATGATTGAGTCTACTTGAAAATTTCACCCATGAAGGGTGTAATGAGGTTTGGAAAGAAAGGGATGCTTAGTCCCTATTATGTGGGCCGATATAAGATTTTGTGATGTATTGTTAAGGTTGCTTATGAACTTGACTTACCAAATGACTTGGCATCGGTGCATCCGGTTTTCCATGTCTCCTTGTTGAAGTAATGTGTTGGTGATCCGACATCCATAGTACCATTAGAGAATCTAGGTATAAAGGATATCCTTTCTTATGAAGAAGTTTCGGTTAAGATTTTAGACCGACAAGTTCGAAGGTTGAGGAATAAAGAAATTTCTTCCGTGAGGGTTCTTTGGAGGAACCAGTTAGTTAAGAGTGCTACTTGGGAGGCTGGGGCCGATATGATGTTCCGATATCCTCATCTCTTCACCTCCACTCCTACTCTAGCTTGAGGTATTTAGTTCCTCATGGTTCCCTCTTTGGGTCTCATGTGTCTTAGATATTCCCATGATTCCTCATTTATGCATGTTCATGAAAAGCTTAAATTTTGAGAAAATGAGTTCACTTGATTGATTTCTCCATGATCATGTACATTGAGAATGAGTTGCATAAAGACTTTATGAAATGATGTTTTGAACAAGCTTTAGCTTGGAGTTGATGTTTCCTTCTCGGATATGTGCATTTATGTGATTGCATTCTTGTTGAGTTGTTAGATCTTGTTTCTACCCTTCTTATGATGCCTTGATTCTCATTTGAGGAAGAATGTTCCCAAGGAGGAGATATTGTAAGAACTCAGATTTTAAACAAAAGAAAAGGTTGCAGGTTTTTAAATCTGGTGCCAGCATCTACGGAGCCACCGACGGTCCGTGGCTTGACCTACGGTTCGTAGGTGGAACCGTGATTGGCAAGGTATAAGTTTTAAAAAATATCAAGTTTCACGATTCTTCGTACGCTCCAATAGGACAATCTGTCGTTACTACTACGGACCGTAGATAGGTTTTGTAGGTGTGTCCCAGACTTGGTTAAATTTTAAAGGTTCAAAGTTGGAATTATGTTTGGTATGTACGGTCCGTAAGTGGGTCAATGGACCGTACATGGGAACCGTCGTTGGAAGCCCAAAATTTCTAGCTTCTGAATCCCATCGACGGTTGGACAGGGCGGTCCGTAGTTGGACCTATGGACTGTAGGTCCAAACCATAGGTCGACCCTGGAAGTTATTTTTAAAGGGCTTTTTAATATTTTCCCTAAATGCTTAATGCCTAATCTAAGTCAGTTACCCTCTAATCCTAGGCACTATATAAGTTTTCTAAGCCAAGTTTCTACCCTTCCTAATCACTTTTTAACTATTCCCGAAACCTCTACAAATATTTCTCTCTCTAAGGAGAAGAAGAAGAAAGTTAGGGTTTAAAGGACAAGTCCCCCAATCTTCTATTGATTTCAAGCATTTGACATTGAGGTATGATGACTTTCACCTATGGAGTCCTTTCCTCCATAGGGTTCCCAAATTTACTAATTTTTAAGGTAAGAATTCTAAATTGAATTTAGGGTTTTCATCTATCTTATGGGTTCTTCCAAATTATGATTTAATTGATTGAATTATGTTTAATTATACATGAATTGAGTTGAATTGCATGTTTTAAGTTGAATACCCATGAACCCATATGAATTTCATGATTTCTAAACTATGATCATAATATGAGGTTTTGAACTATGAAAGATGAATTGGGGAAATTGAATGATTTTGAGATAAAGATACATGAGCCCATGCATGATTTATGTTTTCTAAGCTATGAATTTCATGATAGTTATGAATGATCAAAAGATGGGTTTTATGAAAATATGCTTGTTCAATTATGAAATTATGATGATTTGAGATTTTGCTTTGAGATTGAAGCAAAAATGATGATGTTTTTGAATTGTGAAAGGTTTTCTCACATAAATGATTCATAAAGGGTTGAAAGATTTTTTCTCAACTAAACATGAATCAAAGTTAAGGAGCTATTCTAATGAAAAGGACAAGAGGCGATTACCCATGTTCCCTAATGATAGACAAGAGGCGATTACCCATGTCTACTAAAGATAAGATGAATTATGATTTATGACTAATCAGTAGGAATTATGTTTAGCACCGAGTGGAAAAGTTGCGATTACCCATGTCCGATAAACTATGTGCCACCATAGGATAATTGTCTAGATAGACATTAGCTAGTGGATCCATGTTAGCTAGAAGTTCATGGTCTTACATTGTCAAGTAGGACACCTCTTTTTAGTGTGTGGTAGACACTAGATTCCATGTTATAGCTCGCGTGGTCTTAAATGTCAATTAATGGTAATTTCCCACAATAATGAACGAAAGCGACTTTCAAAGTATCTCATAAGTGTTTTAAGCAGTTTTAGCTTGCATTGACCATGATCCTACAACTTATCTTTCTAACCTCTTTTATCTCATGTTTTAGCTTGGTCTTTGGATGTCATGTAAATGTTCCCTTTTTGCATGATCTTATGGTTTTATGCATAGTTATCATACTCGGTACATGTTTGTACTAACGCATACTCTTGCCTACACTGATTTATTGATGTAAGGCGTGATGACTCCTCCACATCCACTCGTGGCTAGAGCTTGTACTAGAAGAACCTTGAAGACTTGGTGAGTCCTAACATTTCAAGGACAAGGCCACGTTTATCTTTCATGTCATTTACCTTCTTTGACTTTTGTATGGGTACTGTCCCAACTTTCATTCTATGAGATTAGATGGCTTTGAGACTATGTATAGACTTTCGCTACTTTTTATAAAATTCCTTTGATTATGAAGTTGTCTTTTGAACTCTTTAATTTCTATGATCTTGCATTATGCATGCTAAGTGTCTTGTATGAGGCCTTTCGGGGTCTTGTACGTCATGTCACGTCTAGGGGTACTTTAGTTTGGGACAAGGCATCGTTAAGGTGACAGTCTTAGCATGACAATCAAGGATCGCATGATAGGGAGAAAGCCAATCCATACCCAATATCACATCAAAATTTACCATTCTAGAGTAATCATGTCTACCCAAGTGTCGTACCCAGCCAAAGAAATGAGACAGGATCGATACACTCGATCCACCACTAAGGGTTCACCCATGGGTGTAGAAACATGCACAGGCGCAGGCATACTATCACATACCAAATCAAATCCATATGTAAAGTAGGTAGGCACATAGGAGAAAGTTGACACTTGATCAAATAATACAGATGCAGATCGATGGTAGATTGGGATAATACCTGTGATGACTGCATCAGAAACTCAGCCTCAGGTCTCCCCAAAACAGCATAACACTGGGCTCCTCTACCACCTATTGTCTAAGCCACACCTCTACCTCCACACTGGCCTACAACACCACTATCTGAAGCTATACCGCCTCTACCTAGTGTCTTACCCCTGCCTCGACCCCTAGCCAGAGGTGATGAATCTCTCTCTAGAGCTACTGAGTAAGTACGATGCGACCCTGAATGAGTCTGTAGAGGGCACTATCGCACCAAATGACCAAGATCCCCACAACCATAACACGACCTCGGAACAGTGAGCTGTTGTGACAAACCAGATGAAGTACTGCGACCACCACCCTCACAAGAACTATGAGACCCACGGGACACTTGTCCACTCTCAGCTACTGGCATAGAAGCATGAACCGGCCTCTGGCACTGAAATGAGCTAGCACCCATCTGTGAACCTCTGCCTCCAGACAAGGCACCAGAAAATTATCCACTAGAACGGGCCCTCTTGGGGTCACCAAACTCCTCTCGAACCAACAACTCCACCTCTCTGGTGATGCTCACAATGGACTGGAAGGAAGCACCCTCACGAGATGATATGAACACATATGATTTGATGGAGAAAGTCAATCCCTTCACAAATCTGCGGACCCTTTTCGCCTCATCTAGAACCAAAGACGTGGCATGACGAGATAGCTGACAGAAATATTCCTCGTACTCTATAATGGACATGCCACCTCAAGTCAAACCCTCAAACCTCAACCTACTCTCCTCACGCACACTCTAAGGAATGAAGCGATCCCAAAATACACTGGAGAAAGCATCCCACTCAACCAGAGGAGCTCCCACTAGCATGGGCTCCACACAAGACCTCCACCACTCCCTGGCTGGCCCACAGAGCTGGAGAGCAAGAAAAAGAAAACCCCTCGCATCTACCATCTTCAACACCTCAAGCATTTCACGGCACAAGGTTAGAAACTCATGAGCATCCTCGCTCTTACTACCCTAAAACTGGGGTGGTTTCATCCTCTGGAACCTCTCATAAAACTTCTGGTCCACCACTGTCAAAACCACATTTGGAGCATCCTATGCACCGACAGCTGGCACAGGAACCAATGGTGGCTGACCCACTTGATCCTAAACACCCGGGCCCTGATGCTGCTCTGGGTCTGTGCCCCTGCTCTAGTCTGTGAACCATGTGGTGTTCCTGCAACACCCTGAGTAAAGCTCTCTAGAACACCCAGCATCCTCAAATAAGATTCCTAAAACAACGGTGCCGTGAACCGTGGAGGAATCTGGTCCTCACCAACCACAACTTGTCGCTCTGGGGAAGCCTTTCTATCATGGCCTCTAGCCAGTGCCACTCTTCGGGGATGTTCTTCACCACGTGTCACTCCACGAGCTCGGCCCCTACCCCTACCTCTGGCTGGGGCCTCAACAACCGCCTGGGGAACTGCCTCTCCTCAAATGCCCAAAATAGAAGCTCTAGTTCTTGGCATCTGCCAAAACAACATGCGACACTCAACATTACCAATAGAATCCACACACAATAAGAAAGAATGAAATTAAGGAAGCTTTTTAATGACTTCATAGCCTCTCAAAGATAAGTACAGTCGTCTTCGCATCGATCCTTGAGATTCTACTTAGACTTGGCTTGTACACTTGAGACCTATGAACCTGGGGCTCTGATACCATTTGTCACGACCAAAAAACTGGGTGTGATGACACTTGTTCTATCTTACCATGACAAGTCAGCCTAAACCCATCAAATTAAAAAATAAGTAACAAAAAGAAAAAAACAATATAAGCGGAAGTCTTCAAACTTAAACAATCTTCCCTCAGACTGCTTGTCACATGTACATGCCACTAATACATAATTGAAATGAAATTACAAGTCTCAGTGTCTTTGTATCACAAATAGAAACAAAGCATAAATGAAAAGAGTTGAGACAGATCGCCAGCATTGAACAACTACCTCTCAAGTTTCCTCAAAAGCCTCAGAGTAAGAATAAGAAAGAACTAGATCACAGTCTAGGCTCGGAACCTACAGAAGTGTAGAAGCAAAGGTGAGTACCAAACAACATGGTACCCAGCAAATCAACTAACAAAACTAGGAAAATCTAATTAAATCCATGAACTCCCTTACTTCCAACCGAACCTTCATAACTACAACCTGCACAGATATCAGGCCAACCTAAACTACACAGTTCATACATTGCAAGGTCAACAATAGCTCAACAGCATAACCGAAATAACACCCACCAGTATCAAGTATATCAATCCCAGAGTCACAAGGCATAAACACAACTTCAGAATAACAAGAATAGGACAATGCAATGCAATGCAAAGACAAGTAGAGTAATGCATGTCTATCCTACGATACACATCCGCTGAATCTCAGACCGGAACCCATTGGGGCCACACATGGACTATGTATCCGGTGAAACCATTTCCCATCGGCATAATCATCAATCGCCGAAACCATTTCATTTCGGCATAATCATCAAAGTGTCTCATCATAGTGTTTCAGAATCAATGCACATAAGCATGTTCACACAAATAATGAGAAAATGATAGTGCTCACAGTCATAGCGCAGTTCATGTCAACGCAAATCACGTCACACTATCAACAATATATCAACATCAACAATTACATCATTCATAAAAAGATCAATTGCCGAGTCTCCATTTCACTACTCCTTTCATCACAAGTAGGATCAATCACTAAGCAAGAGTTTCAAGTCTACTCCCATAGTCCACTATGAGCAAAAGACATATTCATCAATTTCACAATCATATCGAAACTATCATAGCTTTTTCCCAATTACACATCAATATCAAGATCACGACCTATCACCCTTTCGCCGACCACTTTAGCACACATAGCCATTTTATTAATCCCCCGATCAATTTAGATTGATTCATATAAGAATTCAGCCCATACATCAATCCCATTATTCCCCAACACTATCAAGAAAGAGAAATCTGGAATTCTACAAGATTCATGAAGTTTCAGACGTTCACTTGCCTTTGCCAAATCACAATCAATCAACAACCGGAGCCTTCCCCTTTCGAATGTAATCCAAAGCAACACAATATATTCAAATTATGAATCACAATCATATTTCGAAACCAACAACACCAAGAACGCAAAATTCAGGCAAGGGTCGAAATGGCTCAAAAATCCAATTTCGAAAACGGGGTTTAAATTCGGAAATGTTTACAGGGAAATGATCATCAAAGCATTAGAAATTCATTAGTAAAAATCATTTCGAAAAAGGAGTTCAAACCAGCCCAGAATCACTATTTGATCAAAAATTTAGAGTTCATGAAAAACCCTCAAAATCTCACTTTAAAAACCCAAATTCCAAGTTGAAATCATGATAAAATCAATGGGTAAAAAAGTTTTAAGGTTAAAATCAGTTACCCAGTAGGTTTCACATGAAAATCTTCTTCCAAAATCACCCAACCTAGCTTCCAAAGTTTGAAAATGGTGAAAAATGGGTGTTTCCTGAATTTACATTGTTTAGGCCTCATTTGTTCTCCGCGGATGCGGCTCACTTAACCCGCGAACGCGGAGACCAAACTCATTAACATGCGCAAACATGGAGGTTCAACACATGACACTCCGCAAATGTGGGCAACCACCAACCGTGAACACGGAGGTCAAAACAACAGGAGAAACCCTTTCACAATTCAACATCAACATGTCATAAACTTCATAAAGCATGTATAATTTCATAAAGCTTCATCTTTATATAGTTCATCATGCTCATAACTCATAAATCGTGGGTTCATAAGACTTCACCTCAACCATGCAACTCAATGCAACTAACACTTAGAAAATCATCAACAAGGCAAATTGGTCATGCTTGAAGGAACCCATATAATAGAGGAAAATTCATAGTTTTTGGTTGAACACGCATCTCTTTCATAAAACCCGTGTTTAGATCATTCATAGTCTTATCATAGAATTTATAGCTTAGTAATCATAGTTGTTAACTCAATTCATCAAGATTTCACAAAATTCATCTTTTCTCAACTCAACCCATAATCATAAGCATAATCACAAATTGGGGAAAATTAGCATGGGCTCATAGGAATTCATGAAACTACATGTAAATCACGCTAGATCATGCACCAGATTACTTGCCCACGCTAGATCGTGCACTAGATTACATTACCACGCTAGATCGTGTACTACCAACCATAAAATCAACAATTGAAGAACCCATAAGAATTGATCAAAAACCCTAACTCAATTTGGGAAATTAAACCTTGAAAACCTTCAAGAAAGTTGAGGACCCATTGGAGGAAAGGGCTCCAATGGTGAATACTATCATACCTTATCAAAGCCCACAAGAAATTGGAGAAAATTGATGGTCTTTAAGGTGGAACTTGGTCTTCCTCTTCCTTGAAGCTTGAGAGGATTTCCTTAGAGAGAGAAATATTTGAGAGGGGAAAATCTTGTAAAATGAATTAGAAAAGGGAGATATTATGATTGGAAGGCTTTATATTGTGTTAGGAGGGGTAAAACAAACTTAGTTAAGTAATTGGGCCATTAGGTGAAAAGACAAAACGAGCCCTCATTAAATTCAACCCGCGACCTTGACCAACGGCCAAGACCTACGGCTCGTAGGTCTACCAATGGCCCGTTGGTGGCCATCATAGGTCACCCTGGCTGTCCTCCAAGAAAATCATCAAAATTAACCCTCTAAACAGTGGCATCGATGACCACTTTTCTCTTATGACCTACGGCTCGTAGGTAACCCACCGTAGGTCACCCCCCAAGTTTCCAAAAATTGAAAATTTTCACTCTTTTCCAATATGGGGTGTTACATTATGGTTTTTGCCTTAGAAAGTAAGGGCACCTCTTTTCGGTGTGGGGTAAACACCAGATTCCATGTTATAGCTCACATGGTTTATGTCGATTAAGGCTAATTTTTCCACATAATGAACTAAGATTACTTCCTAAAGGCTTTTAAGCATATGCTTTTTTAACATAACTTTATTGCATTGACCATGTCTTTTACCTTATGTTTTCTGTCATGTCATTATATAATTTAACTTGGTCATTATATCTTATGCATATACCCATTTTTAGCATGATTTTGTAATCTCTATGCATAGTTGTCATACTTGGTACATCCTCCTACTAACGCATACTCTTGCCTACATTTTCTTATAAGTGTAGGATCTCTCCATCCACTCGTGGCTAGTCCATCTTGATTGGGATTTTGAAGACTTGGTGAGTTCTCATACATTCGAGGACAAGACCATGATTATGCTTTTATGCCATTTCATTTTAGAACTTGTATGGATTATGTCCCACTTTTATTTCATTGATGTATTAGATGGCTTTGAGACTATGTTTAGACTTTCGCTACCTTTGTAAACTCTTTGATATAAATTTTCCTTTGAACTCTATCTATTATTATTTGGTATGATGTCTGCTAAGTGGCTTGTATGGGGACTCTCGGGGTCTTGTACGCCATGTCAGGTCTAGGGGGTACTTTAGGTCGTAACAAACTTGGTATTCAGAGAACAAGGTTTTAGAAAGGTCCTAGGATATCTCATAAGCCACGTTGAGTAATGTCATGTTCATGGGTGTGAAGTGAGTCACACTTATAAATGAGACGCTACAAGGTGTTTAGGAAAGTCCACTTCTTTCATCACTCTAAAGTCGTGTGATAGAGTTTAACTCTATATGTCTCTCTCCTAATCCCTATCCAATGCTTTTCAAGATATGGCCGCTCGAAGGACATATGCTAGGAGGAATGCGAGAGAAAATGTGGAACAAGAAGCTCCTCAAGTTTTGATTGATTCTTTGGCCGAGCAAGTGACTAATGCGGAGTTTAGGGCTGCTTTTCAAGTGTTAGCCCAAACCATGACAGCTCAAGCCAATAGGGAGGCTAGTGTCCCCGTGAACCCAAATGTTGATACCGCGGCATCTAGAGTGAGGGACTTCACTAGGATGAACCCTTTGAAGTTTCATGGTTCCAAGGGTGAGGAAGATCCTCAGGAGTTTATTAATGAGGTGTATAAGGTGCTAATGATCATGGGTGTAACCCCGGTGGAAAAGGTGGAGTTGGCCGCTTATCAACTTAATGGTGTGGCTCAAGTGTGGTTTGTGCAATGGAAGAGTTAGATGGCGGTTGATGCGGGGCCTCTTGATTGGGAGAAGTTTAAGGTTACTTTTCTTGATAGGTTCTTTCCCCTTGAGATGAGGAGGCAAGAGTGCTTGAGTTCATTAGCCTTCGTCAAGGAAACGTGAGTGTGAAGTAGTATGCTTTGAAGTTCACACAATTGTCTGGGTATGCTCCTACTATGATTGCCGATCCTAGGGCAAGGATAAGTAAGTTTGTTTCAGGAGTATCTGAAATGGTGGTTAAACAATGCCATACCGCTATGCTAATCAATGATATCGAAATTTCTTGTCTAATGGTTCATGGGAAACAAATAGAAGCGGAGAAACTTAAGGAAAGGTCTAGGGAGGCAAAGAGGGTTAAGATCGGTGATGGTGAATTTTTGCACTCAAGGTCCGATGGGTATGGTTGTCCTAAGTTTCGATAAAGATTCTCTGGTCAAGGTTCCTCCAATGCTCCTCCTATGTTCAACAAGGAAAGGGTGTCTAACCGTAAGCCTCAAGGAGGAAATGATGGTGGATATCTATTGTCTATTTGTACCAAATATGGAAAGAAGCATAAGGGTAAATGCCTAGCTGGTTCCAATCCATGCTTTGGTTGTGGCAAGATGGATCAAAAGATTAGGGACTGTCCCTCCGTTCCTAATAAAGGAGGAGATGACCGTCGAAGGGCACAACCTTATCCTCCAATAGGTTCTAGTGGAAATCAGAAGCAAAACATATTCTATACACTCCAAACTCGTCATGAGCAAGAGGGTTCACCCGATGTGGTTATCGGTATGTTGAGGTTTGATATTTTTTAAAATGTGTTGTTAGATCCTTTTTTGTCTCTACTCCTATTGGTGAATCCATTGTGGCTAAGTGAGTCTATAGAGATTGTCCCGTCTCTTTATCTAATAGGTTCACTCATTTTGATCTTGTAGAGCTTGATATTTTAGATTTCGATGTTATTCTTGGGATGGATTGGTTGCATTCATGTTATGCCTCTTTTGATTGTAAGACCCGAGTGGTCAAGTTTCAATTTCCAAATGCGCCTATCCTAGAGTAGAAAGGGGGAAATTCTATACTTAAGAGTCGGTTTGTTTCTTGTCTTAAAGCTAGGAAGATTATTTCTAAGGGTTGCATATACCATCTTGTTCGGGTAAGGGATATGAAATCCAAAACCCCTATCTTTGAGTCAGTCCCCATTGTAAATGAGTTTTCGGAAGTATTCCGAGAGGATCTACCTATTGTTCCTCCCAAAAAGGAAATAGACTTCGGTATTGATCTTCTCCCAGATACGCAACTTATCACTATTCCTCCTTACCAAATGGCTCCGGCAGAACTCATAGAATTGAAGGAGCAATTGAAAGATTTGTTGGATAAGAGCTTCATCCGACTGAGTATCTCTCCATGCGGTGCTCCAGTGTTGTTTGTTCGAGAGAAGGATGGTTCACTTAGAATGTGCATTGACTACCGCCAGTTGAATATGGTTACTATTAAGAATAAGTATCCTCTTCCAAGAATAGATGATTTGTTTGATCAACTTCAAGAGGCGAGTAACTTTTCAAAGATTGACCTTCGGTCGGGTTATCACCAATTGAGGGCGAAGGAAGATTACATTCCGAAGACGGCCTTTCGGACTAGATATGGTCATTTCAAATTCTTAGTAATGTTGTTTCGTTTGACAAATGCTCCGGCTGCCTTTATGGACTTGATGAATAGGGTGTTTAGACAATACCTAAATATGTTTGTGATTGTGTCACGACCCAAGGTACCCCCTAGATTTGACATGGCGTACAAGACATCGAGAGGCCTCATACAAGCCAATTAGCATACATACATACAAGAGAATAGAGATTTAAGATTCAAAAGAGAATTTCATATCAAAGCTTTTTAAAAGAAATAGCGAAAGTCTACATGTCATGTCTCAAAGCCAATCTATCATAAAGAAATAAAGTTTGGGACGTAACCCAATACAATCCGAAATGAAAGAAACAACATGAAAAATAGATCATCTAGGCTATGTCCATGGATGGATGAGGACTCACCAAGTCTTCTATCAATCTTCTATTATAAAGCTCTAGCCAGAGTGGAGGGTGAATCGCCAAGCCCTACACCAAAGAAGTTAATGTAGGTAAGAGTATCCGTTAGTACAATCAAGTACCAAGTATGATATCAATGTACATAAACATATAAAACATGCTAGAATGAGACATAATCATGACATGCAATGGCCAAGCTAAAACATGACAAAAGCATAAGAAGCATGAAACATAGACCATGACCAAGGCAAGCTAATTCATCTTTTTTTACTTGAGGAATTTCATAATATACTTTAGTTCATTCATTGTGGGAAATAGCCTTAACCGACATGTAAGACCATGTGAGCTAACAACATGGAATTCAGTGTCTAACCCCACACGGATAGGGCCATCCTACTTGCAAAGGTAGGACCCTCATCTTAACATATAGCTTACGTGGATCCACTAGCTTATGTTTATCATAGACCATAATCCTATGGGGGCACATAGAAAAGGGATGAGTAGATTGCTACTAGAAACCAGGCCTCTACTCACGGGAGAGTTTCCATCTCCAAATCCTTTCGGTGCTAAACATAAATCTCCCGGAATAGTCATAATTCTTATTTATCTTGTTATCCATTGAAAGGTACAACTAGGGTTACCAATCCAATCTAAAATCGTGTTTATTGAAATTTTATATTCCATGGACAAGTCCAAGCTTACGTCATTTTAGAATAGCTCCTTAAACTCTTGATTCAACTTAAGTTGAGAAAACCTTTCAACAAGTTATGAATACTTTATGTGAGAAGACCTTTCACATTCATAGGTTGAGCATTACATGAGAAACCCTTTCACAACTCAACATCAACATATCATAAACTTCATAAAGCATGCATAATTTCATAAGCTTCATCTTTATATAGTTCATCATGCTCATAACTCATAAATCATGGGTTCATAAGACTTCACCTCAACCATGCAACTCAATGCAAGCTAACACTTAGAAAATCATCAACAAGGCAAATTGGTCATGCTTGAAGGAACCCTATAATAGAGGAAAATTCATAGTTTTTGGTTGAACATGCATCTCTTTCATAAAACCCGCTTTTAGATCATTGGTTGTCTTATAATAGAATTTATAGCTTAGCAATCATAATCTTTAGCTCAATTCATCAAGAGTTCACAAAATTCATCTTTTCTCAATTCAACCCATAATCATAAGCGTAATCACAAATAGGGGAAAATAAGCATGGGCTCATAGGAATTCATGAAACTACATGTAAATCACGCTGGATCGTGCACTGGATTATTTTACCACACTAGATCATGCACTACCAACCATAAAATCAACAATTGAAATAATAATTGAAGAACCCATAAGAATTGATCAAAAACCCTAACTCAATTTGGGAAATTAAACCTTGAAAACCTTGAAGAAAGTTGAGGACCCATTGGAGGAAAGGGCTCCAATGGTGAATACTATCATACCTTAACAAAGCCTACAAAAAATTGGGGAAAATTGATGGTCTTTAATGGAGGAACTTTGTCTTCCTCTTCCTTGAAGATTGAGAGGATTTCCTTAGAGAGAGAAATATTTGAGAGGGGAAAGTCTTGTAAAATGAGTTAGAAAGGGTAGATTTTAGGATTGGAAGGCTTTCTATCGTGTTAGGAGGGGTAAAACTGACTTGGTTAAGTAATTGGGCCATTAGGTGAAAAGACCATATGAGTCCTCATTAAATTCAACGCGCGACCTTGACAACGGCCAAGTCCTGTGGCTCGTAAGTCTACCAACGGCCCGTTGGTGGCCATCTTAGGTCACCCCGGTTGTCCTCCAAGAAAATCATCAAAATTAACCCTCAAAACAGTGGCATCAATGACAATTTTTCTCTTATGACCTACGGCTTGTAGGTCAACCTACGGCTCGTAGGTGACCCACCCGTAGGTCACCACCCAAGTTTCCAAAAATTGAAAAAAATAATTTCACTCTTTTCCAATACGGGGTGTTACAATATCTCCCCCTTGGGAACATTCGTCCTCGAATGGAGATAAGGCTATCAAAACAAGGGTGAAAGACACGGACTAACAACCCAACCTAAAGATGCAATCGCATAGTTCACATATCCGAGTAGGAAACATCAACTCTAAGCTAAAGCATGCTCAACATATCATTTCATGAGGACTTTATGCAACTCATACTCAATGCACATAATCCTATAGCTAAAACAATCAAGTTAGCTCATTTTCTCAGGATTAGACTCTTCATGAACATGCAAAATCAAAGAAATCACGGGAATCAACTATAACACATGAAATCAAGGAATGAACCATGAGGAACTAGGTACCTCTAGCAAGAGGGGGATCGGAAGAGAAAAGATGAGGATATCGGGACATCATATCGGCCTCGGCCTCCCAAGTAGCACCCTCAACTAATTGATTCCTCCACAGAACTTTTACAGAAGCAATTTCTTAATTCCTTAACTTCCGGACTTACCGGTCTAGAATCTCAACCGGAACTTCTTCATAAGAAAGGCTATCCTTTATGTCAAGGCTCTCCAATGACACTATAGATGTCGGGTCATCGACACACTTATTCAATAATGAGACATGGAAAACTGGGTGTATCGATGCCAAATCATTAGGCAAGTCAAGTTCATAGGCAACCTTACCAACACGTCTCAAAATTTGATATGGGCCCACATAATGGGGACTAAGCTTCCCTTTCTTCCCAAATATCATTACACCCTTCATGGGTGAAATTTTCAAGTAGACCCAATCATTAATATCAAATTCTAACTTTCTTCTTATAACATCGGCATAGGACTTTTGTCGACTTTGAGCTATTTCAACCTGTCCTTGATAAGTCTAACTTTCTCCATAGCCGTATGTACTAACTCCTGCCTATCAAAGCGACCTCCCCAACTTCAAACCAACCTATAGGAGATCTACACCTCCTACCATAAAGAGCCTCAAATGGAACCATACCAATACTAGAATGGTAGCTATTATTATAAGCAAATTCAATCAAAGGCAAATGATCATCCCAAGTACCCTTGAAGTCAATTACACATGCTCTCAACATATCTTCCAAGGTTTGGATAGTACGCTCCGCTTTCCCATCGGTTTGGGGATGAAAGGTCGTACTAAGCTTGACACGAGTACCAAGACCTTTTTGGAATGACATCTAAAATTGAGAAGTGAATTGTACACCACGATCAGAGATAATGGATAAACGCACTCCATGAAGCCTAACCATTTCCCTCAAGTACAACTTAGCATAATTCTCCGTCGAATAAGAAGTCTTGACGGGAATGAAATGGGCTGACTTCGTCATTCGATGTACGACAACCCAAATCGAATCATATTGTCACTTAGTGCGACGCAAACCTACAATAAAATCCATATTCACATCTTCCCACTTCCAAATAGGAATACTAATATCTTGGATCAAACCTGCCGGCCTTTGATGCTCAACTTTCACTTGTTGGCAATTAGGGTACTTAGCCAAAAATTCTGGAATGTCCTTCTTCATCCCATTCCACCAATAAATCTCTCGCAAATAACGGTACATTTTGGTAGCTCCCGGGTGAATGGAATATTGAGAACTATGGGCTTTCGATACGATTTGTTCTCTTAAGTCATGTACATTGGGAACACACAAACGACCTTGATAGTGAAGCACACCATCTCCCCCTTAGGAGAAAGCCTCAACGGACTTTTTTAGAACCGTTTCCTTTAATTTAACTAAGTTGGGATCAAGATCTTGTTTAGCCTTTACATCATGCACAAAAGAGGATTCGGAACCATTGTGAACCGTAACACCACATTTAGCAGAATCAATCAACTGAACACCCAATCGGGCCAATCTATGAACATCACGAACCAACTCTTTCTTACTATCTTCAACATGAGCAACACTACCAATAGATAGTCGACTAAGAGCATCCGCCACCACATTAGCCTTACCGGGGTGATAGAGAACACTCATATCAAAGTCTTTCAACAACTCAAGCCACCTTCTTTGGCGAAGATTCAAATCTTTCTGTTTATACACAAATTGCAAACTCTTATGATTAGTGAAGACATCTACATGTACCCCATACAAATAATGCCGCCATATTTTCAAAGCAAACACAACCGCCGCTAATTCCAAATCATTAGTAGGATAGTTCTTTTCATGCACCTTGAGTTGCCTTGAAGCATAAGCAATAACTTTCCCATTTTGCATAAGAACACATCCCAATCCAATTCTTGAGGCATCACAATAAACCACAAAACCATCGCATCCTTCTATTAGAATCAATATTAGAGTCGAAGTAAGTCTATCTTTCAATTCTTGGAAACTCTTCTCACATGCCTCGGACCATACGAATTTAACCTTCTTTTGAGTCAAAGTCGTCAATGGAGAAGCAATGGAGGAAAACCCTTCAACAAACCTCCTATAATAACCGGCTAAGCCCAAGAAGCTACGGATATACGAAGGTGATACAGGTCTAGGCCAATTCTTAACCGCTTCCATTTTCTTAGGATCTACCTCAATACCTTTACCGGAAACTATGTGACCAAGAAAAGCCACGGATCTTAACCAAAACTCACATTTACTAAACTTCGCAAAGAGTAGTTGGTCCTTGAGGACTTGCAATACAATCCTCAAATGATTAGCATGATCATCCTCATTCCTTGAGTAAATCAAGATGTCATCAATAAACACAATCACAAACATTTCAAGGTATTGCTTAAACACCCTATTCATCAAGTCCATAAATGCGGCCGAAGCATTTGTCAACCCAAACGACATTACCAAGAACTCGTAGTGACCATACCTAGTCCAGAGAGCCATTTTCGGAATATCATCTTCTTTTACCCTTAATTGGTGATAACCCGAATGAAGGTCAATCTTAGAGAAATAACTAGCCCCTTGGAGTTGATCAAACAAGACATCTATCCTTAGTAGAGGATACTTATTCTTAATAGTAACCTTGTTCAATTGGCGGTAATGAATGCACATACGGAGTGTACCATCTTTCTTTCTCACAAACAAGACCGGAGCACCTCATGGAGAAACACTTGGTTGGATGAAACCCTTATCCAAAAGATCTTTTAATTGCTCATTTAGTTCTTTAAGTACCGCCGGGCCATTTTTTAAGGAGGAATAGAAATAGGTTGTGTATCTTTGAGAAGGTCAATACCGAAGTCTATTTCCCTTTCGAGAGGAATACCAGGTAAATCATCAGGAAACACTTCTGGAAACTCATTAACAACGGGGAGCGACTCAAGAGTAGGGGTTTTGGAATCAATATCCCTCACCCTAACAAGATGGTAAATGCAACCCTTAGAGACCATATTTCTAGCTTTTAGATAAGAAACAAATTGACCTCTAACCATAGAATTTCCCCCCTTCCACTCTAGAACAGGCCCATTCGGGAATTTAAATTTTACCATTCGGGTCCTACAATCCATAGAAGCATAGCAAGAATGCAACCAATCCATCCCAAGAATAAAATCAAAATCTAACATATAAAGCTCTACTAGATCAACATGAGTGACTCTATGGGATAAGGAAACGGGGCAATATCTATAGACCCTCTTAGCCACTATGGATTCACCAATAAGGGTGGAGACATGAAAAGGATCAATCAACACATCCGAGACTATATCAAACCTCAAAGCCACATATGGCATCACAAAAGAAAAGGTAGCACCAGGATCAAGCAAAGCATAAACATCAAAATGGAAAAATTTCAACATACCAGTAACCACATCGGGAGAACCCTCTTGATCAGGACGGGCCTGAAGTGCATAGAACCGGTTTTTCTTAGGAGCATTCGAACCCAAACCACTAGGTAGAGCTTGCTTATTCTCTCTTCCCTTAACCATGAGAGATGGACAATCTCTTATCTTGTAACCGCTCTTTCCACAACTAAAGAAACCATCCATACCGGCTAAACATTTGCCCTCATGCTTCTTCCCACACCTAGCACAAATGGTCAATGAGAAGCCACTACCACTACCTCCTTGAGACTTCGGGTAAGGCACCCTATCTCTGTTGAACTTAGGAGGAGCATTGGAAGCACCTTGATTAGAGAACCTTTGTCTAGGCTTAAAATGACCTTGTCCATCGGACCTTGAATGAGAGAAACTACCATCACTAGTCTTAGCCCTCTTGGACTCTCTAGACCTTTCCTTGAGCTTTTCCTCCTCTATTTGTTGAGCATGAACCATGAGGCAGGAAATATCCATGTCATTAATGAGCATGGCAGTACGACATTCCTTGACCACCATTTCAGACACTCCCGACAAAAATTTGCTCATCCCTGCCCTAGAATCGGCAACCATAGAAGGAGCATATCTAGCCAATTGTGAATTTCAAAGCATATACTTTCACACTCATACTCCCTTGACGAAGGTTGATGAATTCAAGTACCTTAGACTCCCTCATTTCAAGGGGAAAGAACCTATCAAGGAAAGCAACCTTGAATATCTCCCAATCAAGAGGACCCTCATTAACCGCCCTCTCACTCTTCCATTGGTTGAACCAAATTTGGGCAACACCCTTGAGTTGATAAGCGGCCAACTCCGCCTTTTCTTCCGGCGTCACACCCACAATCATCAACACCTTGTACACTTCATCAATGAATTCTTGAGAATCTTCCTCAAACTTAGAGCCATGGAATTCCAGAGGGTTCATTCTAGTAAAGTCCCTCACACTTGATGACATCGTACCCACATTTGGGTTCACGAAGCCACAACCTCTCTATTTGCTTGAGCCGTCATGGCTTGAGCCAACACTTGGAAAGCAACTTGAAACTCCGCATTAGTCACTTGGTCGGCCAAAGGGTCGGCCAAAACTTGAGGAGCTTGAAGAGGAGCTTCTTGTTCTACATTCTCTCCCATATTTCTTCTAGCATAAGCTCTTTGGGTCACCATATCCTGAAATGCGTAGGATAGGGATTAGGAGAGATATATATAGAGTTAAACTCTATGGCACGACTTAGGAATAATGAAAGAAGTGGAGTTTCTTAAACATCTTACAGCCTCTCATTCATAAATGTGGTGCGCTTCACACTCATGAATAAGACTCTACTCGACGCGGCTTATGAGACAACCTAGGACCTTTTCTAAAACATGGCTCTGATACCAAGTTTGTCACGACCCAAGGTACCCTCTAGATGTGACATGGCATACAAGATCCTGAGAAGCCTCATACAAGTCACTTAGCATACATACATACAAGATAATAGAGATTTAAGGTTCAAAAGAGAATTTCATATCAAAGATTTTAAAAGAAATAGCGGAAGTTTACATCTCATGTCTCAAAGCCAATTTATCATAAAATATAAAGTTTCAGACGTAACCCAATACAATCCGAAATGAAAGAAACAACATGAAAAATAGAACATCTAGGCTATGTCCTCAGATGGATGAGGACTCACCAAGTCTTCTATCAATCTTCTACTATAAAGCTCTAGCCAGAGTGGAGGGTGAATTGCCAAGCCCTACACCAAAGAAGTTAATGTAGGCAAGAGTATCCGTTAGTACAATCAAGTACCAAGTATGATAGCAATGCACATAAACATATAAAACAGCTAGAATGAGACATAATCATGACATGCAATGGCCAAGCTAAAACATGACAAAAGCATAAGAAGCATGAAACATAGACCATGACCAAGGCAGGCTAATTCATCTTTTTTTACTTGAGGAATTTCATAAAATACTTTAGTTCAATCTTTGTGGGAAATAGCCTTAACCGACATGTAAGACCATGTGAGCTATCAACATGAAATCCAATGTCTAACCCCACACCGAAGGGCCATCCTAATTTCCAAGGTAGGACTCTCATCTTAACATATAGCTTACGTGGATCCACTAGCTAATGTCTATCGTAGACCATAATCCTATTGGGGCACATAGGTAAGGGATGAGGAGATTGCTACTAGAAACCCGGCCTCTACTCACGGTAGAACTTCCATCTCCAAATCATCCCGGTGCTAAACATAAATCCCACGGAATAGTCATAATTCTTATTTATCTTGTTATCCATTGAAAGTTACAACTAGGGTTACCAATCCAATCTAAAATCGTGTTTATTGAAATTTTATATTCCATGGACAAGTCCAAGCTTACGTCATTTTAGAATAGCTCCTTAAACTCTTGATTCAACTTAAGTTGAGAAAACCTTTCAACAAGTTATGAATACTTTATGTGAGAAGACCTTTCACATTCATAGGTTGAGCATTACATGAGAAACCATTTCACAACTCAACATCAACATATCAAAAACTTCACAAAGAATGCATAATTTCATAAGCTTCATCTTTATATAGTTCATCATGCTCATAACTCATAAATCATGGGTTCATAAGACTTCACCTCAACCATGCAACTCAATGCAAGCTAACACTTAGAAAATCATCAACAAGGCAAATTGGTCATGCATGAAGGAACCCATATAATAGCGGAAAATTCATAGTTTTTGGTTGAACATGCATCTCTTTCATAAAACCCACTTTTAGATCATTCATAGTCTTATCATAGAATTTATAGCTTAGCAATCATAGTCCTTAATTCAATTCATCAAGAGTTCACAAAATTCATGTTTTCTCAATTCAACCCATAATCATAAGCATAATCACAAATTGGGGAAAATTAGCATGGGCTCATAGGAATTCATGAAGCTACATGTAAATCACGCTAGATCGTGCACTAGATAACTTAACCACACTAGATCGCGCACTACCAACCATAAAATCAACAATTGAAATCATAATTGAAGAACCCATAAGAATTGATCCAAAACCCTAAGTCAATTTTGGAAATTTAACCTTGAAAACCTTGAAGAAAGTTGGGGACCCATTGGAGGAAAGGGATCCAATGGTGAATACTATCATACCTTAACAAAGCCCACAAGAAATTGGGGAAAATTGATGGTCTTTAATGGAGAAACTTGGTCTTCCTCTTCCTTGAAGCTTGAGAGGATTTCCTTAGAGAGAGAAATATTTGAGAGGGGAAAGTCTTGTAAAATGAGTTAGAAAGGGTAGATTTTAGGATTGGAAGGCTTTATATAGTGTTAGGAGGGGTAAAACGGACTTAGTTAAGTAATTTGGCCATTAGTTGAAAAGACCAGACGAGCCCTCATTAATTTCAACCCGCAACCTTGACCAACGGCCAAGACCTACGGCTCGTAGATCTACCAACAGCCCGTTGGTGGCAATCGTAGGTCACCCTGGTTGGCCTCCAAGAAAATCATCAAAATTAACCCTCAAAACAGAAGCATCGATGACCACTTGGCTCTTATGACCTACAGCTCGTAGGTCAACCTACGGCTCATAGGTGACTCATCGTAGGTTACCACCCGAGTTTCCAAAGATTGAAAAAAAAATTCACTCTTTTCCTATACGGGGTGTTACAGATCTTGTTTATAGATGATATTTTGATTTATTCAAGGATTGAGGACGAGCATGCCGATCATTTTAGAATTGTGTTGCGAATCCTCAAGGAGCAACAACTCTTTGCAAAGTATAGGAAGTATGAGTTTTGGCTGAGGTCCGTGGCTTTTCTCGGTCACCTTGCTTTGGGTAAAGGTATTGACGTAGACTCTAAGAAGGAGAATGTAGTTAAGAGTTGGCCTAGACCTTTATCCCATTCAAATATTCAAAGTTTCTTGGATTTGGCTGGATACTATAGAAGGTTTGTTTGAGGGGTTCTCTTTGATTGCCTCTCCATTGAGGTATTTGACCCAAAATAAAGTTAAGTTTGTATGGTCTAAAGCATGTGAGGAAAGTTTCAAAGAATTGACAGACAGGCTTACCTCTGTTCCGATCTTGACCTTACTAGAAGGGTTCAATGGATTTGTTGTTTGTTGTGATGCCTCAAGAATTGGGTTTGGATGTGCCCTTATGCAAAATGGAAAAGTCTTTGCATATGCTTCAAGGAAACTTAAGATTTACAAAAAGAACTATCCTACCCATGACTTAGAACAAGCGGCGGTTGTGTTCACTCTAAAGATTTTGAGGCATTACTTGTATGGAGTGCATGTTGATGTCTTCACCGACCACAAGAGTTTACAATATGTGTTCAAGCAAAAGGATCTGAATCTTCGCCAAAAAAGGTGGCTTGAGTTGCTAAAAGACTATGACATGAGTGTCCTTTATCACCCCGGCAAGGGGAATGTGGTGGCGGATGCCCTTAGTCGGTTATCCATGGGTAGTGTTGATCATGTTGAGGATGATAAGAAAGAATTGGTTTGAGATGTTCATAGATTAACCCGATTGGGTGTTCGGTTAATTGATTCCAAGAAAGGAGGCTTTGTTGTTCATAATGGTTCATAATCGTCTTTTGTATCATATGTGAAATTAAAGCAAGGTCTTGACCCAATTTTGATGGAATTGAAGGAATTAGTCCTTAAAAAGTTCATTGAGGCTTTCTCCCAAGGGAGAGATGGTGTACTTAGATATCAAGGTCGTTTGTGTGTCCCGAATGTTGATAAATTGAAGGAGCAGATTTTATTGGAAGCCCATAGTTCCCGATATTCCATTAGCTCGGGAGCCACCAAGATATACCGTGACTTGCGGGAGGTCTATTTCTTGAATGAGATGAAGAAGAACATTGCGGAATTTGTAGCTAAGTGTCCAAATTGCCAACAAGTAAAAGTTGAACATCAAAAGCCAGGAGGCTTTTCCCAAGATAGTAGTATTCCTACTTGGAAATGGGAAGACTTTAATATGTACTTCATTGTTGGTTTACCACGCACCCGACGACAACATGAGTAGATATGGATTATTGTTGATCGTATGACGAAATTGACTCATTTTATTCCCGTGAAGGTTTCTTATTTGGCAGAGGACTATGCCAAATTGTACCTAAGGGAAATGGTTAGGTTGCGTGGAGTGCCCCTATCTATTATATCCGGTCGTGGTACACAATTTACTTCTCAGTTTTGAAAATCTTTCCAAAAGGGCTTTCGTACTCGTGTTAAGCTTAGTACAACTTTTCATCCACAAATCAATGGACAAGTGGAATGTACTATCCAAACTTTGAAAAATATGTTGAGAGCTTGTGTGATTGATTTCAAGGGTAATTGGGATGATCGTTTTCCTTTGATTGAGTTTGCTTACAATAATAGCTACCACTAGAGCATTGGTATGACTCCATTTGAGGCTCTTCATGGAAGGAGGTGTAGATCTCCAATAGGATGGTTTGAAGTTGGTGAAGTCTCTTTGATAGGTCCCGAGCTGGTACATGAGGCAATGGAGAAAGTTTGATTTACTAGAGAAAAGTCGAAAATGACTCAAAGTCGACAAAAGTCCGAAGTTGGGTTTTAGAAGGAGAGATCTAGAATTTGATGTTGATGACTGGGTCTACTTGAAAATCTCACCCATGAAGGATGTAATGAGGTTTTGGAAGAAAGGGAAGCTTAGTCCCGTTATGTGGGCCCATATCATATTTGAGGTAAATTGGTAAGGTTGCTTATGAACTCGACTTGCCAAATGATTTAGCATCTATTCATCCGATTTTCCATGTCTCCTTATTGAAGAAATTTGTTGGTATTTCAGCATCTATAGTGCCATTGGAGACTCTTGGTATAAAGGATATTCTTTCTTACGAAGAGGTTCTGGTTGAGATTTTAGACCGGCAAGTTCGGAAGTTGAGAAATAATGAAGTTGCTTTTGTAAAAGATCTTTGGAAGAATCAGTTAGTTGAGGGTGCTACTTGGGAGGCCGAGGCCGATATGATATTTCATTATCCTCATCTTATTCCCTCCGCTCCTACTCAAGGTTGAGGTATTTAGTTCCTCATGGTTCACTCTTTTGGTCTCATGTGTCTTAGATGTTCCCATAGTTCCTCATTTATGCATGTTCATGAAAAAGCTTATTTTTTGTGAAAATGAGTTAACTTGATTGATTTCTTCATGTTTATGTGCATTGAATATATTTTGCATGTAGACCTTATGAAATGGTGTTTTGAACATGCTTTAACTTGGAGTTGATGTTTCGTCCTCCGATTTGTTCATTTATGTGATTGCATGCATGTTGGGCTGTTACATTTAGTTATTATCCTTCTTATGATGTCTTGATTCTCATTCAAGGATTTATGTTCTCAAGGGGGAGATATTGTAACACCTCAGATTCAAAAGGAAGGAAATTTCTGATTTTTAGGGCTGGTGCCAGTACCAACGGAAGCAATCTACGACTCAAGGTAGGAACCATAGAGGCAAGGTGAACTTTTTGAAAATGTCAAGTTTCAGGATCCTTTCTACGACTCAATAGGATGGTCCTTCATTGCTTCTACAGACTGTAGATAAGTCTCGTAGGTCATCCCCTGACTTAGTGAAATCTTGAGGGACAAAGTTGGGATCGACGGCTGGTATGTACAGTCCGTAAGTGGACCAACGGACCATACATGGAAACCGTCGTTGGAAGCCCAAAATTTCTAGTTCCTGAATCCCATCGATGGTTAGACAGGACGGTCCGTAGTTGGACCTACAGACTGTAGGTCCGAATCGTAGGTCAAGATCTGGCAGTTATTTTTAAGGGCTTTTTAATTTTTTCCTTAATTGATCTATTCCTAATCTAAGTCGGTTAAGTCATAATCCTAGGCTCTATATAGGGCCTCTAAGCCTAATTCTACCCTTTTCTAATCACTTCCAAACTCCCTCCAGAATCTTTCCCCAAATACTTCTCTCTCTAAAGATTTAAGAAGAAGAAGAAAGTTCTAGGGTTTCCATTCAAGTCTCCGAAGTTCACCATTGATTTCAAGATTTTGGCCTCAAGGTATGATAGCTTTCACCTATGGAGTCCTTTCCTCCATAGGGTTCCTGAATCCCCCAATTTTGTAAACTTAGATTATTCAATTGAAATTAGGATTTTCTTCTATATTATGGGTTCTTTCAAATTATGATCTAATGGATGAATTATGTTTATTTATGCATGAATGGAGTTAATTGAATGAATTTTAGGTGAAATTCTATGAATGCATGATTTGTGATTTTTAAGCTACGAGTCTATGATGAAGTTTATGAATGATCAAAAGATGATTTTTTTGAAGATATGCATGTTAAAATAAGAAATTAATGATGATTTAAGTTGCTTGATAGTGAAGCATTATTTTTGTTGTTGTTGTGAAAGGATTTTCTCACATGAAGGATTCATAGGGTTGAAAGGTTTTCTCAACTAAACTTTAACCAAAGATTAATGAGATGTTATAATGAATTTTAATTTTGATTGGCTATTTGATGTGCCTTCCATGAATAAAGGGACAAGAGGCGATTACCCATGTCCCCTAATGATAAGACAAGATGCGATTACCCATATCTATTGATGATAAGATGACTTATGAATTATGACTAATCCATGGGATTTATGCTTAGCACCGAATGGACAAGTGGATATTACCCATATCCCATAAACTATGTTCCACCATAGGTTGTCTTGATAGACATTAGCTAGTGGATCCACTTAAACTAGAAGTTATGGTTCTTACCTTGGCAAGTAAGGGCACCTCTTTTCGGAGTGGGCTAGGCACTGGATTCCATGTTATATATCACATGGTGTATGTCGCTTAAGGCTAATTTCCCCACATAATGAACTAAGATTACTTCCTAAAGGCTTTTCAACTTATGTTGTTTTATGATGACTTTCTTGCATTGACCATGACTTTTGCCTTATGTTTTCTATCATGTCATCATATGATTTAACTTGGTCATTGTATCTTATGTATAGCCCTTTTTAGCATAATTTTCTAAAATCTATGCATAGTTGTCATACTTGGTACATCCTTGTACTAATGCATACTCTTGCCTACATTTTCTTATAAGTGTAGGATCCGGCTCATGTCCATCCAATCGTTGCTAGTCTGTCTTGATTGGGATCTTGAAGACTTGGTGACTCCTCATATATTAGAGGACAAGGCCATGTTTATGCTTTTATGTCATTTCATTCAGAACTTTTATGGGTTACGTCCCACTTTCATTTCATTGATGTATTAGATGGCTTTGAGACTATGTTTAGACTTCTGCTACCTTTGTAAACTCTTTGATATAAATTGTCCCTTGAACTCTATCTACTATTATCTTATATGATGTACTCTAAGTGGCTCGTATGGGGCCTTTCGGGGTTTCGTACTCCATGTCATGTCTAGGGGGTACTTTAGGTCATGACAATATGACAATTAATCATTTGGATATTTTGATGTCACATTGAAATTATGATAGTTCCATTAGCTCTAGAAGGGTGATTTTGGTCTAGTGTGTTACTCATTTCGGGTACCGAGGCTTCCATCTGGATTTTTGTGATTAGGCCTTTTACCCTTTACGTTTGCCCAAAGTTTGACCTTGGTCGAATTTCTTGGTAAACATTCTTGGAATGGAATTTTGTTAGTGTAGTTAGCTTTGAAATGTTGAGTTTGGTTCAAAACAACCTTTAGTTCAATTTTTGATATAATCATGATGACCTTGTGGCATTTAGCATTTTATTTGGTGTTTGTTTATATGTATTGACTTTTGTCAACATTTTGACAAGATGACCCATGTTGGTTGTTTTATTAATTTTGTTGAGTCCGCAATGCCATTTCCAACTGGGTAGTGTAGTTTATTTGTGTTGATAGGATTCTGAACAAATTTTGAACCCCTAATGGCGGATTTTGGCTTCATTATAAAATTGCTCATTTAGTGGTCCAGTCAGTACAATCTTTTGGTCAACCTATGACAGTTAGGCCAGCTATGTCTTCTGAGGAGTAAAAGATGTTGGCACGGTTAATTAGGTTGGGTTCTCCCAAGTTCACGGGTGATGTGGGTGAGGATGCCCACTAGTTTCTAGTTAGTTGTTTTGAGAGGTTGCATAACCTCGGGTTAGTGAAGTCCCACGGTGTTGATTATACTTCTTTCAAGCTTTATGGGTCAGCAAAATAGTAGTGGAGGCCTATCTTGAGTGCAGACTAGCTGGGTCACCTTTGATGACTTGGGATAATTTCTCTAAGGCTTTCTTGGAGAAGTATGTATCTCATAGCCTGAAGGAGCAGTTACGGGATGAGTTTACAAACTTGACTCAGGGATTCTTGTCTGTTACGGAGTATGAGATAGGATTCCATGAGTTGGCTGGACATGTGACTATTTCTTGAAAAATATTATATGAAGTGAGTAACTGATTTGATGCTTGAATATTAGTTTTGAACTTCTTATTTTCTTGAGAATGAAATTTGGGATTTCATTTCTAAATTCTGGACCTTCTCGAGAGAGAAGATCTATGTCAAGGTAATGGGTTTCTTACGAGATTGTACATGGAAGTGCCTGAGAAGAACCCCTATGATAAGATTCTTGTGATTGAAAAATGCAATGTGTGTTTGAGATTGACAGAGCCTATCCATGAGTAATTAATGTTATTAAGCAATCACATTGATCCAACTTTTGAAATTGATACCCACTTCCGCACACTTCTAGATTGTTACTCTGCTTGCTTGCTAATCACTCGTTTTAGTTTATTTTGTCAAAAATTCATTAATATATAATCTTAATTTGATATTTGAAATTTATTCACGCTTGTTTCTATCTCTCAAAAATGGATTAGATCACTCTTTGACTTCCTAACTAAATTCGTTCATATACCACTCTCCATGGGATTCGACCTCGACCTCACAAGTTGGGTAAATAGATTACTAAGAACCGCTTACTTTTTAAATTGTTTCACAAGTAATTTGAGCGTTATCAAAAATGGCATTGTTGCTGGGGAGTGGTGCTTAGAATTCTTTTAGTGAAGTAATTTTTGTGGATTGATTTAGTGTAGTAGAATACTCTTATAATTTGTTTCAGTGGTGTGCTCTTTATATAGATAACGAAAGAGTTTCATTGGGAACAATGATGTTTGTCAAAATTGGCAAAATGATGATGTTGGGAATTTGGATTATGTGAATTTTAATGCAATAGGCAGTACACGAGCTATCCGATTACCTCCAACTGTGGGGAATTCTATATGTCACGTAACTGAGCCATGCTTCAATTACTTCAAATGAAGTGAATGTTTGGGGGTCTAGCTCATGAGGATCCTCATGAACACATTCACAATTTTGTGGATATATGTGGTTAGTTTATTTTCAAGAACATCGCCCAAGAGTACATTCGGTTAAGGTTGTTCCCTTTCTCGCTAATAAGGAATGGTTTGTTGAACATACAAGGGACTCAATAACTTCTTGGGAAGAGCTAACTTAGGTGTTCTTTGAAAGATTCTTTCCTCCTTCGAAGATTGTAAAGTTTAGTGATAGAATCAAAAATTTCAAATGAGTTGAAGGTGAACCTATCAATGAAACATGGTTAAGGTTCCAAAATTTTGTATTACAATGCCCTAATCACGAGTTTCCAGATGAAGTGTTGTTGCATAATTTTTATCGGAGTCTTGATGCCGTGAATAAAGGGATAGCTAACAAACTCATCCGAGGTGGAATCAGGAGACAACCATTTGCAATTGGTTCAGCTTACCTTGATGAGATGACCAAAATCAACCGTGCATGGCATACAAGGAAGATCAAGTATCCCCCCTCAGTGTAGGTTTGACAGGAGAGCAATTATAGAAGAACTAAGAGCGTGATGAGAATATGGCTAAAATGATAACCTAACTTGACGTGTTGTAAAAGCATTTCATGGGGGTTAATTTAAGTCAATGAATGCATTTGTTACTAGTAGTGGGTTCAGCTCGGAGGATTTAAAATTTGAAACCATGTATGATGAAGAAGTCCTATTCTTTATCAATCAAATGGGGGGTTCTCACCCAAGCTGTCCAAGGTTGGATAGGATTCTAGGTTTGAGCAAAGATTACAATAGGTGTTGGAGGGACCGTGAAAGGAATTGGTGTGATAGAGGCACAAACTGGAGGGAGCGAGAAGGTGACAAAGATAAATATATTCCCCTCATGACAACCCTTAGCCAAAGGAACAAGCATATCCAACAAATATTTGACCGAATATATGTTGGCAAGAATCTTAACAAAGTTGAGAGTTCCGACAAAGTGTTGAAAGAATTGAAGACTGATTTCTCAAGTTTGACCCAAATTGTGACTTCTCACTCAGTGTCAATTAAGCAACTTGAAGCTCAAATGTGCCAAATTTAAACTGATTTAAACACAAAACCAAGAGGATGTTCGACAATTGACACTATTGCTAACGCAAAGAATGATGCTTGAAAGCATGACCACGCCATGACACAATGTTAAATAACGTACTTTTTGGGAGGCAACCCAAGTTTTTCATGTTTTCCAATAAAGTGTATTGAAATGTGTAGGTGGAAGTAAAGTCCCTTGGTCCAAGAAAGGTTATCAATAAGCAGGCTCAGTGGGCTATTTGTTGAATTGGTTTGACGAGAAGATCTTAGCTCGCCTGGCAGGCTCTAAAAAGTGGGAAAGTGTTCTCTCAACTTCGGTGAGTTCTTACACCATTGGTGTATTTGTGTAACACCTTTGACTTGGAAAAGAGGGAAAATGTAAATTTATGGGCTGCAGGCTGTATTTACAGTTCCCACCTACGCACCATAGAAGCTTCTATGGGCTGTGGATGGCAACCGTAGTAGGAAGATATTTTTTCTAAAATCAAGTCTCAGAATCCTTTTTACGGTACAATAGGACGGTCCATCATTCCTTTTATGTGTCGTAGATAGGTCTCATAGGTGACCCCAGACTTATTTAAAATTTAAGGCCTATAGTGGATTTCAACGGTTAGCATGTACGGATCGTAGGAAGACCTATGAACCGTACGTGGGTCTTGTCGTTTGAAGATCAAAAATAATAGTTTTTGAATCTTTCTACAGTTGACTAGGACGGATCGTAGGTCCTAACAGTAGGTCGAGTCCGACTGTTATTTTAAATGGGCTTTTTGGTCTTTTCCTTATTGTTTCAACCCATAACTATGTCATTTTATCATCTACACTAAGCCCTATATAAATGTTTTAAACCCCCAATTTACCCACTTCAACTCATTCTCCTAAATCCCCAAAGATTGACCAAGTTCATCCTCCCAAAATTTCTCTTCCTAAAGCTTGAAGAAGAAGACTAGGGTTTAAAGATCAAGTCTCCAAATTAACCATCGATTGTGGGCTTTTGACATCAAGGTATGATAGTATTAACCTATGGAGTCCTTTCCTCCATAGGGTTCCTAAATTCTCCAATTTTTACAAGTTAGAATCTCCAATTGAAGTTAGGGTTTTACTCAATCTCATGGGTTCTTATCAATTATGATTCAATTGATTGTTTTATGTCTTTTTATGCATGAATTGAGACAATTACATGTTTCCAAGTTGTAATCAAATAAACCCATGCATTATCTATGATTTATAAGACTATGAACTTATGATGAGGCTTTGGAACTATGAAAGATTAATTCATGAAGATAAGTATGTTTCTTTATGAAATTGATAATGATCTAAGGTTGCTTCAAGAGTAAAGCATCGATGATATTGTTGTTGTTGTTTTTAAAGGATTTCTCACATACTACTCAAAACATGATTGTGAAAGGGTTTCTCATATAAAGGATTCACAAGGTTGAAAGCTTTCCTCACCTAAGTTAAATCAAGCCTAAGGAGCTATTCTAATGAACTCTAGCTTGTATGGGTTACTTAATTGTGCCTTTCCATGGATGATAAGATGAATATGATTAATGACTATTCCATGGGATTTATTTTTAGCAACGAGTTGACAAGGGGTGATTACCTATGTCCCATAACTATGTGCCACCATAGGATGATTCTGTTAGATAGACATTAGGTAGTGGATCCACTTTAGCTCAAGTTTATGGTTCTTACATTGGCAAGTAGGACAATCTCTTTTTTGTGTGGGATAGATGTTGGATTCATATTATAGCTCATATGTTCTATGTCTATTAAGGCTAACTTCCCACAATAATGATCGAAGGTTACTTTCTAAAAGTATCTTAAAGGTTTTTTAAAGATGTTTAGCTTGCATTGACCATGGTTGTGACTTATGTTTTCTAGCATGGTCCTTTTTATGAATTAGCTTGGTCATTGCATGTCATATAAAGTCCCTCTTTGCATGATTTCATAACTCTTATGCATTGCTATCATACTTGGTACATTCCATGTACTAACACATAGTTTTACCTACATTATTTCAATAATGTAGGATCAGACGCTTCTCCCTCCATTCGTGGCTAGTGATTGTATTAGAGAATCGAAGGCTTGGTGAGTCCTCATACTTTGAGGATGATGTCACATTTATAGATTTATGTCATTTCAGTTTTCAGACTTTGTATGGTTTACGTCCCCGATTCATTCTATTGATATAGTAGATGGCTTATTGAGACTTATGCTTCGACTTTCATTTTTTTCAAACTCTTTATATGAAATGTTACTTTTAAACTCCTCGTTTTTATTATCTTGTATGATGTATGCCAAGTGGCTTATGTGGGGCCTCTCAGGGGTTGTATATGCCATGTCACGTCTAGGTGTACTTTAGGCATTACAAACTTAGTATTCAGAGCAAAAGATTTAGAAAGGTCCTAGGATGTCTCATAAGCCACATCGAGTACAGTCTTGTTCATGAGTGTGAAGCGTGCCACACTTATGAATGAGAGGCTATAAGATATTTAGGAAATTCCATTTCATTCACCATTCGAAAAGTCATGCGATAGAGTGTAACTCTATATGTCTCTTTCCTAATCCCTATCCGATGCTTTTCAGGATATGGCCTCTCAAAGAGCATATGCTAGAAGGAATGCGGGAGAGAATGTGGAACGAGAAGCTCCTCAAGTTCCAGTCGGCCCTTTGGCCGAGAAAGTTACTAATGTGGAGTTTAGGGTGCTTTTCAAGTATTAGCCCAAGCCATGACGGCTCAAGCCAATATGGAGGATGTGGTCCCCGTGAACCCAAATATGGGTACAACGGTAACTAGACTGAGGGACTTCACTTGGATGGATCCTCTTGAGTTTCATGGTTCCAGGGTTGAGGAAGATCCTCAAGACTTCGTCGATGAGGTATACAAGGTTTTGATGATCATGGGTATGACACTAGTGTTGCTCAAGTTTTGTTCAACCAATGGAAGGAAGAAAGGGCGGTTGATGCGGGTCCTCTTGATTGGGAAAAATGTAAGGTTGCTTTCTTTGATAGGCTCATTCCCCTTGAGATGAGGGAGGCCAAGGTTCTTGAATTCATTAACCTTCATCAAGGAAACATGATTGTGAAGGAGTATGCTTTGAAATTCACATAATTGTCTAGATATGCTCCTACTATGGTTGCCGATCCTAGGGCAAGGATGATTAAGTTAGTTTTGTGAGTGTCTGAGATGTTGGTTAAGGAATGCCACACAGCCAATGTTATCGATAATATGGACACTTCTCGTCTAATGGTTTATGCTCAACAAATCGAAGAGGAGAAATTTAAGGAGAAGCCTAGGGAGGCAAAGATGCCTAAGACCGATGATGAGAAGTTTTCACACTCAAGGTTCAATGGACATGGTCGTTTCAAAATTTGATAAAGGTTTTCTGGTCAAGGTTCCTCCAATGCTCCGGCTCCTAAGTTCAACAAGGAAAGGGTGTCTAACCCCATGCCTCAAGGAGGAGATGGTGGTGGATCTTCATTGTCTAATTGTGCTAAGAGTGGAAGAAAGCATGAGCTTAAATGCCTAGCAAGTTCTAATGCATGTTTTGGTTGTGGCAAGAATGATCATAAGGTAAGGGATTGTCCCTCCATTGATAAGAATGAAGGAGATAACCGTCGATGGGCTCAACTTGATCCTTCGTCAGGTTCTAGTAAAAGTCAGAAGCAAAACAGATTCTACGCACTTCAAACTCGTCAAGAGCAAGAGGGTTCTCCCGGTGTGGTTACCGGTAAGTTGAAAGTTTTAATTTTGATGTTTATGCTTTGCTTGATCCCGACGCTACCTTATCATTTGTGAAGCCATATGTGGCTATGAGGTTTGCTATTCTTTTGGATGTGTTGATTGACCGTTTTCTGTCTCTACTCCTATGGGTGAATCTATTGTGGCTAAGAGAGTTTATAGAAGTTGTCCCATCTCCTTATCCCATAGAGTCACTCACGTTGATCTTGTAGAGCTTGATATGTTAGATTTTGATGTTATTCTTGGGTTGGATTTGCTGCATTCATGTTATGCTTCTATTGATTATAGGACCCGAGTGGTCAAGTTTCAGTTTCCAAATGAATCCATCCTAGAGTTGAATGGGGGAATTCTATGCTTAAGAGTCGGTTTGCTTCTTGTCTTAAAGCTAGAAAGATGAATACTAAGGGTTGCAATACCATCTTGTTCAGGTTAGGGATATGGATTCTGAAACCCCTACCTTTAAGTCAGTCACAATTTTTAATGAGTTTCAAGAAGTGTTTTCTGATGATTTACCCAGTGTTCCTCTCGAAAGGGAAATAGACTTTGGCATTGACCATCTCCTGGATACGCAACCTATTTCTATTGCTCCTTACCGAATGGCTTCGGTAGAACTTAAGGACTTAAACGAGCAATTGAAAGATTTATTGCATAAGGTCTCATCTGGTAGAGTATCTCTCCATGGTGTGCCCAGTTTTGTTTGTTCGGAAGAAAGATGGTTCATCTCGTAAGTGTATTGACTATCGCCAATTGAATAAGGTTACCATTAAGAATAATTATCCTCTTCCAAGGATAGATGATTTTTTTTACCAACTCCAAGGGAGCGAGTTACTTATCTAAGATTGACCTACGGTTGGGTTACAACCATTTGAGGGTGAAGGAAGATGATATTTCAAAGACGGCTTTATCGAACTTGATATGGTAATTACAAATTCTCGGTAATGTCGTTTGGTTTGACAAATGCTCTGGCCGCATTTATGGATTTGATGAATTAGGTGTTCAGACAATACCTAGATATGTTTGTGATGGTGTTCATTGATGATATTTTTATTTACTCAAGGAGTGAAGATGAGCACACCAATCATTTGAGGATTGTGTTCCAAATCCTCAAGGACCAACAACTCTTCGCAAAGTTTAGTAAATGTGAGTTTTGGTAGAGATCCGTGGCTTTTCTTAGTCACATTATTTTCAGTAAGAGTATTGAGGTAGATCCTAAGAATACGGATATGGTTAAGTGTTGGCCTAGACCTCTATCCCCTTAAGAGATTCAAAGTTTCTTGGTCTTAGCTGGTTATTATAGAAGGTTTGTGGAAGGGTTTTCTTCGATTGCCTCTCCGTTGATGACTTTTACCAAAAAGAAGTAAAGTTTGTATGTTCGGAAGCATGTGAGAAGAGCTTCGAAGAATTAAAGGAAAGACTTACCTCCGCTCCGGTTTTGACCTTACTAGAAGAATTTGACGAGTTTGTCGTATATTGTGATGCTTTAAGGGTTGGACTGGGATGTGTTCTTCTGCAAAATGTGAAAGTTATTGCTTATGCTTCACGGAAACTTAAAATTCATGAAAAGAACTATCCTGCCCATGATTTAGAACTAGCGGCAGTTGTATTTGCCTTAAAGATTTGGAGGCATTACTTATATGGTGTTCATGTTGACGTCTTCACTGACCAAAAGAGTTTGCAATATGTGTTAAAGAAAAAGGATCTAATTCTTTGCAAAGGAGGTGGGTTGAGTTGGTAAAGGATTATGACATGAGTGTCCTCTATCACCCTGAAAAGGCAAATTTTGTGGCAGATACTCTTAGTCGTTTATCTATGGTAGTGTTGCTCATGTAGAGGATGAGATGTTCATTGATGGCTCAGTTGGGAGTCTAGGTTGTTGATTATAAAAAAGGTGGTGTTATGGTTCATAATGGTTGAAAATCATTTTTTGTGTCAAATGTGAAAGCAAAGCAAGATCTTGACCCTATCTTGATGGAATTGAAGGAAGCAGTGCTTAAAGAGTTCATTGATTCTTTCTCCCAAGGAGGAGATGGTATGCTTCAATATCAAGGTCATTTGTGTGTTGCCAGTGTTGATGATTTGAGTGAGCATATTTTATCGGAAGCCCATAGTCTCGATATTCCATTCACCCGGGAGCCACAAAGATGTACCGTGACTTGCGGGAGGTCTATTGGTGGAATGGGATGAAGAAGGATATTGCTGAATTTGTGGCTAAGTGTCCTAATCCTCAATAAGTGAAAGTTGAGCACCAAAAGCCAGGAGGTTTGTCCCAAGATATTAGCATTCCTACTTGGAAGTAGGAAGATTTGACTATGGACTTTATTGCTTGTTTACCCCGCACCCGGTGGCAACATGACTTAATTTGTGTTATTATGGATCGTATGACGAAATTGGCTCCTTACATTCCCGTCAAGGTTTCTTAATCGGTGGAAGACTATGCTAAGTTATACTTACGGGATATGGTTAGGTTGCATGGAGTGCCCCTATCAATTATCTCAGATCGTGGTACCCAATTCACTTCTCAATTTTGGAAATCTTTCCAAAAGGGCCTTGGTACTCGGTTTAAGCTTAGCAGGGCCTTTCATCCTCAAGCCGATGGGCAAGCGGAACGTAATATCCAAACTTTGGAGGATATGTTGAGAGCTTGTGTGATTGATTTCAAGGGTAATTGGGATGATCATTTGCCTTTGATTGAGTTTGCTTATAATAATAGCTATCATTCAAGTATTGGTATGGCTCCATTTGAGGCTCTTTATGGTAGGAGGTGTAGATCTCTTATAGGTTGGTTTAAAGTCGGTGAGGTTGCCTTGTTAGGTCTCGAATCGGTACATGAGGATATGGAAGAAATTTTGGCTTATTGGGGAAAGGTTGAAAACAGCTCAAAGTCGACAAAAGTCTTATGCTGATGTTAGAAGAAGAGATCTAGAATTTGATGTTAACGATTGGGTTAACTTGAAAATCCCACCCATTAAAGGTGTAATGAGGTTTGGAAAAAAAGGGAAGCTTAGTCCCCGTATTGTGGGCCCATATCAAATTTTGAGATGTATTGGTAAGATTGCTTATGAACTTAATTTGCCTAATGATTTGGCATCGATTCATCCGGTTTTCCATGTCTCTTTGTTGAATAAATGTGTTGGTGATCCTACATCTATAGTACCGTTGGAGAGTCCTGGTATAAAAGAGATTATTTCTTATGAAGAGGTTCCGGTAAAGATCTTGGACCTGCAAGTTAAGAAGGTAAGGAATAAGGAAGTTTCATCAGTAAAGGTTTTAAGGAGGAATCAAAGAGTTGAAGGTGCTATTTGGGAGGCTAAGGCCGAGATGGTGTTTTGTTACCCCCATCTCTTTCCCTCCAATCCTACTCTAACTAGAGGTATTAGTTCCTCATGGATCATCCTCATGTCTTAGTCATTTTAATGTTACCTCATGCATGCATGCTCATGAAAACCTTGCTTTTGAAATTTTGATTTAGCTATGATTGATTTCTTCATGAATATGTGCATTTGAGAATGAATTGCTTGGATACCTTATGAAATTATGTTTTGAATATGTTGAGCTTGGAGTTGATGTTCCTCCTTGGTTATGCGATGTCGATGAAATTGAATTCATGTTGGGCTGTTAGATCTTGTTCTTACCCTTCTTATGTTGCCTTGAGTTCCATTCGAGGACGAATGTTCATAAGGGGGATATATTATAACACCTCGGACTTGGAAAAGAAGGAAAATACAAATTTCTGGGCTGCAGGTTGTATCTACAGTTCCCACCTACAGACTGTAGAAGCTTCTACGGGCCGTAGATGGCAACCATAGGAACTGGGAAGATATTTTTTTTAAATCAATTCTCAGAAACCTTTTCATGGTTCAATAGGATGGTCCATCATTCCTTTAGTGTATTGTAGATTTGCCTCATAGGTGACCCCAGACGTAGTTAAATTTAAAGGCCTACAGTGGGTTTCTACGGTTAGCGTGTACAGACCATAGGAAGAACTACGAACTGTACTTGGGTCTCCCCATTTGAAGGTGCAAAATAATAGTTTCTGAATCTTTCTACGGTTGATAGGGATGGTCTATAGAAGGACCTACGGACCATAGGTCGAGTCTGGCAGTTATTTTAAAAGGGCTTTTGGGTCTTTTCCTAATTGTTTTAACCAAATGCTATGTCATTTTGTCTTCTACCCTAAGCCTTATTAAAATGTCTTAACCCCCAATTTACCCACTTCAACTTATTAACCTAAATCCCTAAAGACTGACCAAGTTCATCCTCCCAAAATTTCTCTCCCTAAAACTTGAAGAAGACTAGGGTTTCAAGATCAAGTCTCTAAATTCACCATTGATTGTGGGCTTTTGACATGAAAGTATGATAGTATTCACCAATGGAGTCCTTTCCTCCATATGGTTCCTAAATTATCAAATTTTTACAAGTTAGAATCTCTAATTGAAGTTAGGGTTTTACTCAATCTCATGGGTTCTTATCAATTATTATTCAATTGATTGTTTTATGTCTTTTTATGCATGAATTGAGATAATTGCATGTTTCCAAGTTGTATTCATATGAACCAATGCATGATCTATTATTTCTAAGACAATGAACTTATGATGGGGCTTTGGAACTATGAAAGTTGAATTTATGAAGATAAGCATGTTTCTTTATGAAATTGATAATGATCTAAGGTTGCTTTGAGAGTAATGCATCGATAATGTTGTTGTTGTTGTTGTGAAAGGATTTCTAACATTCTACTAAAAACATGATTGTGAAAGGGTTTCTCACATAAAGGATTCACAAGGTTGAAAGGTTTTCTCATCTAAGTAGAATCAAGACTTAGGAGCTATTTTAATGAACTCTAGTTTGGATTAGTTACTTAATTGTGCCTTTCCATGAATGATAAGATGAATATGATTAACGACTATTTCGTGGGATTTATGCTTAGCACTGTGTGGACAAGAGGCGTTTACCCATATCCCAAAACTATGTGCCCCAATAGGATGATTGTCTTAGATAGACACTTGCTAGTGGATCCACTTTAGCTCAAGTTTATGGTCCTTACCTTGGCAGGTAGGACAATCTCTTTTGGGTGTGGGATAGACACCAGATTCCATGTTATAGCTCACATGGTCTATGTTGGTTAAGAATAACTTCCCACAATAATGAACAAAGGTTGCTTTCTAAAAGTATCTCAAAGGTGTTTTAATGATGTTTAGCTTGCATTGACATGGTTGTGACTCATGTTTTCTAGGATGATTATTTTATGAATTAGCTTGGTGATTGCATGTAATTTAAAGTCCCCTTTTGCATGATTTCATAAGTCTTATGCAATGCTATCATACATGGTACATTCCATTTGTTAACACATATTTTTGCCTAAATTGTTTTCTAATGTAGGATCTGACGCTTCTCCCTCTATTTATGGCTAGTGATTGTAATAGAGAATTGAAGGCTTGGTGAGTTCTCATACTTCTCGGACGATGTCACATTTATAGCTTTATGTAATTTTATTTTTCAAACTTTGTATGGGTTACGTCTCAGATTCATTCTATTGATGTAGTGGATGACTTATTGAGACTTATGCTTAGACTTTTGTTTTTGTCAAACTCTTTATATGAAATGTTACTTTTAAACTCCTCGTTTCTATTATCTTGTATGATCTATGCTAAGTGGCTTGTGTGGGGCCTCTCGGGGTCCTATAGGCCATGATATGTCAAGGGTGTACTTTATGTCGTGACAATTTGCCAATTTGATTTGACGAGATGAGTTGAGTTCACCGAGTTGAAATTCAAGTTTGATGCTCTGAAGTTTTTGAATTAGCAAGATTAATATCCTTTTGTGAGTCACCAAATAGCTTCGGCGACGTTAGTCGCAACTCACCATTTGCGTTGTCAACCAAAATGCCAAGAGTCTTTTGACCTATAAATGGCCAATCTTTTAAAATTTCTTGACTTTTCTCCTTTCTAACTCTTCAATACATATTGTTAATCAAGTACTTTGCATTTCCACCATCATTGTGCTCGTGTTGATTGCGTATTTGCAAAAGTGAATGTGCCTAAACCCTTCCTTTCATATTGTCTACTTGTCTTTGATATTAGATGTTTATTTTCAAGTTTAAAACGTCTTGTCTAGAATATTTCTTTATTATCAGACTCTTGTATGCTGATTTTAGTATTGTACTATGTGATTGTATGCTATTGCATAGTGGGTAGGTTATTTAGTGTGAATAATTGATTTCTCATTGTTATATTTGCTAAATTGCCGCCCTTGTGTTGAATATTGAGGTGTTAGGGTAGTTGTTGCTTGAAATTGGAAGTGCAATTCTCATGGGTCTTGTTGTCATAGTTTCTGGGTGAAGTCTGACTAACCCAAACTCAACAAATAGGCTTGAGTTTTCCGAATGATACATTGTGTGATGTCTTTCTTAAGAGCAACTCATCATTTGGTTGGATAAAAAATGAAATTAGGGGAAAGTCTGAGTACCCGGGGGTTTGTTGATGTGATGGGTAGTTATTATTTAATAAAAATCATGTGCAGGTCTTATTTGGTGCTTGAAAATTGAGTAATATTTGAAAATTAGATGATGGGCTAGTATTTATTTGATCAGTGACTCACCGAGTAAGCCCCACCTCGCCCTTTTGTTAATATTTTTTGTCTTAGGTTCTTTAAATTTTTGTGAGCTTTCTTTAGCTCGATGAACCAATTCGGCGACTCGCCGAATTGGTATTGATCTCACCCTTTCTACCTAAGTAGCTATCGTCTCTTTTGATGAGCTCGTCTAAGCTCACAGAACTTGTTCAGTGACTCGCCGACCTGGTTGGCAAGCATCAGGACAAGTTTTTGCTGAGCTTTCTTATTGAATATTTTTCAACTAACCCTTCAATCGATCTATGTTTTGAGTTGTTGTGTAATGCGGGTATTTCTAGACCAAAGTTACCGGTGGCCCAGAGGTCTTTTCGTTCTATTTCTCCTTCTCTAACCTGAAAAAGACAAAAGGGGGTGGTAAATATCTGAGCCAAGTGATAGACCCTAGACTGCTCCACATACCTCTACTCGTATGAGTGAGAGGGTCTAGAAAAAGGTTGTAGCAACATCTGAGTTGAGAGGGAAACATAAAGTAGGAAAACCTTCTGATGAAGTGCACAGTTCTGACAACAAGTCCATAGACTTCACTTTGAATGAGAGTGAAGAAGAGATTGACAGAGTACCAACTCCAGTTCATCATTCACAAGCTTTACTTCCTCCAGTTCCTAATAAGAAAACGAGCACAATCCGCTCCAAAATTATGGGAGACGTAACTGCCACTGTGGTGTCCCAAGTATTACAAATTAATGCTCCCTGGGCTATGAATAGACTGAATGCAGCATGGTTGATGACTATCTTGGGGGAGAAGAGGTTGTCCATTCGCTGGGTAGTGAGTGCCTACTCCAACAATTTGGAGAACCACCCAATATCACAAGTTCAAGCAATTTACCCAAGCCCGGACACCTTATGTCCCCGCTTAGGTAATAGAATTTTATGATGTGTATGCCTGGGCACTCTCGATGACAATAAAGGGAGTTCTTAACACCCCGGATTCGAAAAGAACGAAAAATTCCAACTTTTGAAAACTTCGGTGACCTACTACTTGAGCTACTAACCGTTGGTTGACTTACCAACAGTAGGTCAAGAGGGGGGGGAGCTATAGGTGAGTCTTCCTAGGGGAAGAAATTAGAAAAAAATGATTTTGGGTGACCTACTACATGACCTACCATCAGTAGGTGGACCTACCAATCGTAGGTCAAGTAGTAGGTGGGGAGTCGTTAGTCGAATTTTTGGGTGAAAATTATTGAATTTTAGGGGCTTGGGCAGAATGACCTATGGTTGGTCACCTACGGGAAGAAGGTTGATCTACCAACCGTAGGTCATGAAGTAAGTGGGGTCGTTGGTGGAGTTTTAAAAAGGGATCTTTTGGTCTTTTCACCCAATGACTTATTTATCAACCAAGGTCGGTTCCCTTCAACTTATAACACTATATAAGCCCTTTTAATCCTAAAATCTACCCTTCCAAATCACTTTACAAGTTTCCCAAACTCTCCTCTCTCAAATATTTCTCTGTAGAAGTTAGAAGAAGAAGGGGAAGAGGGCAAGCTAGGGTTCAAGAAATCAAGTTTTTCTTCATCAATCTCTTAAGCAATTGGAACTCTAAGGTATGATAGTCTTCATCCATGGAGCCCTTTCCTCCATGGAATCCCTAAAATCTCCAATTTCCAAGTTTGAAATTCCCAATTGAATTAAGGGTTTTCTTCCATGTCATGGGTTCTTTGCAAGGTTTCTTCAATTGATTGTTTTATGAATTTTAAAGCATGAATTGAGTTGAATTTCATGAATTACGATGTATCCCCATGAACCCATGTGATTTTCCCCTATTTCGAAATTAGGTTTAGTTGATTGGTTGAATTATGAAGAGATGAATCTTATGAAGTCTATATTAACTCATGCATGATTTATGATTTCTAAAATCTATAATTTCATGATGATTTATGAATGATCAAAAGATGGGTTTTATGAGAGGATGCATGTTCAATCAAAAACTAAGATTTTCCTCTTTTATGTGGGTTCCTTCAACTATGATCAAATTGCTTTGTTTATGATTTTCTAAGCATGAAATTGGATTGAGTTGCATGTTTTAATATGAATTCTCATGAGTCCATGTGAAATCTATGGTTTTCAAGTTATGAGTTATGATGAACTATAAAAAGGTGAAGTTTATGGAATCATGGAAATTAATTATGAATTTTATGATGATTTAAGACTTGCTTTGAGATTGAAGCATAATTGATGTTGTGGTTGAGTTGTGAAAAGGTTTCTCACGCAATACTCAAACTATGAATTAGAAACGAACAAGTGGCGATTGTCAATGTTTCTTAAGAAGCTATTCTAAAGGTAGACAAGAGGTGATTACCCATGTTCCCTAAAACTAAACAACAGGCGATTACCCATGTTCCATAAAACTAAACAATAGGCGATTACCCATGTTCCATAATGATAGATAAGAGGCGATTACCCCTGTCTACTAATGATAGAGAAGAGGCGATTACCCATGTCTACTAAAGTTAAGATGAATTATGATTTATGACTATTCCATTGGAAATATGCTTAGTACTAAGTAGACGAGCGGCGATTCCCCATGTCCCATAAACTATGTGCCACCATAGGATGATTGTCTAGAGAGTCATTAGCTAGTGGATCCACGTAAGCTAGAAGTTCATGGTCTTACCTTGGCAAGTAGAAGACCTCTTTTCAGTGTGGGGTAGACACTGGATTCCATGTTAATAGCTCACATGGTCTTACATGTCGGTTTAAGGCTACTTCCCACAAACAAATAACTAAAGTGCTTTTAAGATACTTCTCAAGTAAAGTAAGGATGTTTAGCTTGCTAGACCATGGTTTATGACTTATGCTTCTAACCTTTTTCATGTTTTAGCTTGGTTATTGCATGTCATGAAAATGTCCCCATTTTGCATGTTTAAATGATTTTCGTGCATTGCAGTCATACTTAGTATATTCCTCGTACTAATACATACATTTTGCCTACATTTTCTCATAATATAGGGCTTGGTGATTCTCCATCTATTCGTGGCTAGAGCTTATTAGATGGTTCTCGGAAGACTTGGTGAGTCCTCATACATTCAAGGACATAGCCTTGTTGTTCTTACTTTTATGTTCCTTTGCTTTGACATTGTATTGGGTTACGTCCCAAACGTTATTTCTCATTCTTATGTTAGATTGGCTTTGAGACATTTGATGTAGACTTCCACTATTTTCCTTAAAAGCTTTGATATGAAATTGTCTTTTGAACTCTTAAATCTCTATGATATTATATGTATGTATGCTAAGTGGCTTGTATGAAGCCTTTCAGGGTCTTGTACGCCATGTCACAACTAGGGGGTACCTTGGATCATGACAGAGTTGTTTGGAAGTCAATTGAGAAAGTTGAAGTTAGTGGGAAGATGGTCTAATGTGGGGCTAGTATAACTAACGATGTTTTGAATTGTGGGTATAATGATTCAACATTTTACAAGGAGAGAATGAAACACCATCTTGATGATTTGAGGGGTTGGTTGGCCCCCATTGCTTTTAGATGCTACTCCCCCATGGATTGTTGACGGGGTGAATATTGAGATGGACCTTAATGTGGTCGTATAGTATTTGTTCGGATTCATTAGCTGCACCTTAATGCCGTCTCAAAATGAATCGATCCTTCGACAGCCCAAAGTATTTCTAGTAGGATGCATTACTATAAGGGAGAAAATAGACATGGGGACTATTATTAAAGATGAGATGCTCATGAGAGCGAAACTGCAGCAGACGCCCCTGCCTTTCCCGATGTTGATAACTCAGCTTTGTGAGTTGGCTGGAGTGTCATTTGTGGAGGCAACTAATGTGAGGATCACTCCGGCCTCCTCTAGTGACATTCGAAGGATAGAGGTTTACTATTTGAGGGATGATGCGGCTAGGAAAAATCCACCACTAAGTAACACCACACCGGTAGTTGACCCGACTACCTTGGCACTTGAAACTTGACACTGCACATTCGGCTTCTACTGTTAAGCCCTCAGGTATTGCTACTCCTTCTACCTCTGTATCTGCTACTCCTCTCTCTAAATCTCGACCCCCATTGAAATATGTCTTGTTTTAACAGATGGGGAGTATTGCCCATTCGACAGATAATAGAGCTCTTCATCTACTGAAGGAGGTCCATGTAATGATTTCTGCAGCTCTTGGGGCTACCCTTACTCCCCTTCGGACAGAGATAGAAGATCATAGGACATTGTTGACGGCCTATGGTTTTATATTTGACATCCTCACCCCATGGGTTGATAAGCGTGAAAAAGTTAAAGGCTCATCGGTGGAGGTGACAACCTCAAGGGTTCATGTTGATGATTTAAAGACATATGTGGACCAGCCTAAGTTCACAGATATTACTATGATTTGGGGTAAGGTACCCCTTCCTGAGATACCAACTTCTAAGCCTTCTTCAGCATCAAGAGTGGATGAGTTCAGATCTACAGTTGGGTAGATGGTTGCTGGAGATGATAAGGACTCCACTATGGAGACAGATGAGGGGGAGTTCGGAAGATATGAGCAGCTGAGCACAAAGTCTATCAAAGAGCTGCATGAGTTGGAGGAGTCCATTTTATATACCACCATGGATAATTCTCTCAAAAAAACCTCCACTATTAGTCCGAGTGGGACCCTGACTTCAGACTCCATTCCTTCTCCAGATGCTCCGGACATAGATGCCTAGGTTTATACCGCTATCATTAAGCCGCATAGCCAGCATTCTCCTCAGGCATAGACTAACATGGGGATCCTCATCCTATCGTTAGATTTTCGTACTTATGTTCTCTGTAGTGAGGACAATGCTTTTATTTTCTGGTAGGGTGAGGGCATTTGCTATTGCATATCCCCTTTTGATTTTATTTTTTTGTTTGGTTGACATTATATTTGGGTTGTATTAGATGTTATCTTTTGATTAGTAGTGTATATAGTTTTATTGGTTGTTCATTTTAAACTGTGGTGATACTTTTCTCGTTCTCTATTGCCCCGTATTTGGAATGATTGTGGTGATTGTGAAGTAAGAGCTTGCACCCATATTGTGAATATTCGAATATCGATCATGATCAATATTGATATCTTGGATATTACTTTTGGTGAGAAATGTGTTTGTGTTAATGCTTCAAGGAAATTCAAAGTGCATGACTCTTGCATAATCTACTAGCTTCTCGTTATGACTAGTTGTGTATTGATTCTGAGACTTGCCATGACTGTTGCACGCAAGCTTAATCTTGCAGAATTAAACCCAATGAATATGTTTGAAGTGTGTTGTGTGGTAAGGATTACTATAAAAAAATGTGTGTGGATTCCTAGAATTTGACGTGTTGGTCTAATTGTTTAAGCTAGGTGAATACTAGAAATGATCATAGACTTGTTTTGAGAGGGAGGCCAAATAACCATACCTATATTGTGACTACCTTGGGAGAGTGTGCAACCATTTGGGCACCAACTGAGCCTAATCCATTTGTTGACAACCTTGTTGAAACCTCTTGACCCAAAAATGCTACTTCCTTAAGACCAATAAATCCTTTTTGAAGCATTGGTTTGTTTTAATAGCCAACTTAGGCCAAGAGCCGATGTTGCTAAAAGGAGAAAAGATTCAAGTATCAAAGAAACATGAGACTCTCCCTTAGTTCTTGTGGAAAAAGATGGAACCTATCCAGATATATATATATATATATAAAACGGAGAAACGTATAAGAAATGGAAAAAAAGTATTTTGCAAAGTAATGTCATGATCATCTTTGGGGAATGATGGAGTAAAAAGGGTTCCCGATTATTTGAATAAGAAATGAATGTTGTGAATTACTTGAGGTTGAGTCTCTTGGTCAAAAGAAAAAAAGAGCATGAGATGAGGTGAAGTTGAAAAAAACAATGTTTCGAAAAGGTGAAGTCACTTAGCCAAATTGATCATGCGTTTATCCCAGCCCCATTACAAGCCTGAAAAAGATATATGAGATCTTGCTAAAGCCGAGTAATGTGATGATTGGAAAATATGGGCAAGTCTATGAGTTGAAACATGCATGAAATTTTCTTTGAGAGAGTGTGATTTTGCGTTAATTCCTAAATTCATTGTTCATAGGCTTTGTGAGAGCATGAAATCGTCTTTTGTTGTTAGGGCACTTGAATACTTCTGTTGAAGCATAATTATCATGAATGAACATTCGTGAGTTTGAGATTAGATTGATAGCGTCTAGTCATCATTTGAGGCTTTTTTTAGCATAATTAAGAATTGCATAAACTTGATAGTAGCCTTGTGATTTAACTTACATGTTTGCTCGCAAGAAGCACTATTATGGGCACCCTTGTTGAATTAATTCAATTCTTGATTTACTTAAGGACAAGAAAATTTTAAGCTAGGGGTGTTGACGAGTCTGAGATTTTGACTCATTTGAAACCTTTTAGTTCAACAAATACCGTCCCCAATTCCTTTTATGTCAATATGTTATGGGTTATTGTTGTTTTGTAGCTATGAAGGCTTAATGACATAGGAATGATGAAATGATGCACCAAGAGGCTAAAAATATAGAAAAGGGATGAAAATGTGAAGCTGATGCTTGTCAAAGGCACTTGGCGACTCACCAAACATGCCCGGCATCGTCAAAAATGACAAACTTCGATTGAAACGCTCAAGGTAGGTTAGCCAGAAAAAGGATCAAACATTGACTCGATGAACACTGTCGGTGAGATGATTGAACCTTATCGAAATTGACAGAATAGTTTAAATAAATTGAAGCATGAAAAGGTGAGCATAGGTGGTGATATCGATGATTACCGAATGTGAACGGTGAGCTTCGTCAAGTTCACCAATTGCAGGTCAAACAACGGAAGCCTGAAGCTTAGAAAAGGCAGGGAAAGGACCAAGTCGAAGACTCAGCGATTGAGTCAGCGTGCCCGACTAACCTCGTCAAATGAATCAATTAATGAAATTTTGGCTAAGTTTTGGGAAAAATATAAATAGTCGAAAAGAAAGAGAAATATACATCTTTTGATCATACATTTTGGATCTGAGACTTTCTAAATTGGAGTACAATACAATTTTCTTTTTTCTTGAGTGAGAAGCCGGCTTGTAACCCATCTTTTTGGTGGAATGTTTAAGTGGGTCTCTAGATTTGATGTTGTAAATCAACAAGTCCATGGATGAGAATGTGTCATGACAAAAAATACACCCTAGACATGACATGGCGTAAAAGACTCCGAGAGGCCCTACACAATCCACTTGACATACATACAACACAATATAATAAAAAATGCGAGAAAGTGGAAATCTGATAATAATTCTTGACAAGTCATTCTAGTACATCAAAAGAAGTGGTTGGGACGTAACACATACACCACGTATAACATCTGAAAACTAAGGACATGCAAAAACATAACAAGGATATCACAGTCCTCGGAATATGAGGACTCGCCAAGTCTTCACTGATAAACTAATTAACTAGCCACGAGCAGAAAGAAGAGAAGCGTTGAACCCTACATTATTAAATAATGTAGGCACAAGTATGCATTAGTACATGGAATGTACTAAGTATGAGGGATATGAATGAAATCGCAAAAACATGATCATAAGGGGACATAAGGAAAACATGATATGCATGACCAAGCTAAAACATAGTAAGAACTTTAAAAGAATAATCGTAAATCATAAACATGGTCAATGCAACTTAAAACATAATGAAACCTTCATAAAACCTTTGAGAGAAACTTCCTTCTTTTTATGTGATATAAGCTTTAACCGACAATAGACCATGTTGGCTATAACATGGAATCCGATGAAACTCCCACATCGAGAAGGAAGATTCTACTTGCCAATGTAAAACTCTGTATCATTCATTCGTATGCTATTTAGGGATCGACTAGCTAGGTCATTTAAGACAATCCTACAGGGGAACGTAGTTTTGAACTGGAGGTTGCTACTAGAGACTACCTTATTTGAGCTTTTACCACAATGTTTTCACTGTGCTAAGTTAAATCCCAACGAAATAGATAAAGTTAATTATCAGTGCAGAACAATAGGATAGGCAATAATTAATATACGTATCCAAATCATAAAGTCATCATAGAGTAGCTCCTTGAATCATGAATCATGCATGTATGTGAAAACCTTTCACCAAATCATGATTTCTTAATACATGAGAAAACCTTTTACAATTTCTTTGATGCTTATCTTAAGAGCATCCTTAATTCATAAAACATTCTTTTCATAAAGCATGCATAGCTTTTGTAAATGAATCCCATCGAATCATGCATGTGTGTGAAAACCTTTCACCAAATCATGAATTATGCATGTGTGTGAAAACCTTTCAGCAAATCATGAATCATACATGTGTGTGAAAACCTTTCACCGAATCATGTTTTGCATATTTCCTCATACTTAGTACATTCCATGTACTAAAGCATCATTGTTCCCATATTATCTCATGAATGTAGGGTCCGATGTTCCTACTTCACACGCTCGTGGCTATACATCTATTTTAGTGCTTCAAGTGATTGGTGAGTCCTCATGTTCTGAGGACCTAGAGACTTTATAGCTTTATGTCTTTTCATTTAAGATTTTGTATGTGATGTATGGGTTACGTCCCAATCACTTTTCTTATAATATATTAGATGGCTTTGAGACTTATGATTAGACTTTCGCTTATCTCAAATTTGTTTTATATGAAATGCTTTCTTTGAACTCTTTAAATTCTATTATCTTGTATGATGTATGCTAAGTGGCTTGTGTAGGGCCTCTGAAGGTCCTATACGCCATGTTACGCCTAGGGTATACCTTGGGTCATGATACTTGTTGACAATTCAGACATTTAGCAACAAATTTTGTAGTATCCTTCTTCATCCCATTCCACCAGTAGACTTTCCGCAAATCACGATACATCTTAGGGGCTCTCGGATGAATAGAATACCGAGAACTGTGAAATTCTATCAAAAATAGATTTCTCAACTCTCCAACATTCGGGACACACAACCAACCTTTATATTGAAGGACACCATCTCTCGTTTGGGAGAAAGCCTCAATATATTTTTCAGAAACCAACTTCTTCAAATTAAGTAAAACAAGATCAAGACCTTGCTTAGCCTTCACATCCTATATAGGAGATGATTCCGAACAATTTTGAATAATCACACCACCCTTAATAGAATCAAACTAGCGAACACCCAATCTGGCCAACCTATGAACATCATGAACTAGCTCTTTCTTATTATCATCAACATGAGCAACACTACCCATCAATAGCCGACTAAGAGCATCTACCATATTCACTTTTCTGGGTTGATAGAGGACACTCATGTCATAATCCTTTAATAACTCAAGCCACCTTCTTTAGTAAAGATTCAAATCCTTTTGTGTGAACACATACTTCAAGGTTTTATGGTTGGTAAACACATCTACATGGACACTATATAGGTAATGCCTCCAAATCTTTAGAGCAAACACTACCACTTCGAACTCCCAATCATGAGTAAGATAATTATTTTCATGCACCTTCAACTTCCTTGAAGCATAAGTGATCACTTTTCCATTTTGCATCAAGACATAACCAAGACAAATTTGTGAAGCATCAGAATAAACCACAAAACCATCTGATCCTTTCGGTAATGTCAAAATAGAGGCTGAAGTGAGTGTATCCTTCAACTCTTGGAAACTCTTCTCACAAGCTTCTGACCATAGGAATTTAACCTTTTTTGAGTCAATGTCGTAAAAGGTGAAATAATGGAGGAAAATCCATCCACAAACCATCTATTATAATTGGCCAAACCCAAGAAACTCTGTATATCTGAAGCGGACAATGGTCTAGGATAATCCTTAATCGCCTTCGTTTTCATAGGATAAACTTGAATACCTTCACTGGAGACAATATGGCCAAGGAAAGCAACAAACCTCAATAAAATCTCACACATACTAAACAAACCATATAACACTACAAGAAATTTGATTTTTAACAACCACTTCTTAACGAAAGGATATAAATCTGGTCGTTAGAAGTATATTATAACGACCAAATTTTTTTATGGTCACTAAAAGGTAGACAATAGCTAAAGAATTCTATTTGGTGCGTATAAATCAAAATTTCCGATTGTTAATTAATCCTAATATTTAGGTGGGAGATTTAACACGCTATAATTATATACAAATTAGTCCATTTGTCAAAATCAAAACCGCGTAGATAGAGTCAATATCTCCAGGGTTTGTATTTCTTATTCAGCCTCTCACACTCATGGGTGCCTCAAGACACACCTCTCAATCTCCAATATCGGCAATCAGAAAATTGATCTCGGGGTTGTAAGTTCAATACTTTTTTTCGTATGCCATTTTTTCCCCAGATTTTTACTTTACATATGAAATCTTAAGGATCTCGGTAGAAGTTGTGATAGCAAGCATAGTAAAAGAAGAAATCTATCTTGATTTTGTGGGGTGAATTGTAAGATACTATGATTTTTTAGTGTTTAACTCACAAGTTTTCCGACAAGAGGCTCAAATTTAGTCATCCTATATATAAACATTTTATGTTTTTGTCATCCACGTATTGCACATGGATATACGAGTAGGGAAAGAGGCATCTGGATATATGTGGTAAGTCACATAGAAAAGGGAAAACGTAAGTTGTTTGGGTGTTCTCTATTATTCTTTTAGTTGGACTTGGAAGAAGAAACATAGGGGTGTGAAAAGAAAAGTGTTTTTGGATAGTAATGTTCAAAGATTAGTGTCTGTAAGTTACATTGAGGCATAACCATGGAGTCATCTAATTTGATTTTCTAGAAAAGTATACCATTCAAAACCAAATTCGTGGTATGATTTCAACTTGGTGCTGAATTAGTGATTTGTATTCAATCAGTGTAATTGGCATTCTTAGTAGACCTCATCGAATATTAACTATCAGTTGATAAAATGAGTCACTTCTATCACAACGTCAATCAATAGATATTTGGGGGATCATCTACTACGAAGAGTAGTGTAAATCAAAAGATATTTGGGTGATTTCTTGGGCGTAAAGCTTAAGGATGTAGGCGACGTATGGCTGTTACTAGTTTATATGTTTTTTTCATTTTCCTTAACAGACATTGGATAAGATATTATGTGATACTCTAAACTCATTTGTGGTCCTTCTGCCCTTTTCCTACTGAAAAAAGCTCTGCTTTATTTAGTTAAATAAAAGTTTTCGTAATAATGTGACTTATGTAAGTAAATACAAGTGTTTATATGCTAATGAAACTTTAGCCAAGAAGGTATGCAACACATTTAGTTTGCTTCTGCCAGCTCCGAATAGTGATTACTGCAGTTTCAATTGCAACAACTTTTAATATTTTTCCTATTACTAACACTTCCCTATAAAAGGTAATATTGTTGGTCAGTGCACAACACTGACATTCGTTCACTAGAATACATGTGACGATTTCGTAAACTAGTTAACATATTATATTGATGATGCTTTTTATCAGTATTTAGCTTAATTAGATTTTGACATTTTAGAAACTCAGATGTGTAAAATTTTGACATTCTAAAAAATCAGACTTGCTTTTTGCCTTCAGAATAGAATTTGATGGAGTTCTTGAATTCGTAAAATAGTGAATTGTGTAGTTGTACCTTCAAAGAGAGGATTTTTGTTTTATCCTAATATATTTGTGAAGGTATTGGCTGATGATTTATTGGTCTTATATAGGTACAAAGGGATTGGCTAATACAATGATTTATTTGTCTTTATATACGTAGGAGAAAGGGATTAATGAGATGACTTTCAATATATGTTGCCTGAACTCTTCAAATATGTCAACGGGTGAGTGTTGGATTCTTCAAAAGTAGTGTATTTTTGAATAACCGACACGGTGCACCATCAAAAGTGAAGAATCCGTGCAACTAAGCTTTCATTACCAATGTAAGTAAATATTGCGTCAATATATAGTTGGCTTACAGTTATATAGGTAAATAAAACTGCAAAGGATACACTGCTTTGTATTATTTCTGAGTTTACAATCTATAAATGGTCTTGGGAAGTAAAGTGTGTGTACATGGTGTTGGTATTGACTCCAATAAACATGATTTGGCTAGATACTTAATTTTGAACTTGAGAAAGTCCTATATTTTGTATCCTGAGTGTTTAATTGTACATGTCACTTTGGATCTTAAAATGCTTATATTTTACAACATTAATAAGTATTGTACCCCATACATAGTTGGATTCAAATCTTCAATTTAGTGAAATTTGTTAGTTCTCTTTGCCATTGAATTATTATTATTATCCTTAATTTTTCTTGGACACTTTGACTTATTTGCATCTGTATGGGAATACTTTTTTTTTAGTGTCATGTTCTGTTATTTAATATTCTTTTGTTTTTAGGATTTCTGATTTTTGCTCTTTACTGGCTAGAGTACAATTTGAAGGCAGTGCATGTGAGGGATTAGGGAAGAAAAGTTGCATAACGAAACAAAGCCAGTTAAACATCCAAACAATTTTTCATTCCTTATAGTGCTATAGATGGGTTACAAGTTATCAGAGATAACTCGTGTATGAAAATGCTAATAAGTGGCGGATTATAGAAGAAGTTATTATATGAGTGTCAAAAAAACAGATGGACTGAAGTCATATAAAAACTGGACTGGAGTAAGTACCCAAGTTGGTGGTATTACAAAAAAAGTTGAAGCAGACTGCTTAAAGATGTTTCCATGTACTCTTTCATCATAGGAGTTGACTAGAATATTATTGTACAATTTGATTGCTATATTTTATGTTTTCTGATGCTTCTACTTCATGTAAGTAACTATGAAATTATTTTTGAATATCAATTGTTTTGTATATTTCTTATTTGTTAATGCATATGTAGATAAATATGAATAAACAATTACTACTTAGTTTTATATATTTTCAGATTTTGTCAGTGATTGAAGATTAAAAAATTCAGGGAACTTAAAATTGGGTCTTCTAAATGTTATATACCAGATTTTACTGTCGTATTTAAAGATATTTAATGATGGAAATGACAATCAACTAAGGGATAATTTGCTCATTGAAAGGAGGGGTAACGACCAGATTTTTCATTGTTGTTAAAGGTTTTTAATGACCGGATTGAAATCCGGTCGTCTACTTTTAATGTCGGAGCTAGAGACGACCGGTGACGACCAATTTTTTTCTGGTCGTTATTGACTAATAGCGACCGGAATGGGACTTTTAAGGACCAAATATCCACTCGCTAAAGGCATATTTTCTTGTAGTGTAATTCACGATCCATAAGAATTTGTAATACAATTCTCAGATGCTCAACAAGTTCATCCTCACTTTGTGAGTAATTAAAAATATCATTAATAAACACAATCACAAACATGTAAAGATATTGCTTGAAGACCTTATTCATCAAATTCATGAGCACTACCGGGGCATTACTCAAACCTAAAGACATTACCAGAAACACATAATGACCATACCGAGTTCTAATATCCATTTCTGGAATTGTTATTTTTGTTCACCCTCATTTGGTGATAGCCCAACCAGAGGTCAATCTTAGAGAAGTAACTCGTTCCGTGGAGTTGATAAAAAAAATCATCAACTCTTGGAATATGACACTTATTATTTATGGTAACCTTATTCAATTATTGATAGTCAATGCACATTCGGAGGGAACCATCCTTCTTCCGAACAAAAAATTGGAGCACCCCATGTTGAGATACTTGGTCGAATGAATCCCTTATCCAATAGGTCTTTCAACTTATCTTTTAACTTCTTAAGTTCTGTCGGAGCCATACGTTATGGAGGAATAGAGATAGACTAAGTATCTGGGAGAAGGTTAATACTGGAGTTTATTTCCCTTTCAGGAGGAATACCAGGAAGATCATTGGTAAACACTTCCAGAAACTCATTTACAATCGGAACTAACTCAAGAGTAGGGGTTTCAGAATCTATATTCCTAACTTAAACAAGATGATAAATGCAACCCTTAGAAATTATTTTTCTAGCCTTTAGGCAAAATATGAACTGACCCTTAAGAACATAATTTCCCCCTTCCCATGACATTATAGGTTTTTTTGAAACCTTGAATGTGACTAGTCTATGGAATCATAACATGAATGAAGCTAATCCATCCCAAGAATAACATCAATATTTAACATATCGAGCTCTACAAGATTAGCATGAGTGACTTTAGGAGAAAATGAGATAGGATAATTTCTATAAACTCTTTTTGCAACAATAGAATTGCCATAAAGAGTAGAGATATGAAAAGGATTAGAAAGAATTTTTGGACCTACATCAAATCTCATGGCTACATAAGGAGTAACAAATGATAACATAGCACCCTGTCATGACTCAAAGTATACCCTAGGCATAACATGTCATATAGAACCCCCGAAAGGTTCTACACAAGCCACTTAGCATATATCATACATGATAATAGATGAAAAGATTTCAAAAGTCATAGTCTTATATCATAAGAGAGTTTGACAAAGTGGAAGTCTAACATAGTCTCAACAAGCCATCTCAAACATCAAAAGAAGTGATTGGGACGTAACCCAAACTTCACGTAGAAATGTGTGAAAACTTAAGTAAAGAAAGAACTAAAAGTATCATGGTCCTCGGAACACGAGGACTCACCAACTCTTGATCTTCGAATTGCCAAGGAGATCAACTAGCCATAAGTATAAGAGGTAGAAACATCGAACTCGACATTAGTGAAACAATGTAGATACAAGTATGCATTACTACGTGGAGTATACTAAGTATCTTAGCAATTCATAAAAGTTATGAAATCATGCTAAAAAGGAGTTTACATGATGTGCAATGACCAAGCTCAATCATAAGATAAAAGACTTAGAAAACATAAATTATAATCATAGTCAATGCAATGCAAGCTTAACATATTTAAAATACTTTCAAAATAACTTAGTTTATTATTGTGGGAAGTATACCATGTAACCGACATAGATCATGTGAGCTGTAACATGGAATCCAATGTAGTGCTCCACATCCAAAAGATAATGTTCTACTTGCCAAGGTAAGGACCATAACTCGGATCTAAGGTGGATACACTGGCTAATGTCTATCTTCGACAACATCCTATGGTGGCACATATTTATGTGACTTTGGGATTTCTACTAAAGGTCCACATTGCTACTAAAGGTCCACATATCTCAAAGGTGATCTACGAGCAAGAACTCTCTAGAACCTATTGCTTGCCCTTCCCCCTCGCCTGTGAAGTTTGACGGCGAGTAGATTGGGGCTGCTTGCTTTTCTCCGCAATCTCCAGCCTTTTTCCCGCTTTCAGGGTGGTGGACCACTAGTAGGAAGCTTGGGTCTAGCCATTTTTCTTCAAAGGCACAAAAACCAAAGAAAAATTCAATTGCAAATTGGTCAAAAAATAGACTTCACACAAAGTTGCAGAAAAGCCTACCGAACCAATCGGCGAATCACCGAGTAAGTTCAGCGAGACAAATGGCCATCACCGAAAGTTCAAGAAAAATATAGGCAAATATTCAGGTCGAAAGGGCGAGACCAAGACCTATCCGTGAGTCATCGAGTTCACTCGGTGAGCAACAAGGACATCACTGAATATCACATAACAAAACACCACAAAAGCAGGTCAAAAAGGTGATAGGGAGGACATTTGGCGACATTCCGAACGCATTTGGCGAGCCGGACTAAGCTCACCGAGTGGTCCAACCCATCACCTCCCCATTTTTTTTCAGTTCACAACTAACAGCCCACGACAAATACATTGAAGCACAATTATCAACAAATAGCAATGACCCACTACCCAATTGCTCCTCGAGGTACTCAGACTTCCCCCAATCGATTTGAAATCAACAAAACGATGAATTCTCCCTTAAGAATAGCGTGACCCAATCCATCATCGGGAAATTTCAAGTCATTCGATCAAATTTGGGCTACTCAAACTACACCACACATAACCCAACAACAAACAATCACAATTCATCACCTACCCCAAGAATTTAGGCAAAAAGCATCCCAAACAGTAAATTTAATCATGCTCGTAATCCAATTTACGCAATACGAAGCAAGGGGCATCAATCAAAGCATACAATGCAGCCAACCAATCATTGACCCACTACACTACCAATTATCACATCAAAAATGGCACGGAAAAAACTAAGTACGAAACACCAACCTCAAGGTAGAAACAAGACGGACAAGACAAAGAGGAAGGGACAATGACTCCAATCGACACTCTGAAAGCAAAGCACATGACATGAGATACGAAATAAAAATGCAAGAGTTTGATGGAATGAGCAAGGAAGTCAAAAATTTCAAACAAAATGGAAGATTTGAATTTAAAAGGTTAAAACCGTTCAGCTCGCACCCCAGTCGATGAGGGAACTGACATAGCAGATCCATTCGGCGATGCGCCGAATGGGTCTCAGTGCGCCGAAATTACCAGAAATCCATCCCTTCAGTAGTTCCAAAGGGCGAGCTCGATCGGGCTATCCAATCCAACTCGGTGAGTCACCGAGTTGGCTTTCCGCTCGCCAAATCTTCTAGAAGATTCCTCACGTTTGGCCTTCAAGGGGTGATGCATTTGGGCTATGATGGGAGTATTTCAGTGGCTCACCGAGTTGTCCAGTACCTAGTCTATTTGCATTTCTTAAAAAATATGAACTTCAATCTACACATCCAACAAACGTTATTCAAACAACTAAAAATAAAACTTTGGTTGTCTCCCAAGAAGCGCCTTAGTTAACATCGTGGCACGACGTGGACATGCCTTCAAGCATCATCCAAATACACCACATCAATCACCGTCACATTAGGGCGATCTCAAAAGTAAAGCTTAAGTCGTTGTCCATTCCCCTTGAACATTGACCCATCCTTGTTTTCAACTTCTATTTCCCCATTTGTAAACACACGATGCACTTTAAATGAGCCCAACCATTTTGACTTAATTTTTTCCAGAAAGAGTCTTAGACGAGAATTTTAGAGCAACACAAGATCACCAACTTTAAATTCTCGATGAAGGATTTTGGCATCATGCCACTTCTTCATTTGCTCCTTATAAAGAGCAGAACTCTCATAAGCTCAAAGTCGAAATTCCTCCAAAACATGGAGTTGGTCAACTCAGTCCTTGGACGTATCAGCCCAATTCAAGTTCATGGCCTTCCGTAGAATCCTCTACCATATAGGCAAAAATGGATAGCATACACCTTTGAAACGTAGCCGGTGCATTGCACAACCCGAAATACATTCTTTTGAAACCAAAGGTCCCATAGGGACATGTGAAAGTTGTCTTTTCTTGATTTTCCAGTGAAATGGAGATCTGATTATAACCGAAGTAACCATTCAAGAAGCAATACCATCCACGCCCCGCAAGTCTATCAAACATCTGATCCATAAAGGGCATTGGAAAATTGTCCTTATCGGTCCACGTATTCAATTTCCGATAGTCCTTACATACATGCCAACCGGTGATTGGTCACAATGGTACAAGTTCACTTTTTTCTTTCGGTACCATGCTCATACCACCTTTCTTTGGAACGCATTGAATGGGGATCAGCCACTTGCTATCCGCAATAGGGTAAACAATTTCTGCATCAAGCAACTTGATGATCTCCTTTTTGATGACTTCTTGCATTGGAGGATTAAACCTCCTTTGATGTTCAACACTCAGCTTACAATCACTATCTAATTGAATTTTATGGGTACAAATACCCAAAGGAATTCCCATAATTTCCGCAATCATCCAACCAATAGCATTGATGAACTTTTTTAACACACTAACAAGTGCGTGTATTTTCCATTCAAGCAAATTCATGGCAATAATCACGGGTAGAGTGTTATTAGCTCCCAAGAACACATAACGAAGGTGCGTGGAAGTACCTTCTTAAGCTTCGGTGGTTCTTCAATGGATGAATTTGCGGGAGGACTTTCCCTATTCTTCAAATTAATATCACGCTTAACGGGGTTCTTATGATAAGACCCTAAATCTGATAAAGTAGCCACTACCTCATCATAATCTTGAATTTCTTCACCATAGTAGATCAAGAGTATGGCGGCCAAAGATTCCCCAACATACAAAATTTCACCCACACTAGCAACCGCTTCATCAATCACATCAACAACCGATATCACATGGAGGTCACTTGGTTGCTTCATAGACTAGCAAACATTGAAGGTAACTTCCTCATTTACCTAAAATTTCAAATCACCTCTTTCCACATCCACAAAAGCTTAGTCGGTAGATAAGAATGGTCTACCGAGAATAATAGGGACCTCAGCATCAATCTCGCAATCAGGGATCACAAAATATGCCGGAAATATAAACTTGTCCACCTTCACCAAAACATCATAGAGAAAGCCAATAGGACGCTTGATAGAATGGTCGGCTATGAGAAGGCGCATAGTTGTGGACTTAGGCTCACCTAGCCCATGTTACTTGTAAATGGCATAGGGCATCAAATTTATACCTGCCCCAAAATCACACAATGCTTTTGCAAATTGAAACATCCCTATAGTGCAAGGGATAGTAATGCCCTGGATCATCCTTCTTGACAACCACGTTTGACATAATGGCACTACAACTATTAGGTACTTCAACCGTCTCGAAATCCATGCTTCTCTTCTTTGTGACCAACTCTTTCTTAAACTTTGCATAACCCGACATCTCTAGAAACACCTCCACCAATGGAAGATTAATAGAAAGAGTTTTGAAGATGGAATGAAATATTTAAAACTTCGCGTCCTCATTCCTCTTCTTCAATCATTGAGGAAATGGTGGAATAACTTTAAGTAATGACTTTAGAGGTATCGAGAGAGGAACAGCCCCCACCTTTGAATTTATAGCTTCACCAGAAACAACATTTTTCGGTGCATCATCAACCTCGTCGGAAGTTTCATTGTTTAATTCTTCAGCAAGTCTATCACCCTAAAAAACAATTGCTTTCCCTTTCTTGGACTAGCTTTATCATCATTTAGTACATCATTTCCCACAACCTTACCGCTCCAGGTCAAAAGTGCCTTGCATTGGGCATTGTCATTCATCGGATTTGCCAAGGTGTCACTAGGAAGACCCCCTTTTTGTCTTGAGTTTAAATTAGCTGAGATTTGACCCATTTGGGTCTCAAGTTGCTTTATTGATACCGAATGAGAGGTCACCATTTGATTCAAAGAGGAGAAGTTGGCTTTCATCTCCTTGAGCACTTTATCCGACCCTTTCACCTTGTTTAGGATGCAGGCAAGCATATCCTCGGTACGAAAGCTCTCAGGATCGGTATTTGGTTCTTTCAGTTTTTGACGGTCATGAGGAGGCACATAACGATCTCTATCACCAACTCTATCTCTCCAATTTGCACTACTATCATGCAAATCTCGATCTCTATCTTTCCAACCACCATCATGATCTTTGTTCCAACCTTGATTCCCGCCTCGGCCTTTGATATAGCAAACGAGAACCCCCCACTTGGTCCGACAAAAATTGTACCTCTTCATTATATATGGCTTCGAATTGTGCATCATCCAGACTCATTCCACCACTAGCGCCAACCACATTCACATCCTTATAACCACCTCCCATGACATGTTTTGTCAACAAATCTAATTGGGTCATCATCTTGGCCATGTTTTCATCGCACTCTTGATTCTTATCCATTTGTTCATTGGCCAGCCCAACATTTAGAGTAGACACTTGATCCTCTCTTGTGTGCCATGCTCGATTAATCTTGGTCATCTCATCAAGCAAAGATGATGCGATGGCAAATGGTTGTCTCATGATTCTACCCCGGATAAGATGATCAGCGACAACTTTGTTGACGAAATCAATACTCCGGTAGAAATATCTCCAGAGCACTTTTTCTGGCAACCCATGAGTAGGACATTGGAGGAGTAGCTTTTGAAACCTCAACCAAGTTTCATGAATGGGTTCACCCTCAATCCTCTTGAAATTTTTAATGCCATCCCTCAACTTCACCTTCTTTGAGGGACGGAAGAATCTTTCATAAAAAGCCACAATGAGCTCCTCCAAAGAAGTAATAAAGTCTCTTGGTAGTTCAGCCAGCCACTTCGTTGCCTCCCCCATTAGAGGCAAGGGAAACAAACAAAGCCAGATCGACTCTTGAGAGATATTCCTGAAGGTGAATGGTTCGCACACATCCATGAAATTACGAATGTGATCATGAAGGTCCTCATGAGCAAGTCCCCTAAAGAAACCTGTCATTTGTAGAAGCTAGAGCATAGTTCCGATTAAATGAAAAAGAGCGGTACCAACAGTTAAGAGTAAACGAATAGCTCCGGCACGTCCCATTTGATCCATATTAACATCGTTCAAGTTTCCGATGTCATCATCATGCCCAAGTTGACTGCCAGCATTGCTCCCATTAACACTCATTTCTTCACCTATTGAGAGCAACATAAAAAACAAAATAAGAACATTCCACTACAACCAAATTAGTTCACAAAAACACTTCAATAAAAGAATTCTAAACGCCACTCCCCGGCAGCGGTGCCATTTTTGATAATGCTCAACTACTCCTCTTATTATTCAAAGTGTAGGTGGTCGCTTACAAGTATAAACCCAACAGTGAGTTGGGGTTGATCCCACAAGGACTGGTGCAGAGAAAAATTCAATTACGAAGTATGAACGTGTTCTAATCTTTTGTAGAATCTAAATACACTAAACGGAACTTAATATAAATTATCATGTTTTAATTATCAATATCAAGAGATTTGAATAACCAATTTAAAATAAAGATGATTTATACGGGGTTTTAATCAATAGAGAGCATGACCTTAGGATTGTGTGAGCAATCAGATACTAATTTCGCTTAATGGGTGATCACTAATTGCTTTATGTTGTTAAATCTCAATGGGTAGGATGGATTATAACTATAACAACAATTTATCAATCAGCTATCATGCATCAAGTGAGTTCTATCAAACCTCAACAAGATGTTTTAACTATCAATATCAAGAGATTTGAATAACCAATTTAAAATAAAGATGATTTATACGGGTTTTTTATCTATAGAGAGCATGACCTTAGGATTGTGTGAGCCATCAGATACTAATTTCGCTTAATGGGTGATCACTAATTGCTTTATGTTGTTGAATCTCAATGGGTAGGATGGATTATAACTATAACAACAATTTATCAATCAGCTATCATGCATAGAGTGAGTTCTATCGAACCTCAACAAGCATTCAATACAAAACAACCTAATTCCTTAATTTAACCCATTTTATCAAGCTGGGTTGTATCAACAAGAATCAATACAACTATAAGTCATAAACCCCACTCTAATGCATCTATCACAAGCAAGTATAGAGATATAGCGCTAGAATTAAATTTGCAACTTCAGTTCATAAGTGAAAACATGAATAAACAACAAAACCCATTTCAAAACAACATTAAATATAGCAATTAGAAACACCGATAAGCTTATTTATGTATCCGATTACATATTCACACCCCTAAGGACAAGGGTTTTAGCCAACCATAGCAAAAAGTAAGAGATAGTTACTAAAAAGGTTTTCTATCAAAATGACAAGGTCTTTAATACTCAAATGCTAAAAATTAAGATTAAACCTTAAAAATCCAAAGTCTAAGTTCAAAACCCTCTCAAAAGTGTTCAATAGCTCAAGAGTATTAAAAGTATTATTGTTTCCTTCAGACTGGTTCAGCCTGATCCCTTTCTCTCTCTTTAAAATTTAATTTATACATTCCTAAAAATTTCCACACATTTCAGCACGTGAACCATTTGGTAAAATAAGTCAAGCTCACCAAATGACTCGGCGATCCACTGAAGTACTTCTGCTCGCCTTTTTATACTTGATTTCTGCCTCAAAAGGTTCTAGTCATTTAGGTGAGCTAGGTCGAGCTCACCATTCCATTCGGTGTGTCGCCGAGTTCTCCTTTTATTCGCCGACTTGGTCTCCTTCATGAGCCGTCATGCTGGAAGATTAGGCGAGCTTTAGGCTCACTCGGTAACTCACCAAGTGGCTTTTGCGAGCTCCAACCTCCTTTTTCTTCAGCTTTTCTAAATTATTCGCTCCTTTTCGCAATGTAAAGTCCTTGCCATGTTCTTAAGCCTCCATGGCTTCACATAAACAGTTTAACATCAGTTTTGAACACATAGTAGGCATTGAGGACACTGTTTCATTAAATAAGAAGCTCTAAATGAGTAAAAATTCCTAACTCATCAGGCTCCTAAAGAGTTAACATGAGGGACTAATGCCTCAAGATAGACTTGAAGATAGAAGGAAGAGATAGGGATACTAAAACATCACATTGCCTCCGACCTTTCACATTCCAAACCATAGCAAAGAACCCCTTCCAACAACTTAAATAGTTAAACACACTCCCAATATGAAGCACACTATTTCCCCCTTGGGAGCGAGCCTCTGTAGTGTTTTTAAATCCATCTCCCTCCGCTCAAGCATAGAAGCAAAGTCTAAAAAACCATGAAACCATCGATAAACGTAAACACTTAAGGAATTTCCACAAAGCTTTCAAGGTCAACCCTAACACAATAACAATACGTTGAGTCATATAATAGCCAAGAAAATACTGAATATCAAGCAATGCATAACCACAAGTTAAAAGACCCTCACTTACCAGTCCCTGCATCCGAGAAACCGTCATGGTCTTGTTGAGTCTGAAGAGAATAGAACCTCTCTTGTCGCTCACCACAACTAGAAGGATAAGGTTGAGCCCGCCGATATTTATCTCCCTCATTCTTAGCAACTGAAGGACAATCTCTTATCTTATGACCAATTTTTCGACAACTAAAGCACGAATCTGTACCGGCTAGATAATTACCCGAATGACTCTTTCCACACTTCTTACATTCAGACACTATTTGTCTACTAGTACTATTACCTTGGGAACGATTACCACCATCGGACCTTGAATGTGAGAAATCATATTATCCTTTCTTGCCTTCTTTGAATCCCTAGTCTTCTCCTTATGTTTTTGTTCTTCAATTTGTTAGGCACGAACCATTAATGGGAGACATTCATATCCTTACAAAGAATGGTGGTTAGTCTTACTTTGACAACAAAGTCAGAAGCACATGACACATACTTACTCATCCTTGTCGTTGGATCTACAACCATAGTTGGAGCATAATTAGACAATGTAGTAAACTTCAAAGCATATTCCTTCACACTCATATTTTCTTGACGAAGGTTGATGAATTCAAGTACCTTTGCCTCCCTCATATCAAGGGGAAAGAACCTATAAAGGAAAGAAACCTTAAACTTTTCCTAATCAACAAGACCCACATCAACCACCCTCTCACTCTTCCTTTGTTAAAACCAAACTTGAGCAACACCCTTAAGTTGATAAGCGGCCAATTCTGCCTTCTAAACGGAACTCAGACCCATAATTCCCACTATCTTGTAAACCTCATTAATAAACTCTTGAGGATCCTCCTCAACTTTAGACCAATAAAATTCTAGAGGATTTATCCTAGTAAAGTCTCTCACCCTTGATGCCATCGTACCCAATCTTGGGTTCACGAGAACCACAACCTCTCTATTTTCTTGAGCCATCATCGCTTGGGGCAATCCGTGAAATGTTGCTCGATACTAGTCATTAGTCACTTGTTCGATGAAAGGGCCAACCGCAACTTGAGGAGCTTCTTGTTACATATTCTCGCCCTCATTCCTTCTAATGAATGCTCTTTGGAGAGCCACATCCTAAATGTAACGACCCTCTAGGTGATTTCTGTGTTAATGCCTTCTTTCCATCGTTTAGAGCATTCCTATAGCGGCTCTAAGTCAATTATGACTTGCTGGCACTGACTGTTCGGTCGTCTGGTCGTTTGTTTGGGTTTTATTCCCGTTTTCCTTTTTTTGAGCTTTTGAAACCTGAAAAGTTGATTTCGGTCATAACCTCAGGTAAATGACCTCAGAACAAAATTATGATGGTTCCATCAGCTCTAGAACAACCAAATTAGACTAGAAGCATGGTTGGCACAAGTCCCAAGGCTTTTGGTATGACTTTGGGGCCATTTGGCGCTTTAGCCTTCGATTTTTGGCTTAAGGTTGACTTCGGTCAACATTCTTTGTAAACGCACTCGAATGAGAATTTTGTCAGCGCGGTTAGTTTCAAAATGTTGAGTTTGGTCTAGAATGACCCTTCATGTGCTTCTCGGGGCTTCTTATATAATTCCAAGGCCCTTGGTAGAAATTGGCTAAAATGGTGCTTTGGGTGTGGGACCCACTTATAACGCTCAACCACACCTCTTATAATTCGAAATGTGGGCAGTCACTAACAAGTATAAACCCAACTAAGAGTTGGGGTCGATCCCACTAGGAACAATGTGCAAGGCGATTGAAGAAACAAAGAATTACAAGCTACTAGTTTGAACCCGAAATGAAAGATACAATTATAAAATGAGAATAATTCAAGGAACGAATTAGGATAGGGGATAGAGCGGAACAAGGGACAAAGCTATATCGAACAAGATTACCAAAGGAATTTGGGAATGGGAAATCAATTAAAACCCATACGATCCATTGCGAACTAGTGTTATACAATCTCAAATAATCATGGGTAAAAAAATATATGTCTCAGACTCTAAATTACTCACCTATTTCTATCGAATATAGGCAAATATTTCTCAATTAGCTCTTTCAAACCCAATCAAGTGGCAACACAAGCAATCCGATTAAGGGCAACACAAGGATTCACTATTTCTAGCAACAATCTAACAAATGAGTTGTTAAACCTCAAATAATGTACCAATTAATCTTTCCCAGCCTCAATTGATTCTTACAAACTCAATCAAAGTAAATGGGCAAGTCCTAGGAGTGATCAATTCCATTGGAAAGCAATTAAAGCATGAGATCAATTGGATAATCAAAAACCCATTTCATAAATGATAAAGCATTCAACTAATTACAAAAGCATAAGATAGAAATCAAAAACCCAAATATTGTTTATCACTAACACAATATCCAAACCACCAATCAACAATTACATTTTAAATTCAACAATACAAAGTAAAGAGTTGAAGAAAGGATGAAAAATAACTACAACCCAAGCTCATAATCTTCACTCTAATGGTGTTTGTTGAGGAATCTTTCTCTCAAAGCTATCCCCAAGCCTCAATCCTTAAAGTTCTTCTCTCTATTATTTGATGATTATCGATGATCTCCAAAAATTGCCTGTGTTTCAGTGTATATGGTGAATTAGGGTCAAAATGTGAATATTCCATTTTCACCTTATAAGGCATAAGTTGATGAGCTCCGATGACACGCGAATTGAATTCTGTGTTTTTCTTTTTTGATAGGCTGAGGCGGGGTTCTGCAGTGATCTTAGGGATCCGTGGGATAGCTGACGAGACAACTCTAGAACTTTTTACATTAATCAAGCATCAGCCGCATGTGCATTTAATCTTATTGTGTGTTTTATTATTTGTGTTGTCTCGATAGTATGATTGATATTTTGTTGCTTTACTTGTCAGTTGTTATTGTTAATTATAGCCTTATATCGGTCTTCTGCTTGTATCATTATGTTATGTATCACCTCGGACTTCAAAAAATGAAACAGATTACATAAATTGTGGCTTATGGTTCAGGTCTACAAGAAAAGTCTATGGTTTGTAGAACTTTCTACGAGTCATAGACCAGTCTCATAGAAAGGGGGAAAATATTTTTTTGAAAATAATTAAGTTTCAGTATCTTTTCTACGGTTGAATAGGACGGCTCATCAAATGTTGTACGAGTCGTAGAGGGGTCTCGTAGTTAGGTCCTAGACTTAGTGGAATTTTAAGGACAACGTTGATTTGTACAGTTGGTATCTATTGACCGTAGGATCACCTACGAGTCGTAGACAAGTCCCATCAAATAATAGTCTTAGTAAAATTTCTCTGAACTTTTCTATGGTTGACCAGGACAGTCTGTAGAAAGTCCTACAGACCGTAGGTCCAAACCATAGGAAGTTCCAACAGTTTTTTTAAGGGTCTTTTAGGACTTTTCCTAAATGTTTTAAGCCTATTCTATGTCGTTTTGGCCTTCATCCTGAGCCCTATATAAAGCCTTTAAGTCCTAAATCTACCCACTTTACACCCATTGTCCTATTTCCCAAAACCTAACCAAATTCATTCTCCCAAATTCCCTCTCAACCTAAGGAAGAAGAAGAAGCTAGGGTTGCTCCAAGGTCTTCAATTTACCATTCATCTTGGGCTTTGAGTAGCAAGGTATGTGGGAATTCACTCATGGAGTCCATTCCGCCATGTCCCAAGATTTTCAATTTCTCTATTCGATTCCAATTGATCAAGTTAGGGTTTTATTCAATCTCTATGGATTCTCTTCAATTATGATTTTATTGATTAAACTTTTTCTTCTAATGCATAAATTGAAAAAATTACATGATATTTAATTAAATTGTCAGGAACCCATGAGCGATCCATGATTTTAGATTATGAATCCATGATGAAGGTTATGACCTATGAATTATAAATTTATGATGATATGCATGCTTTTATGAGATTGATGTAAACAATTTTAGCATGCTTTGAGAGGAAATTATCAATGTTATTGTTAAAGGTTTTCTTACAAGCTACTATGATCAGATTGTGAAAGGTATTTCTCACATATAGATTTCCATTGGTGATGGATTTTCTCATCTAGGTTGAATTATGTTTAAGGAGTTGTTATATGTTTTGATCTAAAAATGTGGATTGGTATTGATCTTCGCCTATCCTATGTTATAATGATATTTGATTTCTTATCTATTCTGTTGGGATTTTAACTTATCACAGAGAGAACTTTCAGGTGGAGGCTCAAATAGGGTATTCTCTAGAAGCAACCTCTAGTTCCAAACTACGTGCCCCCGTAGAATTGTCTTAAATTGCCTAGTCATTGGATCACCTTTAGCAAAAGATTATCACGACCTTAAGTACCCCCTAGACGTGACATGGCGTACAAGACCCCGAAAGGCCCTATGCAAGCCACTTAGCATGCATCATGCAAGATAATAGTAGATAGAGTTAAAAAGACAATTTATATCAAAAAGTTTACAAAGGTAGCGGAAGTCTAGACATAGTCTCAAAGCCATCTAACACATCAATGAAATGAAAGTGGGACATAACCCATACAAATCTTAATAGGAAATGACATAAATTATAAATATGGCAATGTCCTCTAACATATGAGGACTCACCAAATCTTCAACTCTCGAAGGCCACGACTAGCCATTGGTGGATGGAGATAAGTTGGATCCTACACTTATAAGAAAATGTAGGCAATAATATGTGATAGTATAAGAATGTACCAAGTATGATAACTATGCATATAGAGATTACATGATCATGCTAAAAAGGGCTATGCAGAAGATACAATGACCAAGTTAAATCATATGATTACATGATAGAAAACATGAAGTAAAAGTCATGGTCAATGCAAGTAAATCATCTTAAAAGATCATATGCTTAAAAAGCCTTTAGGAAGTAATCTTAGTTCATTATGTGGGAAATTAGCCTTAACTGACATACACCATGTGAGCTATAATATGGAATCCGGTGTGTACCCCATACTGAAAAGAGGTGCCCTTTCTTGCCAAGGTAAGAACCATAACTTCTAGCTTAAGTTTATCCACTAGCTAATGTCTATCAAGACAACCTATGGTGGCACATAGTTTATGGGACATGGGTAATCGCCACTTGTCCACTCGATGCTAAGTATAAATCCCACGGAATAGTAATAATTCATAGCTTATCTTATCATTAATAAACATGGCCTTATCATTGGGGAACATAAGTAATCGCCTCTTGTCTCTTTTTATTATTGGAAGGCACATCAAATAGCCAATCAAAATTAGAATTCATTAGAATAGCTCCTTAATCTTTGATTTAAGTTTAGTTGAGAAAACCTTTAAACCCTTATGAATCCTTTATGTGAGAATACCCTTTCACATTCATGATTTAAGTTATATGTGAGAAAACCTTTCACAACAACAACAATAACAATGTCTCACTCTTAGGCAACTTAATTCTTCATCAATTTCATAATCGAACATGCATATTCTATAAAACCATCTTTGGTCATTCATAAGCTTCATCATAGACTCATAGCTTAGAAATCATAAATCATGCATGGGATCATATAATTTCATCTTAAAATCTTTCAATTAACTCAATTCATGCTTAAATAAACATAATTCAATCCATTAGATCATAATTTTGAAGAACCCATAAGATAGAAGAAAACCCTAATTTCAATTGAATAATCTAACTTCATAAAATTGAAGAATTTAGAAACCCTATGGAGAAAAGGACTCCATAGGTGAAAGCTATCATACCTTGAGGTCAAAAGCTTGAAATCAATGGTTAACTTAGAAGACTTGAATGGAAACCCAAGAACCTTCTTCTTCTTCTTCTTCAATCTTTAGAAAGAGAAATATTTAGGGGAAAGATTTTGGAGGGAGTTTGGGAGTGATTAGAAAAGAGTAGAAATAGGCTTAGAAGCCTTATATAGGGCCTAGGATTAGGGCTTAACTAACTTAGATTAGGAATAGGTCATTTAGGGAAAAGACCAAAAAGCCCTTAAAATAACTGCCGGATCATTACCTACGGTCCATAGCTCCAACTATGGACCATCCTGGTCAACCGTAGAAAAGTTCAGAAACTATTGGTTTTTGGACCTTCAAACGACGGAACCCTATGTACGGCTTGTAGGTCTATTGACGGACCATACATACCAACCGTTAGTTCAACCTTAAACCTACGAAACCTATCTACAGTCCATAAAAACAATGACGGACCGTCCTGATGAGTCGTAGAAAGGATCCTGAAAGTTGACATTTTCAAAATATTTACCCTGCCATCTACGGCTCCGACCTACAACTTGTAAGTCGACCTACGGTCCGTAGGTGGCCTTTGTCAATGTTGGTACCAGATGAGAAAAACTAGAAATTTCCTTCCTTTTGAATCCAAGGTGTTACAATATCTCCCCCTTGGGAACATTCGTCCTCGAATGAGAATCAAGACATTATAAGAAGGATAGGGACTAAATATAGCAGCCCAACATGAATGCAATCACATAAATGCATATATCCAAGGAGGAAACATCAAGTCCAAGCTAAAGCATGTTCAAAACATCAGTTCATCAAGTCTAAAAGTCAACTCATGCTCAAATGCACGTAACATGAAGAAACTAATTAAGTTTACTCATTTTCTCAAATTTTAAGCTTTTCATGAACATGCACAAATGAGGAATCATGGGAATATCTAAGACACATGAGACCATAAGAGTGAACCATGAGGAACTAAATACCTCAAGCTAGAGTAGGAATGGAGAGAAAAAGATGAGGATAATAGGACATCATATCGGCCTCAGTTTGCCAAGTAGCACCCTTATCTAACTGATTCCTCCGAAAAACCATTACAGAAGCAACTTCTTTATTTCTAAACTTTCAAACTTGTTGGTTTAAAATCTCAATCGGAACCTCTTCATAAGAAAGACTCTCCTTTACACCAAGACTTTTCAATGGTGCTATTGATGTCAGATGACCAATACTTTTCTTCAATAAGGAGACAATGAAATCAGGATGAATTGATCCCAAGTCATTAGGCAATCTGAGCTCATAAGCAACCACACCAGTACGCCTCAAAATCTGATATGGGCTGACATAACGGGGACTAAGCTTCCCTTTCTCCCCAAACCTTATTACACCCTTCATGGGTGAGATTTTCAAGTAGACCCAATCATTAACTTTTAATTCCAGATCTCTCCTTCTAACATCGGCATAGAACTTTTGCCGACTTTGAGCCGTTCTCAAACTCCCTCTAATAAACCAAACTTTCTCCATAGCATCATGTACCAGTTCGGGACCTATCAAAGTGACTTCACCAACTTCAAACCAACCTATAGGAGATCTACACCTCCAACAATAAAGAGCCTCAAATGGAGCCATACCAATACTCGAATGGTAGCTATTATTATAAGCAAACTCAATCAAAGGAAACTGATCATCCCAATTACCCTTGAAATAACTCACACAAGCTCTCAACATATCTTCTAATGTTTTGATAGTACGCTTCCCTTGCCCATCGATTTGAGGATGAAAATTTGTACTAAGCTTAACACGAGTACCAAGGCCCTTTTGGAAAGATTTCCAAAATTGAGAATTGAATTGAGTACCACGATCGGATATAATGGATAGGAGCACTCCATGCAACCTAACCATTTCCTTTAGGTACAACTTGGCATAATCCTCTACCGAATAGGAAACTTTCACGGGAATATAATAAGTCGATTTCGTCATACGATCCACAATAACCCATATCGAGTCATGTTGCCGTTAGGTGCAGGTAAACGGACAATAACCTTTAGTAACCAGCCAAACCCAAGAAACTTCGAACATCTTAAGGGGATAAAGGTCTAAGCCAACTCTTAACCACATCCATCTTCTTAAGATCAACCTCAATACCCTTACCGAAAACTATGTGACCAAGAAAAGCCACAAATCTCAACCAAAACTCACATTTACTAAACTTTGCAAAGAGTTGTTGGTCCTTGAGGACTTACAACACAATTCTAAAATAATCGGTATGCTCATCCTCACTCCTTGGGTAAATCAAAATATCATCAATGAACACAATCACAAACATATCTAGGTATTGTCTACACCCTATTCATCAAGTCCATAAAGGCAGTTGGAGCATTTGTCAAACCGAACGACATTACTAAGAATACGAAATGACCATATCTAGTCCAAAAGGCCATCTTCAAAATATCATCTTCCTTCACCCTCAATTGATGATAACCCGACCGAAGGTCAATCTTTGAGAAGTAACTCGCTCCTTGAATTTGATCAAACAAATAATCTATCCTTGGAAACTCATTAACAATGGGGATCGACTCAAAGATAGGGGTTTAAGAATTCATATCCCTAACCCTAACAAGATGGTATATGCAACCCTTAGAAATCATCTTTCTAGCTTGAAGGCAAGAAACAAATCGACTCTTAAGCATAGAATTTCCCCCTTTCCACTCTAGGATAGGTTCATTTTGAAATTGAAACTTGACCACTCGGGTCCTACTATCAATAGAGGCATAACACGAATGCAACCAATCCATCCCAAAAATAAAATCGAAATCTAACATATCAAGCTCTAAAAGATCAACATGAGTGACTATATTAGATAAGGAGATGGGACAATCTTTATAAACTCTCTTAGCCGCAATAGATTCACCAATAGGAGTAGAAAGAAAAAGGATCTAACAACACATCCAAAAGAATATCAAACCTCATAGCCAGATATGGTGTCACAATTGACAAGGTAGCACCGTGGTCAAGCAAAGCATAAACATCGAGAATAAAGACTTTCAACATATCGATAAAAACATCGGGCGAACCCTCTTGCTCATGATGAGTTTAGAGTGCATAGAATCTTTTTTGCTTCTTATTTCCACTAGAACATAATGGAGCATAAGGTTGAGCCCATTGATGGTCATCTCCTTCTTTGTTATCAATGGAAGGACAGTCCCTAATCTTATGATCTGTCTTGCCACAACCAAAGCATGCATTGGAATCGGCAAAGCATTTACCCTCATGCCTCTTTCCACATTTGGCTCAAGTAGGCAATAGAGGTCCACTACATTTCCTTCCTTGAGGCTTAGGGTTAGACACTCTTTCCTTATTGAACTTAGGAGGAGCATTGGAGGTACCTTGACCGAAGAACCTTTGTCGAAACTTAGGATGACCATACCCATCGGACCTTGAGCATGAAAAGTCACCATCACCGATCTTAGCCCTCTTTGCCTCCCTAGACATTTCCATAAGTTTCTCCTCTTATATTTTTTGCACATGAACCATTAGACGTGAAATGTCCATATCATTGATAAGCATAGTGGTACGACATTCTTTGACCACCATTTCAGACACTCCCGAAACCAACTTACTAATATTTTCCCTAGGATCGGCAACCATAGTAGGAGCATACAAGGACAATTGTGTGAACTTCAAAGCATACTCATTCACACTCATTTTTCCTTGATGAAGGTTAATGAACTCAAGCCCCTTGCCTCCCTTATTTCAAGGGGAAAGAACCTATCAAGGAAAGCAACCTTAAACTTCTCCTAATCAAGAGGACCCACATCAACTGCCCTCTTACTCTTCCATTTCTCAAACAACACTTGAGCCATACCCTTGAGTTGATAAGCGGGAAAATTATGCCTTTTCCACCGGGATTACACCCATGATTATTAGCACCTTGTACACCTCGTCAATAAGCTCTTGAGGATCTTCCTCAACCCTAGAACCATGAAAATCCAGAGGATTCATCCTAGTAAAGTCCCTCACTCTAGATGTCGTCGTACCCACATTCGGGTTCATAGGGACCACAGCCTCCCTATTTGTTTGAGCCGTCATGGCTTGGGCCAACACTTGCAAAGCAGTCCTAAACTCTGTATTAGTGACTTACTCGGCCAAAGGATCGACCGAAACTTGAGGAGCTTGTTGTTCCACATTCTCTCTCGCATTCATCCTAGCATATGCCTTTCGAGTGGCCATATTCCGAAAAGCATCGGATAGGGATTAGGAGAGACAAACATATAGAGTTAAACTCTATCGCATGACTTTAGAGTGATGAAAGAAGTGGAGTTTCCCAAACATCTTTTAGCCTCTCATTCATATGTGTGGCGCGCTTCACACCAATGAAAAAGACTCTACTCAACGTCGCTTATGAGACATCCTAGGACCTTTCTAAAATCTTGTGATTTGATACCATGTTTGTCACGACCTAAAGTATCCCCTAGACGTAACATGGCATACAAGACCCTGAAAGGCCCTATACAAGCCACTTAGCATGTATCATACAAGAAAATAGTAGATAGAGTCCAAAAGACAATTTATATCAAAAAGTTTACATAGGTAGCGGAAGTCTAGACATAGTCTCAAAGTCATCTAATACTTCAATGAAATGAAAGTGGGATGTAACTCATACAAGTCTTAATAGGAAATAACATAAAAGATAAATGTGGCAATGTCCTCGAACATATAAGGACTCACCAAATCTTCAACTCTGGAAGGCAACGACTAGCCACGGGTGGATGGAGATAAGACAGATCCTACACTTATACGAAAATGTAGGCAACAGTATGTGTTAGTACAAGAATGTACCAACTATGATAACTATGCATATATAGATTACATGATCTTGCTAAAAAGGGATATACATAAGATACAATGACCAAGTTAAATCATATGATGACATAATTGAAAACATGAGGTCAAATTCATGGTCAATGCAAGTAAATCATCTTTAAACAACAAAAGCTTAAAAAGCCTCTAAGAATTAATCTTAGTTTATTATGTGGAAAACTAACCTTAACCGATATAGACAATGTAATCTAGTGTCTACTCCACACCGAAAAGAGGTGCCCTTACTTGCCAAGGTAAGAACCATAACTTCTAGCTTAAGTGGATCCACTAACTATTGTTTATCAAGACAACCTATAGTGACACATAGTTTATGGGACATGGGTAATCAATCGCCTCTTATCCCTTTTTATTCTTGGAAGGCATATGAAATAGCCAATCCAAATTAGAATTCTTTAGATAGCTACTTAATCGTTAATTAAAGTTTAGTTGAGAAAACCTTTTAACTGTAACACCTCGGATTCGAAGAGGAAAGAATTTTAAGTTTTCTTGAATTTCTGGTGCCAGTACCAATGAAGCTACCTACGGACCGTGGACTAACCTACTATCCGTAGGTAAGGCCCGTGGTTGGCTAGTCGAGGTCCTTAAAAATGTTATGCCTCAGTACTTTTACACGGCTTGCCAGGATGGACCCTCAATCTATGTACGAGCCATAGGTAGGCCTTGTAGGTGAGACCCATACTTCATGAAATTTTTGGGGCCAAGAGTTGGACCTACAGTGACCATGTACGGACCGTAGGTTGACCCACGGACCGTACATGGGGTCCCATCGTTGGGGGTCCAAAGTTGAAAAGTCTCTGAATCTATCTACGGTTAAACAGGACGGTCCGTAGGTTGACTTAGGGACCGTAGATAGGGGTCTGACAGTTATTTTAAGAAGGGCTTCTTGGTATTTTCCCTAGGTGTTTAATTCCAAATCTAAGTCGGTTTGACCCTTAACCTAGACCCTATATAAAACTTTTAAGCCTAATTCTACCCATTCCTAATCATCCCCAAAACTCTCATCTCCCAAATAATTCTCTCTTTATAAAAGGTTGAAGAAGAAGAAGTAAGAGTTAGGGTTTTCAAGCCAAGTCCCCCACTCCTACTTTGATTTAAAACTTTTGGCATCAAGGTATGATGGTTCTTCACCTATGGAGCCCTTTCCTCCATACGATTCCTAAATTCCTCAAATTTCAAGCTAGAATCCTTCAATTAAAATTAGGGTTTTCTTCTATCTTATGAGTTCTTTCAAATTATGATCTAATTGATTTAATTATGTTTAATTATGCATGAATTGATTTAAATTGCATATTTCAAGTTGAATCCCCATGAACCCATATGAATTTCATGATTTCTAGACCATGATCATAATATGAGGTTTTGAGCTATGGAAGATGAATTGGGGAAATTGAATGGTATTAAGATGAATTTATGAGAGCCCATGCATGATTGATGTTTTCTAAGCTATGATTTTCATGATGAAGTTATAAATGATCAAAGGATGGTTTTTATAAATATATGCACGTTCAATTATGAAATTTATGATGATTTAAGACTTGCTTTTAGATTGTATTATAATTGATCTTGCTGTTGTTGAGTTGTGAAAGGGTTTCACACATATTACTCAAACCATGAATTTGAAAGGATTTTTCTCACATAAAGGATTCTTAACATGTTGAAAGGTTTTCTCAACTAAACTTGAATCAATGATTAAGAAGCTATTCTAATGAAGGGACAAGCGGCGATTACCCATGTTCCCTAATGATAGACAAGAGGTGATTACCCATGTCTACTAATGATAAGATGAATTATGATTTATGATTAATCCGTGGGAACTATGCTTAGCACCAAGTGGACAAGTGGCGATTACCCATGTCCCATAAACTATGTGCCACCATAGGATTTGCTAGTGGATCCACTTAAGCTAGAATTTATGGTTCTTACCTTGGCAAGTAAGGGCACCTCTTTTTGGTGTGGGGTAGACACCGGATTCCATTTTATAGCTCTAACGGTCTATGTCAGTTAAGGCTCACTTCCCACAATAATGAACCTAAGTTGCTTATGAAGGTGTTTCAAGGTTTTAAAGATGATTAGCTTGGATTGACTATGTTTTTATGACTTATGTTTTCTAACTCCTATCTCGTGTTTTAGCTTTGTCATTGCATGTAATGAAAATGTCCCCTTTCTAGCATGACTTGATGATTTTGTGCATAGCTATCATAATTGGTACATTCCATGTACTAACACATATTTTTTGCCTAAATTGTCTCATAATATAGGGCTTGGCGATTCTTCTCATTCAGCTCGTGGTTAGTTAGTACATAGAGACGTGAAGACTTGGTGAGTCCTCATATGTTCAAGGACATTGCCTTGTTCTTCTTTTATGTTTCTTTACCTTTGGACTTGTACTGGGTTACGTCCCAACGTTCTTTCTATTATTTGATAGATGTCTTTGAGACTATGTTTAGACTTTCGCTATGCTTGTAAACTCTTTGGATATAAAATTTGCCTCTGAACCCTTATCTATTATTATCTTGTATCATGTATGTTAAGTGGCTTGTATGGGGCCTTTCGAGGTCTTATACGCCTTGTCACGTCTAGAGGGTACCTTAGGTCGTGACAAACTTGGTATTCAGAGCACAAGGTTTTAGAAAGATCCTAGGAAGTCTCATAAGGCACGTCGAGTAGAGTCTTGTTCATGGGTGTGAAGCGCGCCACACTTATGAATGAGAGGCTATAAGATGTTTAGGAAACTCCATTTCTTTCATCATTCTAAAGTCGTGTGATAGAATTTAACTCTACGTCTCTCTCTCCTAATCACTATCCGTTTCTTTTTAGGATATGGCCACCCAAAGGGCATATGCTAGGAGGAATGCGAGAGAGAATGTGGAACAAGAAGCTCCTCATGTTCCGGTCGATCCTTTGGCTGAGAAAGTGACTAATAGGGAGTTTAGGGATGCTTTTCAAGTGTTAGCCCAAGCCATGACGGCTCAATCCAATAGGGAGGTTGTGGCCCCCGTGAACCCAAATGTGGGTACGGCGGCCTCTAGGGTGAGGGACTTCACTAGAATGAACCCTCCGGATATTCATGGGTCTAAGATTGAAAAAGATCCTCAAGAGTTTATTGATGAGGTGAATAAGGTGTTGATGATCATGGTTGTGACACCGGTGGAAAAGGCGGAGTTGGTCGCTTATCAACTTAAGGGTGTGGCTCAAGTGTTGTATGAGCAATGGAAGAGTGAGAGGGTGGTTGATGCGGGTCCTCTTGATTGAGAGAAGTTTAAGGTTGCTTTCCTTGATAGGTTTTTTCCCTATGAGATGAGATAGGCAAAGATACTTGAGTTCATCAACCTTCGTCAAGGAAACATGAGTGTGAAGGAGTATGCTTTGAAATTCACAAAGTTGTCTAGGTATGCTCCTACTATGATTGCCGATCCTAGGGCAAGAATTAGTAAGTTTGTTTCGAGTGTGTCCGAAATGGTGGTCAAGGAATGTTGTACCGCCATGCTTATCAATGACATGGACATTTCTCATCTCATGGTGCATGCCCAACAAATAGAGGAGGAGAAACTTAAAGAAAGATCTAGGGAAGCAAAGAAGGGAAAGACCATTGATGAAAATTTCCCACATTCAAGGTCCGATGGGTATGATCGTCCTAAGTTCCAACAAAGGTTTTTCGGTCAAGGTTCCTCCAGTGCTCCTCCTAAGTTCAACAAACAAAGGGTTTCTAACCCTAAGCCTCAAGGAGGGAATGGTGGTGGACCCCGGTTGCCTACTTGTGCTAAATGTTGAAAGAAGCATGAGGGTAAATGCCTAGCCGCTTCTAATGCACGTTTTGGTTGTGGAAAGATGGATCATAAGATAAGGGATTGTCCCTTAGCGGCTATAAATGAAGGAAATAACCTTTCACAGAATCTACCTTATCCTCCATCAGGATCTAGTGGAAATCAAAAGGAAAACCGATTCTATGCACTTCAGACTCGTCAAGAGAAAGAGGGTTCCCCCGATGTGGTTACCGTTATGTTGAAAGTCTTTCATCTTGTTGTTTATGCTTTGCTTGACCCCGGTGCTACCTTGTCTTTTGTGACACCATATGTGGCTATAAGGTTTGATGTTCTTCCGGATGTGTTGTTAGATCATTTTTCAGTCTGTACCCCAGTTGGTGATTCTATTGTGGCTAAGAGGGTGTATAGAAATTGTCCCGTCTCCTTACCCCATAGAGTCACTCATATTGATCTAATAGAGCTTGATATGTTAGACTTTGATGTTATTCTTTGGATGGATTGGCTACATTCATGTCATGCTTCTATTGATTGTAGAACTCGAGTAGTCCAATTTCAATTTCCGAATGAACCCATCCTAGAGTGGAAGGGGGGAAATTATACGCTTAAGAGTCAGTTTGTTTCGTGCCTTAAAGCTAGAAAGATGATTTCTATGGGTTACATATATCACATGGTTCAGGCTAAGGATGTGGATTATGAAACCCGTATCTTTGAGTCGGTCCCCGTTGTTAATGAGTTCTGGGAAGTGTTTCCTGATGATCTACCTGGTGTACCTCCTGAAAGGGAAATAAACTTTGGTATTGACCTTCTCCCTGATATGCAACCTATCTCTATTCCTCCTTACATAATGGCTTCAGCAGAAATTAAGAAATTAAAGGAGCAATTGAAAGATTTGTTGGATAAGGGTTCCATCCAACCGAGTATCTCTCCATGGGGAGCTCCAATTTTGTTTGTTCAAAAAAAGGATGGTTTACTTCGAATGTGTATTGATTATCAACAATTTAATAAGGTCACCATTAAAAATAAGTATCATCTTCCAATGATAGATGATTTGTTTGATCAATTCAAAGAAGCGAGTTATTTCTCCAAGATTGAGCATTGGTCGGGCTATCACCAATTGAGGGTGAAGGAAGATGACATCTCTAAGATGGCTTTTCGGACTAGGTATGGTCACCACGAGTTTTTAGTAATGTCATTTGGGTTGACAAATGATCCGGCCGCATTCAAGGATTTGATGAATAGGGTGTTTAGACAATACTTGGATATGTTTGTGATTGTGTTTATTGATGATATCTTAATTTATTCAAGGAGTGAGGATGAGCATGCCAATCATTTGAGGATTCTGTTGCAAGTCCTCAATGACCAAAAACTCTTTGCAAAGTTTAGTAAATGTGAGTTTTGGTTGAGATCCGTGGCTTTTCTTGGTCACATTACTTCTGGTAAGGGTATTGAGGTAGATCTTAAGAAGACCGAAGTAATTAAGAGTTGTCCTAGACCTCTATCCACTTCGAATATTCGAAGTTTCTTGGGTTTGGCAGGTTATTATAGAAGGCTTGTTGAGGGGTTTTCTTCGATTGCCTCTCCATTGATGGCTTTAACCCAAAAGAAGGTGAAGTTTGTATGGTCTAAAGATAGAGTTACCTCTGCTCCGATATTGACACTACCAGAAGGATCTGATGTGTTTGTGGTTTATTGTGATGCCTTAAGAGTTGGGTTGGGATGTGTTCTTATGCAAAATAGGAAGGTGATTGTGTATGCTTCAAGGCAACTCAAGATCCATGAAAAGAACTATCCTACCCATGACTTAGAACTAGCAGTGGTCGTATTTTCCTTAATGATTTTGAGGCACTATTTATTTGGTGTTCTTGTGGATGTCTTTACCGATCCCAAAAGTTTGCAATATGTGTTCAAACAAATGGATCTGAATCTTCACCAAAGGAGGTGGCTTGAGTTGTTAAAGGACTATGACTGTCACGACCCAAGCCTAGGGCTTAGATGTGACCGGCGAATGGGGAACCCGAAGGAACCCCAAACAAGCCTCATAGCGTATCATTACACATCCTTGGTCGCGGAAGCAATTAAATGACCATAAGCGATAAGCATAATCAAGGGGGAAATCGGGACTAAGGGAGCAAGAAGAAAAAAGAAATGATACATAAATACCATAGATGAGTCAAGCTCAAGCATAATACACAACTTGTCCAACACCACCTCTAAACATGAGTACTTAGCGGGGGCCAAGACAAACTACCGGGCTCACCCTCATAGTCAAAACATAACTAGAAAGGAAAAGTTTTATACATAGCAAAAGATCATGAGCAACGTCCCCGAAATGGAGGACTCACCAATAACCACTATAGAAAAATCGTACTAGCCACGCGGAGGAGGATGGTCAAGCGGTGCTCCGGTCCCTACATGGTGACATCATGTAGGCATAGAGTATGCGTTAGTACATTTGAATGTACTAAGTATATGGGATGCAATGCAATGCTACATTAGATGGACATCATAGGAAAAATGCGTAATCATACCCAATAGATAGCATATTAATGAAATGATATGTATAATGATGCTTACATAAAAATCATATTTAGTGGGACGTAGTACATGTGTGGCGAGTGACCATCAATATAGTATTTCCAAGGCCTACCACCCCCTTGGAGAGGCGAAAGAGGTACAAACCCCTCAATATGGTTACACGGGCCTACCACCCCCCGAGCTAGGGACCAAGGTACAAACCCCTCGATATGGTTATACGGGCCTACTACCCCCCGTACTAGGCAACCAAGCTACCAACCCCTCGATACGGTTATACGGGCCTACTACCCCCCGTACTAGGCAACAAAGGTACCAACCCCTCGATACGGCTATACGGGCCTACTACCCCCCGTACTAGGCAACCAAGGTACCAACCCCTCGATACGGTTATACGGGCCTACTACCTCCCGTACTAGGCAACCAAGGTACCAACCCCTCGATACGGTTATACGGGCCTACTACCCCCCGTACTAGGCAACCAAGGTACCAACCCCTCGATACGGTTATACGGGCCTACTACCCCCCGTACTAGGCAACCAAGGTACCAACCCCTCGATACGGTTATACGGGCCTACTACCCCCCGTACTAGGCTTGGTCGACTCACAACACTTATATAGAGAAAATCATATACATGTGTCCATTTCATCATCATTTCAGTAATTACATAACCATCCGACTCATAGGACGTACCTTGGACCTTCCCTTTCCTAAGAATTCTATAAATGGGCATTTTATCAAACACAAGGTGGGCAATTGTTCATGTAAATGAAATCATGTATTTCAAGAATACTAAGTCCAACCAATTCCAAAATCCATATAAATCAGCCCACCAACAACATACATATATATATCAACCTTCATAATTTGATCATGGAAGCATGTAAACCATAAACATCACATAATAATTCCATTTCATGATAATATGCAAAATGGACCATAATAGGGTGTGTAGTAGTAATTCCATAATTCAAGAGTTCATAAATAATCATAAGGACCCATAAACTTGAAGTAGAAATAGAGGATAAATGGTTGGACTTGTGGAAAGGAAGGTTTCCACAATCAAACCCACATACCTCAACTTTGGAGAATCCTTGATGAAGATTGGAATGGAGAATCGAAGCTTGAGATTGAGTCTTGAATCCGGAATTAGAGCTTGAGATGTTTGAATTTGGTTGAAGATCTTGGTGGAATTTTTGGAGAGGGTTAGAGAGTGTTTTTGGAGTTAAGAAAAATGACTAAGTATGGGACATATCCCCTTTTTATAAAAAAACGTCTCCACCCGCCTAAAAAAAAGCTCACTGGAAATTGCAAATCTGCACAGACAGGTTTTACGAAAATGGTCATAACTCCCTCATCCTAACTCGGACTAAGGTGAAACCAAGTGCGTTGGAAAGCTAACTCAAAGAGCTTTAATTTGATAGGTTGCAGCCCTTCCAGTTCCTTGTGTGCTAAGAGATATGCCCCTTTAAAGTTGACCCTCCAAATCGCAATTTTTGCGATTTTCGAATTTTGATACGGTTGCTCTAAAATTTGGGTTAGACCCATCTCCCACTCAATTTGACCCCACAAATAAGAATATGAAGTCGAATTTCCGAAATCATGCACGGATTTTGAGATATATGGAAATTACAATTATAGGTGTTTCCGAAGCACATTTTCGGGCATTTTTGGGGTCGTTTCAATGACATGAGTGTTCTCTATCACCCCGGCAAGGCAAACGTGTTGGCGGATGCCCTTAGTCGGTTATCTAAGGGAAGTGTTGCTCATGTTGAAAATGATAAGAAGGAATTGGTGAGAGATGTACATTGACTGGCCCGGTTGGGTGTTCAATTGATTGACTCAACTAATGGAGGAGTGGTTGTCCATAATAGATCAGAATCGTCCTTCGTGTTGGATGCGAAGGCGAAGAAAATTCTTGATCCAATCTTGATGGAGTTGAAAGAAGCGGTGCTTAAAAAGTCCGGTGAGGCTTTATCCCAAGGGGGATATGGTGTGCTTCGATATCAAGGTCGGCTGTGTGTTCCCGATATTGATACTTTAAGGGAGTAGATTTTATCATAAGCACATAATTCTGAGTATTCCATTCACCTGTGAGACACCAAGATGTATCGTGATTTGCGGGAAGTCTCTTGGTGGAATGGGATAAAGAAGGACATTGCAGAATTTGTGGCTTGGTGTCCCAATTGTCAACAAGTGAAAGTTGAGCATCAAAAGTCGGAAGGTTTGTCCCAAGACATTAGTAGTCCAACTTGGAAGTGGGAACTTTTGAATATGGACTTTATTATTGGTTTACCATGCACCCGGCGACAACACGACTCAATTTGGGTTATTGTGGATCGTATGATGAAATCAGCCCATTTAATTCTATTTAAGGTTTTTTATTCAGTGGAAGACCATGCTAAGTTGTACTTAAAGGAAATGGTTAGGCTGCATGGAGTGCCCCTATCCATTATATATGATCGTGGTACACAATTCACTTCTCAATTTTGGAAGTCTTTCCAAAAGGGTCTTGGAACTCGTGTTAAGCTTAGTATGGCCTTCATCCTCAAATCGATGGGCAAGCGGAGCGTACTATTCAAACATTGTAAGATATTTTAAGGGCTTGTATAATTGGCTTCAAGGGTAATTGGGATGATCATTTGCCTTTGATCGAGTTTGCTTATAATAATAGCTACCATTTGAATATTGGTATGGCTCCATTTGAGGCTCTTTATGGTAGGAGGTGTAGATCTCCTACAGGTTGGTTTGAAGTTGGTGAAATAGCATTGATAGGTCCCGAATTGGTTCATGAGGCTATGGAGAAAGTTTGGCTTATTAGAGAAAGATTGAAAATGGCTCAAAGTCGACAAAAGTTCTATGCCGATGTTTGGAGAAGAGACCTAGAATTTGATGCTGATGATTGGGTTTACTTGAAAATTTCACCCATGAAGGGTGTGATGAGGTTTGAGAAGAAAGGGAAGCTTAGTCCCCGTTATAAGGGCCCATAGCATATTTTGAGGCGTGTTGGCAAGGTTGCTTATGAACTTTACTTGCCAAATGATTTAGCGTCGATTCATCCAGTTTTCCATGTCTCCTTATTGAAGAAGTGTGTTGGTGATCCGGCGTCTATAGAACAATTAGAGAATCTTGGTATAAAGGACAGTCTTTCTTATGAAGAAGTTCTAGTTGAAATTTTAGATCGATAAGTTCAAAAGTTAAGGAATAAAGAAGTTGCTTCCGTAAAGGTTCTTTGGAGGAATCAGTTAGTTGAGGGTGATACTTGGGAGGCCGAGACTGATATGATGTCCCTTTATCCTCATATTTTTCCTCCATCCCTATTATAGCTTGAGGTATTTAGTTCCTCATGGTTCACTCTTTTTGTCTCATGTGTCTTACATATTCCCATGATTCCTCATTTATGCATGTTCATGAAAAACATAAAAATTTGAGAAAATGACTTAACTTGATTGATTTCTTCATGACTATGTGCATTTGAGTATGAGTTGTGAGTGGACTTGATGATATGATGTTTTAAACATGCTTTAGTTTGGAGTTGATGTTTCCTCTCGGATATGTGTATTGATATGATTGCATTCATGCTGGGCTGTTAGATTAAGTTCTTACTCTTCTTATGAAGTCTTGATTCCCATTTGAGGACGAATGTTCCTAAGGGGGAGATATTGTAACACCTCAGATTCTAAGAGGACAAAATTTTGGTTTTCTGGAATTTCTAGTGCAAGTATCAATGTAGCCACCTACGGTCCGTGGACTGACCTACAATCTGTAGGTCAGGCCCGTGGTTTGCTAGTCCAGGTTCCTTAAAAATTTTAAGCCTCAGTACTTTTATATGGATTTCACAGACGGACCGTCGATCTACGTACGAGCCGTAGGTAGGCCTCGTAGGCAAGACCCACACTTAGTGAAATATTCAGGGACAAGAGTTGGACCTACGGTTGCCATGTATGGACCGTAGGTTGACCCACGGACCGTACATGGGGTCCCTTCGTTGGGGGTCCAAAGTTGGAAAGTCTCTGAATCTATCTACGGTTAAATAGGACGGTCCGTAGGTTGACTTACGGATCGTAGGTCCAACCGTAGATAGAAGTCTGATAGTTATTTTAAGAAGGGCTTTCAGGTCTTTTCCCTAGGTTTTTAATTCCAAATCTAAGTCGGTTTGAACCTTAACCAAGACCCTATATAAACCTTTTATGTCTAATTCTACCCATTCCTAATCATTCCCAAAATTCTCCTCTCCCAAATAATTCTCTCTCTAGAAAAACTTGAAGAAGAAGAAGGAAGAGCTAGGGTTTTCAAGCCAAGTCCCCCAATCCTCCATTGATTTCAAGCTTTTGGCATCAAGGTATGATGGTTTTTCACCTATGGAGCCCTTTCCTCCATAGGGTTCCTAAATTCCCCAATTTTCAAGCTAGAATCCTTCAATTGAAATTAGGGTTTTCTTCTATCTTATGAGTTCTTTCAAATTATGATCTAATTGATATAATTATGTTTAATTATGCATGAATTGAGTTAAATTGCATGTTTCAAGTTGAATCCCCATGAACCCATATGAATTTCATGATTTCTATACAATGATCATAACATGAGGTTTTGAGCTATAGAAGATGAATTGGGGAAATTGAATGATTTTAAGATGAATTTATGTGAGCCCATGAATGATTGATGTTTTCTAAGCTATGATTTTCACGATGAAGTTATGAATGATCAAAAGATGGTTTGTATGAATACATACATGTTCAATTATGAAATTTATGATGATTTAAGGCTTGCTTTGAGTTTGAAGAATAATTAATGTTGTTTTTGTTGAGTTGTGAAAGGGCTTCTCACATATTACTCAAACCATGAATGTTAAAGGATTTTTCTCACAAAAAGGATTCATAGCATGTTGAAGGGTTTTGTCAACTAAACTTGAATCAATGATTAAGGAGCTATTCTAATGAAGGGACAAGAGGCGATTATCCATGTTCCCTAAAGATAGACAAGAGGCGATTAGCCATGTCTACTAATGATGAGATGAATTATGATTTATGATTAATCCGTGGGAACTATGCTTAGCTCCAAATGGACAAGTGGCGATTACCCATGTCCCATAAACTATGTGCCACCATAGGATTTGCTAGTGGATCCACTTAAGCTAGAATTTATGGTTCTTACCTTGGCAAGTAAGGACACCTCTTTTTGGTGTGGGGTAGACACCGGATTCCATGTTATAGCTCTAACGGTTTATGTCAGTTAAGGCTCACTTCCCACAATAATGAACCTAAGTTGCTTATGAAGGTGTTTCAAGGTTTTAAAGAAGATTAGCTTGCATTGACTATGTTTTTATGAATTATGTTTTCTAACTCCTATCTCGTGTTTTAGCTTGGTCATTGCATGTAATGAAAATGTCCCCTTTCTAGCACGACTTGATGATTTTGTGCATAGATATCATACTTGGTGCATTCCATGTACTAACGCATAATTTTAATGTAGGGCTTTGTGATTATTCTCATTCAGCTCGTGGCTAGTGAGTACATAGAGACGTGAAGACTTGGTGAATCATCATATGTTCGAGGGCATTGCCTTGTTATTCTTTTATGTTTCTTTACCTTTGGACTTGTATTGGGTTACGTCCCAACGTTCTTTCTATTCTTTGATAGATGGCTTTGAGACTATGTTTAGACTTCCGCTATACTTGTAAACTCTTTAGATATAAAATTTACCTTTGAACCCTTATCTATTATTATCTTGTATGATGTATGCTAAGTGGCTTGTATGGGGCCTTTAAGGGTCTTGTACGCCATGTCACGTCTAGGGGGTACCTTAGGTCGTGGCATCAACCCTTATGAATCCTTTATGTGAGAATACCCTTTCACATTCATCATTTAAGTTATATGTGAGAAAACCTTTCACAACAACAACAATAACAATTCTTCACTCTCACGCAACTTAACTCTTCATCAATTTTGTAATAGAACATGCATATTTCATAAAATCTAACTATTGGTCATTCATAAACATCATCATAGACTCATAGCTTAAAAATCATAAGTCATGCATGGGCTCATATAATTTCAGCTTAAAATCATTCAATTAACTCAATTCATGCTTAAATAAACATGATTCAATCCATTAGATCATAATTTTAAAGAACCCATAAGATAGAAAAAAAATCCTAATTTCAATTGAAGAATTTAACTTTATAAAATTGGAGAATTTAGGAACCCTTTGGAGGAAAAGACTCCATAGGTGAAAGTTAACACACCTTGAGGTCAAAAGCTTGAAATCAATAGTGAACTTAGGAGACTTGAATGAAAACCCTAGAACCTTCTTCTTCTTCTTCAATCTTTAGAGAGGGAAATATTTTGGGGAAAGATTTTTGAGGGAGTTTGGGAGTGATTATAAAAGGGTAAATTTAGTGTTATAAGCCTTATATAGGGCCTAGGATTAGGGCTTAACCGACTTAGATTAGGAATAGGTCAATTAGGGAAAAGATCAAAAAACCCTTAAAATAACAACCGGATCTTGACCTATGGTCCGTAAGTTCAACTATGGATTGTCATGGTCAACTATAGAAAAGTTCAAAAACTATTGTTTTTTGGACCTTAGAATGGCAGAACCCCATGTACAGTTTGTAGGTCCATTGACGGACCGTACATACCAACCGTCACTCAAATCTTGAACCCTCAAAATTTCACCATGTCTGAAGAGACCTAGGAAACCTATCTACGGTCCGTAGAAACAATGATGGACCATCCGGATGAATCATAGAAAGGATCCTGAAACTTGACATTTTCAAAATATTTACACTACCAACTATGGTTCCCACCCACAACTCATATATCAACCTACGTGGTTCCCACCCACAACTCGTAAGTCAACCTACGGTCCGTAGGTGGCCTCCGTCAGTGCTGGCACCAGATGAGAAAAACCAAAATTTCCTTCCTTTAGAATCCAGGGTGTTAGATGATGTGTACGGTTTCTACCTTGGTAAGTAGAATCCCTTTCTTTCGGTATGAGGGATATATCGGATTCCATGATATAGTTCTCATGGTCTTATTGTCGATTAAAGTTAATACCCACAAAATGTATATGTTTATGGATGATATCTTGATTTATTCTTGGATTGAGGATGAGCATGACGATCATTTGAGGATTGTGTTGCAAATTCTTAAGGATCGTGAATTATATGCTATGTTCAATAAGTGTGAGTTTTTTGTTGAGATCCGTGGCGTTTCTTGGTCACATTATTTACGGTAAAGGAATTGAGGTTGATCCTAAGAAGACGGAAGCGGTAAAGAATTACCCTAGACCTCTATCCCCTTTGGATATTCAACGTTTCTTAGGCTTAGCCAGATAATATAGAAGATTTATGGAAGATTTCTCTTCTATTGCCTCTCCATTTATCTCATTGACTCAAAGTTAAGTTTCTATGGTCGGAAGCATGTGAAAGGAGCTTCTAAGAGTTGAAGGATAGGCTTACCACCGCTTCGGTGTTGATTTTACCGAAAGGCTCGGATGGGTTGGTTGTTTATTTTGATGCCTTACGAATTGGATTGGGTGTGTTCTTATGCAAAATGGGAAAGCATTTGATTATGCCTCAAGAAAACTTAAGATTCATGAAAAGAACTATCCTACTCATGATTTGGAATTAGCGGCGGTTGTTTTTGCCTTAGAGATTTGGAGGCATTATTTGTACGGTGTCCATGTAGATGTATTTACCAGCTACAAAAGTTTACAGTATGTTTTCAAGCAAAATGATCTAAATCTTCGCCAAATGAGGTGGCTTAAGTTGTTAAAGGATTATGACAAGAGTGTCCTCTATCACCCCGCTAAGGCGAATATGGTGGCAGATCCTCTTACTCAACTATCAATGGGTTGTGTTGCTCATGTTGAGGATGGGAAGAAATAATTGATCTTTGATGGTCATAGATTGGCCCGATAGGGTGTTTTCTTGGTTGATTTATAATGATGGTGGAGTAGTAGTTCATAAAGGTTTGGAATAGTCTTTTGTATCAAATGTGAAAGCGAAGCAAGATCTTGATCCGATATTAGTTGACTTGAAGAAGTCGGTTTCTAAAAAATCCATATAGGCTTTCTCCCAAGGGGGAGATTGTGTTCTTCGATATCAAGGTCGGTTATGTGTTCCAAATGATGATGATTTGAGGGAAAAAATTTATTGAAAGCCCATAGTTCTTGGTATTTCATTCACCCAGTAGACACAATGATGTACCATGACTTACAGGAGCTCTATTGGTGGAATGGAATGAAGATGGATATTGGTATAAAAGAAACCCTTTCTTATGAAGAAGTTCTGGTTGAGATTTTGGACCGGCAAGTTAGAAAGTTGAGGAACAAGGAAATTGCATCAGTAAAGGTATGGTGGCAGAACCAATCGATTAAGGGTGCTACTTGGGAGGCTGAGGCCGATGTGATGTCCCGATATCGTCATATCTTTCCCTCCGATCCTACTCTACCTTGAGGTATTTATATCCTCATGGTTCAGTTTTGCGGATTCGGTCCAAAATTATGTAACCTCTCATAGGAACTAACTATAAACTCATAAGCGTCCTCTCCATGTCCACCCTTGAACTATGGAGGATCAATCCTCCTGAACCTCTCGAACATTTTCTGTTTCTGAAGTGTCTTGATGGACCTAGTAACCTGGGGTATAGCGGAACCTAGAAGAGGCATACCCTCGAGTCTAGGAGCTACTGTTGCAATTGACTAACTTGATAGGATCTGACCAACAGTAGTTGCTTGTTGTCAGGAGCATGTCCTTCATCCTTAGCTTGAGAACCACTAGATACATTTGGTAAAATACATTCCTGAGCCATTCCTTCTAACCAGATGACCATACGTGTCAAAGTATTCTGAAGTACCGGAGTAGCAATACACCTGACTTGGCGCAACCTCCTGATCTGAACCTGATCATCCTATGAAACATAAACATCATCTTCATGATTCTTTGCTCTAATATATACTGGAGTAGTTGTTGATACTCTAGACCTGAATGGTGCAATAAATCATGCCCTGCATCTACCTCACCCTTTACCTAGTCCGCGTGGTATGACTCGAGTATCAGATGCAAGTACAGGTGTAGATGTCTGACCTCTAGTGTTCATAGATCGTGTTCTCACCATCTGTGATAGAATTAAATTGAAAAACTTAGTGTTATGAAAGATCAATTCAACATGATAAGGAAAGAAAAAATGGAAGTTTCCTAAAATCCTACAACTTCTCGAAGATAAGTAATGGACGTCTCCACACCAATCCACAAGACTCTACTAGACTCTGCTCTTGTACTTAGTGGAACCTATGAGCTATGCTCTGATACCATGTTGACACAATCCAAAATCTCATTAGACCGTAAGGGTACCTATTACCCAATCAGAAAACCCTGATCCTTTATTACCAACTAACAATTTAAGTAATATGTAAATACTATAGAATTAAGAAACTAACTTGTATAAGTATGGAAGAAACAAATTTAAATCAAACATCCCCAAACACCTGGTGAAACCTAGAAAAGAGAATCTATCAATACAAAATAAGTTGGAAAACTAAAAAATTGTCTACAAAGAAATAAGACATAAACTAATGGAGTCCCTAGAATCTAGTATTGCCGAAGAGGAAGCAGCTTCCCATTAATACATACAATCACCAATCTCAATCGTAGTAGAAACCTAAGTACCGCTAGTACCTTGCTCAATTCCTACACACAAAAAGGGTACAACAAGAGTAGAGTGAGTATTCAGCAAGCGTTGATTACTAACACTTCTTAGAAACGATAACGATGTATAATTTAATGTTTTTTATCCAGAAAGCATAATTAAGTCATAAAATAAATCACGTCACGACAATTAAAACCTATACTTTTCAAAAACTTTTAGTTGCACCACTAATGATATCACAAGATGTCTCAAATGTATCAAGTCAAATCAATTTCACAATAATTTCAACAACTCAACATATAATTAATATGAAATACAATGCAGATGAAATGTAATGCAATGCACTGGCAAAAAATAGGTATACACCTAGGTCCTCTATCGGATAGTCAGGACACAAGGGGACTCATGAGGTCCATATACTTGCCGAAAGCATTTCTGATAAGCATAATAATACTCACCAGAACCATTTCCCATTGGCAAAATGCCACTCATCGGAACAATTTTCCATCGGCTTTGCGTGTTGTCACTTTCCAGAACTATTTCCCATCAGCATAATACACATACATATATCATAAATAACTCAATGGACAGTTTCAACTAACAATTATTATGCAACAATAAGAGTGGTATCAACATGTATAAAAAAATGTATAATATGAGTTCATCAATCGACCCTACAACTAAGATCATCTAAGAACAATCAAGTTTACATAATTCAAAAGTCTCAATAATTCAATCATATCAGAACTTATAAGATATTATTAACAATAATCAATTTCATGTAAATTCCTCCATATTATGCCACTGGTATCCGCATAAATGCTCGTTATCTCATTTATACGGGGCCACCTTATTACCCATTACCCTTATATTTATTTAGTACATTAAAACTAACACTTCAAAGAAGTAATAAATCTCTAATTGCCTCAAACCAAAGCCCAAGTAACAAATTATGAACTTGCCCTTCTGTAATACTTCGGAATGGTCAAAATCTATTCAAATATATAAGCTTCATAAGAATACGAATCTAATGGCACCCATATTGCTATATTTAGTTTCAGCTCAAAAATCGGGTCAAAAAGTTACTCCGAGCCCTCTAATTCAAATTTGATATTTTCTTTTAGATTATTTTTACCCAGAATAAAATAATCTCACGTGCCAAATTTCAGCTAAAATAGACCGTTATTCGATCCCCAAATCATGATTTTGTTCTAACAACCCTAGGGTTATATTTTGTTAATTCAGTATAAATCCTACACATTTTCTACCCAAAAAATAAGTTCATAATAACATAAAAATTTAATGGAAAGGACAAGAATCATTACCTTAACGCTTTGTGATCAAAATCTCACTTTTCTCCTCTCTTTTCCCCTCTTTTTCTCCCTTTGTTTTCTTTTTTTCCTCTAATATATTTTTCTTGTTTCTGCTCTGCACTAATTTTCTTCTTCTTTTTTATGAGTTTGGGCGTTTCAGCCCTTTCTTTTTTTCTTTTTCCTTTTCTTTTGCTAATTCCTTTTTCTTTTCTACTTTAGAAAACATAATTTCTCCTCTTTTTTTCTTTTCATTGTTAATAGCAAAAACTACTCTTTTATTTTATCTAAATATCATGTCACTCATTCATACTAGTCATAAATTATTTATAAAATTTACTAAAAGAGTTAAAATAGAAAAATCAATAAAATCCATAAAACGACTAGAAGGATCGTTACATATTGGACCCGCGTACAACCCGGGTGCTTTGTGTCCCTAGTGTAGATATAAACGGATGTGGTGTGTACTGTGTCCTGTGTAGTGAGTGTAGTATTTATTCTTTTTGATTTGTATATACTTTTTAAATATTAGAACAGTTAATAATGCAGGATATCGTTCTATCTGTATATTCTTATATATAATACTACAACTTTCGCTACTATAACAAGTTCAATATTTCATCTAATTTATACCAAGTAAATTGTCAGAGATTTTTTTACATTTCAAAATAAGGGATTTGTTCAAAGTTCAAGAAAATTGTTGGAGCTTTTTTCATATTTATCCTTCATTTAATGAGGTTCTTAAGTACTTCACATTTTTTAGCATATGAAAAAGGCAATAGTAAAAGTAAAATTTTATTTATGTCCCAAAATACTTATTTTGAAGATGTGTCATACTCTAACAATTCACTCAATATGAACAGGAGAGATTATCATTTAACTATTGGAATTTTAAAATTTCAGTATGCAGGAGAAAATACATGTTAGATGAACTTATAATTGTCATGTGATAAAACTAAGATAAATATCTATCATTGATCATGATTTAGTAACAAAAATGTAGGTAAGAAATTGATTTCTTTTGATCAAACTAGATGTTGAATAGTTATTCCAATAGTATTAGACTAATACATCAACGCATATGGAGTATATATTTTTTTCTCATATGAAACAATTAAAATTTTACGATTCAAACCTTCTAGACTTTGACCTTCATGAATTAGGACAGAGAGGCTTGAAGTGTTCTGGAATAATTTATAAAATTTGAAAACCACTAAAAATTATTATAAATCACCATATTTAGTAACTATAATATTTAAAAGACATAAAAATATTTCGTCCAAACAAATCTAATCAACTCTTAAAATTTCTACTATGCTATATAAAATGGAATAGAGTGAGTAATATATAAAGATATGGAGATTCAGAATTTAATAATTATGGGTGTCATTGTATTTAATTCAAACCTACTACTAGTGTAGGAGACTGAATTCCAAGGTACATTTAGTAGGTTTGTTAATAAACTTGGTGATTTGGTAAGACTCCATACATCATCTTTCTTTTTTTTGGTCTCCCACCACTAGTTTGAAGCATGCATTGGAGCTCGAGTAAATTCAAATCCCGCACTATAGGTTTATTCAGGAGTGACACTCCCAATAAGATTTTTCTTCATATTCAAGACTTGAACATGAGACTTCTGATTAAGGGTGAAAACGTCCCACTATAACTCATATTGGTCTCCGTACTGCATCTCACATGAGAGGCTTCAACACCATGAATAAGTTTGTGACTTTGGGTGTCAATCTCTAGTTATAAACGCTTTATTATGTAAATTATTTATTCATATATTAAATTTACTCGAGACTTCTAATGACATGGCACCCCAAACACCTTCAAAATATAATACAAATATAGTAAATTAAGGGTTAAAAAATATAATTACAAAAATGAATAAATAAATTCAGGCTAAGGTTGGATATACCACTTTTTGTTTTAGGAAATTCAAGCTCATCATATTATATTTTACACAAATCCAGCAGTATAACTTTTGACTTGTTCCCTCTAAGATATAACAATCCAACACGTCAGACAACTCAAACAACTTTGAATTAGTTGAAGAATCAAAATTTACATAAAAATCACCTTGCTTAAATTTAAAGTTTCCATTTTTTAGTGGTGAATAAATTGATGATGGATATTTACTTTGGGTGGGCTTTAAAAGTGCACCAACCCAACCGATTAGGAGAAAAAGATGAGTTTAAGTGCGAAGTTGTCACATCTCTTCTGACAACCTACAAATATCAATGTGGGAGTATGTGTGGGGTGCGGGGGGGGATTATTTTTTTCCCTGTAATTTATTCTGCCCTTCTATAGAAAAGAGATACATTACTTTTTTAAGGAAAACAAGAGGAAAAAACACACTTTCTTCCTTTCTAATTTTCTCACAACACCCAAGACATCTAGTTTGTAGATTCAAGACTTTATTTTCTAATGACTCAAAGCAAATTTGGGACAAATATTTTTATAGTAAAATCAACGACTTTCGCTGCGATTTTAAAGTACATAACCAATTGTTCTTGCTCCTTAATATTTCGTAGGCATCAGAGTTTGTGTTATTTGATACAATTTTAGGTTTCTCAACAAAATTTTAGATAATTTTCCAAAAATAATTGCTATTTTAATTTGAATTCTGTGAACTTTTTGTTTAAAATTTCGGCATGAAATTTCTGTTTTCATATTCTAACTTATTAGGGCTTTCCGTTACTATATTATTCATGTAAAACATATTATAAATGAGTGAGATATAAATTTTTGAAGTTGATTGAAATTATTGATAGTTTTCTGAAAAACAACCATTGTTTTTTAATTTGTAAAAATTTCTTCGTATGAAATTTTGACATGAAATTTATAAATGTTTATTTTTCAATTCTACTAGTTGAGGGCTTTTCGCTACTATATTATTCATGTAAAACGGATACAGATATAAGGAGATATGAATTTTAGAAGTTGACGAAAATTGTTGATAGTTTTCTAAACGAAAAAACACGCCGGTGTTTTTCAATTTCTGTGAATTGCTCATTTGAAATTTTGAATGAAGCTTATATTTTCATAATCTACTTATTTAGGACTTTTCGTTGATATATTATTCATATAAGATTTAACAATTTTCTGAAAACAATTGTCACTGCTTTTTAGTTTTGCAAATTGCTAGACTGAAAACTTGGCATGAACTTATAATTTCAGAATCTATATGTTCTGGTTTTTTCGTTGATAAATGAGTGAGACATAATCTTTTGATGTTTTATGAATAATAAATGTTATATTTTATTTTATTAAGTCTTGACTTATTTATTTTACTAAGTCTTGGTAATTTTTTTAGTCCCTATATTCCTTAAAATAACTTTTGTGTTTCCCACAAAGTATTGTCACATTAAATGAAATAGTCATTCTGATTGTTTTCTTATTCCTATTTCAGGCATGGTTAAACATGGACAAAACAAATCACATTAAATGATAGTTCTAGATATCTAGCAAAGGGACAATGTAGAAGGGTACATCGTCGAAAGATATAAATCTGAAGATATGAAATAAGAAGGAATGATGTCCCAAGGCGTAATAAAATCTGTTGAGGAATCAAAAGATAATATGACGGAAAAGAGAAAAAAATTTAGAGATCATTCAAGTCTTTTAAGATGTCCCTAAGAATTTTAGTCGTTAATTTTATTCATCTTTTAGAATTGAAATGTGTGGAACTGAAAAATTATGTTGAAATCTCGAATTGAGAAGCTTTAGATATTTTAGGAGACTATCTCAAATAGTCTTGGGGTAAAAGATTAATAGATGTTTATAACTAGATTAGGCCTAGCCATCCTTCTAAGTGTATACATATCATCTTGAAGTCTTGTGAAGGGATCTCTATCTTTAATTGACGTATAGGCTTATATTGTTTATTTATTTTTAATATATTAATTAAGTTGTTTGCCACTCTTTATATATATTAAATTTTTTTCAAATTGAGACATAATTAAAAGTAATCATTAAAATACTTAGTAAAAAATATTTGTCACTTATGATTGGATATTTAGACTGTAAATGATGATTAGACACTTAATGACCATTAAAATTCTACGCTAACGTGAAGTCATTATAAAAAAATCATTTTCTTGAGTGAGTATATGAATATCTCATGCATATAATGATAAATATTGATGAACATGTCTTGCTTAAACTGTCTCTTAATAACAATCATGATATCAAAGAGTATTAATGTTGACTTAAAAAGGGTGAGAAATTGGATGGTGACTATAGACAATAAAATTGGAGTCGAGAAAATAATAACCAAGACAAGAAAATAATGCAACAATAGTATTTATTGATTTCAGAATATAAGTGTTACAATATCTATTATTCCTCTGATTCGTCTTTTTCGATATTGATCTTGAATTTTGTACTTGTTCTTGGATTCAAGGGGTTTGGAGCTTGTTCTTGAAGCTTTGATGAGCTTGAACTTGATCTTGACTTTATTCTTGAATTCAAGGGCTTCGAGCTTGTTCTTGAATCTGGAGGCTTTGATCTTGATCGTTCTTGAACTTGAATGCTTGGGTGCTTGAATTCTTGAACATGTAGCTAGCAGAGACATCTCTGTTTTTTAACCACGATCTCTCTTTGGCTTCTTGTTGGAATTCTGATCTCTTTTCTGAATTATGAGGATCCCTATTTTTAGTTGTGGGATAGTGGAGTTATGATGACTACGAGTTTCCCTTCAGCCAATCAGATTTAAGTGACATGTCGTATTGGGCTTTAGCAAAGTGGGTTTTTCATTTAGACATATGGCATGATCCTATTGGCTTCTTTGTTTGACTTGGCATTCCACGCCATTTGACACTTGACAGAAAACAAGGCCTCTAGGATTAGATGATATTAGTCTTAGCAAACTGGGCTCATTTATCGTAGCCCAACTCACTTAATTTGGACATTAATTCAATTCATATTTATTAGACTTAAATAATTAACCTAATTATATTAATCAATATGTCACGACCCGATTTCTCACGTCATGATGGCACCTACTATACCCCACCACTAGGTAAGTCAACGCGTAACCCAAAATGAAAAGTAATATATATATAAGAGTAGAATTAAACAGAAATAAAACTATAACAACAAAACAAGACAGAGGCGGAAGCAAACAAAAAAACTATGCAGAAAAAATCTCTCCCAGAACCTAAAAATCCCAAGTACAGAGCTGTCTAAAAACAAGAGTACAATTCTCAAAAGTGGACCAAAAGCAAAATTGTCTCAAAAGCAAAAAACTAGCTAAATAAGTACAAAAGGAGATTGGCTGATCCAGGATGCCAAGTGCTCACCCACGCCTCTAATCCAAAATGCAGCTGAAGATGGCATGAACAATAACTGTTGGTAGCTGGTACTAGGACTTGCATCACGAAATAGATGCAAAGTATAGCATGAGTACCAAAGGTACTCAGTAGGTATCATAGGCTCACTAAGCAAGAAAGGCAAAGGCAATATGAAAAGATAGAATCTAGACGTCAAAATGGATATGAAAGAAAGCACAAGAGCATACAAAAAGTAAATCTAACTACAACTAAGCTAAACCTAACTAGACCCCTATAAGCCTAGAAGGTACATTGATGCGCACATTTAAATAAAACTGGGACAGACCACATAAGCCCGACAAGTACATAGAATAGTTAAGTCTACCGAGTGAAGTGTAACATAAATCAGAATCCAAGAAATGAAAGTTGGGCTCCCAGCCCAAGTAACCACAATTACAAGTAATCTAGTCAACTCCCAGCCCATCTAGCAAGAGTAACAATCAATCTAGGCCACCCAGCCAATTAGCCAACACCCAGCCCAGATAGGAAAAATTACCCAAGGGCGTGTTCACTCCGAAGAGGATCTCATATATCAAGGCCGCCCAGCCAACCAGTCCACTCCCAAGGGCGTAAGTCACCCAGCCAGCAAGAGTGACCCAGGGGCATGTCGACTTCGAAAAGGATCTCAAATGTCAATACAAAGCCAATATGTAACGACGTCTACTCACAATGAATTACAGTAAGGTTCCAAGCCTAGAAAATTCTAAACCCAAGTCATCGTGAAAGCATAAAACCTCTAATAACACATCAGAGCCACATAAATATGGGGAGAGAACAAAAGAACTACGAAGCTGCAAAATAGCCTAAATGAAGTCTCACACTATGAGACTCAAGTCTGCTGCTCCAATCTGCCGGGATCTAGTCCGTCCGAACGACGTTAGAGAAGAAGCAATGCTACAAATCACAAAGTTCGCAAGTCTAAGACAACTTTACTCTAATCCTAGACTAAAGCTGAAATGCTCGAACCTAACAATAACAACAAAATTAAGACACAACAACATTGATCACATGAAACCCCCCCCCCTAACTAGCTTGGTTCTACACCCAAACCAATGTTGATCGATCCTAAAACATTGTATCTAGAAAAGAAATACGAGTAACTAGGTGCCCTCCCCCAATTAACTCTAATCAATAAGCATTTACGCATTCATGCTCAATCTAAATAGAAAAGAAGTCATAGCCTACTTGTAGGCCTACTGCGCGCGCTTCAAATCATAAGACCCACCCTTGAAGTGCCACCCGTTAAGACCCACCCTTGAAGTGCCACCAAAGTCTCTTCCTAAAACTTACGACCACACATCCGATCAAGCAAGGAAGACTGAACTCCCACATAGGCTAACACACGTTTAGAATCTAAAATATCCAATCGTATCATCTGATTAGATAAAGACTAAATGTACAAAGCTAAAGGTCGCTTCATAGTAGTCAGGAAGGCTGGACTACCCATACTAACCGTCTTCTTGCTCAAAGTATTCGCTACCATTTTTGTTTTGCTCGGATGATAGAGAATAATAGGTCATAGTCATTTAGAAGCTCAATTCAACAACTCTACCTCAAATTAAGGTCTTCCTGGCTCATAATGTACTGAAGGCTCCTGTGATTAGCGTAGATCTCACAACAAACATCCATAAAGGTAGTGCCTCCAAACCTTAACTGCAGAAACTTCCACCGCCAACTCTAGGTTATGAGTGGGGTAGTTGCACTCATTCAGCTTAAGCTGCCTCTACACATTAGATATTACCCATCCCAACTTCATTAATACACAATACAAACCAAAGCAGGATACGTTAAAATAGACCGTGAAGCACTCGCCCTACATTGGAAGAGTCAATATGGGAGCAGTAGTCACCAACTCCTTGAGCTTCTGAAAGCTAAAATCAATTCATTTGGAGCAATTAAAAAAGAAGGGTGGATGATTCCACCAAATTTATGAAATTCAAACAATTAGGGTATAATCTAGGAGTGTAGGGAATGGAATTTATGTCACATAGGGGTGTTTTTGTTTGTCAATAGTACTAAACAATCATAGATAGGCTGGGTAATCTTTAATGACACTAATGTTTTTTCAATCTCATAGTACCAATTCATAGATTCTCATTTTGGTCCCATCTATGTGAATTACAAATCATCCTTGTCTTCTGAGCAGATTTGAGCAAGTAGATCTGACCCATAATCTCTCTTTTAAGCAAACCATAAACATCAAACCTAAATCACATGTATTAAACTAATTACCCACTAGAGATCACTTGGAGATCGAGAGTAGGATTAAGTTTGCTATCTTAACCCATAAATTAACCCCATGCTAATTAGCTCAAATCCATAAATGAACAACAATAAAATAGAGTAAAACACTATCCAATACATTAAATTAACACCCAACCCCATAATTACACCCCTAGAGTTAATGTTTTAGCCACACATCATAAAGAGTTAAGGAATTATACCTATCATGATAGCACCCATGGATGTGTTGAAATTAAGCAGTTATAATCAACACCCACCGTGATTTCAACTTCCAATTGTCAATTTTGAGAGTGAAATTTAAAACCTCAAAACTATAAAGTTGGGAACTACAATTCTTTTCCAAAATCTGATACATTTTCTCTCTCTTTTTGGCAATTTATAGTTTTCAAAAATTTGGCCCAAAATTTAGTGCGTGACCAACTCGGTGAAATTAGTCGGGCTCACCAAGAAAACTCGACGCATCTCTGACTGTTCTTTAGATAGCCTCTCTTTTGCTTCAGACTTCAGGTGTTTGAACCATTATCGGTGAACTTATTTGAGTCCACCTTTCACATTCGGTGGATAGGCGATACCACCTTTGTTCTTCTTTTAAACCTTTATTTTTCATCCAAGTCCTATCACTTTTGGCAATGGCCATTTTGTTCGCCCTTTATTTTCAGTGAGTTGCCATTTCATTTCTAAGTTCACCGACTTGTATTGAACATCTTCAATTGTGAGCACTGTCACTTTAGGCGAGGTTGGGCCATTTGGGCAATCCACTTTTTGGATTAGGCGATTGCCAGTGTGGAGTTTACACAATTAACTATTTTTTGTCTTTCTTTGAAGTATTATTCCTTGCCTTGTCCTTTAGCCTTTATAGCTGCAAATTATCAAAATATCATCAGAATATGACATAATTAGGCATTGAGGACACTAATTGTGGAACTAAAAAAAGCCTCAAATGAGTGTAAATCTACCAGTCATCAACACCCCCTACATAAGCTTTTGTTTGTCCTCAAGTAAATCAAGAATGCAATTAGTTCAACAAGGGTGTCTACAATAGTTCTCAATGAGAGCTAATATGCAAGTGCCACTATAAGACAACCGTAAAGCAAATGCAACACTCAATCATGATCAAAAAACTTTAAATGATGACTAGCCGCTATCAATCAAAGCTCAAGCTCACTAAAGCTTCCATTCTATTGCAAAACTATATTTCAACAAATGCATTCAATTACCCTCAAATCAAGAACGATTCCATGCTCTCACAAAGCAAGTCAATAAAGAAGTTAGGAATCAATACAACTCTAACTCTGCAAAAGAGAAAGACATGCAAGCTTCATCCCATAGGTTTGCCCATATTTTCCAATCATCACACAACCTAGTTTATGCAAGATCTCAAGGGTCTTTTAGGCTTTTAATGGGGAAGAGGGTAAATATATGGTCGATTTGGCTTAGTGACTTCACCTTTTCAAAGAATTATTGTACTCATCTTCACCTCTTCTTAAGTTACTTCCATTCTATTCACTCGGAGACTCAAGTCTCAACTTTTCCATTCAATTTATTAAATACCCCTTTTATTTCATCACACTTTTCTTTTTCATTGAAACTTTCAAATTTTTGCACTCTTTCTATTTTTTTATACGGAGGGGTTCCTTCTTTTTGTAACACACTTCAATGTTGAGTCTCCTTTCTTCTTTCATTTCTTTACACTTGGCTTTCTTTCCTCCTTCCTTTCCACATCCCCAACTTAGGCTTTTGGCCTAAGTTTACTATTCAAATAAATCAATGCTTAGAAAAGGCTTTAGAGGTGAGAAATTAGGGACAATTTAGCTCAAGAGGTTTCAACAAGGCTGCCAATAAACAGTTTAGGCTCAATTGGTGCCAAGATATATAGTTGTACACCCTCACACGGTAGTAACAAAATGTATGAACATTTTGATTTTGTCTCAAAATATGTGCCGAAGATTATTTCTTGCATTCACCAAAGTTAGACAATCAGACTAAGAAGGAAAATTCAAGGATTCGACAAGCATGATTTCAAGTAAAACCTTACCAAAAAAGAAACGTCAAAAACAATCATTTAGCACATCCCTACAAGATCAAAAGCTTACGTGCGATGTTCAATGCAAAGCTCACATCAAAATGCAGCTAGTCAACACACGAACCAAAAAGATCATTCAAGAGTGGAACCAAATCGATTTCTTCTTGTAATCATTAGCACAAAACACATTTCTCAGCATGAGTACTATCAAAGAAATCGATATTGAAAACAATCGATCCTCGAATGTCAATAATGAAATCTCAAGCATAAACTTTTGGGGCAAATGAATAAGGAGAGACAAAATGAGCTAAAACATCTTAACTATCATAAAACCAAAATACAAAAATACTAAAAATGTCTCAAACAAAACTGAAAATAAAGGAATACAATCAAAAAGGAGAATATTGGCACAAGTGCCCTCACCTTACAAAAATAAAGTAAGTAGTGTCCTCAATGTGATAAAAAGCAAATACGGGAGGAGAGTGGAATAAAAATCCCCTGATAGACTATACCTATGGAGTGCTCTAATCTGGAGTCTCGGGGGGAATTGTATCATCATGGGCATGAGTACTCGTCAAGATAGGAATATGAACTAGCATTGTAGTATTAACCGAGGCATCAATGCCCGGGACATCTGTAGGATGAATGGTGGAGTATAAGGAGACCCCGCTAGTGCAAACTGTGGAGGTTTCCACACTAGATCTCTCCATCGTAGCATGCACCAAAGTCTCCTCGATAACTTGCAGCTCCATCAGGGTCATAGCCATCCGCTTTTCATCCTCTCTCTGTATCTCCTCCTCATTAGTCTCCTCAAGTAAATCATCATCAGCTTCCTCCTCAACTCTCTCACCATTACCAACAACATTAATATCACCAGGCTTCTCAGCCACACTGCGAGGTACCCCAACACTCGGCATGGAGGTAGGCACAGACTAGGACATATCAGGCAACTGAACCTCACCCAAAGCATAGAAATGTCAGAGGACCAAAGCTGGTTCACATCAGCCCTAACAGGAGTGATCTCAGCCCTAATAATAGTCAACTCGGCTGAGCTACCCTAGATCTTTTCCCTAGAATTCATCCTAGTCGTGAGGTTATCAAAATCGCCTCCAAGGGTTATTCCAAAACTCAAAAGAAGGAAAATGGGTTAAAACCCTAAATGGATGGACAAAAAAGGTCTTTGATGTCGCTTATGTGAACCCATGTCCGCTTAAGCGAACCCTTAAAAATATTCGTCCTTAGTTTTAGCAAAGGTCAAAATCGTGAACATGCCCTACATTTTTGTGAGGGTCTAGGATCTCACTTCCCTTGCTTTTGTGATTAGGGTCTTGCTAACATGAGGTTCGTAAAAGAGAACATCTCATCATGATCGCGAGGTATATCAGACTCAAACCTCTGCAACAAATTAACCAACTAAAAAAATCATCAAATAGAACCTCGAGATTTGTTCAAAATTTTGTACACACGACCCATATATGTATTTTGACTAATCTTGACGTTCCGGACTCAATGGAACCATCAAAACATGAATCTGAGGTCTTCTTGAACCAAAATCTGTGAAAGTCACAGTAAATGAGCATAATACCTAAAAAAACCAAATCAAGGCCGGGACTTCTAAAAATTCTATCAAGACCTCACTTAGGCCTAAAATCATCTCCCGAGTCCAATAGAACTCTTGAAATTCTGATCCGAACATCCAAACCCAGAATGTTGACCAAAGTCAACTCAAAGGCTAAAATTTCACAAAGTTCCAAGTTATGAAATCAAATCCTAAAAAAGACTCTGGATCTGAAATCAACAAAACTCATAGACCAATTTTCACATTCTGGGACTCATGGAATTGACGAAATTCCATTTCGATGCTCGAAACTCCAAAAGATACTAAAATCACTTTTAAGAAACCTTAGCCTTTTGAAACAAAAAACTTCCGTATTTCACAACTTTTTACACAAAGCTTGAAACAAACTTTAAAATCCAATCAGAATTGACTCGGGGTCAACATCAGGAGGGGTAAAATGATAATTTTACAAAAAAATTCAAAAATGACCTTCCAAATTATTAAGAAATGTATCCAAATTGAACCTTTTGTATCCAAAAGAGTTTCTACGTTATCAGGTAAGAGTCAAAATGAATCATCTCTTTGTTAAGAAGGATTAGAAGTGATTAAAACTGGGTTAATAGGACAACTCTCTTGGTTATTTTCAATCAAGAGATTTTTGTACCTTGTTCTTGCTTGCTTTAATTTCTTTGAATGTTAAATGGTGTCGTCTGAACAAAAAAGTTGACAGTAAGTGAAAGAGTTTAAGCAAAATGGTTATCTTTATTAATTTTAGCCTTTCCTGTTCTACATGTCAATGTACATGTTATTGTAGTATTTTAAATTTTTAGGGTTTCAATAATCTCTCATTATAGACTACTCGAAGTATTATTTGTGTTTTGTATAACTTAGTCTAAATTAGGTCTTTACTTATGTTTACCTAGTAAAATTTACTAATTTTCCTATATATCTGTTGTGTAAATTTAATTACTTGGTATGATTAATTAGTTATGTAAGGGTAAGTATCATGAATTGAAAAATTATGGGAATTTAAAAATGTTTTAGCATTTATTCTACCTAAATAGTGTAAATTGATGAGTTTACTGAATGGACGAACATCATATAAATTTTTTTTAAAAACACTAATAGTAGTTGACTTAGAGGACAATGGTGTTTCAATTTTATTTTGACTGATTGAGTGTTTGGAAGATGTTTACATAATATAATTTATCTGCGACCCTTTTAAACTAGTAAATTTAGGTATTACTGAAGTTGTTGAGCTTGTCTAAATATTGGAGCACTTGAAATCTTATTCTAGTTGCTTTCTTTAGATCATGACCATAGTTTTTCTTCCTAATTTTAGAAAATGGAAGCCTACATAACACTTGAAGTAACATGAATGAATTTTTTTCGAAACTCAATTTCCAGTAAACCTTATCACAAGATTCTATTAACCCTTTGAATTCTTCTTGATTCTTAAAAAACTTCACAATACTTCTTATTCACAGACTTTATATGAGTAATATTTCATCCTTGAAGATCCCATATTGCAGCTAATCTTACTTCGGGTCAGGTATAACTTTGCATGACATAAGCTCTACGAAGATTTAAGCTTTTTGGTGTGGTCAATTATCTATTATAGGATCATTATAAATCTTTCTTTAATGTTTAAACATGGTAGTAGATGTTTGATACTTCTATGACTAGGTGTGCACAAGAATGAGATTTTAAAATTTTGGACGTAGTTTTAAAAGGCTGTAAAATATTGCCGCACTATACTATACTTTTGATCTTGTAAAAAATGTGTTTGAACTTGTTTAAAATGTTGTTTACATCCTGAACCTGCTTCTTGTTGGAATTTCTTAATCTGTATTATTTAATTTAAATTCCTAAATTGCTATGGATATATTTGTTGTTATGAATTCATTGCGTAAATGAAGTCTTATGTCGTTTCAGAAGTTCAACACTTTGTTGATTTTTCTTCAGCTAGAATCGTCCTCGCCATCTCATCTTGCCTCATTGACTGTCGTAGGTAGGGTTTGGACATCTTCTTCAAGTTTCAATATCCTCTAAAATTTATACACGTTCTCACCATTTTGTAACAGTGTGTGTGAGGGAGAGGATTGTTCTCTGTGTGTATTTCCTAGGAGAATATAAAAATCAAGTTAAATTTCTACCGGAGTATTATATCCATATCTAAATTATTCCATTACACTCGTTTCTATTTCTACTACCTTAAATTAAGAACAAGATTGTAGAACTTCATTCTTGCTATTAGTAAAACTTCATTATATGTAACACAGTAGACATGCACATGCAAATTTCTGACTGATGTGTACAAGATGTAACAACTAAATAAAGAAAATATATTTGAATTTATTCTAAATCATAACACAATCTACCTCTTTCAATATGTGAGTCTAGTGAGACGTAAACCGCTTTATTAGACATACGAACCTCATTTTTGATCTCTCTAGTTTATAAATAGCAATCTCTTATTTTGTATAAAGTGTTACCACTAAGTCTTCATGGAATTTACTCTGTGTTGTGAATCAAGGTTAGTTAATTTATTGTCATTGTTTTGCACACACAACGTCTCTATTCTCACAAGGCAGAGTTAGAGAGACGGCTAAAATAAACTAAGCTTAAGCATGCTTAGGACTATGTTCTATTTTTCTGGAATATGTTGAACGCCCAATGATTCTTATTATTCTTAGGATGGTATGAATAACAACTTTGTTTATTTTGTTAAAACTTCTTTTTGTTTGAAATTTTTAATTTTTTGTAGTTAGATAACACTTGAAGTATATTAAGTAAAGGAAAGTAGCATGGAATAGAAAAGTAAGGGAATTTGAACAAGTTTTGAGCATTCATCTAACTAAAATGTGTAAACGGATTTGTTTCCTATGTAAAGTGTGCAAACCAAATTTGATAATGAGTATCTAAATTCAGTCATGAAACTTTTACTTTTTATCAATTGAATTCCCTTTTTTTACATTGTCTCTTGTGCCTATCCTATTAATTTTACTTATTTTTTTAGAAGTATAGTCAACATTCAAAAACATATGTGGAGGATTTGAAGTTTTATTTGGCTTTGCATTTAAGTGTCATGACTAGGTAAGAAATTCTTATCATCTCACAACACATGATTCTTATAACTTACTCGTGACTTTTAAAATTTATTTTTAAATTAGTTAATGCTTTAATGATTGTTTATTGGAAGATCTAATATCAATATTTGTTTTAGGAATTCAAATCTCCCATCCAAGGATTGGATGGATTTAGTGAGGTATAGAAAAGAATATATTGATGGTGTTAAATCTTTCCTAGATTTCGCTTACTCTTATGGAGATCCTCAAGGCAAAGAAATTCAATGTCCATGTGCAAAGTGTTGTAATATCCATTGGTCTTGAAGGAATGTAGTGTATGATAATCTAATATGCTATGGATTTGTTCAAGGTTATACTAGATGGATCAATCACGGGGAATGGGAAATCTAGTTTAATGTTGACGATGATATGGATAAACTCACGTGATGCATTGATGGGTTGTTGAATCATAAATTTAGAGATGTTGCACAAGTTGAAGGAGTTTATGAAATTCCAAATGAAGATGCCAAAATATTCTATAACTTAGTTGAAGAGGCAAGCCAAGAATTATATCCAGGTTGTAAAGGATTCTTTATATTATCATTCAAAATAAATTTATATTTGTTGAAGTGTCTACACGGATGGAGCAATGAATCATTCACTTCTCCTTAGAGTTATTAAAAGAGGTGATGCCCGAGTTGAACATTCCTTCGTCTTACAATAAAGCCAAGTCTATAGTTAAGAATCTCAGTCTTGATTGTGAGAAAATTGATGCATGTCCCAATGATTGCATGTTTTTTAGGAATTATCACAAGGATGATGAATTTTGTCATACTTGCGGAGCTTCACGATATATTAAATTTCCTACAGTAGATAGAGAGCTTGAGCCTTCTAAAAAACTTCATCAAGTTTCACTACAAGACACATGAGTTATAGTACTATTTGCCTCTTTTTGAGAATGTTGTCTTTTGCATTCTATAAACTGACCACAGTTTGGTAGAGAATATCATTCAATGCACCAAAATAATGTATAAATTTCTTTGGCTACATCTATGTGTTGTGCGGGTGTTTGTGTTGATCCTATTTCTTGTATAGTACATCTGTGTTTCTTGTTTAGTGTCAATAAGCTTCCCATTTATGCTAATACTTGATGCTCAATACTAAAAATTTTCCTATACATTAGCAGTCATTAATTGGCACTTCCTCCCCCCTTTGAAATAATAGTCTTTGAATTGGTAGCTTAACATAATGCAGGGAAAAAAAGTGATAAAAAAGCGAGAAGATTGAACCAAAAAGGAACACTAATGAAAAAGGTTTCAAATGCAAACAAAGCGCAAAGTCCATCGAAGAATATAAATTCTAATATGTAATATCGCTCTAGTGCTGAATTGGTCAACAAATTTAAGATTAAGAGAGAACTACATACAAAAGAACACAATGATAAAGCTAAAAAAGAGTATGCAGCAAAAGCGCATAAAGAAAGAATCCTGAGGAATCCATTCACCAACAAGAAAAGAGTAAACTGTTTGGGCACAAATTAGTGATTCAATCATCTTCAAGGGAAGAGCTTAGGACTTCACATTTGATTGCAGGGAAAGGAAAAAATAAACAAAGATTATTTCAATATGGAGAGTCCATTGAAAAGAAAGGAATTAAATTTCCTATGCAGAACTTCAGGTTCAAAATATCTTCCAAAGGAGATGTAAATACTTCACATTTGATTGGAATAACACTAGGTGAAGGAGAGGAACAACATGATATTCCTGAGCTACCAAATTTCAAACAGGTGAAGAGAAAGTTAGTCCTACTGGCCACCAGTCTTGATCAGTTTCTGGAAAAACAAAGGATATAAAAACAACATGATATTCATGACCTACCAGACTGCGAAAAGGTAAAGAGGAAGTCGGTCCTTCCAGCTACTAGTCTTGATCAGTTTCTTTAAAAACAAAGGATTTACGTAGGTGATGAAACATAACATGATAACCACACAATACATGATGTTGAATTTGTGCATGCTCCTTCTATCGATGGACATAATAAAGAATTGGATGGTCTTGTGGATCAAGAAGAAATTTGCGAGGATGGGTGTGCTATCAACGAGGAAATTGACACTGATTGTAGAGCAAAAGGTATATCTTAAACCTGGTAAATTTTATTTCTCATTATAATTGAAATTTCTTATAACCTGGTTGTTGCATTAATCTAGAGATATCAGAAAAGAAAATAGTTCGAGGACAAATAATATGTAAGACAATTCACGCAATAAATTTTGATGTAAGAGAGGAGGTGACATTTGATAAAGGATAAGCAGTGGGACCAACTGATAAGATAGTGTCTAATTTAACCAGCTTTATAGGAATAACTACAAGAATTTCTAGATTTATCAACTTGATGTACACTAATTGGCATGTGGTGCCAGATGATAATAAAAAGTGCATGTGGGAATATATCAATGTAAGAGCAATAAATTTTGAGATTGAATATTTTATTGTATGTTTATTATTGAATGAAGCTAAATATATTTTATTATGTATAGTCCAAATTCCTAATTCCAATAGAAGGGAAGAACTGGGTGATGACTTGTCTTCATGATGCTTGGAGGCGAACCAAGAAAAAGGTAAAGAGAGATTTTTTCAAAAAAAAAATAGTACTATCGATGAAATGCTAGCGAAATATCCTTATGACAAACCAGAAGTTCAATTCTGCCAGTTTATTGAGTATTGGAAAATCGAACTATTCAAGTTAGGTCAAAATAGTGCATTTCTACTCTTCGACATGTTTTGAATCATATTTATTCTTTGTTTTTTTTATTTTTTAATTCATACATCACTTTTTATTGAATTTGAGGCCATATGTGAGGTGAACTCTCAAAACAGAAAAAAAAAAACAAAAGTGAACGCATCAAATGGGACCTATTAATTTTTTTCATTCTTGATTGTAGTTGTTGTATTGTTTTCTGGGTGGGAATAATAAGAGAATGTGTTAGATTGTTTGCTGGAATAGAAAGAAGTTAGATTGTTTACTGGGAGGGAAAAGATGTTGGATTGTTTGCTGGGAGGGAATGATAAGAAAATATGTTAGATTAGTAAATGTCGCTGAATTGTTTGCTGGGAAAAGATGTTAGATTTTTTTATCTCTTGGTTTGCATTGCAGGACTATTCATTTTATTGGGAGAGGATGATAATCCTATTTTTAAATGCTAATTGGGTCGCTGGACTGTTTGCTCAAAAGGAATGGCCATTAATGTTAAGTAAATAAAGCTTAAACACTAATCTCGGCTGAAAAACAAATTGTACTTCAAGTTAACTATGGATGCCAATTTTTGTTTTACAGGCTGAACTTCAAAATCGCCAAACTTTTGGAGAAACAAGAGATGATGCTTTTAGGGCAGTGTTTGTAAAGGAGCAGCCTGGCCAACTTAGATGTTATGGTAGATCAATGACAACAATTTCTCTTTAAAAAGATGAGGAAATTAACAATCTTAAACAAAAGCATGCCAATGAAGTCACTTCTCTAAAGGAAGAAATGAATGAAATGAGAGAAGAATTGCGACATTTATTTAGTCAATTAATAAAAAACAATCTTTGATTGAATGTTCAAGATATTCAAGGGTGTGTCGTTTCTAACCTTGCTTCACCTGTTGATGCAAGTAGTGCACAAGCTGCAAGAAGCCAAAATCTTCCACATTCTTTAGAATTAACTCATGCTTTAGTTCATCAAAAGGTATTTCACATTTCATATTCACAAGAAGCATAAATATAAACATGTTGTTCTGACTTCGTGTTCTCAAGAGATTATTAACTAAATACATTTGGGTAAATTACAGAATCTTGCCGGGTTGGTGCATAACACAACTTTCCCTTCTAGTCCATTGATATGTGGAAGTTTTTGGATTGACAACTTGAGTTTTTATGGAGCAAGTTGGAGGTGGTGGTGCCTCAGTGGCTACAAAATGGTGATGGTGCCTCAACAACATGTGACTTGAGCTGACTTGTAATGATGATTGGATTGTTATTGGTGTGGAAGCATATTCATGGCATATTTGTATCGAATTTGGAAACAAAAGAATTTTTGGAGAATATTTAGAGTACACTACTCTTTCTAATGATTTTTAGCTCCCTGGGAGCGGGATTTCTGATTTTTAAACCATTTTTTAACTGATAAAATTGATTTTGGAGGGAAATATCCCATTTTCACCTTATAAGGAAGATTTCAATAAGCTCCGGTGGCCCATAGACTCCAATTTGGGTTTTTACTTTATACTAATGTTAAGCTCCGGCGGGTTCCGTAGTTTCCTCGGGGATCCACCGGATAGCCAGTGAGACAACTGCGAAACTTTATGCATTCATCCTGTATTGGCCACATATGCATTGTATTTATTGGTGTGATTGACTGCCTATGTGACTACTTGATGTGAGTTTTTAGTTTTTCACCTTCATGTTGGTAGTTTAGTTACCTTTGGTTAGTATCTACCCTCTATTAGCTTCTCGATGTGCCAACTGGTCAACTAAAAGTTGAGCATATCCCAGATGCCTTTCATGTTTTGAGTACAAAAGGGGCAAGTCCTCGACGCTTCATAAATCCCGACAAATAGTTTACAAGTAATCTAGGTGGTACGATTCCCCTTAAAACCAGTTTAGATTAGTAACATAGTGAAAATAGTATTTCTCTATGAATTATAATGATGAAATCATGCATGAACCTGGATCATAGCATGAAACACAAGAAAATAATCAACCAATACAATGCATGCCATTACCAACATTCAAACAAGGCACTCGCAATAGAACATACAATATCAAGCCTTGCACGCTACCAAGGCAAGAAGCACTAAACTAGAATCCAACTGATCCTCAATCACGTCCTCTGGCCCAACAGTATAACAATAGTTCAAAAACAATAAAAAACCTACAGCTAATCAGCGAGCAAAGGAAACAAAAAGGGCTTCAAAATGAAATAGGAGGGATATAACTCAAGGAATGATGCCTTACTCCAACCATACCTCTCCCATCTACAACTGAGCACAGCTAAGCACACCCTACGGCTATGACGACCCACTAAGGTCTCAAGTAATGACATATCATAGGCAACTCAATACAAGACTTATAGTGAGCAACTCACAGCTAACAGTGAGATAAAACACAATATATGGCATCTAAGGATCAACCCTAGCCTAAGGCCACAAGCGTCAATCCTAATAAGGATAAACATGCTAAGGCATACCAAAAGAAAGGCTAAAATCCTAAACTAAGGATCCCGCCGCCCGCAATAAGCCTTACCTGAATCAAGGAAGGATAGAATAATAGAAGAAAGGCTACTACTCAACAATACAATTCTAAATTACATGCAATTCATACCAAACATTATATTAAAAGCCCAATCAAGAATGTAGACTGAAGCCTACCTCGAAGCCGATCACGAGTGATTCGAATGCAATGCACAAAAGCTATTCACTTCTGAAAAAAATTCGAATACCACCATGCCAACAAATTATTGATTAAAATGTCATTATGGATGTTTAGACACCAAATACACAATAATTTGAAACGGCCGCAAAATTGCGTAAAAATAGGAATGTGGGATGCACACCGAGAATCGTGAAATTTACTATGTCAAAAGGTCCTAATCAACTAACCGAGCTTGCGTCCAAAAATGGGACACAATTCAATCCCAGATTAGCCCAAATAACAACATGCACAAATTATCCAATCAATGAGACATGGCCGCACCTTCAAGGTGAGAATTACGTCAAACCAATGATCTTTACACTTCTTCGAACAATACAACACATAGCCACTATAAATATGAACGCACAACATTTGGAATCACATTAATCGGAGCTCTAGAACTCTAGATATTTAATTTTGAAGTGGGAGGAATAAGTTGAAAAATAGGTTGAAAAGGAATATAAAATCTCAGTGGTAACCACTAAAGCAGTCACCGCGAATTCTATTTCCTTCGGACGATGACACCTCCGCGAACGTGAGACTCTAGCCACGGACGCGGAGGTCTCTGACTCCATGTGCTCCACAAACACGACCAACAGCCCCGCGAATGCGGAGTCTGAAGTGTGCCTCTCCGTGAACGTGGGTGCCTCTCCGCAAAGGTTGAGGTATAGCTCGTGCTTCTGCACGAACGCAAAGGCTTCTCCGCGAATGCGGAGAAGAAACTATTTCTATCCCAAAATAGTAGCTTTGCACTGCGTAGCTCGGGACCTTCTTTAATTATTTTCTTTGGTCTAAATACTTCCTAATACATTATTTTAAGTGTCCATACGAAGTTTTAACATGTTGGCTTCTTTTGTAGGTACTTTGAGCTTAAAATGGCGTCCGACGACATCTCCCATGTGCCTGAAATTGCTCCAGAAATTAAAGATGAGGACTATTTTGATGCTAGCATATTCCTTCCATCCAAATACGCATGAAAATATGATGAATACTTGGGCTGCGCTGCGGTGAAGGAAAAATACATTTGCTTTGACTAGCTTGAAAGTGGGATGCCGGACTTCTATAACTGGCTCATGTCTAGTAGGTGGATCTACTTCGCTCCTGAGTCTATCAAGGCTAAACACACTCTAGTTGTGGAGTTTAATGCTAATGCTTTGGAGACCAACTTTGAAGAAGCCACGATGACCACCGTCTGAGGGGTGCAAGTACCTTTCAGCTCGACAGTGATTATTGCTTTATACGATCTCCCGAATGCTAACAATAAGGTGTACTTGGACCGTGACAAAGAATTGGGTAGTCAACGACTTGTTGATAAGCTACATAACGGAGAGACTCCGGAATGGTTTGAGACTAAGAGAGGGATTCATTCCCGTGACTTCAAAGCTGAGCCCAAGACTTGGCTCTCTATCATATGTGCTCGGGTCATACCTTCTATTCATGATACCGAGGTGACCTTGGACCAGGCATTGGTGATTGCAGCTATTTTGGATGGGTTGGAGGTTAATGTGGGGCAGCTAATTATTGATCATATCTGTGAGTTGGCTCAGGGGAGAGCCAAGAGCATCATCATCCCTTCTTTGATATTCAGTTGTGCTATAGTGCTGGGGTGTAAAAGCTCCCTACTGATGAGGAGAAAAAGCCAGGAAAGGAGATTCATCCACTAAAGAAGAAGATGTTCAGAGTAGCAGGAAGAAGAGGGAGATTGATGTGTCAGATCCTCAGTTTGGCCAGTGTATCGAGCCCGATTCTAAGGCCGGTACCTCCTCTTCTGCAGGACCCCTTCAAATTGGACTTTCCACTTTGCGCCATATCATTTCCCAAATTTATGGAGTCAATGCTCAGATTAGGGAGTTGATTGCTGGCCTCCCTTCTGTCCCATCTGGAGCCACAACCTCTGAGGGTGTCCCACCACCTACTATTTCTTCTATAGCTGCTGCACAGAAGGCCATGTATGACCGACTTGAGCAGATGAGTCAGAGGAAGGGGAAGATTGAGCAGCGCTAGAGGACTTTCCGGGAGCATGAGAAGAAGAGGAGCAAGTTCCTGAGCAAGATGATGGGCAAGCTTAGGAGCTTATGCGGTAGTGGTGCTTTGGATGAGTAGGACTTGAACTTTCCCTCTGGCTCGAGCTCGTAGTGATGCATTTCAGGGAGCCCCTCATATTCTCTTTTGATACTTGTACTGTGAGGACACAGTTTGATTTACGGTTGGGGGTGCTTCCGTTGTGACTCTTGTTCTGTATTTCTTGTTTTTGGATGCTTGGGATTGTTATGTTGGATATTTGTTTTGTTATGTTGGATATTTGTTTTGTTATGTGGATGATGTGCCCTGGTCAGGCTTTTAGATTTAAATTGTGAATTGTGTTGGATTAGTCATTTTTGTTTTCTTAGTTTTTATTCCTTTCGATAGCTTCGATATTTTTCTTTTACTTTCTGATGGTGTTGTTGTTGATTGGAGATGCCCTATGATGGATAGAGTGATGACTTTCTTAAGGGTAAATCATCGGTTGGTTGTGTGGTGAAGTCTGAGTAGACATATTTGTGGTGAAGTCTGAGTAGCCGGTCGTAAATAGATGCATGAGTTTGCCCAATGATGGATTGGTTGACGGCTTTTGTAAGGGAAAAATGACCATCTTTTTGGGAGGTTGTGGCCTGTTTGGTACTTAGAACATAGTCTTGCTTGTGAATAATGTGCTTTTGAACATACCCCTCCATTTTGAAAATTGAGCATGTTTTGAATGATTTTGTGACAACTCTTGTGACTCTTTGTGTAACTTTTGATTTGTTAGCGGTTGAATTGTTCGATGCCACTTATATGTTGAAAAGGAAATAAGCTTTTGAACCATCTTGAGGGATTTGCATGCAATGTGTGGTGAGTTGTTGAATAATGCCTTGAGTTCACTTGTGCCGCCTAGAACTTGCCCGGTTGGTCTTGAAATATTGGTCTTAAATGAGTTGGGTTGGAAAAATGATCTTAGGCTTTCTTTGATTGTTCTTGAAGTCCACTTGGCCTAAAAGTACCACCTTTGCAATAAATAAATCCTTATTTGTCCCCTTTGAGCCTAATTCCTTTTTGTTGGCAATCTTATTACAAGCGTTATCCATTTTGAAAATACATGTCTCTCTTGAACTTTTTCCCTCCTTGAACTTGAAGTTGTGGAAGTTGAGGCTAAAAGCCTAAGTTGGGGGTGTTGTGGGAAACTCATAGAAGGGATGTCGTTCACATAAGAGCTTGAAAAAAAAAGAGATTGGTGAATGGAGGGTGTAGTCACTTTTACCCAAATGATATCCTAACCTTCCCTAAGCCTACATTACAAGCTTAACAATGCCCTTTGTGATTTCTAGTCAAATGAAGTTGAGTTAATGTTGATTTAAAATATGGGCAAGCCAATGGTCTGACATTTGTGTTCATGAGATGTTCATTTGTGAGTGTGAGTGTGAGTGTTTGTGCTTTTGTCCCACGTTTGTAAATACTTTGTGAGTGTTTTGGGACATTTCTTTTCTTGTGACAGCATGTAAGTGGATTAAGTGGTAATTTTGAAAATTCCTAATTGAATCAAGTGAGCATGTAAAAGAGCTAAAGAGTTGAGTCATTTCTTGAGTTTGAGTTGTTGTCACATAATGATTCTTGGTTTTTTTTTTAAAAATGTACCATGAGAATGAGGGGTTTATTTTGTAAAAAGTTTGCATGAGGACTATTTGTAAGTACCAACCAAAGTCATGATCTTGATCCTTAGTCGAAATTAAAGTGTGTCGTGCTTAATTTGATTGCCTCTTGTAGTTTGGATTTTGTTTTCTTTGAGGACAAGCAAAGTTTCTAAGTTGGGGTGCTGATGAGTGGGTAATTTTCACTCATTTGAAGCTCTTTTCTTGTGATTTTATGGCACTTAAGTGGAGCAAGAAGCTAATTATCCCTTGAATATGGTTGTTTCAGGTATATTTTGGTTGGCAAGGAGTTTTGATGGAAACGAATGGAAATTGAGGCAAAATGGAGCTAAAAATAGAGAAATTGGAGCTGGCATCAAAGTATTCTCCGTGAACGCAGTCAACTGACTAGTGAACGCAGGGCTTCAGTCTTCTATGAACCACAAATGCGGGACATCCTTCGCAAATGCGGAGTGCAATTATGCTGGGAATTGCAAACTCGGTGCTACCTCTGCGAACACGGAGAAGAGAATGTGCCAGACATCTGGGCAGTTTTGGAATTTCACCTTTTGACCTTAATTCACAATATACACTGAGACTCAGCCATTTGGGGGGATATATTAAAAGTTATTTGAAGAAACAACCAAGAAAGGATAGAGGCTTGAAATTAGGGCTTAGCTTTGAGAGCAAGTTTCCACAACAAACACCATTAGAGTGAAGATTGAAAGCTTGATTTGTAATTATTTTTCATTCTTTCTTCAACTCTTTGTTTTGTAATGCTCAAATTCTAGGTGTTAATTGTTGTTTGGTGATTTGGATATTGTGTTAGTGATAAACAATATTTGGGTTGTTAATTTCTACCTTGTGCTTTTGTAATTAGTTGAATACTTTTTCATATATGAAATGCGTTTTTGATTATCCAATCAATTTCATGCTTACATTGCTTTCCAATGGAATTGATCACTCATAGGACTTGCCCATTTAGTTTATTTGAGCTTGTGAGAGTCAATTGAGGTTGGGAAAGGTTGATTGGTGCATTATTTGAGGTGTAGCAACTCATATATTGGATAATAACTAGAAATAGTGAATACTTGCAATGCCTATAGTTGAATTATTTGTATTGTCACATGACTAGGTTCGAAAGAACTAGTTGAGAAATATTTTCCTATATTCGATAGAAATAGGTGGATAATTTAGATTCTAAGGCATATATGATTTCACCCATGATTAATTGAAATGGTATGATGTTAGTATGCAATGGATCGTATAGGTGTTGATTGACTTCTCATTCCCAAATCCCATTGGTTTCCTTGCTTGAAAAGACTTTGGCCCTTGTTCTCCTCTATACACTATCCTAAATTGTTACTTGATATCTTCATATTATCATTGTCTCTTTTATTTCGGGTTCAAATTAGTAGCTAGTAATTCTTTATTTCTTCAATAGCCAATGTATTGTTCCTCGTGGGATCGACCCCAACTCATCATTGGCTTTATACTTTTTAGCGACCGCCTCCACTTTGAATCATATGAGGTGTAATTCAGCGTTATAAACACCCCTTTTAGGTGTGGGGTAGACATCGAAATCCATGTTGATAGCTCAAATGGTCTCTTTGTCGGTTAAAGGTAAATTCCCATAGGAATGAACACGGGTTACTTCTAGAAGTAACTCACAAAGGTTTTAAAGATGTTAGCTTCCACAGACCATGTTTCTATAACTATGTTTTCTAACCTCTTTATCTCATGTTTTTGCTTGGTCACTGCATGTCATGATAATATCCCCCTTTTAGCATGATTTTATATCTCTATGCATTGGTATCATACTTGGTACATTTTTGTACTAACGCATACTCTTGCCTATATTGTTTCACTAATATAGGGCGTGACGACTACTCTCCATCCACCCATGGCTAGAGATTGCCTTAGTAGAAATTTGAAGACTTGGTGAGTCCTCATATGTTTGAGGACATTGACACGTTATTCTTTTCATGTCATTTACTTTTGAACTTTTATGGGTTACGTCCCAACTTTCTTCCCATTCATGTTCTAGATGACTTTGAGACTATGTTAGGTTTCCTCTCTGCTTTTACCAACTCTTAATATGAAATTTTCTTTCGAACTCTTAAATTGCTATTTTCTTGTATGATGTATGCTAAGTGTATTGTATAAGGCCTTTCGAGGTCTTGTACGCCATGTCACGTCTAGGGGATACTTTAGGTCGTGACACATAAGCATTTTTTGAGATATTAGCTTTAACTGACAATAAGAGCATGAGAGTTATATCATGGTATCCGATATATCTCTCATACCGAAAGAAGGGGAATCTGCTTGTCAAGGTAGAATCCGTACATATCCTCATTTACTAAAGTGGATCCACTAGCTAGGTCATTTAAGACAATCGTATGGAGGTACGTAGTTTGGACTAGAGATTGCTACTAGAGACTACCCTATTTGAGCATCCACCTCAAAGGCCTCCTGGTGCTAAGTCTAAATCTCAACGGAATAGATAAAAGACAATTATCAAATGAACATAGGGAAAGGCAATGATCAATACCAATCCATACTTTTGAAATCAAAACAGAGAATAGCACCTTAAACATTATTCAACATAGATGAGAAAATCCTTCATCAGTGTGAAGTTATTGAGAAAAATACCTTTCACAATCATGATCATCATAGGAAGTGAGAAATCATTTCACCATAACATCAATACTTTCCTTTCAAAGCATCATTTAGTCATTTACAATAGCTTCATGAAAACATGCATATCTTCATAAATCAAAAATATGTAATTCATGGGTTCATCATAGGATCCTAGTTGAAAATCATTATTTAGGCATGGTTCAATGCAATGTCAACTAAATAACATAGATTAACATCTATTCATGCATTAGAAAACTTTATTAATCATAATCAATCATAATTGGAAGAAACCCACATTCATTGGATTGAAACACTAATTTGATCAATTAGAAATTGAGATATTTGGGGACCCCATGGAGGAAAGGAATCCATGGGTGAATACACACATACCTTGATCCTTTAAGCCCAAGAAATGGTGGATTTGGAGACTTGAATGGAACCCTAGCACTTCTTCTTTTTCTTAGACTTGAGAAAATTTGGGGGGGATGAATTTGGTCAAGTTTTGGGAATTTGGTCAAGTTTTGGGAAATTAGTAGAATGAGTTGTGAATGGCTAATTTGGGGATCAAAAACCTTTATATAGGGCTTATGGTAGAAGACAAAAATGACATAGTATTGAGTTAAAACAATTAGGAAAAGACTGAAAAGCCCCTTTAAAATAACTTCTGAGCCTCACCTACAGTTCATATGTACGGTCTATAAGTCATACTATGGATCGTCCTGGTCACTCATAGGTAGATTCAGAAACATGACTTTTGGACCATCCATCGACGGGACCCATGTACGGTGGTAGGTCTACCTACGGACTGTACATGGCCACTGTAGATCCCAACCTTACCCCTTAAATTTTCACTATTTCTGGAAGTCACCTATGAGACCTACCTATGACTCATACATAGGGTTACAGACCTTCCTGGTGAACCGTAAAAAGGTTTTTGAGACTTTATTTTAGAAAATTATTTCCCCACTACCTACGGATTCCATCTACGGTTTGTAGGTACTTCTACCAACCGTAGGTGTAACACCACAGATTAGAGAAAGGCTAGAAAGGGTCAATCGGGCAAGTCAAGAGCCCAAAATGGACCATGGACCCTTCATGACACCCCAGACAGTTTGTGAAGGGGCCCACGGACCATTGAGGGGCTCGTGAACTCTTTCCAGAACCTACCTGAGGTAGAGGCCACTTGGCAGTGACCCAGACGACCCGTGGTGGACTTGACGACCCGCCAAGTGGGTCGTACAAGTCACCTAGTTGGTAGGGTGTGACCCAAGGTCACTTGTGAAGGACCATGGATGTCTAAACGGCTCGTGAAGCCCCACACGGATCGTAAAGTCATCCGTTAAGGGGGTTTGTCAGACTTAGAGTTTAGGGTCAACTTCAAACGATCATATCTTCTAGAACAAAATGCATTAGGTAGTCCATGACCTATCAAATTAAAGATCTCTGAGTCGTCTCTCCAACGACACCGAGTTTTCTCCATTTGAAGTTCAGAGTAAAAGTTTATGCCCAAAATAGTGAAGCCCTATAAGGCTGATAAATCATAACGACCTGCAAGACGGGCCGTGGTGATCATGACGGTCCGTGGTTGTTGTTTCTATTATTTTTAAGTCAGGGTCATTCCAGTGTTTTCCCAATTGTTTTAACTCGATATTGCATTATTTTTCCTTCCACCCTAGGCCGTATATAAACACTTTTACCCCCAAAATCACCCAAACCAAGTCATTTACTTAAAATTCCAAATGTGATCAAGTTATCCTCTCAAATATTTTCTCTCTAAGGAAGAAGAAGAAGTCAAGTTAGGGTTTCAAGATCAAGTCTCCAATTCATCAATCGCTTAAGGGATTTCAACTCCAAGGTATGATATTATTCACCTATGGAGTCCTTTCCTCCATAGTGTTCCTAAATTCTCTAATTTTTTAAAGTTAGATTCCCCAGTTGAGTTAGGGTTTTATTCAATGGACATGGGTTCCTTTTAATGTTGATCCAATTGATTGTTTTATGTCTTTTTATTCATGAATTGAAGGAATTACATGTTTTTATGTTGAATAACCATGAACCCACGTGAAACCCATGTTTTCTAGAATTGATCATATGATGAAGCTTTTGAATTATGAAATATGAGTTTATGAAGATATACATGTTCTTTATGAAAATGATGTAAATGTTTTAAGGTTGCCTTGAGAGTAACGTATCAATGTGATTGTTGTTGTTATGAAAGGATTTCTCACATACACATGAAAGCATGATTGTGAAATCATTTTCTCACATAAAGGATTCTTAGAGTTGAAAGGTTTTCTCAACTAAACTTTGAATCAAGACTAAGGAGCTATTCTAAATGACGTAAGATTGGACTAGTCCATGAAATATAAAACGTCAATTCTAATGAACTTTAGCTTGGATTGGTAATTCTATTTGTACCTTTCCATTGATGATAAGATGTGTATGTTTAATGACTAATTCTGTGGGATTTTTTCTTAGCACAGAGGATCTTGAGGTGGAGGCTCAAGATACTCTAGAAGCAACCTCTTTTCCCTAAACTACGTGCCCCCTTAGGTTTTCCTTATGTAGCCTAGCTAGTTGATCCACCTTAGCTTTATCTCAAATTTATGATCCTTACCTTGGCAAGTAGGGCACCCCTTTTAGGTGTGGGGCAAACACAGGATTCCATGTCATAGCTGGCATGGTGTATATGTCGGTTAAGGTAAATCTTCCACAAGAATGAACTAAGGTTACTTCTAGAAGTATCTCACAAACCTTTTACTGATGTTAGCTTGCATTGTCCATATTTTATGACTTATGTTTTCAACCCTTTTATCTCATGATTTAGCTTGGTTATTGCATGTCACGAAAAGTCCTTTTTAGCATGATTTCCTATCTTTTATGCATGACTATCATAATTTGTACATATTTGTACTAACGCATACTCTTGCCTACATTCTTTTAAAAATGTAGGATCGGACGCTCCGATTTGGCATTCCCATGGCTAGAGATTGCCTTAGTAGAAATTGAAGATTGTTGAGTCTTTATGTTTCGAGGACCGAACTTTACTGCTTATTGTCTTTACTTCTTCTTAGTATTGTACATGATGTACACGTTACGTCTCGATCAATCTTGATGTACTAGATGGCTTTGAGACTATGATAGACTTGCGCTACATTTGATAAACTCTTATGATTTAAAATTGTCTTTTAAAATCTCTTAATTTTTCTATTATCTTTTATGATGTATGCTAAGTGGCTTGTGTAGGGCCTCTCAGGTTCTTATACGCCATGTCAAGTCTAGGGTATACTTTGGGTCGTGACATACATAGTATTCAGAGCAGCAGGTTTAGAAAGGTCCTAGAATGTCTCGTAAGCCACGTTGAGTAGAGTCTTGTTCACAAGTGTGAAGCACGCCACATTTATGAGTTAGAGGCTACAACAGGATTCAAAAACTCCACTTTTTTATTCTTTTTAAGTCGTGCGATAGAGTGTAACTCTATATGTCTTTGTCCTAATCCTTATTCGATACTTTTCAGGATATGGCCCCTCGAAACCATACATTTGGAGGAATGCAAAACTGAAGCTCCTCAAGCTGCTCCAGTTCTGATCGACCTTTAGCCGAGAAAGTAACCAATGTGGAGTTTCAAGCTGCTTTTCAAGTGTTGGCTCAAGCTATGACGGCTCAAGCCAATAGGGAGGCTGTGGCCCCCATGAATCCAAATGTGGGTACGGCGGCATCTAGAGTGAGAGACTTCACTAGAATGAATCCTTCAGAGTTTCTAGGCTCTAAAGTTGAGGAAGATCCTCAAGAGTTCATTGATGAGGTGTACAAGGTGCTAATGATTATGGGTGTGGCGCCGGTGGAAAAGGTGGAATTGGCAGCTTATAAAATTAAGGGTGTTGCTGAAGTATGGTTTGTACAATGAAAGAGTGAGAGGGCGGCTAATGCAGGTCCTCTTGATTGGGAAAAGTATAAGATAGCTTTCCTTGAAAGGTTCTTTTCTTTTGAGATGAGGGGGGCAATGGTACTTTAATTCATCAACCTTCGTTAAGGAAACATGAGTGTTTTGAAGTTCACACAATCATCTAGATATTCTCCTGCTATGGTTGCCGATCCTAGGGCAATGATGAGTAAGTTTGTTTTGAGTGTGTCAGAAATGGTAGTCAAGGAATGTCGTACCACCATGCTTATCAATTAAATGGACATTTCTCGTCTTATGGTTCATGCTGAATAAATTGGAGAGGAGAAACTTAGGGGAAGATCTAAGGAGACAAATAATGCAAGAATCGGTGATGGTAACTTCTCACATTCATGGTCCGATGGACATGGTCATTCTATGTTTTGACAAAGGTTTCCGGTCAAGGTTCCTCCAATGCTCCTCCGAAGTTCAACAAAGATAGGGTGTCTAACTCTAAGCCTCAAGGAGGGAATGGTGGTGGATCTTCATTATCTACTAGTGCTAGGTGTGGAAAGAAGCATGAGGGAAAGTGCTTAGCCAACATGGATGGTTGCTTCGGTTTTGGTAAGAGAGGTCATAAAGTAAAGGATTGTGCATCGCTTACAACTAAGGAAAGAGAAGGTAAGCAACCTCCGCGTAGTGGTTTGGGTTCAAGTGCCCCAAGGCAAAACCGATTCTATTCAGTTCATACTCGTCATGAGCAAGAGAGTTCTCCCAATGTGCTTACTAGTATTTTGAAAGTATTCCATCTTGATGTTTATGCTTTACTTGACCCCGGTGCTACCTTGTCTTTTGTGATACCATATGTGGCTACGAGGTTTGATATTTTGCCGGATGTGTTGTTAGATCATTTTTCTGTCTCTACTCCATTTGGTGATGCTATCAAGGCTAAGATGGTCTATAGGAAGTGTCCCATCTCCTTGTCCCATAGAGTCACTCCTGTTGATCTTGTAGAGCTTGATATGCAAGATTTTGATGTTATCCTTGGTATGGATTGGTTGCATTCATGTTACGCTTCTATTGATTGTAGAACCCGTGTAGTCAAGTTTCAGTTTCCAAATGAGCCTATCCTAGAGTGGAAAGGGGGAAATTCAATGCCTAATGGTCAGTTTGTTTTATGTATCAAAGCTACAAAGATGATCTCTAAGGGTTGCATGTACCATCTTGATCGGGTTAGGGATATGTATTCTGAAACCCCTACTCGTGAGTCGGTTCTCATTGTAAATGAGTTTCCAGAAGTGTTTCCCGATGATCTGCCTAGTGTTTCTCCCGAAAGGGAAATAGACTTTGGTATTGACCTTCTCCCAAATACGTAACATATCTCTATTCCTCCTTACCGAATGGCTCTAGCAGAACTTAAAGAATTGAAGGAGAAATTAATAGATTTATTGGATAAGGGCTAAATCTGACCGAGTATCTCTCCATGGGGTGCTCCGGTTTTGTTTGTTCGAAAGAAGGATTGTTCACTTTGCATGTGCATTGATTATCGGCAATTCAATAAGGTTAGTATTAAGAATAAGTATCCTCTCCCAAGGATAGATGATTTGTTTGACCAACTTCAAGGAGCGAGTTACTTTTCCAAGATTTACCTTCGGTCGGACTATCATTAATTAAGGGTAAAGGAAGATGACATTCCGAAGACAGCATTTCAGACTAGATATGACCATTACGAATTCTTAGTAATGTCGTTTTGTTTGACAAATGTTCCTGTTGCATTTATGGATTTGATTAATAGGGTGTTTAGACAATACTTAGATATGTTTGTAATTATGTTCATCGATGATATTTTGATTTACTTAAGGCGTGAAGATAAGCATACAAATCATTTGAGGATTGTGTTGTAAGTTCTTAAGGACCTACAACTCTTTGCGAGGTTTAGTAAATGCGAGTTTTGGTTGACTTCCATGGCTTTTCTTTGTCACATTGTTTTCGGTAAGGGTATTGAGGAAGATCCTATGAAGACAGATGTGGTTAAGAGTTGGCCTAGACCTCTATCCCCTTCAGATATTCAAAGTTTCTTGGGTTTGGTTGGTTATTATAGAAGGTTCGTTAAAGGGTTTTCTTTGATTTCTTCTCCGTTGATGGCTTTGACTCAAAATAAGGTTAAGTTCATATGGTCTGAGGCATGTGAGAAGAGTTTCTAAGAATTAAAGGATAGACTTACCTCTTCTTCGGTGTTGACTTTACGGGAAAGATCCGATGGATTCATGGTCTATTGTGATGCTTCAAGAATTGGGTTAGGATGTGTTCTTATGCAAAATGGGAAAGTCATTGCTTATGTTTCAAGGCAACATAAGGATCATGAAAATAACTATCCTACCCATGACCTAGAACTAGCGGCGGTTGTGTTTGCCTTAAAGATTTGGAGACATTACTTATATGGTGTTCACATTGATGTCTTTACAAACCAAATTGGTATGGCCCAATTTGAGGATCTTTATGGTAGGAGATGTACATCTCCTATAGGTTGGTTTGAAGTTGGTGAAATCACTTTGATAGGTCATGAGTTGGTACATGAGGCTATGGAGAAAGTTTTACTTATTAGAGATAGGTTGAAAACGGCTCAAAGTCCACAAAAGTTCTATGTCAATGTTAGAAGGAGAGATCTAGAATTTGAAGTTAATGATTGGGTTTACTTGAAAATTTCACCCATGAAGAGTGTAATGAGGTTTGGAAAGAAAGGGAAGCTTAAACCCCGTTATGTGGGCCAATATCAGATTTTGAGGTGAATTGGCAAGGTTGCTTATGAACTTGACTGGCCTAATGATTTGGCATCGATTCATCCAGTTTTCCATGTCTCCTTATTGAAGAAGTATGTTAGAGATCCAGAATCTATAGCGCCGTTGGAGAGTCTTGGTATAAAAGAGATTATTTCTTACGAAGAGGTTCCGGTTGAAATTTTAGATCGGCAGGTTCAGAAGTTGAGAAATAAAGAAGTTGCTTCCGTGAAAGTCCTTTGGAGGAATAAGTTAGTTGAGGGTACTATTTGGGAGGCCAGGGCCGATATGATGTCCTGTTATCCTCATCTCTTTCCCTCTGTTCCTACTATAGCTTTAGGTATTTAGATCCTCATGGTTTACTCTTTTGGTTTCATGTGTCTTAGATATTCCCATGATTCCTCATCTATGGATGTTCATGAAAAGCTTAAATTTTGAGAAAATTAGTTAACTTGATTGATTTCTTCATGTTTATGTGCATTTGAGTATAAGTTTCATATAGACCTCATGAAATGATGTTATAAACATACTTTAGTTTGGAGTTCATGTTTCCTCCTCGGATATGTGCATTTATGTGATTGCATTCATGTTGGGCTGCTAGGTTGAGTTCCTACCTTCCTTATGATATTTTGAATCTCATTCGAGGGTGAATGTTCCCAAGGGGGAGATATTATAACACCCAGATTGGAGAAAGGCTAGAAAGGAGTCAATCGGGCAAGTCAAGAGCCCAAAATGGACCATGGACACTTGACAATACCCTAGATGTTCCGTGAAGGGGACCACAACCCGTTAAGCAACTCGTGAACTCTTTCTAGAACCTGCCTCAGGCAAGGGCCACTTGACGGTGACCCAGACAGCCTGTGATGGACTTGACGTCCCATCAAGTGGGTCGTACAAGTCACCTAGTTGGTAGGGTGTGACCCAAGGACCACGTACGTCTAAACGGCCTGCGAAGCCCCACACAGATCGTAAAGGCATCCGTGAAGGGGTTTGTCAGACTTAGAGTTTAAGATCAACTTCAATGAATCATATCTTCTAGCACAAAATGCAATAGTGGCCCATGACCTATCAAATTAAAGATCTCTGAGTCCTCTTTCTAACACCACCGAGTTTACTCTATTTGAAGTTCGGAGTAAAACGTTATGCCTGAAATAGTAAAGCCTTGTCAGGCTGATGAATCTTCACGACTTGCGAGACAGGCCGTGGTGATCATGATTGCCTGTGAAGCCCTCCTTGAAGTTGTTTCGGCAGTTTTTAAGTCAAGGTCATTCCAGTCTTTTTCAAATTGTTTTAACTCGATACTTCGTCAGTTTCCCTTCTACGCTAGGCCCTATATAAACAATTTTACCCCCAAAATCACCCAAACCAAGTCATTCTCTTAAAATTCCAAAAGTGATCAAGTTATCCACTCAAATATTCTCTCTCTAAGGAAGAAGAAGAAGTTAAGTTAGGGTTTAAAGATCAAGTCTCCAATTCATCAATTGCTTAGGGCTTTTGAATTCCAAGGTATGATAGTATTCACCTATGGAGTCCTTTCCTCCATAGGATTCCTAAATTCTCTAATTTTGTAAAGTTAGATTCCCTAATTGAGTTGGGGTGTTTTATTCAATTGATATGGGTTCCTTTCAATGGTTATCTAATTGGTTATTTTATGTCTTTTTATGCATGAATTGAAGGAATTGCATGTTCTAAGTTGAATCCCCATGAACCCGTGTAAAACCCTAGTTTTCTAGAATTAATCATATGATGAAGGTTTTGAATTATGAAGGATGAGTTTATGAAGGTATGCATGTTCTTTATGAAAATGATGTAAATGTTTTAAGGGTGCTTTGAGAGTGAAGTACCAATGTGATTGTTGTTGTTATCAAATGATTTCTCACAAAGCATGATTGTGAAAGGGTTTTCTCACATAAAGGATTCATAGAGTTGAAAGGTTTTCCCAACTGAACTTTGAATCAAGACTAAGGAGTTATTCTAAATGACGTAAGCTTGGATTAATCCATGGAAGATGAAACATCAATTTTAATGAACTTTAGCTTGGATTGGTAACTCTAGTTCTACCTTTCCATGGATGATAAGATGAATATGTTTAATGGCTAATTTCGTGGGATTTTTGCTTAGCACTGAGGATCTTGATGTGTAGGCTCAAGAGTCTCTAGAAGCAACCTCTTGTCCCTAAACTACACGCCCACGTAGGTTTTCCTTAACTGGCCTAGCTAGTGGATCCACCTTAGCTTTATCTCAAATTTATGGTCCTTAACTTGGCAAGTAGGACACCTCTTTTCGGTGTGGGGTTGACACTTGATTCTATGTTATAGCTCGGATGGTCTATATGTCGATTAAGGTAAATCTCCCACAACAAAAACTAAGGTTAGTTGTAGAAGTATCTCACAAACGTTTTAAAGATGTTAGCTTGCATTGACCTTGTTTTATGACTTATGTTTAAACCCTTTTATCTCATGATTTAGCTTGGTTATTACATGTCACGAAAAGTCCTTTTTTGCATGATTTCATATGTTTTATGCATTGCTATCATATTTGGTACGTATTTTTACTAATGCATACTCTTGCCTAAATTCTTTTTAAAATGTTGGGTCCGACGCTCTGATTTCACATTCCCGTGGCTAGAGATTACTTTAGTAGACATTTAAGATTGGTGAGTCTTCATGTTCTGAGGACCAAACTTTATTCTTTATTGTCTTTACTTCTTTTCAGTATTGTATGTGATATACGGGTTACGTTACGATCACTCTTGATGTACTAGATTGCTTTGAGACTATGTTAGACTTCCGCTACATTGAATGAACTCTTATGATTCGAAATTGACTTTTAAAATCTTTTGACATTTCTATTAGGTTGTATGATGTATGCTATGTGGCTTGTGTAGGGCCTCTTGGGGTCTTATACACCAAGTCACGTCTAAGGTATACTTTGGGTCGTGACAGTTGGTCATGCCTTCAACCCAAAATCAGCATTTTCCTTTTTTTCAAAGTCTGAGGTGTTATATTATCTCCCCCTTGGAGATATTTGTCCTTGAATGGGACTCAAGGCAACATAAAAAGGGTAGGGGAGCAGATCTAACAACCCAACAAGAATACAACTTCATCAACAATACATAACCAAGGAGAATATGCTCAAAACATCATTTAATATGGTATCCACGCAAGCCATACTCAAATGCACATAATCATGATGAAATCGCTCATAACTAAATAAAAATCTCAAAAGCAAGTTTTCATGATCATCCCGGCATGAGAAAACATTAGAATGACTAAGACATAAGGACGAACCATGAGGAACTAAATACCTCTAGCTAGAGTATGATTGGATTGAAAAATATAGGGGTAACAGCACATCACATCGACCTCGGCTTCCCAAGTAGCACCCTCAACTCTATGATTCCTCCATAAGACCTTTACAAATGCAACTTCCTTATTTCTTAACTTCTTAACTGCTTGTCCAAAATCTCAACCAGAACTTCTTCATAAGAAAAACTCTCCTTTATACCATGACTCTCCAATCATACAATAGATGTACGATCACCAACACATTTCCTCAACAAAGAGACATGGAAAACAAGATGCACCAATGCTAAGTCATTAGGCAATATAAGTTCATAAGCAACCTTACCAATTTTCCTCAAAATCTGATATGGGCCCACATAACGGGGATTAAGCTTCCCTTTCTTTCAAACCTCATGACACCCTTCATGGGTGAGGTTTTCATGTAAACCCAATCATTAACATAAAATTCTAGATCTCTTCTTCTAACATTGGCATAGGACTTTTGTCGACTATGAGCCATTTTCAACCTTTCTCTAATAAGCCAAACTTTCTGCATAGCCTCATGTACCAACTCCATACCTATTAAAGCAACTTCATTGACTTCAAACAAACCTATAGAAGATATACACCTCCTACCATAAAGAGCCTCAAATGGAGCCATAGCGATGCTCGAATGGTAGCTATTATTGCAAGCAAACTCAATCACAAGCAAATGATCATCCCAATTTCCCTTGAAGTCAATTACACAATCTCTCCACATATCTTCTAAAGTTTTGATAGTACGCTCCGCTTGTCCATTGGTTTGAAGATGATAGGTCATACTAAGTTTAACACGAGTACTAAGGTCCTTTTGGAAAGATTTGCAAAATTAAGAAGTGAATTGGGTACCACAATCAGATATAATTGATAGGGACACTCCTTGCAACCTAACCATCTCCCTTAGGTGCAACTTAGCACAGTCTTCCACTAAATAAGAAACCTTGATAGGCATGAAATGAGCCAATTTCATCATACAATGCACTATAACCCAAATCGAGTCATGTTACCGCCAGGTGCGGGGTAAACCAACAATAAAGTCCATATTCAAATCTTTCCACTTACAAGTAGGAATGCTAATGTCTTGGGACAAACCTCCCGGTTTTTGATGCTCCACTTTTACTTGTCTTCAGTTAGGACACTTAGCCACAAATTCTGTGATATTCTTCTTCATCCCATTCCCCAAGTTGACCTCCCGCAAGTCGTGGTACATCTTGGTGGCTCCATGGTGAATGGAATATCGAGAATGATGGGCTTCCAATAAAATCTACTCCCTCAAGTCATCGACATTAGGAACACACAAATGACCTTGATATTGAAGCGCGCCATCTCTCCCTTTGGAGAAAGTCTCAATGAACTTTTTAAGCACCGCTTCCTTCAAATCAACCAAAATCGGATCAAGACCTTGCTTGGCTTTCACATCCGACACAACTGGCAAATTGGAACCATTATGAACCATAACACCACCTTTAGTATAATCAACCAGCCGAACACCCAACCGGGCAAATCTATGAACATCTCGAACAAAAATCTTCTTATCATTCTCAACATGAGCACCACTACCCATAGATAGCCAACTTAGAGCATCCGTAGCCACATTTGCCTTGCCGGGGTGATAGATGACACTCATATCATAATCCTTTAGCAACTCAAGTCGCCTCCTTTGTCGAATATTTAGCACCACTACCCATAGATAGCCAACTTAGAGCATCTGCAGCCACATTTGCCTTGCCGGGGTGATAGATGACACTCATATCATAATCCTTTAGCAACTCAAGTCGCCTCCTTTGTCGAATATTTAGATCCTTTTGCTTGAACACATATTACAAAATTTTGTGGTCGATAAAGATATCAGCATGGACACCATATAAGTAATGTCTCCAAAACATTAAATAAAATACAACTGCCGCTAGTTCCAAATCATTGGTAGGATAATTCTTTTCATGGATTTTAAGTTGCCGTGAAGCATAAGCAATAACCTTCCAATTTTTCATAAAAACACATCCTAGTCAAACCCATGAAGCATCACAAAAAACCACAAATCCAACGGATCCTTCCGGTAAAGTCAACACCAGAGCGGAGGTAAGTCTATTTTTCAATTCTTGGAAACTCTTTCAACACGCTTCAGACCATACGAACTTAACTTTATTTTGGGTCAATGTCGTTAATGGAGAGGCAATCAAAGAAAACCATTCCATAAACGTTCTATAATAACCAGCCAAACCCAAGAAACTTTGAATAACCGTAGGGGATGCAGGTCTAGGCCAACTCTTAACCACATCCGTCTTCTTCGGATCTACCTCAATACCTTTCTCGAAAACAATGTGACTAATAAAAGCGACGGATCTCAACCAAAATTCACATTCACTAAACTTTGCAAAGAGTTGTTGGTCCATGAGGACTTGCAACACAATCATCAAATGATTGGTGTGCTAATTCTTATTCCTTAAATAAATAAAGATATCATCGATGAACACAATGTGAAACATGTCAAGATATTGTCTAAACACTCTATTCATCAAGTCCATAAATGCCGCCAAAGCATTTGTCAAGAAAAATGACATTACCAAGAATTTGTAATGACCATACCGAGTTCGGAAAGCCATCTTCGGAATGTCATTCTCCTTCACCCTTAATTGGTGATAACCCAACTGGAGGTCAATACCGAAGTCTATTTCTCTTTCGAGAGGAACACCATGTAAATCACCAGAAAACACTTCTGGAAACTCATTAACAATGGCGACCGACTCAAACATAGGGGTTTCAGAATCCATATTTCTAACCCGAGCAAGATGTTATATGCAATCCTTAGAAATCATCTTTCTAGCTTTAAGAAAAGAAACAAATTGAATCTTAGGCAAAGAATTTCCCCCTTTCCACTCTAGGACAGGTTTATTAGGAAATTAAAAATAAACCACTCGGCTACTACAATCAATAGAAGCATAACAAGAATGGAGTCAATCCATCCAGAGAATAACATCAAAGTCTACCATATCAAGCTCTAGAAGATCAACATGAGTGACTCTATGAGATAAGGAGACGGGAAAATTTCTATAGACTCTCTTAGCCACCATAGATTCACCAATAGGTGTAAGGACAGAAAAAGGCCTCATAGTCACATATGGTGTCACAAAAGACAAGGTAGAACCGAGATCAAGCAAAGAATAAATTTCAAGATAAAAAACTTTCAACATACCAGTAATAACATCGAGAGAGACTTTTTGATCATGTCGAGTTTGGAGTGCATAGAACCGATTTTGCTTAGGAGCACTTGAACCCGATACACTAGGCGGAGCTTTCCTATAATGTTTTCCCTTGTTAAGTCTAAGTCGACAGTCCCTCAAGCGGTGAAGACTCTTGCCACAACCAAAGCAAATATCCGCACCCATCAAGTATTTTCCCAGATGACTCTTGCCACACTTTTGCATATGGGAACCAAAAAACCATTTCCACCACTATTTCCACCTTGAGGCTTAGGGTTAGACACCTTTTCCTTGTTGAACTTAGGATCCGGAGCATTGGATGAACCTTGACCGAAAAACTTTTGTCGGAACTTAGAACAACAATGTCCATCAAACCTTGAGTGTGAAAAGTCAACATCACCGGTCTCAGCCCTCTTTGCCAACCTAAACTTCTCCTTAAGTTAATCCTCATTGAATTGTTGAGCATGTATCATTAGGCGAGAAATATATATTTTGTTAATGAGCATGGCAGTATGACACTATTTAACCACCTTTTTAGACACACCTAAAATAAACTTACTCATCCTTGCCCTAGGATCAAAAATCATAGTAGGAGCATATCTAGACAATTGTGTAAATTTCAAAGAATACTCCTTCACACTCATGTTTTCTTGACGAAGGTTAGTGAATTCAAGAACCTTTGCCTCCCTTATGTCAAGGGGAAAGAACCGATCAAGGAAAGCAACCTTAAACTTTTCCCAATCAAGAGGACCTGTATCAAACGCCCTCTCTTCCTTCCATTGGTTGAACAAAACATGAGCAATACCCTTATGTTTATAAGCAGCCAATTCCACCTTTTCCACCGGCATTACGCCCATGATCATCAAAGCCTTGTATAACTCATCGATGAACTCTTGAGGATCTTTCTCAACCTTAGAACCATGAAACTATGGAGGATTCATTCTAGTGAAATCTCTTACACTAGTTGTCTCTGTACCCACATTTCGGTTCACGGGGACCATAACCTCCCTATTGGCTTGAGCCGTCATGGATTGGGCCAACACTTGAAAAAAAACCCTAAACTCCACATTAGTCACTTGTTCGGCCAAAGGGCTGAATAGAACATAGGGAATAAAAACATTAGTGATTAAAGGCACTCTATGCAGTCTAACCATTTCCCTCAAATACAACTTAGCATAATCCTCCATCGAATAAGAAGTTTTGACGGGAATGAAATGGGCTGATTTCTTCATTCAATCAACAACAACCCAAATCGAATCATACTGTCGCCGGGTGTGGGGTAAACCATTAATAAAGTCCATGTTCACATCTTCCCACTTCCAAGTAGGAATACTAATATCTTGGGTCAAACCTCCCAGCTTTTGATGCTTGACTTTCACTTGTTTGCAAGTAGGACACTTAGCCACAAAGTCCGTAATATCCTTCTTCATGCCATTTCACCAATAGATCTCCCGCAAGTCACGGTACATCTTGGTAGCTCCCGGGTGAATGGAATATTGAGAACTATGGGCTTCCGATAAAATTTGTCCTCTTAAGTCATCTACATTGGGAACACATAACCGACCTTGATAGCAAAGTACACCATCTCCCCCTTGGGAGAAAGCCTCTACGGACATTTTGAGCATCGCTTCCTTCAATTCAACCAAATTAGGATAAAGATCTTGTTTAGCCTTTACATCATGCACAAATGATGATTCAAAACCATTATGAACCATAACACCACCTTTAGCAGAATTAACCAACCGAACACCCAATCGGGTCAATCTATGAACATCGCGAACCAACTCTTTCTTACCATCCTCAACATGAGCAACACTCCCCATAGATAACCGACTAAAAACATCCGCCACCACATTAGCCTTGCCGGGGTGATAGAGGACACTCATATCATAGTCTTTTAGCAACTCAAGCCACCTCCTTTGGTGAAGATTCAGGTCTTTTTGCTTAAACACATATTGTAAACTCTTATGGTCGGTAAAGACATCCATATGTACCCCATACAAATAATGCTACCGCTGCTAATTCTAGGTCATGAGTAGGATAGTTCTTTTCATGAACCTTGAGTTGTCTTGAAGCATAAGCAACAAATTTCCCATTTTTCATAAGAACTCATCCTAACCCAATTCTTGAGGCATCGTAATAATTACAAACCCACCGGATCCTTCCGGTAGAGTCAATATCAGGGCCGAGGTAAGTCTGTATTTCAACTCTGGGAAACTCTTCTCACATTCTTCAGACCATATGAACTTAACCTTCTTTTGAGTCAAAGCCGTCAATGCGGAAGCAATCGAAGAAAACCCTTCAAAAACCTCCTATAGTAACCGGCTAAGCCCAAGAAACTATGAATATCCGAAGGTGATAGAGGTCTTGGCCAATTCTTAACCGCATGCGTCTTCTTAGGATCTAATTCAATACCTTTACCGGAGACAATGTGACCAAGGAAAGCCACAGACCTTAGCCAAAACTCACATTTACTAAACTTCGCAAAGAGTTGTTCTTCCTTGAGGACTTGCAATACAATCCTCAAATGATTGGTGTGCTCATCCTCATTCCTTGAATAGGTCAAGATGTCATCAATAAACACAATCACGAACATGTCAAGGTATTGTTTAAACACCCTATTCATCAAATCCATAAATGCGGCCGGAGCATTTGTCAATCCAAATGACATTACCAAGAAGTCGTAGTGACCATACCTAGTCCGGAAAGCCGTTTTCGGAATATCATTTTCTTTCACCCTCAATTGGTGATAACCCGAATGAAAGTCGATCTTAGAGAAGTTACTAGCTCCTTGAAGTTGATCAAACAAGTCATCTATCCTCGGAAGAGGATACTTATTCTTAATGGTAACCTTGTTCAATTAACGGTAGTCAATGCACATACGGAGTGAACCATCTTTCTTCCTTACAAACAAGAACGGAGCACCACATGGAGAAACACTTCATCGGATGAAACCCTTATCCAACAAGTCTTTTAATTGCTCTTTTAGTTCCTTAAGTTCTGCCGGAGCCATTCCATATGGAGGAATAGAAATAGGTTTCGTATCTGGGAGAAGATCAATGCCGAAGTATATTTTCCTTTCGGGAGGAATACTGGGTAAATCATCGGGAAACACTTTTGGAAACTCACTAACAACGGGGACCAACTCTAGAGTAGGGGTTTCAGAATCCATATCCCTCACCCTAACAAGATGGTATATGCAGCTCTTAGAAATCATCTTCCTAGCTTTTAGATAAGAAACAAATTGACCTCTAAACATAGAATTTCCCCCCTTCCACTCTTGGATAGGCTCATTCGGGAATTGAAACTTCACCATTCGGGTCCTACAATCAATAGAAGCATAACAAGAATGCAACCAATCCATCCCAAGAATAACATCAAAATCTAACATATCAAGCTATACCATATCAACATGAGTGACTCTATGGGATAAGGAGACGGGACAATTTCTATAGACTCTTCTAGCCATGATATATTCTCCAATCGGAGTAGAGACACGAAAAAGATCTAGAAACACATTCGGAACAACATCAAACCTCATAGCCACATATGGCATCACAAAAGACAAGGTAGCACCGGGATCAAGCAAGGCATGAACATCAAAGTGAAAAACTTTCAACATACCTGTAGCCACATCGGGAGAGCTCTCTTGCTCATAACGAGCTTGAAGTGCATAGAGTTTGTTTTGCTTCTGATTTTCACTAGAACTCGATGGATTTTGAGATTTAGTGTGTCCACGGTTATCCCCTTCATTCTTTGCAACTAAGGGGAAATTCCTTATCTTGTGATCCATCTTACCATTACCAAAGCATGCATTAGAATCGGCTAGACATTTACCCTCATGCTTTCTTCCACACTTAGCACAGGTAGTTGATGAAAAGCCACCACCATTTCCTCCTTGAGGCGTAGGGTTAGACACCCTATCTTTGTTGGACTTAGGAGGAGCATTGGATGAACCTTGACCAGAAAACCTTTGTCGAAATCTAGGACGACCATGTCCATCGGACCTTGAATGTGAAAAATTACCATCACCGGTCCTAGCCCTCTTTGTGTCTCAAGATCTTTCCTTGAGTTTCTCCTCTTCTATTTGTTGAGCATAAACCATGAGACGAGAAATATCCATGTCATTGACAAGCATGGCAGTACGACACACTCTGACCACCATTTCGGACACTCCTGAAACAAACTTACTCATTCTTGCCCTAGGATCGGCAACCACAGAAGGAGCATAGCGAGACAATTGTGTGAACTTCAAAGCATACTCTTTCAGACTCATATTTCCTTGACGAAGGTTGATGAACTCAAGCACCCTTGCCTCCCGCATCTCAATGGGAAATAAACTATCAAGGAAAGCAAACCTTTAATTTCTCCCAATCAAGAGGACCCTCATTAACCGACCTCTCATTCTTCCATTGATTGAACAAAATTTGAGCAACACCCTTGAGTTGATAAGGCGCCAATTCCGCCTTTTCCTGTGGCGTCACACCCATGATTATCAACACCTTTTATACATCATCGATGAACACTTGAGGATCTTCCTCAACCTTAGAGCCATGAAATTCCGGAGGGTTCATTCTAGTGAAGTCCCTCACCCTTGATGCCGCCGTACCCACATGTGGGTTCACGGGAGCCACAACCTCTCTATTTGCTTGAGCCATCACGGCTTGAGTCAATGCTCGAAAAGCAGCCCTAAACTCAGCATTAGTCACTTGTTTGGCTAAAGGGTCGGCCGGAACTTGAGGAGCTTTAGGAGGAGCTTCATGTTCAACATTCTCTCACGCATTTATTCTAGCATAAGCTCTTCGAGTCGCCATATCCTAAAATGCATAGGATAGGGATTAGAAGAGAGACATATAGAGTTAGACCCTATGGCACGACTTAGGAGTTATGAAAGAAGTGAAGTTCCTTATCTTGTGATCCATCTTACCATTACCAAAGCATGCATTAGAATCGGCTAGACATTTACCCTCATGCTTTCTTCCACACTTAGCACAGGTAGTTGATGAAAAGCCACCACCATTTCCTCCTTGAGGCGTAGGGTTAGACACCCTATCTTTGTTGGACTTAGGAGGAGCATTGGATGAACCTTGACCAGAAAACCTTTGTCGAAATCTAGGACGACCATGTCCATCGGACCTTGAATGTGAAAAATTACCATCACCGGTCCTAGCCCTCTTTGTGTCTCAAGATCTTTCCTTGAGTTTCTCCTCTTCTATTTGTTGAGCATACACCATGAGACGAGAAATATCCATGTCATTGACAAGCATGGCAGTACGACACACTCTGACCACCATTTCGGACACTCCTGAAACAAACTTACTCATTCTTGCCCTAGGATCGGCAACCACAGAAGGAGCATAGCGAGACAATTGTGTGAACTTCAAAGCATACTCTTTCAGACTCATATTTCCTTGACGAAGGTTGATGAACTCAAGCACCCTTGCCTCCCGCATCTCAATGGGAAATAAACTATCAAGGAAAGCAAACCTTTAATTTCTCCCAATCAAGAGGACCCTCATTAACCGCCCTCTCACTCTTCCATTGATTGAACAAAATTTGAGCAACACCCTTGAGTTGATAAGGCGCCAATTCCGCCTTTTCCTCTGGCGTCACACCCATGATTATCAACACCTTGTATACATCATCGATGAACACTTGAGGATCTTCCTCAACCTTAGAGCCATGAAATTCCGGAGGGTTCATTCTAGTGAAGTCCCTCACCCTTGATGCCGCCGTACCCACATGTGGGTTCACGAGAGCCACAACCTCTCTATTTGCTTGAGCCATCACGGCTTGAGTCAATGCTCGAAAAGCAGCCCTAAACTCAGCATTAGTCACTTGTTTGGCTAAAGGGTCGGCCGGAACTTGAGGAGCTTTAGGAGGAGCTTCATGTTCAACATTCTCTCACGCATTTATTCTAGCATAAGCTCTTCGAGTCGCCATATCCTAAAATGCATAGGATAGGGATTAGAAGAGAGACATATAGAGTTAGACCCTATGGCACGACTTAGGAGTTATGAAAGAAGTGAAGTTCCTTATCTTGTGATCCATCTTACCATTACCAAAGCATGCATTAGAATCGGCTAGACATTTACCCTCATGCTTTCTTCCACACTTAGCACAGGTAGTTGATGAAAAGCCACCACCATTTCCTCCTTGAGGCGTAGGGTTAGACACCCTATTTTTGTTGGACTTAGGAGGAGCATTGGATGAACCTTGACCAGAAAACCTTTGTCGAAATCTAGGACGACCATGTCCATCGGACCTTGAATGTGAAAAATTACCATCACCGGTCCTAGCCCTCTTTGTGTCTCAAGATCTTTCCTTGAGTTTCTCCTCTTCTATTTGTTGAGCATACACCATGAGATGAGAAATATCCATGTCATTGACAAGCATGGCAGTACGACACACTCTGACCACCATTTCGGACACTCCTGAAACAAACTTACTCATTCTTGCCCTAGGATCGGCAACCACAGAAGGAGCATAGCGAGACAATTGTGTGAACTTCAAAGCATACTCTTTCAGACTCATATTTCCTTGACGAAGGTTGATGAACTCAAGCACCCTTGCCTCCCGCATCTCAATGGGAAATAAACTATCAAGGAAAGCAAACCTTTAATTTCTCCCAATCAAGAGGACCCTCATTAACCGCCCTCTCACTCTTCCATTGATTGAACAAAATTTGAGCAACACCCTTGAGTTGATAAGGCGCCAATTCCGCCTTTTCCTCTGGCGTCACACCCATGATTATCAACACCTTGTATACATCATCGATGAACACTTGAGGATCTTCCTCAACCTTAGAGCCATGAAATTCCGGAGGGTTCATTCTAGTGAAGTCCCTCACCCTTGATGCCGTCGTACCCACATGTGGGTTCACGGGAGCCACAACCTCTCTATTTGCTTGAGCCATCACGGCTTGAGTCAATGCTCGAAAAGCAGCCCTAAACTCAGCATTAGTCACTTGTTTGGCTAAAGGGTCGGCCGGAACTTGAGGAGCTTTAGGAGGAGCTTCATGTTCAACATTCTCTCACGCATTTATTCTAGCATAAGCTCTTCGAGTCGCCATATCCTAAAATGCATAGGATAGGGATTAGAAGAGAGACATATAGAGTTAGACCCTATGGCACGACTTAGGAGTTATGAAAGAAGTGAAGTTCCTTATCTTGTGATCCATCTTACCATTACCAAAGCATGCATTAGAATCGGCTAGACATTTACCCTCATGCTTTCTTCCACACTTAGCACAGGTAGTTGATGAAAAGCCACCACCATTTCCTCCTTGAGGCGTAGGGTTAGACACCCTATCTTTGTTGGACTTAGGAGGAGCATTGGATGAACCTTGACCAGAAAACCTTTGTCGAAATCTAGGACGACCATGTCCATCGGACCTTGAATGTGAAAAATTACCATCACCGGTCCTAGCCCTCTTTGTGTCTCAAGATCTTTCCTTGAGTTTCTCCTCTTCTATTTGTTGAGCATAAACCATGAGACGAGAAATATCCATGTCATTGACAAGCATGGCAGTACGACACACTCTGACCACCATTTCGGACACTCCTGAAACAAACTTACTCATTCTTGCCGTAGGATCGGCAACCACAGAAGGAGCATAGCGAGACAATTGTGTGAACTTCAAAGCATACTCTTTCAGACTCATATTTCCTTGACGAAGGTTGATGAACTCAAGCACCCTTGCCTCCCGCATCTCAATGGGAAATAAACTATCAAGGAAAGCAAACCTTTAATTTCTCCCAATCAAGAGGACCCTCATTAACCGCCCTCTCACTCTTCCATTGATTGAACAAAATTTGAGCAACACCCTTGAGTTGATAAGGCGCCAATTCCGCCTTTTCCTCTGGCGTCACACCCATGATTATCAACACCTTGTATACATCATCGATGAACACTTGAGGATCTTCCTCAACCTTAGAGCCATGAAATTCCGGAGGGTTCATTCTAGTGAAGTCCCTCACCCTTGATGCCGTCGTACCCACATGTGGGTTCACGGGAGCCACAACCTCTCTATTTGCTTGAGCCATCACGGCTTGAGTCAATGCTCGAAAAGCAGCCCTAAACTCAGCATTAGTCACTTGTTTGGCTAAAGGGTCGGCCGGAACTTGAGGAGCTTTAGGAGGAGCTTCATGTTCAACATTCTCTCACGCATTTATTCTAGCATAAGCTCTTCGAGTCGCCATATCCTAAAATGCATAGGATAGGGATTAGAAGAGAGACATATAGAGTTAGACCCTATGGCACGACTTAGGAGTTATGAAAGAAGTGAAGTTCCTTATCTTGTGATCCATCTTACCATTACCAAAGCATGCATTAGAATCGGCTAGACATTTACCCTCATGCTTTCTTCCACACTTAGCACAGGTAGTTGATGAAAAGCCACCACCATTTCCTACTTGAGGCGTAGGGTTAGACACCCTATCTTTGTTGGACTTAGGAGGAGCATTGGACGAACCTTGACCAGAAAACCTTTGTCGAAATCTAGGACGACCATGTCCATCGGACCTTGAATGTGAAAAATTACCATCACCGGTCCTAGCCCTCTTTGTGTCTCAAGATCTTTCCTTGAGTTTCTCCTCTTCTATTTGTTGAGCATAAACCATGAGACGAGAAATATCCATGTCATTGACAAGCATGGCAGTACGACACACTCTGACCACCATTTCGGACACTCCTGAAACAAACTTACTCATTCTTGCCGTAGGATCGGCAACCACAGAAGGAGCATAGCGAGACAATTGTGTGAACTTCAAAGCATACTCTTTCAGACTCATATTTCCTTGACGAAGGTTGATGAACTCAAGCACCCTTGCCTCCCGCATCTCAATGGGAAATAAACTATCAAGGAAAGCAAACCTTTAATTTCTCCCAATCAAGAGGACCCTCATTAACCGACCTCTCATTCTTCCATTGATTGAACAAAATTTGAGCAACACCCTTGAGTTGATAAGGCGCCAATTCCGCCTTTTCCTGTGGCGTCACACCCATGATTATCAACACCTTTTATACATCATCGATGAACACTTGAGGATCTTCCTCAACCTTAGAGCCATGAAATTCCGGAGGGTTCATTCTAGTGAAGTCCCTCACCCTTGATGCCGCCGTACCCACATGTGGGTTCACGAGAGCCACAACCTCTCTATTTGCTTGAGCCATCACGGCTTGAGTCAATGCTCGAAAAGCAGCCCTAAACTCAGCATTAGTCACTTGTTTGGCTAAAGGGTCGGCCGGAACTTGAGGAGCTTTAGGAGGAGCTTCATGTTCAACATTCTCTCACGCATTTATTCTAGCATAAGCTCTTCGAGTCGCCATATCCTAAAATGCATAGGATAGGGATTAGAAGAGAGACATATAGAGTTAGACCCTATGGCACGACTTAGGAGTTATGAAAGAAGTGAAGTTCCTTATCTTGTGATCCATCTTACCATTACCAAAGCATGCATTAGAATCGGCTAGACATTTACCCTCATGCTTTCTTCCACACTTAGCACAGGTAGTTGATGAAAAGCCACCACCATTTCCTCCTTGAGGCGTAGGGTTAGACACCCTATTTTTGTTGGACTTAGGAGGAGCATTGGATGAACCTTGACCAGAAAACCTTTGTCGAAATCTAGGACGACCATGTCCATCGGACCTTGAATGTGAAAAATTACCATCACCGGTCCTAGCCCTCTTTGTGTCTCAAGATCTTTCCTTGAGTTTCTCCTCTTCTATTTGTTGAGCATACACCATGAGACGAGAAATATCCATTTCATTGACAAGCATGGCAGTACGACACACTCTGACCACCATTTCGGACACTCCTGAAACAAACTTACTCATTCTTGCCCTAGGATCGGCAACCACAGAAGGAGCATAGCGAGACAATTGTGTGAACTTCAAAGCATACTCTTTCAGACTCATATTTCCTTGACGAAGGTTGATGAACTCAAGCACCCTTGCCTCCCGCATCTCAATGGGAAATAAACTATCAAGGAAAGCAAACCTTTAATTTCTCCCAATCAAGAGGACCCTCATTAACCGCCCTCTCACTCTTCCATTGATTGAACAAAATTTGAGCAACACCCTTGAGTTGATAAGGCGCCAATTCCGCCTTTTCCTCTGGCGTCACACCCATGATTATCAACACCTTGTATACATCATCGATGAACACTTGAGGATCTTCCTCAACCTTAGAGCCATGAAATTCCGGAGGGTTCATTCTAGTGAAGTCCCTCACCCTTGATGCCGCCGTACCCACATGTGGGTTCACGAGAGCCACAACCTCTCTATTTGCTTGAGCCATCACGGCTTGAGTCAATGCTCGAAAAGCAGCCCTAAACTCAGCATTAGTCACTTGTTTGGCTAAAGGGTCGGCCGGATCTTGAGGAGCTTTAGGAGGAGCTTCATGTTCAACATTCTCTCACGCATTTATTCTAGCATAAGCTCTTCGAGTCGCCATATCCTAAAATGCATAGGATAGGGATTAGAAGAGAGACATATAGAGTTAGACCCTATGGCACGACTTAGGAGTAATGAAAGAAGTGAAGTTCCTTATCTTGTGATCCATCTTACCATTACCAAAGCATGCATTAGAATCGGCTAGACATTTACCCTCATGCTTTCTTCCACACTTAGCACAGGTAGTTGATGAAAAGCCACCACCATTTCCTCCTTGAGGCGTAGGGTTAGACACCCTATCTTTGTTGGACTTAGGAGGAGCATTGGATGAACCTTGACCAGAAAACCTTTGTCGAAATCTAGGACGACCATGTCCATCGGACCTTGAATGTGAAAAATTACCATCACCGGTCCTAGCCCTCTTTGTGTCTCAAGATCTTTCCTTGAGTTTCTCCTCTTCTATTTGTTGAGCATAAACCATGAGACGAGAAATATCCATGTCATTGACAAGCATGGCAGTACGACACACTCTGACCACCATTTCGGACACTCCTGAAACAAACTTACTCATTCTTGCCGTAGGATCGGCAACCACAGATGGAGCATAGCGAGACAATTGTGTGAACTTCAAAGCATACTCTTTCAGACTCATATTTCCTTGACGAAGGTTGATGAACTCAAGCACCCTTGCCTCCCGCATCTCAATGGGAAATAAACTATCAAGGAAAGCAAACCTTTAATTTCTCCCAATCAAGAGGACCCTCATTAACCGCCCTCTCACTCTTCCATTGATTGAACAAAATTTGAGCAACACCCTTGAGTTGATAAGGCGCCAATTCCGCCTTTTCCTCTGGCGTCACACCCATGATTATCAACACCTTGTATACATCATCGATGAACACTTGAGGATCTTCCTCAACCTTAGAGCCATGAAATTCCGGAGGGTTCATTCTAGTGAAGTCCCTCACCCTTGATGCCGCCGTACCCACATGTGGGTTCACGGGAGCCACAACCTCTCTATTTGCTTGAGCCATCACGGCTTGAGTCAATGCTCGAAAAGCAGCCCTAAACTCAGCATTAGTCACTTGTTTGGCTAAAGGGTCGGCCGGAACTTGAGGAGCTTTAGGAGGAGCTTCTTGTTCAACATTCTCTCACGCATTTATTCTAGCATAAGCTCTTCGAGTCGCCATATTCTAAAATGCATAGGATAGGGATTAGAAGAGAGACATATAGAGTTAGACCCTATGGCACGACTTAGGAGTAATGAAAGAAGTAAAGTTTCTTAAACATCTTATAGCCTCTCATTCATAATTGTGGTGCGCTTCACACTCATGAACAAGACTCTACTTGACGTGGCTTATGAGACATCCTAGGATCTTTCTAAAACCTTGTGCTCTGAGTACCAAGTTTGTCACGACCCAAGGTACCCCCTAGACATGACATGGCGTACAAGACCCCGAAAGGCCTCATGCAAGACACTTAGGATACATACATACAAGATCACAGAGATTAAGAGTTCAAAAGAGATTGTCATATCAGAGTTTATAAGAAAATAGCAGAAGTCTACATGTCATGTCTCAAAGCCAATCTAATCAGAAGAATAGAAAATAAGGTTTGGGACGTAACCCAATACAATGTCAAAGTAAGAACATAAAAGTATTAACAACTAGGCTATGTCCTCGGATGGATGAGGACTCACCAAGTCTTCACAAATCTTCTACTAAGCTCTAGCCACGAGTGGATGGTGAATCGTCCAGTCCTACATCAACAAGTCAATGTAGGCAAGAGTATGCGTTAGTACAATCAAGTACAAAGTATGATAGCAATGCATATAAAACATTTAAGGAAGCTAAAATGGAATATTGTCATGACATTCAAAGGCCAAGCTAAAACATGATAAACCATGGAAAACATAAAGAATAAACCAAGGCCAAAGCAAGGTTAACATCTTTACTTTACTTTAGAACATCATAACAACACTTTTGTTCATTAGTTGTGGGAAATAGCCTTAACCGAAATATAAGACCATGTGAGCTATCAACATGGAATCTGGTGTCTACCCTACACCGAAAGAGGGTTTCCCTACTTGCCAAGGTAAGACCATAACTTTTTAGCTTACGTGGTTCCACTAGCTAGTGTCTATCATACATAATTATCCTATTGTGGCACATAGTTTATGGGACATGAGTAATCGCCACTTGTCCACTCGGTGCTAAGCATAATTCCCACGGATTAATCATAGTTCAATTATCATAGGTAGACCTGGGTGATCGCCTCTTGTCTACGTTAGGGAACATGGGTGATCGTCTCTTGTCCCTTCATTAGAATAACTCCTTAAGAACATGGGTAATCGCCTCTTGTTTATTCAAATTCATAGTGTCAGTATTACGTGAGGAATCCTTTTATAACTCAACGACAACCTCAACATATCATAAACTTTGGTACTTCAATCTCAAAGCACCCTTAATTCTTTATTAACTTCATATGAGGCATGCATAAATTCATAGACATCATCTTTACATAGTTCATCATGCTCATAACTTACAAACCATAGATTTCACATAGCTTCATGAGAATTCTTCTTCAATCATGCAATTCAATGCAAGCTCATGCTTAGAAAACCATAAACAAGACAATTTATCCATAATTTGAAGGAACCCACATAGTAAAGGAAAAATCATGCTATTGATTTGAATATGCTTAATTCCATAAAATCATCCTTAGATCATTCATAAATCATGCATGGATTCATTGAGATTTCCTAAAATTCATCACTTCATAATTCACCCACCAAATCAAAGTATAAATTTGAAAATTTGGGGAAATAGCATGGGCTCATTCAATTCTACATCAAATCATATAAATCACGCTAATTCGTGCACTAAATTAATTTATCACGCTAGATCGTGTACTAGGAATCATGAAATCAACAATTTGGAAATCATAATCGAAGGACCCATAAGTTAAGAATTGATCAAAATCCTAACACAATTTGGGGAATTGAACCTTGTAAATTGGAGAGAACTAGGCACCCAGTGGAGGAAAGAGCTCCAATGGTGAATTCTAACATATCTCAACAAAGCCCACGAGAAATTGCTTGAAATCAATGGCCTTCAATGGAGGATCCTAGCCCTTCTTCTTCCTTGAAAATTGAGAGAACTTTTCTAGAGAGAGAAATATTTGAAAGAGGAGAAATTTTGGGAATGACTTAGAATGAGTAAAATTAGGCTTAGGAAGCTTATATAGGGTCTGGGTTAAGGGCATAACCGACTAAGATTAGGAGTTAGATGTTTAGGGAAAAGGCCTAAAAGCCCTTTATTAAAAACTATCGGGACCCATTGACAGTCAGAACTAACGGTCCGTAAGTCGATCTATGGACCGTCCTGTTCCTCCGTCGATTGGTTCAGAGACTGCAAATTTAGGATTTCAATTGACGACACCCATGTACGGCTTGTGGTCCCAACGACGGTTCATCCTATTGCTCCGTAGGTTAGGGTTCTGAAACTTGGCATCCTAAGGATTTTCAGTGGCCAACTACGGTTCCCACCTATGGTCCGTCATTCCATCTACGGTCCGTAGGTGGACTCCGTCACTGGCACGAGAACTCAAAAAAATCTCAAAAAATTTCCACCCTTGAATCTGGGGTATTACACCTAGGACCTATTTAAGCCTTGTGCTCTGAATACCAAGTTTGTCACGACAAAGGTATACCCTAGGCGTAACATGGCATATAGGACCCTGAGGGCCCCACACAAGCCACTTAGCATACATTATACAAGATAATAGAATTTTAAGAGTCAAGGAAAGCATCTCATACAAACGAATTTTACAAAAGCGAAATTCTAATCAAAAGTCTCTAAGCCATCTAATACATAATGAGAAAATTTATTGGGACGTAACCCATACATCACGCACAAAGTCTTAAACGAAAAGACATAAAGTTATGAAGTCTCTCGGTCCTCAGAATATAAGGACTCACCAATCACTTGAAGTGCCCAAATAGATGTCTGGCCACGAGTATGCGAAGTAGGCGCGTCGGACCGTACATTCATGAGATAATGTAGGCACAAGTATGCATTAGTACATGTAATGTACTAAGTATGAGGCAATATCCATAAACATGAACATGAACATGATAGTAAAAATGACTTAATTCGAATAGGCATGATCATAATGAAACAATTAAAAGCTTTATAAAGAAGAAATGACATGAAGTTCATAGGACATAGTCAAATACATTAGTTTAAAGGACATAAGAAAACTTTCAAGAAAACATAATCATTTTGTGGGATATTAGCTTTAACCGAAAATAAGACCATGAGAGCTATATCATGGAATCCGACATATCCCTCATACTGAAAGAAAGGGAAACTACTTGCCAAGGTAGAATCCGTACATATCATCATTTGCTAACGTGGATCTACTAGCTAGGTCATTTAAGAAAATTCTACGGGGGCACGTAGTTTGGGACTAGAGGTTACTACTAGAGACTACCCTATTTGAGCCTCCACCTCAAAGCCCTCTCGGTGCTAAGTCTAAATCCCAACGAAATAGATGAAAGTCAATTATCAATTTAACATAGGGAAAAACAATGATCAATACCAATCCACACTTTTGAAATCAAAACATAGAATAGCTCCTTAAACATCATTGAACATATATGAGAAAACTTTTCATTAATGTGAACTTACTGTGAGAAATAACTTTCACAATCACGATCATCATAGTAAGTGAGAAATCCTTTCACCATAGCATCAATACTTTCCTTTCGAAGCATCATTTAGTCATTTACAATAGCTTCATGAGGACATGCATATCTTCATAAATCCAAAATTCATAATTCATGGGTTCATCATAGGATCATAGTTAAAAATAATAATTAAGGCACGGGTGAATGCAATTTCAACTAAATATCATAGATTAACATCAATTCATGCATTAGAAAACTTAATAAATCATAATCAATCATAATTGGAAGAAATCCATATTCATTGGATTGAAACCCTAATTTGATCAATTAGAAATTGAGTTGGGAAATTAAAATCTTTGGGGACCCCATGGAGGAAAGGACTCCATGGGTGAATACACACATACCTTGATCCTTTAAGCCCAAGAAAAAGGAGGATTTGGAGAGTTGAATAGAACCCTAGCTCTTCTTCTTCTTCCTCAGATTTGAGAGAATTTGGGAGGATGAATTTGGTCAAGTTTCGGGAAATTAGGAGAATAAGTTGTGAATGGGTAATTTGGGGGTCTAAAACCTTTATATAGGGCTTAGAAGACAAAACGACATATTATTCAGTTAAAATAATTAGTAAAAGACCCAAAAGCCCCTTTAAAATAACTTCCTAGCCTCACCTACAGTTCAGACCTACGATCCGTCCTAGTCAACCGTAGGTAGATTCAGAAACATGATTTTTAGACCATCCTTTGACGGGACCCATGTACGGATGGTATGTCTACCTACGGACCGTACATGGCCACCGTAGGTCCCAACCTTACCCCTTAAATTTATACTATGTCTGGAGGTGATCTACCTACCACTCGTATATAGGGTAACGGACCGTCGTGGTGAACCCTAAAAAGTTTTCTGAGACTTGATTTTAGAAAAATGTTTCCCCACTACATACGGATGACATCTACGGTCCATAGGTGCTTCTACCAACCGTAGGTGGGAACCGTAGGTCATGCCCACAATCCAAAATCCTCATTTTTCCTTATTTTCCAAGTCCGAGGTGTTACAATTGTATATGTGCATATGATGCACCATCTCACTAATTTGATTTTTTTGAAAAGTGAAACAGTGAACAAAGTTATAAATTCAAAAACCAAACCAACTGTCATGGAGTCTCAATCAATTTATTTTCCAGGATACTGAAACATATATGCATAGGCATATATACGAGATTATATGCAGAAGCCATACATAGTCTTTCCTTTAAACAGTGAATCAATAATTTGGCGGTGTATTATTATACATATATATATACCATCATATATCACTAAAACTAATTAATATTTAATTACTTATTATTGGGGATAAGCGGCAGCCACCTCTATTGGAAACATTGTTACACACTTTCCTCCACTTCCACATGGAAAGTAGAGGTTACAACACCCAAACTAAATTTATCCCATTATATAAGTATTTGGGTATGGCGTAGATTCATGATAAAATACATATAAATTTTTAAATACATCACAATTAATAAAAACTTATTTCGAATAAAGCCTACCTCATATAATAGTAATTTCCCTACATAACTCTACCTAATATCTCTGTTAAATATTATTTATTGATAAAAACCTAATGAAATAAATACTTATGCAAATATATCATATCCAAGAACCTTTTTTCATAAATATTTAATATACTTTAGGAAGACAGTAAATTAATATATAATGTTATCAAATAATGCGCGATGCTATAACAGAACTCCCAAATGAAGGCTGTAAGCCTTATATACGAGACAAAGGATAACCGTGAACACCCGAGGTGTTACATCCTCTCCTCTAAGGAATATTTGTCCTCGAATGAAAATAAAGGCATGCCTGTGTAAATCTTGGAACTCTATTGAATTTTGGTACGATTTCCTCTATATATGGGACTATCCCAAACTTGAAATTCCTAAAGCAATATGCACCAAATCAATTAAACAATGTCTACGAAAAAATAGGTTTTCAAAATATCATATAATGCAAAATGATGCTCAACCAAGGAAACCTTTCTTTAATTATATTTTTCAAGTTGGCACATAGCACGTAATATGAACAAAAATGTCACTTAAAACTTAGATACTAAAAACATAAGGGAACATAATCATATAAAGTACGAACATATGAGTTTAATAAGAAAATCTTAGGGCAATGGGCAAGATACTCCAGCCCTCAGTATATTAACGACTTACTATGAGTAGAACATTTGACCACATATTATTCCAAAGTTACACAAGGAAATGACAGATAAGCCAGTAAACTATAAACATTTTTTTTGTGATAGGAAATTCAACATGCATACTGGTGAGCACAGGATGATCTACAAAATATTCCTTAGTTACTCAGACTCTATAGCTATAAGAATACATTTCATGTGAAAACTCAAGCTATGACCTATAAAATATGATTTAACCAGATAAACACAAAGCCTGCATTTCATTAAAATAATGAGCTATTACGAAGTGGTACCTAGATATATGCATATAAATCCTATATCCTTCACATATGTAGGCCATAGAGTATATTTTAAGTGGATAAGTAATTGATAAAGGGTTTAACATCTGCACTGAAGGTCTTTGGTACATATAACAAACAAACGACATGTGTCTCATATTGATAACTTAGGACATACGTAGCATATATACAAATAATTTCTGAGGGACTACAACATGTAATTTCTAAATGACAAACATAGTCAATACATGAGAAGACTATCAAACACAACAGCAATTTAAAGTAGATGTAATCTAATAAATTTTGAAAAACATATACTATTTAAATACATGAATTTTGGGATCTGTATCATATATATAAATACTTTGTAAGCTGGGTAACATGCTAGCAATTAGCCTATGACAAGTGGTCATGTTAAAATATAGTCATGTATTTTGTGAGAATGGAAAAAATTTAGGCAGCAAGCAATTTTTTGATCATGCATCGAGTGTGATATTATCCCTGTAAGGTGCATAACATGTAGCACATACACACACTCATTATGAAGCACATAACATTTTAGCAAAGACTCACCTAGCGTGATACTTTTAGCATGAGAAAAATTAATTTATGATATTTACGCATATGACATATAGTTGAATATTAGGTGAGATAAATAACACGTGGGGAACTAAGTCTTGAATCATATATCATGTGTGCTAACATTTTTTTAGGCATGTAACATATAAACACCTCTTCCGTGAAATACATAGAATATAAGCAATTGATCTAGATAAAATAGATTACATGAAAATAGCATTGCAGTAAATAATCATGAACGAAGGCCTAACATGTAACTACTACGCTTTACGTAACAGATGACATACTAACACATAGATTGTAATTTTGAAATAAACGTATTTACGTCTTATAAACAATAAATCATACATCATTGAGTGGTTAAACTTCGACATACTAGTTATATAATCTTTGAAAATTTATATTACTCAAACAAGTGATCTATCAGGTATATGGCTTATAAACAGGTGGTTTACAATACCCATAATTAATCTTTGGCTTATAGGTGTAAATCCTCTAAAGTGTACGCAGATAATCATGTAATCTAGTATTTTACAAAGCACGTAATGCTAAGTGAGAAGTTCATAAGTCATGTGACATGTGAGGCCTTATCTTACGAAATATATAATGTATAAATACGTTCTTTTATTAAATAGGTAACATTACATATAGCCTATAAGCAAATGATCTAGAATGAAAAATATCATAGAAATAATTATCTCTTGAAAAATATTACACATGTGTCAATACTTTTATGAAACATATAACATATAAACACATTCATTATAAAATAAATGGCATGTAACGAATGATTCATATGACGTGCAATTTACATATATGTCTAATAAAAAGATGATTTATACGATTTACGACCAGCAAACAACTAGCCTTCTATATGAGGTCATATTATCTATATTATATATGAATACAATCATGTGATCGAGTCTTCTGTAAAACAAGTAATATGTAATCAATTAATCCATGAATCATATAATCACGTAAGGTTTTATCTTATGAAATACCTAACATATAAATAACTAGTTTGTATAACACATATATAAGTCTCGCTAACCAAGTCAGTAAGTCTTTGTGGGTTAGCAATTAATTTTTGATAAACTTATAAATAAAATTGTAATAAAATGATGAATAAATATCGATGGATAACACAAAAGAACCTAATAGACCAACAGATAAAATTACTCCCAAATATACAAAGCTAGGTCTCAAAATAAAGATCATGATTATTCTTTTACATAGCCACTTAGCTTAAACATTTCTCCAATATTATTTTATTAGCTCTGAAATATTCATGGGCAACATAATTACCTAAACAATACTATCATAGACTCTAAATAGTTCAAAATACAATAAAATACTTCTTTATCACACGGTCCACACATGACATTTACAATATGGTTTTTGAAAAAAAAACAAATCAAATGATCGGCAGAGTACATGAGATACCTCAAGTGTATCTGGGGAGCTACATTACCCCTGCACAGAATATAACATAATGAATAGATAAACATCAAAACAAAACATGAAACCTATAGAACACTTACTATCTTTCTTTCAGTAAGGGCTCATAATTGAAGGAATACCATGAACATAGTCATTATAGCAATACAAGACAAAAAATATTTAATAACTTAGAGGCTAACTCATCACGTACTTCCTTTTTAAATATTATGAGCTACAAGTACTTTTCAATTTGAATTACCAAGAACAATAACACATGAGGACTATATACATTTTCCCAACATTAAGTTTAAGAATTTTATAAATAATCAAGAATACCGATCATGATAAACAACTCAAATATAGAACGTGGAGAAATATGTCAAAATCTATGATCAATAATGTAAATAGACTTATTATGAAAAATGTTTCTTTAAAGTCTCATGAAAAATATATGTGCAGCAAATTTCTTCTTGAAGATAGTACATATGTTTCAATACTTCATGTAACTTGTAGCATGTAAGTAGATTCTTTGTAAAAAGAAAATAGGTAGCTTATACTTAGAGATTCACATAACGTGTAATCGCAGACAAGGGGTCAGTCATACAAATAATGTATAATCATTAACTCAAAAGGTTCTTAACATATAAGCTAGCGAAACTATAAAAAATAGTACCATGAATACCCTTACATCATGAAACACGAAACACCTATAATTTTACAAGTAAGCGCACTGTAAAAAATATTCATATATGGATTTTTCGATGATGTACTGTTATAGTAACTCAATGCCATGATCGGCTTTAAAACATTTAATGGGGTCATATTAGTTATGGTTTATAATCTAAAACATATATAGCATGTAAGTCGATATAATAAAATATAATCCTATTTAAAGAAAACGCGACGTGTAAGAAATTAATTTGGGACAATACATTTCTCAAGGACAAATTACTTAGAAACAAATATCATAAAACAATCTATCTCCAGCATAAAGAGTAAAAATAGAATATAAGTAGCAACATATGAAAGAAACAACAGGTAATCGTTAATATCTAAGGTGTGTAACACACATAATTCTATAACCAAGTTAACTATGAAAGATTCACATATAAAGTTATATTAATTTAATTCATGACTACATATATAAGCACTATCCATATAAATTACTATGCAATCATTCCTTTAGCCCTTAGAAGAGTCGTACCCTAACTAAATACTTCATTTCACATATATACACGTACATACTCAAACTGATTCAGATAACATTCTTTTATATAAAAAAACATAACCAATTGTTTCCCCTATAATCAAGCGGTACTATATCACCTACTATTATGAGTATTTAACTTATGTCTAACCCTCTCGGTACTCTGTAGCTGTAATCTTTAGTCATGTAATAATCTCCACTTACCATACTATAAAACTTACACAAATCTTCACATATACATCCTTATAAAACAATTGAAGATACTTACTTCTTATCCGAAGAAACATTTTATAAAAGTCCATGTGACTAGGGATTATAAACTGGAAACTACCTCCTTTGAAAAATTAATATTTGGCCTTTTGGTCTATTATAAGATCATCGCTAATAGGAAGAATTTATATGACACTACATAGAGTATGAATTAGAAGTAACTTCCAATGGCTTTTCTCTATCGCACGATATAAGTAATGAATGAATAGTAACTATCTCTAAATGTCTTATAGCCTCCTGATTATAGGTTTGGTGCAAACACACCCATAAACAAAACTCTACTAGACACGACTTGTAGACTCCCTGGGTTACGACCTGCTCTTATTCCAAGTTTATCATGCCTTAAACTAGGAGAGATGTGATAGGAACCCGGTGCATCACTTGACTGAGCTAACCAACTAAAACATAAAGGAAATGATACAACGATGGCTGACAAGGTCGCTACAGTAACCTGCTGAAACAAGATAAATGGACCAGAGAGGTCACAATAACAACAAAGACATAATGAAAGGACCAACAAGTCGAGCAGAACTGATAAAGAATGAGCAAGCCGACAAGGCTGCAATCGAAATCATATATACAACAAGCTGACAAGGCTACAAACAGAAAGCTGGAAAGGCCCAATAGAGTATGTCCACAAGTCTCTATGAATACTACAACTCAAATGGTTAGGAAAAGTCCCTAACAATACCAACAATCATCTACAAAACACAAGTATGCAAATCCTACTGACAACCACCAGCTCAAGGAAGAATAGAGCTTATAAATCCTCAGCTGAGAAAACACCCCCATTGCCAAGGCCGAATAGGACCTCTTTCTGAACCTGCAGCACAATATGCAGTGTTCCCAGGCAATGACAAGCTAGTACGAATAAAAATGTACTAGTATGTAAGGCAGAAAGTGAAGTCATAAATATTTGTGATAAACGGGTAATAGAGATATCACCTGAAACTGAAACTGTTATAGCCTCCATGGCCAACATCTCAACTCTTAATAATGAAACATACATGGTATGCTCGTGTAATCATATGTCATGAATACAGATATATAAAAGAAAATGCATGACATACCAAACCAAATTCTAGCAATGGTGGTGCCTTCCGGTAGCTAACCGGCATCATCTTCGCCAACTTGTGGTCATATGTGTCTCATACGTATAAATATAGGCAATAGGCCCCATTTCTCTTGATTATATCTCAAGAGTAGAATGCATAGCATGTCATGTTATTGATTCGTAATGCCTATATGTTAGCATAATCATGTTGCCAATCTTGGCCCGTTGGTTCTCTTGTTCTCGCAATCCCGTAATCACTTTCATATAACATGTAAATGTCTCATCAAACACCATACGCTTTTAGAATAAACCTAAATACTTAACTCGACCTTAGAAGGGTCCTTAAATCGGAAGATGTTCACAATGATCTTAAGGTGCTAAAAGAAATATCCTCATGACTTTATTACCTTTCCTACATAAATTTAGGCCTACAAAACTTATACCAAACTCAAAGCTCTTGACTAGACTTCAACTTAAAAAATTATTAATTTAGGTATTCAAATGGAGACTGACAAGCTTGACTAGATTTATGTATGACTCCAATATGGTAATTGTATAACCCTTTTCACAAACATGGTTGCTTCACAATTATATAATCAAAAGAATAGAGTACAAGGTTATGTATTTTTACTATTTTCAAATAACATTTTCATAAAAGCTTTTGACAAGAAAGGATAACTTAACAACTCCCTTAGACATAACATAATAGTTTTCTAATATTTCAGCCTCTCTTTTTAGAAAAATAGCTCGCTAATAGGCATAAGGAATAAGAAACTCTTCGGAAAATAAATTTAGCCATCAAGCTTATTTTACAATAGTACAAGCATGATAATGATATGATAAAGTTAAGAAAATAAAATCTGCCAACATCCCAATGCCCTCCACGGAGGGTCTTCCTAGCAATGAAATAGTAGAAATGACTCATTCGATAATTTGTAACTTTCAAAATTCGTGCAATGTAAAAAAGGAAATTTTGCGTTAAAATACCTTTAATTTGGGTGCCAATATTTTGATATAGATAATCGATTTTATTTTTTTCATCAAATATGACGGCATGACAATCTCTCATAAAATCCTTTCTCAATGGAACTCCACATATGCATAAATGATGCACCATCTCACTAACTTAATTTTTTTGAAAAGTGAAAGAGTGAAACAAAGTTATAAATTACAAAAATGAAACCAACTGTCATGGAGTCTCAATCAATTTTTTTTCCAGGAGACTAAAACATATATGCATAGGCATATATACAAAAGTATATGCAAAAGCCATACATAGTCTTTCCATTAAACAATGAATGAATAAGTTGGTGGTGTATTAATATACATGTATATATATATATAACATCACATATAACTAAAAGTATTAATAAATTTATAATATCTAATTACTTATTATTGGGGATAAGTGGCAGCCACCTTTATAGGAAACATTGTTACACACTTTCCTCAACTTCCCCGTGGAAAGCGGAGGTTATAGCACTCAAACTAAGTTTATCTCATTATATAAGTATTTGGGTATGGCGTAGGTTCGTGATAAAATATATATAACTTTTTAAATACATCACAATTATTAAAAATTTATTTCAAATAAAGCCTATCTCATATAATAGTAATTTCATGACATAACTAGACTTACTATCTCTATTAAATATTATTAATTGATAAAAAAACTTATAAAATAAATACTTATGAAAATATATTATATCCAAGAACCTTTTTTCATAAATATTTAATACCTTTTAGGAAGGCAACAAGTTAAAATATGATGTTATCAAATAATGCGTGGTGCTGTAATAGAACTCCAAAATTAAGGTTGTAATCCTTTTATAAAAGACAAAGGATAACCGTTAACACCCAAGGTGTTACAATTTTGGTCTAGTGTGATGATCGGTTCAAGTTTTGAGGCTTTCGTATGGAGTTGGTGTGATTAGTCATTTTAGATTTTGAACATTGCTTAAAGTTTGACTTCGATCAACTTTCTTGGTAAATTTGCTAAAACTAGAATTCCATCAGTGGGGTTGCTCCGAAATGTCGAGTTTGGTCTAGAACAACCTTCGGTTGAGTTCCAGAGGCAGCTGGAATGATTTTGTGGCATTTAGCATTTTGTTTTGTATTTCTTTATAGGTGTGGACTTTGGTCAATATTTTGATGAAACGAGTTTGGTTGGTTGTTTAGTAAATTCCGTTGATTTCGGAATTCCGTTTCCAAGTACCATGACCTAAAGTACCCCCTTGACGTGACATGGCGCACAAGACCCCAAAAGGCCCTATACAAGCCACTTAGCATACATCATACAAGATAATAGTAGTCAAGAGTTTAGAAGACAATTTATACCAAAGAGTTGACAAAAGTAGCCGAAGTCTAAACTTAGTCTCAAAGCCCTCTAATACATCAATAAAATGAAATTGGGACGTAACTCATACAAGCCTTATTATGAAATGACGTAAAACTGGAATTGTGGAATTTTCCTCGAAGTATGAGGACTCACCAAGTCTTCAAAATCTCTATCATAACAAACTAGCCTCGAGAGGATGGAGAAGGGCTAGATCCTACATTTGTGAGAACAGGTAGGTAAGATTATGCGTTAGGACAAATATGTACAAAGTACGATAACTATGCTTAGAGGTTACAAAATCATGCAAAAAGGGATATACATAAGATACAATGACCAAGTTAAATCATATGAAGACATGATATAAAACTTGAGATAAAAGCCATAATCAATGCAATGAAATCATCTTTGAAACAACACATGCTTGAAATACCGTTATAAATTAACCTTAGTTCATTATTGTGGGAAGTGAGTCTTAACCGACATAGACCATGTGAGCTATAACATGGAATCGAATGTCTACCCCACACCGAAAAGAGGTATCCTTACATCCAAAGGTAAGAACCATAACTTCTAGCTTAAGTGGATCCACTAGCTAATGTCTATCTAAGACAAACCTATGGTGGCACATAGTTATGGGATAAGGAGATTGCAACGAGAATCATGACCTCTACTACGGGAGGGCTTCCATCTCGATATTCTCTCGGAGCTAAGCATAATTCCCACGGATTAATCAAAATTCATAACTTTTCTCATCATTAGAAGACATGGATAATCGCCTCTTGTCTTATCATTAGAATAGCTCCTTAATCTTGATTCAAAGTTTAGTTGAGAAAACCTTTAAACCCTTATATCCTTCATGTGAGAAAATCCTTTCACAATAAAAGCATCAATAAAATTTATGCTTCATTCTAAAAGCAAATCTTAATCATCATAAATTTCATCATAGACTTATAGCTTAGAAATCACAAAATAATGAATTTTTCATCATTTCACCTTTTGTAGTTCAAAACCTAATCATAAGATCATCGCCTAGAAATTATGGATTTCACATAAGTTTGTGGGGATTCAACTACAAAACATGCAATTAACTCTATTCATGCGTATAAATACTTAAATCAATCAATTAGATCATAATTTGGAAGAACCCATAAGATAGAAGAAAACCCTAATTTCAATTGACGAATTTAAATTTGTAAATTAGGAGAAATTTAGGAACCCTATAGAAGAAAGGACTCCACAGGTGAAAGCCATCATACCTTCATGTCAAAAGCTCACAATCAATGGAGGATTAGGAGGCTTGATCTCGAAAACCTTGATTCTTCTTCTTCTTCTTCTTCTTTAAGCATTTATAGAGAGAAATATTTTGGGAAAGCTTTGGAGGGAGTTTGAAAGTGATTAGAATTAGTTTTAGAAGACTTATATAGGGTCTAGGATTAGGTCTTAACTGACTTAGATTAGGAATAGATCAATTAGGAAAAAGACAAAAAAGCCCTTAAAAATAACTGCCGGATCTCGATCTATGTTCAGACCTACGATCCGTATGTCAAACCATGGACCATCCTGGTCAACCGTAGAATGATTCAAAAACTATAATTTTTGACCTTCAAACGCCGTGACCCCATGTACGGTTCGTAGGTCCATTGACAGACCGTACATGCAACCGTAGATCCCAACTTAAGGCTTCAAATTTTAACCAAGTTTAAGAGAGACCTATGAGACCCATCTACGGTCCATAGAAATAATGATGGACCATCCTGTTGAGTTGTGGAAAAGACCCTAAAAGTTGAAATTTTGAAAAAGTTTACCTTGCCATCTACGGTTCTTACCTACCACTCGTAAGTCAACCTAAGGTCCGTAGGTGGCTTCCATCAGTACTGGCACCAAAACTGAAAATCCAGAAATTTTCCTTCTATTTGAACCCGAGGTGTTACAGTATCTCCCCCTTGAGAACATTCGTCCTCGAATGAGAATCAAGACATCATAAGGAGGGTAGAACAAAATCTAATAGCCCAACATGAATGCATTCACATAAATGCACATATCCAAGGAGGAAACATCAACTCCAAGCTAAAGTATGTTCAAAACATTATTTCATAAGGTCTATATGCAACATATACTCAAATGCACTTAAACATGAAGAAATCAATCAAGTTAACTCATTTTCTAAAAATTTAAGCTTTTTCATGAACATGTATAAAAGAGGAATCATGGGAATATCTAAGACACATGAGACCAAAAGAGTGAGCCATAAGGAACTAAATACCTCAAGCTAGAGTTGGAACGGAGGGAAAGAGATGAGGATAACGGGACATCATATCGGCCTCGGCCTCCCTAGTAGAACCCTCAACTAACTCATTCCTCCAAAGGACTTTTACGAAAGCAACTTCTTTATTCTTCAACTTCCGAAATTGCCGATCTAAAATCTCAAGTGGAACCTCTTCATAAGAAAGACTCTCCTTTACGCCAAGACTCTCCAATGGCACTATATTTGCCGGATCACCAACACACTTCTTTAATAAAGAGACATGGAAAACTAGATGAACCGTTGCTAAATCATTAGGCAAGTCAAGTTCATAAGCAACCTTACCAATTCACCAGAAAATATGATATGGGCCCACATAAAGGGGACTAAGCTTCCCTTTCTTTCCAAACCTCATTACACCCTTCATGGGTGAAATTTCCAAGTAAACTCAATCTTTAACATTAAATTCTAGATCTCTCCTTCTAATATCGGAATAGGACTTTTGTCGACTTTGAGTCATTTTCAACCTTTCTCAAATAAGCTCAACTTTCTCCAAAGCCTCGTGTACCAATTTGGAACCTATCAAAGCAAATTTTCCAACTTCAAACCAACCTATAGGAGATATACACCTCCTACCATAAAGAGCATTAAATGGAGCCATACCAATACTGGAATGATAACTATTATTGTAAGAAAACTCAATCAAAGGAAAATGATCGTCCAAATTACCCTTGAAGTCAATGACACAAGCTCTCAACATATCTTCCAAATTTTAGATATTACGCTCCGCTTGCCCATCGGTTTGAGGATAAAAGGCCCTGCTAAGCTTAACAAGGGTCCCAAGCCCCTTTTGGAAAGATTTCAAAAATTGAGAAATGAATTGTGTATCACGATCGGATATAATGGATAGGGGAACTCTATGCAACCTCACCATCTCCCTTAGGTACAACTTGGCATAGTCCTCTGTTAAATAGGAAACCTGCACGGGAATAAAATGAGCTGATTTTGTCATACGATCCACGATAACCCATATCGAGTCACGTTGTCACCAGGTGCATGGTAACCTAACAATAATGTCCATATTCAAGTCTTCCCACTTCCATGTTGGAATACTAATATCTTGGAACAAACCTCTCAGCTTTTGGTGCTCAACTTTCACTTGTTGACAATATGGAAACTTAGCCACAAATTCTGCAATGTCCTTCTTCATCACATTCCACCAATAAACCTCTCGCAAGTCATGGCCATCTTTGTGGCTCCCGGGTGAATGGAATATCACGAACTGTGGGCTTCCGATAAAATCTGCTCCCTTAGGTTATCAACATTTGGAACACACAAACGACCTTGATATCTAAGTACACCATCTCCCCCTTGGGAGAAAGCCTCAACGGACTTTTCAAGCACCACTTCCTTCAACAATATCAGAATTGGATTAAGAACTTGCTTTGCTTTCACATCCGACACAAAGGACAATTATGCACCATTATGAACACCATTGCTACCTTCATTAGAATTAATCAACCGAACACCCAATCAGGCCAATCTATGAACATCTAAAACAAATTCCTTCTTATTATCCTCAACATGAGCAACACTACCCATGGATAACCCATAAATGTGGCAAGAGCATTTGTTAAGCCAAATGACATTACTAAGAATTTGTAGTGACCATATCTAGTCCGAAAATCATTCTTCAGAATATCATCTTCCTTCACCCTTAATTGGTGATAGCCTGACCGAAGGTCAATCTTAGAGAAGTAACTCGCTCTTGAAGTTGGTCAAACAAATCATCTATCCTTGGTAGAAGACACTTATTCTTAATAGTAACCTTATCTAATTGTCGTTAATCAATACACATGCGAAGCGAACCATCCTTCTATCTAACAAACAACAGAGGGGCACTCATGGAGAGATACTTGGTCAGATGAAGCGCTTATCCAACAAGTTTTTCAATTGCTCCTTTAAATCTTTAAGTTCCACCGGAACCATTCGGTAAGGAGGAATAGAGTTAGGTTGCATATCTGGGAGAAGGTCAATACCAAAGTCTGTTTCCCTTTTGGGAGAAACACCGGGTAGATCATCGGGAAACACTTTCGGAAAATCATTTACAATGGGGACTGACTCAAAGATAGCGGTTTTAGAATCCATATCCCTAACCAAAACAAGATAGTATATGCAACCTTTAGAAATCATATTCCTAGCTTTAAGACAAGAAATAAATCAATTCTTAAGCATAGAATTTCCCCTTTTCCACTCTAGGATAGGCTCATTTGGAAGCTAAAACTTTACCACTCGGGTCCTACAATCAATAGAGGCATAACATGAATGCAACCAATCCATTCAAAAAATAATATCGAAATCCAACATATCAAGTTCTACAAGATCAACATGAGTGACCCTATGGGTTTAAGAGACGGAACAATTTCTATACTCTCTTAGCCACAATAGATTCACAAATAGGAGTGGATACGGAAAACAGATCTAATAAAACATTTGGAAGAACATCAGACTCATGGCCACATATGGCATCACAAAAGATAAAGTAGCATCGGGGTCAATCAAGGCATAAACATCAAGTTGGAAGACTTTCAACATACCGGTAACAACGTCAGGAGAACCCTGTTGATCATGTCAAGTTTTGAGTGCATACAACTAGTTTTGCTTGTGAGCATTCAAACCTGAAGCACTAGGCGAAGCTTGTCTACCTTCTCTTCCCTTAGCAGTAAGTGATGGACAATCCCTTATCTTGTGACCACTCTTACCACAACAAAAGCAACCATCTGTACTGGCTAAGCATTTACCCTCATGTTTCTTTGCACATTTAGCACAAGTAGTCTATGAAAATCCACCACTGTTCCCTCCTTTAGGCTTAGGGTTAGATACCCTTTCCTTGTTGAACTTAGGAGGAGCATTGGAGGAACCTTGACCAGAGAACCTTTGTCAAAACTTAGAATGACCATACCCATCGGACCTTGAGTGTGAAAAGTCACCATCACCGGTCTCAGCTCTCTTTGCCTCCCTAGACTATTCCTTAAGTTTCTCCTCTTCTATTTAGTGAGCATGAACTAATAGACGAGATATGTCCATATCATTAATAAGCATAGCGGTACAACATTCTTTGACCACCATTTTGGACACTTTTGAAACAAACTTACTCATTCTTGCCCTAGGATCGGCAACCATAGTAGGAGCATTCCTAGAAAATTGTGTAAATTTTAAAGCATACTCCTTCACACTCATGTTTCCTCGACGATTTAATGAACTCAAGAACCTTTGCCTCCCTCATCTTAAGGGGAAGAACCTATCAAGGAAAGTAACCTTGAAGTTCTCCCAATCAAGAGGACCCACATCAACTGCCCTCTCACTCTTCCAATGTTCAAACCATACTTGATCCACACCCTTGAGTTGATAAGTGGAAAGCTTCGCCTTTTCCACCAGGGTTACACCCATGATCATTATCACCTTAAACACCTCATCAATGAACTCTAGAGGATCTTCCTCAATCTTAGACCCATGAAACTCCGGAGGGTTCATCCTAGTGAAGTCCCTCACTCTAGATGCCGTCGTACCACATTTGGGTTCACGGGGACCACAACCTCCCTATTGGCTTGAGCTGTCTTGGCTTGGTCCAACACTTGAAAAGTAGCCCTAAACTCTGCATTAGTCACTTGCTCGGCCAAAGGGTCAACCGGAACTTGAGGAGCTTCTTGTTCCACATTCTCTCTCGCATTCCTCCTAGCATATGTCCTTCTAGTGGCAATATCCTAAAAAGCATCGAATAGAAATTAGGAGAGAGACATATAGAGTTAAACTCTAATGCATGACTTTAGAGTGATCAAAGAAGTGGAGTTTCCTAAACATTTTATAGCCTCTCATTCATAAGTGTGGCATGCTTCACACCCATGAACAAGACTCTACTCAACATGGCTTATGAAATATCCTAGGACCTTTCTAAAACCTGGCTCTTATACCCAGTTTGTCACAACCTAAAGTACCCCTTGGACGTGATATGGCGTATAAGACCCTGAAAGGCCCTATACAAGTAACTTTGCATACATCATACAAGATAATAGTAGTCAAGAGTTCAAAATACAATGTATATCAAAGATTTGACAAAAGTAGTGGAAACCTAAACATAGTCTCAAAGCCATCTAATATATCAATAAAATGAAAGTGGGTCGTAACCCATACAAGTCTTATTATGAAATGACGTAAAACTGGAAATGTGTCATTGTCCTTGAAGTATGAGGACTTACCAAGTCTTCAAAATCTCGATCACAATGAACTAGCCATGAGAGGATAGATAAGAGTCGGATCCTACATTTGTGAGAACATGTAGGCAAGACTATGCGTTAGTACAAATATGTACCAAGTATGATAACTATGCATAGAGGTTACAAAATCATGCATAAAGGGCTACACATAAGATACAATGGCCAAGTTAAATCATATGATGACATTATTTAAAACATGAGATAAAAGCCATAATCAATGCAATGAAATCATCTTTGAAACAACACATGCTTGAAATACCTTTATAAATAAACCTTAGTTCATTATTGTGGGAAGTGAGCCTTAACCGACATAGACCATGTGAGCAATAACATGGAATCCGGTGTCTACCCCACACCTAAAAGAGGTGTCCTTACTTGCACAGGTAAGAACCATAACTTCTAGCTTAAGTGGATCCACTAGCTAATGTCTATCTAAGACAAACCTATGGTGGCACATAGTTATGGGATAAGGAGATTGCAACGAGAATCATGACCTCTACTACGGGAGGGCTTCCATCTCGATATTCTCTCGGTGCTAAGCATAATTCCCACGGATTAATCAAAATTCATAACTTTTCTCATCATTAGAAGACATGGATAATCGCCTCTTGTCTTATCATTAGAATAGCTCCTTAATCTTGATTCAAAGATTAATTGAGAAAACCTTTCATCCTTATGAATCCTTCATGTGAGAAAATCCTTTCAAAATAACATTAACAAAAGTTATGCTTCATTCTCAAAGAAAATCTTAAATCATCATAAATTTCATCATAGACTTATAGCTTAGAATCATAAATCATGCAATTTTCATCATTTCACCTTTCATAGTTCAAAACCTCCTCATAAGATCAAAGTCTAGAAAGCATGGATTTCACATAAGTTTGTGAGTATTCAACTTCAAAACATGCAATTAACTCAATTCATGCATAAAAGACTTAAATCAATCAATTAGATCATAATTTGGAAGAACCCATAAGAAAGAAGAAAACCCTAATTTCAATTGAAGAATCCAACTATGCAAATTAGGAGAAATTTAGGAACCCTATGGAGGAAAAGACTCCATAGATGAAAGTCATCATACCTTGTTGTCAAAAGTCCACAATCAATGGAGGATTAGGAGGCTTTATCTTGTAACTCTAGATTCTTCTTCTTCTATTTCTTTAAGATTTTAGAGAGAGAAATATTTGGGGAAAGCTTTGGAGAAAGTTTGAAAGTGATTAGAATGGGTAGAATTAGGCTAAGATGACTTATATAGGGTCTACGATTAGGGCTTAACCGACTTAGATTAGGAATAGATCAATTAGGAAAAAGACCAAATAGCCCTTAAAAATAACTGTCGGATCTCGACCTACGGGTCAGACCTATGGTCCATAGGTCCAACTACGAACTTTCCTGGTCAACCATAGAAAGATTCAGAAACTATGATTTTGGACTTTCAAACAATGGGACCCCATGTACAGTTCATAAGTCCATTGACGGACCGTACATGAAATCGTAGAGGTTTTAATATTTAACCAAGTCTGTGAGAGACCTACGAGACCCATTTACGGTCCATAGAAACAATGACGAATCGTCCTGTTGAGTTGTTGAAAAGACCCTAAAACTTCACATTTTCAAAAACTTTACCTTGCCATCTACAGTTCCCACCTACGACTTGTAAGTCAACCTACGGTCCATAGGTGGCTTTCGTCAGTATTGGCACCAGACCGGAAAAATATAAAAAAATCCTTCTTTTCCAATCCGAGGTGTTACACCAGTTTAGTATCATATTTGGTTTGTATTGATGGGGTTTTGAATGAGTTTCAGACCCCAAGGGAGAAAATGATATCTTTGGTGACATGCTAATACAAGGTTTCTTGTTCAACACTTATTTACTCTGCACGTTCACAGGCCCTTGGCTGCGTTCGTGGAGACCAGCTCTCCCTACCTGTGTGTTCGTGAGGCCTTGGTCGCGATCGTGAAGGGTCCCCTCTTCATACCTTCACCTTTGTGGCCATGCTGGCGCGTTCACAAAGGGTCACTCACCTAGGCCATCACATTTGCGGACCTCTTGCGATGTTCATGAAGGATCAACTTTGTTGACCTTCGCGTTTGCGGGGAAAGGCCTCTATGTTCGTGAAACTTATTTTAGTTGTTGCATCAATCTCTTAAAAGATGAAAATCAATATGCATTCCAACAATTCTAACTTACTTTTATGCGATTTTGAGGGCTATTCTTGTCAGAATTGAGTAATTCTTGTTGGAGCACATCAAGAAAGCTCGTAGGCACATTCAGAGATCATCAAATCTTCAATTTCTCCAATTAATTTCCACAAATTCTTCCTTTTTCTCAATGTTTTGTCTCCAATTGAGCTAGAAAATTTGTTGGACTATTTTGGCTTAATTAAAACACGGATTGTGCCAATTTTGGGGGCTCAGCTTCTTTGGGAAGGATGGGACCTCGTGATGGAGTCAATTTTGTGACTCCATGCGTGGGTCCTACTTTTGCAGTTTTGGATTTTTTTTTCATATTTTGAATTTCTTATCTTAATTTGTTATTGTTATGTTTCTTTTGGCATTTCCTTGGCGTTGTTGGTTTCTTGGTATAGCTCTGAGGCTCTCCATGAAAGGTAAAGCACCCGAGTGAAGGTTTGAGTATGGTTTCGGCTTCGAGGGGTGGCTACTGCTTACTTTTCTTGGACTTAGCTCGTTTTGATTGAATGTGTATTGAGTAGTATTGCATGACTAGGTTGAAATTTTAGGCTTAGCTTAGGACTTCGATTATTAGTTGACTTATAGCCATTATTGGATTACTTAGGGTAGCTTTAGCTAGAAAAGCGTTAGTTTAGGGTGATCCTAATGCTTATTAATTTGGATCATTAGAAATTTCTCGTTGGTGGCATGGATCTAAGGTTGTTGTGTGTTTGATTGCTTTGGATTGGTTTGGTTTCCTTCATGAATACTTGAGTTATGATCATATTGGTTATTGAATTGTTGGGCCTGAGGCTGTAAGTTTGGAAGTAGGAGTTCTAGGTTAGTATTCTTGTGGTATTAGGGGTACTCTACCAAGTTGTGTGTGACTTGAGTTGATTTGTGATGATGATTAGATTATTTTTGGCGTGGAAACATATTCATGGCATATTCACATTGGATTCGGAAACAAAAGAGTTTTTGGAGAATATTTTGGGTACACTACTCTTTCTAATGATTTTTAGCTCCTTGGGAGTGGGATTTCAGGTTTTAAACCATTTTATAGATCAAAATTTGTTTTGGAGGGAAAATATCCCATTTTAACCTTATAAGGAAGATTTCAATAAGCTCTGGTGGCCCGTAGACTCCACTTCAGGTTTTTACTTTATACTATTGCTAAGCTCATGTGGCCTGCTGACTAATTTAAAGGTTTCTTTTACCTCCGGGACTTTTTGCATTCATCTTTCATTTTCCACATATGCATTGCATTGATTGGTTGGATTGAGTGCCTAAGTGACTACTTGGTGTGAGTGCTTAGTTGTTGACCTTTGTGTTGGTAGTTTAGTTACCTCTTGTTAGCATCTACCTTGTGTTAGCTTCTTGATGTGCCGACTGGTCATGTAAAAGATGAGCACATTCAAGATGCCTCGCAATTTTCAATTACAAAAGGGGCACGTCCTCGGTGCCTCATAAATCCATAAAATCAGTTTAACAAGTAATCTAGGAGGTACGACTCCCCTTAAAACAAGTTTAGATTGGTAACTGAGTGAAAACTGTCTTTCTCCATGAGTGATAATGATGGAATCATGCATGAACTGGGATAGTACCACAAAACACAAGAAAATGAAAAACCAATGCAATGCATGACATCATCAGCATTCAAACAAGGCATAGAACATACAATATCAAGCCTACAACGCTACCAAGGTAGGAAGTACTAACCTGGAATCCAACTGATCCCTTAATCATGGCCTCAAGCCCAACTGTATAACAATAACTCAATAAGAGTAACAAGCACACCACTAATCAATGAGTGAAGGAAACAAGAAGAGCTTCAAAATCAAATAGGAGGAGGGATATAATTTAAGGAATGATGCTATACCCCCAACATACCTCTCAAGTCTACAACTGAGCACAACTAAAGACAACCAATGGCTACGACGAGCCACTAAGGTCTCAATCAATGACATAACATAAGAAACTCAATACAAGACTTACAATTAGCAACTCACAGTTAACAGGGCGATAAAACACATTCTAAGGAATCTAATGATCAAACCTATCCTAAGGCTATAAGCATCAATCCTAATAAGGATAATCATGCAAAGGCATACCAAAAGCTAGGCTACAAGCCTAAACTTAGGATCCCGCCACCCACTATAAGCCCAACGCTCCTACTGAATCAAGATAGGATAGAATAAAAGATGGAATGCTAATACTAGGCAATACCATTCTAAATCACATGCAATTCATACAAAAAATTATCTAAAATGCCCAATCAAGAAAGTAGACTGAAGCCTACCTCGAAGCTGATCACGTGCAATCCAAATTCATCGTACAAAAGCTATCCGCTTCCGAAATACCTCTGAACACCACCGTGCTAACAAATTATTTATCACTATGTTATTATGGACGTGTAGACACCAAATACACAATAATTGGAAACGGACTAAAAATTGAGTAAAAATAGGAATGTGGAACCCGTATTGAGAATCCTAAAATTGACTCTGTCAAAAGGTATGAATCAATTAACCAAGCTTGTTTCTCAAAATGGGATACAATTCAATGCCCGAACCAGCCCAAACAACAACATGCACAAATTCTCCAATTAATGAGACATGGCAGCACCTTCAGGGCTAGAATTATGTCAAACCAATTATCTTCACGCTTCTCCAAAAACTCCAACACATGGCCACTATATATACGAATACACAACACTTGGAATCACATTAATCGGAACACTAGAACTCTAGATATTCAATTTTCAAGTTGGAGGAATAGACTGAAAAACGGGTTGAGAAGGAATATAAAATCTCAGCAATGACCCCTAAAGCAGTCACCGCAAAACGGTCAGCCGACCGAGAAAGTGGCCAATCCCCAAGAAGCTCTGGCCGTGAACCCGGTTCCTCGGTCGTGAAAGTGGCTACGGAGAAAGCAGACAGTCGGCTGTGAAAGAGGCTACCACGAAACTGGTCAAGGGGCCACTAAAGTGATTGCACCAGCTCTGCTAAACAACAGTTTGGAGCAAAATGTTCAAAACTTTGAATGGACTTCCATTTTCGTGTTGATAACATGGAGTGGTTATAGTTCTAGGCTTGACTGTGGTGTTGATAAAATGTGGGTGAATGTAGTGATGCATTAACTGTGTCTTGATTAGAACTCGAGGTTTGTTGAATGCGGTTGTAATGAGTAGTATTCTTTGGATGAAATTCTCTACAGAGGTATAGAACATGAATCATGTGGTTAAAATTAGTATAATCATCTTATGTGTAGAATTTAGCGACACTGCGATAGGTTTAAACGAGATAAGAGAATGCACTTAGACTCAAACCTTGGTAGGAGTAGATCTTTTTTTTCTTTAAGTACAACTTGACCATCATTCGAGGACGAATGATTCCAAGGAAAGAAATTGTAACACCCCAACAATCGCGAAGCTAAGAACAAAACAATTCTTCATATGTGTATAGGGTCGAATCAGTTGATTCTTAATTGTAAATAGGTGTTAAAGTCTATTCTTTAGTGTGGGAAGAGATTTAATAGGAATTATGGTCATAAAAATCATGTAACACAAAGTAGAGTTAAAATTTCCTTATTTCAAACGCCATATCTATTAGAATATGAAGAAATTGGTGGCAAATAAACTATCCAATTAAACGTCTATGAGTCTTCTTTCCAATGCCATTAAGATTGAATCATTCCAAGTTCGGAATAGAGAGTTACGATCATTGTACTAAATGATGCAGTGCAAATCTGTTTTGGTCGACGGAAAAATTCTAAAAAAGGTAATTTTTATGTCTGTATACCCCTAGGAAAACCACAAAAGGAGTTTCTTACCTCCAATAAAGCCCTATATAATCATATTTTCATCTTTTCATTCCTCCTTCTCCACTCTAAACCCCAAGACAAAATTCTAAGAAAAATCAATGCATAAGACTTCTAAGCAAGGTTCTTCCATATCATTTTTCAAGATTCTTCTTCAAGGTAAGTTCTTCTCCAAGGATTTCAATCTTTCCAATTCAAATTCCTTCTTAGAATCATGAATCATTAATAGAAATCTTAACCCTTGGCCATAGGATTTTCAAGAATCTCAAGAAAGGATTTTTTGATCGTTTTTCTTCAAGTTAGGGTTCTTCTTCAACATTCATGTAGCATTTATGGTATGTAAGTTTATCAAAATGAGGAACTTTGTTCTTCCTCACGCCCTACGTCTAAAATTTAAAATAGTAAGATCAAAGCTAGGTTTTTATTCCAAATTCTATTATTTTGAATTCCCTTTATCTCGTATTATTGATTTTTTTGATTTTATCATCAAAATTATAGTACTTAATTTCATTAATGATTATTAATTATTGGTCATGCTTATTATATCACATGGAACCCTTTCTACTCATTTTTATAAAATCCTTATAGTAGTATTTTGTATACATTAATTTCACAAATAAAATATGTTCAAGATTTTGAAGAAGTCTTTCAAGAAAGTATATTTAGTTTTAAGTGCATTATTTTCAAGAAGTATTTCAAGAAAGTATTATTATCCTTAATTTCAAAAGCATTATTTTAGAAGAGTTTCAAGAAAATATATTTTAGTTCAACTGCATTATTTTCAAGTCATTTTGTTGTTGTAGTATGTTATTTATATTTGCATGCATTGATTAAAGGGAGAAAGAGTCATGTCCATACTAACTATAATCAATATTAGTAGAGGATTCATAGATAGTCAGTTAGAGTTGTTGTATTCAGTCTATTATATTTTAGATTCTTTTTTTATTACAGTTATTGTGTACAAAACCTTGTTTAAAAATATATTGAACAAATATTTCATAATTATGCTTCCACTAAGTCATTTTAAATTTTTTTATGTGCTCATATTTAGTTGCTCATGACTATACCATTATCAAGGATTAGCTTGGTGTCACTTGTGATTCTATACACCATTTTACGACTAGGGGTTAGTGTCGAGTCATGACAAGTTTTAAAGCCTCCAAAACATTGAAACTTGCACAAAACTCAAACAAACGATCCGGTGACTAAACGCTCAGTTTTAGTAACTCATAAATGACTTTAGATTGCTACGTGAAAGCTCTAAACTCTGAAAAGATCAGAAAATGGTAAAAATGACCTGGATGGTCATGAAAAATTATTATTGAGACTTCATTCAAAACTTTTAGATAAAGTGTTGAGATGTGTTAGTCATGTTTATATCTTTGTTATGCACCCCTCCATAAAGTTTCTGCATGGTGTGCATAGTCTTAGTATGGTAATGAGCTAGGCTAAGGGTTCATTGGGGACAGGTAATGCTTCTGAGTGTCGGCCACACCCTGGGTATAGGCTCGGGGTGTGACACCCAAGATTTCTATTAGCCTCTGAATGTTAGTTACCTCCTTGACAGGAAGTAGCTCTTTCAGCAATTAACCTTTTACCCTGCAGCAGCTTTGAAAAACAATAAAATTTATTTGAATCTTATATTCCTCTCCTAAGTCCCACAGAAGATGATTGTATTATTTGTATAGAACTAGTGACGTATCTCTTTAACTTCTCTAAAGTTACCAATTGTGTAGAAACCTTTAATGCACTATTTCTTAATAGCCATCCTCATCGACTACCAAACCCCTCTTTTACCAAGATGATTAAGAAGAGTGATAAATGATCACCCAGTCTAATTCCCCTTTTTGAAGAAAATAAACTCACTCGTTGACCATTCACAAGGATACAAAATCTCCCAGTGCTGATACAGAATCTAATCCAGTGCAACAATCTTTCTCTAAAGCCCATTTGTTTTAGAGTGTTCATGCAGAACATCCAATTTAAAGGTTCATAGAAGAGAGTCAACAATCCCATGTATGTTTCTTGATTTGTAACAATGTAATATTAGTCATATATTCGTGCTTTAGGAGTATAACATGATATGAAAACTATTCAAGTCATATGATAAGAAACACTTATTTGCATCAAGTAGTTAGTTTAACCAAAAAACTCAAAATGATTCACATAAATCTCATAACCCTAGACTATTCTCATCTCACTATTCTGACCCTAACTATTTTCGTGATTTCACAGTTACGTGTTTATTTATAAAATTGTTGTAATTTGCTAGATAAAACATTCTCAAACTTGAAAATCTCTTGAATAATTAATTTATTTAAGTTTGAAGTAGTTAACAGCTAATCATAATACTTTGTGGCTATGAGACATTAAGTTTTATCACATGTGTGACCACGTCTACTTGTGTGTATTTGACCTCAACCTTGCACATACATATTTTTAAACAAGATTGTTTCTAGAGCATAAATGTTTAAGTTAAATCCATAAATGATAATAACAAATTAAAGATTGAAACCAAAACATTTACTAGCAATGTAAAAACTAAAAGTCATTATTTCCATAATTTTTCTTTCAAATAAACGCGAGATCGTCAAACTCATCCCTCTCAAGAAATGTGTCGCTTAGCACTGTATTCAATTGAAAGTATGCTTCTAAAAATCATAGAGCCTACTAATCATGAATTAAGAAAATTGTCACAAATTCAATGTCATTGTTTAAAAGAGGAAACATAACTTCTATTCAATGGTAATGTAAAGTAAACAACCTCCTATAAGAAGTTAAAAGGCATTCATAGTATAAGTTATTCTGTTAGTATATATAAGCGTAATCCTTCTCGAGAAAAGTATATGAAGTAAAGGTTCACCTTATTATCACCAAACTCAACTATCTTCACTTCAAACTCAATAGTTCATTACGCATTAGTACACATATTGAGCTTTGACAAGGCAGATATCGTAGAAAAAGGGGTTACTAACAAATCATTAGTTACCATGTACACTATTAGTCCTTTAACATAGCTACCACCACTATACAAAAACCTGTTTGGAGTTGCTGCATAGATAAGGACAAGCAAAATAATCGTCGTCAATGATGTATTTGATATATATATATATACCAAAAATAGAGAAACTGCAATTATTAATCCAATAGAAATAAGAATTAGAGGAATTCAGATAAAGCAAGAAAAAATATACTTCCTCGGTTTCAATTTTATTTTTTTACTTTTCATAAATTCCATATTAAATGAAAGCCAGACAAACAAACTCAAACAAATAGAGTACTAAGAAATAACCTTGAAAAAAATCCAAAGCTAGAGACCAAGATTTTGATTCACTTGACATGAGGAGTTGATCCTTTGTTTAATTGGACCTCATATAGGCTTCATTTTTATTTTTAGCACTTTGGTATATATTTCCAATAGTGCCAGCTCTGTTGGTTTGAATTTGTTTGATAAAAGTTGTAATTGGAAGTTTATGTAAGCTCTCAAGGAAACAAAACAACTCATTTCCACCTTAAGCAGAAACAACTCTGTTGGCTTCAGTGTCAATTGTAAGCTTCACGTTGCATTTGTTTCCTTTCCTCCTTCAGCAAAGACAAAAAAAAGTTGTTGTTTCCATGACTTGCTCCATAAATTGTTTAACAATTCCTAATAAACAATAGAGCTGTCTTTTCTGAAGGTGGAAAGGACTTGTTTTGTTTCCTTATGAGCTTACCTGAACTTCCAATTGCATATTTTATCAACAAAATTCAAACAAATAGAGTTGTGTCTATTGGTAATATATACCAATGTTTTAAAAATCTAAATGAAACCTATATGAAGTCCAATCAAACAAAGGATCAACTCCTCGTGTCAAGTGAACCAAAATCTTAGTCTCAAACATTGGAATTATTTCAAGGTAACTTTGTAGTACTCTATTTATTTCACTTTGTTTGTTTGGTTTTGATTTGATATGGACTTTCAGAAAAGTAAGAAAAATAATTTGAAATAGAGGAAGTATAATTTTTCTTGCCTTATCTGAATTCCACTAAATTTTATTTCTATAGGATTAACAATTATAGTTTTTCTATTTTTGGTATAGATATCATAAATACAAAATGTATGGAGGTTTTTTGGCTCGTCTTTTTCTATGAAGCTACTCAAAATAGGTTCTTGGATAGGGATGGTGGTTATGTCAAAGGACTAATAGTGTACATGGTAACTGATGATTTGTCAGTAACCCCTTTGTCTATGATATATGTCTTGTCAAAGCGGAACATGTGTATTAAAGCAGAATCAACCACTGAGTTTAAAGTGAAGATAGTTGAGTTTAGTGTTAATGAGGTGAAAATTTACTTCATATACTTTTCTCGAGAAGGATTTAACTAATATATACTAACAGAATAATTTATCCTATCAATGCCTTTTAACTTCTTATAGGAGGTTGTTTACTTTATATTGTCAGTGTATGGAAGTTAAGTTCTCTCTTTTCAACAATGACATTTAATTTGTGACGATTTTCTTAATTGATTGGCAGGCTCTAGGATTTTTAGAAACATCCTTTTGATCGAAGACTGTACTAAGCGACACATTTCTTGAGAGGAATGAATTTGAAAATCTCGCATTTATTTGAAAGAAATATTATGGAAATGATGTCTTTTAGTTTTGCTAGTGTTAACAAATAATTTGGTTTCAGACTTCAATTTGTTATGTACTTTGTATTCTTGTTTGTTTTTAGAGTAAACAACTATCAGTTATGGATTGAATTTAAACATTTATGCTTTAGAAACAATCTTGTTTAAAATAATGTATGTGCAATGTTGAGGTCAAATACACACAAGTGATAAGAATTAGTGTGTCGTAGCCACAAAGATTTGTGATTTGCTATTAACTATTTCAAACTTAAATGAATTAATTATTCAAGAGATTTTCAATTTTGTGAATGTTTTATCTAGCTAATTTCAACAATTTGATAAATAAACAAGTAATTGTGAAATCAAGCAAATAGTTAAGATTAGAACAATGAGATGATATGTAATGACCCTCAAGGTCATTTCTGTGTGTTTGGTGTGCTTTTACTATTTTCCCCTTCCCGTAGTTTCCTTATAGCTTCTAGGTTGTGCTGGGTTGGGTGGCATGCTTCCTGAGGTGTTCAGTTGAGTTTGGTGAAAGTTCTTGAGTTTTGGAAGCTTAATGCTTGAAAGAGTTGACTTTAGCCAACATCTAAAGATTCTGATATAGAATCAGAATTCTGACAATTCCATCCACTCTGAAAGGGTAATTTTTGTCTAGTGTGATAATCAGTTTGAATTTTGAGGCTTTCATTTGGAGTTGGTGCATTAGGTATTTTAACTTTTTAACATTCCGTAAAGTTTGACTTCGGTCAACTTTCTTAGTAAATGTGCTCATGAATTGATATCCGTCAGCGGGGTAAGCTCCGGGACGCCGAGTTTGGTTTAAAACAACTTTCTGTTTGGTTCTCAAGGCAGCCAAGATAATTTTGTTGCTTTTAGCATTATTTTTGTATTTCTTCGCAGGTGTTGACATTGGTAAAAAATTTGACGAAACGACCTGAGTTGGTTGTTTGGTCAGTTCTATTGAGTCCAAAATTATGTTTCCGTTCTACTAGCGTATTTTGTTTGTCTTGATAGGGTTCTGAACGAGTTTCAAACCCCAAGGGAGAACTTGATATCATCGGTGAGATGTTGATGCAATGCTGTTGGTGTAGCACTGATTTCCTCTTCACGTTCACGGGCTCTTTACCACGTTTGCATAGACCAACGCTCCCTACTTCTGCGTTCCCGAGGCCTTGGTCGAGTCACGGTGGGCCACCTCATCATACCTTAGTGTTTTTGGTCATGCTGGCACCTTTGCAAAAGGTTACTCGCCTAGGCCATCGCATTCACGGACCTCTTCCTGCGTTAGCGAAAGGTAAACTTTGTTAACCCCTGCATTTTGGGGGAAAGGCCTCTGCATTTGTGAAAGTCATTTTAGCTGCTGCATCAGTTTTTTAAAAGACGAAAATCAACATGCATTCCAACCATTTCAACTTAATTTTGGGCGATTTTGAGTGCAATTCTTGTCAGAATTGAGTTAATCTTGTTGGAGTGCACCGAGAAAGCTCGTGTTCACATTTCAGGATCATCAAACGTTCCGTTTCTCCTAGTAATTTCCATGAATTCTCCCTTTTCTCACTGTTTTGTCTCCAATTGAGCTACAAAATTGGTTGGACTATTTTGGCTTAATTAAAGCTCGGATTGTGCCCATTTTTGGGGAAAACTTTCTTGGGTAGGTTAAGACCTTGTGACGGAGTCAATTTTGAGACTCCATGCGCAGGTCCCACTTTTGTCTTTTTGGGTTTCTTTCCAATTTCGAATTTATTATCTTCATTTTGTATTGTTGTGTTTCTTTTTGCTTTTCCTTTGGATTGTTGGTAGCTTGGCATTGCGCCGAGGGTCTCCAGATAAGGGAAGCACTTGAGTGAAGGTTCAAGTGTAGTTTCGTCTTTGAAGTAGGCTACGACTTACTTTTCTTAGACATAGCTCTTTTCGATTGAATGTCTATTGAGTAGTATTGCATGACTAGTTTGGAATTTTAGGCTTTGCTTATGATTTTGATTATTAGTCGACTTATGGCCATTATTAGATTACTTAGAGTACTTTTAGCTGGAAAAGCCTTAGTTTAGGTTGATTCTTATGATTATTTGATTAGTATCCTTTGAAATTGCTCGTAGGTGGCGTGAAACTTAGGTTGTTCTGTGTTTCATTAATTTGGATTAGTTTGGTTGCCTTCGTGCATACTTGAGTTATTATCTTATTGGTTATTGAATTGTTGGGCCTGAGGCCGTGTGCTTGGAAGCAGGATTTCCAGGTTAGTATTCTTGTGATATTACGGGTACTGTACCTAGTTTTGAGTGACTTAAGTTGATTTGTGATGATCATTGTATTGTTTTTTGGCGTGGAAGCATATTCATGGCATATTCACATTGGATTTGGACAGAAAAGAATTTTTGGAGAATATTTTGTGTACGCTACTCTTTCTGATGATTTTTAGCTCCTTGGGAGCGGGATTTCTGGTTTTTAAACCATTTTTATTACCGGGGAAAATTGGTTTTGGAGGGAAAATATCCCATTTTCACCATATAAGGTAGATTTCAATAAGCTCTGGCAGCTCGTAGACTCCACTTCGGGCTTTTACTTTCTATAATTGCTAAGCTCCGACAGCCCAGAGAATGATTTTTTGTTTTTTATTACTGTTGATAAGCTCTGGTGGGGTTCCGTATTTGCCTCGGTGGTCCACAGGACAGCCGGTAAGACAACTCCAGAACTTTTTGCATTCATCCTGCATTGGCCACATATGCATTGCATTGATTGGTGTGATAGACTGCCTATGTGTCTACTTGGTGTGAGTGACTAGTTGTTGACCTTCGTATTCATAGTTTTAGTTAGCTCAGGTTAGTATCTACCTTTTGTTAGCTTCTAAATGTGCCGGCTGGTAAAGTAAAAGATGAGCACATCCCAGATGCCTTACAAGTTTCAAGTAGAAAAGGGGCACATCCTCAACACCTCATAAATCCTTAAAATCAGTTTAACAAGTAATCTAGGTTGTATGACTTCCCTTAAAACCAGTATAGAATAGTAACGAAGCGAAAATAGTCTTTCTCCATGAATGATAATGATAAAATCATGCATGAACCATGATCATACCACAAAACACAAGAAAATGAACAACCATTGCAATGCATGCCATGACTAGCATTCAAACAAGGCACTCTCAATAGAGCATACAATATCAAGCCTACCACGCTACCAAGGCGGGAAGTACTAAGCTGGAATCCAACAGATTCTCAATCACGTCCTCGGGTCCAACTGTATAACAATAGCTCAATGAGAATAACAAGCCTGCCGCTAATCAACAAGTGATGGAAAAAGAAGAGCTTCAAAATCAAATAGGAGGAGGGATATAACTGAAGGAACGATGCCTTACCCCAATCATACCTCTCAAGTCTAAAACCGACCACAGCTAAAGACAACCTACGGCTATGATGAGCCACTAAGGTCTCAAGCAATGACATAACATAAGCAATCCAACATAGGACCTATAGTGAGAAACTCACAGCTAACAAGGCGATAAAACACATTGTAAGGCTTCTAATGATCAACCATAGCCTAATGCCACAAGTATCATTCCTAATAAGGATAGAAATGCTAAGGCATACCAAAAGAAAGGCTACAAGCCTAAACTAAGGATCTCAGAGCCCGCGATAAGCCCAACGCTCCTACGTGAATCAAGAAAGGATAGAATAATAGAAGGAAGGCTAATACTCTGCAATACAGTTCTAAATCACATGAAATTCATAGAAAAATTATCTTAAAAGCCCAATCAAGAAAGTACATTGATTCCTACCTCCAAGCCGATCACGCACAATCCAAATTTATCGCACAAAAGCTATCCGATTCTGAAATATCTCTGAACACTGCCATACTAACAAATTATTGATCAAAATGTCATTACGCACGTTTAGACACCAAATACACAATAGTTTGAAATAGACCCAAAATTGAGTATAAAGAAGAATATGGAACCCGTATTGAGAATCCTGAAATTGACTCTGTTAAAAGGTCGTAATCAACTAACCGAGATTGTGCCAAGAAAGGGGACACAATTTCATACTTGGAATAGCCCAAACACAACGTGCACAAATTATCCAATTCATGAGACATGGCAGCACCTTCGGGCGAGAATTACATCAAACCAATGATCTTCACGCTTCTCCAAACACTCCAACATGTAGCCACTATAAACACGAATGCACAACCCTTGGAATCGCATCAATAAAAGGTATAGAACTCTAGAGATTCAATTTTGAAGTTGGACAAGTAAGCTAAAAAACAGGTTTAGAAGGAATATAATATCTCAGCCATGACTGCGAAAGCAATCACCGTGAAAACAGTCAGCAGGCCTCGAAAGCGGCCAAGCCCCAAGAGGCTCCTACCGTGAAACCGGTGCCTAAGTCGTGAATGTGGCTACTGTGAAATCAGCCAATCGACTGCGAAAGCGGCTGCCACTAAAGCGGTCAAGGGGCTGCTTAATTGATCGCACCAGCACTGCTGCACAACAGTTTAGAGAAAAATGCTCCAAACTTCGAATGGAAACCTGAAATTCATTCAAAACTCCATGAACGCAAATTAACTATACTACCCTACAAAATTGAACATGTTGGACTCAACGAAACCATCGAAACTTCCAAGTGCGGTCGTTTAAATGAAAAGTGGGTCCCACACCCAATCTCCTGTTTTAGCCAAATTCCACTAAAAGGCTCAAAATGAGATCAAAAGCCTTTGAATCCACAGAAATGTCATTCTAAACTCAACTCAATGTTTTGAGCTAATGAAACCATAAAAATTACATTTTGAGGTCGTCTTCTTAAACTTTTGACCAAAGTCAACCATTCATGTTTTGTAACACCACAAAAATATCTAAGCTAAGAACCAAACCATTTTTTATTCGTGGATAGGGTCGTATGCTGTGATTCTTAACTGTGTATAGAGTTCCCACGTAGGATTTTTCTTGGATCAACTTCAAACAACTATATATGTTAGTATATGAGGAGGTAGGTGGCCCAAACCTATCAAATTAAAGGACTGTGAGTCTTCTACCCAACGCCACAAAGTTTTCATCATTCCATGTTCTGATTAAAGAGTTATGATCATTGTACTAAATGATGCAGTGTCGTTCCATTTTGGCAGACGGGAAAATTCTAAAAAAAATGTAACTTTATGTCCTTATACCCCTTGGAAACCCTAAAATGAATTTCCTACCTCCTATAAAGCCCTAATTAATAAAATTTTCATATTTTAATTTCTTCTTCCCCTCTATCAAACCCCAAGATAAAATTCTAAGAAAAATCAAAGTATAAGACTTCCAAGCAAGTTCTTCCAAATATTTTTCAAGATTCTTCTTCAAGGTGAGTTCTTCTCCAAGGATTTCAATTTTTCCTTCTATATAATCATGAATTAATAATAGAAATCTTAACCCTTTGCCATAGGATTTTGAAGAATCTCAAGAAAGAATTTTTTTATCGTTCTTCTTCAAGTTAAGGTTCTTCGTCAAGATTCATAGAGCGTTTAAGGTATGTAAGATTAGCAAAGTGAGGAACTTTGCTCTTCCTCATGCCATATATCTACAATTTCAATTAGTATGATCAAAGCTAGAATTTTTACCCCAAATTCTATTATTTTGAATTCCCATTATCACATAACATTCATTCTTTATTTTATCATCAAATTCTAGGGGGTACTTAACGTCATTAATGATTATTGATTCTTAGGTCATGCTTATTTTACCACATGGACCCCTTTGTAATCAATTCTATTTAAGAACCTTGTCGTAGTATTTAATATATATTAATTTAAAAAATAAAGTATGTTAAATATTTTAAAGAAGTATTTCAAGAAAGATTTCAAGAAAGTACATTTAGTTTGAAGTTGATTATTTTTAAGAAGTATTTCAAGAAAGAATTATCATATTTAATTTCAAATCCATTATTTTAGAAGAGTTTCAAGAAAGAATATTTTACTTCAATTGCATTATTTTCAAGTCAGTTTATTGTTCTAGTATGTTATTTCTATTCTCATGTGTTGATTAAGGAAACAAAGGTCATGTCCAGGGTAACTATAATCAGAACTAGTAGAGGCTTCACATACAGTTAGATAGAGTTGTTGTATTCAGTCTATTCTATTTTAGATTCTTTTCTGATTACAGTAATTGTATACAAAACTTTGTGCAAAAATATATTGAACCAATATTCCATAATTATGTTTCCGCACAGTCATTTTAAATTCTTTTACATGCTCATAATTAGTTGATCATGACTATACCAGTATCAAGGGTTAGATTGGGGTCACTTGTAATTCTAAGCACCATGTTACGACTAGGGGGGTAGTCTCTGGTTGTGACAAACTTAGTAATCAGAGCACAAGGTTCAAGTGTCCTAATATGTTGATGAAGTCGTATTTAGTAGTGTCTTGCAGATTGGTATTGAGACATCTGTACTTGTCACGACCCAAGGTACACCCAAGACGTGACATGGCGTACAAGACCCCGAAAGTCCTCATACAAGCCACTTAGCATGCATAGACAAGATAATGGAAATCAATAGTATATTAAAAAAATAAGTTCAAGTCATAAGAGTTTTATAAAACGAAGCAGAAATCTATATAGTCTCAAGCCATCTATTACATCATGGAGTGACGGGGACGTAACCCACACATCACATACAAAAGTGTAGAATAGAAAGACATAAAAGAAATCAAAGAGTCTCGGTCCTCGAAGCATGAGGACTCACCAATCTTCAAGAATCGTTCAACTAGGCTCTAGCCACGAATAGATGGAGAAGAGTCGTCATGCCCTACATCAATAAATCAATATAGGCAAGAGTATGCGTTAGTAAAATCAAGTACAAAGTATGATAGCCATGCACAAAATCATTTAAACGTGCCAAGAAAGGGGACATTTTCATGACATGCAATGACCAAGCTAAAACATGAAAATGGTTAGAAACTTAAGTCATGAACATGGTCAAAGAAAGCTAAACATATTTACATCACTTGTGAAATATCTTAAAAGCACAGTAGTTCATTATTTGTGGGAAATAGCCTTAACCGACATGTAAGACCATGTGAGCTATCAACATGGAATCCGGTGTCTAACTCCACACCGATAGGGCCATCCTACTTGCCAAGGTAGGACCCTTTACTTAACTTGTAGCTTACGTGGATCCACTAGCTAGTGTCTATCTTAGACCATCATCCAATGGGGCACATAGGTAAGGGATAAGGAGATTGCTACTAGAAACCCGGCCTCTACTACGGGAGAGCTTCAATCTCCATATCCTCTCGATGCTAGGCATAAATCCCACGGAAGAGTCATAATTCTTATTCATCTTATTATCCATGGAAATGCACAAGTAGAAATACCAATCCAAGCTAAAGTTCTTTAGGATTGACGTTTCATATTCCATGGACAAGTCCAAGCTTACGTCATTAGAATAGTTCTTTAAACCTTTAATTTAACTTTAGTTGAGAAAACCTTTCAACAAGTTATGAATCCTTTATGTGAGAAAACCCTTTCACATTCATAGATTGAATAATATGTGAGAAACCCTTTCACAACTCAACAACAGCATCATACATGCTTCAATCTCAAAGCAATTCATAAATCATCATAAATTTCTCAATTAAACATGCATACTTTCATGAAAACCCATCTTTTGATCATTCATAATTAATCATGAGATCATAGCTTTAGGAAACATAAATTATGCACGGTCCACATAGACTTCATAAAATTCATCTTCTTCACAATTCAACCCATCAACATAGCCTAATTTTCGAAATTGGGCGAATCACATGGGTTCATGGGGATTCATCTTAATTCATGAAATTCAACTCAATTCATGCTTCATAGTTCATAAAACAATCAATTAAATAAACATTGAAAAGAACCCATGGCGTAGAAGAAAAACCCTAACTTCAATGGAGGATTTCTAACTTATAAAATAGAGAATTTTGGAACTCTATGGAGGAAAGGGCTCCATAGATGAAGACTATCATACCTCAATGCCAAAACCTTGCAATCAATGGAAGATTATGAGTCTTGATCTTGAAATCCTAGATTCTTCTTGTTTTTCTTCAAGCTCATAGAGAGAGAAATATTTAGGAGAGGAGAGTTTTGGGAGATTGAGAGAATGAATTGAATTGGGTGATTTTGGGAGTAAAAATCAATATATAGGACTTAGGGTAGAAGGCAAAATGACGTAGTATCGAGTTAAAACAATTGGGAAAAGGCCCAATAGCCCCTGATATAAAAACTGCCGAAATGGCTTCAAGGAGACCCAAATGGCTTGTGAAAGCCATCACTACCCGTCAAGAAAGTCATGAAGATTTATCAGCCTGACTGTGTTCCACTAAAATGGGCATAACTTTTTACTCCGAACTTCAAATGGAGCAAACTCAGTGGCATTGGAAAGAGAACTCAAAGATCTGATTGTTTGAAGTTGACCATAAGCACTAAGTTTGACAAACCCCCTTCACGGACGACTTCACGGACCGTGTGGGGCTTCACGGTTCATTTAGACGTCCGTGATCCCTTTTCCAGTTACTAGGGGAGAACCCTTCCCAACTAAGAGCCTTTCGCGACTCACTTGATAAACCATCATGTCCTCCATGGGCCGTATGGGTCACCATCAAGTGATCCCAGCCTGAGGCAACTTCTGGAAACTCTTCACGATTGCCCAAACGGACCGTGGTCCCATTCACGGCCCAGCTAGGGCTCCGTGGAAGGTTCCAGGGTCCATTTTTTAGTACTAGACCAGTTCGCCTAGGCTTTTTCTAATTCGAGGTGTTACAATATCTCCCCCTTAGGAACATTCGTCCTCGAATGAGATTCATGATATCACAAGGAAGGTAGGAACTTAACCCAACAGCCCAACATGAATGCAATCATATAAATGCACATATCCGAGGAGGGAAACTTCAACTCCAAGCTAAAGCATGTTCAAAACATCAAATCATAAGGTCTACATGCAATTCACACTCAAATGCACATAATCATAGTTAAATAAATCAAGCTAGCTCATTTTCTCAAAATTAGACTCTTCATGAACATGCATAATCAAGGAATCATTGAAATAACTAAGACACATGAAACCAAAAGAATGAACCATGAGGCACTAGATACCGCAAGCTAGAGTAGGATAGGAGGGAAAGAGATGAGGATATAAGGACATCATATTAGCCTCAGCCTCCCAAGTAGCACCCTCAACTAATTAAATCCTCCAAAGAACCTTCAAGGAAGAAACCTCTTTATTTCTTAACTTTTAGACTTGCCGGTCTAAAATCTCAACTAGAACCTCTTCATAGGAAAGACTATCCTTTAGGCCAAGATTCTCTAATGGCACTATAGATGCCGGATCACCAACACATTTCTTCAACAATGAGACATGAAAAACCCGAAGCACCGATGCCAAATCATTAGGCAAGTCAAGCTCATAAGCAACCTTACGAACACGTCTCAAAATTTGATATAGGCGTACATAACGGGGACTAAACTTCCATTTCTTCCCAAATCTCATTACACCCTTCATGGGGGAAATTTTTAAGTATACCCAATCATCAACATCAAATTCTAAATCTCTCCTTCTAACATCGGCATAGAACTTTTTCAACTTTGAGCCGTTTTCAACATCTCTCAAATAAGCCAAAGTTTCTTCATAGCCTCATGTACCAACTCAGGGCCTATCAATGCAACTTCACCAACTTCAAACCAATCTATAGGAGATCTACACCTCCAACCATAGAGAGCCTCAAATGGAGCCATACTAATACTCGAGTGATATCTATTATTATAAGCGAACTCAGTCAAAGGTAAATGATCATCCAAATTACCCTTGAAATCAATCACACAACCTCTCAACATATCTTCCAAATTTTGGATTGTACATTCCGCTTGCCCATCGGTTTTAGGATGAAAGGTCGTACTAAGCTTAACACGAGTACCAAGACCCTTTTGGAAGGACTTCCAAAATTGAGAAGTAAATTGTGCACCACGATCGGAGATAATGGATAAGGGCACTCCATGCAACATAACCATTTCTCTCAATTACAACTTAGCATAATCCTCCGCCGAGTAAGAAACCTTGACAGGAATGAAATGAGCTGATTTTGTCATCTGATCCATAATAATAACCCAAATCGAATCATATTGCCACCAGGTGCATGGTAAGCCAACAATAAAGTCCATATTAAAATCTTCTCACTTCCAAGTAGGAATACTAATATCTTAGGACAAACCTCCCAACTTTTGATGCTCAACTTTCACTTATTGACAATTAGGACACTTAGCCACAAATTCTGCAATATCCTTCTTCATCCCATTCCACCAATAGACCTCCCGCAAATCATGGTACATCTTGGTAGCTCCCAGGTGAATGGAATATCGAGAACCATGGGCTTCCGACAAAAGTTGTCCCCTTTGGTCATCTACATCAAGAACACATAAATGATCTTTATATCGAAGCACACCATCTCCCCCTTGGGAGAAAGCCTCAAAAAACTTCTTGAGCATCGCTTCCTTCACCTCAACCAAATTAGGATCAAGATCTTTCTTAGTCTTCACATCAGACACAAAGGACGATTCCGAACCATTGTGAATCATAACACTGCCTTTACTAGAATCAATCAACCGAACACCCAATCAGGCCAAACGATGAACATCACGAATAAATTCTTTCCTAAAATCCTCAACATGAGCAATGATACCCATGGACAACCGACTAAGAGCATCTGCCACCACGTTCGCCTTTCTGGGGTGATAGAGGACACTCATGTCATAATCCTTTAACAACTCAAGCCACCTCCTTTGGCGAAGATTTAGATATTTTTGTTTGAACACATATTGCAAACTCTTATGGTCGGTAAAAACATCAACGTGCACACCATACAAATAATGCCTCCAAATCTTTAAAGCAAACACAACCGCCGCTAGTTCTAAATCATGGGTAGGATAGTTCCTTTCATGAATCTTGAGTTACCACGAAGCATAAGCAATGACTTTTCCATTTTGCATAAGAACACACCCTAACCCAATCCTTGAAGCATCACAATAAACCACAAACCCATCGGATCCTTCCGATAAAGTCAATATTAGAGTTGAGGTAAGTCTATCTTTCAATTCTTGGAAACTCGTCTCACACGCTTCGGACTAAGTGAACTTAACCTTCTTTTTGAGTCAAAGCCATCAATGGGGAATCAATCGAAGAAAACCCTTCAAAAAAACTCCTATAGTAACCAGCCAAACCCAAGAAACTTCAAATATCTGAACGAGATAGAGGTCTAGGCCAATTCTTAACCCCATCCGTCTTCTTAGGATCCACCTCAATACCATTACGGAGACATTGTGACAAAGAAAATCCACGGACCTTAGCCAAAACTCACATTTACTAAACTTCACAAATAGTTGTTGGTCCTTGAGGACTTGCAATACAATACTCAAATGATCGGCATGCTCACCCTCAATCCTTGAGTAAATCAAAATATCATAGATGAACACAATCACAAACATATCAACATATTGTCTAAACACCCTATTCATCAAATCCATAAATGCGGCCGAAGAACTCATCAACCCAAACGACATCACTAGGAATTCATAATGTCCATATCTAGTCTGAAAAGTTATTTTTGGAATATCATCTTCTTTCACCCTCAATTGGTGATAACCTGAACGAAGATCGATCTTAGAGAAGTAACTTGCCCCTTGGAGTTGATCAATCAAGTCATCTATCCTTGGAAGAGGATACTTATTCATAATGGTAGCCTTGTTCAATTGACGGTAGTCAATGCACATACGAAGGGAACCATTTTTCTTTAGACAAATTAAACTGGAGCACCCCATGGAGAGATACTTGGTCGGATGAAACCCTTATCCAACAACTCTTTCAATTGCTCCTTTAACTCCTTAAGTTTTGCCGGTGCCATTCAGTAAGGAAGAATAAAGATAGGTTCCGTTTCGAGGAGAAGATCAACACCAAAGTCTATTTCCCTTTCGGGAGGAACCCTGGGTAGATCATCGGGAAACACTTCCGGAAACTCATTAACAATGGGAACCGACTCAAGAGTGGGGTTTCGGAATCCACATCCCTCACCCTAACAAGGTGGTATATGCACCCCTTAGAAATCATCTTTCTAGCTTTAAGACATGACACAAATTGACCTTTAGGCATAGAATTTCCCCCCTTCCACTCTAAGATAAGCTCACTTGGGAATTGGAACTTGACCACTCGGTACTACAATCAATAGAGGCATAACAAGACTTCAACCAATCCATCCCAAGAATAACGTCAAAATCTAACATATCAAGCTCTACAAGATCAACATGAGTGACTGTATGGTATAAGGAGATGGGAAAATTTCTATAGACTCTCTTAGCCACAATACAATCACCAATGGGAGTAGAGACACAAAAGGGATCTAACAACACATTCAGAAGAACATCAAACCTCATAGCCACATATGGCGTCACAAAAGACAAAGTAGCATCGAGATCAAGCAAAGCATAAACATCAAAGTGAAACACTTTCAACATATCGGTAACCACATCGGGAGAACCCTCTTGCTCATGGCGAGCTTGAAGTGCATAAAATCAATTTTCTTGGGAGCATTCAAACCCGAACCACTACGTGGAGCTTGCTTACCTTCTCTTCCCTTAGCCGTGAGAGATGGAAAATCCCTTATCTTATGGCCGCTCTTACAGCAATCGAAGCAACCATCTGTACCGGCTAAGCACTTGCCCTCATGTTTCTACCCACACCTAGCACAAGTAGCCGATGATAATCCACCACCATTTCCTCCTTGAGGCTTAGGGTTAGGCACCCTATCTTTGTTGAACTTAGGAGGAGAATTGGAGGAACCTTGGCCGAAAAACCGTTGTCGAGACCTAAAATGACCATGTCCGTCGGACCTTGAATGTGAGAAATTACCATCACCGGTCTTAGCCCTCTTTGCCTCCCTAGACCTTTTCTTAAGTTTCTCTTCTTCTATTTGTTGAGACGAACCATGAGACGAGAAATATCCATGTCATTGACAAGCGTGGCGGTACGACATTCCTTAACCACCATTTCGAACACTCCCAAAACTAACTTACTCATCCTTGCCCTAGGATCGACAACCATAGTAGGAGCATATCGAGACACTTTTGTTAACTTCAAAGCATACTCCTTCACACTCATGCTTCCTTGATGAAGATTGATGAACTCAAGCACCCCTGCCTCCCTCATCTCAAGGGGAAAGAACATATCAAGGAAAGCAACCTTGAACTTCTCCCAGTAAAGAGGAACCGTATCAACCGCCCTCTCACTCTTCCATTGCTCAAACCCTATTTGAGCTACACCGTTAAGTTGATAAGCGGCCAACTCTGCCTTTTCCTCTAGCGTCACTCCCATGATCATTAGCACCTTGTACACCTCATCAATGAACTCTTGAGAATCTTTCTCAATCTTAGAACCATGAAACTCCAGAGGGTTCATTCTAGTGAAGTCTCTCACTCTCGATGCCGTTGTACCCACATTTTGGTTCACGGGAGCCACAACCTCTCTATTGGCTTGAGCCAACACTTGAAAAGAAGACCTAAACTCTGCGTTAGTCACTTGTTCAGCCATAGGATCAGTCGGAACTTGAGGAGCTTTAGGAGGAGCTTCTTGTTCCACATTCTCTTCCGCATTTTTTCTAGCATAAGTTCTTCAAGTAGCCATATCCTGAAACGCATAAGATAGGGATTAGGAGAGAGACATATAGAGTTCACTCTATCACACGACTTAAGAGTAATGAAAGAAGTGGAGTTTCATAAACATCTTATAGCCTCTCATTCATAAATGGGGCGCGCTTCACACTCATGAAAAAGACTCTACTTGATGTGGCTTATGAGACATCCTAGGATCTTTCTAATATCTGACGATTTGAATACCAAGTTTGTCATGACCCAAGGTACCCCCTAGATATGACATGGCATACAAGACCCCGAAAGGCCTCATACAAGCCACTAAGCATGCATGGACAAGATAATGGAAATCAAGAGTGTATAAAAAAAATAAGTTCAAGTCATAAAGGTTTTATAAAACGAAGCAGATATCTACATAGTCTCAAGCCATCTATTACATCATGGAGTGATGGGGACGTAACCCACACATCACATACAAAAGTCTAGAATAGAAAGACATAAAAGAAATGAAAGAGTATCGGTCCTCGAAGAGTGAGGACTCACCAATCTTCAAGAATCCTTCAACTAGGCTCTAACCACGAATAGATGGAGAAGAGTCATCATGCCCTACATCAATAAATCAATGTAGGCAAGAGTATGCATAAGAACAATCAAGTACCAAGTATGATAGCCATGCACAAAATCATTTAAACGTGCAAAAAATGGGATATTTTCATGACATGCAATGACCAAGCTAAAACATGAAAAAGGTTAGAAACATAAGTCATGAACCATGGTCAAAGCAAGCTAAACATATTTACATCACATGTGAAATATCTTAAAAGCTGTTTAGTTCATTATTTTTGGGAAGTAGCTGATGTGAGGCCAAAAAAATATATTTTTATCATTATTTGCCTCATATTTATTATTTGTATTTGTCCGTTTTGAGCATAAATTTTATGAATTGTGCTAAAAAGTATATTTTATTTGTAGGATTAAATTTGTGTGAAGATGAAGAAGTTTGGAGCTAAAATTAATTAAAAATTGAAAATTCTAGAAGGAAAATTAAGCAGACAGCTTAATAGATTAAATTTAATAAAATAATATATTTCTATATATGGCAGTAGGCAGCCGATTAAAATTGCAAATTGCAATTCCACAAGCTGCCACGTGGCAGACTTTGAAGAGCCAAGAATTGGAGAAAAAAATCTTGAGGCGGCGGACAGCTTTTCGAAAAATTCAGAAAACCCAATTTAATTGGGTTTTGGTTTCCTAATTTGTTTTGGACTTAATTATTTTATTTGGGGTTTCTAAATCTATAAATAGGGCATAGAAAATTATTCTAGGGGGGGAGAACAACCCAAGAATAATTTAAAGCTTAGGAACTTGGGAAGAGCCGCCGTGGAGGCCGGAGAATTTTGGTTTATTCTTTCATCTCCTTTATTATTTATTTGTATTTGTAGGAGTTGGCGTTTTTGGGAGTTGAACCTTATTGTTTTGGGATTATTCATTCTTGAATCTTGTTTATGTAATACAAGTTTGATTTTCAATTCAAGATCGTGGATTTCATCTTTGATTGATGTAAGTTCATGAATTATTCTAACCCTAGCATTGTTTGTGAACATATAAGCATGAGTAGCTAAATTCCACAACTAGGGTTGTGGGAACCATTAGTAATTAACAAAAGTAAACCTAATATTGTGTAATTCTTGAATGTGTTTATGCATGCTTTTGTAAATCTCTTTGCTTAGAACGTTTTCTAATGGATGCAAACATTAGAACATCTCCTAATTCTTGCGAACCCGGTATAGGCAGTAAAGAACATCTAAGAGATTATACAACAGAGATTTAGACGCTGATATTCCGCTATTTAATAATCCAACCTAGAAATAGCTGTGGGTTAATCTGGGTAAAAGGTAAGGGTTAGTAAATCCACACACGTAGACGGACCAAGTTGCAGAGTGAAATTCCCTATTTAGAGGACCAATCACTTAGGGATACATAACTTACCGATCATGCATGCTAATCATTGAAAAGAATTACCATTGTTAAAGTTACTGAGTTAAGAACTTATGGGGAACACATAAACCCTAGTTTTGTCTTCATATTGATATCACAATTTTGCACAATTTCTGCTAGTTTTTAGGTTGTTTCAATAGTTTAAATATTAGTTTAATTATAATCTCCCCCCTTTTTACTTTAGAAATAATCTCGCTAAAAGTACACTTGATCTTAATTTAGCCTAAGTCTTAACCATATTCCTCATGGGATCGACCCTAACCTTTGTTAGGTTCTTTATTTGACAGCGACTAGTTATACTTCCTTATGGAGGTGTAGTTTAGGCGATATCAGTAGCCTTAACCGACATGTAAGACCATGTGAGCTATCAACATGGAATCCAGTGTCTAACCCCACACCGATAGGGCCATCCTACTTGCCAAGGAAGGACCCTTTACTTAACTGGTAGCTTACGTGGATCCACTAGCTAGTGTCTATCATAGACCATAATCCTATGGGGGCACATAGGTAAGGGATAAGGAGATTGCTAATAGAAATCCGGCCTCTACTACGGGAGAGCTTCAATCTCCATATCCTCTCGGTGCTAAGCATAAATCCCACAAAAGAATCATTATTCTTATTCATCTTATTATCCATGGAAAGGTCCAACTAGAGTTACCAATCCAAGCTAAAGTTCTTTAGGATTGACGTTTCATATTCCATGGACAAGTAACCTTTGATTCAACTTTAGTTGAGAAAACCTTTCAACAAATTATGAATCCTTTATGTGAGAAAATCCATTCACATTCATAGATTGAGTAATATGTGAGAAACCGTTTCACAATTGAACAACAACATCATACCTGCTTCAATCTCAAAGCAATTCATAAATCATCATAAATTTCATAATTGAACATGCGTACTTTCATAACAACCCATCTTTTGATCTTTCATGATTCGTCATGAGATCATAGCTTTAGGAAACATAAATTATGCATTGGTTCACATAGACTTCATAAAATTCATCTTCTTCACAATTCAACCCATCAACATAGCCTAATTTTTTAAATTGGGGGAATCACGTAGGTTCATGGGGATTAATCTTAATGCATGAAATTCAACTAAATTCATGCTTCATAGTTCATAAAACAATCAATTAAATCAACATTGAAAAGAACCCATGGCATAGAAAAAAAACCCCAGCTTCAATGGAGGATTTGTAACTTGTAAAATAGAGAATTTTGGAACTCTAGGGAGGAAAGGGCTCCATAGATGAAGAATATCATACCTCAATGCCAAAAGCTTAATCTTGAAACCCTAGATTCTTCTTCTTCTTCTTGAAGCTTCTAGAGAGAGAAATATTTGGGAGAGGAGAGTTTTGGGAAATTGAGTGAATGAATTGAATTGGGTGATTTTGGGGGTAAAATTCATTATATAGGACTTAGGGTAGAAGGCAAAATGACGTAGCATCGAGTTAAAACAATTGGGAAAAGACCCAATAGCCCCTGACTTAATAAATGCTGAAATGGCTTCAAGGAGACCCAAATGGCTCGTCAAAGCCATCACTGCCCGTCAAGCAAGTTGTGAAGATTTATCAGCCTGACAATATTCCACTAAAATGGGTAAAACGTTTTACTCCAAACTTCAAATGGAGCAAATTTGGTGGCGTTGGACAGAGGACTCAATGATCTTTAATTTGATAGTTCATGGCCCACCTGATTCATTTTGTGGTAAGAGATATGATTATTTGAAGTTGACCCTGAACACTAAGTTAGACAAACCCCATTCATGGACCGTGTGGGGCTTCACGGGCCGTTTAGATGTCCGTGATCCCTTTTCGAGTGTCTAGGGGAGAAACCTTCCCAACTAAGAGCCTTTCACGACTCACTTGATGAACCGTCAAGTTCTGCATGGGCCGTTTGGGTCACCATCAAGTGACCCCAGCCTGAGGCAACTTCTGGAAACTCTTCATGAATGCCCAAACGGACCGTGGTCCCCTTCACAGCCCGTCTAGGGCTCCGTGGAGGGTTCTAGGGTCCATTTTGGAGTACTAGACCTGCCCGCCTAGGCTTTTCCTAATTCGAGGTGTTACAGTACTTTTCTTTGGGAGGCTAAAAGGCATTTAGAAATGTTTTCCTTCGTTCTGATTCTATATCATGCAATATAGTTTTCCCCTAATAAATTTATGTAAATTCGTACAATTCTCCAATTCCTCTACCTATGCCTTTTCTTTGAGGTGGTAGGAATATTAAAACTCAAATCCTTATCGATGAGGTACTCTCAGATAATGCCATCAGAAAGTAAAGAGATTGCACAAGGGATTTGGAAGAGACATCATATGGCTTACCTTATTTGATCTGAAAGAATGCACTGTTACTCATATAAATCTTGTGTTGAGCAAAAGATGTTATGCTCTCAAACCCTTTTTGAAAGCTTTCTTTAGTTGATACCTTTAAGGGGAATGTATATTCTACAATGCTTGAGGTAGTGTTTTCACTCAAAAAATTAGTGTGATTTGTGTCGTTATGAGCCATTAGTAATAGAATTGCCTAATGTTAGAAGTGTAGTAACCTTAAAAAAGTAGGGGTAGTAATTTATTAAAGTATGTAGTTATAGTTATGCACCAATAAGTTAGTAATGAGGTTATGTTCCCTTATGTGTTAGCTAAGACTTAATGAGTGTGTGTAGATCTTCTTTTAGTATCAAAAATAGAGTTATTGTTTAGGGTGACTTACAGTATGTCACTGCGTTAATATTGATCAAGTTCTAGGTGGTGAGTGGATGTTAACATGTGAAGTAGTTTAGGTTGAAAAGCTTGCAATGAGTGTGGTGATTCAACTAGAAATATATGTGCTCCCTATGCGAGGTAGAAAGTTGTGACAAAATATTTAGGTAGAAGTGGACTTTAAGCCTTAGAAATAGAGATGTGAACCCAAGATAGTATACTATATATTCATTTGAGGCTCTAAGCTTATAATTTTCTATGTGCTCTTAGTCAGTATCGTTGATTAAATTGAATGTATGATACTTTTGAGAGTATGAAATAGGTCCACAGACTTAGAATGACGACTTTAGACCTAAGGGGAAAATTATAAGGTGATGCGTTTAGAAAGATTTTTGATGTGATAGTAGTTCATTCCTACTCTAGCTTATTCCTTGGATTTCAATTGCTACACTCTTTTTATGTCTTGCATATCTACCTTATGCCCATGACCATGTTCATGCAAATCAGATAGATTCACGACTATGCTCAGTTCTTATAACATGAGCCAACAAACTCACCATAGAAATCCAAAAATTACTTCATGGAACTGAGAATTTCCAGCCCTATGTTAGATGAATTATAATATATATATGCACTCATGTTTCAAAATACGATTAGTCCCATGAACTCATGATATACCCTTAATGGCTAGTGAAATGACCCTACATCATGCATATTCTCAGATATAATTTTTTAAACTATTTGTCCACTAATCTTTTAACTCGAAGCCCTTCTAGTGGTTCTCTTTCAATTTTGATAGCAATGTTGATAATACCATAACATTAGTTTATATGAGAGGGTAGATGATCCTTATTGTGAAGATTGTAGTATATTTATGTGACGACCTGACTTCTCGAGTCATGATGGAACCTACTATAACCCACCAGTAGGTAAGCCAACCTGTATCCAGAATGAAAAGTAATAAGTATAAGGGTAGAACTAAAAATAAATAACACTAATAATAAGAAAGAGACAGAAACGCAAGCAAACCAAGAACTTATACAATAGAATCCCTCCCAGAATCTGGAAGTCACAAGTGTAGAGTTGTCTAATATGAATCGATACGAGTCCCAAATATGGACCACAACATGCCATATCAAACTCAAAAGGCTAGCTAACATATATACAAAAAGAGATAGGTTGATCCGGGATGCCAGGTGTTCACCCTCATCCTATATCCCAAGCTGCAAAAGATGGCACGAACAATCACCACTAGTAGGTGGTACTAGGACCTGCATCACAAAAAACATGCAAAGTGTAGCATGAGTACCAAAATAAAGGTTCTTAGTAGGCATGAAAGGCCGATTGAGCAAGAAAGGTAAAAACACTCAGAAAAAATAGAATCTAGACACACATAGAGGTTGAAGCAGGAATGAAAGAACGCGCATGAGCATACTGAAAGTAAATCTACGTACAGCTAAACTAAAATGAACTTGACCCCCATTAGCCTAGAAGGTATACTCATGTGCAAGTTTAAATAAAACCCAAATGGACCCCGATAAGCCCGACAGGTACAAAGAATAGCTAAGTCTACAGAGAAGAGTACCATGAACCAAAAAATGGGCTCTCAGCCTAAATAACCAACAAGTACAGTCAACTTCAAGCCTAGCTATCAAGAGTGAAAACTAATTTAGGCTGCCCAACTAGCCATCCACTCCCTTTCCAGCTAGTAAGAGTGACCCCAGGGCGTGTCGACTCCGAAGATGATCTCAAATATCACGGTCACCCAACCAGTCAATCCACTTCAAGGGGCGTAAACTATCCAGCTAGCATGAGTGACCCAGGGGCGTGTCGACTCTTAAGAGGATCTCATGTAGGCTCCAAGAAATCATGGATCGATGTCCACTCACAATGAATCACAATGGCTCCAAGCCTGATATACTTGAATCTTGAGAAATGCAAAACCTCCAGTAATACATTGAAGCCGTTGAAATAGCGAGAGAAGACAAAAATCCTTACAAGCTATGCAAACGCCTAGACTAAGGCTCATAATATCAGACCCAAGTCTGCTATTCTATTCTACAAGGACCTAGTCTGTTTAAATAAATGTCGGAGACATAATAAAACTACAATGCTTCAGAGTCTATGGCAACACTAGTCTATCCTAGACTAAGGCCGAACATGCTTCAGAAAGTAAGAAAATTCAAGTAGTTCATAACATCCTTCAACAACACACATAAAACCTCAGTTGGCATGGTGCTACCCCAAAATAACCTCGATCAATCCTAAAACATGGTTTCTAAGAAGAAAAGCAGGAAGAACAAGTTACCCACTCTCAATTCACACTAATCATCATAATTGCACGCACTCACGCTCAATCTAATTAGGAAGGAAGCTAGAACCTACTTGTACACCGACCGCACTTGCTTCAAATCACAAGGCCTGAGCTCTTCCTTTCCGAACAGCCTCCAAATGTTACCATGCTATCAAGAATAGGATCACAATATTAGTACGGCCATTTAGACACTTAACTCATATAAAATAGAAATGGACCATATTTTGAGTCAAAGGAGAATTGTGGGATCTGTGCCATAATTTCTAGAATTGACTCTGTCAAGAAGTCCTAAACTATACCTCAAGCTTTTATTCCAAAATTGAACATTATCTGAGGGTGAACAGCAACACATGCAACAAAAAGCAAAAGTAAACTAAAAAGAAGCTTGTGGCCGCCGCTAAAACACAGAATTCACCAACACAATCTTAAACCCTACCACGTAGCCTCAAAATTATGGATGCGTGGGACTTCAAATCACTCAATTTCGACTTTAAATGATCAAGAAATTTCCAAAACAATCTTGCCTCCTCAAGTTGATCGCGTCTGGTCTTTAAATAAGACCAAACGAATATCTTCTTTGTGAGCCTTCACAAATACGGCCTTCGAGAACGCAGTAAGGGCCTTGCGAGCATAGCCCTCTGATCAGCAGACCTCCATGAACGTGGCCAAGAGCCCACGAACGCGAAGACCAAATGTGACATGTACCAACTGATGCATATCAACTGGTTTTTGGCAAGTTTGAAATCTCCAATGGGGCATTTTGAATTTGTTTGGAACCCCATGCACTCAAATGAGATATGCAACCCTACAAAATTCAATATTCTAGACTCAACAGAGCAGTAAAAATTACCATAAGAGGTCATATCGACAAAAATTGGGTCCTAGCCCCAAACTTTATTTATAGACAAAATCCACAAGGGGGCTTAGAATCAGTCTGGAAGCCTCATAATCCAAACAAAGGGTCATTCTAGACAAAACTCAGCATTCCAGAGCTAACCACACTGATAGAATCTTCATTTGAGCTCGTTCACTCAAAATATTGACTAATGTCTAATTGAGGCCTTAACTTGAAAGTTGAAATGCCTAGTCACACAGATTCACACTGAAAGCCTCGGGAGTTATGCCGACTATGCCACTAGCCTAAAATGACCCTTTCAGAGTTGATGAAATTGTCAGAATTGGATTTAGAGGTCATCTTTTTGTACTTAGGCTCAAAACTGACCGTGCAAGGTTCAAAAGCTCCTAAACACAAAAGTTGCACTAAAACTAAACGAATGACCAGGTGATTGATCTGTCAGTCTGATCAAGTTGTAAATGTCTTAGGGTCACTATAGGAAAGCTTTAAACAATGAACAAGAGGCATAAACAAAGAAATGATCTACGGATCATTACAACTTATTCCATAAATATAACATTGTAAGTGTGGAGGAAGACTAAAATGAGGCTTCTTTATATGTAGTAGCTACATGAGAATATTTCATGTGTATCTTTGTAGTAATACATGAAATTTTAGTTGGTAGAGATTATAAGAAGGTGGGAAATTCTTAGAAATATATGTTACCTATAATTCCATGGAGTGGTTATAGAACTAGGCTTGAATATAGTGTTGATAACATGGAGTGGTTATAGTACGATGCTTAAATGTGGTGTTGATAACATGTGGGTTAGCGTAATGATGCATTAAGTGCTTCTTTATTAGATCTCGATGTTTGTAGAATGCGGTTGTAAGAAGTAGTATTCTTACGATGAAATTCTCTGCAGAGGTATAGAACATGAATCATATGGTTAAAATTAGCATAATCATCTTTATGTGTGATACGCACAAATTACACCTCCCTTAAGAAGTATACGCGGTCCTTGTCAAATAAACAACTGAAAAAAGGTTAGGGTCGAACCCACAAGGAATATGAATCAAAATTATCCTAATTCAGTGTTGATTGGACATTTAGTCAAGTTATCTCTGTAAAAAGGGGGGAGTTTGAAAACTAAAATAATAATTGATTGATATGTAGTAACAAGTAAGCAAGTAACAGGATTTGCAGTTTGTAATATCAATATGAGAATGAAACTAGGGCATATGTGTTCCCTACAAGCTCTTAACTTAGTAATCCTAATAATAGTAACTCTTTCCTAGTGTTTAACATGCATAGCCGGTAAGTTATGTATCTCCTAAGTGATTTGTCCTCCAAATAGGGAATTTCACCACGTAACTTAGTCCGTCTACAGGTGTATACTTTACAAACCCTTGCCTTTGACACAGATTAGCCCTCAGCGTATTCAATTCAGGCTATTAGATATAGGATTATCACGCTAAATCTCTATTTTTTAACCTCTTTCTCATTCATTACTTCCTTGGTCCGGCAAGTAGGAATGAGGCATGTTCTAACGTTGTACACCGTTAAAAAGCATTCAAAACGAAGAGATTAACAATACATGAATAAACACTTATGAAGAATCACTTAATTATTAGTCTTACATTGTTAATTACTCATGGTTCCCACAACCCTGGTTGTAGATTTAGCTATTCATGCTTGAGTATTCACAATTCATATTAGGGTATAAATAATAATGTAACACAAAAATAATCTGAACTAGGAATTGAGCAAGAGAGAAGGGAAATCGATGGAGGGGTCCACGGGCTGTGAAGAGGACTACGACCCGTCACCCTACTCGTGGTGTTGCGTCCAGCCACTGTGGATGACTATGGGTGCCTAGACGGTCCGTGAAGCATCACATAGACCGTGAAAAGAGGCACAAAACCCCCCAAGGCCACTGTGAAGGACCATGGATGCCTAGACGGTACGTGAAGCTTCATATAGATCGTGAAGTCATCCGTGAAAGAGACTTAGCAAACTTTGAGTTTTGGGTCAACTACAAATGATCCTAACTCTCAGCACAAAATTAATTAGGTGGCCCATGAACTATCACATTAAAGTTCTTTGAATCCACTTTCCAATGCTACCAAGTTTGCTTCGATTGAAGTTCGGAGTAAAATGTTATGCCCGTTTTAGTGAAGCGCTACCAGGCTGATGAAGCATCACGCTCCCTTAGACGGGCCATCATGCCTTAGACAATCCGTGAAGCCTCTCTAGACCGTAAACTCATCTGTTTTAAGTGAGAGTCGTATTGGTCTTTTCCCTTATGTGTTGGGTACTTAAACTACATCATTTGGTACTTAAACTACGTCATTTTACTTCATCTAAGCCTAATTAACTAGTAAAAAACTACCTAAAACCTGCATTCTCCTAAAATCATCAGATTTAGAAAGAAAAGAACAGAAAGAGGTGACAGTTATGTGGGATTTCACTAGTGGGTTCCTTTAACCCATTAGGTCCCTAGAATTCATTCAATTCTTTAGTTTCTCCATAAATGTTTTGGACCTAAGGTTCCAAAATCTTAGGAATCCATTGCAATTCAGCTGTTATAGTCTCTATAATGTTAGTTACATGTTTCCTAAATAATTAGTGTAGTCCCATGCATAGAACTCAGAAACCCTACCTATTGTTAATTATCCGTATTTCATGAATTATACTTGCTAGGCAGATTTGTCAGACAATCATTCTTCATAATTTGAACGCCATATCTTTCAGTATATGTATGCTGCATTCTCAGATAATTATCACTATTTTGAACTACTCAGTATTACAGTTGCATTTTAGCTTTATATTCAGTTGGGAGAAGACTTAGCACTGTGTTGGACTAGGGTTCAGCGTACCCTCAAGTCCAAGAACTATATGCCCACGTAGGTTTATAAGTCCCCTCTACTAGGCATCAATTTTAGTGATCATGCCACAATCATGCCTTTATACCTTGGCAAGGTATATTGGGTCCTCTCGAAGGGGCGTATACATTGGACTCCACATTTAGCTCACATGGTTTATATCGGTTAATAGTATCTCCCACAGTCAGATTCATGTTGCATTGACTATGTATTCAGTTTTTATTTCAGTATTACGTTTATCATGTTATATCTTCATGATTAGTACTTGGTCATTGTATCCAGCTCAAATTTCAGTTATGTTTCACTATATCTGCTTCCATGTTAAGCTTATATACTTTTCAGTTTAGCATATATCCCACATGCTCAGTACATTCAAAGTAATGACGCATAATTTTGTGCTAAATCGTTGTATGATGTAGGTTCAGGCTCTCATCATCCAGACCACACTTAGCTCGACTTTCAGTCCGTACTTAGCAGCTTCAGTGGTGAGTCCTCATAGTTCGAGGACGATAGACATGCTTTACTTTTCAGTCTTTACTTTTTATTTTTAGTCTTGTTAGAGTTAGCTAGGGGCATGTCCCAACAACTCAGATTAGTTAGAGGCTTTAAGAGATAGAATAAATTCAGCTTGAGTCGTTGCTATTGTTTTCAGTCATCACTAAACGTATATTTTATATATTCACACATGTTGGGCTTTTCCCTATTTCAGATATTAAACTATTTTTAGCTTCCGCATAGTGTATGTTTTAAATGAACCTGTATAGATATGACATGCCATGGGTTAGCTTGGGGTCACTTGTGACACTAAGCACCGTGTTGCACCTAGGGGTAGCCTCGGTGTGTGATAAAACTTGCTATCTGAGCATCAGGTTTAAGAGTCCTAGGGTGTCTAAAAGCCACACTAAGTAGAGTCTCTTTCATGGGTGTGAAGCGCGCCACACCTATGAGGGGGAGGCTACAAGGTGTTCTAAAAAAAACTTCACTTCTTTTGCTATCCGTATCATGCGATGGAGTGTGATTAACCTTCTTTCTTCTAATCTATCATTATGTATTTCAAATCATGCTTCCTCGTAGAGCTAACACATGAAACGCTAATGCACGCAATGCTAACGCAGTTCCTCCAGTCCCAAACCATGAGGTTACAAATAAAGAGTTCCATAATGCAATCCAGATGTTGGCTCAGACCACAGCCAACAAGGCCAACCAGCAGGCCCCACTTCTTGCAAAGGCCACTAGTCGATCAGCTACAGCCAGGGTTTGAGATTTTTTTCGTATGAATCGGCTATAGTTTCTAGGGTCGAAGGTTGGTGGGGACCCACAGAATTTCATTGATGAGACCAAGATTCTTGATGTAATTCAAATGACTGGTACTGATAATGTTGAACTAGCATCCTATAAACTCAACGGCGTGGCTCATATCTAGATCACGTAGTGGAAAGACAACAGGGGTGAGAATGCACCTCCTGTGACGTGGGACTATTTTACTAGATCTTTTCTGGATAGGTTCTTCCCGAGAGAGTTGAGGAAGGCTAAGGCCCAGGAATTTATGATCCTGAGATAGGGGTCAATGTCAGTACATGAATACGGGCTAGAGTTCACTTAGCTCTTCAGGCATGCTCCACATATGGTGGTCGATTCGAGAGCACAAATAGGAAAGTTCTTCTTTGGAATATCCGATCTAGCAATGACTGAGTGCAGGAATGCTATGCTATTACGGGATATGGATATTTCAAGACTAATGACCCGTGCTTAATAGGTTGAGGGAGATAAGCTCAAGGAAATGGCTAAGGATAACAAAATGGCTAGAATTGGAAACTATGAGTATACTCAGCAGAGGTTAGGTGGTGGAAATCGGTCACAGTTTTAGCAGAAGTCTATAGTCCCAGCGCCTTCATCAGCTAGCGCTCCGTCCCCCAAGTTTCGACAGGATCAAAAAGGGAGAGCATCAGGCTCTAAGTCTCAGGAGAGTGTTTCAGGTAACCGGACCTTTCCATCTTGCCCAAAGTGTGGTAAGAACCATCTGAGTGAGTTTCTTACTGGTAGAGAGTGGTGTTTTGGGTGTGGTAAGCTTGGTCATAAGTGGAAGGATTGCCCTTCTGTCAGGCAGGGTCAGGGATGTAACAAAGCTCAAGCTACAACTTCAGTAGCTCTAGTGGGTCATTCCACTCAAGAGGGTGCCTCATGTGGTACAGGTGATGGTCAGTCCCAGAACAGGTTGTATGCTCTTCAGCATTAACATGACTAGGAGGATTCTCCTTTTATGGTCAGAGGTACGTTCCAGGTCTTCCATTTAGATGTGTATACATTGTTAGATCTAGGGGCTACACTTTCTTTTGTAACTCCTTAAATAGTAGTAAACTTCGGTGTTAATCGAGAAACTCTCCCAGAACCCTTCTCAATCTCTACTCCAATTGGTGACTAGTTATAGCTAGACGGGTATACAGAAATTGCCCAGTCACAGTTTCCCAAAAAGTCACCTCAGCAGACCTTGGAAAGTTAGAAATGATATATTTTGATATCATTCTAGGGATGGATTGGTTACATTTCTATTACGCCTCAGTCGATTGTAGAAATAAGATCGTTCGGTTTCAGTTTCCAAACAAGCCATTCTTAGAGTTAAGGGGTAGTAACTCAGTGCCTGTAGGTCTATTTAACTCTTACCTTAAGGCTAGGAAAGTAATTTCAAAGGGTATATCTATCATCTTGTTTGGGTTAAGGATTCAAACTCAAAAACCCCAACTCTTCAGTCAGTCCCAGTGGAGAATTAGTTTCCAGAAGTGTTTCTAGAGGATCTTCCCGGAGTTCCTCCCGAAAGGGAAATTGACTTTGGAATTGATCTCCTTCAAGATACCCAGCCTATTTCGAATCCTCCTTACAGAATGGCTCCAGCTGAGCTTAAGCAATTGAAAGAACAGTTGAAAGACCTTCTAGATAAGTACTTCAATAGACCCAACATCTCTCCATGGGGGTGCTCCAGTGTTGTTCGTGCAAAAGAAATACGGTTCTCTCATAATGTCCATTGACTATCGTCAGTTGAAGAAAGTCACCATCAAGAATAAATATTTCATCCCCAAGATTGGCTTGTTCGACCAACTTTAGGGTACTAGTTGTTTTTCTAAGATAGACCTCAGATTCGGCTATCAGCAACTCAGAGTCAGAGATAGTGAAATCTCGAAAACAGCCTTTAGGACTCGGTTTGGTCACTATGAATTTGTAGTTATGTCTTTTGGACTAACAAATGCTCATGTAGCTTTCATGGACTTAATGAACAGGGTGTTCAAACAGTATTTGGACCTGTTCATCATCGTCTTTATTAATGATAACCTCATTTATTCTCGGAATGAGGAAGAGAATACGACTCATCTGAGAGTTTTTCTGCAAACCCTTAAAGATCATGAGCTATTCGCTAAGTTCATCAAATGTTAATTCTTGTTACAGTCAGTTGCTTTCCTTGGTCACGTGTTATCCAGCGAAGGAATCCAAGTGGATTCTCATAAAATTAAAGCAGTACAGCACTGGCCCAGACTAACCTCTCAGACTAATATTAGATGTGTCTTAGGTTTTCCCGATTACTACATGAGGTTTGTTGAAGAATTTTCATCCATAGTTGTCCCATTGACCAAGTTGACTCAAAAAAAAGTCAAGTTTCAGTGGTTAGATGAGTGTGAGAAAATCTTCTTAGAACTGAAGACCAGGTTGACTATTGCTCCTGTCTTGACTCTACCAGAGTGTTCAGGTAGTTATGTGGTTTATTATGATGTATCCAGGGTCATCCTAGGTTGTGTGTTGATGCAGCAGGGAAAGTTCATAGCTTATTCTTCCAGACAGCTTAAGGTCCATGAGAAGAACTACCCTACTCATGACTACGAGCTCTCAGCCGTCGTGTTTTAACTAAATATTTTGAGACACTACTGGTATGGTGTCCATGTTGAAGTGTTGACACATCATAAGAGCCTCTAATATGTGTTCACCCAGAAAGAGTTGAATTTTCGTCAGAGGAGACGGCTTGAATTCCTCAAAGACTATGACATGAATGTGCTCTACCATTCGGGTAAGGCCACTGTGGTGGTTGACACCCTCAGCAGACTATCCATGGGTAGTGTGGCACATGTTAAGAAAGAGAAGAAAGAATTATCAAGAGATGTTCACCGGCTTGCTCGCTTAGGAGTATGCCTTATGGACACGTCAGATGGTGGTGTGATAGTCCAAAATGGATCAGAATCTTCATTGGTAGCGGAGGTTAAGGAGAAACAGAATACTGATCCTATATTGCTTCAGTTGAAAGGTACAGTTCATTCACAGAGAGTTGAGGTTTTCTCCGTAAGGGAAATTGTGTGCTTCATTACTAGGGTCGCTTATGTGTCCCTAATGGGGGTGAGTTGAGGCAGCAAATCCTTACAGAAGCCCATAATTCCAGATATTGTAATGACCCTCCAGGTCATTTCTGTGTTAATGCCTTCTTTCTATCATTTAGAGCATTCATGTAGCGACCCTAAGTCATTTTATGACTTGCTGGCACTAATTATTTGGTCTCCTGGTCGTTTGTTTGGATTTTATGCCTGTTTTTCTATTTTGGAGCTCTGAAACCTTGAAAAGTTGATTTCGATCATAATTTCAGGTAAACGACCTCAGATGAAAATTATGATGGTTCCATCAACTCCGGAGCGGCCAAATTAGACTGGAAGCATGGTTCAACTGAGTCCCGGGGTTTCTGGTGTGATTTTTGGGCCAGTTAGCTCTTTAGTCTTTGAAATTTGGGTTAAGGTTGACTTCAGTCAACATTCTTGGAAGACGCACTCGGATGAAAATTTTGATAGCTCGGTTAGTTCCGAAATGCCGAGTTTGGTCTAGAATGACCTTTCAAGAATTACCGGGAACTTCCGATCTGATTTTGAGGCCTCCGATTGAAGTTGGCTAAAATGACTCATTGGGTGTGGGACCCACTTTTTGTTGAAACGACCTCGTAGGGAAATTTTGCCTGCGCCATTTAGTGTGAAACGTCAAATTTTAGGGGGTAGTATATTTCGTTTGCATGCACGGGGTTCCGAACAAATCTCGAGCACCCCATCGGAGTTTTGAAATTTCTAAAACTTAGCTGGTGCAACTGTCAAAATTGCAGACTCATTTACCCTCCGCATTCGTGGTATAGGCTCCATGTTTGCTGAATAGGCTTCGCGTTCGTGGAGATGTAAGAGAGTCTACACCGTGTTTGAAGGCCAGAGGCCGCGTTCGCGGAGGTCTGTGAGGATGGGTGTATCCTTGTTCTCCGCATTCGCGAAAGGCAGTTTGCTTTTGCGGAAGTCTGGAGCCCTATGCGCCGCGTTTGCGGAAGGTTCTTTACATTCGCGGTGGTCTGTGAAGTGGAGTATACCTTTCTTCTCCGCGTTTGCAGGCCTAGGGGCCGTATTCGCAGAGGTGTAGAGAGATTCCCTCCGTGTTCGTAGCCCTAGGGCCGCGTTCATAGAGAAATGGTTTGCTTCCCTTCGCATTCGCGGGGCGTTGACCACGTTCGCGGAGAAGACGGGCCTTGCAGTGTCGATTTAATGAGGTTGAAGCTCACTCGATTGGGAGCTTCAAAATTTCATAGCTCCCTCATTTTTCATTGGTTTTCAACGATTCAGAGTTCTAGGCGTTCAGATTCTCGTAGGCTTCATGGGTTTTTTTCTATTAGCATTGGGTGGTCCTCGAATTCCTTGAATTCGAGTGGTAAGTTGATTCTTGGCCTATTTTTGTTAAGTTTTGCATTTTGTTGGTGTTTGCTGTTAGGAGTAGATCCGAGCCTTGATGGGCAATCCGTTTTGGGATTCATGTTCAGAGAAGGATTTAGGACCTTTTCAAGGATTCAATTCCGAAAAATCCGGAGCGGGTCCCTTTTTGCCTAATTTGACTACAAAATTAGTCTGTCTCCGATTTTATTGATTTTAGTGTCTAAACAACCATATTGACGTTGTGATTCTATTTTTTATAGTGTGGCAACAGTCTAAGGCCGTTCGAAAGGGGAAATCTCTGGTTGAGTGACATGGAGCGCATGTGATCAACTTTTTGATAGGTTACGGCTTCCCTTCCTTCTAGATTGAGTTTGAATGTGTAATTGCTGGTTGATATTTGTGAATCTGGGGTAGTTGGCTAGGGTTGTTTCCTTTATTCCCTGATTCCTTAGTTTGGAGTTGACTGTTGGGTTGTTATGAGCTAGTATCATGCTATAGGTTGGGTTGTTGACTTGATTGGTTTGATCCTTATATTGTGGGTTATATGTTGGTGGTTATCTGATGTTGCATGAGTGGGACCGGGTTCTTTCAGTCCGTGATTGGCTGACTGTTGTGATTCTGCCTTAAAATAGGCTAAGGTAGTATTGACATAATCCCATGTACCTAGTTGACTTGAGTATGTATGTGACGTCTATTCGGATGAACTAGATCCTTGTAGACTGGTATAGCAGACTTGGGTTTGATAGTATGAGCCTTAGTATAGGCATTTTCGTGGCTTTTAGATCTTTCGATTCTTTATCCCTGATCTCTGCTATTCTTGGGATGCTGCCGAAAGATGTCGTCGTTACGCCGATTGTCGGTTGAATGGTGTTAGGCTGGGAGCCTTTAATTGCCATACCTGTGAGGGCGGCGGCCCGTGTTGTGTAGTTTTGCATGGTATTTTTTGTATTGACTTTATCTGGTTCTGCGTTGAGGATATATGGGGAGTGGATGGCGATCCACGATATATGGGTTATTTGAGGTCCTCTGCGGAGTAGACATAGCTGGCACACTCATCTGGCTGGGTTAATGCCTCCGGAGTAGTAGATGGCACACTCGTCTGGTTGGGTCAACGCCTCCAAAAAGGTAGATGGCACACTCGTCTGGTTGGGTCAATGCCCACGGAGTGGTAGATGGCGCACTCGTCTTGCTGGATTAATTCCCCTAGAGTGCTAGATGACACACTCGTCTTGATGGGTCAACACCCCCGGAGTGTTAGATGGCTCACTTGGCTGGAATGGGCGATGCCCTCGGAGGGATAGCCTATTTGGACAGATGGATACCGAGTTATTTAGAGGGGTCGGTGTACCCCCACCCTTTTATAGTACTCGACTGGCTGGGTTCTTTCCCCCAGAGTAGCTTGCTTTATTGGCATATTGCTTTGGGAAGTCAGACTTGTGGTCGGTTAAGTATTAGTCGTTTGTTCGGTTCGGAGTTCTTTTCCTTGATTCTGTAGTTCTAGCTTTTCAATGTACCTGTCGGGCTTATGGGGGTCTGTTCAGGTTTTTACTTAAACTCGCGCACGAGTGTGCCCAGCGGGTCTTATGTGTGCCCCATCTAGGTTTAGTGTAGCTATCCTCAGTTTACATTCCATTTTCTCTATTTCCGTTCTGTCGACCTCTGTTGTGTTTGATTCGTCCGCCTGTTTTTACCTTTCTTGCTCAGTTGGCCTATGATGCCTACTGGGTACCTGTTGTTTTGGTACTCATGTTACACTCTGCATCTATTTTCGTGATACAGGTCCGAGCACCATTTATCAGCGTTGAGATCGGGCCTGGAGCTGTCATTTTAGGTGACTAGGGTGAGCCCATGGCGTTCTGGGATTACTTGTCTTCTTCTGTATGTATGCATTTTGGCTTGTCTTTTGTTTTTGAGGCAGTTTTTTCTGTGGTCCACTTTTGGGACTTGGACTCTTGTTAGTAGTTCCGTACATGTGACTTCAAGATTTTGGGAGGTGTCTTGTATATATTATTTTGGTTTAATTCTTCTTCATTCTTCTTTTATGTGTTTTTGTTATATGCTTCCACTTGGTTTGGACTAGTTTCCACTCTTAGTCCCATTACTGTTAAGTTCTGGGATAGAGGTTGGCTTGCCTACCGGTGAGGTGTATGTGTCATCATGACTTGAGAAATCGGGTCGTGACTAATTGGTATCAGAGCCTAGGTTCGTTGGTCTCAATTGTATAGAAATAACACCTAGTAGTGTCTTAAGGATTGGTGCGAAGATGTCCGTAACTTATCTTCAGGAGGCTACAGGAGGCCCTTAGGATGTTTTCTTAGTTTGTATCCTTTTCGTGCGTTGCGGTCTAGTTGTTTTCTTGAAATCTTACTTGTTCCACTCTGTTACAGGATGGCTCGCTTGCGTAGTCGAAGGGGTGGTGCGGCACCAGGCCACATTAGAGAGAGGACTCCGGAACTGGAGCTGGAGCCTCTAGTAGATCAGATTACTCCTCAATCGGTGAGGCCGGGACCAGCCCAACCACCACCCGTACTAGCTGCCTCTCCTGATCTTCAGGGTATGCTTGCCAGATCTTAGCTATTATCAGGGATGTGCAGCAGTAGCTACGTCGCGAGGCCCATGGGCGCAGCGGCAAGAGGGCCAGACAAGACTGTAGGGCTAGTGGGCCCTTTTCCAGGCCTAGAGTCACTCGGGACCAGGTTTATCAGAGGTTCTAGGTAGGTCAGCCCAGTCACCCACTTCAGGCAGCCTTGCATATATCAGAGGATGACTAGCACTGCTAGGGAGCATATAGTGTCGGGCCGAGTCAGGGTCGGGGTGGTTCGCAGTCGGGTTCTTCCGGTCGAGGTGGCCGACCTCCATCTGGGAGCAGATTGTCGCAAGGTTGCTTTACTTGTAGGGCACCTGACCATTGGGCCAGGGAGTGCCCTGTCTCCAGATCAGCTTTACGAGCTCCTCAGGCGGTGAGATCGGTTTCAACAGTAGCACCTCCAGCTAGGGTAGGAGGTTAGCAGCAGGGTTCTCAGGGAGGTCCTCAGGGAGCCAGGTCAGGCGGTAGAGTGGATGCACAGGGTAGAGGCGCCCAGGGAAACTTTTATGCAGCTCCAGCCAGAGTAGAGGCCGAGGCATCTGATGATGTGATCATAGGTACGGTTATTTTATACCAGCAGTCCGCTTCAGCCTTATTTGATCCTGGTTCTACCTATTCATTTGTGTCTGATTACTGTGTGCCTCGATTGGGAGTGACTCCTGAGCCCTTATCTGCTTCTTTGCGTGTTTTGACCCCAGTAGTGGATCAGGTTTGGAGGTCTTGTGTGGTGACCATTCAGGGGCAGGACACTCTGGTTGATCTTATTGTGCTTTGTAGGGTAGATCTTGATGTGATTCTGGGTACGGATTGGTTATCTCCTCACTGGGCTGTCTTGGATTGTTATGCCAAGACCGTGACTTTAGCCATTCCTGGCTTTCCGTCGGGGGTGTTGCAGGGTTCTTGTAGTCGCACAATAGTTAGGGTGATTTCTAGTATACGGGCCCAGAGGCTGGTGGACAGCGGATGTTTGGCTTACTTGGCATATGTTACAGATGTGAGTAGGGAAGGCCCTACAGTTAAATCAATGCATATTGTCTGAGAGTTCGCAGATGTGTTTCCTGTCGACTTTCCTGGCCTACCCCCAGTTCAGGACATTGACTTTGGCATAGACTTGGAGTCGGATACTCATCCCATTTCTATCCCATCGTACCGCATGGCAGCTGCAGAGCTCAGGGAGCTCAGTGATCATCTTCACGATCTCTTGAGTTAAGGATTTATCAGACCTAGTGTGTCGCCTTGGGGTGCCCCAGTCCTGCTTGTGAAGAAGAAGGACGGCACCATGCGAATGTGTATCGATTACAGGTAGTTGAATAAGGTGATGATGAAGAACCATTATCCTATGCCTCATATAGATGATCTATTCGATTAGCTTCAGGGTGTGCCATGTTTTCTAAGATCGACTTGAGATTCAATTATCATCAGCTGAGGATTAGAGCAGCGGATATCCCTAAGACAACATTTAGGACTTGTTATGGCCATTATGAGTTCCTAGTTATGTCTTTTGGGTTGACTAATGCCCCTGCAACCTTTATGGACTTGATGACTCGTGTGTTCAGGCAGTATTTGGATTCCTTCGTCATAGTCATCATTGATGACATCTTGGTATACTCGCGGAGGCATCGTGAGCATGAGCACCATTTAAGGATAGTGCTCCAGACTTTGAGAGATCATCGGCTTTATGCCAAGTTCTCAAAGTGCTAGTTTTGGCTTGACTCTGTAGCATTCTTGGAGCGTGTGGTGTCCAAGGATGGCATTATGGTGGATCCGGCGAAGATTGAGGCTATTCGTAGTTGTGCTAAGCCAACCTCTGTAACTGAGATTCGGAGCTTTGTCAGATTGGCAGGGTACTACAGACGCTTTATTGAGGGTTTCTCCACTTTAGCGGCACCTTTGACTCAGTTGACTCGCTAGGATGTTCCTTTTGTGTGGTCGGAGGAGTGTGAGAGGAGCTTTCTGAGGCTCAAGGAGTTGCTTACCACCGCTCCTATATTGACTCTTCTAGTTGAGGGCGAGGGCTTCACGGTATATTGTGACGCATCCGGGTTATTGCTTATGCATCGAGGTAGCTTAAGATGCATGAGTGCAATTACCCCACATATGACTTGGATCTGGAGGCATTACCTCTATAGAGTACATTGTGAGATATACACTGATCATAGGAGCCTTCAGTACATCATGACTCAGAGGGATCTTAATTTGAGGCAGCGCCGTTGGATAGAGCTCCTGAAGGACTACGACCTCTTTATTCTCTAACATCCGGGCAAGGCGAATGTAGTAGCAGACGCCTTGAGTCGGAAGGCAGTGAGTATGGGTAGTCTAGCCATCCTTTCTGTTTCAGAGCGACCCTTGGCTTTGGACATTCAGTCCTTAGCCAATCGGATGATCGGACTTGATGTTTCAGATTCCAGCAGGATGTTAGCATATGTGGGGGTTTAGTCATCTCTGCTTGATCAGATCTGTAGCCGTCTGTTTGAGGATGAGTCTTTGGTTGCACTAAGAGATAGAGTTTTGGCAGGTGATGCCGGGCTGCCTGCCTTAGATTCAGATGGGATTTTGTGGTTTATTGGCGTTTGTGTGTACCGAGAATTGGAGACTTGATCCAGCTGATCCTTAGCGAGGCCCATGATTCTAGATATTCTATTTATCCGGGCACAGCTAAGATGTATTGTGATTTGAGACATCATTACTGGTGGAGCGGTATGAGGAGGGACAGCTCAGACTATCTGTCCCGTTGTTTGTGTTGCCAACAGGTGAAGGCCGGGCATATGAGGCCTGGTGGAGAGTTGCAGAGGTTACCCTTTCCTGAGTGGAAGTGGGAGTGTATCACCATGGACTTTGTTGTGGGATTTCCACGGACTCCTAGGGGTGTTGACAGTAACTGGGTTATCGTGGATCGATTGACTAAATCAGCACACTTCATCCCTGTTCATACATCCTACCATGCTGAGAGGTTAGCCCGTATCTACATTCGGGAGGTAGTCCATCTTCATGGTCTGCCTCATTCTATCATCTCAGACCGGGGCCCAAAGTTCACTTCCAGCTTTCGGATAGCATTTCAGGAGGAGTTGGGCACCCGTGTGGATCTTAGCACAACATTTCACCCGCAGACTGATGGCCAGTTAGAGCGCACTATTCAGGTTCTTGAGGATATGTTGCGGGCCTGTGTTATAGATTTTGGGGGTCAGTTGGACCATTTCTTGCCCTTGGCAGAGTTTGTGTAAAACAACAGCTACCATTCCAGCATTCAAATGGCCCTGTTTGAGGCCTTATATGGTATGCATTGTCACACTCCGGTTGGTTGGTTTGAGTCTACGGAGCCTAGGCTGCATGGCACATATTTGTTTCAGGAGTCCTTGGAGCATGTGAGGTCGATTTAGGATAGGCTCAAGACAGCTCAGACTAGACAGCAGAGTTATTCATACCTAGGCGTCAACCGCTGTGTTTTGCTTTACCTCCAATTTGGGAGGCGGGGCAAGCTTAGCCCCAGGTATATTGGGCAGTTTCAGATTTTGAGGGCAGTTAGCGAGGTGGCTTATGAGTTAGCTTTACCTCCAACATTCTCAGTTGTTCATCCAGTTTTCCATATTGCGATCATGCGCCGATATGTTCCAGATGACTCTCACGTGCTCAAGTATGATGCTATTGAGTTGGATGATCGCTTGACCTATACTGAGATGCCAGTTTCTATGTTGGCCAGAGATGTGAGGCAGATGAGGTCAAGAGTCATTCCTGTGGTTACGGTCCGTTGGACCTATCATCCAGTTGAGGAGGCTACCTGGGAGATCGAGTGGGAGATACGAGAGTTGTTCCCCAGCTTATTTGAGCCCTCAGGTACTTCTTGATCCATACATTCACAGACAAAAGTCCTTTTAATAGTGAATATTGTAATGACCACCCAGGTCATTTCTATGTTAATTCCTTCTTTCTGTCGTTTAGAGCATTCATGTAGCGACCCCAAGTCATTTATGACTTGCTGGCACTGACTGTTCTGTCGCCTGGTCGTTCGTTTGGGTTTAATGCCTGTTTTTCTATTTTGGAGCTTCGAAACATTAAAAATTTGATTTCGATCATAACTTCAGCTAAATGACCTCAAATGAGAATTTTGACGGTTCCATCAATTCTGGAGCGGCCAAATTAGACTAGAAGCATGGTTCGCCTGAGTGTCGGGGTTCCCAGTGTGATTTTGGGGCCAGTTAGCTCTTTAGTCTTTGAAATTTGGTTTAAGGTTGACTTCAGTCAACATTCTTTGAAAACGCACTCGGATGAAAATTCTGACAGTGCGGTTAGTTTTGGAATGGTGAGTTTGGTCTAGAACAACCTTTTGAGAATTACCGAGAGCTTCTGATCAGATTTTGAATCTTCTGGTAAAAGTTGGCTAAAATGGCTCATTGGGTGTGGGACCCACTATTTGTCAAAACGACCTCGTATGGAAATTTCGACTAAGCCATTAAGTCTGGAACGCTGAATTCGAGGGGGTAGCATTTTTCGTTTACATGCATGGAGTTCCGAACGAATCCCGAGCACCTCGTCGGAGTTTTTGAATCTGTAAAACTTAGATGGTGCAGCTGTCAAAACTACAGACTCATTTACTCTCCGCGTTAGCGGAGATGTGAGAGAGTCTACTCTGCATTTACGGGCCAGAGGCCGCGTTCGCAGAGGTCTATGAGGATGGGTGTGTCCTTGTGCTCCTCGTTTACGGAGGTCTGGAGTCCTGTGCTCCGCATTCACGGAAGGTTCTCCGTGTTCACAGAGGTCTGTGAAGTGGGGGATACCTTTGTTCTCTGTGTTCGCGGGCCTGGGACTACATTCGCGAAGCTGTGGAGAGTTTCCCTCCACATTCGCGAGCCTAGGGCTGCGTTCGCGGAGAAATGGTTGGCTTCCCTCCGCGTTCGCGGGGCGTTTACCGCATTCGTGAATAGGACGGACCTGGCAGTGTCTATTTAATGAGGTCGAACCTCACTCGATTAGGAGCTTCCAAATTTCATAGCTACCTCATTTTTTATCAATTTTTGCCGATTCAAAGTTCCAGGCGTTCAAATTCTCGTAGGCCTCGTTGGTTTTTTATCTATTAGTGTTGGGTGGTCCTCGAATTCGGTGAATTCGAGTGGTAAGTTGATTCTTGGCCTATTATTGCTAAGTTTTGCATTTTGTTGTTCTTGGCTGTTAGGAGTAGATCCGAACCTTGATGGGCAATCCGTTTTGGGATTCAAGTTCAGGGAAGGATTTAGGACTTTTTCACGGAGTCAATTCTGGAAAATCCAGAGCGGGTCCCACTTTGCCCGACTTGACTCCAAAATTGGTCTGTCTTCGATTTTGTTGATTTTAGAGTCTAAACTACGGTATTGACGCTGTGATTCTATATTTTAAAGCGTGGCAGCAGGCTAAGGCCGTTCGGAAGGGGAAATCTCTGGTTGAGTGACTTGAAGCGCTTGGGATCGGCTTTTTGGTAGGTTACGGCTTCCCTTCCTTCTAGATTGAGCTTGAATGTGTAATTGCTGGTTGATATATGTGAATCTGGGGCTGTTGTCTAGGGTTGTTTCCCTTATTCGCTGATTTCTTAGTTTAGAGTTGATTGTTGGGTTGTTATTAGCTAGTATCATGCTATAGGTTGGGTTGTTGACTTGATTGGTTTTATCCTTGAATTATGGGTTATCTGTTGGTGGTTATCTGATGTTACATGAGTGGGACCAGGTTCTTTCACTCCGTGATTGGCTGACTGTTGTGATTCTGCCTTAAAATAGTTTAAGGCAGTATTGACATAGTCCCATGTACCTGGTTGACTTGAGTATGTATCGGACGTCGATTCGGATGAACTAGATCCTTGTAGACTGGTATAGCAGACTTTGGTTTGATAGTATGAGCCTTAGTATAGGCATTTTCGTGGCTTTTGGATCTTCCGATTCTTTATCCCTTATCTCTGCTATTCTTGGGATGCTGCCGAAAGATGTCGTCATTATGCCGATTGTCGGTTGAATGTTGTAAGTCTTGGAGCCTTAGGTTGATATTCCTGTGAGGGCGGTGGCTCGTGATGTTTAGTCTGGCGTGTTATGGTTGGTATTGACTTTATCCGATTCTGTGTTGAGGATATGTGGGGAGTGGACGGTGATGCATGATATATAGGTTATTTTATGTCCTCTACAGAGTAGACATAGCTGGCCCACTCGAATGGCTGGGTTAATGCCCCCGGAGTCGTAGATGGCACACTCGTCTGGCTTGGTTAATGCCCCCAGAGTGGTAGATGGCACACTCGTCTGGCTGGGTCAATGCTCCCGGAGTGGTAGATGGCACACTCATCTGGCTTGGTCAATGCCCCCGGAGTGGTAGATGGTGCACCCGTCTTGCTGGGTTAATGCCCCCGGAGTGGTAGATGGCACATTCGTCTGGTTGGGCTAACGCCCCCGGAGTGTTAGATGGCTCACTTGGCTGGTATGGGCTAGGCCAAAGGCGATGCCCCTAGAGTGATAGCCTATTTGGACAGTTGGATACCGGGTTATTTAGAGGGCTCGGCGTACCCCTACCCTTTTTGTAGTACTCCACTGGCTGGGTTCATGCCCCCGGAGTAGCTTGCTGGATTGGCGTATTGCTTTGAGAAGTCAAACTTGTGGTCGGTTGAGTATTGGTCATTTTTTCGGTTCGGAGTTATGTTCCTTGATTCTACAGTTCTTGCTTTTCAGTGTACTTGTCGGGCTTATGGGGGTCTGTTCGGGTTTTTAATTAAACTTGCGCACGAGTGTGCCTAGAGGGTCTTATGGGAGGCCCAACTGGGTTTAGCGTAGCTATCCTCAGCTTACATTCCATTTTCTCTGTTTCCATTCTATCAACTTCTTTTATGTTCGATTCTATCTTGGCTGCCTGTTTTTACCTTTCTTGCTCAGTCGGCCTATGATGCCTACTGGGTACCTGTTGTTTTGGTACTCATGCTACACTCTGCATTTGTTTTCGTGATCCACGTTCGAGCACTAGTTATCAGCGTTGAGATCGAGCCTGGAGCTGTCATTTCAGGAGACTAAGGTGAGCACATGGCGTTCTGGGATTACCTGTTTCCTTCTGTATATAGTTATTTTGGCTTGTCTTTTGTTTTCGAGACAGTTGTTTCTGTGGTTCACTTTTGGGATTTGTGCTCTTGTTAGTAGTTCTATACATGTGACTTCCAGATTTTGGGAGGTGTCTTGTATATATTATTTTTGTTTGATTCCACTTCAGCCTTCTTTTATAGGTTCTTGTTGTATGCTTCCGCTTGGTTTGGACTAGTTTCCACTCGTAGTCCCATTACTGTTAAGTTCTGGTATAGAGTTTGGCTTGCCTACCAGTGAGGTGTAGGCGCCACCATGACTTGAAAAATCGGGTCGTGACATATTCTATTTATCTGGGTGCCACTAAGATATATCGTGATCTACAGGAAGTCTATTGTGGCTAAGTGTCCTAACTGTCAACAGGTTAAAGTAGAACATCACAAACCAGGAGGTGTGACTCAGGAGATTAGCATTCCTACGTGAAAGTGGGAAGTGATAAACATTGATTTCATTAGAGGTTTACCTCGTACTCGAAGACAACATGAATCCATTTGGGTGATAGCGAACAGAGCCACTAAGTCAGCTCATGTTTTGGTTGTCATGACTACAGATTCAGTGAAGGACTATGCTAGACTCTACATCAGTGAGATAGTCAGGTTGTATGGGGTTTCCTTGTTAATCATCTACGATAAGGGTCCTTAGTTTATCTCTCATTTCAAGAGATCATTTTAGAAAGGTCTTGGCACTCAGGTAAATCTCATTACAACATTTCATCAGCAGATGGATGGTCAGGCAAAGCGTACCATTCAAACCTTAGAGGACATCTTATGAGCTTGTGTGATCGATTTCAAGGGTAGTTGGGATGATCACCTATCTCTCATAGAGTTCGCCTATAATAACTGTTTCCATTCTTCTATTGAGATGGCCCTTTATGAGGCACTTTATGGGCGTAGATGTAGGTCTCCAATTGATTGGTTCGAAGTAGGTGGCGTAGCCTTGATTAGGCCAGATTCGGTTCATGAGGTTATGGAGAAATTTTAGCTCATCAGAGATAGACTAAAGACAACTCAGAGTCGTCAGAAGTCCTCAGTTATCCTTGCATTTCAACATATTTGCATGTTCATGAAACTCAGTTTAGTTAGATATCAGTTTCTAATACTTAGTTGGTATGGATTGTAGCTCTTTCCCTCCAAATTCAGCTTGCTTAGTTTTCATTCAGATCCCAACGGGGAGATATTTTAACACCTCAAAAATCTGAACTAGGGATTGGCAAGAGAGAAGGGCAAACCACAGAGGGGTCCACGGGCCGTGAAGACGACCACGACCCGTCACCCTGCTCGTGGTGCTGCACACAGCAACTGTGGATAACCACGGGTGCCTACACGGTCTGTGAAGCATCACACGGACAATGAGTCATCCGTGAAAAGAGGCACAGAACCCCCCAAGGCCACTGTGAAGGATCACGGACGCCTAGACGATCCGTGAAGCTTCACACGGATCGTGAAGTCGTCCGTGAAAGACACTTTGTAGACTTTGAGTTTTGGAACAAATCCAAACGATCATATCTCTCAGCACAAAATGAATTAGGTGGCTCATGACCTATCAAATTAAAGATCTTTGAATCCTCTTTCCAACGCCACCAAGTGTGCTACATTTGAAATTTGGAGTAATAGGTTATGCCTGTTTTAGTGAAGCTCTATCAGGCTGGTGAAGCATCATGACCCCTTGGATGGGCCATCATGCCTTAGATGACCTGTGAAGCCTCTCTTGACAGTCAACTTGTCAGTTTTAAGTGAGGATCATATTGTTATTTTTCCCTATGCGTTGGGTAATTAAACTACATCGTTTGGTACTTAAACTATGTCATTATACTTCATTTTAGTCCAATTAACTAGTCATAAACTACATAAAACCTTCATTCTCCTAAAATCATCAGACTTAGAAAGAAAAGAGGAGACAGAGGCGACAGTTTTCTCCCAAAAACAAGCAGAGCTCTCCTTCAATTTCAGCCCCAAAATCCGAAGGATTCTTCCATAGTTTTAGTCACCCGGTATGTGGGATTTCACTAGTGAGTTCCTTTCACCCATTAGGTCCCTAGAATTTAGTCAATTCTTCAATTTCTCCATAAATTGTTTAGACCTAGGGTTCCTAAATCTTAGGGATCCATTGCAATTCTGTTGTTATAGACTCTACAATGTTAATTAGATGTTTCTTGAAGAATTAGTGTAGTCTCATGTATAGAATTTAGAAACCCTAGCTTGTGTTAATTATCTGGATTCCATAAAATATACTTGATGGGCAAATTAGTCAGACAATCATGCTTCAGAATTTGAATGCCATATCATTCAGTATATGTATGTTGCATTTTCAGATAATTATTAGTATTTTGAGCTACTCAGTATTACAGTTGCGTTTTAGCTTTATATTCAATTGAAAGTAGACTTAGCACCGAGTGTGGCTAGGTTTCAGTGTACCCTGAAGTCCTAGAACTACGTGCCTGTGTAGGTTTATAAGTCCCCTCTGTTGGGCATCAGCTTTAGTGATCACACCACATTCATGCCTTTATACCTTGGCAAGGTATATTGGGTCCTCTCAATGGGGCGTATATATCGGACTCCACATTTAGCTCACGTGGTTTATGTTGGTTAAAAGTATCTCCCACAGTCAGATTCATGTTGCATTTGCCATGTATTCAATAATTATTTCAGTATTCAGTTCAGCTTGTTATATCTTCATGATTCGTACTTAATTGGTCATTGCATCCAGCTCAGATTTTAGGTATGTTTCAGTATACTTATTTACATGTTCAGCTTCTATATTGTTCAGCTTAGCATATGGGACGCATGCTCAGTACATTCAAAGTACAGACGCATATATTTGCGCAACATCGTTGTATGATGTAGGTTCAAGCACTCAGTATCCAGACCACGCTTAGCTCGACTTCCAGTCCGTACTCAGCATCTTAGTGGTGAATCCTCTTAGTTCGAGGACGATAGACATGCTTTCCTTTTCAGTCTTTACTTTTCAGTTTCAGTCTTGTTAGAGTTAGCTGGGGGCATGTCCCAACAACTCAGATCAGTTAGAGGCTTTCATACATAGAATAGATTTAGCTTGAGTCGTTGGCGTTGTTTTCAGTCATCACTAAATTCTTTGTATATTTTATATATTCAGACATGTTGGGCTTTTCCTCATTTCAGATATTAAACTATTTTTTAGCTTCCGCATAGTCCATGTTTTAAATGAACCTGTATAGATATGTCGTGCCATGGGTTAGCTTGGGGTCACTTGTGACACTAAGCACCTTGTTGTGCCTAGGGGTAGCCTCGGGGTGTGACAAATAAATCATGAACTTACAATTAGAACAGATGAAATCCGTAATCTTAAATTTAAGAACAAAAGCAAATTGCATAAACCAATCTTCAAGAATTAAATGCTAAAAGTGTTTTCCCAATAATTCCCAAAGCCAAAATAATGTATCCTAAAAATCTCTAGCTCCTAAAAACGAAAATTACAACTTATATTTATAGAAAACAAATCCTAAATAAGTTAGGAAAAGGAAAACTAAGGAAATTTGGCTTGGGCAGTGTTGCCTACAGTTTTTGACCTACGGCTCGTAGGTACCTTCCGTCATTCAATTGTTAGTAAATATTTTGAGGGTCACTTTCTATGGGCATAGTCTACGACTCGTAGATCTTAGTACAGCCCATCCTGTTCTTCCGTCAATCAAGTACTGAAGCTCACCCTCTTTGAACTTTTCTACGACTTATTATATATGACTCGTAGCGGGAAGTACGGCTCGTCATTCCTCAGTTGTCATATCACACTTAGTTCAAATTTTCAGCTCTTCCATCTACGACCTACACCCATGACTCGTAGGTTATTTGACGGCTCGTAAGTCAACTCGTACATCAACAAAAACTATGCTGTTGCAACATTTTAATCATCAACTGCTCCAAAAACCTATTTTCTATAAAATTCGAATAAAATACTATCACATCCAATAACAAATGATGAAGACACATGTTAAATTCTAAGTTTATTGCATTAAAAGAACCGTAAATTCACGGTACATCAACACCCTCAACTTAAAATCATTGCGTGTCCTCAAGCGACACAACAAACTCTAAACGACACGAAGGCAGAATTAACCAAAAAACTCAAGCAATCACATGGCCTTTTCTCAAAAATCACCCCCTTTATTTAATTCCATCACAGTGCAAATCTTTTACTCAACTCAACAAGCTAATACATGCGGATCAATAAATGACATAGATACACCAATAGACAAATTTTACATACACAGAAAACAATAACAAAGATACCGACTCTTCAATAATGTAACTTGTGTGCTTACCGCAAAGAAATCCTTTTTTCACACAAACTTTGCAAATCAATTAGAGACTCAGTATTCACTCGCACTAAAAAATGAATTCAATACAGTTTGTGCTCAATACCATAGGCTTGCCTTTATTTTCTACGCTTTTACTTTCCGAACTGATCACTTAGGATCAATATAGGACTTTCTTAACTTGTAATGTAGACGTAGGGTTAGGTGTGATATATCTGGATATTGCGTGACTTTTTTGCCCTCGACTTTACATTGGCTAGTTTACACATTTTACAATCAATTCTGACATCGTCTTGCTTTCTGCTCTTGTCCTTATGATTCATTGAAGCTTGAGTGTGACTTTTTAACTTGATCTTTTATTCAATTCATCTTTTTGCTTAAGCTTTTCATTTGTTTTATCTCTTTTTGTTCAGAAACATTATTCTCTACACTCTTGCTTATTTCTGTTCTTTCTTTCCTGTACACACAACTCTTTTCATAACCTTTTTTCCTTGTTTTCCTTCATAATAGCTGCCCTCAACTTAGCTGTTTAGTATGAGTTGAGGTGCACAATGTCCTAGGAAGGACCAGGGCTAAGATCAAGGTACAACATTGTAGTAGCCACCCTCAACCTAGGCTTTTAGCCTAAGTCAATGTACACAATGTCCAAGGAGGGACCAGGGCCAAAACAGAGTTTCACAAGATTTTCAGGGAAGGTGAATTGGGTGCATCAAAAGAATGATATTCTTTAGGCTCAAACATATGTATCGAAGGGAGCAATTTATCCTTTTGGTTGGTTGTTTTAGGCTTAAGTGGACTCATTATCAACAACGGCCTATGATCATTTCCCAAGTTTTGGTTTAAATCATGTTAGCAAGACTAACGGTGCAAGTTCTAGATTGGCATGTACTGTATGAATATAAAAGCAATCTCACACACACACATGGCACCTTGTTTTACTATCAAATCATCAGTGTATCTAGTTCATGTTATAGCTTCAGTCATGTTGTCTTATCGATTCCTATCATTTCATATGCAAATCATACACATTCAACTTATCAAGCACACATATACAACATATAGAAAAAAATTTAAGGGTATCAAGTTTCATGCTCTTTTGCCATCATGCTTTAATTCTAGTTTACTTCTACACTTATACTATCCTAGACATGCCAGTTTAACAGAAATTAACGCACTTCCTTGGGGAAAAAGAACACAGGAAAGAAAACCAAGGAAGGATTGTGAGTCGAGTTACTCAGACTTCACCCAAACTCTCACAATCCATTTACCCCACCCCTATATAAAAAGAAGTGCAATGCCCTCAATGCACAAATAAACAAAAAAACATAGGGTGAGACAAACCTGTGGCACAGAAGTGCCAAAGACCAATCAAGAAGCGGGTGGCTTCGGTTGCCCAAAACCAGCTGGAACAACATGTGTGGCACCCTCAGTAATGCCCTCAATAGTACTAGGAGTATCAACCGGAGCACTCCCATCGCTGAGCTACCTTAAACTGCTGCCTCTCCTTCTCTTTAGCTCTCCGCTCCTCCTCAGTATCAGTAGTACACTCTGAACTGTGTGTGTGCTTTCGAACCACATGAGGAGGGTCAAGGGTAGGCACATCCTCACAAAATAATGCATTAATCACAAAGTTACCAGCATCAACCTCAGGAGTCGACTCTGGTACAGCAGGGTCAACCGGCGGCAAAGCATCAATATCAGCACGGAGTTTGTCCAACTCCATCCGAAATGCAGCTAAATCAACAGTAGGCCCAGGCTAAGGACTATCCATCATTCGGGTCATAAATGCATCAATCCACCGGTACATAGCCTTTATCTTTACCTCAACCGCCTTATAAGTCCGTGCCTCAGATTCTTCTATGGACTTCTTCATCCATGGTCTAATGTGCTGCAAAAGAGTCACCATTTGAGTTTCCAACTTAATGACTCTGTCTAGGGGCAGCATGGAAAATCCTGTGGGATAGGGAGCACGTGGTATGCTCGCAACTGAGCCTAAAATAGAGGAAGGGGGGCAATATCTTGGGGCTCCGTAGAATGGGCTGGAATAGTGCCCTCATCAGCCTGCTCGGGTGCTGATGTATTGCCCATAGGCGGCAAGTCAATCTGGATATGTCGTCGTGATGCTGCGGGGTTCGCCTCATATCGAATAAGATCGATATACAAGGTCTTAATCACTTTAATCTATGAATCACCACAATAGACGGGCACGGTCGCCTCATGACATAATCTGAATATAAGGTAAGAAAATGGCAATGTGGTAGTCTTAAGGAAGTCTCGCTCATGAATCTCTCAAATATTAACCCAGGCAAAGTCTATCTCTTACCTCACCATCAGGCACGATACCATCACTACCCTATCCCAAGTAAACAGGTTGTCCGTCATCATAGGGGACAACCTGGGTCGAACTATCGACCACCAAAATTTGGCTACAAAATTTAACGTCGCCTTCTTAATAGAAAGGGTCAAATCTCAAACCCACTCAACATCGAACCATGGTAAGCAATATGACCTGCCACCCATCGGAGTAGGCTCTCCCTCTGTGTAGTGTCCCCCATAGCCACTTTGTTGCAGACGAGCTGCATCCTATAGTAAAATTCAGCCATATTAATCGGCTATGTGTGAGAGGGGCCATAAATAAAATGGTGTTTTATGGACTCGGAGATGTCTACGGGGATATCCTGTACTACTTTGGTGAAGAATGGAGGCTGCTCTAATAGGTTTGCCCTCAGGGATATCTCTCTCTATAACGTGGCCGTGTATGATGCGTAAAACTCCCGCACCATAATTGATTTGTACCTACCTAGTGTCTCGGCCATCCACTCGCATCTATACCTCTGAAATAACTTATGTAAAGCTGGAACAGTGTGGAGGCTACCTATAAGTACCCGCTGCTCCTCCTCAATTTACCAAGCATGTTTGTTTTGGGCATTGAGGTGGATGGCGTCATTGTATATCTGGAACATATCCTCCACACACAACAGTTTTGGCTCACCAGTGACTCATATAGGCTGAGATGGTTTGGTGGGTGGTGGGTCATAAGCCTCTCCAAACTTTGTAGCATTTGAGGCAGATGCTGAGATAGACTCAAAGTCGGAGCTAGACTCGGGCTGTGATGTTGGCTGGGAGCCAGGGGCTACTCTGGGTTGTGACTCTCCACTGCCCTCTCTCAAGCTCTGTACTTCCTCCTTAGACTAGGAAGCCACACCATGACTATAGGAGGGTGACCTCTCCATCACCAGGACAATGGCCAGCTTAGTCTACTGGTGAGTCGCTCAAGGTGACTTGGGTGAGCCATCCATTAAGGGAGGGTCATACTCAGACTTACTGTGCTCCTCATCAGTGGATTCATCAATTAGTCACCGGCGGGTCAAAGGTGCGGTGGATTTGGCCCCTTGCTCATACTTTCTGGTGACCTTTGGCGGTATGGTACCTCACTAAAGGAATACAAAGACTTGAGAAATATACTAGACCCGTGATTCTGTGACTTCGAAGGATTAGAAGAAGAAAAAGTTTATGGGAGAAGGAATAATGGAACACAGAGGGAGAAGAAGGGAATGGCAGGAAGGTGATGTTATATAGTGAGGAGGTGGGACTTTGAGGGGTTTAAAAATGGAAGTGAAAGGGTGGGAAAGGAATGGATGTGTCTTTTAGAGGGATTGTAACGGTTTAGAAAGTGGGAAATGGGGGAAGGATTTGAAAGAAAGGGGTTTTATTTTAAGGGAAATCGCGGGTCGGGTCTTGTAATCTTACCCTGACTAAACCTACGAAAACCCCGTCTACGACTTTTACATGGTTGTCAAGCCGTAGGTGGGTTCCGTCATTTCTCCCAACACTTAGTTAAATTTGAAACATACCTGGGGTCTACAGTGGCAGACTACGGACCGTCAAAGGATGTACGGTTTGTACTATGCAACTATAGATTTAAAGCTGCAGCTGATTTTAGACATCATGTTCTACGGATGCCATTCACGGTCCATTGAATGAACAACGACTTGTAGATTGAAACCGTAGAACCTTCTGTACTTATAATTTTCTAAATTTTTCTCACTTTCCTGCACAAGTAGCAAGCATTAAGACTTTTTTTTATATTTTTATTGACTCTTTTTAGAAACAGACCCTATACTACCCTAATCTAGTCAATACAAAGACTTAATAAAACACGAAAATCAATCAACAATCCTAAAAACAATCATCAAAATCACTAAAAATTGGGTAGATTTTACATCATGGGTTGCCTCCCAAGTAGCGCTTGATTTAACGTCGCGGCACGATACAGATCTCTTAGCTACTCAAACTTCATCAAGACTCAATTTTTCCGATCACATCATTGACCTCTTATGTTTGACCCATATAGATTTTGATCCTCTGGCCATTGACGTTGAATTTAATTCCTTTCTTGTTCTCAAGTTTAACCGCTCCATGTGAAAATACTAGGACAACTCTGAATGGTCCCATCCACTTGGGCTTGAGTTTTCCTGAAAACCAGTGCAGCATTGAATTGAATAAAAGCACCAAATCACCGGGAGCAAAATCATGCTTCTCGATCTTTTGATCGTGGTACTTCTTTATCTTCTATTTATACAAGGTAGAGCTTTCATATGCTCTTAAGCGAAACTCATCCAACTAATTCAATTTATTCAACCTTGACTTGATGCGGCATCCTAATACAGGTTCAACTTCTTGAGTGCCCACATGGATTTATGCTCTAGTTTTATAGGCAAGTGACATGACTTCCAAAAAATAAGTTGGTAAGGATACATACCTATGGTGGTTTTGAATGCAGTACGATAGGCCCATAGAGTATCATCGAGCTTTCTCGACCAATCAATTCTATTTTCATTCACAGTCTTCGCAAGGATTTTCTTGATTTCTCTATTTGACACCTCAACTTGCCCACTAAACTGTAGATGATAAGGAGTTGCTACACTGCGACGAATATCATACTTCTCAAGCAACACCTTGAACATCTTGTTATAAAAGTGGGAACCTCCATCGCTAATAATTGCCCTTGGTGTACCAAATCTGGAGAAGATGTTTTTTTCAGAAATGCGGTGACACGTTTACCTTCATTGTTTTAAAGTGCAATAGCTTCCATCCATTTAGACACATAGTCAACTGCAACATGTATGTACTTTATCCCATTTTAACTCACAAATGGACCCATAAAATCAAGGCCCAAAACATCAAAGAGCTCAATCACCAGTATAGGAGTCATTGGGAGTTTTTGCTTTCTTGAAACACCTCCTTCTCTTCGGCATCAATCATAAGACTTGGTGAAATCATGAGCATCGTTGTGGATGGTGGGCAAGTAATAACCACATTGTAAGATTTTATGAGTAGTCAGGATACCACTATGATGACCACCAACAGGAGACGAATGGCAAGCTTCCAATATACTCATCATCTTTACTTTAGGCACACAATGACGAATAATCCCATCAGCCCAGAAATGAAACAAGTAAGGCTCTTTAAAAAAAATTCTTCACATCATATATGAAGTTTCTTCTTTGGTGGAACGACTAATCTAAAGGCACCACATCACTTGCAAAAAAATTGACAAAATCTGTGAACCAAGGGATATGATCAAAAGAAGCAGCCTAAACATGTTTGCCTGGGAATGAATCATCTATCTCGATTCCATCAGCTATATTCAAAATAGCCTCTTCCTCTAAGCTGGACAAGTGGTAAGCCACTTGTTTTTATGTTCCTTTTCAATCTCTCACCTCAAAATTGAATTCTTGCAGCAATAGTACCCATCGAATCAGCCTCAGTTTTGTGTCCTTCTTTGCCATAAGATACCTCAATGCGGAGTGATCAGTGGGCACAATAACTTTATGCCCAGACAATAGGATCTGAACTTCTCAAACGTAAAGACTACAATAAGCAATTCTTGTTCGGTGACTGTGTAGTTCTTTATAGCAACATTTAGAGCTTTACTCGCATAATATATGGGATGAAGAATCTTCTCTCGCCTTTGCCCTAATACTACGGCGAGTGCCACCCCGCTTGCATCACACATGAATTCAAATGGTTGTCTCCAAATCAGTGAAATAATGATAGGTACAGAAATAAACTTCTTATTCAACTCCTCAAATGCTTTAAGACAGGCATCATCAAATACAAACTTTTTCTCCTGTTCGAGCAGGTTGCACAAAGGGTGTGTAATTTTCAAGAAATTTTTAATAAACCTCCTATAGAAACCTGCATGCCCTAGAAAACTTCTAACACCTTTCACGGAGATGGGTGGTGGAAACTTTTAAATATTCTCGACCTTTGCTGTATCAACCTCAATGCCTTTTTATGAGATTCTATGGCCCAGAACTATACCTTCTTGAAACGACCCCAAAAATGCCGGAAAATGTGCTTCGGAAACACCTATAATTGTAATTTCCATATATCTCAAAATCCGTGCATGATTTCAGAAATTCGACTTCATATTCTTATTCGTGGGGTCAAATTTAGTGGGAAATGGGTCTAACCCGAATTTTAGAGCAACCGTATCAAAATTCGAAAATCGCAAAAATTGCGATTTGGAGGGTCAACTTTAAAGGGGCATATCTCCTAGCACACAAGGAACTGGAAGAGCTGCAACCTATCAAATTAAAGCTCTTTGAGTTAGCTTTCCAACGCACTTGGTTTCACCTTAGTCCGAGTTAGGATGAGGGAGTTATGACCATTTTCGTAAAACCTGTCTGTGCAGATTTGCAATTTCCAGTGAGCTTTTTTTTTAGGCGGGTTGGAGACATTTTTTATAAAAAGGGGATATGTCCCATACTTAGTCATTTTTCTTAACTCCAAAAACACTCTCTAAGCCCTCTCCAAAAATTCCACCAAGATCTTCAACCAAATTCAAACATCTCAAGCTCTAATTCCGGATTCAAGACTCAATCTCAAGCTTCGATTCTCCATTCCAATCTTCATCAAGGATTCTCCAAAGTTGAGGTATGTGGGTTTGATTGTGGAAACCTTCCTTTCCACAAGTCCAACCATTTATCCTCTATTTCTACTTCAAATTTTATGGGTCCTTATGATTATTTATGAACTCTTGAATTATGGAATTACTACTACACACCCTATTATGGTCCATTTTGCATATTATCATGAAATGGAATTATTATGTGATGTTTATGGTTTACATGCTTCCATGATCAAATTATGAAGGTTGATATATATATGTATGTTGTTGGTGGGCTGATTTATATGGATTTTGGAATTGGTTGGACTTAGTATTCTTGAAATACATGATTTCATTTACATGAACAATTGCCCACCTTGTGTTTGATAAAATGCCCATTTATAGAATTCTTAGGAAAGGGAAGGTCCAAGGTACGTCCTATGAGTCGGATGGTTATGTAATTACTGAAATGATGATGAAATGGACGCATGTATATGATTTTCCCTAAGTAAGTGTTGTGAGTCGACCAAGCCTAGTACGGGGGGTAGTAGGCCCGTATAACCGTATCGAGGGGTTGGTACCTTGGTTGCCTAGTACGGGGGGTAGTAGGCCCGTATAACCGTATCGAGGGGTTGGTACCTTGGTTGCCTAGTACGGGGGGTAGTAGGCCCGTATAACCGTATCGAGGGGTTTGTACCTTGGTCCCTAGCTCGGGGGGTGGTAGGCCCGTGTAACCATATTGAGGGGTTTGTACCTCTTTCGCCTCTCCAAGGGGGTGGTAGGCCTTGGAAATACTATATTGATGGTCACTCGCCACACATGTACTACGTCCCACTAAATATGATATTTATGTAAGCATCATTATACATATCATTTCATTAATATGCTATCTATTGGGTATGACTATGCATTTTTCCTATGATGTCCATCTAATGTAGCATTGCATTGCACCCCATATACTTAGTACATTCAAATGTACTAACGCATACTCTATGCCTACATGATGTCACCATGTAGGGACCGGAGCACCGCTTGACCATCCTCCTCCGCGTGGCTAGTACGATTTTCTATAGTGGTTATTGGTGAGTCCTCCATTTCGGGGACGTTGCTCATGATCTTTTGCTATGTATAAAACTTTTCCTTTCTAGTCATGTTTTGACTATGAGGGTGAGCCCGGTAGTTTGTCTTGGCCCCCGCTAAGTACTCATGTTTAGAGGTGGTGTTGGACAAGTTGTGTGTTATGCTTGAGCTTGACTCATCTATGGTATTTATGTATCATTTCTTTTTTTTTTCTTGCTCCCTTAGTCCCGATTTTCCCCTTGATTATGCTTATCGCTTATGGTCATTTAATTGCTTCCGCGACCAAGGATGTGTAATGATACGCTATGAGGCTTGTTTGGGGTTCCTTCGGGTTCCCCATTCGCCGGTCACATCTAGGCCCTAGGCTTGGGTCGTGACAAGCTTGGTATCAGAGCACTAGGTTGAATGATCCTCGGAGTCCAACACACCGCGTTGATTAGAGTCCGATTCATGGTTGTTTTGTGCACCACAACTATGAGTAGGAGGCTATGAGACGTTTTAGGAAATGTTTCCCTTCTCCATGTTCTAAGTCGTGCTGTAGAGTTGAATTAAGTTCTTCCCTAACGGTTGTTCTTTGCTATGCTAGATCATGCACTAATTGATCCGGGTGCCTCTCTTTCTTTTGTCACCCCTTTGTTGCCAAAAAGTTTCATGTTGAGCCCGACTTGTTGCGTGAGTCATATAAGGTGTCTACTCCTATTGGTGCATATATTGTTGCTAGGAAGGGTCTTAGAAAATGTCCTATTTGCATCTTGCATAAAATATTACCTTGGTGATCTTGTTGAATTGAACATGGTCGATTTTGATGATTGTTCTTGGGATGATTGTTGCATGCATACTATGCTTCTATTGATTGTAGAACCCGTAGGGTCAAGTTTCCAATTCCCAAGTGAACCCATTCTATGAGTGGGAAAGGCAAAATGGTAGTAAGTCAAGGGTAGATCATTCTTGCATTAAAGCCCGTAAGTTGATCTCTAAGGGTGTCTCTTCACCTTGTGAGGGAGGATTGTGGAGTCCAAAACCCTTCTTATAGAGTCGGTTCCGGGTCGTAAATTGAATTCCTTGATGTCTTCTAATGACCTTTCCGGTGTTTCCTCCCGAAAGGAAATAGATTTTGGCATAGACCTCCTCCCCGATACTCAACCCATTTCTATTCCCCCTTACCGTATGGCCCCGGCGAAGTTAAAGGAGTTGAAAGAACAATTGAGGGACTTGTTGGAGAAAGGTTTTATTAGGCCTAGCCAATCACCATGGGGTGCACCGGTGTTGTTTGTGAAGAAGAAAGATGGGTCCCTTAGGATGTGTATGGATTACCGGCAACTCAATAGGGTCACCGTCAAGAATAAATATCCTCTTTCTAGGATTGATGACTTGTTCGACCAATTACAAGGGGCTAGCCACTTCTCTAAGATTGATCTTCGGTCCGGGTATCATCAAGTGAAGGTGAGGGAGGGTGACATTCCCAAGACAGCCTTCCGGACTAGGTATGGACATTATGAATTTGTGGTCATGTCCTTTGGGTTGACCAATTCACCGGCTACCTTCATGGACCTAATGAATAGGGTCTTTAAACCCTACCTTGATTCCTTTGTTGTGGTTTTCATTGATGATATTTTAATCTATTCGCATAGTGAGGAAGAACATATGGTCACTTGAGGGTTTTGTGTTGCAAGATTTAAGAGAGGAGAAGTGTATGCCAAGTTATGAAAAGTGTGAATTTTGCGTTGAGGGAGGTTGCCTTCCTAGTCATGTGGTGTCGGGGGATGGTATTAAGTAGACCCTAGAAGACGATGTGATTAGAAATGGCCTAGGCCATGACCCCGTCGGATATTAGGAGCTTCTTGGGCTTAGCGGGTTACTTACCGGAGATTTGTGAATGGGTTTTTCTTCTTATTTTGCTTCTCCCATGACTAAGTTGACACAAAGAAGACTAAGTTTGAGTGGACCGACGAGTGCGAAAGGATTTTTCAAACCTTGAAAGATAAACTTGTGTCCGCTCCTATATTGTCACTACCGGATGGGCTTGAGGGATTTGTTGTGTATTGTGATGCTTCTAGAGTTGGCTTGGGTTGTGTCCTAATGCAAATGGTAAGGTGATAGCCTATGCTTCTAGACAACTCAAAGTGTATGAAAAGAACTATCCTACGCATGATCTTGAATTAGCCGCGGTGGTGTTTGCTTTAAAGATTTGGCGTCATTATTTGTATGGGGTACGTGTCGATGTGTTCACCGATCATAAGAGCCTCCAATATGTCTTCACCAAAAAAGATCTCAACTTGAGACAAAGAAGGTGGCTAGAATTTCTTAAAGATTATGATATGAGTGTGCATTATCATCCCGGTAGAGCTAATGTGGTGGCGGATGCTTTGAGTAGGGTGTCTATGGGTAGCCTAGGCTCATGCTTGATATGGTGATTAGGGAAATTGGTAGGGAGGTACATCGGTTGGCTAGGTTGGGGGTTAGGTTGAAGAGGTTTGGTAATGGTGGTGTGGTCGTTGTTGATGGTGCCTAGCAGTCTTCCTTGGTGGAATGAGGTGATAGCAAAACAAGATTTGACTCTTCCTTGTTTGAATTGAAGGCCTTGGTGGAAAGGGGCCAAGTGGAATTTCTCCCAGGGAGATGGTGCCCTTAGGTACCAGGTAGGTTGTGTTTGCCTTGTGTTGATGTTGCAGGGAGAAAATTCTTGAGGAGGGCTCATAATTTCTTCCCTACTCCATCCACCCCGGTTCCACCAAAATGTATATAGATTTGAGGGATGTGTATTGGTGGAGAGGCATGAAGAAGGACATTGCCAAATTCGTTTCCGGTTGTCATAGTTGTCAACAAGTCAAGGCCGAACATCAAAGGCCGGGTGGTCTAACCCAAGACATAGAGATTCCTACTTGGAAGTGGGAAGAAATTAATATGGATTTTGTAGTTGGTTTACCCAAGGCTAGAAAAGGTTTTGATTCTATTTGGGTGGTGGTTGATAGGATGGCAAAATCGGCTCATTTTCTACCGGTAAAGACAACATATGGGGCGGAAGATTATGCAAGGTTATATATTCATGACTTGGTAAGGTTGCATGGGATTCCCCTATCCATCATATCGGACCGTGGTACTCAATTTACTTCACACTTTTGGAAGTCTTTCCAAAGGGGTCTAGGTACGAGAGTTAAGCTTTCTACGGCCTTTCACCCGCAGACGGATGGACAAGCCGAAAGGACTATCCAAACACTTGAGGATATGCTTAGGGCTTGTGTATTGGAGCTTAAGGGTAGTTGGGATGATCATCTTCCATTGATTGAGTTTGCCTATAACAATAGCTATCATTCTAGCATCGGTATGGCTCCTTTTGAGGCTCTCTATGGGAGGCGTTGTAGATCACCGGTTGGGTGGTTTGAGGTTGGTGAGGTGGCCTTGTTAGGACCAGACCTAGTTATGGAGGCTCTTGAGAAGGTTAGGATGATTAGAGAAAGGTTGAAGATAGCCCAAAGTCGCCAAAAGTCCTATGCCGATGTGAGGAGAAGGGCTCTTGAATTCTGAGTTGGTGATTGGGTTTATTTTATGATTGGGTTTATTTGAAGGTGACACCCATGAAGGGTGTGGTTCGTTTTGGTAAGAAGGGAAAGTTGAGCCCAAGATACGTGGGTCCTATAAAGGTTGATGAGGGAGAATGGCAGGTAGCTTATGAGTTGGAATTTGCCTAGCGAGATGGATTTGGTTTCATCCGGTATTTCATGTGGTCTATGTTGAGGAAGTGTTTGTGATCCGAATGCCATTGTGTGTCTCTTGATGTTGGGGTGTTGTTTGAAGATAATTGACCTATGAAGATGGTTCCGCGTCCAGATTTTTAGATTAGACAAGTGAAAGAGGTTTGAGAAACAAAGATGTGGCTTCCATTAAAGTTCCTTTGGAGAATTCAACAAGTTGAAAGTGCTACTTGGGCAGGGCCGAAGCGGACATGCAAAGGGCGATATCCTTTATCTTTTCCACTCCACTCGAGCCTAAGGTATTGATCTAATCCCTTTATAAAATCTCAGGTCTTAAGTTCATCCCCCATGTCATTGCCTACATTCATGTTTAAGTTGACAAGTTCATTGTGGTTTTACAACTATGTTGAGGTTTTGAAATAAGGTGTAAGTGCATTGTTGCATCCTTATGTGGGCTGAAATTTGCCATGTTTGTGTCTCTCATGTACGTTTCTTTAACATTCGGGGACTAATGTTCCCAAGGGGGAGATATTGAAACGACCCCAAAAATGCCGGAAAATGTGCTTCGGAAACACCTATAATTGTAATTTCCATATATCTCAAAATCCGTGCATGATTTCAGAAATTCGACTTCATATTCTTATTCGTGGGGTCAAATTGAGTGGGAAATGGGTCTAACCCGAATTTTAGAACAACCGTATCAAAATTCGAAAATCGCAAAAATTGCGATTTGGAGGGTCAACTTTAAAGGGGCATATCTCCTAGCACACAAGGAACTGGAAGGGCTGCAACCTATGAAATTAAATCTCTTTGAGTTAGCTTTCCAACGCACTTATTTTCACCTTAGTCCGAGTTAGGATGAGGGAGTTATGACCATTTTCGTAAAACCTGTCTGTGCAGATTTGCAATTTCCAGTGAGCAGTTTTCTTTAGGCGGGTTGGAGTCATTTTTTATAAAAAGGGGATATGTCCCATACTTAGTCATTTTCTAAACTCCAAAAACACTCTCTAAGCCCTCTCCAAAAAATTCCACCAAGATCTTCAACCAAATTCAAACATCTCAAGCTCTAATTCCGGATTCAAGACTCAATCTCAAGCTTCGATTCTCCATTCCAATCTTCATCAAGGATTCTCCAAAGTTGAGGTATGTGGGTTTGATTGTGGAAACCTTTCCTTTCCACAAGTCCAACCATTTATCCTCTATTTCTACTTCAAGTTTATGGGTCCTTATGATTATTTATGAACTCTTGAATTATGGAATTACTACTACACACCCTATTATGTTCCATTTTGCATATTATCATGAAATGGAATTATTATGTGATGTTTATGGTTTACATGCTTCCATGATCAAATTATGAAGGTTGATATATATATGTATGTTGTTGGTGGGCTGATTTATATGGATTTTGGAATTGGTTGGACTTAGTATTCTTGAAATACTTGATTTCATTTACATGAACAATTGCCCACCTTGTTTGATAAAATGCCCATTTATAGAATTCTTAGGAAAGGGAAGGTCCAAGGTACGTCCTATGAGTCGGATGGTTATGTAATTACTGAAATGATGATGAAATGGACGCATGTATATGATTTCCTCTATATAAGTGTTGTGAGTCGACCAAGCCTAGTACGGGGGGTAGTAGGCCCGTATAACCGTATCGAGGGGTTGGTACCTTGGTTGCCTAGTACGGGGGGTAGTAGGCCCGTATAACCGTATCGAGGGGTTGGTACCTTGGTTGCCTAGTACGGGGGGTAGTAGGCCCGTATAACCATATCGAGGGGTTTGTACCTTGGTCCCTAGCTCGGGGGGTGGTAGGCCCGTGTAACCATATTGAGGGGTTTGTACCTCTTTCGCCTCTCCAAGGGGGTGGTAGGCCTTGGAAATACTATATTGATGGTCACTCGCCACACATGTACTACGTCCCACTAAATATGATTTTTATGTAAGCATCATTATACATATCATTTCATTAATATGCTATCTATTGGGTATGATTATGCATTTTTCCTATGATGTCCATCTAATGTAGCATTGCATTGCACCCCATATACTTAGTACATTCAAATGTACTAACGCATACTCTATGCCTACATGATGTCACCATGTAGGGACCGGAGCACCGCTTGACCATCCTCCTCCGCGTGGCTAGTACGATTTTCTATAGTGGTTATTGGTGAGTCCTCCATTTCGGGGACGTTGCTCATGATCTTTTGCTATGTATAAAACTTTTCCTTTCTAGTCATGTTTTGACTATGAGGGTGAGCCCGGTAGTTTGTCTTGGCCCCCGCTAAGTACTCATGTTTAGAGGTGGTGTTGGACAAGTTGTGTATTATGCTTGAGCTTGACTCATCTATGGTATTTATGTATCATTTCTTTTTTTTTCTTGCTCCCTTAGTCCCGATTTTCCCCTTGATTATGCTTATCGCTTATGGTCATTTAATTGCTTCCGCGACCAAGGATGTGTAATGATACGCTATGAGGCTTGTTTGGGGTTCCTTCGGGTTCCCCATTCGCCGGTCACATCTAGGCCCTAGGCTTGGGTCGTGACATTTCTTTCACCATAAAGTTACATTACTCCCAGTTTAGCACAAGATTGCATTCTTCACAGTGTTTCAACACGTCAATTAAATGTACCAAGCAATTATCAAACAAATCACCAACTACAGAAGTCATCCATAAATACATCGATAGTGTCTTCCACCATATCAAAAAATATAGACATCATGCAATGTTGAAAATTCATCGGTGTATTATACAATCCGAATGGCATTCTTTTGAAAGAGAATGTCCCGTAAGGATAAGTGAAAGTGGTCTTCTCTTGATCTGTTAGTGCTATGGAGATCTGATTGTAACCAGAATATCCATCTACCAAGCAGTACCAACTCTTTCCAGAAAGATGATCTAACATTTGGTCCATCAATGACATTAGGAAGTGATCTTTCTCGGTCCATGCATTCAACTTGTGATAATCTATACAAACCCTCCAACCAGTAACAGGTCTCAATGGAACGAGCTCATTCTTCGCATTGGGAACAACAATAATTCCCCCCCTTCTTTGGCACACATTGAACAGGGCACACCCACTTACTATCAGCAATCGAATATACTACTCTGGCATCTAACCACTTGATAATTTCCTTCTTCACATATCTTGCATTGTTCAAACGAAACTTCATCTACCCCTTTTCCATATCTACTAGTGCACGCCCTGTAGCAAGAAATGGTCCTCCTAGGATTATCGGCACTTCAAAATCAACCTCATAGTCTAGTATCACAAAATCCACCGAAACTATAAATGCCTCCACTTTGACCAAAACATGTTGGAGCACCCCTATTGGTTTCTTCACAGTACGGTCAGCCATTAGTAGCTGCATCACAGTCATTTGGGGGCTCCTAAACCCAATTTCTGTGACATAGGCAATGGCATCAGATTTATGATAGCACCCAAGTCAAATAGGGCCTTCGCAAAGTGAATCCTGTCAATCGTGCATGGGATAGTAAATGTTCAAGGATCTTCCATCTTTTGCATTAACAACCGAGTAGTAATAGCACTATAATGTTGCAGCTTAGTATCATCTTCAAAACTGATAGCTCTCTTTTTGGTCACAAGATCCTGAACTTCGCATAAACGGACATCAGCTCTAATACTTCAATCAAACGAACATTTATTTTCAACTGTCTTAACATGGATATAAACTTTCGATACTTCCCTTCTTCAGTATTCTTAACCGACCTTTGTCAAAAGAGAGGTGGAGGTCTTGGCATAAGGATAACCTTTTGCGTGATTTCAGCCTCCTTCTCATTCTGATCTTTAGGCTGTTTCACTACCTCAACTTCATCATTTTCCGGTTCTTTCAAATTTTCCACTCTAGTTGGCATAGGAGGGTCAATAGTATGCTTTCCACCTCTTGTAGTAACTGCCATACAATGCCCATCATTCTTTTGATTTTGAATAGTATTGCTAGGAAGTGTTCCTTATTGGCGTGGATTGTATTCGAAGATAGTTGGCTCAACTGCTGCTCACTCTGTCTAATCGACACTGTATGTGACTCTACCTTTTGCCCAATACCTGATAAGTCGTTACGCATCTCCTTCAAATTTTCATACGTAGTGGCAAACCCTTTCATCATCTTGCTCATCATATCCTCAATGCGATTCAGACTCGATCCTCCATCTTAATTTCCTAGTGGGATATATGGGCCACTTCTATCATTTCTGTTGTTATACCAATTTCTATTGTATTTATTATTGTAGTTCCCTTCGCGATTATAATGTCCTTCTCGATTGAAGTTACTCAAGTTCCAACCTTGATTTCCTTGACCTTGGCACCAATTATCCTGATTGGATCCTTGGGCATTAGTTCGGAAACCCCCCATCTAGTCATTTACCAAATTTGCATCTTCATCATACGTATTCCAGTCAGCTGGTGGAGCATTATTCTGATAATGGACTGCATTAACTTTTTCTGCACTCCCGCTCACATGTTTGAGTACCAAGATTACCTTTGTCCTCAACTGCGCCATTTCTTCATGAACATCATCATTGCATTGATTTGGTGTAGCTTGTATTGAGAAAGTTCTTTTTGCATTAGCTGATGTCTAGTGCTCCATGCCTTATTATTCTTAGTGATGTTTTCATGTTTCTCAACAATCTCCTTAAATGTGTTTGCTCCGTAAGATCCTCCTGCAATAGTATCTAGCATAGCTTTGCCATTATCATCCAATACTCTATAGAAATACTCCCTGAGAAACTCATCATCAATGCGGTTGTTCGGCATAGCCCTCATGAAATATGTAAATCTTTCCCAAGAATCATTGACTTACTCCCCACGTAGAGCCACTGAGTTATTAAGTTTATCTTTCAGCTTTAACATCTTTGATAGCACAAAGTATTTTTTGAGGACACTCGATGCAGCTCTGCCCATGTGGAAATAGAGTTGTATGGGAGCTCCGACAACCATACGGTGGCATCACCTATCAAAGATAATGGGAACACACTCAAACCGATTACATCCATATCTATGTCTGGCCTCCCCACAATGCTCTTACACATGTTGCTAACTTTACTCAGATGAGCATACGGGTCTTTCGATGGTAACCCAGCAAACAGTCCTTGGGATGTCAGCATCTGCATAAGGCTGTCTCTAATCATAAACGTGTGTCCGGTTGGTAGTCGAGGAGTGACTATGGCACCAGTGGATCCCACAACATTATGATCAATTTCATAGTTGCGGTGAACATTGGGTGCAAGTTGGTTTTGCACTCTAACAATATTTTCAAAAAGAGGATTATCCTAAATGTTTCCTAGCACGTCCACCACTCTTGGAGGTTGTACTCCAGGTGCTTCTTGATGACCCTCTCCGTTAGGGTCATCTTCAAGTCTTACTTGTTGACCTCTGCCAGTCATTCTTCATAGAGTTCATCTAAATTCTAGGTCGTAAGGAGTCAGGGGATTGCCTTGACTTCGTGCATTTGGATACAGTAGAACTAAGACCTGTATAACACAAAAACAAAATAAAACATAAATCGAGAAATAATTGACTAAAGTGCAATGAGGAAATTAGTCTAATCTAAAAGCCTTATTCCCCGGCAATGGTGCCAAAATTTGATACCCCCAAATTACACCTCCCTAGAGAAGTATAAGTGGTCCTTGTCAAATAAAGAACCTACCAAAGGTTAGGATCGATTCACGAGGAATATGGTTCAGACTTAGCCTAATTTATTTTTGATTGAACGTTTGGCCAAGTTATCTCTTTAAAAAAGGGGGAGTTTGAAAACAAAAATAATAATTGATTGATGTGTAGTAACAAGTAAGCAAGTAACAGGATTTGCAGTTTGTAATATCTATATGAGAATTAAACTAGGGCATATGTGTTCCCTACTAGCTCTTAACTTAGTAATCATAATAATAGTAACTCTTTCCTAGTGTTTAACATGCATAGTCGGTAAGTTAGGTTTCTCCTAAGTGATTAGTCTTTCAAATAGGAAATTTCACCACACAACTTGGTCCGTCTACGGGTGTATGCTTTGCTAACCCTTACCTTTGACCCAGATTAGCCCTCAACGTATTAGGTTCAGGCTATTAGCTAGCGGATTATCACTCTAAATCTCCATTGTTTAACCTCTTTCTGATTCATTACTTCCTTGGTCCGGCAAGTAGGAATGAGGCATGTTCTAATGTTGTACTCCTTTAAAAAGCATTCAAAACAAAGAGATTAACAATACATGCATAAACACTTAGCAAGAATAACTTCATTATTAGTCTTAGGTTGTTAATTACTCATGGTTCCCACAACTCTAGTAGCTGATTTAGCTATTCATGCTTGAGTATTCACAATTCATATTAGGGTTTGAATAATAAATCATGAACTTACAATTAGAATAGATGAAATTCGTAATCTTGAATTAAAGAACAAAAGCAAATTGCATAAACAAAGCCTCAAGAAATAAATGCTAAAAATGTTTGCACAATAATTCCCAAAGCGAAAATAATGTATCTTTAGAAAGTCTAACTCCTAAAATTAAAAATTACAACTTATATTTATAGAAAACAAATCCTAAATAAGTTAGGAAAAGGAAAACAAAGGAAATTCAGCTTGGACAGTGTCGTCTACGATTGGTGGCCTACGGCTCGTAGTTAACTTCTGTCAATCAGCAATTAGTCAATATTCTGAGGGTCATTTTCTATGGGCACTATCTACGACTTGTAGATATTAGTATGACCCGTCCTATTCTTCCATCAATCAAGTACTGAAGCTCACCCTCTCTGAACTTTTCAACGACTTCTTATGTACGACTCGTAGCAGGAAGTAAGGCTCATCATTCCTCAGTCGTTGTTTTACACTTAGTTACAATTTTCAGCTTTTCCATCCAGGACTTACACCCATGACTCATAGGTGCTTTGATGGCTCATAAGTCAACTCGTACATCAACAAAACCTCTGCTGCTGCAACATTTTAATCATCAAGAGTTCCAAAAACCTATTTCCAGTCAAATTCAAACAAAATACTATCACATCCAATAACTAATGCTTAATACACATGCTAAATTCTAAGTTTATTGCATTAAAAGTGCCATTAATTCACGGTTCATCAATGTGTAGCACTTTGTGACTCTGAGTTAAGCTTAAACGGATAAGAGAATGCAATAAGACTCAAACCTTGGTAGGAGTAGATCATATTTTTTCTTTTGTCCAACTTGACCATCATTCCTAGACGAATGATTCCAAGGGGAAGATATTGTAACACCCCTAAAATTCCTAAGCTAAGAACCAAACCATTCTTCTTATTTGAATACGGTCATATCGGGTAATTCTTAATTGTTAATAGGTGTTAAAGCCTATTCTTTAGTGTGGGAAGAGATTTAATAGAAATTATTGTCATAAAAATCTTGTAACACAAAGTAGAGTTGAAAGTTTCCTTATCCATAGAATTTCCATGAAAGATTTTTCGTGGGTCAACTTCAAACGCCACATCTATTAGAATATGATGAAATTGGCGGCCCATAAACTATCAAATTAAAGGTCTATGAGTCTTCTTTCCAAAGTCATTAAGTTTGCATCATTCCGAGTTCAGAATAGAGAGTTCCGATCATTGTACTAAATGATGTAGTGCAGTTCCGTTTTGACCGACAGAAAAATTCTAAAAAAAGGTAATTTTTATGACTTTATACCCCTAGAAAAACCTTAAAACAAATTTCTTACCACCTATAATGCCCTAAATAATCAGATTTTCATCTTTTAAGCCCTTCTTCTCCACTCTCAAACCCTAAGATAAAATTCTAAGAAAAATCAAAGCATAAAACTTTTAAGCAAGGTTCTTCCAAATCTTTTTCAAGATTCTTCTTCAAGGTAAGTTCTTCTCCTGGGATTTCAATTTTTCCAATTTGAATTCCTTCTTATAATCATGAATCATTAATAGAAATCTTAACCTTTCGCCATATGATTTTTAGGAATCTCAAGAAAGGATTTTTTGATCGGTTTTCTTCAAGTTAGGGTTCTTCTTCAAGATTCATGCAGCATTAAAGGTAAGTAAGATTATCAAAGTGAGAAACTTTTTTTTCCTCACGCCCTATAGCTAAAATTTAAATTAGTAAGATCAAACCTCGGATTTTATCCCAAATTCTATTATTTTGAATTCCCTTTATCTAGTATCATTGATTCTTGATTTTATCATCAAAATTATGGTACTTAATGTCATTAATGATTATTCATTCATGGTTCATGCTTATTATACCACATGGATAACTGTCTAATCAAAGTTATTTAAAACCCTTATCGTAGTATTTTGTATGTATTAATTTAACAAATAACCTATGTTCAACATTTTGAAGAAGTCTTTCAAGAGAGAGTTCAAGAAAGTATATTTAGTTTTAAGTGCGTTATTTTCAAGAAAGTATTATTATCTTTAATTTCAAATGTATTTTTTAGAAGAGTATTAAGAAGGTATATTTTAGTTCAATTGCATTATTTTCAAGTAAATTTGTTTTTCTAGCATGTTATTTCTATTCGCATGTATTTATTAAAAAGAGAGCAAGGGTCATGTCTAGGCTAACTATAATTAGTAATAGTAGAGGCTTCATAGACAATCAGTTAGAGTTGTTGTATTTAGTCTATTCTATTTTAGATTCTTTTATGATTACACTTTGTATACAAAACTTTATTCAAAAATATATGGAACCAATATTCCATAATTATGCTTCCACTCAGTCATTTTAAATTCTTTTACATGCTCATATTTTATTGCTCATGACTATACCATTATCAAGGGTTAGCTTGGGACTCCAAGCTCCGTGTTTCGACTATGGGATAGTGTCGGGTCGTGCCAAGTTTCAAAGCGTCCAAAACATAGAAACTTGCACAAAACTAAAACGATTGATCTGACGACCAAACTATCAGTCCTGATAAGTCATAAATGACTTTAGGTTGCTAAATGAAAACTCTAAATGTTGAAAAGATTGGGAAATAGTGGAAATGACCTTGACGGTCATTACATATTATTATTGAGACTCCTTTCCAAACTTTTAGATAAAGTTTTGAGATTTGTTAGTTATATTTATATCTTTGTGATGCTCACCTCCATAAAGTTTTCGCATAGTGTTTAAAGTCTCATTATAGTAGTAAGGTAGGCTAAGGGTTCGTTTGGAACAAGCAATGGTTCTTTGTGCCGGCCACACCCAGGGTGTAGGCTCGGGGCGTGACACCCTAGAATTCTGCTAGCCTCTGAATGTTAGACACCTCCTTGATAGGAAACAAGTAGCTCTTTGCCCAGTTAACCTTTAACCCTGCAGCAGCTTCGAAAAATAATAAAAATTTATCTTGAATCTTATCTTCTTCTCCTAAGGCTCACAGAAGATGATTGTATCATTTGCATACAACTATTTACATATCTCTTTAACTTCTTCAATGTTTCCCTTTATCTAGATACCTTTAATCTAGTGTTTCTGAATAACCATCCGCATCGACTATCAAACCTTTTCCATTACCAAGATGAATAAGAAGAGTGATAAAGGATCACCTTGTCTAATTCTCCTTTCTAAAGGAAAGAAATTCACTGTTTGATCATTCAGAAGGATACAAAATCTCATAGTGCTGATACAGAATCTAATCATGCCCAACAATATTTCTCTAAAGGCCATTTGTTTTAGAGTGTTCAATGAGAAGGTTCATTTTACATGGTCTTATCAGAGAGTCAACAATCCCATTATGTTTCTCGATTTGTTACAATGTAATATTAGTCATGTATCCATGCTCTAGGAAAAGCACAAGATACGCAAACTATTTAAGTCATGTGATAACAAAGAAATATTTGTATCAACTACTTAGTTTAACCAAAAAAACTCAATATGATTCACATAAATCTCATAACCTTGGAATATTCTCGTATCATGTTCTAACCCTAACTATTGGCGTGATTTCACAATTACTTGTTCATTTATAAAATTGTTACAATTAGCTAGATAAAACATTCTCAAACTTGAAAATCTCTTGAATAATTAAGTTATTTAGGTTTGAAATGGTTAATAGCTAATCATAAGACTTTATGGCTACGACACTCTAATTCTTATCACTTGTGTGACCATGTGTACTTGTGTGTATTTGACCTCAACATTGCACATATATATTTTTAAACAAGATTGCTTCTAGACCATAAATGTTTAAGTTCAATCCATAACTAATAACTATTTACTCTAAAGACAAACAAGAATACAAAGTACATAACAAATTGAAGTCTGAAACCAAATCATTTGCTAGCACTGTCCTAACTAAAAGACATTATTTCCATAATTTTTCTTTCAAATAAATGTGAGATCGTCAAACTCATCTCTCTCAAGAAATGGGTCTCTTAGCACTGCCTTCGATCGAAAGGATGCTTCTAAAAATCCTAGAGCCTACCTATCAATTATGAAAACCGTTACAAATTCAATGTCATTGTTAAAAAGAGAGAACTTAACTTCCACTGGCAATATAAAGTAAACTAGATCCTATAAGAAGTTAAAAGGCGTTGATAGTATAAGTTATTCTATCAGTATATATAAGTTAAATCCTTCTAGAGAAAAGTATCTGAAGTAAATGTGCACCTCATTAAAACCCAAATTTAACTATCTTCACTTCAAACTCAACAATTGATTCTGCATTATTACACACATTGAGCTTTGACAAGGAACATATCATAGACAAAGGGGTTACTGACAAATCATCACTTACCATGTACACTATTAGTGCTTTAACATAACCACCATCACTATCAAAACACCTGTTTGGAGTAGCTGAATAGATAAGGACAAGCAAAACAACCTTCATCAATGATGTATTTGTTATATATATAAAGAAACTACATTTGTTAATCCAATAGAAATACGAATTAGTGGAATTCAGATAAAGCAAGAACAATTATCCTTTCACAATTTCAATTTATTTTTTTTACTTTTCTTAAAGTCCATATCAAATGAAAACTAGACAAACAAACTCAAACACATAGAGTAGTAAGAAATTACCGTGAAATAACTCTGAATCTTGAGACAAAGATTTTGATTCACTTGACATGAGGAGTTGATCCTTTGTCTTATTGGACCTCATATACGCTTCATTAATATTTTTCACACTTTGGTATATATTTCCAGTAATGTCAACTCTATTGGTTTGAATTTGGTTGACAAAAGTTGTAATTGGAAGTGTAGGTAAGCTCACAAGAAAACAAAACAAGTCCTTTCTACCTTAAACAAAGACAACTCTATTGCCTTCAGTATCGATTATAAGCTTCACACTGCATTTTTCCCCTTTCCACCTTCAGCAAAGAGAACCAAAAGTTTTAGTTTCCATGACTTGCTCCCTAAATTGTTTAACAATTCCTAATAACCAATAGAGTTGTCATTGCTGAAGGTGGAAAGGACTTGTTTTGTTTCCTTATGAGGTTACCTCAACTTCAAATTACAACTTTTATCAACCAAATTCAAACCAATAGAGTTTTCTCTATTGGAAATACATACCAAAGTTTTAAAAATCTAAATGAAGCCTTTATGAAGTCCAATCTAACAAAGGATCAACTCCTCATGTCAAGTGAACCAAAATTTCAATCTCAAGCTTTGGAGTGATTTCAAGGTAATTTCTTAGAACTCAATTTGTTTAACTTTGTTTGTCTAGTTTTGATTTGATATGGACTTTAATCTTTGGAGGAAGTATAATTTTTCTTGCTTTATCTAAATTCCACTAATTCTAATTTCTATTGGATTAACAATTGTAATTTCTCTATTTTGGGTGTAGATATCATAAATACATCATGTATGAAGGTTTTCTTGCTTGTACTTATATATGCAGCTACTCCAAATAGTTTTTTTGATATTTATGGTGGTTTATACTATCAATAGTGTACATGGTAACTGATGATTTTTCATTAACCCCTTTGACTATGATTTCTACCTTGTCAAAGCTCAACCTGTGTACTAATGCAGAATCAACTTTTGAGTTTGAAGGGAACATTGTTGAGTTTGGTGTTAATATGTTGAGCCTTTATAACATATACTTTTCTCGAGAAAGATTTAACTTATTTATATTGACAGAATTATTTATACTATCAATAGCTTTTAACTTCATATAGGAGGTCATTTACTTTATATTGTCAGTACGAGTATGTAATATAGCCGAAGTGAAATAAGTGAATGAAAGGACTGCAATAGATAAGATGTACTCAAGTTGGATGTAAAGAGATAAAGGAATTAAATCACATAAAACATTACAAAATACTTACTCATCTCTGAACTCAACATAAAAAGTTATATATGAAAATACACTTTTACTCTATTTGGGAGATACTCTAATCGACAACCATCGCTAAGAGTTACGTGATGATACAACATCTCACTCACGCTGCCAGAATTTTCCTATACCGTGCCGAGGTATAGAACCTCTCAACTAAGTGGATCCACTAAGTTATAAGGACTCATCTAAAAAGTAAGATCTTGTACCAATGTTGGTAGACATTGTTTATGGACGCTATGAGTTGTCTGAACTCTCCCCCATATCGGTGCTCAATACTACTCCCAATATATACTCTTGCATAAATGTATAAAATCACACTCTTTCTCTGGTTTGAGGTAATTGCTCAAACTAACCTCTTAAAAGAGGTAACTGCTATGTACTTAAACTTTCTGAAAACGCTTTTACTTTTCTTAAACTCTTCTTTACTTTCTCAAAAAAGAATAGTTTAAAACCATTGTTTATTGTCATCTTATCATTGATGACTCGAGAAGTCATACTGCATAAACATTGATGTCAAACCTAGATGTCATACTGCTTACACATTGATGGCATACTCGGCTGTCATACTAATCATGAATCATAGTTCTCTTCTCAATGTAACAAATGATACGTTAGGGACTACTTGGTTTCCTTATCTTCTTTCTTAAACTCCTCTTTACTTTCTCAAAAAAATCAGCTTAAAGAAAAAACATTGGCTTTAAAAGATTCTCAAAACTTATAACTCAAAATAGAGTTCATGCTGAAATATAGACATGAAAAACTCAACTCAAGGATCTCAATGCATATCATATAGCAATTCAATAATTAGAAATAGAGTTTTAAAAAGAATCAGGAACTCAAGAACTCAGAACTCAACATCAACTCATTTCAAGAATACTCAAATCTAAGGATAGAACCCTAGATTAATCTTTTACTGATTTGAAAGTAAATGTAGGGCGTGAGGAAGAACTAGTCCAACACTATGATAGCCTTACATATCTGGAAGAACAAAGTTCTTTGGTGAATTCAAAGAAATATGAAGAACTCTTGAACCCTAGCTTTTCTCCTCTTGGAACCTTGTTCTAATGTCTTGCAGTGTTAATGAATATAAAAGAATTGATTAACACTTTCAAAGCCCTTAATTTGGTGTGAAACGACATAGTTTAAGCTTAGAATAGGGTTAAAACGATGTAGTTTACGTACACAATGCATAGGAGGAAAGATCAAAATGACCCCAGCTTTTAAAAATAAAAAGGTGCCCAAAACTGCCAGTCTCACGAGCCGTTTAAGGCTTCAGAGGTCATTTAATGCATCACGGCCCATATAGTTGGTCATCAAGTTGCCCTGCCTGACAAGGCTTTAATAAAATGAGAATAACCTTTTACTCCGGGCTCGAAATGTGACAAACTTGGTGGCGTTTAAAAGAATACTCAAATACCTTTAATTATATAGGTCATGGGACAATTAATTCATTATGAGTTGAGAGATATGGTCATTTGAAGTTGACCCAAGTAAATTCTCATATTGAAACTCAATCGGTAAGAAAGCTTTCAACTCAACTTTGTGCTAGGAGATTGTAGTGACGTTAATCATATTCAAATTCATTCCCACACTAAAGAACTGAACTTAACACCTAAGAACAATTAAAAATCACTCGGTACGACCATATACACAACTGAAGAATGGTTTGAGTCTTAACTTAGAAATTTTTGGGGTGTTACAATATCTCCCCCTTGGGATCATTCGTCCTCGAATGACGGTTGGACTGAGAATGGAAAGGAAAGGAGTTACTCTTTCTATCTTTCTCATTTTGGAACTTGCCTACTAACATAGGTGGAACTAATTCATACTAAGAGTTTGGAACTGTCTATAGCACATAAGTCAAGAACGATATTCTTTTGAACATAGTCACGCTCTATCTGAAGTTATCTTACATAAAGCAAGGGTATTTGGGCACGAAGGAAGAATAGGAATATTATGCCGTGAGTGATATGACTGATAGCTTTTAAGCTTAGAAACACTTCTCAACTATACTTTCCTTTCTGATTACTACACTACATTAGCTGCAACTCATAGCTCCTACTAGAGTATATGGCTACTCTTACAAACATCTAGGTCAAATCACTTGCTCTTACTGTGTTCAAGCCTAATCTCTAATTCACAAGGTGCTAAGCATGAGATGTTTATACTAATCTAAACCAAAAAAATTTTGTTTTATGCCTCTATAGGAAATCTCATCCCATGAATACTACTCCTTACCACTACATTCAACCTAAGTTCGGGTCCTAGTGAAGAAGCATCTAATGCATCATGTATTCATACACATGTAACAATACCACATTCAAACCTAGTACTATAGCCAATCCATGGACTCCTACGAACCAATCCTTCTAAAAATTCCTCCTCCTCTAGTCATCTTTATCAATTGAGATTTCACTCATACTATCTGAAACTAACTAACTACTCTCACCTAACTATTACTCATAGTAAAACTTCATTCATCCTTCCTCCACTTTTATAACCTTAGATGGAGTAAGCACACTACCGTTACCAACATAAGAAACATAAACCTTCTCCTTCTATCATCACTCAACTACTATCATCAACATCACTCTCTAACTAAAAGGATCACTAAAAGAGCTTTAGGGCGAAAGATCATAAGAATGATTCATTCGAGAATTCTGATATAAAAATATGCATGACATAACATTATATTGCTAGCCATTGAGATCAAATCATGAATTTGCGATACTGAGCATACTATGCGACATGAGTGCTTATCTCTGAATAGGTTCATATTATGAGACTGATATCCATATATTTATGGAGTAAAATTAAGAACAATGGGCTAAAGTCTTTGCCCTACATTCTGGGAACTGAGCATAGATGTGAATCTATCTGAAGTGTATGAGCATAAGTCTTAGACACAATTCTGATATAAGACACATCAACATGATGTTGTAATGACTAAGCATTGAGGAATACGCTTGAGTAAGAATTGATCAATATATCACTTTAACTCTTTCTGAACACATTCTATCTGATTCTCAATACTTCAATTGGTTTCTCATCTTACCATCTCCCCCTTAGGTCTGAAGCTGATACTTTAAAGTTATGGATCTATTCCATCATCTATAAACTAATCTATATTCAATTTTCTCTAAGACTCAGGAAAGGCTAATCCTATGGCTACTGAGCTCTCCATATGTAGGTACTAAGATTCATTTTAAGGCCTCTTTCTCAGATGCTTCTCTTAACTTCTTCCAACTTCTATAGATGTCTTTCTATGATCGTTACCTGCATTGACTATATATGATCCCCTCAACCAAACTCTTAAGGGTAATAAATAATTATTACATCAGCCTATTCCATATTGACAGTTCAAATATACTATATGGGAACATATGAAAAATCATAAACTTATTGGAACCTCATCTGACTACATACGATCTCAAGTACACCTCTTAATGCTAAATTTTAATCTAATGACTTAGCCATACCCCCTTGCTCTCATTTAAGATTCATAATACCACACTTGTACCACTCACACTTATCAAAAGTAACACCTTAATTTTTAACCTAATTTGTGTCAAACGAACTAGATCAGATCTTGAACTAACATCATTACCCTCATGTTACCATCCTTGTGATCACAACACTAATCTCAAATTTAAGCTTAGAGTCTATTACTAAACATAGATATCAATAACATTGCTCGCTTACTATACTAACTTACAACTACTAGATAAACTTAAGAAACACTCACCCACTAAGATCTCATGACAAATAGTCAATATTTATCTCTCAATCTACCTATTTACAGATTACTACCAAACTTCCATTACACAACTTCAGTACTACTTACTCATTCACTATACATCATTGCCGAATTAGTCTTATAACACTCTGAATATCATGGGGCTCTCCTTTTAAAAAATCACAGGCCTAGCTTAAATCTATCACATCACGACTACTAGGTTCTTCTATTCAACACTTATACTTGGTCGATACTAATGGATTAACACCTCATCAAAAACTTATCTTTGGTTAAAGTATACTCTAACTCAGCCATACTAGTAAATCTTATTGTACCTTCTATCATGAAATCTACACCAACTCATCACTTCTTAGTCTACCCATAAGGAAAAACTCCTCATTAATAACTTACTAGGTGCATGATTGCAACGACGTAATTTATCTCATCACTATCTCCCTTTCTTTGATTAATTTACCTCAGAATGCATCCTTTTAATTTTGGGCACTTCTACTACTAGTGACTCATAACATCGTAATCCATACTATCCTTTCGGGTGAAAATACTACCCAAGTTCTAAAATACACTTCCTCATAAGGGTCTCAACTGAAACAAGGTTTAGAGAAGAGAGTCTGGGAGTACATTTCACTTTTCGCCCGAACACACGATTCATATGAATAAGAGTGCATTCATTCGAATCTCAACACTTAAACTTACTCACAGGCTTCTCTCAAGCCCCTCTACAGTCTCATGACTTTCTGAAGACTTTTTGCTGAGAGCAACTCATCTATAAGGATCAGGGGTTTGCTTTTCAACCACCATAAATATGAGGGGTAGTCGGATGGATTTGAGAAATGCACGAGTTTGAATAAGTTCTTTATGGCACTATTCTATTGCACAATTTAGAGTATGAAAGAAGGAAAACTTTTCTTCGATGTCTGTAGTCCCTCATTTATAGAAGTGGAGCCCTCACAATCATAAATAAGATCCTACTTGATAACGGCATGGGTAGCAAAGATCATATGATAGCTTTAGAGGAGCTTGATGGACACCAAATAAAGACATAAAATGTGTTAAAGGTCCATCAAAGTGAAGAGAAGGAAGAAAGTGGCCATGTGTGAAAATGGTCATCTCATGAATTCAAGAATTCACAAAAGAAGACAACCAAACAAGGCCCTTATCTCATTAAGGGTAAAATTTTCAAAGAAGTGTCTTCTTTATTTCCTTAGTATAAATTGTAGTTTTATTATTTTTGAAGATTTAGATTATGAATATTATGATGAATTGAATATTTGAAAGCTTTGAAGCTTGTAGTTTCTAGGTGTAGCTAGCATTAGTGTAGTTCATAGTTGGTAATTGTAGTTGAGTGATTAGGGTGGATTCCAGATATTGCTTGTGTTAACTTCTTCTAGCTTAATCGATCATCAAGTTGCCCTTTTTGTGGCTTCATTTTGGTTTTCTCGTTTTTGATTAAGCTTGGGTTATTGTTGTTTGATCGGATTCAATTGAGAGGTGAAGGTATAAAGTCCTTTGTTGCTCATAAATTCGATTAGATTTTTATAATTCCACATATGTTTTCTAATTTCTTTCAATTGTCCCCTTTTTTTCTTATCATTTTGTATCAGAGCCAGGTTTAGATTTGTTCCTACAAATCTAGTCTTGGTTTGCAAAAAAAAAATATCCAAAAATCCAAAAGAAATCCATAATTTTTTTTTAATTTGTTGTTTTTGACACTAGATTCTTGTTTCCTAGTGTTATTTGAGTCTAAGTTTCAAATTTCGTTCGATTTGGAGTTGTAGAAGTGAAGTTGATATGGAAGGGTTTTGAGCTTTGAAACTTTTCAAATTTTGAAAGTGGGTCTTTAGATTGAGGAGGAATTGGAAGTTAATAATTATTGGGGTTTGTTCTCTAAGTTAAGGGGAAGAAAATCCTAAATTTTGAACCAATTCCGAGTTGATTTGAGTGTGTTGGGATTTGGTGTGTGTTCTTGGTGTTCTTGGTAATCTTCAAGTTATTCTTGAAGAAGAAGAAGGAAGAAAGTATATTTCACCCAACATTTTCAAGTCAAAGTTGGTCAAGGTGTTTTTGGGTCCATTGGTGGTAATATGAAAATAAAAATAAAAATTCAAAACAAAAAAAATTGAATTTAAAAAAATGATTTTCCACGTCAGCAGTCAACTGCCAACACAGCAGCCACGTCAGCGCCATCTCAGCTGACTGCCACATAGAGAGATACCACTCTCTTATGCGCGCGTGAGGTACAACTTCAGAGAGCAGGTTTTTGGTTTCAGCCTCAAAATTTGGCTAAGTATAGGAGTTTTTTGGGCCTAAAATTTTTTCTAAGAGTCCAAATTCACTTCTTCTTCTTCTAAACTCATATTTTTTCCATTCCTCAATTATTTAACAACTAATTAACATCTTTAATTACTTGTTAACTAATTTTAATCATCCAATCAAAGTCTTACAACTGATGAACTTCTTTGAGGCTTAAAATTTTTTCTAAGTGTCCAAATTCATTTCTTCTTCTTCCACACTCATTTTTCTTCTATTTCTCAACTATTTAACAATTAATTAACATCTTTAATTACTTGTTAACTAGTTTTAAATCATCAAATCATTTCTTTGATCCTTCAAATTAATTAACAAGAAGTAATTTTTTTACTTTTGTTACCTAGTTTGTTTTGAGTTCGAATCTTTTTGTGCTTCTTTCTTCTACTTTTCATCTCAATTCGTTGATAACCTTCTTGATTCAAGTCCGTTAGGCTTTTTTTTGGGTCGTCCTTCTTTCAAAAGTCATAAGAATCCACTCCACCACAAAGGATAGGTGACCTTGAATTGGTTGAGTGAAGCTAGTTCACTATCAATTTTGAGAAAAAGCCATAGAAGGTGAGTTGAGAGTTCAAATAAAGAGTGGCGTGAGGAACCTTTCTACTAACTTGTTTTTTGAGTTTTATAGGTATGGTGAAAGGATCATTATTATTTTGCTATCGGGATCCTCGTACTATGAGCACAAATGAGTTGTTTGCTTCAATACAAAGAAATATAGAAAAGGTCATTCAATTAGTCTCCGAGATGGCACCCGATGAGTTGGAAAGACTATTGAAGGGTACTACTCATCGTGATGTAGAACTTAAGGAGTTGCACAACCAAAGTGGAGATACTTCATATTATGAGCTACAAGGTAACAATGCTAATTCTTGCACTTTCTTAAGCTCGGAAATTCATTGTGTCGCTAGTAGCCAATTGAGTATAAGTGATAGCTGGATTCATGTGAGCTTAATGACTCTTTGTCACATAGTGATAATGTATTTGTAGAGAGTGGTCATACACTAGTTGATCCTATTGATGACTGAATAGATTCTTCTTGTAAGATCAATTTGTGTCCACCTAGTGTTGACACTTGTGCCTTGAGTGGTATTACATTGTCATGTAGTTCATGGTCATGTTTTGATGATGTGCATGTTGAGAATGTGGATACACTAGTTGATCCTATTAATGATCGAATTGATTCTTCTAGTAAAATCAATTTGTGTCCACCTAGTGTTCATACATGTGCTTTAAATGATAGTTCATTATCAAGTGATATTGGTGTTGAACAACTTTTGTATAATAATCTCTTGTTTGATGATGACATAACTCTTGAGAGTGTGCATAGTGGAATACTTTATAATGTTTGAAGTGTAGCCACTCTTGAAGGCTATCAATTTTTTGAGAATCCACTATGGTGTGATGACACACTTTCCAAAGATGGAAATCTCTTTTGTGAAGATGATAGTACGTTTATTGGAGAGGATAGTGTTAAGAAGAAAGATGATTCTTATGTGTTAATTTCTATTTCTTCCTTGTGTGTTCCAATTCTTCATATGAGTTATGATGCTTTAGTATATAAAGTGGAGGCTAAACTTGGGAGCACCTTGAGTGAAGTTCATTTATGTGACACCTTTCTCTACTACTTGTTTGCATATGATGATGCTTGCGCTTTTGAGTGGAATATGATATTCGAAGAGAAGGGTGCCAACCGGGCAAAAAAGAGTGTGCTTGATCCATGTTCATGGATTTCCTTTCCATTTGACCCTGGTAATGAGTTGTATTTTGGCACTTGTTTAGTCATGCTTGGCCAAGATGACAAGCACAATTTGGAGGAACTTGTTGGCACCTTTCCCTATGATGGAAGGTCCTTCTTGAGGGTTTACAATCCACTTGAGGGGCCTACATTGTGTATGGGGAAGGGTAGTTTTCTAACCCCCTTTCTTTACTACCTCTTTGCATATGATCTTGTTGATTGCACATCTTATGGGGTTAGGAGTTATTTTTCAAGAGAAGGTGAGGTTTATCCTAAATTCATCATTTTGTCTTTGTGTGTTCCATTTTTTGATGTAATGAGAGCTAGGATCCTTGAACCTAGTTATGATCTTGCATATAGGAACACCTTAGATGACCCCAATATGCATGACACCTTTCTCTACTATCTCTTTGCTTATGACGAGTCTCGTATTTATCTTAAATGTGTATTGCATTTGGTTCGGGATTTCATTGAGGTATATACTTGTTTGTATGACCCGATTATGTGGACCTTCAATCATTTTGAACCCGTTGAATTTTTCAGAGTATGAAAGCTTGTCGTAGTGCCATCTTTTAGGTGGTATTATCCTTTTGATGTGTGGAATAGTCAATTTCCTTGTGCTCCATGTATGGGCTTAATAGTCATGATAATGGAGCATACTTTGTTGTTCCTTGAGATTGAGTCTCCTTGGTGTAATGCTTTTTGTGCTAACAATTGAACTAACCCTCATGCTATGAGGACCTCTTGGTTGCTTGTCCTTCTTATGTTCTTGCAAGGTTTGGATTCGAGGACGAATCCTTTTCAAGAAGGGGAGGAAATGATAAGAAAAATAGGGGATAATTGAAAGAAATAAGAAAACATATGTGGAATTATCGAAACCAAATCAAATTTATGAGAAACAAAGGACTTTATACCTTAACCTCTCAATTGAATCCGATCAAACAACAATAACCCAAGCTAAATCAAAAACGAGAAAACCAAAATGAATCCACAAAGAGGGTAACTTGATGATCGATTAAACTAGAAGAAGTTAACACAAGCAATATTGGGAATCCATCCTAATCACTCAACTACAATTACCAACTATGAACTACACTAATGCTAGCTACACCTAGAAACTACAAGCTTCAAAGCTTTCAAATATTCAATTCATCATAATATTCATAATCTAAGTCTTCCAAAATAATAAAACTACTATTTATACTAAGGAAATAAAGAAGACACTTCTTTGAAAATTTTACCCTTAATGAGATAAGGGTCTTGTTTGGTTGTCTTCTTTTGTGAATTCTTGAATTCATGAGATGACCTTTTGCACACATGGCCACTTTCTTCCTTCTCTTCACTTTGATGGACCTTTAACACATTTTATGTCTTTATTTGGTGTCCATCAAGCTTCTCTAAAGCTATCATATGATCTTTGCTACCGATGCCATTATCACTACTGACACGACTTCAAACACACCCTAGGACACTTGAACATTGTGCTCTGATACAAAGTTTATCACGCCCCGAGCCTACACCCTGGACGTGGCCGGCACTCAAGAACCATTGTTGGTCCCAAGCGAACCCTTGGCCTGGCTGACTACTTAGCGGAAGACTTACTCAAGGGATGAAAACCTTAAAAAAGAATTTTTGAACATTTAATCTCAAAGTAAAAATTCAACTCAAACTGTCTGTGAAATACTCAATAACATAAGTATTAGAGTTTGCAAAAACATCTCAAGAAAAAGTAAATATTGAAAGACTCATCAATTCTATCTATCTATGAAGCCTATAACATTAAGATAGGTATCGGGACAAGACCCACGACTCGTCAGCCAACTAATAATAGAAATAAAAGCGGGGTCCTATGGAATGCAAGGAGGCTCACCAAAGCTAACTGGTAGTGCTAAGTGATCTCAACGAAGCGCCAGTTGATGATCCTGAACACCTGTATATGCATCATAAAAAATACAGATTGAATGACATCAGTACATGGAATGTACGAGTATGTAATATAGCCAAAACAAAATAATAGAATGAAAGTACTGCAACAGATATAATTTACTCAAGATGGATGTAAAGAGATAAAGAAATTAAATCATTTAAAACTTTATAAAATACTTACTCATCTCTGAACTCAACATAAAAAGTAATATATGAAATTACACTTTAATTTTATTTGGGAGATTCTCTAACCAACAACCATCACTATGAGCTACGTAATGATACAGCGTCTCACCCACGCTGCCAGAACAGTCTTATACCATGTCGAGGTATAGGACCTCTCAACTAAGTGGATCCACTAAGCTATAAGGATTTATCTAAAAGGTATGATCATGTACTCATGCTGGTAAGGCATGGTTTATGGGGGCTGTGAGTTGTCTGAACTCTCCGCCATATCCTTGCTCAATATTACTCCCAATAATATATACTCTTGCTCAAATATATAAAAAAACATATTCTTTCTCTGGTTTAAGGTAATTTCTCAAACTAACCTCTTAAAAGAAGTAACTGCTCTGTACTTTATCTTTCTGAAAACTCTTTAACTTTTCTGAAACTCTGCTTTACTTTCTTTACAAAAATTGTTTAAAACCATTGTTTATTGTGATCTGATCATTGATGACTGGAGAAGTCATATTGCATAAACATTGATGGCATATCTAGATGTAATACAATTTACACATCAATGGCATGCTCGGCTTTCATACTAATCATGAATCATAGTTCTCTTCTCAATGTAATAAATAATACTCTTGGAACTACTTAGTTCCCTTATACTCTTTCTCAAACTCTTCTTTACTTTCTCAAAAAAAATTAGTTTAAAGCAAAAATATTGGCTCTATTAGATTCTCAAAACTTATAACACAAAATAGGATGCATGCTGAAATAAAGACATGAACAACTGAACTCAAGGATCTCAATGCATAACATATAGCAATTAAATAATTTTGAATAGAATTTTAAGAAGAATCACTAACTCAAGAACTCATAACTCAACATCAACTCATCTCAAGAATACTCAAATCTAAGGATAGAACCCTAGATTACTCTTTTACTAATTTGAAAGTAAATGTAGGGCGTGAGGAAGAACTAGTCCAACACTATAATAGCCTTACATACCTGAAAGAACAAAAAAATTTAGCGAATTCGAAGAAACTTGAATAAACCTTGAACCTTAGCTTTTCTCTTCTTGGAACCTTGCTTTAATGTCTTGAAGTGTTAATGAATGTAAAAGAATTGATTAATACTTTCTAAGCCCTTAATTTAATCTTAAATGACGTAGTTTTGGCTTAGAATAGGATTAAAACGACGTAGTTTAAGTACCCAACGCATAGGGGGAAACACCAAAATGACCCCAACTTTTAAAATTGAAAAGGTTCCCAAAATGGCAAGTCTCACGAGTCATTCAATGCATCACGGGCCATATAGTGGGTCGTCAAGTTGTGCTGCCCAACAGAGCTTCACTAAGACGGGCATAACCTTTTACTCCGGACTCGAAATGAGGCACACTTGGTGGCGTTGGAAAGAGATCTCAAAGATCATTAATTTTATAAGTCATGGGCCACCAAATTCATTACTTGCTGAGAGATATGGTCATTTGAAGTTGACCCAAGTAAATTCTCATATTGATACTCAATCGGTCAGAAGGCTTTCAACTCAAGTTTGTGCTAGGGGATTCTAGTGACCTTAATTTATATTGAAATTCATTCCTACACTAAAGAATTGAACTTAAAACATACGAACAATTAAAAATCACTCAATATAACCTTATACGCAAATGAAGAATTGTTTGGGTCTTAACTTAGAAATTTTTGGGGTGTTACATGTATCATTTTGTTACATTGAGAAAAGAAAAACTTTGATTTCTAAATGAGTTTATGAGTTCAGAGATATTTCAGAGCAGTTACCTCTTTTAAGGGGATAGTTGAAGCAATTATCTCAAACTAGAGAAAGAGAGTGTTTTATACATTTGAGCATGTGTATATATATTATTGGGAGTAGTATTGTGCACCGATATGGGGATGAGTTCAGACAACTCAAAATCCTCATAAACCATGTCTTGCCATCATGGGTACATGATCATACTTTTTAGATGAATCTTTATTGCTTAGTGGATCTACTTAATTGAGATGTTCCATACCCTGCACGGTATAGGAAAGTTCTAGCAGTATGGGCGAGGCGTTGTATCATCACATAGCTCGTAGTGATAGTTGTCTGTTAGAGAATCTTCCAAATAAGAGTATAAAGTATTTTATTATATTTTTATATACATCCTTGAGTTAACATCTTTTATTTATGAAGCTTTAAATGTTTTCATCTCTTGTTATTGCTTTGTATTGAGTTGAGCTGAGGTAAGTATTCTTTCAGCCATATCAGTTCAGCTATTTATCTATTCAGCTATATTACAACTCGTACATTGAATGTATTGACATCATTTGACCTGCATCTTTTAATGATGTAGATACATGTATTTAGGATCCTTAACAAGAGTGTGTTGAGATCACTTCATCCACTCATCAACTTTTAAGTGAGGCCTCTTTGCTTCTGGAGGACTCCAGTTTAGTGAGTTATTAGTATTAGTTTTTTTTAGGAGTCATGGGTCTTGTCCCGACACTCATCTTTATCCAGTAGAGACGATAGTTTTGGAGAGTCTTTCGATTTCAGATGTTTATTTAAAACCTTTGTTCATACTTAGTATATTTAGAGCGTTTTGAGATTTATAGAATTTGTTGATTTATAATTTCTTTCAGTTTGATGCTTGTGTAAGCTTGAGTTAGTCTTCCGCTTGTAGTCAGCAGGGATGAGGGTTCGCTTGGGAACCAACAATGGTTCTCGAGTGTCGGCTAAATCCAGGGTGTAGGTTCAGGTCATGACAATTACATCTTTGAAGTTTAGGATTAGACACCCTATCTTTGTTGAACTTATAGGTCAAAGCATTAGAATAACCTTGAGTGAAAAAGTTTTGTTGGAATTGAGGACGCAGATGTCCACTAGACCTAGATTGACAAAAGTCATCATCACCGGTCCTTGCCCTCTTGGACTCTCTTGACCTCTCCTTGAGCTTTTCCTCTTCAATTTATTATGCATGTATCATCAAACAAGAGTTTTCCATCTCCTTAATCAACATGGCGATACGGCATTCCTTGACAACAAAATCGGATACACCCAACAGAAAATTGATCATCATTTCCCTAGAGTCGGCAACCATAGTAAGAGCATACATAGCAAATTGAGTGAACTTGAAAGCATACTTCTTCACACTCATATTCCCTTGTTAGCGATTAATGAACTCAAGCACTTTTGCTTCTCTCATTTCAAGAGGAAACAAACGATCAAGAAAAGCTCCTTGAATTTATCCCAATCAAGATGACCCAAATCAACCGCCCTCTCTTTCTTCCATTGATTGAACAAAACTTGAGCAATAGCCTTGAGTTGATATGAGACCAACCCCGTCTTCTCTACCATATACAAACCCATAATTCCTACTATCTTATACACCTCATCAATCAACTCTTGAGGATCCGTATAAACCTTGTAACCTTGAAACTCCGGAGGGTTGATCCTAGTCAAGTCTCTTATCCTTGTCACTGTTGTACCCATATTTGGGTTCACGGGAGTAATGGCTTCTCTATTAGTTTAGGCCGTCATAGCTAGAGCCAACACTTTGAAAGCAGCTCAAAATTCAGCATAAGTCCCTTTCTAAGCCAATGGATCAACGAAAGCTTGAGGATCCTCGGGCTCCACATTCTCACCTGCATTCATTCTAACATAATCTCTTCGGGGAGTTATATCCTAAAAAACTTCGGGTAGGAGTTAAGATAAGGACTTTTATAGAGATGAACTCTATGGCACAAAATTAAAATAGTGAAAGAAGTGGAGTTTCCCAAATACTTTGTAACCTCTTATTCAGAAATGTGGCACTCTACTTAATGCGGCTTGTCAAACATCCTAGAAGCATTTCTAAAATCTTGCGCTTTAAATACCATGTTTGTCACGACCCAAAGTACACCCTAGACGTGACATGCCATATAAGACCTTGAGAGGCCTTACACTAGCCACTTGACATACATGCAACACAATATAATAGAAAGTGTGAGAAATTTGGGAATAAAACTCATATCTTTAAAGAGTATGACATAAAAGCGGAAGTCTACTCATAGTCTTGAAAAGCCTATCTAACACATCAAAAGGAGTGGTCGGGATGTAACCTGTACAACATCTGAAAACCAAAACCTAAAGAAACAAGTAAAGGTGACAGTCCTCAAAACATGAGGACTCACAAATTTTTTAATCTACAAGGCTATCAACTAGCCACGAGCAGGAGGAGGAAGATCGTCAGATCCTATATTATTAGACAATGTAGGCACAAGTACGCATTAGTACATGGAATTTACTACGAGCCGTAGGAATGAGTTGCAGAAGACAAAAATAATTTTTGGAGTTAAGTTTTGGGCAACAAGACTAGACTATGAGCCGTAGGAACTTCTATGAGCCCTAGGTCCAAAGTCGTAGAAAAGATCAGAGATTTTGAGCTCCACTACTTGGACTACAAGTTGCCAGGACGAACCGTGCACAGTTCGACGAGTCGTAGAACCTGTCCGTAGAAAATTCAAGATGATTTATTGAGGAAGCTATATGGACGAAAGGTTCCTAAGAGCCGTACAAATTCCTACAAGCCGTAGAACCTAACCGTAAAAGAGACCGACGAATCCTATTTTTCCTATGTTTTCATTTCCTAGTTTATTTAGGATTAGATGTCTATAAAGAGTAATTTATTTCTCGTTTTGACTTTAGACAGTGGATAAACTGAATGTTTCTTTTTGAGAATTAATTTGTGAAACACTTTTCCATTTTAATTCTTGAAATCGTTGGTTTATATTGCAATCTTTTGTTCATCAATTCAAGATTCCAGAATTCATCTACTTTAATTGTAAGTTCATCATTTATTTTAACAATTTTAATATGAATTGTGATCACCCAAGCATGAGTAGCTAAATCCACAACTAGGGTTGTGGGAACCATGGAATTAACTAGGTCGACCTAATAATTAGTAATTCTTGAATAGTGTTTATGCATGTATTGTTGATCTCTTTGCTTTAATTGCTTTTTAACGAGGGCCCGCATTATAACTCGCCTTATTCGTACTTGCCTAATCAAGGGGGTAATGAATGGGAAAAGAGATTATACAACGGAGATTCGATGACTACAAACTTCATCTAATAGCTTGAACAGACTAGTGAGAGCTAATCTGGGGTCAAGAGTAAGGGTTGGTAAAGCATACACCCCTAGACCGACCAAAGCTGCGTGGTGAAATTTCCTGTTTGGGGACCAACCACTTAGGAGATACATAACTTACTGATCTTGCATGCTAGACACTAGACAAGGTTACTACTATAAGGTTTACTGTGCTAAGGACTTGTGGGGAACACATATAGCCTAGTTTCATCTTCTATTGATTCTATAAAACATTTAATTCTAGTTAATTGGTTACATGTTACTGAAATCAATCAATTTATAAGCTTTTGTTTTACAACCCCCCACCTTTTACGGAAATAATTGAGACTAAACGTACAACTAAGAATCAATTAGGCTAAGTCTAGACCTCATTCCTAGTGGGATCGACCCTAATCTCTGTTTTGTTCTTTATTTGAACAATGACTATTTATACTTCATTAGGGAGGTGTAATTTGGGCGTATCACCACCCAACAACAGCTCATGCAAATTTTTATCATCAAAACACCATTGAAGCTAAAAATGGAGAAGAGGGAAGAACACTTACGGGATCACATGTGTAATTGACGAGCCTACCAATCTCCCAAAACAATTCACCAACCAATTTTCACAGTAACAAGTGAATTCTCACAAAAAATGAATTCCCAAGAGCAAATATTTGAATAAAGACTTGGGGAAATAAGGCTGAAAAAAGATTTAACTACCAGTAGTTGCTGCTAAAGCGGTCACTTTGGCCACTAAAGAGGCCCCGCTCATTACCGTTAAAGTGAAAAGGCTCACACTGGAGGCCCACTAAAGAGGTTCCCTGCCCACTTAAGCGACCACCGCTTAAGCGAGGCCAGGGCCGCTAAAGCAGCTAGCCCATTATAGTCTTTGTGTTCTAAAATACCATTAAAGCTTAGCATAGATAGTTTTAGAAACATTAAACAGATATCTAAAATCCAAAACACCTTCACTTTGGGTAAACAAACTTTGTCCTAGGCAGTCCAGAGCTTGCTCCTTCCTATAAATTTGCTACTCCAAAAAAGCTTTGTAATGATTTTATGTGGTTCTGTCAAAATATTCTTAAGAGGAACAATAGCAGATAAAATATAAATAGAAACACTTTGCAAAACACTAGAAATCAACACCTCATTTTCCCCAAAACATAGCATGTTCCCTTTCAAAGCTTGAATCTTATCCTTCACCCTTTTCATAAGTTTTGAGAAGTGTTCATTTCTCTTTCTGGTATGAATGATAAGGCAACCTAAATATTTGAAAGGACTTGCCTCTATCTATACCTGTACAGTCCTCCACCAACTGTCCCACTTTAGATGCAACACTATAATTAAGAAAAAAAACTTCTCTTTATTGATTTTCTGCTCTAATTGAACTTCATAATCATGCAGTATTGAAATCATATTTTTCAAGGAATATTTGTCAGCTAAAGCAAATATGATGGTGTCATTTTCAAAGGACAAGTAATTAAGGGGAGCACTCCATTTTTGTAAACCAAATTCAACAAACTGTACATCTTCAAACAATGCATTTAAGTCCCTAGAAAGAACCTTAGCTGAGAGAATAAATAATGAAGGAGATAGAGGTTCTTCCTGATTTACTCCCCTAGTAGAATGAAAGAAACCTTTATACTACCTATTAATAACCACTACATACCAGTTGTTAGAAATCAACCTCCATATCAAATCAACAAAAATAGAAGAAACATATCTTCTTTAGAACCTTCATTAGGAAGAACCAAGAGACTCTATCATAAGCCTTAGTCATGTCAACCTTAATGACCAAATTAGCAGGCTTATTTCTTTTTCTAATATATGTAACAATCTCCTGGACTAGTAATAGATTTTACATAATGCTTTTACCCTTCACTAAATCAGATTGTTTACTAGAAATCAACTTGGGAAGAAAATATTCAAGTCTGTCATGAACAATTCTAGACAATATCTTAATAATGAAGTGTGAATAATTTGTACAAAGTCTTTCTTTGGTAAGAGAACCAAATAAGTGTGAGTAATGAACTTAGGTAAATAATTACCATGGAACAAATATTACACCATAATAAGTATATCACCCCCAATAATATCACAACAACTTTAATAAAATCTTCCTGTCAAACCGTCCAAACCACTAGCACTGTCCTCGTTCAGAGTAAAACCAACAACCTTCACCTCCTCTAAATTAGGAATTTTTAATAAATTTGAGTTTTTCTCTGCATTCATAAAGTTAGGAATATGTCTCAGTAGATGAAAACCAATGAAATCTCTCTCTTGTGACCACAATTTATGATAGTAGTCAATGGATTCAGTAGCTATGTCCCCTTCTTCCTCTAACCAGATACCCTACTTATTCTGGATTCTCATCAGTTGTAGTCTTTTCCTTCTCCCTTTTATTATGTTCTGAAAGAATCTTGTGTTTCTATCCCCATTTTGAAATGAATCATCACTTGTTTTTTGTTGCCAAAAGACTTCTTCTAAATAAAGATATATTTTAAATTATGCTTGAGCTCTCCGCAAAACTTCTATATTAATGGCATTTGGATATGCTTCAAATAATAATAATAATAACATACCCAGTGAAGTTTCACTAACTGGGGTCTGGGGTGGGGAGGGTAGGGTGTGCAGTCCTTACCACTATCTTGAGGAGGTAGAGAAGTTCTTTCCGAAAGATCTTCGGCTCAAGTGCATCAAATCAAAGTAAAAGAAAGAAAGCAATAAATAAATTATAGAAGTTAATAAGAAAAGTATGTTAAAGTCTACTAGAAAGAAACAATAACAACAACAAAAATAAAATAGCATGATAATCGAAATACAATAAACAACATATGGTAAGAACTACAAGGGTATGACTAGTACAACAAACAGGAAGTAATAAGCCTAAACCTTTGCAAGGCTAAAACAATATCAACACTCTACCCTTACTAACCTTCTACCCTAATACGCAACCTCCACTCTTTCCTATCTAAAGTCATGTCCTCGATAATGTGAAGTTGCACCATGTCCTATTTAATCACCTTTATCCAATACTTTTTTGGCCTACCTCTGTCGCTCTGTGTACCCCCTATAGTCAGCCTCTCCAACCTCTTCACTGGGTGTCAACACACCTCATCTATACATGTTCAAACTATCTAAGTCTAACTTCCCTCGTCTTGTCTGCCAAAGACTTCCCTGATCTTTTCAGCCGAAGTAACCACTCCCACTTTTTCCTAGATAACCTCATTTCTAATCGTTTCACTCCTAGTATGTCCCCACATACATCTCAACATTATCATACCCACAACATGCATCTTCTGAACATATGAATTCTTGACTAGCCAGCACTTCACTCCATACAATAAGGACAATCTAACCACCACTCTATAGAACTTGTCTTTAAGTTTAGGTTGTACCTTCTTATCACACAAGACTCCAGAGGCAAGTCTCCATTCCATCCATGCCACTCTAATGTGATGTGTCAGATTATCGTCGATGTCTCCACTACCCAGAATTATGGACCCAAGATACTTAAAACTCTCTCTTAGAAATAGTTTGTCTGGCAAGTCTTACTTCCACATTTGCTTCATCCAACGCAACGCGAACTTAGCACTCCAGATATTCATTTTGGCTCTTCTCAACCTGAATCCTTTGGACTCCAGAGTTTCTCTCTAAACCTCCAACCTAACATTAACTCTGTCACGTGTCTTATCAATTAGTACAATGTCATCCGCAAATAAAATATATTGTGAAACCTCTTCCTGAATATTATGTCAACTCATCCATCACAAAGATTAATAGAAAAGGGCTAAGAATTGATACTTGATGTAGCCCCTTCTCAACTGAGAATCAAATAATTTTCTTTAATTCTTACTATGTCCTTCATGATAATCAATTGCTTGAATATGTCACCATATGCTCCTCAATCCAAATGGATAGTGCAGTCTTGGCCCTTTTAATATTCTCCCTAAAACTATGAAAGGATTGCCAGAGGTATAAGATGGCCAATTCTATCTAACTACTTCCTGAAAAGCGGCATGATATGTCTATAATTTTAGAAACCTAAATGGTTTTCTATATCTAGACCTTCTTTCCTCACAGATAAGAAACATATGAGCATGATCAGAATGAACTCTTGGTAAGTGTTCCACTTCCATATGATTAAATAAATTTTGCATATCCTAATGATTAGAATTTTATCTAACCTCTCAAATATATAGACATCACCATCTCTTCCATTCCACCATGAAATATAAATGCTCACCAATTGAGTATGTCTATCCCTACTCAACGATGTAGTTAAATAGTCAACTTGGGTAGGCGGTAGGTCGAGAGATCTTGATCATAATATCAACCCTGTAAATCAATAATTTGATAACCGTATGAAATCCATGAAAAATATGTGATACATGAATTCTTAGTGTGCTGCAGCCCTGGAAATTTCCAACCATTGTAAGTCAATTTTACTATTTAATTCTTGCATTCTTAGTATTCAAATATAAATTAAACTCTTTTGGCATGCTTGAATAAATAATTAGACTAGTATAATTTAGTAAAATAGTTAATTGACAAGTCCTTTGGCTTCGATAATTCGGCTCTTTTAGAGCCACTATATTACTTGCACGATCACATACACTTGTGTGTGCATTTGGAAGCAACAAGTTTTTGGCGCCGTTACTGGAGACTTAAAAATTAATTATTCTTCTAGGTTATACTTTTTAATTTATTAATTTGAATTTTTTATTTTTTTAACAAATATTTTATTTCCCTTTGAATAATTTCGTACTCTTATTGATATGGATGATTGGGATAAATGGTGGTTAGGTGATGGGTATCCTTGTAAGTATTCTGATGGACTACACTTGGATATCCAGTGTCCTATATGTCATATATGTGGTGGTCAATATGGTCATTGGAATGTTTATTCTAACTCTTATTCCCCTCCCCCGAACTCATATTATGATTCTTCTATTATTTGTGATGTTGACAAGAGTAATAAAGTGGAGGATGCTGAACAAGAGACACGCAATACGTTTTTAAGCAATTTATGGACATGCTGGACAAAATTAATTTAAAAATCATGGAACTGGGATTAAAATGCATGGAACAACAATCAAAAACCATGTAATTGCAGGCTAAGGTTAACACTTATCAATTGCAAGTTACAGGCCTAGCTAATACTCGATTGGAGGAAGAGACTGAATCCCAACAAGGAGAAAGTTGTGAAGAAACAGAGATAGTGAGCCAATCTTGGCTGCAAAAACAAGCTCAACTTCTCAAGTTTCAAGAGTATATCCATGATGGTCTTGCATACATGAAAATCCAACTGATAGAAGGAAAAGTTGAGCTCACACAAGAAATAGAGTAATTTAGCTCAGATATTCATGACTTGGAGGCTCACTTGAACAAAAAGATTGAGGTATCTGATGCACAATCACCAATCGCCGTGGATGATGATCAACTAGCGGAACAAAAAAAGGAATTTCAACCATTTAACTATACCTTATTTCTTAGAGTCGATGTTGAGAAAGAGTACAAAGTGAGAATATTGTAAATAATGTTGCTTTTGAATTGAGGCATCTTGGATCTCATTCTAAACATTTTTCTATATTATGCTTAGATGACGACATAAAATTCGAGTCATCTGAACTAATGGAAGAGTGTCTAGATGAGGAACAAGGCCCCTACATCCTAAAGTTTTCTAGTCCACGTAGACAAACCGACATTCCTCACATAAGGGCCAAGAAGTGCAAGATGCGACATCTATTACTTGGTTCCTTTATCTTTATATTACCGCCCCTTGAAAGGAGCAGAAAAATTGTTGTAAAGTTAGGGGATAAATTCATAAGTTCAAAGTGGAAAGAAAAGTGGTGAGCTTACTTGTGTCGTGTCGCGACGTTAAATCAAGCGCTTGTTGGGAGTCAACCCAATTTGTTGTGTAGTTTCTTATTTTTTATTTTTTTTAGTGTCATTTTTTTATTTTGTTTTTATAGGTTTTGGAGAAGTTTGAGTATCCGAAATTTGGAGCTAAGGAGCATGTCTAAGAATGAATGTGGGGTGCATATGACGTGTGATAAAAATTGAGAAACCATGCTACTAGTTAGGCCTAGAGGCCTCAGGGAGTTCTTTATTTCACTCTTAGCTTATGTATTGAATTGTTGCACTGGAGACAGTGCCATGTTTTTAAGTGTGGGGTGAGGGAATGAATTTCTAGTTTTTACTGCTTTATTGAGTCTATTTTTTTGGGATGGGTTCCTCGGCTTTTGCTTTCGGTTTTTTCCTAAGGATAGTCCCTTTGAACCGATTATCTTTTATTTTTTTAGAAATAAAGTTTCTTTTGGTTTTTATTTTTTTTGGAGAGAAAAGGAAAGACCCTTTTGAGTTGTGTTATACTAGTTATTTAGGCCTAATTTTGAGTAGTGCTTTCTTGTGAATGCTTGATTGCTAATGAAATTGTAGATTTTTTAACACCGAGTCTCATGATTGTGACTTGTATATAGCTTATTTGATTTTGTAATTTGTTATGACCATGTCTCTCTTATAAGTGGAATTGATCCATCTTGATTGATACATGTGCCATGTGTGGTGAGAATTTATCTATTCCATATTTGCATCTTAGTCTAAAACTTGCCCTGCATGTTATTGAAGTGAAATAAAAAGTGTTTCTTTGTTTAGGAGATGAGAATAGGCTTTCGTTGACTTATCTTGTAAATTTTAGCCTTTTCAGATATTATATCATTAGTTAGCCTTTTTGAGCCTGTAGCCTTTTGTTGGTAGCCATATTTTTGCCTTAACTCTTTTATTGAATCCTTAATTTTTGCATCTTGCTTCATTGAGTGTTGTAGCATAGACTGATTATAATTGGTAAATCTGAAGAAAAAAATGGATGGTTGAGTGAAAAAGGTAATCAATGATAGCTACAAAGTGATAAAAAAAGCCCTCTTTGAAAGAATGTGACATGAAAAAAAAATCATTGAAAAAAAAAGATTGAAGCATTCTTAAGATGATGAGAATTACTTGTGAAATAATTGTTGAAGAGAGATATGAAAATAAAGAGAAGAAAATAATGGGTGATGAAGTCTGAAAGTGCAAACTGCTTAGAGAAGTATAAGTCACTATTATATTATTTTCCTACCCCTAGCCTACATTATAACCTGTTAAAGTCATATTTGATTCTATTTGAGCATACTTAATTAGTGAAAATGTATATAATGGGCAAGCCTACGATTCTTTGCGCATACATGTGAATTTTATTTATGAGTGTGAGGGTTGTTCTTTGATACTAAGTCCTTAATTTAGAATCAATCTTTTGAATTGAGTGTGTGGACTATTTCTTCTTGTGAGGGCACTTGTTTCATGATAGATAGGTGATTTTATTAACTTTCTTTGACGAGAATAGGTGAGCAAGCTTAAATTTGATGAGTTCAGAGTCCTTCCTTGAGGTTAGGAGGTTAGAGGTGTTGTTTATTTGTATGTCTTACATAATGAGCGGGAAATGTACTTGATGTTTTGAAATTTGTATATGACCTAATTATTTGTATCAACCAAAGTGATGTCATCCCTAATTTGATTTTTTGAGATGAGCTTTAATGCTTGCTCGAGGACGAGCAAAAGCCTAAGTGGGGGGTGTTGATGTGAGGCCAAAAATATATTTTTTCAATCATTATTTGTCTCATATTTAGTATTTATATTTGTGCTTTTTGAGCATGTATTTTATGAATTGTGCTAAAGAGTGTATTTTATTTGTAGGATTAAATTGAGGTGAAGATGAAGAATTTGGAGCTAAAACGAATTAGAGATGGAAGATAATAGAAGAAAATCAAGAAGACAACTTAATGGATTAAACTCAATATAATAATGTATTATATATAAAGTTCAGATTCCGAATTGCGAATTGCAAATTGCAATTTGAATGCTTACCTGCTGGCGGCGTGTCAAATTCTGAAGGCCACAATAATTGAAGAGGTGGACGGAGCAGTTTCACGCGAGGAATTCCAATTCCTTTGGATTTTGATTTCCTGATTTGTTTTGGACTCAATTATTTTATTTAGAGTTTTCTGGATCTATAAAAAGTTCATTAAATTATTCTTGGAAGAGCATCATATTTTGTAGAGCATTATATACAAAGTCGTCATACTTTTTAGGATTCTTTTCTTTTTCTTTTTCTTTTTCTTCGTTTCTTAGACATTAGTAGCTAAAGACCCTTATTCTGGGGCTGCAACTACGAATTATTGTTGAACATTGATTTCATTTGAATAAATTTGTTATCATATAAATTATTCTTGTATTCTTATTTTATTATTTCATGCTTTTTTTTATGACAAAATAGTTGTTATTTTAGTATTTCATGCTTGATCACCATTGAGATAAATTTATTGTCTATTTTTGAACTCGAGAGAGGAATAGGTAGATAGACCAGAGAATGCAAGGAGTACGATCTTTCTTGTATACCACTTGTTTAGATTTGTGTTTAGGATTGACACCCAGATGAACACCGTGCTTGATTACGAAACAGGATGAAATATAATTGCTCGCTAGTTGAGTATGTCTATCCCCACTCAACGATGTACTTAGACAGTCAACTGGGGTAGGCGATTAGAGGTCGAGAGATCATGATCATAATATCAACCATGTAAATCAATAATTTTGTAACCATATGAAATCCATGAAAAATATGTGATACATGAATTCTTAGTATGCTACAGCCATGGAATTTTAACCATTGTAAGTCAATTTTCTTATTTCATTCTTGCATTCTTAGTATTAAAATATAAATTAAACTCTTTTGACACTCTTAAATAAATAGACTAGTATAATTTAGTAAAATAGTTGATTGACAAGTCCTTTGGGTTCAATAATCTGGCTCTTTTAGAGCCACTATATTACTTGCGCAACTACGTACACTTGCATGTGCATTTAAAAGCAACAAGTAACATTTGAAGTCTCTGAAATGTTTGTTGAGACTTCACATACCGTATGTTTCAAATAAAGGACTTCATAATCTATTATTAACAACTTTATTTCTTTTTGGTAGAATTGTGATAGGTTGTGCATTTTCACCATCACCTTATTTTTTGCCTTTCTTTGTAGCTTTCAATACCCTCGGAGATAAGTTAGCCTAGTTGGCTATGTTTGTCAATACATCATCATCCACCTCTTCTAGCTTTGTTTTAGCACTCTACTTTGGACCATCTATTTCCAAGAACCCATTCTCCTCTATGTTGTGAGCAATAATATCATGTAGCACTCTATTAGGATATTCACTAATCACCAAGATTTGGGGATCTTCAAAATGACAAGCTACCACTGTCAATTCATCATTATTCTCCATTACTTTGTCTTCACTGATATCTTCATTACATGTTTGATTATTCTGGTTTTTCTCCAGCTGTAATAAATCCATATCCCTGAAACTATGCACTGCAACAAGCATGTTATTTTTTCTCTCTTTACTATAGTTGACATTTTCAGGACCACCTTGATGAATATCTAGAGATTTTTCCTTTGTTTGAGCATTATGATATTGATTGTGCCTCATGTTGTCCTATTGTCCAGGAAATGTAATTGTTGAATGTTTTCCTTGCAACGTCCCACCAAAGAATTTTGTGACCCAATCCATATCCCTGAAATTATGCACTGTAACAAGCATGTTATTATTCATTTCTTCACAATAGTCAGGATCACCTTGATGAATATCTAGAGATTTTTCCTTTGTTTGAGCATTATGATATTGATTGTGTGGGGTTCCAGCCCATTTCCCATTGGTGAAGTCCTCAACTGCTGCAAGCAATTGTTAAAAAGGAATAGTTATAGCAAATGTTGAAAATTTTATAGATTTGGTGGTTGGCAAATTGGTAAGATTTGCAACCTTTGTTGAAATTTGTTACATTTGCCTATGTCATTAGTGACACAGGCATGGTTTTCTCTTCCTATAAATAGGGAACTTTTGCTCATTTGTTATACACACCAAGATAGAGAGAAAAATCATTTTGAGAGCAAAGTGAGGTATACCATAGACTATACAAGAAAATAGTCATTGAAGAAAAATAGAGTGTAAGCGATATTTTAGTAAGGTGGTAAATCAAAAGAGTGTTATTCATTTTGAGTGTGTAGTAGTCACTTTGAGTGGTGTACTCGTGACTATACAGTGTAAAAATTTCTTACTATAGTAATATCAGTTGCTCCTCTTGGCCCGTGGTTTTTTCCCTTATTTAGAAGGGTTTCCACGTAAAATTCTTGGTGTCATTATTTTCCCATTTTATTTCTACTAGTTTGACCATATATATTTTTGTGTCAGTCCGCGTTTTCTCAATAAACTGGTATCAAAGCCAAGGTTTTATCTGAATATGCTCTGTGGTTGAAGCACAGTCTGAACTTCCACATCAGAAAAGATTTACTTTGATTTGAAATAACTTTTTTTTTGGGGAAAACGATGGAAGCCGACACAAATATAATGGTTACTTTGAATGGTGTTAATTATGTCATTTGGAAGGGGAGAATGGAAGATCTGCTTTATGTTAAGAATTTTTATCAACCAGACTTTATCACTATAAAGCCTGAAAATAAAACAGATGAAGAGTGGAATCTGTTGCACAGACAGGTTTGTGGAATCAATAGGCAATGGGTTGATGATAATGTGTTAAACCATATTTCTGGGGAGACACATGCTCAAACCCTATGGGAGCATCTTGAAAGTTTGTATGCTCGGAAGACTGGGAACAACAAAATGTTCTTAATAAAGCAGATGTTGAGTTTAAAGTATCATGATGCTTCTTCGATGACAGATCACCTGAATAATTTTCAGGGGATTATGAACCAATTATTTGATAAGGGCATCAAGTTTGATGAAGAAATTCAAGGCTTGCTTCTATTTGGGTCCCTACCAAACTCTTGGGAAACATTTAGAACCTCATTGTCAAATTCTGCTCCGAATGGTGAGATCTATATGGTTTCTACCAAGAGTAGTGTCTTGAATGAAGAGATGAGAAGAAAATCTCAAAGTTCTTCTTCGTCGGATGTCCTAATAACTGGCTCCATGGGGAGAAACAAAACTCGTGGTTCTCAAAATAGAGAATGTAATAGGAGCAAGTCCAAAGGCAGACTTAAGGATATTGAGTGCTATCATTGTGGCATGAAAGGGCACACAAAGAAGTTTTGCCGGAAGTTGAAGAGGGAGAACAAAGACAAAGAGAAAAATAAAGAAGATGGCAATGAAAATTCCCTAGCCACCGTCACCACCGAAGATCTTGTTACCATCCTTGATGTGGATATGATAAATATTGCTTGTGATGAGTCAAGCTGGGTTGTGGACACTGGTGTCGTATCTCACGTGACATCAAGGAAGGATTTTTTCTCTTCCTATACTCCTGGTGAATTTGGAACCTTGAGTATGGGTAATGAGGCTGTATCAAAGGTGGTTGGTATTGGTACAATTTGTTTGAAAACTAGTGTTGGAAATAAACTAGTTTTGAACAATCTGAAACATGCACCTGATGTTCGTCTGCACCTAATTTTTGTTGGTGTTTTGGATGATAAAGGATATGTTAGTACCAACGGTAATGGAAAATGGAAACTCATTAAGGGTTCCTTGGTTGTGGCTCGTGTAACAAACGTCATGGTCTATACTGGACTACAGCTTCTACTTGTGTTGATATGGTGAATGCAGTTGAGAGCGATAGCTCTTCAACGTTATGGAACAAGAGGCTTAGCCACATCAGTGAGAAAGGACTTAATGTTCTAGCCAAGAAGAAATTATATTCAGATTTCCAAAGTGCTAAATTAGAAAAGTGTGAGCACTGCTTGGCTAGAAAACAAAATAGAGTTTCCTTTAAGTCTAACCCTCCTTCAAGGAAGACATAGTTGCTTGATTTGGTGCATTCTAATTGATGCGGCTCAATGAGGACAAGGACATTGGGTGGTGCACTCTACTTTGTCACCTTTATTGATGATTGCTCGAGAAAACTTTGGATCTATGTCTTGAAGACTAAAGACCAAGTGTTAGGTGTCTTTAAGCAGTTTCAGGCTTCAGTTGAAAGAGAAACTGGAAATAAACTGAAATGTATTCGTACTGACAACGGTGGTGAATATTGTGGACCATTTGACGAATACTGCAAGCATCAAGGTATTAGACACCAGAAGACTCCTCCTAAGACTCCTCAGCTTAATGGTTTGGCTGAGAGAATGAACAGGACCTTGATGGAAAGAGTTAGATGTTTGCTTTCTGAAGCAAAGTTGTCGAACTCATTTTGGGGTGAGGCTTTATTGACCGCTGCACATGTTATTAATTTGTCTCCTACTTTTGCTTTGCAAAGTGATGTTCCGAATAGAGTTTGGTACGGAAAGGATGTTTCCTATGACCATTTGAGAGTATTTGGTTGCAAAGCTTTTGTACATGTGCCGAAAGATGAGAGGTCAAAGTTAGATGCCAAGACAAGACAGTGCATTTTCATTGGATATGGCCTTGATGAATTTGGTTACAGGCTATATGATCCAATTGAGAAGAAACTTGTGATAAGCCGTGATATTGTTTTCATGGAGAATCAAACCATTGAAGATATTGACAAAGCGGAGAAGCTAGAATCTTCAAGTTTTGATGGCATAGTTCATCTTGATAAAGTTCCTCACACAAGTGTGCATGATGTTGTTGGGCTTGATGACCAGGGTGATGCCCAGAATCATGTCTCGGATCAACACGTTGATATTGATAATAACAATGATGTTTTTATTGATGATCCTTCTTCTCATGAAGTTGTGGACGAATCAAATATTTCGCTTAGGAGGTCACAAGACAGCGGGTTCCTTCCTCTCGTTATTCACCCAATGAGTATGTGTTACTCACTGACGAAGGAGAACATGAATGTTATGAGGAGGCTATGGAAGATGAGCACAAGGATCAATGGATTGAAGCCATGCAAGATGAGATGAAGTCTCTGCATGAGAACCACACTTATGAGTTGGTGAAATTGCCTAAAGGCATGAGAGCTTTGAAGAACAAGTGGGTGTTCAAAGTTAAAGTTGAAGAACACAACTTGAAGCCCAGATACAAAGCTAGATTGGTTGTTAAGGGATTTGGTCAAAGAAAGGTATTGACTTTGACGAAATATTTTCTCCTGTCGTGAAAATGTCCTCCATACGTACAGTTCTAGGTTTGGCTGCTAGTCTTAATTTAGAGATTGAGCAGATGGATGGAAAGACGGCTTTCCTTCACGGTGATCTAGAAGAAGAGATTTATATGGAACAACCTAAGAGCTTCAAATTAAATGGTACAGAAAATTTTGTGTGCAAACTCAGGAAGAGTCTTTATGGCCTAAAGCAAGCTCCTAAACAGTGGTACAAGAAGTTTGAATCTATCATAGGGGAGAAAGGCTATAAGAAGACTTCCTCAGATCATTGTATATTTGTTCAAAAATTTTCTGACAATGATTTTATCATCCTCTTGCTATATGTGGATGATATGTTGATTGTGGGCTAGAATACTTTCAAGATCGACGAGTTGAAGAAAGAATTGTGTAAGTCTTTTGCTATGAAAGAATTGGGTCATGCCAAGCAAATTTTGGGTATGAGAATCACTCGTCTTAGAGATGAAAGGAAGATTCACTTGTCTCAGAAGAAGTACATTGAACGTGTACTGGAGCACTTCAATATGAAGAGTGCTAAGCCTGTTAGCACACCTCTTGCTGGTCATATGAAGTTGAGCAAAAAGATGTGTCCTACAGCTAGGGAGGAAAAAGAAATCATGGTCAAAGTTCCATATTCCTCCTTCGTCGGAAGTCTAATGTATGCAATGGTATGCACTAGACCTGATATTGCTCACGCAGTTGGTGTTGTCAGCAGGTTTCTCAACAATCCCAAAAAAGAGCATTGGGAAGTTGTGAAGTGGATACTAAGGTATCTTAGAGGAAGTTCAGATGAATGCTTGTGTTTTGAAGCATCACATCCAATCTTGAAGGGCTATACAGATGTTGATATGGCAGGTGACCTTGATAACAGAAAATCCACTACTAGATATTTGTTTACTTTTTCAGGGGGAGCTATATCATGGCAATCGAAGTTGCAGAAGTGTGTTGCACTGTCTACAACTGAAGCTGAGTATACTGCGGCTACTGAAGCCGGCAAAGAGATGATATGGCTTAAGCGATTTCTTCAAGAACTTGGATTGATGCAGATGGAGTTTGTTGTCTATTGTGACAGTCAGAGTGCAATAGACTTGAGCAAGAACTCCATGTACTATGCAAGAACAAAACACATTGACGTCAGATATCATTGGATTCGTGAGCAAGTGGAGAGTGAATCATTTCACGTCAAATAGATCCACACAAGTGAAAATCCTGCAGATATGCTGACCAAGACGATACCGAAAGACAAGTTCGAGTTATGCAAAGAGCTTGTGGGTATGAGCTCTCTCTAAAGAAAATGGAGATACCTCATTCTGGTGCATGGGACTGGAGGGGGAGATTTGTGGGGTTCCAGCCCATTTTCCATTGGTGAAGTTCTCAATTGCTTGCTAAAAAGGAATAGTTATATCAAATGTTGAAAATTTTATAGATTTGGTGGTCGGCAAATTTGTAAGATTTGCAACCTTTGTTGAAATTTATTACATTTGTCTATGTCATTAGTGACATAGCATGGTTTTCTCTTCCTATAAATAGGGAGCTTTTGCTCATTTGTTATACATATCAAGATACAGAGAAAAATCATTTTGAGAGCAAAGTGAGGTATACCATAGACTATACAAGAAAATAGTCTGTGAAGAAAAGTAGTGTGTGAGAAATATTTTAGTAAGGTGGTAAATCAAAAGAGTGTTATTCCTTTTGAGTGTGTAGTAGTCACTTTGAGTGTTGTACTCGTGACTACACAGTATAAAAATTCTTTGCTATAGTAATATCAGTTGCTCCTCTTGGCCCGTGATTTTTTTCCTTATTTAGAAGGGTTTCCACGTAAAACTCTTGGTGTCATTATTTTCCCATTTTATTTCCACTATTTTGACCATATATATTTTTGTGTCAGTCCGCGTTTTCCCAACAGATTGTGCCCCATTTGTCCTATTGTACAGGAAATATAGTTTCTGAATGTTTTCCTTGCAACGTCCCACCAAAGGATTTGGTGACCCAATCCCTAGCAGATCATGGATATGTTTCCTCATCACAGATCAGCGTTCTGATGAGGTAGGAATACCCATCTGTACATGTGATAAAGAAAGATCCTTTTGATATCATATTAATGTTATATTCTTGATGAGTCAAACGGATAAACACGTGTTTATTATGTAATAGTCCAATCTGATATCCACCCATAATATTACATTGTTGAGGTATAATTCTCCTTAGTTCCTCTAAATCTGACCATTCATAGTAGAATTTCTCGTTCACCGCAAGCTGTAAATCTTCAATTTGATTCATTCTTTCTACTTCTTCTTCTATCCAATTTATTTGAGGTATGCTCCAACCATTAGGAAATCGCTTCATTAAAAGAGTATTCCATTTGAATAAGAGATGTTGCAAAAGTTTTGTCATTAGGCAAACTAGGGTTTGTGTTGGCGAATTCGCAACCGGAAGCACTCTTTAGTGGTGAAAACTCTGTTATTGAAAGTGTTGGACCTCCCACCGGAGGTGGTTGGCTGCCGATAGGCTTCAACATATATGCTAGGGCAGCAGGTTCTTTTAGGAGCATAGGGTTTTACATCAACTTCTTACCGTTTGACTTTAACTTTACTTTATTATTAATAAAAATATTTTTTATCGTAGAACATTAATATCATAGTAAATATATTAATTAACATTTTTGTTGTCTCAGAAATAATATTTATTTTTATAAACAAATTGTTACACAGATTAGAAACAAAGAAATCATGATTTTTAAGAAATAAAATAATAGACAAAGGTTGATAATTTACGGGTATAATATTAATTAGGTATTTAGAAATGCCAATCAAAATACCTCAGGGTCGTTGTCGTTTGGTAGCTAGATAAGAAACTCGTTATCTATATATTAATTTTCGTATAACTATATGACGTTGGGTAGGTACATAGGAAATAAGTTATTCATGTATAAAATGAATACAACGTTTGGTTGACAATATGGAAACCTGCATAACTAATATACATGTATAAGTTATGAGGGAATGTATGTATTATTTTATGCGGAATAGAAGGTGGAATAACTAATACATGTATAACTTATACTGCACAAAATAATACACTATATTCACTCACAACTAATTTGTACATTACTGTAATACTTGAATAACTCTAGCCAGCAATGGGGAAGAATATCTATTATTCAAAGTTAAGTAGAGAAGTTGATTTTAAAGCAAAATTAAGGATATATAATACTATAAAATAAAATGAAACAAGCATAAAGTAACCCATGTTTTAAGAAAATAAAAATAAAATGTTAATACAGTAGTTTTAAATGCAAAATATCCATCAAATCCATTAAAAAAACAAGCTTCTTCTCACTATAATATTGTTGTTCCAACAAAAAATACAAAATATGGCAATTGGCAACGTAAAGATAAATCCATGGTTCATAGATTCTCTTTTCACCAAAAGTACCTTTATTTGCCAATTAACCGTACAGTTACAATACTCTCTTCATTACTGGCACAAAAATGCTCACATAATTATACATTCAAATTTTAACAAAATTAAGTAAAATTCCACATCTCCAAATCCTTGAAGGGCTGGAAGCTTCAATTACTCTTTCATTACATTCATGGCAAGTATGAATCATCCCAAAACACTCCCAAAAAAAAACTGTATTTATAATTTTTTATATATATATATATACCTATTAGAGTAGTTTTTTTTTCTTTTCTCCATTTCTAGCACTCAGGTGTATGAGTACGATCTCTTTGTGAGTCATGGCAATAATCATACACTTTATAGTTCCTTTGCACCCATTCCATGGCATCACTCTGTTGGCCGCTCAACCCACCAGCCCTCGACGGAGAGCCAGAAGGCGGGCGGCATGAAGGATTATCATTGGTGGTGCAACCACCTATCTTGAAATTGTTATATTTTCCGACGAAAGGTTGATACCTATTAGAAATACGATTAAGTAAATTATTGTGCACATCTTCTTAATTTTTAGATGAGATAGTCATACAATTCTAACCGTACTTATAATCAGCTTTTATCCTTCCATCCTCTGTAGCCCACGATGATGCATCCCAAATGGAACCATACACATACATTGGCCTTTGTGGAAATGTTGCATCACTTTTCTTTGGGTACCTTCTGATTGGAATATCGTCCACAAAAAATCTACACATCACAATCACATAGGCACGTTAGAAAAACAACAAATTAAAAAAAGGTTGTTTTCATTTATGTGTGGGGTCTTAATGTTTGCATTAATGCTGTTACTTGATTAAGTCTAAAATAGTGAATTCAGTTGAACTCGTTCTAAAGAATTTGGAGTAGCGACGTACATGATTTCATTGGGGTTCCAAAGGATAGCATAATTGTGAAAACCTTCAGTTGGATCGAACCAAAGGTGAAACTGCATTTCTCTCCCAATAAGATGACCATCTCCACTTCCTTTCATGTACACATTTGTTTGCAACACATATGGCTTACCTGGCGTAGTCCCAAGGAATTCAATATCAATTTCATCATGATGCCCTGGAAAGTCTTCACTGTTCGAAAGCTATCACGATCATAAAAAAAAAATCAATTAGAAATGAGATATATAGTAGAATGTTTTTCTGTTTGGTTTAAAATTTTAAGCGTTCTCACGTAGAAAGAAGTAATAATTCCAGCAGTGTAACCAGGCTGTAGCTTGACAGAGGTGCCAAAATAACCAGATCGATAATCTCTGAGAGATTTAAAGCCACTCCCTGAGTTATGATCAAGCCAAATTGTTAAAGTATCTTGATTGAGTGACTGATGTTGAGGACCCCATAAGTTTCTAAAACCTTGACTAAAATGTAAGGATGGAACTCTAGAACTAGGATAGTAGCCAGGAGAAGGCGAACCCTCACAATTGTTTAAAGGGAGTACGGAAAGCACGAGGAGAGAAACAAGGAAAACCATAATTAACAAGTAAAAGACTCTTCAATGAGTGAGAATGATGATTGAGTATTTTTGGTTTGAAATGAGAGGAAGTAGACAAGGCTATATATAAGGACATTTGAGAGGTCCCACAAAAGAAAAAATTGAAGTGATAAGGAGGTTGTAAAAAATAAAAGTAGTTATAGGTAGAGACAAATTAATTATTCCATTTATATTTATGTGACACGTTTCGTTTTTCGAGAGTCAAATAATTTAAGTTTGATCGAGAATTTGTTGATGGAATCTTTAAATTTTTTAAAATGAAATTTATATATTTGTAAACTACGTAAATATTACTATAAGTCACAATAATTGACAATTCAAAATATTTAAAAGATATATAAAAAATTTACGGTCAAAGATAAACTTGTGTGAATCTCAAAATCTGAAATGTGTCACATAAATTGGGACAGAGGGAGTAATGATAATAGTTTAATTGTCAATATATATATATATTAGAGGCAATTACTGGTGATAATTCCATTTTAACACTCTTGTTAATGTCGCTAAAGTTTATAGCAACATTGAATCTAATGACAATTAACTAATGTCGATAAAGACTTTAACACACTTTATTAGTGTGCATATTTATTGCTGCTAAACGTTTTTTATATTAGTGTGTGGATAAATTAGTTCTTTCATTCATAATTGCATATCTCAAATTCAAGTACTTTTAAGAATAAAAATATTTCTAGTAGGAACCTTAAATGGGCCTAATGAGATGTGAGGATTCTAGTGCAATGGATCAGATCTCTCACATTAAACTGAGCTCAATGAGATATGAGGCATGTGATGGGATGGATAAAATCTTTTATTTTTAATTAGATGTATTTCTCAAATTTGAACCTTAAAAATTATATTTATATAATTTAATTTCCAATAGCTAATTATAAAACAAATAAAAACACCATCTAACGAAAAATTAAAAAGCCTATACCAATTAATAATATGAAATTTCAATGAAAATATATTCTACGATCATATTGTCAACCATATTAATGCAGCCCCAAAAATGGACGGCATTAATGTGTGTGTACGACAATATTTCAGAGGAGAATTGGTTATGTAGTTTGTACTTCCATATGAGGTTGTCCTACAAGCTGCATTCTATTGACTGTTGGTTAATATTATATTCGGAGAAGGGCTAATATGCCCTTTAACTATTTGAATTGATACAAAATTATCTTACATCCACCTTTCGGCCCTTAAATATCCCTAACTTTAGTTTTTTGGCTCAAAACTACCTTTGATATAACCATTTAGCTCATAAAGTAACAAAGCCTTCTAAAGTAAAATTACTAAATATTTATTTATTATGTTACCTAATCTAACTGATTCAAATTTAAACTCTTCTTAAATAAATAATAAAAATCACACATTATTCATATTTTGACCATATACGCTTGATAAATATTAAAAAATATTAATTTCATGATATATTACTACTGTCATATTTTAAATCAACCCCCAATTTATTATAACCCAAATCATAATCGGGGAGCCAACTAAAATTCATACTCACCCCATCTTATTTTAATCTAAAAAAATATGATATTTTTCATTTATAAATTTTCTATCAATTATCCAATTGTCTTACTCATTTCCTCTTTTTATTTTATTATTTTAATCTCTTATTCTTAATTAGGATATCATGAACTCAAATATGAAATGAACTTACATTTTCCTATTCTTTTAGTTTTTATTATTATCATGGTGTGTGTGAATTTGGGGTACACACAAAAGAAAAATGTCTTAGACATACATAGTTGCTTAATAAAATCATCTTCTATTGAACTAATTATTTCTATATGAATATCATCATTATTTTACTCCTTTTTTCTCTCTAGTTTTGTCCTAAGTTGAAAAAAAAAAAATTAAATGATGGACAAGATTCAAGAAGAAAAAATAGTGAAGAGAGAGGGGGGGAGAGGCCAATGTAGAGAGTAGAGGACTAATTTTTTTTTATTTCTAATTTACTATGGAGCCCAAAATCAAGTCAATCATATGAGTACATATACGAAGTAATTTTAAATTATTTTAACAAAAAGGGTCTAAAATACTCTTAAACTTTGAGATTTGGTATAATATTGCCCTCCATCCACCTTATAAGTGTGGAGCGTTAGAAATAAGGGTATTTTTGAGCCAAAAAATTGACGTCAGGGTATTTTGGGGCCAAAAGATGAATGAAGAATAGTTTTGTACCAATTCAAATAGTTGAACAACATTTTAGACCCTTCTCCGTATTATATTTGAAAAGGTTCACCTTATTAAATGTTGGCATAATACATAAACATAACCCTTAACTTGCCTTCGGCTGACAACTATGACCTTTAACTTTGAATATGCACAAGTAGGCACTTAAACTTGTATAAAATTGAACAAATAGACACATTCGCCCTACATGGCAATTTTGTGTCATATGTGGCATCCTATGTGTATTATGTCACGTAGGACACGTGTGTCTACTTGTTCAATTTGATACAAGTTTAAGTGTCTACTTGTGCACACCCAAAGTTGGTGGGCATAGTTGCCAGCTGAAGCCAAGTTAAGGGTCATGTTTATGTATTATGCCTTAAATGTTTGTTCTTTTATGTACTTTATAGTGGTATACCAAACCATCATATGGATGCGTATTCTAATAATGTTTCCTTTTTTTTAAGTAGTAAAATACTATAAACTATGTCTTAATTTCTTTAGGCATATAATGTATAAATCTGTCCTTTAACTTGGCTTAAGTTAACATTTGTGCCCTCTAACTTTGAGTGTGTACAAGTAGACACTTAAACTTGCATAAAATTGAACAAGTAGACACACGTGTCCTATGAGGCATAATACACGTAGGATGCCATGTAGGACATAGAATCGTCATGTAGGACGAATGTGTCTATTTGTTCAATTTTATACAAGTTTAAGTGTCTACTTGTGCACACCCAAAATTAAGGGTCATAGTTGACCGTTGAAGTCAACTTAAGGGTCATGTTTATGTATTATGCCATTAATATTTTACTAGGAAATGAATCAGTTATCTAAATATATCTATTCATGTATTGTGCTAGATTCAATTTGCAGTATAACGAGTAAATAGGAACTTATTTTTGGTTAATAGTGAGACAATAATAAACATATAAATGTTGTAAAACATAAGAACAAAAGAGCAATATGAAGATGAAAACAATAAGAATATAAGACAAGAGGAACAATATAGGATAACTTTCTTTCTTTCAAGTGTTCAAGTGTTTTCCAAATCTTCAAGTGTTTACATTATGAACCCTTATGCCTCTATTTATAGTGTAACATAGAGGTATACAAAAGGTTAGTCATAAACATGACATTAATCATGATATAATGTATGAGGTTATGAAGGTGTAAGGTTACAAGAATAATGGTCATAAAGGTGGAGTTTATCTTCATAATGGAGGGAAGTAATAGAGATAAATGGTGAGAGTAACTTCTTGGTGTAGTGGACATCCACACTTCAACATTTTATAACACTCCCCCTTGGAAGTCCATAGATAATATGTCTCATTAAAATCTTACTAGAAAAAAATCCTATGGGAAAAAATTCTAGTGGAGGAAAAAGAATACATATATATTTTAATATGCATGATTTGTTGCCTCATTAAAAACCTTGCCAGGAAAATTCAGTGGGACAAAACCTCGGTCAAGGAAAAAAGAGTACAACGCATATTATTATCCCCTGATTAAAACACCATTTAATTTTTTATGATGATGTCATCTAATCTTTTGCACTAGTTTCTGAGATGTTGATTGACAGTGTCTTTGTGATCAAATCACATTCATGAAGATGCTGCATTCTTGAACTCATCCTGATATATCATTTTATGATTTCATCGATATGATGAAACTTTGAGCTTAACCAAATACATTCTTAAAAATTACTTTATTTGTGACCTCGTTATTGTATGTAAACTGCTTATTCAACTTGTTCATAGCAACAATCATGTTGTGGACACTTTTATTTGCAATTGATTGTCTTATAGAATAACTTGATATAACTTCAATGTGATACGACTTGAATCACTTGCTTTTTTAGTTTCTTGACATAACTTGAATGATAATATGACAATTCCTTCACATAAGTTTCGTTATGTAGATCAAATAATATTCTAGCATTTTCATAACCAACAATCTGTAAGTGCACCAATTGCACTAATACATGATATTTTCTAATCATTTTTATGATACCGAAAATATTCTTTCTCTGTGTTAAGCAATCTCAAAACTATTGGGTACTCAATGGAACTGCATTAAGACCTTTTAAATCCTTCAAGGATTTTTATATAACTTTCATTGTCTAGTTAGACATCATAATCATTCATTATACATATTCAAGTGTTTCATCTATTGCTAGACTGAAACAAGTCTCATTGCACCAGTACCACTGGAGAATATATCTCTATTTAATAATATCAAGACTTTTGCGAAAATTCTTTATGCCCCGAGGCACAAATCGTACTTTATATCTTACGATTATACTTTCGCACAATGATTTATTTGTACCTCACTGACATTATATTCTGATCTATGAACTATAAGTTCAAAAACATTACTTTTCTAAGTGAAATAAAATATACTTGAATAGTCATTTTATTAGGCCAATCATTTATCTGTTCACACTATATGACAGATTTGAATTCAAGATCCTTGTCACCATTTACAGCATCAAGTGCTACTTCATATCAAATATACCATCGAAGTTCATTTTGATAGCAATTCCAATACGATATAACTTATCGAGATCTCTTTATTTTTCATTATTTTCAGGTACCTGAACCTTTGCCAAGATTTTATGAAATGTTATGGCATGGTGCTCTTTTAAAGCACTTGCCTCATTATCATGATCATTTTGATAATTTGTTCCTCTCCTTCCTCAAGAAGTTTTACGTTTGGAATCGATTGGTATATCATGCTTCTGGCGTACCATACACTCTACCCTTCAAGGACCATTTATTGGAGCATTTGCAGCTTAATTAAAATATTTGGTCAGCAAATACATCTGGCAAATTATTTGCAACATTTTGCAAATAAATTATCTTTTGAACTTCGAGTTCACTTTTTTTTTTAACGAGGATCTAGATAATTTACCCCACACATAATTTTCAACCGCTAATCATATCTCCCCCTAATGTTAGAAAATCTAACATTTACTCCCAACCTCATTTGGGGATCTATCTTTGTGCGTGGTGGAGCAATAAAATCGTATGTGCACTCATCAAATTTTTTAGATGGAAATTATTTGGTTCCTGACCCTGAACCAATTGTGATGGGAGAACCTTGTTGGCTTGATGCGTACATGTTAAACAAACTCATCTCATACCAAATTTTATTTGAGAGTTTTGTTCTCATAATCAATGGACTAGGTATAATTGGAAGCATACAATTTCTGCTAAACCAACCAGCATTATTAACAAAATTTTAGAGTTTGGAACTGTGCTCTTAACTTAACCGTTCAAGCAAACAACCTTACAAAAATCAATTTGTAAGTTGATAACAAATGCACATGTGACCATACAATATATGCATCTATTAAATCAAAATAGTAAGAGGTCCACATGGCATGTGAATGGGCCCATATTCCCCTTTTTATATGTTTCAAATAATTTCAAGGGATACAATCCCAACCTTAGCTGGTACAATGATTATTTTATCATGAGAACAAGCAACACAAGAGAATTCTTGAAGAATCTTTTATTTCTTCAACATTTAGCCACATGAATTCTCAATTTCTTTTCCATCACATTTGAACCGGAATGACCAACCGGTTATGTCAACTGATATTTATTCTAGTAAACTTCTAGTTTACTTTTGCATGTGATTCCATCATCATGTTCATATTTGTAAACAACAAACAAGAGAAAAAAATGGGTTATCTTATACGTAAATATTTATAACCCACTTCGATTATAGCAATATGAAGATATTAAATCTTCCCATAATTTATAGTCTCAATGTAAAAAAATTATTTTCAATTCCTCCAAAACTTAAAAAGTTTCTTTTGAGACTTATTACAACCCCAATATTATGAACAATTTCGTTTCTTTGAATAATAACAAATTAGCCCTTTCGGAGCTCTCAATTAATTTTGTGTACTACCACAAATTTTACAACACCATTTGTATGGTGACCATCTCCTTCAAGGAGAAAATTATTCTTATTGTCATGGCTAAAATTATTACATGCAAGACTTATTTTTTGACAATCAATGACAAATTTATGTTGTCACACAATAATATTTATTTTGGACATGGCCACAACCTTTATAGGAAATAATTATTTCTTTCTATTGTCCTTCAATAACTCATAATAAAACATACCACATTATTTGTATAGTACTCAAAATATATGACCAAATGACAATTTATGTCAAAATATTTCTTTTCAATCTCTCAAACCTCCCGTCGATGTGAGATGTGACATTTATTCAACTATACATGAATATGTCCTTATCCATATGAATACAAATCACATTCTCTTCAAGAAATGAACCATAACCATAAGTTTTAGGAGAAACTCATTGTCAAGCTTTGACATTATCAACTTTATGAGACCCACCTCAACATCACTTTTCTTTTATCTAGCTTTATATTATATAGAGATTGTGCAAGTTTTTTTTTTCTATTTATACAACATATGTTTGTTTGTTTTTTAATCTTTTCTTGATTTATTAGCATAGTAATTTTTTAACTGAAAATCTTATTTACAGTATGTACAATATTAGATTAAAAAAGTGACTTTGCAATTAGATTAAATGAATGCCAGAAAAAAGATATATGAAATAACAAATCAATTAATTCAGCGTTGGTAAGTCATTTGTTTGATATGAGCAAATTAATATCAATACCGTTATTAATAAATAGATGGGGTCCTTTTTATTTTCATTTTCGATGAAAGTTGATGACCTATAAAATTCAAGCTTTATTCATATTGTATTATAGATGTTAAAATAATCAATTTTAGATTGCAAAATTATTTGTGATTCACTAATTTTATATTTTGCTAACATCATATATTAAAAATATTAATTTTGTCCTTATTCTTGATTATCACTATACTATTATAATTTATGGATTTAAGGGTTTTGATAAAAAAAATATTAAAAAAAGAGAAGAAAATCATATGAATTTGAAGTATTGCAAGTTATATTTCATGAAGAGGTAATTTATATAAAAAAATATTTTAAATTATTATTATACAACGCGAAGCGCGCATAAATTTCCTAGTTAAATATATAGTTTTGTATCTTATTTAATCTACGAAAAAGGGTCATATTTACCCTTGTACTTTCTGAAAAGGGTTATATTATCCTTCGTCATACTTTTTTGATATATTTGCCCCTGTCATCCAACTCTAGGCACATATTCGCCCTTAAACCGTTAAGTCTTACATCCCCATTTTAATTATCCTATATGGTGCCTACGTGGCACACCTACATGAATATATATATTTGTTCTACTTAAATTTTCTCCTAATTTAATTATTATATTCAACTTAATATCATTTCCACCCATCTAACCCATAAAACTCAATTCCTAAATATTCACTTTGTATCGTCACTTCCCCGGGATAAAAACAAGACTTTGACTGAGAGGGAGCTAGGGTTGGTCATTACTGGAAACTGATAAATCATATCTCGTTGAAAACATGTTGATCTATCAGTTATGATTTGGAAGATAAGGATTGTATTCAAAGAAACTTAAGAAAAAGTTTGAACGGTACAAATCTGTAGGAGCTGCATCCCAAAAAATTAAACACCATTTCATCAATCTTTCAATACATCTTAGCACCATTTCAGCACTATTTTAATACACAAAAATGCAGCAGCAAATTAAGCAACTTCAACACCCTATCAACACCATTTAACCACTGTTGCTTCCAATTGCACACGCAAGTGTACGTGGTCGCAGAAGTAATAAGTGGCTCTTTAAGAACCGGAATATCGAACCCACAGAGACTTGTCAATTAACAATTTACTAAATTATACTAGTCTAATTATTTATTTAAGAGTGTCAAAAGAAATAAAAGAATGCAAGAATAAAATACTAAGATTAACTTAAAGTGATTGGGACAATTCCAGGGCTGCAGCATGCATAGGGTTTCATGTATCGCATCTCATGCAATGAATTAACTAAGGTTATCAAATTACTGATTTACAGGGTTGATTTTATGATCATGATCTCTCGACCTCTAATCGCCTACTCCAACTAGCTGTCTAACTACATCGTTGAGCGGGGATAGGCAGTCCTAATTGGCGAGCATTTATATGTCATCCTGTTTCGTAACCAAGCGAGGTGTTCGTCCGGGCGTCACTCCTGAACACGAATCTAAACAAAGTTAGAACAAGCTCTTTGCATTCTTTGGTCTATCTACCTCTTTATCTCTCGAGTCCAAGAATAGACAATAGATTTATTTCTATGGTGATCAAGCATGAAATACTAAAACAAGAATACAAAAACAATTTAAACGATAACCAACATTAATTCAAAACAATCGATGTTCAACAATTACCATGGCCGCAGCCCCAGAACAAGGGTCTTTAGCTACTAATACCTAAGAAAAAGAAGAAGAAAAGAACCCTAAAAAGTATTGACAATTTTTCCTTACAAAGTGTCTTCCTTTAAAATCTCCCTCCTCCAATAATTATTTCTATGGACTATTTATAGATATAGAAAACCCTGGATAAAATAACTGAGTCCAAAACAAATTAGGAACCCAAAACCAAAACGGAATTGGATTCCTACGTCTCTGCCCAACCGCCTCTCAAAATAGGGGTCCTTCAAATGTTGCCACGTGGCAGCTTTATGCTTCAATTCAATTTCTCCTCTTGAATATGCTCTTTGCCGTATATATATTATATATATTATTATATTCAATTTAATCCATTAAGCTGCCTGCTTGATTTTTCTTCTTCAATCTTTCATAATTAATTCATTTTAGCTCCAAACTTCTTCAACTTTGTACCAATTTAATCCTACAAATAAAATACACTATTTAGCATAATCCATAAAATTCCTGCTCAAAAAAGACAAATATAAATAATAAATATGAGGCAATTAATGATAAGAAAAATATTTTTGGCATCAGATCAACCACCACTTCAACATTATTTCAACACACAAAAATGCATCAGCAAATTAACCACAATTTTAGCCCTATTAGCACAAATTTCAGCAATCTATGCATAATTTAATCACCATTTCTGCACTATTTCAACACCAAATTGCTCAAATTGAACCAAGACATGGATGAGCAGCCTTAACACACTCACTCTGTCAAAGTTTTGTTGTCATCTTAGAAAGTGACGATAGAAGATATATTAGGAATTGAATTTTATGGGTTGGATTGATGAATATTAGGAGTTTGAATTTATGGGTTAGATGAGTATATTTAAATTAGGAGAAAATTTTAAGTGGAACAAATAGAAAAATTTTATGATGGGTGAGACATACCATGTTATTGTTGTGTAAGGGAGTTTTTTATTTGAAAAAATACACTATTATGGGTCCAATTTCATTACAACTTCTCCTTTTCTCTTTCTGACATCACCTTTTAAATTCTCCTTTTATTATTTTTTTCCCCTTTCTCTTTTCATAATCTTGATTTTTATTTGACAAAACTTATATAGATACAAAAAAATTAATACTGATTTAGATTTTATTTTCTTCCTTTTTCCTGTGTCTTTTTTTTTATTCTTGTTTTTGTCATTTTGGTTGATTTTTTGGAGTTCACAATTTAAAGAACTTTAACGATAAGTATAATAACGGTATAAAAATTATGGAGTATATTTCTATAAAAACAAATACGTATATATCTTGTTTCACATCTTTCTTCTTTCTTACATATAGCTATGAATCATTATTAAGCAAATTTTAACTATAGATCTCTAATTAAGCCTAAACTATAGTCATTTTTGAAAGTTTTTTTATTATTAAATAATAATAACACAAAAATATTATGTACAATAAATATATATATATATATATATATATTGCTAAAAATTTTATCGGTCTTTGCTTTGATTCGATTTTTGAGTTTTCATGAATATTTTTAACTACCAATAAAAATTTTGTGTGAGTTTCTTGTTCAAGATTATCTTTTTAGTATTCCCTTGGAATGTGATTCAATTTCTAAAATGATCTTTTTCAAAAAATATAAATTTTGGGGCATAAGGGTTAATTTTTTTGAAAAAGTTGACTATACAATCATTTTTTATACTTTCTTTTAAAGTTTTGTTTTAAAAAAGGGTAACAATCAAAATTTTAAATTTGCTATCGCAACAATTGAAATAGAAATTTTAAAATTGCAACAAATTATAGAAGACATTTTTCAAAATAAAAAACTCACCAGATGAATACACAAAAAAATGCTATATCAAAATAAATTCGTTCAATTTTCCAAATCAACATAACATTTTTTTTACAAAATAATTAGAAAAGGCAGCAGCAAACGTACAGAAAATCTCTTGCAGTTTTTATATTTGTTCAATTTATTTTTTTGTGTGATATATTTTCTCTCTTGTTAGTTTTAGCAAGTACTTGCTTTAAAATAGGCAAATGGCCCACTTATTTATGTGTCAAAAAGCTAATGTAGCCTCACACACTTTTTGTTAGTTGTGCCTTTCTCATAATAAAATTTTTTGAACAAATACACATATTCATGTAGGTGCGCCATGTAGGTGCCACATAGGTACCACATAGGATAATAAAATGGGGACATAAGATTTAACGGTTCAAGGGTAAATATATGCCTTAAGTTAGATGTTAGGGGCAAATATATCAAAAAAGTAAGACGAAGGGCAAACAGAGGCGTATCCAGGATTTCGGGATGATGGGTGCATTATTATAAAAATGTGAATTTAAAGTATATATATACTTCGAGTGTGGGTTCATACATCTATATTTATTTTTTTTAAAAAAAATATAACACTACTATATATGATTTCAGGAGGGGAGCATGGGTTCACGTGAACCCGGTGACCCCCTCCTGCATACGCCCCTGAGGGCAAATATAATCCTTTTCAAAGAGTACAAGGACAAATATGACCCTTTTTCGTTTAATCTAAATCTTTGCAGTATGATAAAACCTTAGGTCATAATTTGAGGCCTAATCACATTAAAAATGCATATGATACAAACTGTCTTATACTTTTCTCACAAAAGAATATAATACGAAACGAATATATATTTGATTCCAAGTCTATTTTTCATATATATATATATATATATATATATATTAAAAAGACTCATGGTTTTTCCTATATATAAGGAAAAAAACTCAGGTATATATATGGTTTTTCCTATATATAAGAAAAAAACTCATGGTTTGACATATTGCGCCTCAACAATCATTCAAATTGGATTCTGGAAAAATTAGCATGACCATCAATTTTCCTAAGAGACACTCTGTGAATCGTAAACTCCCTCCGTCCCATTTTACGTGAGGTAATTTGACTCGGCACGGAGTTTAAGAAAGAAAGGAAGACTTTTAAAACTTGTAGTGTAAAATGAATGATAGAAATTTGTGTGGCTATAAATCATTTCATTAAGGGTAAAATAGATATTTTAAAGTCAAATTGTTACTTAATATAGAAATGTGTTATTTTTTTGAGATTGACTAAGAGCCTCTTTGGATTGACTTAAAATAAGTAACTTTTAAAAAAATTATTTTAAAAATAAGTAGTTATGTGTTTTTGATGTGTTTGGTAAAAAAGTGTTGAAAGTCACTTTTTTTTTTTATCAAAATATCTTAAATACCCGTAAAGTTGTTAACATTATAAAAAATTAAGGGTAAAAAAGTAATATACTTGATCAAAGTAGAATGATTTATAAGTTAAAAAAAATAAGTAGGGGCATCCTACTTTTAACTTATTTTAAGTTACTTTTGACTTATTTTAAGTTATTATTTAATTGTCAAACACTCTAATAAGTCAAAAACTGATTTAAAAGTTAGTTTGACCAACTTAAAATCCCATCCAAACGGGCTCTAAAAAGGAAAGTAAACCATATAAATTGGGATAGATGGAGTAAAAGTTAAAAGGCATCAATAAATAAAGATGGCGAATTTAGTGTATAAGCATATAAGGCAGCGAGTATTGGGTCGACACATGTTTTTCATGCTGGTATGTTTATTTAAGTTAAATGTTTTTTTAGGAGTATTTTGGCCTTATCAAGATTTATATGTCACAAATCACAATATAGAGAACTTGTAAGGGAAAACAGAACAGTAATAGGATATGAAATTTGGTGTGTGCTAAACAAGTTGGGTAGAAATTATGATTCAAATAATTGATTTGGTAGGCTATAACTTTCAAAATGGTCTACAAAATCACAAGCAGCACCGCCTATCACACATTGATACAGGAAAGTGTGGAAAATGAGATAAAAGGGTTTGTTCAATGGTGTATACATGTAAACGTGACAAAATGCTTCGAAATAAGGGCGTCTTTACCGACAGTTATAGAGAAGAATATGGCTATGTTTACCAAATTTAGAATTATTCAACTCATCATCCCCTTTCTTGTCATTTTCTCAAAAGACAAATTCACATGTTTGCATTTTTATACTTGTAGAGGTTATAAAGATTAGAAGGCGGATCTTTCTTTTTCTCAAATGACATGCAGTTCGAATGAGCTAGGTGTAATTGATCTCTAGTTTACTAGGTAAATAACTCAGCATTCAATCAAGCGCATCATTTAAATTTCTTGTAGGATAGGTGTCAACAGATAATGTTATGCCAATTTTAGAAACTATATACATAAAATACTTAGTTTCATAGAAAAATCGCGAGTTCATGTGCCCCATTTATAACATGTAAATTTTCCCCTACCTAAGAAGTATCTTTTACACTAGTAACTCAAAAACATTTTTGTTGTACATTATTACTCCCTTTATCCCAATTTATATGACTCACTTTCCTCTTAGTCAATCACAACAAGATTGACACATTTCTATATTTCATAACAATTTAACTTTATTTTATCGATCCTTAATGAAATGATTTATAGTCATTAAAATATCTTTAACTTATTTTAGACCACAACTTTCAAAAGTTTTTCTTAAACTTTGTTTCAAGTCAAACTATATCACATAAATTGAGATGAAGGCAGTATTATTTTTTGCAAATTTCCAGCCAAATTCGTAGTTGTTACTTTTTGAATGCGCATTAGCTAAACTCATTTTTTTACAATATGTCAAAAAAATTATAGGATATTAATCAAGTTGGTCGACAAGAAACGTTATTAGTTTGGGAAAAGTACAGTCAAACCTGTGTATGAAAGTTCAAACCGACTTACTTTTAAGTTTGATTACCAAATCAGCTCAAATGTTTGCTATCTGTAGCACTCAAATTTTCCGTCTATGGAGCCACAATCTTGAATTTTTACATATTCATTTATGGCGCCTTCATTTATTGTTCTAAGTTATTTTCCTTAAAACGATTATTCTTTTTTTCCATTGTGGGACGTTAGGTAGAAAAATAATTTCGGCTGACAAGATTTGTCTGTAGGCAATCTATATTTATGGGAAGTTATCAAAATAAGACTAAAGTAGGGAGAACTCCTATCAAATGCATGGTCAACGTTATATGCATTGGCAATGTGAATATTGCTTAAACTATAGACTAGTGCCGGCAAAATGAGCCCATATTTTGGTAACCCGTTTAACCCGCTCATATTTTAATGGGTTGGGTGAGTGATTTTTTATATGGGTTGATATCATATTCAACCCATAAAATATGGGTAAAATATAGGTAAATTATGAGTAAACTATGGGTAAAATATGGATTAGCCAAATAGGTTAAGCTTTCAATTTTTATTTACTCAAAATTCATGATATTGTTATGAACCAAGTCCAGCCCAATGTGGATACCAAGGTCACACAAGTAGTCGTTGGACTGACAAGAGCTATTGGGCTGAGAACGAGTAATAGGGCCAGGTTAATTTGGGATCCAGATTGAGTAGTGGGCATGAGAACGGTTCCATCAAAAGGATAGTGATATGTGATTTAGGGATTATGCATATTATTGAGTACAGAGTCTGATTCTCTCATCTCCATTCTTAGTCGAGCTTCTCATCCCCTTTTATCTCTATATTTTCTGATCTTCTTCGCCTTCGGTTAACCTTCTCAGTTTCATCTTAAGGACGTTAGTTGTTATTAGCTTATTGTTTCCATTTCTCAATTGTATTTTGTGTTCTTAAGTGATTATAATACATTCTATTATTGTGTTGGTAACTTAAGTTGTTACATTGGTGCTTTCATTTTCGCACTCTCATGGCAGTGATGGTATTAGATCGATTCAGTGGTGCTGGTAATCCAGATGACTAGATTTATAGGGCAGAACGATACTTCACATTCGTGGACTTCTCTGAGGGATATTGGCTACCTCTTCTTTCCTTATATTTCGATGGTGAGGCCCTCAAGTGGTTCCATTGGTTGTTTCGCAACAAACAATTTTTTGATTGGAATCATTTCAAAGAAAAGTTAGCATTGCGTTTTCAGAAAGGAACCTATAGAAAGTCTTCGGAGGTGGATGCTCAAATTACCAATATTCTCGCTTAGCTTTAGACGATTGAGGATAAATATTCATTTACGTCTCAGCAGGTTGTAGTAGAAGATACTAGGATTAGTACTGCTACAGTCTTTAGTAGAGAGACGATGTCTCCTTCGACTGAAGAAAATTCAAGCCCTGTGGATATTATTAAGGATCATCCAGAACTGTTTAACACTTTTATCGATGACCATTCAGGTCATGTGGACTATATGTTCGATGAACTGTCTAATGGAGTTTTCACCAAAGAAGTGGAAGAAACTTCTTCTGTCTCTAGCTTTGTAGCTGATTTGGACCATATTCAGTCGCCTAAGGAGTTCGATAGATGTTTTCATACTTACTGTCCCATGGTTGTCGCAGAGGTGCAACCCGATAATCCAATCAAAATGCTTGATGAAGAAGCATCAGACCCTAAACACAGTGAAGTCCAACTGTTCGATGAAGGAGGTTCCCCAAAAGATAGGTCAAAGAGGTATGTTACTGTTAATTCTCTGGATCGTGGCTTGAGTAAACAGAAAATTGAATTTGAGACCTTTGACGACAAGTCTCTTGTTGAGGTTTTCGTGGAGGCTGAGATTATTGAGGATCTATATCTTGATAATTTTTTTCTGGAGATCGAGGATAGCATTCCACGAAGTAACATGCCTTCTGATGAATTGCTTGTTGTGGAGCATAGAAAGTCTAGTGATGAATTTAGTGTTCGCAATATTTTGTGTCAATTTTCATTTAATCCTGGTGATATTGTCGCTATTCATGAAACTGCAACATATCTTTGTATATGGGATCCGAGTGTAAGTTTCAAGTTTAAGGCTCTCATAGGTACAGTGAACACGAAGCCACCATTATTGTTGGGCTCTACTGGTACTTTTGGCTTGATTGCTTATGCTAGCTCCGTCACTCAAGTGTGGGATCCCGGACAACAAAGGTGCATGCATTCTCCCATATTGCTATTTGTTCTTGCATTGACAATAGTTACTTCTTTGAATTTTAGTTCTTGGGACACTTTTGCTAAGTGGGCTATTGCATAATGATAGTGATGGAATCAAAAGTGGATGATACATGCGCTGAGGTGAATCGTGTGTTTGAGGACAGTTCCCAAAGAGTTGCATTGAGAGAAATACAATCAATTGCACATCGGGATATTATACGTCTTCCCAAATTATTTCGATTCCTACAATAACTACTAGCACAACTAATTTTTGTTCTCCAAGCTCCAAAGAGTAAAATAGGGTATGCAACAATAGGAGGTGATGTCTCTTTACAAAAGAAAATAATTGAGCATGCTTTAGCTTTTTATTTAGCAAGGCTACAAGGCTGCATCAAGACTATGGCAGACTTGATTGAGCAAGAGTTGCGTAATATGCTTGAGGAGATCATGGTTTATTTTGGCTCTCAGGGTGTACCAGCTAGTTATGCTACAGGTTCTGACCTTGAATTTGAGTATATTCTTAATGGATATATTGCTGATTTATTCATTAGTTTAATTTGATAATGCATGCCATTTTGGATTCAAGTGATAAAATTGACTGCCCTCCCACTTTTTCACTGTATGAATTTGCTGCACTACAAACTTGTGAAAATGATCATTGGAATTTGATTGTGATTGAAAGTAAGCTTGAGTTGGTGAAAGTAGCTTCAATTGTTGCTGCTTATGTTGTTCACAAGGCAATGCTTAATGAGAGTAAAAACACATTTATCTTGATTAGTTGTGGAAAGCTTAAAACTGCAACGAAGCTTATACGCTATCTTGCCCATTTCGGTGGTCATAGACGCGTTAAAGAGCGCATTATAGCACAATAGGTTTTGGAGTCAAATTCAGTACTTAAAGTACTTTACAATGTTAATAATACAATTCCAATTAAGTTTTTGAGTCAGCGTGGTATATCTGGCAAGATTCAGCTTGCGGAGCTTGGAAAAATATATGGTGGTATTATTGATTCTCATGACTCTGTTAATATAAAGAAGGACATGAAAATTGTTAGGCTTAGCAAGAAAGACCAAATGACAATTTTTAGAATTATGACTTCTTTTATGATTCATGGTAACTAGGAATTCGCTAAAGGCAATGAAGTTGTTTCCTCAATCCAACAAGTTGACAGGCTTTGGTTTTATCTTTGCACCACTATCACAATTCTTAACTTAAACTCAATTCTTGGAAGATTCAATATTATATTGCCCGCGTGGCTCTACTCGAACCTTGAGGACAAGGTTCTTAGGGAGGATGAGAGTATTGTTATGAACCAAGTCCTGCCCAATGTGGATACCAAGGTCACACAAGTAGTCATTGAACTAACAAGAGCTATTGGGCCGAGAACGAGTAATAGGGCCAGGTTAATTTGGGATCCGGATTGAGTAGTGGGCATGAGAATGGTTCCATCAAAAAGGATAGTGATATGTGATTTAGGGATTATGCAAATTATTGAGTAAAAGAGTCTGATTCTCTCATCTCCATTCTTAGTCGAGTTTCTCATTCCCTTCTATCTCTATATTTTTTTGATCTTCTTCCCCTTCGATTAACCTTCTCAGTTTCGTCTTAAGGACGTTAGTTGTTATTAGCTTGTTGTTTCCATTTCTCAATTGTATTTTGTGTTCTTCAGTGATTATAATACATATCATTATTGTGTTGGTAACTTGAGTTGTTACAAATATCACTAAAAATATTGTAACTTCTCTTTCTTTTTATGTTTTTCTATAAAACTAATTATTCTTCTATGTAATTGGAAAGGTGAAGTCTTTGGCCCTCCAAAAAATATATTTTTTAAATGTACATTTCTTTTGTTAATTATAATTATATCTTTTTATTTGTTTAATTTTATATTGGATAACAAGTAATAGTGTAAAATAAGCAAATCATGTATTAGTATTGACATTGCTTAAAGTGCATTAAACATGTTTTAGACCTAAAATGCAAATATTCATTTACTTTGAAATTAAAAATATTTTTCCCTTGTTATTACATAATTTATTTTATATTGAAAAGTTATTGATTTTCTTTTTTACTTTTATGATACAATAAAATTAAATAAAGTATTTTCAACATTTTTCATCTAAAAAAAGATTAAAATATTTTGTCCATGTTGAATTCTTAAATAGAGTACTATTTACTCATGAAAATATGGGTAAATATGGGTACTAGTATTTTACCCAACCCATTTTTTACCCAATCAATTTTTACCCATGTCAAATGTGGACGGATTGAATTATTATTCATTTTATGTTGACACATTTTCAATCCGCTCAAATTTGACCCAACCTGCTCATTTACTCCACTACTATAGACACACATGTTATTGTGTGTCACTTATCTGACAGTCCAAAGAAAGAAAATTGCATACACTGTAGACCACTTAAATCTTAATGCAATAGTACTGTTGGGTTGTATTACTACCAAATTACTTGAAATATCAAATTGTTAGTATATCCGACGTTTGTAACGTCAGAAATTACATCATACCTTTTGCATTATTTGTTGGTGTGGATCCGACTCCTCTTCAATTCTTTTCTCTCTATTTTCCTCAAGTTCTTGATTGGATTGAAGGCACAATGAAAAAATTAATGACTAATATTAATATTTTATTGATTAAATTAAGATTCTAATCATAATTTCGATAATTAATATTTAGATCTATCTTTATTGCATAATACATTGTAGATTGTCGAAAATTTCATGTATAGACCTTCGGGCACAGAGTCTTGAGGGGTGAATTTGTTGATTATTGTTGCTCTGGTAAGATAACTAAAAATGTTAACTTGTTGGTAGTTGTTGGGTAATATTCTATGGGTGGTAAGTTGTGGGTAAGTTTGATCGAAATAAGTCATTATTTAGACCAATTCATCAAAATGATACATTTTAAAAAAAATTTACAAAACTAAAATAAACGTATTTGGCAGTAACGTTTTAGGTATTATTTTATTTTTAAAAAATCAATGGCAAAAAGATATAAATGGCTTACAGAATAAACAGACATAAAACGTTATTGTCAAATATATTTTATTAATTCGTTACTCATAAACATGTTTTAAGGCTAAAACGTTACTGACAATAACGACTCTTTAGGCAAGCTACTCCATTGGTTACTACCGACATACACTAGTTAAATAATCTCTTCTACTTAGGAAGAACTTAATTCATTTTTCCAAGCCTTTCTTTCCTATTAAATTTTGAATTTTTATCTAGTTAAAATTGAGGATTTATAGTAGTAGCGTTAGGGTTTTGGACTGAGGATGTCTATCTTGAAGTGGAACGAGAACGTTTGCTTCTTGACCTGCCGTGAATTGATGTAGTATAGGAATGAGATTCAGCATTTCGATAACGGAATCAGCCGAAAAATTAGTGAATGAATCTTTTACAAAGTTCGATACTCATTCCAACTCTGCTACATATCATCACTCAGCAATGAAAAAGCAGAAAAAATTTAGTACTAAAAACAGTAATTTCTTAATACATAATTAAGTAAATAAAAATGTATCTTTATCTGACATACAACAAAATTCTACTTTATATCAATTTAAAACACACTTTTATTTGCGTATTTTAAGTCCGATTGAATAAAGGAGTTTGAAAATTTTTACAGGAACACAAGGTTGTCTGTGAAATCGTCGTCGGAATAAGGAAGAACAATGTCGTAGAAATTGGCAGCGACGGAGTTATGGGAGTAAGGTTGATGGTGACAATCGGGGTGTTATTAATGGAGAAAATTTCATATTACTCGGCTTCAATATTCGTGGTTAGCTTTGTGCTACTACATATACATACTTACTGGGCTTCAATATTCATACTATCAAAGTTGACCTTGAAGAAGATTATAGCAATGTGTCGGAACTTCTTGGATGTTAAGATGACTACAAACAAAACGCCACTAGTGGCTTGGGATTTGGTTTGTATACCCAAAGAGGTAGGTGGATTGAGGATTCTGAACTGCATAGTTTGGAATGAAGCGGCTGTAGCAAAATATGCTTGAAACATAGCCCAAAAAGTTGACATTTATGGGTTAAATGGTTATACCATATATACATAAGGAATACTGATTGGTGGCAATACAATCCGCCTGTGGATTGCTCATGGTACTAGAAGAAAATCTATTCTATCAGAAATAAATTTAGAGGAGGATACATAGGGAATGGATAGCTCAATCAGGATGGTAAATATACAATCAAGTTTGGATATCAATGGAGGAAAGGGGAGATGGAAACATGGCCCTGGGAAATGTGAATTTGGAACAAAATGAATGTGCCCAAGCACAGTTTCATATGTTGGTTAGTTGGACACGAGAGAATTTTAACAAGAGATAGATTGAAAACAATAGGAGTATGTTAGGATAGCAATGATGTATTATGTGATACAAATGAAGAGACAGTGGAGCACCTGTACTTCTAGTGTCCATTTTCAATGGCGTGCTTGGAGGAAATAATTGTATGGCTGGAAGTTGACGTACGCAACAAAGAATTAAAAGGAATGTGGAGAAGACTGACAAGGAAAATACGTGGGAAGAAAAGTAGAGAATTTGTACTTAGTGTACTAACAACGCTAGTTTACCACATATGGAGAGCGAGGAATGATGCACTATGGAATAAGAAAATACATGTCGAGGACACCATCAAAAATACATGTCAATGTCATAACAAAATCTGTAATCAGAATTTGGATGGCAGGAGAACAATCGAGGAAGAGACTAGATAAAAGGACTCTACACAAATATACAAACACATTAGGTAACATAGCATAAATTTCTTTTGATATGGCTGGATACGGTATGGTAGGCCTACCTAGTAGGTATGCCATATGATCTAGTTGATATAGCTTTATTGGAACTGTGGATATGATTGAGGAGATTAATAAAGTGTTTTCATTCATCAAAAAAAAATTTCGTCGTTAGAGAAATCAAGAAGATCATTAAAACGAAACAAGTCAGGTGCAGACACTTAGTGATGTTTTAGCCTAAAGAGTCGTTACCGTCAGTAACGTTTTAGTCTTAAAATGTGTCTCTGAGTAACGAATTAATAAAACAAATTTGATAGTAACATTTTTTGTCTATTTACTCAGTCAAAATTTTGTCTTTTTATCATTGATTTTTTAAAATAAAATAATACCTAATACATTACTGCCAAATACATTTATTCTAGCTTTGTAAAATTTCAAAAAAACATATTATTTTGATGAATTAGTTCAAATAGTGGCTTATTTCGATAAAAAATTCTTGAGTATGAGATGAATAACGCTTGTCGGGTGTAGTAAGTTAGCATATCCTTTACTTTTTCTTTTATCATTAATTGATGAAGTACTCTATCTTATATAAAAGGAATTATCATATCATATTAAATTTACAAGTTCTAAATATATTGTTACGTAACAAATTTTTTATATACTATATGTTTCGTATACTATCAAAAACCACTGTAAAAAAAAACGAAAGAAGTATAAAGTAACCCATGTTACACATTTTTAAATGCAAAAGATGTATCAAATCCATAAAAACAAGTTTCTTATCACTATAATACTGATATTGGCAACGTAGACTCAAATCCATGGACCATGGCTCATAGTTTTCTTTTCGCTAAAAGTACCTTCTTTGTCAATTAACCATACACATCATCAAGGAAAAAATACACTTAAAAGGGAACTCTCTTCATAACTGGAACAAAAATGCTCAAATTATACATTCAAATTTTATGAAAATTAAGTAAAATTCCACATCTCCAAATCCTTGAAGGCTTTGGACACTCCAAAAATAAAAACTGTATTTATAATTTTTTATATATACCTATTGTTTTTTTTCTTTTCTCCATCTCTAGCACTCAGGTGTATGATTACGTTCTCTTTGGGGGTCACGACAATAATCATACACTTTATAGTTCCTTTGCACCCATTCCATGGCATCACTCTGTTGGCGGCTCAACCCACCAGCCCTCGACGGAGAGCCAGAAGGGGGGCGGCATGAAGGATTATCATTGGTGGTGCAACCACCTATCTTGAAATTGTTATATTTTCCGACGAAAGGTTGATACCTATTAGAAATACGATTAAGTAAATTATTGTGCACATCTTCTTAATTTTTAGATGAGATAGTCATACAATTCTAACCGTACTTATAATCAGCTTTTATCCTTCCATCCTCTGTAGCCCACGATGATGCATCCCAAATGGAACCATACACATACATTGGCCTTTGTGGAAATGTTGCATCACTTTTCTTTGGGTACCTTCTGATTGGAATATCGTCCACAAAAAATCTACACATCACAATCACATACACACGTTAGAAAAGGTTGTTTTCATTTATGTGTGGGGTCTTAATGTTTGCATTAATGCTGTTACTTGATTAAGTCTAAAATAGTGAATTCAGTTGAACTCGTTCTAAAGAATTTGGAGTAACGACGTACATGATTTCATTGGGGTTCCAAAGGATAGCATAATTGTGAAAACCTTCAGTTGGATCGAACCAAAGGTGAAACTGCATTTCTCTCCCAATAAGATGACCATCTCCACTTCCTTTCATGTACACATTTGTTTGCAACACATATGGCTTACCTGGCGTAGTCCCAAGGAATTCAATATCAATTTCATCATGATGCCCTGGAAAGTCTTCACTGTTCGAAAGCTATCACGATCATAAAAAAAAAATCAATTAGAAATGAGATATATAGTAGAATGTTTTTCTGTTTGGTTTAAAATTTTAAGCATTCTCACGTAGAAAGAAGTAATAATTCCAGCAGTGTAACCAGGTTGTAGCTTGACAGAGGTGCCAAAATAACCAGATCGATAATCTCTGAGAGATTTAAAGCCACTCCCTGAGTTATGATCAAGCCAAATTGTTAAAGTATCTTGATTGAGTGACTGATGTTGAGGACCCCATAAGTTTCTAAAACCTTGACTAAAATGTAAGGATGGAACTCTAGAACTAGGATAGTAGCCAGGAGAAGGCGAACCCTCACAATTGTTTAAAGGGAGTACGGAAAGCACGAGGAGAGAAACAAGGAAAACCATAATTACAAGTAAAAGACTCTTCAATGAGTGAGAATGATGATTGAGTATTTTTGGTTTGAAATGAGAGGAAGTAGACAAGGCTATATATAAGGACATTTGAGAGGTCCCACAAAAGAAAAAATTGAAGTGATAAGGAGGTTGTAAAAAAAAAAAGTAGTTATAGGTAGAGACAAATTAATTATTCCATTTATATTTATGTGACACATTTCGTTTTTCAAGAGTCAAATAATTTAAGTTTGATCGAGAATTTGCTGATGGAATCTTTAAATTTTTTATAATGAAATTTATATATTTGTAAACTACGTAAATATTACTATAAGTCACAATAATTGACAATTCAAAATATTTAAAAGATATATAAAAAATTTACGATCAAAGATAAACTTGTGTGAATCTCAAAATCTGAAATGTGTCACATAAATTGGGACAGAGGGAGTAATGATAATAGTTTAATTGTCAATATATATATATATATATATATATATATATTAGAGGCAATTACTGGTGATAATTCCATTTTAACACTCTTGTAAATGTCGCTAAAGTTTATAGCAACATTAAATCTAATGACAATTAACTAATGTCGATATAGACTTTAACACACTTTATTAATGTGCATATTACTCCTGCTAAACGTTTTTTATATTAATGTGTGGATAAATTACTTCTTTCATTCATAATTGCATATCTCAAATTCAAGTAATCTTAAGAATAAAAATATTTCTAGTAGGAACCTTAAATGTGCTTAATGAGATGTGAGGATTCTAGTGCAATGGATCACATCCTTCACATTAACTGAGCTCAATGAGACATGAGACCTGTGATGGGATGGACCAGATCCTTTACTTTTAATTAGATATATATTTTATATTTGAATCTTAAAAATTATATTTATATAATTTAAATTTCCAATAGCTAATTGTTAAACAAATAAAAACACCATCTAACAAAAAATTAAAAAGCCTATACCAATTAATATTATGAAATTTCAAAGAAAATATATTCTACGATCATATTGTCAACCATATTAATGTAGCCCCAAAAATGGACAGCATTAGTGAGTGTGTACGACAATATTTCAGAGGAGAATTGGTTATATAGTTTGTACTTTCATGTGAGGTTGTTCTACAAGCTGCATCTTATTACATGTTTATTCTTTTATGTACTTTATAATCGTATACCAAACCATCATATATCTATTCAATTTGCAGTATGAAAAGTAAATAGGAACTAATTTTGGTTAACAGTGAGACAATATTAAACATATAAATCAATACAACAGCAATCATCAGGAAAGAGAAAGGAAGGGAAAGCTTAAGGCTGACTACATTAACTTATAAAAATATGACCTGTCTAATCTGCTTAAGTTTGAACTGGTTCTTCACTTCTTATTTATTAACTCAGTCTCATTTTGATTCATTCAATTTAACCCAACAAAATTGAACTGGTATATAATCTAAACTAACTCATAAGAAAGCTTTCAAAATAGAGAAGAATATATTTATGGAATTCCTCATAAATGTATTCGTTGGATAGACCTTTAAGGAAATTATCTATATGTATCCATTGATAATATAAAATTGTAATACATTACCGGGACAATTTATCTGTCATAATAAGTCATTGATTTTATATTTTAGGTTTTAATTTCACTTATCATAAGAAATTATTTATTTATGCCAGGGATGGCAATTGGGCGGTGCGAGGCAGAGGCGGGGCGGGTTGAGCTGAATTTGGAAAAAATTTAATCTTTCCTCACATAATATTTTTTTTCATTTTCTACCAGCCCCGCCCCGCCCCCGCATGAACCCGCTCCGCATAATTTTTTAAATATTTTTCTTTTCTTGTTAAGTTTAATACTAAAAATAAAATTCATAAAAATAAATTTATTTTTTCATTAATTTGTATTAATTTAATAGATAATGACTTAAAATTTTATTTTTTAGAGGTCAATTGGGAACCATGTAAGAAATTGTATTAGTTTTGATTGAACAATTTTTATTTATTATCTTGAATATTTTAATAACTTTAAAGAAACTATCTTAATAGATAATGCTCTATGACTCTCATAACATGTAAAAAGTTAAAATTAAGTTTAAACCTGCATAAAACCGCATGGACCCACAACCCGCCCCGCCCCTCATTAATTTTTAAAAAATCCACTTCAACCCGCTCCACATCCCTCCCCGCCCCTCATAACCTTAAACCCGCCCCGCATAACCTTAAACTCGCTCAGCCCCGCATTCGCCCCGCCCCATTGCCATCACTATTAATGCTTTTTAATGGACGACTATAAAGTTAAATTCAGTGTTACTATATGTATACAAATGAAACTCTTCAAATCTATATATAATATAAAGCCAAATATAGACAAGTTTATGTGGCACCTCTGTAAGGCCTCCATTGCTATTTATCTTTTTTTCTCAATTTTTCGACATTTTTTCTCTCTTTTATCTTATTTTTAAATTAAAGAATTAACCATATTACTTTATTGTCTATAAGTTATTACATTAATTGTTAATTATTAAATATGTTATTGAAGAATTGAAAAAGTCACTAACATAAATCAACAAAAGCCTAAAAAGTTGTTTTCCGGTAAGTGCTAACAGCCCAACTAATCAATTCATAAAACCTTTTCTTATCCTTTTCTTATTCATTCTTTTTTTTGCTCACTAGATTTTGTGCCTTTTTCATTATTTTCTTGTCTTAATGTTTTGCAGAAATTAAAGATAATTTTATTTATTTTGCTCACCATTTAACATCATTAATCACTTTTTCCTAATACCTTTCTCTATTCCTTCTTAAAGATATTATTAAATTATAATTAAGACACTTAATACCAATGTAAGTTACAATTTTATTGATTACTATATTACTTTTTAAATTTATATTATTTAATTAAGTTACAAATTTATTGATTACTATAAATACTAGAGCATATCATCTTCACTAAGTGCAAGAATTTCTTCTTCATTTTTTTTCTTTCTTCATTATATTTATATTAAAATACATCACTTTGTTTATGACTAATTTTATAATATATAGATTATTTGTGACTAACTTCTTCTATTGTTTACAGTGTGAAAGATAAGATGAACATATGGCAATTTTGGGGATTCAAATTCAAATTCAAATTCAATCCTGATGAGTATAATATATAATTTATGTTACTCTTCTCATTTTAATTTGTTTGATGTCTCTTATTTATAGTGTTCTTTCTTATTCTTTTTTTCTGTTTGTGTAATTTTTTTCCTCATTATTGATATTTGAGTTTAATTTATTTGAATACTTTATATTCTTTATGTAATTGAGGCTATGTATCTCTCAATCTATTCATTTTATATAAATAAACTAGGTAGTATATTATAATTGTAGTAAAAATTAGTCAAGATAGAAAGTGATTTATAAATATTTTATAAGCTAAGATTAGTGAAAGGTGAAAAAAAGTTTTCATTACTAAAGAGAAAAATAGCAACTTTCGAAGAATATGAATTTTAAAAGGAAAAAAAAAGAGAACAAGTACGAAGAGACTATAATATTTGGATGGAAAGAGTAATTATTTAAAATTGTAATTGATCCTACTTGAATCTCAACCAATATTTTAGAATTATTTTTATTTGATGAACAAAGAGATAATATCATTTGATGTTTTTAGCTTTCTAAATTTACTAGATCACTTGATTTAATATTTTTATTCATGAGGAGGATACAAAGAAAAAAACATGTACAGACAATGAAAGATAGATTTGAAAAAGTCATACAAAATTATAAAAGTAAGATTGATCACTAACTAAAGTTTTCATTAACATAAGAACTCTTGAGAAACATTATAATATATTATTTGATGCATTTTAATTTATGGTCTTCATTAGCTAAAATAAATAATAGATATAGAAAAAAAGATGATCAATTATAATTATAATTATCAGTATTAATTCTATATCATAAATATACAAGAAAAAGTTAACTAAGAGAAAATTTGAATTTGAATTTTTCTTAAAATTAGTAGAAGCAGAAAAGTGAACTAATTTGGATATAGTAAAGGAAAGATACTGAAAATATTAAATAGGCAAAAATAAATAATTGAAAAGGAATGCAAAAAAATGGTGGAACCGAAAATAATTTTGAAATGTATCTAAAAAGAGAGATAGAATTACATAAATGAAAAATAATAGGAATAAGAATAGAACAAGAAACTCATATAAACAAAAAAAAAAACAAAAAGTAAAAAGAGAAAACATTCAAAATGTCAAGATTGAAACAGGTATATGATCAATTAATTTGTTTCTCTTTCTTAATTAAGTTTATGAAATTGTGATTATTTTTTAAACCTAAACACATCTACTAGAAATCTTTAAAAGATAGTGGAAAGGTTTAAATTATTAGTTTTGGTTGCATTAATGTCTTACTATTCTTGTGACATCTATATCTATAAAGTTAGATATAAATAAAGTGGTGTGGTCACTTTTTATCATCTAGAAAATCATAATTTATATTTTATCTTTTCTATTTTTTTTTAATTTTTTTTTCATTAATCAATTTGACTGATAACTAAAAGAGAATCTATCATGTTTATTACATCTAATTATATATTTTATGAGTTACAAAAAAAATTTCATCTTTTTGTGTCCTCTATTTATTAATATGTCTCATCAATTCTTTTTACGTAATTTATACATTACATATATTTTAAGCTAGACAAAATAAGAATGATGTAACACCTCTCTTTTTTCAATAATAGTATTTATTCATTTATTTTTATCTTTTTTTTTAACTTTTGATCTCATCTTTATCAATAATTAATTAGATAAGTTAAATTTTTATAAAATAGTTGAAATAATGATTTTTATCGTTACAAACGTTGATAATTATTATTCACAATTATACAAAGGAATGTGTCTATGACTTTACAATAGAAGTAAAAACGGACAAACACCCCTCTCTACCTACACTTTTGATGAAACGATTGACCTGTATTGGTAATCAATATCTTGCAAATAGTATGAAACTTTTTAACTTTCGAAGCTGAAAATTCAACAAGTTAATTTGTATACATTCATGCTCAAATATAATACTTATTGAGAGTGTGATAAAATCTTTTTTTCTTTGGATATAATATTACTATTCATATTTCTGATTTGAATTCTTAAATGAATGTAAATTCAATATGAGTTTGATACATATAGGAGTTCACTTACAAGTTACAACGCATTGGAGTCAAGCAGAATTGTTATACAAGTGTAAGAGAAAATAAATAATTGTGTCGTAATGTGTCATAATGTTCTTTAATTTTGGAAGGACTGACGATTTTATTTCTTCGTGTAATTTAATATGATTTCTTTTGTAAGCCTTCTTTGTTTATGAAACCTTATGCATAAAACAATTTTTTGGACACTTTACTATGTGAACCATACATTTTGAAGAATAATGTTCTTTAAGAGTAGGATTTTTATTAGGAATAAAATATGCTTAAAAATAAATAAGTTATATATTTACCAAGAAAAAAAGTTGACTCATTAAATAATATATATATATATATACTATAGTTCTAACACGTTTAACACTAATTTAATTGAAGTAAATACAATATATAATTTTACCTTTATAGGTTGATATCATAAAATACTAACTCTCAGTTTAAAGGAACAAAAGATAGATACTAAAAAACTAAATACATATTTCGTAAAAAATATTTATTAAATATACTTACATTTTTAAGCATATAAGCTTATATATATTTTAGAATAAATGAAAGGAAAACTTATGTATAGATACACATATAGATAAAGAGTTCAACTTATTATATCAAATTTACTTTTCTTATTAAAATAAGGTGAACAATTTTAGCGATGTAATATTATTTTTTTCAGAAGACCTAAGAATTTTAAGCGATTTAAAATTGTAAAAGATATAAAACTTAAGTATTACTAATAAACTTAATTAAGAATGAAATTTGATATATTTGGATTAAACATTACAAAGAATCTTTAGAATATTTTTCGTGCTCAATTATTTTAAAAATTAGTTATTTGGCGAATTTAACGAACTATTTATAATCGCGCGAAGCGCGGCTAAGTTCACTAGTATAATATATAGTTTCGACTTTGACATATTGCGCAATATATTGCCGACTCAAAATCCATTTCCCATCATATTTTACCACAACTTAAATGAAAAAAATGTCTCGACTAATGTTATTGATCATTGGTCAGCACACCCTCCTTCCTCATGACTGACAAAATTAAAGAAAGATAGGGAAAATGAATTTTCTTTAGGTGTATAGTTCATAATAAACTCAGTTAAAACATGCAAGTGCTAGATTAAATCCTGCGTTTCACTTATTCACTTATCATACTGGCTTATATTTTTCTCCCAAAAGAAGATAATACGAAACGAATATTTGATCCAAGTCTATTTTTCCTATATACTCCTTCTGTTCAACACTAGTTATCCACTATACTAAAAATAGTTGTCCAACTATACTTGTCCAGTTTAGAAAATCAAGAGATAATTTACCTTTTGTGTGTATTTTACCCTTGCTATTAAATAATATTTATCATCTAACACATTTCTCAAAGCATTAAATTTAATAAAGTCAAAAGATAATATAGTAATATTACCCCTATTATTTATTATTTCTTAAGAGTGTGCCAAGTCAATAGTGAACAACTATTATTGGACAGAGGGAGATAATATATATAAAAAAACTCATGGTCTGGCATATTGCGCCTCAACAATCATTCAAATTGGATTCTGGAAAAATTAGCATGACCATTAATTTTCCTAGAGACACGTAAAAGTTAAAGGCATCAATAAATAAAGATGGCGAATTTAGTGTATAAGCCTATAAGGCAGCGAGTATTCGGTCAACACATGTTTTAGTAATGCTAGTATGTTTATTCAAGTTAAATGTTTTGCTAGGAGTATTTTAGCCTTATCAAGATTTGATGTCACAATATAGACAACTTGTAAGCGAAAACAGAACATGTATACGATATGAAAGTTGGTGTGTGCTAAACAAGTTGGGTAGAAATTAAATTATGATTCAAATAATTGATTTGGTAGGCTGTAACTTTCAAAATGGTCTACAAAATCACAAGCAACACCGCCTATGACACACTGATACAGGAAAGAGTGGAAAATGAGATAAAAGAGTTTGTTCAATGGTGTATACATGTACGGCCATGGCCTACGTGACAAATTCCTTGGAATTAAGGCCCTCTTTACCGACAGTTTAGAATTATTCAACTGACAAATTGACATGTTTTCATTTTTATAAAGATTAGAATTAAGATGGATCTTTCTTTTTATCAAATGACATGCAGTTCGAATGAGCTAGGTGTAATTGATCCCTAGTGAATTAGGTAAATAACTCAGCATCTAATCAAGCACCATTTAGATTTCTTGTAGGATAGATTCCAACAGATAATATTATGCCAATTTTAGAAAATATATACATAAAATACTTAATTTTATAGAAAAACCGCGAGTTCATATGCCCCATTATTTATAACATGTAAATTTTCCCCTACCTAAGATGTACCTTTTACATTAGTAACTCAAAAACGTTTTTGTTGTACATTATTACTCCCTTTATCTGAATTTATATGACTCACTTTCCTCTCAGTGACACATTTATATATTTCGTAACAATTTAACTTTATTTTATCAATCTTTAATGAAATGATTTATAGTCATTAAAATATCTATAACTTATTTTAGACTACAACTTTCAAAAGTTTTTTTTAAACTCCGTCGTGTCAAGTCAAACTATATCACATAAATTGAGATGGAGAAAATACTATTTTTTACAAATTTCCAGCCAAATTAGTAGTGTTTACTCTTTGAATGCACATCAGGTAAACTCATTTTTTTACGATATGTCACAACATTGTAGGATATTAATCAAGTTGGTCGACAAGAAACGTTATTAGTTTGGGAAAAGTACAGTCAAACTTGTGTATGAAAGTTCAAACCCACTGACTTTTAAGTTTGATTACCAAATCAGCTCAAATGTTTGCTATATGGAGCCACAATCTTGAATTTTTACATATTCATTTATTGTTCTTAGTTATTTTCCTTAAAACGATTATTCTTTTTTTTCATTGTGGGACGTTATTAGGTAGAAAAATGATTTCGGCTGACAAGATTTGTCTGTAGACAATCTATATTATATATTTATGGGAAGTTATCAAAATAAGACTAAAGTAGGGAGAACTCCTATCAAATGCATGGTCAACGTTTATATGCATTGACAATGTGAATATTGCTTAAACTATAGACACACATGTTATTGTGTGTCACTTATTTGACAGTCCAAAAAAAAAAGAAAATTGCATACACTGTGCAGAGAACTTAAATTTTAATGCAATACTATTGGGGTATATCACTACCAAATTACCTAAAATATCAAATTGTTACTTTATCCGACGTTTGTAACGTCAGAAATTACCTCATACCTTTGCATTATTTGTTAGTACGGATTCAGCTTCTCTTCATTTCTTCTCTCTATTTTCTTCAAATTCTTGCTGGATTGAAGACACATGGCATATGAAAAAATTTATGGCTAAGATTTAATTGATTCAATCAAAATTCTAATCATGATTTACATAATTAATATTTATAAATAAATTAGTAATGTCATAATCATAGCAATATATAATCTTGACCAAAAATTTAAGTTATCAAAATTATTTTTTTAAAATGTAGATAAATACTGCTTATGAAAAAAATAGGATGAGAGCGAAAAGTTTTGTAACGACCTGTTCAGTCATTTTTCAAAAGGCACCCCGTGCAGAATCTTAAAAATATTTGAAATATGCTGTCAATTTAAAATTTGGGTGACACAACAAAAATTTTGGAATTTGAAATCGACCCAGGCTGACGTCATCCCGCCATAGCAAAAATTTCCCGCTATGGCAAGTCGAACGAAATCAGACCCTTGCAAACTCGATTCTTTTAATTTTCCTCCAATTCTTCAGTAGTAAAATAGGTGAGGATTGCTCCAAAAACCATCCAAAAGCTGCTCCAAGCTTGGGTACCATGGAGATAAGGAATTCCAACGCAAAGGGGATTCCATGAGGATTCGCCCCTACAAAGTCATAAGCTCATGTTCAGAGTTCTTCAACAGTTGCTTGGTGCTCAGATAGGCTAGACTTAACCGAGTAGTTAGACATGTCTTTATTATATAATACATTGTAGATTGTCAGAGATTTCATGTATAAACCTTCGGGCATAGAGTCTAGAGGGCTGAAATTGTTGGTTATCGTTCCTCAAGATCGATGTTAAGGTACTTGATTAAAAATGTTGGCATGTTTATAGTTGCGGGCTGATATCCTATGGGTGGTAAGCAGTGGGTAAGTTGAATATGAGATGGATAACTCTTTGGGAAGGCTTGTCGGGTGTAAGTGATGGTTGTATTATTTCCCGTTACATCATATGTACATGTTAACTATTTCGCTAGTAATACTTGAACAATATTTCATTAGGAAATTTAAAAGGGATGAAAGTGAAATGATAATTGATACTAATCACATGCAGTGAACTTGTTCTATTTACTTGTGTTTATAAGTGTGATTCTATACACTGTGATTGTGATTATGATTGTGTGATGTGTGACTTTCATTTAGCCCGGGTACCACATCTGGCACACACTAACGATTGTGGGTACCACGCCTACTACATGATATTTTTTGATTGACTTGGGCACCACGTCTGATACATATATCGGTTGGCTTGAATGCCACACCCAGTATGGGATATCTTATTGGTCGGCTCTGATATCACGCCGGGACAGATTTACTAATGATTGGCTCTGGTACCACACCTGGTACATATGATTTTTTGGTGTGTTGGTTCTATGAGTGGACCGAGTATATTTATTATGTTGTTTTTATCTCATGTTGATATGTGAGCTTACGGATTGATGTATTGTATTTAAATACTGAGGTGATTTTGTGTAGATCGAGATAGCATGATAAATACCGTAAATGATGTTTCAGGTATCCTTGGGTGGTCTAAATTACTTGAGATAGTGTTGAATCATGTGTGGATTGAGTCGAGAGAAATAAAAAGAAGTTTACCGCTTGATAGAGTTAGTTGATGGATTCGTCACCAGGAATGGATTCAATAGAAAAAACTCTGGTGTTAGAAGAGTGGGTGGTTTCATGAAGTCATTATGCGATAAAAAAGGTTAGGTGATGATCGATTGGGAAGTTCAAATGGCTCTTAGTGGGGGGAGTTGGCAGCTGAAACGAAGTAGGGATGCTTGGGATATAATATATGGGTGCAAGAATAGTATTGCTAAATGGTAAGGGTTGTGGTTAAAGGTTCAAGATTGTATAGTTTCAAGTTACATGTTTTTTATGATTAATTACATGCTATTATGTGGTGAATTCGGATCGACCTATGATGCCTATCAATATGTGTTGTTTGTACTGATACTACTTTTGCCACTTGGTATAGTCTAGTTGCAGGATCGGTGATGTTTCTAGGGTAAAGACGACGATGATCTCCAACAACTTCTATGTGAGACCCTGCAGTTCTTTCACATAATATACGTAGCATGGCATGAGTGTATGAGGTGTATATGACATGGTGTATCACTTTGGGAGAATAAGGTTGCAAAGGGATTGTGAGACCAAAGAATTAGACTAGAGTTATTGGTCAAGGATGCCCTTAAACAAGTTTGAGTTAAAGAATGCCTCTTGTAACACACCGCCTATTCGGAAGGTTTAAATTAACCAGTACCTTCGGAGTAAGAATAAGATTGTCTTATATGCTAAGAAGTATGTTTTATAAGGTAATATTGTCGCACAATGATCATAAGTTAAGTTTTGGAAGTCAAGCAAGTTGTGAAATAGAAGTGGGCAAAAGTTAGAGAAAGTTTCTTTGATAAACTTGTGGAGATTTTGATTAAATGTCTCGGAGCTATTCTCCCAATTTATAAAGCTTTAGAAAAACCCCAATATACCAAATCGAAGGTCTATAAGTCTATTTTCCAACGCCCTAAACCGTTCATTGATAGCACTTCAGAATAGAGAGATATTCATGTATTCGTGAGACTGCACAAACAGGCACGTGAAGTGGGTCCCATAGCCCATATGTCGGTTTAGCTGTATAAGAGTGGATATCCCTTCATTTTATCTCATTTTTTTCACACAAATAAGAATAAAAACAGTCCTAAATCCCCTCTAAGGGTTCCCCTACCATCCAAGCCAATATCTATAAGATTTCAATGTGGTTTCACCCTCGGAATGTTCATAGAGATGGTGTTACTTCTTTCCTCCCCGTTAGTTGTGATTTGAAGGATTCTTCACGGTGAAGGAGTCTCATTTTTAGGTGATTTTTCTTCTGTTTGGAGGTAGTAATTCTCACCTTTCATTTTATTGAGTGAATCCAAGTTATAGCTAAGCTATATAAGCAAGAACACACGAATAGACGGTTGGAAAACCGTATTTGGATAGTTATGTGATGTTGGGCTGTTTTGAAGCATTTTCTGATGTTGTTGCTGCTGGAATTTTTGGAAAGGATTTTTATGTGTGTGGTTGTTGCTGATATGAATCTGGGAGAGAAGAAGAAGTATAGAGGGGTATTGAATAGTAAGGTAAATTAGCGTGACGTTAGTTCTATTATTGTATTGTGATTTTCAAATGGTTTCTTCTTGATTCAAAGCCTTCTATTTCAGTAGACTATTTGTTATTGGAGGAGGGAAGTTAAAATACTATAAAATACATCATGTTTAAGTTAAGGTTCTGCCCTTTTAACGCCTCAGTGCTTTAGAGGAGAAATGCATGATTCTAGACGTCATTGTTGGACAAACTCACAAGATAATGATCGGTAGCCACGAGTTTGAGTTATTATGGTTATGTTGAACAATTATAGGACTGTATCAAATATATTTCTAGATTTAAAGGTTTGAAAACTCATGGTTGGGGTTTTGTTGTGGCTATTTTGGGGTTGGAAAGGAGGGGTGTGGCGTTACACCGAGTTTTTCTTGTTGTGCAGGCGTACTCTATTTGGTTGTGGAGGACTATTTTCATAGGCCTCCAGTTGTTCATAGCTATTGGAAAAATTCCTGTTATGTCATTAATTTGTGGTTGTTATTTGGAGAAGAAAATGTAATGAAGCATGAGTTTAAAAAGGGTCCGGCGAGCTAATCACTCTCTAGTAATCTCTAAATTGCTACTTTGACACTGACGTGTTAATACTCAGTTTGTAATAGTTGTGTCACTTGATTTTGTGTAGATTACATACTATAAAGAAGGAATAAAGTCCATATTAATACTGCAAGACCGAGAATTGAGGTATGTTAAGGCTAAGCTTTGTACTTCCTTTGAGCACAAATTTTAGAAACCTAAATAGTCAAATATTGTTTTACTATTCTATTGCTAGAAAGACCTTTTGTGAAAGGTATTGGGACTGTAGCTGAAGTATTTTCGTGACTTCATTATGTTGATATTCTACTCGTTCGGTTATGCAGGGTGTTCAGTGTCTATATGTCGTTTTATCGGTTACCTTGACTATAGGTTCATGTGTATAAATTCTTATTCCTCTCTGGGTGTTGTGACTTGAAAAGATTATGGAGGAAAATTGAGAATTTGCAATCAGTCCTCCTTCCTCGCTAATATGTTTCTTTGAAAAACCTTAAAATAATACATCAATTTCTAAAACTCCCAAATGTAACTCGTATGTTTAAACTACTAAAGGTCATGTTTTCTTGATATACTTTCTTTTACAAATATTAAGGAAATATATATAAAAACTAATTTTTAAGTTATCTTTCTAAAGTTGAATTAAGTGTTCTAGTTTATTCTACTAGCATATGAGGTTCTACGAGACATTTACATGTGATACGAAGGTGATTACGAAATTATGAGAACAAGAGTACCAATAGGCCAAGATTGGCAACCTGATTATTGGTAACATAAATGCATTTCAAGTTCATGACATGACATGCTATGCATTCTACTCTCGAGCTATAATCGGGAGGTATGGGGCCTATAGCCTGTATTTATACGTATGTAACACAGATGGCCATAAGTTTGCGAATATGATGTCAGTTAGCTACCGGAAGGCACCGCCATTGCTAGCACTTGGTTGGGTATGACATGCATTTGCATCTATATATATGTATTCACGGCATACGATTACACGAGCATACCATGCATACTTAATTTATATAAGGTCGGATGTCATCCATGGAGGCTATCACAGTTTCTGTTTCAGGTAGTATCTTTATTACCTTCTTTGGAGCAGCTATTTATAATTCTACTTTCTGCCTTACATACCAGTACATTTTTATTCGTACTGACGTCCCGTTGCCTGGGGACGCTACATTTTTGTTTCATGCGTGCAGGTCCAGGTAGGGATTTTGATTGACCCCTCCACTAGGATTCGGGGTTCAGTTGTGAGTTGGTAAGCTCCACCTCTTCCGGGAGCTTTAATAGGATGTTTACTTTTGTTGTATAGTTTGGGTATAGTCTGGGCCTTGTCCCGACCAGTGCTTATGGCACTCGTAGAGACTATTGTGGACACGATATTCTGGGTTTCTTTCTGTAGCATCTAGTCTCCAGACTCATAGGCTTGACATGTATATGTATGTACGTATGTAAGTCTTTAGTTGCGGCCTCGTCGGCAAGCTAGTACGTTATTATTTTTGTCTTGTCTATCTTTGTCTATATGACTTTGTTATTCAGGTTATGACCTTAATGATCCAGGATTAGTATTTTAGATGTTATGCTGCCCAACCTTCGAGGCCCACAGTTGAGTTAGTTAGTATGTTTTAATGGCTAACTCGATTGAATAAGGTGTCGAGTACCAGTCACGCGTCCCCTAGTATGGGGCGTGACATTCTACCCCTCCTTTCTTATTGTGGGGGCTGTCTTATTTTTCATAATTTATACTATCTTAGAAGCTCTTAAATCTATTTAGATTAGTTTCTAGGGACGATTCCGGGTGTTTTTCAAAGACAAGTTGTATTTTGTTAAGGCTAGAATTTATTTTCTTAATTAAATAAGTGATTTATTGAATTTTGTTTACTTCTGCTTCTTCTAGTTTTCATATTTAAGGTATGAAAATATCTCATATTCCCTCCATTTCTCTTTTATTCTTACTAGACCCAACAATCCTCCACATGAATGGAGAATGACTATAGCATAAAAGAATACACGAGTGTGTACTTTACAGGCAAGAATCAATTGCATCTGGATAAGTAGGTTTTCCTTTGAACTTTTCGTAGTGAACATATGTCGGATATACTCGATCTATCGATAGATTTGATATCTCTTAACCATCAAGCTTTGATGTGTATATAGACAATCATATGTCACACATCCAATCCTTTACCATTTATGATTCTTAGAATTTTGTTCGTCTCAGCTATGAACACTGCCTAATTTCATGAGTACATAGCGATTGGCCTTTATTTTAATTCTTCTTGAAGCGGCTTACACTTCACACTCACATAGGTGATTTTTGAACGTCTTAATCCTTTAGATAAACTACTTGGTCATGTTTGTCAAACTTAGAAATCATTAAAAATATTTCAAAACTTAAGCTTTATCCTTGGTTACTAAACATTATTTTCATCACGAGAATGAGTTGATTTGATTGAAACTTACTTAACTAGATTTTTTTGGTCTGGCAATGAGGAGGGTGGTAAGTATCATTGGATTTCTTGGGATAACTTAAGTTACCCCTATAGAGAACGTGGCTCTAATTTCAGGAAACTACAGGATACTTACAAATCTTTCACTGCTAAGCAATGGTGGAAGTTCAGAACTACTAATTCCTTTTGGGTCAATTTTCTCAAAGCAAAATGTTGTATAAACAATCACCCAACCACGATCCAATGGAATCCCGGTCAATCCCACAATTAGAAAGCCATGCTAAAAATTAGAAGTGAGGTCAATGACAAGATATGGTGGAGAGTAAGAGAAGGAAATGTGGACTTTTGGTTCGATAATTGGACCAAGCAAGGGCCTCTATGGAGTCTCATGGAAGATGTTATAGTGGATCCACATATCTCCATCAAATAAGTTTATCGACAAGGCCAATGGGCCTGGAATGTTTTACATCCATACCCCAGTGAGCAGATCAAAGATCTCATCAGGAAGTGCTCTCTAACTCTCAATAACAATACTAAAGACATTTCTTTTTGGACTGAGATAGAGTCGGGGACCTTTTCTGTCTCCTCTGCCTGGAACTTACTAAGGCAGAAAAGGCTTTTTGCACCTATTGACTCCAAACTATGGCACAAAGATGTCCCTTACAAGATGTCTTTTGTGGCATGGAGAGCAATCCACTGCAGGATGCCTACTGATGACAAAGTGGCAAAAAAATTTAAAATTAACTGTCTCTAAATGTTTTTGTTGTATTGGTGCAGGTATGAAATCGGGGATGGAGACCGCTGAACATCTCTTCTGCTCAGGCCATTTTGCACAGTTATTATGGAGTTCTTTTTAGGAAGGATGGGTATTTTTACCAAGAATACCAGCCTCTGGGATTTAATTCAAAGATGCTGGAATTGTACCGCCAAAAATCCTGTTGCTGCCTATGTTGTAAAAATTCTCCCTCCTATTTTAATGTGGGAATTATGGAGATCAAGGTGTAACTCTAGATATGAGGAAGAAAAGCCCTCCATCATTAGATCTACGTTCCTCATATCTTTCAACATCTGTCAATTGTCGAAGAAATTTTTTACAAATCTAAACATACCTGAGAACTGGGAGAATTTATTGAAGCTCATGGAACTTAATGTAGTTGATACTAGCTCTGTCCTTGTGAGGTGGTTGAAACCCCCTCTCTTATTTGTGAAAATGAAATCTGATGGTTCATGTGTTGGAAATTCTACAAGAGGTGGTGGAATAGTGAGAGATTCCATGGGTACATGTTTGATGGCCTTCATCCTCCCACTTGGAAGTGGCACCAGCAACACTGCAGAAACAGATGCATTCCTCTTTGAACTTAGATGGTGTATTAACAATGGTCATAACCTCATCATTACTGAGAATGATTCTCTACTCCTTCATAACTATATTAATAACAGTTGGTCCACTCCATGGAGTATTAAGGAATCAGTGGAGGAGATTAGAAGATTGGTTCGGAGACATGATGTAATTATTAACCATTGTTTTAGGGAAGCAAATCATGTGGCTGATAAATTGGCCTCAATGAGCCATTTTGCTGAGGAAGTTAAAGTATTTACTCAACCTAGCACTATTCCTAGGCAGATTAGAGGCCTACTGAACTTTGAAAAATGGCAATTTCCTTCCTTCAGAGTCAAAAAAAGAAAATCCAGTATGATTTTTTTTGAGCCACCTTGAGGTGCTTCTATATGTTTGGCATTGTTTGTGCCTCCTTTTGTGTTCGTATATTATGCAAATCTCATTAGGAAGGCAAGGTAAAGTCCTCCTTCCTCTTTTGTAATCCACATTATTGGCAATGACAAGGCATCTGTTTAAAAAAAATAAAAATCCCAACTTTATTTGATACTTTGAACCTAGCTCTTGGGATCTCTAGTCTTCTAGATAAAGTTACCATTGAGATGACTTGTCCTAGGCCTTACCCCATTTCCTTTGATGATCTCTCAACTCCTTCTCTAGTTAGACCTTTTGTAAGTGGATTCGACACATTATCCTTTGACTTCACATAGTCAATTGTGATAATTCCACTAGAGAGTAGTTCTATAATAATATTATGTCTACGTCTTATATGAAGAAACTTTCTATTTTATATCATGCTCCCTGCTCTATTTATGGAAACTTGACTATCACAGTGCATGCATACTGGTGCCACAGATTTTAATCAAAGAGAAATATCTTCCAAGAAATTTCGAAGCCATTCACCTTCTTCACCAACCTTATCTAGAGCGATAAACTCAGATGTCATTCACCTTCATGGACAGGGCACCACGAAGCCCAAGATTGGTGTTGAAGATCGTGCCACGGGGAGTCTAAGCTCAGCATTGAGGGTCGTGGCACGAAGTTTGATTCAGCAAAGAGCTGTTTAAAAGTCAAGATTGAGTCACACTCGAAATAGTGATTATTTTCTACCATTATAAATAGAACCTTTGGATGAGCTTTTCTAGGGTTGATCATTTTTTGGCTAGCTACAAGACGAAGAGAAAACTACATCATTAGATATATTATTTTTCTACTTTTATATTCTTTAATTTTGCATGCACAACATAATGCTTTACTTTACAAATTATTTTACTCTCTCTAGATCAATTTATTACACACTTTTCGTTTTTTCTGATTCAAACTTCTTAATTTTGATTGTAGGTTGAACATAGAATCTTTTAATTTTTTTTTAAAATGAAATCTACATATCTAAAAACTACTTAAAACGTACTATGAATCACAATAATTAATAATTTAAAATATTTAAATAACATATGAGAAAATTATGATTAAAGAATAACTCATTGATTCTCGAAATCCAAACACCATCACATAAAATAACAGAGATATCCTTTACATTTTCTTATATCATTAATTGATGGAGTACTCTATCTTATATGGAAGGAATTGTCAAACCATATTAAATTTACAAGTTCTAAAGATTTTTTAATATACTATATATTTCGTATACGATAAAAAACACTCTAAAATAAAACGAAAGAAGTATAAAGTAACCCATGTTACACATTTTTAAATGCAAAAGATGTATCAAATCCATAAAAACAAGTTTCTTGATATTGGCAACGCAGACTCAAATCCATGGACCATGGCTCATAGTTTTCTTTTCGCTAAAAGTACCTTCTTTGTCAATTAACCATACACATCATCAAGGAAAAAATACACTTAAAAGGGAACTCTCTTCATAACTGGAACAAAAATGCTCAAATTATACATTCAAATTTTATGAAAATTAAGTAAAATTCCACATCTCCAAATCCTTGAAGGCTTTGGACACTCCAAAAATAAAAACTGTATTTATAATTTTTTATATATACCTATTGTTTTTTTTCTTTTCTCCATCTCTAGCACTCAGGTGTATGATTACGTTCTCTTTGGGGGTCACGACAATAATCATACACTTTATAGTTCCTTTGCACCCATTCCATGGCATCACTCTGTTGGCGGCTCAACCCACCAGCCCTCGACGGAGAGCCAGAAGGGGGGCGGCATGAAGGATTATCATTGGTGGTGCAACCACCTATCTTGAAATTGTTATATTTTCCGATGAAAGGTTGATACCTATTAGAAATACGATTAAGTAAATTATTGTGCACATCTTCTTAATTTTTAGATGAGATAGTCATACAATTCTAACCGTACTTATAATCAGCTTTTATCCTTCCATCCTCTGTAGCCCACGATGATGCATCCCAAATGGAACCATACACATACATTGGCCTTTGTGGAAATGTTGCATCACTTTTCTTTGGGTACCTTCTGATTGGAATATCGTCCACAAAAAATCTACACATCACAATCACATACACACGTTAGAAAAGGTTGTTTTCATTTATGTGTGGGGTCTTAATGTTTGCATTAATGCTGTTACTTGATTAAGTCTAAAATAGTGAATTCAGTTGAACTCGTTCTAAATAATTTGGAGTAACGACGTACATGATTTCATTGGGGTTCCAAAGGATAGCATAATTGTGAAAACCTTCAGTTGGATCGAACCAAAGGTGAAACTGCATTTCTCTCCCAATAAGATGACCATCTCCACTTCCTTTCATGTACACATTTGTTTGCAACACATATGGCTTACCTGGCGTAGTCCCAAGGAATTCAATATCAATTTCATCATGATGCCCTGGAAAGTCTTCACTGTTCGAAAGCTATCACGATCATAAAAAAAAAATCAATTAGAAATGAGATATATAGTAGAATGTTTTTCTGTTTGGTTTAAAATTTTAAGCGTTCTCACGTAGAAAGAAGTAATAATTCCAGCAGTGTAACCAGGTTGTAGCTTGACAGAGGTGCCAAAATAACCAGATCGATAATCTCTGAGAGATTTAAAGCCACTCCCTGAGTTATGATCAAGCCAAATTGTTAAAGTATCTTGATTGAGTGATTGATGTTGAGGACCCCATAAGTTTCTAAAACCTTGACTAAAATGTAAGGATGGAACTTTAGAACTAGGATAGTAGCCAGGAGAAGGCGAACCCTCACAATTGTTTAAAGGGAGTACGGAAAGCACGAGGAGAGAAACAAGGAAAACCATAATTACAAGTAAAAGACTCTTCAATGAGTGAGAATGATGATTGAGTATTTTTGGTTTGAAATGAGAGGAAGTAGACAAGGCTATATATAAGGACATTTGAGAGGTCCCACAAAAGAAAAAATTGAAGTGATAAGGAGTTGGTATACGTAGAGACAAATTAAGAAGCAATTTGCTCATTACCATTTTCTTGTTATCCTTAATTATTTTATTCAAGATCTAGAAAAAGTTAGTGTGTTAGGAATTTTCATTATATTTTCTCCGGTACACAAACCGTCGGATGCGATGGGATTTGGATTACCTCAGTTGGTAGATATCTCGTGTTTAAGTTATGAGAATAAAAATATTTTTAATAAAAATCTTAAATAGGCCCAATCTAACATGAGAGATATGAGGTGAGATAAATCAAATCATTCATTCATTCTAGATTAATATAATATTCGTAACGAAAAATTTAAAAGACCAAACCAATATTATGGAATTTTAAAAAAAAATTATTGTACTCATATTAATGCAACCCCAAAAAATTGACGGCGCTAGTGTGTATTTAGGAAGAGAATTTGGTTATATAGTTTGTACTTCCATGTGAGGTTGTTCTCAATAAATCTTGTGTTCCCCTATTCATTGTTAATTTGTTCTTTTATGTACTTTATTATCGTACCAAACCATCATATAAATACGTGTTGTACTGTACTTTTTTGCCCTTTTACTAGTGAAATAAATATCTATTAATCTGTTTACTATGAAGTGAATCAGTTAAATAAAATATATCAACTTGTTTTGTCTCAGATTTAATGTCCATCAGGACAAGACATAAGAACTTATTTTGGTTAATCGTGATATAATAGCTATATTATTTTAAACATATAAATCAACACAACACTATTCGGTTATTTTGCTCCTCTTATTAATTTATAACAAAATCAAACCAAATGTTAGTAAAAAAATTTTTAAATGTAAAATCAAATCAAATACAATTAAAAATCGATTATTTAGTTACTTTGAGTTGATTTAAATCGATTTGTGGCCGAACGGTGGGGAAACGAGAAAACTAATATAACCGTTACTTGGTAAGGTTATGTCATAATCGACTATTAATGTTTGTTGGGGTAATAATTTGTTTTGAATTAAAACATAATTATTGTTGTGGTAAGAATGTTTATAGAACAACACATTCAAAATTCTAAATATGCTGATCAATAAATGCTACCGACTGCTTAAAGGAATAGGATTACAGGAATACGGTATTAAAGTTGGTCTGTGCTAAACAAGTTGCCTCGAAATTATGTTTCAAATAATTGATTTGGTAAACTATAACTTTCATCTTTTGGATGGGCTTATAAAAAGTAATTTATAAGTTAAAAGTTAAAAGTTTTAAGTAGATGATACCCTACTTTTAACTTTTCACTTATTTTTTAAAAAATTTGGCTTAAAAATGGGTGTTTAAAAGCACTTAATTATAATCTTTCCAAACATCTTCAAACTAAAATACTATTTAAAATTAAAAAATACCTAAAAATAAGTTAATCCAAACGGGCACTAAATCATTCACAAGTAACATTGCCAAACACCATAAGTGGAAATGATTGCTTTTAATCAGTTACAAATTAAATTAAAATATGATATTTTCCGATCTCTAGTGTATATATATAGAAATTTCTTGTAAAAAGAAATAAAACTAAAAAGAGAATTATTTTAAGGTAGAAAACCAAGGGAAGTGTGGAAATTGAGAGAAAAGGGTTTGTTGAATGGTGTATGTAGGTACGGCCATGTCCTACTTGATGAATTTCTTGGAATTATGGTTCTCTATACCGACAGTTATAGGAGATTTGGCCATGATTACCTACACCATATACTTTATAATAATAATCATACCAAATTTAGAATTGTTGAATCCCTCTTTCTTGTCATCTTCTCAAAAGGAATCAAAAGCCAAATTGAAGTCTTTACATTCTTATATAGTCGTAGGGATTATAAAAGATTATAAGGAGGAGATCCGTTTTTTCAATGAGTTAAAAGTATAATAATATATTTAAACTTTTTTTTAGTTACATACCTAAATTATTGGGAGTGTGAGAAATACGTCTAAACTATCACTCATTAATTTGAGAAACACACCTAAACTACCTTTTTTTGAGTTTCATACCAAAACTATTGGAGGTGTGAGAAATACACTTAAACTATCACTTATAAGTTTGAAAAATATACCTCAAATAATATGTAATGGTGTGTGGATTACCCTCTCTTTATTTTAAAAAAAAATAAAATTGCCTCATGGAAAATAATTCCACCGTGACAAAAAGATAAAAATAAAAAATTAAAATGAAGAACAAATCAAATTAGCCAAGCCTATAAAAGAAGAAATCAGGGTCGACTCAACAAGATTGGGGGTCTTAAGCAAAACCTTAAAAAGGGGCCCTAATATTTTTTTTAAAAAAAAGAAAAATCATTATATATACTTTTATTTAAAATCTACTTTGCTAGTTTTTTTTTAGATGCGAAGTCATTAATTAGTGTCTTATAATCGATTTGTTTTAGTAATTCCTTTTCAATTCATAATATAGCTAATTCATTCATTCTCTCTTGCGACATTGTTGATCTTAGATAAGATTTTATCAATTTTAGTTTCGAAAAACTTCTTTCAACTGATCAAGCAACAATTACAGGAATTGTTAACATTAATCTATAAGCAATATATGCATTATGAAAAGAATTGTGTCTTTTTATTTTATGGCGTATTTCCATTAGATTATTATCTTCAACTTGTATTATTTCTCTTAACATTTTTAATTCAAAAAATAAATCTAAACCATCAATATCAGAATAACTATTGTGTGTCAAAGAAAGTTTAACGTTAAGATAATGTTTTTTTAAATTCTCATCATCTAGTGATCTCAATTTTTTACCAATAAATTGTCACAACCCAAAATCGGGCGTGATGACACTTGTTCTATCCCGCCAGGACAAGTCAGCCTAAAACCCAACAAGCAAAAAAAAAAATAGAAATAAAGAAGAGAAATAATCAAGCGAAAGTCTATAAACTTAACAAAACCAACCCAAGACTGGTTGTCACATGTACAAGCCACTAATACAGAAGTTCAATAGATAAGTACAAGTCCCAATATCTTTGTGTCTCAAATAGAACAAAGTATAGAAAATGGATCTAGAGGGATCGCCGACTCCAACAACTACCTCTCAAGTATCCACAGAAGCCTCGGGAGAAAGAAGAGAGAGAGATCAAAATCACGGTCCGGGCTCGCAACCTACACAAGTGTAGAAACAAGGGTGAGTACCAAAAAACACGGTACCCAGCAAGTCAAACAATAAAACAAGGTCAACCTAACTAAACTCACGAACCCCTTTCCTTCCAACCGAACCTCCACAACTACAACTTGCACATAAATCAGCCCAATCTAGACTACACAGTTCATATTGCACATAGATCAAAAACAGTTCACAAATAACAACAATATAACACATAAGCATCGAAAACATCAAATACAGTGACACGGGACATAAACACAACTTCACAATGTCAAGAGAAGGGCAATGAAATGCAATGCAATGTCAAGTAACATGATGCATGTCTGTCCTATGATACACATCCGCTGAATCTCAGACCGGAACCCATGGGGGCCACACATGGACCATGTATCCGCCGGAACCATTTCTCATCGGCATAGTCATCACTCGCCGGAACCATTTCCCATCGGCATAAATCATCACTCACCAGAACCATTTCCCATCGGCATATATCATCACTTTCCGGAACCATTTCCATCGGCATAAATCATCACTTGCCGGAACCATTTCCCATAGGCATAATCATCAAAGTGTCTCATCATAGTGTTTCAGAACCAACGCACATAAGCATGTTCATACAAATAATGAGAAAATGATGGTGTTCACAATCACAACGCAATTCATATCAATGCAAATCGCGTCACACATATCAACAATATATCAACATTATCAATTACATCATTTACAACAAGATCAATTGCCTAGTCTCCGATTCACTACTTCTTTCATCACAAGTAGGATCAATTGCTAAGCAAGATATTCAAGTCTAATCTCATAATCCACATTGAGCAAAGACATATTCATCACTTTCAAGATTTCATCAAAGCTTTCATAGACCTCTTTCAATCACAACACAACACACAAGATCACTACAATTCCACATGGTTCATAACATTAGCACATAAGCCTTAGCTTTTTATTACCCCATCAATCAAACTAGATTGATTTCATACAAGATTTCATCCCATTCCTCAATCCCATTACTCCCAAACTCATACAAGGAAGAAATTCAGAATTTAACGAGGTTTACAAAGTTTTAAAGGTCCACTTGCCTTAATCAAAACATGCTCAACCCACAACTAGAGCTTTTCCTTTTCAAGAGCAATTCAAAGCACCACAATCTACTCAAAATATGAACCACAATCACAATTCGGAGCTAACAATGCCTAAAACACGAAATTCGGAAAGAAAAGGTAAAACAGCCCCAAACTCCGATTTCGAAAACGGAACTTGAATCTGAAATTTCTTACATGAAAGGGTCCCTCAAGGCATTAGCAACCCAATAGAGAAAATCATTTGAAAAACAAAGTTGAAGTCAGTTCACAATTCTCAATTTATCACAAAAATCAGAGTTCAATCAAAACCCCCAAATTTCCATTTTAAAAACCCAATTTCCAAGTTAAAATCATGTTCAAATCAATAGGTAATCAAAAACAAGGGTTAAAATCACTTACCCACACTGATTCACAAGAAAAGCCTCTTCAAAAATTGCCCAAGAGAGCTCCAAAATGATGAAAATAGGACATTTCCCTACTTTACACTGTCCAGGTCCAAAAGTGACCTCTGTGAATGCAGACCACTAAGCCCGCGAATGAGGAGACCAAAAGGCTGACCCTCCACGATCAGGGTACACACCATCCACGAACGTGGCAAGACCAAGCGAACGCGAAGGTCAACCCATAACTTTCTCCGTGAACGCTGTCAAGCCTCCGCGAACGTGGAGAAGCTTGCACCAGAACTCACATACAACAAAATCAGCAAAACACAAAATCACCGAATGGACCCTCGAAATTCGTTCGGAACCTTGTGCACACAAACCAGATATGAAACCCTACTAAATTCGACGTTTCAGACTCAATGTAACAGTCAGAATTCGGATTTGAGGTCTCCTTGACCCAAAATCCGATAAAACGCAACAAAACTAACTCAAGCTTCAAAAACTCAAACCGAACACGGGACCTCTAAAAATTCAACCAAGGTCACCCCTGGGCCTAAAATCATCCCCCGAATCCAATGGAGTCGTCAGAATCCACATCCGAGCATCCGATCTCCGAATGTTGACCAAAGTCAGCCTTATGATAAAAAATTCACAATTTTCCGACTTAAGACCTCAAATTCACGATACAGCCGCAAAATTGATTCCGTCAACTATCCTAGTTCATTTTCCACATTTCGGAATGATGGAATCAACGAAATTTCCTTTCGAGTTCCGAAACTCCGAAAGACCTCAAAAACCACATTTTACCACTTAAACCTTAAGAAATCAAGATTTTCTAAAAACCACAACTTAACAAGAATTTTTGCAAAACTAACATCGGATATCAACCAAACATGACTCGGGGCAAATCTCGAGAGGGGTAAAATAGTCATTTAATAAAAATTACCAAAATTGACCTTTAGGGTTATTACATCATCCACCACTAAGAACCCTGTTCGTCCTCAAACATATAGTAAAAGAAAGTACCTGAAGCCTCAAAAAGCTGAGGATATCTAGCGCGCATGTCAGACTCGGACTCCCAGGTAGCCTCTCTATCTGAACGGTGACCCTACTGCTCCTTCACTGAAACGATCTCTTTGGTCCTAAGCTTACAGACCTGTCTATCAAGAATAACTATAGGCTCCTCCTCATAAGTCAAATCAGGACTCAACTCCACCGAATCGAATGTAATCATATGAGACTCATCCGGGATGTACTTCCGAAGCATAGAAACATGAAACACATGATGCACAACTGACAAGCTAGGTGGCAAGGCCAACCTATAGGCCACCTCTCCCACTCGGTCCAAAATCTCAAAAGGACCAATGAATCTAGGGCTAAGCTTGCCCTTCTTTCCAAAACGCATAACACCCTTCATGGGTGATACTCGTAGCCAAACATGATCACCCTCCATGAACTCCAAGTCTCGAACTCTCCGATCGGCATAACTCTTCTGCCGACTCTGAGTAGTCAACAACCTACCCTGAATCAAACGAACTTAATCCGTGGCATCTCTAAGCAAGTCAGTATCTAAGGAATCCATCTCTGCCGAATCAAACCATCCAATTGGTGATCTACACCGTCAGCGATATAACGCCTCAAATGGGGCCATCTGAATGCTGGAGTGATAACTGTTGTTGTAGGCAAACTCTGCTAGGGGCAAGTGTTGATCCCACCTAGCACCAAAGTCAATCACACAAGCACGAAGCATGTCCTCAAGCACCTGAATTGTCCGCTCGGACTGACCATTCGTCTGAGGGTGAAATGTTGTACTCATATCCAACTGAGTACCCAAACCATGCTGTAAAGCCCTCCAGAAGTGTGAAGTGAATAAGGAAACCCGATCCGAGACTATAGATATCAGCACCCCATGAAGCCTAACAATCTGACTGATGTAGAGCTGAGCTAACTTCTCCGCTGTAGACTTCACCCGAACTGGAATAAAATGAGCGGACTTAGTCAGCCTATCAAAAACCACCCAAATAGAATCATAACCACCCAAATAGAATCATAACCACCCACGGTGGTAGGTAAACCCACAACAAAGTCTATAGTGATACACTCCCACTTCCAAGTAGGAATGGGCATCCTCTGAGACACACCTCCGGGACGCTGGTGCTCACACTTGACATGTTAACAGGTCAAACATCTAGATACAAAGTTCGCAATATCCCTCTTCATGCCACACCACCAGTAATGCTGACTCAGATCATGATACATCTTTGTTGTCCCCGGATGTATAGAATATCTAGAACAATGGGCCTCCTCTAGAATCAATCTAATAAGCTTGCCCACCTTGGGCATACAAATTCTGCCTCCAATCCTCAAAACTCTATCAGAGTCAAGTGCAGCCTCCTTGGCTTCACCTCTCATCACCTTGTCTCGAATGAGACACAACTTCTCATTCTCAAACTGATCCTCACGAATCTGCTCAATTAAGGAAGAACGGGACACAATGAACGCAATCAAACCACTGCTCTCCTCAGAAACCTGCAACCTGACAAAGCTATTGGCTAACCTCTGAACATCCCTAGCCAAGGGCCTCATATCAACACTGATTGCGGTGAGACTCCCCATACTAGGAGCCTTTCTACTCAAAGCACCAGCCACCACATTGGCCTTCCCAGGATGATGCAAGATAGTCATACCGTAGTCCTTTATCAACTCAAGCCATCTACGCTGTCTCAAATTCAGGTTCCTCTGACTAAAGATGTACTAAAGACTCCGATGATTGGTGAATACCTCACAACGAACCCCATACAAATAATGCCGCCATAGCTTAAGCACAAATACCACCGCTGCAAGCTCTAGATCGTGAGTAGGATAATTCTTCTCATGGGCCTTCAATTGTCCAGAAGCATAAGCAATAACCTTCCCTTTCTGCATCAATACACCTCCCAAACCAACACCGGAGGCATCACAATATATAGTAAAGCTCACATCCTCCTCGGGCAAGGTCAAAACAGGATCTGAAGTCAACAGAGTCTTGAGCTTTTGAAAGTTTGCCTCACACTCATCGGACCAATGAAAATTCACCGTCTTTTGAGTTAATCTAGTCAATGGCGCTGCAATGGTGGAGAAACCCTACATAAACCGCCGATAGTAGCTTGTTAACCCCACGAAACTCCTCAGAAGGAGAAATAGGTCTCGTCCAACCCTTAACTGCCTCAATCTTGGCTGGATCAACCCTAACACCCTCCTTGGACATCACGTGTCCCAATAATGCCACAGACTCGAGCCAAAACTCACACTTGGAGAACTTGGCATACAACTTGTGCTCCCTCAAAGTCTGAAGTGCCAACCTCAAGTGACAGACATGATCCTCCTCGATCCGGGAATATATCAGAATGTCATCAATGAACACGATCACGAAGAAATCCAAGTACGAATGGAACACTTCGTTCATCAACTCCATAAATGTCGTAGGAGCTTTAGTCAGCCCAAAATACATCACTAAGAACTCATAGTGGCCATAACGAGTCTGAAAAGCTGTCTTAGGAATATCCGATGGCTTAATATTCAACTCAGTTGGAGCCATACGATATGGAGCAATAGAGATGGGCTTAGTGCCCGGCTCCAAGTCAATAGCAAAATCAATATCCGGATCAGGAGGAACACCAGGGGGATCAGTAGGAAATACATCAGCAAACTCTTGAACCACGGGAATGGACTTCATGGGAGGTGACTCAACACTGGTATCCCGAATAAAAGCCAAATAAGACAAACACTCTCTATCAATCAACCTCTGGGCTCGGATGTAGGAGATAACCTTTCTAGGGTAAGAACCATTAGTACCTTTACACTCTACCCTCGGAACACCAGACATCGCTAGAGTGACCATTTTAGCATGACAATCCAGAATCACATGATAGGGAGAAAGACAATCCATACCCAATATCACATCAAAATCTACCATCCCCAGAATAATCAAGTCTACCTAAGTGTCGTACCCAGCCAAAGAAACAGGACAAGATCGATACACTCGATCCATCACTATTGGCTCACCCATGGGTGTAGAAACATGCACAGGCACATGCATATGCTCACATACCAAATCAAACTCAAATGCAAACTAGGTAGACACATAGGAGAAAGTAGACTCTGGATCAAATAATACAGATGCATATCGATGGAAGACTGGGACAATACATATGATGACTGCATCAGAAGACTCAACCTTAGGTCTCCCCGAAAAAGCATAACACTGGGCTCCTCTTCCACCTCTGGTCTGAGCCGCACCTCTACCTCCACGCTGGGCCACATCTCCACTACCTGATGCTCTGCCACCTCTGCCTGCTGTCTGACCCCTACCCCGAACTCTAGCCAGAGGTGCTGAACCTCCCTCTGGAGCTGTAAAATAAGTATGCTGAGGCCCTGAATAAGTCTGTAGAGGGCACTATCGCATCAAATGAGCCGGATCCCCACAAGTATAACACGACTTCAGAACGGTGATCTGCTGTGACGAACCAGATGAAGTACCACGGCCACCCTGGTAAGATTTGTGAGACCCATGGGACACTTGTCCACCCTCGGCCGCTGGCATGGAAGCATGTATCGGCCTCTGACACTGTAAAGATGTGCCACCTCTCTGAGAACCTCTGCCTCCAAACGAAACACCAGAAAACTAGCCACTAGAACGGGCCCTCTTGAAGTCCCCAAACTCTTCTCGTACCAACAACTCCACCTCCTTGGCGATACTCACAATGGACTGGAAGGAAGCACCCTCACGAGATGATCTGAACACATAAGATCTGATGGAGAAAGTCAAACCCCTCATTAATCTGTGGACCCTCTCCGCCTCATCTGGAACCAAAGACGTCGCATGGTGAGACAACTTACAGAAATATGCCTCGTACTCCGCAATGGACATGCCACCTTGAGTCAAACCCTCAAACCTCAACCTGCTCTCCTCACGCACACTCGGAATGAGGCGATCCCGAAAAGCACTAGAGAAAGCATCCCACTCAATCGGAGGAGATCCCACTGGCAAGGATTCCACACAAGACCTCCACCACTCCTTGGCTGGCTCACGGAGCTGTAGAGCAACAAAACGGACACCCCTCGCATCCACCATCCTCACCGCCTAAAGCATCTTATGGAACAAGGTCAGAAACTCATGAGCATCGTCGTTCTTACCACCCTGAAACTGGGGTGGTTTTATTTTTTGAAACCTCTCATAGCACTGTTGGTCCTCCACTGTCAGAACCACATCTGAAGCAACCTATGCACCGACAACTAGCGTGGGAACCAATGTTGGCTGACCCACCTGACCCTGAACAACCGAATCTTGATATTGATCTTGGGTCTGCACCCCGGCCCTAGTTTGTGAACCCTGTGGTGTGCCTGCAGCACCCTGAGCAAAGCTCTCCATAACTCCCAGCATCCTCAATAAGGTCTCCTGAAAGAACAGTGTTGAGAACCCTGCAGGAACCTGGTCCTCACCAACCTCAACCTGTGGCTCTGGGAAGCCTCTCTGCCACAACCTCTAGCAAGCGTCGCTCCTCATGCACAACCTCTCCCACGTGCCGCTCCACGAGCATGGCCTCCAGCTCGACCTCTACCCCGACCTTTGACTGGGGCCTCAACCACTACCTCGGGGACTGGCTCCCCTCATCGCTCGAAATAGGAGCTCTGGTCCTCGGCATCTGCCAAAACAACATGCGACACTCAGCACAAGCGACAAGAACCGCGCACGATAAGAGAATGAAATGAAAGAAATTTCCTAACAGTCCTCATAACCTCTCGAAGATAAGTACAGACGTCTCCGTACCGATCTGTGAGACTCTGCTTAGACTTGGCTTGTACACGTGAGACCTATGAAATCTGGGATCTGATACCATTTGTCACGACCCAAAACCAGGCATGATGACACTTTTCCTATCCCGCCAGGACAAGTCAGCCTAAAAGCCAACAAGCGAAAAAAATAATAGAAATAAAGAAGAGAAATAATCAAGCGGAAGTCTATCAACTTAACAGAACCAATCCAAGACTGGTTGTCACATGTACAAGCCGCTAATACAGAAGTTTAATAGATAAGTACAAGTCTCATTATCTTTGTGTCTCAAATAGAACAAAGTATAGAAATATGATCTAGAGGGATCGCCGACATCGAACAACTACCTCTCAAGTATCCACAGAAGCCTCGGGAGAAAGAAGAGAGAGAGATCAAAATCACAGTCCAGGCTCGCAACCTAAACAAGTGTAGAAATAAGGGTGAGTACCAAAAACACGGTACCCAGCAAGTCAACCAATAAAACAAGGTCAACCTAACTAAACTCACGAACCCCTTTCCTTCCAACCGAACCTCCACAACTACAACCTGCACAAAAACTAATATCGAAATAGTTTTGCGTTCCTTCAATATAATGATTGCTTGTTGCACTTCTCGAGATTTGAAGAAGACACTCAAAAATAAATTTTATTCTTTTATAACTTGTAAGCAACAGTAAATCAAAAGATTTTGTAGGAGAGAATTCAATATTGAGAATAAAAATAATAAAAAAGATGAATATAAGGTAAATAATAATATATGGTCAAATTCTTAGATATAAATAAGGAAGCACAATTTCCCACATAAGGAAACTATTCCCAAAAAATGTTCCATTCCTTTAGAAAAGTGGGAAAACTAACAACAATTCTTTTTTACTTCTTACACGTTTTTTTAATTTAAAAGTACATATAATTTTTTTTAATAATATGTATAAGTATTTTTTTTAAATGGGCCCCCCAAAAATATGAGACCCCAAGCGATGGCTTTAGTGATCTAGTGGTTAAGACGGCCCCGGAAGAAAATGAAGAATAAAATGGAGAAGAATGTTGATAAATATAGAAGAAGAAAAAGGAGAAGGAGATTGAAAAATATATGAAATAGAGGTGATCAAGAATTGAAAAATGATGATAAAGAAGGGGAGAGCTTAAGGTTTTAAAATAATTAAAGAGCAAAAAAAGAAGTCACGTAGACAAAAATTCAAGGCGAGATGCGCCTTAAGCCTAGTGTGTGTATACATACATTTGGTCTAGTCAACATTAATGTGTGTTTTTCAAACTAATGAATGATAGTTTAGGTGTGTTTCTCACACTCTCAATAATTTAGGTATGAAACTAAAAAAAGAGGATTATTTAGGTGTGTTTCTTAAACTAATGAGTGATAGTTTAGATGTGTTTCTCACAATGATTCCACTAATTTAGGTATAAAAACTCCAAAAAAAATAAAATATAAATATATTTTTGGTAGTTAACTCTTTTTCAAACGACATACAGTTTAAATGGCCTAAAAAAAGTTTCTACAAATACTGCATATAGATAGCATGTTTGAAGAAAAGAATTAGACAGTGTACGGTTTCAAGCTTATGTCATATATGTCATTCGATATAAATGGCCAGGCCTGGACAGTCGGTAAATCTAAAAGGATCCAACCAATTCACGCATCAATGTAATTTCCCTCTAGCATAAGCTCTATGTGTTGAAATACATCTTATAAGTTATATCAATAGTAACTCAAAAAAGATGTTATCATACATCATTATTTGACAAATTTGAGATTGAATTAGAAAATTTAGGATGTTAATCTAGTTGGTCGACAAGAAACTTTATTAATTTACGAAAAATATAGTATATATATATTCAATCTTTTGTGCATCAAAGTATAAATAGACCAAATCCATTGACTTTTTTAACTTTGATTA